>CM039637.1:8296491-13096491 GCA_022405125.1 Anthidium xuezhongi
CGGCTTACCTATTAAACCCATGTTACCCGGAGCAACCCCCTTTGCGCGGAAGCACCTTTCATTTACAACTCAATTTCCCCCTTTCCACCTCTCTCGAGCGACGATATCCTGAACGCAGGCGTCTACCGTCGTCGTTTCGTGCATACATTAAAACGCACCTTAAGGGGTGCGGGAACGGTTGCAAAATGTACGCCGACGAGCAGGGGAAACGAAACGAGAGATCGTATACGGGCTCGTGCCCTGTTAAACCGTCGGGTAGACAAACAATTTTTAAGGGGGGCAGTTAAATCGCGACATTGTGCGTTCCTCGCCTGTAATCATTCGATACGGCGGTAGGGGTCCGTTTCCGGTTCGTCCGCGAGGATACGTTCCTTTTACGAAGATCCTTTTACGCGATGCCGCGCGCTTTCGACGTATAAAAAAAATGTCGCGTCTTACTTAAACGTTCCCCAACGTCTGACGTTTATCTTCTGAAAAGGAAAGGAACAGGGGCGAAGACTAATATCGTCTTCTTTTCTTTTTTACGATACAAGTTCGAGGGTGTGTCGCGAAATCGCGAAGGGTTAGACGCGCGAATGAAACGGATTATAATTGATGCCCAAACGATGCCCATAAATTTCCAGGCGTTCCCGGTTTTACGACAAAACGGGAAATTGGCTGAAGGCGTCTATTAAAAGTATGCAAAGTCTCGCAGCGACATCCGGTCCCCCGTTAAAGACATTCGGATATGCTTCGGGGATATAAATTATGGTTGGCTATGGGATCAATTTGTAGGGTTCTTGTATCATATTTTATTCAATTTATTATTGTTCCTTTTACAATGTGCCAGATAGAATTTTATTTTGTTTTTGGCACTTTAATTAGTTGAGTAATTTACCTTTTGATGGCAGGTGTTAAACTATAATTTAAACTATAATACTAATAATTCAAACGACAAAACTAAATAATTAGATTAAAAAATTGCTTCCTAATATCCTTTACAGTCCATATAATTTTATGGCTGACTAGGCAGGGGTGTTTCTACTGCGACAGCCACCGTGCTTGTCTGTCATCTGTGTCTTTCTCCCCTTATTCACTGAACATGTGGGTGAAATTTAATGAATACCTCGCGTATCTGTAACAGAAACACAGTGTCAACACGTTATTTATTGCTAAAAAATGAAATAAATAAATCCTAGTTTTGTAACCTAAAAATAGTAATAGAGGGTATATTAATTAGTTTTTATCGATAACTATTGGTACCAAAAAGACGATATAAAATTAATGTAAAATTGAAATCCGTTTAAATTTCGGCATAATTAAACAGAAAACAATTACCCAAATCTTAAAAGCATTCATATTTCATCATCAACTTCAGAGGCAGGCGTCCAAACAGTTCCCCTCAAGACGATTTCCAGCTAAGCGAAAAAGCCGCTTTGAAACGGGGCAAAGTTACTTTATGCCCCGATTTAAGGAATACGCGGCGTTGGTCATAAACCATAAAAGATTCCCAGTCATAACTCGAACGGTATCGCGTTTTATTTAATTGCCCCCTCGGCACGCTCTATCCCCCGAACGGGTACCGTGCGGGGGGATGGTTAAGCGTGCATAATATTATTTATTGCCGGGAAAGTTGTTAAAGTTGAACACAGCCACGCGCGTTCGCTCTCTTTCGCTCGCGAAATTTCAACGCGATAAAATGTTTGTTATCCAATCCGCGAGGACGGTTCCCCCCCGTTTACCGATTCCGCTCGTTATCTCGAGCGGAGGATAAGACGGGTGTACGCTCGCGGAGACAACGTTTTACAATCGCGGCCAAGAGTTTTTTCGTGGACCGTTTATACGCCTCGAAACGAGCGACTCGGCTCTATTCGACAGCCACTCTCGAACGGCTGTCGATCAGTTAACGTGACTGCTCGTGGCTGCTCGCCGCGAGATAAATCCAATGTCGCGCGTAAATCCTGCTTAATTCACTGCTGCGCCCACTTTTATTCCGCACGGTGACGTTTCGACGCGCGGCAGGTGTGCCTGAAAATCGTTTACAGTTATAGCCTGACAGATACCCGATACGATGATTGGGCAGGATACGATTTCGGTGAAAGATGCACGTCGGAATGTTGATGTACTTGATTCCGCCTCGTCGATCCCTTCTTGGAAGTTTCATGATCGAATGCTTGTTGCCGTTAATTGAATTTCACTCGTGACGGCGCGCTTTCAGCGGCGAGATTTTGATTGGGGGTTAGATGAACCGATTCGATGAATATATTTTATTCTACGATACAATTTTGGGGGTAGGATGCTTAACGGTATCTGTGCAAGTTTTCGAAGTATAACTAATACATTTGTGAATATGTATTAGTACAAAAATAGTGTTGAAGTATCAATTTCAAAATTTGGACAAGGTCTCTTTTTTAGTAAAGCTCCAAAAATTCGAAGGATTTTTAGTATCTGATGTTCAGTACGAGTATTTCTGATTAGATAAGTAAAAGAAATCCATAAAAATTCAAGCGCCATCCAGGTATGGTTGACATGACGGTCAACGTGTTGTACGAGGGTCGAAGTCTCTATTCGAGAGGATCGTCGAGGATAATCTACAACGAAATACCATGATCCTGATACCGTCTGGCCTAGAGGATCGTCTCTATTCGCAGACGATGCAATTCCAGGGGGGGGGGGGGGCAAAGTGTCAGCGGGGAGTAAGAGGGTGGATGGCTCGTGTGACTCTCGATTACACGTTCCGTCATTACGGGTCGGTATTTTATCGTCCGACTGGAGTTATACGGGGTTCCGCTCGTTAACCGGAAACTTCCAAGGGATCGTCTCGCTCAAATTTAAATTGAGAAAGTATTTTACGAGCGCGCGACAGTTTCACGGTAGCGTTGTCACATCTTGATGAACTTCCGGTAACGATCGCGGCAAAATGTCCCGGCTCGTCGTAAGTCTGCCACCCGTTTCGCGATTCCTCCTCGTTTCGAGCTATCTTGACTAACGAAATCGGCCATTTCGACGGGATTAATGAACGTCGATCACTTATTCCGCCCATTTGTCCCTGATTGCCGGCCCCTCACGCGATCATTCTGCGCGATTATTCGTTCGAAACTGTCTTGAAATCGAACGCAATCAACACCTGTGGATCTGCTGAGATCGCTTTGTTAATTGACACGTCGTGGCACGAGATTACTAGAAAGGTGTACCTCGAGGAACGAGATCGTACTTCCAGAAAATGATCTATTTACTTATTTATAGGTTATAGGAGCCATTTTTTATATTTTTTCATTTTTAACAATTTGTCAATGTTACAATTAAATTTAATCCTTTGACTGATAAAAAGAAATTTTATTAAAATGAAAGATGTTTGAAAATTTATTAAAAACGTAGCTGCATAATTTAATTGATCGAGGTTGAATCGTTCGCGGTTGGTAAATAATTCTGTTCGATAAGAATCGCATGGAAGTTACGTACGTCGCAACCTCAAAAAGGGTTAATTGTCGTAGAGTCATCTTCGTTTCACGAAGATTGCCGCGAATTGCAAGCATCGTGACGCTTCTTTCTTTTATTCATTCTGATTTAAGGGAGATGAAACGAGGGCGACAAGCCCGACGGAAATATTGGATGGACGTCGGTTGATTAATGCTGGTACTGGGAAACGCTCGGTAATAATGCGTTCGCGTGTGTGCGAACGGCCGATGAGAATGGCCAGCGTGTAATTTGTGTGATTTTACTATTCGCGTTGGCGTTTTGTAATTGTGATTGATGACGAACGGCCACGTTAGGCGCGGTACATGTACGTCGCACGAGTGGGGAATGATTGGTTTCGTGCGGGTTATATCAATGAAAGTATATCGCGAATCGTCAACGCGACTCTGATTATAGAATTTGTTATTTTACAATTATCTTGTAGCCGCTAAATTAATTCGATAACTCGATTGGTCCCGTATCAAATAATTTCAATATACAGAAAATCCAACAAGATTAGAGTAATACTTATGAAAATTGAACCTTGAAGTCTTTTTATCTATATCAAATGTCTTTGGAATAAATAGCAATTCCAGTAATTAATTTTGCATCGCTAGCAATGCATCACTGTATGTAGGTATATAAAATATTTATATGATTTGTAATTTTGTTTCTTCGTCCCCGGTACTAATTTTCATTTTTAAAATTAATTAAAAATGATCGACATCAGAAAAGAAAATAATCGAGCAACACGGTAAGAGGGAGTTATACGAGCGCCACGAGCCTCTAATTTCCACGATTTTAATCAACATTTAATGGCCCGTTGCCGTACGACGGGTAATCTGTCATCGGAAGTGCATTACTTACAATGTCTCAAACATAGCCGGTCCGAGGCTTAATTTTCCCGGTAATTGGTGGCTCGATGAATTTTTGATTCGCCAAACGCACGTCAGCTAACTATACAATCAACAGATTTACGATAACGCGTACACGGTCTCTGAACAAAGACGACGAGGAACCTGCGTGTTCCGTAGTAAAAAAGTAATGTTCGCGATACAACGAGGTCTACGCCTCTCGTGAATTATCGAATTACATGTATAATAAATGGATTATCGCGTTAGGTCCGGACGCGGTTATATAATTAGCGATTACGCACCGCGTACACGAGGATTCCGTTGATATAAACGTTGTGTCACGTGTCGTTGATCGACAAGTAGAACGACCTGTCGTGTCGCGTCAACTGTCATTAAAAAAAATAATCGAACAACGAAAATGCATTACGATATTGTCCATGCTGTTAGATGAGTAACTCGTGGCCGCGTCGCGAGCAGCGTTTCGATGTCCACTTATCGGTGCACCGTTTTTAATATTTTATTCGAATATTTTACTAGAGAAATTTCGATGTTTTATTCAGAAGATGGTTTGCAGCGATAAAACGAGTCAAAAACGAAATTTAGAATGAAAAAAAAATTTGCAGGTCCCACCGAGATTTGAACTCGGATCGCTGGATTCAAAGTCCAGAGTGCTAACCATTACACCATGGGACCTCGATGCTAAACGGTTTTTATTTAGCGTTCATTTTTGATCGATTGATAGAACTAAATCGATAATGATGTTATCGATTATTTATTAATAAAATCTCATAAAATATGAACTTTGTAATGTATTTATATAACTTTAGATGATGTGTAAAGTGGAATTGAGTACTACATATGAATGAAAAAGTATTTAAAATTAAAGAAAAATTACTATGATTTATTATCGATTAAGATCAATCAAAATTCAATTTCAGAATGAAATACGGTTTAGCGAAATGAAAATAATCAATTTTTACCAAAAATGAAAGGCGAATACAAATTATTCCCTAAAATAAAACATTCTCGCCCCTGTATTTCTACGTTTCAATTATTGTTAATTCGGACCTCCCCCTTCGATTCGCCCCCCGTTCAATCGGATATCAAATCCGACTGTAAGCTACGAACAAATCGCTGCCATCCCGCTTGTCCCCCGGCAAAGAAAGAGGAAGGAAGAAAGAAAATAATGGTAATTTACAAAACCCTTCCCACATTCTCGACACTCGAGCTCCCCCACCCTGATCGAGGCCAGGGTGAAATAAAGAAAGAATAAAAAAAAAAGAGCCTCTTGAGCCATTTCGCGGGTGTCGTCCCGAATCGGAAGAGGGCGAACAATATATAAATTCAGAACACCCTCCCGTCGGAGGCGAGGGGGGAGGTAAAAGTGAACATAGATTTCGAAAGCATCGACAAGCACAAGAGAGAAAGTACGAGGGGATGAAAAGGAGGGATGGGTCGTCGTTGCAAACCCTCTGGCTTCGTCGCGCCGGCGTGTCAACCCCTAATTGAACGGAAGCCGGCAATAAATATTATGTTTCTTTCGTGGGGCCCCGGGTTTTATAATGGCCCACGTTCTTCGTACCTAGGCGCCCGGCACCGGAAGCGGATGTGCAATCAGTGTGACATGTGCTCGTGGCGGGTATGCACGAATTTATTTTCCTCGCGTCGCTTCACCAACGTCGTGAATCGTTCCGCGGGGTTGCGCCCCCGGAACCAACGATTAAACAGAAATTGCCGAGGCTCCGGAAAATGTCGGCCACTTTTGTGCCGTGAAATTGGGTGACGTCATCGGGACCTCGCAGGTGGGATTCTTTTTCCTCCACCAGTTGCTTTGAGAAATCCGATTTCGGTTCCTTCGGTATCGGTGTTCCTATGAAAATTTAAGAAAATAATATGCAAATGTACGAAACTGGGTCTTGAAAGCCATAAGATTATTAAAAGAAGATCATGACGATTATTAATACACCGTGTCACCATCCAAATCGAGTTTCCATGAACAGATTCATCCTCCCCTCTGACCAAATCGGTCATTAATGAAACTCGAGCAAACCGCGATCGGGAGTATCCACGATACAGACCGCTCTTAACACTAATCGCCCCATAGCATCGATATGATTAATGAAAAGGGCGAAACCAGGAATGCGAGTACGCGTCCACGAGAGGCGATTCGTCAAAGGGTGCCGAAAGAACAGGTGGGCCATCGACCCTTTCGCTTTGTCTTTGGCTCGAACAGAAAACACTCGAGCCGTTCTCCATCCGATTCCCCAGCGTCGTTGTTCCTCTGTGAGACAGTCCGGGCGTCGCAGGCTGTGACTTCCGGTTCCTTTCCGATAATTAGAAACAGCCTCGTCTCGCCGTGATAACAATAATGCCGCGTGCTGTGGCCCTCCAGGGGCCAACGGTTCGTTCGACATCAAAGCGATGCGATCTGTCCCCCGCTTGTTCCTCCGCGCCCCCTTTTCAGCCCTCCGGTGCATCAAGGCATCGCTAATGAGATTCACTTTGCCAGCGAGACGGTTCCTTCGTCTACGTTCGATTATTTTGATCATTTTGCCGATAGTTCGCGCGAACGACGACGCTCCATTCGCTTTTCTAGCGCCTTTGAGCCGGCGTTCGCCGATCCGGCCGCCATCACAGACCTTTTCACGCCGGTTTTCTCGCAATTAAAACCGATTTTTGAAAAGGTGCCGCGCCCTTCCACGACGCCCATTGTGTACCCCTCCAGGAAAACGGCGAAGAGTTCCAGGGGTGGGTTCTGTTTTTAAAGTGAATGGAGCTGATTGAGTTTTGAGACTTCGAGAATCGGTATTATACGTCCAGCAACAAAAATTTAATTACATCTGATCGCGAAATAATTAATCGTATCAACTTTTAAGCCGGTCCATCGTTCAGTCGGCACGGTGAGATATCAAAGAACATTTGTAGATCATTTGTACCTTTTAAATTTAAACGAGGGACATTTAACGCCGAATGTGCTTTCATGAAAAAGAAAAAAAAAATGTTCACAGCCCTCGATAACCATCTCAACTAATTAAGACGTTCATGTTTCCGTCGATCTTACGGTTTGGCTTTCTTTGCCTGAGATCCTAAACGAAGTTCCCGCGGAACGGCTACGAATTTATCATAGTCATTTAACGAGACGTCATTACGCTCTCGAATTAAATGCCATTTAGCCAAAGATTCATCGGCGTGTAACAACCGCTTTATTAAAGATTTTATCATTGCACGGCATTAAGCGAACACGAAACGACCGTATACGTTACCAATTATACGCACGACCGTCTTTAACCGTCTCTAGATACGATTATACATTTCCGTTACATCGTGTGCTTAATTGGATCGATCATTTCTAGCTGGGTAATTTCAGCCATACTCCGCTGTACATTAGCCGTGCCTCCTGTACGTGAGCGTGTCGCCCGTTAGTGTGTGCGTACGACCAATCTGGCAAGCACGAACTGTCGTTATGTTTTTCCTACATGTTTAGAAGATTACGTTAAATCGATGGCAAGATCTCTGCAAAATTAATTCGTGTCTTCGATCAATAACCCGCAGAGGTTGGTGCAATTACAAGGTTGCGATCGATGGAACAGATACGGGGATCTTCTCAGGGTGTATTTAAATTGATTTATAACTGGTTGCTTGATTGCGGTCGTGCTATAACATATATTTTATTAAATGCCATCGCGCAATAATATCGGACGCGTGGAACTCAATTTTCAGTTCCCTTTGATTTACAAGTTTAATATACGAGCAGCAGGATTTAATAGGTTTTAGGTAGAAAATCTATGGACTCAAAGACAGCAGCAAAAAACATTGTATTATATACTTCACTTTATTTACAGGTTATGCTTAAATGTATCTATTAAAATCCCAGTACACAAATTTTTATCAAATCGAAAATGCTTTAAGAATCAAGATTTCAGACGTATCAGAGTTAATTAGCGCAAAGACATGGAAACAAACAAAAGAACACGTGTATCGCGCGTTATTTTTCCGCGCCGTTAAACCGCCTGTTAATTCCCGTTAATGCTTCCCGTTAATTACGTATGCATCTCGATGCACAGGGCAGCGGAGCGGGAACGGCACGGCGCATTATGATGCACCCTTGGGCCGGCACGTGACCCGGTCCGGATTTTAAAACGCGCGGGAAAAAAAGAGAAGAGAGGAGCGTCGACGAAGGGAGGCTACGCGAACCGAGCTGACATTAACGCC
The DNA here is from genome assembly GCA_022405125.1 of Anthidium xuezhongi. NCBI lineage: Eukaryota > Metazoa > Arthropoda > Insecta > Hymenoptera > Megachilidae > Anthidium > Anthidium xuezhongi. The sequence continues at coordinate 8,304,993 of CM039637.1, forward strand.
GTGAAAATAAAGGCGGAACACACGGGTCACGGACGGTGGCAAAATGGCCCGTGACTAACGCCCGTTATTCAGCCTGCCACTCGATTTCGTTTCGAAACCGGGCGACACACTCTCGAGGATCGTCGGCCATATTGCACGAATTTGTTCGACACGCGGGTTACCGGCCGTTAACGGAACCGAACGTCAGACAAAATTCGTCCCGGTCCCCCGGACGTTGGAAAATTGAAACAGGTAGTCGATTGCCAGATAGAGGGGCTTATAAATAATATAATCGACGACTTTAATGGGGAAGGGAAATAGAATATTTTTGACCGGTGGTTCGGTTAATCGCGTGAACCCGTTGAAAATTATTGTGTCCCATCAACGATCTCCGCTCCCATCGATTTCACCGTCCATCCAGACGCACGGACAATTATGTATTCATGGATATTTTAATGAACTATCGCCGCAATGGTCGTTCAACGTGGCCCGTTATCGCCCCGAGCTGACTGGACTTCGATTTCGACGAACGATGATGGATGAAAGGGTGCACTCTGAACGTCGTTTACACGGGAAATTTAGGGAGATGCATAGCTCTGTGGTACTCGAAAAATATCGGAAATATTGTGTAAATATCTGATTAGAACATTTCGAAATTATAACTTATTAATCATTACTTAAGAATAATGAAATAATCAACGTACCAAAAAGATTAAATTTCCCATAACAAGAAGCTCTGATAGCTTTAAAATTAATTCGACGACGCCCGTCTAGGATCGCTCATCCAACTGGATGAAAGTGGGTCAAAGCAGAAGGGGAGCCGAGCGAGAGGGATAAGTTCCGGCAGCTTTCGTCGGTTCCCGCGGAACGGAAGCCTCTCCAGCTCTCGATTCCGCTTCCACGCGTGCACGCGGTCGTTTCATAATTTTATCTCGCGAAATCAGCGTCGCGGGTGTCGTGACAAAAAAGGGAACGCCGACAGATGCCGCGATGCGGGCTCTATCTGCCGATGGCATCTGACCGTGCACGCCCATTTCGGATCGTTATTCCGCTCGTCGGTTTATCGTTTCACTTTTGCCGCTTTGATAATAACCGGGAGACGCGCCACTTTTCGCGCCCCTCGTTGCACGCTCGCCCGCTTCGAGCCGGCTTGACCGCCCGCCGCGCGATTGTGCCCCTGGTCCTAATGGTTTTCGCTCCTACGGTGTCGCGGAAAACGCGGAGGAAGTTCAAAGGGCAAAACCGAGAGAGGACCATGGTTTCGCTTCTTTCCGTACGACGAGCCCTGCTTCGAGTTATTAGCCTCGTCTTGACGGTGATGAATATCGCGGAGGGGGCAGAGGGGTTGAACGGGTTGCCCGTAACTTTGTAACGGAGCCGTGAGTCACGCGGGCCTTCGCCGAGTGTAAAAGGGCTCGGAGGGCTTTTTGCGGCGCGGTTGCTTGGCTTCGCTTCCCGTTATTTTGATGAATAGGGATGGAACGGCTTTGGAAGTTTGCGTGACGCCTTAAGAACTTCGGGATGCTCCTCATCGAGGGGATTCGAAGACGTTCGGATGATTGAAAGGGTAGATCCGAGTAACGATAGCCGTACTGTGGATGAGGTAATCGAATGCGTTGAAAGTCGAGTGTTTTATGATGCCTGAAAGTTGTTAGGCTAGTTGAGGACGATGATGAGTCTTACGAAATCGTCCTCCTATCTTCATCTTCGATCTTCTGCTGTATCTTCACGATTTAACCATTAGAATTCTAATGTTCTTCCATTGCATATCGAAGGGTTAAAGGGTGTAATAAAAACTTCATCGTCCCCTTGGCCAGGAACAACACGGACAGAAGAAAAGTGATAGGGACGGGTCGAGAACTGTCGATAACAATTGTCGGACGACTTGACAAATGGTCCCGGGTATCGGGATCGTAGCAGTGGATTCTTGTAATTTTAGATTACACTTGGCTGGCCGGCGGCTATAGTTAACGCATGGCCGGCCAAACCCCCTCGACCATCACGGAGTATCTTGTCCAGAAGGGTTAGATTAGATACGTCGTTCACTTCGGGCCATATATCTGTTCGACCCCGTCTTTCCATCGCTATGTCGCATGTGTACGCACACCTATCGTGCGGTGTGCCCGTTTATTGACCATGCGTGTCCATCCCCGACCATGTGTTTTGCGCGTACGTACACTTGCTGATCGGTCGTGTGCACGTCTGTCCGCGCTAGTATGCCCCGGCCCTGTTCGTGTGTCGGTGTGCGCGCGCGTATGGCGCGGTGAGTTACGGGGCTGCGGACAGAGTGATGCATTGCCCTGGAACCGAGAAGGACCAGATCCCACGGGAATCGAACGGGAACCCCTTACACCTCACACCATTGCGCACCGTGACAGCAGGCCGGTGAATTATTGGAATATCGACGCCACCGGGCATTAAATGCTTCAATTACGATTATTATCGAAATGCAACGGAATTACGCGCGCGTGCACGCGATACGAGAGGTTCATCGTTGCATCGCGGCGTCGTTTCGGGAAAAAACTGATGGCCGGTTGGGTTTCGTATCCTGGGATACGAATTAAGTTTGCACCCCTTCCTCGAATTTTAAACTAATTGCAACAAGGATGCTATTGTACCAGTTGCATTTTAACAAATTATAAGAGCCTATGAGGGTAAGAAATTTTGGAGAACCTTCCTCAGAAATAAAGTAACTTAACCCTTTGCATTTAAAGGATTATAACAACAAAAATATGACTTAGTAAATCTCTGTTACTCGAATTTCTTTGCCCATACAGAGGATGGGTTCGATGAAACCCCCTACCGGTGACGTTCTTTTATCAGACTCGTAAACCGTGGCCGGGTATGTAAATTTTCGAAAAGCATTTTTTTCATCATCATTAAACAGACCTTTAAGAGGTCGGTAAAGCGGTCGACCGCATATACGCGGCTCGTAAAGAACGTGGTTGTACAAATAAAATAAAATGAAAACGGGAAATGTCGTATTGCGTAATAAATACAGGAATACGGGCAGGACTGCTAATGCAGATAAAGTGTATAAAAGAGCAACGGTTATGGATTCGCAGTGGTTTGCGTTTTGGCACGGTAAAACTGTCCCCTCCCCCCGCCTCTTCCGATGAAATACACGGGGGGACCGGGTATCGAGGGTAAACGTTATTGTTGCACCGTATAAATCGCGCTTGATCGCGGAGGAGTATGGATCGTATATCAAAACTACTGCCGCCATGGCGTGGTAATTTGTAGTCGGTAATAGAAGAGGGAAACTCTGGACGAAATTATTATCCAGAAAATACATGTGCCGCAACCGCGACCACGTACCGGGTGTGTGTGTATGTGTCTTGCGCGATACTTCCAGCGAACATGCCGGGTCCAAGTTTTATTGCGGTCTACGAAGCCATAACTTTTCAGGAAACCTTCGAAATTACGGCTATCTCGGAATTTTCGAATGATAATTAAAGCATGGGGCTGAGGGTACACGGAAGACATCGCAATTACAATTGTTAAATTTAATTACACCGTGTCCGTTTCTCTGGCTGCCCGTTTCTTTATTTCGTTTTTGGTTGTTCAAAAAACTAGAATTCTACGAAAATTTGAAAAAATATCAACAGTTTCTAGTTGATATCGTATTTTTTAAAGAGCCAAAGGGGGGCCACAGGTAGAAACGCGGACGGAAAGAGGAACAGGGGGGGGGGGGGGACGGACAGAGAGGGTTCGCAGAGGGAAGAAGAGTCGGTAATAGAGAAGTTTCCGAGCGAGCTCGTTAAAACTAACTCGTAGCCTTTTCCCAATCGCTAATGCGTCCATCCGGCCGCAAGCATTGGTACTTTATTTTTATTTAAAGCGGCCGAAACCCTCTGCGAACCGTTGGCTGGCTCTCCCTCTCGTCGCGTTTCATTTCATTCCGGCAGGGACCCGATTCGTTTCGATCGATTACCGCGATTCGAATAAAATGTAAATGGCCGCGGGTACGAGCGCGACTCGTGTGTTATGCAAATCTCGTTCGCCTTGGTAATCACCGAGCGGAGCCTGATGTCTTCCTTCGCTACTAATGGACCGGGAAAATGAGAAAGAAAAAAAAAAGAAACGAAAAAAACGAGCAAACACACCGTCAGCTTAGACCAGGACCGGGCGAATCACGTGAATACGAGACCATTTCAACGGTTTTTACCTCGAAACAGGCGTCTATCGCGAGCGTGTTTGTGCGTACCGTCTCGAAGAACGTTACCGAACGAGGCTGCCCCCCGCCTCCCTCCCCAGGGGGCACTTGACTTCAATAGTTTAACGAAATTGCCGAAGACACGTGGATTCCTCTCGACTCGATTTGATCTGATTCCCGAAGCTGCTACGATATTTATTCGGCTCTGACCGTCTAGGAAACTGAACCCGATCGGGAGCACTCTCCTCCTCCTGGCTTCTGTTATAGGAAGAAATTGGATTCCTGCTTCGAATTGTTGAATTTACTTCGGATACTTCTTGCTCTTTTATTTTTTTGCTGGGAGGAAGTGGACTGTGACTTGATGGACGGACATTGATCGAGGGTAACGTTGAAAAGTGATGGGTGTATTTTTGAAGAAAGGATCTGATGAAATTACGTCGTACCATTGAATTGAAAATTGATTTTAGTACACATTATTAGTGAAATATCAGTATTCATTCAATAAATTTTTTACTTACTTCATAGGTTAATAAGGAATTAAAAAATTGAAATGTAACCATTCGAAAGTGAAATAATTATACATCCAATTAATCAAGTACTTATATTTATTTACTAACAATCTTCATAATCATTAGAAAATTCATAAAATTACGTCCGCAACGTAGGCGGCAAAACGCGCCCCATCGGGGCACTCCATCAAGCAGAAACGAGTGTCCACGTAAACTTCCATCCTTCCCGGTGTCCATCCCAGCACGCTCTATACATCAAGCTGCTCAGCAATTACAGGTCGAACAGAAAAAGCTATTACCGGTAGCCGGGCCAACAAATCGCGGGATCCTCTGGCCGGTGTCGTCGCAGGAACACGGTACCCGGCCAGTACATCCATTACATTCCTGCCCACTAATTTCCACCACTTACCCGTTGTAATTAATGCCGCTACGTCCAGAGCCGCCTTCTATCGAAACAATCGACGCCCGCGCACTGACAGTAACCGTGACGGCGACTCACAATCGAAGGACGATGGTGGATCGGTCGGCGGGGGATGCACGGGGGTTGCATAGCTGCAACAGTGCCGATAGGCAAATCCAATGGCAGGGATCGGTGACGGAGGGGTGTCCGGCGGACAAAGACAGACTCGCCAGTCGATCGAAAGACGAGGGCAGTCGAAGGGAAACAGAACGGGATGGAACTTGCGATCCACACAATCGCGGGGGTAGCAAGCGTGTGCGTACGCTTCGCTCGGACACATGTCCGAATCGAAAGGATGCGAGGTGCATGCCGGTGCATTCATTGCACCGACGGCACTCGCGAACGCAACGCGATGTCCAGTTCCGCAGGATGATTAATTAGTTGTCGTCCGTTCCATGCCACCGTGTCACTCTTGTCACGGCTTTGTCACTTCGCTGCAAATACCGTTGGACCGTCGATGCCGAAGCCCTCCCGCGCGACGCGTTTGGCCCTCCTCACCCTAAAATGCAAACACACTTGCATACGAGCACGTGGGATACGACCCGGTTGCAAAGCAAATTGCATTGTAACCAAGGCTGCAACAGGCGCGCCATTAATCAATGCCCGGTACACGGGGTCGCGGAAACGCTCTGCCAATTTCCAAGTCGTTGTCGCCGAAGGTGCGTCGATATTGCGCGAACGAGTATCCTGTTTTAATAATCCTCGAAAGTTACAAATTTCATGTATTTTTGTGCTTTAATCGTAGCCTTTTGAAAAGTAACTCTAATTAACAGTTTCATTTAAAAAGAACCTGAGAACCCTTGAACTCCTTTGCATCCAGCAGCACAATTTTTAAAATTGTTGATCTTTAATAAAAAACTTTGACATTTTGAATTTAATCCATTGTCGCTGTTAAATGATTATTAAATATTAGGAATGCACGGCGAGAGTTGGAACTGTTATTTGAACTTCGAAATTTTGCTGATTCGCGAAAATGAATTGCTGCTTGATAATAATGAATATAGATTAAAGATAGTAGCAATGTGGGTTTATGTTCATTGAATGGGACGATGGTACGACGGAGAATCGCCGCGAGGATCGTAAGATGGTATTAACCGAATTGAATTCAGGACTATCGCCGGTGCATAGCCTGCACCGAATGCACCGGTGCACTCAGAGTATCGACCCATTGACTAAGAGGCTGGCGGCTTGGGTTTCCGGTTACGGGCTCTATCTGTGCGTTCGAGCAGTCGAACTGTGAATTCCGACATGGGAACGCTGTACCAAATGAGCGGTAAATTGTATTATCTGAATCGAGCCCCGAGATAATTCACTGCTTATCAAATTGAGCGAATGCATTTGCATCTTTGCCTTGCCGGGTTATTTATTCATATTTTCGATCAAAGCGATTACCATTCGAATTATTCCTTTATTTTCTACGTTTCTGATAATTTGTCAATTTAATTTCAAAGCAAATTGCCGAGAAATATTACAAATTAATAACCGTCTAAGAATATTATTCGTATCGTTCGTCTACCGATTCAACAACGCTGTTATTTTTAAATCAAAGAATCGCGTCCAAGCTCTATAATTAATTAAATAAATGAAGCGATTCGGCAAATAATAACTGAATTTATTTTCTGTTCGCGTCCTGGTACGCGAAGTCAAAAGGACTGAATTAATTAAATTACCATAGAGACGGGGGTAAAGAAAAGGAAAGAAAGGAAAAAGGTTGGCAATTTGACGGACGGGTTCGCGAACCCAGTTCCGTTTCCCTTTCTCCTCGGCCACGGTTAATTAACCGAGGAGTTCCGTGGCCTCGGCACGAGAAGAAGGGCCCGTCAACCTAAAATCTGATAAAACGAGCGCATCCGGCTGTCGGCTGTCGGCGAAACGAGCTCGCTCCTTCTCGCGGCGGATTTGCGAGAGGAAGCTGGCCGAAATTTCGCGCGATAAATACGTAATTGCGTCGACGAATGAATCACGCCCGGCCGGCAGGATGCGCGCACCGCTCTGCGGATCCAAAAATGAAAAGGAGAAAAAGAAAGGAAAATAAGCAGGAATTGCAGCTTCCTTTTTCCGCTGAGAAACGAGCCGGGAAGATTCGACTCCGACGTTTTATGTTTCTTGCTCGAAAACGAACGAACGGAGAAGTTGGTTCGATCATTCAACGATTTTGAAATATTCGAGAAAATCAAAAAGTCGGAATAAATGAATTCAATTGTTTTTAGATCCTTACGAAACACAGTATATATAGTGAAACTATTGTTTAATAATATTTTCGTCGGAATATTTTAGAAGGATATTAAGCTTGTAGAATAAAAACCTGATTTTCGTGGATTTCTAATTAACGCGTTTAGGTCGGACAGTACTCGGGTCCGAGGAGAGCCAGGTATTGCCTTTTTGGACGAACACGAGACGCGGAATCCTATAAGCTCGTCCGACGATAATTGCATCGCGATTACTTACCCTGGACGGTCGTTCTTTCCCTTTTTTTTCAGGGTAAATCGTTATCTTCGTCACGTACGGTCCGGTTGGAAAGCAGTGGGAAACGTATTTCGTCACGTCTCGTCCACGATAACCGCGGAAAAAGAACGTCGAGGACGAAGAGGAGGCATGGAAATTTGATAACGCAGACCCCGGTGTGATTAAAGTCCGTCCCGGTTTATGGGAAACCCGGGATTCGATGGATTCGACCGAATGAAGATTTAACCCCCCCGGCCTTTTACCGATGAGCGAATCTCTGAATATCTATATTTGCGTCAACTGTTTGGGTCAGCACGAGTTTTATTATATATATGCATGGTGCTGAACATCGTAGCTTTCCCTAGGGAAAATAGTAACACTGAGGAAAGGGAATTCATTTGGATCATATTAAATTAATAATTAGTAGTATCACTGACGCTTTGACGGTCGCATATTTTTGCAATTTTGTTTTAAGTCGTAATTAATTAATTTTTGTTAAGATTATTCGATAAAAATCAAGATTATTTTATATAAATTTACCTTCACACTAAAAATAATAAATCATAATTAAAATAATATTCGTGAAATTCAACCCTACCACGAGTACAAGACACACTCCGAGTTCCAATCTTAATCTGCGTAATGACGAACCGTGGAGATCATGAAAGAAGGGGTTGAAAGCAAGATTTCTTCGCAGCTAGCATCCGCACAACCCACCCTACCCACGAACCGTTCCCAAAGCACCCTACCGACCTAAGCTCCGCGCGTTTGAAGCCTCGAAGGAGCTTCGGGACCCGGTGACCCGAAGTCGTGACCCCGGTCGACCTCGTTCGCTCGCGTGTGTCGTCATTAAATGATCCGCGCGGCGGTTCGCAGCGGATCCTCTCGGCTTTAAGATCTCAAGCTGTTGCTAAGGGATTGATGGTGTTACCATGGCGACTGGTGAGGGCCTATTGTTGCACCCTGTCGGATCTCCTGTGCCCTCCCCACCCCTCTCGACTCCCCCCTCCTCTCTCTCTCTCGCATGGCATATTTATTTGCATGTAATGTAGGTACAACTCGTACCCGTTCGTCCACACGCACGTCACGGAGCGTGTTGCTCGGGCGAGCGTGTGCGAGCGGATAAGTGCGTGCGTGGTACGAGTTTATGCATCTATGCCAGTGGTACCAAACCCCTTGACGCGTACTCGGGGCAACGTCCTAGCTTTAAAGACGACCGATCGACGCTCCTAGCGAACTTTCCCGCCCGACACCCGGGATCCGAGAACTCTCTCGGATGGTAAATCGACAAGTGGTCCGAATGGTTTTACAAGGGGTGGTTAGCCCCGTTGACAAACAGTTCGCGAACGAACTGGGTGAAAAGAAAGCCACGTTTTTCGGACCGGATAATCGCAGTTGTTCGAGCGTATCCCGTTCTCGAATGCCTTGTTATCATAGAGAACGACGTTGTTTCAGGCGATGAGGGAACTTCGAAGAATCGCGTAAGAACCTCTGGACCGGGTTAATAGGTTAATCGGGAGTCCGACAACTTTTCAGCTGCTTTTTTTTCGCGTCGTAATATACGGGAATCGAGGGAAACTCGAGCGGGAACTTCAACCGCAATAACCTGTCGCGGTTTTACAATCTAACTTGTTTCGATGGCCCGCTCCTCCGGGCGTAAATATTGCCGGGGAAAAAGCCACGAGCTTTCTGTCTGCTCCATTGGACGCTGGATCATGAAGAGCCCGCAGCGCTGGAATTGGAATGGAGTTTCGTTAACTGAATTGCAGTCCTGTTGGGAACAGTCGCGATGCATTTCCCTGCCGTGTTTAAGTAAAACCTTTACGGTCCGCACGAAACTGCTTTCCCTATTTTACGAAATTCTCGGTGTACGATCGTTTAAACAAACAGTGACGTAAATAATTAAACAAATTCCTGTTCGAAAGTTTCAATTCCGTTTGAAAATGATTATCTTTTCTGGACAATTTTAAATGAGCCACTATCGAGCTATTTATTTATGGAAAATTGATATTTACGGGATGCTAATTCAATAAAGAAAGGCAACAGGGAGAGGATAGAAAAAGGGGGGAGTCTTTTCAGCGATAATCACGCGAAACGCGAGGCAGAACACGATTCTGGAATGTTAGAAGGCGGTCACGTTAGAAGAGGTGTCAGGACGCCGGTGGCGGGCGTATCCGAGCGGAGCATTAACGCAAGCACGCGAACGCAAATAAGGGAAAGCGTGTGCACGCACGAAACACGAACAGAGAATCCGTCGTTCCTCGTCGCGGTGTCATTATCCTCCCTTCGTCCCTCCGCCGGTCGAAGGACGACGCCGTGGTTTTAATTACGAGGGATGAAAGTGCGCACGCTGACGTTCTTCCTTTGCTCTCCAGCTCGCCTTTTAAATGGAGCAACGAGTGACACACATGTGTCTCCCCGCTAAGCGCTTCTCGTTCGCGGAGGAGAAAAAACGGGTCGATGATGGAGGCAAGGAAACGCGCGATGTGCGCCAAGGATGCGTAAATGTTCCGAGTTTTAACGCGTTTAATCGCGAAAAGCGAGTACTTTGCAACAATAAAATACTAGAGATTCAATCCTAGTAATCCATATGTTCAGAATTCTTTTTCTATTCTAACTTTATGACTACCCAAAGAATTCCATCGAAAATCGATCCCCCACCATCAGAAATAATTAACCGCCCAATATGGTTGCATATAAACAAGAAATCCCGAAATACATCGTCTCATCGAGCCCATAAATTAGAACTGTACGCAGCCTCCCCCAAGGATACGGTTTCGTATTCATCCACATGGTCTCCTCTGTAGCCCCACCCCTCTAGAAAGAAGCGAATTATTTCAGACGACAGTAGTGATTACCAGCCAATGCATTCCCCGTTCGAACAACGGGCACGTATCCTTCCAGACGCTACCGACATCGTTGTTCACGTACGTACACCTCGTTCGATGATTACCCCAAGTTATTACCTAGATGCTGGGCGCTTTTGTGCTTCCACGGAGGACGCAACAACGCCGTCATCGGTTTCCTGCCGATTCGTATTACGAGCTCATTGTGCGTCCTCCCGAGGACACGCCGCCACCCGAAGGACGATGGAAGGAAGCTCCTCGAGGATCGTCATTTCCGGAGCGACGTTGCCTCGCTTTGTCCCCGTGATTATTCCTCGCATCGGTTCGGGGAAGAAGCGACCCGTCGTCCGACGGTTGCATAATGGGGATGATGCACTCATTACCGGGAACGTCGAGCAAGAATTTGCTTTCGAAGCGTTTCGAGTTGATACGAGAGAAAAAGGGTGGGTTGGAACCTGCGCGCGGACTCCCTCCAACGATTTTACATGAAAATTGTTTTCTTCCCTCGGACAGCGTGGCATTTTCCTCTTCTTGGTCCGACGGATGCTTCGGGATACGAGGTAGACTTCAATTTTCAGGGATGAAAGGGGTGGGTTTGACAGATTTCTTCTGCGGTAGCAAATTTAAAAAGTAAAGATGAAGCGAATTAAAAAAAGGTGATGTGATTATAGAATTTGCAAAAATTCTTATTTTTCTAAAGTCCTCGAATAGAATTAATCTTAACACAGTGAACGGGTTAAACCACCCGGCAGATTATACAAAAATTGTGCATCAGGTGAAAGATAGAAAATGAATGACCAAGGAACAGTTTCACGATGAAAGAACACGCCAGCGTCCCTTCTGTTTCTCCGGCGACGTTTAAATTTTCGTTGTCGAAGAGGCCACGGGCACACGGTCCGTAGAATTTTCATAATCCCTTTTGATACCGCGTTAATTATTCCCCGTGAAGGCTGAACGGAACGAGCCAGTCAAAAAGCTGCTTCGGCACGGCCGACAAGGCCCTTTGTGCCCCCGGGAGAAAAAAAAGCTGCTTACACCCCCCCATAAACGGGGATCGTTTCGCGTACGCGTTTCACGTAAACGACCGGCAGCCCCGGCCCCTCCTCCCCTATGAAATTCTAACAAGCTTCTGAATAAACAATAAAACGAAAGAATGGGCTAGCAAGAATTTCCTCTTCGTCGCTGTCGCGAGACGAAAACCTTTAGACGCGCTGAAAGAGCGCCGGCTTTACGAGACACCCTCGACTCCTGGAAAACGATCTCGCCGCGTCAAAGCGAGCTTTCTTAAGCGCAAAAGCGGGACCAGTTAACGCGTAACTCCGTTAAACTTAACAGCCGTCGGCGAGCGCGAAAAGCGACCCGCTTACTTATGAATATTGCAACCAGAACCTAAACCCTTTCGACTCGCGCTGCCTCTGGAAAGGGTTTAAGAAACCGTGGACGGCCTTGATGGGACGACAAACAAATTTGTAATTCGTTTCGATCGATAATCATTCTTCGAGGGGGTTGAAGACGGATACGTATATAGTTTAAACTTTGAAGAACGAAATTAACGTGGTCCAGCTGTCGCAGGGAAAAAATTCGCGTATAACCCAACTATGCAGAATTTCCCCATAGAACACGGTGATGCGATTGCTCGGACAATGAAAAATACTATAACGGATGAGCAAAAACGTCGCGTACCACTAAACTCGTTTAACGTCTTTCTCGCGAGAGAGCCAAGCGCCGGCAGATTTCCACGGGAAAAGGAAAAAAGACGGGAGGAAATCCTGTCGGGTATTCGGCGCGCGCAAAAGCGTTCGTAGTTCCGCGAGATTTAGCGATAGAACGCGACAAAGCGGGAATCGTTGAACACCGTGAAAGAGCGGGAGGCTGGGGTGGGTGGATAGGCGCGGAGGGTATAAAAGCACGGCTGGAAAAGAGGAACAGAGACCCGGACACGGTCGACTCGAGGGTCGTAACTTTTTCGCCAGGATTATAAAATTAACGTCGGGCGTCGTCCACCTACCCCCGCCCCCTGTTCCCTGTATCCCGCCAGCCTCCCCGGAGGGCCGCAATAATCGTGAACGTCAAATTTAACGTTTGCGCCCGGTCGATGCAATCCATTAGATATTGCTCGTAAAGAGGCCTCATATCTCGGACGTGCATGCACGCTTGTGCGCCGCGGACGAGCGTGAACGACATTTTTTGTTTCCTAGACCCTACGCCCCTCTACCTGAAACGAACAATCGGGCTGGATGTGTAGCTAGGGACACGAAAAGTTTCCTCGATTCGTGTTCAACCCCTTCAGACTAAAGAAATTTCATTAAGACATCAGGTTTATATTTTTTAAAGGAAATTAGTTAATTCAAGGTTCGAAGTTTTGTAATTTAACTTGCTCGGTAGTTCTAGTGTTAATGAATTTTATTCCAAATTAAAATAATTTAACCTTGAAAATTGCAATTATTCATGTATTTTAGTCTTACTGTGTTTGTGGTGGTGCATAGTGATAAAAATCTGAAAATTATTTGTTCCATTTGCGAAAGTGTTGGTTTCAATTTCAGTATCGTATTACTCCAGCATTCGAAGTAATCGAGAGGCTATCGATCGATAACAAGCGATACCTCGGAGCATCTTGCTCCGGATTTGCCGGATATTTCGTTTGGCGTCCGCTTTCAATCGCTCTGATTCTAGCCCGGTTCGATTGCGAAACGGAGAGCTTTGAGCCGCGTGTCGGACCTTTGAGCTGAGCTCGTTTGAGGATACCCGAATTCAAGAGACACTAAAATTACCTGCCGAATGTCCGAAATTTCGTGTATCGGAAGCCTCGGCGCACAAATGTTGTGTACCGTACGAAGAACTGAGATTACTGAAATTAATTTTACAGCCGCCAATTGATAATTCAAAATGAAAATCTACAATTAATTTTAAATGATTTATCGTATTTGACGTATGATTATTTTGCTGATTTATATTTTCCCGAAAAAGGTATTGCATATCTCCGCGCCATCATTTTCCTTTTACCCGACAGCGAAAAAGCTTCGAATGCAGCCGATCGCATTGCAAAATCCTTCCGTTTCAAAGGTTCATCCTGAAAAAGGAGCAAAAACGGTCCGTAGAGCCGTCACAAACAACCACGAAGAACCGAGCGATAAAGCGGGCGATCGTTAACGAGGAAAAGACAGGCGAGCCCCGCGTCAGCTAAAAAAGCAAAAGCTGAACGATTGTTCGGTATCGAAGGATCGTTTGGAGCGAACGGGTCTAGCCGGCCAGTTAACCGCGTCAAAATCGTTGCTTGACTATCGCCTACGCCTCTCAAAGTGGCTGTAACCGTGCGCGATCGATGCCCCGGGATCGTAGAGCGCGCGTATCCCTCTGGACGGTTTCGTTTCGGGGGCCGGGATCGTTTGCCAGGTACAACGTGTACCAGGGCGTATTCCAGGCTTGATATCGCGCTCGATATCTTAACGATACATCTACCTCGATATCGTGATCCGACTAGCGGCAATCCGCGCGGATGTGTATCGCGCAAACAGTCGCGGCTGCAAACCGTGGTCAAACACGGATCACGATAATACGGAGTACTAAACACCGGCTGTATCGTTGCATTATTGCTGCTACGTACCCGCGCGAACACGCGCGAGGAACGATCGGACCGACGGGGATGGAACGCGCCCTTTCGTACGGTAAAAAGGCGGACGGTTTCCGATGGAAACGTGAAACCTGTGATGCTTCGATTTTAACCCTTTCGTAGGAATTGTAAATTGTAAAGTACTTTGATTGGACAAAGTATATTTTTATTTTACTCTTAGATAAGAGTTTTAATAACCTTATAAAATAATTTAATTTTCTAAAGTCACCGATGAATTCAGCGTCGCGAGTAACGTTTATAATCGCTAAAACCACTAAGTGTCCGCAAGAAATAATTTTCCTCCGAGAAGTCTTTAAAGAGTCGAAGAAATTACAATAAGCCGTGCCTTTTAATCTCCATTCGCCATAAACGAGTCCACAAATTACTCTCTGATGAGTTCTAAAGCTGACACAATTACAGGCGAAAGAAGGTGCGGCACGAGCGGGCCAGGTGAAAAGCCATTGCGGTGACCGTAAGTGAATTTCCACAACGACACTCGGCTTCGTAGCTCTCGCGGTTTTCGGGCCGAGTTTACATGTAAACCGCCACGAGAAACACCGTGGGCACCGTGACCGCATCCGCTGCGATATAACCGGTGCTCAGGCTCGATGTTATAACGCTGTTAACACCCGTGATCGCTTTCGATCCGCGTAGTTCATCATCCCGGGGTGTATCGGCTTGGATAACGGAGAGGCGTAGATGAAATTCGTGTAACGACCAGAGAGATGGAATCATTGCCTCGCCTGGATCATCGGGAACTGACGGATATGGAGCGACACGGTTTGAAGGGCCCCGCCAGATGGGCATAAATCGGGGATTTTCGCGCGGACGCTTTAATTTCGATCGGTCGGTGCCGGCGGTTTTATTTTTTCCGCTTCGCAAACGGCTAATCCTTCTTCAACGTTTCGAACGATCAATTTGAAGCTCACCGTTGGAAAATGGAACGGGGATTTTCTATTTTTCCACCCTCCAGGGGCGAACCAGGGAAAAAAAGGAATGGAAGCGAAACAGGTGTAATGCATCGTTTATTTTTCCCTTCGGTTCGATGCTTCGTTTGATTTTGGCGCAGTTTTTGTGGAACGGGGAATGGAATACGTTAAGAAATATATTTTTAATACGTGGACGTATCAAATATTATTAAAGATACTGAAAATTTATGTTTAATATAGATCTTAATTATTTAAAATCACTTTGAACACTTTTAATAAATGCTAAAATTTGACACTATGAATAAAATTACAAAAACAATCAAGTATTTTGTAATATAAATTAAACGAACGGAACTACTTAAAAATCAGCGTCGAATTATCCAATTTATCCGCGATAAGATCGATAAGCGCCGAGGAAATTTATGGGGGCGGCGTACGGCGATCGCCATCTCGCGTTACGTTAATTTAATTTTCCCAGCAAACGGCGTTGATCGCCGTCCGTTTCCCAATTAAAATAAGACCCCGGCTCGATTTTCATGTAAATTCACGAAATCCATGACGCGTGGGGGCGTTAGCCAGGGCCGTTCAATAAATCGAGGAATCGCAATCACCGTGGCTTTCAGGGTGGTCCCGATCCCTCGTCAAGGGGTGGCGGCGCGGACGCTTGTTGTCCATGGAGATGACGATGATGACGACGACGATGATTATCATCATTGTGGCCCCGAGCCCGATATCTCGCCGCGGCCACGATGATATACCCCATTTTGGGGGATCGGTTCCTCTCTCTCTCTCTCTCTCTCTCTCTCTCCGTCCCTCTATTTGTCACGCTGTCTCTTTTCTTTTCATTACGGCATAATGAAGCGATTCGGGGTAAAAGCAATTACCTGTATAAACCGACGTTGTCATTACGCGTTATTTGTCCGTCGCCTCGACGTTCGATCATTATTATAGAATCCATTGGCATTAGGTGAATAACGGTTATGGTATCGCTAATGGCGGACCGGTTCGACCATGGGGTTCGAGTTTCGTAAAAATAACAAAAATTTTGAGGAGTGCTTTTTGACTTTGTTTTAAAGTTTCGAAATGTAAAAGAGAAGAATCTGAGGGAATTTTGTAAATGGCTTTTAGATGGATTAATATTTATAATTAAAATCACATACTTCTGGACTTATATCAGTGCCTGACAGTAAATTGCAATCAAAATATTTATCACCCCTGATTGAAATATCAACCTTCTAGAGCACTTTGATCAGCAGACGGTTTTAAAAATTCTGTTCGGCTTCGGGTTGGTCGAAATTCGGATTGAATTAGGCAATGTTAACCGAGGAGCTAAACTGAAAGCTAGCTGTTCAAAAAACACCACAATAACAAAACAAATTCCATGGAGACCGAAACGAGAAACGAGGCAGAAAGCGGAGGGATGGCGAGGGCCCAATCCGGTCGGAATCTCGCCCGCCGGTTGTCCGTTGGAAAAACAACCGTTCACCCCCGCTGCTGCCGGTAATAGCTTTAGCGGGAATTTTTGAAAAACACCGGAAAAGCCCGGCGTAATACGGCGTGAAAGGTCTGTAAAGCGAAATGGTTGCCGGGGCGTCGTTTGAAAGCGAGCAACACGTCGATGTGTGCGCCTGGTCGGGAAAACCGAGGGAAATTTCGGTCGTGGAAAATCCGTTGGCTCGATGAGGTGGCAGAAGTGGGGTTAGAGGGGAGGGGACGGTGGTGAGTAAAAGGGTGGCTTTCACGGGGAAAGGCCACTCCAGCGATGGTGCTCAACGCCGGACCGGTTTATGGGCATTGCGCTTTCGCCCATGGCGCAATCAAAGCGAGAATCGAATGGCGAGCGAAGCGGGCTAGCAATTTCACAGGGCATGAAACACTGACTTCATTATCCGGTTGTTAATCCTACGCCATGGTTGGATCTCGCGGCTGGTGTCCCTTGTTCGCTCGCTCGTCCGCGCCGCGAGTTTCCGCGAGCTCGACGCCGCGACGCGACGATAAACCGGAAGATAATCGCGGGTCCTCGCGAACTCTGCTCAATTAGAGATTGATAGAACCATCCATGACCCAAAAAATAGAAAGACAGAAAAATTCCAATAAAGAAAAAGAAAATTTCCAATTCAATACATTCGACCAACCGAGGATCCATAACGTTTAAATAATAAATTAACTAAACTACCCTTCGATCCTTCGCAAACAACGAAAGAATTTTCGTCGCAGCCAGTCCGAGTTGGTTGACCCCCGACGAAAGCTGTCTTCGATTCCATTATTTATTTACCGCGATCAACGTCTCGTGGACGGTTCGGGGTTCGAAGCTTCCTTCAAAAATTCATGGATAAGCCGGGCGATTACTTCGGACTCATCGCGAACGATGGAAGGGCCGTTGGACGTTCGATGACATTCCGGTGACACGATTTATCCCTCTTCGTTCTTCCCGCACGCGAATCGTACGATTCGCCCGGGAGTTCTCGATATTTTTTAATCTATTTATATCGGGGAGTTTATTCGAATCCGAGAGGAATGTCGGTCACGTTGGGAACGAGCACAAGGTACAATAGTGAAACGAGGTACACGTGTAAGGAACTCGACTGCCGCGGAAGGGTTAACAACCTCCGCGTCTTCCGGCCAACGATTTCGAATAACGAAAACACTTCACGAGGGTAGCCATTGATCGAGAGCAAAACGGTACACGACCAGGCCACAAGGAGAACGCAGCGGGATCAGGAAGTAAGGAACGTGTTTACAGGCTGGCAACCGCAACGCCTCAAAGGGGTTGCACGTGTATTTCCATGTGTACAACACTTATCGATACATGTACCCATGTTATGCGAGGAACTGAAGAATAAACTGGTATAGGGTGAAATTTTTAAAAACAGGAAGAAAAACTGTATTCTACTGTTGATAAAAAATTACGGATGAGGTTCATTATTATAGAAGCAAAGGGTCTTCAGTTTCAATAAAGAAATATGGGGAGAATTAAACGATGTCATCATCATTTGGAATTTATAATAATTATCACCTGAGTTGAAATTCGCGATTTTAATAAACGTACTAACAAATAATAATTTAAATCAAAGGAAGTGACAGAAGCAGCGTATCCCGACCAGGTTAAAAGAATCCAGCTGTATAGGAAGTAATAAGCGGGTTGAATGGTGGTGTACTCATAATGTAGGGTGATCTCCACCCCTTCACCTCTTTCCGATCCTCTCTTTCTCCTGCCCTCCGTACGCATTTCCCTCCCCGGCTTTCCATCCTTCGTGGATTCCTTCCGTCTCTTTTCGATTCTCAGTCAGTGCACCCTTTAACCGGCCTCACCCCCCCCCCCCCCCCACTCGACCTCTTTGGCCACACGGCACGCTGCACCCTTCCCACTCTCCCATATAAGACTGCACTTAACGCATTCATTGCGCCGTCCTGCTTTGACCGGATCAATGCACTCGAATGCGCTCGGCACGCAGTATCGTTGACGCGTTGCGAAATCTCGATTCTGCCCCGATACGATTTCAACCGATAACGAGTAGCGACGCGGAATTCCAGACCCTCGCCATTACCGGCTCGATCGGTCGCGATTGATCTCGCTCGACCGGCGATGCCCGGCATCAAAAACGCGCCTCGATGACGAAGATAATTGACGCTCGTGCTTGATCGTGCCGTTTAGGCAAATGCCAGATTTCGCAATTAAAAAATTGATTAATTTCCACGCCGAGAATTTGTCGAAGAAAATTTGACGCCCAGTTTGATCGAAAATGCAAATTAATATCAATTGCAATCAACATTTGTATGTATTCTTAAATTCTTAAGCAAACCGCTTACTGATTACTTGATTAAAATTATTGAAGACGTAACAACACCAAGCAATAAAATTCAGAGATAAATAAAGGGTCTTGAAAGCGGGATGAGGAACGCTTTCAGAAATTTTTTCCCATCAAGAACGTCAACGTCGCTGAACGAACCCCAAAGACGAAACATTCCACCGGTCAACCCTTGAATAATTCACCGTCCATCGTCTCCGTCCCGGTCCGTCGACGTCGATAAGCTGGTCAAAGGACGACTCCAGAGGCCATCAGACATGAATCGTACAATTTACATAGCCTCGTCCTGTCGCGAGTACGATGCAAATAAACCGCCCCCTCAAAGCGTAAAACTCGCGATCGCGAGATGATGCGTTCAGAGATGAAGCGAGATGAAAAAAAAAGAAAAGAAGGGAGAAGAATCTTGACTCCTCGTTTTCAGCCAAGGTTTCACCTCCTTCTCGACACCGGCGCTGGTAACGCGACACTACCACCGTTACCAACCGCCATTACCACCGACCCATTTTGCTCGCCCCCCTAAAGCGCCCCATGTAAAAAAATCCTACCTCTCCTCGGGATTGCATCGTGCATTCTCTCGAGCCGCGCGCCGCGTTACCGTGCCACGCGGTTCAGAGTCCGTGTAAGGACCTCCGTATGTGTTTCACCAGGTCAGGTCAACGTCCTGTCGCTGACAGCAAAAAAAGGGACCGAGGAAGCGATGAAAGGGATGCCGGGAGGGTGGTTGCGGAAAGAGGTGGCGTTCAAGCCGGGAATCGAAAGGGAGAGAACAGAGAAGGAGGAGACGGTGGTGGGAGAGGGAAGAAGGCTTAATCCTCCTGATACGCTGCTGCACCCCTCTCCCTGAATGAATGCACTTCTTCCTCTGCGACGCCGCGGCAAAGGGTGCACTCCTGGACTGAAGCCCTGCGTACCGTTCCGTAAGGGTTGCGATTGCGTTTCGCGAGCCCCGTGTTCGACGTTGCTGCACCAGGAAACGACGGATGCGTTGCCAGGGCCGTGATTAGGGCATAATTAATTCTCTTCTTAACGCTTTCATCGACACGTTACTCGTGTCTGGGTGACGCTCCAATTTCTTTGATTCGATTAAATAACAATTCTTACAGCTGAAAAAGTACAAGAACCTCGAATCGAGGAATACGATCCTGGCAACGAGCGTTAGAGGGAAATGAAAGCGAGTGCCGATCCGCGAATTGATTCGAACAAAAGATCCCCGCGTTACACGCTCTGCCCCGCGTTCACGCGTTCACAACGCCGTCAAAGAGCTTTTCACTAGAATTTTCACCTTTGGATTCACGCGAGGCGATAGGTTTCCGCGCGCGAACGAGCATCCATTTGTCACGCGGAAAAGGCCTCGCTGCCAGGAACTCCCGCGTTCATTTCTCCCCCTTTTTTTTTTAATGACGTAGAAGCTATCGCTAATGGGCACGGATCATTGACCACAAAGGAGGACGTTATTAAATCGCACCCCCATAAGGTGGTGCAATTACTTGTCTGGAAAATTCGTTCCTGACTCGTTACCACGTTAATTTCTTAACTTTTGCAGCGAGTATATGTTTCAAAAATATTACCTCTAGAAATTTAATTTTTGGAATAAAACTTATAACAAATAATTTTCGCAAAAATGTATGTTTCGTGGAAAATGGTAAAGTAAAATTTTGTCTAAAAAAAAAAAACATGCAAACTTCAATGGTATGCAATTTGAACAGCACTTCCGCTTATTTATTCAACATCCCTTGAACATTGATCAAACAAACAAGAAAAAATTGCCCAAACCTTAACGCACTTCATCCTCGGTAATTCTCAACGAAGTATCCATTCTCTCGTTCATTATTCCGCTCCGAGTTGAATACAGTCCTCTCAACCCTTTCATTAAAAACGTTCGACAAATTCGTCCACGTACATCGTCCAATCATCAATCCCTTTAATCATCAGCCGTGCACCGGGGCGTTGCAATCGTTGATCCGCGTTCAGAAAGCAGATACGGTATCAATCATCCCGCGGCCAGTTGCAGCAATAAATCGTATTGTCGTCATATCAATTTGTCCCAATCGTTCGGTCTCTCTCATACGTCGTGTTCGTTCGTCGAAAAATCACGAACCACCGTCCCGATCTCTTAACGGTGCAATTACCGATTGAATATTTCGGCGCGTGGCGTTGCAAAGGCGGAAGTCGCGAGCGATCGTCTTTGGTCGAGCTTTCTCGAAGCCTCGAATCACTTACCAAGCCGACGGGAGTATATTGCATTCCGTTGCCGGTCCGTTTTTCATTCAGTAACCGTGCACGACCAGGAGGAAATATTCCATGGATGCGAGGCGTGCGAGTTTTCCGCTCGGAGACGCCCGATATCCGCGCTGAAAGCCGGAAAATCGGGAACGAGATGCAGCGCGCAGTCAATCCTTGAATTGATTCGCGAAAAGCGGCACCGGGCCTATTCACGAGATTGCCGACGTCGAAACCCGTCCTCCCTCCTCGTGACCCCCTCCTCCTTCTCGTCCTCGTGTGTACCTCCTTTCTTCGACGCTTTTCACGAGAAACGTCGTCCCGTCGCGATAAATTTCCTCGCGAGGATGCGCTTTTGTGCGAGACGGGTCGCGCGCGCCCCTGCACAACCGTTCGATAGCCTTCGTCGTCGGGGATTCGAGTCGCGTGAAAAATTGCCGAGAGGCGAGGGGGTGAGACCGTTCGACGATCGCAAGGTGTTTTCGATCCGGTGCGGAACGAAACGATAGGGCGATGGGAATATCGTGTCTTGGGCGATGGTGAACTCGATTCTGGATCAGCCTGAAAAAGAAATAAGAGAGTTTTCTAGGTAAAAATATGCAACACTAGTTTTCCTAGGAATTGTTAATATTATTTATTATGTTAATTAAATACCCTTACTCAGCAAAATATAAGATATTAATCTGAATCTCGACACATCTCGTCTTCACGGTTAATTACGTTTCTATAATTGGTAAGCACCGTTCGTCTGAAAAGCGCCCCTGCTCGGTTACTCGGCGCGAGTCCAATTAACTTGCACTTTTCCACCCCTGGCCTCGACACCGACACCTCGATCCCCGTTTTATCAACGGCGCACGATTTCCTTTCGGACGCGGCGCACTCGAAACGGTCCCTCTCGACGCGTTATCCCCGAAATCTCATGCAAATGGCCGAGATCTGACCATCTGCAATAACAGAGCACGCTCGAGAGAGCGATTAGAAAAGATCCGAGGTAACGGTTAAACTCTCGATCCCGGTCTCGCGTTAAAATCCACCCCTGGAACCGAAGGCTTTCCATTCACATCCACCCCTAACTCGGGCTCCTTTTTATCCAGGCCTCGCTTTTCACCCGGCTCCCGGCGAAACCGTTCGTTATACCATATATAAGTTTCGCGTTCGAGAACCTCGTCGCTCGAATTCAGCCGATTTGTCAGGTGAAAAGGAATCTCCTGGAGGAGGAGGAGGTGGAAGGGGGAGGTGGTTCGTTTCGAGAACGAATCCGGTAATGACGTTCCTGGTCTCTCGTCGCGCGAATAACTCGATCTTCCCCGGCGGAGGAATCGTCGACGCGAGCGCTTCTTCCAGCGGATCCCTCAATGCAAACGTGCGCTGGGAAATTCGTTTATAAACGTCGACGCGGGAGGATTACGTGGAAACGCGTCGTGACGCTAAGATTTCGCGGTACGTGCAGCGGGTTTAATGATTTCACGGTTCGATGATCGCTCAGACCCGTCCGACTGATTTCGTATCTGAATACCGCGAAGATTCGAAAGTCGGCTCTGATTGTGAGGTCCTCCAGGAAGGATTCCGCGAACGAACACGTAAATGAGGACATTGAAACGAGTCTTGGTATTGAAATACCACGTTTCTGGTACTTTTAAACGTTTCGTGGCAGGAATATTGCAAGATCCCATTCTTCGGGGTTGTATACAAAATCTGATCGGATTTGAGTGTTACTGAAATTGTGGTAGCAAGTAGAGGTACCAAATTTAAAAGGAAATTGTATAATTTAATAGTAACCAAAAATAGCCCAACTTTCGTCATTGGTATTTTATTTCTGACAACCGTAACAAGTAAAATCGTGAAGGCTTCGTATCACAGAAGCGTTTTATTTTATTTGGAAAGTTATGGCTCGACTGTGTACACATCATTAAGAAACAGAAACGCGAATGGTGAACTTACAACATATTCAGCGTCACACTCGCGAAGGAGCAACAAAGTTCATGCAATTAAACCCGTAGGAAAATTACACGGTGGCGGAGTCAGAGAAGCGAAACGATTCGAGTTGAGCGCGAATTCAAAGCGACGACTGGAATACGAACGAAAACGTTCTCAGACACGTAAGCGGAACAACGACACGGCCGCGAGACGCTGGGATCCATTTTCCAAAAGGAAACACCCACAAATTTACACCTGGGGGTTTCTAGCTGTTTTAACGGCGGAAGACACGGGTGTCGCGTTTCATCCGTCGAAATTGTCTGCGGTGGAACCGCCGCTCACCGCCCGACAGGTTCACAGCATCGTTATCGCTAGTAGCAGGTTACTATCTTAATTAGACTGTTAACAGGCGAGGGGTCGTCTGCCGAGCGAGATCGCGTTTCCGCGAAGCCAATCTCGGGTGCACGGTTTCCAGTGAATCAACCGAGGCTCGCCGCTGCGGTTTCAATTTCCAGGCGATCGCCTCGTCTCGCTTCGTCTTCGCCCGGCGAGGATGTACGCGCGTTTCCTGACGACGTGGGCTCGCGTCGATGACCCGAGGCTACCGATCCGCCGCTGCTTCAATTATCGAGCACCTCGAGAACCGCTGGAAACTCTAATGATCGGAGGCAGCGGGGTTCGGCGAACGGAAACAGGTGCTTCGATGGAAAAGAAAACGCGATGAAATACCCGTACTTAAAAGTTTGCTTTGGGGAAGGAAGGCTGGAGTTAAAATTTCCAAGAAAAAATCGATACAACCGGTACAATAATTTGAGGTACCAGAAAACGCGATCAGGAGTTAACTGCTCCAAACCCTTCGAAATTTAAAATTTACAGAATTGAATAGTCAAAGTTAACCAAGTTTTGAAATACTTATCATTCTTATTTAAAAAATTTCAAAATTCTTGCTTAAAATCCTTGGACACAAAATTCTTACAAACACGTCCTATGTTCCTCTTTAAAAGAATTACGGACTGACATTAAAAATGCATAAGAAATTTCGCGAGAAACGCTCGCAACAGCTCGGTTACCTCGAAATATGTAGAACCACCGAAGCATTATTCGAATTTAAGCCGTCCTATGGCTGCGAGGAAACGACGATGTGAAATTCCGGTATCGGAAATTTTCCGGATACGAAGCTTCGATTCGCTTCCCTAATTTCAAATTGGACACACGAACTGATGACATTTGCATTTCCATCAGGAATTCGGAATCCGGTTTCGTTGCATCGCTGCCTCCCGCGGAGTATCCCGGCGGTCACTGATTAAATTGGAAAGTCGGGAAAATCAGCGTATCACGTCCGTCCTGTCGAAATTAAGGGGAATTGAACGGGGGAGAGTATCGGGATACGTGTTCTCCCACGATTAAATGCGTCCAAAGTGAATGAGAAGATAATCTAAAGGGAAAATAACTGCCGGGCATTATCGATACACCCGTGTACTTGTTGCAATTTCAAGATTTTCATAGAAGATTGAAAACGCTTATTGCGATATCGATCGAGTTCATTTTTCTTCGTACCTCTTGTATTTAATACTCGTAGCGTGGTACGATGAAATTATACCATTTAATAACATTACATACGCGAAATTTAAAATATTGTGAAATTAATTTTAAATGAAGCAATATTTGTTGTTCAAGGATCGAAAAATTATTTATCGTTTATGAATATTATAAATTTTCTTTCTCTCTAGGAACTTACGTTACAATATAACACAATGTTTCTTCAAAAAGTCGTTGGAATCGCAGCGGACCTATCGTTGTAACACGTCCTCGTGGTGGAAACTAGTTCGAATCACGTGTTAACGACGAGAGGCCATTGGACGGAAGATTTATGTCGCGTTTAACACGGCAACGCCTTTTGTCGAGCCGGTGGCAACATCACGCCTTCACGACTCCTCGAGGGGTTACATCTATCTCTCTGTCATATCGCGTTAATACGAATCTCCACCGGTCATGGACTCTTAGCCGTGCTCGGTCCACGATTTTCGTGGCTAAATCGTCTCATTAACGGGTCTCGTGGGGGGTCCCGGGTCATTTGCATTACACTCGCCTTGGAACCGGTCCAGCGACACCGTGTTAACCCACTGAGACTGTTTTTACGACCGACTATTTATTTGTCGTGAAAAATAGCGACCGACACCCTGGGAAGAATCCTTCTATCCTCCCTACGTGTTCCAATCCTCTCTTAATCATTTGTAACCTACATTTTTTTTAATGTTTTTCAACCAGGACTGGTTCATTTGTATTTCTAAATTATAATTAGGACACAGGATTCGTTCCAGTCGTAAAATTTTCAAAATTAGTACAGTAATATATTTTATATTTAATATTTGACATCGAATAAAATAAAAGAAGAAGCGGCATGAGACA
This sequence comes from Anthidium xuezhongi, assembly GCA_022405125.1. Lineage (NCBI taxonomy): Eukaryota > Metazoa > Arthropoda > Insecta > Hymenoptera > Megachilidae > Anthidium > Anthidium xuezhongi. The sequence goes on from CM039637.1 coordinate 8,330,282, forward strand.
AAGCAATTTTTCAATTTCCCCTTTTATCATACGTGAAAAGGGAACAATTCGGCTGGTTTGAATACAAGATTCAATCAACGACCCCAAAACGCGTTAAAGATAACGTTCGTGAAAAGGGTCGACGATCTCGCGAAAGTTTCGTCCGTTTTCCGCGCGTAAAAGCAACGCGCGTACAGAGTCGGTCTGGTTGCTCGGCTCTCCAACCGTCGTTCGTCGGTGAAATTATATGCGGAATCCGTTCCCTATGGAAACGGGTTTCTATGGGCTCGTGCGAAATACCGGGTGTCTTGACAAGAGCAATTTATCATGCTCGATCTGTATTTGCATACGTCGTCAAAGGGCCCCGTCGCTCACGACGGGGACATCGTCTAGTCGAGTGCCTTTTGAAATTCGCGTGTTTGCGAATACGGCCCTCCCCGTATCTCGCTGCATCTCTTTATTTCTCTCCTCTTCCGTGTCACCCTCTTCGAACTCCCTCCCCTCCCCCAACAGTCTGCTTCCCCGTTCAAGATATTACGAAATTTTTCTTCTTATATTTAACCCTTTGAACGTCGCTGGGCACGTACGCTTCTTACGAATATTATTAAGGTGCCAGGAAGGAACACGCGTGATCGAAGGTGCTTTTTGACTCGAAGAAAACAGGAAAAACTAATTCCTTGTATACAATAGATGGAAAATAAGGAAAAATTTTTAATATTTTTAAAAAACCGCTAATATTTCAATAACAGCCAAAAGTTAAAAACTATTTTTCCAAAAAATTAATAGAATTTCATTAAGAACACGACTTTTCCAGTCGCTGCTTCTCAATAACAATTGACATCATCGAATCAAGTACTAAAATCCCCAACGTATAATGAATAATAGAATACACCGAGCGTTCAAAGGGTTAACTCCAGGCTGCTTATCAATTTCCCTGATCGTCGAAGTCTTTTGTGGCTCGTTCCTACCCCGGGCCACCGTGATCTCACCGGGGGAGACATCCTTTTTATTTCGTTTGCTGTCCAGTTCTGGATCCGTCAGGTGTGCGCCGGGTCTGCGAAACGTTGCCGACAAGGGGCTCGTCGGTATTCACTTCTGTTCGAGGCAAACGATGCGCGAGATATGAACTCGTTACGCGTACGGAAGACTTAACTGATCGTCGACAGAACCTGATCTCGCAGGGCGATGAGGGATCATCGATGGGTGCACCCTTTTCACCGGCCCCTGGCCTCGATGCCGAAACGAACTGTGTGTACAGGGCAGACGTCAGTGGATATTCATGAGGGGGATTATTGGATTAAAAGTTGCCTCGATTTACTATTTACAATAATAATTACACGAAACACGCGTGTTTCGTCATCTTTCTGCAGTGCTTGAAAATTTAGGACTACTTTAAGGGTCAATTAAAATAAATTATGATATACATACTATCAAAAGTAACCCACGTGGCTATTAAAATAACTTTGACACTAAAAATATGCCTAATATTATTAAATTTGCAAAAAGCTTCGCTATGAATGAATATATTCAGCAGAGGATCACACGGCAGCTTAATAACAAGATATTCGACGTAACAAATTCCTGCACATCCCGCGTTGAATCATTAATCTTCGATCACCAGCTTCTGGTTGGCCTTCGAACCGTGACGCGAGTTGGATCTTCATCCTGCACCCTTCACTCCCAGGACTGACCAGTGTCCAGTTTCGTTCCCATTCAAGTGTCCAGAACGAATCGGTATTACGGTTGTCACGCCTCTACTTGCCGAAGAACGTGCTGCAGAGTTCTCGATACAGATAAGTCATGGCCTGTCGTTTTTTTTTTCCTTTAAAAAGGAACGACCCCCTCAAGGAACATCAGTGTCACTAATCTCGCGACACAATTACTCATTTACATGCTGTCCTCGCAACGTGAACGTCTTTCCACCGTTCGTACCCGAACAGATTCAACGATTTGTTGCTCCGAATGTCAGCTGGACTGATGTACGATTCAATTTTATGCGGAAGGAAGCGGAATCGGGGTTTTGTCACGCACAGCTCTTGAAAGGGTTATGGGAACCAGTTGACGCATCAAAATTCCGAAACTAGTATTATGCAGAGTTTAAGATAATTTTTAATTTGGAAAGAACCAGTCTTTTATTAAATTATTATTTAGTGAAAGGTAATTAATCGAACTAGTTAACCCCTTAAAACAAATAAAGAAAATGTTTAACGATAGTATACCATACTAATTGCAATTGGAATTACATTTAAAATCCAATTGTAATAAAAATAAATCTCGAGTGTGACTCGTCAGAGTACGATAAAGGGTTAATCAATATATTTTCAAAGAATCATAATGGACTATTCAAATATTAAAATTTTATAATAATACTCGAACTTTTTATGAACCCTTATCAACCCAGCCACTTGATAATTAATGCAGATTCATCGAATATTACTTTCCAGAATTCTCACCCCCTTGCACCAATTAAAGTTACCGAATAATAACATTGAACTTCCCTATTAATTCCTCTCAATTGATCCACTTGGATCTTTCAAAAAACCTGATGGAATAATCAAACCAAATCTCTGGAATATTATTTCCACCCCTTAGAATCAATTCAACGTCTCTAACCGACCAAAGATCCAACCTATGAATAACATCACACGATTCGACTGCAGTGCGAGCAGGAATCAATCTCGCCTGGTCCACCCTTGAATCTGTTCCAGATTCATCCCTAAACATGAGTCCAACACTAGGCCCGACATTAATCCTGGCCGGGCATCGCGAACGATTCGTCTTTCGACGGCGGGCACGGCTTAAACGTCGCGAGATTCGACGAATCATTACTCACGGAAGCGTATCTTTCGCCGGAAACCCTGTTGACCGTCGAACAAACCACCCCGGTTTCGGTCACGCCTCTTGGCCCAAGGGCGACGGTCGCCACGACGAGTCCTCGATACAGATAAGTCATGCGCGTCATTTTTCATGGCCTCGGACGCTTTCAACGGTCGGCGAAACGGAGAGACGCCGTTTCTCGCCGGACTTTTCCAACGGCGCGAGTTTTATCTCGCGCTTCCACCCTTAATTTGATTAATCGACCAGGATCTTGACCCCCCCGGCTCGGCATTAATCACCTTCCGGTCGTATGCATACATGGCCGGGGCATTAAAGCCACGAAACATGAACGCGAACGAGAATCGAGCGCCATTTGTTACGCGGACGCTTGTTTAGAGAAAGCTTTACACACTCGACCGGCTCTTTCGTGCCCGAGCGGATATTAATGGCGGATTAATTCGGCGAACCTCGTGAAAGGATCGAGTCGCGTCTGAATCCTCGAACGGCCGTCTTTCTTCTTGGTACGGTGTCTCCTTTCGGTTAAGGTCAATGGTGCAACGAGGGGTGAGAATGATTTGTTTGCGGAGACGGAGTTCTGATGCTTCGTTTCTGGTTCCTGACTCTTCTGCGACCTCCGTGAACTGATTCTGTTGGAGGGTGCTTAGTTAACTCGTCGACCGACACAAATTTAAATAAAGTCCATGTCATAATCATTGGAAAAATTTCAATTGCCTTTAGATTCATTCTAACGCTGCGTAGAACTTGGGAAATCTCAAAACTTGGTCGTTGATTTCTCGAGTTTGCTTCAAGAACAAGTTCGATCGAAACAAAGAAGGAAAACCGTTCCTGTTAGTCGATTTAGGTGCTAAACGTTCTGGTTTCGAGTTATGTTCAGCCCTTTCTGCTCTAGGGTCGAGCCTCCTGATTTACTGGCTGTTTATACCCTTTCCAACCCCGGGCCTGCATTATAACCGTATTTATCCTAATAGTCCCTTGTGAACTGTACTAACGTTTACTAGCCCGTTCATGATTTAGCGGACACGTTGTACCTTATTATCCATGTAAAAAGTAAAAAATAAACTGGAATAAGAAGTTGAAAAGTTCAGGGGTGTCACGTGTTTCATCGATCCCACTGACGTTTAAATAAAGTCCCGCCTCTCGAAAGGGGACCTTTGACACTGTCTCATTGTTACCCCATTTTCTGTACAACCCTCTGGTCGAAACCTATATTGTTATAATAGTATGATGTACGTTTATTTTAAAAGCAAAACCGTGAAATATGGACAGGTATAACGGTTACTAATTGAGTGGGTGTATGCGTGCGAACGTTTGAAAAAAAAACGAAGGGATGAAAAGAGTTTCATGATAGTCATCAGAAAGAAATAATAAATCCCCTCGAAATTGAAACGTTACTATGTTGCGAGTGAAAAATTTCAGTCTTTCGAACGGGACGTACGATTGAGTCATTAGGCAAAAGCCAAGAGGAAGTCGGTAAATCAGACGGGCAAGGGAGTACGTCAAAGAGGGTGGAGGAGACGGTGAACGTTGGAGGTGTACGAGGAAGGAACCCGGATCTCCAGTAACAGGATGTAATTATGATCGGTGAGATACGTCACGCATAACCCCCGTATTGACGTCCACAAATCACGATGTACCGTATCTAGCCAGCTCCGAGCTTGATCCTCAAACTCGGACGGCCTTAACGTGGACGCTAAATCCAAAATTATGTACGTGCCCGGCGGAAACGTCGTCCTGAATTCTCAGGAGAAAATGAGACGTTGATTGGAAAAGTAAATTATATAAAATTTTGTAAAGAAACTAAGATTGAAAAATTGATCCTAGAACTTGAATCATTATCTACCCCAATCCGTTTAATACAATATTCGAGGATCAAAAGAAACGTTTGGTTGGTGGACGATTTGGAAAGGGATGAAAACGATAAAACCCGATCCAGTAAACGGAAACTGTCGGCGACGGTAATTTCCTATGCGACTGGTCGTCACATCCGATCAGTAATTCGAGCCCGTTCAATCCGGCCCGATAATTGCATTTCGCGATATGCCGAATCAGTGGATACGCGGCCAGGTTGCCGTAAGGCATCCACGGAGCATCCGGAGCCTGTCGATCCTCTCCTACGTGGAAACCCTCTCCCCCGGATGTTACGTACCAGTCCAGCGGCTACCTCCTGGCGGTCAGCCTTCGATTCGCGTTTCCCGTACGCTCGACTCCCTCTCGATAATGCCCCGCTCGTTTCTGTACGTCTGTGTGCGCCTGTTAGGGCTTCGCCCGCTATTAGTCGCCGCATAACGGCGGTCCACGCGATCACGTGACTGCATCGACGGGCTAACATCAAAGCCAAAGGCATAGTTGCACTCTGGGGACGGCCTATAACGCCGTCCAGGTTGCACTTCGCCCCGAATCCGACCGGGTCTAACCCTCGTTCTGCCCCCGAGCGGCTTCCCCGTTTACGTTCCCGTCGTCTCGCACCGTTGCAATTTCGCCCTGAATTTTGCCCATTACAGCGACACGACGTCTTTGACAACGTACACCCCCCGATCCATCCTGGTCTCGTGTACTACCTAAAGGATCGGTAATCCTAAAGGAGGATGTGTCCTATTTTTGCGCTCGATACATAACTTTAAGATTTCTAAGTTAATTGTGTACTTCTAACAATCTTCGTGATACGTACGGATTCATCGGAACAATTTAACTCGATATCTCATAACACGGAAACATTAGCGCGCAACTGCCCCCCGATGTATTGTTTGCAATTCGATCAGCGATCTGCAGAGCATCATAGAAACACCGCGTAATCTAATCAAAGTTCATAACACTGCGCATAGCTGCTTGATTCGACTCGGCTTCGTTTAACGACCGTTCGCGTTGCCTTGATTAAAATTGGATGCAACAACGAACGTATTTCGTTCCGATGGAGAAACGGACTTCTTTCGAAACGCGAAATACGCCAATTATACGGAAGTAGCAGCCGGATAGAACGTGTCGGTTGACTCGCGAGAGCGGAAACGAGAATGTATTTACGGCGGGAACGTGAAACAGAGCAATTTACTGGACAAACCTGTAATCAGAAATTAATATGGAAAGAGGAAACGGGAGTAGCTTAACGCAGACCCTATTTCCTTTCCTGCCTTTCATAACATTTTCTTTTTTTAACTGTGCTCGTTGTATTTTAATCCACGGGACTGGAGGACTTCAACTTATTAATTAGCATTATCATTTAATATCTTGTAATGATTCTGATACGTTAGTGTTTTTCACTGACTAATAGTACCATGTTTAAATACTTGAGTGTAGTATAAGTAAATAATTAAATGAACTAAATAACAGTCTCCCTTAAAGAAACAAAATTGAATGTGTATGCGTGTTTAGGACACACACAAAAGTAGAGAATCTTAAAAGACGAGCGTTTCTTTGAGAACAGCCAAACACTTGTGAATAACAATGCAGATCTAAACGGCAACCATATGTCGTCTCACGCATAATGCAAAACCGTTCCTGGAGAGCTGCTATTCTCTCCTGACCCAATTTGTCCCGGCCAAAGAACTGACCTAGTCCAACTTGCTACCCACATATTTTCCTTTTCTGTACCTATGGTTCACAAAAAAGGAGCTCTCCTTCGAGGAACTATTCTGTCCGACGAATACAATACTTTTTATTCAATATTCAGGAGCTATGTCAAAAATAAACGACTGTAATCATATATTCCAAGATTTCCAAGTTCCTGAGAAAATAGTTCATTTTTTCTTCATTTTTATTAAAAGATATAATATTTAGAGGCAGGAGAAAAGGAGCAACGGTTGATTACGAACTGGGGGGCGATGAACGTATAAAAATGAAAAAAAATAGGGGGTGAAAAACGTAAGTGTCTCTGCACGGTTAGGTTCAACGACACAGAAATGAATGCGTGTCAATTCGAGGGGTATTATTCGTTTCGATAATTATATCGGACCCGAACGGGGTAAACTGTCGAGCGTGCAGTTCGTGCCCGCTCGAGGAGACCCGTAAACGGCGACACAACGATTTTCGCACGATCCGCAAACCATGCTGACGCGTGTATGCAAGCGCACGCGCGACTGAACACGATCGTTTACTCGTTTCACGATACGAAACGCCGCCGTGCCCGTTGGAATTATGCACTTACACGCTTCCGGTCCGCGAGGCGAGCAGACGGAAGGCAGGAAAGGGAAGATAGAAATCGGAGAATAAAGAAGGATCAGGGGATGCGTACAGGTCCGTAGGTTATTTGACGAATCAATATTGATCAGGGGTTGTAATAATTAACCCTTTCGCTTCGAAGAAGGTTAAATTATTTAGAAGCTTCGAATTCTTCTTTAATTTCGTATGGTGTTTGGAAAGATACCATAGTGGAAATTGTAGTCACTTGGTATCTTATGAAATATGATACTAGTGCCCCCCTGGCTTCTACGATTTTCTAAAAGAGAATTTGGTAGTCAGCACACACACGGAATTGAAAAAGAAAATGGAAAATCGGGGAAAGTACGAAGGAGATCAGAGGAGAAGGAACAGGGGTTGCAGAGGGAGAGAGAGGGAAAGGAGAATAGAACGGGCGTTTTGGCGACAATAGGCAGGATGTGCGAAGGGTTACCATTGCAAATCACAATGGTGACCGCAAAACGCGAATGACAGGTTGAATAGGCGCGGCTAGAGCAGCGACCCCATCGCGAGCACTATTATTACCGGGATCTTTTTCTCTTTTATTTTCAGGTTATTCTGTGGGAAAACCGCAGCCTGGAGGGTGAGCTCTTTAATTCGATATAGACCCGAAAGGCGAAGAAACGAGGAGAATAAAAACGGGGAAAACAAACGGTGTGTCCTTTTATTTAAGCTGAATTTTCCTAAACGTTGGGCGGGGAACTCGAGTGTTTGATCAAACGATCGAACTATCGAGATTCGACTGTTCTAAGGAAAATAAAATTGCCGATCGTCCAAAAGGTACATTCACGTGGAAAATCGAACCCATCTGCTAGACACGAACGTTAAATTCTTTCTCTGCTGTTCCTAACTTTTATTTTAGCCCTTAAAAATTTGTGGAATTTTTAAAAATTATAGAGATTAATATATAATAATACTTTAGTAAAAATTAAATATCACTGCACTTGAAATTCTTGATTATCGTATACTAAAATAAGAATAAAAATTCGTTTGGACCAAAAGACTGGAAGTGGTTATCCGCATGCTACGAATTCAAGTGGCCACCGGAGGGTTAAACAGTTTATGAGAAAGCACCGGTGCAAAATGATTGACTTTCAGCATAAATTATCACGCTATTTGGACGACTAATACTTCTTCGTGTGCGCGATATAATATCGTCTAATGTTCCTTCGAGCGGAACATCGCAGCCCGGAGCGACAGTGAAATATGAGCACGCCTCTTTCTCCGGGCACACACGACACAATGCTCCCGCGAAACGTACAGGAGAGAAAGCTCAGGTGCGGTGGCGCTTAATTTGAAACGCTCTTACCCAAGGAAATTCGATGCTAATCACCGGATAAAGGTACGGACCAGGGAAAATACTTCGTCTGCGTTTATTAACGCCGTCGCCGTGTGTTAATTGCGTCGTGCCTGATGGACTGTGTTCAGCCCCGAAAACGCGAAGATTATCCTCGTCTTCTTTCACGTTCGATATTAAAATTTTGTGGACAGTAAATTTTATTAGCATAAAATACAAAGTGATATACAATACAGTTTCAGCTTTTATGGTAGCCTGTATTTTCCACGAAATTTCATAAAGAGTGCAAGGTTTAGAAAAAATTTGATAAGGCTTAAAGTAAAAATGAGTCCAAATATTGACTCCTTGAACGCTATTTCTTTTGGCAAACCGCATAATTATCGAAGTTCGAGGAACTGAAAGCTGATTAAATTCATCCCCCGTTGCAGGAACGATCGTGCGACGATAATAAAATCGTTTCGCCGGGACAGATACGAGTTTCCCGGTACGATTCGAGCGATTCGTCGAAAAGGGAATACCGCGGCCGCAAAAGGTCGGTGAGGCTTCGGATCGTCTGGGCGCCCGTGTGCACGAAGGTAAAACGTCGACGAAAACGGATACGATAATACCCGGTTGCACGCCATCCACGTAGGCTCACGTGAAAATAGTAAAATCTGACCTTAAAATATTCGTCGTACCGGCAGGTACTTCGCTTGATTACCCACCAACACGTGCCACCAGATATAACGGCGTCTCCATTTGTCAGCTAGACACAATATAATGCCTCGAAATCGCCCTGTCGTTAATTCACTGTCCGCCATCACGATAATGCGTTTGCTTATATACAAAGTCGACGCGATACCGTCCATCGGGCTAAAATTGTCCTCTTCTGTTCCGCCGCTACAACGATCCCTGATGAAATATCCTGATAAAGGAGTTTAGTGATTTTCTAGTCTGTTCCTCGTACGTTTATTCTATCAAACAAGCTACAATTATCGTACGATTATGCTCGAGGACTTTTAATCCTTTGCGCTCGAGTGGTACCTCTGGGGCGACATGTGTGATTAACTAGAGTATTTAAAAATGTGAAATTTAAGAGTTTTTTATTTTAGTTCTTTTCTTTCAAAGTACAGCTTTTAAATTTAAACCGCTTAAATTATCTTGTTATGATAAAAAGAGTTATTTGAGTTCTAGTATGTGGATAGAAAATTACTGAGTTACTGGAAGTGAATGAATCATTCGAGGTATATTTAAATCAAATATGCAACTCTGCTGATTAATTTCATAACGCGACACTGTCGATAATAACGACGCGTCTAATGCGAGCAATAACTCAGAATTAAAAGCGATCGCAGCTATGATGATGACTAATAGATGGGTGGCTGAAAGCTGATCATCAACCTCCCCGTTCTAAACGGATAATTCCACGACCCGACGATGTACAATGATTGATATTCAGCTTTTATTTACTGTCCCGAACAATCTTACAATTTAATACAAAAATATGTATCATTCCCTTTGGCTGAATCTTGCGATCACCGGAAAGTTTATTGTTGCCAATGGAAATAAAAAAGACGGGTACGATAATTCAACCTTTTTTCGAGATATACTTATTGCTCGGGTTTAATTAATTATCGACCGTAGCACGGAGCCAGCAAAACGGACCATAATTCTCTGTTCTGCAATCACTTTTACGACCAGGACCGCGCGCTTCCCTTCCGCCCCCCCGCGGCCCGGTCCTCGGCCACCCTCCCGGAAAGCAGAAATTCTTTTCTTCGAGCCAAGTGGACTAAACGCCACCGCGAGGCAGCAAGATTTATCTGGGCTCCATTCGCGACGAGAAAACTCGTGCGACGAACAATAATATCCAGCGGCTCAATAGAGCCGCGGTTTCTGCGATTCTTATTCCGGCGGACCACGAGAAATATTTCCGGCCGATATTTGCTCTAAAAATATGAGACGCGCTCTGTGTGCGGTCGAAACGCGGCAACGGAAACATTTTTCATAAAATCGTCCTTTATGAAATATTGACGGGGACCTTTACAAATTAATGTATAAGCAAAATATAACATTATTTGTAATTCTATAATTTCTGTAAAAAAAAAAAAAAAATTATTTACCTACCATTCAATATTCTTTACACCTCTGTATATTTATCTAATACATTTCTGCCTCCTTAAAATTTACCTTGCTTGAATATTCTAATCCGTATTAACATTACGCCACCAATTTATACTTATCCGTATCTTCAATATGTAAGAAAAATGATAAATTTATCACCTGGAATTATCGTTTCGAATGCGTACGATCGCGTACGACGTGGCTCTTCAGAAAATCGAGCGTGTCGCGTTGATTCGATAAAATACAATGTTGAAAATTGAAAGAAACCGGGATTAGGTTTCGTAGGGACAGCGGGATCATTGGCTTGCGCGACGCGTTGAGAATGGTTGTTCGGAATTCCGATAATCGGGATCGCGGACACACGGTGATGCAACGGCAATCGGCAAGTACTTGAAAACGGTTTTATTGGACGATCGTGGCGGAATCCAAGTCGCGTTTTCTGAACGGTGCATGTTAATTTGCGTGCTCGCGCAACGCGTAAATTACGGGGAGGCGCAGCCGTGGAATAGCAAGCAGAAGAAACGTACGGACGCGAGATAATAAAGATTTCTATCGTGTTCTCCGAACTCATCAAGTTCCTCGTTTATAATTTAACAATTTCTCGGTTCGATAACTTTCGCATCAAAAGTCTATTAGTCTACTATATCAATATCGGAGATTCTCAATATCGATAGCCTCTAATTTAATAAACCCAACGTTACTGATTTTCAACTTGATTGATGTACTTTCTGTGGCTGCTAATAAACTTTCTACTCGTGAATCATTAATTATAAAATATTCTAGTATCTAAGATTTGAATTTGACAGAATTTCGCAAATGATTACCAACCTGCTCTAAATTCATAATAATTTAAAAGTAGATTAGATTAGATTAGCCCTTTCTGCTCTTCATTTAGCATTTAAGGTACCTAATCGAAGCTTCAAATCTCATTTCTTCAAAATAACAAAAATATACCGTGATTCACCCGAAGGTCCACGAAACGCCCGAGAAAGGCAAAGTTCGACGAAGGGACGAGCAAGAAACGCAATATTTTCAGCTCCCTTCGCAGACTTATGACCGCTCGCGTTCGTCCATCGCGCTCCTACAAATACGGATCCAACGTGGGACAACGGTCGGCGCAATGCGAGACACGGGAGCCGAGGAGATAACAGTGATTTCATTAGCGCAAATGAACTCGCGTCACGGCACACGGCCGCTCGTTCGTCTGATTAAAAGTCATAAAAGTTTTCGGCCCGGCTTGCGTTCGCTTTCCTCGCTTTCCCGCCGCGCGATCGCGATGTATCGTCCGAGCGCTTTGCTCGAAATCGTTAAAATAAGCTTCCGTTTTTCTGGAAACGAGGAAAAGAAATTTTTCTTGGAAAACGAGCGAGCCGTTCCACTTCGCTCAACGTCGCACGCTTAGCGATTACGCGATGAACGGGGCCGATTCTGTATTCTGATTGGAACACCGAGTTTTGCGGAATCGAGCGGTTAGGAGGTTCGATTCATGAATTTTTATTTCGTTGAAAAATTGGAGAATATTAATTTAAAATAAATACTCAATTAAATTATATAGTTTTCAACCAGTACTGTGCTGTAATCGTTTTGAATTTGCAAGCACTTAAGAAATTTGAATCCGGTCCAATAAGTTTGATTCTTATTCCATATATTTATTAAAGAGATTGTGCATTTGGAATTCTATTGCATTTCTAATCGGTAAATTATCGCGTGCCCTCTAGATGTTCGCGGACGTAGAGAAGAATTGCGAGCGAACAACAACGCGGTCGTATAAATTAAGGAAACCGTGACGTGCTCCTTTATCTCGGTCGCGTGATAAAATTTTATGGAAAGTTCATTTGCAAATGGCCTGAAACAGGAACTGGCCTGATGGAGGAACAAGAAAGAGGAGACGGTCTGGGAGTAACACAGAGGGAAACGGCCGGCATGGCCGAAACCGCGTGAAACACTTTGAATAATTCCGCGATTCAAAGTCGTCGCGGGAAGGATTTTATATTTCTCGCGGTTGCTGCACCGAAACTGCATCGACGGTGCCAGCCAGACCGTCTGCATTTTTCCAGGGTACCTCTTTCTGTGTGTAGGCGTTTCTGGACGAGATTCCAACGCTGTGGAACCACCTCGTTTCAAAATATCGCATCGAGCCGGATCATCGGCGTAACAGTAAAGCAGAAAGATCCTCCTCTCCATCGTACGATTAATCGTGCATCCTCGAATTTGAGATTTCCCCGAACGTTTTATGGAAACTTCGTACGCCGAAGGAGGACTTTAAAACGACGTTACCAGTGCGATTTGAATCGTATACTCTCTCTATAACATTGTGATTTTGAATCTTCGACTTTACTTTACTTTTATCTTCCGGGAAAGTAGATTCAAAATATAAGATAGTCAAGATTGTGATTTTTGTACCTTGATGAAAAAATGAAAGAAATTCAAGATTTTGCAATTTTTATTTATAAAATCTAAATGTGTGTTTGTAAATGTGATAGGCACTCTATCGATCAGCTAAAATGGGCCAGCTAAATAAACCTCTTAATTTAAGAGAGAAAAAGTGTTCAACGCAGAAGTTATTTAATATCAAGGGGAATATGATACGGTTTCAGGTTTTTGCCCCTAAGTATACACCCCCAAACCATGCATCCCTTTCCCCACTTCAAATCTTCAAACCTTTTACCCTGAATATTACACCAGCAATCTCTTCTTTCGTAATCTGTACCATAAAATTACATTATGCATATCTTATACCAATTTTAATATTGTTATTACAATTGATGAATCTCGCATCAAAAATAAATAATTTCTCCGAAGTTTCTTCGGATAAAGATATCGTATCACGGGGTAATTAACTGTGCCACCGTGGCTAGAAAGGGTGGTGATCCCCACCCCCCCAACCCCCCATCACCTTTCCCCCTTCGGCAGCTCACGGGCACCCATAGTGGGATAGGTCAGCACGCCCTTTCGCGCGTGTTAATACCATATTACCTTCTTCTACGGTTAATGGATCATTCCGTTATCCGGGCGCTATTTTGTCGTGCACGCCTAGGACACGTAAGTACACGGGATAATACCCGAACGCGTGTTTCCAAGTACTTTGGAACAACGCCGTAATTGGCACATATTTCGAGGGGAACGAGACGCGACCTGTAATCACTTTTTGTTAAAGATAGATCGCGATCGGATTCTTGGAAGCCTTTGGCAAAATTTCGTCTTACGAAGTCGACTTGCTCCGGGTACGTTCCATAAATGGATTAACGCGAGCCAAATTAAAAGGAAACCATTACAACGATAAATTATGAACAGTTCAAATATCTACTTTCTGGAAACAAAATTGGAAATAAAATTCGAGCGAAGAATTCATTTTTCTTAACGAAATTGTGAATGTACATTCTATCAAATCAAATATTAGTATATTTCACAAACCTATATAATTACCCTCTTTTCTGTTAACCAGAAACATTCGACGGACAAGAAAGCTCTTTTATATTTTGCAATGATCTGGCATCGGAGGCAACCAATGAATACCAATACAGAATTACAGAAAAAAAAGAGGAAAGAAAATCGTCCATTAATGCAATCGATCAACGAACGAGAACGCTGGTAGAATCGTCGAGTGGAATTTCGTTCGATCAAAATGAAATCGCATCGGGCAGGCTCTTCGTTGCAATTTCGACGAGGCGAATGAGCACGCCAATCGTCTTCCCTCTCTCTCCCTCCCCACCCCTTTTCGTTCTCTGTTATCGCGATAACTCGTCCGCGATCCTAATTGAAACCGCGAAACCTAATTCCCGAGAGTGTCCAATATAGGTCCCCTCCGTAACGTTACCGTTCAACGGGTCAATATATACATCAACGTTTCACCAAAAGCCTGTCCCTTTCTCTCTCATCTAGCCGCCAGCGGGAACCCTCCCGAATTTATTCGTAGGCTACTTTATTTGCTTTCATTAAGCGGTGTCCACCGGGCTGACGTGCACGATTACCCGAACCCTTTCGCGCAATTAAAAACGGATACGCGAGCCGCGTAAAAATAGAACGAGCCGCTCGAAACGGAAGCCGTCGAAAAAAACGACAGGCACGATTTCACGCGTATAAATTACACGCTGGAACCGGTACGATTTCACCGGGTGTCGTATCGATCTCGCAATCGTTCGCCGTGAGAGAATCATCGCGCGATAAATATTGGAGAACGTCGCTGGTAATATTATGATTTCTCTATTTACAGTTTTGCGTCAATGGATGGAATCAAAATTATTTTGTAACAAAGATTTATGAAACTTATGTAATTTGGGATTGAAATATTTATATTATTTATTACCTTGTTTGAGGTACTAAGTAGTAATTCAGTAACAAGCTATTACCCTTCATTTTTATTTTTAGGAGTGACATGAAATCAACCCCATGTCACTTCACTCTAAAAACGTTTTCCAAACGTTTTTCCCTTCCCTCAAACGACACAATTCCCTTCCCTGGATCATCCTCGCGAGTTCACCGAAGTCTCCGAGCGTTTTGCAACAAAAACGCGAAGTCATCAGTCAACCGGCTTTAACAACGTGGTACCCGAAGAAAAAAGGCAGACGTCCCCCCCAAAGGATGGTCGGGCCCTCGGAAAGCATCGAGAGAGGGCGTTATTAACAGCATGGAATGACGGTCCGTTATCACGATGATTCGCCCTCGAATTTAATTGAAAACGACGTAATTTTCATGAGTAGCGTCGGGGCCCCCTCGTTGCCGAAGGTCAGTGTGCGTGCCCAGCGTCGTCGTCGTCGTCCCCGTCGAGGAGCCGTGTAATAGGGGGCTGCGTGCGTGACGCACGTCTGGGACGCCCGGGGTTCCCGTGGGGCACGCACTCCGATGATCTTATCGGGTACGCCGCTTTTACGCAACGTCGAAAATATGTAATACGCCGTTTCGCGGTCGGATCGCGATAATTAGCACGGTGCATCGTGGCTGGATGCAAATGACTGTCATTCCTGGAGGACGACCGGCTGATTCGCGGACACTTTGATGTCCGGTGCCATGCGTTCGTGACTTCCTTCCATCCTGACGGGTTTTTATCATCCTTTACGACGGTCGGCTCTTTCATTTTTTCTTTTCAAATCTATGAATATGGTAATTCTATTAAGTAGAATTGTGTTTGGAAGTTTCGTTTAACGTAGGATATAAAATTAGTAGTGGTACATCAACATTTCTAGTATTTTTAAAACACTTCGCAAAAATGAATAAATTTTACTTTTGTATAATCTCAATACTAATGTAAGAATGACTATCTTCTGGCATAGCAGGTCATAATTTTGCTAATAAACTCGGCTATGCATCCCATAAAGTGTGGCAATCAAAGTGTTAATAAGGACAAGAGTTATGAATATGCTGTTAGCGTGATGAGCTTTAGTGCTCTTTTAAATTCTTGATGGAAAAGCGATAGTGGAATGATTCTGTAGATAACGTCGGCGGTAATTAAAGCGATTCTAACTACAGTCAGAAAATTTCACAGCAGATACGTAACATTTTAAGTAATAATCAAAGATTTCATTTCATTTCGTTTTATTATCATTTCTACGGTCTTGATTAAACTTAACGCTTCTCAAATCAAATTAATAACAAAAAAAGCTCAAAGAAGCAGTGTACCCAAAGGATTTGTCTTTATGATACTTGGGATTTATCATAAAAAAAAAGCTGAGATAACGGTAAATGTAAACGACACTTTGTACGAGACCGACTGCCGCGGCTACGAGAGATATTGCAGATGATTTATTGGCCCGAGCGCGAGTTTATTGTTAAGAGATAGAGTAAATACTGGAAACCACGTGACGCGATTGATATAAACGTCAGGTATAATGCATAACAGGTGTGAAAGGTGACCTATTGCTGCAGCTGTCGTAGACACCTGAAACGTCCGACAATGACAGGCCCTGAAAGTCAATCCAGAGCACACACAGGTGATATCGGACAAAAAGAAAAAACACCCCGATTGCAACCGATTTAAGGTGTGTCAGCTAATAATCTGCTACCGACACCGGAAACATCGCGTCGTAAATCCATAGTTACACAGCGATGTCGTGTCGGCAAACGTGTGAAACGTATCAACGAATGCACATACATACGTGATCTGATTAGCAAAGAAACATTTTCTATTTCTAAAATACAAAATAAGTCTCTTGACAAGTGATATTTATAATTTAAGGAATTACCAACGATAATAGGATAAAGTGTGTCACAAAAATTTGTAATAATTTTGTAGAATATCCTAAACCAAAAATTGAACTGAACGTAAGTGTAATGTAAATCTGTTGGAATAGTGGCTGCACAACGGCACATCAATTTCGTTCAGATAAATTCGCAATTAGCGCCATGGTTGCAGTGGCGAGGCAAGGAAAAAGGTGGTCAGTTTAAAAACCGTTGCACCGATTTGCATCGTAAATCTTGTCCGTCAAGGATATCCCTGTCTCCATTCATTCAAGGATGATTAATCCTTGGTAAATCGCCTACGGACACCTCGGCCATGAATCCTTCTTCCTCGTCATCAATATTCTTCGATGCGGCTGTTCGGTTACGCAAACTGGCCCGGCCACCGACTAATTACGTTATTACAGCCGTTCAGAATCGATGGCCCACCATTCGTATCTCTTCAGGGATCGTTTCTTTCCACGTTGCACGAAGTGGCGCGTTGGATCGCGGTAATAACGTGCGCCACCACCGCGGACACGATGAATCGAACGGGAACACGAAACGGCGGGTAATTTGCATAGAGAAGAACATTAGTTAATTACCAGAGACATAACCAATGATTGGTGATCGAGCGAGGGCCACAACTCACGCCACGGTTAAGCCCGAAGTTATTGGCCGGATCATCGTTAAAACTCGGAATGTATCAGTCAGGGTAACCGGCTACTGTTCCTATCCGCGAACGCCATTTTAATCCTTTAACGCGACGAAAGCACTAAATTCTGCTTCGAAAATTTCGATATTCTACGAAAATACTTTAAAATTGTAATAAAAATAGAAACCAGTACGTCACGAGTCTTTTCTATCAATGTAGGTACTAATCATCTTGCACGAAGGTGAAAAAGTTGTCACTTTCAAAGGACCACGACGATAAATTCTATTTTCTTCCGTGTGTACCTACAACGAGTCCCGGCTTTGTTCGTCGAAGGTTGGAGGAGTTGAATAAAACGACGACCAACACGCCGGAATTACCCATTCGGTGTATCTTGCGATTTTTCGAGTTATCAACGGGGGTTTTATTAATGACAGTTAGACGGGGCCAGCCGGGTTTATGGGCGGACATAAACTCTAAACTGATTAACAGTAGCCCGGGCATGCCCGACGCTTGCTCGGGATATGCAATATATATGCAATCGTGGCGAAACGCAGGGAAACCGAACTACCCCGTCCGTTGTGCTGCGTCTCGTTAGCAATACACCCACGGTTTATGGTCCATCGTCGGCGAAAGTAACGTCGGCCAATTAAATTGATGGATGTCTCTGGAGATGCTGAGCGCGAGCGCGATATCTAATTATAATAGAATCGGGGGTAAATCTGGAAAGGAACGTTTGCAATTTTAATATCGTTTCGTCCTCGATTAGAATACCCTGAAGAAATTTTTAAAACGTTTTAATATTGAAACTATAAACTTGAGATACTAAGTACCTGCTTACGTAGGTAGTCTTTTAGCCCAAAGGGTAAATTAATAATGTAATTTTAGTAAACTCATCTAACCTACGTTGTTTATCAAAATACCACAGCACGTACAGTGGATCGTGGATACACATCCGAGCACGAACTTAAGTATCCAATAATCTCTTTTTAATAAAATTTTAAATGAAAATATTGATTCCCTTATGATTGACAATAATTTTATTGGAATCGAACTCCGAGCGTGATAAACACGCAAATAAATGCGATACACCGGGTCGGGGGAGGTTAATCATCGCTCGCCTATCAATTCAATTTAATCGGCTCGTTGTAAATATCGAAAACATGTTTTCCACCCTGCGACTCGGTTCAAGAGCGTTCTGCTTGTTTTTATATTATATGTATAAATAGGATCGAATTGAGCCCCTGTGAAACGCGAGGGTGGCGAATGTGGACAGTACGCCCTTCGAAATGAAAGGGCCAGCGGCTCAATCGAGATAAACGCGCCGCGGTCAGTGGCGTTGATAAAGCGCAATTAAATACATCTCGCGAGCCCTCGTCTTTCGAATACCCCAACCCCCTCCGACCCCTCACCGTTTGTCGCAGTTTCACGTAGAAAAAGGGAGGGAGAGAGGGAGGGAGCAGACCTCTTTTAGTCACCGTGAAACGCAAAGCGGATTAAGAGATGACGCGATCTTTCATATTCCATCTCGTCGCTGTCAACCCTTTTACGCGAACCACCCCTTACTCCCCTCGACGATAAACACTGCACGAATAAATAATATCTATTAATTATGTTTGCCTGGGCAGAATTCGTCACATATCGATGCGACGATCCGTCCGCGCGGTCGAGAGGGGGGCGGTTGAGACCAAAGGGGTGGTGGCGAGCAATAAACGGCGGGCCGCGGTTTATCACGAAACGGAATTAAACGGTTTACGACTGGACCACAGATTAGTACGGACGCGATGGACGAATGCAAGGGTGGATCATGTTAACCCACCCCCTTCCTCCCCCCCCCCGTTTTCCTGTATCTATCGTTCCCTTGATATGGGTATAGGCCCTGCCACCACCCTGCCGTTGGTATCGCTCGTGTATTCGAGCTGGTCATCTTTCAACTGCAGTTTGAAATACACTCGACGAAGTATTTTGAATAAAATATTATGGTGGTCGCTGTTGGAGGGTGTTCGACTTTATGTGGGGTTGATCTTGTGATCGTGCTAAAATGTTTGACTGTGTTCAGTGTGTAATAATTACAAACTTCGTCCATGCATCGAGTCACTTAGTTGGGCAGTTAATTATTATTTTAATAATATATTTTCGGAAAATTCAAAACAAAATTAGATTTCTTTTAATTACGACAATGGTCGTTTAAAATATTGCAGTCTCCCGGTATAAAGTTCCAACGGTATAAAGCAATTATTCTTAAAACTGTCGATCGATCGAAACTCGACGGAATGGTATCATGAAACGATTGAACGACCAAAGGCATCGAGGAACTTCCAAATAATTCCAACTTTACTTTCAATCAACAAACAAGACTTTCTCTATTAAGAGATGTTGGCTCGGTCGTACGATCGGCAGTCGGTGGGAAACGAACGATTCTAAAGAATCTCATTGGCGATTCCAAGTACCGAAAACGTCGGCTCACGACAAATCTTCCCGGAAAGCAGCCGGGGATAACGAGTTTCGTGACGCGTCGGCGGGAAAGAGAGGGCAGAAGTTCGCGGGAACATCGAGAATTACGGCAGTAAAACTAGATACGCATTACAATCCCATAAAGTCGCCCCGACGAGTTCGTCACAGACAATCAGACCGAAGTTTATGCCAATTCACCGGCTCTCCCTTACCATGAAAGTCCGTCGTTTCTACACGCGATCACGAAGACGGGATCGAGAACTTCCCCGAGCTTTCTGATTTATTCAAAGACCATTTTCCGAGTTTCTACGCTCGCGGTGGAAGGAGCCCCGATAAGAGAATTACGATAATTGGACGTGGCACTCTGGCGATCGATCTAACGAGATTCTCAACGCCTCCCTCTTTCTCTCTTTTCTCTCTCTCTCTCTATCTGCACGCGGACACAAGACTGTCGGCCAACAACCGGGGCGGACTCCGAACGCCGAAGACACCCGAGATACCGGCTTTAAAGTTGAATTACCAATTCCTTTTGACTCCCCGATCTTCCCTGCTGGCTAACTCGATTTCTTCTCCGCGGCTTCGGGAAATCCCTCGTTTATTGGGACACCGGAGGACTCGCGGATCGATGGAAACTTAGACGAGTCGTAAATTTGACGGCTCGGAATTGTTCGACGTCGACAAGCTACGATATGGATGCTGAGGTGAAGTGATAGAGCTCTTATAAAAAGGTGCGATGTTTCTTAATTTCTTACCTACCTAATAAAAATATAATAAATGGCGTAAAATATGAATCAATTCGATAAACTGCAACATCAACTTCAATATTTTCAATTATTTCCCATTCGAATACGAGAATCGAACACGTCCTTTACACGCTCATCCCCGAACGAAGCTGCGATCGGTCAGAATACATACATCGTTAAATAAAACAGGAAAGGAGCTAAGAAAATATGGGAAATGAAAACATCGTGCTCTCCAGGCCACTAGAGAACATCGACCCTCTGGAAATCCGCTCGTTCGCTCGTTTTGCTGCCCTGAAAGGAACACGCACCCCCTCTCCCCTACGGCCGGCATAAGAGGCCGTGGTACACCAGGCTAAGATGTATCTCGCTTAAACGTGACGTATTATTTCAACGGTCCTCGTGTTCCCATTAACGTGGCACACGCTGATGGAAGATCGTACTGTATCTCTTACCACTGTAAAGAGAGAGAGAGGGATGGCGATGGTATATTAAGTACGCGAGGCAGGGGTGCGCTTGGGTGGCGCGACGATACGGTCGACCGAGGGCGGAGACGGAGAAAGTTAGGGTGGATACCTGCGGGCAATCTACCTGTATTAAATTAACCCCCGCGAAGCACCACCGACTCTGGCTGGCGCTCGCGTGTCCGGGAATGCTCGAAAGCGAGACACGGACACTAAGAATTCATTAGTCGACCACCCTCGTTGCCGACTCCTATGGCTCGGCCGCCGTGCCTCGCTACCCGCAAGGAAGATCGATGAATCTTCCAGGGACAGGACGGTCTACGTCTGCTAATTATTGCTCAACTTCGATCCTGTAATTTTTTCTCTTCGAACCGATCGATGGTTACGACAGAAGTTCTCAGGGCGATACGTGTGTTATTATCGTGGGGTGACTTCTCAAAAGTATAACAAGGGTGGATAACCGTATTTTACAATCTAATAATCGGTAAATATTGTATGGAGAAGTTAATCGAACCGTGGAAACTATTCTTTTCTGTGGGGTATCGATTCCTTGAATTAAGTTTCGTCGCGTGATTAGAAAAGTAAACGTCGCCATTAAGAATTTATTGGAGCTGACCACCCTTCTTTCTTTTATGACAGTGGTTAAAGGTAGGATTGTTCCAGGACGATTCTAGTGTTAAATGCCAACTGACATCGCAAAGAAAAATAATTTATTTGTAAACTTATTGATTTAGGGAATATTTTTATAACGCATAATTCAATTCTTATCGCGGTTCGAGATGAATTAGCGGCGGAACGCGCTGTACGAGTAAATACCGTCGAAAAATTAAGCGACTTCGACGAGCCACGTTTCCGTTTCATTTGCTAAAACAAATCGTGCACCGATTATCCGAGAGACTGCGATGAAAGTGCACTTAGCTGATGAGAGGCTACACGAAGCGTGCACGCGATACCCGCATGCTTCGCGCGTAATGCATAAGCTCCTTTTTGCACGTGCCAAATCGAATTTGAATAAACACACTTCCGTCGCTATTTTTACGTCGCCTCCTTCCCGTACTCAACACGAAAGATTTCAAACCGTTCATTGTTGGAATAATTCAAACACCTAATTAATATATCAATTAACCATTTAACGCTGAATAGTTTTCTTTGCCAATCGGACGCCAGACGATGAAATTACAAACATTTCAAAGTCTAATTAAGTATCGATACATGTACGGTGATTAAAAAAATTTTAGGATACTCGTGAAACTCTCCTAACGAAAAAATTCGATTAAAAAAGAGTATAGGTGGAAATTTTCGATGACACTTCGCGTTTTGATCAGGTGAAATTGCATTTGACGTGAAAAAGAATTTCCGGATGAAATTCCCCCTCGTTCGAGGATCGAAATTTGAAAAATCACATTTTTGCATACACGTTCGTTAAAACAAACGTATGTATTTTACGATTAGCGGTCGTCAAGGGTTGTTTTTTTTTGTTCTCCTTTTCACGACCCTCTTATTGGTTCTATTAAACGAAGGAGGAAGGAGAATAGTTTCGACGAAATTGACGTGCACGCACATCCGGGGCGTATTCGTATTACAGCCGAGAGGACAAGAAGAAGGGGTAGAAAACGCGGCCGGGTTCAAACCTATCGTTAACTTTTGTCTGGTCACGTGCCTTGCGGTGTTAACCCGACTATTACCTTCGTACCCGATTCGAGAGCAAAGGGAGACGGAGAGAAATAGAGGAAAGAAATAGAAGAAAAAAAAAAACAAACACAATAGGGTGGTGCGTGATCGTAATTCGCTTCTACGCGGATAATAAACCGGATAGAGTGTCCCACGGTGAACTATAACCTGATCATTTTGCGAATAAATTTGCATAATGTATCGTTAGCGGAGCGCCGAATCGGTTTTCCTCTTTTTGAAAATGAATTATTAAACGCTCGATGGACGGTGTTATATTCAAGAGATATCGAAACGATATCGAAATGAAAACGAATCATTTTTTATCCGATGCAAAACGGCTATCCATTTAATTAAATATAATTGGGACACTGAAAATGTTAATGAGTATTATGTTACGATAAACCGCTTTAAATATAAGAGTATTAGTTCGATGATTAAATTCAAAATTTGGTAGATGATTATTTTTAATTGAATTTTCTACAGTTTTTAATAATTTTTTAAATAGTCACGAAATAGCTAGACGTATATTAACGTATTGACTGTCTAAGTGGAAACAGACGTGTGTGGTCAGACACACTGAAATTTTAATTATTAAGAATTCTATCGATTATTTTCAAGATTTAACATATACAAAGGTACCCTCTCATTGAATAATTAATGTCTTTTGCCTCGATTCTAGATATTTGATTTCACAGCAACTAATCGTATTGGATATTAAGGTATTTATCAAGCTTCAAAATCATCGACGATTAATTTGAACCGCTTAAAAATGTACTTCCGCGCAACATTAATATCGCGTTATCTAAATACATCTCGAACCATCGTATAGTCCGCGTTAAGCCACGAATTACAGCATCTTCGTCGGAATCCGGTAACGACGTCGCATTAGCGCGTCGTAAAGTCTTAGCCGGGATGATTGCGCGTCAAACACGAGTCTATCTCGTCGAAATGAACGAGGCACGCGTGATTAAGCGCGCGGCATTATCCGCCTAACCCTGTAAACGTTGCTGATGGCGAACCGGGTTAGAAAAATCGCCGTTACGCCGCACAATGGTGCACTTTATCCGCGTAATTGACTCAATGACCATTTGCCAACGTGGAAGTTCATCGTCGTTGTCCACCACCGCCCCCTCCTCCTCCTCCTCCTCGTCGTTCGTTGTCGTAGTTGACGACGTAGACGACGACGAACCATCGAGGTTTCTTTATCCGGCTGACCCACTCAGATTGCTGCAGCGCAAAAGACGTGCCACCGAGATACGAGCAGAAGGAGGACGAAAGCGAGACGGTTCGATCGAAGGGATCGCGCGACGAAACGAGACGGACAAATAAGAAACAAGAGTGGGACGTAGGCACCAGGCCCCGCAGGAGAGGAGCGTCATTATTGCTCGCCAAATGAGTCACCGTTGCGACCGATGGGCGAGGAAACGGCGATTCGCTTTGCAAAAACGCCCGATAACGGTTATCTATCGTTACGCGCAGCTCGGAACCATCGCGACTCGTCGGCCGTCCGCGGGATTTATGCTCGTGCCGGCTGACTAATGACCGGATAATGAAATTCGATGCCGAACTCGATTCTTTCGAGTAACGCCGGTTCGACGGTTTGTTCCGCGGCGATTTTATCTCCAGGGAACACGAAGGGAACGCGATCGAGCCGTTTCCATGAACGCCACTTACGATAATGGCCGGATCTCGCGTCGATGTTTACGCGTCTTCGCCACGCGGAAACGCCGCGATTACTTCCATTACGCGCTGCGATGAATGGCCAACTTTCGCGCCGGGGAAAAGAATGGCTCGGTTTATTCGAACCGACCAGACGCGGAATTGAACTTCTTAGCTTAGCGATTTTTCATTCGTGCATCGTGCACTTCGCGCGTGATCGTTTATCGGGGTGAGATATCGGGGGGAATAATTTTGATTGACCTTTTATTACACGTTAAATGTCGCAATGGAAACGGACGTATGTAGCACGGAACGATATGGGTCTCGTTGATCGAAGTGCGAACGTTTTATTTACTACTTTGGAGGAAAATTTTTAATAATGTTACAATTTTTAATCATTTTTTTGACAAGGTACCATAGCACAGGGTAAAAATATTCAATCTTAAATTTGAGAATAATTAAAACTTCAATGTCTTACTACTAATTTTCGTAGTCGTCATGTTAATAATATAAGTAATTTTTGACAAGTACCTGAAAATTGATCGAAAAGGATTAAAAATTCGCTAGACGTACAACAAGCGATCTTATTGTCCTCGTTAGCTGTAATTTGCCTTATAACCGATCAACCCTTCCCCACGTCGGCCCCGTAGCCCTCTGTTTTATTTTTCTCCCACGGTGCGGGGGAGTGAATTCATAGAGAGAGCCAGGCCGAAGGAAGAAGGGGGTGGAACGGGGGCGAGCTTCTGCCGCGCGGAAGTTCAGAGAACTTTAAACCGGGGTTTATCGACTAATTTAGCCGAACGCAAGGACAGCCAGGGTCTCCGGAGACAGACTTTGCGCGATGGCCCGGCCGATTGGACGCTCGACTAGTTTCGAACTCGATAAACCGAGGTGAGAGGAACCATGGCGAAGTTTCGATTCGAGCGTAGCCGAGTTGCCCCCTGCTGCACATATACTCGAACGGGCGACCAACGGATTTCGTTAAAATCAACACGGAACTCTACTCGAGTTTAATTCTATTAAACTCGTCTGCCCGACCATTATCGAGTATCGCGGTAATTAACAATGTATTCGATTCGTTTTTCCACGGATTTATCGGCCAACGGCGACATACAGTCGACAAATACCTTCGCTCGAGCTACGAGAGTAATCTCTGTCCAAATAGAATTATTAAAATGTAACTATGTACAGGGTGTTTAAAGAAAATTTCAGGAAGATATTACACAAATGTTTGCTTTTTTAACGCCCTGTATAACAGTACGTTTGAAGAGTGCAATAACTGAGCTGCTGCGTAAAGAATCGCAATCGTCCGTCATGCGTAACAATTAAACGATGAAAATAATCACGCATCCCGATACTCTCGTGAAAAATACGGGGAACACGATAAGGCTCGTCATATTTCTTCCGTTGTGAAAACAAATATAAAATAAAACCGACTTCGTCTCAGTTCCTTTAATACGTCGGATGCTACAGCAATGATCGGTATCGTTAATTGAATAAAAATTAAAGGAAATTCTAAGTAGCAGCGATATTATATTAATTCCGCGGGTATACATTTAAATTAGAAAACGAAACGATCATATTTATTTCCATATTCTACTATTAGCTTGGCTTACTACGCACGGCCGTATCTACTGCGGTGATCAGACGCATCGCTGAGATTTTATGTTTTATATTAAATTTTAAATGCATTTGCAGTTTTATTTGCTAAATGCATAGCTATTCTTTTATAGATTATTTTTGCAATATATTAGAGTTTGAATGGCTAATTTTAGTTCGAGTGGGTCTAAATTAAAATTAATTAACTAAAGACAAATTCTTCAGAGTTTATTATTATTTGCTACAGTGGCAAGACACACTGAAACCCTGATTATTAAAAACACGAATGTTTGATTCGAATATATTACCATACATTATTATTATAATATTTGGGTACATTGCAATTGAAAAGTCGGTCATCACTGACCCCCGAGGCGACGTGTTAACAAAAATTCAGAACCGAAGTGCAGAAACAAAACAAGAATAGCGCTCATAACGATCCGAAAACGTGGTAATTGCGTCATGAAGGCAAGAAATCGCACATGGCTGCTAAACAGCGAATCCACGTGTAAGCCATGCGTGCGTTCACACGATGTGGTTATTTTTCGTGAATTCTGCATCGACAAAACACCCATCGCGTACCACGCTGTTTCTTGCTGTGCAAAACTTATCGTGCCGGTCTGGTTATCTATTATTACGACGTGTGTAACACTTAAGGTTCGTTTACACTGTCCCAAAGAGGTTTCGATAAATTCCAGATGTCCAAGAGTTTTAAGGATTTTACAAAATCTTACAAAAATCGACTTTATCTGTAAAATGTCTTTGTTAATATTTCAAAATCGAAACTGTAGAGTTTGTTTGAAAGACTCGAGAGCTTGCGTCGTTCAACACGATTCAATTTATAGAACATCAGCGGATGACATTGAGTATCGTCATTGAACATCATCTGGTGTTAATAACAGTTATTGCATTGATAAAAAAAACAAATGACTGGATCGTATGTCACGATTAATCCCGAGAACTTCTTATTAGAAAACGTTATACGAAACGTTAATACGTATTTGATATTAGACTCTTAACAACTCGAAATTGTGCACATCGTATTTTTCACGATATCCTTACCCGTAATTAATATTTATTAGTTGTATCACGATTATTAAACGCGTACGCTTGCTAACAGGAAGTATTTGAAGCCGCGTGTTTCAACATTATCCCCGTCCCCTTCGTGAGCTTAATAGCGAACGATCCTTAATGACAGTTCCCGAAGCAAAGTTCGCCAGCACGAGTAAATGACTTTTCTCATGAACACAAAACGGTTTTACTCACATGAGACTGGTTGCCGCAGAATAAGCGGCCGAAGCTGTGATTTATTTAAACGACCCGTTCACGTTATATCTCGTACGGTACTCCTTCGAATCAGTGGTATAATACTTTGTACTTCGTGTATCAAAAATAATCATTAAAAATTTAATTAAAAACTCAGTTAAAAAGCAAAGTTCTAAATATTAAGCTTCATTTCGTTGGCAGTAATATAATTTTCTGATCGAAAATACCTCGCGACCGTATACAATTTATTCTCCCAAAGTTTTAATCACTGAAAGACACACGCGCGTACACGCGTACACGCATGAACTCGAACGCCAACGATCACCAATCGCCGTTCGATAAACCGCCGATGGCGCGCACGTGAACGCAGCTGCAACGCTAACAGGCCGCTTTGCAATAATTATGCATTTAATATCGGAGCATTGTCGAGGGAGAACAATTCAAGTACGCCTCTGTCCGCCCGCCTGGCAGCGGTGGCATCGGTTTGTTTTGACGCTCGGTGACAATTCGAGACAAATCCATTAAACTATTGCCGGCTTTTGTGTTCCAGATAGGTCCCATTACATTATCAGTGTAAAGTAGAGGCGGCGGTCGGTTCGGAGCGTCGTAGAACAGCAACTAGCCGGCCCAGCTGTTCGCGTCCAATTAGCCTCGCTTGATAAGCTCAACAATACCGGCATTATTACAGAACAACCGAGCGTTTATACGTGCCTCGTAGCGCCGTTACATTTTGACGTTTCCATTAGCTGTCTTCCCCTCCTCCCCCCCCCCCCTTCTCACCCTCTCCGCATCGTCACCCCCCACCTTTATCAATCTTTGCCGACTTTGTAGACTTTGCTGACTGAAACCTTCTATCGTGCTTCGACGAACTTTTATTGTTCTTTCGAAGTTGCTTCATTAATTAATGCATTCGTCTCGTTCTTTCACGGAGATGATAAGAAGTTCCTTTTAATTGTATACCGATTGCGATCCGATATTGAGAACTTACGATACAGCGAACTTACAATTTGCTTCTGGACTTTTTACGTAATAATGTTATTGCATAAATATTGATAATTTGGGGAAAATAATAATAAATTTTGAATACAATAGTTTAAGAAATATTTGAAATGAATTCAACGACTGTCTCTGACAAAATGAATTTATTTCAAAAATTTCAACGCCATAAGTCTGATTTTAATATTCCAGCATTTTTCTTCGTTTCAAACGTCTTTCAACGTTTCGCGGCCCGATCGAAATTCGCTGGTCTCGCCGACGACACGCTTTAAAAAGTCCATTCGAAAGGATGACAATATCTTGTCAATGCGGACTGTTCCTGGACCGATCAGATTGACAGCGGGCGCATCTGAATTGCAGATGCGTATCGGGGAAATTGTACAGGGCTGAGCCGCGAGACGTCGAAATATCCCGGAATACATTATGCCGAATGCTCGTGACCAGGCATCGCATTATTACCTTGAAATTTTCTCTAGCGAAACGATCCCCCGCGATATATTCATACGCGTCTTATCGCGAACTCGCAACGACAGTAAAGCCGAAATCTCGGGGATGTACTATTAAACTCCGAAGTACCGTTCTCGAAACGGCGAAACCACTCAGACTTGGCGCGTTTCGAACTTAATTTTCACAATAAACGTGCCGCCGAAGCTCGTTCGGCTAAGAGACAACGGACGGGCTCGTACAATAGTGAATTTTCTTCGAAATAGGACGCGCAATCAAATTATTAGCACCTCGAGAAGATACCTCGAGAATTTAATGATTGCAATAGAAAAAAATGTTAAGTCTCTTACACCACGTCACGAAGCTTTCGATAATCGTTGGATCGCAGTTTCCCGGTTCGCGTCTTCGAGAGATAAAGAAAATACGTCCGTGGCCTCGTCTACGTGTCCACCCACGCATACGCGACATCCTTCCTCGATACGGAAGCTATCACTCATCCTGCAGAATCCATTATCGTCGTTCCACGCGAATCTTTCTGCCCCTCCCGCCCCTTCTTCCTCCCTCTTTCGCTCTCGCAACAATCACCAGACGCATGTCCGTTTGTTCAAACGCTCGAAATCAATCGCATCGCGGACAAAGAGTTTTTGAGAAAATTTCTAAGAAGTTGATGAAAATTTCGTAAATTCGAAGAAGCGACGTTCGAGGGGGTTTGATGAGGTTTGATGGGGTTTGATGGTGCGCGCTGCGTTATTTATACGGGCAAGTCAAATTACACGGAATAACATGGCGTGTTTACGTAACACGTGCACTGGTCGTCGCTGCAATTATTGCGCACGCACGGGAAAGAGTAAATTATTCTACGCGTTAACGACCGACTGGAGGATATTCTATGCCGGACAACTCACCCCTCGGCTCGAGAATAACGGTGGTACAACTTGCCTGCCTCTTGTTTTTTTTTTATCTTTTTGCCGGATTAACCTTTGCCGTGTTTCTAGGAATTACTCTACCGAAACGAATCCGTCGTTTTTCATTCGACGATCAAACCCGCGCGCACACACACGGATTTAAGAATACGAGGGCTATCAAGGAAGCGAACAAACGGAATAAACCGTGTGTTTACGCGCTGTATATCAACTCACCTTTAATAACGCTGCGTTCGATTCGTATTTGCATATTAACGAACTGCATACTTTCGTCTCACCATAAAACGAAACCGATCGTAGTCCACCTGCTTTCTACGATCTTATATTGCACAGAAACCAATAACGAAATCCAAGCGTCGTTACTAATACTTTGTGTGGGGAAAACAAGAATATTATGGGAAATCTTACCAGATGCTGGATCCGCGAAAATACTAGAATATATTTCCACGCGTTTCTAGATATATCAGACTTACCTATCAGGTTTAATCTTTCAGGAGATCAATTTCTTTTTCTACAAAATTATTATGTGTATTTTATTTTTAATCGTCCTGACATGTTTGTTATTTAATCCTTTGAGGACAGGGCGATTCGAAAGATAAACAATTAGTATAATTTTTGGTTTCTAAATTATATAAAAATTTCGCGTTTTCGATATTTTAATATTTATTCTCTGAAGAAATAGTATAAGATACTGGATCAATCTCCCTCGGTACATATTTGAACCTTGAAGGTGTTAAAGAGGATCCCTGAAGGGAAATCCACCGAAAGCATGTTCCTGCGCGTATCGGGCGAAAAATCGACCACCATACGGATTCGTGTGTCCCTGTTAATCGCATCAGGGGCCCTTGAAAGGCCACCCACGAGGGCCCAAAGGTTGCCAACCCCTGTCACGAGCGAAACATCGCGTTGAACATTCGGATCCAGCCGACTAAACCGAACTCCAAACACAAGGTCTCGTGGGTTCCCGATCGTGGCGAGTAAGCCGCCTCTAATCGTGCTCTCTTATTGCGCCTCGTGCACCGTGTTATCTCTGTCTTCTGCTCCCTTTCATCCCGTTTCTCTACCTCTCTCTGTCTGTCCGCTTCGCTCGCTCGTACGCGCGCCACGAGCGAATGCACGTATCCTCGTTATCGTCTTACACACGCACGCACGTGTAGTACGAGACGTAGTACTACGCCCGACCCCCCTCGCCCCGCCGCCCCCCTCCCGGATCGGTCAGCACCCTTCGCGATCTCCCTCCCTCCCCCCCCTCGACCCGTCCCACGTATCCCTGCCTCGTAGCAGCTTGTTTTATCGCGGTCACGTGGTGCGGTGTGACGTCACGCGGTCACTAACCATATTATGTCCACGGCACTGACCTTACCCCGCCGCTCTCTCTTATCCCTCTCCCGCTCTCTCTCTCTCTCTCCCCCTTTTATTTCTCTGTCCACGACAGGGACGGACACCGGAGCTGTATTTTGCAGTAACACGAGATACAATGTAAATTAACCCTTTACGCGCGGACAACCGAGTCATCGAGGTGTCCATTGTGACTTCAATATTTAGAGCTTCGTGTGAAAACTTTTATGCGGAACAGGGGTTCGAGAAGTGGTAATTTGACGCGATTTTATTAAGTATATTAAAAGTTACAAAATATAGAAATCGGGTACGGGGATTAAATCACTAATAACGAGATAAGGGTAATCGATTTTGATTATACACGATTCGTAGATCTGAATCGTCGGCAGATTCCATTATATTTACCTATACTACTTGCTAGCGGTTTTAATAACAGGCTTTACTAGGCTTTATTGCACCGAACAATAATCCCGTACATGGGATCCAGAGATGCAGAATGATA
Source organism: Anthidium xuezhongi (assembly GCA_022405125.1). Classification (NCBI taxonomy): domain Eukaryota; kingdom Metazoa; phylum Arthropoda; class Insecta; order Hymenoptera; family Megachilidae; genus Anthidium; species Anthidium xuezhongi. The sequence goes on from CM039637.1 coordinate 8,361,527, forward strand.
GTAAAACTGTTGGCGTTTTATCGTGAAAAAATTTCATTTCAAAGAATTGCAATTTAATCAGAATGGGGCATTTAAAAGATCCTCGGGGATTCTTACTGCGATAAGGATTTCTTAAATTCCTCATGGTTAATCGTTCAACACTGGGACTATCAAACCACTCGATTTGAAGGTTTTTCATTTCATTATCGTTACCAGTCTCAAAAACTTAGCAATTTGCGTTTCTCCTCCGACTTTCCCGGCTAGAAAGTTTGCGATCACTGGAGTCATAATTGATCGATCGTCGAGGCAAAGTCTGATAAATTGCCGATATTAGCCTGTGATGCAACGACAAGGGAACGCAGAGGAACGAAGAAGAAGCAGGTAATCCGATCTAACGATTTAAGTTGTCGCCAAAGCTCGGCTGCCTTTAACTAACTGTACGGTGTAACTAGTAGACAGCCGTCGATTGGTTAACCGCTAGTTACGAGAGGGACGTTTTCCACGGAAAGTTTGCCGCGTTCTTAGAAGAGGGCGACCCTGGGTGCTACAAGGCTCGCAGAATTTCTTCGACGCACAGGGATGCTTAAGAGCAAGGATTAAAGTTCCATTTGGGCTTATTAAAATATATTTAACCCTTAACTACCGTGGCTTATCATTATTTTATAATTACAAGCATACTCCATTTTTGGCCAATTCTACACCAGTGTTTTTCACATAGGAAAGAAAAAGATAATAACGCATTAGGTGTATTCGATCGAGGCACGAAAACAATTACAAGAGCCTTTAATCGTTTTCCTCGCCAACCGTGAGGAGTTATCGTCGATCTCGATACTGTGGCCGGTCGGAAGATAATAATACGAGAAGAAAAAAAAAAGCTGGGGAGGAGAGCAAGAATTAGAGGGATAACGGGATATATGTACTGCTACCACGGTACACGGAGCCATTCGTAGAGAAAAAGAGAGGGAATGGGCAACAGCGAAGGGTCTGGGCGTCGTAAATCTCTCCCGATTGCTATCGACCGTTATCGATAACTTCTGGATAAATGAATTTATGCGGCCCCCGTGTGCTCGTAAATAGCGACGCGGTCGATCGTCTTATTGCGCCGATCGAGTGTCGTTCGTATCTATTTGCCGGTGTGTATCTGGCTCAATTGTCGCGATCGCGTGTCGATACCCGGTTCCGTGGAGCAAATAACTCATTTCGACGTGATTCCAAAGGATTCTTTGTAAATGAACCCCGCACGCGAAGTCGCGGACTTCGAGCAAATATTATTTTATTATTTTATTACACATTTTTTATTCAGTAATTAGAAACGGTACCACCCCTTAGAAAGTTACCTTATGGCTAAATCAGATCTCAGATTCAACGAGGAAAATGAATACTGAAATATTTTTCCTCGTATCACTCAATAGTTTACAGAATACACAAATTACATCGAAAAGGTAAATTTAATCTGCAAGTTTTAGGATCGCTAAAATATACATCGCAACAAGAAGAAACCAGCCGATAAAATGTTTGTCCCGACAACAGCATATCATGCGACACGAATTTCCAATCTAACGTGTTCCGCGGCGCACGAACAAACCCGTTTCCTAATAAAATAATAAAAGGCCCCTTTCTCGCGGGTAAGAAAGCGACCAACAAGGACGTGGTCACGCATACGATACATATGTATGCGTGCACGCGAGCCAGGTAAAAAGAAAGAGGTTGGCTCGAAGAGTCGGAGAGACGGGGTCGAGGCGAGTGACTCAGTAGGGCCGAAGAAAAAGGAACGACTAACGCGAGAAGGTACAAGTAACGACCATGGATCGGGACACACGTGGTCGAACACGTGTCCACGTGGAAGGGTCGCCTACGGTCGCGATAGCCTGTGCTCGTTTCTCTACCTTCCGGTGATTTCTACGCTCGATTAGTCGCGGCGTATCCTCCTCCGCCACCCCCGTCACCGTCAAGGTGTTCGAGAAATTTTCAATCTTATCGCGTGACCGAGCAATCGTCGCTGACGTTTCGAAACGCCAACGAAAACGTGTGCTCTTCGTTTCAGGTGTCCAAATCTATTCGCCGTTCACCCCTCGAACCTGCACCCCATCCTTTACGCGCTTTGTAAACGCGAGGATGGATTATGAATTCGTGGTTGTGTCTTCGATGCATTCCGTGTCGAGGGAAACTCTACCTAAGCACCCTGTCAGAGCGTATCAGCAAATAACCAAAGTAATTCGAGCATCCGACCGACTTTCCAAAGAATATAACAAATAGAAATAATATTCTATAATTTTTAGGATCCAAAACGGTCGTTTGAAGTTAAGGCGTGCCTCACCCCATATGAAATTGTTACACGACACGTGCAGCGAGGTTTAACGGGAACGCCATGTTTCATACGCGCGGATCGTACACGCGGAGAAATAAACTTAAGACATTAAAGTCGCGAGCAGCCATCGAAGCGTCACGGAAGAAAGGAATTATACATCGATGCTTTCCCCGCGATATATAGGAACAATTACGGGGAATAGTGACACTAAATGGTCGACGGTTGCCAGCGTACGGCCCGTTCCCATTCGTCATCGCGCCCCATCGAAAATGCATCGAAAGATGCGCGGAGGAGATAGCGTATGGCTCGAGCTCGTGTTCTTTGGCCGCTCGTTTTCGCGCTGACACACGATTGCTCCATTCATCGTGGCGAACGTATTACGGTAAGGTTCGCGGCGCAGCGGGTCGCACGGTGCAGATGTAATCGCGATATCTGTGTTTGTTAATGTAAATCCGACGCGCTACCGGCATTTATAACGCGAAGCCGGCCGCGTTACAACGCGACTCGTTTGTTTTAACACGCCCCACACCCCTACACCCCCCTTCTAATTGTTTACGATCGTGTTATAGCAGAGATGGTTTTAGGGGTCTGTTCTTTTTTTCTGTTTCGCTGTCTTTGATAAGCGAACGCGATCGCATCGACTTTCGCCCGGCTGAGGTATCGTTATGGGATTCGGGAATACGCGAAGGTTACTCGATACAATCCTTTAATCGGCTCACTCGAGAACCTAATGTCGCTCGTGTTTCATCCGAGTGTCGCGTACGCGATGGTAAATTCGTTCGATTTATCGCGCGACATCGACCGTGTACGTAATATTGAATTTTCTGGGGGGCGAGGATGGTGTACAGGGTATTTCATAACGCGAGGAAGTTAAGATTCGTATTTTATCAAAATACTGTGTAGAGTCGTCTCTCAAACGCAAAGGATTAAGAGTTAAGTTATTATAAAATGAAAAGTTCTTATATTTTCAGAAAATTTTCGTATAATTTGAAGGGGAGCAATTTTAATATAATAAAATACCAAAATAACTTATACCAACTTTCCATATCATTTCTTTATGTAAAAGGAAGTTTGAAACGTTATGAAACTACCGGTGCAGAGAATAAATTGCTGAATTTCGAAACTTGAAGCGCCACCGCGTACAACTACACCTTTGTTTCAAGCGAACCTCTGCCTCCGCTCGTTCCGATCGAAAATTCCCAATTTTCCTACAATTTTCCCGGCGCTTTTTAACGCTCGACTCGAGCCACCGTTGGAAAACAGCTCGAGAACAAACATCCGAGCGAACTCTCCTCGTTCCTTTTTATTCCGTGCTCGTGGAGATACTCGTGGAAACGAGAATTTAAGCGATCCGAACGGGGAGCGAGAACGGAACGAGTTTTAATTCAGAGCCAAGGGACGATATTGCGAGGATCGTTTTTCACGGAGTTTCCGATTCTGGCGCGGGCAAACAAACCGTGGAGAGACAATCGGATCCCGTGACCGCGCGCCACGCGAAAATTCGAACGTCTCGAATATTGCGAGAGCCGAGAGAGAAACCGCAGATACCAAGAGAGGGGAAACCGATCCTGGGGGGCGCAGGCTAGACGATGGTCTGCCACGGATCAAGTGGCATGGACCAATCAACAAATTTCTACTGATCTGGTGCGCACGACTGACGACCCATCGTGATTATAACGCACCGCGTGAGCCCGCTCGCTTTCACGGTCACCGAATTACATGCGTGTGTTAATGGCAGGTACAGGCTGTTCCAACAGGTGATCCAACCCTCTGATCCTCTGATCAAAGACTGATAATCCATGTATACTATTCACTGATATACTGTAATTTTCTTTGATTGACAAATAATTAACCCAGCTGTCCCTGTAAGAATTGCTTTCTAAAAATCCTAATATCATATCCTGGCAATCTAGTAATATTATGAATAATAAAAAGAATTAGGGCATGTTTCTTAAAAATGTAACTTCACGCCCCTTTCTTGTAGCTCTTCAATTATTTCCTAATCCCAGCGTGTAATTAGACCTCTGACACCCTCGATGTCTTTCGAATAAAAGCACGAATACTCGTTACTCTGCGAAGAGCATCGCATTGTGAAGGCGCGCAACGACCCCTTCGGATCTGTCGCCCCTAAAAACCGGCAACACGGAAATCCTCGCGCCGTCCGTGAGCCCCGTTCGTCAACCCCGCGCGCCATGGTAAACAATACATCGAAACGGAGCATTTTATGAAACAGCCTGTGGACTATTCACGTGCCGTGTCCGGGAACGGGAACGCGGCGGTGTGCGTGCACGTAGTACGGTGTGTACAGTTATAGGTAACCCGGTCCGGTAATTGCCGGTACGTCCAGAGGTCCAGATGCTCCCCAATCAGCGTTGGTCCTCTACCTCCGCTTCAGCCTCCTCCTGCAGCTATCTGCTCTCCTCTTACGCTCGCGCACGCTCGTATGCGTGAGCGTGCGTGAGCGGAGGTCCGTGACCGTGTTGAGAACGGCCGGTTAGTTCCTGACCATACGCATGGCAGCACCGTTTAATTGGCACTGGACACAATGGATTATGGAATGGTGGTGCCCCAGCTAGCCACCCCACCCGCCGCTGGTGGCCTGCACTTCATGTCAAAACCATTTCGCTTGTTTTACGTACGAAAGTACCCCACCAGCCCCCCCTTCGTCCCTTCTACACTCTGTTGATCGTTTTCTATTTTGTACTCCCTTTTGTTTCCCTTTGCTACCAGTTATCTCTGCGCTCCGCGCCTCTCTTTCTTTTTTTTTTCAATCTATCGCCCTTTATGCAGAATTTACAATGAAGCCCGCCGTTACACCTTGCACCTCCCCTCGGCACCGTTTTCACGCGGATTATCCTCCCGATGAAAGAATTCTACTCTTGATATTGCGCCCAACGGCGCCGATCGAGACGCGACTTGATGGGTGTCATGGGAGAAGAGGGTGCGCTTGAGATTTAAAGTTACCGTGTTTGGAAGGTGCAGGTCCTTCGATGCTGCTGATAATTAATAGAATTCCCGATTTATTAAAGAAACAAAATTTAAGTAATTAGTAAGTAATTTCATCGACTTTCGGATCAATTAACGAAGCAATACGATGTAAATTTTTGTAACTTTTAATAACCAGAATCAAGAGAGCGCGCTTCGTTCGTACAACGAACGCTACAATGGAAACACGATGCTTTTCAGAAGAACGGGTCTTTCAGCCTGCAATCCTGTCGTATCTGTGCAATTTCGCCGGGATGAGACAGGAAGACAATGAGAGGAGACGGGCGAACGGTGGATGAATCGTTACAGTTAGAAATTCCGTCTAATAAAACGCGCGTTTCCCGTCGTCAATATCCTGCCTTCTCGTGACGCGAAAATAACAAACAGATGTCAAAAAAAAAAAAGAGAGAGAGAAGAAAAAACAGAGGAACGAGAGAAAGAGGGACGGAGCGTTATCGGCGAAACGATGCCAACAAGTTTGTCCCGGATACTACATTTTCGATATCAATCACGCACGAACAACACGTACCGGGCACGAACCATCGGCGAATTTTATTTGAAACGTACCGCTTGTACGAACTGCAAAGCTCGACCATTTTTTAAAAAGCGTCGACCGCCGCTTTTTACCATTTTTTTCTCCTCTTTGTTTCGATCTCACCCCACCCCGCCCGTTCATTTTTCCTAGCCCGCTCGCTAAAATCCGATTCGTCGACGCACCGACGGAGAAACAGTATCAAAAACGTATCGTTTCACGCGCCAACATTTTTCATACTGAAGCTTACCGGGTTGGGGAAAAAAACGAATGAATATTGAATTACCTCGATACAACACGGAGAAAATAATTAAATTAGCTGTACACGATTTTTCGCGGAGTAATACAGTCGTGCGTTGTTTTTACTGCGAAATTCATAAGGTAGAATAAAAATTGTTGATATGAAATAGAAAGCTTCCAAAATTCAAAAGCCTTATCTTAAAAGAAAACAATTACAAAATGTTACATTCTAAAGAACAATCCACTTTTTAAAAGGAAGTATTTAGATAATTGTCATTACTGTAACATGTTGCTAACTAAATGTTAGGTACTTTATTTGTCAAATTTTTACTACTGTCGAGATAAATCACCCTGTATAAAAAAGACCAAAATGATATAAAGATGCTATATTTTCACCTCCTTATCGAATCTAACGTCACATTTCGAGGCGCGAAATCGAAGAGACTTATTTTCGGGGGGTTCATCGTCGACGGTCCCGAAGGACTTCGTTTCTCCGGCATCGAAAAGCAGTAAGCGTCTTAAATTTATCGCCCGGCTATTCCCCGACGCCGCGACGCGTCGAGGCGGCCGAGAATAAAAGGCAACGGCGGCCAGGGGCTACCCCCCGTTTTCTGGAACAAGGGTGGAAAGGGAAGAAAGAGAAAATAATAAAAATAGACAGTTACGGTTAAAGCACGCTAGACTGACCCTCGACAATCGTCGTTAGCTATATTTTGAGAGTCTCATTACGCGATTCCTGAATCCCGTTGTTCCCTTATTCCTGCTCGAATCCCCCCCGCCCCTTGTCCCTGTCTTTTCGCTTTTAACACGAACGTTCGCCTATAAAACTCGCTCCTTTTCCTGTTCCTGCCTCGTTACCGGACACGAACGCGAATTCCCCCCGGGACGACTGTAACGGAGACGGGAATCATCGTCGAAGAACGCGATCGAATCGTTTCCGACAAATCGGTCGCGATTCCTTATCGTTCATCGATAGCTGTTGTTTTCGATAATAAAACACAGAATAGACTCTTAAACCCTTTGGATCGAGATAAAATCTCTTTAATTCGTATGAAATTAAAAAGAGCAATAAAATAATATATATAATATGATGGAAGGTACATGGGGGTCGGTTGGAACGATTCTCAGGTACAAAATTGTCACCGTGTCGGCGAAAGCACGGATAATATCGGTCAATTATATCTGTTCGCACATGCCCGGGGACAGACCGAAACAGAATCACACGCTGGATAATTTATTACACCGCTGGGTAATTATGTTGTTCCCGGACGTGACGCATCTCGTTTTCACTCGCCATTTATATTTCGAAAAGCACCGCTGCCGTGAGGAAATAATTATCATGGACGATGGATACTGGATCGTTCAAGATCTTTAAATCTGCGTTCTATAAAATTTATTGCGATAAATTAAAAAAAAATGAAAAGCTTAAAATTTATATTTTCCAAAATTCAATATTAATTTAAAAAAATCAAAAATGTTAAAAACTCAAAGGTACCAAGAATAGAAATAACATATTTTATTTTCGTTGAAGTTGAGTTGAAAATACAAGCAGTTTGATTACCAACTCGTGGACGACGAGAAACCGATTGGAGCAACTTCATCGTCGGATAGAAACGAAAGAGAAGTATAAATACCAGTAGATGCGACGTGTCGCCTCTGTACAACAAGGATCCGGGTATTTGGGAGTCTGGATGCAGCGTCCCGGTCGAGACAAGGCATAATTTAACGCGCCCATTGGCCAAGGGTGGACGCGGTACATAACTCGAGCCCCGTTCCACTCGTTTCATTCGGGAGACTTGGCGCCCTCCTCACTTATTCCTCTTCACCCTATTCGATCCTCCCTATCTACCTCCCGTCCCGTTCCATCCCGGCTCGACCTCTTCCTCTCGCAATATCGTACGGTCAGACTGAGCCGGACAATGGGTCGCATTCAATTCTGTACCCGAACCGTACAGAATCCTGCGCTGCCCGGTTAACGGGAGAAAGAGACGCGGAAAGAACGGGGAACAGAAGAGGAACACGGGACTGGGAGGGATGGGGGATAACCGATCGGAAGAAGAGGCAGAGGAACGAGGAGGAAAAACAGCGGACCCTTCCACGGGGCACTCATGTGTCATTTAACTGGAATACCTCCGATGCGCCGAATTGATTTACAGTCGGACGCTCCGCGCTGGTATTGTGCGCTGAACGTGTGGGTGCAAGGGTGGCTCGAGGGTGGGGGGGAGTACACGAAAGAGGGTGGCCCCTGGTCGGTGCCGATCCGCGAAATAGCCGGAGTGAGACGTCCTGGACGATCCAAGAGTTGTGGGCATCGCGCGACGAAATTTATTTATTGCCCGGACCCGGGTCGTGGAACCCGGGAACAAGGGTCGGGATAAATATGGAACAGGATCTTGACCGGGATCATTAATCGACCGGGTTAAGAACGAAGGATGACGTATCGTTCCCGGGGGATAATTAAAAATCACTTTCGGGAATGGAAGTAATGAAAACTATTATACAGCAGTTAAAGGCGTAATTACGAGGAGTATCACACGCCTTGTACAGGGGAGATTATTCCTCTTGCTCGGAATTCGTCTTTTGACCCTTTAATGGAGCTTGATTGTTGTTCGATGGAGAAGACGATTAAATAGTATTTTGACGAGGGAGACGTTAGAAGCTTTAATTAAATATAAATATTTAAGGTATGGCGATCAATAATCAATATTTCAATATTTCATAAAATTTTTAGTTTTTAAAAAGTAGAATATAAATTTGAAAGATGCGAAATGAAAACTTATTTATTTAATGCAAAAAAAAGTACTAAACTTTACCTAGGTTTATATGTCTGGGAATAATATACCCGAAGTCTGATCAAAATCTGGATGTACTACTTGATCAGTATCCCTTGCAAATAAATTAATTGAAAATATAGGAATATCCTCCAATTGCAATATAAGGGACACAAAATTTATAAATTTAAAAAAGAAAACCCTTCACAAGAGGAACCTCACCAAACCCACGTTTCGCAAGCAATTTCTCCGAGATACGGGAACAAAAGACAAACCGTGGCGGGATACAACGAAAACACTCTCCGTGCAAATCGAAACTCAAACAACGACACGAAATTTCAGCCCCTTCGTCCGACCCCGTCACGGTCTCCGTCGCAGAACAAACCCCTCACGAGCAGTCACCGCGAACGCGTCTTAATGTCAATACTCTCGCGAGCCGACGATATCAACGATCAAATATCGTTTCGCGTAGCACGGGTAGCACTCGCAATTAACATCGGGATCTACAATCCACGGGGGCCGGGGTTTGACGTTGTAATCAATTATCTGCACTTTGAGCCGTCGGTTATTTGCCTTCGACCGAAGCCTTCCGTCGATACACGTGTACCACGTGTATTTGCATGCGTGTAACCCCGGTCCGGACGTTAGGTGCGCGGTAGAAGCCGTAACGCGATACGCCGGCTAATCACGGCCAAGAATGATAGCAATACTTTCGTTGCCTTCAGCTTCGAGTTCATTTATTCGACGATCTAATCGCGCCAAACGTACGACGGACGTTGAAACATTTCATAGAGAACATGATAAATAATTCTCAAGACGGGGAGCAGGTTCTGAAATATTCTGCAGGTTCAAATAACGCGCAAGATCGAACACCTGTAAGCGCGTGGTACATTTATAAAGGGGGGGAATAAAAGTACGTGGTTTAATGAGCACGAATCGGTTAATTTGTTTTAGACGATACGTTGCAGCAGTTTAAAATGTAATATTAATTCTCGTATTTTCGTCTATATTGTGCTTTATAGCGTTTTAAGCGTATACCTGCGAAGGTTGACCTTTGTACTTAAGTACATAAGTTTTGACGATTGTTAATTATCACGTAGTCCTTAATTATTACGTGAATTCTTTATTACTGAAAATCCGCGACCGTACCTGCTGCGACAAATGGGGTAGTGCTCCATCAGGGCCAAGAGTGGCGAGCCCATAAATATAAAAGCGAATCGGTCGAGCAAAAGTGCTACATTTCGTACTTTCGGAGCTCCGGCTCGAATCAGAGCCGATCGATCCGACGGATGACGTGTTTCCAGCTCCTTCAGCCGGGAGCACCATCCATTAGAGCAGCGTGTTTAATCAGAACTCTAAAGTTACTCGCGGGTCAGCGTAATTGGTCGTTCGCCGAAGCGAGCCGGCGCGAGTATTTGCGTGCCGCTTTTGACTAAACTCGTGGAAACCGGAGGAAAAAAAAAAGAGAGGCGGATAGATAGAAAGACGAAGGCAAGTAAGACGAAGGGGCTAGGATTGTATCGCCCTCGCTGAAAAAAAAAAAAAACACGAAGAGAAGGAGAGAGAAATTCAAGGGGTTGCGCACAGAGTAAACATGTCAAGCACAGTGCCGCCCATTAATTAGAACCCTCCCCTGCTCTCTCCCTCTTATCCTCTGGCTCTTCAACGGTGAAAGAAAGAGGCCGAGGGACGAGACTCGATTCGACGGAGGCGGAGGGAAACAGAGAGGTGAACCGTACGCTTTTGCGACCGAATCTATCAGCGACGAATCAAACGACACCCAACGATTTCTGCTTTGCGAAGCTTTTTAGAAGGCCTAATTAATCACTCGACTTTCTTTTCGCCGAATTACGCTCGCGAAATATCGTGAGAAGTTCAACTCGAACCGCAGGGGGTGGCTTTGGTACACGCGATTGTGCGCGTTGCACACTTTTTCCCTTGAATCGAACATTTTTCTGTTTGATCGATACAAAGATAAAAGATAAATCTACCTCATCCGAGGGTTAAGGACACCATACCTTTCATAAAATGGGCCAAAAATACGAAAGTTCTCGTAATTAAATTTAGCCCTTGATATCCGGCAACAGGCAATTTCGTTCTAAAAATAATTTCGATCGGGGATCAAACGGCGACAAAGAGGGCGCGGGACGCGATATGGCGTGCGCTCGTTCAAGTTCACTGTTACGCATCCAGTGTCGAAAAGAATCCATAGAGTCGAGAGGGTTGGTGCGGTCGAATAGAAAAAGGGGTGAAGCTCGGTCGCGTCGGCCGATTCGACACGACAAAGAGTTTAATTATTTGTAGGAGGCTGTCAGAATGTTTGAGGGACGTCGAGATTCGAACCCCCTCGGTTACCAGCCTCAGCCTCCGCTTCCCACGCCTCACCTGTCCAAAGGAGATCCTTATCTCCGTTTCCCGGGGGCAGGGTGCAACGAATGCAACCCCGCTGAGGTATTAATCATTTGTTCGACGTCGACGACAAAATGTTGTCGAGACAATGGGCAGAGGAAATAATAAAAGAAAAAGAACGAGGAAGAAGAAGAAAACAAAAATAATGAAAGAAAAAGTAGTACGTGCGCGCGCGGGTTTTTTTTTAGGTACTCGCGATCAAAGGACCCCGTGCAGGGCACAACGGGCTGAAAAGGCAACAAAACGAAAGGTCGATAAGTCGTGACTGACGAAGAAAGGAGAGAGAGAGAGAGAGAGGGACCTGGGGATCCGAGGTAGGACGACAATATTAGCCGTTCATTATTACTCGAGCACGTAATTACAGAGCCACGAATGGCCACTCGTGAAGGCACGCGACCTACGCGACATATGGCGAACGACGCGGGCCCACATTCATGCGTACACGTGATCCGCGAGATCCTTCGATCCTGATGACTCGATGGATCGCCCGTTTTAAGAGCTGTCCTCGACGTCGTCGTTTTTGTCCTTCGCCGACTGCGACACGCTCGTTGCTGTTCTGAGACAATGTAATTCTCGGTCAATTTGCAACTTGTGTGACGTTTTTTAACAGTGTCGCATGCACTTCGAGTAACAAATTTAGGGGTGGTAACTGTTGAGGACCGAATGATAATTTGGCGATCGTGGGATAGAATTTAATAAGACAGCAACCCTTTTAGTCTCGAAAAACGAACATACTAAAATAATAACAACGCAAATAAAGGAGTATGTTATAATATTCTAATGGCACCCTTGACCTCCTTCGACCACCCTATTCTCCCACTAATGGATTAAACCGTGCCATCGAACGATAAAATTCTCAAGTCATAAGCGACGGAAGGCGCTGCCGAACAAGCGACAACCCTATCAACCCCTTTTTCCTCAGGCAAGAAACAAGCAAACTCGACAGAGTTTTATGAAAGCTAAAAGCACGACTGGCTTGGAAAGCGTCAAATTAGAATTAGAGGGTAATCGTAGGAGGATGGCGGTGGATGCATCGTAGTTTAAGAATAATACCCGGTCGTCGACGGGTTTTAATGTCCTGGACGGAAAACAGGCGGCGAAACGATAAAGTCGAGAACGCGCGACGAGCGCGGCGAGGAACGGCGCGGATAAGGCGAAGACGCGAACCACGGAAAATGAGAAAGGGTTAGGGACGGGTTGGGGGCCGGGGCGGGTTTGTTTTCAGTTTAACAGCCCCCGACGCGGAATAAATTCCTTGGAAGGAAACCCTTTGGAGCCCGAAGCGTCACACGACGCAACACGGGCGCACACACAGAGAATCGTCCTCGGTGTCTTCATTACTTTAATGGAGTGCGAGTGTCGGCTTGGTGTTCCGGAAGAAGGGTGAGGGGGCGACGAGAGGAGGGGGCCAGGGAAAGCGTCGTCTTCGAAGGATGTTATGAAATCGGCAGGATAATAACCCCGGCAGCGAAACAGCCGGGACAAGAGGGAAAGGGGTGAAGTGCTAATAGTCGAACAGCGACACTCGCAGAACGCTTCGAGCTGTTGCTTTTCTTCGCGAAGAAGTCCCGACGCTTAATCCGCGTCCTTGGACCGGGGCTACGCGGTAATGTAAGCTGATGAAATTGAACAACCCCCGCGATAAGTACACGGTCGACCTATTTCAACATCGGACGAGAACTCGACGGGGTCGTTCGGTGGATAAACACGGGGTCGGTCTCGTAGAAAGGATAGGTTTCGATTTGTAAATTAATTATTTGAAATTCAAGTTTGTCGTCTCGTAACATTAATATTAATTACATGATTATCATTTTTTATTTCTACCAAAAATCGTATTGGAACCCTTGCTTTACAATATCGTGTCACGTGTCCCCTGATTTCGTCAAAATGACGAAAGTTAAAATCAATATTTCCATGGAAAGAAAGAAAACGAAGAAGGAGGAGGAGGAAAAGGGTAGACGGCGGAAAGGAATTCAAGCGAACTGGATGTTATATAGAAACGGAAATACATGAGCTTCCGGTCAATAGTTCGCACTCTGTCCGGAATACCAACGGGAATATCTGTCGGTGACATATTGCTGGCATCGTCGTTACTGCTGAAAGTAGAGTGAACCGTTTCATCCTCTTTCTCTGTCGCCGTTCCTGGGCGCTTCCCTTTACTCCCGTGGCCTGCCATTTCACTGACAACCTCTTCTGCGAAAATCGTCTCCATTCGGATTCAAATGAGGCCTCGTTCACACCATACCACGCGTCATACACCCCTTAGGCACTCGAAGTGGTTCGACGCGTCGAAATCGTTGGAAGAAAAGGGGATGGAATTGCGATTCCTTTCGTTGATACTCTACGCTTTATGGTTATCTATTCTCCCGTCATTTTCACCGGGATTATGCTTCGACTTTCTATTAAACATTCTCAGGTGCGCGAGGAGAAAGGGTTAATTATCCATTACATTTATCCATTTACCCATAATTACATTTTTCTGAATATTAATCAAAATTTTTATCTCTACCATTTAAAAAATTCTCGATCAACTATCAACCCTAGATCCTATCAGACACTTACTAGAGATGTATTTTAAAAAGTTGTACGACCATCGAAGAACTTACGCCGACCAAAAGAACGAAAAAGCATAGAGATCTTGTATCTTTTATCGACTGGTCCCACCGGAACTCGAGCAGATTGTGTACATCGATTACAAAACTTTCCCGTTTCCTTCAACGAGTGCCATTTGCCTGCGAACCCCGCGAAACTGGAATAATCAATTACCAGAAATAATGATTCTTCCGCGATCGCGGGCCGAGAAGCGGATCGGTGTCGTCCCGTGAAATAAAAACTGTAGCATCTCGTTTAAGAAAATCGAGACCAAGAGACGTCCTCGCCAGCGAACAAAAAAGAAGGAAAAAACGAGACTTTGTAGATAATCGTATCGGTCATTCCGCGGGAAACCGGCCCGTAAATTTCTCAACGCGGACCTGGTACCAGCGCGTCGGTATCGCGCCGTTTTAATCCGTTCTTTACGACGTTACATCGCGCGAGAAACGAGCGAATCGGCGCGAAAGTACCGCGAGCGCGTAACAACTGGCGAGAGGGACGGAGATGCCGAGCATAAAACCGAAGCTGGAGCAATAATTAACGAAGAGTGTAGTTTATTAAACGGAGAGCTCGCGAGCAACGAAGACGAACGAACGAGCCGAGGCTTCTGATTTCCAGGTTAATTAAGAGCATCGTAAAATGTTTTCGAGCCTGCCGCGTTACTCGTCGACCGGCCAATTATTGCCCTCCCTTTACGCTTCCCTCCGCGACGAGAGACCCGGTCCTTCTCGTAACGACGTCAGGACACCGTTGTCCTAATGAATATCTAACGCGACGCGGACTCCTTTCACGAGGCCGTAAAACGTACGGTTACGGATAAAAGCTCGGACTTGTCCTTTTTTCCTCCCCCGGAGTCTCCGTCTCGGGGAAACACAGGAGGACGCGGCCGACAGAGGAACGTCGACGCGACCGTTGAATTATTTAGTTAATTTCCGGTAAACCGAGACTCGCGTTGTCGACGGACCCGGATCCGAGCTGACTGAACGCTCGTCAGCTTTCCGCGAGAGGAACGGCTCCGTGGAACGCGTGCACAGAGACGGGTAGAGGAGGCGAACGAGGGTGGAAAACAGGGGGGGTGAGACGGGACGGCGAAGAGAGAAGAGGCAGCCAGTTAGCACGGTAACGGATCAGACCTAAGTACGTACTTAGTAGACCCCAAGCATAGCCGGAGGCGTCTTAATCACGTAATTGCTCGCGAAATCCCGCGCCAGTGTATCCAGGACCCCGCAGTCCCTCCCGAAAGCCTTCGTGGAAAGCCAGGAAAGATCCTGAAACCCCTTTCTCGGCCGTGGCGGCGCAGCCACGTATCAGCCAGAAGGAGATAGTCGGACGAACTACAAAGTGAACGCAAACTGCTCCGGGCTCGATATCTTCTTACTTATTCATCCGTCGCTTCGCTTTGGCAATCGAAAATTACTCGGTCGCTTGGCTGAAACGACACGGAAGGAAGCCTGCAGAAGAGGCTTTTCCACTTGCAACCGGGGAGACCCGTCTACCCCCGACTGCTTTTGCAGCCTTTTTCAGTCTGCGAATCTAATTCCGACAACTGCGTGCCCGGAGTCTCAACGGGAGAGACAGAGAAGAGGGAATCTTAAATGCCTGTTTGAGGATCGTTTCAACGAATTAAGAGGCTAGCTCGAAAATGGCCTACGGTGTTTGGCGCGGAAGCGCGACTCTTGGTTCCAACGGGATGATTGATTTATGCAGGATTGTGTGTGAGCAAAGTCTTGTGAATATATGTGAGAGATTAATGAAATCTATGCCAATTTAATTTTTAGACCTCCCTGCAATAGAATTCGAATAACAAAATTTAATTGCTAGCCTAATTACTCAGCAATGCACTTTTCATTCCACCCTGCCATCAAGTTATTTACGCCGATCAAAATTCAGTCGATAATATAATAATTTAAGAAACGAAAATCATAAAATTATTTCTCAAGAACAACCCCTATCTATTTAATAAAAATTCCTGTCGTCGAGAGCGAGGACAGGTTTATGCGTTCCCGATGAAAGGGGGTGGTTTTCGGAAATAATAGCCGCGATCACGAGCCGCCATTGTTTCTGGTTCCCTCGACGACGATCACGAAGAAGCGGTTCTGCTCAATATTCAATAATTCGCCGAGCGGCGAGCCACGATTCACCCCAAGGGTCGTTTCGCTGACCCACCGTCCCGGTCCGTCTCTGTCGCATAAAATATAACCGAAACAAATCGGAAGTCGGGCTGGCATTACGTTCCGGTGGCCGGCACGAAATCGAGGTTAACCTCTTCCGGTTTTTTTCGAAGTCGCGCGCCGATATCTCACGTTAACGACGCCATTAACGATAAATGCCCGTACGTCTACGCGATGCCTTCGCTATTATTCTCGAACGCGCGGAACAAAGAGACGATAATTGCCGCGCTTTTAACGTACCCCCTGGTCCCGCCGCTTTTCCCTTCAATGGGAAATGAATAATGTCGTATCACCGATGGTAATTTGCATGATTGCTATACCGGAGGCTTGTTATTTCCTGCGAGTCACCCCGTAGAATCCTCCTCCGCGAGCTGGCCGACTCACCCGTGGATTCAATGACAGAATTTTCTATGAGTTAACTTTCCTCGTGGATTAATTTGCGAACTTCGCCGCTGAAGCTTCCCCTCCGTCCACCAATTTAACGAGTTCTTTGTACGCTCGGTGTATTTCCAAGAAACCGACCGCTGGAATACTAATCTTGTTAGAAATTTAATCGAGCGACCGGTGTTACAAATTTAATACGGTCAAGTAAAAGGAGAGACAAGAAAATATTAGTTTCTTCCCTGAGACTTTACCCTACCATAACGCTTTTTCAAGCAGAGGTGTTAAAAGTCAAGTTATGGTCTGGGGAAGAATGACACATAACTAACCGAGGTTAGTAATATTTAATAACAAGTTTGACGCACGTCCCTTTTCGTTAACAACCGAGGCCATTTCGCAAAAGAGCGCGCCACTTTTTAAAGTATTTTTGGGCGACATAAGGGGTTGACTTACGGCGAGTCACTCCCCCGTAAACGCGGAGACACCGAGATTCGCGTGGAACGAGAGAAGAGGAAAGGGAAAGAGAGCAGAGCGAAGGAGAGACATTACACGATGGCGTCTCGACCGGGACGACCGGGATATTGCATTGTGTTTTCTTTCGGGACAAATGATTTACCGTGTTTCCCCTTATATTGCCGCGAGCTACTACAGCCCCCGCAAAAACGCGTAAGGGGTTGCAAAGAGTCACCGTGAGTCGACCGTAAGAGGGAGTGGAATCCAGGGGGGAGGGCGGAGGGGAGGCGAACCGTACGATATGGGAGGTATTACATATTTATGGGCTTCTGGTACCGGCACAGAAGCAAATTTCAGGCAAATCTTTGCCGGAAATAACGTTAGAACCATTGGGACGTAAGGCCTCGTAGACGACGACGAAATATCGGCTGCGCACAACCAAGAAAGCTTCGAATATTATTTTTCCTTCGAGGCGGCCGGGACCCGCTCGACGAGCGTACTATTTTTGCACCACCGACCATTTTCGACCGGGTTTATTGCGTGTTAAAGTTGGATATTTGAACCGTTCTCTCCTCGTGGATTCTGATAATCGGGCTACCCCTTGCTTATTTTTGCGAAGCACGTGGTTCGTTACGTTCACGATTACGCTCATTTCTTTCCGGCGGGGAATTTTATTTAAGGAGTCTACGCTCGCGTTGGAAACAGTCTCGTGGCACGTTTTACACCCGAGTTGTTTCTTTTCTCAGAGTTAAAGTCGGCAGTTCATTTTCAACCAGAAAGCACTGAAGAAAATTTTATTTATTTAAGACAGCAAGTGGAGAAATTTAAATGATAAAGCGATAGTATTAACAGGAAAAGAAAAAATTGCAGCGTCCCCATTCCCAGAGGACGAGAAATCGGTTTTTATCGAAGCTCTCGCAGCTCGAGCTTCTTCCGGCTGCGTGTATACTTTGGAATTAAGCGATTCTGCTCGTTGAACGGACATTATTTGTCGAGGCGGAGGACGGAAAAAGGCAAACAACGTCGGGTGTCGATAGTACGGGACGAAAATTGTGGCTCGAACAAGGGGGGTGCATTAGGAGCCCTCGTAAGGTTGGCCAGCCGGCAGGAAACTCGACATATTTCTCCCTCTCGGTTATCGGCCGACCAAGGGAGAAGAAGGAAGAAAAAACGAGAAGAATCGAGGGAAAAAAAAGTAGGAAGAGAACGGTAAACCGCGATTCAGAAAGCATTTCTCGACGTAACCTAAAATAATGCCCGACAGAATCGAACAAAAGCATGAAATATGGACTGGGCCGACGTCGCAAGTCCCTCTTCCCATCCGGTAACTTATGATACGCTTCCTTTCCGCGCGTACGAGGACGAAAACATTGTAACACGCTCGCGAGACACCGCCTGGCCATTGTAATTTAACAATCCTCCTCTCGAGACGTTTTTTTCCGTTTTCTTTTTCATTTCGATTCCATGAGATATTCTTTCGCGAAGTTTAAGAAGAAGCAGCTTAAGCTGCCGGCAACGACGAGAAGAAACATGACAAATCCCTTGGCCGAGGAAGGGACGATTTAACGACTCGTCGCAACCCAAGTGCCGCTGTTTTCTGGATTTTCTACGGAAACGATGACGCTGGAAGAAACGGGAGAACGCGGTGTAATGAGGTTAACAACGAAATGCGCGGAGTGGACGTCACTCGGAGTGGTCGCAAGAAACGGTTCGATAAGGGTTGAAACGCGAGGAAAGTTTTACAGCGGACGTTCGTGTTATTACCTACTTCGTTGCATCTAAACGTATCTAAATTTATGTATCGAAGTTTAATAAATTTAGCGACAGAAATATTGCCAATAATCTTTGACTAGTTAAGTTTAATAGTATTTAACGATTTTGAAATAAAATTTAGAGGGAGGACTTAAGAATTATTTTTACGTTGAAAATTAATCATTTTAACTAAAGAAAGCAACACCCGGTATTCCTAATTTTCTACACCTATTAATTTTGAGAACCCTATATGATATATTAATTAAGAATCAAAGGGGCTAAAGTGCACCGGTACCACATATCGTCGTTTCTACCGTGGCAATCAACTGGTGGATAACGTTTCGTTTGCGCAGAATAATTAACATAAGATTTGCTATTAGATTCATGGATCTCATAATTAATTCATAGGCAACCGCCTCGGACGAAACTCGTTGCCGGCCATGAATACTTAGCCGGAGACTCTCTGAAACCGATCGATTCGTGTTGCAGAACCAACAGCTAGCGTTATATTCGGGGCTGTTGACCCTCTGTCTCTCTCTTCGTTTCTAGTTTGCTCTCTGCATAGGCGTAAATTATAATGCCAGGGCTTAGAGGCCACCACTCTGACAAATTACAGGTTTGTTCTCCGGCCACCAGGACGCGCGTCGAAGATAGATTTCGTCGCTCCATCACCGTCGCTCTAACCGGACCTCGCGAGCCTATGCATATTAATTCAATTTCGACCCGCAAACCCCTCCTCTCACCCTTTCAGGAAACTCCGTAACCCCCTCTCTCTCCTGCTTTCCCTTTTTATTACTTCTTTTTTCCGTCCCTCCCCCTCCTCCTGACGGAGTTGGGTCTACGTTTCGAGTGGTGAAACGGATCGAAAAGTTTCAGATTAATTACCACCCGGTCGACTCGGTGTATTGCATTAATCTTGTCGCGCGCGAAATCATCGACGTGGATGAGTAATGTCGCGTCGCGGCCACCGGACAAATTGGAAGCTGTAATTACTCCTGGTTGCGGATGCGCGATTTATTTTTAATAACGGGAAGACTGATTACGAGAGCGCGAGATTTTCAGCAATTTTGTCCAATCAATGCTTCATGCGGTACTTTTAGGAGCGTTCGAGCGATGGTGATACACCGCGGTCCCCTGCGGATAGGCAACCGGTGTTGCACCGCTGTATACACTGTTATCAACCATGCAACTTAATTTACCTCTAATGTTTCGTACATTTTTTGGATTTTAACAGAGTCTAAATGAAATATATTTTTAAGAAAGTTTATAAACATTTAAAAATTATACGCTTTTACAACATCATCCGTGTTAATTGCCCCATAATATCAGAAATAAGGAATATATTTTAGGAAAGAATTTTTCCATACCCTTCAAAATTATCAGTAATTCGCTTTTTGTCACAATATCATGAAATTCATAAACGTTATTAATCGTCGAGAGCATGGTCGAAATAGAGACGATCATCGCCATCATCTACATTACCGAAACAACCTCGAAGTGTTCTCTCTCTCTTAATCAGAATCGTTAAGCGACGATACTCTGGAGAGCCGCTTTATTCGCGCGCGTATCGCCAAGATATTCATCCTCGAGGAGCTCTAGTCCTGATAGTCCTTGGTTCGCTTTCGCAAGACGATGCCGTTTCCGCTTCTCGTTTCCCGGACCGGCCACGAAATTAATTGCAACGACCGTGTCTTAATTGATAACGAAGAGCATTAAGATCTCGCGTAATGTCTCTCCCAAAGGCGAGACAAGAGAGAGGGACAGCGTGGACCGGGCGTGGAACACCGCGAGAGGATAACGGAGACCGAACGAAGATCCTCGTCTCCAGCCAGTCCAGACTAAGGGAGAGCCATGAAAAGGGGGAGGTGAAATAATGGCGGGCGCGAAACCGTATTTGCATTAGTTATTCGTTTGACCCTAAAAACCGGCTGAACTGCACCGAGGGCTGCTCGTAAAGCCTCGCAATATCGCGAGGAATCGTGATCCATGGAGAACGTGAATTTCGATCTTGTGGGGGATTGTTTAATTGGACCGTGAGATATTTTGGTAAGAAATTGAAATGGCACGGATATTTGAAAGATAACCAAGACGACTTTGATACTGTTCGTGAAAAAATACAACTTAATAAATAAAACCTACTCGGTTGAAAAGTAAAGAAATCAATAAAATTTTTACAGTTACAGATTTCCCAAAGCTCAGCCATCAAAGTATCAAAATTTCGCCATAAAAGAAGAAAAATTCTGACACGACTTACCCCATGAATCGATGCTTCGTGGAACGTCGGGAGCGAGGCAAGTTTAAGTTCGGTCTCGCGCACGGGGTCAATCCTTTCGTCTCGACGATGGCGTGTCCTCGTCGACGGCGGACATGACGAATACGGCACGGCCGGTCGCACAATGTATCGGATTTTACGAGCGGCCACCTAGAAAAAGAAGAACGAGAGGAAGTAGCCGGACTGACGGTGGAGAGAACGAGCGGACTATGAAAAGTGGAAGCAACGACGTCCACCGGGGGGAAGATTTTATTACGTTATTTTGTTAATGCACTCGGCCCGGTGATCCGCGCGGCTCGCGAACGCCTCGACGACCAACAAATATTATGTCCCTACGGTCAGAAAATGGGCCATGAAAGCTTTTTATGCCCTCCTTCTTCGACTCACGGAATTTCACCTACGCCGGGCCTCCTTTATTACGCGTCCCCGCTTTTGTACTCGAAATACGAGCCACTTTAATCGCTCGAGTACCATCGCTTGTTGCAACAATGGCGAGCGACATTGGTGTCGCGCAAAAATTTAAGACAGTTATATCTCAAAGGAGTCGCGTTTACCTCAATTTTATATTTATTTATATATATCCCCGAAATTAAAACGTGACATTTTATATCTCGAAAAATTCGAAAAGAGCCAGCACCAAACCAAGGAATCTTAATTTAAGAAATAATTACTTTCTGATATCGTGGCAAGCAACGAAAGCATCTTCCCCCAGCCATTTTCCCTAGGGAATCTTATCGCACGCATCCTCCACACGTTTCCTCGGAATACGTCCGAGAGAAAAGAACGATCATCGAAGAGAAAGCAAGAAGACGTTCGCCAATCTGGCAGATAACGAAGATTCTCGCTTATCGTTAACATTGCTCCGTGCCGTAGGATCGCGACGAAAGAAACGTCGAGGAGGGGTAACCTCGGCTCCTACCCTCGCTGGGAAGTTAATAAAGCGAGCGAGTCGCGACGAGGACAATAAGACACTGATAAGGAGGAAACATTGTACCGGTCGGTATAAATAGGATAGTTGGCGAACGAAGCCGTAAGCAGTTGCCTCACGTACGCAATTTTTGCCACGGCAGTTTGCACTGCGGATCCTTTGCTCGAATATTACGAGCGCGGGCGATTTAGCGGCGGCGAACACGAACTCTCTCTCTCTCTCTCTCTCACACGATGCATGTTTGCACGAAGAAAACGTAGGGGTTGTTGCCGGAAAGGTTTAATTTTAGTCGGCCACCACCGACGTCGGTTTCGTCCGCCGATCGTGCCGCGACGTTCCCGAAAATGCTTCCACTAATTTTCAAAAGTATCAGGAGAAACGAGAAAACTTCGAAAACCATAAACTTCCTGCAACGTTGATACCATCTTCCTCCGGGGCAACGTCACTTTTTATTGCCCCGCGTTGAAAACATGTGGCTCGTTCGTTTCTTGACACAGACTTCAGGGATTTTGCTCGAAATGATATACGATGCAATATACGGGAAATTAGGGGAACTTTAAGTCATTATTTTGCTGCCTTCGTACAAATTTTCCAATTTTTGTCCAATCTCTTGTCTTGAAAATTATTTACAAAATTGGAGGTACCTTTTTCAATCGAAAATTCTGTGATATAGAAATGTAGGTTCTTGTCATTGGGTTAAGGGACCAAAGGATTGCTGGCGAGAATAATTGGTTTAGTCGAGACGGGGGTCGGAAACGGGGGCAGAACGGCGGAAGTCGCGACGGCGGGCCATTAATGTTGCATATTTGGAAGAAACGCGTCCCGTTCCCGTCGCGAACGGTACCCTCGCGATTCGTTTACGCCGGAGGCTTTACAGCCGGCGTTTAGAGCCGACTTAAGTACAGTCTTGTCGTTTCGAGGGCCGCCTCGTTTCACGAACAGCCTCACGGAGGCAACGCGTGTCTGTCAATAAATACGCCTTGAGGTATTTTAACAGCGGCAATAATTTTCGTCGCACCATAAATCAGCGTGCAGCCGCGACGCGTGAAGGGCGCACCCTTTGCGACTTCTTTTCTCCCAGTTCTCCTTTCTTCTTCTTTCTTCTTTTTTTTTTTTTCTTATTTTTCCTTGCCTTCTCGCGCCTACGAAGGACTCTCTCTCGGAACGAGAATGCCCGGCAAACCAGTTCTTGTCCGTACGACAAATGTTCGGGCATAGTTCACGCCTCGGGACGCGAGATTGAATCGACGAAATTTATGACAGAAAAATTACCTCCCGACTTCTTCGACCGTGCCCGATGCCAATCTCTCTCGGTTTCCTTCCAACGACATCTCGACTCGCGAGGAGACTCGATCGAAATTGAAATGCCTACAGACGTCTCTGGAAAAACGCGCGTTTGATCTTCGCGACTTCGAACAAGTCTCCTCTATAGTTTAACGAGCGTGTTAATTAACTTTACGGGTTTTACCGAAGCTTCGAAAGCGAGCGCATCGAGTCGATAAATTCGTAGCGGACAGAGTCGCGCGAAAAACTGAAGGGTAAAAAGCTCGCGACTCGTGTTCGATAGAGACGAAATTGTTCGGTCCCGTTCGCATGGCTATAATTTCATTTTAACGAGCATTTCGGTGGAAACGTTTCGACGAGCGTATCGTCGGGAACGAAACGCGCACGAGTTCCTCTGTGTTTGCTCCACTGCAGTCATTTAATATTCCTAGAGGTGTACGTGTCGTATCGATTTAACGAGCCGTGTACGTACGTACGGGGTAACCGTGACAGTAGTCCCGGTGAATTCCTTACCTGACTCACTGGAAGTACCTGTACGTCTTCGGGCCTATTTGCCGCGAGATAATATCGCCCCCGGCTGAATTGTTGCGGAGCTCGATCATATTTTAAAACGGCCGCGCGCATTTCCACGGTGCCGGTACACGAACGCCCGTGCTCGCGATAAAACCGTGCCCCTGATAACGGTTACACCGATTCATGAACGGAAAGGGAACGATCTACAAACTCTATCGGGACGATTCATCGCTCTGATCTTGCTTCAAAAATATGCTCGAGCCTTGTTCGTACGGTTCGCTATCGCCGATAGCGATAAAAGTGTAAAAATTTCAATTTCGCGAAACTCGAATCAATTTTGATTCGAGGCGATTAGATAAATAGAAAGGACTTACCCTCGAAGGGATTCGATTAACGATACAAATGTTTCGAGGGAAGTTTTCGAACGGGGGTTAACTCGAATCCGATGGTTCCACGGTGAACTATTTAAATTTATAAATAATCAATCAACGCGATTGGACGCGCTCAAGGATCAGTCGCGTAACGAAAGGAACCTCCCCGGAATCGCTTAGTCGGTGTACTAACAAAATGTCGAATTATCCGGCGACGAGATTGGATCGGGCTAATGGTTCCTCGACGACGAACAGGAACGAAGCGTTCGTGGAAGATAATTCGACAGCCGTGAAAGCACGTGGCCGTATCGTTAAAAGAAACACGTGATGCATACGTGTACCTGCAGCCAAAGGAGAGCGATTTACACGCGGGCCCTCCTCGGGATTTACATACAACCGTGCCACGATAATCGTCGTGATGTGTAACGACATCGTGTCCACGGGGAAAAACGATACATCATAATTCTCCGACGAAAATCGAATCAATTCACGACCGCCCACGTGCCCCGGCTATCGATGCGACCGGATAAAACGCGCAGGGTGTTAAGAAAGTAACGAGCCTGGCTTGCGAAATTGAATCCCCGCAAAATTAAGAGCTCGATCGCTCACGGCCACGGTAATTAATTTTTTTAAATATGTCTCGCTTTAATTAAATATAATTCATTTTACATTTCAAGTTACTACTTCCCGAAAAGACCTTTTAAATTTAAAGCAATAATTATTTTTAACAACCTGTAGAATTTAACACTGTTATCGAATATAGTCTGACAGTGAAACGTATCAGTAGAGACAATTAAGTGAACAGAAAGGATTTAGGAGGACAGACAAGTATGAACGATCGAAAAGCAAACAGAACAGAAGAAGCTACGCAATCTGCGAAATTGAATCATCGACGGGATTACCGTGTAACGGGATCGATTAAAATGTAACCGTGAAAAATGAAGGGATTTCACGGAGGAAGTCGCGCGAAAGGGTACGAAGTTTTAAATAATACGGGACATAAAGATAGATTGTCAACGGGGCAAACGGAGGTAATAACGGTGAGCCGATAAAGCATAACGAGCCGTGCTCCAACCGGCTTGCTTCCCCTTTTTCCAATTTTTCAATTTCCATTTTACGTTTCCCGCCGCGTTTTCCGCGCGAGAGAACACGAAAAAAAAAAGAAGAATCCGCAAAGCGGGTCTCAAATTGCCCCGGCGGAAACCGGGAAAGTGAGTCATATTTCCACGTACGCGAGGACCCCCTTTCCAGCCCTGTGTGTGTAACGCGGTGAACAGAAATATCTTAGGACGTGAGCGAGCCCGTGATAAACCACATTTACCAACAGTGGTGCACATTCAACATTTATATTTGCGTTATGCTTCGACAAAGGAACAGCAAACGTAGCGTGTACGTGTGTGCGTGAGAACATCGAGGAACTTTGTAAATTGAGGGTACACGGCTTCAAAACTCGAGCCGACACAATTATTTCGGTTTTGAAGCGGAAAATGCGAAGTGTAATGAATGGAGATGAGTAATCGTATGGTGGATGTCAGGAAAGTCTCAAGAAATACTCTTTCCCGTGGCAAACGTGTAAACAGATATGTTTCTTGTACATTAATTGTTGATAGTGTAAGTGTATTGCACATTGAATAAAATTAAAATAATAAAATCAGTATTGTTCTTTTCTTAGCATACATTTATTGTACTTTTTGTAGCAAAAAACATGGAATGAAAAATTATGACAATCACACACACATAAAGGATCAAGCATACCGTCATGATACAAGATTATCTTTACTGACCCAATCTTAATATTTTACCACACAACGTGTCTGGATTAAAGATGAACAAATTATTGTGCGGAGCGCCCTTTTGCGAGACCGTTTTAATTACTTCTTGACCCATAATACCACCGACGATCGCACAGACTGGGCTAATTTGAGCATATACATCGCCCCTAAATTAATAACAAATTTTACGATTTGTCGTCCGATTGTTTCATAAAGATTAATAGATTTTTGGTACATACTCTACTAAATTGTTTATCTTATCCTCAAGATCGTATTTTTTAATAATTTCTGTAGCCTCTGCCTTGAAAGTCTCAGAACCTCTTTCGCTAGGTAATGGATCTTTATTATGTTTCTCGCGGTAATTAAGCAATACTGGAGACAAGAATATAGTGTGAATATTTTTCTTAATTACTAAAGTATTTTACCTATACACTTACTTAACATCATATAATATATCTCTGACTCTTTAGGAAGAGAACCCTTTGGAACATTAAGAATTGATTCAAAAGGCACAAAAGTATCTGTGTGTTTCTCTGTTACAGTTATGTTCTCAAATTTCTCCTTTGGTACAGGCTCACCACCTTCTGAGAGCTGTATTTTTTTAGTCTGTACTACATCCCTAAAAGCCAGATATTCCATCTTGTAAAAGTCCCTAATACTATTTCTTATACATTCCACTTACTCTGCATATTCATGTACTATTAAATCAGCAAAAGTGTAGCCCAAAGTCCCCCACACATCCCCAGCAAAAAATTTTACTTGGTGCTTCCTACACGCCTCATTAATTTTTTTTAACTGAGTGATGGTGCATTGTGTAGCACAGACCACATCAAAGTTACTAAAGTAGGTGTCTGGTTTATCATCAATATTTGATGTGTCTGCCTCAATGTTCACCATAACATTTAAATTTTTTGCCCTCTGGAGTGATGCCTCAGCCCTCTAAGAACGTAATTGGTGTGAAGATAATGTACCTAACGCATCCTGGTTCTCTTACTTACATTCTTTCCAATTAATTCTTTGGGTGCTAAAAATTGTGAACAACGATCCTCAACTGTTACATTTCTATGATCTAAAAATGTAACTGCTTTAACACCTGCCAAAATAATATTTTTTGCTATTTCTGCTCCAAACCCATTCAGGCCTATTAATAAAACCTTAGCCTCCCGTAAGCTGCAAATATTTGATATCATAGATTAACTTGAAATTTTGCCGATTAAATACTAATATTACACTTATTTTCTATTATTTTTGTACAGAAACGGTTTGACCGTTTAAATACCGCTCAAGTTCTAGGTTAGGTTACAATATACTTGCCGCTTTTGTGATTCTAAACCCCATAAACGGATTTGTCTATCATATAACTCAGCCTCATGATCCGTCAATTCCATATTTTTGTTTTTATCCTCAACCATTTTCGAAACTTTAATTAATAACCAGAAAATCTACTGCCGCCAAAAGATGGACCTTAAATTTTACCGACACTTCGAATTGGATGAAGTGCAGCCAACGTAACTATGAATAAATTCGAATGTACGAAACAAATGAAGATCAATCAATAATAAACTAATAATAAGACTGAAGAGAAATGATTAATACAAAATGAACTGCTTTGTCAATTCCGTATGTTTGACATTTCACGAAATAATCAATGGAATTCTTCGATTGATAAAAATGTTTAGGTTGGAGAGACTGTGGATTAAATGACTGGGGGCGTTGAAAGTTCTTGACGTTTATTATGTGCGTGCATTGTCCGTTTGTTTAAAATGTTTCGTATGAAACAAATTAGAAGAAACCCTTCCAAATGTCAATGGATGGCTTGACAAGGCATTACTCGTCAGCAACGAAAGTACAAAGATCTTGCAAGTATAATTTTCAAAATTTAGGTTATAGGTAGCTAATGAAGAAATATAACAATTACATTGATTTAACGTGACGTTTCCACAAACTACTGATATTCCTAAGAGTACATTCTACTGGGCTGTTAAATGTAAGTGTCTTTTCACTTATGATGCACAATCCAGTAGTAAAATTTTCCACTGCAATTATTTATAAACAAGACTACGTTCTTCACTTTAGCGCCCTCATATGTTAATTAACTATTGAAATTGTTGTCAAGTAGTAATACAAATACAGAACACGATATCTTCCAATGTATTATTATGATAAGTTTTATGTACTAAACTTGTAACTGTAATTTTAAGATATTCTTATGTTTTTATAAGAAATGAATTTTTATTGTATGCGATAGCAAAGTTTATCATAAAGACAAATCAAAAGCCATTACAATTAATACATGAAAATGATTGTTTTCAAAAGAGCATAGATAAAAAATGCAATCTGAGGTGTTTCCATTTATCAATGACCTTATGAACTGAGTGTTGTGAAAGCTGACCTTTGAAAAATATTGTTGATAAAAAAGAAATAGCTTTAATCTTTTTCGGGTATCATAATAGCCAAGTTCGCACAGTAATTCAGTATGATATTATAAGTCTAATCAATATCATTTGTTATTTATTTACATTTAGAAAAAATTGATATCAATAAGCATAGAACTTAAGTAACCAAATTTTATATATATCATTTTTTATACAAAAATAGATAAATGAATTACCAAGGATAATGAGAAACTATTGCAAGAGATATGAATATGCCTGAGGAAGAATATGTGGAGAAAACATTTATTTTCAAATTTCCAACATGTACCACGAATCAGGAATACATCTTGGAGATACCATTAAAAATCCCATACCATGGATCCATCAAAGAGCTTATGCACCGTATAATGTCATCCTTCAAACTGCCATGTTACGTAGAATCGGATCTGTTATCATCGTTGGAACAAACGATCAAAAAGTTGACCTTAGAATTTTATGACGAGAAAGCAGAGAAGGCCGTCGAAAGCGCAAAATTGGGAACTCTAGACATCGAAGAGATAATAAAAAATTGGGAGAAGATCTACAAACAGAAGACGGTAGAATACGCCGATCCGATCGGAACGACCGACGAAGAATTGTTTGCCGCTGCATATCATAGATTAGTGCATTCCCCGTCATTGGAGCCCATTCTTCAAGCAGAACACAAATTTGGAAGAGACGTAACAGAAGTTATACAGATGAGAGACACACAGTACGAACAGCTTACACAAAAGTTAGTATCAACAGCTAACTGCATGTTACTTCAATGTATCACCCATGTCCTATTGAATTTACTAAGATTTAATGCATGATTTCATTGTAACGATTTTTGTACTCAATTAAGACAACAGATTGTTTTGCAAATTTTTCTCCTGGTATTAAATTACAAAAGAAAGGTCAAGATCTATTTGGTATTAGGTGTACGTATCAATACATGTACCAAGACTTATCACTTGCATTGACCTTTCTACGTAGATTATCAGTAGCCTCAATATATTGCTGATTACGTGGAAGAGTCAGTGATCGTGTTCGCAATTCAATCGTTCGATCCCTGTTTCATTGAACAACTACAATTCTCAAAGGGTTTTAAACTTTCCTCGATTAATCAGCCTGCCATTGCAGGCAGATTATCGTTTTTGGAGCGGAGTTAATTAACCCCTTCGTTATTTTAAGAACGGACGAGAAACCGAGGAGATCGCTGAACGTTATTAATTGAATTGCAGACAAACGGAGGAGATGCGGCTCGCCGTCGAGGCACTCGAGGCCGGCTCCACCGAAAAATCCATCAACGAGATGGCTGGACGACATTTCGAGGAGCAGAGCTTGCTGCAAGGCCACTGGGGATCAAGAGTCGACGCATTGAAATTGGAACAAAAAAGGCAGTATCGTAATTGGATCATGAGATTGCTGGAGGAACAACAAACCAACATGCCGCCGACGCCAGTGTACGTTTATTTGTACCAGAATGAACGCATGAACGATACGGATACGATAATTATAGATCATATGACTATTAGGGGTTCTCCGATGTTGTCGATGCCGCCGTTGCGTCCAGCCTTGGACAATTTCGTTCACAGCGAGGAGAAGAACACGGCCGACTATCCTGTCCTGGAGGAGAGCTTCACCATTCATTTAGGCTCTCAGATGAAGCAGATGCACAACATACGTATACTAACTGGGGATGTGCTAGATTTTTGTAGGATAAAAAAGAGCGAGTCCGGGTGGGTTCATTGAAGATTAGATTCGAGCGTCGAATTTGAACCGTTTGAGTGCCTCGGGTCTTTGTTGGTTCCCAATCGAAAATTGGGAATTCCAAAAATTTACCTAAGACTGGAATATGGCACTCAAACGATTAATAACGAATGAATAGGAATAAATATCTCTTTCCTCTCGAATAGAATGGATCCAACGCCTCAAAGGCTGCAGACCGCTCTAGGATTGTATTCCAACGACTTATGCGGTCTAGTATTATTGAACGACAATCATTTAGGAACCTATTCGGGAATAACGAAAGGTACCGCATCGTTACTTTGAACGTTCCTTTGCGTTACAAAAGAATTGTTATTATTCGCGCGATTTTGCAGAATTATGTTCGATATGTCAATTAACGACGGAATTCCATTTCCCTCCGATCGACGAGCAGTTGGAGAAAATTCGGGAGGACGTGAAGGACGCGGTTGCTTGGAGGCAAGCGCATCACAAAGAAGGAAACGAGTCGCAAGTATGAGAAAAATGAATAAAAAAGATGTACGTTTAATGTTTAATCGATGCATGTTACTTTGCAGACGAAGAAATCGACCAGCAGCAAGAGTCTGCAAACCGGCGACGTTTACATTACGAGGCATTCGAATTTAGCGCAAGTTCACGTAATTTTCCATATGGTAGTGAACGATTCGTTGCGGTCTGGTGAGTAATAAATATATTTTTTCTTCCTCGCGAGCGATCGATTCTTCGCGTCGATAAGAATTTTTGCGTAAATTACAGGCGATATCAATTCGAGGCACCCAGTCATTTTAGGATTGCGAAACATTCTGAAAACTGCTTGCTGCAACGACGTGACCACGCTTACCATTCCTGTCCTCCTCGTCCACGAAATGACGGAGGTATAATTACTATCCCTTTCACTATACGTCCTCGAAGAAATATATTTTTCTTAATCGAAAGAGAATTTTACAATCGAACGACAATTAATTCTAATTTCAGGAAATGACGGTAGCCTGGTGCACGAAGAGAGCAGAGCTAGTTTTCAAATGCGTGAAAGGGTTCATGATAGAAATGGCTTCGTGGGGTGGCGCAGAGTTGAAGAATCTACAGTTTCTTGTACCGAAGGTAACTATTTCAGAGAAACTCAGAAGATCGGAAAATTTATCATTCTTTGTTCAATCCAATTTTCAGGGAATGTCCGAAGAAGTGTTTGGTACCCTGGCCACGATGCTACCAAGCATATTCCGAGTATCGAATCCGCTGGTGTTCAAAGCGACCAGCACACCTCAGACACCGAAAAAGTGAACGACCGTCTTGCCATTGTTATCTTACACGCGTTAAAAAATATTAAAAGTATTTGTTACAATATGTATACCACCCATCTCCGAGCGCAATCGTTCGCCGCTGCCGCGAACGCGATACCACTCTCTGTTAATAAATGTCTGACTCTTGATTCGTTTTGTTTATATTACTTTCACGCAACCGATCCTCCAAAGACTGATAATTGTACATAGTACTACACATCGATCGTGTATTTTGCAATCGTTCCCGATCGCGAAAAACATACTCGATATTTATTCCAATTAATCTGTCGGCAATTAAACATCGAACTATCAATCTCCCTGCTATTTAAAAAAAAAACATTGAACCAAAAAATGTTTTCGAAAAAATCAAGTATCTGCAACGTACAGGGGAAAAATAGGCGTTCAACTTTACATTAATTATAATAAAACAAGCATAGGGCGACGCATTTATCGTAGCTAGATACCTCGAGGGGCCTCGTTTATCGCGGACAGCTGCGCTCTTTTATTTTTCCTGTATGGAAGCGCTGCAGATACGTTTCCGTCGGTTGTCTAATAATTTGTCGCGCATCGCGTTCAAGACCGCGGTGCAAGGTGCTAGGCGCAGTGCATTGTCCACGTTATCCGCGATTCTGTTTTTATTTTATACGACACGTCCGGCGATATCGCGGTGCGAATATAAATTGATTGAAAAAAAAATACGGTCGCGATTAAACGCGATCCACGGGGGGAAAAAAGGCGAGCACAAAGCAGAAAACGTACGTGCCGATCGGGGAACGTAATCTCGGTTTATCGAAAAAGTGGTGCGTTAGCCTCGCGGATTCTGAACCGGTCGGGAACGGATTAATTTCATTTTTTCACCCATTTCGCGTCGGGACGGTGTGCCAAGCGAATCACCCTTCGAAACATATGTTTTGCGAGTGTACGAAAGAGAGTTGATCTGCATAATCCAAGAAAAACGAAGCTTATAGTGTTCAAAATTAAAAAGAAAAACATTTTATAGAAAAATTAGAAGAAGTGCGATATTAGAAACTATCATCGAGATTTTAATTATTTTTTATTACTAAAGAAGGACATCGATTGTCTAACGGAAGTGTCAAGGATAGAAGAGCATCGAGTGGACAAAAAAATCGGGGCGTGCAGAACAAAGGGAAAAGATCAAGAAAACGATCGTGCAACTGCATTAAGAATGTCGATGCCCCTCCCCTCTTAATTCGGCACTGTACTCGTGAGCAGAGTATGCCGCGGATGAATTGCCTGCCATTCCATCGGATCGTTGTGTGAGAAGCATAGTCGAAACTAGACGCTCTCTGCGCGATCGATTTTTATTTTTATTTTATTGCAACCGGAATTGCATCGCGTCCGTACGTGTGCCAGATAATCATCTGCTACCTGGACAATGTGGTCCCCGACGATCGCGATCCTCGTCTTATTTATTGCCTCGATCGCGGCGAAAACGGTGGGTTTTATTCATGCAACTTCCCGAAATATATTAGACCGTACCGTTAATACAACGAAAAATTGTTCTTTCCAAATAAAAACCAATCATTATCGACTTTTACTTCTGCGTGTCTATGAAATGTATCGATAATTAATAACCTGATACACGATACCGAGTGCGATTAAGTTGTGGTAATGGTACGATTTAGTATAAATAAATTTTTAGATTAATTATTTGATGATTGTTCGAAAATTCACGGCTTTTTTATGATACTTTTTGACGCGGTACGAATTTCAATTATTACAAATTCGCGCGTTTTCGGTGCGCGTTCATTGCGCACTGTTACGACGCACTTTAGAATTTTAAACGAAGCAATATGGCGCGCGAGAAATTCGTATTTTCGCGCCCATCGTAATAACCTAAGATTGATTATTGTTTCTTTTAATTTAGATTTAATTCAATTCTCACTCACCCATAGGATGCATGTTCATTTGAATTCGTGTTCCAGGTCGATCTATCACATCGCAGATTGAAGAAGGAAGATTTCTTCGTGGAGTTGCAGTCGCAGATCAATTTAGCGGAAGTCACTGACCTGATCCTCCGGGAAAATGAATTTGACAGCTTCCTCGATTGTTCCACTAATCTCGCGAATCTTCGAACGTTGGATTTGTCACAAAATCACCTTCAACGATTCTTTTTTCTTTGCAAAGACGAGTATAATTTGCAGTCGTTGAACGTCAGCCACAACAAGCTCGAGTACATCGACGACAACGCCTTCAACGACCGAATCCCGAAGCTCAAAATACTCGATCTCTCGTGGAACAAATTGTCGATAGTGAACGAGACGATGTTGGAACATTTTAAAGTACGTAATTACGTTTTTACGTTTTGTAACGTGCTCCATTTCATTCTGAACGAACCGTTTTGTTCTTTTATTAGGTTTTGGAATACCTTTCGTTAGCCAACAATCCAATTAGGGATGGAATCCACGAAAACGCTTTCTGGAACCTGAAGGCGTTGAGACACTTGGATTTAAGCAACGTCTCTTCGTCGTATTTCTCCTCAGAATTCTTCAAGACGTTAACCAACTTATCCAGCCTGGACTTGTCAGGAAATCCCATCACCATGATTCCGTTGCTACCAGCTAACTTGGAAGAGCTCGACTTATCCGGCACTTATTTATCCAGTTTACAGGACCTCTTCCTGCCCCACTTGCGCGAACTTAAGATGAACCACATGCCCAATTTCAGACAACTATCTTTCAACGATCTCGAAAATCTGACTAATTTAGAAGTGCTGACACTAGTTGGTTCAAAAAGCTTGATACATTTGAAACTGTTGCCGTATAATGGCCGCCTGCTGCCGCGACTGCAGCGCCTGTCGATCAACGACTGCGCCCTCTACACCTTGAATTACAATTTGATGCCGATAATAAAGAGAACGGCAATTCTGAACCTCGACAACAACCCCTGGAATTGCGATTGCAAAATGCAATGGATAAATATGTTCAACGCAACCAGGGATCTTGGTCGAGAAATTAAGTAAGTTATTGCTTAATTTTCTAACTATAGTCGGTAACAACAAACGGCTAACAATCGAGTCTACCCAAAGATGTCGCTGCTTACACGCTCAAAGTCTTTTTAAATTCAAAGGACTTAAAAACCCGCTAAAATTGTCAATAATTGCCTCGATACTCGACATTTCTTGCGGTTTTTTAATCGAAAGGAACGGCCGACGTTAAAACGTTCTCCGTCCGCGGGCTTAATTACACGTCCCCTGTAAATGAGCGGTCCCTAATTAGAACCTCGAACAAAGGCTCATCCCCGTTATTAATCGCTTAATTTCGCATTACGCAGATGCCGTACGCCGGACAGACACTTTCGAAAGCAACTGAGCGAGATACCAGATTATGAACTGGAGTGCGACGACGAGCCATCAGTATTCCATCCAGTTCTCTGGGCCTGCATTCTGTTGCTGGTCGTGGTGATCGTCCTGGCGGTGGGATTCTTCCTGCTGAAACGGCCGCTCGGCCGTTGGGACATAAGGCGAAAAAACCGGGACACGGTCAGCTACAAGAACGTGGACGAGTCCACGAACGACATGGTGAGAATTCTGGCGGTCAACGACGCGATCGAACGTAACGAGGAATAAATCGGAAACGTATTAAAACCTAGCGTAAGCGATAGAAATTTCGATTCGCGCGCCAATCGACGTCCCGCGTCGGCTGACGTACAGGACGTTTCAAAATTTGGAAGTATAGACGATCGAAAAATATCGACGGAGGATTTTACCGCGGGGATGCTTCGCGAAGTAATCTAACTCGCGACAAGATATCTTGCTCGGAGGCGTCAAAGCAAGGGGGCGCGTGTCGTTGACGCCTTGAACTCTTCAGATACCGCGATATCTCGCGCGAAAAAGTCAACGATATTAAGAAAACACGACGATTAGCTTCGTATCCGCCGAAGCGTAAGGTCTTTAATTTCGAGGCATCCTGTACGATTAATTTTGTTACGATTTTTTATTTTCTATCTTTAAATGTCTGAACGCGTTCGACGAGCGTCGTTGTACGTGGAACATCAATGGCCTTTATCGAATCGCCACGTGTCGAAACACGGGAAAACACGTTGTAAACACGGAGGCAACGTTTAGTCACCTCTAGTGCATCCCTTAAACTCGAAACACCGTAGCCTCGAGTGCCCGAGCATCATCTGGTGTACGCGATAACAATGTGGGACCTCTGTGAACCGAATAAAACGTCTCTCTCTCTTTTTTTTTTCTTTCTCTTCGTTCTTTCTTTTTTGTACGGCGCGTATCGCCGTACTTTTTTTCGAAACCCTTTACCTCCACTCGTTGCGAAACGAAATGTCCGCGCCACAAAAGAGAATGGATACAAAGCAGCCGATGGCTCATTTCCTCTGAAACGATTCGATGCTAGTTGCGTCTTCGAGCACGAATCCACGCATCGATGGCTACGTTTACTTTTTTTCATCGAGAATAGGAAATTAATTGAGGTTCCTTTCAGGGGAATCTGAGCCGAAGGAAGTTCTTTTTTGACGATTACGATTTTGAATCGGGGTACATAATTAACTGTGCAGATACTTCTGAAACGAATGAAAGGGTGAACTTGAAAACGAAATTATATTTAGAAATGTGAGATCGCAAGCAGAGAATTTTTTCTAAAAGTTTTTATGATTTTATCGCCTTTTGATTACGTAGGTTAGAGTATCGTACAATTTTTATTTTCAATTGTACAAACATTAATTTTGGTAAGAAATTAGAATTTGTTTGCAATTTTTCAATTATATCGAATTTTTCCAGCTGTAGAGATTCGACGACACACGGTTGTTAATGTTCGCGATACGAAAGGCAAAGTATGCCCGAAGACGTGTACTTTGTTCGAAAAGGGGGTGCGATATTGGCGATGCGGAGGACGAGCGAGCAAATGGTGCTATGAAGATCGTCAGTTTCCATGACGTGCATCGTGATCGCGTGCGATGTAGCGATCAGCCTTTGTGCCGAAGTATGATCTTCCTACGGGAAGCCTATTGGGTTACGAGCGGAAAGAGCCTTCCATATGGAAGAACACGTTGCGCCAGTAAACGTACGGTCAACGAGAAAAATCACGGGGCGTGTGTCACCGACTTTAACACTTCGTAATCGTCGAACGGAAAAAAGTCAAGTACAAATTGCATTATCAATTTCGATTCTTCTCCTTTTCTTGCTTTTGTTCAACTGCAATTCCGTTCAACGAATTTTATTACCAGCCGTGACACTTAATTGGGGCTGCAATTATAATTAAACGATTACAGTTGTAATTAAACGACACTTTCTCCATGTCATCGCGAGACAAATTGGAGGGAAAAATACGAGTGCATAATTGTAATGCAATTGAAATTTTTGGGTAATTAAAGTATGGATATCGTTTTTGAAGTGTTTTGCGATGAACTTTAAATTCGATAGGAAGGCGAGTTAAGAAACAACGCGAGATAGAAAGCGTGAATAACATAACACGGATAACGCTGATATTCTGTTATTAACGATCTGTTTTCACGCTCCGAAATTCTGACACTGGCTGATCCATTTTAAT
Source organism: Anthidium xuezhongi (assembly GCA_022405125.1). Classification (NCBI taxonomy): domain Eukaryota; kingdom Metazoa; phylum Arthropoda; class Insecta; order Hymenoptera; family Megachilidae; genus Anthidium; species Anthidium xuezhongi. Next base: position 8,398,187 of record CM039637.1, read on the forward strand.
CTATAAATGGATATTCGAAAAGTTTATTTGCCTCCGAGCGATGATATTTCCAGCGTACATCGGTCGATTTTCTTTTTTTTCCTCTCCTTTCTCGTTTCGATTATTTTATTCTTTTTTATATTTTTTTTTGTTTGTTTGCTCTCTAACCCGTCGAAACATCCTCGACAAATTAACGTAAACAATACTACAATGCTCGTTTGAACTTTACACGGTGGGACCTTGATTATCTGGACGCCACTGTTATCTGAACGTTCGATTACCCGGGCAAATATTGTAAATATATGCACACACGTAAACTCGGGCGTTATTAAATGATATTAATAGAATAATAAGTGATATAAGTGACAAAGAAATCATCAACACGTCGGTTGCCACACTGAAATTTGAAAATCTCATTCAAATCGGTGTTTTGCATTATTAGTCTAATATTAGTGATATTTATGGTTTATTTTACCTCTTCTTTGATTAATTATTCAATGATACAAAATAAATTCTTGTAGGATCGATATTTTCCAATACACCATTATTTCTTTCCTCTGGAATTTAATCACGAGATACGGGGTGCAATATTCACTCGCTAAATATATTTATATTTTGCGATGTAACTCGGTCGTTACAGGTTTAACATCGATCCGGCGGCGAGGATTTCGCGTGAAAATCGAGAAATCGAGCTGCGGGTGGTTCCCCGGTCACGATAGAAGCGAAAGGCAAGACGAGATCGGGGGCCCCCGGCTCGATTATACCGATCCGCGCTCAATGGAACATTGTGGAACTCCTTTTTGGATATTCCCGGGCGAGAGCTTTGCTCTCCGGATAGGATGCTGGAAGTTTTACCTCGCGGATATCGAGTGTCCCGTAATTCGAGAGGACCCGTGCGAGCCAATTTGCCGAGCCAACGGAAAAATAATACACCGCCTACCAGCAAGCAACGAGGCACCGTCGAGCGTCGCGAGAGGACGCGGGCGAGCGAATTTTTTTAACGGCCAAACGTGAAACACGTGGGCAGCCCGGGACCCCGGCCTGTATCGGGGAATATCGTGTTTCCGGCCGAGCAAAACGCGAGATCCTCCCTTAAGACGCCTCGATAGCCCTGCCGATATTTTCGATGAAAAAACGAAGAAGCTGCGTTAAGGATACATGATACAGGCAGATAAGGGGGGCGAGGTAGATTTTGATCGACGTCCATCGAAGTGTCCTTGATCTAGGGTTGCAGGTTCATTGATCAACCGGACAAAATCGAAAGTAACTCTTCTGTTCTTTAAAAAGCGTGACAGTTTTCTGCAAGCTATTTGTTTCTGCCACGACGAGAAGACACCTTCGATTGCAATTACGCGACCAGGTGTCACTGCCTGCGAACAGGCGCGCAAACTTAACGGTAGCATAAAAGTAACCAAACTTCGAGACTTCCGGAATTTTATCAACTTTTTCTTGGAAAGTTGAAATTAAAATTTATAAATGGGTATTAGGTACATTCACTAACCTGGCAATGATTTAAGTAATAAGGAAAGAGTGTTAATTAAGGCAAAACAGAATATCCTTACAAATGATCAAATAAAGATTACACAATGATTCGTATCGTTCGTTCACGCAATTGTAATATCTGTCTGTATACGGTAATTATATTTAATTGCGTTAATAATACGTAACGCGAATGTGCGCTAACAAATTGAATAATCATATTTTCGCTCGTGATTGAAAACGGATGGTCGGTTAAGCAAGACAGGATTGAAAAGGACAGGTTTTTTGGTTCTGTTCGAAAGAATCTCGGACACTCGCGTGGCTAATTAATCGAACGTGACGGAAGCCCGTAGCTTATTCAGCACTCGATAAAACGTATTTTCAAAATATCACACCTTTCATAACGATTCGTTAAGCGGGTGCCTCTTGAATTAACTAAGCTGACCTGCTAATTACCTCCGATAGTTCACCCGTTTCCTTTCGTTCCTCGTTTCCTCCGACGTTCCGCTTACTGTTTGAAACGGCCGGCGGAAACGCGGAAAAAAATTGCCTCCACGACCGGCTCTGCCTCGAATCTACATCCTTTTTATTATTAATTGGTTAGACTTTCAATTTTCAAATATCGCGTCGTGTAATCTTTGGGTCAATGTTCCTTAAACTTTGATTAAATTCGTTAGTTAATAATTTATTTGTCGTACCACTTTGGCTTACATTATTTGCAATTTAAGTACTCCTTTTGATAAAATATTAATACTTAATAAGAATCCTTTGGGAGTCGTTAAAATATTGGACAAATTTCTTAAATATTGTTACCTCTCGATTGCTTTTGGATATTTGTAAATTTCTCGATTTTATATTTGCAAAATTTGAACTTTAAACGCCATAAGCCTATCAGTTGTTAATACCAACGATACAAGGATATCTTGATGACAAAAAAATGTCAAAGATCGGGGGACGGAGGGTGATCTTGAGAAAGTGCGAACGACACAATCAATCGAAGGCGATAAAGCGTGGAAATATGGGTCAGAAACGGGACTCCTTTGACAAGCGGGAGAAAGAGTAACCCCCATGACGGTTAGTGTGCGGCGATTTTTGGCGTTCCAGAGTCTTATCTGATTAAAGCCACATAGAAACACGGGGTTACGCGTGTAAGCTTCCCGCCTATCCATGGGGAAAGGACGAACAAATGAATAATGAAAATAAAACCCACGATGGTATCGGTAAGCACCACAGGATTACACACGCATCAGCGCGCCCGCGATGAACTTACATTATGGAGTCCCCCGTAAAGAGCGGTTTACGCACATACACGCGTCGCACACGTACGAATAGCGCGAGCGCGCGTGCTTCACGACAGCAAAGAAAACAGACTTTTTTTCCATGGCACGTTTTACCAGCCCCTGCGCCACACCACCCGGGACTGGCACGGATTTAAACGGCAAATCAGGGGTTCCGCGGTTATTTCTTGCTGTTACAAATGGCGGTTTTCCCTCGCACGACTTTTCAACCGGGAAAAATCGATTCGACGCCTGCCGTTTCTCTGACGAGCGAGTATCGCGTTGAACGATCGATGAAGATTGTATCCAATATGAGATTTATGGCAACAGTATTTTTAACACAGGTTGTAATAACAATTTGAAGATTTTGCTGAACCTTATTTTACCATATTCCAATTCGAAGAATCAGAAATAAATTCTAATTCGAGTGCTACTCTTTGTTTCAAAGAATCAATTTACCTTTAATCAAGGTAGGTACAATCCGAGTGAATGATCTACCATAATCGTGAGAAGTGTAAGTACATTTTAAAGCAGAATCATAACTTTAATTACTACTTAAAATTCTAATGTATAGCTATTCGTCTGATTTTCGTGAGAACCACGATCCAGATCTCCAGTATGAATGTCGAAAGATCCATACACCATTCATCTTAGTCCGATAGTCCCAGTTAACATTTTGAAATGTTAATGATTAATGATTGAAAAATAGTAGATCGGGCGTTTTAACCAAGGAGGACGGTACAATAATCCAACGCGGCCTGCCTTTCCGGGATACACCGATTATGCCAAGGTGTGAACTTATGAGGCCGTCGAACAGTGCGCTCCGGCCGTGAGCACAAAGGTAAAGTCCCCACGGGGCCAAGCGGCTTACGATCAATACCTCGATCCTTCGATCTCGCCTAGTCTGTCCGCCGGCCGAAAGTGTCCATTCGACGGGCGCACAATGCCAAAATGGACGGAATATGCTTCTTAAATACCCAGCGGGCACTTGTCCGGGATGAGAGGCTCCCTCAAGCCCTCGCAATTCAGGCCGAGGCACGTTCCGGCCGCGGAATAATATCGCAAACGCGAATCGAATTCGAATCGGCGGGACGCGACCTGATAGATATGCCCGTCAACTTTTTTTCTCCCTTCTTCCTCCATCGACAACCGACCAGACATCGTGAAATTTCAATGTGGAACCCCCGGTAATTCTTGTAAGCACCGTAGTTACGTGAAGAACGAGGAAAAGAAACGTTCAGCCTCGTCGGAGGCAAATATATCCAGATGTTGTTTGACCGTTGAAAAATTCTTGAACAGATTGTAGGAAGAAATATTTTATATCGAAAGGCATTTGATTTTTTGAGAAATTTAGAGCTTTATACTTAAGGTTTAGTTACTTTTTTAGTACTATAATTATTTTTTGGATATTTAGGACTAAGAAAACACCTACATCATCCTTTTCGCACTTACCCCATAAAAAACACCGTCTCACACACATTCGATGGGAAGACAAATCGCCTGGACCTCCGAGGACCACCGACTAAATATTTGACGAGCGGAGCGTCGAAGTCGATGTAAAACGGCTACGCAATCTCCTCGAGGCGAATAATACGGCTTACGGTGAGCAGTATACAGTTACAAACGACGCCACGGTGCATAGTTTTCGAAACGTTGAGAGATCGTATCACGACTCCTGTCCTCTTCCGCAAGCAAGAGAGGAAAACCGAAAAGCATCGGTCTCTAATCCCGGTACCCCAGGAATCGTCACGTTCGTTCCGCGAGCTGAACGATCTTCCTCCCCCCGCTACCTTTCGCACGAAACCTCAAAGGATCGTACACCTGAGCGCAGGGCCCGATCCTTCGTAATTACTTCCAGATGTGGTCGTCAGCCTTCGAGCAATACCGGCCGCGGACAACGAGAGTAGTACGTCGTTCGACTTTATTGTCGTTGTCAGGGGGGGCCCGACAAAGCGCTCTGGCCCTCGGACAAGGACCTGTCGAAACACGGCAATATTGCCCGGGGAACCTGCCGGGAAGCCAGCATTGAGACTCGTCGCGTGCAGTTTACACGGGGGTACCCGGAGACCCACTTCAGATCGATAACTTTATTGGTCACCGGCGGTCGTAAACTTGAAATCCGTCCAAGGCGTCCACTTTGCGGCTACGATGCTCCACCTGGAACTTCTGCGACTTCTTCCGGCGCACGGCATCGATCTCGATGTTTGCTCTCCGTTAATTCAATCGGATCTCTCGAATGCGACAAACGGGGACTGTTATATTTATGAGACAGCAAGCATGTAATATCTTATTTAAAATGTAGTAGTAGTATTTTGTCATTTTATAAACGAATTTGAACAATTAATGAAAAAATCACCTGTAATCAGGAAATGTTCAGTCTATTCAAACAGAAACTCGCAAAACCTCACCTCGTCAATTAAATTAGAAGTTTGTAACATTAAACTGTGATGTTAAATTTAAAGGGTTCATTTTTTACTCTTCTGATGGGCTGACCATCGTTCCATTTGCAGACAGAGAAGAGTTTCGAATTATTTTTTAAAGAAATCTCTGAATTTTCCTAGCCACTCGGATGCTCCACTCAGTTTTATCACCACTTTGTTTCACGCGTAAAAATCTCGGCGACGTTAAGCGAGTCGCGGCAACGTGGACCGAATGTAACGTTTAATTTCAGCCGGTCGTCGGTCGTCGGACAGCCGGGGACGAAGGTTAAAGAGCGAGGCGCGAGTACGCCGGGCGGAAAAGCTCGCGGATTTTTCGAAGATTAGACAGCCCCCTTTTCGCGTTTCCACGAAAAAGCAACGCGACGTCGCGTTCACGAAGCGACAACGAGACGTTTTAAAAGGCCAGCCGTTACGTCGGGGCAAGGATGTAACATAACAAACAGCCCGAGGAAACGTATTTGCCCGGGAGCGAGATCGAGTTCCCGGCCACTTCCTGCGCTTCTTCGTCGCGTCCCGGGGACGTGGCGCCGTTGCACTCGCCGAACTGACGTCTCACCGGTACGTGACGAGTGCCACTCTTGAACGCATCAGGAATAGACCTTCTCACGAGTGCATTTAGTCGCGAACGTGTGTATTCTTTTTACTTTTCACTCCTTCTCTCGTTTCTCTTTTTTTTTTTCTTCTTTAGCTTCTGTCACTGACGAGGAAAAAACCGAGCGCACGAAAATATATACTTGGAAACCGTAGACGACACAGTCGTCTAACTGAAATAGCAAACAGGGAACGGTGATTTGTAATTGTTCGTGATTTGAGAAACCCGTTTCTTTCAAATTAAAATCGTTCAGTCACTTCAAGTATCGCGTTTCTTGTAAATGGCTGACATACGAATGTGTACAAAGAACTACATTTATTATTCCTAGCTTTCAATTCTCGTCTTTAATTTTCGAAAACGGAATGATTCTTTTGCCGATAGCGTTAAAAAAGTCCCGGTACCGATCGATCCGACGGCTGCATTAATTACCCGGAACGAGCAGAACGGAAGGACGTCAATAATCCCGGGAAACAAAATCTGTCGTTAGCCCGCGTCGATCTCATTAATATTCCCGGAAGCGAAAGGATTGTCGTCGAGATGAAATAGCAAACAAGACCTGGGGAGGGTGAAAAAAGAAGGAAACAGGGGATGAAAATATAGAGCAACGAGCGGAATCGAGGGGACGGCAGATTGGGCCGGCGATAATCATCGGCGCCGTCAATTTTCACCGGCGAATGTAAAATCAGCGCGTCGCGTGGACGAATTACCAGCGCGCCGCGTTCTTTGTACATATTTTGGTACGGAAAATTCGAGTGTCAGCGCGCTCGGTATAAAACGTAATGAGCCGCGCGCGCGTTCCGCTCGGCGAGGCTCCGCGCCACCATCAGGGAAATTATGCGCCCGGTAGCCGGCCGGTGTTAAAAGCGCGATGTAAATTTTCGGCCTCGCGCGCGCGCGCCCACCGACACCCACGCGTTCGCGAAGGGCGGGAAGGGCGGCGGCGACGAAGGCACTTGCCCGCTCATGATTGCGATAATGCCCGAACGCAATATCGGCGGCAAAATTTATCGGTCGCTCGAGCAACGGCACGCGTGGCGAACCGTGCGAAAAATAGTAATGAGTCGGCGACGGGAGGCAACGAAAAAGCGCGATAATGAGAGGACAGAGACGGAGACACCCGTTGAGGGGAGGCTCTGACGAACACGGGGGACTAGAAGGTGGGGGTTACGTTCCTGGCAAAAAGATAATGGAAGCGTGTGGGAATAAAAATCGAGAGACAAGAGGCGAAGAGGAATCGGTAGGACCGCGATAAGGGGATAAAAATCGACGAGAAATAATAAGAGAAAGAAAAACGAAACGGCAGGCAAAAGGTAGACGTAAAGAATATAAAATAACGAATTGAGGCGGAAAGGAAAGGGGGAGGGCAAAGAAAAATACAAAAGGAACGATCGAGGGAGGAGGGGGATGAAAAAAAGCGTGGAACGTTTAATCGACGCGCGAACAACCTCTCTCCCCGGGGATATCTTGAAAAGGACGCGTTGAAAAAGCCTGTCGATCCGAGTCTTCTGCGTTTCGGGCATAACGGGAACGATCAGATTTTTTCTGCGGCCGCGCGGAAATGCGCGCTACGCGCCGGCAGATGAACGCGAGAACGGAATCCCGTGGAAAAACGATTTTTTAATAGATCCACTTTCGCACCGAGATTCATTTTCAGCGACGTGCGCCGTTTCGAAGTTTCGCGATCGAGCGCGACGGGAATGTTTATGAAAATACAGCGACGCCGTTGATCCCTCTGATGATTGACGCCATTTCAGAATAACTTACAAGCGTTAATAATATTGAATAACTTATTATTTTTCAGTGACAAAGGTCTAGTTTGAGACCGTTTTCCTAGTTTCTTGATTTTGTTTTATAATTAATACAAGGAATACTAAGTAAGTAGTCTACTCAGATTTTGATCAGACATTGATGAATTTTATTAAAATATCCTGACAGAGTATACCTTCCCAAGATGCCTGAAAATAAATCAAATTTTTGAGTGTATTTAATAGATAATGTTTAAATTTTTTAGTCTAATCCATCACGATAAATAAAGGAAGGTAGAAGTGAAAAGGGTAAAAGAAGAAGCCACCAACAGATGAATTAACGAGCGAAGGATCGAAGAGGTGGGTTCAAAGGTCGATATCGTAAAAGGATCGTACGAAAACGTCGATCCATGGTCCGCTAACGCATCCTGCCAGCTCGATTATACGGTGCCCCCTTCCACGACCGCAACAAGCCACGATATTATCTGGCAGAAGAAGGCGCGGCACAGCATCCCCGGACAAGATAGCGGAATTAGTGGGAGCCTCGTTAACGACCTCATTAACCCACGGTTAGAGCCGATGGAGGGCCGGGTTAGAAGGCAGCCAGCCCAGAAAAGTAAAACAAACAAATGGCCGTGGCGCCATCGCGCAGATGAGTCCCGTCAGACGAACCGGGGGTCCAACGATTCCGACACAAGGCTTTTCCTTTCGGACCCCTCCCGTCTCGGAACCTTAAATTTCATCCCGGGTTTTCGAGCTTCCTTCTGTAAACATACCGCGAGGAGTAACATCCCGGGCGCCACTTGCGACCCTCGCCGACGACCCACCCAAAAATCGACTTCTACGCTGCACCAACATTTCCCTGCCTGTCCAAATCCTACCTTGACTTCCGTCTTTCGGTTGCCTCTGTTAGCTGATCTTTGCTGATAAGCTTTCGAACGGTTCAACACCGTAAGTGCCACCGACGAGAGACGCCTCAGATATAATATTGAAGTGGAAGGGTTGTAAAAGAGTGAAAAGAAATTTTAGAAAACGAATTATTGCAAATTGAATTTTAATAATGTGAGGTCGCGAATTTCGTGATTTTTAATGTCTTCAATATTAATATTACAATATTAATATTACTTATTTTTATAACCGCGGTTTGAATAATATCGATAAATGAAAATATTAATAGAAAAATGAGGGAGGAAATGCACATACGAGGTAATGGAAGATTGGAATACGGTACAGATAGACTCGATGAGCTTTAAAGAAGGTTTTAATAAAGCCGAATCTGATTCGACCCCAAATTCGAAACATGCTGGTACACACCGGCTTGCACTATAATACACGAGGCAGGGTAAGCAACGCCCCATTAGGATGCCGTTAAATAATAAAGCCTTCATATTAGGAGCGGGGCACCCCATAGTCCGCGCAACCAGAAGAGGATTATCCCACAACGATATGTCTCGGGCTCCCCCTTTTCCTAGGTACAACGCGTTAAGCAACCGGCAACACCATAATTCAGCGTTACGTACGTAAAAGTACCTAGTTCGATCGCTCGCTATTATTTGTACGATTTAATCCGTTGACAAAACCGAATATTTCAGTTGTTCCGATGCGCAATCGGATGGTAATCCTTGCACGATTTTATCCCTGTTTTTAGCTTCGAATCTTGCTAAACATGTCTCGCACGAGAGCCAATGTTAACCTTTTTGTTTCAATTGACGTTCTTAATCCTTTGAGTAGTGCGCTTCTATAAAATTCTTCGTAAGCGCGTCAAACATGGTCGAGATTTACATTTGATTGTCATTTTTTCATTTCTTTTAAATGGCTACTTTTCTTTTCTTGGTTAAATTAAAATGCCATTAATTGCTTACTATAACTTTGGTAGAAAAATAGAAATAAGAATTGCGGGTAAAAGAATTTTTATATATAAAGTCAATAGATTGCTTTTATCTATTTTTGATAAAATAATATAAACGAAGCGGGGTCTACAAAAACACCTTTCATAAACTAGTAACTTTTATTTAAAAAGTGTAAGTCAAACACTACTGAAATTGATCGAACAAAAGTTTTAGTGAATGCTACATGAATTTCGGAGAAAAGTGTGTCATGCTTCAAAACTCAGAAGTAAAATTACTTTTCCAGTTCGATTTTAGAACCAACACCCTTAAAATTCTAATCGACAGGAATTCGAGGATGCGTTTTGCAGACGCTATATTTTCCTTTCTTCGCTTCCATTAATCCAGCCTCGACAACCACCCCCGTATGACAGTTCTCATCGCGAAAAGTAATAGGTACCGCCCGATGGAATTCAATGAAGGAGCCTTTGTGCAATGGCCGGTACACGAACCGTAAGAAGGAGCGTTTCCCGGCCACGAACCGACAGTCTCCTCCGTCAAGTCGCTGAAACATTTTGAAAAGTGGAACAGGTCGGAATACGAGGGACGTATCGTTAAGATCCGAGAAGAAGGGGAGGATTGTCGTGCGGAGAAATCGTTTGTCTGGGAAGCTGGCGGAGGGCAAACAAAACGACACCGGCGACCGATAGATCGATACGCGTAATCGAGGGTGGAATGATGGAACGGTGTAATACTCACGGCCTACCTGTCGTTATCGTGACATTTATCTGCGAGACATTCCGCGCCCGATATTCTATTATATTCCGTGCTGATGTAATTCGTCATTCGGACGTTCGCGCATTTTCTCCTTTTATTATTAATCGCGAGCGAAGTTTATATAATTAATATACAGAATATTGAGGAATATACGTGTAGAAAGCAACAGAATTGGAAAAATGATTCAAGAAATTGTGAGTATTAAATTGTTTAACGTTGAGTGGCAGATTTCGAGACTTAGAAAGCTGGATATCATTTGATGATACTTCTATTTATAATAAAAATTGCTAAATTGAAATTAATGGATTTATGAATTATAATCCAATACAGCCTAATCCTAAATTATTATTCCATTTAATAATCCAAAAAGAAAATTGTCAAAAATTCCTAAAATTTTGGTAAACTGTATCCTTACAAAATATGTATAGCACTTTAAGTTTAATTGAATGGTAAAAAATAAAGAAAAATACCAGGTATGTATAACAGGGGGTGGTAAAATTTAGGGTTGAAAATTAAAGTTTGGATATTTGCTACTATTAAACAGTAGGTTAATTAAACAACCGTTTCAACGAAGAACCAGTTGTTTGACAAATTTTACTTGCTAATCACGCGCATTTATTGATAACGATTGGAAGGGTCATCTGCAAACAGTTGTCCATTTGTTATCGTATTATACGATGCGCGTGGTTCGCAGGAACAAACATGCATTTAGACCCCTGACAACTAATGCGCGCAATCAGTGGAATTTATCCTTTACACGGGACGATTTGCTTACTATTCAACAGGATTAAAGACAGGTTAAGGTTGACGAAGAATCCGTAATACTCGAAACCGTAATTGGCATTGAAATCGACAACGATTTCTCAGAAACATTGTCAACTGTATTAAATCAAATCATTTATACAAATTGTCATTATGAGATACAAATCGATAGTAATTGAATCCCTTTTCTTAACAGAAATATAAAATATTAAATCCAGTCATTGAAATAAATAATTCTCTTAGTAACGATTAAAAATTGACCGTGGAAGGAACAAGGATTACAGATAACCCTTCCAGGATCCAGTCTGAAGAGTTCTACATGTATCAACAGAGATTTTCTTTTTTTTTTTTTTTGTTAACTGTATTTATTCACAGTTGTAAGCTGTTTGCCAATAGACCTATAGATAGTAATATTTTTAAAGGAATAAGACCGATCGTGTAAATAGGCAGAGCTCCGATGAAGAACAATAAGGAAGATCGTCGAGTCTCGGTTCCCATGGACAGTAAACGCGAAGAATGAAGCCACCAGTCGAAGGATAATTGGGCCCTATAAGCATTTACCACCTTTCGATTTTGGTGGTCGGTCACTCGACTCGACGGGGGTCTAGCTGGTACCTCATTGTTCTTCGCTCGTTGTACCTACTCGACGTATCCTTGGGAATTCCCCTGGGAAATCCCCGGAGGTTTCGCACTTTCCATACTTTCCACGGTATATACCCGTCGAAACATGTGTTTCGGATTAGAACGAATCACCTCCTGGAAACATTACACCTGATTTCCAACAGCCCGCTACCCGCTACGGGGTACACATCGGCTCGTAAATCTTTTGTAAAATACTATCTCCTATTGATTACCTGTGTTCCGTTACGGATTTGCAAATAGATACTCAAATAAACGGTCCTACGTTTTTATCGCAAAGGAATCTTGGGGATGCTAGGAAATTAAACAAGATTACAAGGTAAAGAATTAAAAGTGATTATAAAATATTTTAAAATTAGAGATTTGCAAAATGAATTAGGTTAAATAGTTGCTAAATAATACTTTAATAATTCTTAAGGATAATAAGTTACTAATGAGAAATATTATAACTTTGAAATTTAACAAAATAGCATTATTTATCACAAAAATTAAGGGAAACATTTGGAAAAGTAATTTCATTATCCAATGATAACTCTATAATATGTAATAGTAACAAATTGATATTTAAATTTAACAAAATTCTATTTGGCGAAGAATTATCCACCGATCAAGAAGGATCAAAATGTCAGGTACAAAGTTGGCAAAAATGTATTCATATTTAGGTAATGTAATCACGAAATCGTTATCCGGCTCAAATATCATCGACGTGGCTCTATTGTCACAGGGTGATTACGCGTTTCGCCCATTGAAAATCTAATAACACCGTTTCTACCGCGTACCGAGTTAAGCTCGAGTGGTAAGAAGGCGAAACGAGAACGATGTCTTTCGAAAAACTCGTAATCCAGCATTTTCCTGTAATCCGGTTTAACTAGAGCCGACGGTGCCGACCGTATAACGGAACGAACGATCGCAAACGAGAGCAATTGACGGCATCATCGACTCCATCGAGATTATATTTCCTTCTATTTCACCCCCGTGATGCGATACTAAGAAACTTATCCAGAATAAATATTAGCAACCGCGCTATCCCTTCTTGTCTTATTTCTCTACGAAAAAAATGATCCGAGGATCTTTTTTTATATAATTGTTCTTCGAGCCGAGGAAGAACGATGAAATTCGGGCAAATTGTCTGAGATGTTCAGCATTTCGGGGAGACAAGGAAGTTGACGCAGCGACCTGGATACGTCAGAGTTACGAATCAGAATATTTATCACGGGAGCGAAGCTCCTGCGGCGGCTGTGCGTTCGATAAAACGGAGACGCCTTCGGCGCCGTCGCGCGTCCTCGGCTTCTTGATACGCGTGTACCTGTCGCCTTGACGAGAAATGAAATCTAGTCGCGTGTCGATACAGGGCTTCTATCGCCGGTATCAGGAAGTACGTTCTGTCGACGTTCCAAATCGGATAAGCCGAGCAACGCCTCCGCCGATCGAATTGCCCCAGCGCTAATCAATCAAACGCGTTGCAATTTTTCGAACGATCGGAAGAAATACTGGAAACATGAAAATTTTACTTGGAACAATATTCCATTGCGTGCACCGTTAAACGCAGAGGGTGCTTCGAGGGGTTACAATAACACTTTCGTCTGCGTGAATTATACGGTATTAACAAAAGTAACGTCGATGAATATCGGAAATATTATTTTTACGCGTTTCGTTCGCTTGGCTGACGCCGGTGGCCGCGGCGAGAGCGCGAAACTACCCTCGCGACGCGGCCACGGATCCCGCTTTCGTCGACGCACGAGAAGCTAATGGTTCCGGGCCCGATGGACCGGACGGCGAATCGCGCGGTACGAAGAAAAATCGCGGGGACATGGCGCGAGGGAACGGTGACAAACAGTGGCGAAAAGCCACAGTGGTATGTCGGTGAAGAGAGGCCTCGTTGAAAGCAGCGTTCGTCCGTCGAGAGACACGGCAGCAGGAGCAACAGAAGTTACGGAACGGCAGCAGGAACGGCAGCAGTTGAACGCGGGGATCATGCTGGGGTTCCCTTCTCCCTGGTTCTCCCACTTTTTGCACTCTCCGTCCCACTTTCTGGCCGACGCATCGATCGTTCTCGCTTCATCTCCCGCGGGTGTCTCTCTTTGGTGTCGGGAAGAGAGGGGGCGCGAGAGACGTATCTGGCGGGAGCAACAGAGATCCGTGGCAGGGGTACCAACGTGTAGAGGTGAAGGGTGCGCGACGTTCACCAACACGAACACCCAGAGCAACCTGGGGAGGAGGGGGTAAAGATCGTTGAAGGGTGGGGTGCGAACGGTGGTGCTGGGGCTAACACGTGGGAAGGGATAATTAAACGGACACAAACGTGAACACGGACACTGGTGTACGGAAGGACGAAGAAAGGTTACCATGGCTACGTGGATGGGATCCGGCCAATCCCGGTCTGGCTGGTAGGCGTGGCCTCTACATTGGCCCCCGAGCTGGCTATCGCTGTCTCTCTCCCTCCAGCTACCCCTCCGCGGTGGAGTCGCGAAAGGCAGGGAGAAAGGACGAGGGTACGAGGGAGCTGAAGAGAGAGAGGACGAGGTAGAGGTAGGTCGCAAGAGCCGGCGGGACTACCCGGTTGCAACGGGCGCGTACAAACGTATCATGCTGGGTAGGGCCGGTGCCGAGATGCCGGCTTGTAAACGAAACCAGTTTGCTATCCGATACGATCCAGGCAACAGCGGCCTCGCGTGATATCCCCACGGCCTAGGAGAACGTCAGCGTGCTGTTCGCCAGTGACCCCGAGGATATCTACCTGGAGAACGTAGCCTACGACCGGGAGTCACTTCACGATAGCGCTCGTAGGGCTCGAGATTCGGTCCACGAGGGTGGAACCAACGGATCGACAGTCGCTCGTCGTTCGAACATTCGCTTGGTTCGCCTCCCAGTGTTATATCCGAAAAAAGGAATGTTAAAGGTCTCGTCGTAGAAATTCCGAACTTCCATAGTTAGTTCCACAGAACATTCCAAGGAACGAGGTTCGTCGCGTGATCAACGAGAGAAAAACCGGTGACGTTGTTGTGCCCGATCGGTTCGCAGAATAGATTCAGTGTGGTAAACGTGAAGTGAGTTTCAGTATTGATCCAGTGATCGACGAAGGGAAGAAGGCTGAATAATGACTAGCCCGAGAGACGCGTCAACGGCATAATGAGAGGAGCGAAGAGCAAACACAAAACGAGTCGGAGAGTTTTCTGAGCACGACTCAGATCGGTGACATCGATGCTCTGAGAATACGACGAGGATTCGAAGAGCACCGGGGTAAGTGGATTCAGACCGGGCAGGGATCAGACGATCGAAGTAACAGAGATGTCAGCTGTAGCGCCAGCAGGAACCGGTGCACCGGCACCGTCCACCAACGGCCCGATCGTGCCGGCTCCGGTATTCGCGTTGCCGACCTTGTCGTTCACCGTCGGCCAGGTCGCGACCGTCTGCGAGACACTGGAAGAGAGCGGCGACATCGAGAGACTGGCCAGGTTCCTCTGGAGCCTTCCGGTCGCGCATCCGAATATCCAGGAGCTGAATCAGAGCGAGGCGGTGCTCAGGGCACGGGCCATCGTCGCCTTCCACTCGGGACACTATCGCGAACTGTACGCCATCCTCGAGAGGCACAAGTTCACCAAGGACTCGCACGGCAAACTACAGGCAATGTGGCTGGAGGCGCACTATCAGGAAGCGGAGAAGCTCCGCGGAAGACCCCTCGGACCGGTGGACAAGTACAGAGTGAGAAAGAAATTCCCCTTGCCCAGGACGATCTGGGACGGCGAGCAAAAGACTCACTGTTTTAAGGAGCGGACCAGATCATTGCTGAGAGAGTGGTACCTTCAGGATCCTTATCCGAATCCCGGCAAGAAGAGGGAACTGGCCGCCGCGACGGGGCTCACGCCGACCCAGGTTGGAAATTGGTTCAAGAACAGGAGGCAGAGGGATCGTGCTGCTGCTGCGAAAAACAGGTACGATGATTTTTTATTTCAAAATCCTGGGTACCCTATCAACATACAATCCAGAATCCTCTGAAGGAGCATCTTCAGGATCTGATACAAATTGGACCTTGAACGTAATAATTTTCGAATTAAAAACGAATAGCTTAACCTCTTAGTTTAATTAACGAAAAACGTCTTCGCGAGCCGTTGATCGCAGAAGAACAGGAAAGTTTTGTTCATTAAGTAGCGTTTAATGGAAGTTAATCGCGAAACGATTAGTGGTTTAGGTCCCTTTAGTCAGATTGTTGTGCCGTGTCCTCGGCAAACGAGCCTTTGTGCCCGGTCGAAGGTCCCCGCCGTGGAGGGTCGCGTAATTTCATTTTGACGTCCGACGGAGGGTCGCTGCCGTCGGGCGAACAACGATTTTCGAATTACGTCTTTCAAATTGTATTTCGTCGATGCTTCACTCTCCTTTCGTTTCGTGATACGTCTCTGTGTATGAAACGGTCCCGTCCAAATCGACTTTGAACAACATCCCGGCTCAATTTCGTAACCTCGCTTTCGAACGGTGTACGAAACAACTTGTCGCGCCAAGGAATATTTTTAAATCGTATCAAACATATCAAAAGAGACCCTCTTGCGTTGAATTGACAACTAAATTCACGACCTTTCTATATATTTTAAGTCAAAATTGGTAAAATTCTGTGATTGATTGATTTTCAAATTTAAATACTATTCACAATTAATATTCACAAATAATTGTGCTGGACGAAAATATAAAGGATAATGTTACCGGCAAAACGAGCAATATTCGACTCTTGATCTTAGAGGGAAGTTAAAAGTAAAATCCTCGAAACACCGTGTCCCGGCAACGGTGAAATAAAAGGAGAGGTGATAATCCGCTCCACCCTCGATTAGTCACGACTGGTCGTCATTAAGGGGTCGTCGTACGGGCGGTGTATCGCAGAAAAAGCGGGTACACCACCTGTCGTTCCGATTCCAAGCACCTCGATCTCAGGTAACGTCTGGTGGCGGTATTGTCCGGTTATTTGTCGTCGGCGAATAGCGCCGCCATTATTCCCCTTATTGCAGGGAAACGGAAAGTGGGTTTTCCCCGGGTTCCTTTCCGAACCGTATCTTTTTCTGATGTCAAACGGACTTTCGACCACTCGGACCCGAAATTTCCTTCTGATTTACGAGTCCTGGGAAAAACCAGCTATTCGCCTCGTCGAACCAAGAACAATACCCCGCCGTTTCGGGCGTATAAACCTTGCATGTGTTTCACGCGTGTAGGGACATGTCCACCGGGGTAGTAAAGTACCTTTTACCTCGCAAGACTGCGAAACGTCATAAAACTTTTGTTTCAAACCTTCGAAATTGCTGTTACGGTAGATTTTTGGGAATATTTCTCGTCGTCAACTGTTCGATGGCCATACGCAATTTTATAATACCGTGAAATTGCCAATCTTCAATTAAAAATCAAATAAGGGATAAAACAAGCAAATAATGAAATGTTAAATTTCTTGAAAATCTAATTTTCGAAAGAAATTCTTAAGGAAGATGCGATTAATAGTTACGTTAATAAACGAAGGGAAGAATCTGTATCTCTTTTTCGCGAGGCAAGCAAATTCGGTGGTCTCTGAAATCGTGGTCGACCTAGATTCTCTGTCGCGCACAGGCATCTGTAATTACTCTGCCCTGAATGAAGTCATTAATGGTTATTACCTACGTCTATGCTGTAATTGATATATCGTTAACGGCCGAGGATTGTCCGACTATACCGGTCTAATTGATCTTGATGAGGCCGTGCAACGGGAAAAAGATTACACGTTTCACTCCTTGCCCTCCCCCTCCTCGTCTTTTATTCTGCATGCAGATCGTTTTCTTGCGTCGAAATGTGCGACGAACTTCGGTAATTTGCATCTGAAAGGGAACGTTTCGCGCTTTCTTTCTCTTCCTTCTTCGTTTTTTTCTTTCTTCGCTTCTTGTCTGGTAAACGTTTCGGCTTCGACAACTGTATTATTTCTTCGTTATTTCCGAGCGAATTACAATTCGAACGTACCAAACTTCGAGCGGCAACAGCGAATGAAAATCGGGCTGTTCTTCGATTCAAGAAATTCTCTGCTTTCTATGACGACTTTCTCTATAAATTTCAACTTTCATTCTAGACTGGAATATAAGCTTTCAGTTTGCTACTTTATTTGCCACCCTATGTTATCGATGCAATGGTTATTAAAAACTTATTAGATTTGACGACTCCCATCGTAATATTTTATTTTATAGATTAAAGGGTGAAAAAATAATTCATTTTATATTTGCTATAAATTTGTTAGAATTTGATTTGGTCAGCAATACAAGTATTGCAACGGTTTGTGGGAAAAAGGACATGCAACGATCGGATCCGTTGTGGTTTTTGAAAGGAATCGAAGACACTCGGATGACCAATTCTGTTCATTTTCCCGACGATACGAGGACCGTGTATTCTAGTCAGGTTACCCAACAATGGCCGCACTGTACCTATCGTTACCCCGGCGTAACGACATTCCGTTCCTGGCCCGGAGCCACGTTTTCCTGCACGTAATCCTGCGAATCCCCGGACGAATCCTCCTCCTCTTCCCTTACGTACGATTCCGCCACAAGAGCCGTCGTTTCGTTCTCTCAAAAATATCGATTCCGCGTATTGAATTCGATGTTCGCATGTACCGCGACTACCCCCGTGTTCTTTGATTCGTGAACTTAACAATTCGTGACAGTTTTATGGCAGAATTTATCTTGACATCGAGCTAAAGATTTGTAGACATCGACTTGCCAAATTATTTTGAAGTTTGTTCCTTGAAATTTAATTATTAATACAGTCCAACGTCGAACTGGATGCAGTATTGTTAGTATAAAGTAGTAATATCAATAATTAGGCAGTGGAAGAACAGACTTGCTGAGTACAAAGGGATAGGGATTAATTCACAAGATTGAATAGCCACAGGTGCTAACATTCAACCCTTCAACCACTGCGTTTTGTTCATTTGCTCATAATTCTTTCGTGACGTTACTCGATCGATAAAAAATATAGCAGTACCAAAATAAATTAGATCCACCGACAGGAATATAAAAAATTGTTCAATATCTTGAAGAAGAATCGAATCGTCAAGGATTAAAAGAGAAACGTTGTTATCCGAGAGGGACTGCTGGAAATATCCATTTCGCTCGCGAAAGAGGGGAACGGGAAGATCGCTTCGTTACATGCTCGGCAACGCTATCACGACGAAATTCTCTCCCTTTCTCTCAGGGATGCATTTTCAGGCCAGGAACGTGCGCGCACACGTACACACAGGGACAGAGGTAATACGGTGCCGAGGTCTCTTCCGCCGTATAGTCGTCGTCATTTTGCTCGGGGTGGGTTAGGTAGACACGTAGACAGGATACAGTGCCCGCCCCGAGGATCCTGCAAGGTCCTTTCAGGAACGTCGATCCGCATACTGCCAGCCTCGCGGTATATTTTCGCGGTCCAGCGAGCGAGTTATTCAATATGCTCAACCCCGAAAGCCCCGGAGCAATCTCCGTGCTCTCACGTACCGGCCGTATGTATCTATGCGCCCTGTCCGCAATCTGTGTGTGTGTGTGTGTGCACGAACGTACACACGTACATACACGCGTGCGAACGTGTGTGCACGGCCAACGAGGACATCCGTGTACGTCTCTATGTAGAAGCTGTACATATTAGGACAAGCCCGGGACATGTACTTACGTTCTGCCAGCTTGTACTCTGTTCCGCGACCAAAATCAGTCGTAAACTTGCAAAGGAACACGAACTTCGTGAATAGTATACGTTTGATGAATAATTCTTTGGATAACGCGTGGACAAGGGTAGAAACGTCGAGGATCTTGTTAGCAACGTTTGCGTTAGGTTCGGATCCGATAACAAGGGAAATAAGAGTAGGGATAATGGTGGGCCGACGGTGGTGTAATTGACAAGGTAATTACCTGTCGATGGTCGCAATTTACTGATTTATTAACAAAATAGTCAATTTTCACGAGTTCCTCGAGAATTCAGTGTCTAAAGTCTGGGTTACGTATTAGATATTTTAGATTCGATGCTCCTTCGAGTTAAATAACGATTCGTAGACAGTAGACTTCACGACGGTGCACGGGGGTGGTCCTGGTGTACGAACGGGAATTTCCAAGTGTGACACGTTACATCGAAGGAGGCGCAAGGAACGTGGGTAGCAGGAGTGGCAAGGCTTTCCAGAGGGACGCCATATGGGGGTGGGGATAACCACCTCAACAACGTTCCTCGCGTTGCCGGCTTTTCGGGGGTGGCTTAGAGCCCCGACCGTGTTTCACCTCTCCTCCTTTCCTGTTGCCTTCGCTTCTGAAGTTATCAGATTTTGATAAAGTCCCCGGTGTATTAGAGAGCCGCGCTGTTTGCGTTTTCCACGCGGATCCTGTCTGGCTGCCACCTCGTTCGCTCTCCACCCTCTGGCTGCTTCCATCGGGATCTTTGAGGGGGGGGGGGGGGGTGCCAGTTCCTTCTTTTCTCTTTGTACACGAATTCTTGGCTGATTTTCTCCTTTTCCTTTATCGCGACTCGGTAGACGGATAAGTTTTAACGGTCGGGCAATTTTATCCGCCATTATTTTTGCATACACCGAATGTGTGTTTCATTAATTTTTTTCGAATCGACCAGAAGAAAACCATTACTTTTGCACACACACCAGATATTTTCCCCTTGTCAAGGAATCCTTTTGACGGGGAAGCCGAGGTACGTCCGCCGGGAGGATTTCGATTAGCGAACGATCGAGATAATGCGGCCGATTCGCCGCCGCGTAAACGCCTGAAGAATTCCACTTTAATTTTCAATAAGCACCGTAAAGAGACGCGGCCGAAGGATTTACGGCTGGCACCGGCCGTAGTCGGTTTCCTTCCAGCAGCAATCATTACCCGGGAGAATACCTGTTCAGGGCCTCGGTTCGGTCACGACCGACCGTCAGACTGTTGATCGTCCGTTATCTTGATGACCCTAAACGAGAAACGAATACGAGAGAGCGCGCGAATGTCATTGACGTTGCGCAATCCTACGGCACGAAAAACGTGTCCTCCTGTCGCTTTTCGATACACCACCGACAGTTGTACGACGACGACGAACAGGGAATTCTAGTTTTTAAAAGAAAAAAAAAAAAAAGGCACACGCGTAACCGGACGACGGGACAAAATGGTTGCCTCATCGTTTGCTTCTCGGATTATTTTCCGTCGGGTTATACGATTTCTATCGACGATTAACCTTCCACGTTCGCTTGATTCCCGCTTAGAAAATCCGCAGCCGTCGAAATCGATGGCGGCTGATGACCGAAAGGGAATTAACCGACGATAATGATGAAACGTCCGAAGGGTGGTTGAAAGGGGGAGGAGGGTGAAGCGTACGATCCGCAAGAGTGTTAGCCGAAAAGCTGAGCAGGCATATCCCGTACAACGTGGCGCAAAAACCGAGAGAAAGACAAAGGCAATGATTAATTCCACGTTGGATGTCCAGAATCATTAGCGGCAGACTGCCATGACACCTGCTCGCACGAGCCCTTCGTGATAGATTACCTGGGCAGCGGCGGACAAGAAAGAGAGAGAGAGAGCTGGATCGTGGGTTCAGGATCGTACCACGCCGGTTTACTAATGATTCCGTATTTCGACATTCTGAGCGGTATTCAGGAAGCCATGAAGAAAAAAAAAAAGGAAGAAAAGAGGCACGGTATTACCGCCACACTCTCAGGGTGGTCACGGAATTCGCGTGGCAGCTTTTTGTCAAAGCCTGTCACGACGTAACGTGATTGATGGTGACGGTGGCACGGTTTTAACCGCGAGGATTCGTGTTCTCGCGCCGCGAAATGAGATCGCAGGAAAAACGGTGAATTAATAAGACGAGAGGCACACCGGTGTCGCAATTAAACGTAGATCGGGAACGGGATCGCGTTAACGCCGTCGTTCATTGTCGCGATCCACGAACGATCGTTTAAGACCTTAACTATTTCTATCTGCTTGCAATTTTTTAACACTAGGGGTGAACATAACTTGTTTCAGATTTCTTATTTTGTATCAGAAAATTTATTAACACGCTTTTGTCAGAGTGTAAGCTGACTTTTATTAAGTTAAGGAATCATTCCATCCCTATGAATCTAGTAAGTAAAGCCAAGGCGAAATCTCTGAAAGAAATTATTTTTACGAGTTCAGTAAATAGACGAAAGGTTTCGGAACGAAAGCCTTCCTGGCCAAGACGTATCGACGCGTAATTAGTTACACCGCCGGCGAAAGATTGGATAAAAGTGATAATTGACGTGGCGGTGCGTTCCGCTGTCACTTGTTTCCGTGACGCTAGCTTTTTGTTTCGTCAAGAGAGACGAAACGGCCGGTGACTGTTTTCACGCGATCTCCACGGGGGTTCCCCCTACGTCCCATGGTGCGGCCACGTAGATGGAAACACACGGGGGTCGCGAGTGTGTGCACGCGGCTCAGGAGGGCGGCCACGGACGAAATATTAGGGTGAGATATTGGACCGCAAGCTACTAATTCGTACGGTGATATCGATTCGGACACGGAATCGTTTCGTGATGTGCATCCGGCAATTTCTCTCCTTCCGTGTACTGGGTGGTTCGAGATGAACAGTATAACCGGATGCAGGCTGATTCTACGTGAAAATTAAAGGGATGTAATAAAGTGTTCTCGTTTGGACCCGAGTTGTACCTTTGGCAAAGTCAGGCAAGTTTGCTAAAATATATTTGTTCAACATCCCTTCTCTCCACAAAAGGGCTAACAATTTTCATATAGAATCACTTATTTTTGAACACCCTGAATGCATTAGTTTCCCTTTCATTGTCGAGACTGAAATATTTCGTGACCGATACCAATATCGAAGTATCATCGTCGATTTCAGGAAATTGAAATCGTTCCGGCGTTTTCACGATATCGATAACAATTGTATCCTAAGGATAAGGGACTTTTCTCACGTATCCGAGACGCGATTAACCGGGACGAAAATAGCTCGGTATCATCGATCGGTTCGCGATTGGAACGGATATAAATAATTCGGTCGCGTGACGCGTTTAATCGCGTCGCTAATATTAAACCGCGAATGCAGCATGCACGACCGACCGTCCGACGCGTTGTCATTCATGCGAAGATTAACTCTACTTGAACCAATGTTTCGTTAATGGGAGACGATCGACCTTCGATAACTCGATGGATCGTTTCTTAAACGAGTCCCGTTTTTTCTAATCACTTCGCAGAATAGTGAAAAAGCATTAAAAAAATTGAATTAAATAAATGAATCACCGATATATTAACAATTTTAAACAGTGAATTGAGGAAAGTCTTAATTAATAAAAGTTACTGTACGAATACGATAATTCTATATTGTCTACATTGTTAGCGCGATAACACTGAGTGTAATAATTAACACATTGATTGACAGTGAACAGAAGAAAAAAGTAGATAAACTTGGAACAACACAGGGGGACAAAATGAGAGTGTAAATTTAAAAATGTACCGATCGTATCCGTAATAATAATTAGTGTTTTAATATGACTGTCTAGAAATGTCCATTTTCACTGTGCCCGGCTGACGTGTTAATAATTCACACCACCATGTGTCTTGCCACGCATAGCCGTTTCTACTGCTCCAGTCACGCGTTGAAACGCCACTATCTATGTGTTCTTTCATTTGCACGTGTGTAATTACTATCGAATATCCTTTAATCTGTGTAAATACTGTCGTGAAAATGAATGAATAACACGCTCGATAGATGTGCGATACTATAACACTTTGTTACAATGTGCAGATAACAAAAACAGGAATATAACGAGACACTTTGACAAAAATCAACAATTGCTTACGATTCATTCGAAAGCTTATCAAGCAGTATTAAAATGAAATTGCTGATTGAAAGTTATTCGTCGGAAACTAAAATATAAAAATTTACAAGACTTATCAGGTAATCTAGCATTTAATAAATTAACCCTTATATTTAATAAGTCAACGCTATACGTGTACAACGCTTTAATAATACGGTAACTTCTGATACCTTTACGAGTTCATTCTGATTCCTGATTACAAAAGATAGCGGCGTTTCCCGCGTCATCTGAGCGAAACTAATTCAATTACCTCGCAGAGCAGGCAGCTCCTTCCGTCGCGTTTCGAGACGAGTAGACACGCAGCGACGAGCCGACGTACGTATCCTGAATCGTTGCTTGCGAACGAGCCTTTGTTTCACTTATTCCACTCTGGACGGACGGATCCTTGGGTCGAGGATTGCTTGCACCTTCGATCACCGGTCGCGTTTCCTCCGGGGCCCCGAACGATGATGATCGCGCGTGACCCGATCGGTTCATTCAACACGCGCCCGGTACACGCTCCTTGCCAGCTTCCTTTGTTTTGTTGCGCGAACAAATGACCGCCGGTTCACGGAGGGCGTGCTCTCCCTCCGCGGGGAGAGGGATCATCGATCGTCACTGATCGTTAACCGTAGAGACACCGTAATTGCCGCTCATTAGGGGGCTAAAGGAGCGTATTATGCGCGCTGAAAAGAAGGAACGTCGAGGCGGATTGCCGGAGCCGTGGAACACGGACGCCGAAGCGAAACCCGGCCGCGTGCGAGAGAGAAATGAGAAAGGAAGGAGTTGATGTAAAAAGATAAGAAGAAAAAGAGAAGAAAGAACGAGGAGATTTCGAGGCAGAGGGAGGAACCGTGGAAGGCGTTGAAAAGAGTACTCGAGGTACGTGAAGGGGCTCATGAGGTAACCGATACCCTCTCTCCCAACACTGTGCTTTGTTCCCGGTCCTGGAAATGAAATATAGCGTCGAAATGCAGTCGCGGTGCCTCCCATTTCTGTATCGATGGTTAATATCTCCTAGCCGACGAATTTTATCTTTCTAACTTGCTTCGTTGCTGTTCGGTTCATCGTAAATAATATTTCAAGTTACCAATTTTTATAATTTACAAGGTACACCCAAAATTGGTCATTTTGTTGCAAGGTTGCAAACAAGTCTTTAACCCTTTACCCTACAATGTCGTGTCACACTCGTGAGGAGTGCCCACTCAAGGATTGCCAAGGGTGAAATATTAACCCCAACTAATTCACCCCTTAGAAAAATTATACGTTAAGGGGTTAAATGAGTTCAAAACTTTCTTATTATTTATCTTGAATCCAGAATCTATTAAACTAAGTTCACAAAGAACTCCCAGGCGTTTTACAACAATTATTAATGTTAGCGTATTCTATAATTCCGCGAAGTTTCGAAGGATTCCTGATCATTTTACACCTTCTTTGTATCTTCAGCGGCCGATAATACGCTCGCAGATAAATAATACCGCAGACCATTAAGGATTCACGCGAGGGGATTCACGCGGGCCGACTCTGTAATCCACTTGAAGTTCCTCTCAGACGGCGGAAATGAAATATAAAATTCTATCGCGTGAATCGAATTCAGACACCTCTCGGTTGCCGCCACCGTTTGAACCCGTCCGTCGCGCGCCGGTTCATCGACTTCTCTCGCTTTTCTGTGGCTTCGTTCTTTGGATCCTTTGAAATCCAGTTCCTAGGCAGGTGTCGAGGAACGCGTAACGAGCAACGAATCGGCCGACCACGCTGTGTGTATCGCATGATATTGAGTAACTCGGAAAAGGGGTGCCGACGAGGAGATACCTCCGCCTCGTCGGCTGACCTCAGCCCCTGCCAACCGATCCACTGAAACGAGCTTCGATCACCTGACACTGTTCATTACACACACGTGCGCCGCAACAACTGCTCCCCGGATAATTAACGATATCGAGCTACGTAAAAAGAGGTAGGGGGGAGCAAAATCAACGAAGAGCCGGACCGAAATCCAATAAAATCCTGCTCGAGCGCCTCGCGTTTGATTCGTAGAAGGTGGAACAACGAGCGTTCGACGAGCCACGGAATCGGCCCGAGACTTGTATTACGCTAATCGATCGAGCTACGAATCAATTAACGTCACCGACAGCAGCTACCGACTACTCGGTTGCCAACTAGAAAACTTCGTCCTACCCGTTCGAGATCATTGGGATCCTTTAAACGACTCCAGAATTCCCCTGGCTAGAATCGATCGAACGGTTTATTATTACCGTCTCCTCTTCCTGTACCCTGATCTATTAACGTAACGATCTAGCAAAAGTGCTTCTTTAGAAAGGAAATAAGAGAGAGGGAGAAGGAAAAAAGAGCATCTTTGACAGTCAGAGGACCTTCGTACGCAGCCACTACCACCTGTGATATAGAGTTCCAGCGGTCCGTGATCAAGGTGTCCGGTTACCTGGTTGGAGCAACCTACCTACGTTGCTCTCCAAGGACTACCTTGTATAGGAGACGGTCCTCTCTCTCTCTCTCTCTCACTTCGTGTCTATCTCTTTTTTCCTCTCAGTTGTTGCTCCAGCAAGAGAGTTCGGGGGTGTATCGAATGTCCTGCCATCGTGCGGTCTCGTCTATGGTGTCCGGCTACCCCTCGCTCGTTTCACGGTTAATTAAGCGGCTGACAATCTGACCACGAGACGGTTAGCGGCCAGGGGGGCCCGCGATCTTCAGGAACTCGTAAACAGAAGGAATTCGTCGAGCATGAATGAAGACGAGAAGAAGAGGAACAAGAAGAAGACGATGTAGCCGTGAGGGAGAGAGGGGGGGGGGGGCGCGGACCCATGGACCACGGCAAGAGATATCGATCATCCTGAATTGTCGGCCCACCTTGCCAAGACCCATAGTCGGCGGCCCGTTTTTTTAGAACTTTCTACCGAATACTAGGGCCCGTCGTGTGTCCTGTCCGCCTTCGCGCGGGATCGCCGCGCGCAAACGCGGCTACAAAAGGGCCCCGGCGACTTTGGTTACCGGACCAGATCGGATAGATCGATGAACCTGATTCGTCGGATCGAACCTTCGCTGCTTTTTTGGAAATATCGTCGCGGTAGACTGGGCCCGCGCCGATAGATTTACGGGAATCGATGCCCCGGTGGTTCGTCCGTCCGATATTCGATTCCCGTCTGATCCCATTGCCATTACCAAAACGATATTACGCGCCGGGTTAATTCAAGAATCGACCCAATTTCACTTTCCTGATTCGATAATTCTATCAACGGCGCTCGTGTTGTTTCAATTTTAGAACGTGTAACCTACAACTAACATTCAGCTCTGATAATCTTGATAAATGGAAATCGTGTACCAGATTCTCGTTTCGTTTAACAGCTGATATATATTTTAGTCCGGCGGGGCAATTAAATCGCGCACATTAATTCGATAATTGTATTTTAATCTTAGAACTTGTAGGCTTAACTCGTCTAGTTATCTTCTTGAAATTCCATCGTTCATTAGGAATATAAAAATATTCAAGATAACACGAAACAGATTACGAACATCTCACGAAACGTTACACGCCACGCCCGTCTACATGGTCGTGCGATTTTGTTTGATTAAAAATAACGTACGAGCTGTTTCACTTACCAGTCGGTTTACGAGGATGTGGCTAGGCTCGTTCTGGTGTTTCCACGAGGTTCATCGAGCTGGATCGAGGAGAAACGAGAGCGGATTATATCGTCGAGTGGTATCGAAGGCATCGTCTCTAGTTTCTTGGCCCCACGGCTGATAGTTACACCAGGAGGCGGCCCCGGTACCTGCCAACAAACGACCAGTTGATGATTTAGCACATATTCGTTGAGAGCGAGGAGCCTCGTTCGCATCTCGATCGCCTTTTACGTGTACCGGTGCCCCGGCCGGAGCGTGATTGTTTTATAATTAAGCCGTTACAGGATAAGGCACGGACGCGCGGAAGGCGGTTAGTGATTAATTGTTTTCGAATTGAAAACCTATCGCGGTGCCGTCTTAATTTCATCGTCCTTGGCTAGAGTACAAGACCTGGAACTTATAGTCGTAATTACGCGGACCGTTTCCCCTACCGTGGACGCTAAAAAACTAATGAATAACAAACACACACATACACACACCGGTGGAACCAGTCTTCTTCGTGGCTTTACGTGCTCGGTTGGCCCCCCCCCCCCTTTAAAAGCATGGCCGCCACCGCGTTATTGAACTTTGTTCTTTTAGCCACCAAGCTGAAATTCTTATCCTGAATTTGCATAGATTAGAATTTTTGTTCGTTTCAAAGTAAGAAAAAAATTTGATTTCAAGGAAAGTTAATTAGCCTTGACTACATTAATTGTAACCGCAATTAATTACTAAACAAGGTAACATCATCTCCGTTCGAAAATCATCGAAGATCCACCTTAACGAAATTGAACATCAAAGACGCGATTGGTATCTCGCGAAAAAAATAGGAATCGTTTAACGTCGACTCGCGCAGGATTTATGTAAATTCCGGTGGAGTTTCGGTGCCGGTCTACTTCCCCGCAGAAACTTTTCTGCCGTTTCGGTGCTCACCCCTCGGCGACGCATGGCCCGGCCTGTTTCTCTTTCTATCATCGGGGAAATTCGGCGAGTCTCGAAAGCGCGCGCCACATTAAACGGAGCAAATAGACGGTGCCGGTGCGGGCAAAAGGGTGCCGACTGAAAGGCAAACAGTTTAGCTGGAAACAATTGACTGCAGATTGAAGAGAGAGAAAGAGGGGTTGAAGGTGGGTCCAGAACTGCGGAGAGGGTTGGAGGTGGAGGAGGAGGGTGATAGGTACCGGGAGAGACATCTGACGATCGATGCACGCGTCGCTGCCACGAGAGAGCGAAGTTACATCTGTCCGTCGATGAAAATAGATTTTGAGAGCCGTGGCCTGGCTCCGGGGGGTCCACGAAACGGCGCGAGAGGGAGGGAGGGAGGAGTTGAGTTGTTAAAACACTCGTTTCCAGACCAGGAATTCGTGTTTCCTCGTCACAATGCCAACGTCGCTTTGATCGAACACGGGGCAGCAGCGGAGGCCGAAACGTTGCGCGGCGAGAGGGTCCAGGGTCCGGGGAACACCGAAGGCAACGGCCACGGTTTGTTTTGTAACGTTTGTAAATTGAAAAAATTATCAACGGTATTATACGAGCGTGGCCCGATACAAAAGGGGCGGTAAATTGCGCTGGATTTCGTGTGCGGTCCCGCGGCGTGTGCATACATATTTTATATATCGACCAGTTCATTCGTACTTAATGTCCCGTGTTCTTTCCGCCTGCGATAACACACGCAACCGGTAAAAAACCACTCCATCCGCGCGAATCTGACCGTACAATCGAATCGTCGATGTTTCGCTGAGCGGTTTTATTAAACAATGCTTCGCGTCCACCGAACGTTGGTACGGATAGACAATGGCGGTGGTACCAAACGTGTGTTTCTTTCGCTTTGAATCCGGCCGGAAAACTTTGCCCCCCCAGAAAATTTGGCACGATTCAACGTAACGGACCGTCGAGATTTTCCAGGGAGGAAAAAAAAGAAATTCTCGACGATTATCGCGGAGACCGTGGCAAAAACAATGGTTCATCAATAAGAAAGAGATGTATCAGAAAAATTCCAACGACGAGGGGCGGAGAGAGGGGGCGGGGGGCACGACGACCCCTGCGTTTTGTCTCGCACGACCCTTTTAACGTCACTTAAAACAAAACACTATCGATTTGACCGTTTCTCCCCCTTTTTGGCGAAACGCACTCGAGGCTGACGGTGCCCAGGGGGGACGTTCGATGCGCCGAAGACAAGTGACACTCGATTCGACGCTACCTCCTACCCGCCGTGTTTTCTTTTTCTCCTTTTCACACTTCAACGTTCCACTTTGCCTTCCTTTTTGTCACCCCTCTGTCGAGCACCGATACGATCCGGGGCAAACAAAAAGCGTGGCCGATCGACCAGGGCCGAACCCGATAACGTCCTCTTCTTTCATCGAACACGCCGGCTTGATGAATTTCTTCAGTTCGGACGGATTGCTCGGATTGTCTTCTTAAATTCACCGGGGAGGGTCGCTGATTCGACGGTTAAAAATGAATTCGAGACTTTGCGGAAATGTAATTTAATCGTTTTCGCAAAATGAAATTCTTTGGTATTTAAGTATCTAATATTTTGAGTTATGAATATTTCTTGTACTTTTTTGCAAATTTATGCATCTAGGCAGAATATTGGTATTTTACTGTAAGAAGCAGAAAAAGGTAGAATAAGCTTGAGCTAAATGATTGCGTTACAGCGTAGAATTATAGAACGTCGCCTGGGTCGTTGAATCTTTAATCCTCTTTAATACTCGAGTACCGTGCCGAGGTCCTAGAAAATCCTTTGAATTTATTATTTTATTTCCAGGAAACATAGTACATTGTGTTTGTGACGTTTAGCCCTTTCTGCTGCACGAATTCAAACACAAGAAATGCCCTTCATTTGACAAATTATAAATGCATTAAGTCTGAAAAATTGTAATTAATCGGAGCAAGAAAATATTTCAGGGAATGTTTGTGGTATAAATGCTATTTGACGAAACTTTTAATGGCTTCAACGTGATAGAGAACGTGTTAAATAATACGTCTTCATTACGCGTCGATCGTAGAGCTCGCGTGGCATAAAAGAGGTACGAACGGGGCTGGGTACAGCCCACCGAGACCTTTTTTACCCGGGTGTCTTTTTCTTTTTTCTTAGCCGGGACGGCAACAAGAAAATTGAATGTCGGCGTCGATCCTCTTGCTTCGTGCTTTTCCTCTTCCTTTTCTTACGGAGCCTTTCTTTCTCTGCTGCCCTTCGTTGTCCACCGAGTCCCATTATAAAGTATAATACCGGACTCGGTGTTTCCCAGATTATCGTCGCCCGGCCACGACGCGATACCCTACGCCTCGCGTGTCAATTAGACACGGTATATGAGGTTACAAAGTATGCCAGGTCTTTGCACCGCGCTCACCAAGCCTTGCCGGGCTACGACATCGTTTCCGATCGTTAGGCAAAGTACTCGCAGAAAGAACCGATCCGAGCTGGTATCACTTCCTTGAGCAGAGATACTCATCATACGTCATTTGGACATTTCTCGGTTACCAAATTACCGATTTAATAGTAATTACTAAGTTACTAAAGTATTAATGATTAAACTTACCAAATTACTAATTTACTAACTTACTAAGTTACTGTATTATTATCTACTTAACTGCTAAACCAAGTACACTTTTGTGGTTCACTGTACACTTCCCTCTACGATAAAAATCTAGATGAACGTTGAAACGGAAGACTGGTGTTCTCTTATACGCGGGCAATGCTGAAAGATTGATTTGTAGGTCAGAGTTTATAATTCAACTTCGCTTCCATTGAAATCCTTTAACACGTTCGCCGAACCACTGAGAATGGATATATGTTGCAAGACGTTCAAACTCTGATTATTAGAGATGCGAATAATTAATTCCCAATCAGTTCCGTTCTTGATTAAACTGTTTGGTGTAGTGATTGTTCTAGGGACATTTCGTTGTTTGCCATATTATTTGAAAGATAAGATATTCCTCTAAAGATATATAAATATTTAAAGCTAAGCTTTTAAATTTAAACCTAATTAAAACCAGAAACCATTCAGCATTTGCCAAGATGGTAGATTGAATCGTCAGTCGAAATATGATTGAATGGCATTGTTTAAATTACAAGTTTAGTCGGTTCACAGCTTCGATCAACCTTCGAACCGTTTCCCCCGTGTTCGAAGGCGAACGGCAGTAAATCTCCGCGGTTTAATCGCTCCTTTTTCCTACGGTGGCTCAATTCGTGGCAGTGATTGCACGCTGCATAAATTACTCGATTAACCGTGGACACGTTGCTCTAGAGGTAACGATTACACACGGTTTTCGATGCACACCGTATCGTGCCTTCCCGCTTCATCGAGGGCGATTAATCCTCTCGTCATTTATCTTGGCCCGTTCCGCAGAAAAAAAAAATGCCCCACCGTATACGGCCCTGACGCGCATCGCGGTGCAACGATGTTGTTAAAAGGATCAACCGACACATTAACGATGTTTAAGAGCGATGTATTTAGATCAGCCGGGGGAAAATCTGTCTATGTAACGAAGAATCAGCGAGACGAGCCGACGATCGTTTGTAATCATTTCTGTTAACCCTTTCAGGCTCTTTATAAAGTATGAGTGATTTGGATTTTAGGATTCAATATTTCTAAATATTCTAAATTACTCTTTGAATAACTTTCTGCAATTCGAATTCGCTCCCCGCCTCGAAAGCGCGCGCGTGTGCATAGAACTTTGCAGATACTTTGCAAAACGAATTGATTTAAGTACGGTCATTTATGCACGCACACGCGATCGTTGTCGAAATAAATCATCGTGAAAGACGAGTTCGCATGCGACCAGAAGTTTCATCTTTTTTTTTTTAATCCTCTTCCACGTACGTGGAAATTTATGATATCATCACGAACGAGGCACGGTTAATAGGTACTGCGCGGCTCGTAATCGGTGACCCACGGAGGTGGTGGGCCGGCCTTTATCGCGTCCGCACACCGGTTGATATTTTCACCGCTGGAAGTCGTAATGTCAAGAAACACACATCGTAATGTTATTAACTGCGATAATTATTATATGTCGTGGCTCGCTAATGACCGCGACGTCCCTAACGTTTCACAATGCGCGCCACGTTCCACGACGATTTTTCCACGGCGATTCGTGGCCGCGGCACGCGTTAACGCGGACCGAGTAATTAAGAATACCGCGAAACATTACAACCGCCGCGGAATAAAATGACCCGCGAATGGAACACACGGGTCGAAACGACCTTCTAATTGTTCCGTTGCGCAACGACCAAGCATCAATCTTTCGCCTCGCGTCCTCGAACTTTGTTTTTCCAGCGAAAACGGAAACGAACGTGTTCCCGATCCTCTTTGAAAAGGGACCGCGAAGGTATCGCTTTCATTCCGGGCCTCTTACCGGCCTCTACTACTGTGGTCTAAAAGAGCACTGCTCTTAAAAGGCCGTAAATCACGCGTTTCGCCTTCCTTTTTATCCGCCACCGCTGATTGTGCCATACATAAAATTACGATAAATTCATAGGGTTTCTCGTGCTGTCATGACCCGCGGCACTCGATTGTTCCTCGATGCTAATGGCCGAACCGCGAGATCTCGGTGGGTGGTGCCACTGATTGTCAACGAGAAACGGATTCTCCACAGATAAAGTAATCATACGTTGAACAAATAACGTTGTTCTTATTTTTCTTTTCCACTGAAAAGTGTAACGATCCGTTTCGTCGCGCTATCGATTCCAGTGGACGTTTGAGAACAACGTAATTGAAACAAATCACATTTTTAAAATTTTAATTCTTTAGAGTATTTTAAGTATTTTTCTTGTTTTAATTTGTTTTTCGTATTTGATGAATCAAAGTTCCGGTGGCAGTCGATTAAAATCGTTCCCGCGAAAGTGGTTGCGGTCTGACCGATTGACCAATAACGCAGAACACGACAGGTCAGAATGGAACAAGGATATCGGGAGTCTGAAAATTATCCGACTTCTAATTACGCGGCGACGATAAGCGCAATTTATATTCGGTCAGAAGCAAAACGCGGCGGACACGGGTAACGAACGATAGGACAAACTGGATTGTAATTTCTCCGCGAAACTAGTTTGATTAATGTACCGACGATCGCCGACAGCTCTAAACGCTATGGCCGAACGGCACGATATCTATTAAAATCCGATAGGAATTACGTGCCATTAATTAACCGA
This sequence comes from Anthidium xuezhongi, assembly GCA_022405125.1. Taxonomy (NCBI): domain Eukaryota; kingdom Metazoa; phylum Arthropoda; class Insecta; order Hymenoptera; family Megachilidae; genus Anthidium; species Anthidium xuezhongi. The sequence goes on from CM039637.1 coordinate 8,431,237, forward strand.
CTCGCTGAACCTTTACACACATCTGGCTGCACAATTTTTGCCCCGTTCGATACGTATCTTTGAACGAGTTGCTTTAATAAACACCGATCATTGTGTAACGCAATTACAAACTGGCCATTCATTGGTGAAGACCCGTTGCTCCAATTTAAATCAGTTCTGAGGAGCAGAAGTCCATCTTTTTTTCTTACAACGTGAAAGAAAAATGAAGGAGCGAAGAAATATTAGAAATAAAATCGAGCCCTGAAAATATTCAAACGACGTTACATATTTTCTTGCGTATCACTTTATGAGCGGTGGTTTCATCATCGTGGTCCGAAAGAATCGTCCGTTTCTTGCCGGGAAGCTTGATAAACGTCCGATTAGACGGGGGCACGCGTAAATCAAACGATGGCCTGTGTATCGGTGCGAAGGGTGGCGCGAGATGAACGTCGTTAGTTCAGCAGGATGCTGTTTTGACGGTGTAACAAAGGACAGGCCCGGCCGTGAGCAGACAAATGACCGTGGATCCGAGAACAAATGACAGTGGCTGTCCAAACGTGAACGCGGCTCTTTTGTGAACGCGCCTCATTACCGGCTGCTCGAAATTTTTCACATCCGCACGTCCTGACCCGGGCCGCGTTCAAGAAAAATTGATCGTCGCTCGTGCTCGATACCAGCCTAGGGAGAACACCTTCGATTCTACCCGACACCGATAGAAATCTCCTTCTCGAATCATCCGAACAATGTTCCGCGGGACTGATTGCCATCGTGTTGAGAATACGTGTGGAGAATTTATGACGACGGGATTTATTCGATAAAAGTGACGAACGAGAGCGAATGTAATAAGAAATCATCGAACGAACGTTTCTTGTATTAATTGGCAGTCGGTTGTTTAGGTTCGACGATGTATTAACGCTTTGATTGCCGCAGTGAAAACAGACGGGTGTGGTAAGACACACTTAAATTCCAATTATTGAGGATTCTTCATTCAAATTGCAATAGAAATTTCTTAAAGTCAATTATCTAATACTGGAATTATCTACCTTGCATCTGTATAAAAATCAAACTTGTCCCCCCGTGAAACGCAATGGAAAGGACAGAATTGGTCGGACCAGTGGCTGCATTCCAAGTAGAATCAAGTGTCTTCGTTGTGAAATCCAAGAGGGGGAGGAGGCAGGGGAGGGATCGTAAAGGTTACTTATCGTCCAAGCGAGGCGGTCGCCAATCGGTTATTTGCTTTTTCCATTGAACGTCGACGGGGCTGGCTGTGAAATCTCAGCCTTATGTTGCAACTCGCGGACTCGAAGGCGCGAGACGAAGCGCACACATCGTGCTCGTAAAGGCAAATAAGCGTCAAATGAAGCGTGCTTAAAGATCAAACGAGCAAGCAAACACGAAACAAGTGACGGGGCGTTAACGTGTCCCCGTTGTAAAAACACCGTCGCTACCGCGTGTAATGCCACGCTTTGCCTACGGGATTACCATTTGGACTAATCCCGGGCTTCTAGGCGTGCCGTGAAGGGCAAACATAAACTTGTAAAATGGAAAACAACGAGGGTGGGTGAAGTAAGAGGATAGGTTTAATCCATGGCCGAGGAAATTGTCATCTGCTCGTCGATATATCGCGTATCAATTCGATATAACCTATTTAGGGTGGTTCCCAATGAAAACAATCTAACAATCTTCTTACAGAATATTACCACAAAACCTTAAATTTCCTCGAATTGACACCTTCCTTCCTAGCTGAACGGTGATCCTTCCTACCCACGTAACAAATGACACCTCAAACAAGTTCGAAGTTTTAGCAACAAATATCAATTCATCTTTCGTCGTGTGAGACAAGCGCTAACAAGAATCAGCCTTATTCGTATCGTCTAGTGATTGAACACGAGGAGAAACGATACTCGGTCAGCGGTCATCATGGAGGATAGCCGAAGCAAGCCCGGGAGAATTCGTGTTAATCGGGTGGCGATGATCGCGACGGGGTTGCTTTTACTTGTCGAGTCATCAAACAAAGATGGCCGCCGGTTCCCGTGGCGTCGAGTAGCCGTATTTGTAAAACAAAGAGGTGACCACCTAGATCCCCGCCACTTATTTACATAAATATGTGCAGTTTCTGTGGATTCATCCATGCCGCGATTCCTCCCCACCCCCAACCGGACAGGAGGGGATTGTTGCTGCCTCTTCGCGTGATTAACTTGTCACGAAACACTATAGTCACGTCTCGAGCTATTTATTAGACGGATAAGGATCGACCATGATCGCGTTGGCGCGCGAGACCAATCGTGTGCTTCGTGTTCGATTCGTGAGGATGAAGATCTCCCGGTTGGCTGGTTAGCTCGCTGCGTGAGCGACGACGAAGGTCCCCCTTTTGCCCCGGTGTAGCCGATATCCTGAACGGAACCGAGCAGAAAGTCGATTCGTTATCTCTTAGATTGGTTTCTTCTCGCGCCACATTTCCGAGATCATTCTTCTTTGTCAACGGGCGCCTTTATCTTTTCGATTAGCGAGCCTGGATCATCCCGTCTAGAAAACGAGCTTTTTTAATCGAGACACCTGACACCGGGCGCGGATTCAATCAACCCTTTCGTGACTCTCATCGATTCTCTTCTAGCCGCAGAAAAGTGTACTTTCCATTTTGGGTAATTTTCTTTTTTGTTACACCGTTTGGATCAACGAAGACAATTTCACGATGTTACGAAGTGATACGCGCCGTTCCGTGTAACGAACAGGAGTAGACAGAAAAAGCGGGCGACGATTGTCGGCAAATCGCTTTGGTTCAGCATCGTCCACGAAGGAATGTCGATAGCTCAATTCGGCGTGTCTGTGAAACGCATTCCTCAGCCTGCTGATTCCTCGCGTGTGTCTCCTGAAACGCGTCCGCGCAATTTCGCGGGATGAGAAGCAGGAAATGCCCACGGAGAGCCACCTGTCGTTCCCGGCTAGTTACGCCGTGCAGCTTTCCGCTTTGACGCCGCGTGTCATCCGCGATTTCGTGCGAACAGAATTCAACATGTTCGACGGGAACGATTTTCGAATAAAAATCCATCCTATTCCAAGCGAAAAAAAATGATCCAAGGAATAGACGATTGGAGATTTTATAGCTTGGAATATCCGCAGAGCGGGTACGATTGATGGCTCGCGAGTATGCGGAAAGTTAAACGCAAGGAAGTTGCGCTATGACGATTCGATTCGAAAAGTCGAAGATTTATGCGATTCGTATCGCGGAATGTTGCGACGCAGACCGTTTCGCTCGTTCGGTTAATTATCCCTTACTAATCAGCCAGAGGTGAGGCGCGCATCTGGCCCTTGAGCAAGGGCCCCAAAGGCGAGCACAGCCGCGATGGCACGACGATAATCGCAAATTGGATTATAATTTGCAGGAGATAAGTCACGCTCGTCATCTCGACTGCGAAATGGTCGGGAATCGAGAGAGCGGGAGAGAATCCGTACCGTGGACAAAGACGAGAGACACGTGTACGCGTTGCTGAAGAGCCCTTCGACCCTGTTCCTCTCTTCTTTCTCCCCCTGTCGCCGATTACCACCCTCTTCGTCAATTATTTAGTAATTGAATGCGAGGAAGCAGAGAGTCATCGTTTAAATTATCGTTCCTGGTAAGCCACCGTACGCGTTATTGTTTATCACCCACGAGACGTAAGGAAACGGACTGTCAAAGTATTAAAGACTCGTCATATCGATACGACACATCGTCGTCAATACCAAAAGAGTTAAACCAAGTAGTAGGACGCTTTACCCCTCCGGCGCCATTTTTCCTAGGAAAAGTGAAACGCGAAGAACCAACAACGGCGTTATCACGTCGAGGAATCGTTTCCCCAGTCGGAAACCTCGGTTTTCTCCGTAAATTAGGGGCCCCGCGGCTATTTTCGATGGCGGATGTGACGTTGCAAGCTTCGGAAGTGGCCCTTTTTGTCGGAGCCGCGGACCATCCGCTCGGACGGCCGGCGCTAATAGCGGTTTGCTGCCCTGTCTGCTCGTTTGCTGTTAAGCATCTCGCTTTTTTGGCGGTCCTTCTGTTTTCGAAGCGAGTCCGCGGCCGGCCCGGTAAAAAATATTCACTTTGCCCTGTCGAGAAGTTCGTTCCAGATAAAGAAGCGTACTCATCGTCCAGTTTGTTACAGGTTTTCTTTCATTTGAAAGACGACTCCCGGTCTTATATTACGAGCGTCGTCGATTCGATTGGACCCCGGCCCGATCGTTTCGATCGATCGATTAATTAACGTCGGCCATTCAGAGAGTTACTTTCAAATTTAATAATGCTCCGGATAAAAGACGATAAAAAAGAAAGAAGGAGAAGGAAAAAGAAATCCATCCGGACGACGAGCTTCCCTTTAAACAATAATGATCCCCTGTACGGTAATTCGGAGGCTGTTGCAAGAAACGAGACTCGCTAGGACGGTTATAATGATCGTGTAACGAAACGCGAGAGACCAGCTATCCGTTGCCTTTTTTCTCCCCCTCCTCTCTCTCTCTCGAGTCTCCTCTCTATTCCCCTCGTCGGGGCCGTACCTGAAAAGCGGACGAATGAGACGGCGATTTCTTCCTCTCGGTGATCCTCTTGCTTCTAACAGGCGTGCAAGCCGTTCACGTAAATGAGACCTCGTTAAGTGTCAAGCTCAAACAGCGTAATAGAGATTGTCTAATTATTTGCAAAAAAGAAACGGAAGAAACGAACCGTTGCTTTTTCTCCGTCCCTAACCTTGTTCTCTGTATTTTTCGCCGGTATCTCGTTTCCCGGTCGAAGAAAATTCTTGATTGTGTTTTCGAAACCGGCCTCGAGGAAGAAACCTTACACGAGTCGATTTTATTCCACGCTTCCGCGAATTGTTTTGTTTAGTTAGATTAGCGGTTGGAAATTCTGAAACTGGATGGTTTATTAATAGACGTGTAACGGTATGCGTGTATGCGCACGCCTTTCTCAATCGATGGATTAATAAATATTACACGAAACATTATACCCGGTGTAACAGTGTTTGCGACATCTTGCGAGCCGCGATCGAGTTTTTCCCAATTTCCGGTAACGCGCTGGCTCTCGAAGTTTAATCAGCGCTCAAAGGACAGCGTCGTGTAAATAGCTGGTCATTGGACCTCAAAGAAAGAGCGCTATTAATCCAGCAGGTTCGTTCTAAACCGGTTTTATCGTTTTGTCGAATCGAAATTTCTTCAGCGAGACGCCTAGTTACCGGACGCGTAACTCGCTCGTTCTTTCAGGGCCGGGAAAAATCGACCCAGGAACAAAAAAAAATATTGAAAGAAAATACACTGGTTCGTGGACAATGGGAAGGAGCTGTTCTCGCGTTACGCAAAGAGGTCTCAATTCCAAAGCGTGTGCCGCGAGGTATCGGTGCGGTTCCGCTAGCGTTCTAATTACACCGGAAATGGAAAAGCGACGAATGTGTCAGAATGCCCTGGACGAGAAAACGAAATTAAATAAAAAAAAAGGAACACGATCAGCCGGTTGCGTAATAATCGCGACCCACCAGCGAGCGAACGCGTGGCTATCGTTTAAAGCACGATTTCCTCCGTTCGCCACCGTGCACTTCCTGTCTGCGCGGACCTCGAGCCTCGTACTTTTTCGTGTAATAACACGGTGCAATTAGCGGCGGACAAAGTAGCGATAATTACGGCCGTGTTTTTAGATGCGGCAGCCTGTTCGCGATCCGCGTTAAAGAAGAATTTATGGCGGCGGAGTTAACGAAGCGAGCCGGGGAAGAAGGCGGTCGACGTTTCGGCCAGGATCCGAAACGGGCTTTCGCAAAAGTTTCGCGGAAGCGGTTTTCGGGGTTCGTTGAGCGACCCAGAAACGAATCGGAAATCGAAAAACGTTTCCGTTCGATGGAACGATCGGTGACACGCGCGCGACACGATTTTCTAGCGCGAAACGTCGTCGATTAAAAGGATATATGTACATCGATGAACTGGATTGACCGTTCGATGCCTGTTGTTGACCGAATCAAAATACAATCTCTATAATTTTGCAGATATCATAAATTTCAAGAAATAATAAAAAATTGCTATTGACTCAGAAAGTCCTGTAAAAGTGATTCACCAGAGAACACGCTTAAATAATCCTCTCCATTTATTACTTTCGAATGGGAAAAAAAAAGTTGACCAAGCAGAGTACCATACGCGTTAACGTCTTTCTGGTGAAAGTAATTAAACGGGCCAACGATACAGAGCCGACGAAACGAGAACAACAAGATCCCGAACGAGTTACCGGTTGATGTTTCGGGCGGTCGGAAACATCCACCGGGCTCAAGTTTGATTAATGTCGTCAACGTAACCGCACGGTCGCGAGTACGTTTTTGAACGCGCGTGAAAAATACCGTCGTTACCCGGGGAACACGTTAAAATTAATCCTCGACCGGACGGCGGAGATAACGGATTAATTAGCGCGGCAACGGGCAACGCGAGTCGAGTTTTTGACCGGTCATTTCGCCGCGGTGTGTCCAGCGGCGGCAGCTTTTCGGCGTAATCGACCGACAGATACGATCTAACACACAGCGTCTCGCACGCGCGTGTTCGTTGAAAAGCGTTGTAAAACCCTCTCGCCAGGATAAAAAGTACTGTAATGCGTGCCGCATGAGGCGCACGTCGAAATCTGCATGTAATCCAGCGCGCGCGTCGAGTTTCGGGGAAATTACGTGGACGGTGGCGATCAGTCGCGCAGATAATTTCACGAAACTTCTTCGAGTTATCGGCGCGATCGAGAGCGTCCAATCAACTCCTCGCGCCGCCATTAAGCTTCTTTCCTCGCGCGGTAAAGGGCCTCGCCTCGGTGTTCGCGACCTTAATGTCCGGGGCCGGTGGTGCGTTTCCACATGCGCGTACCACGGACGACCCCGTCGGTGTTAATGACGCGGGTATCTGCATGCCGCCCTGTCAACCCGTTGCAAATGTCTTAACAAGGGCCCGGTCATTGCGTGAGCTGTAATTATTCGGGCATAGGCGTCTTGCGAGGCGTTGGCATTAACGGTAATGTCCTGATCCCTCGCCAGATACATTCATTATCGTTTTGAATACCATTCGAGCTTTCAAATATATCGTCAACGACTCTGGTAGTTAGCTTTTTTGAAAAATCGTCCCTCTTATCAAACGCTATTATTCATGGTGATCATCGACGAATTCTTTATTAACCTTTCTTCGTTAATCTTACTTTCTTGCTAATGAAATTGCTTATTTTCTTTTTCAATTTTTTTCACCTTATTGTTGCGACGGTCTGAATTCTTTTGTGTTTTTAATTTTTTACAATTTGGATTTTCAATGGAAAATTAGTTGAAATACCTCTGATTTTTTTCAAAATTTTATACAATATTGGAATCATTTTACGGCAATATTAATAATTAAAGATGTTATTTTGAATTTTATAGTAACAGTGTAGCCATGGATAATAAAATCCAGACTACTTGAGTATATTTCTCGATAACGTTCTAACGCATTAAAGTAATTTTGGTAGACCTTGAACGGGGTGTTACCTTAACCATCCCCGAAAGTTAGCGGGATGGAAAGGGATGGAAACAAAATGGAATCACGGAGGAAGCTTGAGAAAGGGAGAGAGCTATAGCTATCAGGAATTTATGCGCCACCGGTAATAGAGTTTCCTCGGAACGCAATGTTGACTCCTTTGTGGGGCGCCGGGGGGTGCGTAATAAGTTTCGAGACCTTACGTCTGGCTAAATTACGCGGTGTACGTGTATTATTATTTAACAAGGTATTCATGGTAACGTATCCTTGCAACGGATACGGAAAAATTACTCCTTCGTTTCACATCGATCAGAGTTTTTATACACAGACCATTGCAAATTAATAAAATCATCCAGAAGGATGGTTAAAATAAATTCAATTATTTCTAGAATTTTGGGAGGAAAATATCTTGGAATATCTTGAAAATTGAAAAGAATGATAGACAGGACATTTCGCACTGGCTTCGCAGGGTGTATTTCGGTAGGAAGAAAATCGACATGGCGAGCTTATTAAATTTGACACTTCAAGAAGCTGGAACATTGAAAAGGGGCCAGGAACATCGGCCGACACGCGTTACCCCATCGCGAGCGAGCAACCACCCCGTGGACGAGTATCCTGACGCCTCGGGGGAACAGGGATTCGCTAATTTTACCCAGGACACGCGGCTCTGTGAAAATACTCTGCCGATAAAATAGTTCGTACTCCAGCGATTCCCCTGGGAAAACAGCCACGGGATTGCGTTCCTCTCGAAACTGCAAAAGCCGAATATAGTAATCTTTCACAACACAAAATCTCTCGCGGAAGATTTCAAAAATATTTAAGGGTAGTTTTTGACAAACTTTATATTCTGTTTCCACAATATTTTAAACGAAGAAATTCCTAATAATATAGGCCATGATTTTTAATAGAAATTCAAGTGTTACGTGGGTGACAAAGTGTTAAATTGATATAAAATATTGAAACATACTAAAGCAAATTTTTGCGGTTGCTAATTAAAAAGGACTTAAAAATATCAAATATTCGATAAGTCGGTGGTGTATTCCATCAAAAAGGACTCGATCGAGTCCGATTCATTGGAGCCCGACGATCGTTTCTATCCGAGCGAGGGGGAGAGACGTTCTCGAAGCCGAAGTCGAAGGCCGGCTCCTGGGCCGGCCCGTTCCCGAAGAAGTATCCTCGAAGATCGGTTAAAATTGGAAAGGTCCTCGCGCGTGGGGTCAATTCATTGTTGAAGAGGCTATTCTTGACGCGAAATTGCCTGAAATTGGTTTACACGGACACGGTCGGCACGTCAGAAATTGATTCGCACTCCTCCTCTCTGCCGTGCACCATCCCCCTCGCGCACCCCCTTATGGGATACTGAATGCGTTTAATTTTTCTGCTCGGCTACGTTTATTCCCCACGGGCCGTCCAGCGTTTCTATCGACGCAAAGGAGAGGCTGGATAAAACGGGAAGAGGAGGAGAAAAGGATCCAGCGAATTCCACCTTGACGAACAAAAATCCGCTCGAAGGAGGACCGGTGTATATTAATCAAACGAGCGCCCTGGGCGAAACCGGAGAACCAACGTAATCTGGAAACTATAATGCCGCCTCCGCGAAGGTCGTTCAACGAATATACACGTAGCCGCTGTCATTGAACGTTCACCGGGTGTACACGGGGTGGCAATTTCCTCGTTCGCACCCGTCGACGAACAGAACAAAAGAAAGCTCGCTCGAACGGAGCGATTTCGGGGGTGGCTGGCCGTCGGTAATGTCTTTAATTCAGCAGTCGTCGAAGACGCCTCTGCTTTCGTCTCCGGATCGAGTTATCGTGGGGAATGAGAAAAATTAATAAAATGAATCAACAGCCGTCGACGACGCCGTGGGGGGGCCTCTCTCGCCTCTGTCTCCCCGGGAGAGAGAAACACAGTCTGTCTGCAGAAATTAGCTAAACGGATTCTTTCTCGACTCAACTCGATTCAACTTCTTGCCCGTTCGTAATTCGTAGTCGCGTCTAATCACGGTTAACTAATTTTCTCGACGGATTCTGTCTCGTCGGCGGACGAGGTTGCATAAATCGATGCCTTTGATTAACATAAATCGTGTTATTCAAAATATCTTTACACTTTGAACATTTTCTTATTCTAAGTCTGAACGAACCTGGATGAACAAGAGGAGAAGGGGTAGAAACTGACAAGCTGCAGTATCGAAAACGGTCGAATTTCTAACGAGCGTTAAAGCCAGGCAAAAACGCCACCAGGCGCCTCTGTATAGTTTAATTGCTTAATCAGACGCAGTAAATCTTGCGACCGGGCATTTACGAGTTTCCTGCGCGAACATTCTTTGATTTCGATCGAGATGGAATACTTTGGTGCAGTTCAAAACGTCACGCAAGTTCGTCTGTGATCCATACATTTTTATTGTAACATTTCCTAATTATTTTTCTATAAACTGCCAACAAATTTTGACGCAAAATACAAGAAAATATGACGAATTAGCTGCCAACAAGATACTATATTCGTTAAATAATATCTTCCCTTCGCTTGATACACATCGTGCTGGCCCACGTGGCACTGGGCGCGTTAATAGAAATATTCAGTAATTGCGGGTCGTGAACACGGTCCATTAGACGGGGAATACGGTATGTAATTTGCGCTACGTGCACGTCGGATATTTTAATCGTATAATTGCACGAAGCGTTGCATCATCGCGATACCGTGTCGAATCGAAGCAACAGAGAGAACAGCGTGAAAATTACGAGAAACAGATCCCCGGTCCGGGCGTCGCCGTCGATCGGGATGAAACTTGAATGGACGGCGTGTTTCGTTTTTCTTTCGTTAAAACGAGGCGATCCGGCGTAACACGAGTCTCGTTTGTGGTCTCGTTAAGGGAACACCCGGTATATTTAAAGGGGGATAACCGTGACCGGTGATGTAACGCTACACTGTAGTCCTGATCCTGATCCATAAATGAGATGGTATCTCCGGCGTCCTGGACGCGACGCGTACATTTGACGCGTATATACCTGGGGCCGTGGCGCGTTACACGCACGTATGGCGTGCGTATTATGCTGCAGAAAGGTATCGAGTGACCCCTGTAAATTCTTCGTCGCTCGAACGAGCCACGGAAAGTTATTTCCTATCTAAAGAGGCATCTTGCCTCGTTGATCCTTCTGGAACACCTTCTGGAGCGTACACGTATCTTCTTTTTTCCTTTCTTTTTAATTATTATTAACCCTTGAACGGTGGATCTCTTTTCGTTTTCGTTCGATTAACTATTCTGTCCGGCATTCGTTAGCCATATTATTATATTTAAGATACAAATATTAATTGCCTCGAAGGAAAATCCAGCAGGAAACGTGTTAATTTGAATAATGCCTAATGAAACCTCTGTAAAAGTTCCACGATAGCACTGAAACTGCTTATTAACCGTCTGAAGGTTGAAACGTCGCGGTTGAATTTTTGCTCGTTCGGTGGAAACGATTATCGCTCTGAAATCAATAGTTGGCCGAGGTAAATGTGTCAAAGTTACACTTCAGGGACTTCGAAAACCTACCGTTGAATATTTGATGCGTCGAGCGTTATTGGTCGGTCGTATTGTTCGTTTCCAGTGATAAAACAAAGATTACATATCAGAAGTCACCATTACGCTGGAACGATATCGTTTTTTAACCGGCTGGGAAAGGGCAAAGAACACAAAGAGTTACAGAGACTACGAGATCCGGCGTTGATAAGGAAAAAATGGCAATCGATCGGGTTCGAACATTTTCTGTCACGCGATTCGTGAATTATTTTTTCGGATATAATGGAAACGAATTATATCCGGGGAAAGTCCGTCGACGACGAATACACACCCCCGGCGGGCGTCCCGCGACGATTTTTACATTTGAATCTTGACAATGACGACACCCGCCCTCGGGCTATGAAAACGTTACCCCTATCGCGAGCAATGATATCCCCCTAGTCGGTCACTGGTGCATGAAACAGTTAAGCATCGACAATGTAAGCCAATCAAGGGGTGGATGTATAAGGGGTGTATCACAGAGCGGGCCGCGGTAATCACTCGGAATTGCGTTAAATTTTTACTCCCGCGACCCCGAGGGGTTTGCGTCTTGGTCTTTTGATGGCAAGATCGACAATCGGCTAACGATGAATTTAACTGTCATAATACTAACCTCGTCACACAATAGCAATCTCAGATCCATGCTCCAATGATAAATCAAACGCTGCTTTGAAATATCCTATATTTCCTTTGTTATCAATTTCTAATGTAATTTATCCTCTTTTTAAAATAAAATATTTTTAATGATTTAAAGTTGAAAATCATGGTTTCTATAATTATTTTATTTTGATAAATATTTAAATAGCCATTAAATCTTCTTATAATATTTATCTCTCACAACGCGTGTATCGCGTTATAAAAGAGCCTCTATCTAAAGTATTATTCTTCGAGCTATTAAACTTGAAAAGTTGGTATCCAATTTGAGGCTCAGTGTCGCGGAAGCGTGGAAGGGATGAAAGGTCTTCGCCGATTGATAATTCGCCGAGTTTAGAACTATTTCTGTAACGTACCCCGTAGACCACGGGGTCCCGGTTAGATTCCCTTTGGAAGTGGCCTGGCAAAGCCCCACGGGGGTTTCGAGGGATATTACGGGGCAACAAAATAATAACACGAGAGGCGAGGGAGGCAGAGCAAGGTTGAAGAAGGACAGTAAGGTGGCCGGGGGAGGTTTTAGGGCGCGCAGCGAGCAAAACACACACGCACGACGACTAAAAGGCTTACGGGGTAATTTTGCGACGGCTTAAGGCCAGACCAATCTGATCCATCCCGCGTGTACACGTGAAATCTTACACCCGACCGTGCCGTACGATATCTTCGTAACCGAAGAGACAAAAAAAAAAAGAAAGAAGACGAAGAGAGAAGGGAGGAAGACAACGGAAGAAACATGAAAAGAGGGAAAAAAGAAAAGTCGAGGACCCGGCGAAACGAAGAGAGACGAACGGGTGGTGCACCTCCTTTGAAAAACGATACAGGGTTGCCTGAATGGCCCTTCCACCGCTCTTCCCTCCGTCTCATTCTCGTCCTTCGTGTCTGCTTCGTCCTCCTGCGCTCTTTTACACGCTTCTTTCCCTTCTTCCCGTCTACTTGTTTTCGTCGTCCGGTCTCGGTTGCCCTCGCGGTGAACACGAGCCGCGGACTTCACGGGCTGTCGCGCAGAATTTGGCCGGCGAATTTTTTCCCTGGAAATGGTTAATTGAGCGTGCGCCGGTGCAAACGAGAGCCTATACCGGGGGCCGTTTCCTCGTTTTTTCTTTTTTTTTTTTGCTCCTCGTATCTCTACCTCACTACTCCGGGGCTTCTCGCTTCACTAACGCTCCACGGACCTCCTTATGTTACGTCCTCCGGTAATAGGAATTAAGGGGGCTCCTCCTTTGCTCCGATTTTTCGGGCAACTCGATACACTCCCGTGCGTCGAAACTTTGTTGTCCCTTCGCTTTCGTCAAACTTCGTACACGTCCGCGAATCGTCCTCTTATCATTTTCGCTGATCGAATCGACGAGGTTCGTTAAAACGATGCTCGTGAATGAAAGACGGTCGCCTGATGAACGGCTCACGGAAGACAGAGGGATCGGTAGGGAGGGAAGAGGAATAAAAAGAGAAGGAGAGCATATTTCAGAAGCGAAACTTAATTTGCCCCGAAGTGTGCCACGGGACTCGAATCAATTCGAGGGCTCTCGAACCTCGGAGAGCCTCTAAGCGACGGCGCGTGCCTCAATCGGATGCCATTGAAGTTCCTCTCTTTCTCGTCATGCGATAATTGAGAGACATCGATTGCGGTGCACTCGTTTCGCCTCCTATCCGATCCGCCCTGCGCTCGATGTCGCTCGAAACTCGCCTTGCCGTGGCATCCGTCAGAAACGCCAGTTATTTAACCCTAAAACGCCCAGGAGGTGTCACGAGACTTGAAATCGGCCTAAGAGAGGGTGAAACGATTCAAAAATTACCGTTAGAAAGAGATTTACTTAAGAATATTTAATTTGAAAAAATTTTGGCAAACAAAAACTGCAAGATTCAAAAGTGCTTACGAGGAGAGATCCACTCGTTTCGAAAGTGTACCAGGACAAGAATTTGTTTACGCCGGTCAATATTCCGGCGACGGGGTCGGCCGTGTAAATATTGCCCCAGGGATTTCCTGAGAATGCAGGACAGAAATTAAAAGACGAGCACGAGGAACGGATTCCTCTTCTTCCGATACCCATCTTCCACGTCACTTTGCCCCGACGAAAAGAACCCCACGCATAGGTTTTAGAATACGCGAAGAGGTACTTCATGGTGTTTGCTGGCAAACACCCTTCGTTCTCGCGTTGCCTTTCGATGGCGCCCTTTTGCTACCTCCTCGGTGAACGACGAGGCCGTCCGTCCCTTTCGCTCGCGCACACAAACCGGCTCTGATTACACATTAATTATTTACCGAGTGATTTCTGATGTATGTACCGAGCAGCTTCTCGAAAACGGTTCATTAAATTAAATGAGACGCCGGATTCTCGATTGAAACCGATGGCCCACGAAACGCCACCGTGCAAATAGTATCTCGAACGACCCGCACAAACCTGGAGTTTAACGCGTTATGTTATGGTGGCCATTTTGCAGACCACGATTTTTATTAAGATACGAAGGAGATAAGCCCCGTCATTCATCTTATTATTTGAAAATTACTGAGATAAGTTAATTAACTTACCTCGTTAATCAACTTTATCTCCTTAATAAAGCAATCAATTTGAAATAAAAAATAAGTCGTGTAAAAGACAATGTACGTTGGTGTCGCCAATTTCCTCAGGGAAGTCAACGACGTCCAATACCGACAAAAATACCTAAATTAAAAATTATTCCAACTCCCATGGTACTCGAATAAGAATAAAAAATAAGGTGCGAAAACGCCAAATGAAGCGATCAGCATACAATACTCTTCCACCGGGGGAAAAATAGCCGAACAGGTACTGTTGCAGCATTATGCAAAGTGCAACGAGGAGGAAAAAAAAAGAAGTTCGATAACCATCTATAAGTTCCTTGAAGGATGATTGAAACGGTTAATTAGCCTCTCGGCTCATTAGGCTGATCGGTAATTGTCTTCCACGAGATGCACAACCGGCGACCGGCCACATGGAGCCTGTAATAAAGCCAGAGAAGCCGCGTACCTCGAGGAAAATTATCCTGTCTCGTTTATCTCGCTTGAGCGCAAATATTTTTTCTGCCTCGCTCGTCGAACGGACAACGTTTCGGTCGTGCGCGAGGGGTGGTTGCTCGCGACGGTAATTTCTTCTGGGTAGTAGCCCGTGGTCGCGGCCTAAAACAACGGGATTAGTCTGGACGAAGGAACCTCGGAGCAGAGGCAAGGATTTAATTTCCGAGGATTTTTCCCACGGAACGGTCAGAGGGTAGCTGGATGCCTCTCTCGAGGACCTTCGCAAACACTCGAAACGTCTATACCGTTTGTAGGAAATTATTTGTCGTTCTTGGTCAAATGACCAGAATCCTCGAAGACGGAACTGTCGTGGATGAAGAATCCTTGTCGTGCCCTTGGACGATCGTCGAATCGAATATCGTCGTTGCCATTACGGGACACAAGATACGAGGGAAAAACGGGGGCGAATTTAAGGGCGAAAGAGAGCACGGCTTGTTTTTACGTTTCTCAGAGAGAAGGGGGGATGGAGAGCTTAAAAATCTACTCAAACAGATCAAGATTTCGGGCTCGACGGAACGGAACAAGTGAACCCACCGCGTAGATGGATACTCTTTGTGTTCGTGGGCAAACATTTGCCCGGCAGTTGCCAGGGGGTGGACAGGAAGAACGCGGCGATTCGACCTAGAAAACGGGGCCACTCTAAAACGGCGTCCACCGTCTTCTTTCTGTTGGACGCCATGCTGCTTCCCAATCTTCCAAAGGATTAAAATATTGCAAATCATGGGCTACCTGTGGACGACGAGCTGACCGCTTGTTTTCTTCGTGGCGGCTCTTTGTTTCGACGTCCAGGCGAATCGCGCGCTCGAAGGGGAACAATTTCAGAATAGAATTTCGCGAAAGCGCAGATGCAACGATCCGTCTCGTCATTTCCGCTCCTTTCCACTTACACAACATTCCATTTTCTTTAATGTCCGACTCTACAAGAACCCCTCGCTTTTTTAAAGTATTTTAATTAACATGGTGTATCAAGGGATGTGAATAATATGTTACTTAACACTTAAATGGGTAGTAAATAATTTAGAGTCTTAAACTTTTTGGGTTTAACGCTATAAGCAATCTTTACAGTCGCTAGAAAAATGATTTCAACGTATGTGTCTTGATCAATTTATAATTGGAAATGTTTTACCCCTTCTTTGCCGCTTTTCACAAAAATTGCCTTTCTTTTTGCCATCCTCCTTTCTTTTTACTCCTCAAAAAGAGCTCCACGAAGAAAGGGTTAATTTTGATATTGGCAAGAAGATTCAATTTGTGAACATAACTCGGGATTGAATTTATCTTTCGGGGCGAGATGGACGAAGAAGGGAGGTCGGAGGGCAGCTTTTTAAGACAAACAGGACGGAGGAGCAATTGAAACGCGGGTAAGGGGGCGAAAATGAGGGACCGAGGGAAGAAAGAACTGAGCATCGGAACCGAGTCGGCCAAGAGGGCCCGTATCGTTTTAACGTCTCTATTAGCGGCTATTAAAAATGAGCTAGAGATGAAAAAAAAGCGGTGAAACGAGGACGAGGGGCGGTTTGGGGACGGGGTGAAAGACGAAGAGAGAGACGAGGGGGTCCCGTTTGCTTGAAAATCGCGGGCCCTCTGTTCACATGCCGTCTCCTCCTCGTCCCGGTATCCAGTTACCTTTTGTACACGGCCTTCCTATAGCTCAGATTTTCGAATGATATGTTCGTCCATTGTGCGCACCGGGTATTTAGCATGGCACGGGGTTGGTCGAACTCGTGGGGCCCGAGGGGCGCAGGGGCGGAGGACGGGCTCGTAAGCACGCATGAAAATCTACTCTCCGTTCGACACGGGGTAGATTCTGTTAAAATGATATCCCTCGTCACTC
Source organism: Anthidium xuezhongi (assembly GCA_022405125.1). Classification (NCBI taxonomy): domain Eukaryota; kingdom Metazoa; phylum Arthropoda; class Insecta; order Hymenoptera; family Megachilidae; genus Anthidium; species Anthidium xuezhongi. Next base: position 8,447,752 of record CM039637.1, read on the forward strand.
TGACGGAGTCGAGATAGATCCGATTCTGATATCAGGTTGAAATTGATCGTTCTGTTTTTTGTCATGGGGGCCCCGGGAGATTCGTAGAAACTAGAATCGAGCAGAAAAAGAAGGGAGAGGATTTTTAAATGGGTGCTCCTTTTTTTTCTGTTGACAGAAGAGCGCTTTTAAGTGTACATACAGACACGTAAACTTGTAAACCTTTCGTTACGAAATAATATTTGGGGGGCGTATGGATCTGTTAGCTATTTTAATGGAAACGATGTTATTTAGCTAACAAACATAAAACAGAAGAATGAAAATAATGATTCTATGTTTCTATGATTTTATTATGGCACTAAAAGTAATAAATATGAGGACTTGCACTTGAAATTGTTAAAAGATACAATAATTAATTTAGACTCAGACCTTTCACATAATATGAAAAGAAGCAACGAATAATCTCCTAACAGAATTTCAACCATTGAATCGCGACTGTGAAACGCACGACCATGAAATGCACGGTAACTCCTCGACTTACTCCTCGTCTCGTCGACACCTTGAGCATCGCATATCGTTTCGATTCATCGAAACGATCGAAACGAAGCAAAGAAATTGATACAAGAAACCCGGTGTTCCTTTCATCGTTGAAGCTTCACGATCGATGATCAAATCGAGACTTCCAGTACGGGGGCAAGGACGACCATCTTGCGCGTAATTACAGTAGCTTCCGTCACGGTTTGAGCCCCCGGTCGCCGTCCCCGTGCATAATACTTCAGAACGCGCACGGGGTATATACAAAAGTGACTCGTCATGCGGCGTAAATACTTAACGGCAGGGCGCATCCTTGTCCTACGTGTTCCTTGCACCTGATACTTTCCCCCGGGTGGACGCTGATGAATTTCTTTTTTAATCATGGCACCCACCGAAACCACCGCGTCACCTGTGATACCCTCGTCGTTCGTGTTGGGCCAGAATTCGCCACGCGAATTCCGCGTGCACGCGCGAACACATGCCGCGAATACATTAACGTCGAACCTTTGCAAAAAAGGGAGCCATTTTTGCTACAAACCCCTTCAATTGCCTTACGCTCGTTAATAACAAAGAAACAGGAATTTTTGTTCCTTCCGTAGCCGAAGATTAACTCTTTCTATAAAAACAAGACATGAGTCAAGCAATTTAGTATAGAAACGAAGCGTAAGTATAGGAAGAGGTTAAAGGTTGCTTCCATTGGGCGAATCAGAAAGCCCCACTCGTTGAATTCCAACGATTTGGACAAATTAATGCATTCACGCCGAAAAATTGACACCGTCAGCCTCCGCGCTTTAATGCCACGACATTAAGACGGCTCTGAATAGAGGAACTTGGATCGCTGGAGGAGCATTAAGCGGAACAAAACGAGATTCTGGCACATAATAAGTCGTTGCCGCTCGTGCGGGTGTCTCGTGAAAAGAGCGAGACAAAGGAGAGCGGTCTTGAGGCATAATTAAAACGCGTCGAGTGTCCCGTTGATGCGAGACACGAGGGGCAAAAAGAAGAAGAAGAAGAAGAAGAAACAGCCGGGGTAAAGGGACGACGGAGGTATATACGGGTTCGATTACCGTGTCCAAAGCGTTTCAAAACAGGTCCGCCGAACACAGCTCTCGACTACCGTTTCCAACCACCATCATCCTCTGTGATCACGTTCTGGCGAGTCGAATGAATTCCTCGTGGAAACTTGATGTCTCGTCGCGAGAGAGGAAAATCGAGCCGAATATTCGAGGCATCGACGAAGACGTGCTCTCGCGAGCAGAGTGAATCAGCTTCAACCGGCCTACTCTTTTCGGCTGGCTCGAGGAGCCTGTCGACGATCCAAACGATTCCCGTTCGAACCTGTTCGAAATCACTCGAGGTGTTACCGTGGTAACAGCGCGGGCTCGAAACTCGATTAGCAAAGAAAATACGGGAGTATCTCGACGGTGGCGGCATTGAATCGATCTCGGGAAGGCGAAGAGGCTTTTAAGGCGACCGCAACATCTCATTGTCTTTGCCAGACTACCGAATGATTCTGCCGTCTCTTAACGCTCGATCGACGGGGGGAACCGTTTCCACGGAAAATATATTCCAGCCGCGATGGAAGCTTCCTCTTATCAGACGATTATACAAAAGGAACGGGGAGAAATTATTTTCCTAAGAAGATAAGAAGAATTCCGTCGCTAGGAAGGAATTTCGTAGGAAAGAATTATAATAGAGAGATTCGCGAGGCTTGTCCTTGCTCGATACGAATGGAGAGATCCACCGTGGGTGGCAAGATGAATCACACCTTTCCTGTCGACGAGTCGGGACATCCGTTTATCTCGGGAGCAGAGGATGGGTCGCGTGAGAAGTTCGCGGCATTTTTGTATCCGTACGTAATCTCTATCGCGTAATAAGCCGGATTCTTCTTTTGTGAGACACCGTCGCGGAATCGTCGTTATTCTCCCGTGAATTCTCGCCTCTCGCACCTGGGAAGTATGAGCCCGGTTATTAATTACAACCGCGATGACTCGAGACAAAGTGTTTTTCAGCGCCCCGGTGAATCAACCTATTCCGTTCTAAGCGAAAACGAATTGAAATTCTCATCGCGATCAACGCCTACGTTGATTCTATCCGGTGACGAGCAGGACTGACTTGTTACCAATAATCAGTGACCCCTTTCGTTAACCCTTCTGACGTTAAGGTGTACGTCGGAGAAATTGATCCTCGTAGAAACGACTATAGAGTTACGTTGAAAAATATACCGTAATTGCGATAATAAATTGGCTGACGAGGCGACATGTATTTTTTTATTGAGTTTCACCTGCATCAAACGTGGCGAGAGGCTTACGCATAAGTAGCTTTAACAGCTGTGGGAAATTACCGCAGGTGATTACATTTATCCTTGGTAATAATGAAGTTAATTAGTCAACGATACGTGTGATTTTCATTTTCTCCGTTAAATAACATTTTGACGTATAGGATATATACTGGACGAGAGGGTTAATTAACTAACGATATTTTTATGAAATAATCGTTAAGTAATTTCGGTGTATATAAGACTACAATTTCACCACAATTAGTTTCGAATGAGACCTTTGTTTAAAATAAAGTTTGTTGGTTACGTTATGTTTCAGAATGCAACAGCAATCGGGCACAGGAAACGGAAATACACGGCGTACTCTGAGCCCCGGGCCAGGAGGTAGCGATTCGGAGGATTCTGACATTTCATTGGGCGGAACGTCGCCTCCGTCACCGAGTTCCTCGCCTCCGCCAACTCATCAACCATCTCCTGTTCCTCTCGGGCCCCTTGGACCTCTGCCACCTCCATCCTTAAATTTCCGCTTCGATCCATCGCAATCGCAGTTTCGATTCAACCACGCGACGGCCTTCAAATTCCCGCCGACGGGCTTCCGGTTTGGACCGCACAGCCCGCAACACAATCATCCGAACATCTCAGGCGGTGGAATCTTCAGGCTGGCGGAAACGAGCCCGTTCCAAGCCGTGGGTCCCAGAGGTGATCTTGGATCGAGGTGAGTATCGTATTGAAAAACCTACCTCTTAATCGTGCACCCTTCTACCAATGAAATTCTGATCCTACTGAAGAATTTTATCTTTTTATTTCCATAAATTTCTCTAAAGAAATGAAACTTGCATTTGAATTACGATTCAAGGTGAATTATTTTTAAAATTCCAGATTGCCAGACCATCTGGGTCTACCCCCACCGAGGCTACACCCCCATGAAGGTCTGCTCCATCATCCTCACGTTCAGCATCCGTTACCGGAAGGAATGTCCAGGATATCGGACGCCTCGCGGCTCTCGGACGGCGGGATATCCCGGCTGTCGGACAGCCTATCGGAAGCGCACAGTCCGCCGTTAATGGCGACGAATCTGTCGGTGACGGGTCCGTTAAGGGTGGCGGTGCCGAGCCCTCACACGCCGTCGTCGCGAGGCAGTCCGCCGACGGGTCAGCAGACTCCTCAGGGTCAGTCTCAAGGCCAGGGTTTGATAAGGGTCGCGACCCCGCCGCCGCCGAATCCGAAACCACCGCAGATCCACCGACCCTTCTCGCCGGCGTGATACGACAAGGAATACGACAAGGACGAGAACGGGATCATTACGAGGGAGACGACGTCGGAGAACGAACGGTCTCCGGGCAAAATCGCGTCCAACGACGAGCAACAATTCTTCGAGAAACGTTTCGAGGTGTTGTGAGAGCGGGCTTGCGAGAGGAATCGTCTTTAAAGAGGGGGAGGGGCGCGGAACGTGAGAAGTAATTATTCGAGATCAAAGAACGCGATACTCGATGTAATCTGCGGCTGATCTACGAAGGGGCGCGAGAAAATCAATCAACCTCTCGCGCTTGAAATCCGCAAGCCGTGGCTCGTTCGACGAACCGACATGGCGGCACGAGATCGCGCGTACACACGGGGAATAAAAGTGGCCCGGATCGTTGCTGGTTGACGGTGCGTCGTCGGACGTCGGATCGCGTGCGTGTGGATCGAGTGCAATTTTCTTTACAGATCAAAAAAAAAAGATGAAAGAGAAAAGAAATAAAAAATGCGAGTGATCGTCGTGTGTAAATAGCTGGAGAACAACGTGGACTGTTCGCTTCGAGGCTAAACGAACTCAGTGTAGTGGTGTACTTTGTAGTTTGTACATAGCGATGCTTCCGGTCAAATGTTCTTCGCTGTTGCCTGAAACTGTTCGTCGTCAAACGTGTTGCATGAATTTGAGAGAGAAAAACGAAACAGGGATGCATGAATCGAGAATTAGCTTCAGATATAACGCAAGGAAGATCGATATCGGGCTGAGGTGACCTTTGACCAAGATCCAACGAATTTTAGCATCCTCTGGACGGAAGGAGATCGCGCGATGGTCGCGGATCGAACGAAACAGGGCGAACTAATTCGAGATACGTATTTCGCGGAACACCCCTATCCCTTTAGCCTAAGTAGCGATTAGCGATTTGTAAATTTCACTAACCGATTCGATCTTCGAACCCGAACAAGTCTGGAATAGAGAAACCTTGCTCGCACGAGGCTTTCCTCCTCTGTCTTTGTAGATACACGAGCAAACAGAAGTTAGCGAAAATTTCTTGTATAATCGGCTCCCCTCATCCCCTACCTGGCCCACCCCACTATAAATATGAACATAACTACGATCTACGTATACATAGGTACCTTATCGCTAAAGACTATTAACACGGAATTATACATATATAAATATACATACACGAGGAGAAATGAAGCATTATTATTATTATTATTATTAATATTATTGATATTATTATTATTAATATTATTATTTGCGGCTGTACATACATTCACGCGAAAATATATTAACAGATTATTATGACATTACAACAAACAAATGATTGTGAGTGTTCAATTCGTTTACCCTGACACCCGTTTCCAAACATCATCAAACCGAGACCGCGTTACGTTTCCCACCAAAGAACGTTAACGAACGCGTCGAAATCACGTGCACGCGCGACAATTACTCTCCGCGAGCGGCAATTCCCGCCGGATACAAATCGTATTTATCAATTAACCCTTTCGCCGCTAAGGGTGGATACGGTCTATATTTTCTGCCACTACGTAAAATCTCGTTGCAAATAAAATTTGACGAAAAATATTTTGCTCGAGATAAATAATTTCGTGTAGAAACGAAAGGGTTAACGTCGTTTCCGCGACTCGTGGCCACCCTTTGATTCCCATTCGTTGCCGTGGAAACAATTAAAATAACTTCTCGAAAGAGCGAGGCGATATTCAGAGACGATGGTGTCCCTCTCTCCCCTTCACGGGAAGTCCTTCTCTCACGATTTAAGCGCCGCTCGCGGCTGTCCTTTACCCACGTTAGGTGCAGGCCTCAAATCCGCCGAGTCACGGGGCTCCCTGTTAACGAACCCGAAAGAAGTCGCCGTCGAAATACGGATCTTTCCTCGTCGAAGGTCAACGCGAACGCGGCGTCCAGCCTGATGGAGGGACAACGAGGAGAGAATACAGAGGGAGAGACGGGCGTAGGGAAGGTTATCGACACGGCTGCAGCCAGCCAAAGAGAGCTGGATGTATATATACGTGATAGAGCAAAGAGCGAGATACCGAGAGGGAGAGAAAGAGAGAGAGAGAGAGAGAGAGAAATGGGTGAGCAGAAGCCAGAGGAAGAGAGTAGTTGCGCGATAACGTGGCGTGGGCGGGTGTCGCTGACAAAATGGACCAATCGGCTGACTGGGTCGCCTTGTAACCGATCCCGTGGGTTAACCAGGAACCAGGAACATCGACCAAGACTCTCCAAAAAGCCGATATGCCCAGAGCGCACGCCTAAAACCGTCCTCGTCACCGACTCCACCCTGCCTGATGCTTCCACATGCGACCACTTCCTCTTTTTCCCCCCTCTTTATCCACTGCTCTCTGTCGCTCCCTCAATGCTTCGTCCTTCTTCTCTTTTTCTCGCTCGTTCACCCCGTTTCTCTTGTTCGTTTCGCGACTCCGCCGCTTCGACGAAACTTCTCGACAGCTGGGTGGATTCTTCGCGGGAAGATGGAGTCGTTAGGGAGAGTCTCGGGGAATGGAGACGTTCACCGTGGTCGGAGCCACGAGTCTCCAGTCGACGAGTCGCTAAATTACTTCGATGAACTCGGACGTAATTGAAACTAGTTATTGAGAAGAACGTGTTTAGGGAGCTAGTCCGAGAGAGCCAATCGTCGCCTCTCTCGCATTATGCTGATCGTCAGTCGAAGCTCGAAAATAATTGAAAATGACCATTACATTGATTAATTATAATTAAATTTATTATAACATAAAATGTAAAGGCCAATCTAGCCTGTAGAATTAGGTTGAGTGGTGGATCCAATCCAAAGCGAAAAACACTCCAGCATCGGTCTTGTCCTTTCTAGAATCCATATTTCAGCGTTAAACGATGACGAGATATTAATTCCTGGTTTCTGCTCGTTCCTTTTAAAAAACAACCGTCCTGGCCTTCTTGATAAGCATCGTCTGCTATTCAACGAGCGGAAGGCGGGGAAACCGTTGCGCAACAAACACGCACCGTGAACAATAGACCCTGTTTCACCGTGGCTGGCCGTGTCCGATACGTAGTCGCGAAAGAATTTCATACTGGGAGGAGGATGAAAGGATGAATGTCGCGATTATCGATACCCATCGGTTCCGTGTACCGTTTTCAAGGTACCATCCCCAATATGCCGTGAAAAGGGTCGTTCCGTTTGCTCTCGTTCATCCAGAGTCTCTATTCCTCTCCTCGTCGCACACTGGATGGCACGGTCTCGTCTTGCCGGTCGTGTTTTGACAGTTGCTGCTCTGACACCTCTGGCACATTCATTAGAACGTGGTTCTCAATCCCAGGTAGCCGTCGGTCCTACATAACTCTCAGTCTTCACAAATTAACCGAGTTTTTAAACATCGACGAAGAGTCGACGAACGTTAAATAAGTGTTTCAACAACGACCTAAATTTTCAACGAAAAAATTAATAAATAATGCAACGTGCGCGCAGGTGGAAAGTTACTCCAGTTCCCGTATCGCGCCATCGGCCTGTTTCAATCCATCAAGGAACAACGCTCGGCAAAAATCCTTTTATTTTTCAGCTCTTCAGCGAATCATCGTGCTTCATCCGTTCGCGGTGTTATCGCAACGTGGTGCACGAGAGTTGAAGCGTTGGTCTAGGCCTGGTTGAGAGACTCTGATAGACATCCAGCTGTCCGGATTTAGATGTTAGGATAATACGGTGTGGTCGGGGCCTTACAACAAAATAATGTAGTCCATTCTGAATGGCGTTAGAGCCGGAACGAGCGAGGGCGAAAGGTTACAGAGAGGGGGGTCCTACGTCGACGTGGGGGAAAGGAAGAAAAAAAAAAAGAGGAGAGAAACGGAGACGAGTGTATCGACAGAGAGGAGTAACCATTTCTCTAGTGGTTATTTGTAGACAGATTCGACACCGTGACAATGCCGCGAAAATCATAATGGGGGCCCGCAAGGGACCCCGCTATGGGAGGCCTTAGCGAGATTACGATGCCCACCAGGTATTTGTTGTAGGTCTTAGGGCACGGCGCTGGGGTGCCATGGAGAGGTGTGAAAGTGATGGTAAATCTTCGTTGGATCTTTTTTTAAAATCACTGCCCACCATTGTTGCGGTAAGAAGTTTTTCAGGCTTTACGCTCTCTCCATCCCCTCTTCCATCGGGTCTCGTGCACGTTCTATATTTTCGATCTGCCCTTCCGGCCGCCAGATCATGGGCTCTTAGCTGCTTAAGGGTGCGAAAGGAACCCGGGAAGAAAAGGAGAAGCCATGGAAACGTGTCGAAAGAAATCAGCATTGTGCCTCAACGAGGCACAACGATCGGCCACAAGATGATTCTTATTTTGATTTCTTTTAATCTGCCAAAAATTATAAACAGTCCTTCACGAGTGGAACTTGGATCCAAAAAGAGTCTCGAACGTTTCGACTATAATGGCGACAATCTAAAACGGTGTCTCATGACACGGCCGCTAACCCGTAATATGTATACCGGCCCCACTGCGAATTTCGAATTTGAAAATCGACGTGTCAGCTTTCAACGAGGGTCACGGTATCCGAGTTCACACGGGGTTAATGAAAGGTTAGATATAACTCGCCATTCGGGCCCATAATGCGACACCGGCGTCCGTTTAATTTAAGTATATCCCGTGCATAAGATTTCAATGGGGGTGTGTCACGCGTCACCCTTTGGTCCCTTTTATAGGCGCGCAACAACTTCATGGGAAAAAGAAAATATTTTGTTAACTGTAGTAACCGGACGGGAAATATTTTCGTCCATCGATTCATGATCGTTTTTGCAAATATTGTGATTATTCGTATAAAAAATAGTGCATTTTTTAAAATATCAAAACAAGAATTAATCAAATTAAAGTGAAATTATTTTTCAATATAAATTATGATATAGGTATAACGAAAATTTAGGGTATAGTGGTGCTTTTCAGAGAGGAAGAAATTTTCAGAACGTCTATGTCTGAAAGTTGTCACGTATCTAGAACCAGTATATATGGACATGTCAGGCGTCACTGCCCTTGCGAGGTACTAAGCCGCTTAGCACTATGGGGTTTATGCTGTATTATGTTCGATGGGGTATCTCCTAACTCTGTAGAACTTATATGGGAATCCGTAGTCCTCCTACTGCACGTTATCCTTCGACCATGCATATGGTACCAATGCACAGTTCTCCAGGGTCCTGCAAATCTTAGTTGAAATTTCAACCAATATTAATCGATATCGAACAACCCTTTATTAATGCATCCTCTCCCTTATTTAGATTACTCGACAAATTCAATTTCCAAATAAAAAATTAAGATCTTATACGAAAAATTGAAAGCATCGTATATTTATGACGCTGGTACGATATATCTGCCCGACCATCAAAGTTGAAGCATATGTAATTATTAAAAAAAACATTCCGACATTCGAGGGGTTGTAAGACGGTTACATTGGCCAATTAATTAGACTTTCATCCGTCGGGTCGATAATTTGCACTGAAAACAATCGTTCGCTCTTTCGCTTTCCTTTTTCCTCCCCCTTTTCTCTCCACCGCGATTCATCCTCTCGACAACGGAACCGAACAACATTTTCAGGAAGTTCCTGACGAGGGGGGGTATTACGCAAAACTGTATCGGCTTTTCCGTGTTTTGATTTCGCCCCCGGAAAGCGACGGGACGAGAGCGTCAGGGGGTAAGAGGAGGACAGATACTTAGCCGAGGACTAACAGCAGGCTGCGGATTAAAGGGGGTGAAATGTTATTATTGCAAGGGGTACGTCTGCGCCCGTGAGTACTAAGTAGCCCGGTTAAGTATGTTGTTTAAGCCAACACTGTAAGTAACCATCCCCCAGAGAAATTGCCGTGACGGCATCGCGCAGCCAAGTCTCGAAACTCCGTTCCCGGAGTGAAATACTTTGGCATCGAAGTGCCAGCGTCCAGATGGCTCCTTCTAATACCCCTCTCGGTTTTTAGGCTGGCCAAACCGGGAAAACCGTGACACCGTGTCATGATACATGATGGAGGAGAAGCTCTCCATCGAAGTATCGGAAAACTTCGAACACCTCAGCACGTCGTTAACTTTTGAATCCCTATTCGAGGCGACAGCACAATTGGCTTAATTTTCAAATTTAAACCAGTATTCTTAAAAAAAAATTGTATAAATTTTCAAAGCTGAAGGTGGATCGTATCGAGTATCATTTTTATCAATTATTCAATTATGCAAGACTCGAAGCGCCAGCTATCGGGACAGACTCCCCCCAGGTGCACCCAAGACTAAAGGTGGGAGGATTACGAGCACGCTATTTCATTGTATCGATATAAACGCGTCCGAGGCTTACGGGGAAATCCCGGAGCAATCGATTTCTCCGGCGCGACGAATTAGCCCGCGATCTCCAGATGCAGGAAATGTACAAACGGCGAGTGGACAGGTAACGAAACGTTCGCTTCCTGATGAAAGTATCCGAGCTGGCGTCGCCGTTAAACCGTGCTGAACGAATAATCTCGCCGGCAAATTGCAGCTTCTAAGGCGAGAAGCTTTTGTACGACAGGGAAATGACAAATGCACTTCCTCGGGGCCGAGATTAAAATACGCTATTGCCGCTATTAGACCCCCCCGAGTTTGAGCCTTTACTTCCAAGATAGAACGGTAACAGACGTATAATTTCCTGGAAGCTTTGAATTGAACAACTCTCTCGCTCGTCGACGGTGAGCGAGACGAGTGTAACCGGCTTTCAAAGCTTTGAGGGTGAGGAAGCTCATTAACGAGAGCTTTCTGTTCCTTCGTCTCCTCGAGGCCCGTTACTTCGACGCACCTTCTTCCATGCCAGCGCTCGGTATCCTTCACGGACATTCTCCCCTCTCATACCTCTCCAGGACCAGTTCCGTCTCACCCTTTTCCGTTTCCTTTCCACGCCGCGGTACCCGAATTCCTTATTTACATAAATACGAGAGCTTTAATGGCCGTGAATTGCGGTAAATTTACCCCCGACATCGCGACGTGTGCAATTTTCCGTCTTGGATAAGTCTTCAAACGTTCTCGACTGTTTCGAAGAGGCGCCAAAGAAAAAAGTATTGAAACATTTAAACGAATGTTTTTTGGCGAAAAGAGTAATAATGTAATATTTAAATGTATAGCGCCTCTAATTATTAACAGCTGGCTGAATTTTCAAATTTAAAGTAAATTTTTTCAAATTAAAATTTTAATATAAAAGTTTACGTGTCAAACTCAAGAACACATTAGTGTTAATTATTATGGAAACGAGAGCGAAATCAACTTTGACAAAACATCGAGCTCTTGCCACTTGAAACGCTTGAAATGTTCCCGGCAGAAAGCGAAGCGAGCTTAACGTCGTTCCATTTACCGGCTCTGGTCCGGTTTAATGAGCTTAATCAAACTTATAAACGTATCGTTAAGCGTGCGTGGATCGGTTCCATCGGTTTCTACGAATCCTGTCGATGACAAACCGCGGCGGACAAAGGAGAGACGGTCCACCGTGATTGCTGTCACTTTCTTCGGTGATTTGTAATCGTAGTATAGGGGCGCGTCGAAAGGTAATTATTCCTGCTCGTTACCATCGAACGAATCCAATTAAACGGTCGGCTCTCCGCGATGCTTCGCGTACCCCGGTCCTTCCCACGAACAATTGGCCGTAACGTTGTTAATTCCGTACGATCACGTCGCGCAAAAAATAAAGAGGACGAGGAGGAGGAATAAAGAATTTGTCATTTTTTTTTCCACTGGCGAACGACGATCCGTTACGTTGGAGAACGCGGATTCCTCGATCCACGAATTCGCGCTGAAATGAAACGTGACGAACGAAGGATTCCTAATTCGACGTACGTGACTTGTGCCTCGGTAGTTGGACGCCTCTGCTCTTTTTTTTTTCTTCTTCTTCTCCTCTCTCTCAACCATCTTTTCCCCGGTACCACGGTTGACGAGGGGAAGAAAAAAGTTTAAGTATCCCGGCTTGACTTAAATACAGACAACCGCGAAATAAAGGGCGTGGTTTTAACGCGCAGCCGAGGATTGGCTGTTGAACTTGGCTACCCGGTCGATACTGGCCGACTATATCTGCCCGACCTGTATACTTGATACTTATCCGGCGAGCGTGTATGTATGTATGTACATCTGATCTTTCCCCTCTCTCTCTCCCTCTCTCTGTTGTCGATGTTCGAGAGGTGTTTGCCACGCTGGCAGGATCGACAGGGTAAGATTCAATGGCAGAAGACGCTCGGACGAGCAGGGAATCTTCGTCCGTTTGGCTCCAGCGGACTTGATTCGATTCGAAGCGTGCGTTCAAACAACAGAACCTGTTACCGTGTAGCTACAAATCGTATGTGTACAGCGAAGCCTCTGGTGTTTGAATTAATTGAGAGATAGAAGGAATTTCGGGATTATGAAACGACCTTTCTAAGGCATCGTTGATACAATATTGAATTTAGCGAAACAGAAATTGGGGCAATAATTGATGGTTCTGTTATAGATTTATGGCCTGCAAATTTGTCTGAATGATTGCTAAACTGGCAAAAAATAGGGTCTGTAGGAAACACTGTTCGAGTAACATTAGTGGAAATGGATGTGTGTTGTAAGACACGTTCTGTCTCTAATGTGATTTATATTAGTATAACCTAAGAGGCATACTATAAATATTATTTCTCCAAATTGCATTAAAATATTAGCGATGGAATCAAAGTTACAAATTTTTAGACACGATTTAATTTAAAAGGTGCCAATTGTTAAGACAATGTCAATTAAGACTCCAATTACTCCAATTACTTCAAATTTGAAGCCTAATGATCGATTTACACTTGTCACCTAATAATCGAATCCTTGAGTAGTAAGGAAACGATTTCGTTGATCGATAGGTACATCGCAAATGTATAAATCTCGTCCGTAATTAATTCCTGTTGGGTTAAGCCTTAAATGTTCCGTGAAAGTGATCGAGTATTCTTTTATTGCACGGTTATTATTGTATCGCGTGGTCTTTATTAATCTTACTTAAGAGCGTCTGTTGCTTTAATGACGATTAGTCCTCGAACTATTATATCTCGGTGATGGCCGGAGCAGGAACGCGTTTCTTTGCGTAGACAGCCGTTTGTATCATCGAATAGAGCAATCTAGACCATGTACACTAATCTAGAGTACGAGAGAAGAAAAAAAGATGATAAAAGAAAAGGGGAAGCCCGAACGAGTCCCGGCCGATGATCAATCTTGATTTCTTAATGCGACATTAATAGTCGGTGATTAAAATCTTCTTAATGATACCGGGACCTTCGTGATATAAACTGTATATTAATCTTGCGATTACCTCGCAATTTGCAACGGCAAATGGGCCGGATTTGACCCGTTGGTACCGCTATTTCGACGCTCGAAGTTTGCCGCATAATCGTGCTAATGTCATGATATTCCTTTTAATTAATTTATCATCGATGAACCAATTTATGGTCCATCATCCGAATACCAAGTACCTTGTATTTACGATTTAATCGCAATAAAATTTCAAGCATCGTTTAATTAATTGTACTCGATAACAATAAAAGAGGTTAAAACAACAATGATACCGGCGTAGCAAAAAAATCCTATTGATGTCGAGCGATAGTGTCCCCATGGCGAGTGGACAAACGACCGGCCGGAAAACTTATATCGCCGCACAAAAGCGAGTAGGTTAGTATAATAACGCGATATCCATAATAAACGCGACCGGTATCCTCTCATTGAGGGCAACAATGCCTCTGATAGATGAGTTAATCGGTAAGTTCCTCCCCGGTGGGGCGAGGGGCCCAAGCACCGTCGTTTCATGTTTCATTGTGCGGCATCGTTGGCCGAGGACGTCGATGACGATGTCGTCGACGGTCTTACAAGTTGCATTTCAATGCAACACGTGCACAAAACGCACAGGTACCGAACGGAAGGGAAATAAACTTGTCTTGATTATGATCGATGATATACGGCGATTTTCAATTTTAATTTTTTCGCCTCTGACACTATCGTGATTGGTATCGAGTATTCGTAACTGTGCCTTGTGCAGTGTAGCTATCAGTTGTAATATGAAAATTAATAATAAATCTTGTCGAGTACAATTTTATCAGTGAATTGAGGAAATTACATAAAATCGCTGAGGTCTTAAGATCTACATTTTATAAATTTGGACCATGATTTATCAAAGTTAAAGGTCAAAGGACAGAGTTGAAGATCCCAAAGTAAAAAGAGTCTGAAGTTCGAGATTAATTTCAAGACAAACCAGACTAAAATATACACTTTGCTTTTGAAACAGTACACTGCACTAGAAGACTGAAACATTGCCTGGAAGGACTTAGGATTCCTATTATCCGGATCAGTGGCTGCCAGCGGTTCTCAGGTTCGCCTCACCTCTGAACCATCTTCTGGGTGGTTCTTCTCGATCAGAGGGGAACAACAGTTGGGTACTACTGATCGCTAGAGAGTAATTCATCAGAGGAGATGCTGGGACAGGCTGACCCCCGCCTCTTCTTCGGGGTTTTCTATCGTTTCTCGCGCTGTCTTTGTTTCTCTTGGCCCAACCCTATTGTATTCCGACGACCAACGAGGTCAAGTCTCAGCCTGTGGTTAATTTGTCGCTTCTTTCGTTCTAGTCCTGGCGTAAAAATCGTCGGTCACCTCGTTCCGAGGAATCAATGCTCCGACTGGCTGCTGACCAACGAAGATCGTCGATACTAAAGTTAAACCGGCTTGCATATTTATTTTGTTAATTAAAAATAAGTGAATTTAACTAAAAGAATCTAATATTGGTAGCAAACGTCTTGGTCGGTGGAACTTTGCACGAAGCACGTTCGACTGCAGCCTAAACGATGAAAGAGGGGAGGGCGCAGGCTATATTAAGGATTGATTGACAAACAGGCTGACCCACATTTGCGAACGAACTCGAAGAGCACGCGTTCATAACGCGACTCCTTAAAAGATACATTTCGTGCGGATAATTATACGTCTGTCGTTCGAGGAACCAGAAACGGCACGTGTCCGCTAATTCGTGAATTTCAACCTGCGAAAGGTAATAACGAATCGTTCCTGGAAAATACCGGTCATTTTTGGCAAATTACCCGGTCGCGTGGACGTACGGGCACGGACACTCGTTGAAACGATGATTGAACGATAAAATTCTTGCACGATCCTTGCTTCAGGAATGCATGTATCGATGCAACACCGATTAACACACGATTTTAACATAGATCTTGAATTCGATTTTCTGTATGGTCAATTAAACTGAAGATTGGAACCAGATTTTGTATCAAAATTATTCGAATTTTATCGCATAGGGACACAGGTATGGAGCGAGGGTTGCTTTAATCGAAAATTACCTTTTGATATAATAATATTTTAAAGTAGTTTTAAATGGAAATTATTACAATAATAAAGAATACACCAAGCCTCCTAAAATCCCCCTTAACATTAAGAAAAGCTTCCCTCAGAACACAGCCAACACCCGGAAGTCCCAAACAGTACTAAATGTAACAGCTAAGAGTGTGACAAACCGAGTCGTGAAAGTAATAGGACTATTCGCGAGGGATAAACTTTCTCAACGAGCGGTGGCCAAATCACGATTATCGTCTAATCAATTGCAACGCTCTTTTCCGAACGGTGAAACGAATTTCCGCGAGAGCGAAAGGATTCGTGATTGCGGAAGTTGTACACAGGTCCTTTCACGAGGATCCGCCGTCGAGCAAATTGCCTGATTCGAACGATGGAAGAAGAAAACGGAACGTTTTGTCCTGGCAGGCGTCTCCGAGTCGATATTAACTCGAGCCACGGACGATCTGGAGCGTCCTGATGATTTCATCAGGGCCGCCTCGTACCCGCTGGATCATCATACTTTGTAACCCGCGCGGCAAAAAGCAACGAACCGGTCGTCCAGGACACGCCAGGAAATATATGCCCGTAATACGGCGTGGATTCAACGCGTTCGCGCGCTACGGGGTGACGTATGATGATAGTGTGGCCCAGGAGAATCAAGATGGCCGTAATAATATCATTATCCCAGTGGTCTCCATCGGTCGTTCGGGGCCCTCGAGTAAGACATTTACCGTAACGACCGGCCATTCGTTATCGAGCCCCGGCTTGCCTAACCTCTGTAGGAACCCGCGACACACCGGCGGAATGCTCAACAGAAGGTCCTCGATAACATCTACGCTGATGCCTTTCTCGATTCTTCCTATGTATCTTGTACTTAAAATTTAAAGATAAACGATTGACAAATTGCTGCATAACGTTTCGCTTTAACAACGTCCAATTTGCATATTCTGGAGGAGACGTCGAGCACAGGGTACAATCTTCATGATGTACAGCGTAATTTTTGTGCAAGCATTGAAATCATGGATAACTTTACGCTGGACCGACGAAGTCGGTGACCAATCGAGTGGACCGAGTTAACCGGGGTCCGACCAATATGGGGCTACCCGAGGCTTGCTTATACTTCATCCGTTTCCACATATACACCGTCGTCAGTTTTTCTGAGGCCCCCATAAAGCCTCTATCACCATCATCATTATCGCCATTACCGTGCATCCGCTAACAGTCGGGCCGGATTCGAGAGCCACGCGCGTTGCCGCGCAGGTAGTCGGCGAAGCTTTCTTTCAGGCCCGTGAAGACACGCCGGGGCATCCCAGTCGATAGCGGTCGAAGGAAGGAAACGTAAACGAGCGACATTTGTTTAGCGAATTTCACGGTGCCATGCTGCATCCATCTCGTCTCGGCCGCGATCAGGTCGTTTGGAGGTTAGCTTTAATACGGCGAACGCGCCGGTGTGTACGGCTTCATTAAGCTCCTCCACGGGTACACACCGTTGGTGGCGCTAGTGATGTATATTAGCGATATCTCATAAGCGGGAACGGGAATTAAAAAGCAAAAAGACCAAGGGGGATACGAATAAGAGGAAGAAAGGCAAAAAGGCTGGTAATGACGTCAG
Source organism: Anthidium xuezhongi (assembly GCA_022405125.1). NCBI lineage: Eukaryota > Metazoa > Arthropoda > Insecta > Hymenoptera > Megachilidae > Anthidium > Anthidium xuezhongi. The sequence goes on from CM039637.1 coordinate 8,464,689, forward strand.
CGTCAAGGCAGCTGCCTCGGTTATTAATTAAGAATACGGACAGACGTACGGACCGAACGAGCGATCGTACCGGGCCTGAAATTCGCCCAGGGGACCCCGGAGAAATTAATCGTGCACGATGGATTTCAAAGTCCAAAGATACGGACACCTTTGCGGGGCCCTGGGATCTACGCGTGCTAGGAACATCGAGCTTAATTACCACCGAATACGTGGCGTGAAGCGCGCAGGAGCCAACGCGATGGGAACAGATCGAAGGAAAGGTGTCTCACAGCTGTTAATTAGTTCCAAAAGCGTCTAATGACGATATTCATCAAAAAATCATCACTAATACGGCGGAACTGGTCGCTCCTGAAGCACCTTCGTCTTTTTTTTATCTCCTTCTTGAGGATGTCTAACCGCTTTCGAATTAGAAACAAGTCGGATTCTTGGACGGCGGCCGCAGAATCGCGGCTGATTTCAAGGAAACGGTAACTAACGGAACCAAGATAGATCGGACGTGGAAACAAGAGGAATCGAGCAACCACAATGAACGTAATCACTGGGAACGGGGTTGAAGTTTATTTCGCTGATAATTCATAGGATAAATTAGAATTCTAGCGTGATGAGGCGGCAAAAAGCAACGAGAGAGAGAGAGAGATACCCTCTCTCCTTCTCTCCTTCTATCTCACTCTCTCTCTCTTTCTCTCGGCATCCCTTTAGCCTGGAAAAGCGAACAGCCTGCGGAAGTTGAGCTTGGCTCAAACTGAAAAGCGCCGCTGCTTCTCCCAAGAATTATAATAACGAATGCTTAAATCAGCTTAGCCGCGCTAACTTTGCTTTTGCGACTACCTCCCATGTAAATATGGAAGTAGCTCTCTACAAAGTGGAAGAGTGGGAGCCCGTCGGCCGATTGGGTAGACCGGGTGGGTTATGGTAGGGAGCAGAGCCACGGTGAATGAGGAGGCAGCGAAAGAGGTGGTGAAGGTGGAAAGGCGGCAGAAGGTGCGACGCGTGGAAGAGTCAGAGGGATTCATGAATCCCAGATGCGCTGGATTAGACCCGTCTTTGCCGTATTTCTGTTCTCCAGCAAGACGGCAACTGGCTGCAGATTAATGCGAAAGTAGCGCCGTCGGCGAAGCCACAGTTGCTGTGCTTGGATTAGGAATTAAATAGCCATTAAGTATCCTTCTACTAGACCTTAGCCACGAGTTTCGACGTGTATGTACGCCAGTTTCGCGTGCAACTGGCCAGCTTGGTCGAATCGGTCCACAGAGTATTTGGATTTGTCTTGGAGCACAGAAAAGCGTTATTCTGCGTTTCGTTACATAATCCATGAGTAATAATGGACCGTAAAACGCTTCGACTACGAATATAAATATGCAGAGAGAATCTTCAAATCCCTTAAATTTGAATTCTATACTCCTCCTTTATCCATCACCACTTGCGAGCTCCAAACAGGAAAACGTCGGATGAAATTTTTTACAAATGGCCCCGTTCGTTCGTGCTTTTAACGAGAATCACGATGGTAACCCTAGAATAGTCCCGGGAGCAATGTTTAAAACGGAAGAAGCAAAAACTCCATCCGTATTGATATTTCACCGTGCCGGTTATTGGATTCCATTTGAGCACCTCTGATACGGCTGGTTCAGCTATAGAGAGCTCTAAACCGAATCCAATCCTGATTGACGTGAGGGAAAGAAGAGGGGAAACTATCGCGAGGATTATCTTTGGCGCCACTAACACCACCGACGGACGCCCACCAGATCTAGACGAACTTCTCTCTCATATTATATTCTAACAAGGGATGGTGGAGCCCCCGACCTCCGGGGAACCACCTCGGTCATCGTCGTCATCCATCGAGTAAAACAAAAGGCTAGCTGTCAAAATGGATCCCAAGCGGTATCGATGAGATCTCTCTCATTGCACGGATACACTGATCCGCATTAAAAGAGCTCGTCTGGAACGATGTTACGCCTACGCTTACCGTGGTATGACACGTATAATCTGTAAAGAGCCCCTAATAATGGATGAGTTGATCGAGGCGTTACGTTAGCCAACCACGAACTATCTCATCGTTATCTCGCTTCCATTTTTGTCTTAAGCTCCTCGAATCGTCCTATACCGAGAATCTAGTCGCTCGATGATTGCGTTCACGTGGGAAAACGCGTTTCGTGTCGTCTGCCTTCGGTTAACTCACCTACCCTTTCGAGGACGAGGACAGAAATGAGCGAAGAGGGAAGAAACGTAGGTTACGTTGAAGTGGATTGTTTGTAGGCAAACACCAGTCTGGCTCTTCGCTCAAGATCTCTAACCGTGTATTGGTCGAAACGTGGCTGATACGTGTAACACGAACGTACAGATACAATAGTCACGATGACGATGACTGCACCAGGACCAGAAGGAAGGAGAGGGAGAGCAAAGATGATGATGATGATGATGATGATGATAATGATAATGATGATGATGATGGCGACGGAGGTAGTGGAACGTGAAATAAAAAAGGAAAGAAAAGGAGGCACCATGCCAGGGATGAAATTACCAAGTCGCAAGTCACTCCTGTAACACGTTAACCCGAGACTCGTTCAGTCCCCTGGTACTATAAGTAAGACGTCCTAAGAGAAGGTGGGCTCCAGATATCCGATCGCTGGAATGTACGTAAGCTGGTGCTGTTTCTTGTGCTCGTTTCCAGTTCTCTTGTTACCCGTGTTACCTGCTTCCTGTTATCTCGCATTATCAAGAACAAGACGCGATCGATCCGTGCGAAATGCATTAACTCCGCGAATCTTTTATGCCCGGCACCAGAGCTAAATATACCGGGCGCCGTACCACCTTATTAAACAAGTTTACTGTACGAATAATTACGATAACATCGCGGGACAACGATATCCTATGAAGATCGCTGTTGAATCATTCAACACGTTCGGTGTTGTACCAATTTTTAAACGTATGGTGCAAAGTTGGAGGATGGTTGTAATTTTGACACTTCAATCTTAATTGTATAACTTAAGGAATATAAAGGAATCTAGAGTCAAATTAAAATTGTCACCATCTTTGTAATTACTATAATCCGTATAATTATAAATTTCCAAACGATAATTAATTAAACGAAAGTGTTACATATTAAAGTAGCAAAAACACGACCCACGATAAGCCACCGACGTTAATATCTCGGACAATTATTTTCTTTATTAGTCTGTATCCGAGTTGAATCTTTGCAACACCATCGCCAACAATCCTGACAGAATACCCCCGCAATACCTGCATTCATAAACGTCGGAAGCAGTCACGACCGCACTTGCTATCGTCGTTAAAGTTGTTCTTTCGCGGTGTCGAAAGACAAATAGGGGACATAGGGCAGAGAGACGGCGAAAGAGAGCGACAGAGAGGGAAAGATGCTCGGGCACAATGCTTAAACGAGCGAAAGAGAGATCGTTGGAACAGAAGCGGATTGGAGCGAGAACGGAACATCAGGAGATGCACGGTTAGTTAGGACTCGTGTTTGCCGAGCGAGTTACCCTAACCCAACTCAGGCGGTTGGCGGAATTAAACGTTCGACGGAGGCTCGTTAACGTCATGAATATGTACCCTCCTACTCTGCCACTCGCTATACTCCAACGTTGGTCCACTCTCACCGCTCTGACTACGCTTCGTTCCAACAGCAGCCAGGCCAGCGCTGTTTGCTGGTTAATATTCATCGGTTACTGCCATACACCCAGTCAGATCCTGGATGATTTTGCGATGGGTTCTGATTACAATCGATTTGACCGCCGCACGGTTAAGATCGTAACGCGAACCAAAGAGGGCTACCTAGTGCTGGAGAACTTTCTATCCATCAGGATTTTAGTCAATTGTTAGAATAAATTTCAATGAAAAAAGTCTCAAAGGGTTAAATGTATCAAGTATGGTAATAAGAAATCAATTGGACCTCAAATCATCGAAGGTTTGAGTTTGAGAGACACTGTACGGCGCATCAGAATCACCCCCTTGAAGACTTTCGATACACGTTTACGTACGATTGTTTTCCACAAAAGGAGCACGCCTGCTCGTGGATGAAAAGAAAATGGGGTTAACCAAGCTCGACGGTTTTGCGGCCTATTATTTCGAGGATGGATACACACGATGAAGAGCACGAAATCTCCCGTGCATCTTCGCGGAAGAAACCATGAACGGGGAGGAGGAATTTCGTGTGTACGTGGCCCGCAGCGATTCGGTATTGCGTTTAAACGACACAAAAGGAGGACCTGCTTTTATCTAACGAACTATCCGGGGAACTTGTATCAAGGACTCTCGTGTATTTTTAGACGCGGACCGTTCTTGCTAATTAATCAAAGGTCGAGTTGTGAAAAGAGCGAACGCGATCCTTGAGTCACGGTAGTCCAACACGACAACTTATGCTTCTTTTTAAGCAGGAAGGTGATTCTCGAGAGCCGTGACGAGTCAACAATGAACGCCATAGAACGATCCATCCACAATGTCTCCGGAAAGTACAAGGTACCGACTCGTGGCACAACTATTGCCACGGAAGTGTGTGAATTTAGATTTAATAATAGCAAAGAAAAAAGTAGTATGAAAAGGGATTTTTTTAAACTAATAGGGATGAAATGTCATAATTTTATTTTCTGTTACTTACATTTTAATCCAAAATTTGAGACACGTTAAGTCATAAATTGAATTTTATAAGGAAGTGAAAAACGAAGAGGCCATAATGCCACCCCTTTCTCTACCACTGTAAAAACACGAAACAATTATAGATATTATTTTCAATACGAATTCAATGTACGATTGTTGATTCGAAGAAGTTGAATACCGAATCTTGGCGTTAAGAATAACAACCATCCCGATTCCACAATTAATTTATCATCGAGTCGACACGTTAGCAGAGCATTCAGCGTGGAAATAGGCTCGCGTTAGTCCTCGTCCTGTACGAGTTATGCGTTGGTCATTTATATAAATAAGAAGCAGAAGCGATACCTGGCTACCATCCGCAGGGTGACTCCACACTTTGCATTATTCCTCGTACGCCGAGGAATCAGGGGCCGGGGGGATTACGAATACACAAGAGGACGCGAACCGAGTATTCAGAACACGTTCACGAGCGGTATCGTTAGCGTATTTTTCTTCGAGCAACGAGCACCAACCTCGTATATACCCTTTTTAATGAACGGCTACTGTCCCGCCGCGTCGACCATCATAATTGATGAAAGAAATTTCCATGCCCGAAATGTCTTCATTTCGAATCTCAATCCGTATCCCGTCTCGAGACACTTGCATACCTTTTTAGTCTAATTTCAAACGAGTTACAGATACTTTGCAAGATTAAATGCAGCAGAAATTAACGAAGAATTTACCAAACCCAGAGTTAAGAAGTGTATAATATGGTATTTCCTTTACAATTTTTAACTTAAAGCCTGCGAATATTGGACAAAAGACTATTTAAAAGAAAGTTGTGAAGTTCAGAAATAGCAGTGAAAAATAAATCAAAATCAAAAATTAAATACTAATGTTACTCTAAAAGTATTAAGAGATTAGCCTTTAACCTAAGTTCACATAAAATTATCTAAAAACTTGCAAACTTCCTAAAATTAACGCAGCAATTTGTGAATCATCCCGACAACAGAGTCGAGGCAACGAGTCGAGATTCCTTTCTCGAAGATCTGTTGAAACGTGAGATTTTTTTCGTAATACTGGTCGAATAGTTGAAAGACATCCGTTGTGCTTCGGAGGGAACATATGCGGTGGTAGAGAAAGCAGGGACGGTAACAGGTCGTCATAACATTAGTCGAAGGCCTGACAAAAGATCCCTAAGCAAATAAACATTCTAACGAACCAGTTACTTAACCACGGGGCTGACCATCGTCCATCGGTTACGAGTGGACGGGGAGAAAAGAGGGAAAGAAAAACAGTGGCGCAAAGACAAACTGGTCCAGGAACCTGATGCCGAGACATCTCATTACCGGATGCTGTCGCAAGCTGCGGAAACACTGGGCCCCCGGTTCGACCAGTCTCAAGGACGCTAAAATTTTGGCACCGTTGATGACAATTAACGGTCTCTGATGGCCTGTAAAGGTCGAGCCAGGAAAGGGGTTCTGTAAGACTCGAACGGGATGAAATATTCATACTGTTATTACAGCTTCGCCTCTCTAAAATACCTTTGGTTCGCTCGTATTTTTTCTTCGCGGCTACTCGAAAGGTGTAAATAGTGTTCATGCCGGTATTGTGCGTTAGAAAAGATAAAAGGATAACAGATAAATTAATAGGAACTTGCGAAACGAGAAGCAACCTCGGCTTCGAACAATGAACCACGACGACGTAGGAAAAAGGAAGAAAGAAGTGTATAACACACGAACGCAATTCGGGCATCGTATTCACGCCGCTCCATGAAAGCCCTTTGTGTCCGAGGGCTAGTTCGACTCTCAATTAACCCATCAGCTACCGGAATGGCTCCCGCGTTTAAGTTACCACGAAATCCAAAGGTGTAGATGTGGAAAAAAAAAAGGAGAGAAAAGGGAGGGACACGAAGTCCGAGACCGAAGCAAGGCACGAAGGGATGAAACAAGGCGAAAAAGGAGAGATCGGAAGAGGTGGGGAGCGAAACGATTGAAAGTCTAGCCTGAAACCGCTTAATTAATTCAGATTTATCCGAGGCATGACGAGCCAAAAATTTTATTCAATTCCCTCCTTTATGCGCCATCTTCCTTTCTCTTTCCGTCTCGAAGAGGCATCTTTTGGTAGCCAGCCTCGCGAACGTGACAACTTCGTGATTATTATTCCCGCAATTAAAGAATCCTGCCCCGGAGGAAGGGAGAACACGAGCGGGCGACGATGACCGCAAACTAAAATGCTCGCTGCGTCACCTCGAGTGTCTCCTTTTCTCAGTTTTTTTTCTTTTTTTGTTCGCCAACGGAGAGAACGCGTTTTGTTTTATTATCCGGCGTGACCATCGTCCCAAGGAAATCGCTGATACAAAGCGTAGCCCGGTTGCGCGTCGGATTTCTCACGATAGCTGGACGTTCTACTGGAAAACTGAAAATACATACAATGGGGAGAACCGTGGCCCCGTAAAATATGTGAGAAGAGACCGAAAGGAAGCAATCTCGGGTTCGCGCGCTTCGTTAAAACTGCTCCTTCCTTTTAGAAAAAAAAAAAAGAAAAAAAACGAGACTGTTTCTCGTGAGTCACGTTACTTCGGTGTGCAACCATTCAAACGATTCGAGCTTCATCCTTGATGTTTTGCGAAGTATGAAGTTTGTTCAGCAATAGTTACAATGCAGTGTGGATGAAGAAAAACGATCGCGAGGTCGAGGTGCCTGCGGGAAACTGGAAACGAAGGAAGCTAGTTTTATAATTAGTGCAAGGTGCAGAAATATTCAAATGAAACGATAAACATTGTTGGAAAGAAGCGAACAAAAAGCGTAATTAACGAGAACGAAAACTAACCACTCCGAAGCGTTTAATTACACGGTGCAAAGTAGACTCATCATTATATCTTCGTGCAATAATATTTAAGACTAAGTCCAACAAACTTGTCGAATTCCAAGTCTCTTATTTTAAATTATAGAATTTATTTTTGTTCAAGTATGAACTGACTTTTATCGAAATTTAATTCTCGCCAATTATTTATTTCTCCGCTTAAAAAATTAATCTCTATTCCATTAGTGGGTTTGTGCTCTCTTTGAAATATCCTGTACAACGCTTATATTGTAACACGAATGTTTCTCCTTTATTTTTACGAAGAATGCTCGTTCGGTTTTATTATCCGTTCACCACGTTACCCGGAACACACGGTTTCGCGTGGAATTACGGTTCCGAGCGGATGATGGCGTCGGCCAGCATCGGTTGCCGGCCTCCCAACCGTCCCGTCGATGAATATATTGCATCCTCCTCGAATAAAAGTTGAATTACTACCGTTTGACGTGCGAGAGAAGTCGTCTCTCGTGTCAGGTGGCTGGCGTTCTCGTTCCCGTCTGTCCGTTTCTACGAGTCACACCTTGCAGGAAACACTTCAGGCTTAATTGCTCCTTCAGGACCCTCCCCCGGCGGCTCGTGAAGCGCAGAATCAGCACGGAGGCTAAGGATATATCCAAACGAGTTCTTAGCATTCCACCTGCACCGGGGCCCGGCTTTCGTTCGGTCCCGAATAACGCGCGCTCTAAAAACCCGAGTATTATTGTAAGGAAGAAGATAAACTTCGATTAACCCTTTCGTCGCCACTAGAAAACCTGAATCACCGTACGGGAAGAAACTGATAGCCAGAAGAAGCGTGGAAATGTACTGAGAGAGTCACCAAAAGTGAAGGATAAAAATATAAAGTAGTATTATATAATAAAGTAATTAAAATTAAAAACGTGAAAATGGTTATGTAGAAAAATGGCTGAATTTCTTCTAAAAAAGAAATTAAGTTAAATAAAAATATCGATATTGTTAGGTTTTTGAAACCAAAGGGTCAACGTTTTTCATTATCAATCCCTAATAACCAGCGAGTCCATGCGATTACTCTCATCCAGATTGAACGCGTGACAGAGTTCAGAGAATTAATCCGCGCCCTTCAGGAAGATTACGGATTTCGAGCAAAGTAAGGATTTCCGTCGGATAGGAAGGTGGTAGATGGTTGCAACGCAGAAACGGCAATCTCCTGAAGTGTTTACTCTGTGTGTCCGACAACGCTCACGCTCCCATTCCGTCTCCCTTCCTTTCTCTCCAGCTTCATCCCCGAAACTTTCCTCAAACCTCATCACGCGTCGCGCTTGCTTCCACGTCGACGTTCGACGACCTCCCCCTCTGCCCCGCAAGGTTCATCCGGGCGGCGGGGTTCACGCGTTCGAATCTCGCCGTGGCACGATCGCTCGTTCATCCCCGAATCGTCGATAAGGTGGATTCGGTTGGTGAATTTCGCGAAAATCGCCCGGGGGCGAGTGGCTTCGACGAGGCGGCGATGTTTGCCGCCTACACGTCGAGTATTGTTGAATCACGGCCAGCCCCGCGAGGAAAGGGGAACAAATAAAGGGTTATTGTATTTACACCGAGGCTTCGAGCGATGGCTCGGCCACGTGTGCCACGGACGATGTTCCTGCTCGTTCAAAGAAACGACTGTGATACTTGAAGTTGCAACGTTAGATCTCTGACATCGACGAGGACGTCTGTCTTGAGTAATCTTAAGATCACTTTCTTTAACTAATCATATTAGAAGTTATCCTGCGTTTATATTGATTTCCAGAATTTAGGATACTTAGAGCCTAAGTAATTGCCCCAAAACGAAATCCCTCGTAAGCAAAGGCATCGATAGTTATCAAAAATAACCATCACGCTATCAATCGACAAAGCAAACTCGAGTTAGACGCTTCGTATTAGCATTTCGCGCGGAGTAATGGCGAGGATTGATGGACTCGTTGTTCGTCGTCGTCGAGGGGGTTTTAGTACGCGAAAGCGTAGCGGCAACAGGGATGCGGTGGTCGGTGGCAGCGGGTAGTTGGGGTGGCGGGTTACACAGCACCAGGAACGAGCCATCATGCCTTGTGATTACCGGTGGCCCCCGGTAACGGGGGCAGGAGACGGTTCCGGGTGCAGAGAACATAGCCTCTCATTAGGACTCGCGTGGCGCGATGCGAAATAAGGGTGTATCGCCAGTCGGGAAAATTGTAAGTGTCGCGAGATCAAAGCTGGCTGTAGTAACGCGATATCGCCCCCGCATGATAGGGGCCCGAATTACCCTCCGCCCCTCTTTTGCCTCGACCAGCCATCAGACGAGCCCTTGGAATGGCGAGCTCTTTCGCGACTGTAATAACCGACACTTCCTCGGTAAGTAAGGCGGTAGGTGGGGCACGTAAGGAAATATCGTTGCCTCGAAGGTGTCAACTGCAGCACAGACTCTGTGTACCAGTCATGGGCGATGTTATTCTCTTGCAAACAGGGGATTCGACGGTGGTTGAACGAACACGAAATGGTTTTTTGATCTTTGACAAACGGCAAGCCGGATCTGGTTTCGTCGGCGAAAACCAGGCGCTCTCCGCTGAAAGTTGTTAGAACTCGTTGGAATAATTGTCTCGAAGTATATCGTTCGCGACGGATCGATAACCAGAGAGTCGGAGTAATTAAAGATCAACCAAAGTATGGTATCGGAACGGAGCGTCGCTCCGCAACGTTTCCATTTAAGTTCATCGAACTTCGATGAGCTTGTTCTTTGCGACGCGGTCAAAGAAACTACCATGAAACGGTATCGGGAGAAAAATCGATACCGCATTCTCCCCGTTGGCTACCATCGAAACGCCTGGCAGCGTAGTTCGCAAATTAAACCGCTACGAAGAGCAATCAGCGGGATTAAACGGCAGGAAACAACGCGCGCTCTCTTTCAATCGTTCACGTCTGGCGTGCGATCAGATTAGATTTTATGAAATCTTCGTCTGAAATCTGCGCTGAATACGTTAACCATCGGACATAGCCAAAGGACTATTTACATCGGGCTCGATCGTACGACTTTCTTCGGGGGGAAAAAAAGAAGATAATTGCTATCAGAATGAGAATCGATACGGGTTTCACGGGGGCCACGGACGTGTCGCGATATGCAGAAACGTGCCAGGTAGCCGTTTTGCTTGCTATAGCGGGCACAAATCACGCGTTGGCCAGCCGGTGGGCCTCTTGTCCGCAATTATAACCGCGTACATGTTGTAATAACCGTGCACGAGAGGCACCGCTTGTAATATATCCAAGCCACCCTGAGCGCGAGAGTTAGAGAGTCCGAGAGGGGACCTGTTCCTCGAGGTGGTTCTCGGTCAACCCCGTTTTAGAGACCGGGCAACACTTATATCATCGAAAGGCCGTGGAACTTAGGAGTGGGGTTGGAACCGGCCGAAGGATACGATACGATCGGGCTGCCGTGCGACGTTATTTACGATCGATAATTAGCGGTATCTATCGCTGGCGGCGCCAACTTCACGCCGTACTCCGCCCAGCCCTGGCCAATGATATACCATACGCTTCGAAAGCGACTGCCAGCTCTTGTTTCTGGGCTGCTGTTGCTGCTGTTGCAGTTGCTATCGTTGCTGCTGGCCAACTTTCAGCTACACTTAACGACAATACTACATACCGCAATCGTACAAATCTGTTCCAACGGAGGTCCTGTATCCTTCCGTCTATCATTTTTCATCCCGTGTTAATTTATGCGTCCGTCCTTTGCCTTACAATTTAATCGCAGGCGTTGGACCGAGAAACTACTTTTGGAACAACTCAATGATAAAAAGAATAGAATTTCAACCCCAAAATGTACACTTAACAAAGTTTTATTAAAAGACTGAAACACTCTGTAGCTGGTGCAACTAATTCAATTATTTTTTCATGTAACTCGAGTACATTCGTGCTGAATGTATTATAGCGAATAGGAAGATTTCTTTCGGCCGTCGGCGGCGGCGATGACTGGACAACGAGTAAGCGTAGATTATTACGTGAAATTGAGATAGATGTGTACTGAAGTGTAGAATTTTCCAAGAATTCAACCACTTACGCTCCGTCCGGATTAGAAATTGTAATTTTTAAACAATCTGTCTGCGGTTCGGCTTCAGATAACGGGATGATTCATTGAAAACGCGAAGGAAATGATTCGAGGTAGTGGGAGATATCTTTCGAGATATCGACGGTTAACGGAATCCGCTTTGCAAAATTCAATTAAGGATCAACGATAAGGTGTCGATGTGCGGGGCGAGCGTGTTGGTAACGCGGCCACGATATAAGCTTTACCAAACTTCCTACGAACCGTGGCGTTACAATGTGAATTTGAATAATTAACAATATTGCAACGTGTCGAGTCACTTGGCGGAACAGATGGCGATTAGCGGCGGTACAAACCGTTGGCATTCGGCCCGCGACGAGTATTCGTGTACGAAACAATTAACACCCGTGCCGTGTTGTACAGGGGTCCTCCTCCGGTGTTACCAATTTTTGTTTTTTTTCCACGACGCGTTCGTTAATTCGACACTTCTCGGTACACTGGTTTCGCGGTTAATTGAAAAAGAAAAATTAATTAATTTAATGGGCGCGAACGGACGAGAGGGAGGGGGGAGCTGATAAATTGGTGAAGAAAATGGCCGGAAGGACGGACGGGCCGTAAGAGGAAAGTGAAAAATAAACGATGCTCTATAATGGACAAACGCTTGAAAATAATTGCAGAAATTAAAGTCGAATTAATAACAATGACGCGATTCCGGTGACGTTAATTACTGATTGCTGTTTCGAGCAACAAATACTACGACGTTTATTCGTGACCAATAACCGACGACCGATTTACGAAACGGCACGTCGATGTTCTGATTTCGTTTCGCAAAATAACGGTGTAGGAGGGGATTAAAAAAAGCCGTGTCGATGACGAATATGTTCGTCAACGTTGCTCACGAGGGACCAACGCGATAGACGACAGTGTGGTGTAAACACATTTACGCGGTCAGAAACGAAACGAAGTCAAGAGCGCTCGACGGAAACGGAAGTGCCTGTCATAGCTGGATACATAAACACGCCAGGCTATTATATATTCACGCAACGGGTGCCGCGAATAATCCCTTAGTCGCCTTGAATTTCCTACCGGGATGCCTGAACAAATATCGCTTCCTACCTCGCAAGACCCGTCGTAACCGTGGCGAGGTAAACACGACGCCTCGCATTACCATTGTACAGATTTTACTCGAAACGTTTTCAATTGTTTCGAAAATCCTCTCTGATGCAACGTGAATTATCTACGAGAATAATTTCAGAAATCATTTTAACCATCGTTCAGGAAAAATAAAACGATTACTATAAGAATTAATAGACTAACATAGACCCACTTTAATATTACAGGAATCGTTAATTAATTTTTATTTTTTTATTTAAGTTAAACATTTAATTAATTACATAGATATAAGCACTCATGCACGAGGATTACCAATAATCGGCATAAAATTTTGACTATTGTTAAATCTTTCAGTTCGCCCGCGGACACGTACGTAGCCACACACATTATTCAGGGCCGTATCTGTGCCATGTGGTCAGCAGGGCTCTCGGCAATATTTATGCTGGCGTAACTGTCCGCCTACCAGTAAAGGGGTTCCTAAACGCATCAATTTCACGGCGTGGCGCGAAAAGGGCGTGAATATTTGAAACAGATATCCATCTTCGGTTACTTTGTTATTTGGCCGTTGCGCGATCGCGGAAAAAGGACCTTCGTTTCCTATTATTATTTTTTCAACCCCCTCCCTATCCGTGTCCGTCTCGTGACCCATCCGTATCACTTTTCCCTAGGAGCAACGATTGCGTAAGGAGCGTATGCATGCACGTGCACGGAGGACAGGAAAATTCGAACGTCGACTTCATCGACTCGAATTCGTAATCGATTCGAGGACACGAATTTCCCTTACGGACAATTTGTTTTCTATTCATGGACAATTTGACGAGGCTGCTGCCGTTGCACCGGCACCAGCCAGCTTTGTTCGCAATTCGGTATAATGTCGCATGTATTTGGATCACGTTCCACGATATGTCAATATAAAGGAGTTACTCGTGGGTCTCTGCATACCAATTCAGGGGCGGAGCAGCTTGTTATCCTAAATACACGAAATCCTTTGGAGACGCTGGGTCCGCCTTCGACTTTCCTTTCCTCCCGTCCCCTGATCTCGTTCTGCCCTGGTCTGCCGCCCCTGCGACCTCACCCACCCCCCCTCCCCCAACCTTTCCTTACGTCCTGGATAATGCTAGACAAATTGACGATTCAATCGAATACTAAAGGATACACTGCGCCAATGCCACCGTCGCCTAAAGGATCAATTTAAGCGTATTATGGAAATAGACGGCGGGGGGAGGGGGATCGTTTTGCCTTTGAACTCCGATGCTTGAGACGGTTACGAAGAATTTGCAAAATAACAGACATCTAGGACCTTGACACGTTGGGGGGTCAACTGACGATCGACGTCTCGAATGCGATTGGATAATTATTCGAAGAAAGGGAAAAATAGATTTTGGTAATACGGAGTTAAATTTGAAAATTACCTGTCCATATTTTGCACCGACGCGTTAAAATCTTAATTATTAAGGATACGGTCGATTAATTTTCGAATTTAAGCTTCCAATTTGCTAACGTACATTATTAGCTTAATATTAACGCTATTCACAGCTTAAGCTGACGTTAATATTAAATACCCTGTGCCCCGTGACAGCCGACGTGTTAATTACAGCACACTACAGATATATTATAAATACACTATCGAATACTATTGAAATTATATTGGTAATCCAAAATATCGAACAATGTCATCGAGATGAAAAGAAAAATGAATGAACAATTGCTTTGTGCATGGCAGAAACTTTTTTTTCATTGTGAAAATTTACTAAATATTCAGAAGATATCATGGTTGTTAATTTTCGTGGAATAAACTGAAACTGGGCGAGGGAATAAAACTTTGAACTTCAGGGTTCTTTGATAATATCAGTGCCCGGGTGTACCGGTATTCACGGTTAAAAAGGGAAGAATATTCATTCTGTCTGCTCGGCTCTCGTTTCCATTTTTCTCGTCTCACGAAGCAGGGGCGAAGAAAAAAGAGAGGGTCGGGCGGGGAAAGGCCACGACCTATCTAATTTTTAACGGCGATCGTCTCACCTCGGAATATCGACGATCTCGAAGAGGACAAGAAGAAGGGGGTCGACGGTGGATATAAAACAAGCGAGTTGAAAGGTAAATCGGGAGAGCCAGTGAAAAGAGATTCTTTTTCCTTTCTTTTTTTTTTTATTTTTGCTCCTCCTGACGCTCCGTCGACTACGGAATCGCGAGGGGAGGGATGGTCGGAGACAGAGATTGGAAGACAGGAAAAAGGAACTCGCGCCTTTATTCAAGGCCTTTTTTTTACATCGATTCCGGCAGCATCTCCGTCTCCTTCGGCTTCTTTGCTCGAACCGTCACCGAGGGCTCGTCTATAAAATATTTGCTTTGGTAATGAGGCCATGGTTGAGCAACGGGGTTGCTACACCCCCTTCTGCACGAAAAGCAGGGATTCGAACGGCAAATAAAAGAGTGCCGAGTTTGAGTTCCGGTAACACCTTCGAATACTTCACGAATCTCTGAAACGATCTATCCGATAGTCCTGCCAAGAAAACTTCTTTCCGCCTCCTCTCGCAAACGAGACATATGCGAATCAAACTCTGACCTACGTCAGCTTTTTCTAATACCGAAAATATGATTAATTTTATGAAAATAGCTGTTTATCAAATTATAATTTATTAATATACATCGTTCTCCATTTTAATCGAATTGTAATGAAATTATAAAATATTATCAATAAATTACGATAATCATACTGTACTCTTCAATGCAACTATAAAAAAAAGGAGAATTCGAGCGACAGTCCGATCGAACACAACATTCGACACACCTTTCATCCCCTATTTGCATACACGGTCGAAAATCAATTACTCTGCATCTTCGAAGCGGCGCCGGTGCCTTCTCGGCCCCGTTTCGAGCGGAACAACAATCGTGGGACGGGGCGAGGAGGGGTGGGGTGGGAAGGGGTGTTTCGTGGCAACGCGTTAACGCACAATACCGTAACGAGCTAATCACGATATCAAATTCTTTGTCTGTCAGCGCGGCATTTCGATGCTAAGATATCCGGGCGTAGAGACAGCGGGGGGTACGCTCTGTAGAAAAACGTTGGATGACCGATTATGATGAAGCGATTCTACCCGTATGGACCGAAGAAGACAACGGTGGAGCAGGATGGAAAACACAATCTCAATATACCTCGGAGCGAGCCCTCTCATAATTGAAACACGCAATCTCGTGCTTACGATAATGCGTTTGCTCGCGCAAGCCACGGCCCTGGCGTTATAGCGAGAACGCACCGCGTGTCGCGTCACGTTTCGTAATTTTTCTAATTAACACGTTTCGCGGTTTTTTTATCGTTCCGCCGTGGCCACGGGGATCAACGGAATTGCGACTCGCCGGGAGAACCGACGTTAACGCGCGGGGATGAAACCAATTTCGACTGTCAACGTTATTAAACGATCGGTAAGAACCGTGGAAATCTTATAGGATGAAGATTTAATGTATACCGACGAATGTGGGTCGATTTTGATACGTTAGAGCCTCTCTTATCGAAATTAACTCATTAAAGTTGCACAGTCGCATTACGCTAATAGAGTGCATCATTGCACTTTCCTAGTAATATTAGTCCACTGTCCACGACTAGTGTGTGGACTCTTTCTACACGTCCAATATCACAGTATGAGCCAACAACGTTACATGTGATGCATAGGAGAATTAGAGTTGTACAACACCGCGATAGAGTTGCTCTATCAGTAATTTCCCTCTCATCCATTCCTACACGCTAATATACCTCTGCCATTTGCTCTGTCAACGTAATCCTAGACTTTTCAGCCTTTTATCGCAATACGTCGATATCGAGGCAAGTTGGCGATATCGACAAGCCGCGTGAACAAAAGGAGATAGGATCCAGGGGGTTGGCGGTCGAATCGTGGGTACCCAGGTACGTGGTACGTGGCCACGGTGCCCCGACTACGTGTCAGATCAATCATACACCGTGCATTCAGACGCCCCGCTGCGATACAGGACAACTAGCCCCGCAATTCGTTTCTCGTCCGTGGCTGCCGGCCTGAAAGAACGTGCCCGGAAACCTCTCTCTGTTCTTCGTGGCTGGCCCCCAACTGGTATCCACGTTCGATATGTTACAATAAAAGCACTATCCTAGCGCCGACACGTGATGACTCTATCGGACGGCCAAGGCAGACCCGGCCTTTTTCTGAGAATCACGCGTCTCTCGGAGCAAGGATGCACCAGTCATCGTCGGGACGTCGTCGGCACGTTACATGCCCCCTTCTTTCCAGCCCATCCACACGCTATTCCACGATCGAAAAGCAACGAGCAATCTCTGTTGGCGAAAGAGCGAGACGAAAGCCACGACACTGTATCCCCTCCGTCGACTAGCCCCGGCATCCTAACGTTTGCTGCCCTACGGGATGATCGAGCTGGCGCGAAATGGATCTGGCATTTCGAACGCTGAACCCTATGTTCGTCTTTGAATTTATCGATACTATCTCAATGATCCCTGCGCCCTCGTGTTTGCTTGCTCGCCTCTGCTACGTTAGGCGTTATAATTTTAACGAATCACACGGACCCCGAGTCTTCCGCGCGGTGGTATTGTCCTCCTCGCGATCAAATCTAGTTACAAATGCTGTTCGTAACCCTGAATCGCACACGATCGCGATTTCTGATTCTTATAAATGAACAGTTATGTTATTTAAAACATTGGCAAAAGTTTAACCCTTTGATAATATAGAAGTTAAATATGTAAAACTAAGTCTACTCGTTAAAATTTGTATCTTGAAAGCATAAGAAATTATTAAAAAGACACAGGGTACCTGGTTGTTTAAACAGGGGTTGAAATTCTCCAAAGGCAACATAATTTGCTATAAAAAATATACATTTGCACGAACATTCATAACCATTTTCGTTTCCGAACGATCAGACGCGTACGGCTGTATGTTATTTCAATACGAAATCATGAAATGTATAAAAACCGATATCGAACACGTATCCATCGAGCGACAGAACGAAATAATCGAGGCGACGGAAAGGGCACATTACATCGGCACCTAATTCAACGGGACGCAGACGTCGTGGAAATATTTTTCCCCGCGTAAAGTTTCCTCGGAGGAACCGTTGCTTAAATGGGTTCCGTATTCGATCGCATGCAAATTAGATTTGGCGAATCGCAACTCGCGAGCACGATTCGCCGCCGCTGCTGCTCGATTCCCTTGAACCGTTCGAGGGTTGGTATTAACGAAAAGAAAGAAAGAAAAAAAAAAGAAGAACGAAGAAGGAGAACTCCGTGGATCCGTGGCAAGTAAGAGCAAATCAATTTTCCACGACACGACCGCGCGTTACACCCGTCCATTGTGTTACGTTATTACAAACTCCTGGTACATTTCTATCAGAGATATTTATCGACATCGTTCCTCGACTGTCTATCGACCGGCTCGTTCGAACAAACTATTTTTCCCCTTCGATTGACGATAGCGCACGTGGCCGAGATTACAGGGTGCGCCACCCTTACAGACCCCGCGTCTGAAGATCATTTAAATTTAACGTTGAATTTGACTTTCAAGATTCTTCCCCTCTTATATCTTAAAAATTAGTGGAAAAATGGGAACTTTGTTTCTTTACGACTCATTAACCCCTTGCAATTTTTATATTTAATTCTATATAGAAATATTGCATGATTAATAATGTTTCAACTTATTTTGACACATTCAATCGCTGGAAAAATCACAAGCCAACTAATATCGAACGAGATCTTCCTGTTTGTAAAAGTCGATCATCAGCAAAGGAGAGAAAAAAAAAAAATAGTAATGCATTTCTGATGCGACAGAGACTTACATAATTTAAAACGATGTCTCGTAATTTGCTTTATCGTCGCGAAACAATGCCAGATGTTCCATTTACGATCCGTGAATCTCGTCTCGATTGCGCAACGCTTTGGTTATTAACGTGCGCCACTGGGGGGGGAAAAAAAAGGCGGAGAAACATCGGTCTTTAGTGTCCTTTTAAAAAGCGTCCATTAAATCGTGTCCACCGCGAACCGCAACAACGATCAACGATTTCATCAACGTCTCGTAACGACGTTGTAGAAGTCGTTCGTTGGAAATCCGTCTCCAAGAACCGTGGAAAATTTGTCGAGCGACACTTGCGTTTCGAGCACGGTCGGGTCGCTCGTCGAACACAGACGGCCGACACTCGATTTCTCCGGCAAGAATCCTTAATTCCCGCCAGCCAGTGCCCATTTGCTCTGCGGTCGGCATTTGCAATTGCATCGAGCGTGCAAGTGAGTCCCTGATGCGTCCTGCGGTCAAACATCATCACCGTAGCTCACGCGCCCTGACGCGGGATGCACCTACCCTGCGGGACCTTCTAATATTCGAAATTGCTCGTCCTGGCATGTTTATTTGACGTCGGGGCTGCCGTACTCGAACCCCTTCCAATTTGCCGGCTGACATTTTTCAACTCCTTCTACGACCTCGTGACGTTTCTTCTCGTTTTTTCTTTTCTTCTTCTTTGCCTTACTATCTCACAACCCCTTTCACTGCTTTCGTCCTCTTCTGGCACTTCATAAGTGTTCCTCGTTAACTTTTCTTTAAATCTTTTTGGTATTTTCAAATTTAATTTTGAGAATCGAGGAGTGGTATGTTTTTGGTGATATTTAGCTTGTGGATTCTAGTTTCTGTGTTACGAGGTAAAATAAGAGCTAGAACTTGTTTGGATTAAAAGATGATGATTACTATTCGTGGGTTACTGATTCAAGTCGATACCGAAGGGTTGGAAATTTGACAGGAAGCTGAAAATGAAGAATTCTCGAGATTTTAACGTAAAAGACATAAAATACTCCACCCTTGATACCGCCAGTGTTGAAAAGTGTAATTTCACGAGCAACGAACGAAAGATTGATGCCTCAAAGGGTTAAGTTATCGAATTTACTTAGAAAACGGAAACGCAGAGTATCAGGCACGAAACTTTAATCATACAAAGCAGAAAATACTCCTCAGACAATAGAATTAAACAGCTACCTCAAACAACCAGCGACGATCGTAGATCATCGCAACTTCCAAACCCATTAGCAAACCATAAATCTTTCTTTCTTACTTATTTTACAGGGTGCATACATTTCTGTCTCTTTCTGACCGTGCGGGAGATTTATCGTCGAAAGATTCGAGACAATGCACAGGCCACGATTTTTCTAACGAGATTACAGTCAACCGTGCATCAACACACTCGACCGCAAAGGCTCGTAACAGGCGCATTATGCAGCATGCACAACAACGTAGATCCGTCTAAATGTTCGCCGACGATAAATCGGATAACACACGGTGCTGCGTACCGCGATATTGGCCAACGTATAATTAACACGGTCTACACAATCATTCGAATTATCCTGCTAATTATCATCTTCGGCTTACATCATCAGCTTTGCCCGCGTAAATCGGTAAATCGTTCGATATTCGCGCCGATTCAAAGGGAAACATTATCATCCACTGATCGCCTTTCGGTTTACTCAAACCGAGCGTAATAGACTCTGTTCCGATGAGCTCGAAACAGAGTCTCTGATACACCAGGATCTTTTATCTCAATCTTTAAGATCGTTCGTTCGCCAACTTAAAAAATTAAGAAGCTCAAGTTACAATTATTTTAATAATTTTATATTTTTCATCTACCTTGTCCTCAAATCACTTTTCTGGAGGCACAAGCTCAACCTAGCAAATGAACAAAGGCGGAGCGGCATAATCCAAGGAGGATCAACAAGCTGTACGTTTTCTATTTTCCAGTTTCGAGTTGAAATCGAGGAACAAGTCGATCAAACGAACGATACCTGGCGTGTTGCATTTTTAATTTGAACGCGAACGCATTGTTGAGCCACGCTCAATATCGCTGACGGATCTATAACGAGATATCGTATAGGCGCATCTCGGTCATTAAGCCTCGCGCTTTTTGCAACACTACCAACGATCCCTATCGGTACAAATGAGTGTCATTTGTACACGGCCTCGCAATAGAATCCAACGATATAAACGCGTCTTTACGAGCAACCTTTTTTCCTACGTTTTATGGTTTCCTTCTTTCGTTTCTATTTTTCCATTCTTTTTTCCATCCCCCCCTCCTTTCATTGTCGTTATACTTAAATGTGTATAGGAATGGATCGAAACCATCAAAGTGCAATACCTTTTATTCGTTACTGAAAATAATTTCTCACACGGTATTCCGATAAATCAGTTTCAGCTAAAGTAAGATCGTAATTCGAAATACCAAATTGAGGCATTAGATATAAAAAACGATTCTTTAATATTAATAATCATTAATAAAAAAGAATTCTTTACGTAAAAAATATTGACACCAAAAGCACTTGATAATCAAAAAGCGCATGTTTACTCATATTTACTTACATCATTCCTAGGCACGTGTAAAAAAATAATGGAGAGCTGGATTATAATGAACGAGAGGAAAAAGTGTATTGTACGCGAAAATAGAAAATATTAATTTCGAGTCAGCCACGTGACACGCTTTCTTTCAGCCACGCACAATGCAACGCAATATACCGTGGCGACTTCGAGACAATTAAAAGTCTGTTGTTGAAAATATTGACGCCATTGGGGGAGCGGATTGTATCGATTAATAATGAAAATGCGTTTCGTTCAAAATATGTACTTGTTACTCGGAAATCATTAAAGAAATATTAATAACGTCGGATAAAACGGCGAATATCAGGTGTAATATTTGTAAAAATTTATTTCGATTTATATTATAAAATGGAAATGGACGTTCGGAAAATGTGAAAGCATTTTGGACCGATGTATCGGTGCAGCGTTGAGCGATATTTAATGTAATTAGTGATCAACGATTATATATTTTTCAAACGATGTATAATTGCTATTTAAGATTAAACTAAGCATTGATCGTTAACTAAATTAAATTATTTAATTACCGAGTGGATTATGAATTTATTTATTAAGACTATCTTTGGGAGAAGAAAAGATATAAAAATGAATCGAAATACATGGTAATTTTTTACAAAATTACCCATTGAAAAAAAAGAGTTCGCGTTACAGTTAATCCATTTGATGTAATTACGTGTTGTACGCAATTTCAACCCCGTAACACATTCGATTCCAATATGGCCGACCGTGCGGACATTAATTTTTGAACACGCGATTCTAAGGACTACGGAAGCTGTCCGTCACGATCGTACGTTTCGATACGTTCCGAGAATCCATTTCGTTGAGGTTAAAATATCCAATGCAACGGGCAACTGGTTAGCCCCCGAAACGCGCTCGCGTTTAGCAACTGCACGCCAATTTGCGCTTATTAATTCGAATTATCGCTACCAAGTGGGTGTCCGGCACAGGATATTAAAACCTCTGACCTTTGACAGGATGAATCGTACCGAAGTTCAGTTGGCTGCGCTTTGCTTGGCATGGGCGCTGCATTACGCTTTATACACACCCGTTTCGTGTGTATGTATGTATGAGAAAATTTACTTACCGGTTAAGAAGACCAGGCTCTCACGATCAACAGGCAGATCGAACGCTTCGACGTCGATGAATTACGATGCTGCGAACTACGTTGAATATATCCTGCACCATGTGAAATTAGATGCCGTTAAACGATCCCCAGTGCACGTACACAACACTGTCATTTACGTCGCCATTCGGAAACTCCCGCCAACGATCGAGCCGGTTAACCAAAATCGAATGATTACCAACGTTTTTCGATACTTTCCCGCCGTACACTGACTCGAATCTATTGATATTACACTTCTAATTAATAAGATCTAGTGTATGCAACGATATACGACAAATTTTCACCA
This sequence comes from Anthidium xuezhongi, assembly GCA_022405125.1. NCBI lineage: Eukaryota > Metazoa > Arthropoda > Insecta > Hymenoptera > Megachilidae > Anthidium > Anthidium xuezhongi. The sequence continues at coordinate 8,487,044 of CM039637.1, forward strand.
CTTTTTTAGAAAAAATAACAGAGTAATGTACTTTCGACGAAATCGTGTCCTCTCGCGAGTGACGGATACACAGAGGGCGTAGTTGGCGGTAAAATATGATAATTCAAATTGTCTGCGAAAATGATTTTATTCATATATGGTTGAAAATGATCATTTTCTAATAATTAACGATATCAGGTATTGAAATATCAATTGTAATCGGATACAATATAATTCTGTTTCGTATTTAATACCTTTGCAATATTAATTAGCTATAAATGATGTAATTAATATGTATATTGAACTTGGGCAAATTTTATTTGAAATTAAAGTAGAGTATTACTGTTTGAAACAGTATTTTGTTATTATTTGAAAGTGTAACAAACAATTATAGACCTGAAATAATAGAAAATATTTCTTATCATCGAACAATCGTTCTAATTTTAATACATGCATATCTATTTTGACTTCCGGTAAACATAGACAGAAACGTACCCCTGGCGCCATCTGAAAAGGAAGCGCCGAAACAGCAAGACAGTAGCTGCGTTTACCTACATTGTGGGTACGGCCGGAAACTCATAAAGGTGTACTTCCAACGGAGCTCCCACGATGATAATAATAATAATGATGACAACAGCGACAGATGTAGGACGCGTTTGAATCCCCGCCCAGGAACGCCCTCGAGGAGGCTATTGGCCCGATAACCCTAGCCCGGGAAAAGGCTGCCATGGCCGGCAAAACCCGGCGAACGATCCAATCAGAATTCGTGTCGGCCAAAACAAAAGGCACGCACCGGCCTCGAGAGGGTTGCAAGTCTGAACAAATGAATAACCCCCGCGCGAAACCCCCTTGGGGGTGTCGGACGACGATAAGGAGGGCTGTAGAGGAGGAGGAGGGAGACGACGAATTCCGGAGTTTTTGATGTATTAAACCGTGGGCTCTACGTGACACCGAATGCTAAGTAGACCCTTTTGGAATAACCACACGCTCGGATACGAATCGCGAAAGAGTGCTGCCTCCCTCCCCGTTCGCCCTTTTATTATTACCGACCACCACCGTTAACCATTATTGTTATTATCGTCATCGTCATCGTTGCCGTGCACGGACCACGAACCACGGTGCCGGTTATTATCGTCACGCTCGATAAATTAAGCAGCCGACTCCCGGGGTGACCCGCAGCGTCTATGATCTTCGCTACCGATAAGATTTCGATCGGCTGTTAAGCATGTCTCTGCCGTTATCTCGATACATTCCCCGCCGTTAAATCGTTGACACGATTTCACCGGCCACTGCAAACTCCGCGTGTACCGATTTAATTCGACAAATGAGCGGAGTTATTAAAATTTTAACGAGCGACCAACGGTTCGAAACGATCGAGGAACGCTCTTTACGCATCGCAAGCTGTTCCGTATTTACCGGAATTTGAAATCATTATTGTTGTTTATACTTCGCTGTTTGACTAATAGACGTCATCCTTTTTTTTTTTTACTGAAGGACCTATAATTTTATTTCCAATTGACCGCTAACGCGAGTCAATTAGGAAGGCTCCGGAACTTCGGAGCCCGTTATGGCTTCACTTTCGACTGTCTCCAAAAGTGACTTGTCACGTCCTGTTCGACTCCTCTGCTTACCGTTTCTCTGACTTTTCGAGAAAAATATACACGTTATCCTCAGACTCGATCGCTGTAAACCCTCGCACACTTGCTTCAACGCTGGGAGGACCAAAGGTCCTGGCTACCTAAGTAGACCGCCTGTGTCATTTTAACTCAAGTATATAATTTCGTTTCTTACCGCTTTTCAACATCTTTTTCTGTGCCTAAAATTAGGAAATAAGGTTAATAAATGTTATTTCATGAAAAGGTATTCAATTAGTAAATGAGAAAAATTTCCACGCACCATCGTTGGCAAAAAGAAATTGCAAACGCAAGTTTAAATATCGTATATTCTTGATTGGTTTCTTTTCTTATCGCGAACAAACGAAAAAAATTGTTGAATGTTCCCATCGTTCCCATTATTTACCAGGGACGTCGCATTGCTCAGCGTCCGGCAAACGTGACGAAATAAACGTGCCCGTAAGGACACAGAGTGTTGGAAATCAATTTGATAGACGAGTGTACGCGTGCCGAATTACCTCTACGTGATGTCGGACCGTTTCACCATTTTCGCCATTATATTAACGACGAGACGAACACGCCAGTCTCGACTTCCCAGCCCCACAATGGTTACACGCGTATCGTAATGTTACCGTGACGAACAATGGTAACATCGCGATCCAGGACACGTTTTCACCCCGTGGCGAGGCAAATCGAGGAGCAGACCGGTGGCTGTACTGTACCTCGTTAATTGAAGTCCGGCGGAAGGCGACCATTTTCCAAATTCCATACTTTAGGTGGCTATCTTCCTGCGTACGATAGCCGCAAGCGAAAAAATGAATTCCCCTGGATAATTGGCCGTTTGAAATTTAAGAATTTTGTCGATGTACCGACCATCGAATGACCTTTGTTGGAAGACAACCATTTTGTAAATTTTATACCTTGAGTGATACTGTGTACGATAATTGCAAGAAAAATAAATCTTTTTCATTTAATAATTAGTGTCACATTTATCTTCTTGCGATTAATTAAAACGAAAATGACTAAATTTGAAAATCTTCCGGTACCCATCGAATAAACCGTGTTAATTTTCAGAGGGCCCGCGGCTACTTCGATCCAAAATGTTAATTTTGACGGTAACAAATTGATCGACGCGTCGTCGACGTTGCCTATAATAATATCCAACGTGAACTGTTCGTCGAACCCCCCCCATGTTGGTAAACACGGACGCGATTTCCTTGCATTTTACACAAACGCGACACGACCGCGGGGGTGACTTCATTAAAAGTACGTGCCAGCCTGGCAAGAGTGGAAACATCGATTAATCTCCTTTTTTTTTCGCGCTCGATATAATCCTTGACGGAACACGGCACTAATCCGGGGCTCCTGTCATCCGTCCTGGGGTTCTGCTGTTCCATCCGACGGATGAGACGGATTACAGCTCGTACCAAATTAACCTTTGTCTCCTCTTGCTCCACTAACGCCTACCCCCCTCCTGCCACCTCCCCCATTCATCCTCCTCCTCGTCTAACACGGTCCGATATGTCGAGTTTACACGAAAACTCACTCAGCCGGTCGCGATAACGCGAAACTAAAACTATCCTTGGCGACACAACAGGTGTCCATGGAATCACGATACGGATCGACAAATCTTCCGGTTTACATGGTACGCTCCGTCGAGTCCATTTGCCACGATCAATTCTGCCGTTTCAGCACTTCTAGTCGTGAAAGTGGATCCTCCTCGATGATCCTGGACAATTCGAAGAAGATACCGCACCGTTAACCATACTCGTTCCTCGGAATGGAATTAACGATATACGTTCACCCTTTTAAACGATGTTCTTCGAGACTTTGAAAGTGTGCTTCGACCTTTTTGTAACATAAATGAAATAACAAACGACGGTTAACCGTTCGAGCGTGAGTCCAAGTATTTTGGAGAGATCTTGACTTCGATAAAATCCACACCGCAGCGGTGCTAACGGAGGGTCGTGGATGCTGAATAGAAAAATGTCCGTCCAGTGTTCATCGTGAACATTCAAAATGGCGTATCTACCCTGAAGGGGTGGTGCACGCCGGTATACTCCCAACCCCTCGGTTCCAGCCCCTCCTGATCCAAGGGTGACAAGCACGTAACGTTATGTAACCGTATACATGCCTAAGATCCTGGAGGGTTGGCAGAAAATCGGGCTTTGTCGCCTGGCCATGTGTCCCTAATGCGAATCCCGTGGGGGGTCATTTCTATTCTATTTCCCTTTCATGGGGTGTGTCGAGCCAGCTCCCTAACCCATCCCATGCCACCCCTTATCGTGTATGGTAAATGCATCACGGAGACCCCACAAGGGTGCTCTCTCTGCAGATTGACGTAAAATCAATGAACGAAGTCAATGGGCCTCCCTGCTCGTTTATCCGGAGAGGAAGGGAACGAGAGGGTGGACGAGTATTATAGGGGTTGTAACACTTGGTGTACCCTGGGATAATATGCCTGTTAATTACTCGGTATCGTGGCTCGAACGGTATCGATAAATGGTAAAAGGAATCGTTCTGCGCGATCGAATTATTTTAATTGTCACGTTTTCTTCGCAAATCAACCCTTAAATACGTAATGTTACCGTATAGGTTTTTTACAACAGTTAATTTGTAATTTGTTCTGTACACATTTGAGAATAAACCTCTTTTTCAAATAAAATAAATATAACACACAGAAATGGACGTTTCAAATTATTTTTTATGACTTTTAATACTTAAATAAGGGATATCTAATAATTAAAATTTGAATACCTTGCTACACACGGCCATTTTCACTGCGGCGATCAACGCGTTAAAAATTAATCGCAATAAAAGTGTCGTTTGCAATTTTGTACCCACAAATATTGCTAAAAATGTCACTCCAGCGTGCAATACAAAGTTACAATTTTATTTATCGATTCGTATCGAACGATGCCGAAGCGACTATTTAATCATGTAATGTTCTCTTTGTCTCCTACGGGAGAGAAAATCGTCCGCCGTTAATGAAAACTGAAGGCACAGGCGAGCGTTTTCGTTAATTACTGTAACGTTTCCGATACGTAACAAAACGAAGTAGAAGTACAACGGAAAGAAAGTTACAACGACTTAAAAGTTCGACCGGGAACGATTCTAAAGGGCAAAGAAACGATTGTGTAATTGACAGCAATCGGCGAGGCGAGCGTTCAGTTTTACGCACGCATAACGACGGCTCGCGAACCGGTAGTTAAAAAGTCGACGGTTCGGAATAAACAATTTTCAGATAACTTCCATCAGCGAGGAGGAAGAAGTAACGTCTACGGATCCCTCGTTGGGACGATAATGGCTCGAAAAGTAACGGACGCGCGAAGAATAATTACTTAATGGTCGTATTAAAATTGAATTCGTTCCTTTTTTCGTTCTTTATTTCGCTCGATGGAAACGCGAAACATAATTAACGTAGAAATCGTTGCACAATCGTCTACTTAAAACTGTACCTGTCAGCGGCCAGAAAGAGCTGACGGCTAATCCGAATCGTACGCGAAAGAAACGCTCCATAAACTAATTTCTACGTGGGTTTATTTATACCCACGGTGCGTGTAATCGACACTCGGCTACCGTGAGACGAAAAAGAAGTGGTTTGAAACGTTTGCCTTCGGATCTCGAGAAACTCGAAGAGTCATCGCCGCTAACAAGACACACCGGACAGCCGAGGTCATTATTGACGTTCTTCCTTCGAGAACTCCTTCGTTCTTAGCGACAGATATTATCGCCATTGTCGACAATCCTGATGCAGATCATCGTGTCATAATACAGCACGATCGTTACCGTTAAATTGCTCGCCAATACGCTACCATAATGGCGCCAACAATTTTTTTCGTTCGTTTGAGAGTCTCTTATGTACACACACGGACCAGATTCGTGTTTCTCTGCCGAACAACCGGAGCCAAAATTTAAATTCAATTTAGATCAATTATAGACGAGGTGTTGGAGGTCAGAAGTGAAATTTCAAAGGAAGACACATTTTAAAACTGAATACATTAACATTAAAGCATGTTTACTTAAACAATTTTAAAGAAGGTTACAGTCTGTATAAAAATTTTTCAAGAATTAAAGACGTTAAAAAACAGTAACAAAACAGTAATTAATACTTCCTAGCATTCGCATAGTATATGATAAAATTGAAATCAGCATTACTTTTATGACAGGAAGTGTAAAGATCGGCGGAATCGAGATTCTTGAGGATGAGACAAGAATTTAGGATCCAGGAACGAATCGCGACGTGAAAACGTTCACGATCGTCTCGTCGCTCCGACATTTAGATGAAAAAAAATACTATCAGGATGTTAAGAGATCAGGAAAATGCATATTCCTTAAAATTTCCTCAATCAGCCGGGGAACTGAGGCGTCCGAGACCGGATTCGTCGCATCCAAAGGATCCGCCAGGGGATGTTCCGCCGCTCGGCGAGTTTTCCGCGGAAAGGAAATAAAAATGACGACGAAATGCTCTCTTCCGAACAGGTAATTCCCGGTATTTCACTCTCTCTTTCTACGGTTTCTCCCCCACGACCTCTGTCTCCTCCACCAAGCAGCCGCGGTCGACACCATCGGCCTCTCATCCCTCTTGTCCTAGACAGGCAACAACAACCCGATGCCGCTTCCCCATCAACCTATCCGAACGCCTACCCTCCCGGTTTTCGCGCTTGCTCGCCCGTCGCTGCCGGATTGCTTTTTGTTTCGTGCTTTGTGCCTCGTCCTTTGTTTCCGCGAGTCGCCGCGAGGAAATGACAAACAAATGAGCGCCGTTGCCTCTATAACGTCTACGCTCGTCGCCATGGCAATGCGACCTGGCGATCGGCGTTTTTAACTCGACGACTGCAACATCCACCTTCATCGTCGACCCCCAAGACCTTGGTATTCGCCGCCGCGATAACTGTTTAGCCAGAAACTTGAACGAAAAATGCAGGAGTTCAATTCTGATCTATTCATGAGAAGAATTCATGTAAGATGGAATTTTGACAAGTCATATTTGTCTTCGACCAACACAAATACTCCATCGTTTTAAGGGTAATTTTTTCCGAGTGTTTGATCTCAGAAATACACTTATTGTTTCCATCGAATTTACATAAGACAGGGTTCTTCTTCCAAGGGTAGCTTCCTTCGGCAGATTTCCTAACGATAAATCAATTGACTTATCAAAAGAATCATCGTGCTCGAGACTCGTTACCCGCGTTTGATCCACTTCGGTATCGAAAACAAAATGGCGAGCTCCCCATGACTCTCCGCAAACGTTAACGCTTGTACAGCAGAAACGTAAGGGGAATTGCCACGGCCATGGGGGTGGCACGGCGCGTATGCCGTTCAAAGTCGATGAGTGAGCCATGAATTTTTCTCTCGGTGGTCTCCGTAACTATCGATTGTGTTTCAAAGTCGATTGTGTCTCCATTATGTTCGCAACCCGTGAGAGGAAGAAAGCCGGAGACCCGGATGCTCGGAATAGAAACCAGCGACAGGGGGGAAGGGGTGGTGAGAAAGGGGAAAAAGAGAGCGCGAGGGTGAGAGGGATAGAACCCTAAAGTACGGAACGTCCAATTGACTCCGCCATATTGAGTTTGGTTCTATGGGCTCTCGAGTATACAGGGCTCTTGGAATCGAGACACGTTATACGATGGTCCGCCGTGTAGAAGGAGCTTCTAGGGTAACTTCGTTACGGGGTTTCTACGTGACCAAAATCCAACTGGATATAGAACTGGCATACGCGTTTCAGAAATGTATATTCCCGAATATATCTGCTAATGTATTCCTCAACTTCGAGTCCATTCTCTGCTCGGAAGAACGTCTACTTCTGTAGCTTCCAATTTGCTGATTTACAATTCTTCAAAAGTAATGGAAATTCTTATTTTATATTAAAAAATTTCTATTCTGGTCTTTTTAAAGATAAAGAATTATTGTAATGCTCGTGTATGTTATTTTTTAATTTTAAAGGAAACGTAGGTGTTTTCACTGCTAAAAAATTTAAATGTTTAATGCAATTAATTGATACCTTAACCAAACTTATGATTCACATCCACGATAGCGATAAGATTATAAGAAACACTTCTTGTGAATTTTTAAATAAATTAAATGGAAATCATTGCAACCAAGTATCGCCGCAAATTTATCGTCCGTAACTTGGGGGAACACCGATGGGAGCATTGTGAACCCCTGTTCGCGATATGTATCAAATTATCCTTATAATAGAAAATGGCGGCAACGTTACACCTACCAGGTGTTATGCTAGGCGCCGAAGAACGGTCCTCGGCATGAGAGCACAATGAATTATAATGCGCTCCGTGCCGCATACAATAATGTCTCCACAATACCATTTTCTCGCTACAAAAGGTGTTGCTTTAATGGGGGTCCGGTTTCATCGAAACCTTTTAACCATCGTCGTCGCGTTTCCCGCGCGTGTAAACAGCCTCGGCAACGACTGATCGGGATCTTTTCTTGAAAAACACCTCTTTCTATGCCGCTGCGGTCAAGAACCCGACGGTTTTTCGATATTTTGTATCGCTTTTTATCCGCGTCATATACCGGCTACTTAAAAACGGGGTACTGTTGCAGATCTTGAAACGAACCTTTGGACGAATTCTGTAATTCGAATAACGCGTATCTCGAAACGATCTGCCTACCATTGAACCGTCTCGGTTCGTGAAAAATGGAGATTCGAAAAGAAGGAAGCCACGCGGTAGCCTGTCGATACAGTTACCGTCGGACGACCATCGCTGTCGCGCAGAACGCTAATGAATCCTTGATTCTCACCACGCTTCCTGAATTAACTCAAGATCTATTTTACACGTGAAAAGATTGAATGTGTACGAATTCTTCCACGGTTCATTGCGTGGAAAAAGAAAAGGGACAAACTGGAGGAGGCGATAAAGGAATGACCGTTGAAGCGATGCTCGTTGGTTTGCATTAAAACGAACTTGCACTTTAAGGAAGCACAGTGGAGCGCAAATCAAAATGCAGTCGCTACCGGAAGAGTACTCGAGCAGAGTTGAAGAGCCCTTCGCTATTATTGTGAAGGACTTCGCAGTGCTTGACGAATCACTCACTAATTGCGTTCGTGACATGGCCCAGAACTAACAAATGGTTTCTTCGCTTGGAAAGTGTCGATTATTTTTTTTTTCTCCTCGCCCTCCCTTCCTTTGTCTCCCTCCGCCCCTGTGCACATCCTTGTTTATTATACATAACCGATCGAAGATCTAGTCGAAAGTTTAATTCCGTGATATTTGAATGAAAATGGCGGAGATACAAAGCGGATTAAGATAAAGAATCGATTTAATTTTGCATCATAGGAAAATAATAGCCACCTTTCGAACGAAACGTCCGACTGGCTTGTTACCGTTCGGTCTATTGTCCTAATGGGGGATAATCGTAAGGCTCTCCTTGAGAGTCTCATTACGAATCAAGGACCCCTTAATGGCTCCTATGAAACTCATTGGCCATTTAACGCCGAGGACACGGCGTGGCGCGCTGCAACATTGACGGGCTCGAGTGCGAATTTTCTCGTCAATCATCTCGTTCTCTATCCGCGACATCTTTCCACTCGTAAACTTACAAATTACGCCGGGTAAGTACTTGTAATTACGTGTTCGTTCTACGGAAATGCGTTTTCGAGCGGGCAGGTGGGAAATTTGAAAAGTGTCACGGCGGAGTACTTATTCGAAGTTTAAACATTTATGTTGACGTATAGATAAATGGAAAACGGTTACGGCATTTAAGTTTAAATCGCGAGACGGCGAAACGACGGGACGAATAAGAAAATCAAATTCGAAACGTAACGGAGTTGCGCGTCTTTGGAAGAGAGACGTCAGTCACATCCCGGTTCCAGGACTATATCGTATTTTCATTATCATCAAATTGAACGTGTAGCGCGGCGACGAATTTTAACAATGGCAGCCTCACCATACTTGCCTACGTACGCCCCGACACCCTTTATACGTTCCCCTTGCGGAAACGCGACGTCTCCATGGTTACAACATTGAAACCCCGCTAGGGGATGACAAAATGGAGAGGCGCAATACTCGGGCCTGACAAAAGCGAAGTAGAATCGAAGAACTCCTTTGGCTACGTGCTTGTATCAGAAAAGTCCTGCTGTATGCCAGGGGACAGGTTTGCGATGCTCCAGCGCTAATGCATCCATCTTGATGATTAAAATTGCTCGAAGAAGGAGGAATGACGATTCTTGTCTACCGATGGATGTTTTTCTGCAAAGGTACCGATAATTGAGGCTTGCTCGAATTAAAGACGTCTCCCCAAACGCAACGCCATATTGTAACCGGTCCAGGTTCTCTCCATGACAAAAGGACACCAGATAAAAGATCTTCTCCTGTCCGCACGATTTGTGTTAACGTCGTTCAATGGCGCCCACTATCTGTCATCGAACGCTCTTGGTCCTTGGGTGCTAACGAAAGGACCTCACATTCGACAATGTTCAACCCGGCCACAAACGAAAAGATCCTATCTCAGTACTTCCTGTTGTACGTTGTCAGGTACGCTTCAAGGATGTAGGGGAAAGAGGCTTTACATTTGTTTTATATTTGCAAGTTGCTGCAGATTATATATTAACACTCTGGTATTACTCAATCAACCCTTTGGAAGCCAGAATACGTAATTCTCGAGTATTGAGCAATGGGGTATTTTTAACAAATCTCATGATTTAAAACCTCTTCGCAATTTTAGACAGGTATTTAATCATTTTGCGAATGTGAGAAATTGAAGTTACAGAGAATTAGAAACGAGCTAAAAACAATAGGGTATTTTAGTTGTAAATCCCCCGTAAACAAAGAAAGATAGTCGGGGCAAAATGGCGGCTACGATACACACGCGTCTAATCCCGGATGAGACGACGGATGTGACGGTGGCAGCGAAGGATGACGAAGGCGAAGCTAGAAGCGGGAGGCGACGCAGACACATCTCTCGGATTACGTCTTAACAAGCTCTACGACGTTCATTTGTCTTATCCGCTGTCTCTAATGCGACAGCAGCTGTTGAAATGATTAATTCACCGCGAGGATGCTCCTACGCCTTGTTCAACCGTACCCGCTCGCGCGCGCGGCCGCGTCTACCGTCACACTCCGGCTTTCCATTACGCTCCCCATCTCGATTAATCAACTCTCTTATCGTTACTATAAATACCCTCGAATGTTTAATTAAACGGTGTTCGAGTTCGCATATGTTTGATGCAAATACATCACGCGTATTGTGCACTAGAATTGTGATTCATATTTGTTGATTAGATAAATGACACCCTAAAATTGCATCTTCATTTTTAATCTGCTATGCAACTCAGGGTTCAAATATGATTCGTACTTTTGGCAAAATTGAATTATATATTTAATTCCAAGTCAAGGATTAATTAATATTTCAATTTCAGGCCAAGGGATTAGGCAGCCCTAATTGAACCCTAAATTCTTTTCCCTAAAGAAGATATTTGTCAGTATTTGCATATATTTTTGATTATAATACAAAGTCCACGTATTTCACTTTGCAAAATCAAACTCTTATCTCAGGAGAGGGTGGAGGAATGATTTCAAAGAAAGCCATCGTACACGAAGCACCGTTTATCAAACGATGACGAAACCTTAAGAAAACACTGTACAGTTTGTCAAAACATTGTTCGTGCGCTGTATGAAAATCTGATTGGATTAACTTTCGATTTCCATCATCCACCTGTTATCGAAGTGGACGGGGATCGGTCATTGTTACCGATCGATGACTAATCCGCTCCAGAATCGTTAGTATTCGCACAGTACGAGGCGCTAACTGACTCGATTATAGTCCGAGCTGGCAGGAGAACAAAGGACCACCAGTGTGACAATTGAACTTCATCGTGCTGATATAAAGTTACAGATGCGAAGGGAGAAAATGAGAGGCGAATATATTAGGTCGACGTTCAAAATGGCCGTCGTGAAGCACGAGAAAAAATAGGGATGCGTTCTCTCGCTTCCATGTATACCACATGCTGCTTCACTGAAACGTCCGCAGGAAGGGGAAGTTTGAAGAGGATCGTTCGACGCGCATGCGTCAAACACGCGGATCGAAAGCTCCGCCCGGAGACAGCCTTTGTTTAATCCACGGTACCAACGCCCACGACATGTGGCCAACAAACTACGAATTTCTCTCCCGTCGGGATCTTAATCTTGGATTGATATACACCACAGATGCCAAAAACCGTGCTACGATAGCTAAATGACGTAAAGTACAACTGTTTACCGAAGACGCTTTTCAAATTGCCGCCGCAATTTGAATAATTAAAAATATGTAAGAGAGAGCAATTGCTTGTATATCATCTCATACAATGTGTTAAAATCAACTACAAGATCTAAATCATGTAGGAGGATGGATGATTATTGTTAAGGGAACTAAATAGATGCAAATGATAATGTGTAAGTTCTATGTATCATCATTCATTATTAAGCGGAAGATTACACTTGAATAAAATGTAACTGTTTTAATGTAATTGACCAAGTGTTTGAGTAAATTTAAAACTATTTAATTTTGATTGTATGAGGATCTATATTTGTTGAATTTAAATTGGTACCATCTAAATAAAGTTAAATAAAATTATAACAAGACTGTTTCTCACCTGGTAGCGTGGCCGAGCGGTCTAAGGCGCTGGTTTAAGGCACCAGTCTCTTCGGAGGCGTGGGTTCGAATCCCACCGCTGCCAATTTTTTTAATGTTTCGATATAAAAATTACTTTCTTTATACATTATTATTCACTGCGGAGCTTAATATCATATAATTTGTTATATTTATTATTAAAGTTTATTACGTGTATTAGTCCAAACACTTTTACAAGCCCTAAACCTTAAATTTAATTTAAAAAAAAACCATATTACTAATATTTATAATGTAAAAAACTTTCTTTTATAAAATTAAACATATAAATTGAATATTATTGAGCAATTGTAGTTGAAAAAGCTCTAAAATGTATTATGTAGTACGTATGTAGTAAAGGCAAATCTCTCAAGTGCTGATGTATACTAATTTATGTGATTAAATTACATTCTGTGGTTACCTAATTTGAACAGTAGCAAGAGATAACATTATATTATTATAAACTAATGAAATTAATACCGTCCAAGCTTTATTTTTAACTTTTTTTAAATTTTAAACCGAAAGCGCCCCTGAAACGGTACAAGTGGCGCCATCCAGCGGTATGCGGCGGAACTAATAAAACAGAAAATCACGTTTTTTTCAAAAATGAGCCACTTTTTGGCATTTTCGAAACGTGTATCGTGTTCTACTATCAAAACTCTATTTAAAAAACCCCATCATTTATATGAAAACGCGTTAATTTCCAAAATTGAAAAAACATGCATTCCATGGACACTATTTTTCCTAGCCATTTAGCGGTGGCGCTCCCGAATTAATGGAATTAAAATTCATATACCGTTCCGTATTAATTGAACTTCTTTACGCATAGGGGCTGATTAAACGTATGAAACCGATAGTATGTGATAAATTAAGGTACTAAGAATCTATTTAAAAGAAAAGTTGAATTTATACGGGAACGGTATGTGCAGTTTAGTTCCCTTAGTTTGAATGCGCTATCTTTAGATGGTTATAGCGTTCAGTACCTGTAGGGTTGTAGACTACGTTTGTCGATTTCGTCTTTACCGAAACATGGAAAAGTAAAGTCACCCAGTTTCTCTTTAAACTAAATATATTTACAAACACTTAGCTTATTACTGTTTCTTATACATTACGTTATAAATATACTACTAACAAACAGATATCTCTGTGAAATGTACCTTCCGACGGAACAGCTGAGCGTGCGAACGATTATGTCGCCACATACCCATGGAGCTCATTCTTAGGACCTTAATTTATTACATATTACCGGCCTCACGCGTTTAATTAACACCTGTGCGTAAAGAAGTTCAATTAATACGGCAACGGTATATGAATTGTAGTTCCATTAGTTCGGGAGTGCCACCGCTAGATGGCGAGGAATTTTAGTGTCCATGGAATGCATGTTTTTTCAATTTTGGAAACTAACTCGTTTTGATATAAATGATGGGGGTTTTTTGATAGAGTTTTGATAGTAGAACACGATACGCATGCCAGAAATGCCCAAAAATGGCTCATTTTTGAAAAAAACGCGATTTTCTGTTTTGTTAGTTTCGTCGCATACCGCTAGATGGTGCCACTTATATCGCTTCAATAGTGCGCTCGGTTTAAAGTTAAAAAGAAGTTAAAAATAAAGTTTTAAATTCTTTTTCACAAAAACTTCTCATTAATGGTTATTTTATGCCTTGTATTTTACATAATAACTTATGTATAATACATAATACTTACGTATATCTCAAATTACTTTATTAATAATTCATTTAATAATTCTTGAACTATACCAAGAAATAGTAGTAATACATTTTTCTGATGACATAGCCGCAATTTTTTTTGCCCAAGCGTGACTCACTTCGTTGATAAATCATGCAATTACAACCGCGAACTATTTTTACATTTCAGAAGCGTAATCACCTTATGAATCGCTTTTTTCTCAGAACGGTAATCCACAACAGGAGAAAACAAATACTAAATTTATTTAAATATGCAGCGAAGATGCCGAGGTATAATCCACAGCAGATATCTTTTTTTTATCTTTTCAATTTGCATCGAATAAAAGGAACGATCTTAGCTTGTTCGTCTTATGCACAATGACAAAGTGAATGGATGAATCGAAAGAGGTAAGCAGCCGACGAAAGTAACGTGCAAATACATGCTTCTCACGTGCCCGTGTACGCTCGTGTGAGTTTATACTTTATGCGTTCGGCAACTCTGTACACATATAAATTCGACACTCGATACGTATTCTTGCTTTTGTCCATCTACGCGCATAAATTTGCGCTCGGTTCCCGCTTCTACTGAAATATTTATTGTTCTCCAATTTTTATTCCGTATAATTTATAGCACGCTACACCGTGCGCTCAAAAATCTTGTTCTAAAATCAGTAAGACCTTGCTATCCAAGCCTTGAGCCTTATTCATTGTTTAGGTTTCCCTCGAGATTTCAAATTTAACATTTTTCGCGCCATTTCTAGTCCGTCGTCTATTTTAATAAAAACCTTAATTGTAAGTAACTTTATCAATTGTTTGAAAATGTATGTAACTGAGATAAATAACGTAAGTACGTATTTGTTAGCGATTTCAAGATGGACTGCTAAAATGTTAATCGATGATAATTTCATACGAAATCCTTGAATCAAGATCGAGGAACTAAGGAAGAAAGTTGGGCAAGCGATTTTATTAACCAGTACAGAGAAATTCGTACAGTACTCGTACGAATATTGCGCCATTGAATACACGCTCACATTTGTATAGGCGCGCGCTAACACCACCGAAGCGTGGCGCAGCGGCGCTCCTCGCACACTGATCCGTCCGTCAGAGTGTGGGTGTATTTATACAGTCACGGAGGCGCGTGTCGAGTCTGTACCGCGTCCAGCGCGCAACCGGTCTGCGCAGGTCCCCGTAAAAAGCCGGGGGCGCGATTCCGTCGCCGCTCTTCGGATACCACGCGCGTTCGTTCTCTCAGTTTGTATTCAGTATCCACCTCGTGTCGGTGGATACGTTCGGTTGTTTAATTCAATTCCTCAACAACGATATTCAGCCGAAAGTCCCGTGCGAAAAAAGCCCGTCCAAGCACCTTTGCCACGAGCCGAGGTCCGTTCGAGACCGAGCGACGACAGTAGTGCCAATTTTTGTGCCGTTTGTTGACAGTGTTACCGAACCGAGGAACCGGACAATATGCCGCCGTTCAAATTTCTTAACCTGTTGGTCGTGCTTCTCGCCGTCCAGGGTGAGTGCTCTCGTTTCATCAAACCATAAAATCCTATTTATAATCTCGATCGAAACGCATTCGTCGTGTTAGAGGGTTAAGCGAATCGATCCGTGCTAAACGCTCGCTGCTTCTCAATGAATCGATCGATGGCGCGATAATTGAAACGACTTGTTGAATTCGATCGATGATAACAGCGTTTTCGAACGTTCAATGAACTTGATCCGGGGGGGGGGGGGGGGGCGCGACGATTCGCCGCTTTGATTCCACGAGCGTTTCGTTTGCATGCGACTGTTCGAATAGTTCGATCGGCTAATTAAATTTAGATTTGTCAGCACCGGGGCCGCGGTGTGCATGGTTGGATTAGCGTGGCTGATGAAATCGTATTGAAGCACGAAAGCCACAGGATCGTATTCACCCGGACAATAATTTCGCATGCATCACGGGTAGTTAACAGTTACTTCACCGTCCGCTCCCTATAAGCAGTTGCAACAATAGTTACCATTGTGGGCAACATCGGCGAGCAAGTTGTAATCGTTGTCGCGGAAGGAACAATTACGCGTCTTAAAAAAGCTTAATTACTCTTCCTCGTTAGTTTAGCTCGGGGGGGAGGGGGTCCCCGATAAACTCGTAATTGCATGTACTTCTAATTGAAATATTAAGAACGCAATACTTGAGCCTTGTGAATATTCATACAAATACATTTTTGTTTATGGTTGGAACTGCAATAAAACAGTATTAAATAATTCATTTGGGAGGAAATTCTTGAAAGATATATTGGATGACGCAGAAATTCCTTCGCTATTTTAAAGCGAAATGATTCTGAATGGATGAGAAACTAGGAGGTTTATAAATAAATTTAGATTCTTAAAAAAGAATTATAATTGTAATACTGCCAGCTCCGTAATGACTCTTTCAAGACATTTTCCTAAATGGATTGATCGCTAAAAATGGAAGTTGAAGTGGCCTCAAGATCCCTCGATCTGATAGTCCTTTTCTCCCAGGATTAACATTTCAGAAACTACAGTTCAAAAAATGTATTTGAAAGACTACAAGGAACTAATTTTAATTAAAATAATAAATTAGTGAAAAGGGAGAGAATATCCATTTTAATTAACTTCAATTGTTTGATAACAATTTTTCGTTAAAAAAATTAATTTAAAAATCATTTTTAATTACAAAGTATGAAATAGCCCGTGAACCTAATTTAATGAAAACATATTTTGTTTCCAGCCATTCAAAATTATAATTTTATTCCGGCTATTTCGCATATTCTAAACATTTTGTATTCGTTCCTTCCATATGGGATGCGATTTGCATACATTTTGCATACATCGATATTTCATAATATCCGTGATACCCGCGTGGCAATCTAAAGTATTCGTCATATTTGATAATTTTGCATCACTCATTCCTTTTTTTCCTATAGCACAATAATTGAATGCATGAATAAGGTGGACGATGGCAGAGTTGGCGGTCTAATTTTGGTCCTCGCGTTACTCACCGCGCCGTTCAATTTAATTCACAACGTACACAGCTGTATAATATCGAAATCAATTACTGTATGAAAAGAGAAGTGCCCGAGTGGAAGCGTTCAAATTATAATTTGAATCGTGCGAGACGTAAAAGTGAATCGTCTCAAAGAATTTCGTGTGACTAATTAATTATGTATCACACAGTCAAATGTTCGTAAAACGTTGAAAACGAATCTTTTGATTGGCTAATAATTCATTTGAATTTTAATTTTATTCTTTTTAAGTTCTTTTTGTTGTGACTCACATTTGATTAACAAAAGATACATACAGAGGGTATTAAAAATTATAATTTCCTTTGTTTTAAGAAATTAAAGTCGTAAAGATGGAAAATTATTCGTGGCCGATCGTGTTATTCCTCGAATGAAATTCTTATCTTTCCAAATTCCAATTGTTCGCGATTCTACGATATTGTACAATGCCGAAATTTTTTTATTATTAGAACGCCGGTGTTTTTTTATTGTTATTACTTGAGGGGATTTTGAAAAATTATAGTTGCCAGCGCCATGGTATTTTATAGTAGATGGCAAAGCTGATAAGAATTGGAAATAAGCCTCGTGAAAAGGTTGCCTGGCGAGAACGGCGAAACATTGGTATTTTGACTCGCTTAACGAACCCGCATTCAACTCGAACACGATTTCTGATGATACGCGAATTCAATTTAACCGTATAAATCCTCGCTGCAGCGGTATCAAGATTTCGCTCCTGGATCCACCGACTTATCCTTCGGTTTAGCCGCTGCTGCCGGTAGCGTTAGCTAATTGTTTCATTAACATTCCCGTGTAAACTACATTCCTGTGCATATTCAAGCGAGTGAATTTAACGCTCGATCGGCGTGCATTATAAGCGTCGAACGCGCGAGAAATCGAGATTACCGTACGAGCATGCTTCGTTTAAAAATTGTTAATTATCCCAGTCGAGAGTTTGAAATTTAACGCTTTTACTTCAACTACACAACTTACATTTTTAAAATACAATTAAGAAAAGAACCTTCATAAATTATCGTCTCGAATCATTTTTTATTCAAAATTGAAACTGACAAAGGAAGCATCGATCGATCAATGACTAAAAATAAGGGTTGAGGCATGAGTTAAAATACGGAGCAATTACAGAATTTTGTAATATGAAATAAAAACCCTGGAACAAGTCATTCCAACCCGTTCGCTAGTTCCAGTGTCAAGACAGAAGAACACACGTCAGAAATGCAAAGATTCCAGTTTTTCGGTGTATCTCTTTCGATTCCACGATCGTTTTGCATAAGTCTGGGAGATCAACGGGAAGATCCGTTTCTTGCATCGGTGGTCCAGCTGTTGGCAAATTCCATTGAGAAAAGTATGCGAGCGAGCGAGAAAGAGAGAACAACACGGGGCTGGCCGGGGAATCGCGAAGGAACCAGGCCGGTTCACAAAGAACCGGTGGCAGTAGTTGGCGGACGACTGCTGAATGGCCCCGAAAATAAGATAAACGAAAGTAACACGGCAGGAGATGAGGTAGGGCGGCGAGGGCAGGGGGTAGGTGGAAGGGACGCCAGGTGAACAGAAGAGATTCAGGTAGGAGAATGACCGGGGGCAGATGGTTCCGTGGGATGGGCGAGACACGGTCGCCCCGTGTCCAGTCCCGGTATTCACCCGATTTTCGCCGAAACCGAGGCCTCTAAACGAACGATGTTCCATTTTTTCCTTAATAATAGGAGCGGCTTCTTCTTATCCCCCGGTGCCTAACCAAACGCCCTAACTCGTTTCGTACGTGACGTAGATTCCAAGTAGAAGGCTCTCCGGGGCTGCGTGTCCGGTTTTGAGGACACAACGATGCTTCTCGAAGAAGCAGACGAACGATCGGCCGCGTTGGAATCCTTTTTACGATAAAATCAAAGTTCAATGGTCTCCCGAGATAAACACTGATAAAATATGCCCGATAACATTAAAATACCGCGTAAACTCGAACGTCTCGCCAGGGAAATCGATGCATTCGAAGGTTTTTCCATGAATCGCTCGACGTTTCGATGAAGATACGTTCGCTGGCTCTATCGTGACAAATATTGGGGGGACCGGAAGGCAATGTCGTTTCTGTTCGTGTCAATGTTTGTTTGTCGTTTGTCGGTTAAATTCTTCACTTGTACATAATTAACACTTTGACTGGCATGTTACCGATATATGAAATTATGAATAACAGAAATAGCAAAATATTTTGGTAACGGAATACACAGTTTGTCAAAGTGTTAAGTTCTCAATTTTTTTGTACTTTTCGGTGAAATGGCCAACCAAATACCGGAAGAGGCGAGTTCCACACCAGTTGTCACCAACGATTATCATTGAATAAAAATAAAAACCTGTAAAAAATGTAAAGAGACGACATAACTTTCCGGCCCCCTGTTAGTATCAGTCCATGGCTGCAGTGAAATTAGTCATCGATAATTCCGTCATTATACGTGACCGTGCGCTAATGCGCTTATTGTTATGCGACCGTTCCATATACATACGTGCGCCGCTTGTTTTTTTTTTCCTGCGATATTCAACATTTTACCTATTTTTCTACAAGGATGGAACAGAAAAAAACGGACTGTTTATTTACGCCGTAGCCTCTATATTCCGCTTATGAAACACATCGCGATTGCATAATTTACGAGACGCTGCAAGGACCGTCGGTTTCTCTCGGTCCTCTCGGCGAGAGTTAATGTAAATCTTCTAACCAACGTGACGGGACGAGCCGATGAAGTCGCGACGCTCTTCCTGCTCGTGCGACCAGGTGATTCTCGAATTCCTCGGCGCGCAAGGACGTAATTTTGAAGAAAACCGACGAGGTTCGGGAAGCAGAATAGATACGGCGCCGCTTTGGCTCGCTACGATTTAATCGTCACGGTTTTAAGTATGCGATCATCGGAAATTAACAAGGCCGATGACGCGTGTATACGTGTATGTAGTACACCACGAATACTTATCAAAGATTACGTCACGTTACATCCCGGTTTATCCGAGTAATTAACTAATTGAGCTTCATTGGAGGATAGTGGGAGAGGTGGCCGCAGAGAAGAGGTCAGCCCGCATGAGAAAACAGTTTTCGGCCGTCCACCTTTTCGGGAAAACGATCCTCCGAGTTTCTTAGAATTTTCCCAACGAGGATCAGCCGCAGACGAACACGAGAAACGAAGAAGAAGTATTAATCGGTATACCTGCATCGCCCACTCGCGCCGCCAGAGAAACGCGATACCTTGACGCCAGATTGTCGTACCTTTTTTTCACGGGAAATGGTTTCGTGATTTCAGCTGGTAGAACGAGGCGCAAACACGTTTTACTCGACGAGGAATTTTTCTTTTTTCTATTCTTCAAGGATCCGAGGAAAAGTCCCTAGCCAAAGTTCCACTTATCCTTATCGTAAAATGCAGAAATGATCACGTTGCATTATTTTTGATCGGTATTTACATTTTTCTTATAAAACAAGTTAACTGTGTTCAAAATAGCTTTGAGAATTTTTAAGTATTTTATTGGGGAATGGGAGGTTAATATTAAAACTTGCAGGTATTTATTTATTTAAAATATCTTTATTTCTCATTGTATTTGATTTATCACCTCTTTTCCGTGGATTAAAAATAACTGGCTAGTCAAAAGCGAAGATCTTTCCATTTCCTGTTGTTTTCGTTCTATTATAAAATTAGATCGATTCCGTTGCCTTCCAGACGGTTCGTGCGCCATGTTTTTTCCAGTTCATGAATAGAGCCACGATAACGCCGTTCTTGTACCACATATTTACATAAGAATCTTATCTTGTCGCTCGTTAAACTCGGTTTAAAAGTGTGCTCTGGTACAACGGGGGAAATTAGCGGATCCGCGATTACGTGTCCCAAACACTGCTCCATTCAAATTGGAAAAGAAATTCGTAGGAGAGATAGAGGGAGCGTTCGAGGAACGGTCGGCTCTTCTATTTCCAAACTAGATAATCTCTTCCTATTATTGCCCTTGACTCGCCGCCTGAGAACCGTACCGATAATAAATCTTACGATATTTCCGCTATAATTGCGCAACGAGTCGTCCGGTACGGAAATTTTGACCGATGCGGTCCGTTTCCACGTACCGCTTCCCGTTTATTTTCGTTATCTGACGGCAATAACAAGATTTCACGGTAATTAAACAATTCGTTGTCGGTGCACGATGAATCACGTTGAATTTCTGCCGAATATTTCTCGACCGATCTCTCGTTGACGGATGTCGATGAATCCCGCGTTTATTCCGAGCCGGAGAGCCGCGCCGGCGGTAGCCCACGAAGACACGATTTCGGCGTTCCCGTTTCGTATTTAGGCCGTTGCGATGGATCTGTGCCTCGTAATTCTTCTGTCTCCTACCGCCGGGAGAGAGAGAGAAAGACGGAGGCGGGGGTCTTTTCAATCCTTCCGTTTTATTTATCGCTGAATACCTCGGTTGCGGTATTCGAAATTTGAACAGCTGCGCGCGTGTTTCCTATCCACTGAACACGCATTCTCATTACCATCGCCAACATTTTCATCAACTCCTTGTGCATTACAATTTTTATTCGGTGGACGCGTCACTCGGAGTTAAATATTTATTACCACGGTGTTGAGGGGATTCACGTGTTACGTGTACTTTGCACCTACACCGTATATGGCGGTGCTATGGAGTAAAGGTTAAAAATTGAAATATACAAACTTTATATTTTTTAAATTGTAATGTAATAAATTAATATAATATTGCGCTTGTTAGTAATTTATGAAACTTTGAAAATTTAAAAGCCTTATTTTGTGAGAAAAGAGTTACGAATACTTGTGATTAATTGAGACTTAAATTTCGCATTTTAAACTATTCTAGTTAATTGCATATGGTGCCCCGGAGGCACCTCGAGTGCAAAGGGTTAATAAAATTCCATATGCCATAATAGTTTCCCCGGCAACTGCAAATATTTATAGTTGAACGCGTCAGTGTCTATATTTATAAAATTACACAAGATCATAACCCTACATTATTTTTGCACGTTCAAAAACTACATGCGTGACGTCATACTGGGTGTTAAAAGGCTAAACGCAAGATTAAATAATCGTAGTCGAATTTGAATCATAGAAAAGTCAACTTCGGTCGATTTCACAAAAATTTAAAGACCCCGAGGCGTATATGTTATCGTTTCTATGGATCGATCCGTGGAAAAAGGGAGCAAGGACCCTCGGCATCCCTGGTCCAGCTGTTGTCCTGGAATTCTAATAGGTCGGAAGCAACGAAAAGTACGTGGATTTACGGGCATCGGTTTATTTGCAAGGACAGCGGATAGAGCGGAGATGGGCGATGCACGTTGTTGAAAATACACATACGTAACGCGACTCTAGCGGGGGTGAATGATAAACGGGATGTACGGGATTGATCAAATAAACTTGGTTGCGAATATCATGGCAGGGCATCGATGATGACGTGGATGCAATATTATATAAGAACTGGCCACGGAAATATCGTGTTGTGATAAGACGGAGATTAAACATTTCAATTTTCCCTCTTCGTCGGATGGATAACAAAATAACCGTAGAATTTGTTGATCAAACAGTCTCATTATTTCAGATGTAATACCAGGTGCGCCAATAAGTGAGTCGTTTAAAATAATGGCAAGGTATTTTCAATTTTAGTAAAAATAGAACGACATCGAAAAACCAATAATGAAGCCTAAACATTTCGAGCCACTCGAATGTCGAATGTATGGGTTAATTTTCCCAGATTTTCAATAATTTTGAGCAGAATCTTTAATTAAGGTGAAGTATCAGGTTCGTTTTGGGGCTTGGATAATCGAGAAAGGAAAATAGAAATGCGATAAAATTCTTGAAGTTGATCCCGCGCATATCCATCGGAGGGGGAAAGAAAGGGGGAGAAGAAAAACGCCCACGATAATTTTGATTTCTAGTAATCCGACTCCATTAATAAACCGCCCACCAGACACCATCGTTTAGGGCACGGAACTTATCTCGACCATTTCGGGTATTTTTAGTCGTGTTCCTTCGTTCATGCGTGCCATGTTCAAACCATCGACGTGTGCTTTACGCGTGCTGCACATATGTGAACAACCTTTTTTCCCTCCACCCTCTCCGTTCGGCTGTATGCGCCACGCTCTAGCCTAGACCAGTACACATGTGTACTTGAGCGAACATAATATCTTATAAATAGGGATTAGCTAATGGTATGCGAAACAGTGATGCAGGTTTTATTTTGGTTTCCCTAGCGCACACCGACCACTGTCCTGTTTAACCCCTTATGACTTTTACTGTGCCACTAAAATCGGCTATTTATGGTCTATGCGCTAGAAAATCGAAATATCCCGTATAACAACCTTTGATCTTGCCAATTTATGTTAATATTTCACCGTTCTACGGGTATGATTTATTTTCTGTTTTAACACGCAACTCGAGTTTGACTCGTTATTATAAAGTGAAGGGTTGACATTATATTAGGAGGTTCATAATACGCGGTGTATCTGTAAGGTTCTCACGAACGCGTGTTGCATTTTAAACTTGCGTTCGTGTTATTTTTTTCTGAGCAAACCTGTATCCCGTGGGCGTACGTATAAACCTTGAAATGTTTCCTTATCTAGTGAGAAATTAATTACGTTTTGAATTGCATTACGAGAACGAGCCAAATTAAATCGTTTAAAAAGATAAGGAAATAAATCAGAGATAAGTTAAGTTTACGCTTTTAATATCGTATGTAAATAAACGAATAAAATCACTGGTAATTAGGTTAATAAATCTAAAGAACAACGGTACATTATAAATTATTATAAATCTGTGTCTTATATGTTATGAAACGCCTAATATGCAACAACGTAACAATAATTTAACGTGAAAGTATAAAAGCATTTTTCTGCGAGAATCCATCAACGTTGATAAGCAGTGTTTTTTTTTAGCAGCAATTACTTAATTGATCTTAACGCTGCCAGAAGGGCGTGAACGTGTATCGATTTGAATAATTCTGGACTGGTTTCCTGGCGAGGCTAGGATCATTCGATCGGTCGAGCGAAAGTTGTCCAAATATTTTTCCTTGTTGATTTACGTGATCGTAATGACTCACTGGGACTGTGTAACCGGGACAAAAGGGGATGATTTGTGGGCTCGAAACCACGAATCTACCGTGTTTTCTCTTTTTTTTTCTCCCCTCGGCTCATAAGTAAACTCGGTATCGTAGAAACGAGCTCAGAACCCACGCAACGTTTTGAACGTCTGGCACGTTACCTTTGATGCTCTGTAAAAGTGAAATTTTTCACATAATCCAATGATTCCACAGTGGATCTTTCGACGTAAATAGCACAGCACATCGTGTATTTCTATTTCTTTAATTTGTTAGTCAAATTTGTATACTTTGTTGTTAGTTATTGTTTCATTACTGCACCTCACTGTTAAAAATTCTCGAAATTTTACTTAGCAATTTGTTCGAATCGTTCGAAAGCTATGGATAAGCTTAAGCTCGAAGAGTTATATGAACGAACGGCTGACTAGGACTTTACAATTGATCATTCGGAATTACTTACGCAGTGTTCAAGGCGAAACAAAGGTTAAATCGCTTGTTTGCGATATCGGAGTTTACGTTCCGTCTTCGCTGCTCATCCGCTTCGATCCAGAGACGAAACCCCTTCGCATTTTTATGCAACTTGAACCCCGCTATCTGTTTCCGCTCGATCGCCATTTCAGAATCGACGATAGCTGTTTATACGTCTGTTTACTCTGGAATCGTTCTGCCAGAAAATACCACGATGAAAATCCGGTCAGGAAACTTTATTGTACTTCGATAACCATTGAACAATCGTTAGATTTCTCGTAAACCGATAAGAAATTCGCGTAGCGATTGTTGCAGAAACACGCGTTAACGACCAAGCTTATTAATGAAACGCGTTGGATTAAAATTTTATGCTCGATAATCATCGAGGCCAAAGGATTAATGAACGCATTGAATCAACTTCGATTGAAAACTGTAAGAATCATAAAAATCGTTGAAAGCCTTTTCCATTTTCTATTTTACACCTTTCGGGAACAAAGTCTATTTACGTCGCGAGATTTCAAGCGGGGCTCACACAAAACCGGACGTTGACAAATTCATTCTTAACAAGGACAATGGGTAAGGGCTGGTCGCGGAGACGCTCTTCCAATAATTCAAAACGATCCGCCACCTTCTCTGGCTGGTTCGACAAGAATGGGTTACTCAATCGACATTGTGAGGCAGCAAAAGGCCCCCACGCCTCATTTATTATAAATCGTTCCCGGCTCGAGCGAAACGGCTCGCGTTCCCTTTTTCTCCTTTTCTTCTTTCTTGGCTCGGGCGAAAGAATAGGATCACTCGAAGCATTTTGACCCGACCGACCCCCCTCCCGAGGCGGGCACGCGAAGAAAGAAAAATTAAAGAAACCAGAGAAGAAGCATCTTCGACAACGATTTTCACCGCGAGAGGAAAAGGAACGCCAGTCACCGGCTAAGTCGTCGGACTACTAATGATACGTCTCTTCTTCTCTTCCTCCTCTATTTCCGTCCTGTTTCTTCCTCGACCGGAATTCCAAATGCCCCGGTCTCGTTCTAATTGCGAGAAACCTCTAAGCATCGACCTCTGCGACCAATGGATCATCGTGGTTAACTTGTTCGTTGTCGGGGGTGATTATTGCCACCCATTATGAAATTCTTACTACGTCCTAAGGGTGGATATGGACTGTGGACACCCATCGTAAAACACTTATCGTATATTAGGGGTAACTATTGCCGTCCATCATGGTATGTTCACTATTTGTTAAGGGTGACCATGTCCATCCTATACCAATCAAAGTCGATGTAAATTAAAAGTTATTTTATATTTCAGTCAGCTTCTAATAATATAGGTATTTATATTATTAGAATATAAATATTTTAATATTTTATATTTATATTTGATATAAGATCCATATTTTATTTCACGGTTCTTTCATCTTTGATTTGCAACATGAAGTTTAAAGCATGACATTTAATGCACGCTGGTTTTGGAATTCAGATACAGCTAGTCTAAGCAATTTTATCGACAGTATACGTTCATGCGAGGCAAGCATTTTCTGATTGAATATTACCGTAGCGAAGGGGTTAAACGAAGTCGACGGTGATTCAACCGTACGAGTTCCTTGAATGCAACGGATTCATTCAGAGTTGAGCATCACGAGATACGGAGGATGCTGTCGTAAGGTTTCTTCGTGCACGCGAGAAGAAAAGCGTTTCTCGTTCGCGGAACCAGAAAGTCGGTAACGAATCGTCGGTTCGTTCGCGTTGATATCGTCTGCGAACGATAAGCCTCGAACGAAGAGGAGAATTATCGTTCAAGTAGTTCGTGTAATTAGATCCATGCATCATTCCGCGCGCGCGACCCCACGAACCTCCCGTCCCCTTTTCAGGAAAAGAAGAAAAATGACCGTGGACATCGTATTTATACCGATGACACGAATACTTCTATCGTACCCGTCGATAACCATTGAATAATAGGGAACGGTGAAAGTGATCGCTCGTTCCTTCCTCAACGGAATTAAAACGAAATATCGGTTAGGGGACGGTCGTTATCGCGAAAAGACGAAGATCGATGAACAGAATCGTAATTACGATTAATTGGAGCGTCTTCAAACTTATTTTGACTCGTTAAATGGACCGCTATAAATGGATTGATTGATAAAATTATCCATTAGTGGCCATAACGAGTAACTTTCGACAAAAATTGGAAATGAAATTAATTTTTTCACGAATTAGCAGAGAATATTTTATTAATCACCTATTATCCACTGAATACTCAAAATAAAAAAATACAAAAATTATAACTTTTTATTCGTGAAACGAGTTGTATCGATCTTATCGTGGTTGGCGCTCACGGCGATGTCAGCTCGTTTTATTTTTCGATAGGGATCTTGAATGAGAACTTAATTAGTCACGCGTTGCGTCGTATAATATTAATCCCCATGGATGTATTTTAATTACTTCGAGACTTTAAGCGAAATAATTTTAGACGACCGACTTACGGCGCGAAACACTTGAACGAGTACTTGAACGAGGCAAAAGGGCCGACAGGGTCGAGGAACGTCAAACTAGACGTAAAGTTGGCTAACCATAAACCTGCAGTGCCGTACAGTCTTAGAGAGACAGTCTTCCGCGTCCTTGACATTAATGTAACTTCGAAGTGACCTTGCTCGCATGATAACGGTCTCCGCATAAAAATTCGCATACATATTAAAGAGCGCCACCGATCAGGCTAGTTTGTTATTCGACGATGTATGATTTGATTACCAAGGCAATTCAACTTCAAATGC
The DNA here is from genome assembly GCA_022405125.1 of Anthidium xuezhongi. Taxonomy (NCBI): domain Eukaryota; kingdom Metazoa; phylum Arthropoda; class Insecta; order Hymenoptera; family Megachilidae; genus Anthidium; species Anthidium xuezhongi. The sequence goes on from CM039637.1 coordinate 8,514,231, forward strand.
TAACAAGTTCTACCGTATTGCGCGAATTAAAAAATTGTTTATTTAAAACGTACTTAAGTTTCATTCTGTGTAACATTTAGTGATTTCTAAAATAAAATAATTGAAATTTAAAAAACATGCTCTATTATAATTTCCTTAACGAAGCGATAAATTATTAAAGTTATGCTGTTTATCAATGCCAGTATGAATAACAATGCAAACCCTGCAAGAATAGTAATTATGTTGATTAGTTTGACCACTGGAATGCGTTGCTTCACTCATTACGAAAGACAGTCATTTCCTTTGGAAACTACAAAAGAGTCGTCGAAAGGTTTCATAGATGTCTCGATCATGACGGTTCATTATCTCCTCGAGAAAATTAAAAAGTCATGCTGGAAACGCTGAATACAGATGCGGCTAGTAACGACGTTGGTCTTAATTATGTTGAACCAGCGTCGAGAAGTAAAGGGTGGGACGATAGTATGCGCATCCTCGTTAAAAAGTTTCCTTTTTCTTCGAGGTATCCTGTCGGTGACCAGTTAGAGGCGCATACATCAAGTCGGAATGCGAAATGCTTGTCGGCTTATTGCCGTATGTTACTGGGTCATTGTGCCCGGCCCGAGGCAGCCTCGTTCAGGTGTATAAATTATACGGGAGGTTTACTTTGCGACGGGCGAATTTACGCTTACAATTTCGTCGGTGCGCCCTTTTGTTTCCCCCCTCTTCCCCAGCGACAAAACGTGTACATGCATTAGGTAATGGCTCGCAAGAACACTACACGACGTAGCGCCATTGTTTTTAGGTTAAAGCGTGCACACCGTTTACAGGCTATTATAGCCTCCCTCTCGTTGTCTCCGGCAATGTCTGTACAAACCACTCCGCGAGCCTTGAGTCAGTTTACATAAAACGTTCCACCTTTTTCTTTCGCCTCGATGGTAGTGCGAGTGTCCTCGATTAGGCGCACTTGGAATTTTTCTGTAATCTCCTGAAGTACGGTTAACATCCCCCACTTCCTATAAATGAAATATACCTTAGAAGCACCGTTCGAGTGTAAAGGGCCTTGGAATAAAACTCATTTTGCATACAAAAATGTAATAAACTTAATCAATTTTAAATGAGAAATCTAACTGTCTCGATTTGAGAATCGCTATACGCGTGGAGCCCTGGGTGCCCCCAAATTCTGTCATATGACCCCAGATGGGGTCACGGCCCACATTTTAAGAAACCCTATCCTCTATTCCGATATTATGTATGTAAGTCGCTGTTTATCCAGAGGCGAGTGGGTAGATTTCATGGGAATTGGCCCGAGCATCCCAAATATGTACATTCGAATAGTGGACCAACGTCGAGGGAATGCCGGGCACAATTCGGCGTTGCATCTAATCGAGAGTTGAATAGGTCAACTACTGGAAACGTACGCGAGCAATTGCTGCCGCCAGTACCCTTTCATCTCACCGTCTTCTCTCCGCTTGTTCAGCCAGCAGGCTTTCTCGATTACTACGCCTGCCAGGGCTACGGCTTTGAAATCACGAAGCAGCGTGGCTGCTTTGACGCTAGAACCGTTATTAGACGAGACGATGAGACGGTTTTCTTGCTCCCCTCCGGGTCGAGAGAGAGTAGTTCTGGACCCTGATCCGCCGCTCTTCCATTTCCACTGACGTCCGATGAATCGAACCACTGAAACGTTTGTACGAAATAAAAACCCGACCACTTTCAAATATTCTTTTGTTTTTGTCGCAATCAACTCGGATCTTTATCCGTCCATTGTCGTACGAAGGGATTGTTTTATGTGGGACGTGATCTTGAACGGATTAGGGTCAGGATTTCTGTCCGGGAAAGGGGGAGCCCCGTTTTACCAGAAGCATCAGGTGCCTATTGCTTAATTTCAGCTCGGTCCTCGTTCGTACTCTCGAGCAATCAGGCGTCTTATAGATTTCACAATGATTCTTTTTTCTTGTTCCTTTTTTACTCCAATCGATTCTGTAGAATACTCTGAGTGTAATCTATGTTGAAGGAGTCGACGACCCGTGCGGTATTTTGAATTTATATTAAATATTTGTCGTGCCTTCCACTTTACGAGTCTGACCCGTTCAATATCTGTAGATATAAGCAGACCTTCATTTTTTACACCCATCATCAGCCGAGGATTTATTGTAATCCTTGCATCGATAACCGAGTTCAAATATTTCAGAATCAGACATTTTTATATTCGTACTACATCGATATTAAACGGAATGCTTGGGAGGTACGCGAAGATTAAACGCGTGCTGCATTCGCGTGGACGCTCGCTATGATTTCACGTGATTAATCACTCGCTAGACGAGAACGTTAAATTGTTAGGTTAAACACACACTCGAAACTGTCGCGTTTTTGCAGATCGATTTATCATACGAACGTGACCGTTCGAAGAAACTGCTTCTCACGGAAGTCGGCTCCGGCCAGCCTGTGTTTCTCCAACGGAATGAATTTCAAGTTCTGTCTTACGCAAAACAGACACCAACTGTGGCTACATACTTGCACGGATTGCAAACAAAATCCTGGAGAAAATATAGGGAATTATTTTCAATCGTTGTAATCAAACAACTGAGAGCACACGATGTTTTCTTTCGATACAACGAGGAACGCGGAAGAGAAGGTTTACTCGCGATTCAGAATTCGCGAAATTGTTGTTAGAAAATGTTTTAAATTCCAGCTTTAATTTTTTCATTTCGAAGCATTCTTAAGCTGCTCGCTCCATATTCCCTGCATTATTACATCGAAATATTATTATATAAATATAGCAATATCGAGTGCCTGTTTCCGCTCGATCTTGGAGGCAGCTTCGCGACAATATGTAAAACGTGGAAGCTAGAGATGTTAACGGACGGTTTCGCGATTAAATTGATCGAGCGGGGAAAAAAAGCGTACGTCGAGGTTAGAGGGAACGAAAGCAGACCGTGGCAATTGGCGGAACGGCGGGCAGGATTTTGGGGGCAAAAAGAAACGCAAGCCGCGGAATACAGAGTGGGCCACATATGGTGGGCAAGTGATGTCATCCTATAAACTTGACGAGCAGCCGTTTGAATGTTATTTTCACCCGTCGACTGTTGGATTCGGAATTGCTCGCTGACGAAAATTTACAGTTTCCGTTTAAACCACCGCCACCATCGTTTCCACCCCCGTGTGTGTCCCCACGGTTATGTAGGTCGGTTGTATTGTCGTAAACTGCTAACACGAAACGGTTCGCTTCACTTCCGCTCGTACGTACCTTGGCTTTTGACGTGTAACGAACCATCGCGATAAAAAATGTCATCGTTAAACTGTCCACCATGACAATCGCTGCCGTCATCCCGATGCGTTCATCGTTACGTCGATCCTCGAGGATCCGTACGCCTCTTTCATACTTTTTCTAATATCAGGAACTAACGGGCCCATTGTCCCGCATACCTTGATTACGACGGTCATTTGACGCTTTATCAGATTCACCTTAAGTGTGAACATCCTCGTTCCGATGCTAAGCGTGAACATCCTCATTCACTTGCAACCGTCGATCAAGTGGGTCAAGTATACTCGAACGTACGGAGCCTGTTTAACGTTAGCCTAGTTGCGGCAACAACAATCCGCCCGCGAACGATCGGATAAACTTTTTTCATCGATAAACTGCGCCGTTAACGATCCGAAAATCTCAACGATGATTTCATAGATCGAAGTGAATATAGATTTATCGGTGTCGAGTTACGGATTCGCCATGGTCGGCGAAGACACGAATCTATTTCCGAAGGACGTCGATGATCATCGATCAAACGAAGATCGGTCAAATCCCTTGTCGACGATGATGTCACTTGGGTCGGTTGTAATAATGAGCATTGGGATGATGATGTCACGGGGCATGAACGATGTGCCCTAAAATTACGAGCCCGTCCCCGCTTCACTGTCGCTCTCCGAGGCTAATTTTAAGCCGAGTGTCCTTGGTTAATTAGACGGAACCAGAATCTTCTTCATCGTCGGTTATCGTGTTACGCGAGTGAAAGTGGGTGGTTAGCGTGTTAGACTTTCCTAGGGAAAATGGCGTCGGAAAAGGTGTCCTTGTCATTTGTTTTGTACTCGAAAGAGACCAGACATTTATAACTTAATCCATTTTACGTTGCTTTGAAATAATTATTGAATATGTCACAGACTTAGCCTAGACCTAATGTGTGATAACTCTCTGACATTGTAGCAAACGATTCGAGAAGAAATCTCATTACAATGAGACACATGTTCAGAAAACCGAGTTAATGACTTCACTCAATAGGAATTTAATAAAAAAAGGGACACGTGTGCATAGATTTGTTTTTTTGAATGCATACCTGTGCACAGCAGCAAATAATTGGGTCCATTCCTTGGGAACACGTAATTCTTGCTGGGAAATACACCTGAGATTGCACTTTTAATCGCTAGCCAGCGCGAAGTATTCGATCTTATTCGCTGATAAATAGCGTGAAAGCTTTAATTTTGCAACGAATGTTAATCCGCTAAGTAAAGGAAGTACCGGGACGGTTGGTTTAGCTGTGGTTGGTGTTCTGATCGGCCGCTCGTAACCCATTGCCACTAACGAATCAATATCGTTATAAACACAGGCATTATCCGAAGAGACAAGAGCAGTCAACCGTTCAATGCCCCGTAAAGTGTGCGTTGTGGTTTAATTAATACGTAACGGCCACTAAATGTACGTTTGCATCGTTTCGTGTTGTTATCTGAAACGATTGCGTTACGCTAGCTTCACTTCTACCGATAATTTCCTATAATTAATCACCTCTTGTGTGTGTCTTTTTCCAAGGGTCTTTTTTTTTGTCTTCGAACACACGCCGGGGTAATCGAGTCTGACGACGCGTTTTCTATGCTGAGATTGCAAAATTGGGTTAGATAGACGATTTCTCGCGGTTGAATCGTTCGATCGTGGAAAATACGATTTATAGATTCGTCCGCTATCGTGGAACAGGGATCTTCCTTCGGTAACCGTGTTGTCTGATGAATTATTTCATTTCAAAGTCGCCTGAAATTTTATTTTATAAAGTTACGAGATGGAGCAATTCTTAATCATCAAATTATGATACCTCGTATCATACTGTATCACACGTTAATTATAATTTGTCAGCTGATAATTTCTCAGCGTAGATTATAAAATCGTATGAATTAACCTTCGAATAAAAATAATCTGGGCAATCGCATCGGAGGTCTAGCAACTCAAATTTTCAAGTTAAACACTTTCAAAATAGCTCAGTATGAAAAATAAGTGAAGGTCGTGAATTTAATTGGCGATTTAAGAGCTATACAAACACAAAAAACGAAAAGGGAACAGGAAGTGTCCTTTTAAATGACGCGTTGCTATTCAGATCACAGGATAGAGATTACAAGCTGCCGTTTCGCAGAAGTGTATCAACCGTGTTTAACCGTACGAGAATCGAGGGTGGAACAACTGCTTAGATACATATATCTTCGTGGGTCGTAACCTGAAAACCCCTGGGTTAGATAGATAAGTGAATAGGTTGTGAGTCATACATTATTAGAGACAAGTTTTTAGGTCGTTTTTTCCATATACTTCTTGTTGTACAGCATTAACAAAGTCGGTGCCTTTTCACTTTCATCAAACGATTACGCAGCACCATGAAAAGTAGTGTAACACTTTGTTGAGTATCCTTACTGTCAGTCATTTTATTTTATTCTTATAGAAATTTATGTATTTTGAAATAAAGAGTACTAGGGTCAAGGGTTAAAAATGTTCTTGGTTTGTGAAATAGTGAGATATTTCATATGACAATTAAAAATATGTGAAAAACTTAATTTTTGTTAATATTATACTTCTCTGAGCCTCTGAAGATTCTTTTATTATAACCCTTGGATACTACTTCTGCGATTCACCCTACATATGCTAATTTACCTTCAATTTAAAGGTAAATATACACTTCTGTTCTAATACATTAGCAAAACGTCGAAGCTTGTATCCGGCAAAACCGAGCGGGCCATTTAAATCGTCTCCGTCGACGAATTAGCGAAAAAATTACACCCCGTTGAAAGAACGGCGCGTTTGCAACGTCAAATCCGTCCATCAAACTGTCGGCGAGCGTTGAACGCGTTACTTTTCGAGATCTTCTGGGCGTGACGGTGAAAACCGGATATCGAGAGGTACCGTCTGGCACGGCCTTAAATTGGACAATGTTCTCATCGACGGTTAACACCAGCCCTGCCAGAAACGGTGTCACAATCGGGGATCGTTCGTGGCCGATTCGAACGTTTCGCGTTGCTATACATAGAAATCACATTTTAAACGTCCGACACGAACTTAAGATCTTATCCGCGTAGGATTTTGCTCTTGTTTTCCTAAAATAAGTAACCTGTTCGTTACATCGCAGCGTGAGGTACACGAACCGAGAGTGTTGCAGATAAATCTTTGGACCAGGGATTCTTATCCTACTAACTCGATCTTCTGAGAACGCCAAGGATTCGTTCGCCATCGTACTTTCTTTTTTTTCTCTCTCTTTCCCGGCCACGCAGACGATGCGTTCTTCTATCCTGGCATACCGCTGGGGTCAAGGCTGTCAAGTTCAAGGCCACTCGGATGACCGAAAAGAGAAGCTTCTTTCTTATCAATGTCGGGGCGCATCCTCAAAGAACGGAAAACGGAAAAAATACGAAGAGGGATGAGCTTCTTTATCTACGATAACGTCGATACAAAACACTGGACCATTTGTTTGTTACCGAGCCAAGGACCAACAAACTCCGACAGCTCTTTTGCATTCACGTGTACGTTCACCTCGTGGCAACGCTGCCTCGTAGCCCATGGTTGCCATGGTTGCCAAGCCCATCAAGGTCCAGAGCCGCAGCACCCGCACATGGTGCCTTTACGAAGTCGAAGAAAAAAGCTGGAACCGCGTCTTTTCTCGTCGTAAAGCCGACTGCGTCAACCAGATTTTTCTCCTCGTGGCTTCGAGAACGCTGAGGCTCTGTTATCAGAGGCCCCAGGTGCTAGGTCATTCGCTGGCTGCCGTCTGAAACGTTTTTTTCATTCCACTTCAAAGGGAAAACCGATAAGACCTGTGGTTGATTCGAATTCCAAAACGGTGTTAACAATTTTTTTTCTCACCCCGTCAAGGTTTCTCGATCGTTATGGGTTCGTTAACAGGGCGTCGAAGGGTTCCGTTCCAGCGTTCTGCTCCATTTCCGAGTACCCTTTATTAATAGTATCGAAAGAGTGATTATTTTCGAGCGAGCCGCGCACTCAGCACGTGTATAAAAGCCCGGGACGGATAAGGAAAACGATCGGACGCGGTAATCTCCGAACGAGCATTCTATCGGTGGCAACCGAGCGGAACACTATCGACGTGTTCTTGACGGATTAGCGGGTTGATGAACGAGCGTGTATTCCGGCCGATTATCAGTCGAACGTTTCACTTTCATCGATTCCACGGACAGTTATTAATTCCAACCGCGGCGCAAGGAACACGGGGATCCACTCTTCCATCGCGGCGCGGCCATTTTCTGTCTGGCCGTCTATAAATACTGGTTCGTACGCTCGGGCGAAAATCGTGTTTCGTTTCCCCCTGGTCGCGTTTCCAGGCCTGGACGCGAATAATCCCGCGTAATTGCGCCCATAGACGTTCGTTATAACCAACGACGGAAGCTGGTGGCCGCGGCTCGTAAAATATCGGCCCACTGTGTTTTCCTCGGTCAGTTGGCTTAATATTTCCATTTTCCACGCCCGGCCATTGTAGCCGTCCAGTTCATGGTTATGGTGTCGTCGAACCCTTCTGTGTGTGCGCGCCAGCGCCATGGGAGGTTCACCGACAGGCTTCTCTTCTTCTTCTCTTTTTTTTTTCTTCTTTTTTTTCGTTAACGAGACTTGGATAGCTAGGAGACATGAAGGTGCAAGAAGGAGCGAGACAGACCGCGTAGCAGACTCATGGAATTCAACGCCGCTACGAATGCCAGCTTTGATTAGAGCGGACCAAGTTGGCCCGGGGGTTAGAGACGATGATGATGATGATGATGTGCATTCCTGAGAACGACACAGCAAGGGCAGAAGGGTGGACCCCTGTGAAAGAAATATTACAGTGTCGAAACCGCGTCCTGAAACGTTTCGTCGGCGCGGTTGGATCGAGCGATTGATAAAAGCCGAGATCGTCGGATAAAAACAAAAGCTCTCCTCGCCGTCGGTCGCGTTACATCACGAACGGAGAACCGTCTGGGTTTTCAGCTTTTCACGGTTAAACGTGAATCATTTAACTTTATGAATGGGGTTTCGACGGCCTCTGTATATCAATTGAAAAATTCCGTTTACGAGCGTGCATTCGCGCATTATCTCGACGCCGATGTTACAATTCGTTCATTCCATTGTTCCCTGGTTATCGACGATGCTCGTATTGCGTTCTTGGCCGCGTATTACGACACAGGAATGATTCATGCGTCTATCGGTGCGTCAATCGATGAGAGACAATAAGGCCAAGAGGTCGCGCGTCGAATGGTACTGAATGAAACCGATTCTGAGACTTTTCTACGATAAAACGGCGCGAACTATCTCGCGTATTCTCGGAAACCGCGGCCCGGAAACGCGCGAGAAAACGAACTCCTTTCATCGAGACGGTCGTAAAAGGGTGTAGGGAAAGGCTTTCAGGGAAAGCTCGAAATTCGATGCCAGATGTTCCGTGTTTTATTCTTTTTTTATCGCCTTCCGACACACCTACACCGAGGAAACCGTGTGTCTCATTCATGAACCGGTTGAGTAAGAGGATTCCACGGCTGGCACTTAATCAGACTGTCCCTTAGCATGTGATTTGACGCACATCACGCTTCGTGTTCGCTTCTGTTCCGCTCGAGGCCCGAGGCGCGGCAACAGATCGCCACTGTACCCTTATTGCCACTCTCGCTAATTAAGTATAAATTGCTTCTTGTGGATACGCCAAGGAAACGAGAGTTATCGCTATCGCTAAATCTGTAAGCACAAAGGCAATGGGCGTTGTCGTTTCGCGTGTCGCCGAACTTTCTCGCGTGCGTTCAATAAAAAGGAAAATCAGGGACAGATCAAAAGAGGAACAGCGCTTTGTGACTTCTGCTAGACTCCCTCCGCAGCGAAATAAATTTCAACCAATTATCCGAGGGTGGACTCGAATATGCTTCACAAAATTTATAGAATTCTTTTCAATTTTAATGTGTACCCATTATGGAGCATTCTTATTTAATTACTATTATATTACAAATAGCTTTGATACGAAATTTTAAAAAATTATTCTTAAGCTTCAAAGTGCTATTTAATTACACTTTTATGTCACTAAATCGTGATAGACTCCACGCGTTGTGAAATCGATCATCGTTTGCTTTAAGCGACAATTAATCGCTCCATATTAAAATCATTAATAAGTGATTTATAGGGTCATTTATGGAAAGGTTTAATCTTCAGATAGATATTGGAATAAGCGTTATTTTATGGTGCTTGTATGTCACGGAATCGTACCGGACTCGTATAAACACCCATATCCAGCACAATCCTGTTTCTCAGACACTAATATACAGAAGAAAGCTGGTAGATTGCTTTTCTCGCGTGATTCACTTTAAAGTCGCCCCGATGAATCGAGCGAATAGATCTGTCCCTGGGTGGTCGAACGCTACCAGCACACGGAACGCCTTAATCTAGGCATTAAAGAATCCGAGTCGAAGTCGATGAGGGTAAGGTCGATGGGGGCGAGCGGAAAGGAAGGGAGGAAAGCCGAGACCATTATGCATTCACTGCATTTATTAACCGATCCCTTCTGTCAGTATGATTCTGCGCTGCAACACCATCAACGATGACTTTCACAAAGGCGTACACTGTTTCAAAGGCATTTCATAATATTCAAATGGTAAAAGAGAGACCTGCGCACGTGTGTGTGCGTGGCAATGGTAAACGGGCATACCATAACAGCTTTCGTGCCGTGGATTTATTACCAAAGGCTGGCTAGCGAATATTTCAATGAAAAGTTAACAGGCGAATAGCGTGAAATTGCAGCGGAGTACGACTCGTAGGGGGACCGTTTCCTCGGCGTTTTAACTCGACGCTCTCGAAATCGCCTCGCGTCTCAATTTCCTTCCATCGCGGGGCCGCATTGAAATTCAAATCGACGGAAACCGAGGAAATTATCGAGGAACTCGAAGGCCTTGTACCCGTCGTTAACAATACAATACACAATAGCCGGTGCACGCCGGCGGACGGTAAACGTGGCCGCGAGATAAAGTACATCTGTGTCCTGCAAAAGCTTGGTCATGAACATCCACTCGGGGCCTCGATCTTGAAGCGTATCTTTCCGCGAAATTTATGACCGTACAAAAAGCGCAACATGCACCTTGAACATCGTTCACAAGCGTCTCGTTGTAATGCGCGCGCGCGGGCGCGACCACTCATCGCGGGCCCAGGGTGTTTCGTGGCTGAAAAAGGTGAAGGATAAGTCGAGATACGAAAAGGAAGGCTTTTCGCCCCGTCGCGACGTTGTTTGCCTTGATTATCGTGGATCCAGGAAATTTCAGGTGTAACGTGTTTACACGGGGCCGACTCGGCACCACGAGATAACGTTGCACATGTAAGGTTACGATGTATCGCGAGCGACAAACGAAAGATTGTATGAAAATTTTATGGAAGCCAGCCTTGTACGGTGATTAAGCGCACGGATTTGGATTTCACGAAACGTGTTCCTTTTTTCTTCCGATCCGTTGATTTCCCTTTCGTCTGCGACGGCCCTGGAGTACCCTGCGGCGTAACGCCTTCAGGGAAGGATCCCCGGATCGAAATTCACCTGACCCGCAATTAATCACCTGCTATTTGTCGCGAACACCTGATCAGGAAGCTGGCGAACAAGCCCAGACGAGGATCGTGGCCAGATCTCACGACCAGATTGGAATCGTGATTAACCTTCGAGGGAGAAGTATCGAACCGTTGAAAGAGTTTCCTGGAAAGTCATTAGATACGATCTTTCTTGTCCGGGTAAACGGTCATGCTTGATTGAGGTAACTTAATAACTTTATTGGGATAATGGATTCCTTCGCGTAATGTTTGTAATACGATAACGTTAAACTATTCCCAGTAAATCTCTCCAGAGACGTTAGTTGAGATAAACTCCTGTACTTAAAATACCTGTGAACATTTGGAGATTCCGGTGAGAATAAAAGTCTTAAAATAAGTGTCCCGTTCAACCACTTACAATTATTTTAAGTGGCAAAGTGTTCTCGGTAGTGTTTGATACTGTAGTTCGAAATTAATTGGGACTACCGTTGAATTAAACGAAGTCTAATGGCTAACGTAGGATAATCAAATGCAAATGCTAACGAATTCACGATCGAATGAAATTCAAAGCAATTATCTTACAGTGTGCACAGTGTACGTAATCCGGGGATAACGAGGAAATAATTCAAAGCCGCGATCACGATGACTGTGTACTCACAATCGAGCTTACTTACGCTTTAATCGAGCATCGATCTTCGAGGGCAACCCCCTGGCGTGACCGCACGAATCGGCTTAGGGTGTCGTCTAATTACCGAACCGTGTCGGAAATATTTGAAATTTCGTTGCGTTGCTTACAGAGTGTCCATATTTCGTCCGTGAATCACGCGAGCCAGAAATACCGTTGAAAATTCAGTCCGGATGACTCGTGGACGGATTCCCAAAAAACAGACGTTCGTTTCGAAAGCTCGCAGTTGTATCGATGGATGAAACGGCGGAGGGAAACAACGGATCTCTTCTTGTTCGCGACGTGTGACCAAATGGTTGGCTCGCGAACTCTATGACACGAATACCAAAGGGATAACTGCACCAGTCACCGTTTCGTTCGGTTGCATAACGAAGAACGAACGAAAAGTCCGGAACAACGTCGGAGAAGTTTCCTCGTTTCGATTCCCACGAGACCAGGGACGCTCGGTTACATCGAGGATATCTCCTTCACCTTTTTTCACACCTCCGCCTTATTATTCCATTTTATTATGCGGGTTACGTCCGCTGTGCATCGAGTACCACCGCGAACGCTTCAGAATTTAAAATAATTCAATGTTTTTTATTAAATTATTTTTATTAAATTACAGAAGCGTGTTCTGATATACGAACATTGCCATAATTAATCATGCGGTCCGTTCAACGAGTGTTTCAGAACCTGCAACTTTTAAATTATTTTCTTTAAACATTAACGAATTGCTTAAACGGCGTTATTTTCGGTACGATAACATTTAACCTTTTAAGTCATAAATTAAAAGCAAGGAATACCGCATGAACGTGAATCATTAATAACGCGAATCGCCCCATTTCATTAACGCAAATAACAGAGGCGAGACGCACTTTTCTTTGGCCGAACCATTAATTATATTTGCCGCTCGGTAAAGCGAGTCACTTTCTTCGTGGAAACAAGCCCTTGGACGGTAAACCGCGTGCTCGAGCATATCGAATTAACAACGGAGCAAACTGTAACACATGGGCGGTTATGTTACACAAATAAAATCAATTGGAACCCATGATTGCGCGCGGAATGATATCGCGGTTTTTAACTCTTTGTAACGAGGTGAATATAAAAATGATTTAAATATGAATAAGGAGATATTCTTCGTAATATATCAGAGCATAAGAATTGTGTATTCATTTTAAAATTCCTTGCTTCAGTGTAATAAATATCGATCGCGAGTGTAATTTAACCCTTCTGACCTATATCAGTATAAACTTTGGTTTATAATATGCTAATATTCTGTTATCCAATAATACGAGTAACACTATTTATACAGAATTTATGCAATATTCTCCCTAATTTTTATTTAAAATTAACCATCAGAAAATATAGTTACGTCTCCTTATTAAATTGACCGAGAAAAGCGCCAGATCGAAAGGGTTAAAACCGTCCTTTTAACCGACAACCCTTCGACAAAGCCGTGTGCACACTTAGATTTGTAAACACGGCTTGGCAACCTCGCCTGTAGTCCTTTTCTACCTCGAGTAGACCTTCTTCGTTTCACCGGAGTTCCTGTTTCTCTTTCTTCTCTGTGGATGCACCGGCAGCCGGTGCAGCGGTAACGTCGGCCGGTTGCATGTGCAGCGATCCAAAGATTCTTCGGTCTGTGTGTCTTTAAAAAGTGCAGAACGCGAGACACGGGTAACCAGTCGACACCAGAAAATTACTATGATTACATGGGCGAGGTTCTCGGGTTCTTGCCCGTACGGATACGAACCTATCGATACCTCATACCCCGGCCACGAGCTTTCGCGTCCATTATGTACCGACGGGATAGAAATAAGATAAGAATTAAAAGGTGCGTAAGAGCCGGGGAACGGGCAGAGTATCGCGTACGAGAAAGATCGAGTTTTCCTAGTCGCCGGCGTCAATAACGAGACTGTACACCGGGTTGCAGCGGTTACTGGAACGATCGATTACAAGAAACGTATTGCCAGGGCAAATAAGTTAACTATCGAGGGGCGATTAAAACGAGACGACGGGGAATTATTTCAGCGGTTATCGCTGCGCGCACGTTATTTTCTCGGTCAACTGTTGGCCAGCGTGTTTCTGCCACGCTTTAACCTCTTACTCACGATCTAGGACTGAATATCGATATCGGAACAATATTGAAACTTTTTCAAACAAATTTGTACCTTTGAAAAATAATATAGCAAGGGGTAAAGTTCCTTAGAATTCCTGTACGGCATACAAATTTTCCTTTTCCCGTCGGTTAGCCATTTCCCATCGTTATCGCTCACCTGGCGGTGCCACCATAAAGATAAAGCAAAGGTATGACGCAGCGGCGGAAAATGTGTATCGCAAGGTTGACAGGAGAATCGAATCCTGACTAATGCGGCTCTCGATAGGACTCCTCCATCTCGCGTTTTTCAACGCACCCCGAAATCCTCCTCGAAAGGACCTCGATAACGACACCCTCCCGTGTACATTCCGAAAATGACGGTTGAATATAAAAAAAAAAATGTGGAAGTCTGTAAAAGGCCAGTTAGGGAGGCGAAAACGAACGTTTCACTTGCGGCCGTGTAACAGATAAGATCTGGCCGCGCATTCCGTCCATCTATTGTTGCGTCGCGTCATTTGTTAAACGTTACAATGCGACAGACGAACAGAGCGGGGGATAATAGGGACGCCGCGGAAAGAAAACCCTTCGGGGCGCACGATCTACATCGTTATCGAGATAACGATACACGATCGCAAGCGTATATGTACGTCGCGCGCGAGTGAAAGTACGCGAACGATGCTGTACCCGGTTCGTGTCCCCCTATCGAACCGCGAGGGGCATTTTAAATTCGCGGGAATGCAGTTTCGTTGTATTCCACGGATCTTTGTGTCTCTCCTGCCTTATCTCGCGTTGTTCTTATTCGATACCAACCCCGATTTACGATCTAAGAAAGCTGTAGAACATTCTGAATCGAAATCGACGCCCTTTTGGGGGTGAACTATTAACAGTAAAGCTCCTGACGTTCGGAGTATCTTTAAATTAGCATTGAATTAAAGAACAGAATAATATTTCTTAATATCGGTACTCCCGACATTTTTTAAGAAAATACTGTACCGTAGTGGCTGTAAATTATTCTGCAGCTCCTCGGATGCAATTCTACGAATAATCTTTTGTCAAGCACAGAAAAAATGAACGCAAAGTTACGAGAGTCGTAGATTTGAGAATGCGCGGCCGTCAAAGCGTTGGGGTTAATACTTACGAGCGGCGGTGTGCGTAAGCTCGCGCGACTCCCGGCGATAATCTCAAGACGGCAATAGGATCGGGACGGCTGCATATTCATAACGCTTCATCCTGGAGCACGTGGCGGTAAAAGCACTGCTCCAGACAGCTCTGTAATGCGTCTACCGAGCATCCCCAAGGTGTATTCGTAATGCACGTTGAAGTACAAGCGAAAAAACAAGGGGGAAAAAGCCTCGAGATGATACGCGTTTAGCCCGGAACACCTTTAAGGCCTCGTTTGTCTGCACCTCGTCGAAGATTACGGCGAACCCTTATCCTTTCTTCCTTTTTCATTTTTATCTGGCCACCGACCGGCAGGGATTTTGAAACATTTCACGCCCGTTCGCTATCGCTTCTTCGACAGGTATATTCGTGTTTCATAGACAGGTAGGTCGGTAGCCGAAGAAAAATTATTCTTTCTTTCGTGCAATCTGTCTTATAACAATTCGTGTTCGTCAGATCAGATTTGGATAACAATTGGTTAAAATAATTGAGAATTAGATGTAAGCACAGCAACGTACTGTGGTTGCTGCTAATGGCTAAACATCTGATGGTATGTTAAATAAATAAATACTTATTTTTTGATTTCTCAGAATACATAGCCCAGTTCCAAAATCGACCATTTCTTTTTTATCGCGATCCTTCTGTAAACTACCACCCTTTTAGCAGTCTTGGAATAACTTTCGTGTGAAAGGGTGGGCACGAAATCTCTCCCTTCGAACCCTGCCACGTTGTTTGTAGACTTTTCACGGTGTTCCGCCGTCTATGGGTGTTTTCACTATGCCCGTAATCGTTAAAACAGTCCCGGGCATGGGTCTACATCACCTACGTCCGTTGACAAGCAGTCTTTCGTTTACTCACATGCCGGAGGATTTATTATCAGTGTCAGACGAACGAGAGGCGAGGGGTGGGAGACTAATTATCTTTCGAGGGATGAATGCTGACGTTCAGACAGAAAGCGATTCCACGGTTTACTCGGTTCACAGACGGTTTCCTGTCGCGCTGGAATTTTTCTTTGAAGGAAACGCTCGATTGAAATTCGATCGGAAGCACAACGTTCGTGATATTTCATTTTCCGCAAGAAATACTTAGTATACGATGCGTAACAATGGAAAACGAGGTCGTTAAAAACTACGTTGTCATTTGCTGTCTCGTATACGATTACTTGCATTCGACACTTGTTTATCACCGTCTTGATAATTATTTTGCCATACAACTAGACCTAAATTACGCACAGCATAGGTTTGTGCTTACTCGTGTACAGTGACACGTTCAACTGGGTCAAGTCAGTCATTTTCCTGATTGCAATAATTATTTCAGGCTATTTATCTACTTATAAAAACTACAGAATTATTATCTTAAAAGAAAGCCAACAATAATGAATTAAAAATAAAAATTAGTTCTGAAAATTATTACAAAGAAAAAATTAAATTATAATGCTTAAACATAAAAATTACAATTATCCTAATTTCATTATTTTCATAATTGAATCGGGGTGATCCTCGGTATCCTAATAAGAATATTAAAAATTGCAGTCTTGCAAATTTTCCTCCAATTACTCCAGTTGCATAGCACAGCAAGTATTACCTTAAAACTGCACACGTGTCTTATACACCGTGGCGAGAATCAGAATTTAAAGAACTCCATCTCTAAAATCCGCTGATGAGGCCGCAGCCTGAAATTCTATGTTGGAATCGTCCGATGATCGTTTCAATTGCTTCACGTATTTAATCGTGTGTATACGCGCGCATGGAACTGTTACTTAATAATAATAATCTGTAGAATCCAGTGACTCACAACGGAATGTTCTTGATCGGTAATAACATTATTACTCAACGGCGGGTAATCGTTATTCGTTGCGTCTGATAAGTGGCAAACGGCGTTGACAAGGGGCCAAGTAACTTTAATACGAAGAAACTCGCGGGCAAGATTTATGTCGGCTGGACAGAGAGCAGGCAGATTTGTACGGTCGTGTGTCGTGGAAAAACCAGAAGCTTTTGTAAGCGTCGTGATCGGTGAAGAGCAATTAATTAGTCCGGCGGGGTGTACCTAACGGGGCCCGGTTTCTTTGGGACAGGTTAGTTTCGGGTACGGCTTAACCTGTCGGGGCACCTGTTCGAAAGAATGCGTGTCCTTCTTCAGCCTGGGATTTATAAAGCACCTGGCCATATTGTATCACTGGCCCGAAGAAACGTACGCTGTCTTCAACCCTTTGATGACGGACCGCCGACAATACTGAAGCTTCGATTCAAATCGATAGTCTATGGAAGGGTTAAATTCTTGTTCGGTTTCATTTTATTAACTTTGAAGTATTATAAAACTGTCACGATGCTTAAGGATAAAAAATCGAGGCTCCTAATTTCAATTGAAGTATCCTCGTAAAGATTTGGCAGGTTCGGTCACGATCGACCAGTCCTCCGCCAGCGGAGGGTTAACAGCATTCAATAATCCATCTCACGTGGCTTTCAGGGAACGTATTAAATTTTTCTCGTCGTGGTACCCGGCTATAAAGATCGTAAGGTGGATAAAATCGAAGAATAACTCTTCCCCCCGTACCCTTTCCTCCCGGCCACCGAACTTTAGAATCCAAAGAATCCAGTTTTTGAAAAAAAAAAAAAAAAATTCGAGGGGTGTACGGACGCTAAAAAAAGAACCGGTCCTTTGTGTCTTTCAAAGTTAGGCGAGCAAGCTTCGTGACACGAATTTCGCGAGCATGTAACACCCCGGGCACGGCGATGAATTGTAAATCCGTCTTCGGTGCGGTATTAAAATTAGCACGCCATAATTCGAACCCCTCGCCTCTTATTATGTAAGGGGCGACGCGTCGGTCGAATCTTTTGCTGTTAATTATTCAAATTTAACATCAGTATTCTTGATCTCTCGCTGTTGCGGCCCCGTTAGATTTCATTCGTGAGCACACGGATCAAAATGCCCGGCGATCCACGATAATTGTTATGATGTACGCGCACCTGTAACGGGCTATCGAATTGTCTTGCGAATAACGTTGAGCGCCATTCAAATCACCTCATGATTTGTCATCGCTTTACTTCGCTTGAAATATCCTTTGAAGGTGCGAGCCCCGGAATATATTATCAAAATTAATGTAGGAACGGGATCTCCATAGCCACGTATCCCCCCATAAGAGAAGTCGTGGAGAGAAAACTAGGGATGGACGGTGTTTGGGCAAGGGAATAACGTGACACGGGTTCAAATCCCAGGGATTCAAAAATATCCAAAGATTATTAGTTGAAGTGTAAACTGGTCGACCAAAGGTCCTATGATCAAAGTTTCTTGGATCCATATTAACACAAAACAAATTGGTTTTTTATAACTTAACACGTACGTCACTTCGTTTAATATTACTGAGATAGTATATATATTTGACATAAATATCTTAAGTACCTCTAAAAAAATCTTCTAAAGCAGAAGGATAAAGTCAACCAGAATATATTCACGCACCACTCCATCGAATACATTTCACGGATTCCAGAAAGCGGAAATTGAATTTTTCCAGCTTGCCCAGTTCTGGCTACCTCCGCTGCTTCGAGATCCTTTGACCGAGAACAGCAGCGAGGCGGGTTCGTTCGCTTCGATCGGACATTGATATCGCGTTACAAATGTGCATCGTGGAAAGTCGTTAAAAAAAAAAAAGAAAGGAACGAGAACTGTGGAGGCACGATGCAACACCGTAAATCATCGACGAGTCCCGGTCGCACTTGACTTCGTCGTCCGCCTACTCGTTCCTTTCCCCGTAGCTGGAGAGACTCGTCGGGTCTCGTTCGGAACGGTCGGTTTGGCGACAGTGCGGCCATTATTTCCAAGACGGCATACTGCAACAGGAGGATGCGGTGCATTGGGATCACGGGAAGACACCCAGGGCGTTGAACTGCCCGCGGCATTCCGTCCGCGCTGCCTCTTCCACTCCTCTTTGCCCTCGGGAGCGCATAGATGAATTTTTAGGCGTAGACGATGGATCACCGGGACGAATACAGAGCAGCCCCGTCCACGTACGCGTACTTACGCACACTGTACGCACGTGCTGTTTAACCGGCCACGTGATACTAGGAAATACTTGAGGATGCGTGGAACTTTGGCACACGTTACCCCAGAAGACTGTGCGACGCTGCCTCTTCACGGATCGTTCATCAAGCCATCGTTTTAATAGCGAGTTATAGGACTGTCTACTATCTGAAGTCTGATTTCGAAACGGGATTCGATGACATAAAAGCAACGGGAATTGGTACTTGTGCAATGTCAGTTTCGAGATTAGACTTTGATAAAAACGAGGGTATAAATTTGTCGTTAGTTTACGTTCTGGATCGCGCGATGTTTAATGTTTAAATTAAAATGAAATTGATTTCTCAGTCGTTAGATTCTTATTTTATTTTTATTTTCTGAATTTTTAAGTATTTTTAAATTAAGGATACGATTTTTATTATTCGAAAGGATTTGCATAAATTCTTGTAAGGGGAAAAAATTAAAGGATTCATAACGTCGAGTACAATTAAATATTTCAAGCATGCCTCGGAAGGAATACTTGGAAAATGGTGACATGCAGGCACGAAGAGGGTCGCCGGCACATTGAATATTTTAGCTGTTTCTGGGTCAGGGAAAATTATGTCAACGGTGAATTAAAGCCGCTTTCGTTGTCGTCTACTCAATCGTGTCCAAGTTAAACAGTAAACACGTGATTCTACCGTCTGTGTGAAAAACGTTTTTCCCTTTCATAAAACACCCGTTATAAAATCAACGAATTTCATAAATTTCATTTTCGTAAATAATTAACAATTTGTATGAACGATATTTGATTTCCTCTATTTTATCAATTTAAACGAATTCCTGTTAATTCAACGCCTCGTGCACCACTTCGACGTTGGCGAAGAGTAATCGGACGAAATTGGGGGATCCGTAATTCAATTTAATCTTTCACCACGAAATACGGAAATTAACTGGCGCACGAGAGACCCGTTAGATTGAATCTTTCGACTCTGGACGTGTCTGATGGACGAAACTGTGGGTAGGGGGGAGAAAAAAAAAAATGGGTCGAGCGACGAGAACCACCGTTGAAATACAAACGAAAAACCAGATCGATCGTCGATGTGGCTCGCACAGATTCGTGATAAGATTTATCACAGGGCGAGCACGATAACGTCGTTCCGTGCCCGGCCGAAAAATAAAACACTGTTCCACGACGAGGATTAAAGCTCGCGTGACCACGTTCTGGATACAATAATTCACTCATTAACACCGCCGCGACTCGTCTGCCCACATCACGGTCACGAATTAGGCCAACGGCTGGATAAAGGGCGATCTTTATAAAGGAACAGTGGCGTCCTGTGTCGGCCCCCCCGGTCACCTGCCCGATCGTTCACCGCGCGACGCTTCTCATTTACCGGGATCATTTTTCTGTTAGACCGCGCGCGGAACTTCCGTGTGCTTGAAATTTCAGGGATCGTCGAGCCATTGTCCCGGCGAACTTTTGTTAAGCTCGTTGATGGAGGATCTTTGTTCTTTGAGGCACGTACGAATAGCAAAGTGATCGTATAATGAAAATTCCAACGTGTTTTAACTCTCGTACGCCCTTTGTGTCGATCCGACACATTTCCCTCACGAAAACTTATGTCATATGTTCGAAATAAAACCATATGTTAAGCTCGATCGTGGCAGATCGATCTTCTTCAAAGAACCATATTGTATCCCTTATTTATAGTAAGATAAACCCAAAAATTTGAGTTTTTCAGGAAATAAGGAGTTACTGTCTTTTAATTATAATTAAGGTATTAATTTAATCATCATAATTCGAAAGGTAGATCGATCCTTCTAATGTAACATCGTTTCTAATAACGAAGCGATAATGTTGTACCCGAAAGTGGGTTAACGTTATCGTTGCGTGTACAGAGATTCGAGGCAACAACGTTGGGCAACACTTATAACAGTGTACACTCGATGCAGGATAGTACGAACGGACTTAGCCTCGGGGATGCATTCACGATAATACGTGGAACTATTACGGCTACTGAATTCCGGCATTGGCAAGGCAAGCATGCTCCCATTTGCATTATCGCCAGAGGTCTAAGTGCGCGCATAATTTATATAGACTTATGTACACGCAACACCGCGACCCGCTACTTTTGTGAATAAAACTTCTGCTTAACGTGGCGCCTGTACATCGAAACTTTATCTGATGCAAAACACCAAAATATTCATCGACATATCGTAGATAAGATAATATAGTATTGAGAATAATTATTCTATTTAAATTATATTTGGAAGCAAACTTAGAAACATTTTTTTTATGTTCTCTCAGAGGGGACAATCTAGTGGAAAGGGTTAAAAGAATATTCGTATTCGGAGAAAAATAAAGTACCGTGCGAAGCTAATTAACGATCTGGGTGATCAATTACCGTCCCTCTCATCAATCTCAAATATCAATTGAAGCCCTTCTTGCGTGAACGTTTCACAGAAATTAATTGCAAAATCAACATCAATGACGTCTGTGCAAGAACATTCAATGATTCGATCATAAGGCTCCAGTTATTGATCGACGAAGGAAGTTTCGAATTACTTTAAATTTTATTAGAATTTTAAAAATATCGAAAATGGATATTTTTGTTTCGAATTAAAATTCTACCCACTCTGTACAGTTTATTGCGTTCTAAATAATTTTTTATCGTTAAAATATACGAAACACTCGCATCGCTGAGTAATAAATAATTCAATAAATTTGATAAATATTTGAATTCAGGAGCATGAAAGTTTCAATCGCTTGAAACAGAATTCAATATTTAAAATCTTCGAGAATTGAAATATAAAATCGAAAGCGATGGAAATATTGCGTACACTCGAACCGTTTAAATGCTTACAAGAGGAAATTTGGAATATTCATCAGCAATGCGGGCAACGGTGTACTTTCTTTCACAGGAAATTTTTCCCCAAACGAAATAACATCGTGCACCGAAGGGGGTGCCTCCACTTCCTTTGTTGTGAATTCTACCGGTTCTAATAATAGGGCCTATTTCCACCAGCGGTTTACTCGCGTGGCGGGTGTTAAAAATGCAGCTAACCTCCACCATATATGTATACAGGGTGTTCTACCTACCTTGACCAACGTTGAAATAGAACGAAATTATTTTTCATCAACGATATCATGAGACTGAACATATGTCTCAAAAATTCCTACTTGACGTTCGCTGTAAATTTCAACTTGGTAACATTAATAAATTCAACTTAATTTAGACCTGGCCATACCAGGAAGACGGGAAATCAAAATATCCAATTTTGCTGTAAACTTTACAAAATTAACCAAATTTCTAACAAAGACGTGTAATTCTGTCTTGATCTGCAGTTTGCTTGTCAATGCTGTATTTTCTAGCGCCAGTTTCGCTACTTTTTGGACACACCGCGTATACGTGTATGGTGCATAGAAAAAAGAAAGAAGGGCGTCACGCACCGGGGGCTTTTCGGCGTGCTTACTCGTGGGTGGAACACAACCGCCACGTGAAAACAAGGAAATCGACGATGAAAGGATCTCTTGTTCGGATCGTTCCATATCCGATTGGTCGAGCTGAATCGTTTGATGCCGACTTGCATGACCGTGTTTAACGGTTTTCCCCCCTCCTCCCCCTCTGCGCACACGTTCCTGGGTCGATCAATTAAGGCCACCGTGCACGCTCTTATTGTGTTCTTTCATTTTCTATCGTGACGTTTCGTCAAATTAATCGGCTGTCAGTGACAGATACGTCACTTTTCGTTTCGCCTACGACGCGTACCCTCTTCCTGATGACTCACTAATTACAGACTTCGTTTTGAATCTACGTCCACTAATTAGACGAATCGATCGTACTCTTAATTAGTACCTTGCCGAAGAGATAAGACGGGTGTCGCTGGGTAATTTATTAGTAAGCAATAATTGGAAAGCGTGGATCGTCGACTTGATTAAAATCAATATTCATTAGTTAAGATGTGTTATCAGAATATTTAACAAATTTGATTTTCGTAATTTTTATAAATGAAGATGGAATTAATTAGTTTTTATACGGCGAAAGAAAGGTGCAGATTTAATGATCCTCCGGTAACTATAGTAATTAAAAGATTCGTTCGAAAGGACTAGATTTCAGTGGAAGGATAACGAGAAAACGAAGAGCCGTCCGACAATCGGCACGAAGTTTGTTAGCTGGAAAACGAGCGTCGTTTGTAACTTTCTTCGGCACCGGGTCGATGGCCCCAGGAACAACGAGCCGCGCCGGTTAACATCGAAAATAACGTACAACCCTCTATCCCAGATATAGCTGGGCGTTATTATGCCGGTCCTTTTTGTCCCGTAAACGTTTCTGCGGACCTCCATTTTCACTTTGGACGGGCCAACAGGGAGAGACGCGTCAATTTGTGCCCACGCTTTCTGCCCTTCTAATTTTCCTGACCAACGAAAACGGTTGCGGGCGCGCACGTGGGTCACAGGGGGATAGAAAACGTGTCGTTGAAAATCGTCGGCTGAGACGCTCGAAAGTTTATACGAATAACTTCCTCGAGCGACGACAGGTTTAATTGGTGACGCACTCGTATGCTTAAGTAGTTTTGTCACAAATTCTTAGCGCCTTCGTCAATTAAGGCCAGATAGACGCGGAACGGAAGGGTGAAAGATACTCGAGAGCCGCGGTCCCATGCTGCGCGATGATTGACGATACTCGTAACATCTTTTCGAATTTGTCCCCCCCCTCTGTTAATCGATATCATATTTTGTAGACTATCTCGATGTTTATCGATATATAATATCGTTGACAATTTAACGATCCAATTTTCTTTTTTAAATTTGTAACTGGACCTGTTATAAGTAATTTTTTAATTATTTTATCGCTTGCAACACTTAACTATGTGTAGTTAATGCGACGTAAGAACTCTTTAATGAAAAAAAAGCATAGGCGT
Source organism: Anthidium xuezhongi (assembly GCA_022405125.1). Classification (NCBI taxonomy): domain Eukaryota; kingdom Metazoa; phylum Arthropoda; class Insecta; order Hymenoptera; family Megachilidae; genus Anthidium; species Anthidium xuezhongi. Next base: position 8,537,820 of record CM039637.1, read on the forward strand.
TTAAGGTTGAACGCAAATATGTTGAACGAATAAAGATGAGTGTAGGGACACCGCGTGAATGCGAAGGAATGACACGAAATCTTATTGTAATGCATGACCTGCGCTAGTGACTAATAGATTGTGCTATGAAGCGAAAGACCAGTGCGGAACTGCGAATTCCTTCCATCGTCGCTCGCGAAGATTGAACACACCAGACTTGAATGGGCGCATTTACCGGCGTAAATTAATTCGTAGATGCGACAATCTTCTGGTAGAAATTTGTCGAATTGATATCACGTTATTATTTCTAAATCGAAAATAGATCCATATCGTCATTTTCATTAAGCTTCAATCTTCAATCTTTTCTGTCATGAAATCATATCAGAATTTCTGCATTTGATATACAACAACTGAACATAGGCTAACAGAGTCGGTCCTAAACAAAAAATCTGTATCATTAAGATACCGACAATAGTGTATCTTGTTCCATGGACGATGATCACAGAAACGGAAGTACACATATCAATTTCTAAGAAAAGCACGGGGGAAAAAAAAGGACATAATCTCCTTTGGTCGATATCAAAGCGGATCATTTTACTATTGGAGCATTATTGCACGGAGGCTGTTTTATCATAGGCCGGGACCAATTAATCCACGTCTAAATCGGAGTAACGGCAGAGTTATATACTGCGGATGTGTTTTTTGCAGTATCGAATATCAGGATGACGCGACCCTCTATTCCGAGAGCGCATAACTTTCCCCCTGTGGTTTATGGATACCGTACCAATGCTCGCCAGCCGATACGCCGTCCATCCCGACGGTATGGCATGCACGTTTACTGCAGCTTTACGAGACCCGTGCTGCGTGGGATCGAAATAATTACGTCACTATTATAAACGATGCCCGCGAAGCCGACGATGACGATCGTCTCCGTTTCGTCCAGGACGAAAAACAAATACCGAGATAACAGGGCCAGATCGGCGTTGAAAGACGTTCCATCGAGAGTGCCTCGTACCCGATACGTTCCTTCCCCCCCGTTATAGATGACTGCATTTCAACGGCCTCGATTTTGGACGCGCACCCCTGCCCTCGACTCTGCGATGAATAACGAAACGTGTTGTCGGACAAGCAACGAGAGTATGTTTGATTTGGTGACTTAGCTGCTTGGAAGTCTGAGATCATTCCTTATTTACCGTTTCTTTACCTGGCCGGGGCCACGACGTTACCAGATACCACGATGAGGAGCACTTAAAAACGGCTGGCAAATATTTGCTCGCTTTTAATGGCAAACCTTATCCGTGAACCGATAGGGTACGCGCGGGTGGCCGGCTGTAGGGCCGAATATTAGCGCGGTTAAATTTGAAGAGGCAGGATGTCGCGACGTGAAGTCGTTCCGGGTTTAAAAATTATTTACTGAATGCTCTGGCTGGGAGAAGGTTTCCTTCCAAGGAATTTTGAGATAGCTACCTTATAGGAGGATAAAGTAAAAATTTCGTGGATAAAGTAAGAATTCTCTTAACACCTTTCATCGTACATTGAAATTAGACGAAAAATTGTTATTAATGTACCCGTTCGTTCGTACGTCGGCGTGCGAAGGTGTTAATAATCGTTTCAAGATTTTTCAAGCGTTATCTTGCGTAACGAAAGGATGGAAAAGAATCATCGAGTCGGATGTGTTTCATAATGGGAGGCAACGAGATGGACATACGTACGTTTCTCTCCATAATTCAAGGACACGTTCGCGTAAATCTCCGGCATATTAGGAAAGCTTAATCCATGAATTGCGGTTCGTTTGTGTCGCCCCGTGAATGAGTTGGAAACTACGAGCAAATTCTCAAGATGTAAATGTGAACGACGGCACAATGGTTTCGCCGTGTAAAGCGCAACTGGTTGCATAAGCGGAAGCGTATTCGGCTGTGGCTGCATAATATATGCACCGGAGTACGCCGAGGGTGATTTATAGCGGTGATGGAGTGTACAGCAGGGGAACAAAGAGGCTGCCCGGTGATCTTTTGGTTGAAGATGCTGGACGAAAAACTGAACAAGCCACCGGAGATTAAGATTTAAAACGAAGGAAACCAGCCCCGAGCCGAGTATGGTGCTTCTTCCTTTCGCGAACCTGAGCATTTAACACATTCGCTGCCGCTGAGATCATTGGAAGTCTCTACGGATTATTTAACAATTATTTTCACAATATTTTGTTATCTCTATTCCCTAATGGGAGTAGTTCTACTTAGGTAAGGATCAGGTCCTTAAAAGTACTCATTTGCTTTAATTTTAATCAATAATTTAGGGTAGCAAACATAATTAAAAGTACTCAAAATGTTACAGTATTTATCGAGTTGATACAATTTTTATTGCACATTTATTTTCTTATTCCAACTGTACGGAAAATTTTAGACATTTGCTGATTTTTCACAACGATTCGTGTAATCCACGTAAATCTATTGTTAGATATAGATGTTATGAAGAAAAGTATAAGCAATCAGACAAAAGAAAAATACACTCGATACGATTTCGGGGAATTTATTTTCCTTCAATTAGAAACAACACGGTGTATCCAGCAGGAGTAATAAACTTGATCAAAGCGTAATAGTCAACGAAATATCGTGCAAATAACAAATAAAATTTGTTAAAAATAAAATTACCACCTCAGCATGAGAAGTACCGCTTAAAAGAATACTTTAAAACTTCAAAATCAAGTAAATGGTCCGGGAAAAGGATTCAGGCAACCGTTCGGAAATGCAAGTTTCGCGTGCATTTCAACGTTCCATCCGACTCACACACGCTCGGAAAATACAGATGGAACGACGTTGGTTCGCCAAGTAGACCATAAGGATTCGTGGCTTGAGTGGTAAAAGGTCAATGTTAGCTCACGATCATAAATCGATGGAGAGGCTTGGTATTTCTTCGAGCCCTGTTTGCTCGTGTTATACCATATACGTAACTCGACTGACTGGTCAATTAATACGGTCCATACCGTCGGCCAGTGAATAGTTTGGCGCCGTAGGAAGTTCAATGGATCAATAAGATTCACGAGTTATTCTCACGATCGGGACAACCGGGAACGCTCGTGAAATCAAGTTCAAAGCTGGCGTTTGCTTTTGCAGAGGCGCGCACACCGTCGAAAGGTCAATGGAACTGTTTTACGATCCGAGCCACGATCGGTATCGGGACATCACTTTATCCTTGCACCGGGAGAACCCGGTCTCTCGCCAATAAGGTTTGCTTCGCCATATACGAAAACTCGACAAACTGGTCGATTGAGTCTTTGTGGAAGTGTTCGTGTAACAGTCCTCCGCTACCTGAATGAAGAAAACAAAAAAAAAGAATCTGTCACCCAGCTTTCGATAAGAGCGCCCATCGAGATTTATGGGAGCAGTAAAGGACCGTTTTCGCGTTCAACCTTTCTATACCTGATTCCACCGATTGGCCATCGTTTATTTCAGTTTTTCCCCTGCATATTTACTTTTAACAACGATAACGTGGCCATGTATCTTGATATCTTCCTTTTTTTTTTAATTCTTTGATAAACATTCTGTTAGAGCGATATTTTGTCTATTTGTTGGTGCGTGCCAATTTTCCTGCAGCCTTAAGCCTAATTTGCATCCATAGATTAAGTCGTTGGATTCTAAAACTAGCATTAAGGTAATAATAGGTTGCGTGGACAAGTTAATTGCACCAGTACACAATGTTCGAGTCTGTTTTAAATGATTAAATATTTTAGCGCAAATAATCTTGATACTCCGTTATCCTGTTATTGCTTATTTTAATACTTCACTGATTGCATGCCCAATCCTTGAAATACACTCCACGCAGATTATAATAAACGAATTTCTCGGTTATCGTATCAATTACCGCATGAATGTAAATTAGACATAAAGCTAACTCTTCAAAGTCGAAACGAAATATTTTAGATAAACATATGTACACTTTCTTTTACGATACATCCACGTAATTGCGAATTCCGATGAAATTGCTGTTTCAAGGGTTAACAACTCGTCCGACCAATTAATGTGGTCCATGCGCATATGAGAAGCACATCGGTTTGCGGTGTCAAAGAACCGACGTGCTTATCGATACGAGTCACGGTTCGTCGGCTTCATTGAGGATTCACGGAAATTCATCGCGTTCCTCGTGTCTGTTCATGATTTACCGAAGACACTCGCAAGTGGGTCAACCGTGACTAACCGTGGGCTTTATTGAGCCGTGGTCGCCGGTTTTTTTACGATTTACATCTCGTTTATGCCGTGAGACAAGTCACCTACGTCGAGTATCCATCATGGATGCACACGGTAGCCAGTGGGTCAAATCACGTTTCCTGTTTTCTCAGAAAACAACCCACAACTCAATTCCTTCTGCAAATAATGTTTCATGCCATTAAAATAATTACTGAAAAATTATTGATTGAATATTGGCAAATAACAATTTAAAAATGAATTAGTGTCAAAAATCAAATTTAAATTACCATTGAAATAAGGGAACCACGCATAAGAAGAACCGCTCCGAGCAACAGGTGTGACCAAGCCTAATCACCAGATAATCACCTGATCATTACATAGAATTAAATAGGCAAACGACGATTTCACAGTGAGAGGGTACCGACACATGGCACGTGGTTAAAAATCAACAAGTTAACGCAAATTAGTGTACCGATTTGTCAATATTTCTTGACAAGAAGCACACCAACCATTATATCTCCAGCTGGTACTAATTCCTTCTAATTCCTAGAATACATAAATCTATCGATTCGTACTTGGACATCGAAGGAGCTCAGCGTTAGTGAAATCCGCTTGCTTTATTCGTCGATTTTGATGACCCACTTCCTGTTAAGGGAAATCCTTGCGTTACGTTGATTCAACGAATTATCAGATTTTCACGGAAAGAGAGATTGTTTGCAACGGCGGAATTCGCGGCGTTGTTTATAGATGATTCGCAAGGTTCATTGCAACGTCAGGTATCGAATTTCGACCGGGTAGGTGTAATCCAACTCCGTGGGTGGAAAGTAACAACAGATGCACCTCGTCATATGTCTTGACGCCTTTCTTCGAGGTCCTTTATATCGATGGTAATGAAGGAGATAATGCTATTATACGGAACGTCATCCGTGTCAACGGAGCGCGCCTTTTTAGTCCTGGTTGCTATTCAAAAATATGTAAAGGACGCGTATCTGATGGTCAATTAATCGTATTCATGGTTTACGCCCCTGGACCCGTGACATCCATGAAAATTCTCTGTTTAACCCTTCGTGACACGTCGAAGCTGTGCATGCACCGGACGTTATGCTTTCAAGCTCTCCTGCATGACATTTATTCGGTAATTTCATTCTGTTTGATTAATAAATTAGGTGGTACAATAATGTGGTTAATTTGGGAGGCAGTTGACACTATTTCGAGCCCAATTTCACTATCGATAATTAATTACTATTCGTTGCAAGGCAAATTCGATCATAAAATTACCTAATTTGAAAATCTGAAAAAATTAAATTAAAATTATTTATGGCCAAAGTTTACAATTTATCAAAGTCACAAATACGCTTTGTTTAAATACCATTAAACGAAATTAACTTCAGACTGTACACATCATTTATATATTATATCATCGTTTGGTAACATATGATACAGTTTAATTTTCCTTCGTTTCAAAGCGTATAAAACAAAAACTTATGATCTCGTATATCGCGTATGTATATTGTGACTGTGGTAGCGAACGTGTTAACACGATCACCTTCTGCTCGAGCTTCTGACTCATCGTTTAACGGCTGTTTAACCACGTTCTTCGCGAAGATCTTGTCTCGTATCTTACATTCTGTTTCCAGTGATAAACCGCGAAGTTGGGGAATCGAAAATTTCAATCGTCCGGGATAAGTCATAGAGCTTGATTTGTATAGGTTTACCGGTGAACGTTAAAGTTCGATGCTCACGAGAGAGATTCGAGATACGTGCGTAGGTTTCACCGATGTGTCTGCAACGATTCCCAGAAACATCCGTTCCAAACAAGGGAGAGTATTAGATGCTGCACGGGGGGACGTGCGTAGGGTTAAATGTCTACGTGACCGGATTACACGATCGATTCCGTGGTTCAAGTTCGTTGTTCTGCGAGGGCGAAACGTCGCCGCTGGAAGACCCTTGATTGGTTTCCCTCTCGTGTTTGCTGCTATCGTGTTACCAAATCTCGCGTTTTCGAAACAGGAAGGGTGGGCGAGCGTTTCCCTCCTCTACAATTTTAACCGCCCTTTAATTTGTACTTACACCGTGCGTGGATCCATTCGTTTAACCCTTGTCACAACTTCAAAACACCTTTAACATTTTTATTTTCTCTATCAAAGTGTTTAGTTCACGAGGGATAGTCTTCTTCGCTTTCGAAGATTGAATTATTAAATTTTGCCAAGAAATCCTTTTACTTCTGTTTAAACGGTGTTAGAATAGTAATCCTACGTTGGATTTAGTAATCCTAGTTGACCTCGTGTGTACTCTTTAAATAGACGTCTTACAATGTAAATTTCAATTGATGCTTTCTCATCAACCGCACGAATAAGGTAGTCATCGTTTACACAAAGAGTGATAAACTGTTGACATTCGCCTACTAGCGCAAGATGAGTACGCGGCCAGCAAATAATTACCACATCCTGCTTGCCGGCATGCCGCAGGCCTTGAGAACCGCGCTCGTTTTAAGCCATTAAAAAAGTTTTTTACGCTTAACGCTCGAGCGACATAATCCCCCACGAATATGCTTCTTCCAGTTCCTTATTGCACCCTCTTTCCTCCAAATGCCCCTCTATTCCGAAGAAAGAAATAACTGGTTGTACTCGTTAACTTTTTTTCTAATTATACGTACTAATCGTCTTATAAATTAAAATATTAAATTAAAATATCGATCGATAGAGCCGGGTCAATTTCGTCTAATATTGGAAGTTCTAATATTGGAAAAATAATATATAAAGGAAGAATACAAAGTAATATATTCAAATTATTGCTATTTCAACATTCCATCGTTCGTGGGTTAATAAACCTTTACATATTGACTGCATATATTACATTACTGCATATATTTTTGAGCAATAAAACAGAAGTATTCGTGCAGTTATCGAATAAAAGAGAAAAGTATACCCAGATGAATCTGAAGGAATCCGTTTCACGGGGCGTGCCAGCTTTATTGTCCCGCCAGGCAGGATCGATCTCCGCGAAAAAAATACACGTGCTTTCCGTTCAGATTCCGTCGGATATATCTTTAGCCAGGCGGTGAATTATTTCCTAAGCTATTGCAAGCAGTGTGCTAGGCACGAGGCGAAATCGGAGCAGAGCTAACGCGGAGGTTCCTGGAGAGCTAGAGCGGGTTGTGCACGAGCTGCGTCTAAATCAGGCGGCCTTTGGACTTGGTAAAAAGTCCGGGCGTGTAGCGCCGTGGCGCATCTTCGTGGTTCCTGCCGGTGCCGCTGCCGGGGCTACCATAAGGTCCCCTACGAGAGACTCGAGCCGGCCAGAAGAACATCTGCGATCCTATGTTATCTTCCCGTTTGGCGGCCGGCCAATCCCAATGTCGTCCCTTTTGCTATTTCGCCCCGCGGCGTTATATCCCTTGCACGAGCCGCGTAGTTATTTTCGCGTGTGGTGGAACCGGCTGCAATCGCGGATTATTTCGAATCCGTTCATCCCGTTCTTGTCGGCCAACTTCCTCCGTCCATTGCGCAATCTATTAGTCTGTTGCATATCGAATGGCGGATCTTGAAATGCAGAAAATATGACATGCAAAGAATTTTCAATAAAGCTTAACACTGTGCATTCTTACCATAAGGGGTCATTCGACAGAGACCACGTTCCTTTTTGTAAGTTTTCCTTTTCTTCTTCAAGAAATTCGTGACACTCTGTGAATGTACGATTTTTAAGTAAATTCTGAAAGAGGTCATTTGACCCCGCTTGGTACGTTTAATGTTGAGCTTTGAATCGACGTGTCACAATTTTACGTCATCTAATCCTGTGGGGCCTTCTATTCTTTAAAATCCACCATTTGCTTATGGAGCATTCTAATATTACTTTATTTAAAAAAAGACTCTGACTCAACTCGTTAATCATTAGAAACAAGGGATAAAGATGGACTAGCCGCTGCATGCTTGAAACGCGACACCGTGAGAATTAGACCGTAAGTCATTGGTTCGAACTTTCGACGTTATCGTTGTAGTTAGAATCGTGTTAAACGCCTGGCTATTTTTACTTCCGGCTGGTTATTATCCGGGATAATTTTATGTCGCTTGCAACGGTGGATACGCAACTGCTGTACAGCAAGACGCATGGCTCTTTGACTCGACATTTGTGGTAGACGGAAGAACAGTAATACGGAAGTACGGTTGATGTTCCTCGACTTTAGTTGCGGCGACCAGACACCAAAGGAGATCCTAGGGATTATGAAGCTGAGGAAATCTTCCACGGACGTGTACGACAGTGACGATTCGCATTCGAACGGATGGAAAGCTACGAAAAGTTATTTGTCGTAATCAGACACATCGGACAAGCGAATGTAATTGATTGAACGTTTGGCGAACAGAAACTCGTAAAACCGCCTACAAAACAGCTGTTTCATGCGAATATTCAGCAAATAATTTAACCTTTTGCGGATCCAGGCATGTTTTACAAACTCGATTTAAATATTCCTACTTATGATATCCGTGAAATTTGAAAGTTACAATGAAATGCAAAATCGTGAGATCTTGCATACATTTTTCTTCAAAATCTTGTGAAATCCTGATATATGAATTTCGAACGATTAATCATCCGTTCTAAATTTAAGAATTACAATATTGGCGAAGATCTGCACGACCACGCTTTGACATTTCAATTCTTTCCTCTGCGACTATTAGTCGTAAACGATTTCATCGAAAATATGGCAAAAGCGATGGAAATCGTTTCGTAATTAAAAAACTGAAATCGTTAAGCAATATTTTTCGCGTCGAGCCGTGTATGGTAAAAGAACCGAACGAAATTTCATTAAACAACTATCGTTGTCCTCGATATTTACAGTTTCGTAAAAGCGTACGGTATCGCTGACCTCGCAGCCGTTCAGACTTTTTAAAGGGGGTCCCCGCGTGTTACCGGGGGTCAATTCGGCCAAATGGCACTCCCCGTTTTATTATCCGTGCTCCGAACACCGACGAACGTTGCATACACGCGCATTGTCACTCGCACACAGGCGACACCCACCTCGTTTAACGATGGTATTTTACAGGCACCCACGAACACGCTCGACCGCGGTTCCGACAGTGTTTACAGACGCACACGTGTTGGCCGAGGGATTGGTGAAACGAGAAGGTTCCCTCTTGGAATAAGAGTGCGTGCCTCTTAGCAATAATAACCATTAAGGCGTGAGGGAATGCGAGAGGTGACGTCACTCATTCAACATTCGTGATCCATCGAACATTGTCAACCTCAGCCTTCGAAGGATAAATTCTGAATCTTAATACCGACGGCCTTTTGATAGATTCCTTCGTAGCCCCGTGAGAATTTTCGTCGTTCGACTTCCTTGACTCGTTCCACTGTTAACCCCTTCAAGGTGTGGCCACTCGAGAGATTAAAAAGACATGAATATACTATTTATGAGAAATGTTGGTAATATTATCATCTTTTTATCTTAGACCCTTGGGTACATTTGACGGCTGACACTCGTCATTGAGGCAATATTTAACATACACATTCTTGTTCATGCAAGAGTAATTGGGATCAGTTACGACAGAGTGTTTCTTCAAGTTTCAGTGAACCTTGTTTGTGATGCACTGCCCCATACTTTATGAAAGTAATAAGGATATTTTTATGAAATTGATATGAATTTTAACATGAAATAATATTAAAAAATGACCAATAGAAATAAAAGAATGATTGTATCAAAATATTATAAAAAGATTCATCATTCTCTTACATCGGTGAACATGGATTGGCTTGAACCTGGTTTACAAGCATCGATAAGTGGAAAAACTCCGAAGTATGCAATAATTATCAGAAAGCATTATAAGAATGCAGAAGGACAAGTACGTTACCACACACCCATTTTGCTGGAACTTTAATGTGACATGGAACTCGGGAAAATATTTTTCATGTGTTTACCCATTATCAGCTTTTAAACTTAGAATCAAAATTGTATCTTACTGTGTATTTATTTAAGGCATTTCATAAAATGACTTTCTGAACGCTATACCATAGCCAAAAGTCACCAAAATCGACGCGTATCAATTGAGTAATGTCCTTGGGGAGTATGGATAATAGCCTGACGTCTACCCCATGGGGCAACTTCCGTATGGGAGGGATGGTTTGTTCGGGCAAACAGACATCGTTCATGGGGGGTGCAAGGCAGGATCGATAAGAAGAGAACTCGAGATCGTTGTACCATCTATTCGACTCCCACTAAGAGTTTAATTCTTTATTCAACGAACAAAGAGTTATTCATATTCGATTGCATGAATCAAAGTGTAAACGATGATGAATTTCCAGCGATCGTTCACAGATTTTAAATATAACTTGAACGACCACGCAACCGGTCATACTTTTAATTTAGACGAACATCCGTTCGAAACATCGAGCGGTTTTCTTTTCACGGAAACGATGAACGAAATGAACGTCTGACGGTCGATTAAATCATTCTTTTTCGTAGAAACGTAATAAAATTATGCTCTATTCAAAATTGAATTTATTATAATTAGCTGTTACGGAATTGGGATAATTTTGGAACAAAGCACGCGAAAAGCTCGCGAATTCATCTGCCAAGCTGACGGTAGCCAATTCAGAGGGAAATTCTTGGAAATCGAACGAGAAAATCGCAGCTGCCAGCGTACGAGAAAACGTAATGCAATTACGGTCGTCTAGTTACTGGTGCTAGGAATGTCATTCACGGTGATAAATCTCGACCGTCAATTTTCTTGCCGATAAGATTCTTGACGATAGAAAGGAAGGTTACGGTTGCAATCTCCATTCGTCTGGAGCCGTATCATTTCCCCCCCTCGCTGGACGACAGTTAACCCTTTTGAGAATGACGGATATATACGTCCTCGGACATCAATAATCAATTACGGCCGTCGAATCGAAGGTTAAATTAATATCGAACCGCAGTACACAAATCCCTTCCGGATAGCAGAGATGAGTAACAAATGAATAAATTTATTAGATTTCGATGATTGATTTGTGATTATTGCATATTCAATAGTGCAGGAAAAGCATTAGAATATTGAATCATTCAAAAAATTTGAATAATTCATAATTACATAAGAAGAAAAACAATGTTCAATTGATTTTGGTTTCAATAGAGAAAACAAAAATTATAGATTTAAATTAAATCGATGATCTAACAGGTCGACGAACCAAGAAACAATAATAATACTAAAGTTTAACGCATGACTATAATTAATCGAATTACTTCTATACGTGATCGTGATTCTAAAAACTTTATTATCTCTTACGTAAAATTATGTGTTTCTTGGGACGTTGACCCATCATTTATACTCAAATTTTTCAACAGATTTTTTAAGAAAAATTATTACTGTATTTACTTACCGTCCCTGACCATGAACCTTAAAACTTTCGACATTGCATAAACGCAACATTGTTTCCTGAGAACAATAAATCTAATGGTGTCCGCTAACCGAGCGTAATTGCACCTTGCACCGGCACCCTGACATTTCGCAGACCGCATCGACGACCGCCGACCGTCTACCTGATCTCTCGAGCGGCCAATTCATGTTTCTCCCCTTTTGATTCGTCGAAGGGATGCGGTTACGTCCGCTTGGTCACGTCGGGACAACACGGGACACACGCGAAGCGACGTGTGTACTGTTAGGATGAAAACGCGAGCATCGTGGCGGCTCCTTTTTTTGGACATGTCCTAAGGATGATATCATCGTTTGTTAACGCGTGTGCCTAATGCAAAACGGTTCTGCGGTTATTCAGTCACGTCCGTTATTCTTTCGTGTTCGTCACACGCGCCTCGTGAATCCTCAATAGAGGAGGCTGGAGACGGGTGAAAGGGGGACGAGAAGGGAGGGAATCCCGGGATTTTTTCCATTTCGCAAGACCTCCCCGATGAGGCTGACTCGTTTTGTTGCGTTTACACGAATGCCTGGTTTATGATGCATTGCGTACCGCAAACAACTCTTTAGTCACCTTGGGTGCCGGATGTTCGTACCGTCATTGGGTTTCCCCTTTATTTCGCGCGGCGAAATTTCAAATTCGCCGAAATATTTTTAAAGCATTTGAAAACTTTTGTTTCACGAATTTGCAATCAGACCAGCAATTGTGAATTTTGTGATTACAGAACGATTAGAGATTCGATATACAGGACGTGCAATACTTTAATCTATTTTTTATTACCTTACTTTCTTATCGAGACATTAGGATCACCTTTGAGTTTTTGAATGGAGTGTCTGATATTTGAAATGAAATTTATTGGGATTTAAAATGAATAATTACTGAGATAACTCAAATCTAATATGATACGTGGATTTTTCTTTCTTCCTTCAATTTTTATTTTAATTTAATGATCAAACTTAGCAGTGATTCCATCAATTTCTCAATCAGTTATCTCGTTCGATGTACGAATTATTTCAAAGGAACTCGGCGTTAGTTGGACACCCGAGGTCGATGAAAAAGGGGTCTGCATGTAACCATGGTGAGAGTAAATTGAGCAATGGGACATGGTGGCGTCTTTCTAGGCCGTTGCTAAGGGGAGTGCGGCGCGACGTAGAGGTTGGGGGTTGCAAGCTAAGTAGCAACAGAACTGGCATGCGGTGGTCAGCCATTAACCCAGATTTACAGGTCACTCTCTCTTTAATACGTTCATTTTCTTTAAAAATAACTTTATTCGCTCTCTACTAGCAATTAACTATTCAATACCTTTTTAAATGATTTTTTATCATTTTTAACCCTTTAGCTACTGGTATATAATCAGAAATATATAATCAGAAAGGTTAACTTGAATTACCCAAATGCAATCTTGATGTCCCTACGTGATTGCAAAATCGGATCGTCATAAAATGAATAATCAAAGATCCTTTTGAAGCGTGGCAAGACATTCGGTCGCCTTTGAAACGTTGAAGCTTATCAAAGAGCATTCGCAATGCCCTAAATCTGAAACTCTTTCGAGACCGTGGAATTCCGTGATAAAAGGGACAGGTAAGATCGCGAGCGTCGACAACGTTTTTTACGGAAGCGGGTCAAATCGTGATCTCGCCCGTACAGCGGCATAAAGGATGTCCGAAGGTTCGAGCGTCACGTTCGAATTACAAGTGTGTCCAAGTATGTCGAGGTCGGCCTATTTTTCCCCCCTTAATAAGGGTGTGGTAACAGGTTCGAATCAAATCGCGTATATAACCGTTGAACGTGTCCGAGAACGGGGTAAACTGGGCGCAGACACGCAGCCAAAGGGGTGTGGACCCGTTATTTCGTTCGCTCTACCGTTTCGACCGTGCCTTTTAACCGAGCCACGGCTCCCGCACGAAGAAGCGGGAAATCATTGTTGGAAACCGCGGCACGGGGCCGTGTATTATTAGAAAACGTTGTGCTTAGACACGCTGCTCTGAAATTAAACGTACGTCGTGCACTAGAAATCCAATTTCAACTCCTGCGTTCCTCTCTCGATAATCGTTCGGGGCTCTAGAAACGAGATTCGAAAGGAACTGCTAACCGCGGTTACACTCGAATCGTGTGGACATTGTCCAAACCAAACATCAACCGAACGTTTATCGTACTCCTGTCTACCCCGCGGTAGAAAATTCTTCGCTTTCTTCCATAGGCACAGCGTGAGAAAGTTACGGGGTGCTAACGAAACGTCCAACAATTCCGGATGTTTGAAGACTCGATGAAACCTTCGCGTATGCAGTCGCTAATTCGACGCGATTCTTTTGTTGCAGCTTGGTGCAAACCGGCGAAGAACCTGGACGGCGTGGATTACAACGACGACGATCCACCGTCTGACTACAACGAGGACGAGAACAACGACGAGAATGACGATCCCGGCACGTTCGAGGAACCGCCTCAGATCATGTCCAAGCCCGAGAGTATACGCGTGAGGAACGGGAGCACCATTTGGTTGCCTTGCCTCCTGAAGAATGCCGGTTCGTACCAGATGGAAATTTCTCCTTCTCGTTCTCGATAACGCGTGACAACGAAGCACCTCGATTATGTTTACAGAGACCTTTTCGGTCACGTGGAAGAAGGACGACGAGCTGCTGTACGTCGATTCCACCCCCATAACCTTGGACAAGAACAGGATCGTTCGATTGCCGAACAACACGTTGGTGATCTACAACGCGACGGTGAACGACACCTCGGACCATTACGAGTGCTCGGTACTGCACAACACCTACCCCGCCATGATCGAGCATCGAGTGCTGGTCGATTCTAAGAGATATACACCCCCGCCGCTCACGCCACCGGTGCAACCTCACACGATATCGATAGAGGTCGAGCCTGCCAAAAGGGTTAACGTTACAGCCGGAGGATACGTTACACTCGGCTGCAAAACGAAGATACAACCTGAGCCCACAATTAAATGGTACCACGAGGTAAAGAAACGAACGTGTTCATTACGTCGTTGAAGTCGTCGCTGCCACAAAGACACCGGCTGTCTCTCTCGTCGCCGCTCCCGGCTCGAATGTTCTTGCTCTCTTTCCTGCTCATTTGGCGAAGGGGAGAGCTGTTAATTATGCAGTATGTGCCAAATAAAGCGTTTCGAGTTCTTTCTTTTTTTTTTTCGTTTAATTAAAAGGGATCGAGAAGTTATTTTGATTTGCAATAAATTTTATATTTTATTATTGTTACAATTGAACGGAGTTACCATTTCTATTTTTAATGGAATAGCGTATTAATTTACTTTTCTATTTTACACGAATTAAATATTCATGACTAAAATTGCCTTTCTCAACAGAAACGTTTAAAGAAATGTCAGAAGAATGTAAATTACATTATTAAATATTCTATCTCCGACTGTTTTATAACTTCTCCATTACGTTCTGGACATAGTTAACAGTTTCTGACTTTTTAAAGAGTACGCAGGATAATTTAGTAGAAGAATTTTTCTTTCCTCGTCGAATGAGAAGTAATAGGTAGAAGAATTATAGTTACTAATGAATTCAGTCGTTAAGTGCATTCTTATATAATGTTTATACTTTAAACACGTTTTTCGCAACTTTCCCATTACCTTTACAAATCAATATTGTTAAGGAGCATTTCTTGCCCGTTTATTACTACCTCCAAGCAATATCTAACTTTGTAATCTGGGTCGTCAACGACCCAGCCAAACTATAATCTTCCTTCGAATTTCTAACTTCCTTATCAAAAGCTTTAATATTTTACATCACGAACGACTGCATAATGTAACAGAGACCCCTTGCCTTACAATATCTTGTCACACACGTGACGCGATTTCGATTGAAACTCAATTTTAAATTTAATTCTAATTCGCGATTTATTTTTTTCATTAGAAAATCTCTGACTGACGCACCCCGTAGAAAAATCATAGATTAAGGAGTTAATTGGTGTCTCAGAATTTGTACAAATTTTTTATAAGCTTAATACCGTGAAATATCATGAATAACTCAGTTTGCCCACTTATCATTGAAAATGTCATTTTTATTCTTTTCGTAACAGAACGAGAGGGTCGGCGGCAAAGTGATCGTCTCCGGGAGTCAGATCATGATCCCGAACGTCACCAGACACGACGCCGGTCGTTATCGGTGTTTGGTCGAGAACGACTCGAAGAATCCACCTATGGAATCCATCAACGTTGTCGTGAAGTGTAAGAACCACGAGATCCGTCCAAAAACCCTGCAACGACCTACTAATCTATATTTGAACCGTTGCCTCATAGCGTAAATCAAACATTCGAAAAAAGTATATTTGTTCTCGTAGACGCTCCCGAAATAGAGACAAAGGGGAAATGGGTGCATACCGGGCTCGGCGTTGAATCGCGGCTAACCTGCATCGTCCACGCACATCCGAGCGCCGAGGTGAGGTGGTTCAAGGATGGCGAGGAAGTGACGCCGAAGAAAGGCGTCGTGGAGATGAAGGGGAACAAAACTCGACACGTATTGGAAATAATGCACACGGACAAGAAGGACCTCGGGGAGTACTCGTGCATGGCGGAGAACAAATTGGGACGAAACGAGAAAACTATTTCCCTCACTGGTAATTTCCTTGGTGCCCGGAATCTGGGTCACCGGTACAGTTTGGGTCACGAGTCACGGTGTACCATACCACGCCAGCAGAGATAAAAATATTTCTAACGAACGAGCTCTCGTAGTCAAACAAATGATGTACTGTTCGCGTGGTTGCCGTTCAATTATTAGTCTCTCTTTTACTTTTATTGAAATATTGATTGGCCCGTCGAGTTCTTAGCTTCCGATCACATTGCGACCGTATCATTTTAGCTATATTTAAAATGTATAAATGAATTGAATGAAATGTTCTTTCAGGTGTTCCATCGCAGGCAATCATTTCTGGGGGTGAATTGACGCAGAGTGGCACGGGATGGATTCTAAAATGGCAATTGGAGAGCTATTCGCCCATTACCGAATACAAAGTAATTTAAACATGATTGCTTTATAATTTAATAATAATTAGCGATAAGAAATATTAATTAACGATAAACGTATTACTGAAATGATTGCAGTTGGAGTATCGTCGCAAGGATGAGAAGCAATGGAGCGTTCTCAAACCGACGGTGACAAACGGCAGAGGAAATCAATTCTTTGTCGAACACACGATCGAAGGACTTCAGCCTGGATCGTACGAAGCGATCCTTATGGCTAGAAACGATTTCGGATGGTCACCGCCCTCCAAACCCCATCTGTTCAGAAGAGGTACAAAGACATTACAAAACGTGTAACTTAAGTCTTATTTATATTAGAACATGGCAAATGAACGAAAGAGATAAATGCTTTAAATTGACGTATCATAAACGCCGTTTTGTGAGACTTTTATGTCATCGAATCGAAAGATTGACTAAAATTTCTTTTCCGTTACGTTGCAGAGTACGTAGACGAGCTGGCGGAACGAGGTAAGTCCTTCGCACGATAGCACCTTATATAATAATTTATCAACAAAGTACATCTTCTAATGTACATTTAATTTATCCTCAGTCAAAGGACCGTCATCAATCGCATCGTCGTCGGCGCTAACCATTGCAACAATATTCACAGTCCTCTCGTCCTATGCCTTCAGAAGTCTGTAATTTACTTGAACTCCTTAAACTATGTAGGTACGTACGATCAAGTTTTCCACAGATTCCTTCGATTTTCGTAAAAAAATTACACCCTGGGTCGTTCCGCAGGTAATTTGCTACAGCCAAAGCGTACACCAGCAGAAGCCATGGTGGGTTTAGTGAAAGACGAACATCTAGGAGAACCGTACGTTGCCGGTGTAATATATATTTTTTAAAATAACGTATTAGTCATAATCTATTTTAAATAGCTTAGTGCTGGTATTCGTGCCTCTTGTTCAAGCGAAATACGATATTGATCCGAAAGAAAGTATCGCACTACCGTTTATGTATATATTGAACGAGAAGCGCGAACACCATTTTCTTGTTTTCAATAAAACGATTCGAAGGAAATAATATTGTCTGCCAAATTCAAAATTATCCCTGGGCATTCACGATACAACTACAGGTGTTGCTTCAGCTTACTCTCCTAGGTGTTCTATTATATATTATTGATGAAAAGGAGCATTTTAATTGTACTCTAAATCAGGAGTTACTGTAAGGGATACTGTACTTTAAAATATATTTATATATCTATATATATACATATATGTACACAACATACACACATATGTATATATATTATATACATACGTATACATAATATAGTATTCATTGTATATGTAATAAGTTCAGAGTTACATGATTATTATTATAATTTATTTTTGTATGCTTAAGATTATTAGATCAGTGTTCTATAAAAGTTGCTTGGTGCCATGTACGCAAATTTATTTTCTCACGATCGTGTACAAAAATGGAAAAGATACAAAAAAAAAAAAATAAAAAACGAACGGCACTGAAGAACCGTCCTTCGATCGCAAGAAATGGAGGACACGTAGGTACCTAATGTGTAATAGTAAAGAAATAATGTTACTAAGTCTCGCCGTCAGGATTTACATGGTAAATCGATAAAGAGGCGTGAATCGAAAGCAAATATACTGATTGATTAACCCCTTCAGGCCTACTTTCGTAACATTAAGTTTATCATTTGAGAACATAGAAAGTTCCTTCCTCGACAATTTTTGCTATTAATTTCTTTTTTATCATTATTGAATATGGAAGACAGTAGAGCACCAAATGATTAAAGAAAATGTTTAAGAATTAGAATGAAAAATGGTTAGAAATTATTTATGGTAGATTTTTTGTTCTAAACTTGTTGTACATTTTTGAAGGGGTTAAGTGTATATGCTTTTTATATATAATAACTATAATAATTTCATTTGACTTCGATGTAGAATGTTGCGTGTGAAGAAGAGTGCCTGTGCCGAGAGTGCTAGAGTGATGTATACCATTCTCCGAAATAGCTTGGTAGCTTTAGACGAACCTGTCGTTACACAATCATTTATGAAAATCGTTACGATCACTAGATTTAACAAAGCAAACGTGTTGTACAAATGAAAGCAAAACGAAAATCACAGAAATAGAATGCGCCGCGGGAATTTCAGTCACGCTTGACCTCGATGCCCTGTAAATGAATACCTTTAATTTTGTATAGCGTTCGTTGCATTTATTCACTTAACAATAAATCCGTTGCATAATTTTACGCACACCCGAAACGCCTTCTCAGAACACAATCTTACTGTCTACGAAACTTGAAACAATTGGAAACAATGCGAAAATATATTTAATGTTGAAAAAATTCATTGTAAGCGTTTTTAATCATGATATCCTGCTTCCAATATCGAAACAAGAGAATATTTTATAGAAAGAGAATGAGAAACATGTATCCTACGATGAAATTAATTATTTATTCTGAACAGAGTACGGTAAATAGGGAAAGTGAGTATTTTCTCCTTGGAAGTTCCAATTTAACGTATTTTAACATTAAAATAACTTTGTTGCCATATATTTTATGCAGCATTTTTAATTCTAACACTGTAGGTTTTTAAAAGGAAAAAATTTTTAATAAAATTAAGCACAATTTCTACTATTAAGAATACAACCAATCTCGGTCGATAAAGTAGATGGAAAGGAAAAGGTGACAAACTTTTCACCTCTTTTTTTAATTATTTTTTAATTTCTTGATGTATTAAAGTTATAAGGACATTTATAACAATAAAATATCTTACACAGCGGCGTTAAAAGGCAGATTTTTAATAAATTATTTTTTACCGACTTTCAATTTTTACCCCTGGCGCCACCTGCGAACAAAGTGCTGAAACTGATCAACAATTATCGACTGAGAATTCCGAAACATAGTTAAAAATGGCGGGCTTTTTAAAATGAGAAAAGTACCATTCTGATATTTCTCAATTAAATTCCTTAGGAAGGTTTATTTATTAAAACTCTGCTTTAATTATTAGACTAGAAGAACTAGTGTATAATTCTTAATAGTTTAAACAAGCGAGAAACCTACATTTATGTCCATTTTTCATTACTACAACTTTTAAAGTTGTATAATAAACGTTTCAAAGCCAGTAATATGGATATCGTTCCAATTTTATCATTTTCAATGCTTTCAGTGCGATTATCTGAAGCGGTTTTGTGATTCTAAATGTTTTTAAGCTGTAAAACATTAAAAATGTTGAGGACCACAGGAAAGGGGGATCTGGAATTAGTTCGATTAGTTCCAAGGTTTGACCGCTAGATGGCTAAGCATTTTGGTACCCGTGAAATACATGTTTTTCCAATTTCAGTAATTAGCACTTTTTGAAATTACTGATTATGTTGTTATAATAGATTTTTGAACGTAGAACACGATGCACTTGCCAGAAAACCCAAAAAGTGGCTTATTTTTTCAAAAAACGCGATTTTCTTTTGCGCTAGTTCCTCCATGCGCCGCTAGATGGCGCTAGATATCTCATTTTTTAATCAGTATTAATGTTAAATTAAAAAACATTATAAAAATATAGTTTGCATAACATTTACACTCATTAAACTCGCCATATTCTATTAACAAAATGTTATAAAATGTTATAGCTATACACGTTCGATATTAAGAAAGCGATGTCAAGAAATACATTGGAATCAAGGATCAAAGATGATTAGGGAATGCAAAGAGAAATATTAAGAAACCAAGTAACTTTTTTATTTAATTGCAATTCTTAGCTCAATATCGTTTTCGAAAGATCTTTAGAATCATTCTTAAAGATCTTTAAAAAACGATACCGATTACCAGGTCACACCACGCGGAGTGATTGTGTTAATATTACCCCTTCATGTTGTACCAATAATTGTACATCCGTGCAAAGGAAGATTTGTTTCATTTATATTGTACTTTGCTTTTAAAAATACGAATGTTTGCGAAGTATCGGTTCAATATACATATATGTAACGCTTTCTTTCTCTGTCGAAACTTAATATGAGATGCGTTTGCTTTGCTTATTTTACATCGAAGTAAAGTGGTCCCGAAGTATTTGTTATCCTCCTCTATCTGAAAACGTATTATTGTATCGTCGATGACACCCGATCACTGCGATTGGTCCATCGACATGAATACACATTCGTACATTCCGATGAATTCTGTTCGACTGTGGGGGAAGATGGAGGAAGAAGGGAGTAAAGTAAAAACTCTGTTGAAGGATTATGTTCGTGGACAGTTCGTTTACCGTTTCCTTTCGCGCTGCACGTGAAACGTCTTTTCGTCGTCGCTATGGATTACATCAAAAAGAAGTGCCAAAAATCGATCGAAGACATCGCTGAAGACTATCAGCTGACGATCAGATTGTTAGAGTTATTGAAGAAAACGAAATACGAATTGGTACAGGAAAATGGACAACGTCGTTTGACCGCCCCTGAAATCGCTCGCGGGGAGAAACAACGGATCAAAGGTGCCGAGATCTTTCTCGGTCGTCTTCCGCGAAATTGTTACGAGGACGAATTGATGCCGGTACTCGAAAAGATTGGTCGTTTAATGGAATTACGATTAATGCTCGACTTTTCCGGCTCTACACGCGGCTACGCGTTCGCGTTGTACGAAGATTCGAAAACCGCGAAAAGCGCGTGCGCGACACTTGACGGTTATGAAATTAGACCTGGTCATCGTATAGGTGTGGTGAAATCGGTGGATAATTGCCGACTGTTTTTCGGCGGTGTGCCGAAAAACAAAACCAAAGAAGAATTTATGCAGGAGCTGAATAAAATCCTGGAGGGTATCACAGACATTTATCTGTATCCAAGTGCGCAAGACAAGACGTTGAACCGCGGTTTCATCTTTGTCGAATTCAAAGATCACAGAGCCGCTGCCATGGCTAGGCGAAAATTAATTCCTGGAAGAGTCACGTTATGGGATCACGAAGTCGCGGTCGATTGGGCCGATCCTGAACCTGGTGATCCTATCGACGACGAGATCATGGAAAGCGTAAGTTCCAATGAATCTCAAAAGTGTTAACGAATTACATTAATTGTCATTTATCGTAAATTTCAGGTAACTGCACTTTTCGTACGAAACTTAGACTTGGACATGCCGCAGCAGAAAATTCGAGATATATTTCAGAGGAACACAGGGATCCCGATATTAAAACTGAAAAAAATTAATCACTTCGCGTTTATACATTACGAAAGCCGGCAAGCGGCACACAACGTAATGAACATTATGTCGAGTACGTATATTGAATTACTTTTATCGATCGTTTACTATTGTACGTATTTTATGAACGAACGAGGATAAATCAAATTAGGACCTGGTGGCATCGGCGAGAAAGAAGGTTGGGAAATACGTTGGGCGAAACCGATCGGAGCAGCGAAAGTTTTGGAAAGACAACGATGTATCAAGGAGGCTGTGGCACAGGCGAATTCGCACAAATTAGTTCATGACCGTATGAGCCGCGTGTCAGCGAAGAGACCTGGTGCCAAAGCTAACGTCGATTACAACGGAAGCGAGGTCGCCGATGTAACATGGGTTTACATGAACGCTTTGCAAAATTTCATCAAGGAAAAGTTCAATGCTTCCTGTTCTTTTAACTGCGCACCCGTAGCGGGCACGCCGGGCTTTATGTGTAAAGTAAGTATTCCATCATTCTCACTCATATTCAATTCTTGTTAACAAAATGCAGAAACTTGTGCAAGTATAATGTTCTAGGAATATGCAAAGTGGATGCAAATTATGTCAAAAGTATTTTACAATGAAAAACTTATATAATCTAATATGATATTCATAATAATTTTATACAATATCTTTGTTTCTATTTAAAAAATTTGCTATACATAAAATAAAATCTTTTATTATCCATCCTTATAAAAGTTTAGTAATCATTTATTTATATTTGTCTATTCAGATAACTATTTTTGTGGAGACCCTCGTGTTGTTCGAATATCACGGAGAATTAATGCCGACCGAACAAAATGCAATAATTGCAGCATGTACGAAGATATACCATTTCGTTGCCACTAGGTTTCACGCTTACGGTAAGTCAAATAAAAAAAATATATTCTCTGACCGTGGCCAGACCATTGGAAACCTTGGGTTCGAGTGTTTTGCCTGGAAACAGACAAATGTAATTTGATACCCGGTTTGTTTTGACGAGCACAATGCGAGCCATTTCTCCGAACCAGATGAACTTTCTCCTCCATTTTTCTGGAAATCTCAAGCGCATCGTGCTCGTTTCTATGGCTTTGTATTGTCATACGACTTTTTTAGCCCATAACTAGTAAAATAGAATTCTATGGACCCCTACCACGTTTTATTCTTTAAAAATAGAACTTGAGTGGTTTTAAACAAATTAACAATTTTAAACTACAATACTACCATTTTTTAATTTATTTAATTACTTTTCAATTATTAAAAAATAGTCCTATAGATATAAAAAAATATTTATAGATTTTTTTGAACGATTTCATATTTATTCATATTTTTATCCCAATGGAATAGAAAATAAAACAATTCGGCATCGTTGAATAATTCATTTTATTTAAATCACATTTACAATTTTATTGTAAAGTAGGATTGAAGTCTAATAAAATCAAAGTGTTAGCAAAAACAATTTTATTTTATAATATAAATCGTTCTTTCTAATATTTCATAATTTCAATCGCAGGGTGACCCCACCCCCTGCAGTTATGGGTTAAAAAACAAAGCATTCATTTTTCTATGATAAGTAAATTTCGTTAACAATTTCTTTTCTTGTTTATTAAAATTATTTAGCTAAGGGGTAAGTACATACACCAAATTTTTATCCCTCTTTTTTTTTTCTTTTTTTTTAACAGTGTTACGAGATAATGAACAATATTACACGCAACAAAAGCTAGGAATTAACCCTGCGGTTGGATCACCGGTCGGCTGGAATGATAAAATGCCATATAATTAGATATATTATAATTTAAGATCAAAAAACGAGCAACCAAAGATTATTGACAATTACTTATAACGTAGAGATCCAGAAGCATGATGAAAAATAACATAGAAACAATTTTAGAAAATCAAATTCATATTTGCATTTATAATTGAATGAAATTGAGATTTTGATATTTTTACACCCAAGCTGAAGATTCTAACCGAATTATTCAATTAGAATATATTTAATAACAATGTGATAATGGTGCACATCAAACGAATAATTTTGAATAGAACATTGATGAAATAATAAAGCAATCATTTAAATATAATGCATTTTAGAGAAAAAAAAGGAATTTTAGAAAATCTGATAATCGCAGGTTCTCTACGTTAAACATTATATTAAAAATATTAATGTGACTATAACATCGTTATTATATAAAGTATACATCATTTAGTATCAATTAGTTAATTAAACATGCAATCACCGCACGTTTACGGTATAAGTTACAAGCATTGCCAGTTGAATTTCAAATCAGACTTTTTAGTTAAAATTTGTTGTTTTCATTTGTTTTTGTTTATGTTCTTAGTACGCAGATCAATAATATGTTACGTTTTAGTTATTTATGATTATTTGATTAAAGTATAGCATACGTTAAAGCTGAAATAAATATCATATATTAGTACCGTTTAGACGTAAGATAGAATAGTTTATATCAGAAAGGAATAAATGTTTATTTTAAAGTAAATGGATCTATTTTTTGAGACTTACATTTTTATAAAGTAACGTTATCCGATCCTCAGAAGTTAATTTGTAATCAGAAAGAGTACGATTATCCTCTAAACAATAACCTTTACTCCAAAGGCTCATTTTCTCAGATTTCCATACCTTGTCTTTTTCGTACAACAGTTTCGACACTTTTTTCTTCAGGTGTCCGATCGTCTCCGAATAAGAGATCGGTAACGTCAATTTTGGTCCTTCGAATCTGTATATCGTTATAATCGGCTTGCAATTGCACTCTTTCATTTTTATAACAAATCAATCAGTCAACATTCCACCCTAAAGAAACGTTATCATTTTGTTACAACAGATATTAAAATAATAATTTTACCAACCCCACAATTTTGTAATCAAAAGTTATCTTAGCTGGCTGATTAGTTTTCCATTTGACTCAAATTGCATAAATTTGATTAAGGTTAAAATACACAGAAAACACTTCTTTTTTATTTTATTTTACGAACATAACTTCTCAATATATAATGTCGTACCAAGTAACCTTCAAGGTGTATTCAATTATACTCCTAGATTCTAAAATTTCTTGAACACGTTGACTACTATTTTATAACAGAACGCAAATATAAATTATTAATTTAGTCAACTAGGTTGTTAAGTCACTAGTTAAATATTCAAAGTGAAGGTTAATGTATTGCCAAAATCGTCACCTGAGCAGTGTACCGAAGATTTCATTTTAGTTTATTAAAAGGTTTATACAAAACTACATGTTTTATTTCGTTTAAACTAATAGATCAGCCGGTTTCGAGAATCGTGCCTGTGATCTTGACATTGGCGGAAGAATCGTCGCGTAATCTTCGAGTACTCGTCGCGCGGCCTCGTTATCGGTGTTTCCGCTGGCGTTCTTCGGCCTCATACAACGAACCAACTGTCGCGCTTTCATGGTGCATTCGACGTTCTGCCGCCTCATCGTGGTGGAAAATATTTGCTGCGTAAAGTCGAGCAGTTTTCCAACGGCGCAATCGAGAATCGTGTCTTTCGGTATTTCACCCTGGCCGTTCTCCGAGCAATCTTTAACGACGGCGCTCATCCACCCCCAATCCTCCCAATCCTCGTTATATCTTACGCGTTGATTTTCCAATTGCCATGTCAGACGAGCACGAAATCTACGAATTACAGAGTAGGTTCTTGTTCAAAGGAAAGAATACCCTTATTCGAAACCTTTTATGTAAAACAATGCACCCCCTTTTCTATTTGAGAGTCTTAGTTCTCATTTATTAAGGATCAGAACTAATTTTATTAACAAGGATCTAAATAATTTTCACTATGTTTTCTAAAAATGTATACAAAATTGGAACTTAATTCGATAATTAATTGATTCTTAAGAATTAATTTTTAATCGTAATCACTTCTATTTGTAACGAATAGATCTATCGAAGGTGGTTTATAAAATGACTATTAAAAGAAAACAAGCGCGTTCTCGTGTTACCCGGCAATTCGTTTAAAGTTGTCGAAGGAAACGGTACTCACCCCCAGCCGAGCGGATTCTTCTCGAACTTCACATTTTTAAGGCTTTTTAAATAGGCGAACAGACTGTAGTCGATGAATCTGAGTTGATTGTAATCGAAATAGAAGTTTTCCAAATTGGGAAGTAACTGGAACACCGTGTATTCGATCTCTTCGATGTAATTGAACGACAGATCGAGGGTCTTCAAGTTGTTCGCGTTAATGAACCAATTTCCTGATACGTATCTCAACCGATTGCCCCATAATATTAAATTCTCGAGTTTCGTGAGTCCTATGAATGCTAGGGAATCGATTGTTTCTATACCTGATCCGTGTAAATCCAATGTGAGCAGCGTTGCACCGAATCGTGCAAAAGTGTGTCTGCAAAATGGTGATTCGCGGTAAAAAAATTGTAAAGACTCAATCAATTTTCATTAAATATATAATTTATACAAAAAATTCGGTTCAGATGATACTTTTATTAACCAAAAAGTAATTTATTTCCTATTCTTGATGTTGTATTAATTAAAAATAATATTATTCATTGTACCCTTAACCCATATTAGAACCTTTGCAAAATAATAAATCTAAAACTTTTACAAAATTGTGCAGGAACGTCGTGTATTGACAACGTAATGCAATTAAAAATTAATTTGAACTTTTATTTTTTTTTGCGTACCCTGGTATGTGAGGTATTTTCGAGTCCGAAATTTCGATACTGGTCGTATTGATCCCCGCTTCCTGCAGCACCTCCAGGTTCGTTAATTCCGTGCACAGGTACCTTGCGTAGTCAACATGGTCCCGATTGATAATCGCCCGACAATTAGTCGAATTAGCTACGACAATTGCCGATAGATCAAAAACGAGGAACGCTATCAACAGATACTTCATGATTCGTGTCGTACAAAGAGCAAGCGTCGAGAGCCAGCGTTTAATTAACTGAACGTTCTTCTGATAACTGGTGCGATGCGCAACTAAATGGCGTGGGTGGCGTATCCTTCGTTTCTTGTTACGTTTTCCTCTTTTGATAAGGAATCGGTTTTCGTTAGCCGATCGAGAGAGGGAGAGAGAGAGAAAAAAAGAAGTCGCTTCTGCAGGGACTGTATTTTTACGCGTGCCGGTACATCGTTAATCGAACAGAATTGCGGTCTATTTATTCTATACGTTTAATTCAATTCCACAACGTATCCAATTTATTTCGGACAGACTGAACTATACGGCGTACGTTTTTACTAGAATTTTCACATTTCTGGGGATACTTTGGAACAATAACATTCATTAACCGGGTTTCTGTTTAAAAAACTTGCGCTGACTTTCTATGTCAGCGGCGAGCATGCTTTTCGTACAAATTGTAAACTCTGTAATCCTTAAAGGTTACAGTAATTAAATAATAGAGGATTTGTTGCTTTAGAATATCTGAGATAATAAATGATACATTATTTGGAAAATGGAAAAAGACGAGAAAAATATAATTTTAATGTGAATGTTACAAATATTATTCTGGTTTTGTGATAAAATAAAAGGGGATAGTTTATGGTAAAAACAACGTTTATTGTCGTAGATATATACACGAATACACAACCGAGACAATAACATCGATAAATGATACATCCATGTATGTTATCGAGAACGTTTCACAGAAAAACATGAATGACGGGACGTGTAAAATGGTCCGCCGTTCGATCACTCTGTAAATTAACAATAAATCAATTATTCTCCTTTTTTTATTCTCATCTCAACATGCGTCCACACTAAATAACACACAATAGTATCCGTTCGGTTCGTTCGAAAATTACTGTACATCCGTTCAGGGAGCAACGAACATCATTTTTATCCGGTAAATTCGGCTAACTACGACGGTTATCGGAGCGATCGATGATCGATACTGTTCCTCTACCGATTGATCGTATACGTCTACAGTTATTGTCATAGAAACCGTTCATTATGTACACCATAGAATGATACATCGATGCGTTCGACGCGTCGCACAACACCTAAGTTCTTTGGAACCAAAAGTCTTCATCGATTTCCATTTCACACCGAGTCGCTAACTAATACCCCGTTTGTCTCCTCCCGATTTTAACGAGCCGTTACATGCTGATACGTTGTGTCATCACCGATCTTTCTGTACAGGGTGACGTTCAAGAAACAGTGTTTTACCCTCGAGTGAACGTGTACCTTGGAGATGAAAAGGGGTCGTGTAAACGAAACGTAGGTCCAATTGATAGAATTTTTAAATTCGAACCTTAATATTTATCCAAATCTTGAGTAATGTTATTATTTTCACTTATGTATATACAGTCTTGCCAATGGAAATTTACATTATTAATATAAATATCTTTACGACCCCAAAGGAACATTTTATCAAAACAATTGATTGCAAGATTGATCCTTCTTTAATTTATAAATCTCTAAAGACTCAGACCCCTCTTTGCAAATCACCCTGTATAAACTGAGGGAACGTAGACCTGAACACAAAGGCAACTGTACAAAAGGGTAACTGTTTCAGAGCGTAGGAATAACTCTTCCACGGGGGTAGTTTGTTCGCACATAAGAGTAGCTTTCGCAGGTAGAGTACCAAGCGATAAGAGCTTCCGTTTATCCTACGAGGGTGGGGAAGAGTGGAAGAAAAAAAAAGAGAAACGGTGATTTGTACTCGTCCGTACATACGAAACGGCCAACTTTACGAGCTACAGATCACTATCACTATGAAAGCGAGCATTAATCCTACGCAGTTTAATCGCGAGTGTCGTAGCGATGTCACGCTATTCTGAACGTTCAGTTGTGTCGGCGCGAAATTCGCTGGCGCAGGTGCGGGCGCCGGATATGATGAAACTTTCGATTTTTTCGCGCTGCTGTCCGTCAAAGCGGTCGAACTGTTCCTCCTCAACATCGGCGTCGTGTGACCTATATTCCCGCTGTTTTTCAACGAACCGGCTCCTTCCCGGTTGAACAGATGCAGCTTCCCTTTTCTATCGCTTTGATTTTTCGTCCCGTGTTTGCCGATGAATTCCGCATTGCCGATCGGCACCGACGTGGTCCTCGTCGAATATAATTCTGCAATCATCAGTCGTATCTCTTTAGTTGTGCAATTTTCAAAGTTTCATTTAAAATATAAAGTGTGTCTCGAGCAGATTCTTCGTATCGAAATAAATTGAAAAATCTATGGAACGCTTTTAATCGAACCGACTAAATAACCAGTCGCTATTGGAAACATTTATCTTGATTTTAATTACGTCGCGACAATTGTTGGAATAATTTTTTAAAAATCAAAGCTGAGGAAATTTAAACATTAGTGATTCATTCTGCACTTCAAATTATTATACTACTTCTTTTTTCATGTTTGATCGAA
Organism: Anthidium xuezhongi; assembly: GCA_022405125.1. Classification (NCBI taxonomy): domain Eukaryota; kingdom Metazoa; phylum Arthropoda; class Insecta; order Hymenoptera; family Megachilidae; genus Anthidium; species Anthidium xuezhongi. Next base: position 8,566,830 of record CM039637.1, read on the forward strand.
TTCATTTTGTTAAACTTTGATTAAACGATTAAAGCGATAATCACCTAAAAGTCTTATCGTCCCATCAGCCTTGCCAAGTAGATTTTCCGCCGAGCACGTGTAGCTCCCGAAGTCCTCTCTGTTCAATCTCTTGATGGTCAGATTCAACTTGTAAGAGTAGTCGTTCAACCTAACCTCCGACAGTTCGTATTTCTCATCGGGCAATAATTTTATACCTGCAACGTCGTACAGTTTACGTTACGGGCACGGGGAGATCGTTAGACCCCAAACACCGGCCCCCGTGACAATGAGAAATAACCGTTTTCGCGATTCGATATCGCTCATTGATCCTTACCGTCATCCCTGTACCACGTGTTTAATGCTTTCGGCGGCGACTCGACGTAACAGTAAAGTGAAACGTCCCGATTAGCCGGGGCGGCCACTAATTGGTTGGACACTTTGATCAGCGGTTTAACTGCACCGAGAAAACTGTAATTAATTATGCAAGTTTGCTCGGAACGACGCGAACAGCGATTCCGTCACTTACAATGAACGTTCACGTAATATCTTTTGCTGACCGCCGGCGGTACACCGTTGGATGCGATGCAAAGGTACGAGCCCATCTCCTGTCGCAGAATGTTCCTTAGGTGAAGCTGCTCGCTCTCGTACCATTTCACTGGACGGAACAGTTTTTAGATCAAATTATTGAACGAAAATACAATATAATTCGGATATTGAAAAAATCGCACATCAGTTTGTGAATTATTTATTTTTTAGAAATTATATCCCGAAATTGAAAGTTGCATGTGCATATTCTGAAAATATTCAAATTTTTCGTTCAGCAATTATTTGTGAAAAATATATTCAAACTTTGCTTATTTTTGAACGCCACAGGGTGATGTACCCCTTCAATTGGACCGTTCGCTTCATTATTGTTATTTAACATATATTTCCATTACGAATATATTAAATTCTAATTCTAATATTAAATTCTAATATATCATTATTAGGCTAAATTAAAAAATGTTAGAAATTCCAAAAACTGGAGGGACGATTCCTGTCCGAAGCGTACAGATCGATTTTATTATATCTCCATTCCACTTCGCGTTTCCCATTTGGGCGTAATCCACATTTTCCTCTTATTTTTCAAATTTCCGGATCAATTTCACTCTGTGCTCTCGGTATCCCGGTTCTAATATTTCGCGTTTTCGGGCATAATTTTCGGCGGGTACGTTCGAAATGACAGGAAACGAATCCGGTTCATTAAGGATCCCCGGAAACAATGGGGGTAGCCGACGGTTATATGTTTTAGGGGGAGAAGATATACATTTTAGGGCCAGAATCACCGGGCCACGATATAGATTCTGAGTGGTAGACACTTTCGCGGTGCAGTGTACACAGTGAATATTGCAATCGGGTATGCGAATCGATGGGGTCGGCGAAGAGGAAATATATGTAAAGTCAACATCCATCACTCACTGTTAGAAAGGCTAATCGGCTGGCTGATTTTCCACGGAACGCGATGGACCCGACCGGATCGCGTTCTCGCGTTCTTCAACGGAAAAATCCGATGGCTCGCTTCGCGAAACTTGCCTCAAAAACCTTCGTTTGTTAACGATTTTAAAACCTTTCCCTTTCGTACACGCGCGATTTCGTGCTCGTTTACGTTCCTCATTACTTCGCTCGAATCCAAATTAAAAGTTTTACACGCGCAAATGTGTTACTTTCAGAAATGATGTTATCAAACGGAATTTTTATCGAACGAATAAAATTTAGCTTAAAACTAGAATTATTGAAATTGAAAATCTTATTGAAAACTTCGAGAAAATGCATTTTTATTCATCGTTGATAATTTTTAATGGATTGCAATTTTTATCACTGTTACCTCTTTGATCCCCATGTTGCGTACGAAGAGTGATATTTCGATGGTCTTCACGCCGCCAGATGATTACAGGTTTTGGAGTCCCGGTGGCCCGACATCGTAATTGCACATCATCGTTCTCTTCAACCGTTAGATCGGTCGAGTCGTCTAAATCCATGATATCGGGCGGTATCAAAACCTTCATGTGTCCCGTCTGTGTAAAGATCGTTACAAGCTACCGTATGGTATCATTTATTTTTCCGCCGGGAAAAAGTGAGATTCGACCTCGTAGCTTTAAGCTACGTTCCACGGGACATTTAAATCAGGCTTAACCCTCGGATTCGAACCTCAACAAATGCGATTGCTCGACGGAGACTTGCCTTTAATCTAGCTTTGGGCATCGAAAAAATACAAGACAAACTGTTAGGTTGTATCATATCGAATGGGTAGGTTCTAAACGCGATAAAAACGGGCACGATTTGATGACGTGAAAATATCGTGGAGCAACCCTTGTGACGTGTCGTTTTAAAGCTGCAAGTTTGATAGAAACAACTGTACATGTAGTTTATTAATATTTTTTAATGTAAATGTATGAATAAAACTGGTAAAGTATATGGAGTCTGATATAATTTTATGACACAAAAATTTTGCCAAATAACATTTGTAATAAATTAATTTAATGATTCAGATTCAATTTACACGGCGGATATGTGAAAATTGTAATGGGTTTGTCAATTTATTATGTCATGGAATATCATACAATATTTTACCTTTAAATATTAAGATATATCTTGTAATATAAATTGGTCGATTCATTTTATATTAAAAATATTGATGAAACGTTCATACAGTTATCTTTTCCGAAACTTTAATCAAATTAAATCATGCCGGACTTTTTGTGTTTCGAAATGGACTATTCGATACGATACAACTTAATCGAAGGGAAAACGAATTAACGTTTTATTCTAGTTTATGCGTTTTTTTTTATGGTGAAAAGTATAGTATAGGTTTTCACGATTTCATGCGCCCTTTCATGAAATTTTGTACTCGATCCTGTCGATATTATCTTTCCTCGATAGCAATATTTTCCATGTGTCAAACGCTCGAATTTAATCGGTAATGCACAACAACGAATCACCTATTAATTCACGTCGTTTCGTTTGCGTTGCGACCCCGTTTAATATTGAAACGTTTAACGCTGAAAATAAAATCATTCTATTGTGGCTACGAATCAAAGTCGCGAGGGGGTGAGAAAAAAAAATTGTTGCCGGTGAAAATCGAAATGCACCCGTTTATAAAATAATTCTTCAAAGCAGCGGTGAAAAAAATTGTATCCATCATCTTTCGGGATTTACGATGCTGAAAACATTTATCGCCCTCGAATTTACGTGTCTGGCGCGTACAATTTTCACGCCATGATTGATACAATATTTTATATTCAATTTATTTTTAACATTTTTATGCGACGTATGATACTTTCGCGAAACTAATTTTTGATTCGAATCGTTTACCTGCGAAGGGGTTAAAGGGTGATGGAACACTTGTGTACGTAACCATACAGAGTTAAATTAATATTGTAAAACGTGTTTAAGTTAACGAAGACCGTACCAACCTGACTCCTCATAGGATCCGTATTAACTTGACACATGTACGTGCCAGTGTCGTTCGGTTGAACGTTGGTCACGTGCAGTTTCCACGTGTTATGTCCGTTATGAGTGACAGACAGCCGTGGGTTACGAGCGACCATGTTTGTATGAATGGCCAGAATGGCTTTGGAGTCCGACTTTATCCAGGCAACCTGCATAATACAATCACGGGACATGAACGTTTCGCCATTTCAGCAACTGATTATAAACCGCCACCGAAACGCGCCCCTATGTATTACTTACACGGTTACGTTTGTAATACGCGTTTTAGAATTAGTTCATTACAAATGATGTTTCCCCCTTCTGTCCAGAATGTATCTCTGTTACCTTGCTCGCTTGTAACAACAATCAGATCCTGGGGACATTGAGGGTGGGGGGGTTTATTTAAAGTAAAATAACATAAAATTTAAACGACCCATTCATCCCCTTACAATGCAAATACGGCTCGTACTATTGATGAAAATATTTCTTAGAGAAACGGTACCGATTGTAAAGATTGATCGAAAACCGGCTTAAACCTCTCCACTTTTGGCTAACAATAAGAATAATGCGTTTCCGCGGTTGAATGTACTAAGACTGATCATTTTAGCGGCGGAGGTTCGTGCTTTAGTGTCTATTGAACGTTCCTAGTACCTTGGTTACTTTCTTGATTAGCTAGCAGTTAAACCTTCCCCGGGTGGAACACCTCCATCCGGTTAAGGCACCTTTCTTATTACACTCTTCCTCTTCGGGCTTTCCCTCGGACCGTGCGGTCGTTACCGGATATGAATAATAAATCTCGAAAGGTACGTTTCTTTCGATGAAATTTTCACCCCCGAAGGCGTGAACTACCGACAAATTGAATATTTAACAAGTACCTCTTTTTTTTTCTCTCTTCTTTCTCTCTTTTCCCCCTCTAAAACGCGTATTAAAAAGAAATACACCGTACGTGGCGAGTGTACGTTTCAATACAAACGCGGAATTAATTATGTGCGAATTATGTGCTTTAAACGGTTGCGCAAAGTTCTCTCTATTTTTTGCCCCTTTTTTCTCTACAATTTTCCCTCGTCCGGTACGTTCATGAATTCCACGGTAAAATGCACCTGTTAAATCTCATGACGTAAATATTATTCCGTAACAAGAGAAACGAACGGGTGGAAGGAACGGATTCCCGTTACCGTATAATTTCGTTGTTGTGCTTCTTGGCTCGAAGATAACAGAACACCGGTTATCGTTACTTACGAAAAATAAATAAGGATAGAAAGGGAAACAAACGCGAATTTAATTTCAAAGATAACAACGAAAAAAAAAAAAGAAGGTTCGTCGATCTCGCGAATAGACGAGCCGCCGATTATGACGCGCCCGCGGATCGCGGATACTGATTACAATAAACGTGAACAGTCGTTTGCGCGTTTCCCACCTGAAACGTAATTGTTTACTTGAGAATCGCGGCACAAGTCAATGAACACTGTTATTGGATTCCAGGATTCAAATTCCAATCGGGTTTGTGCTTTACCATCATTCCCCACCCCATCCCCCCCTAAACCTCCCGCCTCCCGCGCCACTTCTCCACCTGGTTCGGTCTCGTTTGTACGAACATACTTCCTGCCCGTTCGATCTGTCGTATTTCAAACGACGGTTCTATTGAACCAGGTGAAAGGGCTTTTAAATCACAGAACAAAAGCGGGCTTCTGATCCGGCGGCAATGGAATTTAAGGTGCGCATAAATAACGCCTGATGGAACGTTCGCCAAGGCTCGTTCTACCTGTTGGCGGAATAATCTTTGAGGGTAAACAATCGGCCTTGAATCAGCGCTCGTCCACGGGGGGGGGGGGGGCATCTGTTATATCTCTCACGTTAGGTGACATTGAATCGTCGCGCGAGCGACGGATCGATTTTGGCGAACGTTTAAAACGATTATCGTCGAGGAAATTTTCGTAAAATCTTGGTTCCTCAGTGTGAAATTCCAGAGGGAATATGACGCGAGTGTATAATGGAGAGAGCCCGGTTCTCTTGGCGCGCCGAGCGAAAACGTCGAGAATTCTCTTACTTTGTTACCTTGAATGTCACGTTGGGCGCGAACGAGAAATTAATTCAACGGACTAATAAGAAAAATAATTGGAAATTAGAGCGGAGGCATTTAAAACGGAATAACAAAATTACTCGCGTTATTTGGAATAGAAAAAAAGAATGGAGGGTTCATTATTAATTATTACCCCTTGGACAGTGTACCGCTAAAACAGCGACAGTTTAAATTTTATTTCATGGCTTTTCAATTATTACTTTAAATATTAACTTTCAATGCATGAAACTTTCTTGATTTAATTTTAATCCAAATACCTTTGTATTTTTCTTAAACGTGCCAAGCTCCGGCCGAGGATTAAATTAAAATATTTCAAGATGAATATGAAGATTTTGTTTTTTAATTCACTCGAGTTTCTCTAATTTTATATTTGCGTGGTTTCTCGACACAATGGACGTGAAAAATTGATTCTTCTTCATTCAGTTCCACAGTCTTTGCATATAGACTATACTCGTCAGGGATGGCGAGGCGGTTAGAGAAAGGACGGTGAGAAAAAAAGAAAGAAAGACACTCTTGGACTAGCAAAATCAGGCCCATTCATGCTGCACGTTATATTAGCGTCTCTGATTTATGTCCCTTCTTTCGGACTTCCTTTCTTTCCCTCCCCGGATACTTCCTTGCTCGGTGTAACATTCGGTTCCCTGCGCTTCCACTTTCCTACTACTACTTCTTCTTCTTCTTCTTCTTCTTCTTCTTCTTCTTCTTCCTCTGTCATTTCTGTTTCCTCTTTCCTACCGTCCTTTGAATCCACCAGGACGAAATCCTCTGAACACGCGCCAAGAACGTTTCATCTCGCGATAGAAGCGATTGTCGATTCGAGCGCGCAATCAAACTTGGACTTCTTCTCGAAAGTGAATTACTCGACAGGTCTGTCCCACAAGGGGTTCTGGACAGAACTGGGCGTGGACCGATGAAAGTGCACACGTATGTACTTTCATAATCGACACGGTATGCTTGTTTTATCGTATCCTTTCGAGTTCTTGTTTGATGTCGATGGAAAGTGGAGGGAATTACATTTTTTTGCCCGACGACGATCGTTCGACCCTCAAAGGGTGGAATTTATACGATTCGCGGTTTATTTAGCGGGTACCAGATCTTTTTCAACGAGATTTGCAAATATTTTCAAGCATTTAAAGAATTGAATCGAAATTGCGGCCATTTCAGAAATACAACGTAATACTTCATAATTTTCTTCCGCATTAACAAAAATAATACAATAATAAATCAAAAAATCCATCACCATTTTGAAATATAAGTAATTGAAAATTGGACGTTCACTAATGGACAGTAAGCTAATTGATTGATCTATCATTTGTTTCAACAGAGCACCACGAAAAATATTGATGAAACGTTTGCATAATTATTTTTGTCAAATCTTATTGTTTAAATTGATATATCGTAAGTGCCATTTTCAAATATTTTTATAGTGTCAAACTTTATACGCTGTGATATTAAAATAAAATGAAACATGACCTTTCCGATCTTTTTGATCGAACAGTACATTTTTGTTTCATCGTATCGTCGTTCCGCGAATCATTTCGATATTTAAAGGATCAGCAATAAACGAATGCTGGAAACATTTTACAATGCATGCACGTTTCGTAATTTGATCGATCCGCAACGGATAACGATGATTATTTACGTAAACACAATTCCGGGGCTGGTACTTACGATTTTCGAGGCGTTGCCCTTAATCGACTTACTAATTACGCCAAACACGTAGATGCAATTACCTTGTAAGATTGAAGATGATTAACGATGCAGGTGAAGGAGACGTCACGACCTTGAGTGACCGTATGGTTCTCCAGAAGTGCTAGAAATTCGGGCTGGACCTCGGACTTTGGCATCGTTTGACCTACGCCAGTGTAATTAACGATCGTACGATTAATGATCCGGCAACCTTCGGTTTAATTAGTTCGCCCCCCTCTATCCTATCTAGAAGCAGGTATCGAAACTTACACGTGTTTCTACAAAATCAAAAAAAAAAAAAAAGATGTACGTTTTCACGTACCGTGTTCGATACTGATTTATCGTTTTTTTAATCTTTACATCTCTCTTAGGCAGTGTAGCTGTAATCTAGTTGCTGGCCGTTGCTTTATAGAGATTCATGGTAACTGTTCGCGGCCAAAGTTATGGGGGGTAATAATTCTTTTTTCCCCTGTCAACCGTTCAGATTCGTTTCTATTCCTCGTTGATGCGCTTTTTGTCGCACGGCACGTGGCCGTAGGGGGTGAACGAAGAAAAGGGAGAAAAAAAGGGAGAAAAAAAAGGGACTCACGTAACCCGAGGGTGTTTATTAACCGTATCACCGTGAGCGACGTAACCCCCGCGTGACTTATTAACAATTCTCACCCGACGTTTCGCGCGGCAAATAGAAATCTCGTTACGTACAAATTGTCCTAACTTCCGGTGCGATTATAATTTCGAATCGCGGCCTTTTGTGCTACGCGTTACATATTGTAACATGAAATTATTCACGATACGATTGATCGATACGTAATTAATTATTACTCGTAACACGTATGTAAACAACCAATAATTGCATAGCAAACTGTTTGTTACATCTAAATTTTACGTCTAACGTTACGAATTAAACCATGAATTGTTTTGACCAGCGTTTTACAAATCAAATTTTATGTAGCCCAGAAAAATTCGTGCGTTGGATCGGATGAGAAAAATAACGACCACAAATAAAGGAGGGGGGAAAAGTAAAATGAACAATACGTTGGAACGAAATTGGATATCAAATATATTTTCGAGGGAAAAAGTCGGTTGTAACGTTTAGCCGTGCACGTTGTTGTAATTTCTGGCTTGCTGGCCGGGCGCGGGAATGCTTTTACGGAAGCTGGATACTTCCGATAGTGCTTTCAGGGGCGTTTTATTTGATTCTTCCCGAAAAGTGGAGCAAAGAAACGTGGCGTGGAGAGTAAGGTACTGGGCAAGATGCTATTAAGGATACAACGGGCGAGATTCATTCCTATCGTTTTGCAGGGATTAAAAAAGTTGTAACTTTTATAAATTCGTGTCGCGAACGAATCAAACTTCGTTTCGCTCGCTTCCGCTTCTCGTGATCGGTTAAAGGGTGCTCAAAAGACGGAGGAGATATCTTTATTTGATTCTTACCAAAACTCGAATACAGGAAAACGGCGAGGAAGAAGCAGAGAACAATATCCCTCGATGCCATACCATAGATCGTGCCATACGCCATACCTACTGGAATAAAAATTACAATTTAAAAGCTTTCTTCGCAAGATTGTGAATTTTATAGAATAAAATATGGTACTATCAAAGCATTGAGTTAAAATTTATTTCATTTACAAGAACAAGATAAAACAATTCTCAAAATTAGGTAAAAAGGGATTCAAATAAATTTAAGAGTGATTCAAAATATTTTAATCATGTCAGGTAAAACAAAAATGCAATTGCATCTGAAGAAAACAAGAAGTGCTCCATCGAACTAAAACGGGATACGTGTCCCGCAGAAATTTGAAGTAACATAATCTATCAACGCGGAGAAACTCGTTAAAATTTGAGGGAGGACATTTCGGGAGGACTCCTTGTCAGACGGTGGAAACCGTGAGGTCAAGAGTTTCGCGACGTCGTCCAGCAGAAACGGGAGCGGAGAAGGGGTCAACCCGAATCGCGTGAATATTAACTCGACAGTTGGTCGCCACATAAACGCCAACCGTTGATATATCCCATCCTCACCCTCGTGCGGCCAGCACCGCAATAATACTCGAATAGTGGGTGCCTCCTTCCTCTGCTCTTCTCTTTTCAGCTTTTACCCTCCGCCGAGTATTCTCACCAACACCCTCGCCGACCGAAGCCACGCGATACGCATACTCGCGGATCGCACACGTACACGCATCTAGCCGGTCTAAACGTTTACACATATGCATATACACGTACATATATACAGGCCAGTCGTCAAATGAAAATTTCACCCGGTCCGAAGTCTGCCCTTTATGACTTCGGGCCGCGTTCTCTTTGCGTTGCCGAAAATTGCGCTGCAACCGGCGCATTTAACTTAAACAACCCCTCCAAATGGGGCTGAACGCGAGTTAGTTTATCTGATATTTAACGGGTCGATGATCGCACGATCGAGACAGGAAGAGGTTATCTGATATTCGGACGGAATGAATTTGTAATCGATTGCTGGCGTAGGAAATTTCATTAACACTTTGATCACAGGAACGGTGCCGTTATGACGGTATTTATATCGTCTGAGCGAAGCTGCGACCTCTTTTTGTAGTTTCCTTTCGAATGTAAGAAATAATTCAACTCTTAAACTTCAGCCCTTAAAATATATCATTTTTTTCCCAAATAACAAAATACTTTTAGCGACAGAAAAATAGTATAAAAGTTTGGAGCTCGATCTTTGCTATAAATGACAAAATAAATTCTGAAATTTAAAATTGATATGACATATGTTATACATATTTTAAGATACTTTTGTGTCCTCAGATCGGACTTCAGACTTGAAATACACTTCGAAATCGGTCAGCCATTGGTACTCGTGATTTTATATTAAGGATATTACTGAAACGTTAATGCGGATACTTTTATTAGACTTTGGACTGCGATTGATACGGCACAGGTGTCACAGAATCGTGTCAGAAATCCGGCGTTTGATATGCGACAACATAAAAACAATTTATTCCGCTTCTGATAAACACAGTCGGTGACAGTGACGAATTCGCAGACGGCCCGAAGGAAAGTGAGCAAAATGAAAGGTCCGCCGTACGGTTGTACGAAGTTTATATATAAACCTTTAAAAATTCGCCCGTGCGATTTCCTCGTACGTGGTGTTGGAAAATTACCACACCATCTACCCCGTGAACCACGACGCTCGACATGCATACGTATCCGCGTTAAACAGTCCCGCGAAAAGTGGATCGCGTTTCACCGGAACTCCCGCTTTTTAGCCGAATATACGGGACAGTCGAGTGGTGGCCATCAGAGCTGGTAGCCACCTTTTTATTACCTCCTTTCCTTTTTCTCTCTTGTTTTTATTTTTTTTTGTTTTTTTTTCGTTGTTTTTACAATATTTACAGAAGGGCAACGTCGTAACCGAGACAAGGGTCGGGGGTGGTTCAGGGGAGAAAAGCTTTTAGCGATTACACTTTCGCACGGTGAATCCGAGAAAGGAAATTGTTGCGGGAAATATTTCACCTGGACCGTGGCTGTAATTTGCGACGTTCCTCGGGTTCGAGGAACGAGAGAAAAGAAACTGTTTAGGCCGTAATGCGGAACAATTAATCGCGCTGGAAATTACAACAGCTGACCCGTTGGTAAATACGCGTTTTATCGCGATGCAGGTGGCCCACACCCTGTTGGTACCCTCTGCTCCTCTCGAACAAATATCGTTACCGATATTTAATTAGCCCGCTCGAAATTTTCCACGAAATTTTCTACGATCGTCTCGTAGAAACGTTACGACGGTGTCGCTGGTAATTACAGGTATTGTTCGACGAAGAATCTCTAAGCTTTCAGCGTCGATATCGCGTACACGATTTATCCGAAACGCGAACATAATTAAATCGCGATACAGGGTATCGCGCGATCTTTTGAATATCCGTCATTAACCGTACCATAGCAAATTAAACATCGAAACACCAATTTCCGCGACGAGCATACATTTGTGCAACTATCCAAAGTGTATGCACAGAGTATTATAAACGCGTGCAACGAGAATTGCATGCTGTATTACCCAGAGAATAACAGGCAACGAGCATCTCTTTCTCTGTCTACGTCGGTCTCTCTCTTTCGCCCTCCCTCTCGGAGGATCCAATGAGCCGTTCCGTTGGTCACTTCTGACTCGAAGGAAACTGGACGTGGTTTGAATGCCAAAAGCGTCTTTGATTCACCGTAAACTCGGCCCCGTCTGAATATCGCGTAAAATGAACTCTCCATGAATAATTACCGGACACTTACCGATATTCCGCCCCGTGCTCGGCGTCGAGGTACGCGATGGACGGAACATGGGAAACACGCGCGCACACACACCCATCCTCTGTTTCAAAACTTCTTTGTGCTGTTTAATGCGCTGAAATTTTCCGACCTTTTTCAATCGCTTCGAAAAAGCGTTTAAAAGGCTATTTATCCGGTTTAAAAAATTAGAATATTTTTTCCTTTAATACCCCCGACGGTTGCTCGTTTCATGGAATTGATCTTTCAGATTTATTTCTACGCCGAAACACAGAGCGATTATCTGTGAACTTTCATAATACGCGCTGCAAAATTTCCGATTTTCGATGTAGAATTAGTACATTAAAAAGTTACACGTTAGTGTCTTAAAAGGAACGAATATAATTTATCAAAGGTTTAAAGTAGAACGCTCCGTAGAACGCATAATATTTCGATAAATGTTGCCCCTAAATTTAACGAAAATAAAATTACCAGAATTTTTCAGGGGGTTAAGCGGTACTGTTCGAAAGCTTTTTTCTTTTATTGCAGTTCCTTAAAGTGTAACACGGTGAAAATGTGCGCCGCGAGCGTACGTTCCTGTATTTGAACAAAAACTAACATTAAAAACAAACAAAAAAGATAGTTTTAGAAGTCATGAATATTTTTCAAAAGTTTCACGAAGTTTAAACTTGCTAATTCGGACCTTTGCGCTAAAACACGTACACTGTATCGCGTGAGTAATCAGACGTGCATTTTTCCAGCGAGATTTTAATGCGTTCGCGTGCATCCAGCATTATTCGCGTGTTTTAATGATTAATATTTCGCAGTCGAAAGTTTCGTATTCCAAACCATATTTTTTCATTCATTACACAAACGAGGCACGTAGATTTTGTTCGTTTACTCGTAAAAGTTCATTTTTTAATATACTCGCGCGTACACAAATACTCTTGCGACCCGCTGTACTTTGCAGAAAATAGGGGGGACCGTAAAAATTGCTTCTTTTATAGCAATTTACATATTCAATGTTGGATTTTCTCTCGTTTTACAAATTACGTCTGAAATGGGAATTCGTATCGGTCAGCGGGCGAATTTATTTGTAACGGGTAGAAAGATAGAACGTCAGAGGGATGCAAAAAAATTGGCTTTCCAGGAAATTTTGGTAGGAAAGCAGATTAAATTTGCAGAATAGCAAATCAAAGGTACGCGCCACAAATATATTACCCCGTCCGGGGTTGAAACTATGCGCGTAACTTTGAATTTTTTTTTCCCTCGAAAACGCGCTCCCCAAATTGGCCCGCTGCGACTCCTCGACGGTGAGTCGATCCGTTTCAAGTTTTACGGCGAAAGATTTTTATTTGGAAGAACCTCCTCCGGAATGGAAACGTTTCCTTAAGTTCGATAAAGCAAGGAGAGGAGCACAAAGGATATTTTACACGTGGGAACGGTTGTTACAGCGCGCGTAAAGTGCGTCTGGAAAGCTTCGAAGTCTGTTTGGAAGGTCTTAAATGGCAAAGCTTAACCGACACCCCACAGCAGTACGTACAAGAAGAACGCCCCGCTAAGAGGGTACGAAGATATGTTGGCGAAGAAGAAAGCAAAGAGAGAGAGAACAAAAAAAAGAAAAACGTAACTTCGGTTCTTCCTCTATCCGTCTTTTCTTTCCTTTTTTCCTGCGCTTCTATGTCTATCGCGTTCCTCCCCCGCCCCCTTTTTTACCCCTCGTCTTTTCTCCTTCGCTATCCTGACTTCTGAAGCGCGAAAGGAAATAAGAGTCGTTCCATGGCATCACCTATCCGTTCATTTTACCAGGTTTGCTGTCGGAGCTATTACTTACGAGTTTCCACTTTCTTCTGGCTTCTATCTCCCGTGTCTTCGCGTCTTGTTCCTTTCTTCTTCCGGTATCTCTGCCGTGTACAGTCCCTGGCCATCGAATTAGGACCACGTATGAAAATTTCACTTTTATAGCTATAACGTTATGTCATATATATTTTGCTGTCATCAAGGCAAAGGGTGGAAACACAATAAATTAACATGTGTTAGTATGTTATGTATTTTAATTTTACGAAAAACGTGAGGAATACCGAAAATTTGCAGTGGTCCTAATTCGATGGGACTGTACTTAAAAACCGTACACGTATTCCCCGAGCCACCCCGATCGAATCCCCCTCCCTCGTCGGGAAGCTTCTTAGTTCGTCGAGTTCCTTTGCATTCAGCTAATCTTCTCACCGGATTTACCCCCCTCCGGTCGCGCTGTTCGCTTTTTGTCCCGCAAGAACAAGCAACCTCCGCCCCCTAACTAAGCAACACAAATCTTTCGTTTTAACGGAGTCGAGGGGTGAGGTTCATTTTTCTTTTTCTGCGAGTTTGCTCCCGTCCAGTTCCTTCGATGCGGTGGCATCGATCTTTGCGGTGGAGATATTCGGTCCGGCCGAAAATTAAGCAAATGGGTCAAAGACCAGATGGGCGAGCGTGCCGGCAAAACCCGTGACAAACTGTTACTAACTCGTAATTCGATTCGACTGCAATTCGAACAGCACCCGATGGATAATGCCTACACACTTCTGCACGAAGCGTAGCACACACCTCCATTAGGCCAGTTTACATGGTACACTTGCTGCAGCCGCGACTAAATACCACATTCAAACTATCTAGCGAATCAGGCATTTGGTTAATACGACTTAAGTAGGTATCTCGATCGATTTTAACACTGTCTGGGATTGTGCAAACGCGTCCCGGCCGTCGAACGGAAAACGTTGTTTAATACAAAGGAATTGAACGCTTTGTGTGCACGTATCGAAACGCATCGATAAATTTTCTGCTGATCCACGATTAATCTATCGGATATCAGCTTGCTGTTCGTATTCAGAAACGTACGCAAACTTCGAGTAACAGTTTGTAATAAAAATCAACATAGAAAGTCAATCATTTTTAATCCACCTTTTACACAAATTGATGTTTTGAATTATTTAGTTCATCGAATTTGTTACCAATAAAATACACTATTTTTTTTATCAATTTTGAAGGCTATTTGTACTTTATAGATATTGAATAAAAATTCTGTTTGTAATTTTTGATATATCAAAAGCTCTCGTTTCACGTTTGATTCAATAAAAAAAAGAAATTTAAAGTTGATTATGTTACTGTTGCTTGCCTTTATTTAGACGTGTTTGAGAAACATTTCGTTCTTTACAAAATTTTAACTTTATACAGATTACGAAGGTTCTTGCTAGCATATTCATTTGACCGCTTTCAACGATCTGGGAAAGTGCAACTGCAGTTGCACCTCCTGGCTTCCTTCCTCGTTCCTTTCATCCCCCCATTTCCATGCTCCCCCTTTCTTCCTGCCCCGTAGCCAACACTCGTTAACGTGGCGAAAAAGCAGGGAAATAACGATTGACTATCGATGAGTCCGACTATAGCGAAAGCAACAACTTTTCGAGGTTTATACCGTGCACCGAATACACGATAGTTTAATGTTACTTCGAGCGTTATTTAATCTTTGCCAGACTGATTACGTTGCTTTTGTCTGTGCGTACGGTAATCATCCAGATTCGAGGCTGAAACTGGATCCTTGAAGTATGATTTATACAGGTACAGACGTTTTTAATCCGTCTTTTTAATTAAAAAGTAGCGAAACATTGAGATTAAAAATCTGTAAAACATTGACCATTATTTTTAGAATTTTTATTTTGTTCATCGCGAAACATAATTAAAATCTTTATCTTATTGTAAAGAAAGTGGAACTTGTTAACGAACGAGACAGTAATTGGTGAAAAAGGTTCTTCTTTCGATAATGCCGGACGCAAGGTACAGTGGCAGTGGAACTAATCAACCATTGGTCAGCCTTAAGTGACTTCCAAGCTGAATTGTGAATGCAGTGGTGTTAGTCAACGATTGGTAAGTAATATATCTTTTTATTCGTCTAATTTCCATCGTGCCATACTTTTTAATTATTTCTAATTTCTATTTCTTTCTTTTTTTAATTATTATTCTTCAATTTATTTAAAAATTGATTTGAATGAGCAAAATTTCTAATATTTATCACAAATAATATAAAAGTCTGTAGTTTATAGAAATATATTTTTTAAAAGCATCGAAAGGGTTGACAGGCTGTCGCAGCATTGTGTAATACTATTATCGATATCAGTCATCCGTTTGAATGGTTCGACGGACACTTAGATTTTCCAAAGTTCAAGCAACTTTATCGTCTATTAGCGGGCAGGTCACGATAAAAGTTCGGTCACTTAAAAGAACGTTCGAAATTTCTCGTACGGTGATATCGTGAAAGTTTCTTTAAGCCATTAAGGGTGGTTTTAGTCAATGGGAAGAAAGTTTGGCTCAATGATGAGGTGTCGTTTGACGATAGTGCGGTCCTACCCGAGAAAAAGGACTTCTCGACGTCAGTTTGATATACCCTTTAATCTGCTATGCAGAAACGATACCCGCGTCCAGAAATAATTCACTTTTTTACCCGACCGGTAGGGTAACGCACACTCACAGAACCGTTTGAACACCCTTTTTCATCCCTTAAACTTCGATAATTCAAACTCGTGTGGCGCATTCTGGGAAACCGTGAATCGTGCCTTCGGCTGCGGTCTCATCGTGTCCCGGCTTCCTTTGTTAACGAAACGGGACGCGGTGATGTGTATAGTTAAAATTTTAACGCGTATCGTACGCCCATATACCGTCTCACACGCGAAAAGTAATAATTAGCACCCTGTACAAGTACAAAAAGAGAACTCTCGGGAGGGGGCGCCTAACTTCAACACACAGAGAAAATTCTCGCTTTATTAAATTTTCCTCGGGACCGTTGATCCGATGGGGTATTCAAAAGCAATTTTATCTTCATCCTCGTTACTATAACCGCCCTAAACTACCATCTACACAATAATATTTCGTTCCGCTTGATATTTATATTTTCTTTTAACCCTTGTCCTCTACAATGGATGAACAATGATCAATCCGTGATTTAAGGTAAATTTTTTTCAAACTTATTCATTATTTTATATAAATTTCCTTTTATCTTTTTATGATCTTTGTCTCTGGTAAGATACACTTCAATTCCAATTATTAAGGCTTCTGTCGATTAATTTTCAAATGTAACCTTTCAAATTACCAGTTAGCTCTATTAGTCTAATAGTCAAGGTGTTAATTTCTGGTTTAGTTTTTATTTAACTTCTAGAAAAAGTATCTTATGGAGTATAATTCAATTGATGCAAAATTTCGAATTCCTCGGATACCGTGCAAGCCCGTCAGCCAATTGGATCGAGTTTGGCCGGGAAAGGATTAAAGGGATTCCGGGATCCTTTCTCGTAGGCCTAATTCGAGCGATTCATCGCAGAAATGAAAGATTCCCGAACCGATAGAAATGATTTTCCCCATCTGAAATTGGATCTTCGAATCAGCGGTTGGCATCGTGATTCCGCACGCGGTAGCATATCGATCGTACTTTCTTGAACTTCCGGTATCCCCGTGTATCGTTCCCCTCTGAAACGGCGAGGTACACGTAACATACCACCAAATAGCAAATTGACTATCGATGAGCAGAGACTGTGCCAGCCGAGTAATAGCCGCAGCTTGGTTTGCACGAGAAAGAGGAACTCGGTCCGTGTGCTGGTGTTCGCTCGCTACACACCCCCCTCTGAAACGATGGAACTTAAGGATTGTGGTTTAAACTGTCTGTAAAGTTGCCTCCACCTTGACTTCGTCTCCTCCACCTCCTCCTCCTCCTCCGCCGTTCTCCGCGAGCGTACAGATCGTACTTTCTCAAACGTTCCTGCCGACTTACAGAAGGGGGAGGTTTCTATCCAAGTTGCGTTTGCCGTGCGGCTGTCACGGATATCGACGACAGAGGCGGGGGTGGAAGTGTGTACCTTAACACGGAAAATATCACGGGAGAGCCTAGGGTTGAACGGGGACGAAAATTCACTTATGCACTTCCGTCACGCCATAAATTGAATCGAGGGAAATGAGGCACACGATCGCCGGCAACGACACGGAAAAGTTTCGTCGATGCGCGAGACGCTCAAGGTCGATATACAGATAAGTCAAACAAGATTGATAGAATTACGAGGCAGATTTAGTCCCTGGCGAAGTCACGAGCTGCCTCGAATCTCGTCCGTTCGGGAATTTGGCACGAAATTTTGAACAATCCTGACGTACTCGCTTAGTAACTTTATTCCCTGTTGGATTTCTGACCGTGTTCAACATTTTCGGAAGAGAAAGGCGTAAATATAAGTAATTTATATTTTACTATATTCTATTTTCAAAAATAGACATTTTACTTTGGTTTGCGAAATAGCTTCCCTTGAATGGTGTCGTCAAAATAATCGATCAAAATGCTGACCCCTCGATTAGCCACCCTCGTGTGCCTTGTACCTTGTTATAAAATAAATATACGTATATTTCGCATAAACATGCACAATCGTAGAGACAACTGCTCTCGTTCATCGGAACAGTGAACTTAATCGCTACTACATTGAGATATTAATCCGCGATCGATGCCGTTCGCACCTTTACGCCAAAATATTTATATCCTCCGGCTAATTTCGTGTTTATCGAAGAGCAGTTTCTGAACTGCTGTGTACAGAGAGGAAGGGGTAGGTTTTGGGGGTGCTGTACCAACGATGCCCGGTGTAAAGCACGCGAACAGTCAAGATGTACCAAAACCATCGCAAGGGGTTCTAATCTCACTTGCAGTGTGTTTCTCACAGATTCAATTATGACACTGGTTAGGTTACCGTGCATGCATAGCGCAGCAAATTCTCCGAGAGTTCGAAGATCCTTCGGTTCTATGAGAATCCGAGTTATCTCGGCCGTGAGAAGCTTGCGGTCATTGTTAAAGGATCGTTCGAAGGGGAGAAAATATTTATTCGTACGACGAACAGAAAACTTTTACCAACGGTTAACGAAATTGCATTGACTCTTTGTTCGATCGATGCGAACGATTCTGTTTTATTTATAAAAAAAAAAAAGGGATACAGGATTGAATTTGTACACGATAATGTAATGAAGTGACGACACGTTTGGACGATAAATATTTTCAACGACGGTATCGAAAATAATATTTGTAAACGTGATTGAACTGATTACTTAATATTACCACTCGTTCAAATGAATCCGATTGATCAATATAGCATGCACACGAAACGAGCTTGCGAAAATAATACAATACGTTTATTGTTATACGAATAATTCAGTACATATTATATTGCCCGTTGGTATTATGCGGGTTACGAGCGAGTTTTAAGTGCACAAATAGTTTCGCGAAATTTATATCAGTATACCAGGATTCTTGCGGTTATTGTTCACCGTTCAGCGTAATAAATAAATGTTACACACTGCGCGAACTATAACCAAATTAACAATTTAATACAGTCTGCTAGCTTCGATGAAATGCGCGAGGTGCATGACACCGGGTCTTCTTAAATTGAAAAATCAGTCTGTAATCAACTCTGCCACGAATCAGATCGATTACTACTCATTTTATCAAATAAAATTTAATTAGTTACTTGGGAAACATATTTTTTAATGAAACTGAAAAATAGTCAGTTAAATAGAAATTAGTGTAATATTTTATAATAATAATCTTACGATTCTCTAACTAGAAATCCGTCATCGTTAAAACAGCTAACAAAATTTCCCAAAAAGTTAGCGTGTTTCCCAAATACGGGAACAGCGAATCTTTGTAATCCTTAATGACCTGTTAATTCATGGAACGGATGGAACAATCAGGGAATCAGGTCAATCCTCTAAAGAACGATGAAACTTGCTGGCACGGAAAAACGTCCATACGTAAAGAGGTTTAGAGACGACAAATCTGGCACTTGGTATCACGGCACTTCGCTAAACCGCGAAATTCTTGTTTCGCCATTTACTCGAAGCGATACGAAGCAATTCGTGAATTGAGAACGCTTCCGTCTCTCTCGTCACTTTGAAAAGAGGATAGATCGATTATTTAACGGCAGAAGCGTTTACAAATATGTCAAGTACGGTGAAAATTATCGCCTCCGCGCGCGATACAGCGTCGAAGAGGACACCCGATAATTGCCAGGTAGAAAATCAACGAGTTCCTCGTGGTCGATCGAGTTTTCCAGCGGCAGACAACGGGAATCATCCTCGACCGTGAACGAGCGTGTCCAAACGACTGGTTGGCGATCGAAAGGATCAGACACACGAAGCGGGTAGGCAGAAAATGCAAGAAAAGTAGAGAAGAAACGAAAGAAAGAGCGAGGGACGCGAGTTATGCGAGCTACAAGCGGAACCAACGCAGGAAGCTCATTAAGTTGCACCCCGCGGCTGAGGCTGTGTACAGAGAGAGATGGATATACCCGAGGATGCCTCCTTTCACCCCCTTCGTTCATCCAACACCCCCACCTGTTCGGCCTGGCCCGTTGTTTGGCCCTGATACGCGACGCACGCCTTCTACGCATTCAGTATCACCTTCGTTAGGCAACATTGAGAAAAAATTATGATAATGACGATCTCTCCCGAGGCTATTCCCGTGCTGTGCTTTCTCCGCTTCTTTTCTGCCCTCTCTGTTTTCCCCCCCTTAATGCCCCGACTCTTACGGAACGATCCGCGCCGCGCCATTCAGACGTGTTCGGTTTAAATAAAATACCGAATGGCCGAAAACGGAATTAATTCGCCATTCATGGATAAGCTACGGCTGCTTATAGTCGACTTTGCTAATTGAAAGGTTCAACGACTTATATTTTCTGAAAGTTGGAAATTTTGATACACAACAATCGTTCGATAAACCCTAATCAAAGAATTTCGTACCCAATTAGTTAACAAGAAGCTAATTACGTCCGTTTGCGCCGTTCCCATTTATTTCGTTATTTTCTCCGCTCTCGCGGTGAAATTGAATTCGACTAGTTACTCCGGCGTTTCAACTTCCGCTCGACTATCGTCGTTTCGGCCACGAGGGCTCCGTAACGGAACGTATCTATTTTTTTCTCCTCGAAGATCGCACCGCGGTGATAAATCTTTCGCGGCCCGTAGTTTCTCTCCGTGTTTAAAGGGTGCCGCTAACAATAATCACCGTTAGCCGCCGATATATTGAATACCGACAGCGGCGAAGCGTTATAGGAGCCGTGCAATAACATCTAATGGAGAACGGTATCATCAGTCAATCCGCTGGTATGGCATGTTTATTACGGGCCCACGAGCTACTGTCTGCGGAACAAATGTCCCTACCCGAACGGAAAGCCACTCTGCCCAAACCTGTCCATTATTCCTGTCGTTCACTTTCGTCACTTCCTCTGTAGAACCACCCTGTTCCCCACCCCCCCTTCGCGGCGATGCAACGCGAGCAATGAAAGGGTAGAGAAACTGCGGTGGAAAATTAGAAGGAACCTTCTGTTATACGGGAAGTTTTCGATCTCTTTTTCTCTTCTTTCGCCAAAGGTAAGGGGGGAAGGTTCGTTAATTAAGCGAGGATTGTCGGGAGGGGGGGGGGGGGGGGAATGTTTTGCGAATTTTTGTTCCTCATCGTTTCACGAATTCCCTTTATCCGGTTTCATCGTTATGCGATTCGAAACCTTTGAGAGGCTTTGTTTTCGTGTATCGATGTATCGCGATCGCGTCGAATCAAACATCGTAAAACTCGATGAAATTAAAGTACTTTTTAATTGGAGAATAACCGTGCACGTAGAATAGCCAATTGCAGAGTTAAAAAAAAAAGGAGAGAGATGAAAATAAAAACGGTTTATCTCTTTTACAATGCTTTTGAAACATTTTTTTTTTTTTTTTTACGTCACTCGTTTAATTTTTCTTTTTTTTTACAGTCTAACAATTTTGCTGCCACGATTCAATATCTATTTCAAGCGTGCAAACGCGATCAGGCGCCAGTCACCGTTCTTATCCCATTTTCCGGATACGCATCTGCTTTTCTAATGCATCATCTTGACGTGTTCCTTTGTTCGTGAGAACCGCGGTAATACGGTGGTATTGTTAACAGAGTAATCACAATTTGCAACGTGCATCGCGAAGATGCGTCGGTTTAGGTTCAAACGCGATTACCGGACAGAAGGCGGGTTAAGAAGAATGAACACGAACGCATAATTGTAAACCGTAAAATGTACGCGTGCGTAGGATATTAACCACCCTGACAGCCACGCTGGTAATCCGTAACGAACGCCTCGAGTTTCGTATAATAATTAGTAAAAAAAACCACACGCGCACAGAATTAAGGTATAAAATTGCGGACTTGAATTTCAACCGATACGTAATGGGTATCATTTTTAAATAATTTTATATCGTGATATCTTATCGAACATTTTCATATTTTTGAGGGGGATTTATGCGCAGAAAAAAGACCTAATACGTCGCATTCGCGTCCGACCACATCCGGTTGCATTTATAGATTACCCGGAGCCAACGACAATGCAAATCGAGGTCAGATTTCTTGAAGAAATATCTAGAAATCTTCGATTTTGATCGCACAGAAAGGAATAAGATATCTGTTTCGTGTACACATTCGGTACATATAAAACGTAGCGAGGGAAATGAGATTTGCTATGCATAGAGAAATAAACTGAACCTTGTTTCCATTTCCCGTTACAACTGTATAAAATCCAATAGACGTTCAACAGGGTACATAACAGGGTTTGAGAAAAGGGATTTTATCCAATTGTATGGACACGCGAAATTCTTTCCTCTCTACCGCACGAAAAAGCTTTGTAATTAAACCCCAAAAAAAAAAAAAAAAAAATAGACCAGAAAAAAAATGAAGAGAGAAACGTACACGCCAATACCGATTACTGTATTTCACAGGTTCTTGAATTCCCGAACTAATTATTTCGAAAGTCGTTCCGTTGCAACGGTGTCGAAAACGAGGGGAGTAAAAAAAGATCGAAAGAGGTAAAACAGGATAACGGAAACGTCGTAGCAGTTTTATTTAATTCAATCTTGAAAACTTTTAACTAAGGAAGACTTCGCAGACATCGCTTACTGCCACTCTCTCTCTCTTCACCCTCCTCTCATCCACACTTTCTCTCTCACCCTCTCCTCGAGCTCTCCCCCTTATTTCCATCTCGTGCCCCATTCTATCCTATTCCCTTCCACCCCCTATCCTGAACGACCCCCCCTACCCCTACAACTCACACCTACACTATCATCGCGACATTGCCCGAATTTTGAACATTAGTTTGCGAACCATTTAGCACAACTACTCGGCCCCAGCGAGCAAGCGTAACTCGAATCACAGCGCATACATCGTCGTACAGCTTAAACCGCAATGCTTAGTACCACCAGCACTCGTACCCGCCACGCTCATTGTACATTATGCTACGCGGATCTTCATCCCTTTCTAAAAGCGTGCTACACCATTGCCGAGACATGTGCGAAGATAATTGGAAAAAATAACGACCGCGAAACACCTCTTCAGCCGGGTCGAAACAAATTGAAAGGACCTTTTTGCGGGAAAGAATTTTCGTTCGTTTAAAAAACCCTTGCGCCGCCACGGAATAATTAGTGAAATTTTAGGGGAAAAGGGGGAAATGGAAATTGATATTCCTATGGTCGCGTTGAAAAATTTAGTGTCTGGAATGTTTCTGATAACTGGTTGAAAAGTATCAATATTAGAAATATTAATATTAGGACTTTAGAAATTTAGAAATATTATTATTATCTAATATTTGACAAATATTTTTAATAGGCGATAATACTATTTCTAATATTTCTA
The DNA here is from genome assembly GCA_022405125.1 of Anthidium xuezhongi. Classification (NCBI taxonomy): domain Eukaryota; kingdom Metazoa; phylum Arthropoda; class Insecta; order Hymenoptera; family Megachilidae; genus Anthidium; species Anthidium xuezhongi. The sequence continues at coordinate 8,589,971 of CM039637.1, forward strand.
ATACACGAAATCCAAAATTCAATTTCTTTTATTCTAATGGAATGATTTATAAAAATACCACTTTCATAATTTTCTACCAAAAATATAAAACTACTCTACTCGTTTAGAAACAAAGTTTATATCAATTGCACAAGTATTAATCTTTTAAATTGTATATTTCAATTAACGAAAAGAGCAAAGGTCCTTTGTGCTCCTTTCGGTTCAATTAACGGCATTAAACGATGCCAGTGTTCTGCAACTTCTTTATTTCGGTAAATGATTTTGCGAGTTCAAAAGCGCGAGCAAGAAATTACTCGACAGATATAAATTCTTCTAAAGAATTGTATTTCTGTACCTCCTTTGTGGTGTTTTACATTTCTCGCGAGCTTTCCGGTTAGTTTATATTCAACATTAAATATCCCGCCTTGCTTTTAACAAACATGTAATCGTAATTTCAAAAAGTATAAGTAATTCAAAAATTTCGTGAAAAATCATGGATTTCGTGTTATTTAGTCAATATTCAATTCGAAGGAAAAATGTTACTTACGCACGCGAGGAAGTTTAATAGCAGACCGTGTCAGCCGATGACGCGATGATCTGAGGGCATAACTGTTGCTCCTCTCGGGATAATACTCGGACTAAGTGCAGCACGAACGTCGAGGAGTGCCGCGTACCGTACTAACGGACAGACGGTGCGCGACTGTGCGCCGAACACCCTCGCAATCTCCCTTTTATGGGCTTTCTCACGGCGCGTCCACCCGTACATCGACACTCGTTACTCGTACATTCGACCCTTTAACCCCCCATCAAATGGTAGATTTTGTAGGGCGGTATGTCCTATCGTGCACGCGGAATTGCCTTCCGTCAAGTACGATTGCACGCCACGATTTAAAAAGCTTCGGTTTTCATTCATGGATGTCGTTGCAAGGGGGAAACGAACGAACGAATAAAAGAAGAGGAGCATTTTTATTCTATAGATTTTGCATTCGTACAAATGATTTGGTACAAAAATCACAGACGCGCTTCGTTACGGTAGCTTCCTTTTGGCGGGTTCCTCGTGCACCCTGACTTGGAGGGTGGAACGCGGTCCGCATTTCCACACGTTGCCGTCCTTGTCGAGTATACTCGCGCTCGCCGTCACTTGATACTGTCCACCGCCGGCGTTAATGTTGTTATTCACGCTGGTGGTGCTGCTTGCGCACGCTGTCGTGCTCGGTCCCGGGCTGCCCAGCGAAAGAAGAAATTCGCAGGCGAAGAAATCGCGGTGCGGCGTTACGGTCTGCTGTAGTTCGTTCGTGTTGGAATCCTGTAATTAAAGTGTGTGAAGCAAAATTTACATCTAGAAGCGTTGAGACGTACCTTCTGATCAGAATTGATTTTTGACGGAGGAGTGGTGGAGATAGAGATGCAGACAGCAGCGACGGACCGATAAAGAGACGCTCGACGACCATGCCGCAGCACTCCTTCGACTTTTAAGGCCAGCTGGCTACCCTGAGGAACGGACACCGGCTCGCCAAGAACTCGAGGCTGCGGTGAAACTGATAATTTGACACTGGTCGCTTGTAAAGCTTGGAAATAATATCTGGGCATTGGTAATCTCATTTTTGATCCTGCTAACAGCATCACTTGGGACACTAAACAGTTTATCCTCGAGTGACTGAGGGCTGATGCTTTATTTTCACCCACGTAGGTAGGCGCCAGACGGCGTAACTCGGTGCAACATCGTGCCAATTGACGCATTTCTACCGTATCACCGAAATCGAAATTAACTTCGCTTTGTTGGTAGCTGCGAATACCCGTACCGCCGCAAACTCGTTCGACGCTGCTTGCTAGCAAGCGACAAATCTCTTGCAATCTATGAACGACGAGTAAAGGAACGACATACTACAATTGTAATTTGAAAACTGATCTTAATAAAGGATACGCTCTTATGTTTGCCAATGAACCAGGATCAGCATCGAAAGCCGATTGATAGAGCTTCTGGTAGTTATCCGCACAGTTCCTCAGTTCCTGAGCCGATTTTCTTAACTAACAAACATATTATTTTTATAACAATGGTATTTTAAATTATGTTTAATTAAGCGTTATGAAAAAATGAAGTACTTGATTGGTAACACGTCCGTATCGCTGAAGATCGTCTTTCGTCGCAAGAATTACTGTAATTGTAATAGCGGGTGGTGGAGCCGTACAGAGAGATCTAAAGCATAATCGTATTTAGTTATGTATCAAATAATTTTAAGATATATTTCATATAGTACCTGCACGAATGTAAAAGTTGTACAATAGCCTGAAGAAATTCACATCTAAGTTTAGAATATTCGCTAGCAAATTGTAAACTTCGCAAAGGTGTACTGGCGGCTTTCAATGATGCACACGCGCTTGCATAACGTGAAATAGCTCCGTTTAACTTCTCTACTGTATGCACTCTTGCCTTGCCTTCTACTTCTTCTGTTTTATCCCTATAAGAAAATAAATTTAAATAGTGTACATTTTTGTTAAAAAGCAATGCTTATTGTAAGTTATACAAACATAAGATAACTTTCAGCTTTGGTAACCAATTCCAAACCAGACAACCAAAAGTGCAACTGTTCGGACGCTACTGTTTCCTTCAAGTTCTTAAATATTTGCGTAGCTATTGTATGATGACCGTATCTTGCAGCACTTCGTGCAATTCGATATTTAGCCCAACCATCGACGTTCTTGATAACTTCTTCTACCGCTTCCATACATTCTGTGTTCCATTCGTATCCCCCTGTCACCATTTGAAATAGTAGCGTGCATAACATCACCTTTAAGAGATATAGATATTTTTTAGATTCGGTGAATGTTTTTTGCATTCTTTGTCTGTAGATCTACCTTTGTGTGCACGTGTACAGTCTGTTTAAGTTTTGCCAATATATCTGGCAAGAGGGAAAGTAGTGTATTTTCTTCTAAGCTTCCAATGGCACCTAAAGCTTCGCACAAAGCGACCGCTTGTTTTTCACTTTGAGTACTTTCCGTGTTTGTATTGAACAGTGTACTGCCAATGGCGTCGACAAATACCGAACAATAACTAGGTTGTGCTCGACACAATTTCACCGTCGAACGTAGACAAACTTTTAACTGGCGCAGATACTTGTCGTTCAAAGCTAGTAGTACAATTAAGGATTCAAGACAAGATACAACATCTTGGATACCATAGGCTGGTAAACTTTCTTCATAGCTGTAAATAAAGATATATTATATGGAAATTTAAATCTTCACAAGGAGATATTTAATAATGATTTAATACGTACCAGTAACATGCAACTCTGGCTAATATTGTAATTGCTTTCACTGCAATAAAAGGGTCAGGAGAGTAGCAAGCATTTACACATAAGGATAACAGGGGATTTCCTTCTTCCCTATTTGCATCGCATGTTACCGCACTTTGACTAAGTACCTAAATTAAATAATACCAAAAATTAACTAGAATTCTCTAATTACTATTTTATAAATAAATACCTCGATCACGTCTAGTGTTCGAATAAGAAGATCCTTATTTCCAGCACCATCCTGTAGAAGTGTTGTAGTACTCTCTGAAATGTTACATTTATTAAGTATTTCTTTTTGGATACATAACATCATGTAGCATATTTACCTATTAGATTATTAAGAGCACCCTGAGGCCATAAATGTGCTCCTCTCCTGGCTAAAGAATGTAGTAAATGTAAAGCATGACGTTTAATAGTCAATCTTGGATCATCTTGTAAATAACGCAACAAGAGTACAACTTGTTGTGGAATATCAATTAATGTTGCAGATGCTAGTGTGCTTAAAGCACTTAGTGTAACCCTGACAAACTCCACTGCTGGATAACTGGCAAGAAGCTCCATACATAATTTATTTACCTTTAAGAAATATAAATCTTGAAATAAAAATTTTGGAAATAAAAAAGCTTTTACTATTTCATACCATTGAAGCTGTATAAGTATCATGATGCATGTATTGCAGAATAGGGATAAGTTGTAATTTCATTGATGCTGGTGTTGCTTGACCCCTGATCATATCTGATATTTTGCTGCACATGGAAACAGCAAAGAGTTTTGACTGTGCAGCAAACATTTGTGCAGCATATATTGCTGCTTCAACTTCAACTGAATCATGAGAATCTAATGATCTTCTTATACTGTGATGAACCTTTATAAATCATTCAATGTATTTAATTAAAAATTGATGTGTATTATGAAATCCAACTAATATTTAATAAATAATTTCATACCTGTTGTCTTTCTGGTATAATACCAGCTACACTTCCCAATGTACGTAATGTCAAAGCTCTAGCAACTGGGTCATTAGAATGTATTACACTATAAATACGTCTTACAAATTCATCAACATTTAAAATTTTATCTAAATGTTTTTCGCTTTGCTGACATACTCTAAGGACCCAGACACGTAAAAAGTTACTACCAGTACGAAAAACCTCTGCTAGTTTTAACAGAGAAGAATTTATGAGTATAGGAAAAGGATATTTCTCAAATAATCTTGGGAATCTCACTATGGCTTCGCATTGTTCACCAATTTTTGTTGACCGTAAACCTAAAAAATGTGTTGTAATAAATTTTGAAGCAATAATCTTTTCATCGTAAGAGATCAAAAATACCTTAAAATAAAATATTATAAATACAAAATTTGATTAACTAATATCATAGTACATATGTTTTTAAATGTCTTTATTAATACATTTCATTTACATATTCAGTAAACTTAATATAATATTTAATAACATTACATTAATATATGGATAACCTGAAGAATATAAACACACCTTTATCTAACTCTATAAGTGCTGTATTTGCATCTTGCTCAGGTTCGCCAAGTCCACTATCATTAAATGCATTCATTCGCATTCCAATCATTTTTGCTTATACATTAAATTCATTGAATAAAAAGAAAATAATGTTAGATAAACAGGAAACGTATTACCGCGTATTTACACTTGCGTAAAACGCTAAATTCAGTATGAATGAAGTGCGCATATATCTACACATGTTATGCTATATAAAATAAGAAAGAAATCTATTTTTAATAAAAACATATTAAAATGAACAACATGTAATATTACAATATATTAAAATTAATTTATTTAATGTTTATACAAGTTTACAAATTATATGTGATATTACATTATCGCGTTGATTCATCATACACTCATTGAATGAAAAATTTTAATCAGATTTACACTTAAGTTTATATATAGTTTTTGCGTTACATTTCAGTAAATTGAAATTAATTATCTTTCATCAATTTAATTCAAAATGTGGAAAAGTTGAGCGACACTGATGTGATATATCGAAGCTTGCTCTCGCGTGGATAAAAGTCCTGCGTTCACGTCATTGCAGTTGACAATTAAACTCCGGCAAGTGTGGGTGTTGCATTTTCGCATTTACAAGAGTAAAGAAATATTTTGTATACAAGCTATATTCAGGAAATAATCGAGTACACAAAAGTACATTATTAAACAAATATTACACTGAAGTAATTAAACAATGGTGGACTATAGCAAATGGAAAGATATTGAGGTAAAGACATAGTTTTGGTCCAGTATGCTTATGGAATATTCTAGAGTTGCAGTAGAAATTTCGAAGATATTTTTTTATATATTTTGTAAAAAAATTTAATATGTTCACTGCATTTATGGTATATTGATTTAATTCTAATGAAAATTGCCTATCTATATATATTTATTGATCACATCATAGATAAGGAATACTGTTTTCTTTTTTTAATAAAAACTATTACACTTCCTTAAATATTTAATTTCTACAATCAGTATCATGCTTGTTTAATACAAATGATTCCTTTGTATTAAGTATGTTTAAAGTATCATATTTAAAATATTTTGTCAATAATAATTAAAGCATTAACATTTATATTTACCAGATTTCAGATGATGAGGATGACACTCATCCAAATATTGATACACCATCATTATTCAGATGGCGGCATCAAGCAAGGATTGAACGAATGGAAGAACGAAGACGCGAGCAAGAAGAACATGAAAGAAAGAAAGCAGAGTATGTTTAATATAATTTTTATTTTATATTTTATATACTCACTAAATATAAATATATTGAATGTTATTATAATTATTAGAATCATAATTTGTAACTATAAATTTCAAAATCAACATTAATTTTTAGGACATTACAAAAGTTGAAAGATACAAAGGAAAAGCTTGCAAAGTTGGAAAGTGAACAAAAAGATTCAGCTGATTTAACTACACTGAAAAAGGTTTTGCAAGATCTTGAGGAAGAAGAGAAAAAGATTAAACAAAAAGAGGAAGAGATAAAGAAGAAAGAAAAATTGACACCTTGGAATGTTGATACTATTGGACAAGATGGTTTTACAAAAACTGTAATTAACTCCAGGCCACCTCGTAAAGAAGATGACACTGGTTTGACAGATGAAGAAAAAGAAAAGAGAATGAAACAATTCGTTAAAGAAAATGAAAAGAAGTTAAAAGAGTTTGGTATGCTGAGAAAATATGATGATAGCAAGAAATTTTTATCAGAAAATCCTGAATTAGTATGTGAAAATACTGCAAACTATTTGGTGATTTGGTGTATTAATTTGGAAATGGAAGAAGTAAGTACATATGTAATTAGTTGTAAAAATCATTGTTAGTTGCTTCCTGAATCCATATTATTAATGTTATGAATTTTATTAATTTCAGAAACATGATTTAATGGAACATGTTGCCCATCAATGTATATGTATGCAATATATTTTAGAGTTATCCAAACAACTGGATGTTGATCCAAGGGCATGTGTTGGTTCATTTTTCAGTCGTATTCAAATTGCTGAAGTAGAGTATAAAAATTCCTTTGATGATGAACTTAGAGCGTTTAAGGAAAGAATACGCAAAAGGGCTGCTGAAAAAGTAGCAGATGCTCTTAAGGAAGCTGAAGAAGAAGAAAGAAAAGCACGTCTTGGCCCTGGTGGACTTGATCCTCTTGAAGTATTTGAAAGTCTTCCAGAGGTACAGATCAATTTATCATACATTTATTATTTTAAAATATGATATAATTATTGCATTAATATATTTTTTTCAGCCTCTGAAAAAGTGTTTTGAAACACAAGATATTCCTTTATTACATCAAACAATAGCAGCAATGCCGCGGGAAGAAGCATCCTATCACATGAAAAGGTGTGTTGATAGTGGTCTCTGGGTACCTGATGCAAAAGCCAAGGAAAAGAAAGATGATGAAGAAACTTATGAAGAAGTAGAAGGAACACCCGATCCTGAATAACCTAAATCTGTAAATTACATATGTTGATGTTCATAACTCATTTATGCGAGTATCCTTTAATATCACGAATATGTTAAAATAAAATATTGTCCTTGGACAATGATCAAGAAATTCTTACCTCTAATGGTTTTTTATTATTGTATTATGTTTTGAGTTACTTTAAGACTGAATTTCCGAGTTACTTTAGAAAATGTGAATAATACAAATTGTTAATTAAACTTGAACAATTGTCTATTAAAATGTGATACATTTTACCTGTTTCTTTGGATTGGAATATTTGGGACATCTTTCTGATAGAAGTATTCACAAATATTAATATTTGTATGTATATGCGGAGTAATAGAGAACACCTGTAAATATATAAATTCTATCTGTTCTGTACGCCTTTCATAAGCACTATATCTTTACTTTTTGTTATTTCACATGTACATTAAAGAAATGTAAATAAAGAACTTATATTCAATCTCTTTAGTCATTTTTTGAAGTGAAATATACATAAGAAAAATACATTGTGAATACATTAATGTTTGTATAATATTGAATAAATTTGAACAATTAATTATAAATATTTCGAAGGCATCAGTGATACATGACAAATTAAGTTGTTCTTGTATGTTAATCTAATATAACAATTTATTTAATGTACGAATTCTAAATTTATTTGTATAATCTTGTTGGTTTCTAATACTTTATTTAATGCGGTACATTTAAATTTCGCGCTTGAAGTCGAACGAGAAATCGATTTATGTTAGAGCGAGAAATCGATCTTCAACCGGAAACTTAATCGCGATATATCGAACTGCGAAGCTCTTCTTTCTTTTCCGGTATGACGTGCCACGGGTGTTTGGGTAATATTTTTCGTCTTTCATTCTGGTTATAATACATTAGTTTCAACGTCTGCAAAAATACAAGCTGCTTTTCATTGGACCGGGTAAACCTATTTCTTTTATTAGAAATCATTTTTTTATGCATAAAGTATTAAGTACTCTAATATTACAATTAAATCAATTTTATCTTTTGTCTCTACCCAATCTAATGGAAAACGACAGCTTTTAGATATTAAGTTGCTTTATAAAAATGCTTATTCATTTTGCATGGGGACACCATTAATAACAGTCACGTAGTTATGCACTGTTGAATTTCAATTTACCATATAATTTTATAGTTACATCATGGTAAACGAGATTAAGTCTCTGAGCTCAAAAAAAATATTATATATTTACAATTTAAGGAAAAAAATTGTATTTTCGTTTCCGTGTGTATTTTTCATGTCGAAAGCGTACATCTTGTTAGGTCAATGTTTTAGTTAAATAATTCGATTGTTAGACGAATTTTGATATAAAATTCGATTAAAATAAGTACAAAACGTTAAAACTGAAAGCGTGAAATGTATCATAATGAAGTACTGCATGATTTGCTTGATCGCCGTAATTGCGCATACACAAAGCAATCAAAAAACCGTCGCCAGGCATTCTGGGTAAAATTTCTGTGAGTAATCAAAATGGCTGTCATACAACGATTTCCGTTTTGTAACTACGTTTTGACGGAATTCACCAAAATATTATTTTTTTATCGAGTTTCATGAAATCGTGTGGAAAGGTATAAATATGTATTTTACGAAGGAACATATTTTTCCCAGATTGTTTGTATTATTGTTTTTAAAAGATTTTAATTCTTATATTTACAGGGCGTTCGTTTTAGCGAGGGGTGTAGATGAAAAGAGGGGAGGGAGAAGCGCGCGCGCGTTGCATGATGGGATGGCGGACGGGAGGACGGTCGGGGAGGGCGAAAGAACGAGTCGAGTTCACAAAATGGCGGCCAAGCTCAGGCCCGTGACCATATAGTACGTGAAAATTCGATAATTTTGCACGATGTCGCGACTTTGTACATCAATAGTCGTTTAATATTGCGAATACGTGTATACACGGTAGTTTAATTATTAAATTTACGTGAATTTGTGCGTAGTGCGTGTAAGATTGAGATTTTGGTGCGACGCGCAGACGGAACGATGCAGGTGAGTGGTCAGGTTCGAAAATAGTTTAATTTTCAACTTTCTTCGGATTTTTTGAGCAATAATTGTTTGTTTTTGTTGCTGTATGAGTGTTGGTGTCTTTTTAAAGATGAATTTGTATGATATAGTCGCGGTGTTGTTTGGAGTAGGGAAAAATCGCGTTGTCACATGCGTTTCAAGGAACTGCTACCAGAAAAATCCTCATAAAAATTAAAAAAATTGTTGTAATTTCGTTTAAAAGGTTTCTGCGTATAGGGTGGGGTCCTATTGACCTTAAGAGCTCAGGGACTTGTCTCTGGTAAATCACAATTTTCAGCAATTTTACATAGTTTCCAGCCTCTCAATAACCTATAAGTTTGTTTACATTTATTCAATTTGACATTCATCACATAAAATATCATTGTTCCACCTTAATTTTCACAAAAAATGATTCCTTGCATTTTTCTTTACCTTTGGCTCATACTTATTCAAAAATTTAAAATAGACCCATTTTTGCAAATTAAGCTTAAAGATTATGATGCACACTCTCTGTGTTATAGATGAGACTGTGTAGCATAATCACCAGTGAAAGCTATAACAATTAAATGTTTTTCACATGGAAAATGTTCAAAGTTTTTCCATGAGAAGGCAACAAAGGTTTCTTTAATATTTCAACAATTTTTACATGTTAAACCAAGGATTGTTCTTCATCTATTCCTTGTGTTTTTCATGAAATTTACATCTGTGTGTAATCTGATACGGGTAATACATTCATTTTCTGTTTGTAAATAACAAAAAAAATTATATATTTGTAATTTTGAATATCATTTTTAAACAAATTTTGCAAAATTACAATATAAAAGTAAAGAAAATAATGATTCATACACACTAAAATACTTGAAATAAAGATTTATGTGTAAATCACATTGGTGTATGAAGTAACAAAAAAGTTCTTGTTTTTCCTACAAATGTTCCTTACAATAACAGAATATTTGATATCATACAACGTGTAACATGCTTTTTATCAGTGTTGTTTAACATTATAAATGAATTATATTTAAAATTCCTTCTGTGAATAAGAATATATGTTTGATTAGTTTCTCTTAAGCTACACAAATGTAGTTGTTAAAAACATCAATTATGTATGAAATAACACCTACTTAGTACTGTTCGCACTACTAATAATAAGATATGGTATAACAATAGTCTGAAGTAACTTTATATTACTTCAAAATGGCCATATTAATATGGTCTTAACATTTCATATAAGAATTAAAATTTTAGAGAATATGTGAAGGAAATATCTTTGCGAGCATAGAAATGTTATTTCTGTTGTGTGAAGCATATATCATAATCTTGACCATAAATTGTTTTCAATATAATCCAATCTTTCCTTTAAACTATACATGCTTCACGTAACAGATTTATCTTATACACAAGTTTTTTTTGTTAGCACACGTTTCAATATTTAAATATTAAAGATATTTAAAGTTAGATGTATATAAAGTACTCTAATATCAAATTTGGTATTAGCTAGTGGAGGATTGTTATGGATAAGTCTTTTTTTCTTATGAATTGATACTTGTATACTACTGAAGAAATGTAATCTTTAAGTTCAGTCAAGTGCTATTTATGATGTACTTGCTAAGTTGTTCAATAAATATGAAAAGTACTTAAATGGTGGATTATATTATTCTTTCAAAATACCCACTATACCTAACACTGGTTATTTGCAGGAAGATTTTGCATCTCACATTAATTATTTACAGGGAACTCTATAAAGATTTAATTATTCTATGAATGAGAGTGATCACATGCAGTATATAATGAATGTTTCAGCTGTAATTCATAAAGATGCTGCATAAAACATGTCCAGCCATTTAACAGATAAAATAGGAGTTCAAAGTGATGATGGTCTTTCCCATATTTCATGTACACATGATTTTATGAGTTATATTGCCAGTGACCATCTATTCTGCAATTTCTGTAGTTTAATCTACATTAAGAATGTTTTACTGTATCCAAATCACTTGAAATTCTGAAGTTAAGAGCTATGTATCCCTAAGAATGTATCAAATTGTACCAAAATGCATCTCTGGCAAGCATAAAAGAGCATGTAAGTTCAGTGCTCTTTGACTACAAAATGGTGGTCAAGAATTATAAAATGGAGGAAAAGTATTCTTGGTAGATGGCACTACTATTTTATAAGTTGTACTTCATAAATTAAAAGGATATTAGATATTTAAGCATGCATCATTATGCAATGTTTCCAAAAATTTTTAAACAAAATAATATGAAACAGCTATTATATTTATTATAAAGTAAAAATAATATATTGCAGGAAAATCTTAATATCAACAGTTACTGAATAAAAACTATTCCAAACAACACTCTGCGTCTGAAATATATTTAAACTTTGAACAATATTAAATTGCTTTGATTAAATTACAGAAAACATTAGAATCTGAGTCTGGTAAGGAATCTGGATCTGATTCTGAAAATGAAAGTAAGAGTGATAGCTCTTCTTCAGGAAGCAATACAGGATCTGGTTCAGGCTCAGAGAGGTGGGTATCAAGATTACTGTTATCTAATCCCTTTGTTTCAGAAAGTTCAATACATGATAAACTCAAATATTTCTTGATGTTTTTACAATTACATGTTTTGTGTGTGTTTTATTTACCTTTGTCTTTCTTTAATCATATCTTCTCAGAAAGTATAAAGTACTTTTTATTGGTGAACCAGGATTAATAATAGCAACCAACACTTGATATCAAATGATCTTTTGTATAATATATTTAATGTATTTGACTTTCTGGTGTATGAAGGGTTCTTTGAGATTGTGTATTGCTATAGCTTTTATAGTATTAACATTGCTTTGATAATCATGCTAATTTAATGTACTCCTGAATTTTATACAAGCACAATCTTCAATTTTTTGTTATTCATGCAATAGTATTTGTTTCTTCTCTTTTTTTTTTAACAACTGTTAGGTAAAGTAGTATTCTACTGCTTTTACTCATTTTACTTGAAATTCATTTGTACCAACAAATTATGCACAATGTATGTTAATATAGATTGTACAAAGACACAAAATAATTTCACACAATAATTTGGAATATATATATTAAATGATGTTTCCTGAATCATTTACATATACATTATCTAATTAGCCAGTATAAGTTACATACTAGTGCTTATATAGTTAATGTGTATACATTTTATTCCAAATCATTATTTAGTAGAAAGTTACAGACAAAGGACATGAAATATTAATTTACATGATGTTGCATAATAGTTACATAATTACAATAAATGGAACATGTGTAATATATGTTTGAATAATTGGCAAAGTTTGGGTTTTACAATCAATTATTTTAAGTTAGCAGTCAGTATTTTAAATTATATGGTACTTATAGTATGTATTTGTTAATCATATTTCAAAATGTACAAAAACTATAGTCTATAATAATATTGGTGAAACATTGCCTGACTGCTAATGCAGTGACTCTAGCTCCTCAAGCGGTTCCGGGTCTGGATCAGGTTCTGATTCTGATAAATCTGAGAAGTCGGATGCACCTGCACAAAGTGATAGCTTCCAGAGCAAAAGTTCAAATCACAGCACAGAAACAAAAGTTAGGCTTAAGAATGAGTCTAGTCGCGAATGGGATGAAAATCCTGACATATATGGCATCAGAAGATCTGGGCGTTCTAGGAAAGAGCCTGAAAGGCTTGCTACACAACGTGAAAGCGATAGCGATAGTCGCAAGAAATATAAGAAAAGGGGGTAAGTACCATGCAAACTCAATCAAGTAATCATCCAAAATGATATAAGTTCTAGGAGTTATTATAGATTGAATAGGTATTACAAGCAATGAACATAAATCCATTATATTAAATTATACATAGAATTTGCATTTAAATTTATTGAAAATCTAATTAAAGATATATATGAGAATGAAACAGTAATTCTATGGATTTATAGTGTACATAATGGAGTCTTCTTTTTATATTTTCAATATGCTAGAATATATTAAAAATAAAGATAGGAAATATATAATTAATAATAATCCTTATGATATATAAGATAATGAAACAATTATATTGAATAGTATAACAACTTTTACATTTTAAACTATATTGTAGGTCTGTATTTTGCAGTTTTAGTAGCATTAATAATTCATTCAAGCTTATGCATTCGTGTATGCATATACATATTTTTGATTGCAAATGTTATGTGTTACTGTATTTTTATATTTTGTGTAATCTTTATTTCTTATATGCATACCCTTATTCTTTTTAATGTTACAACATTAAAGCTTAATGTGTTAAACAGAATCTTTACTATAGCAGTGTTATTTGTTTTCTACAATGCTTTATACATGCATTTATATTTTTTCATTTGGTGAACAATGTTACAATGTATCACATCTTTCAAATACATATTTTACATCACTATTCACTACATTTTTTCACGTATCTGTGTATGTATTTATATACTTTATGTACTGAATTTAGTTTATACATCTTCAGGCAAATAATATGCAATGAATATTAAATATTTTACTTAAATTTGTGTTAAATTACATGCATGCAAAGGATGCAGTTAAACAAAAAGCACCTTTCATTTTGAACATACGATAAAGAATGTTTATGACAAAACAGATACCATTTCTGTCTGGTTTTATTAAATTTTTTGTACACTGTCATTTTGTTTATTAACAAATTAATCATATTTTTCATTAAATAATTTTTATATTATGCATGTAATTGTGTGATTTAATTTGTATTTATTATGTAAAAGGAAGAATACAATTTTAATGTACAATACTTAAACAATTTATTGCAATATTATGAACAAACTCAAAGTTTATAAAGTTACTTGTATCTTACACACCTGATCTCGTTAATAGTGAGGTACGCGTATCAACATTTCTTGTATAAGTTATATTTGTTTCTGTGCTTACTTACAGTTCGCACAATTCGTGGAACTCCGAAAGTTCAGATTCCGAATCTGACGATGTCGAAAGCAGAAGACCTCCACCTAGTAAATCGTTGAACAGACGTGCAGCACAAAAAGCAAAAGAAAAAGCTAGAGCACGAAAGAAACGAATCTCAGAATCATCTGAGAATTCCTCTTTTGATAGCGATGATAACCGAAGGTACTTGATGTTTTGCCAAAGCAATACGTCTACATTATAAATAATGTAGCAACATTAGTCTTGGTGCAATTAGCATAGTAAATATTCCTGTATTGCAGACAAGTTACAAGAAGAACTGGAACTGCAATTAGTTACAAGGAAGAAAGTGAAGAAAGGACTGATAGCGAAGATTTAGTAGAAGTCGATGAAAGTAGTACCGCAAATGCAGAACCAGACAATGCAGAAACAGTTGAACGAATTTTAGGTCAAAGAATTGGTAAAAAAGGAGGTTCGTTTTTGATATAATTTTGATGAAACACACCTGCACTTATGTGTGTTTAAATACTATTTTACAGTTCTTTTTATTCAGTTACAGGAAATGTCACAACAATTTATGCGGTTGAAGAAAATGGAGATCCAAACCCAGAAGATTTGTCTAACGAAGAAACTGAAATGCAGTATTTAATCAAATGGAAAGGATGGTCTCATATACACAATACCTGGGAATCAGAAGAATCTTTGAAAACACAGAAAGTAAAGGGACTAAAGAAATTGGATAATTTTATCAAAAAAGAACGAGAAATTAAACAATGGAGAGACTGTGCCGGACCTGAGGATATAGATTATTTTGAGTGTCAATTAGAACTTCAACAAGATCTGTTAAAAAGTTACAACAATGTTGAAAGAATTATTGCCGAGTATAATAAGCCTGATTCAGAACATCCGGATTATTATTGCAAGTGGGAGAGTTTACCATACGCTGAGGCCACCTGGGAGGATGGAGCGTTGATCGTTAAGAAATGGCCAGAAAAAATCAAAGAATTTCGTGAAAGAGAAGAGTCGAAGAGGACACCGAGCAAACACTGCAAAGTTCTTAAATCGAGGCCCAAGTTTCATCAACTAAAAGGACAGCCAGAATATATGGGAAGAGGACGAGACTTAACCCTTAGAGATTATCAAATGGATGGATTAAATTGGATGATTCATTCTTGGTGTAAAGAAAATAGGTATATTTGCATTTAAAAAATAAAATGAAAATTTTACATATGGTGTATTGTATGTATTATATATTGTGATGAATGTTGTTTATTTACAGTGTTATTTTAGCAGATGAAATGGGTCTTGGTAAAACTATACAAACAATATGCTTCCTTTATTATTTGTTTCACACGCATCAGCTGTACGGACCATTTTTATTGGTAGTTCCTCTCTCAACAATGACTTCCTGGCAAAGAGAAATGTCACAGTGGGCTCCAGACATTAACTTTGTCACTTACTTGGGTGATGTTACTTCTCGTAATGTTGTACGTATTTGTTCTTTAAAACTATTTAATGAATAAGAAATTTTTAATATTATATGTTGTAAATATATATTTTAGATTAGAGAATACGAATGGTGTTATAGTTCGAAGAGATTAAAATTTAATGCCATACTTACAACATATGAAATAGTACTTAAAGACAAAGCATTTCTGGGTGCCTTAAATTGGGCGGTGTTGTTGGTAGACGAAGCGCATCGTTTGAAGAACGATGATTCGCTTTTGTATAAAGCGCTCGCTGAGTTTCATACGAATCATCGTCTCTTGATAACCGGTACTCCATTACAGAACAGCTTAAAAGAATTATGGGCCTTACTACACTTCATAATGCCTGCTAAGTTAGTCTATTTCTAAATATTATCATACGTATCATAGTATAACATTTATAATTATATGCCATTTTACAGATTTGACTCGTGGGAAGAATTCGAAAAGGAACACGATAATGCCGCTCAGAAAGGATATTCTAAGTTACACAAACAATTAGAACCGTTCATTTTACGACGCGTCAAAAAGGACGTAGAGAAATCGCTACCCGCTAAAGTCGAACAAATTCTGCGAGTAGAAATGACGTCTTTACAGAAACAATATTACAAATGGATACTAACCAAAAATTACAACGCCTTACGAAAAGGTGTAAAAGGTTCAACGATGACGTTCCTAAATATCGTGATCGAGTTGAAAAAATGCTGTAATCATGCCTTTCTCACAAAACCGACCGAAAGCGAAAGGAAAGATAATAATGAGGATTACTTACAGCAAATAATTCGCGGTTCTGGGAAATTAGTGCTTCTCGATAAATTGCTGGTGAGATTGCGCGAAACCGGCCATAGGGTGTTGATATTTAGCCAAATGGTCAGAATGTTAGATATTCTCGGCGAGTATCTGCAGAAGAGACATTTTCCATTCCAAAGATTAGACGGAAGTATAAAAGGAGAATTGCGAAAGCAAGCGTTAGATCATTTTAATGCTGACGGTTCGCAAGACTTCTGTTTTTTATTATCAACAAGAGCAGGTGGTCTTGGTATTAATTTGGCTACCGCTGACACAGTAATTATCTTTGACTCAGATTGGAATCCGCAAAACGATTTGCAGGCACAAGCCAGAGCCCATCGTATTGGGCAAAAGAACCAGGTGTTTATTACATATTTTATATTCACTTTATATTCAACATTTTGTACATTGTTTTATAAAAAAAATATTTCGTAACTGTTCAGGTTAATATTTATCGTTTGGTGACGAAAAATTCCGTGGAAGAAGAAATAGTAGAGAGAGCAAAGCAAAAAATGGTCTTGGATCATCTTGTTATTCAACGAATGGACACGACTGGTCGAACAGTATTAGACAAAAAGAATGCAGGGACCAATAACAACCCGTTTAACAAAGAAGATCTAAACGCTATTTTAAAGTTCGGCGCTGAAGATTTGTTTAAAGACGAGGAAGACGGGGACGAAGAACCGACTGTAATTTTTCTAAAGGATTTACATTATTCTACACAAAATTCGTGTAAAAATAAAAAACAATAAGTTTCTATTATTTTTGTACAATTAGTGCGATATCGACGAAATTCTGAGGCGAGCAGAAACGAGAGACGAAGGACCTTCGACGGTAGGCGACGAATTGTTATCCGCGTTCAAAGTAGCCAGTTTCGCTGCGTTTGAGGAAGAATCTGAACCCGTTAATCAGCTCAACGACAACGACGATGAAAGCAAAGACTGGGTAAGTTCCATTTTTAATATCGTATTGCATATTAATATTTACTAAGGTCTTATGCGTCGATTGATTTCAGGCCGAAATTATCCCAGAAAATTTCAGAAAGAAAGTCGAAGAGGAAGAAAAATCAAAAGAAATGGAAGACTTGTATCTGCCACCTAGAAGCCGGAAGACATTGCAGCAGATTAATCAAAGCGGAGAAGGTACATTATCTTTAGAGGTTAATTCTTATTTTATGCATGGTATTCTATTTTTATGCTTGCTTGGATTTTAAGGAAGGGGCAGGAAACGAAAGAAACTATCCGCTGATGACAGCGACGAAGGTGAAGATTCTGGAAGCGAGGCTGAGGGCAGTGACGATGAACGTCCTAAAAAACGAGGTAGACCGAGAGTCACACCTCGAGAAAACATAAAAAGCTTCACCGATGCGGAGGTATTTAATATCCCTTAAATTGCAGTAATTATTTTTAAGCGTTCAAATAATTTTAAGTATGATGCGTAGATACGAAGATTTGTGAAGAGTTACAAGAAATTCCCGGCACCTCTGAAACGATTAGACGACATAGCGGCTGATGCTGAATTGCAAGAAAAGCCGTTGTCGGAGTTGCGTTTCTTAGGGGATCAGTTGAAGTCCAGGTGCGAAGCCTGTCTGTCCGAATTTGAAAGTACTGCGAAAGAGAATAAAGGAGAAGAAGAGGGTAAAGGTCCTGGCCGCAAGAGAGGCAGAGGACCTACGTTTAAAATTGGCGGCGTTATGGTTAACGCAAAGTCCTTCTCGGCAGCTGTGAAAGAACTGGAACCTTTAGAACAAGCTTTACCATCGGACTCAGAACAGCGATCTAATTGGCATCTCGATATTAAGTAAATAATTTTTTAAAATTTCTATGGCCGGGTATATACGTTGAAGTGCATAATTATTTTATTGTTGTTGTAGATTAAAACCAGCAAACTTTGATTGCGATTGGAATTCTGACGATGACTCGAGACTCCTGAAAGGCATCTACCAGCATGGTATGGGTTCATGGGAAGCCATCAAAATGGATAACAGTTTGAAGCTTGGTGATAAAATTCTGCCAAATGGCAGTAAACTTCAGTTAAAGAAAGTAAACGCTCGCGCTGAATATCTTTTGAAAGTTCTCAAGAAACAAATTGATTCCAAATTAGGAGTGGTAAGAAAATATTTTATTTTCATTGTACTTCCCTAAGAATTCCCTTACTCCTTTATTTCATCTCAACAGGGTTATGTGTTTATCCCACACTCAGATTGTCAGTTGAAGGTAATTTCCAAATGTTTAATTCTCCATCCTATTGTTATGCTAACACATTCTTATCCATCAAATTTGTAACCTGCTGAACATAAATGAATACAAATGCATGTTAATTTGTTATAACATTCGTGCATACATTTATTGATTTTAGACTAAAACAAGAAAGCCAAGAAAACCGAAGGAAGTTAAAACTGCTATCACGAAAGAAATTATAGAAGAGAATGATAGCTCGGGCGAAGAAAGTAGTAAATCAAAATCCAAAATTGACAAGGTGAATTTTGATACTTATTTATACTTAGATTTACAGAGATACTTACTTAAAATTGTTAATGTATTTCCAACAAAAGCCACCTCTAAAGAAAGAAGAAGATATTGTGATAAAGAAGGAAATCAAAGAGGAAGTGGAGGATGTAGTTGAAGAAAAGAAGAAGGAGAAGAAAACTAAAAAAGAAAAGAAGGAGAATAAAAAGGCTAAAAAGACTAAACAAGCTGCGGGTCCCATGCATTTTACTGCTAACAATGAACCAAGGGCTCTCAATGTCCTTGGCGATTTGGATCCTTCTATATTTAACGAGGTTATCATTATTTTCTTCATCGATGTTGCATATTATAAATACTAAACAGAAATGATAATTAATCTTCAATTGCCTTTTTATTACACAGTGTAAAGAAAAGATGAGACCGGTGAAGAAAGCACTTAAAGCTTTGGATAGACCCGATCAATCTCTGAGCGAAGCAGAACAAGTTGCTCACACAAGACAATGTCTTGTACAAATTGGAAACCAAATTAACACTTGTTTAGAAGAATACAGGGATCCTGAACAAATCAAGGAATGGAGAAGCAATCTGTGGTATTTCGTGTCGAAATTCACAGAATTCGATGCGAAGAAACTTTACAAGTTATACAAACACGCAACGAAAAAAGGAGGCGATAGTAATACCAGTGCTACATCCAGTCCAGAAAAGAAAGATGATGCGAGTAGTACAAAGGTATGATACTTCATAATTACATAAAATATTATCGCAACACGCATATAACTTCTTTATTCATTTTTATAGAAGCATAGTGAAAAACATATCGATAAACAACAAATAGAAAGTAATAAGGATAGTAGATTACCAAAACGTAGAATCGAGGATACGGAAGAAAATTCTAACAGTAGTACACCCAGTAAAAAACACGTGTCCGATCTATCCGCCGTAAGTAGCATCAGCAGTACCTCTACGGTTACTATTGGTGCTATCACCATTACACCCATTACATCGACTCCGAATTCTACGTCGAGTACGACTAATAGCGTGGACACGCCACGGCACAAAGATAAGGATTCAAAACACAAAGACGTGAAGAGGGACAGAGAACGTGATAGGGACAGAGACAGAGCACACAGTGATCGAAGTATGGACAGAATGAGCGGAGGAAAAGATGAGAGGATTAGGAGAGACAGTGGAGGTTACAGTATAGGTGGACATTATAGCGGTAGCAGGGATGACGACCATTGGCTATCTCGCGACGGAAGAGATATCCGGGATGGAAGGTATCATTGATATTTAAAATAAAGATATTTAAAAATTAATTAATTAATTGTTATAATATTATCTATCTAATATTAATTTATAGGTTTGGAGACCATAAACGTGATCGTTTCGATTCGTACGGACGAATGTCTAGTGGATATCACCGAGACAGAGACAGGGAACGCGATCGCAGTATGCACATGAACGATAAACGAAGGTAAGATAATAAATACAAAAGATAATTTTTTAATGAAAATAAAATTCATAACATTCGTGTTCAGTGATTATTATAGATATCCGTCGGGACCGCCAAGTTATGGATACGGTCCAGGAGGATATGGGGGTGGAGGTGGTGGTGGTGGCTATCCGCCATCTGATATTCCGCCAAGTCATTTTAGGGGTCGAGGTTACCCTGGAGACAGTTATCCTAACGATTGGCGACCAAACAAAGATTATAGACGAGATTACGACAGAAGACCACCTCCGCCAAATGCTAACTCCTAGTGCTCCTTTCTTGTTACCGTTCTCGAGTGTGTCGTCGAACGGCTGTAATTTTTTTGACGAGGGAGCCTTTATTGTTTTACCTGACCGAGCATTGTACATTATGCTCGCTTAAACGTGGCTATACGCTAACTTCTTTACCACAGTTTATTCTGTGATTTAGTACCACTTGTGACTTGTATCTATGTATAAAATCTATTCCAATGCTTACTTAATATGCAAAACGATTGTACTATGATCGAATGGTCTTTTCGAGACTTTTCAGGAGAGGTTGTGCACAGATAACAAGCTGCTATATATTATTAGTATATAATTCATTTCTTTTTCTTTCGTATACGTCATTTCTTGCAAAACAAACGATACCGAATTTTTTAAGTTCATACTGACTAATTAATTTTTTTTCCATACACGAAAAATTATGTTTATACACGTGAACCTATTTTATCACAGTGCAATTATACGCAAGATTTGATATTGAACTAAAAATCAGTGAATGTGTTTTTTTTTAGTATATGCCATTACGTACAGTGTTAAAATTTCGTAACTTAAAGTGTATGCCTTCCTAAATCATATGTAATATATTTTGCATTTTCAATACTGATGATATATGTTCAATAGATGTTTAACTTCTATACGATTATTCGCTACTTTAAACTATATAATCTTTCAACATATGTCTTCAGATTTTTATGATTGATTTATAGTTTAATGATTCATCTTCACATTGATCGATATCACATTGCATTGCAATAGATATTAAACTATCGACTGTTTTACTTCATACAATGATATCTGTAAAATTGTACAAATTAGTGAACGTTATATAAATTTTCTATTAACTGAACATCCACAAAATTTTACATCAAAAAGAAACATGTAGAGTAATGTAATACAACATGTATGTATTTATTGTAAAATTAGGAACAACATGACAAATATGGTGTTTGCCAACAAAATGATGATTGCATTCTTAAAAGAGAAACAAACAAAAAAGAAATATATTAACTTTTCTCCTCTTTTATAGAATTTATACTTTCACAATTGAAAAGTAGATAAGAATTATATTCTTGCGTTCATTCTTTTAAAGTACCATAGTTTTGTATCTTATCCGAAACAATGTGAGATATTGTAAATATTAGTATAAGGTGATAGTTATATTCGATGTATATTTAACTCCGGAATAACTCGTATAGTATTCTGCTTTCGTGTAGAAAAGAAGAAAAAAAAAATAAAAAGACTAGCCCCCTTAGTTTTGCTTCAGTTAAAAATGATTGAATATAACTATGATATTGTAAGTAGAAAAAAAGAAAATGGGTTTTTTTAGTTTATTCAATAATCAATATCCAAAAGAGTATTACGATATTTCTGAAATTATAAACGAGGATTTATAAAGTGAATTAAGTTTTTTGCGGGAACTTTATATCTCATGGTTTATCCAGTAGGATATCACGAGCAATATCAATTGTGTGCTATATTTACAAATTTTATATTCATTAAAAAAAAATGAAAGTCACAAGTTTTTTATAATCATGCATTAATTTTCTTGAACCTGCGATCGCGCGTACGCTACGAACTTTCCATAATAATGTTGATTATTTTTTATCGTCTAAAATTATTCGCATAAATAATATATATCTTTATTAAGATATGAAACAAAGAAAAATTTATTTTGTAGATTATTTTATTCGTGAAAAAAAGTGGATTTATTAATGGTAAAAAGTTTTACAATTTTAGCGTGCATTTCTGTAAATAATATTATAAACATGTTATAGCATCTGGCTAAGTCAACGCGGAATTGTATAACAACATTGTTTTGTGTCTTACATACATACAAAAAAAAAGAAACAGATACCATTAAAATTATACCCCATTAGAAATTTTGCTAGTTTAAGTTTTTAATTGCAAAGTGATATTCTAAACAGTGAGCTATTTATAATTTATTACTAGCCAAATACAGACTGCGCGTAATAAAACAAAAAAGTATGTTGTAAATATAAAATAAGAAAATGAAATAAATAATGTAGTGAAATAATTTAATACTGTATAATTAAAACAGGACAATTACAATAACATATTTTATTACTTATAAGAATACAAATAAAAGCTACTTTTTTCCTCATATACAGGGTGTCCCATTTAAGTTGATAATGTAAAAAATCTCGAAGACGCATGATTTAAGAAAAACAGTCACGTGTCCTTTAGTATTTCGAGTAGGGAGTCAAATGGCATTGCTATTTTTTTAATGCGTGGTCGCCTTCAAGGTTATTTCAAGGTCATCACGTCTTTTTTTATCATAAGCCCTTATTTTTTATTTTGGAATCATATTCTTCGTGAAAAAATGCACAACTTTTGTTTGCAACATTTTGTTGTAAATTCAATATTTCTTAAGATATTTAACCAAACATCTTTTAAAATTTATGCTGATATCACATCTGGTAGGCTTACATCTTCAAGTATCATTAGTACCTTAAGAACCCCCTCATGTTAAATGAAATGAAAAATCTTCTAGAAGAAAGCAACGTTGTTATTTTAATAGAAAAACTATTTTTGACATAAACATGAAGAATACTAGATTTTTTAAGAAATGTTATCGTTGAATTTACAACAAAATGTTGCAAACAAAAGTTGTGCATTTTTTCACGAAGAATATGATTCCAAAATAAAAAATAAGGGCTTATGATAAAAAAAGACGTGATGACCTTGAAATAACCTTGAAGGCGACCACGCATTAAAAAAATAGCAATGCCATTTGACTCCCTACTCGAAATACTAAAGGACATGTGACAGTTTGTTTTTCTTAAATCACGCGTCTTCGAGATTTTTTACATTATCAACTTAAATGGGACACCCTATATATACGTGACGGATATATCTAGTATGAATGATTTCTTCACATTTAATTCATTCGATTGCTCATTAAAATCGCTATTCAATAAAATTAATCCATATACCTAACAAATCAAATCGTTTGGAGTATGTATATAATAATAAAAAAAACTGCGGAAACAGTTAATTAATGTTTTACCATTTACTTTATTTAAAATCGACATTATTATAAATATACATATTGTTTCGAATTATCATGTTGTAAATTACAAATATATTAATGTATCTAGGTAATCACAGTAGTTTTTTAAATTGGTAATTTTATAAATGTGTGATTTAATGCGCGTTACATTATTCATACGTACAACCACATATACGTGTCAAACGTAAAATGTTGTCATAACAACAAGATCTATAAATTGACCATAAAAAACTCAAGGTAGGAGTCTTTAATATATAATATTTTTTTTCTGTTTGAAATAATTTTTCACACATGAAATTTAAGTTTCATTGTTAACATAAAAAATTCCGCAATAATGAAGCATTACAAAAATACCCCCTCCAGAATCCTGATTCTGACAGCCTGGAGAGACCGCATTCGATTCCAACACGCGAGCAAACAAGCGCAGTTGGGAAGGAGATTAACTTTACTAATTTTAGCTTGAGAACGTACTAGAAAAAGCTATAATTCTGTTTATTACCTATAATAAGGTACGTATTTTATAAAAATAAACTCAAATCATGTAATTGGTTATATAAAGATATGAAAATTCATTGAGAATTGTAATTGCGTTTAACTACCGATAAAATGACAAGTTGGCCGCCGCGAAACAAAATAATTCTGATAATAGTGATAGATAAAATGTATGTACATATTTTTAGTAATTATTTTAATACATATATTTTATTAGAGAAATTTTTTTTATCCATTAATATTTCTGACATTATATACATATATGCGATATCTACGAGTGATCTGTATTACGTATGTACAAAAAAATGTGCTATACCAGAATTCATTACAATACATTAAAAATTCTTGTTAACATGTATTACGAATGATTTATTTCTTATTATACCAGTAAAGAGTATATTATACCATTGTAAGGTTTAAGAATTTTTTAATTTATATTGTTTCTTTTATTCTTGTTCATATAATGTAAAACAAATATTGCATATAATGAAACATACATTAATATTTTATAGATATCATTATCATGGCAAGTGAACGGCTAGATTTTGTGATATTTGGAGCAACTGGATTTACTGGAAAATATGCTGTAAAGGTAGCAGCAGAATTAGCTAAAGAAAAGCAATTAAAATTTGGAGTTTCTGGACGTAGAAAGCAAGCTTTGGAAACAGTTGTTAAAGAGTATGCTCCTGACATTGGTAAAATCAAATTTTATGCAATAAAATTCCCTTGTATGATATTAAGGTACATAATTCAATAAATTATTTAATTTTTTCAGAAAATGTACCCATAATAGTTGCTGATTTAAAAGATGAGGAATCATTGAAAAAAATGACAGAGCAAGCTAAAGTGCTTGTTAATTGTTGTGGTCCATACAGATTTTATGGTGAACCAGTTATCAAAGCATGTATTGCAACACGTACTCATCAAGTTGATGTTAGTGGTGAACCACAGGTAATTTAATAAATTTTTCAATTTTTATTATCTATATAATAAGTATATAATTAAATTTATGAATTTTTCCATTGTTTAATACAGTACATAGAAAGCATTCGATTGAAGTATCACAAAGAAGCTGAAGAGGCTGGCATCTACATTATAAGTGCTTGTGGCTTTGATAGTATACCTTGCGATCTTGGCATCATTTTTACACAACAAAAATGTAATGGTGAAATTAATTGTATTGAAACTTACCTAAAGACTTGGACAACTGCTAAAGTTACTGGTGCTCTTATACATTACGGAACTTACGAATCGTTGGTTTACGGTGTTGCGAACTATCACGAATTGCGTGACTTACGCAAAAAGCTTTACCACGAAAAATTACCTACCTTTTTACCAAAGCTTCAAAGAAGGTTTGAAACAATATAATACGTATTCATCGTTGATATATTTTTTTTTTCTACCTATAATTATCATTTCAGAGGTAAAATTCATTATTCAGAAGTAACAAAGGGTTGGTCTACAATATTTCCGGGAGCAGATCGTTCCATAGCAACATATACTCAACGTTATCTCTACGAAAAATATAAACAAAGACCGGCGCAAATTCAGACATACGTTACATTTAAGTAAGTGACATTCAAAGTCTTATTAATTCCTTAAAATTAATTAAAAATGGTATATTAACACTAAATATTTTTATTTTCTTAATAACAGGTCTTTTTTTCAATTGTTGGCAGTTATGTTCTTTGCTCTCATTTTCCTAGTTCTCTCCAGATTTGAATTTGGCCGTAATTTGTTGTTGAAGGTACATGTAATATTTCATTCCATCAATTTAATTATACTGTATTTTTATTAACATGTTTTGTGTTTTAAATTTATGTTAGTATCCTGCATTCTTTTCTGGTCGATATATCGACCACGAAGGTGGTAAACCGGAAGTATTGGAGAACACTTACTTCAGCATCACATTTAAAGCAGAAGGTTGGACCGAAAAATTGGCAGAGCCCACCGACGTGCATAAAGATCCACCAAATCAGCTATTAATTACTGAAGTCAAGGGTAAAAATCCTGGATACGGTGCTACGTGTATCATGCTATTGCTTTCTGCTATAACAATCCTCAAGGAATCTGACAAAATACCTGATAAGTATGTCTTAGAATTCTATTTGGAATACGATGGGTATAAATATAATTGTATAAAATACTGTTATCATTTTAGCGGTGGCGTTTTATCCCCTGGTGCTGCGTTCGCTAAGACATCATTGATCGAAGAATTGAATAAGAAAGACATACGATTCCAGGTTCTTTATTCCCATGAACAACTCGCTGACACTGGTTCCTAAAATGAATATAATACTGTAAGAACGTGAGATTTTGCATTCGTTGCTTTGTAACTACAAGTTAAATTGATATCGATATTTTCAATTTTTGTAAGTAATATTGACTGTCAAGATAAATATTTTTTATAGAAATATTTTTATCGGCGTAGATGCATTTGAAACAAGTTGCGATATGCTTATATTTTTTAAAAGTAATATGAAAAATTGATAAACGAGAATGATAGACTTCATTTTATTATAATGCGAATTCTTATTTCAACATAACAGTTCCATTTTATAATGTTGCATTTCATCTTACTAGCATTTCTGAGAACAAAATAAATAATTAACCTACATTATTAAATACTAAATATTCAAACAGAAATAAGCTATTTGTAGGATTGATATACATATAACTTTACGTTACATTTACATTTTCATTCTACTTCCGGATTTCTTCTGATAGTTATGGGAATTTATAATTTTGCACAAGTAATTCTTTTTTTATCAAAAGTATTTATATAAAATAAGGTATATACATGGTTTGATAACTAACATACTATCGCACAAAAGAAAAATATATATATATATATACATATATATGTATGTATCTATTAGTATTTAAGATTATATGCGTTCGATTAATATTCTTAATTTGTGGATAAGTTGAACGTTTAATGCATTGTTATTGTTTGGTATAATTTAGCACATGTTAACTACGTGTATCACCATTTAAATAAATTTGCTTTAAATCATAAGCAATTTGTCATTTCCATTCAAGTTTGATCCTGATATCTTAGAAAAAGAATATTAATTTGTGGTCGTTGTTTCTAATTAAAAGACCAATAATTATCTATAATAACAAACTTATCTTTAAATACAAATGCAGTTACAATGTAAGTAGTTTATATAACTAAACTCTTACATTATTAATGTATTATTTAAAGAAAAAACTATTTTTCCATCAGGATGCATAGGTGTTACATTTTTTGTCCTCAAAATACCGCTATACTGTTTTAAATGTCGTTAATTTAATCAGTGACGATAACCAAGCGTTCTTCCTTTCACAATTATCAAAGTATTGCAATTTTTATTTCCTCTACTATTCACTTGTAACATTTCCAAGTATTCTGCGATCCGTGCTGTAGCAACATACCAAATTGGCGTAATAGAGCTGGGAAGGGGGATTTCAGCTTGACAAAGGTTTTTTGATCATGGTTGATATATAAAACAGTGGTTCGAAACCGAGTCATCAGTACAAGAGATACTTTTCTACTGTCTTGATCGCGTTTCTCCTTACAGGCACTTGGAAGTTTATTATAGCGCAATAACTCATTACGTTAACGCATTGTTTCATTACCTTTTTCTTTATCTCATTTAAAGGGTACCTTACAGAAAAGATGGATTACATAGTGAACGATGGTAAGTCTATTCCTTTACGTTTCTCATTTTTATTCGTTTACCGAATTATACAATGACCAAAGAACGATTATTACTTTTATCAATGCGATTGAGAAACTCGTAGTGGATCGTATAAAAATTTGTTTGCGGTCTAGAGAAATTGAAATCTTGCGAACAAAACGTGAAATCGTGGTTATTATCGATTAAATGAATGTTTCATGGATCTATTGTAAATGTCCTTTAATCGTTGGACCAGAACGGTACCAGATACCTTCGTGCCGTTATTTTATTATATATCTTTTGCATTTCTTTTTTACACGCTTCTCGATATCGTAAATTTATATACGACGATCATATTAAATGTCGATGAAACGATATTAAGAAACAATATCGGATATCAGTGAATGGTAAAATATACAGTAAGTATATCGTGTGTGTGCAAAATACTAATCTCAGAACGTATTTACGTTCATCGACAAATATATAATTTGCATTATTTCGCACATGGCGATATTTGTATGCAATAATTGTGTCAATACCCAAAGTTGTTACTGTAGGCTTGAATTAATAATACCTGGTGTTATAGTAAATTGAACGTTCATGCTTCAGAAAAAAAAATTGGTATCCACAGCGTTCTTAGAATCGAGAAGCGTACGCGAACAAGTGAGTCACTGAAAATTTTACCAGATCGAATTGACTTTTCATTAACTTCATCTCAACCGGTAGAAACAGGCGTGTAATTATTTTTACACCTGTCCAGAGGTAAATTATCGCTGATACCGAAAGGTTACAAGAAATTTCACGTTATTCGGGGTGGAACCGCTTTTGAGCCGTCCATCATCGTGGACATTGATTCGTTGCTGTTGTTACGTGAGAATGGCCTCGAATTCTTCGCCAATATACTTTGATTGCCTACGTGTCGCCGTTCCTTCGGTTTTTCTCCCTTTTCAACTCGATCGCTAAATCAGCGCAAAAACTCCTCAGTATTCGTTAAGTCGCCAGCTAAGTCCACAACTTTACGAGTACTAGATCTTTCCGTGTACTTCACGTTGGTTCGACAAGTAGTTCCTTTCCATTTCATTTTTTTTCGTATTTGCAACGACGAACGCGAGTGATGTGTCCAACCAGCAGCATTGTATTGATTGCAAGTAGTAAAGGTCAGTAGAATTCAGACGAGTTTCAGTAGTGCGACTATGAATACGGTGGAGATATCCGATGCAGCTTCGCCTATGCTTTTGTCCAGGTTGATATCGTGTTGCCCTGCGATATAAAGTAACTTGATTCAATAGGCTATTTGAATTGTTTGTTAATAAATATTAAGACACTGATTGTTGCGAAGGTCATCGACCAATTTATGTAGCATTAATGTTATTGCAAGAATAATCCGCCATACTTTACACAATTGTTTTCATTGTGGTAGTACCGTGTCGAGGATTAATCTTTTAATCCACCACTGTGGATTGATACCTCGAGTTGCTAGGGTACCTTTACTGGCATTCACAGTTATCCTTCTTTCTTCGATTCTTAATTATTCGTAGCATGCACCATCGTGACTAAAAAAGATTATATTTATATATAGTTTTAAGTTCGAATGAAAATATAGTAATCATATAATTTTTTAAAGATGGAAGGGCAGACCGAAAAGACGCACGGTAAACTCCGTCGCTTCAGCTGAATCCTCGTATCCCTTGGCAGCTTAATAACGTCGTGAAAATGTCGTAATAGCCTCATCGACGTTCAAACTTCATTATTGAAACAGGGAATGGCTAGTTGCATGCCGCCATGGTCACTTCAATTATTGTCATTGCTAATTATCGTTTAATAATAACGCTACTTGTAGTCTACCGGTATCGATATTGTGTTACAGGACATGTTGCGTCCTTCGAAAGTGCATTATTTCAAACGGCCACGTGCCTTCACGTTCACGCTCGATAGTTTCCTTGTACCCTTCTGGATACAGCAATTTCTAAGACCGTTATGCTCGTTTGTCCAAATAAAAAAAAGTGCCGGTGACGCTGAAGCTTTCTTGTCTCACATCTTCTAGAGTACCTGCCTATACGAACAGGAAAAAGGAAAAAGGAATTCAGTAATTAACATTTGACGTACGCATCGAGCGCGTACTCGGAAAAGGCCCGCGCAAGGTGTATTAAAAACCCACTTACACGGTCCACAGGAATCCTGCGAATAGAAGGAAAAGGGAAGTGCCTGGAAACCGGTCTCTTGGAAATCACGATGACGTAGTTTTGGTTAACGTTCTGAAAAACCTCAGTAAAGATGGACTTTCTGTGTTCCCCTATTTTATGAAACACGTAAAACCTACCGGTCTGTATTCCTATATCGTTAACGAGTCCGTTACCGTCAGATTCAACCGCCAGCGTGCTTTCGGCATCGTCCGCCTAGAAACAGAAGATCGCGATCTCGCCGCATCCTTCGACCCCTTGATTCGACAATTAACTATTATTAGCGACAGAGATATCATTGGTGCATTTTCATTCTTCTTTCGTATAAACTTGCAATCGTGTTAGCAGACGATAAGATATACCATTCTTGATGCATTGAAATCATAACCGTGCAGCGCCGACCTCGATATCTTGACACTTTCCGCCAATCGAGGCGCTACTTGTCACTCGAGACTGTACCTTCCATGGTGTGTGGTCCGGGCACGGTTGGGTATTTCCCTCTCGAACACTGTAGCGGGAGGATCGCATTTGGAGCTGGAGGGAGAGCCATTCGCAACTACCATCTCCCCGTCTGTCACTCTCACCGTGCGCTTGCATTCTCTCGATATATACCGAGTCTGGTGCAACGTGTTGCTCGTTAATCGCTGAACTTTGCCTATTTTCGGGGATCCGTGTGACGTCGCGACGCCAAAAAGCCACGATCACGGGTATTCTAGATAAAAGAAACACCGTACAGAGAGAAAAAGACGAGAAAAAAATCGTTGGTAGAAGGGAGGCATAATAAAAAAAAAAAAACGAGCGTGACGAAACGAGAGGGAGAGGGAGAGAAACAGAGACGCGAGATCCATAAGGGACATTCGCACTCTCCACGGTTTCGTCGGTTCAGTCACACTGCGTCACTCGAACGAGCGACTTCGCGGTCCATTTCTTTATTTCGGGCTCGTTCGCTGCTGTCCCTTTTAGTTTACTTTTCTGTACTTTCCTGTACAGTACTTTCCTCCTCGATACATCCGACTCGAGTAAAGACACGTAAAAAGAGATTCTCTTATTTAAACGACGATTCTGTTCGACGGACCTTCGAAGGGTGCACGTGAACCGAGTGATTGAATCCGACTGACAGTAAGTTACATTAGTTTGATGCTTGATTGTATATGCACGGGTCACGTGGTACAGGCAAACGGAGAATCGCGCGACATTTGAAATTCACGTGGTCAAACATACCTTTTATCGCGATCTTTTTTCCTCGCGCGTTAAATGAATCATCGTTATCGCGCAGGAAGATCGGGAAAACGTGATAGAATTTTGAAACGGGAAACTTATCGTCGTCGCGAAGATAAACCGCTCTGTTCAAATTTATTTTCATTGCAAATCACTTTCACTCTCGTTCGTCACCTTGCTCTCCGCCTGTTGTTCTCTCGAGCGTGTCGAATCAATTTTGTTAGAACGACTATTTCTTTTATTTTTTCATTCACGGTCAGATCACCTTGAATTTAGAAGCGGCAAATCGATCGTTGGGTTTAAAAGGCAATCAAGCGCGGGGGACAGTCATGAACGGGATTTCCAGTCAATGCACAATCAAGGAAATCAAGGAGCGAGAGATGATTTACGACGGCGAGGATGATCGGGCGATGGTGATGAAAAAGCCTAGCCCGTTGAGGACCGTATCCTGGTTGGACAACGTCGAGGAGAGCAACCTGGACGTGCCGGGAACCCCCAGGACTCCGCGAACGTCCACCACGCCAGGTATCTAGGGGATGTGTCTCTTAAACAAAATTGCTCGAGATCGTTTCAGGAAACGGATGTAACTCGCACAAAAAGCGATAGGCTTCGTTTGTTTATTAACGTATTCTCCTTGAACATTTCATTTTGTCTAATGTTTTTAAATTGATAAGCGTTTACGAAATCGACACACTGTTGCTTCTCTCTCTCGATTATCGATTCGCTTACGCGTAACAAGTGGCACGTAACACGCTTCGAAACTACGGCTGTAGGTTTCCACGCAAAATCTCCTGCTGTTTACTTATTACAATGAACTTTCCATTGTGTTCACGCCGGTTTTACTCGTCACTTTCGTCTCACCGGCAACGCGTCCTTCTCGAGTTCTTTCTTTTTTTTAATTTTTTATTACTCGACGCGTCCATATCATCGATCAAAAGCGTGGCTCGTGGAAAGGATTTATAGAGAGCACGCTCGCCTTAGTTCCCGTTTCCGGGTTAATCGTAACCGCTGATCTTGAAATGATAAAAAGCCTGGGAACTGTTCGGGTACAGTTATAACTGTAACGTTACGAATGTACTCGTTGCATGACTTTCTGAAAGAGGTACCTCTTTCATTTCGGGGGAAGCCCAAGGGAAAATCCTGTGCAATTGTTGTTTCCGATAAACGGAAACCATTATTATTTTGGATAATGCAATTAATCGGTTTTCATTGATCGTCCTGAATTTAATTTAATTTAAGAAACGAAGAAAGAAAGATTTTTACGTCTTTTTAATAATGAACCATGTCGGATTTGATGTGGTTGTTTCTACTGTACCAATCAACGCGTTAACACGTTCTACTGTTACAGTAGAAGTAGTCGCGTGTGGTAAGACACACCAAAGTGGAAATTATACTCACACCATTTCATTTTCTACTTTTTTCCAAGATCTCCATAATCGTTTCGACAATTTACAACTTTTGTTTTCTCAGTATTTCTGATTTTTAAGAAATTTCAATTTTCTGGTCATTGTCATTCAATGTTTGCCATTCGTATTGTCAATTATTTAACACGCTTCTGCGTAATACCGAATTGTTATCAATATTCACAGTAAAAAGAAGAAAATTGAAGGAAGAAGGTTGACTCATCGAGACAACAAATGTAATTTTATCGAAATTGAATTTATGGAACGCAATCAAACAGTTAACGCACAAAGTTACCCTGAAATGTTCGGTAAATAAGGTTTTATTTACAAAGGGTGAGATTTTTGCAGGAACGAGCGAAATAACAGTTTTCGTTCGATCCCTGGCACCGAATCGATCGTCGCAACGTTGTTACTCGATTCAATTACGCGATACGGTTCATCGTAAAGATATAGCCTAACTTAGTTTTCCATCGTGAATACGTCAGTTCGAACAGGGTCAGATCCGATCCTTGCGCTTCCATGAATAAATCTTATGGAGCGAAGCGACCGGGTAAGCTGTTGTCGGCTTTTAATATATTCTTGATTGCTCGCGGATCGAGCGTTATACAAGCGATATAAATTATTTCATATCGATCGAAATCTCGCGTTCCCGCGTAGTTGTGTCTAATCGTTATGCAACAAGTTCGGCAAACTGAACGCGTGCATTCATGACGGTCGAACTTCCACGTTTGTATTCGCCGCGCTAGATTTCGATCAATCGATCCACTATACCGCACCCGTTAATTGACTTTCGGTATTTCGTTTGTAGGTCGTTCGAACGTCGAAACTACGTCAACCGAGTAAAATATACATTTTTATATTACACATGATAAATATTAATAATATACATGCTGCTAATAGAAATTCAAAAAATTTAATAAAGATTAGCAATTTGAATAATTAAAAATGTTTACCATTGCTTGAAGTCTTCTATACGTTTCTATATATAATTATTTAATTATCTAAAATTGTTATAAGCTAATGGTTTATTTGGAAATTATTTACCCCTTTGTGGAATCACAGTGACGTCACCGTTTAAAAAATTCTAATCTACTGTTATCACTGGTGTGACTCGCGGGGGTTAATATTCAGAAATCTTGAAACGTTGCATCTTGCAATGAATTAACGGAAGTTGATACTGCATCGCATGTATTTCTTCTTTTTCTCCACGATATTTTCAGATACTACAGAAAATGCAAAGAACACAGCACACGAGCGTATATTGTATAACAAGAAAGAAAAACTGCAATTTTTATTCATGATTATACTACTGCAGTCGTCTCGGGTCACTGCAAACGATAATAACTTCGTTTACATATATCTTGTTTCGTTTTGAATCGAAGGATCAAGACAGGTTTCTATAATTTTTTTATGGATGCATGAAACATAACAGAATCTCTGAGTTTAAATTCAATCTATTCGATAAAGTTCAGTTAATCTTAAACGATACCAAAAATGTTAAACTATAAAATCATTTTATTACTTTAAATATAAGTTTCTATCCGCATTTTGGAGACCTGTTCCAAGGACCTCGTGTTTCTCCAGTTCAAAGTACCCAAGGAACTAGGACAAAAGGCTGCATATGTAAGGACACCTTGTTTCTTCCAGGTCACGAAAAATGCACGTTCCATCATGATTTAGAGCTGGATCACAGGCCACCCACACGGGAAGCCCTGCTTCCGGAAATGTCACGAAGTTACAGGCTACTGTTAAGCTCGCTGGGCGAGGATCCTGATCGGCAAGGTCTCCTGAAAACGCCAGAACGTGCCGCAAAGGCCATGCTGTTCTTCACGAAAGGCTACGATCAAAACATCGACGGTAAGTTGTCTACGTAACTCGCCTTATTTGTAATTTGTGAAAAGAGAATGGTCCTTAACTTGGAGGACACTGGATTAGACACGAAACAGAGAACGAAGAAGGGGGGGTCTTGATTCGAATCAACGCGGATTATTGAGCACCGTAGACATTTTTGACATTAACATTCGAAACATTTAATTTGAAACAATATCTAATTCTGGATAAGTAATATTAGAAAGTAAAATGAATCAAATAAACGTTTCACAGTGCAAAAATTCGTGTCACTTTTTTTATAACAATGATGGAAAAAGACACTTATATATTTGATAAAATTAGAAACAATATGGTTGTTTTATCACGGTTTGATTTAAGCGATAAGACCAATGCGAAGGCATGAATACACCCACTTTAAGAGAGTGCCGTACATTTCTTTCTTTCTCTACGTCAAGCTACTCGAGATACGTCACGGGGGAAAAGAGAGGAAGGCTTAAGTACTATTCAAAAAAAAAAAGAAGAGACGGTAAAGCTCATGATATAAATGGGTCTCAGGGACGTACAGTAGAGTGGCACGAGAAGAATGCCTTTCACCTTTTCCTTCCATTTGTCTCGTATTAAGTAGGAGCTACCGTTGTTCCGTGGTAATTATAAGTTCGCGAACAACGAAGCTGAACGTCAGCACGGTCCATTAACGATTCGAAGTCTTAATTAATTGGCTCATTCCTCCTGTCGAACCTAATAATATAATTAATTGAAACCTGACCCAATCGATTAAACGTCATTTTCTAGCCACTCCTTAACACTTTAAAACGCATCTCCATCGTGTATAAATCGTGATGCTGCAATCGTGTATTAGTAATATGATACCGTAACAGTATACAGGGATCGTATAACAACTATCGCCATCCCTGATAACGAAAAGGTTGATAAATAGCAGCGATCCTTTATTGGCTCGAGAAACACGTCGACGAGCCAGCTACAGGTGGTGGAGAAACTTTAATTCACTTTGACTTAACCCTCCCTGTGAGCGCTGTGCTGGAACCACCCCCGAGGTAAGTCCGGTTAAGGGTGGTTTCTGCTCGCCTCACTGAATCTGAAACGAGTCGAGGCACTTTCCTACGAAAGCTCAACCCCCTCCTTGTAACCACCCAACGTGATTCTCATGAAATCCATTCCGACGATTCCTCTTCGCCTTTTATTCTCGCCGATAAGCCCGGCTGAATTGCTGTCCGTATGTACGTCGGCTCGGTGTGTCAAAGCAGACGAAGATTTTTGCGTCATTAGTCGAAACGCAAAAGAGCAAAAACGCTTTTGTACAACGCCGCGTCCGACGATCGATATATCGTCTCCGTCGATTTTTTGTGTCATAATTTTACGGTCCTTTTTATCCATTAACTCGTTAATGTCCAAGGCGCTGTTATGGATTTTCTGTCATAAATTATTGTTCTTTCTTCCAAGTACCTATCCACTTCGAGCGTAATGGTATTAATCCTAGAACGAGAGACCATGAAGAGTGCCAACAATTTAAATTGAATTTTGGACTATTTTTGACGTTTCAATATCTTGCTACTTATTTGTACATACTTTATTAATATAGAGCACTGTTTTGAATAAAACCGCGTTTAAAAATTAATTCAAATCGAAGGCCAGATCGCGTCAGACCGCGGAATTGAAAAATTAAGTCGCGCTCTTTGAGCACCCTCTTCAAAGGCGGTAATACAGCGCGGAGGAAATTGCTTGAATCTAACGGAGGCGCTTGAAAAGCACCGAGGAAAGAGTAGGAAATAAGTTTTCGAGTTGCATGGGAATTTGGTCCCATCGGAACCGATTCAAAGGGTTCCTTTTTTTTTACAGCGACAGAGAGTCTGTGTTAAACGCGGAAGAATACGATTGGTTAACCGAGACACGAATTCGTTTCATTATTGACGGTCATTGTGAAGGTGTTTCTTGTTAAGGTTGCCGTGGAAACCGTTGGAGAGCACCCTCCATTACCTATCCACCGACACCTACCAACCACTGTACACCCACTGCTGTCTGTATACACCAGCACACGCGCCGGGACCGTAGTAAAGTAGGTCAATATCGAGTAAATCACAGCCAGGATCGTGAGGACCTTAACCCACGTGCAAGAACAATTTAAACGATAACGTCAGCCCGACTCTTCGCACGTTTCTGCGATATTGTTTCGCCCGCGAGCGGATCTCTTTCGTTGATTGGAAGAAAAATTGAATCGTGTGCTTAGCTCTACAAATTGCTCCGACGATCTAGCCGGGGAAGAAAAGATTCCACGGAGAAAGTGTATCTAGTACCCCCATTGTTTCATTGTCCGTTTTGTTTTGCAGACGTTATAAACGACGCGGTGTTCGACGAGGACCACGACGAGATGGTCGTGGTGAAAGACATCGAGATGTTCTCCATGTGCGAACACCACCTGGTGCCGTTCTACGGGAAAGTCTCGATCGGCTATCTGCCCTGCAAGAAGATCCTCGGCCTCAGCAAATTGGCCAGGTAACGAAACGATCCTCTTAATTAGAAAACACCGTCTACCTAGTCGTTCGGGGATGAATTAACGGCCGTGAATGAAATTAAATTCAAAGAGCATCAGATATCCTCTCCCGCGAAGAAATGGAAATTAATTGGATCCAGATATCGGCCCGGGCTCAATTAAATCGTTTGATTGCACTGTCATCGTTCGCGACGCCTTATCGCGTACCCCTGCGGAACGATCTTCCTCCAATCGTTCCAGATTTCCATTATTTACGATCTATTGACGCAGATGATTGCGACACAATAAAACCTACGCTCCAGATAAGGATAATTAATTTAATTTTATCGTAAGCTTCTTTTGTCGAACTTTGAAAAATTACTCTATCGTTATAGTTAATTAACGTATTCACTGTTACACGCGGGTATCGCTTGGATTTTATTACAGATTTTTTCTTTAATCTAATAAAAATATTAATTAATGAGATTTGTAACGTCAACACGGTAGTCGACGCGTCAAAGTTATCTTTGCAACCGGTTGGTTGTATTTTTTCGTTTAAATGCTCGCGGTAAAGATCGAATTCGTTGAAATATGTAATAGACAGTACTTTAATCACTGGATACACATTTCACAACTATCAGATAACGAATTACATCGACACTAGTCGCGGCCTTGATTGGAGGAATATTGAAGCGGGAAGAAAAGAGTACTGCGGTGCTGATCGTATATTGGCACGCCAACCACTTTCACGCACCGTCACGTTCGGTTGGCGAGTGTCCATTTACTTGTTGAATGTTATGAACTTAACATTAGCCTTCAAACCATAAGCAGCCTGTACATTTTCAAACGCTCGAACCAGAAAATTTCCGCTCTTGTTGCTTTCATTTACAACCTGGAGAACCTTTAATTCACCGCCTCGAAGTAAACGATATTTCCAACAAATTATGGTATTTCGCAGAATCGTGGAGGTCTTCAGCCGACGTCTTCAGGTCCAAGAACGCCTTACCAAGCAGATCGCGATAGCTGTGACCAAAGCAGTGCAACCAGCAGGGGTGGCTGTGGTTGTCGAAGGAGTGTAAGTAACATTTCTATCTAACAAAATTTGCATAATTATTAATCGCACAATTTTGAGTTAACACTTTGACTGCACTCAAAATTACAAATTACAAAGATAACATTGTGGAAGTAGAATATAAAATTTGTCAAAAATAAAATTACTATCAAATGGAATTTTTAGTAGCTGCGTGGCAGTCAAAGTGTTAAAATAATTAAATATTGCATCTCGATTGGTAACGATATGTACACCTTCTGCGCCTCCCCTGGTTTCGTTTCAACGCGCTCGGTTCTTAAGCAACTGTTCTTCGCAAGGACTAATCGCGTGCAAGAATATAACCTTGCGCTAATAAGGTGCTATCTCTCGACGAAGAATTAAAACGTGTTCTACTCGGCAAGAATCGAGATAATTAAGGGTTATCCAGATTATCAAGCGTTTCCTTCGCGTTCAATAATTCAAAGCGATCGAAGGAGGAAACAGGTCGAAGAAAAACAGAAAACAGCTCGATGTTGTTTTATAAGAGCATGCATCCTTGATGCTAATACCATTTTTTTTCCTTTGAACACCTTCGTGTACGTTAGATAACAATATCCTTGTCGGCGCAGGGAGGCTGTGTATCGATATCTGCGTGGAATTAATTTATTCCAAGATTGAGATCTGATTAATTATTCAGTAAATATCAGACTAACGGGATAAACGATATCCGTACGTTGCAGGCACATGTGCATGGTGATGAGAGGAGTGCAGAAGATAAACAGCAAGACGGTTACGTCAACGATGCTTGGAGTGTTTCGGGATGATCCGAAAACGCGCGAAGAATTTCTTAATCTGGTGCACAACAAGTAAAAACCTTCTTCTCTTCGTTGTTGTTGACCAAGGGACACGCAGAGGAACCTCCCCCCCCGGCACGATTCTTTTTCCAACGGTTATTTCACATCTGATTGCTACCTCACTGCAAAAGGCGTCCGACGAAAGAAAACGAGCGCTTCTACATTCCCCATTTTGTCCACGCGATGTTCAACGTTTACGAAAGATAGAGAGAGAGCATTTCATTCGTTTACGTTAGCCGGCCATCATAATCTTGAGGATTATCGGCAACGGTACGGCTAAGTAGATCGAACAACCAAGGCGTCTTCGAGACGGGATGTTCTTCAAACTGCTGAACGAACGACACTGAGACAATACGGTAGTTACTCGTTAAAAAAACTTTACATAAGTCCCAAGAGATCATTGTTAACGTTCCGTGACAAGAAGGAAAGACGCGCCTCTTCTTATCACAGAACGCTCGAAAGCTTAATGGATCGACGACGCACACGCTTGAGAGGAGAACGCGTTTCGACGCCTCCGAAAAATATATTAACAACATTTACCGCCGCTGCTGGACCAGCTGTAATTAGCCGCTCGTTGTACATGTACCTTTGCGAATACCTCTGTAATGTTATTAATATATTTGGAGAACGAAAGCACCCGATCAGGCAGCTGCATCATTGACGGATCGTAATTAGAAAATTTAACGACTGAGATTTCTCGATCGTCGACGAATTGTTGGGACACTCTTCAGCAACGGCCTCATGACAATATACCAAGGGTAGTCGACTTGGTCCCTACCGCCCATTAGTTAATGTTCTAGCTTTTATGGTGGGCGATAAGGGTTGAAAATGAAAAGGTTAACTACCCCTGACAATACACACTTTAGACTCTGTATACATATATTTGACTGAAGTGTTGCAACGCCGATCGAGAAACACAGTTCACATTCTATATTGTATTTTGAAAACGAACGGTTAACGAGAGGTTCTTGAATTTCGTTGTTTCCAATTTTGCGAAACGTAACAGCCATACGTTTCGCAAAACGAAACGTTCGCAATCTGTTGCTGCAGACTGCAGTCTTTTTAAATTTCTTGCCACGCGAACGCAGTTACTATCGAACAATATTGAAAGATGAAAGACAATATTATATTTGTAATTTTTTAAATAATGCGTAAGAGATTTTATGAAAAATATGAGAAGAAAATGGTCGAAGTTCCGACGCACAGTGTCTCAGCCATACAGTGTGCGTCAGAAATGCATTCTGAATAATTCTGAAAGTTATTTCATTGAATTTGTTGCTGTAATGATTTCATTCTATTCAGTCTTTAACAGAAATCATTTAAAACTGAAGTTACTTGTTAGAGAGGTAGAACGTATCTTTATTTTTAACATCCTGTATTAACAATATGTCGTCTATCGATTGCATTAAAATTCAGTTATAATTTAATCTTGTAAATCAGCGACTGGACAAATCGAATCCGAAGATTAGTGAATGCGAATATAATTTTGTTACGTATGAACATTCTAATTTCCATTACGCATTCATTGAACTTCTGTAAAGTTTGTGGTGTTACCTGTTACACAATTCGAGCAACGTTAAACAACCCCTTTTGGTGTACCCTCCGCTTCTACTTTGCATTAAATAACGAAACGAAATTTTAATGTTATTTATGAGAATTAATATTTAATAT
This sequence comes from Anthidium xuezhongi, assembly GCA_022405125.1. NCBI lineage: Eukaryota > Metazoa > Arthropoda > Insecta > Hymenoptera > Megachilidae > Anthidium > Anthidium xuezhongi. The sequence goes on from CM039637.1 coordinate 8,630,527, forward strand.
TTATAATATTTTTCTGATGATGTTATATAAAGTTATATTTATACTTTCAACATTGTATTTTTTATTCTCTTCACCACAAGATATTGTCAAATGTACGATTACATCGTTCCTGAAGATCATCCAGAATTTTAACAAATTATTGAATTTATCTTCCTGAATGTAATCATACCGGGTTTGAACAATTAATTGCCTGGCAGAGAATAACATCGATAATTCAAGAAAGAAAACCTCATTATCATCTAAGGAATCTAGGACACGGCGGTATTTCGATCTTCTTCATCATCGGTGAACCGCAAACTCGTGGTCCTTTGGGTTTCGAGTTGCAAATCATGTCCGTGTCGTTTTGATGAAGAAGGAAGATCATGCTGCTGCTGGACACGGACTGCTGGCTTTTTCCAGATGGACAGCAAGGGCTGCCGCACGGTTGTTTCACGGTGTAAGAATTAGATTCGTGAACGCCATTTTTCACGCAACCAATACGTTGTTGAGTGACGCAACGTTTGGGCACCGACGGACCGTCCTTCTTGCACGTCGAGTTCGATTTCCTGAGAGTGAAACTTCGGTGAGTCAAGACTGGCCTCGATTAGATATTGATCAGCAATATAGACGGTATTTTTTATTACAAAACGAAGGACGCCCGCCCAGAGATATTTAATATGTATCTTAATACTACATAGCTGTTCCCTATCTTTTTTCCATTTTATTCATGTGTTTAGATATTCCCTGGATCATCAGTGAAAGTATTAACCCACCCACCTATGGTGTGAATTTCCATTAAAAACTATCGCCTATTCAATTACAAATTCTTTCGTTTAGTTGATTAAAAATATTCCTATCAGATATTTGAAACTATGAATAATAGCAAAACAAACGAGGGCAACAAAAGAAGAAAACTGCATCAGATGATTAGAGACTAGTGAATGATAGAGGGTGGTGGAACGAACAAACCGCAAAGGACTAAATATATAAACGAAGTCTTACATGGTAGAAGTAGGACAAGGTGCGCAAGGGCTGCAGCATGGAATCGGTGGACAACGAAGAACCCTCAACGCCTCCACGTTCAAAGAGGAAACTCCTCTCAACAACGCTCGTTGTATCGCACTTTCGTACTCCGCTCGTTCTTTTATGATACGCTCGTTTTCCTTGCGAAGCCTGGCTATTTCAGCTTCCAGCTGTTTAATCGAAATATGGTATATTTAAATGAACATGTTCGAGGACGAATAAATATTTATCGTACCTCCATTTCGCGTCTCATTCCATCCTTGTCTTTTAGAACTGACTGAATAGCTGCGTCCGTGCAAAGAATTTCTATGGTGGCTGGTTGCACCGGGGCCTGTTGCATCAGCATTGGAAAATCTCTAGTTACTACTTGTTCCATGGATGTTGTTTGTACGGGTGCTGATTGTTGTCCGGGTGCTGGTTGTTGTGCGGGTGGTGGAGGTGGTTGTGGTGGTGATGGTGGTGGTGGTGGTGGTGATGGTGGTGGTGATGGTGATTGCGACGGTGGTGGTGCTGCTGTTGTTTCGACTTGTTTCTCGGCTACCGGTTGTTTCTGCAATAGAATTTTTCGTTAGAAACTCGTACGTATCAGAATACACCTTTGAAATTACTTTAGATAAGTCCGCTTTTAAGCCCGCTTCTTTTTCCTTGCATTCGGCCAACGATTTCTTGAGATTGGCGATTTCGCAAGCTCGTGCCATCAGCTCTTTGCGCAAAGCATCGAGATCCAGCATACATTGATCCAACTTGTGCTGAACCAAAGCTACCCATTCTTTTATTCGGCCCAGCACATCGGCAAACATCAACTTTGTGTGAAAGAATACATTCAGTTCGCAAGAGAAATAGTAAAATACACTTATTTCTATTTTCGTACGAGAATGAACGCGAAACGCGTTCGTTTTACGAAATTGGGAGTTTTTAACGATAACTCCATTGATTGGAATTTTACAGAACAAGCTTGTTTTATAGTATCCCTCGCTAAACACTCCCCCAAGTGTTTTCCCAATTTCATGATAATTCTACTTGCGTACAGGGCTCAACCTTTGATTCGTGCTCAAAATTGCCGCTTAACGAGGCCAATGCTTTACCAGCTTCTTGAAGATTTTTATGCACAAAGTCGATCATGTCGTCCACGTTCTTATCTCTGCGTTTATAAAATAAAAATCGTATGAGATTTTATATTAAATCGCAAGAAAATTTCCTTAGAATGATCTTGTAATAAAAGCATTTATACCCGGTTGATCCTGCAAGACAAGTGCAGCATGGTCCATTGGGAGAAACTGGAACTGCATCTTTTGGATCTTTCGGGGGCTGCGCGTCTTTAACGGTTTCCTCCTCGGCAGAGTTTTCCACTGTAACTTCTTTCGTTTCGGTTTCATTTTCGGTATTTGCGGGCTCGTCCGCCCCTCCTACTAGTCGATCTTGACTCTTCATGTCTGAATTTGATTTACGACTCGCTATACTCATCGACTTCTTAAATTTAAGACTTTTACTCGACGATTTATGACTTTCATCGACGTTATGCCCTAGAAGCGATTACAGATCATGAACTACGGTTAATCATCCTACGAAAACGTTTAATTCGATGCCCTACCACTTTCAGATAACTTTAACAAGAAACGAGACATTTTTATGTACTTGTAACATAATGATTATGAAACGTACATACAAATGATCGATTCACTAGGTAATTTACATATGGATTTTGAACGAAACTAAATACGAAACATAGATGTTGAATATTACTATAACTTTCATTTGTTTTTAATGGTATATATTCAAAAAGATCAATTTTAATGAAAGTTATACAATATTCAATGCTATAAAACATAATTAAATACAATATATAGAATATTAAAAATTTTATTTTAATTAAAGTATAAATGATGATTGAGGATATTTAAAATATAAACTTTTATATTAAACAATTACACGTGTACATTTCTCTTGATATACCAACTGTACAAGATAAGCTGTTTTTCCTTTATCTTTTTCAATAGAAAACGTCTAAATCATCTGCATATTTCCTACTTTACATTATATTACATACTATTTTCAGCTTTTCATTGACAAATATAATGAAAGGTTTCGAAATTTCATGTGTAGGTAAATGAAACTTAATGTGTATGTTCTAAGGAATCATGGTCAATTAGAGTTTAAATTGATCTTAATAATTAGATAAAATGTATGTACATATATATAATTTCAAGTGGCTTTTTTAGGTGGTGGCCTGTATACACCAACTACAACAGCATGATCTCTTTCATACGGTTCTAATGTAATTTGTTCTTGTGGTTTTAATTTGTCGGCAATAAGTTTCTTTACTTCTGACGCGAATACTGCTTCGGGTTGAGCCGTAGAATCTATACAGCTTGCCTAAAAGTATATTAGTAAAAACGTTTAACTCAAGTTTATAAAATGATAATTATTTTATTTCACGATACTTACTTTGATAGAAATGACAAAGTGACCTCCATTCCTTAGGAAATATTGAGCATTTAAAGCTACTATTCTGGCCTGATCAGGTTGTGCTACATCAGCAAATATTGTGTCCACCATGCCAACTAACATTCTGTACTTATGGGGATGCCTTGCATCTTCAATTATGGGAATAATGTTTGTCCGTTTCTTAGCAACATTTATGAGATCTCTACCAGATCTGTGAGAAAATTCTACAGCATACACCAGTCCTTCCTAGGATAAAATTTCATAATTATATGTTGCAAGAATATGCATCAATTAAAATAATAAAGTATTAGTTTGTACACTCGATCTTTTAAAATTAAATAAAAATATATTTAATTCAATGGAAAAACGAGTATATGAATTTTATAGCATAACTTCGACACCAAATTAGTGATCATACACTAAATTGGCTCTAATTGTATGCATGATTTCCATATGTGTTAAAAAGAATTTGTATAAACTTACTGGTCCTACAACATCTGCCACATGTGATACTGTAGTTCCAGATGCAGCACCCAAGTATAAAACTTTGCTTCCAGGAGGCATGTAAATTTGATCTATTCCTCCAAGTATGGCTGCAGCTAATTTTGATCTAAATGGATTCCATACTCTATACTCAATCTTTTCTCCATTTTGTCCCTGCAATATTTTAATGCCCAATTATTACATGCTTCTATAAACCATGATATCAAGTACTTGAACTTTTCTGCATACCTCAACACTAATTCTCTTTTCACCATATACTTCTGAACCTGGTACTAAATTTAAAGTAACTAATGCATCTTCCTTTCCTCTAGCTATGAAGACACCCTCATGGCGATGGGGTTCTATGACAACAGTTTTGCCACCTTTGAAACCACCACCTCCACGTCCTCTTCCTCCACGGCCACCACCACCGCGTCCACGTGGAGTACCACCACCTCTTCCACCTCCTCTACCTCCACCTCGACCACCACCTCCTCTGCCTCCTCCTCCACCACCTCTTCCACCTTTAAATCCACCACCGCCGAAACCTCCTCCTCCTCCTCCTCCACCTCCTCCTCGACCTCCTCCTCCGCCTCTACCTCCCCTAAATCCACCACCACCTCCACCTGGTGAAAATCCTGGAATTCAACAAATAATAAATATAATATATTTTTAAACAATTTTGTACTACTTCCATATAAATATATCCTATACACAGTATGCACTTTTTTTTATTTTCGTATAAAAGCACAAATATATTCGAAAACTAGGTTAGAATACAATATTAGTATAAATATGAAAATTACTATTTATCTGACTTAAAGATTTATATATGTGAATAAAAAATAAATGATTAAAGTTAAATAACGATGTATACCCTATTCAATTAACACAAATACATAGTATCGGTATAAAATGAGTAGTTGTTCTTACGTTATGTTGTAACAAGTTTTATTCTAATATTAAATATCTTAACTTTTATAAAAATTAAATCTGAGTATGCTTTATTAAGGCCAGTATTAATTACCTGGTTTTCCCATTTTAAGTAATAATATTTAAATAATATTACTCAATGTATTTCAGCTCAACTCTCCATACACGTGTACCGAAGACGCCAAATTCTCACGGAAACGACGAGGGTTCTTCAAACATCTTCCGGTTTAGCCGGTATATCGCATTTACCTCGTATCGATATATATATATATCGATTAGTACTACAACAGAAACGCTCAAAAATTTATGTTTAGTAAATAATATATCATAAATTTATTTTAAAAAATCAGTATAAAATGAAATTAAGGAATTACATTGTAATTATTGTTTATAAATGAAAAGTTAAAATTTATTTTCTTAGCGTCAAAAAAATATTGTTTTATGAACACAGCGTATTCTGATCCTTGAAGCGCGTAAAACCTTGAGTACGCGACGAGCCGGCTTGGTATTACGCGTTATGTTCCGTCGGAGTAACGTTGCGCATGTAACCAAAACTTTGTATATAAATGAAATTACTACGTATAAATCTGTTTTTTATACGATAGAAAATATAAAAATATGAAGTAAATATGAATATTTATTTAACAGAATTGTTTAACTTCCTAAAATAAAATATTTACCACGTATTTATGTTTACAGAATCAGCGTTGACGGTTTACTTGTATATTTTCCGTATGATTATATTTATCCAGAGCAATATGCATATATGCTCGAGCTCAAACGGGCCTTGGATGCCAAAGTATTTATTAAATGCATTTTTTATTGACTATACTTTATACTAGTAACTACATTTGTAACTGATTAAATTTTCCTTTATAAATTTTAGGGCCACTGTTTACTGGAAATGCCCTCAGGCACTGGCAAAACGATAACTCTTTTATCACTGATTGTGGCATACATGCTAGAAAATCCATTAGACATTACAAAATTAATTTATTGTTCTCGCACAGTACCAGAAATAGAAAAGGTCATTGAAGAATTAAAAAAGCTTATGGACTATTATGAAAAGGATGCAGGAAATAAACCAAAAATTGTTGGACTAGTACTTAGTTCAAGAAAAAATATGTGTATTCACCCTGAGGTAATTTATGTCATATTCATATAATTGTAAGATATTTATTCATGCATAAATGTCTTTATAATGGATGGATTAGGTAAGCAGAGAACGTGAAGGCAAAATTGTTGATGGACGTTGTCATGCTTTAACAGCATCATATGTCCGTGAGAGACATAATTATGATGAATCTACACCAATTTGTAACTTTTATGAAGGATTTGATATGGAAGGCAAAGAGCAACTAATGCCACCAGGCATATATTCTATTGATGATTTGAAAGAATATGGGAGAGACCGAAATTGGTGTCCATATTTTCTTGCAAGGTTTACAGTAAGCATCTTTAAAAATAAGTTGTACAGCATTATACTAAAAATATCATTAACTTTTATTCTTTCATTTCAGATATTACATGCTCAAATTGTAGTATACAGTTATCATTATTTACTAGATCCTAAGATTGCAGAGAGTGTATCAAAAGAATTAAGTAAAAGTTCTGTAGTTGTCTTTGATGAAGCTCACAACATAGGTACATTTCATCTAATATTTTAAATTATACAAAAATCACAGAAATCTAACAATTTTATTGATTGTAGATAATGTATGTATTGATTCAATGAGTGTAAAGATAAATAGGAGAATTTTGGAAAAAAGTACTGCTAATATACAACTTCTTGAAAAAACAGTGGCAGAGTAAGTCCAATTGCATATTCTATACAACAATATAATATTAAGAATTATTGTTAATATTTGTAATTTAGGATGAGAGAAGATGATGCAAATAAATTAAAAGAGGAATATGAAAGATTGGTAGAAGGATTAAAGGATGCACGTGTTGCAAGAGAAACTGATATTATCCTAGCTAATCCTGTTTTACCAGATGAAGTTTTAAATGGTAAGTTCTGTAATTCAAATATCTTCAAACTTAAATTTATGCTTCACATTTTTTACAGAGGTGGTTCCTGGTAATATAAGAAACGCAGAACATTTTATTTGTTTCTTGAAACGATTTGTAGAATATTTAAAAACGCGTTTGCGCGTGCAACACGTGGTTCAAGAATCACCCGCCGCATTTTTACGAGATGTTCAATCAAAAGTTTCGATAGAACGCAAACTGCTAAGATTTTGCGCTGAACGATTGGGTTCTTTTCTACGTACTATGGAAATAACGGACCTAACCGATTTTTCACCAATAATTTTGGTGACCCATCTAGCAACATTAGTTTCCACATACACTAAGGGATTTACAATTATAGTAGAACCATTCGACGACAAATCGCCTACAGTTTTAAACCCAATTCTTCATTTTAGTTGTTTAGATTCGTCAATCGCAATGAAACCTATATTCGATAGGTTTCAATCGGTAGTTATTACTTCAGGGACATTGTCTCCCTTAGATATGTATCCTAAAATTCTGAACTTTCATCCAGTTATAATGTCATCTTTCACAATGACACTAGCCAGACCTTGTCTCTTGCCTATGGTAAGCTAATATCACTTCTATTGAAACGACGATGTCACCAGGAAAATAATATCATTTAAATATCAGATTGTAGCAAAAGGCAACGATCAAGTTACAATTTCGTCAAAATACGAAACGAGAGAAGATGTTGCAGTTATAAGAAACTATGGCCAGTTGCTAGTTGAATTTGCTGCCACCGTTCCCGATGGTTTAGTGTGTTTCTTCACGTCTTATTTGTACATGGAATCCGTAGTAGCTGCATGGTTTGTATTTATTTTATTATGCTTAAGAAGACATATCTACATCCATATTTTTATAGGTATGACCAAGGAGTGGTGGATCAACTTCAGAGGCATAAATTATTATTTATTGAAACTCAAGATTCTGCGGAGACAAGCTTAGCCTTAATAAATTATATAAAAGCTTGTGAGAACGGAAGAGGTGCTGTTCTTCTTTCTGTAGCGCGTGGAAAAGTATCAGAAGGGGTTGATTTTGATCATCATTTAGGAAGAGCTGTTTTGATGTTCGGGATACCTTACGTATACACACAGTCGCGTATTTTGAAAGCGCGGTTGGAGTATCTTCGAGATCAATTTCAGGTAAATTTTTAAATAATGTATGTGAAGATTATAAATATTGATATTGTTAACATTAATACATTCTCAGATCAGAGAAAATGATTTCTTGACATTTGATGCAATGAGGCATGCAGCACAATGTGTTGGAAGAGCGATCAGAGGCAAAACTGATTATGGTATAATGGTGTTCGCCGATAAGGTAATGGTTTATCAATTATTTAATTATTTAAGGTAATGATCAATTATTTTACCTTATCTATCTGTTTTAGAGATTTGCAAGAATAGATAAGCGAAGTAAATTACCAAAATGGATACAGGAACATCTGACTGATAATCTGTGTAACTTGTCAACCGAGGAAGCTGTACAGGTAAGGTATGAGGGTTAAAGGTTACGAAATAAATATTAATTAAATACATCATTTTTAGATAAGTAAACGTTGGTTACGACAAATGGCTCAACCATTTACGCGCGAAAATCAATTAGGATTATCGTTATTGACACGAGAACAACTTGAGAAAGAAGAATATGGTAAAATTGAACAAACGGCACAACAAAATTAAATATTTTAATATTGTATTTATAACAAATTGTTTGTGCCATTCTTAGATACGATGTGTAGAAACATAAATTTGTACTTTGTATTATAGTAAGTATAAAATACAACAGTTATAAAGTATTGTAACAAAAAAAATAACTTTTTTAACAATACACAATTTTTATAAACTAAAATTTTGTAAAAAATACAAAAATGATAAAAAATCATCTTAAGTCTGATAAATTATTAATAGGGTATAAAAGGTGTCCTTGCAATTAAAAAAGTTTAATAACAAAGTACGGTGATGCAGTTTTAACAGTGTACAAAATACAATTATATTTATAAACAATTCATTAAATATCACCACCTCACAATAACCTGATCTCCATCTTGTATGGAATAATAGCTAAGTTCCTGAAGCGGTTTGTCCAAAGGAATTTCACCTTTTGAAAGCTAAAAAGAACATGTACAATAGTACATTATGTACAAAATATAAATAAATAGAAATATATAATTACATTTTTCTGTATAAACGAGAGCGTTGGAATTTTTCCTCCAGTTCTGAAAAGCCGTTGTGTAAGTCCGACCAATTTCTGAACTTCCATGTCTTTTAAAAGTTTCCTTTTAATTCCTTTAGGTTGATTTGGATGGTCAGGACACGCAAACTCTACTGTTATAACATTAGAAATCATTTGCACGTCCGACTTAAGCGATGGAATATCAGAAATTCCGTGTGCTAAAAATAATATTAATTTGTAATTACTTTTATAACAATTGCAGTACTATTATTTTTACATACTTTTAACCAGTGATGGAAATCGAGGGTGTTCGATTATAAACTGATATCTTTTCTCAGGATTATTTTCAGTTTCAATCCATCTTGGTAAGTATAGTTTCATGTAATCGTATTCTGCACCCCGTCTTTCATCCCTTATAATTTCGCTACCATTCAAAGATCGTAATTTTGAGATTCTTGCTATTACTAACTCACGTGTAGTTTCCACATTCTCATTTTTTAAAACTGGATTTTCTTTCAATTTTAAATCTTCTAAATTATTAAGTTTTTCTAATTCTGATATAGACCTCCACTATAAATTTCAATCGGGTTATTTTCCTTTACAATATTGAGATATTTATATAAATACTTGTTTTACCTCTGATATGTTATTGTGCGATATATGCAATTGCCGTAAATTAAAAAAGACCGCAGTTTTTGCTGTTGGTTCAACAGATGGAAATCTTATTTTGTCTATTTGATTCGAATTTAAATTGAGATATTCTAAACTGTAAAATAAAATTTTTCAACATGAACTTTTTATGCTCCTAATAATTTTGAATGATTTATTGTACTAAAGGATGTAATAAATAATTATGATTTGTATGCAACCAAATAACTTACCATGATAATGAACCTAATTTAAGAACTTCATCCCAATTGGATATCAAATTTCCTTCAAGTGTTAAGTTACATATTTTCATTAAGTTATCATCTTCTAATGGTTTTTGTATAATACTGACAATATTAAAGGAAAGTGAAAGTTCTTGCAAGGATGAAAACATGCACATACATTGTTGAATATCAAACCAATTATAATTCATTTTTGCCATGGTTAAGGATTTAACAGTTAAAAATGAATTACTTAATACTTTCATATCCTTTTCAGTCGGTAAACAATTTTCACTAAACAGAGTAATACAAAACAAAGAGTTGTGGTAAAGACAACTACTCTATAATAATGAATTTCATTAATAGTTAATTTACCTAACATCGAGACGAACAAGAAAATCAAGTTGACAGCAGATATCTGCTATTGTTTGCCAACTATTTATTAAATTTCTAGATATATCTAATTCTTCTATATTTGGGCATAATGCTTTTAATTCACCAGGTTCACCAGCATCACTAATACATTGCTCTCTCAATCCCACCATTTTTAATTCATCAAATTTGCTTTGTTTTTTATTTACTTTGGAGAAACCCACAACTTCTAAGAATGGAGCATTAATCTCTTTTTGCAAGTTTGTTAACGTATCTCTATCAATTCCTGCTAGTTCATCATTGATAAAACCATACCGCATTTTGATAGCTTCTGGGCAAGAGATTCCAAATTTTGCTTTACCTGGACGTATAAATGAACCAGATGTAAGGTGCCTGAGACATAAAACGTTTGATTTATTTTACCATTACAAAATACAATATTATTTCTTTATATGATCTTACCTAGCTTTAAAATATTCTATTCCTTCATATGTGCCATTATGTTTACCACGAGCTGGATCATCCCAATCTATACCAAGCCACAATCCTTTAGTATTACCAACAGGGCCACAGTACTTTAATGTACCTTGATATCCATCACAGTCAATTCGGCTGCCAATTTCATATTTTTTATCTTCTACCATACTAAAAAGAAAGGAAACATTTTAATAATGTTCATGCTGTAAAATATTACTATAATACACTTGTTTTTTTTAAATCTTGACATATTATTTTAAAGCTATGATTTTTATCTTTTTTATAACTGAATAACAATAATTATTAAACATGTATATTTTATAATATGGTTTGTTACTTAACCTCAATGTAATAAATGGTCATTGAAAATTGTAAAACAAATAAAGTATTAATATTATATAAATAGAAAAATTTGACAAGAACTATTATTGCAGATAATACTTATGATGAATAGCAGTGACTATACAGATATGATTTAACCAAAATTAAAAGTTATATACGGCAATATGACATTTCTTTATTGTGTATAATCCCGATTCCTAGGAACTTTGTAGTATAAGATACTCCACTTACTCCATCTAATAGTACTGTTTTCATGTGAAATTTTATACGTGTGTACATATACGTATATATAATCAGAAACATACACAGTTTCTGTGACAAATATTACAGTGATTAAGTTAACATAGATGTTTACTTTATCGACTTTATTCATTGTGATTTTATCGACTGTGCTAATTATATATTAACTTACAACTTTGTCGATCGATAATAGATGACACCATAGATCTTATGGATCAATTTAATTTTCAAAAGCTACCGAGAGTGAAATTTTACCCTATGCGAATTTTAATTTATATGAACATATTACGGAATATAATTTAATTATAATAGCTAACAATATTATATATACGCAAATCACATGTATGCCCAATGTAATTTTATTTATGATATTTTTGTATCTATTAAAATACATTTATTACTATTATAATATCTTTATTGCACACGGTTTGTACATGCATCCAACAGCAATTAATTGTAAAAGTAATAAAGAGCTGTCAAAAATATAAAAGAATGGTGCAAAGGCAAGGTACAAGTTTTCATTATTTTAAATATAACCTAGAAATTGAAGGTATTTAAAAGAATTGTTCCACATAACAAATATTAATGATTTAATACTATATTTGCAAAATTCATTGGACTTAAAATTTCAATCCAATAGTCATCTGGATCTTTAATCACAGCATATCCTTTTATCCTAGTATTGCTAAGTTTCTTTACAAATGTAACATTCAATCTCTCAAATCTTTCACATGCTTTCTCAATGTCAGGTACTGCAATTCCAATATGGCCTGTGAATTAAAAATAAGTATATGTTATTACTATTATTACACTTTATCTTTCTACTATGTAATACTTAAAATATATTACCAAATCCTTGAGGATTTGTGTTTCCATTATGAAACTTAGTATCAGGATCAGTTTCTGTTCCCCAGTTACTGTAAGGAAATGTTGATATTCATTCTTCCTTTAAAGTTTAAGTTCATATGCTACTAATCTATGGTAATATTAATTCTTTATTGTACATTAATTTTGAAACCTACTGAGCAAGCACTATAGTGGCTCTTTGGTTCAATGTCCATTCAATACTTTCTCTTCTATCAGTAGGTATATCCTTAGGATTTTCATATCCCAAAAGATACCAAGATTGTTTGTTTTCAGGAAAATCGATTTTCTGTAATAAATGCATACCGAGTACTTCGGTATAAAATGGTAATGATATTCTGGGATCTTTAATACGATACATTGTATGCTGCATAAAATAATTATTTGTTGCAGGATCAGGTTCTTTACATAATTCACGTGTTTCACTATTTGTTAATCCTGAAGGTTCACCCATCTGAAAAAAATATAAATTTTACATAAATATTACTGTAAAATCTATTGAAATATAAATAATTATTAAAAAATTTAATTTTAATGTAACTTAACTTGTGGATAAAATATTATTTTTCATGGATACCTTAATGCCAAAGTTTCTTTTTTATAAAATATAAATAAATTGAAAATGTTTTCACAAAATTTGAGTGTTATTGTTTTATGTTGTGTACCGTATTTAAACAGAATAGGTTAAATTACGAATGTATTGAAGTTGTCACTACAAAATTGTTGTATCAATAACAACATAAAATGATTATTTATATGTATATAGCAACACTTATACTATTTTCTGATTTTTACCTTTTAGAAAGTAATAAATACAACAATTAACACTTAGTCACACCCTTATACACGAAATCAAAGTGTATGAAAGATTGCACGATCTACTTCCATCTTCAAAAAGTGGAATATCTTTCATTGAGTGCAGTGAGGTTGTATAGGTGTGTTGTGATGTCTGCTTTACCTTGATGTGTCTTATCTGTCAAACCGAATAAGTTGTAATCAAGCATTTACGTATTTAGATAGTAGAGACAGCAACAACTTTAACTAAATTGTTAAGAATATGGCACATTGGTTTCATCGAAATGTTTTAAAAGCAACAACAAATCAAAAATTTGAATTGAAAATAAATAATCCTACTGATGCTACAAGGAAACTATGCAGGTTAGCTATATTTAGGGGCATAATAAAACGCATTTTGTTCTTCCTGCATTTAATTAATATTTTATATGTCATTATTTCATAATATGCTCATGTAAAATAATAAAACTGTATAAAATACAATCAATTACTTTATTTTAAAAAATTATATTGTACTTGCAATTATTAATACATTATTTTTCAATGCAAATTTATTTAACTTTCTTATCTTTTAGTGATTTAAAGCTATCAAGGAATCGACTTTTGGATGTGATAAAAAATCCAAATAATTCCAGTGATACTATAGAACCAGCTTTTCATAGTTATTTAAGTTTATTATATGGATTTATATGGGAAATAAATTCAACAGCAGAGCAAGATCAACATGTTGGCAGACCAAATCCTAGTAAACTTAGAAATGTTCTTGTATATAAATGGACACAAACATTATTGGGAACAAACACTTAGTAATATATTTTTATATATATTATATAAATAAGTATAAATATTAAATATGATTTAAAATATTACTTCTTTATTATAGTTCCAGTGCTGATTCTGTATATGAAGCAGCTAACATGAGCGTAAATGTAGGACTTTGGTTTATGAAACATGCTGCAATGATAGCTGCTAAAGATGAGTAAGTATAATAAATCTTAGTGGAAGATAATGAAGAAGGTAAAATAAACATTGTAAAAAGTATAATTCAGTAAAAATATAATTTAGCATAAATATGAATGAGGCTAAAGATGTACACACAATGCTAAGGAGGGCTGCAGGAATATTTACTTTTGTACAAACAGAATTTTTACCACAATTAGCAAATCCTCCACCATTAGGAAGTGATTTAGATCCAAGAATACTAAATGCATATGTAAATCAGTGTACAGCAGAAGCCCAAGAAGGTTGTATATCATCTAAATATGTACCAAAATCATTTTTACTGTTACTGATGAATATAAATTTTTATTTCTAACATTATAGTGACAGTAGCAAGAGCAGTAGAACTCAAGCATAATGCTAGTCTAATATCAGCATTAGCTAATGAAACAAGTAAATTATTTTTGGATGCTGCAAATACTTTACGACCATTTAAACCAGAAATAACAGCTCAGTGGATTAAATACTTAGAATTCAAAGCAGCTTTTTACCAATCTTATGTAGGTGGTATGTTGTAACCATTAAGTATACAAAATTAAAATATCTGTTTTTTAATTTGACTTTATAGGCATATAATTATTGTGGTGAAAATTTATTGGCTATGGATAAATGTGGAGAAGCAATCAAAGCTTTACAAGAAAGTGAGACTTGCTTAAAGAAAGCAAAATTATTATGTCAAGAATATGGAAAAATAAATGGACCAGCACATAAAGTAAAGCCAGATGAACATACTGTATTTAAAAGATTAGCACCCATAGTAAAACTTACTCTCGATAAATGTAATCGAGAGAATGGTTTAATGTAAGTATTTTGTGTATATACATATAAAAACAAATTTTTAAATAAAACTTGGTTGTATTTTATATTTTACAGCTACCATCATAAAATACCCGGAGAAGTTCCAACATTAGACACTAAGGCCACCTTTGGTTTAGTGAGTCCTATTGATTTTCAAATGCAATCATATCATCCTATATGGAATTTAGACGTGTATAAAACATTAGCGGGATTATCCTCTGCAAAACTTGAAAAAGAACAAAATTTACCTCCTGTTAAGGAAGATGCAATCCACCATAGCACTAAAGATCCAAAAAATGCAAGTGGTTGTATATTACAGTAGACTTCTGTAATGCAAAAATATAAGTAGTAAATTA
The DNA here is from genome assembly GCA_022405125.1 of Anthidium xuezhongi. NCBI lineage: Eukaryota > Metazoa > Arthropoda > Insecta > Hymenoptera > Megachilidae > Anthidium > Anthidium xuezhongi. The sequence continues at coordinate 8,645,711 of CM039637.1, forward strand.
AATTTACTGCTACTTTATCCTAATCATTTTAAATGCTACTATAAAATTAAAGCTTTAATTTATTTTTTAAAAACATAATATGTGTATGTACAAATTGATTACTTAGTATTTAATTAGCATTTAAATGTTTTTATTTAACGCTATACACAAGTAATCGCTATTTTTAATCAAGAACTATTGCAGCTATTAAATTATTGACATAAGTGAAATAGTTTTAGATGTATATCCACATGTTTTTGTTTGTATATTTGTTAAACTTTATTTCGTTTCATTTATAATGTGCAATATGAAACTATTATATGTGTGGTTTATTGGTTTTTGCAATTAGTCCATAAATCAGTTTTTTAATCATTCTATTTTTACAAAATTCATAAAATATAAATCATATTTTTCATACTAATTTATTTGAATTTTAATATAAGAAATAATCAGTATTTGAAAAGCAACACTTATTTTACAATAAATGTAATGATAAAAGAAAATTTTAGCAAATATTTACATAATGAGATGTGACTGTTTTTGTATGAAATATTTTATACAAGATGTTGTTTCAACAAAGTATTTTATGTATTCAAACCAAATACTGTAAGCAATACATAAAGAAATTTTATACCTATAGAAACTATTAAAAAAGAATGATTATACTATGGTTAATAAGCTTGCTTCTGACTTACATATATCAAAATTCAATTGGTGCACCTAATTGTAATTATACTACATGTAATTGTTATTAATAATAATGTAATTATTATTAATTATACTAAATACGAATGAATTGTGTATTTATTTTTCAAATATTAGTACTAAGTATTAAAATTTATAAATAAAGGATGCATAATAATTAGAAAAAGATAATGTAGTGATGATTGTTAATTCAGTCTTTTAAATGTGTATATAAGTAAAAATTAACAATTTATAAGTGATATTTTGATTTTGAGACAAAACAATTTCAGTTGTTTAAATACCCCGCCATATGTATTGAATATTTCATTCAACGCACACATTAAAAAAACATAAACTACATGTCCTTTCAGTTTTTGATTACGTAGTCGGAGCGATATCGGCCGTCATTCCAGTTGGTTGCTTTCAGTCTGATCACATTCTCTACTGTCGTGTTGTTCTAAGAAGATGGCGTGTATAAGAATGTAGTATTACATACATTTTATATTAATTGTTTTCACGATCTGCTGCAGTGTCAGTAACTGTGAAATACGCTACATACAAAAAAATTGACAACTATTTTACATATTGTTTGTAACTTATTAAAGTTGTAAGTACCTGCTGGAGGTTACTTACAAGTGAGTGAAAGTTGTTCGTGTCTTTGACCTAAATCAGTTCCCTTTTGTCCTTTAAAAAGAATGTGCATTTGACACATTTCGAAATAGAATAAGTTTGTTACATAATAATTATCGTTGATAAAATCGTATTGTAAATCGATATACGAAGGATAAAGAAATTTAAATTTCTGTGATGACGAGCACGGATACACGTGACGTAATACGAGTTGGATCTCGGAAAAGCGAGGTAAATGTATAAACATTAATTTCTCCTTTAAAAGGAGTATATTTTTAACACGTGTTATACTATTATTTAATACTGTCATTTATAGAAACTTATGTAATTAAAATAATAGAAGCGACAGCAATCGGGCAAATACATTTTAAAATTATTTTTAACATAGATAATAAAAATATATTTCATTTTGAATAATTGAATAAATGACTATTTCTTATATTGTTAAAAGAATAGAAATTTGTATGTCATTTTAAGATGATGTAATGCATGAACAGTAAAATGTTGAGAGTGATATTTATCATTCCTAATTCTCACATTACTCAGCACTTTTTGATAGTATTTGATAGATTAATGGGTATTTAAATACAATATTTATTTTGGCTTAAACAACAGTGTTTTAATCAATTTTATAATCTGACGGTACAAAAATATGACAAAACTGTACATTTAATAAAAATATAAATTTTACATTATATATTTATATAAAATACTTGTGATTGTTTCAGTTGGCTCTGATTCAAACAAAATATGTAATAGAATGTTTAAAAGAATATCATCCAAAAAAGGAATTTCAAATAGGTAAGTAAAAACTTTTTTGTTACAATAAAAGAAAATACATATGTTAATTTTTATCAAATTTTAATTAAATACCATAATTTGCAGTTACAATGAGTACCAAAGGAGACAACATCTTGGATAAATCTTTACCAAAAATTGGAGAAAAGTCTCTCTTTACAGAAGAGTTGGAACTTGCTTTAGAAAGTGGTGGTGTTGATTTTGTAGTGCATTCATTAAAAGATTTATCTACAACATTGCCAGAAGGAATGGCTTTAGGGGCAATATTAAAGTAAGTATAAAGTTAAATTAATAATGTTAACTGAATTTTGACATGCTATTCATGCTTTGCCATTCCAAAATAGAGGAACACATATCTGAAATTTAAATTTGCAATAAAATTATCATATTCATGAAAGAAACATACTGCATACTAAAAGTGCATACTGTTTATATATTAATATTTTAACCATACATTGTTCAATATATTACTTTTGTATTTCTCTTTTTTTTACTTTACATTTCAACTTTTAAAATTAACTTTACTGTCTCATTAAATATCTATAGAAAAATAAAATAAAATTTGTATTGGTTTATTCACATTTATAGACGTGAAGATCCATGTGATGCAGTTGTTATGTCTAAAAAATATAAAGACAAAACATTATCTACTTTACCAAAAGGCAGTGTTATTGGTACTAGTTCATTGCGTAGATCAGCTCAATTAGCCAGAAACATGCCACATTTAAAAGTAGAAAATATTCGTGGTAATTTAAATACTAGACTAAGAAAGTTGGATGATGAAAATGGACCATTTGCAGCTATTATTTTGGCAGCTGCTGGCTTGAAGAGAATGAACTGGCAGCATAGAATAAGTCAGGTAATTTTCATTTCAATTCTTCATATAAAATTATTAACTTTTGATACTTTGTTTATGTATGCTTGTGGTTTTTACAGTTATTAGAACCAGAGGACACATTGTATGCTGTGGGACAAGGTGCATTAGGTGTTGAATGTAGAGAAGCGGATCGGAGAATATTATCTCTTTTAGAACCATTGTATGATGTGGATACAACTTTAAGATGTGTGTGTGAACGTTCGTTTCTAAAAACCTTAGGGGGTGGATGTTCTGCACCAGTTGCTGTTTCTTCAACTTTAGAAAATAAGAGTTTAACTATTACTGGTGCTGTGTGGTCCTTAGATGGACAGAAACTTGTTAAAGATACCTTTAAAAGTAAACTTTATATACCTGATGATGATGGAGAACCTCCAAAGTAAGTAAACATAGATGAATACTAGAATCCTATTAAAAAAATTGATAAATATATATGATTATTCATATAAAATTAATTTCTTACATAAGACACCTACATTTATTACAGAAAATGTCCGTATCGAGAACCAAAACTTTACTGCAGTGTTGTACCTGGTAAAGTAAGTGATCTGAGCCTTATAGGCGCTGAACAACTTGGTAAAGACCTTGCAAAAAGTCTTATAGACAAAAATGCTCTTGATATAATGGAAGAAGCTAGAAACGAAGTTTTAGGTTTAAAATAGGATTGGTAAATATTAACACAAAATGAAGTTTTCTTGATGGTGAAAACATTTCAAAAATGTATATAGTAAGAATGAAATTTCATATTTGATCAGTATAAGAAAGTACAAAATATTGAAAAAAGAATCCATAATACCCTTGTTGTACAGTTTGTTATAATTTAAATGTTTATCAGTGTTTTTGTCTCATTTAGCAGCTCATAATTTGGCAGTTATACAAACGTTATACGATTCTTTTGTCGCTCAAATTTTTTTTATACTTACTATAGATGTAAAAATATTGCTTGAATATTTTCAATAGTAGAATCAGTTTGTGAAAAAGCTATACACTGCCATATTTTTATTTTCAAATCATGTGAAATGATGTATTGCTTGAATGATTGTGTAATATATTAAAAGAGTAACAAATACAAGTGTTATATTTGAGACTATTTCATGTAAATATTATCCTTCTTTTTAACAGATGTCATGATCAAGAAAACTAAATTATTTTATATTAGTAAATAATGTTGCAATAAAATATGTTTAAAAGATATGCTATGAAAACATGTTTAGGAATTTGTTATATTATATTATGTTGTTTTAATAATTGTTTTTATCTGGATAATTTATAAAAAAGAATCTTGTACAGTTATAATGCACATTATAATTACAATTGTATATAGAAGGGAATTAAAGGAAATAAAAATTATATATTATATATTGATCTATAAAAGGATGAAAAATTTCTTAACAATTTGACTTTCATATCCTTAATTTTTTAACTGTATAAATAATATATTATATTTATTTATTTTTTTTAATATGAATTATTTTACGTGTACAAATAATTTGAAATGCAATAAGAATTATTGAACTTATTTTTTTCTTTTATTAGTAACATTTAATTTGTTTTCACACTATACAGTTATTAAGAAAAACAGTTTTTATTTTGATGCTAAGGTATAAACTATAATTCTTTCTTATTGCCCTTAGTTTATAAGAATAGACAACATTTTTTATACAAAAAAATAATTATAAAGTGTTTAATATGCTAGTGAGTACCGTTGAAAATAATGTCATGTACATATTCTTAAGATAATACATCTATTACAAGGATGTAAAGTTCATATTCACAAGTTAGAATACATGTTTGCATGAATTTGTGCAAATTCTATAAAATATATTTATTATGAATATATATTCATAATATATATATCTATATAGAGATAGCTGTATTGTTGTAGTTATTTGTAAATGTTGTTAAGAATAAGCATATTGCTTCAAGATCACATTTCATATGAATTCCTTATTCAGAAAGCATAATGTTCAAACATGTTATCATTAATGCATAAAATTATTCTGAAATTCTTATAAAATAAAACATGTTATTAAACTTTTGTGTTAGTTCAATTACTTTACTTATTGATTAGTTTCTCATTTTTTTATCTTCAAGTTGCTAAACACTTAACAAATATGAACAATTTATTACAGTCATATTATGGAAAGAGATTAAGAATATCTTGTGTGACTAGAGATCCTTCTAAGTTTTATGTACTACATATTTGTTGCCACCTTAAGTAAAAATACTTATATGACTTAGTGTGGCAGTCAACCTGTTGAAAATTATTATTGTGATGTTTGAAAATGAAATTATATTTCAGAAATGAATATAAAAGATCTTTCTACTAGAAATTTAAATGCACATAAATGTATATCATATTCTTAATTACTAACATGTAATTATTAAGGAGTATGGAAGTTTAATCAAGGAGAACATGCTATATAATTAAAGAGTTTGACCAGATTAAAGTCACACAAATGTCTACATTATCAAAAAAAGCATACACTTCTACTAATTGTTAGATTTTATTTTAAAAGTCAACGTAATTTTTAATATTATTTTATTCAACATCTTCCTCAGCCATTGCAGTTTGAGCTGCTAGTTTCTGTAACAATTAAAAAAACAAAATTTTCTCACATTCCTTACCTTATCCAAAAATTATTTTGTAATACATACATGACTAATAGCTGGTAATCGCTGCAATAAAAGATGAAAGACTTGTGGTGGCAGTGTTTTTTGAAGAATTTGTAATAATTGTGTAGATTGTCCACCAACTGCAACTGCATTTGCTATATGCTCAATTCCACCTTCTATATCACCGTACGCAAGCATCTCTTCTCCAAGTTGAACCTAATAACAATAACATCACATTATAAACATACTTTCACAAATATGAAGTTATTAATGTGTAACAATGTATTAAAACATATAATATTAACCTCTTGTAGGAAAAACTTTTGTACAACTTCATGATCTTTCAAATTGGGAATTTTTGAATTAGCTCTCTGGGCTTGTTTTTTAGCTTTCCTACCTACAAATACAAAATTAAACAAATTAAATATATACATTATTAATACAAATGAATTTCAAAACATTAATAATATTATAAAATGTAATTTTTTGAAAATACTTGTAATTCTTACAAGTATTCTTTGTACACAATCACATATAAAATCAATTGAAACTTTGTCACATGGTTTGTATATTCGTTACCGAATGAAGAAAACTATAGCTTTACTTACGTTCACGCAATTTCTTTTTGAAATCTGGATCGCTACGACGCTTTTGATCGAAGTAAAAGCAGTACCCAACAAATATTCCGGCTATTCCAACAGCGATACCTACTGCAGCTTTTGAAATCATGGTGATTCTAATATATAAATTTAAATCTTACAATAAAGAAATTTGCAAACTCCTCATTGCCTCTTCGGTCACCCTAGAAAAGGCTGCGTCTCACTGCGTCTGCTATTAAACGCACGGAATGTAGCAGCAGAAACAGGGTTTCAACATTTGCTTTAAAATGTTGCGATATATTTAATAAACTCCCTAGTTTGATAACCACTTTGAGAGAATTTTATAAATTTTTTATTTAATTTCTGTGACAAATAACATTTGTATATACGTATAATTTGTTAATACAGATTTTAGCAATCTCTTTTTCATATTTATTACATAATTAAGCACGTGCTATCACATGTTTGTTTTTTTTGCAATATTTAAACCTGTATTTCTTTAAAATAATGACGAAAGTAATAAATAAAAATGATATTATAATTTGAAATTAAGATTATGATTTATTAAATAACATGTTACGTACACATGCGCAAGGATTTATAAAATCTCTAATCAGAATTGTAATCGAGAATGCGCGCCAGAATATGGGCTCAAAGAGCTACAAGTTTGTAATGAGAGATGTAACAACGTATATATACATTTAGTTATTACATGTGTTACAAGTTATAAATAATGCCACTAATAAAAAAACCTATGCGTTATGCTCATCCAGAAGGACATACACATGTTTGTTATTTCACTGGTGAAAAGTAAGTGAAGATATAAGTATAAAGAAATATTTTTTATTTAACTTTCAGTGGCAGTATTAATTAATATTTACAATCATAATTTTTATCATTGCATCCAAAAATGTTTAAGTTATTGAAATCAAAAAGCTAAAAAGGAATGTGAAAAAGAACAAAAATGTTTTAATAATATTTATATTTACAGAAGAGGGTTTGTTACTTGTGGATCAGATGGAGATGTTCGATCCTGGTTAAACTTGATGGATGATGATCCAGCTGCAAGTTGTGTTTCTGAACAGGCTATATCAGTTATATCAAAGGTATAAATATATAATGGAATTTTTAAGCTTGGAGCTTAATTGCATATGTATTTATTTTTAGAATGGAAAAATATTTGTTGGCAATGATAACAATACTGTTCAAATACTTAATTATCCTGATCTTGAAAAAGAAGGGATAGTTACTAGGTTTTCAGCCCCTGTATCAGCATTAGCAACATCAAAGGATAGTAATATTATAGTATCAGGGGCTTGGTATGTGGCATAATAACTATTATAATAATTCTTATTGATATAATAAACTCATATAATGTAATAGTTCATTCATGTTATAGTGATATGAGAATTCAAGTTACTAATATCAGTACATCAAATAATGTAGAATTATTAGGACATGAAGCACCTATATTGGGTTTATCATTAGATCCCAAGGAAGAATTTGTGGTGAAGTATATTTAATTATTTAACTTTTTATTTCTGTTCACTGGCAATAATCATTGCAAAAAATATAATTTGTTTAGGCATCATCAAGTGCAGATGGGTCAATACGTGTATGGAATATTAAAGAAAAACGTGCAGTGAATACTTGGAGTAATATTCTACCCAAATGTAATTCATTTTTTACAGCCAAAATATATGGTGTACCCTCATTTCATCCTAAGGATGGAAGATATCTTGCATATCCTTCTTCAAAAGATGTAATTATAGTGGAAAGATCTTCTTGGAAGGAATTATTTCGTTTAAAGTGCATTAACATAAAGAGTGTAAGCTTATCATTTATGCATTTTATACAAATAAACAGATAATTTATAATGTTACTGTTTATAATATAGGAAATTAATATTTGTAAGTTTTCTGAATGTGGCACATTACTTGCTGCTAGTTCAATATATGGAGAAATAATTGTTTGGAACACAGAAACAAAAGAATTAATTGGCTATATTGATCACCAACAAAATGCTAAAATTACTGCATTATGTTGGAACATTGATAAACCAGATGAGATAGCATTTTGTGATTCTTTGGGCCAATTAGGATGTATTCATGTGGTAAATATATTTAAGACTTATGTGCTGTTTCTTATGTTTCAATAAATTTATCTTTTTTATATGGTTAGATATTTGATGATAAGTCAACAAATGATGGCTTAAATGTGGAAACAAATGGAGATATAAAAAGTAATGATATTGGTGTACTGGAAGAAGATGATGATGAAGATGGTGCTATATCTTTAAATAAAATTAAAGCATCAGTGGATACTGAAGACGATAAGATAAGTCATTCTGATGCAGAATCTGAAAAATCACAGCATGATGTGAATGTTCTTCCTCCTGAAATTCATATACAGCCACCGTTTCAACCTGGCTCATCTCCAGTACATTTATTATCTCGTTTTATGGTAAAATTTTTGTTAATGTAATATTAATAAATCCGTGAATTATAGATGTTGCAGAGGCATACCTCAATATGTATATTGTTAATTTATGTAGGTTTGGAATGACACTGGTATGGTAAGATGTTTTACTTCTGAAGATGGTGATGAATCTAGCATCGAAGTAGAATTTCACGATGTAACAATCCATCGTAGCATGCATATAAATAATTATTTAAGACATACCATAGCAGCTTTATCACCACAAGCACTGGCATTAAATTGTTCATCAAGTAGTGATACACGAAGTAAACTTGTTGTGATATCATTACAAGGTTACTATTACATTAGATAATTACTTGAATCGTTTTTAATCAAATCAGATAAAATGACTACAATTAATGAATAAATAGGTTGGGGTTCTGGAAACAAAGAATGGTCTATAGATCTTCCTGAAGATGAAGAAGGATGTTGTGTTGCTGCTGGTGATAATTTTGTGGCACTTTCAACGTCTAAGAGAAATCTGAGAATTTTTACAGTAGGAGGAACGCAACGCGAAATAATAGCTTTACCAGGTCCTGTAGTGGCAATGAATGGCCTTAAAAATGATTTACTGATTGCTTATCATAGTGGAATAGGTAATATTGGAATGAATTATTAATTTTGTTAATGCTTTCTTAATGCAACCAAATTATTTTAATAGGAATATCAGGTGATCAGTGTATGAGTTTACTATGGATTCAAATCCGTAAATCGACCTTAAATAGTCGAACATTGCATCTTCCATTAACCCCTTCATCAGAACTTATGTGGTTAGGACTTTCTGATCTTGGATCTCCTGTTGTAATGGATGCTGATGATATTATTAAAGTATATAGCAAAAAATCTTCTTTGTGGAAAGTTGCCAGTGATATGAGTGAACAGGTAACAGTGTTTTGATTATTACTATTATATTACATGCCATCGTATTATATAATAATAATAAATTTAAACCAGTCAAAGGGTAAAGCAGATCATTACTTTATCATTGGAATCAGCGAGCAACAAAGCATGGCTCGCTGCGTTCTTTGCAAAGGAAGTCACTATCCTCCTACCACACCGCGTCCCGTAATCACAGAAATATCTTTAAGTCCGCCACTTTGTGAACTTGAAAGCGAAAAGACAGAAAAAGAATTGAAATTATGGAAATTGGGAACTGATCCCTTAAAAGAGGACGAAGCAGTATTATCTCTTATCGCGGTTTGTTCAATATTTAATATAATATATAATATACATACGAAGTTCAAACAAATAAAAATTCACCATTTTCATTTAATTAGCTCGCTTGCCGAAGCAATTTGGAATATCGAGCGGTAGAACTCTGCGAACAAATTGCATCAGAGAAAGTCATAGAATTAGCAATTAAATATGCACGAAGAATAAATCGAATAGCTTTATCCAATAAATTAGAATCAGTTGCTGATATAAAAGAGGAGGAGAAGAAAAATGAAAAGGAAGAAGAAAATAGAAATAGTGATAAAGAAGATCTCAAAAGCGACGATGAATCTGTAGATAACGATAATGAACCCTCAATTTCATTAACTATTAAAAAACCAGATATAGAAATTAAACCATTATCTATGAACCAAACATTATCAATGAAAAGAAATAATCCATTTTTGAGGAGTGGAAATTCGCCGACAATAAAAGGTACGTTCGTTATATTATATTCGATCGTTTTGAAACCAATTTTTATTTTTAACGTAAAATAGGATTAGCTGGATTAGACGTTACTCCGGATAAATCACAGAAGCTGACACCATTGCCGGCTTCAAAACCAAAAACAAAGCAGGCGAAGGACACACCGAAAAAGGAAACATTCGTCAGTTGGTATGCTAAAAATAAAAAAGATTTGCAAGAAGAATTCCCTGAATTAAGTCCTGCAGATTTGACAAAGGTTGCTTTGGCAAGATTCAAAGAAAAAGAGGTAGTTCAAAATCAAAGCACTCCAGAATCTTTGGATTCGAAAAAGAGGAAGTTGAGCCCCGAGAACGAACAAAGTAATCAACCGAAACGAAGTTCGAGCACGCTGCTCAATTCTTTTGCGTATGACAAATAAATATTTTTGTCATCATTTTAGACACATTTTTATATTTTGTAATTTATATAGGTAGTATTTATTATTTTACGCGAATTTTATTGTTTTTATCGTGAAATGCATAATTCGTGTCTCCATGTTTACCTCTCAAAGTTCATTGATTGATTAATATCCATTGAGATTTAGGACTTAATTCATTATTTTAAAACATACGTTATAAGATAATACAAAAACAGTCAAAACAGATTAAAATCGTGAAAAATATCGATAAAGTAGATACTTCTTAATTTGATATTTTCATCTCGCCAGAAATCTCTTGTTCTAGATCGATAAAACAGATAAAGATCACGATATTGCAGCTCTTTTAGTTTGTGTAAGACTTTCAGTACGACAGTCGGTGAAGGTTTCAAGCACTTGGATATTATACATCATAAGTAATTTCACAGATAGAAGTAAAGTTTTCACAAAATTCGTGTACATAATGCTTGAACAGGCGATGAGAGGTAAGCCAGAATAGTCTGACATGGTTCTGTATTTATTTGTGTTAGAATTTGAAATGTGAGTGAGTCTAAATATACATTTAATTTGGTGGTACTATCCGCGCCTCTCTTCAATTGCATCATTGCGACAAGCATGCGAAAAAAAGAATTAAAGTTCCATTTTTGATATTAAATTCGATCATTTGTAATAGAAAAATATATTAGTAATACTAGGTATAAAAATTCATTTATTTATTCATCAAATTAACATGAAAAATAAGTATAAATAATAATTTTAATAATTTAAATGTATACGTATTCAATTTTAAAAAGTATACTGTAAATTGGAGCAGTGCTTTTTAAATGTTATATTTTTTCAAAAGTTGTCAGTATCTTATAACACTTGAGATTTTTTTAATCTAAAACAAAAAGTAAACATCTGAAATTTCAGATCATAAAACAGTTTAAGATTACAAAGATTATCTTTTATTACTGTCGTAAAAAATGAAAACCGAAAATGAAATTCAAAAAGTTATATTAATAAAATTAATGTGTGATTTGAAATTTACTTTTTGATAATACGTCGTTTATTAATGAATATTACGACGTATATACATTACATAAAAATCATAGTATAAAGTTCCTTGCCTACTTGTTTGTTTTTTAATAATTTATCTGTGATCTATTAATAAACATCCCACACTATTAGTTACATGTAACAGAACTGCCTTCTAAGTTTCAATATGTAAATTAGTCGAAGTCAATTACAATAGAATTCTATGGTATATATTTTTATATTCTATGATCGATTAAACAAATATTTTCAAATATATATATGTGTATGTTATTAATTCATACGGTCCTTTCGCCAAGTCAAGATCATATTACGGTAATACGAGTAATGCATATATGTCGCATAGGTACCGTTATTGCACTTGGAAAGTTGCACAGCAATGTTGTTCAGTTATAAGAATAAAATTACTCATATGACATGATTAATGATATTCAATGAAGCTGGAACATGAGACATGTTTCAAAATATATTATGTTACGGATTATATTAATTTTAATTAATAACGCAAAATTGCAATTTTACTAAATAATACTTTTTAATATCACTTTTCGTTGATATCATTATTCTTTGGTAATTCTCAAATACAAATTATTTAATATTCATGAATGTCGCTATACAAATTTTGAAATAATTTACCAATCACACTTCCCATCCGTCGATAAAGTCAAATATAATCGTTGGCGGTAATTACAATTAGTAATAGGGCTCAAAATTTAAACAATAGTAGTCAATTATTTCAATTTAACTTAATTTTATCTTCGTTCTATCATGTATAAATAATTAAAAAAAAATATATTTTCAGAACACACACCATTAGATGTTGTCCAAAATGCTATGGGTGTTATGGGCCCATGGCATATTGTTATTGCTATAGCACTTTCTCTTGTAAAATTTCCGGTTGCTTGGCATCAACTGTCTATTGTATTTCTTGCACCACCAACCAATTTTTCATGTGCTGCACCAGTATCAACAACTAATGAATCTACAATAATGAAGTGCTATATAGATGTAGGAAATGGCACTATGGAGAAGTGTACAAGTTTTAAATATGACAAGCGTATATTTAAAGATAGCATTATAACTCGAGTGAGTTTGATCTTTAATTCAAAATAAATCTATAAATTGTTAAACACAAATTTACATTACAATCTTTTAGTGGGACTTGGTCTGTGACCGTGAACAATTAGCAAATCTTGTACAGTCTTGTATCATGTTTGGGGTTCTTATTGGTAATTTAGTATTCAGTGTGATGGCTGATCGGTATGCTAAATTTTGTTAAAAATTATAAACATGAAAAGGGATAAATATAAATAATGTATACATTTTCAGAATTGGTAGGAAAAAACCTTTGATGATTGCAATCCTATTGCAATCATTAACTGGAATTATAAGTGCATTTGTTCCATGGTATGAATTATTTTTAATATTTAAGTTCATTTCTGCTGTAGCTACAGGTGGTACCATGCTTGTTAGCTTTGTTTTACGTAAGTGACAAATAATTTATCAAAATAATAAATTAAATTCTTGTACACAGTATAAATTATGTGACAAATTATAGTTATGGAGATTGTAGGAGTAGAGTGGAGATCAATTATGTCAGTTCTCTTTCATGTGCCATTCTTACTTGGTCACCTAATGAATCCTTTAATTTCACACTTAACACGTACATGGACTGGCTTTCAAATGGCAGTGTCAATACCATCAATATTTCTATTGTCATATTACTGGTATGTAAAACTCATTGCAGATGTATATTTCAATTACAATGGACTTGAATATTTTTACATGTGTTATAGGATTATTCCTGAATCACCAAGATGGTTACTTGCTGTTGGTAAATTATCCAAAGCAGAACAAATTTTAATTAAAGCAGCTGGCAGAAATAAAATACCAATAGAAAATGTTAAAACGGCAATTGAAACATATGAGAGCAATGCGGGAATTCGTTACAAACGAACCAAAGAGAAATACAATATTACACATTTGTTTAAAACGCCAAATCTAAGACTAAAAACTATTTGTATATGTATTAATTGGTTTGTTTGTGGTAGCTGCTTTTTTGGATTAGCACAGTACATGGGTTACATTGATGGCAATATTTTTGTAAATGTTGCCATATCAGGTAAACTTTATGAAGAAGAATACTACTCTTTTGTTCAATGTTTTATAAAAAGATATCAAGGTTGTAAAGTATAATGAAATTTTCAGCTGTTGTTGAATTACCTGGCACTATAATAGTTCTGTTCCTGATATCACGAGTATCACGGTTAAAAATTTTAATGAGCGGTAATCTGATATCCGCGTTAAGTTTACTTTCATTGTCTGTGATATCAAATTCGAGCTTTACAGTATATTTAGCTACATTAGGACTTGCAGGAATGTCCCTTAGTTTTCCAACAATATACCTGTATAGCAGTGAAGCATTTCCAACTGTAGTTAGAAATATTGGAATAGGTTTGGGAAGTGTTTGTGCTAGAGTTGGAAGTATGATTGCTCCATACATTGCAACAATGGTAATATTTTCTATGCTTTTCTATGATGCAGCTTTTATATAGGTATAATAACATAATGTTGAACCAACTACAATTACTCATTATTAGGGGAAAATTAAACCCTGGCTACCACCAGTAATATTTGGAGTAGGTCCTTTACTTGGTGCTCTACTATGCTTTTTATTACCAGAAACAATGAATTGTGAATTGCCAGAAACCATTGAAGATGGAGAAAATTTTGGAAAGTGAGTTACAAGATATTAAAATTTAAAATATTGCATTAATTATATATTTGTAAGTAATATTTGCTGAATATTTATTCCAGGAAACAAAACAGAAGTCAGACAACGTAATATTTGTTAAAAGTTAAGAAAAAATGACAAAGTAATAAAATTAATTGCTCAATTTTTTCAATAAAAATATAACACTCTCCAATAATTTATGTTTTTCTTACTTTTATATATTTTAGTAAATAAAACCTTTGTAAATATAACAAACAAAATTTATTCTAGTTACATTTTAAAATATATATTGCATGCGTTTGTAATTAATATTTTAGTTTACATTACTACACTACTAATTTACTAATTAATATATACAGCACATATACACATCTATATATATGTTTTATGCTACAGAAAGACACTGCTCTGTATGATTTTATACTATAGCTAAAAATAATATCCACGCGCTAAATAAATATCTATTAAAATAAAATTTAATATTCATATAACACACATAAAAAATTAGCATTTTTTACATAAAACTTAATTGATTCCTTAATCATAAGCTTATTTACAATATATAAACATACAGTGTATAGAAGTAACATATCTAAACTAAATCAGACTTTTTGATATTTATGTGTCAAATTATCACTAAACATGCATTAATATAATCTATACAATATTTTATAGATTGTCTGTTATTTAAATAAAAGAGAATTATTTAAATATTGTCTTTCATTTCAAGATTAAAGTATAAATAAAGAAATTGAAATTTTGATGAGTTTTTTAAATTAAGTAACAAAAAGATATAATTTACCTTGTGGTTTGACCCATATCAAATATTTTACTAGGTAAAACATTAACTACATCACTAGTTCTCTTATGCACAGTATCAAACATGTGATTGCCATATTTAACAGTGTTACTTAGGGATCCAATCCAGGAAGACACAATACTTTTGGGTGGTGGTTTTTCTACAGTACTTACTGCACCTAAAAATGGATTTTTTAAATGTATTATCAAAAACATGAATAATATCTTATCTGATACATAAATAAAATTTTTTGTAACAAATAACTTACCCCTCAAAAATTTCAAAATTGCTGTATTTACTGTACTTGGTTTTTGCTGATGCGGAAAGTGTTGTGCTCCAGCAATTACTTTTACATTAAATTTTTCTGTGTATTCAGAACTTTGTATAATATTTTCTATTGATACAAGTGGATCATTATTTCCAACTATAAGTAAAGTTCTAGTACTGATTTGTTCAGAAGAATCTGTATTAAGTCGTGTGAAAGGAAGATTTCTATAGTAATTAATAGCACCTGTCCAATCCTCTGTGAATAGTAATTTTGCTTTATATGTATACAAAAACATTGATCAAAATTTTGATTAATTTACCTTTTCTACTGAATGCATATTTATATGCCTCTACATAGTTTTTTTCAGTATTTATTTCATCAAGCTGAAGATGTTGAAATGCATCATTTATAATAGATAAATCTTCTTTAAGTGCATCAATCTCAGGAAGAAATGGCAATCTACTAAAATGCATCCATCTAAATAGTAAAATCAATAATAAAATATATGTAAGTAATACCATATTAATTAACAATAAATGAATATAATACTTACTTTAAATCAAACACAGAATTTCCAGTCATTCTGTTCCAATATAAATTAGGATGGGGACATGAAATTACAACAAACTTGTGAATCATATCCCCATATAAGGACACCATATACCATCCTAAGAGTCCTCCCAGATCATGGCCAATTATACTACATTGTCTTACTCCAAGGGTTAAAATAAACTGTTTTAATTCCTCAACTAAAACTTCAATTTTATAAGAACGTTTAGTTGCTGGTTTATCACTATCTCCAAATCCTTTCAAGTCTATTGCAACTATCCTAAATGATTAAAAAAATGATTATTCTAGATATTGTCTATATTTAGTCTATTAAAATCTTACAAAAAATAAATTACACCTATAATGCAAAGCAAGACATGGAATTTGTTCTCTCCAAGATAACCAACAGTCAGGAAATCCATGCAAAAGTAGAATAAGTGGTTTGTCCTTATTTCCAGCTTCAACATAATGAAATTTCACACCCTAGAGGAAAACCAAGAGACATTATATAAAACTAATATCCTTAATTTATAGTTATTTAATAATATTATTAATTTAATTTTTTAGTACAATTCAATTTTTTGTATTATGTTTATCATAAATATATATTTTATATTAAAATATTTATATTAAATAAAGCATAAAGCAAAATTAATAGTCCAGTTATTGAGATTCAAGGAATAATCACGTTTATCGATCGAAATCGAATAGATGCATCGGACAGTTATGTCGTCAAATGTTATCGGAGGTCGACCATTCTTGTAGATCTTCCTTCTTTTATTATTTTTATTCAAAATTAGGTTGTATATTATACTTACCATATCGAACCAAAGAATATATTATTATTTTTTACTTACTCTGATCTTTACGTACGAGTGAGTTCCTAAGTTATTGTCTACTAAACAAGGAGGTGGTTTATCTCGCTGTTGCATCATAAAAAACTTTTTGGGATCCCAAATCCACTTTAGAAATCTTTTGACTATTAGGTAAAAGCCACATATAAACGAAAGGAAATGTAATTGAACAATTTCCAACATTGATACGTGAACAATCTTATCGTTTGTGATCATATTTGTTAATACTTGAAAAAATCAACAATTGCAGCGTTTGAATTTATATATTTTTTCGTATTAAAATTATTGAATCGTACACTAAAGAAGCAGGTAATCCTCCAATATTAATACATGTACATGTATTTATAGATTCGTATAAGTGTATAGGCATATGTATGTTTCAAAACGCACGTGTTCTTTTACGATTATAAAAACGGATATTTAAACGGCTCTTAGTTTCGATCGAAAGGTATAGATTGATATCGGATATATCGTTCACGAGTTTAACCAAACAGAACGTAAATTGTGCGCTTTCGTTGACAATGTGTTACTGATTAAAACTTTCGTCTGTATAGCCACGAGAGTAGAGGTCATCGTAAGAAGCGAGGTGGTTCATTATCGGATCTGTACTCAACGTCAAAACGAGCTCCACTGAAATCCACAATCAAACTTTCGTTAAAACATTTCAACATCTATTGGACCAGGTTTCAAATATTTCAAGTAATGGTTCTTAGAACGTATGACACATACGTTATCGAAGTACAACGAAGAACTTCAATGATCAAAACTCTTGTTATATAAAATAAAACATACGTCACCAATAATTAAATAAACTACGACATCGATTACTCTTACACGTAATTCTAAATTTATGAAACGAAGGGATTAATGTTATAAAAATACTTTTCCATTCTATTTAGTCTAAAATTTTGGGAACATCCTACGACCGTTTATTATGCTATTAAGTAAGATACAACAACTATTTAACTCGTAGAGTATGTATAGAAGAAATGAAATATTAAAACAATAATTAAATAATGTAAAGACATCGCACAAGCTTAATTTTTTATTATTTTTTCAATTTTATATACGGCGCGCACAGAAAACGGTACAGGTGGTACCATCTAGTAGTCCGCGGTGGAACTAGTAGATAAAACATGTACGATATATGGTTACATGTTTTTCAAGATTTCTGTCTTACCGACGGAAGAAATAACAGTTAACACAGATTCCTTACACTATTATGCAGGGTGTCCTGTATACGACTGGAGAAAAACAAATTTAAAAGCAAATAAATCGCAGAATCCTACGCGCCTTTTCTGGTCGACTCCGGAAATAGGTGTCGCTGTTATTACTATAGAATTTTAAACGTAGAATACGATACACATGCCGAAAAATCCAAAAAGATTTTCAAAAAAATAACCATCGAGTACTCGCGCGATGGAACTGATGGAATTAATAAAACCGAGCTTTACTTTAGGAATTACAGTCGGAAAATTTTTACACATTTCTATGCGATACAAGTTGTTAAATGTACAAAACGAAAATTGTTTTAACTTATAGCAAAAAAATATTTCTGTTGTGATTGTTAACACGTTGATACAAAATAATGTAATTCAAAAGAATATTACACCCATTTTCTGGTATAACCACAAAGGAAATTTTAATTGGAGAAGACTGGTGTTTCATTGGTTAGTTTCAAAGTGATCTGACGTCCCGCTAAAAACTCCGGATGCTTTAGTGAACGCAAAGGGACAAAGGACGCTGTCGTACGCAAGCACATAGACGCCATGTTCATTTGTCAACGGACGTCAAGGTGTGATCATCGGAGAGAACAAAAGTTGCTTTGAATTATGAAGATATTGAGTGCTTCTATCGAATCGTCGTTCAGTTTATGTGTATCTAAAATAATTTATCCATATGGCGTCCTCGGAATTACGGAAACGTAAATTAGAAGAATATGAAATGCAGCTGTTTAACTTTCATTCAAGAGTCGTGTATGCTACTTGTAAGGCGCCGCCGTTTTAAGTTTCATTTTTGAATGTTTTTTCAGATTATATAGCATTTTCAGTATATACAACAATATATTCTAATCGCTGGGCGGGTGCACTCTGGTATCATGTGGATTTGGTCATGACTAGAGTTACACTCGTCCATTGCTTGGAATACTTTCACCGGCTTCTACGAACGAAGTTAATCACAAAGACTAACGCTTCACTTTTCTCTTCTTTTTCACGCTATAAATTAAAAGAGCAAATAAATAAAAACTGACCTTGAATGAATACACACGTATTTATTCATATGTAATTTTTATTGCGTTTTTTTTTTAGTTCCTTGTGCATTGTTTTATTCAAGTTTGCGGCTAAATTAAATATATAAGTATAAATAATAGAATTGATAGACTAATTCATCTTTATTGTATGATTCATGTACTTACCTTTTCTTTAATACAAAATACAAGACATAGAATTTTGTTATTTATGTTTAATGGAACATTAACAACACAGAAATAAATATATAATAATGTTGCTTTAGTATGATTAATAAACTTTATATAAATGTTTTCTCCTTTTTTATAGTGAAAAATATTGTACATGAAAGGATTCACTCTACAATTAATAAGATGTGTGAAACAATTAAAGAAGTGTATAAGCTAGATTCTGAGAATTTAGCAATACTTAAGACAAATCAAAAGCAGTTAGAAAAATTATATTACGAAGCAATAGCAATACATTTAAATAACATTGAGGTAATTGCATTAATTTTAACATTACTCTGAATTTATGAAAAAAATAAATATATGATTATTTTATTTAGAGTATTGTAAATAAGTATATTGCTGTACCAAGCAATGTTCTATTGGAAGAGGACAAGTATCAGAAAACACAGTATAGTGATACAGAATTTGAAAATATGAAACAAAAATTAGAAGATCTACAGTTGAGAGCTAAAAGAGTATGTATTTTGTTATTTTTCAAATACTGAATAAGCTGAAACCTAATTTTGTATAAATATTGCAGGCTGTAATTTTTAATAGTGTATTGAAAGAGGAATTGCAGATTTTTGACCAGTCTTTAATTTCTGAAGATAATATAAGTAAAATGTGTAATATAATTGAAACTGATCTCACAAGTTCAGATACAAATGATGCAATGTATCATCTGGTGGATGATTATAAACAGTTTTCTACAAGTATTTTTGCAGAACCAACTATAGAGAAAACAAAATACAATACTGTAAAGAATCTGAAGTGCAAAGACTTCAACTTAAGTAATTTATAAGTTCAAAGAAATTCATTTTTCTCAGAGAAAAATGTTATTTATTTAAAGTACAGTATTCTTGTACATGATATTTCAACATTCTATGAATATTAAATGATATTTATATATTTTATACTTTTATTAATAGTTTTTTACAATTTGTAAATAAATCGAATTTACTACAAACGTGGAAGATAAAATGTTATGTTTTCATTTCTATTTTTAAACCTTAAACTTATAAAATACTCGTGATTTTATTAATAATTTAATGATTTAAAAAAAATGTAATAATTTTAGATAAGATTAATCTGCTACTGACTTCTTTCATTTCCATCTTAAGGTCACTTACACGGCTTTCTTAAATACACGTAGTGGGGATATGTTGCCCCAAACGGTAACTGTAAGTTAGGTTTCTTTCACATCAGTTTATAAGAACCAGGAAGAAACTTTTTTGTCTTTACTCATACCAACTCAGACTTCTATATTCAGTATTCGAATTTCAACCAGTTTCCTAGTTTTTGTTCTGGGCATCTCTTTTGTATGTTCCTATAAGGGACATCTTAACATACTTTGCCGGTTGAATGCAATGAAGTTCAGTTTGTTCTTTCGAGTATCAAGTATATAACTTACCCTATAATACAAAAATCTTATAATTAACTTAAAATTTTTATAAAAGAAAAAGAACAAACGCCGGTAGCAGGAATGATCAATCCATCAATTGTTTCTCCTTCCGTCATTCGATGATTCATGATCCTTTTTTCTTTATAAATAAATCTTTAATATTTTGAAAGTTAAATTTTCTGTAAAAATAAAAATATTTTCTTAAAAGAAATATAAATTGTTTTGCTTTTAAATTTATTATTATCGAAATAATAAATCACAAAATGAGCGGGCTGCCATGAATACCCAGAGAACAAAGCCCCCCTATCATTTCAGCTGAAAATGAAAAATGTTAACAAAAAATGTACGAAACATGAATTGCATTTTATAAAAAAAAGAATTATATTAATAATTAACTTATGTTATTAAGAAAATAGAATATGAAAAGTTATAATACTTTTATACAAACTTTTTAGTAATAAATTTACGTTTAAATTTATGAGCTTTTATTTGCATGGTTTTATATATAAATTTATACTATAGAAATATATAAAATAATATTTATGCTACTATTAATAAGAATAATATTCACGAGTATGCTAAACATTTGAAAGTTTCTGGTACTTTTTGTTAGAAAGAATCAATAATACAAAAGATTAACCAATAGTACTGAGGTATGCCTGTTTTTCCTTTGGTGAAGTCCTTATGAGCGGTATACGGTTAGGGTAGGCATGAAAGTACACAAGAATTTTGTGTCTGGCGTTGCACGTTGATAAATATACTGACATATATTTAATATTTTTAAATTTCAAAATAATTATAAAGTCTTAAATTATTTGTGACGCTATTAAAGATATTAATTAGTCATTATTATAAATATATCCACGTTTTATCACTCACGTTAGGTTCGTATAATTTTCGTTTGTATGATAAATATCAATTTTTTAAAAGTTTTTATTCGTTTATTATGAAATATATACTGTAATTATTATTCGTTTAACATTATTGTTATTGTTAAAATAACCTTATAGAGTAAATTAATCGTTTTCATTGATAAATATGTTGTACACAAATAGGTAACCAGGATGTCAGAACAGTTTGTAGGTTGTACAGTTTCTGTGAAGTGTAGTGAAGAAATTGGAACCTACCAAGGACAGATAGTTGATTTAAACAAAGATTACGTTACACTATCAAAAGCTTTTTGTAATGGTGTACCTCATAATTCATCCGTGGTTGTTTTAAGGTATTGTAACTGTATTGTTTTTCCATCGAAGATAAACTGATCAATGCAAATATAGCATGAATGAAAATGAAAATTTTATTTATTTTTACAGTACAAAGGATATATTGAATGTGGAATTCATATCAATTAATGAAACATCCAATGCAAATGATATTAATCAAACACAAAATA
Organism: Anthidium xuezhongi; assembly: GCA_022405125.1. Classification (NCBI taxonomy): domain Eukaryota; kingdom Metazoa; phylum Arthropoda; class Insecta; order Hymenoptera; family Megachilidae; genus Anthidium; species Anthidium xuezhongi. Next base: position 8,667,914 of record CM039637.1, read on the forward strand.
AAATAACTGTGAAGAGACCTATTGCTAAAAGAGCTGGAAGATCATTTTCAGAAAGCGTTCCATCTTCTGTTCAATCCACATCATCACAGACACAATCTAATTTTAAAAAACCAGATAGTAATGCTCAACCTATCACGGAACAACCTGCAAATGGGAAGGTTCCATTAGGTACGTACAATGAAGTCAAAATGTTATTACACCCATTAAGTGATACTAATAATTATAATAATAATAATAATAATTTATTTCTTCCAGTTGAGTATGTCAATAAACCAGTACAAAAAAGATTGAGTCATAGACAAAGAGCCTTAGAACGAGATGAACACACATTTGGGACACCAATTGATCAATCTCTAAATCAAGATTTTGATTTTGAAAAGAATTTAGCATTGTTTAATAAAGAGGTTTGTTTCTCGATACTAAATAAAATTTTCACAACCATAGTTTCCTTGGAATAATATTAAAAGTCCTAAATACTTGTTACAGGCTGTATGGCAAGAAATAAATTCTTTGAAGCCTGACATTGTCAGACAGTCGGAAAATAATAGGGGAAGATATCGACACGATGAAAATGTTATTGTTGCTGAGCCCACAGTTTTTAGACAAATAACAGTACCTAGTGCTGGAGAAAAAGAATACGTAACAGATAATGGTTTAATAATTCCTAGTATAACACTTAGTCTTCACCGTCAATTAATAGGAGCAGCAGACCGGCTCGGAATTAGTTGGGAACGCAGAGTATGTAAAATACGTTAAAAAACAAAAATAAATTTATATTTTTGGTAAACATAATCAATGTTATTATTCAGGTGGAACTTCTCGGACGTGCCGGTGCAGAAATAATACTGCAGTTATTGGGGGGAAGCCATCGACTTAATCCAAACAACGCGCATCAGTGGCCGACGGTTGTTGCATTATGCGGACCCCATCGCTCTGGTGCCGCAGGCGTAAACTGTGCTAGACAATTATCTAGTCATGGTGTTAAAACAATAGTATTTGTAGAGAATTCGGAAGATGTTTTCCTACTACAGGAACTGTCTCTGTACAAATTGACAGGTAACAAGGTAGAGACTAAAGTTAAAAATTTACCATCGGTAGTGGACTTGATACTCGTAGCACTTTGTGATGAAAATTCGCCGAGAATGATCACGCCTATAGCAAGGTGGGCAAACAGCAACAGAGCACCTATTTTAGCTATCGAACCTCCAGCCACAGGTACACCCGGTATACTTAGCAAATTCAGTTTACTCGGTGGATTACCATTGTCTCATAGCATTGACAATGGCAGACTATATTTGTGTAATCTTGCACTGCCAAACAAAGTATATACAGACGTTGGTATAACGTACAGATCTCCTTTTGGACCCAAGTTTGTCATTCCCTTGCATTCCAATAATTCATAGCAAATTTATTAAAGAACTGATAATTCTAATAAAATGATTTAATATAATATTACTTTAATGCCTTGAGTATATAAATATATTGCGAAAGCATTGTCCGAATTTATTTAATAAAAAAAAAATCATGCAAAATAGCATTTAATGTTATATAGTTCAAGTTTAGTCTGTATATAGACTGTTGTAATTTAATGTGCAAGGTCACATACAATTGTTCATTTAAGTATATAAGTATACAATGTATACAACAAAAATTGAGTTGAACAAGGGTAAAATATACTATGTTTGGTTTTGTAAATTACATGAAAAAATTAAATGCTTTTTAATGTAATGATTTCACAGAAAATTAATACATCAACTTTTTAAACATCATAAATTATTGAAATTTAATACTGTATGTGCTTGGTACATTTCAGTAAGTGTGCAGTTTGTTAGTACAATGTAAGTATAATATTTTGCTCGTGAATAATCATTTAACAGAAACTTGGAAAAATATATAAAATGCGCGAATAATGTTTAATTATTAATCGTTTATGTTAGACGCAAACGGATCACCTATTGAGCGATGGAAATCAAATTTCTTTTACATTACGTTTTGAATGCTAAACAAATTTTATAAAATAATTTTACAGTGGACAACAGTTTGCTACAAGAAATAATCATATTTTTTCATGAATTGTGATATACTATCGTAACGAGTTTGTAAAGTGATTGTTTATAAATTGTCTACAATCTGAATGAAGCTTAAATAGAACTTAAGTCCGTGAATACTACTTCAAAGTTACAAAACAAAAAAAAAAATATATATATATATATATACGAAAATTTATTACATTATTCAGGGCACACAATAGATTGTGATCGTTCTAGATTTTTACTTGTTTTTTACGCCTGAAGTATGATCCAAAAAATTTTCAATTTGTTTCGAAATACTCTTAATGTTCGTTATAAATTATGAATTATATTTTTATCGAAACGTTGTAAATTTAATTGTACGTTTTATTACACCTTGTGCCAGCTTTTACTGAATAATGTACGAGAATTATGTAATTGAACTTCTTAGTTATAAACAAATATTTGTACAAGGTTTATTTTAGTTATAAGTAGCTTAAGTAAGTTATTTATATTTTATATGTAAATATATATTTGTATATTGTGGGAATTAATCTTGACGTTTGATTATGATAAATTTTATGAATATTACTACAGTTTTTCAAAAGTTTTTCAGATGGATAAATATAATTATACTTAAAAAATACAATGTACAAACGAAGACGGCACTGTGTTGATTATACATTAAAAAGGTTTGACAGGTTAATTAATTTTTCAATTTATGATGCGGCTAAAAAAAGGAACGACAAAACACAGTTTAAATTGTAATATTATTTCCACTGTATGTTTATTTTTAATTTTTGTAACCGTAGATTGTTCAATTTTTTTTGTTTTGTTTTTTTACAATAACTCAATTACTGAAATAATACAATTTTAGCAAAGTAATAGTTTCAACCGAAGAAGTTGACACTGTCGTAATTAAAAACATTCTGTATATTTATTGTCAAGTTTCATAAATGCAATGCAAACCAACAGACGCAAATCCATTACAAAAATACTTCACTACTGTAGTCCAGCTCGAATTAAATTTAAATATATATGTATTCATTTTTGTATACTTTATAATCGTTCTAATTTATAAAAATTGTACTATCGCAGTTTTATCAAGTATAACAATGCAACAATTTTTTTATACTGTAATATGTTTAACTATTATATATTATATATTTTAATCTAGAAAAATGTTCCAAGATTATTTAATTTGACGGTTAATAATTATTAGTTGCGCATTTTTTTTTCTCTCTCAATAAAACATAGGAGCTGAACCATCACATAATATTTATGCCAAAGAAAATTTTGTTTCCACGATTCTAAATTGTTGTTATATAATGACAGATATATAGCAAACGTAAAATGATTAATTACTTAAAACATTTTTAAATAATTTAGCAACATAGAATGGTGGAAACGAATTAAGGCCCGATCAGTTTTATTTCCTTGTCACTTATCAGTCGCAAGATCTATGTTCAACCATTACAAGATTTTTTAATACTTAACATAAATGACTACTAATTATTATAATCGATTGTTACTATTATCTCGTTAAAAAATAATTCATACATATAATATTTACAGTTCATAACATATCAGTCGTTTCTGAAGAAACAGTAACACGTTATATGAGATTTGATCACCTCTTATCGCCTAAAATATGCACCTAATAGAAATACGTAATGGCGCTGGTTAAACTTACGTTATAACTGAAAATTAACCTTCTGTTAATTAAGGCATTTTTCTCCTTTACGTTCGTATCAATTTATATCATATAATACACCTAAAAAAATATAATTACTACATTTTAGTAGTTTAGATACTTGTTTCTAAGTTTCATTTCATTTATTATAAATTATCGTACTTTTTTTTTAGTGCCTAAGAAGCGACGAGGACAACACACATCAGTACCTCATGACGATTATAAGAATTCTTTTCGCGTTATTCAGCCTCAGTCAAAGTTATCACTTAAAAGTACATTGTACAGTTTTGCATTATATTTTTTTTTTTGAACCAAACGTTACTTTTGCAGTTTACATAAATTTATAGCCGTGCACGGATGAAAATTCGGAGAAACATCAATAAAATCGTATACGATGTTGTAAGTATTCGCGATAAATTAAAGTATTGCAATAATTTAAAGATGGTATAAAAAATACCGCTATACATGTTAGACTTTTTAATTCTTAAAAAGTAAGAACTGTAATAATTAAGTGGAAAACCATTGCAGCCGTTAAATGATTAATTTCATAATTGTATCAATGGTTTTCGCCATTAAGAAAAATCTTTAAATCAAAGAAGAATATTATCTTTTATTTCATTTGAAATCATGAAATATATTTCTATCTGTTTTCAATATGAATATACTATATTTCTTTAGAGACACATAATACCTACAATTATTTATTCACGTTGTTTCTTGATTTCCGATTCGTATTATTTACCCCCGTATTAATAAGCGTTCTATCGAAAATGAAAATTATTCTTTCATTTATAACAATAGTAGTGCCTTTCAATAAATTAAGTATCTGTAATTGTTATAATATTTGGAAGATAGCTTCCTAGTGATGAACAAACATGATTGCATGTATTCATGCAGTTTATTATGAATTCTGAATTTTAGATGCATGTACTTTGATACACATGTAATCGTTTTTAAGATTACTTCAATTGCAATCACTTATATATTATATCAATTATCAAAAAACAATTCTCATGGTAATTACAGTATACCTTATACATCTTTGTAAAAATATATGCCAGTACTTGCTGGCTTTTATCACGTTCTCCTAGGATGCTGGCGTTGGATTAGCAGTAGGTGGAACAGCATTCGTTTGCTTTGCTCGTCTACGTTTGTTCAATAACGCGTTGTTTGTATGATCCAGTTGTTTCAAATTAGCTGTATCGTAATCTACGCGCATTGTGGCCAAAGACCGCGTCATTTCTTCTTGAACTTCCGGCCAAAGTTCTTCACCTTCCCGAAGCACGCGTCCAGTGTGTAAGGGAGTAGCTGGCACTTCGGTGTATTGCTGTGTAACAAAGTAATATTTTTTATTTATAATTATCAGGATGCATACATTTATGGGAGGAAGAAATGAGGTTCTTACAGCAATCCATTTGTTACGCATAACCTCGTCGATCTGCAGTCTTTGAGCTGGATCCGTACATAACATACCCTTGATGAGATTTTTCGCCTCTGAACTTACGTTTGACCATTCAGGGGCTGGAAAATCGTATTGACCTAATCGTATTCTCTTTTTCATTCCTGGTGAAATTGCTAGACCATGGTTACTATAAAAAGGCGGGAAACCGCACAACCTACAATGTTTCATAATATTAAACAAACTTATATGCAGGTTTACAACAATGATTATTCATAAACAATATTCACTTACAATATATACATTATAACTCCAAGTGACCATATATCACAGCTTTTATCATATTTTTCTGGTCCCAAAACTTCAGGAGCTTTAATAACATAAAAAAGATTCATTTATTACTTATGTAATGTTGTAATACAAAAATAAAACTGGAATCTTGAACAGAACTTACCAACATAATATGGTGTGTAACATGGTGTTTGCAAGGTATCCTTTGAATGTGTCTCTTTTGCAAACCCAAAGTCAGTAAGTTTCAATATTCCAGTATTATCTGAAAACAATAAACCACATCTTATTATTCTTCTATTATGTTTTATCTAACAGTTGGAAATTGTAAAAGTGTGAAAGTACATACCAGGTTTGGAATATAAAAGGTTTTCTGGTTTGAGATCTCTGTGCGCAATATTCATGTCATGCAGGTGCTTTACAGCAACACAAATTTCATACATTATTTGCGCAGCTTCTGTAAACACAACATAAAAATAAAAACTGTTTACACTATAATATTTTCAATATTAAAACAACTTATAAATTGATTCATTTGTACTACCTCTCTCTGTGAAAGCACCATCTTGTCTATCTTGTATTCTCTCAAATAACTCTCCTCCTTCCATACTAAAAATTCATTAAACAACATGTTTAATTTCTTTTAATTATTAATATTACTGGCATGATAAAAATGAAAGATATCTCACCATTCCATAACGACCAATAAACATTTATTTCCACTATATGTGTTTTCATACACATCTTTAACTTGGACTATGTGTCTACAATTTGATGCTCTCCAATGTAGCTCAACTTCCCTCCTTGCCTTTACACAATCATATAACACCTGTAAGTAAAAATGTAACTTATAAATAAAAGTTCTGAATCTCTTTGACCTAACAAAATCAAGAAACATCTTCCACATTCTTTATCCATAGTTTTTACTAATTTTATGAAACGCAACTTCATAAAATTAACATCAATCCTTGAATAAATGAAATGACGTAATCAGTTAAGATCAATATGAATATAAACATGAGAAGCGATAGCTACATGACTCGCAATAATTGCGCGTCCGGGGATCATTTATATTTTCTTTTTAAGTTCAAAGAAAATGATAAGATTAAACAAGATAATTTTCGCAATAAATCTAAAAAACTAAATAGATTACAGCATTGTACATGTTCGTTTTAAACGAAGTGGTGAACGACCGAAAACTAGTTGACGTCGAAATATCACCGAATCGATAAAACTTGCGTCCTACAGCAGTTTAAGCTCTCATTTTTAATGCAAGATAATGTGCGATCAATAAATGCAATGTAACGATACATACTCAACTTAAATTCGATATTCGATACACTATTCCCTTTACAAATACTAAAATGTATTACAATATTTACAATTTCAATTGTATCGGTATCAGAACTACTACAAAAATTCTCTTTTTATGACTGTTCATAGAATCACATTATCAGATCGTTAGATATTATTGGCGCCACTTATCGTTCATCTTAAAAAGCACGTTTATCTGTAAATTGCTCGTAAGTCTTGTGACTGCAACATTCATTTGTAATTCTATACCGTAGCGTCTAAAAACAAAATCTCCTTGCAAAGTGTTACGGTTGTGAAATGAAAAAAGAGAAAAAAAGGAACGGGTAAAGCATCTCACGGCTGAGTGATATTATTCTTAGCCCATCCGATATATCGCACGGGCTAAATATATTCGAATACAATTAAAACCCGGGAATCGGGTTCGAAAAAGTCGAAACCGGTTTCAATTTGAAACCGTTTTAGGCAAGTAGATGAAGTGGACGAATAAAATTTTGAAATAAAAATTTCCATTCGATGGACATGAAGTTGTCTCGCAACAGCGCGTGTACCCGTTTCCTCACAAATATTGTCCTCTAGTAAGATCGTGATCTCGTACGGGTTAACGAGTTTCGCGTGATTTCCCACGATTATCAATCGCATTCCTTCTCAGATGAGAATATATCTTTGATCATGCGCAACGAATAATCAACGGCTCGTATTATTCCATGATAATGAGATTAGCGCTTGACAAAGTGACGCGATAAGTACACGTGGAATTAATATTGACCGTCGGCCGGAACATATTATTCCCATCATCCCACGCTACAGTATTTAACGTGGAAAAACGTTCATGATGCGGTTGATTCGATGTAAACGAAAATCCAGTTTTTCTTTTTGTCGTACAAACTAAAACAAAAGGTTACATTTAAGTAGTAGTTATGATAGAATGTTTCGATACTACTTTTTAAATATGGCAACGAGCGATAAAAGACGTCGGATGAATACCACCATTGTCAATTTCCTGTTATTGAGATTTCGTGAAAATATACGAAACGTGTTCCCTCGGCTGAAATAAGAAATAAAAATTCATGCGTTCGCAGAAAAATTACGCCCAGGATAAATAACAGTGTCAATAATACGATTGGCTGTTTGAAAACAGTTAATCAATTGACGAACGAAGTGTTCATAAAAAGAAATTGGATTGTATGTGCAGACCGGTGTTTCTGTGACGTCCGCAAATATTGACTTTTTTATGATCACGCAAAGGCGCGCAGAAATATGATTCGATAACTTTCTCCTGAAGTATGCCTTCGAGGTACTTTTCCTTGATTCACCGGTGATCTATGGACTTTATAGTTACGTAGGCTATTTCACAGAAGCCATTAACGCGTTCATTGCCATCGACGGGGTACCATTTCATTTCATGGCTTAAAATTTCATTTTAGAAACTTACGGCTTTCATCGTTTGCTATACCCATTATGATTTCTTATAATAGACAATTCAAAAAGTAACCGTGTAAGTTGTTTTTACTTTAACGACGAGGCTTCGTGGTTTTTTGCTATACGATTGTGTCGCAATTACCGACCACAAAAGCGTGGATCAGTAAATAGCCTCTCAAGGGTTATAATACTAGAAGAACGGTACGTGCATTGAACGAACTTTCACTGTAAAATAAAAATATAAAATAGTGCATCGCCGGAAGTTGATTTCGATTTCATGACACAGAAAAAAAAAAATAAGATCGTTGCTTTCACAATCAGATTTCCTCATAGTTATAACTGATTTAGTTTCACTGATCTATGTGGCTTGATTCCAACGATGAAATCTATTTGACATAATAGATTCTTAGCGAACTTAAAATAATTTATTTTATAGACACAGTCTCTGAAATATAAATTCATTCTGGCAACCGTCTCCTGATTAGAAATCTATTAATTCAATTACTACCAGTAAAGCGACATCTTTACGGGCGTTAATTCAAAAGCATGAGATCATCGATACTATATAAATAATGATATATTTTCGTCGAAGCTTATCAAGAATTTCTATTCTTATCCATTTAGTCAGATGTGTGCACGCCTCCACTTCAACATGCTTATTTATTTTTTTCCAACCGAGAAAGAACGAAGCGTCAAATTATTATTAAATTAATGAATTAAATTTAAAGCTCGGTAAAAGGCGAGAAAATAATTGAATGCAAATAAACTGTTTCAAGAAAAAAAAAGAAAAACCTTTCAAAACATGTAAACAATGCATATGCGCGGGGTACCGCGGATGATTCGTACAATCGGTCATTGACATTCAACGTGTCCGCATCTTTGAACATATTTTTTACGAAATACTGGTCAAATTGTTCATTAAGTTTCTTCTATGATAACACGATCTGTACATACGTGTAAATTTGCATAAAAATAAAAAAAAATCGTTTACTCGACACATGTAGAAGTAACAAAATAAACATTTTTAAATTCGCTAATATTTTTAACGACTACAATTTTCGCTAACGATGTAATTGTTCTGTTGGTTGTACGGGACGGTCTGTCGCTCGTTTAATTTTTCGCGCAAGAACGTCAGCGCAAAGACAGTAAATTATGCGCGGGGAAACACGAGGATCCTCGAATTTTTTCAAGGTGATACACAAAGAAAATAAGAAGCGATTTCGAGCGATACACCGCATGGTCAGAATCGTCGAATGGGAAATCACCGGGTATAAATAGAGGATGACTCGCAGTCTGGACTCGCTTGGACATCGTTAGTCGATGATCATACTTCACCACGCCAAGTAGGTATCGATACATCGTGGATCGATGATCCTCTAAACTACGCGTTTAGTATGCACATTTAACTAGAGATACCGGTAATTCATCCTTGGAGCATATTGTTCCGTTGTTCCGAAAATAGCCAAGGATAGACGTGTCGCGTTACACATAAATGTACAATGCGTGTAACCGTTAATATTTTCTGATAAGAGTATTCAGAGACGATTCAACGGAATCATGTAACATGTTCAAAGGGTAATAGCAAACGCGGCCGACAGCGCTATCTACACCTGTCGAACAATTGTTCGAACACGGTGCTTCACTATTCGTGCGTGAAATCGTAATTAAGCTGGACGTAATATCGAGTCACAATGAGAGAGGAAATAGAAGCTAATTCAATGAGGCTTCTTTCACAGTACGGCCACAATATTTCTCAATAGGAACGCTGTCGTACTTTTCCATCGAGAACGGGTAAACGAAAGGACCCGATCGTTTCCGAACTTTGAATCGTTCCGTTTCCCGCTCAAACTCAAACTTAACCGAAGTTGAAACATAAACGATCTGTGTAAGCAATCTTTTATGGAAATTAAAGAAGAGAGAAATTGATGATCGTTATCTCACCTTGAGCGCATACTTTTCCCTCGTATTTTTGTCATAACACTGAACAACTTTGCCGTTTATTCCGAGCCCAAGTACGTGGTTACTGATCTCGTAGTCATCCGTGATCGGTGTAACTTTCGGCACGCGATTGTCGCATCTTGTCAGCGGATGTTCCATGGTTTTCCGTTTCGTTTCTAAGTTCGAAACTTCTTTCTCTTTGGTCGTTGCCTCGATCTCCGTTTCCGCAGCTCGTTTCCGTTTTCCTTTTGTATTATCCTCGTTTTCTTCGCCGACGGGCCTCTTGCACTTTCTAAAATGTTTTAATCGATCGTCAGTCACGTTTAAGAAGGGCATTTTCCTCGTCACGGAATAAAAGGTACCAACAATATAAATAATATTCTAAACAAACTGAAACACTTCATGAGAAATCCGGAAAAGGTACAATTAACGTTAATTCAATTTGTACGACTGTCTTGTAACCGACTTAATTGTGTACAACTGTGTGTGGTTGATAAGGAAAACCGTGGAATGATTGTATGCTTCGTGCTGACACTTCTGAGCGCGCAACACGAGTGACATCAGTATAGGTAAAAAATCACTGACGAACGAAAAGTGTACATTATCGCTTCTAAAGAACGGCGCTTTATCTTGAGAATGATCGACGGAACATAGTTTGAAAAACAAAAAAAGATATATCCTATCTATTCTTCAATTTGCATGAATTAATTGTAAATGTACGTGTCTAAAAGATTACGTAAAAATCTGTTATATTTTTAATAACGTAAAACTGATTATACCGTTGTTAATTAACATACTACCAAATATACTACAGTACGAAAATATTAAATTAGTAAAACATAGCTATAAAAAATTTTAACCTCGTAATTAATTAGCTGTTTGCCGTAATCAAACCGGATTAATTTATTTTGCGTGATAATTGACGGGGAACGTTTAATCGTATAAAATAATTGTCGGACACACGTACAGATATCGGTACGCGCCCGTATACCTTTACGTATTACACAACCAGTTTTAATCGATCGCAACGAATCTATAGCGCATATGTAGTTCTACGCTAACGATTGGCGCATTTTGAAATTATCAGTACAATTTCCAATCGAATGCGTCAACTATATTCAACCTTCGCGGCGTTGGCGAATGAGATAATACAAAAAAAATACACACACACACACACACGATGGAAAAAGTCATAAAACAGCATCGAAATTCAGCGCAAAATTAAATTTTGAGAAATGTAAGTTTCTATTGGCGCGCGCAATTAAATAATATTATTGCAATGATTGCAATGACAGAAGTGTACGATGAATTATGATATAGATATATGTGTATATAAAAACGGAAAAATAAAATATAATGTGACAGAGACCTCCAAAATGTCCACTTGGTTGCCGATTTCGGCATTTGTGTAGCTTTTTTTTTTGAAAGTTTCAAAAGTTTTAATCGATTCGTTGAACAAGGATAAAAAGCATCGCCTTCCAGGAAAGCCGAAACTCCAAAGAATTCTCAGAGTCAAGAGAACACACGGTGGCCAGTAGCGGAGTCGTTTAGAGATAACCGTGAGCGTCCGCGTCGTCGAATAAAATAAGAATTTTTTTCGAATTGCAACTCAAAACTCGAAAATCCAAAGGATAATCACAGAGAGGGGGGAGGCCAGCTGAAAACTGAAGACAAAAACTAATGAAACTTATTTTGTTATATTATGCAATGATGATTGTCGGTGACAAGAAGCGTGCAAAAAAAAAATAAAAGAAGCCACTTAGTTGAAACAAAAATGAAAAAGCAATTTTGTGTAGGGGTACACGTGGATGGCGTGCGTTGCTCAACACTTCTAATGAGATGAATTTGCATTTTTGTTACGCAAGTAACACAGCAAAAATTCATGAAATTGCCAGGATAAACACAATGAACGTAAAGTGACTCGTCGAAGATCTATTTACATAAACTCATATTCACCGCCAAATTCGCCATCTATATTTTCACGCAATTTACAAAATACTTGGACGATTCACTTAAAATAGCGGTTGCAGCATTGTGAGGTATACGAACGGGATAATGCATTAAAGAAAAGGCACACTGAAATAATGGATGAACCAATAAAATAACAATTTTTTTTAGCGTGATCACGTATACGTCTAATTTTCGTAACGATCTAACATACCTGATGGATGTTTATTCCTTCGAAATTAATTTCCCGCCACAAAATGAGGAAAGAGCACCACTGTTACAACATTTTATTTTTCACTCAGATGAAAACACTCGTTGATTTCTTAAGAATTATACTTGTTGTAGTACATCATAACACAGTTTCACAATTTTTGCACACAAAGTTATTCGAGACAATGTCCACAATTTTTGTTTCTTTTTTATTTCTCGTTAAAAAAGAAGGGAAGGAACGAAAATTCTTCGGAGGCGTGTCACCCACGTTACGAACGGTCGAACAGATTGGAATACCTGTCTACCTGTCGTGGAATAACCAGCCGGTTTTATGCAAGTATTAAAATCTTCGATAACGCCGTTGGAAACGAAATCTTTTCGTAGCGAAAAAATAGTTATGATGAGAAAACACTTAACCAAACGCCAGCTTTTCCATGACCATACTTTCCATCCGTACGACCGACCGCTACTGAACCCAAGTTCCTTCACTCAACCAGTCGGACTTTCGTACGAAAAACCAATTCACAAACACCAGCGGATAAAGCGGCTATGGCGGCAAAGCGCCTCTACAAGCAATCTTAGGATGTGACTCACTATGCAGGGACGACTCTATGCTACAACTTTTCGGGTTCTTGTGCAACCAGTTCTCTGCTGTCCCACAAAAATAACTTATTAATGCTTTTATCTGAAACTGATGTTTAAAACAAGGAAAAAAAGAACTCTGACCATTATATAAGCTAATTATTTATTTTTTTTTTTTGTTCAATTATACGTTATACCACAATTAAACATGTATATGTACATATTCTTTGTTAATAAAACTGAAGGGGCAACAATCTTCAGGTCTCTTGCATTTTCTTGATTTATACAGTTACAAAATTATTATATTTAATATAAATATTTTTCATACAGGCACGTTTTATATTTACACGTTTTCTTTTTAAGTCAAATATTTTTCAATTGTATTGTCCATTAAGTGTTTCTTACATAAAAGTTGTATCACATAGAATATAGAAATTTCAAAAGATTATTTTCATTCATAATTTGTTATTGGAACATTATACATAACATGTGATGCAGCGAATAACAAGTTCCTTTTTTAAGGTATCATACAAGTAACAATTCTATGTATTAAAGTCAGTATCACTTACAGTAATGCAGAACTAAATTGTATTCAACATGATTATTAATCTGATGCATCACCTTGTGATTTTGTAAATACAAAAAGAAATTGGAATTACCTTTAGTTAAAATAAAATATTACATACTATTAACTGTTTACTAAAAATTGTATCAAATTGTAATTAAGTTTAATGTACATGATTATCTGTAAAAAAAAATGTATTGTGGTTTAATCTTTGGATTAACAAATTAGAAAGGATACTTATTTTTAACTATATATTAAACATTGTCTGGAATATTCTACACGCTTGCTAATCATGAAAATGTATGTAAAAATCTCGTAACTAGCAGAACTGATTTTACGAACATTAACAATTGTGACAAGTTTAAAAATATTCAACGATCTGTTCCGGTATTATATTGACAAAAAGATATCAATACTCTAAACATTATTAACGATACTAAATACACAAGATTATTATCTTCACCTAAAAATACTAACGTTATCTTCCTTTTTTTTTCGTAATCATCAAACGGATACAAATAATATGTATACTTATAACTATCATCGATATTAGACTAACATAGTTACAGTTAGTAGTAAGATATAAAATGTACATTTCATTAAGTAAACGCATATACATTTATTTTTTCATTTTTTTTTTGTTTCCTTTAATCTGATAAGTATTTCTGCATTTGATAAAAAATATACTATTATTGTCGTTTTCTTTTTTTTTGAAGAAGAAGTAAATAATACTTAATAATACATTTATAACAGAATTAACTCATTAATTCGCCTCTTGTTAAAAATAAATTACGATTAGTGGTTGTTTCTCTACCTTTGAATGTTGCATGATTTATACTATTGCACATTCTAACTCTTTTACAATAAACATTAAATACAATTCATTTTCTTTTTATATTTCATTTTATCTACAATAAAACACAGCCTAGAAATATATCATTCATTGTTATGATCCATTTCTAGGAGAAATAAGGAAATCATTCACATTCTAACTTATCTGTAGTAGAATTATGAAATTAAGAAAGTTTTAATTGCAACAAAATCGCGATTTGTTTGTACTAATACTTATATAAGGATATTTCTTCTTTTTTTTCTTCTTTACATTAAATCACTTATATCTTCTTTAAATGTATACCTCAGCTTTGATTGGTATCAAAACTAAGTGATAATTTTCTTTTTCTGACGGACGGAAAAATGCAGTGACTATAAAAAAATAATAATATTTTGATTTTCATTAAAGACTTTAATGTACATCTGACTCGAATCTTTCCTTTTCTCTTTATCGAACAACTGAAGACACTATTGGAAAAAGTTGCGAAACTTGTAATTTTTCCATTCAGAATTTTCACGACATATAATACAAAATTCTTAACTCGAGCAAGGATTAAATTTTCGCTACCAGTAATAATTACCCTGCTCGTACTTTTAACATTATGCGCTAGTACAAAACTTTCCAAATATACTTTTCTTTAACACATTTATTTTTCCACGGTTTAACAACACAATAAAATAAAATTAATCGGTATCATTTTTAAACATCATTTTTTATAAACGAATACACATACTGTTGATAATACTGCTTACCAATATGATACGTTCGTGTAATGGTGGAAAGTTTTGTACAACAGGTAATGAATTTAAAATAAATAAAAAAAAAAAAAATGTGTCAAAATATTGTAAGCTAGATATTACATCTGATTAACAAGTTAAAATACATCTACCCTGAGTTTCAACACCTTTAGAAAGAGGCATGTAAGATTTTTATGAAAAATAAAAATTAACTTCGCCTCCGTTTTACGTTTTCCTCTCTTTTTTTCTCTCTCTTTTCATCGTATAAAAATATTCAAGGCATGATTCAACACTAATGTATACATATATAATGTATATATGCATACATATATATATCACTTTTGTTAGGTCACGACCTACATTGCACAGATAGTAATTGTCACCCCATATGACTTTCAGGTTCAGTTTTGTAATCTTGCATAGTAAGAATATAAGGCACAACACTAGCCACGCTTACTCTTCCGATAAGACCTGCGAAAAACAAATCTTCCAGTACACGGGGGTTAATCGAACGAAGCGGTGCAAGCCTTAAAAGAAGACGAGGTAATCTGTCGGATCCCACGCGTTGTTGCAACTCCGCCCACGCGGCTTCTTGCAAGACTTCCACTTTCTTGCGCCAAACGCCAGCCAAAACATTGTCTGTGGAAAACATTGTGGCATATAGATCCTAATCTTAACCCGTTGTATAAATATATTGTTTCTCACTTACCGGCGCTGAAAAGCGTCAACGCTTTAAGATATGCGTATTCAACGGAGTCTACTTGTAATTTATGGAGCGAACTAACGCAATCCTGCAGTCTACATATATGCTCGGTGACGGACTTCACTTTGCTGGCTGTAATTTTCTCTTGTGCGATACTAGCTTGTAAATGATTTATTATGGATGTTAAGATACTCGGAAGCGACAGTGTGTATGCACATTGTGCAAGTCCCAAAGTAAAAAGCTGTCCCCAGGAACTGCGCACCAACGTAGTTTGAACCTCGGATCTGTGAACATGAGATGTTATTTAATGTTAATACTCAGAATTTCATTTGATGTTCCTGCTGTTTGATCACTCACGGTAACGCTTGAAATGCAGGAATTCCTCTTGCCCAATGAACCGACAGAAACAGTAATCTAGCGGCGCTTTCGCAAATATAATGAATCGATAAGTACGCGGGTGCTGGGCTGGGAGCTCTTAACTCGAACAACGTGTGTCTTTCGGAAATTAATTGACCAGTCCATTCCTCTTCCGGTTCGCTGGAACCGTTTATACTCTGCGCACACAAAGATCCGTAAAATATTACATTTTATGATATGCAATTGTACGGAACAAATTAAACGTACATCTCCAATAAGTTTAGCCATGCTGTCCAACGCGTGTGAGATGAGTAAACGCTCTCTCGCTAATGTCAGTGCATCGCTAAGGTCGCTATCGCTACTTTGGTCTTCCATGCTTGGGCTCTCGGGTTGTTCCCATGTCGGGGGTGTTTCTGACACTGGTTGTTGCGGCTCTGGTTTGACTCTGGGGCTTCGATTTCCAACTTTTGTTCCCGCAGATTCGCCCAACACAGGTTTCCGTTCGTGTTGGACGGCTACGACCATAAAGCCTGATATTAATGTCATAATGCTAATACAAATGTACACTTGCTAAAATTCAATTCGTCGTCGTTGTCAAATACAAGACGGTTCCGCATGTAAACTTACAATCACTTCTCATCCCCATCGCGAGACACTTCTGAAGTCTACAATACTGACATCGATTTCTGTGATGTTTGGTAACCTCGCAACTTTTGCTTCCCCTGCATTGATAGCCCAATTGTTTTCGAATGCTACGTTTGAAGAAACCCTTACAACCCTCGCAACTAATCGCCCCGTAATGTCTTCCGCTGGCTCTGTCTCCGCATACCACGCATAATTCCAGCGATAAGCCCAGTCCCAAAGAACCACGGACGTCTCTTGATAACTTCACCTGGAAAGTATCCAACTGTAAGACATATAAGTACAATGAAATGCAAAGTACGATTTTGAAAGAGAAGAAAAGTTTTAGATGTTTACCTCTACGTCCACGTTACTTAAATGTTCGATTCCCGAGTGTAAATGAACCATTCCCGCGTGGGGTCCCAAACTACGAAAATCTCTCCCCATTTTGTGATCGACTTTATCGTCGTGCACGTTATCGACGTGATTATTTTGATCCCTTTCCATGTCTCTCTAAACATCATACAAAAATGTTACAATCAATTGAATACATAGATGTGATCTTAACCTATACATGAATCAATGTATCGAAAACCCACCATAGCGGGATGATGCGCTAAATTATGAAAATTTCTTCCAATACTTTGATCTATTTTATCATCGTGTAGACTTTCAACGCGGTCATTCTGATCAACGTCCATATCCCTCTGCAATTAAACATCGAAATTTTTTAACTTAGTTCCGGAGGATATTTTGAATTTACTTTTTGAATTTGAAAGAATGGATAAACACCTCGGTTTCAACATCAGCTACGTGATCCACGCCATGGTGTCGAGACAAATTACGAAAATCCATTCCTACTTTTCGTTCCTCTTCGTTTTCATTAAAGTTATCGAGATCGCGTTGTTCCCTATGATCCCTGTCCATTTCTTTCTGCAAAACAAAAAAAAAACAAGAATAAAATAATTACGTAAAAATCTTGACTCGTAACAGCAGGATTCGTGTGAATCGCAAAATACTTCTGCAGTGATGTCACGTCAGGTACATTGCGTGTTTTCTAAACAATCAGTAAATCAGTGTTCGTTTAACAACATAAAATGCGGAAGGCAAAAAATAATGATTAAATTGCCGGCGATAACACGGTTAAGGATATTAAAATATGTACCTTTATTTATGTACATCTATTTATGTCTTATAAAGGAGAAAATATTTTTACATTTAACAATAACGAGGTTACAGTGTGTAATTTAAGAACAAAATGTTTCCCTATAAATGAATTTTTCTATGGAGATTGCATAAGATTCGGTACGATCAGGTGAATCGTGATCGTGTACGAGGCGATTTCATCTAAGCGAACAGAATGTATCGTTTAAAGGCCTAAGCATCGGCACGGTGTAAAAATGAAAACTGGAGCATTTGCCGCCCGCCCCTACTTGCCGCAACCCTTTTCCCCCTACCATTTTAAGAAGTGAAAGAGATGGTCCCGAGGTTCTTCGGTTCGTAGTTTGCTACGTGTTGCTACGGTTAGGCGCATGCCGATACCATAGCCATGCTACACTGGCTGTCATAGAGCGAATGGTCCATTTCCATACACTCGTGATCAGACTTCGTCACCACTGTCAGTGCGGTAACATGAGAAAATGGTGCCTTGTACCGTTGTTCCAAAATAGTTAACATTCTTAGACCCTGCGTTCGTTTACACATCACCACTGACCGAACGTTCTCTTCCAACCTTTCTAATTACGATAAACTTTCAACTCCGGAAACCGTAGCAGGCCTCGCGTTCAAAAATCAATTTTTCCTTTCTTAACAATCATCGATGCGTGTATAAAAAGTACTTGTAAGATTAATACTGTCGGACGTATCTAATTTCGCGGAAGTGTCATACTCGAGATCCAACGTCATTCCATTTTACAATCAAGAATCTCATGATTGTAACATGACACCTGTCGTTTTTTCTTCAAACTTAAGCCATTGACCTGTTTAGACACGTGTCACTATAAATAAATTTTTATTAACAAATTCGATCATCGGCGTTGTTTATCGTTTATATCGTACAAATGGTATAATCGATGAGATTATGTGTTGCACAGAAAAAGATAGTCCATCGAACGGTGATCCAAAATATGTTGTTAACATACAAAAGGTCGAGCCAGTTGAAAGCGTACCAAGAGCTAGAATTTCATCGTGAATTTGTGTACTTAGATTTTGATCATTGTATAAAAATGAATACCGCTTTAAGCATTTAGCAAGACGATTTGCGTTCCCTTCGCGCCAACCTTAAGAAACACGCAACGTGTCTTATACATTAAAGTTCGAGGACGGTACGCACAATACACTACCTGTTGGGTCGACCTGTATCACCGCATTTGCGTGTGTCGGCGGTGGCGCTCTCACGGGTCACGCACGGTTCTGAAAATATAACGTAGCCAGCCACGCGGTAATAGGAATGGAATATATTCGCGTCCCGGAGAAAATGATGCTTTAACGTTACCGGTTAACGAAATACTATGAGAAAACGATACATTTGCAGCGCACGAAATCGTTTTTACTACGTTGAAGCGGTCGTGCCACAAAAACACCACGTTGAAGTTTAAAGGCAACCTTGCGCAGGTGAACGCAGCCAGGCCGTTCGCTGTACTGGCAGGTTGGCAGGTCACTCTCTTGTGTACCGCCAAGACACACCGGCCAGGTGCATTCTCGCCCCGCTTGCCTGCTTTTCTACCTGAGCGAGAGCATTTGCCGTGGAGGACCGCATAGTGGCCTCTCGACGAGCGTTACAGGTTATGTCACGTAATACACGCCCGCGATGACTTATCGGTTGAGACTCGAGGTCGCAACGTAGATCGAGAATAGGTCAAACACGAACAAGTTAATAGCGAAACGTACATAGAACATAAACTATTTTTACATATCTTTGGTTTTGTGGCATACTTAGAAATTATTCTTTCAGTCGCTTATCGTATACATTAATTTTTTGTAACGAATTTCAGAATATTTATTTACAACTCCTACGTACAAGGAAATTTTTATTTCTTGTGGTATCAGTGTTACACTAATTGTAAAACTGATAAAAATCTTTTTACTTTTATGAATGTTAATGAATTTTCAATAAATTTATAACTGAAACAATGGTACATTTCAATTTATTAAAAGTAACTGTTTTACTTCTGTAAGTTGAATCAGAAGTTTTTAAAAATATATTATATTGACTTGTAACCTTTCGAATGGTCATTCTAAGTCGGCTCGAGATTTCTTGGAACGGCATCGGTGAAGAAGAATAGTCACTCTAGAGTAATTATTTCTATACGACCGGACTTCACAGGTAAAGGTCGCTCGTGGGTCCGAAGGTTACCTCCTACCTACTTCATCGCCGCATCGACATAGATTTATCTTGTAATCCTATCCATCGCGTTAAATTGTATTACTAATTGCGCATCATTCACTTTTTTTTCAAACATTTGTCGCAGTTGATTTCATATTAAAGTGTAATTCTTTACAGGAATTTACAATGACGTCAATACTCTTGTTTCTGAACATAAGAAACATTCTGTTGTTACCTTTTATATTCTGGGTTTGATACTTTTATGATACAAATTTATAGAATACTTATCGTTGGAAATAAATCGTAAAATATAAAATATCAATCGAACAGACCAGTCGTACAGGAAAGCAAAATAAAAACCATTAACAAAGGATTGTTACTACCACAAAATTGCGACACTTAATAACATTGTCAAAATATCACATAATCGATATATTAATGTTTAGAAAATGTACTCTCCTATTTGTTAACATCCTATATCAATAAAGCGATATATTTTATATTGTGTATTGCGCTAAACAGAACATGCACAGATTGTTACGATATGGGCGAGTTATCGTTCAAGATTTCATACATCGTTATCGATGAAATGGTAACAAAATGTTAAGAAATCATAGGTAAACAAGTGATTATTGTAAAGACTTACCTAAATTAATAATAACGAAGGATAATTCAACTACACGTCATTTGGACAGATCATAGCAACAACTAGACTTCGTCAACCATTCGTGGGTTAGAGTTCATAACCTCTTCTAACCTTTACCTTTTCTTTGCCTCTTTCCCCCCCGTGCCTAACCCCACCGCTCACCTTTATACTCATTCGACATTGTATTTACTACCATCGATACACGGTTGCACACAGATTGACAATTTCAAACTTATGTTGCAGAATTTGTACGTCGCGCCAAATTCTCGGCAAACTCGAGAACTGTTTGAAGGAAGTGCCGCCATAATGGTAAAGGAAGTTGCCATGTAACCATTATTCGTATTTGAACTTTCAACCGAAGGAACTCGAAGGATGCTCAGGAAGTTATAAAATATCCATAAAACAGTTAATTTCGTTAAACTACGTTTGAAAATGATGAAGGTAAGAATATCAATTATACCAGTAATTAATAATTTGAAAAGATATATAAGTTTATAAGAAAAATGTGTCTATTGCAAAAAGTTCTTTATTGCAAACCATTTTTTACGTAATACATATTATACATTAATTCGTTATACAAGTATGTATTAATATAGCATATCCTTAATATTGCCAATATTCATAGTAGCATAACTAATATTATATATATTATTGATACAATTTCATCAGTGTTGAAATATCAATTTACGAATTAATAATCTTATTTTTATTATTGTATCACTATTAGATTCTTTATAGATATTTAAAAATATTTACAGAAAGCCCTGTTTTTTGTTGTTTTTTTTATCTAAAAGTTTAATGTAAATTAAGTCAAATATTGCTTGAAAAAATATATTAGTTATCCTGTCATAAACATAATGTTCCTCAACGTTATATTTTTAGAATGTTTTCTTTTCAACGCTCAAAATATCAATTGTTATCAATTATTTACATTGATAAATAAGATTTATTTATATAAAAAAACTGAAACTGAAAATATCTTTCTGCTTCTGAAGTTTTAAGTCTTATCAAATTGTCTCATTGATACAATAATTATGTTCATTCTAAGTTATAATGCCAGGTACTTTTGTTTCTTACTTAATTTACTTCTATGAAGATCAAAGATAAGTGCGCTTACAACATTTTTAAATTTAAGACACAATTCAGAATGTTAATTGTCATATAGTACAAGTATCAAATAGCAAAAGATACTAATTTTAATATTAAGTGCATATTGTACATTCCCCTCAGGAATGATTACAATTTAATTGAATTTCATAATGCAAATATATTTAATAAAATCGATTTGAGTATAATATTATCACATAACAGTACACATTACATATTGTGTAATTATATGCATGAACACTTTCATTAATATTTTGATATTTTTTTTTTTAAATCATAGACTTAGATGCACAAGTTATTTTCATTTGTAGATATTGTTATAAGTTAAAACACTTGTGTTTTTTGTCATCTAAAATTTTATATACTTACTAAAGATTCAATTACCTATATTTTATGTAAATTATAAAATATAATGAAGATTCCATCAACATATTATAATTGGGACATTCAACAGAATACCAGCCTAATCAACAGAAATGAAAGGAATGACAGTTTTGGCTTATGTGCTTTGTGATCCCCTCATCTATAAAGCTGTATTGGCTTAATTTGAGTTTATGCTATTTATAACAAATGAGGATAGGCCAAAATAATGAAGCATACATTGTTGCACATTGTAAAGGCCGATTAGGCTAGTGTTTAAACGAATATCTCAATTTATGTAATAATAGTAAACAAATACATAATGTTTGATTTTGCTTCTAATTATAATGTATCAAGTGTAACTGGCCACTACTTGCTATTTATACAATAGTATTTTCATTTTACATATTTAAAATTTATAAGATGAATATGGAAGCAAACAAATTTAGATTAACAACACTACAAAATTATAGAAGTAATTTCCTTACCTATTAAAACTGAATCTTACTTTAGTAGTTTATATTCATTAAAAATAATAAGGAAAAGTAATGTAATTAATATAAAAAAAATTAATCTTAAACTTTAACTTATACAAAAACGATTGATGCATATACTGAAAGCCTAAAGCACCATAAGGATTTTTATACACAAATGTTAATCTTCATTGTTCTGTTAATTATTCCAGCAGGTACTGCGAGTTGATCACAAAAATTCTGCATATTTAGTCAAAGGCAGATTTAAGTAATAATAGATGTAAAATTCTTCCTAGGAGATCTTAAAAACATTTAGCACATAGTATACTCTCAGTTTTGTTTTCACCTGTAAGTTGAATTATTCAAAATATCCAAAATGAATATGCCTGAAGTAATTAAATTATATTTTTGATATAAACTTACTTTTTAACTATATCAATATAACTAATGCCCAAACACTTCTTGGCTAGCAAACACAACATAAAGAAAACCATCTGCATCTTTTTCCCTTTGATATAATTGTGCCATGGTCATACTACCACTTGCCATGCTTCTTTGATTTACTAACAGAAAAAATGCCTGTGTTGGATGAAGCTGTAGTCTACGTCTGTTGATTGTTATTGATAAATATAAATTAACTATGAATTGAACAAGAACTTAAACACATTTACAAAACATACAAAAATATACCTAATTATTTTGATAAATTCTGCTACTGTTAAATAATCTGGTACCAAAAATTTTGCCTTGTCCAGGACAGGTAATTGTTTTTCTCCATAATATCTTTCAACAATAATAGGTATCTTATTCGGATGTTGTTCTCTAATTAATTCTACATCAGCAACTCGTTGTGCTAAATTAAAGAAAAGAAAAAAGTATTAAATATATTTTATATTAATAATGTATATAATAAATAATGAAAAGATATAGTTAACTATTGAATAAATATAATTTTGTTTAAAGTGATACAAGAATATATAGCTTGAATTATCAATAAAATAAAGATATGTTGAGTTGTAAAGCAAGCAAAATATTTTTAAGAAATACTTTGTATATATTTTGTTTAGTTTATGTTGAACAGTAAACGCAAAAGAAATATAATTAAAATAATATAAATTACGCTCACCGAATGAACGTTTTTCTTTAAACGACTTTGGCGTTAAATTCATGTTGATTTCACTATCAGTTACTACGACGTACTTTGCTATGATATCAGCTGTGAGCCAACGAAAGTACTCTCAACGGGTCAAAATAACGCCAGTCTCTGACTGTTTAAAGCTTAGGTTAGTTCTGTGGACAATAGGATGATAACATATGTTTACATCGACATGTGCTGCCATCTTAAAACTTGACAGCAGCTCTTTGTATTCGACTGCAACCATTTCTTCCCTTGTTGTTTCCTGAAGAACGAATCTTTACCACGAATCGCTTGGTAGGTCGAAAAGGATGTAATGAATTTTAATATGGAAATGGTATTTCCAACGTTTTTATGGGACGATAATCTTTCTTTGTATCAAAAGGGTAATGATTGAAATGAAACATCAGACAAAAATCATTTATTTTATATGATATTCGTAGGTACAGTTGCAGTTTTATTTCGCGGGAGAAACAGGAACTAACGCCGTGGAAACAGGTAACCATCTACATGAACGTGCTGGTCTATGCTCTCCCTTTGGCTTCGAAACAGGAATATGTGCGGACATCTGTGCGTGCGGCAAGCACCAACTGTCTGTATATACGTGAGAGTGCATGCGTGGGTGTCGCAGCAGGCGTTTCTTTTATGAATAGACAAATGGTGCTCCCGCTTCGAGTGCATTGTGAATCGGTGAGTGTGAATTTCTCAGTGAAAACTCGTGACGGAATTGAATATTAATTGATAATTCAATTGTTAAATACAGCACGGGAAGCGTACCTTCAACTCGACGAGAATTGAACGTGCAACCATCGTTAATGCACACATGCTAGACGCGGTGGAAGGGGTAACAAAAACACCTGTATACTAAATCTATACGTATAGCGTGGAGTCACTAGGAACGGGAGGAACATTCGCATCTCGATACTCGTGTGGAAATCACGATGGAGGGATCTTTATCACCGGAAGCGTCGTGCTACGTCGCCTAACCGTGAAGATCCCTTTTATATATCGCATTGGGTTTGATTCGTTCTTTTTTCTTTTTTTTTTTTCAAAAAATAGGGAAAAAAGAGCAGCAAGTTGAACACACGTGACAATTGTGTCGTATCAGCTAGTTAGCCTGACCGTTCATTCGTTTGCCTGGTCGTCTACCTCTTCTAAACCGTCCTGACACAACGTTTAACGGGGGTATAAAAAGAATAAACATGGCGGCGGCGTGAGTGAGACAGACAAGGGGAGCGAGAGAAGGGAGCGAGAGAAAGACAGAGCGGAAAAGATAGAGCGAGAAAGAGAAAGAGAAGTCAGCCAGCCAGCTTAGCCAGCCAGCCAGTCAGTGTGCCAGAAGCGACGAACTTCGTTTCGTGCCGTCTTTGTTCCAATGGAAAGAGAAAAGATCTGTCGTTCTTAAAGCATCCACCCATTTTTGCATTTATTCGATTGTACCGGGGGTACGAGTACGCCGGGGCACAACAAGTATCCACGATTTAATGCCAAGAAGGATGTTACGCTTGTAAACAGTTATCAAGGTGCGGTCACGTTCATCGTGTTCGCGGTGTTTGCTTCGATTTTCATGCGTGCGGGGTCCACGACCGAGAGATCCACCACCACCAACATCGTGCGGCAATAGGGTGGCTCGAACACGATTTTGAGCCTCCTCAGGGTTGACATGATATGTCATCGCCGGGGATACTTTCTGCGATTCGATGCCGGTGACAACGAGACGATCGTCCGTAAAAAGTTCGTCGGATTGATACGATGCGAACGATTTAGCGTTCAACCACGCAAACGACGCTATCGACGTGCATCGCGACGCGTGTAAATGGAATCCGTTCATCCAAAACAGACGTATAACTGCCCTAGAAGACTTGAGAAGTTCTTTCATCGACGCGCAACAAAACTCGTAATCGATCAAGAAAATTTTTTCTACAAGTGAATACTTCATCGATCATCCGGAGTCATCGTTCGCGTACATGGCTCCTGTTTGATCAGTGACTACGTTCCCTATCGAAATCGGTGAATTTCGTTCGAACGTAAACATCGTTCAAGAAGCGTTGCACGATATCCACGAACGCTAGAGTAATATCGTTGAGTGGTTCGTTTAGTGGAAGAGGAGCGAAAGAAGAGAGAAGAAAAGAAAGAAGAAGAAAAAAAAAAGACAAGTTCGATGGAGCGAAGTCGTGCAAGTTGGCCGGCCCGGTGCCAATAACCTCCGGTTAGGAAGTAGACAGTTTTCGCACGATGCGTTTGCCCTCGTACGCGATACATTATAAAATTAGACGTTCGAAAGTTCGCGCGAACGCGAAAGGATCATCGCGTCGTTTCCATGCAGCAAACAAGGTGGAAACACTGCTGACTGTCGGTGGTGACGAGCGCAGGGTGAAACGACGTAGGGAATTAATACGAATCGGATGAATAATTCGAGACGGGGAGGGGGGAGGGAGAGGGTAGAGACAGCTGTGCACGGTCGGAAGTGACGTCAGAGACGGTGGGTTCATAGTTCCTCTTATTTTTCTGGCCGCCTTTAGCGAAAGGGCCGTGTGCGACGAGGAGCGGAGCCGGGAGGGACGCCGGGCCTTATTTCACGAACGCTCATCGAAGCCCGTCGCCCACAGCGAATCATCACAAATTTCTAGTCCGTTGCATTTACAAACCCGAAGAATCACGAATTTTTCTTCGACGAATATTTTTTAGACGAACAAATTGTATCTCTCGAATCACGCTTCCGTGCCGCTTCGCGGCACACACACGCACGTGCGATCGAACAGAAGAAACGCGTTCGATGATATCCGGCGAGCTAACGCGGCACCGAAGACGGCTCGAAGGCGTGTTTAGGAGACTCGATAACTTCAAGGTTCACTAGCGGTCCCACGAAGCGGGACACGAAAGCATTTTCGCTCATCAAATTTTGACACCCGACGAGAACGAGACTGAAAGTAAATCGCGTTTAAATGCTTTTTAGTCGATTAATTTATTGAAACGAAGAAATAAAAGAAGGCGGAACGAGCGACACTCAACGGATCGACCAAATTTACTCCTATTATACACGTATACAAATAAAAGCTTGAATCGAAGAGATTCCAAGTGAGAGCAATAAGGAACGGTTACGTTTAACTAGCATATTAATTAAACTCTCGAACCAACATGTTTTTTTATTGTTCGAACGACAATACACGGTGACACGTTGAAAGGGATACCAAAATTGGATGTACGAGAAGAACAGAGGAAAACGCATTGAACGAGCAGAAGGATATTTTTGCGATCGATGAATTTGAGCGTTGAAAATCGTGTGGAAAGAAGAGCGATCGAATTCAATGGTTGCCGTAGCCGCTCGACCAGTTGGTCTGTCCGCCAAAAAACACACGCTTCTAAATCACCGTCAAATGGACACAAATGACTAGCTTAATTCTATCGTCGAACACGTACGAGATGTCCCTGTCACGACCAAACCTGTTCGTACCCGCGAGCGCGATCTCGACGCAGACGTACATCACGTCGAGCGAGAGCAATCACCTGCCACCGTTGAAGGGTAGCACGTTGGCCCTGAAGCAGTCGGCCAACGAATCGTCGCCCAGCTATTTGACCCGGTCCGCTCATATGGCCGGCACTCATCTGCCGAGCTTGAGCTCCAGTGCGAACAACAGCCTGCTGAGCTTGACCGGCAACTCGGAAAGTCTGAACCTGAGCCTCGGCTCGCACGCCAGTCACAATTCCAGTAGTCACAACACGAGTCATAATTCCAGTCACGTAAGCACCGGTCACAATTCCATACGTAACAGCAGTCATAACTCGCACTCGCAGCCGGACGGTCAATCGGGCAGCAGCGGCGGTACCGCGTTGGTGAAGAACGGCCGCACGAACGGCACAAGTTCATGCGGTGGTAGCGCCGGCGCCTATAAACCGAAGACGATCACCGCCACGCCGGACGCCGTCCTCAAGATCTACAAAAACAGGTTGACGCCGTACGAGCATCAGGAGATCCTCGATTACCCGCAGATATACTTTATAGGCGCGAACGCGAAGAAGAGGCCCGGCATCATTGGTCGGCCGAACAACAATGATTACGACAACGAACACGGTTCCTACATCCACGTGAATCACGACCACGTGGCCTACAGGTACGAGGTGTTGAAGGTGATCGGCAAGGGGGCGTTCGGCCAGGTGGTGAAGGCGTACGATCACAAGAAACAGGAACACGTGGCCCTGAAGATGCTCAGGAACGAGAAGAGGTTCCATCGTCAGGCGCAGGAGGAGGTGAAGATATTGAGGAAGCTTAGGGAACAGGACAAGGACGACACCATGAATATCATTCATATGTTCGATTGGTTCACGTTCCGTAATCACATGTGCATCACGTTCGAGTTGCTCAGTATTAATCTGTACGAGCTGATCAAGAAGAACAAGTTCCGGGGATTCAGTATGCAGCTGGTCAGGAAGTTCGCCCATTCGTTGCTTCAGTGCCTCGTTGCCCTTTACAAGAACAGGATCATCCATTGCGACATGAAGCCGGAGAATATTCTTTTGAAGCAGCAGGGACGTGCTGGCATCAAGGTGAGTCTATCGTTTTCTTTCTTGTATTCTTAAATCTTAGAAGACGGATGATTCGAGTACAGTACTGAGCATGTTAGCTTTTTCTAGGGAGTATGGTATTATAGGGTATTTAAGTCTTACCGTTCGATATTTACTAGGTAATTAATTAGTTCGTTTCTGAAGTAATTATCAAGCCGAATACTTGTCATATTTTTTTAAATTTAACTTAATTCAATTTGACCTGAAAGAAAATTACGTTGAATATTACATCGAGTTATAAATGTTTGCCACTTAGTGCGGCTCAGCGGTAGTGTTTTTGGATCCAAAATGATCCAAGACAAGATTTTAGTGCACTCGAAAGACGTACATATATTAATAGACCAGAGCTCTCGACACTGACATACAATAACACATCACCTCAACCGAGGCCTATAGAATTCGCATGCAATATCGCGAAGTTTCCAGCAAAGTTGTTTTCCTTCGCGACCTTACAGCCGAAGAAGACAATGTATACTGCATAGGTTTCGACGTTGCTCTAACTCGGCAAATTATTAACAACCCCGTGACCGTGGCATACCACGAGCACATATAAAAATATTCTTAAATCGATTCGACTTTCTCAAGAATATCTACAGTCTCAAGATAAAACATTTTCTGTCATAATTCTACGAATCGAAAATAAGTTTTTTTTTTCCAATCAATTAGTCCGGGCTCGCGACACGATGAACCATCTCCTCGGCGGTCATGGGTCAATCCATCGCGAGACCTTTAAAGAAACGAGACTTTGAACGCACTTATTCCACTTGCAGTACTTTGATGGTCACTTACTGGATGATAGTGCGCAATTGGGTCAGAACAATCGTTCTCTGATTGTTCGTTGTTTTATTACCGCTACGAGCATTGTGTAATCTCGGTACGTCCGTCTGGAATGTCGAATGCAATAATTTCTGATCGAATCGTATCGGAAGGAAAATTCACGCGTTTAAGGGTCGGTCGGAGGCACGCTTGTATTTCCAGATCGTTTGCTCCAATTTATTCCGTCAACGGTTATGGGTGTTACTCGTAATTGAGTGTAAGGGAAAAGGATAAAACGTTGAATCTATGATAGAAACTTAATGTGTCGGTCGGTTGAGTGCACCGAGGGTTAACCATCGCGAACCTGCATTGTACATCTTCGCTTCTCGGCCTAAATATAAGCTACTCGGACACTCCCTAACGTCTATTTTTGAGTTCGTTTCCACGACAGCTTTTCCCTTCTTCCGATAAACAGGACGACTTAACGCTCGATGCTCTTCACCTTTTTTCCCCCTCGCCACGGTTCGACCTTTTTCAAACTTCTTGTTTTTCCCCCCTTTTCGACCGGGAATCGTCTGTTTCGCGAAAAGTTTGCTGCGACAATGAAAGAGCCGGATAAAGGGTCGAAGGTTGCTCTTGAAGACGAGGAACAAGGGGTGACAATGCAGATACTTCGCCATTGATGTATTGTTTGATGATCGTGACGTCCTGAAGCTGTTAATGGTTTATTTATTAAATTTCGTTAAAAGAGACAAAATTCCCCTTTATTTACTTATTTATTTAAGTACCTCTTTATTTTTTGGGGGGTACATTGGAGGGGGAAATAAATTTACAGCCAAGACTTATCAAATCTGAAGTAAGGGGTTAAAACAAACAAAACCCAGCGACTAAGGGTTGACAGTAAAAAATATCGCCAAACCATCTCATCCCCTCTTGATTAATATTTTAATCGTGCTCTTCGATTTTCTTTATCGTACCGTTTCCATAACGAACAGAATTAGCGTCTATAATTTCCCCGATATTATAAAACAGTTTACGATAACCGTCGGCGGCCACGCGATAATAAATTTTCTAACGTTCCGAACGATCTTGAAACGGGCTTAATTCATGACACAGCGAGCACGTGTAACGCAGAAAGAGGGAGGAAGAGAAGATTTTATCCCGATGCTTTTCGAACCGCGGTCGCCGCGATTACGCGGAAAATGCGAACGCGGCACGGCCTAAATGTAATTGGCG
Source organism: Anthidium xuezhongi (assembly GCA_022405125.1). Lineage (NCBI taxonomy): Eukaryota > Metazoa > Arthropoda > Insecta > Hymenoptera > Megachilidae > Anthidium > Anthidium xuezhongi. The sequence goes on from CM039637.1 coordinate 8,698,129, forward strand.
AACGCACCGGTCGCAGGAAGGAGGGTACCACGGGCAGGAATAAGATGCGCGAACCGGCGGGAGCTCGGTCGTAAAAATAGGGAACGGAATAGGTTTCTCTGTTCGCTATTAATAGCGTTCGTGCGCGTCGATACGATGACTTTAATCCACGGCTCTGGTTTATCGGAAATTTACGTCACCAGCCAGACACGTTGCAGCCTTAAAGAATAACCATCGCTGTATTTTATGTCACTTTCTTCTGTTTTCGCGCGTTCGAACGTGTCCCTTGCGTTGCTTGGATTTTTCAAAGACCCTATCGACCGCAATTCATGACAGAAAAGTTCTACAAAATGATGCTTATGTTATATCAGTTTAAAGCACGAAATGTAAGGAAAATTATTATATAAAAGCACCCTCGGTATTGTTGATACAAAATGGCTGGTAGTCCGTGGGAGCAGACAGTGACTGATTTTGTAGCATATGGCGTCTGACGCGATTTGATGACATAAAAGTGTGACGAAATGGTACACGTGTTACCTCCATTTAAAGTTTCAAGTTTGGCCAAAATTACTGTACCAAAGCGCCGCTGATATTCTTAATACAAAATCGCTGGTCGTTTGTGGTAGCAGGCAGTTGCTAATACAATTTCATGACATAAAAGTGTTATGAAACGATACGTGTGTTACAACGACTCAAAGTTTAAAGTTTGCAGAAAATTGCTATGCAAACGTTACATCGATAATCCTGATACAAAATAGCCAATTACCGTTCCTAATTAATAATGGAGCAATAGATTGTTACATATCAAATATCCAATTCCAATTACATAATTTAACACGATTTGATGTCATAAAATTACACTAAATTAACACCAATGACGTGTCAATTTAAAGCTCGAAATTTGATCAAAATTACCGTGCAATTGTTCCACCAATATCCTTAATTAATCCATTATTTTAATTTCCAAGGACTGTACACCCTCAGTTTCTATTTTTTATAGAATAATGGTAGTGACCATCAAAGTACATACACGCTAATAATGCAAATGGGTTAATAGAAAATGGCTGGATATATACATTCCGCCGCTCTTATTATATCTATTTAGGTAACGTTATTCGAATTAAAACGAATACATATCAGTGTTAGTTATTTTGCAAGGCCTGTGATTATCAAACGCTTAATGAGTGCCGTAACGATGGTACCGGTACTTTGTTTTACAGCTCGTTAAAGTATCCGAGAACACGCGTGCACGGGTCACTGTACTCGGAAACGCAGGAAAAAAGAGGAAGAAAAGTTTCCTACAAATTTTTAGGATGATCGTTTTCGGCTTTATCACGGATTACAAGGATGTTTCTCGAGTTGTACACCTGGTATCTCGTAAAAAAAAAAGAAAAGAAAAGAGAAGATTGTTCTGTTCGAGCGACGGTAACCGTGCACGGAAGCAACCTCGATATTTACTCGCGTCGTTAATGGAAAAATGGGCGAAAGCGTGAACGCGAAATTACAACGTTACCGCTTAACCAGAGCCTCGTGGGTAACCACGTTTCGACATATTTCTTTTCTTTTATTTTTTCGCTTGCCCGCATGAAACATTTGCCAACCCAGTTCGAGACGGTTCTCTGGATTTCGGACGATTAAAGCTCTCCTTAATTACCGCTGTCCGCTTAGCTTTCCTCTCCTTTTTTCCCCGTTCTCGAGGATTACCGGGGCGCTTGCTGAATTACAGGTGGAAATAGTTCACCGACCCCGTTTCGATGCGTAGCTGCTAATAATTAGCGGCTCGCGATTACTTGATCAACAAGGTGTCCATTGCTTCGATAACATCCCGGATAATCCTTTCGTTACGCCGTGTTCCGACCGAGAATTATTCACCGTACAAGGAAACGGACGTACGATTCGAATGAATCATTTACTTTCAGAGAGTTGCCTTTAAACAAATATTTTCTCTACGGTCTGACAACGAATTTTTATGATTCATGAAACAAGGATTGTTGCGTATTGACATTTCGACCGCCACGTCACCCATGTATAGGTGATACTTATTTGGTTGAAAATATTCCTGGTGGATATTTGAAATTATGGATAATAGAATATAAAGTTTGTCAAATAAAATTTTTAGTAGTTGCAGCGTGGCACTCAAAGTGTTAATTGGTGGATTTTGGAACGTAGAAAGTTTGAGGAGAATTGGTGACATAAAAGTGTCACGAAATGGCACTTATGGTATATTTAAAGCTTAAAGTTTGATAAAATACGTAGCCAATTTAAATGTCAAAATCTATCATTTGTTAGTATTAAATTCATATGTTTATTAAAAACTAGATCACTATATTTCACCTCCGCAATGTCCTGCATATCTAAGCTTCGGTGTCGAAGGATCAGGTTCGGTACTCGAGGAAGCTCGAAAGCCTAATTGTTTCGAACAGCGTGTAATTTAAAAGCCATTAAGATGTCCGTTTTGTAAATAAGATGTGACTTAAGATTCAATAAGCCCACGTGTATCGTTGCGTAGCCTTTCGATCGCTGAATGAACTATCTACTCTCCTCATTGTTCCGAGGCTAATTGAGCTGCGCCCACTTGGAAGCGTTTGTTACACAGAGCGACACCACTTCCGTGGCACTTAAATCAGGACATAAATGGACACGTAAACGCGTCGCACGTGCTTTCACGTTTTACGAGCGTTATTATTTTTTTCCCCCTTCTCACGGCTTGAAACATGTTCAACGATGCCGATGAAGCTCCTTAAACCTCATCGTTTGAAGTCTTCGAACTCTGAAATCGCGGGACGGGACCTTCACCGGGGTTGTAAAGCGTTTTAGGATCTCGTTACGATTACTTTTATCGAAAATTTTGTTATAATGTGGTTGCAAGGGTGATTTTTAATTGATTTTTAGAAATTCGAAGAAATTAGGAAATTTTCTTGACTGGGAAACGGTTCTTTCGATTGTGGAATGTGGTTTGAAGAAATTTAGGTAATAATTTGATTAAATTTCGAGAAATCAATCCTTTTGCTCTGGATAGAAATATTGTATGTTTGGAAACTTAGAAACTTAGAAATATTACATTTTTAGAATTCTGAACACACTAATTACAAAAGATTTATAGTAAATTCTTATCATTTTTTTGACAAAGATTATCTCTGATTTTTTCACTGTCACTTTGCATAATCAAGATTCAACCGTAATTTTTTTGATCAGAACGTATTATCAGATATTATCATAAACCCAGAACATTTTCATCGACGATTGTTTCGTCGATTCGTTTCGTGTCTGGTTCAACGATCTCTCGCGTGTTAGCGGAACAGAATCGATCGTTGAATGAATCGAGCCTCTTCATTGTTTCACTTTAATCGAGCATACGACGTTAGACTTGGAACGTTACCGCAGAACCAGGTTGTGGCACTTCCGCGACACGAAGACTGGACCGGTTTTCCATGCTGGATACGAATTGCTCGTCCTAACCCAGGTCTCTTGGTGCACCATAACGTGGCGGATTTATACACGGTGTTCTATACGGCTGGGCAGAGCTGTAACTTTAATCCTTCCAAAATTAATAACACCCAAAAGCAGTTTCTTCATATTTTTATGATTTTTGGCCTTTGAATTATTTAATTTTAAAAAGAAACGATTCTCCGAAGGCAGTCTTTTTGCTTCAAGGTACTGGTACAGGCACCAAATTCATTTATCTTCGATTCTGTCTCCCAGAGAACGTATTCCAGAACCTGGCCATTCATTGATCACTTGTTTTCGAGAATCTCATTATCCCATCGACGATGATTTAATGAACGCTCGGGTTTTGGAATTCGTCCAAAGTGTTTTTGCAACTTCACCAACTTATTTCTAAGCAAAATCAATTTTTTTAATTAAGTCAGGCGCAAGGGGTGCAGATCGATACTTAATTCAACACCCACCAGTCATCGCCAAGGGAATTAGATTACAATATTTTGAAAAAATTGGAATAAAATTTACAATCCCTTTAGGTTAATTTGTCGGTTTTCGAAGAAAAAAAATAGGAACTTGGTCATCGTTTTTCAACAAAGTCCTCCACTTAGACGCTTCGATTCCGAGCTTTCAGAGATTCCAGGATAAGCGAGCTCCCGATTCGTTCGCGAGGACGTCGCTGATGAATGTTCATCCACCGCCGCTTTATCCGTCCGTTACACATGCACGGTATCGTAGCAAGAGTTATGCAATGCGGTAATGCCCAGCTGGGACCGAAAGCGTTTGATAGCGTAGGACGGTGGTCGGCAAACTCATTAGTCGAAAGAGGCAAAGATTCAGCAATAGGAGGATTAAAATTTCTTTTCAAGAACTTGTCAAGGACCATGTTATTGCCAATTTATATACTATTAATGATAATTAATTTTTCGTCGACTGGCCCAGCTGCACTCAGATCGCTAAAGAGGGAGATAGAAGGTGGTCTAATGAAGTAGTTTATTTCGAAGCCTTCTACTACCAAAGCTAAAAACGGACTGCCTTGAGAAAGGCAAAAATGCTGGGTTTAATCGATGGGTACTTGGGTCTGGTGTTTGTCACTCGCCAAGAGGCGCCATAAACAGTCCCGAACAGGAGTCGTGTTCAGTTGCAAGAAGGGTAAGGTTCATCCCCTTTAGAGGATGATGCAGAAAGTTGGTCGTGCGTCAACCGCATCGTCGCGTGACCGACCGAAATGGAAGGGGGTATAATTGAAAACTAATCGGGGCCTCCACTGGCAATGTTTTCCAACGAGACAGAGAATAAGAAGTGCTCGATGGATGAAGAGCGGCGTCTAGGACGACAACGAGGACAATTTCATCGACCCGTTAATTCCCTGTCCCTCTTTTTGTTGCCACGTGAACCACGAAGGGTGGGTTTCGCGCGTGCGACGTGGTCGGACGTGTCCTCGTTCGATCAAGAATAATAGATTCATATAGATATATATATATGTATTTTTCTTCTAATTAAATATAGCTCGGATGGTTCGATACGGAAGTCTCGAGCTCGAGAATTCGTTGTTTTCTAGCGGAACGAGGCCGAAGTCCGGTGAAATCGTAACGGCCACGGTTAATAATTCGTTATCGTGCCGCGTTTTCCGACCCATTATCGTGTTTCACGAATTCTGAACCGTTCGACTGTGGGATATCATTAATTAACCCGGTCGGGGGATTAGAATCCTCGATGATGATTCGTTGTCGATTTCCACATCAGACAATAAATCATCCGTATCTGCTCGAACGAATGGTCGCATTTAACCGCACTACACTCGATCGTCCCCTCTGAGGGATGCAGATGATTTTTAATTCTTTGACTGTCACGTTACAGCTACTAAAAATTGCATTTGATAGTAATTTTATTTTTGACAAATTTTACTATCTAATAGGAATATTTTTTACCTAAGAAATTAAAGAATTCCTAAAGAAGTATAAAATATTATACGACAAAGTAGTCCAGTTATTTTCAGATCGAATATAATTGCACTTTTATGAAAATTTCATTTACAAAAGTGCATATTTTTTCGTTTCGAAACGGATAACGCGTTAATATCAATTATATCGTACGATGCATTTCAATCGCGTTCATTTTTCTCTCCCCCTGCCCGACCATTGTCCCACGGCGCATATTAAAACGTCGATTCCGAAGGCGGTGGGAAAGGGGGAAGCCCGGGGTTTATTCGATCGAATCCCGGCAAAAGAATAGCGCAAACTGACAACGGAAACAAGCCGTGTATCCTACAATATCCGGTCGCCGGCCGCCGTCAAGAGCAGCCGCTCGCGCTTGTACACAACTTCGTTACGGCTCGTTAAATATTGATACTTCAATTTTATGTTCACGCAAATACAGTATCTATAGGCGGCGCGTATAGGCTTTGTAGACCGGCGTTACGCAAAATACTTCAAAAACACGAACCGAGACCCCGTTGTTTCCGCGTTTACCTTCCGTATTTTCCGCTCCTGTTATCGCGTTCCAACATTGTTCCGTCGGTTTCGTTCTTACCCCCCTCCCCCGGCAATAAAAAATTCCATCCATTATTTCTTCCTTTAATCCCCGTCCGAAGAAACTTGCACCGATCGTTATTATACGAATCGAGTTTCATCGATGATCCTACGCGAATCGCGTTACGCTCGATTAATCAAATTATTCAGGAAAATTCTGTGGAGGGTTTGAAATATTTTTGTTACGTTTGCAAATTAACGTTAGATCGATGGTAATAGGACTTTTAGAGATTCCATTAACGCTAGAATTATTAAATGTTAAAATTTATGTTGCCTTTTATGAAATTTAAGACCTACTCGCTTATATTTTATTTTCAACTTGAAAGCAAGAGTTAATTTTTAATTTTCTGCCTTATAAAATTTGGTTGAAAATAAAATTCGAAGTACGAATTTATTCTCAGAATACAGAAGCTTGTAATTTTATTATGGAACGGTTTAATTCAAAGGGGTTGGAATCGAAGCCGAGTGCAAATGAGCGTCTGCGGCGATCGTTAAAGGGTTAAGCTTCCGATATGAATATAATGAACAGGAAAATTAAAATGCTAGGATACGCTTTGATGCTCGACTCCGATATACCTTATACGTTACGGGGGGGTTCGATTGTTTCCCGAAGACGCAACACCGGCGAACCATAGGCAGCCGAAGCATTTCCGGTCAGTTGTTAGACTCGTCCTTGACAATAACTTGCCGTTCGCCGGCGACCAACCTGGCGATACGCGCCACGGTTTTCTAACAAAGCACCCACGTTTTATTGTTCAATTATTATCCATAAACGCGTGCGAGTGAGTTGCACGAACCTTTCCATAAATTGGTTGACAATTTATGATCGTCTGTCGTCGTTGGATGAAAATATCTATTTGATAAAAGTATAGAAGATTTTATTAATATTTAGAATTGCCTAGAATTAAAAGAACGAAAACGCCTCTACTTCCGGATCAGACGCGTTCGATGCCACTTTTTTCTGTCTGATAAAAAATTACACCAATTAAAACAAATGATGTATCCTCATGAAAAATTCTCGCGTCATCCAGACACGAACGACACACGACGTTTCGAATATTTAAATATCGGATCAAATTCCAAGGATGAACGAAACATTTCTATTACACGTGCAATTTGCTCGGTACACGAAGGATTTAATCGTAACGGGCAACGCTAGAATTATTTCCGAGCAATTTCTTTCGCTTACACGTAACATTTTTAATTCAAGTTTTGCGCGATCCGAGCCAGTCATTAGCATTTTCGTACAATTTTCTTTCGACGTAACGAGCTAACGAGCTGGCAAAATAAAAGAGAGCGAGAGAAGAAGAAAAAAAGAAAAGAAATGCTTGATCTTATCGTTGGAATAGTTTCAGTGCTGGCCAGGAACTGTTTATCGATCGTAACTCAAAAGCAGCAACCAGAAACGTTATATACATAACGAGGTTGGCCACTTTGGCTTTCCCTATGCCCGTCGATGGTGACTCATTGCTCCCTGTGGTTGTTGTCTCCCGGGGGATAACGATTCGACGCCGGAACGGGGCCCCAACTTCCCTAGAATCACGGTGCGTCAGGTCTCAACTTATGAAATATCCGATTTGTTAATGCGAAATATTGGAATTTATACACTTTTTTCCAGATATTAAGATTTTTATTCCGTTTCATAAATTTTCCTGGAAATTTGTATTCATACGTGTTTAATTAAAACCACGTGCATTTAAATACGTAAATTTTGCAAAATTTAAATAATTTATTACGATATACAATATTTAATTATTCTCATAAGAATTTTCAGAAGAAATAAAAAATTGTTTTAGGTTTATTTAACCCTCTCAGATTTCTTTAATTTTCTAAATTGTTCTCAGATACAATCACCGGTGAATTTAATATCATAATTACCTGAAAAACTATTATGTATTAATTGCTAGAGGAGCATCTAGGCGTGGAAGGGTTAATTAAAATAAAAAAACTTTATCGTGTGTTTCCGTTCCTTTTTAAGTGTTAATTGGTCAGCGTAGACGGTGGTACAAAGTACTGTCCGTACATAAAGGGATAATCAAATACAAGATACGATAATTGAAACTACAACATCGTGTCTTAACCCTTTCAGTGTTTAATCATTTCTGTGCTAATACAATTTTTTAATTCAAAATAAAAAACTCATAATTATTCAATTATAGATATTCTTCGATTTCCATTTTTCAAATATTATTCCATTCTGTAGAAAATTCGAACACGCCTGATTATAATTCGCCATCATTCGACGGTCGATAGACACCGAAAGGGTTAATATGCATCCAATCGAGCCGGTATTAATTACAGCGTGAAAACACTCGATCTACCTGTTCTTCCCGTTACGAGTCATCGCATGAAAAGCGTTCTTGAATTGCAGTATAACGTTGCACCTGTACGCCGATCAGGATAGTATTTTTTTTTTTTTCTTTTATCCGAGACACCTCCCCGTCGATCGATGTTACGCAACGTGTTTTTGTTTAAACGCCGCTTTTTGTTATATCCGTGTCAAGGTGAATCGAGCAACGCCGTTGAAACAGCGACGTTTCCGCGGCGATAACGATCCGATATCAATCGATCCTCGATCATCGTCCAGCGCGTTTCGAATTCCTTCCACGGGGATGGAAAAAGCTTCCAGCAAAACCTTGACCCCCGTTGCAATTCCATCGCATTTTCTTCCTGTTCGCGGCTGAAAGCGCATTCGTAATAAACTTTCGGTATTTATTTCTTGTTCTGCGATCGAACGCGGCTCGCATTCGAGCTCTGATAAGGAAAATGTTCAACTGGGTGTTTTTCAATTTTGCAACATGAACAAATATGAGAGAGACTCTAGTTTGTGAGGAAACATTGTAGGGTCAAGGACGGTCGAGAGAAGACCATAAAAGGGGGAGGAGAACTGGGATGAGGGGTTGCGGAGAGGTGTTGTAAAGCTGTAAGCTATGGGATTAGATTTTTATGCGTGTCATAGTTTATTGTACGGCTTTGACCTTTATTCAACCAGTAATAATTGATGAATTATACTTTTATATTTAAGGGTGACACAGGCACCCTTTATTCACCCTTAGATTATGAATCACTGGTTTGATAGTTATTTTCTTCCACTACAATATTTTTCGACTGTTTTTAATGTTATTATCTTTTCCACGTTTTTTGGGAACCAGCTGAAAAATTCTTTTACGAAAGCAATTTGCTTTGGTCTGTTTCGTGTATCGCAGCCGGAATGGAAATTCGACAAAGGTCAAGGTTCGTCGGGGGGTTCTCTAATTCGATCGATAAAAAAGAAAAATCGATTTGCCCAGGCGACACGCTCGCGTTACCGTACACACCGTTGATTACGGACACGTCAAAGGCTTCACCGTGCTTTGATCGATGTCCCTTTAGACGTTCACCCTGCACGCGTGTCTCTGGATAACCTTTTTTTCCATCCCGTCGTCGAAAACTCCCTTCAGCTGTGCTATTAAAAATACCTGATGCCTCGTTAACCTCTTAATCAACGATTTCATTCGTCATTAACCCTTTGCAGATGCGAATTCAGAAGTTGAGTATACTTCACAGTCGCAGGGAGTCCTTTGAACTTTATTTCAAACAATTATAGTTTATACTTTGAATATTTTTTTTCCTTTACATTCGCATGAACATGGATAAATTAGAATTTTGAATTCCATATCGCATATAATGGTTAGCTGAGTAAATAATAGCAGCCAGCCAAATATTATAATCAAACATCAAAATACGATCCAATGTCCATTTATATCTATTAATAATTCAATATATTAATACTACTGATGTATTTCGATGATTTCATTTTCGAGTCAAAGAAAAAGCCTCGAGGTAAACAAACACGATTTAAGGATTAACGAATCATAATTCAAAGTTTGTCTGAACATAAAAAGGAAAAAGTTTCGCTATCCGGGAAAGAGACGAGATATCCGGTTGTTTGTTTCGTATTTGATAAAATATCGAAAACAAATTTGGACATATCGAACGATGTTATTGGAAACGTTCCAACGATATTGGAAATAATTCCGGGCCGCGATGGCGGGCGAATTTCAGGCCGCAGACGATCCGTCTGGTATTCGAGCAACAACAAAACCGGAAGATCTCGAACGACGTGCATTTCCTCGAAGGCCTGCAGCCTCGCGTGAATAAGTAGACATCGTCCGGGTATACCACCTGTTACCTCGGAAGCTAAACAGCCATTCCAATTAGGGGAACGAGCTTCTTTTTATCGCTGTTCCCGCAATGGAATGAAAGGGAAACCGCGAATAAACATTTTTCCCCTCTCGTATATCTCTCGTTTCGCAGCCCATCATAAAAGAAGAGGTCTCGCGAGCTCGATGGTTCCTGACCTCTTTCGGCTGAAAAACATAGCACCCGGTGATACACACGTGCTTTAATAATTAGTCGCAACATACCACACCGTAATTACGAACAGCGATACGCGTTCGCGGAAGGAGTTACAGGAGAATCTGTGCCAAATAAATAATACCACATTTTAGCTAAACGACTCTGCGCTTTATTAACTTCTCGGTTACAGTGTAAATTGTCGTAACTTCTCAAATAATTACGGTGTTAAGTCGTGGGGTTCGTAATTATAATATAATTAACTCTTTGCGCTCGGTAAACTTTTGAGTATTAGACTGATGAAATTATCCACAGAGAAATTGATTGTGTCAGCACTGTACAACCGCAAAATGCACACCTTTGTTCTTTTCTTCCTTTACATCCACTTCTGCCACACTTCTTTCTTCTCCGCGAAGGCGCGTACGTGGAAAACTGGCACACAATGTGTACCAAAGCGCGGAACGGGCTGGTTGATCAAGTTCCTAGGGTTATCCCGTCACCGTAAATAGAAAGTGACATGGCTGATCGATTCCGAAGGGGTGCCACGCCGGAAGCTCTCCGAAGGGTATGCTTTTTGACGGAAGTAACCCGGAGGGTCGTCCTGGTTCTATCAGAAAATATTCAATTCAAATGTGGGTCTCCCGTCTCCGTTCGTTGAGCGTGCGCTTTTACCGTGAAATTACTTGATAAAACAATGTAAACAAGCGCGAACAACTATTCCTACTTTCACGATTCCAATTATTGGATTGGGGCGTCCTGATACGACGCTGCATACCAGATTAACCATAATTTTATACCGATTTTGCATACATAAGTCATTTCGTCTTCTGTGTCGTAAAACTTGAAAAAAATATATTTTATTTTAATTTCTTTCGTTAATTTGCTATGTTCTGGCATATGTTAATCTCACGTATCGCCTAGATGGCACTCGAGCGCAAAGGGTTAATTACCTCTTTAGCTTATTTCGTAGCTTATTCAAAGGTAGGTTTTGAGGCTCGCGATCGAAGCATCGAACAGAGGTAACATTATAGCTTATTGAAATTTGCACGGGCGTCCGTCTGCCAATAAACTGAGGGAACCGCTGTAATCCTGGATAAACTCCAACGCTGGCCGCACGTGAGCGCACGGCGTTACCCAAAATATTAAAGTAGGCCGGTAGAAAACGGATATGAACGCCCAAAATTATCCGCTACCTTTCGTCGATTTTCTAGAATCCCCGTTTTGTTCGCCACGAACGTTCTCGTGGTCGGTCGTGGCACAAATTCGAATCGATACGCGGCGTCGCCGGTCGCGGCAAACAATTTCGCCTCCCTTTTTGCCGTCCCACCGTGGAGACGTATTATTTTGTCACGTCTCGTCGGCGAAATATGCTGTAAACGATACCTGCCTCTTATTTCATTCGGTCCACGTACGATATTCATGATATAATGCAGACCGTTGAGTAGACGAGGAATCGTGTACACGCCTCGGGCCTCCGCGACTGTATTATTCCGCAAGGTAACGAGTGTGTGCGCTCGTGGTACTTCGGAAACATCAAAATAATACCGACAATGGTTACAATAACAGTTTGAACAGACTTGCTTATTGAAATAAAATACCTTAAAGGGGTTATTGAAATAATGTACTCCCTTGGAAGTCGTTTTCAAATACATAATTAATTCGCTCTATGAAATTATTAGTAGTCGTCGTAAACGTCTTCTTCTATGAAGTCACTTTATTCAAACTTTTAACTTTGAATTGATGTGGGATAAGTGTCGTTTTATGGTACTTTTATGTCATGGAATTGGGTCAGACTTTTTATGGTACATCAGGTACCCTTTTTAGGAATTGGTATCAGGTTGTATAACGCAAATACTTTGCAAATATGTAGAATAAGGTACATATTATCTTATAAATATGAATAGTACTCAAATCTCAAGAAGTGAATTGGACTGCCAGTTCATGAATTTGAAATATCAGTCCATGATATTGAATCCTTAATACCTTGAACAATGTGGGAATATTAATAAAGAAAATTTTCTCATGAATTAATAATAGGTATAAATTGCAAATTCTCGTAAAATATCAGTTGGCATAATAAATATTCAAGGTGATATCTTAACACATTGTTGCCTGGTCTTAGTTTATTCACATTGTTTTACTTCCACATCCAAATTCTGATAAGTTGAGATAAATTCTGAGTAAAATTGCCGTTCAACAATGTGTTAACACAGAGAGCAGTCGTACGACTGCAAAGGTTGACTCCAATTCGTAATATTTCTCACACCCTGTCGTTTATTTCGTGTTCCAGGTGATAGACTTTGGTTCGAGTTGTTACGAGAATCAGCGCATCTACACGTACATTCAGAGCCGATTTTATCGCGCGCCGGAGGTGATCCTGGGCGCGAAATACGGCATGCCTATCGACATGTGGAGCCTCGGTTGCATCCTCGCTGAGCTGTTCACCGGCTTTCCTCTGCTGCCAGGCGAGGACGAGGCGGATCAGATGGCATGCATCATCGAGCTCCTGGGCATGCCGCCGCCCGAGATATTGGAATCGGCGAAACGGCGCAGACAGTTCATCAACTCGAAGGGTTATCCGCGATACTGCACTGTGACGACGATGTCGAACGGCTCGATCGTTCTGAACGGCAGCAACTCGAGGAAGGGTAAAGGACGCGGACCGCCTGGTTCCCGGAAGCTCAGACAGGTGTTGAACTGCGACGATCCGTATTTTGTCGACTTCATACGTTGCTGTCTGAGATGGGACCCGGAGCAGAGGTTGACGCCCAGCAAAGCGTTGAAGCACATCTGGTTGCGCCGGATGTTGCCGAAGCTGCCTCAGAACACCGCTCACGACGCTCTGCCCGCGTTACCAGCAGCCGCGGCCCCCCCGCCACCTTCGACCACCGGCCTGAGAACGTCGGCGACCGGTAGCCGTAGCTCCAGCAAGTCGAACACCACCTTGCAGACCAACAACACGGAGAACACGAACAAGGTGAAGCAGCTGAACGAGTTCCTACACACTATGTGTACCATTTATTCGGCCCTACATCGTACGAACGGTACAGGTCGACCGGGTCAGCCGGTATCCGCGAACCATCAGCCCCGGGTCAGCAGTCATCCGTCACTGAACTCCATCGCAGGTGACGGTGGTAGCAGCGGAGGTGACGGTTGCAGCAGCAGCACCAGCAGCGGACAGCACAGCCATCAGTTGCAGAGCGTACAGCACAACAGCGGCTCGCACGGCTCCCATGGGTCGTCGCATGGATCCCATGGCTCGCACGGCTCCCACGGATCGCACGGATCTCATGGATCGCACGGCTCCTCGCACGACAGCCGCAGCTCGCTTCGAGTTCGTGGAGTTGGCCGAGTCGACTGACGATTAACGAGGACGTCGTCGAATGGCCGGGACGATTCACCGAAATACGAGGCCACTCTATCGCTTCTCTAACCTATCAGCCCCGTTGTCGTCGTCGTCGATGATGTTGCCGGTCTCGGATGAACAGGTATCTAAGTTGACGATTGAATGAAATAGGAAGGGTACCTGCCAAACGACGCCGGGGTGCTCTCGCCTTTAGGTGATTAAACGTCGTTCGACGAGGCGAAAGGGTGGCCTTGCGATCGACCTCCAGAATATAATTACTGTGATCTACGCGATTTCGTTAGTAAAAAAAACGCCTGGTGATGGGACTTGGTGAAGAAACTGTTTACAAAAATTGGTCGCGATACCTCGAATCATGTACCTCATGACGTTGCATTCGCGTTGCCGTCTGATCCGTTCGTCCACGAGCCATTCTCGTTACCGTCATCGTCGTCAAGGCGTTACTATGCTCTTTCGATGTTGTTCACTTTTGTACTCGAGAATCCGTGTGAAAGACACACGCCTACCCTCCGTCGACGTGTCCGTATCACGTTGCACGTTGTTGCGTCCTGTTATCGAACGGATACGTGGATATTGTATTGTGCCAAGGGGAACCGAAAAGCGGACGATTTCGCGCAACGTCGACTCGAATCGATTCTTTTTCGAGACTCGGCCGACGCCCGATCGCTCAGGGACGACGAAGGACCCCGAGACCCGCGATACCGAGTCTTTCACGCGAACGAGAATCTAATAATCAAAGGGCATGGAGCGACGGCGCCTCGCTTGAATAGAGTCATCCGGAGCTTTTTAGGTCAACCGATTCCGACGTAATGCTATCAGTATCGAGCAGAAGGGGGACGTTGATTTTCCATCGACCCGCTGCTCCTTGCTGATTAAAGGACGCGAGGCTTGTCTTTCGATTCGAATGAAAGTAGTAACTCTTCCTTCCTAAATTGTGTAGAAATGAAAATTAACCCTTCATAAATGATTTGTATAATTTAGAAATAATTTATGGTACAAGTAACCCTCGTGTAATAATTTTTATCGTACGGTTCGAGGATAAAGAAAATTTTTGTATAAATTAGTTAGAATTTGATCTTGTTTTGCATAATCTTTGAGGAATCCAATGATCGCGTTGTACGAGGCTTACCTGTATTTCGTGTACCATTAAGGGAGTTAAGAACGGGTTAAGAATGTCTCTCTGCATCGGTTGTTCCGATTACAGAGTTGATATTCATGAAAATAATGCAATAATGGGCTCCGATGATCGATATCGGAATTATAGAATCGACGGGACGTCGGTTCTGTAATTTCATTCCCGTTAGACGTTATTTCGCATGAAGAATTACCTTCGATCGCGTGTCTCGGTGACCTTTACCCTCCGGGTCAGTAGTTCTAGAACGGCTCGGAAAAGTTGCGAACTGTTTATTAATTGATACGATCGTGATTTTGTGAAAAATAATGAACGCGTACGGTTTTAGAATCGTCACCGTCTGCTGCGACCTTTGAACTTTGTCGTTCTTCGTTTCCGAGCGTAATTAGACTTAATTTCTTTTCGTTATCTTTATTTAGACGCGGCCTTTTCAACTCTTGCCAAACGTGTAGCTTTAAGCTTTAATCGATGATACTCGTCAGGAACGATCTCTTGTTTTTTAACCTTTTTTAAATCATTTCTTTCTAACACGTTGACTGGCACAGTAGAAACAGACGTGTGTGGTAAGACACACTGAAATTCCAATTATTAAGGCTTCTATTGATTACACTATTAATCTAATACTAGCACCATCCACGGTTTATTTTACCTTTCTTTTATTAATTATTCACTAGTGACCACCATGGCAGTCAACGTGTTAACCGCTGCACTTTGCATTTACAATTCCTGTTCGAGATGAGCACGAAATACTCGAATAGATATTACAATACAGTGAATACAAATAAATAAATGACAATATAAAAACGAGCATACTCAAATCATCCTTAGGGTATCAACACGTTCCCTACCAGCGTTCGATTCCATCGCAAATCATTCTTTAATACAAAATCAATCTATTCCTTAAAACGACGGACCACGGAGAGAGCTATCTCCAAGCATTCTGTTAAACATTCTTTCGTTAAATAGCCTCATCGTCCATTTTTCGAGGTCCTCGATCGACCCGGTTCCGTACCGGAAACCGAGGGCGGCGCTGGTGGCGAACGCGTCGATAGAACTTTGAAAGAACCGACGCGCGTCCCGGCTCCGTCGAGGAAGTCGGGCGTTACAGTTCGTCGGCGACCCTGGGCACAAGCGAATTCACGCTAATTTTAGTCGGGCCGGGCGAATAAAGGGACGGAACAGCGTTCTCGACGTCGACTTTGTCAAAGCCGGCCCCGGGGAACGAGACCGTTGGACGAGCCCACGATCGAGAGAAACGGGGGAGGAAAATGGAGCGCGGGGGACGTCTCAGTAACGAATAGCGAGGAAAGATGAAACGATCGGCTGGAAAGAAACAAAAATGGCAATCAAAAGGCCAGCGATCACAGGAACGATTCACGATGAAGAGATCCGAGAGGATGGAAAGTAAAGGGAAGAAAGATATAGGGGGTTGCAGCGAGACGAAGGTTATTATTAAATCGTGATACTGAACAAGATATCTTGTGATATGGAATTTTAGACGTATTGGGGTTCATACTAATGAACATAGATAAATATAGATATATATTATATATATATATATATATATACACGTATATATATATGTATATGAATTGCGTATATATATATTGTACCGTAATGTCGTAACGCTAACCGAGAGGGAGGAAATGCAGGAAGGAAGAAAATAAAAAAACTCGGGCACGATTATAAAAGAAAACGAACGTGCTTAGTGAGAAGTTAGCCAGCTAAAACGAGATAAATAATTGCGTTACAAAAATTGAAGAAAAACAGCGACAAAGAACAAAATGGTCTCGTGAAAAGGTTCACGATTCTTACCCTTATTCTTCATCATCGTCATTTTCTTCTTCTTCTTCGTTTTGTAATTTTAATTTTAATTATGTGATTACAACACGAGTACGACGTGGAGCGTTACAATGGCGATCGCGAACGTGTGTGTCCGATTAATCCGAGAGAAGAGTTTGATTTTTCGTCTCATTCCTGTTTGTTTTTGGAAAAGAAACGCGACGGGAAACGAACGGATCGATCTTTCGTGATCGTCTCGGGTGGACTTCCACGAGACACGGCACCGAGGATCGATCGTAAACAAACCACTGCCAATACCTTCCCACAGTTCGGCTCTCGTTTTTTCTCGAAACGTACATGCGACCGCGAGTATTAGTTACGGACCTAGTCCCCTCCCCCCGGTGAAATTTTTCGACAGCCGTCGTCGTCGTTGCATACGTAGGGAATGTTTTTGGCAAACAACGTGTCGGCGAGCATAAGTGTTAATCCTTTGCGCTCGAAGCAGTTTTGGAGACAATTATACCTAAAGGTTCAAAGAATTATAAATTTTGATGATTGCTTTCATTAATTTGCTACGTTCTGAAGCAAATCCAGAGGCGCCACTCGAGTGCAGAGGGCAATTTATTTTCAAAAATAGGAATTCAATCGAGAACTCGATAGTGATCTGATTTTGCTAAAAAAGTTCTTTGGTCGCGAAAAGTTAATTTTCCAGTCGGAGCTGTTCGGTTTTAATTAAAGGAGAAATCAATAGTTCGCGATTCGGCGACGTCTTGGAATCGAGACTAAATTAAATTTTTCTCATATCACCGCAATAATTTTTCATTGCGAAAAAAATCAACGATGCTTCGAACGCTTTGTTGCAATTGTTTCAATTAACAAGGAATTCGTTGCTGGATTAATTGATTCTCGACCAAAACGGTCGCTCGATCGTCCGCGCTTGTTAACGCAGTTATGGAAACATGTTTATTAATACTTTTGTTAATACTAATTGTTCGCCGTTTCGCCGACACGCTGATTGCCCGAAGGCTCATTAAACGTGCTTACGCGTGTCGTGATTGTTAGTAAGCACATCTCACCTATGCAAATTAGGCACGTTTATCGTTAACACGTTCACTGCGCCAGCTTTACTTATACAACGCTACGGGACAGACATATTTTATAGAATGTTTAACTGGTGACGTCAATTTCATTCTTTGGATTCAGAAAAGTCTACAAAACTGAATTTATAATATCTTCTAAAGTAAAGTCACCCTCCAGAATTTGTCTCCATCTTCAAAAATAACAGGGATATTCAAATGTTGATTCTTACCGAGCCACCCTATATACGAAAATTAGTTTATCCTTCAAGGACCGGATTCCAGAGACGGATTAAGATTTCGTGGAATCCTGGCTACCCCGAAAGCCCCTTAAAAAATACAGACTGGGACGGAGAAAATTTCTATTACAAGTTGCTCGGAATAATTTATTAAGACTGTAAAAAAATATAAAATAATAAATTGTGGTTCCAAATTAAAATAAAATTAAGAGGACTCAGTGAACGTGTTAATCGCGGTAGACAATTTTCGCGAGATTTTTCGTTCAGACTTAATTAATTAATCGATCAGAATCCTCACTGCTTGATACTGTGATTAACGTAACTCACGTTCGTTGTCGGTGCAAACTTCGGCTCAAACCTTATCGCGTGTATATTCGTCGATTGATCTCGAAGAAGATTTGCCCAGAAACTTTTTCAGGATCCTCTCCCCCTCCCCTATTTCTTTTCCTATCCGACGCAAAAAGATACACCCTCGTCGAGGTGTGTGTGTGTGTGTATATAGGAACCACGATGTGTAAGAGATTAGCTTACTTTTCTCTCCTTTCAACGCGTTTTCGTCTTTTTCATTGCTTTTTATTGTACACGCAACGCGTCCCGACGCCCAACGAGGTTTAAACGATAGCTGTAAGCTTTATAACGTACGCGAGACAGGATACTTCAAGGTCCAGGCTTTAACTCAAGGCAAACGAGGGTGTGTTCCGATTGTGCGCCGCGAAGATTCCTCTTTCCCGCGGGAAACACCCGAGATACGTACCGGAGGTGTCCATCTTCCTTCGTGTATCGTTTTAATTAGATTAAACGAAATTTTGTAGAAGTTTAATTTTTAACCCTCGAAGTTCGGGTCGGACACGACCCAGACTTTGAGATCACAAGGTTTTTAGCGAAACGATTTCGTATGTTTAAAATAGCGACAGAAAATTTAGGGGATGGAAATAAAGAATTAAATTTAGATCACTTAATATTAAGTCTGCCATTCAAGGATTAATCAACACGTTGGATACCAATAAAAACTTAATTTTTTTAATTTGCCTGAAGTAGATTGTTGATTTGAATTCGAACAATTGCCTGATCAATTTTCATGAATCGTTTCAGATAAACGTCGAAGCTGTCCATTAAAAAATAAACGTTGCCATGGAAATCGAAGCTGAAACGGCGATGTTTCGATTGGAAAAATGGAGGGAGAGCTAAATTGGTAAATTTCGATATTTTCAACCTTTTCTTTACGCGATGGAGGAAAAGTAGAAAGTTTCTTTTGGCGAATGAATTAGAGTAGATAAAAGTACAGTTTCTTTTTATGATTTCAACGATTGGAATCGAATCTTTTGTTCTTCAATTTTTATTTCGTCTCTAATTATCGTCGTAAATTACTCATTTGCACAAAATTTCTAATAACATACTACTCTGATCTGTAGAAGAAATTATGATATCTTGTTTCCTTTCATCTTTATGTTTCAAGATTCTGCCACTATAATTCTTGATACGGTTAATTCATCAATTTGTTTAGAAAATGAAATTTCCATCGGATGTAGACACTGTACAGGTTTTCCTTATCTCGTTCGTCCACGTTCTGTTCCACTTTCACCTTTCAACGCTCTACTTGATAGCGCAATCTACTAATTTGTTTAGAAAACGAATTTTCACCCTGGCTGTTGCATTTGTTACTCAAATTTGTTTATTTGAATTTCAAATCGTGAAGGACGAGTGCAGGATTTGCAGGAACTTTAACAAAATTTATATTTTAAATCTTGAATCATAATTTTTATTTACTATAAAATTAACACTATAAATTTCCTCTACAAAGTTATTAACATTTTTCGAGCACAAATAAAACGACAAGATATAAAATACTCGATCAAAGTTTTATTATCGAATTAAATTAAAAGTAGGATCAATTATTTCATGCATCGTTAGATTTTTGACACGATATTGTTCGTTCCCAATTTCATGATAAACAATTTTCCATCCACGTTATAACAAATACATTGTCAAATTCAATTTGATCCTTTGAATTGAAATTGATTCTCGTCATATTAATTAATAAAATTTCGTACATCTGTGTACACAGGTATAATCATGAATTATACGATAGTGTTCTTGGTAAATAGCGATGAGGCAAATTGCCCTCGGTGTTTATCCGATACGTATCCATTAATTGATTCAAACGTTTCATCGATGGGTGACTTCAGCAACGTCGAACCATTTCGATTCCAAATACTTTCACGAAGAATGTTTAAAATTTGTTTAAAACAATCCTGTACTCGTTGACTGCCACAGTGAAATCAGACGTGTGTGGTAAGACACACTTAAGATCGATTAATTTTCAAATGTAACCATTCAAATTACTACTTTACACTATTAATTTATTTTATCTTTTTTCATTAATTACTCGATTATCGAAAATTTGATAAAGGTGACCACTGGTGACCACCTTGGCAGTCGACGTGTTAACACTAAACATACCGGTACCTTACACATACCTATTCTTACCATAAGGGGTCATTTGACAGGGGTCATGTACCTTCTCGTAAGTTTTCCTTTCCTCGACGAGTTCACCTGCTAATTGTAACAGCTAATTGACCTCGCCTGGTACGTTTCGTGTTAATCTTCCTATCGGCTGCAACGCTGTTCAAATAATGGTCAGTCGTGTCCTCAGGTGCGTTCACGATTCTTTCCACGTAGAATCGGAATTTGTCGATTTGTATAGGCCAGTCGGACGGCACCCCGTGCACGCACGTATCGAGAGGGTTAATCCTCGGCGAGGAGGACGCCGATTTTATCAGATCGATCGACGAGGCGTGCTGTGGCCCGAAGTTCGTTGAACGCAGCCACCTCGTTCCGTGACCTTCCCTCTTTCAGATCTTGCCATTCCGGTGAATCGATGTTCCCCCCTCCCCTTCCACTTCGTATTTTCTTCGTTTCGCTTCAATCGTTATCATTCGTACACAGAGGAGCCTCCTTCGGGCTACGGCGGTCTTATCCCCGTTTCGACCCGACTGTTCCTGCGATCGTTCGAACCGATTCGCTTCCGATAGACCGTGACAAGTATTAAGGCCGAGAAGCGATAGCGTAAGCGGTTGTAAAGTGTTGTAACGGGCGGTTTTGTACGAGAGACGTTCGGTAAATTTGTGCAAGAATAAAGAAGGTAAACATCCTCTCTTCTACAAATAAATATTCACGTGCAAAGGGTACCATAAGAGTATTACATGAAAAATATAATAGTTCTGAGTTTCTAGAAATGTAGTACTTTGAAATTTGTACATTCCTAGGAATATCGCATGTTTTCGACAAATTAATTAACTCATTTCTTCGATTTTACACGAATTTATCGAACAACCCTCTTACTCCTGTTGCAAATCGTGTTACAACAAATGGCTTTGTTTCACCTTTTGTTGATATAAAACTGTGCTTCGATTAGCAATCAAGAACACACCCTGGACTGCTCTCGAGGTAAAATAATCGAGGTAATCGTTTAAGTAATCGATTTTAAGTCGTAATAATTAGATAAGGAATGAAAACGGAAGTCGGGTAGGTTGTTAAACCTTGATCCTTTTCTCTCCTTGCCTCCGTTTCTTCTTTTAACCAACGAGAATTATGTGTTTCGATGTATTAAGAGGAAAGGTTGTGCCAAATTTTGATGGTGTCCTGAAGAATAGAAAACGTTTGATAAAAATGGGTCCAAAGATTTCATTTCGACAAATTTTTTAAGACGATTGGGTGTTCGATAAAGATGGCAAGTTTTAGTTGGATATTAGCACTTTTTATTTATCTTGTTGAATAAATATGGATCTGAAAGTAGACCCAAAATGCATTAATAACACACGGATGTAATAAAAATATACAGAGGGATCGAATAATCACAGTATTAAAATAATTAAGTGACAAGAATTGAAGAAAATTTTGAATAAAGGTACAGAGAGGAAAACTAGGTAGTTTTAATTTTTTAATTATCGTGTCATTCAACGTGTTAATTTGAAAATTTATAATATAATTTATTAATCCTTGGAGACCGATAAT
Source organism: Anthidium xuezhongi (assembly GCA_022405125.1). Classification (NCBI taxonomy): domain Eukaryota; kingdom Metazoa; phylum Arthropoda; class Insecta; order Hymenoptera; family Megachilidae; genus Anthidium; species Anthidium xuezhongi. The sequence continues at coordinate 8,720,019 of CM039637.1, forward strand.
TCAATTTTTTATCCTTAAACATTCTTGCTTCTAACTTTATTATAACATTTTTCCTAAATTTGGTTCACAAATGACCCAAAATAGTAAAACTTCATTTCTTTGGTTCAAAGGGTTAATTAACCCTTTGAAAATCGACTGTCGCGCACCTTCTAAAATTTCGCACAACCTTTTACGAACACCCTGCGTTCGTTTCGCACCCCTCGCCTTCCGGAGGGACCGGCCAATTGATCGCGCCCCGCGCCGTGTCATGAAATTTATTTCCGGTTTAACGAAGCATGCGTTTTTATTCCGCCGCGATCCGATTTTCCAAGATACGAGGAAAACGGTACCGTGCAGGGATCGTGAGATCGATACCAACGAGATTTTGTAATTTCACCCGCGAGAAAGCTTTTCACGGTCGAATTTATCCGCTAAAAAGGACCCTTCCATAAGCAGATCATTCTTTTCTTTTCGTTCGTCGATACCCTGGAATTTCAACGGTATTCTTTTATTCGATATCGAATTTTCATCCTTTTCATTCATTTTTATTTTATTCTATTTTATAATTAACACGTTGAATGCCACTGAACCCCTTGCCATATCATTTTTCTTTAGGTACGTTGGACGAAACTTGATCATTTTTCGCCAAATTTATATAAATAATAAAGTTCTAAGCAGCATTAATATCATATTGATTTCTAAAACTACCAAGTGTAAATTTAAATTAATCACCCTTTTGGTTAAAAATTCTTCCACTGAAATTAAAAATATTGTGAAAATAATCTGTTAAAAATAAAATTACTAATTAAGGAGATTTTCAACAGCTTCAGAGTGCCAATCAAAGTGTTGAATTAATAAAGAAATGAATCGACGTGGAAATTTTAATTACGGCATTTAATGTGTTGAACCAATTAAAACAATAGACCGATTGTCGTGCAAACAAGGTTCCAAAAATATGAAGATAAACATCACACTCATAATACCATTAGAAATTTCATAATCATCGAAACACTTGTACTACGTTTGTATAATAATAAAAAAGGAAAATGAATGATACTTGTACAAAATACACGCTCCCTTGAATTTTACAATGTTCGTTTTGCAAAATATGTTTTAGCACCGTACACTTGCACACACGCACTTCCTTCAGGAAGTGGTCCTCGTTTCGTATGTGTAATCTACCTTTCGGTAGATAAAGTGTTAATAAGACTATTTTATTTTTAACACGTTCATTGTGGCAGCGAATCCGTACAATATTTGAAAGCCATACATATTTAAAGAAATGATTAATTTGACTTTCAAAGGCTTACTTTTACAGTTTTATGAAAATGATGTAAAATAACTAAAGTTACAGCTTAAAGGATCTTGCGTGCCACGGTGAACGCGTTAACACGTCGACTGCCCTGGGGGTAGGTAACCTTAAATTTCGTGTAATCGGATAATTAATTGAAAAAAGTGGAGTCGAACCGTGGATCACATTAATATCGAGCTATTAATCGCAAGGTACCGAACAAGAGATTAATTAGCGGACCTTGATCGCGCTACTCGAACGATTAATTATCGATGCACGTGTCCTTCGCTGTGGCAGTGAACGTGTTAAGAAGACTTTCTTCTTCTTTATTTGACTTTTAACCGTAAATATTTCCGACGAAAGCCTCCGCAACGAAGAAAGACGAGCGTACTAATTAATGTCTTTCAATTGTAATTTAATCGTTTGCCCTTGTTCCCAGCCCCCCTTTTTTCGTCGTTTGTATCGAAGTCCTCCCCCCCCCCCCTCCATTCTGAAACACCGTGCGTTCTCTTCGTCGCAATCTAATTTTAATTAATCGACTCCTAACGAGTATCTATCAGCGTCTTGTATTCAATTGTGTACCTCGAATTTGTATATAAAAAGGAAAAAAAAAATGAAAAAGAAAAAACAACGATAGAAAAATGAAACGAATCGTCCCTCACGGGGGACGATGTCGAAAAATCGAAGTGGCTGACGTTTAATACCCTTTTTCGAAGATTGCACGCTTCTTTTACGTTTCTTTTTAGCGACTGTACATCCGTTAATTATGCGATCATTTTTACCAGTTAAGTTTCTTGTGCCACAGGCACGATGGCGAATGATGAGGGTTGAATCAGTGACAATTATTATACCGTGTTTAACGAAATGATTTTTCTCGAAGTTAAGTTAATTACTCGACATCTTAAAATTCAGAAATTTCAAAATTCCAAATGGATCTGCTGGAACGAACTACTCGCAGTTCGCCAATGTGCCTGTGACCTCAGCGTTAACCCTTTCGTAGGCGACCCATTTCATTCGGAGCTTCAATGCTAAAGACTTTCATTGTGCAAACTTTGGAGAAGTTTTGTTAATCCTTTGACTACGAAGGACCTACATTCCGTAGATTCATTACGAAATGTCAGGATCTTTAGAATTTTCAAATTTTAATTTCACTTCAGTTTAAAGAAAAATCTTTTCTTTCTTTTGTCAAAGGTTTAAGAAATTATTGGTATCCTCCGTCGGCTGCGAAATGGTTAAACGCGGTTTCATCGGCGACAATGCAACGTTTGATCTCTTCGCACGCGCGTGCGAACGTTTAATTATAATCGAACTGCGAGCTGGTTTCTTCCGTCGCGGCCGTATCATTTCGTGTCTTCTTCGTGTCCTCGAGTCGCTCGAGGCTCAAACGAAGGGGAAAATCGACGGAAAAATGAAAAACGGTAGGGGAAGTGGGGACAAAACCGAGTGTATCCGCCACGGATTTCCACGGATGTGGCGCGAGTAACGATGTATTATACGAGAATGGTGACGATGTCGAGCTTTTGTCCCGCGCGTTAGGGTGCGTGCACACGCGGCGTTTTGGAGCGGTCATTGTAACGCGAGAGTCAAGGAAACTGATTTTCTTCTTTTTTTTTTTTAAAGAATGCTCTGACTTGATTAAGAAACGAAATAAACGCTGCTTAAGACAGTTGAGAGCTGTTGGCTTGTCATTTTTTTTTTCTTATTTTTCGCACTTAACCCTTCGACCCTTCGAAAGCTTCATTTAAAAGGGTTAATTGCTCAATAACGATCAAGGTAGAGGCGTTGTTTAAATTACAAACATTTTAAGTAAACTCGAAACAATTTCTAAACAAAAAGGTATCCAATATTAGAAGCTAAATATGTTAGAAATACGATATTTCTTAGTTCCTTAATTCTTAATTTGTGTTATAAATATTTCCAAGTGGCGAGAGGGTTGAATTTAAAATCGCTAAATTAAATTTGAAAGAATCGAAAACTTTGTCCATTCCATTTAAACAGATTTAATTTTCAATTAACAGTTGGTATTTTTGATTCCCGCAGGTGGCTCAGGACTCGTGCGGTCGAAGGGTTAAACCGTAGAGATACGACGGGGAGATTTGCGGAACGAACAAAGTGTTTCTGTTCGTTGAATAAAAATATAAATATAACGGGCAGAAATAAGACGGAAACGTTGAAGGTTCCGTGACATCTGGATGGATGAACCCGGGGGAGTTAGGCTTTCTGCCAAAACGTTAAATCCTCGAGGTTTCGTACGTCACCGACGGAAATTTCCCGTTTGAAAATCGGTACAGAGAAGGGACGACACGATCGTCCGAGATCGAAGGCTGTCGTTTGAACTGGTTTCTTTTTACCGTTGACTCGCCTTTGAGTGGACATTAGACGATTAAATCTTCAGCTACCAGGCGCCACTACGCTGGCTTCCCTCTAAGCGACTTTCTAGGACGAAACACTATTATGGTGGATTTATCTTCCATCTGTGCTTCTTCGTTTGCATATACACGGGGTTGTAACATCGAGGGCTTGCAAGGTGGACGTACCTTAAATAAACTATAACAATAATGAGTAAATGAATGATCAAAATTAGTGAAAATTTATATGTCTATAATTACAGTAATTTTGAAGTTTAATTAATTTTATAAAGAACTTTGCACTCGATATCATTAAAGGGTTAATTTACAACTCAGTGTGAAAGACTCCTCGATACATTCGAGGCTCGAAAACACAAACGTGGCCCCGTAACAGGAAATGCTGGGGGAATCTGGAATAGATCGGATTGCAATTACGCGACATTGACTGCTTTTCCGGGTCGCGGTTATTTTTAATTCACCGATACAGAGTTTACGGGAGTGACGTCAAGCAGACTAAGCGTGGATGATTCGTTCCTATGTAGTTCGGCAAATCGCCAGAGTATAAACCGATGATCGATTGATCACCCTACCGCTCGTAATAATATTTTGTTTGCCGATTTAGAAGTCTCGTGTATTTCATAATCGTCGAGTTCGATAATTTCGCACCGTCTATTTTCAATTCTTTTTCAATTATTCGCATCCCTCTCCTTCTATCACAGTCGTTCGATCCTCGAAGACAATAAACAAAGACACAAACTCTTCAATTTCAAAGTATGGATTTCCAATTTTTTATTCGTACCAAGATAAATCGATAGAAGAAATAAAACTAAGTATCTTATTTTCAGGACGAAGATTTTGGTTTTGAGAAGTCACTGGAAGAGCGAATGGAAAATATTAATAACTTGTGACTTTTATTAAACGAAGAATAGAATTCCAAGAGGTCTTACGATTAGCCTGTGATCCCGATTTCCTCCTTGAACTCCTGAAAGTCACCCCAGGGCGGGGAATCCCCCTAATTGAGAAGCAACGCATCGTACGATTGGCGAGTTTAATCGATAAAAGGTCTGTGAGTTTTTATCACTTTAGATTTGAAACTTTTTTAAAGGGAACAAAAAAGATTATAAATCATTCGAGATTATGGAAATTTGATGAATTGTTTTGGGTATTTATAGAAGCCGGTTGATTAAGAAAACAAAGTACCTTTGTTTTCCACGTAAATCCTTTGTGGGTGCTTGCTAAGAAAAACTAGCCGGCTACCGATGACACACAAAGCGTTGTTCGACGGTGTTTTTCCCCTTGTTCATTCCTTATTTGTGAACAGCCAGTCTAATTTGTTTCCCAATAATTAAACATTAGCAATTTTAAAATATTAACTTCGTAATGTTATTTAGTAAGTTTCGTACTTTTTTAATCCCTTTTAGTCAAATTTTATTTGAAAATTGCATTCAATATACGATTTAACAAGTATTAATTAAGAAATGGCTAGTAATAAATTCTCAATTAGCCAATTTATAAATCGGGCCATTAAAATACAATATAAATTTAACTATAAATCCCTACTTTATTTTATATTTCTGGACCATTCTTCAGCATACAAAAGAGGCTCGTTAAAAAATGTTGGGAGTATACTTGTGTACATTTTCGAGGGTTAATAATCGTCCGTTATGTACAGCGAGGAACATAAAATTGTAAGTCGTAAATTTTCACGGAACACGCGGTCGTCGGTGTGTTAATATTAAATATTTGAATGCGCGGTAACCCTCGAGAAAGAACTCGGCCGAACAATGATATAGTACGATATTTTATATCCGGAGGACAAACCGGTCTTTTAAGAAGCGAAAGAAGAGATCGAACCCCTGTCACTGTTCCTGTCTCGTTACCAACCACTTATTTTCGGTCGGTCCAAATTCAATGGAAAAAGATACTGGCCGGTTGCCAACGGTGCTCCGAGGAGTACGTTGCCTTTTTACTACATCTTTGGGAGTCGTGTATAAAACACCGGATGGCGTTGTGCCCTTCAAAGGATTCTTCGTAAAACGAAACAAAGATCGTTACTCGTACGAACTGGTCATAAATTCTTCTTACCGCAAGATCTTAGCCCCCGACGCTTAAATTATTTCACACAAAGCGCGCCTGTGTATTGGACCATTGATACATTATATATTATTTGTATTAATTTTTATATACGAAAGCAATTTGATTGAATTTTCGTATTTGTAACCGTTATTATGGAACGCATTCTGTTTTGAAATAGATGCGGGTTGTTATTTTTATAATATTTGGGTTAAGAATAATCAGGAAATGTTATTAAATTAATTTGAAAAATAGTTGGACTTTAACGGCACGTTTGAGATTAATAAAAAAATCGGTCGCGCGATGGCGCTCGTGTCGGACCCTCCTCCATTGTTAGTGCGTGCTATACAAACTGTCCAAACTAAAAAGTTTGTATATTGAACGAATTATATGTAGGAATTGTGGAAATTGAATCAACGTCGTGATTAAGTTATTTCGTGACAAGGGAAATGAATTGTAAAGCGTTCGTTTCGTTCTTTGAAGTTTTTCAAATTAAATTATAAGTTTTCATCGGTGAATTTGAAAAGCCTCCATGATACCTTAAGTCGTGCGGCCGTTACGAACTTAAAAGTTTGTTTCTTACGGTAAAAGTTAATTTTAATTTAAATACAATTGTTTGTCATACAGCATTTCATGTTACGAGTAATGTACTGCTACTGTAGCATAATATTAATTTAATGCTCGTTCATTTAACCACCTGTCGATTTCAAATTTTAAAACAGGAATGTCAACCATTTTTCGTTCGAAATGCATAATTGCATTGCATGACAGAAAATCATATTGATCGATAATGTTGATAACAATGAAGAAATATAAAATAATTTTTACGCTTTTTTCTATCCCGGTTCTGCTGGCAATAGATGGAAATAGAGTATTAAGAGAGTTGGGAGAAAAGCAGTATAAAATGATCCAAGGTACCCATCATTTATTATTGTAAGTAGTTGTAATGGGAATCATATTTTAGCTGAAATTTTGTTTCACAGCAAAATCATCTTTGTCTCAGCATGGAACATGCTGGCACAATGCTATTCAAACATTGAAAGTGAGTTGTAATAATTTAAATGACCAGGAACATTCACTAATGGCTTTAAAGTTAGCAAATTGTTTTTTAGAAGATTCTGGTCATACAATTTATAATTGTCAGCATATAAATTCAGAAAATGAACGCAAGTAAATTACAGCTGCATTGTTTAAGTATTATAAGTTACTGATCATTTGTTGTAATATATTTATTTATTTTACAGAAGCTGCATCAATAATATGTCAGATAGAGCATTTAATGTATATAATGAATTCTATATACATGCCACACATATGTGCTTTTATTTAAATTATGAAGCTTGGCAAATTGAAACTGATAACACCATTAAAGAGTAGGTGATTTGTATAGAATGTATTACTGTAGGTTTTAAAATAATGAATTAAAAAATTGTACTATTCTTTTTTTCATAGACTATATCAGGTTTCATCAAGAATGAAAGAACAATTATTGGAAGCTTCAGAAATGCAGGGAGCAATGCTTGAAAGTCAAAAAGAAAGTCTGAAAATGCAGAATAGACTTTTAGATCATGGAAAGGAACTTGGTACTATATTGAAGTCTTCATCTGAAAGTGTTAACAATATGGCCAAAGATTTTAAGTAAGTTTATGATCTGCACTGAAGCTCTTAACTAATCAGTTCAATAATTTTATGTTATCATTAATTGTAGAGAAACAGCAAAAGATCAAAAAGAATTACTATTTCAAATCTTTTCTTATATACATACCTTTCAAGATTGGGTTATTGGAGAAGTTTCTTGGTTTCAATCTATTATTTATTACACAGTTAGTTGTATTTTATGTGCCTTGTTTAGCTCTACCAAAAGAACAGTAGATGCCAGAATCACGCTTTTTACAATTTTGAGCTTAAATGTCATAGTGGAAAGAATGTTAGTGCAGTATTATAATGTTATGTATCATTCCAATGATAAGGTAATACAAAATTATGTTCTTAAAAGTAACATTAACCCATTATATTCCTTATACCTATAACAAAAACACTTGTGATCTAGGAAAACTTGATTGGTACAACATGGATGTACAGGAAAGTAGCCCTTGCACTTTGTGCAGTTACATTACTTTTTACCTATTATTATTATAAAGATGAACAAAGAGAAAGCTATAAAACATTAAAACGAATTGAACATCAATTAAATACCATAAAAGAAGTAACATCCACGTGTATTACTGATCATCCAGTTCGTATGTATACTAATTTTATATGACAAATTTACATTGTATATATATGATTAAAATTACTTTATTTGAACATACAGGTTATTCTACTAGATTAAGGATGAAACAATTGAAAAATCAAACAAATAATGTAAAATTAAACAGCTGAAATAACACAGAATGTATTTTATACACACAAGAGTAGAAATACAATGCTATTCTTAAGGTAATTAAACAGTTGGATATTTCCTCAAAAGATAACTAAGCTGTTGGTTCGTATAAACCTTTGTATCATGAGTAGGTACCTCCTGTCTCCTCTGTATTTTTTGTTCCATCAAAGTTTTTGTAAGATTTTGATAACACGTTTGCAACTGTGTTATGAACTTCTTACAAACATTGTTGTTAAATTCGTTCTCTTTCCAACAACCATAGAGTAACATCATTTCAAATAAACATTTATCCTCTGAAACAGACACAAAATATCTAATAATGTACTTCAAAATACTTTTTACTATATAATGCAACATATTTACCTAACTGATTTTTTTGACGTCCAATGTATCTATTTCTTAATTCCAAAGGGTATTCCATTTTAAATGGCACATTGTTTTCATTTTGAGGTGATCTCGGGTGCTTTTTGAAATACACCGGGTTTAATCTCATTTTCTGTAAAAAAAAACCCACTAATTAAATACTAGTAAATTTGAGGTTAAGAAAAATAAATTCAAAATTTCTGTATAATACGCATATGATTATCGATACAAGTTTATACACTGTTAAAAAATATTGAAAAAATTATATACAACATATTTTTTAAATTAATTACTATGTTCAAATAATACTATACCGTTGATAATGTTTAGTATGTAAAAAAAATACTCCGTGATAGATGGCGTTACATTACCAAATTCTATCGAACAAATTTTAATGGTAAAATATCATGGATAATTCGTAATATTCATTATTTTTCTTTTTAGAATTTTTAAATACTTGCTGATACAGTCAAACATGTTTTCAAAGTGCTATTTACATTATTAGAAAAAAATATTAGAGGCGCAATCTCGCTTAAATATTAATGTTACTTTTTATTCAAATATATAAATGTATGTACATAATTTAAAAAGGCGTACTAATAATGTAAAAAATGATTAAATCGTCTATACATATTTGTTTATGATACTTTTCTTTTTGTTTAAGCATTCAATTTGAAAAGGAATAATTTTTACTTATGTAGTAAGTGAAAGTAAAAACTAACAAGAGATTGGTGGACGAAATTCAGGGAGGCGGGGAACTTGAAGAAACGAGGATCTTCATGAATAAGATTTTAAAATATATCAGTTGATCGGTTTACGCGTACAGCATCGTATTGTATTTCCAAACTTAACCTCAATTTTTGTTAAAGAAAATTATATTGCCTGTCCGGCGTTGGATGGAACGCTTCCTGAATTATTCAACGGATTTTTCGTAAAGGCACATTATTTGCACCCAAACAACCTATAACGTTAAACATTGTCTTATCCAGATCTTTAAGCATTTATCATGGAGAAAAACAGAAGTAAGTTTTTCATTTGTTAATTACTATCTATTTGTTCAAATGTTTTTCATCAACGTTATTCTTTTTTTTAAATATTTAATACACTTTTGTAAATATTTAAAATAATTTGTTCCACATTTCGTTATCATTGATGACCTTGGTTCAAAGGCATATTTTAACAATTGCAAAGGAACAGAACTTACGATTTTATTTTCTTTCTATAAATTTTAATGGGTTAACAACAGAATCTTTCAGTCAATAGGTTTTTCCATTGAAACTTTTTTTCTGCACATTCTATTTATATAACAAAATCGTACGATAAACTTTTATTTTCACGGTAAGGTCCCATACAAGATAACAAGGTGAAGATGTCATTAATGAGCAATAATTCTTACTACTAATACGTCTAATGAAACGTTTAAAATACATTTTTTATGCAAAAATATGTACTTTACATATTTCTTGCGTTTTAGTTGTTAAGCAATTTTTAGTATACATTATTCTGTATGCATTCCAGTTATATTTATGTTCTTATAGTTGTAAACGTTGCAAGTTAGATTTGAAAGTAGGTCTGACGCGTTGATTCATTGTCGAAGCATCGTACGTGAAGTAATTCGAGTCGGCCGTGAACGTGCATTCACTTTTTAAATCGTTAATTATGACGATTAAAGGAAGGAATGGTTAAATATATGAATTATCGAGTAATAGCGGGATGCACGTTAGAGGAATCGAACCCATGTTCGCAGGCAAATATCTTAACCCCTTGAAATGAGTAATAGAAACAAATAACGCGTATATCTACTATCCCACTATGGTGTTATGTATCGCGTGAGTTGTACGTATCACGCGTTACGATAAATGCACGGAAAAAACGTTATCGTTGTATGCGTATTAATGATTGTATTGTGGTTTAAAAAATTTTTATACACTATCGTTATCTCAGAATGACAAATCCACGAAAATTATATAACAACGATATCGGAAGTAATATATATGTTAATTATCCTTCCATTTTCTAATGGAAGGTATTCCTTTATTGTTCTATTTCACTTCATACATTCTTTTTTTTTTACAGTAATTTATTTTTTACTTCTGATCTAATTAATATACAATCTTTAAGTTGTGCAATCTTGTTCTTTATCAAGATTAATTTAAAAAAAATATATATATATATATACATTTTTTATTTGAACTGCTGTTTCAAATCGCACCACATTAGTTATCTATAGATTATCGTAGGTTATCGCAAAATAATGTCGTGATTTTCTCAAGTTATTATTAACAATATGAAACATGGTATTATAACATTTAGTACTGCTTATGGATTAATCATATGCAAAATTTATGTTATGACATCACGTATTTAATTTTCATTTAATAATTTCTTTTGAATGACCGCTTATGTTACCATAGTATAATAATTTACAGTGTCCAGCCATGTATTACATTTATAGGTTCTACGTGTGCTCGATTTTCACACGAAGGAAAGACGCGATGCCTGAAAGTTAATGATCAAGTTAACCGGCTTTCAATGTTAACGAATTCGATTTGCGTAACAATTTTTGAAAAATCGATCGATCGCCAATTCCCGCCGGATAACTCGCGTTACTTGCCAAGTCATTGGTTCTCGCCAGATTCACACGTGGCCATTTTACATGCGTTTACATGCATGCATAATTTTTGCCTCTCCGCGCTTATAGCGTCACGAGACTGCGTCGTGCGTGAATCCTCGGCGATGTTTCGATCGATTTACATCGAGAGCAACGTTTCTCCCATAAAAAAAGGGACGTAGAAGAAAGTAAGAATCTTCATGTAACATCAGAAACCCGAGTGGTTCGCATCGTGTAGCGTCCTTGAACTTGGAGGGAACAATAGAGTCCCGTCCTCTCTGATATTTATGCCTTCTTGGGTGATAATAGGTGCTCGCAGAATTATTCTAATAGATTGTTTCCACCTCTAGGTCACGTTATCAGCAAGAGAATGAGTTATTCAGAGTTAACGCTCAAGACATTTTGTTAATTTGTATTCGAAATATTTATCTAATGGACAGAAGATGAATTAGGAGACTTCCTCAAACTCTAAATGAGTTGCACTTTTTGCATTTGTATTATTACGAATCATCAAAGATAAAAATTAAAGTTATCACGTACCACTTGAAGATTGTTCGAGTACTCCCCACAGGTGACTGATTCGAAAAGAAACTGATAAGTTGCATTGTTGTGCAATGATTTTTTATAAAAATTCAAATGTTTTATTCTCGTTCGGATATTCAAAATCCCATGAAAATGAAATAACTATAACCAAGACTTAGAATTCGAAACATACCACGTAGAATATGGTAGAGCCAAAATGGACTCTTTAAAAAACGAATTCCTACAGGAAATAACAAACACCAGATAATATATGCAATCATCTATTTTTAAGAAGAAAATTAATGTTTAACCTTTTAACATTCATAATTAATGCAATCCTATGAGCCATATCATTTTCAAGCAAAATAATCAGTAATAAATAATTTGCATTCCCAAATCTACTTAATTTTTTAAATAAACTCGACACAGAGTGTTGGATATATGTAGCATAATAAGTAACGTGTGTAAAGGAAAGTACAATGGAAAATCCATTCTAATCGATTGTAAGGTCAAAGGTCACAATGGGGTGCCACTGAATTACGAGCATTTAAAAAAAAAATCCGACAAATCTTGTTTCCACTTACTCATTAATGCTCCTATCACGTATCGCTCCTCATTTATTTCTCAGTTATGCATATAAGTCTCAGTTTCAATTGTCCGTCGAATGTTGAAGGTGCACCTTCGGAGGTTTTGTTTCCTTTTTCTAATAAAAGGAACAGTGCTAGAAGTTGTGCTTCTTTATTAACAATATAAGCAAGAAGAAAAGCTTTTGCAGATGTAAGTAGCTAATTATTACCATTGTCGTGATTTTATTGAAACGAGTAACAGAAGTTGATAAAATTGTATAACAAGGGTGAGAAATATATAAAAAAGTAAGCGGACACTCGGTTCTGTGGGACCATATAATTATATTGAAAAACAAAAAAGAATTGGAAAAAAATAAGAAGATACATATAAATATGGGGATTACATAAAATTATATCAAAGGAACATTAATTACATAAAATAATCATGTAAAAAACTGAGAAAGTTACATGAATAAATAATCATGAGAAATTGCCGATACAGAAAAAAGATAAGAATAAAATATTGCTTATATAAAAAATAGTAAGATATATGGAAATTTAATGATTATATAAAATTATATCAACAGTGTAATAACTAAGAAGCTTAAATAAATAATCATAAGAAATTAGCGAGACAGAAAAAAGATGAGGATAAAAAATTGCCCATATGAAAGAATAAAAATAAAGAATCACCGTTACTAACACTGTCATTAGAATTGAAAACTTTCACACACAATAAATGGTAATAGCACCCAATAGCACCCTTCTGTGAATATCTCCTCGAGTTTTCACTTTCGCGATAAATGACTCATATAGAAACGAATAACAGATTGTGCAGGCAATGGTTGGAGAAAAAAATTCAGTAAAATTATTACTCGTCGCTTGAGAAGTAGCGGACTCACGAATGTCTCAGGTGTGTCCGTGGATCTTCCCGATGCCGGGAAACCGACCAAAGCATCGATCGCCGCTATCAGTCGGTGTCGAACTGTTGAAGAGATCGGTGGTTGTCGGTGTTGCTTTAGTCTTTGCTCGATTTCCTTCCGGGAAAGCTTCGTTCCCAACTTTCCTGTGATTTCGGTTCTCCAGTTCGATATCCTCCCGGCACCATGCAGAGTAAGTTGCAGGATACTGCCGATTCGAATATTTATCGTTTCATTATCGGCACACAGGTGCGATCCACGAAAATAGAGATCCGATAAATCATCCGTTGCCTCCTATTGTTTGTTACAATTTTCCATTTTTACAAAGTGTTCGATTTAATTATAGACTCAATTTTGATTTCTATTATTTATTAATTATGATTATGAAAATTTTAATTTTATTGGTAATTTTTATATACGTAAAATGTCCATGAATTCTATAAAATTCTATAAAATATCAGTGTTAATTAATTAATTAATTAGGTTCTAGTTATTTCTATCAAGTTATTTCTATCAAATAACAATAAATAAACAATTTTATTCTCCCATTGTAAGAATATTGCAGTTTAAATGCAAGACTTGCACAGTGCATTTAAATGTTCATAATCTATGACTAATCGAATGATTTGTACTTTTATTTTGTCGTACGTTTACGATTTGTTGTTTTTTTCTCGTTCTCTCTCGATTTTTTACATAATCCGTAGAAAAAGTGTCATACCATGATACGTTACGTAAGATTTGTCGAAGAATTTCGTTCGAATAAGAAGCCGCTACAACGCATGTTGCTGCTTGTATTTATTCAGCGCCGGTTCTTTTAATGCGTTTGTGTGGGTTTAATAATTGCGACACACGGATCAGTACCGCGTGTTCAAAATGTTGGGAAAAACAAAGAAAACCGAGATTCGATCGGCGCTCTATACAATTTGATAACGAATTATCTCCAGCGATTCAGTATCGCGTCAAACGAATCTACAATTGCTTGAAAATTGAATAGATATGTACGTTTGTTTATCGTAATCTTTTTCTTCTCTCTAATCAGTTATTTTATTATTATTCTATATTTTTTATTAGATGTTTTACACTTTTTATTGTTCTATATTTTTGCGATACTTATTTTATTATTATTTTAGGTTTTCTATCATTCCATATTCGTGCAGCGTTTATTTTATCAATTTTATTCCTACATTACTTATTTTACTATTTATTATCTCTAAGATGACATTCTAATCAAATCAATGCACCATTTGCATAAAATGAATATTAACGCTCCATTGACGCCACTATGGCGCCGTACGTAATTTAGCAAATCCTAAAACGAAATATTCAAATTTTCCTCATATTGGGATCAATTAAAATATACTTTTAATTAATCGAAGCAATATTACCAATTATCCAATTTCCATTAATAATTTCAGGCCCGAAATGAATGTTCTGTGATAATTCAAAAATCAAAGCGAATGTGGGATACTTTTTTTCCGCTTTGATCCGCCGCTGGATATTACGTAATTTGCATACACGATTACGCGAATGTTTAAGAATTCAAATACACCGAGAGGATCGGTAAACGCAGCCTGTTACAACGATTATTCTCCGGAGGATTAACACCGATCGTCGATTTGCATGAATGGTGAAATTACGTGGTTCCAAAGTCGACCCGAAACAGAAGGTCGAATCTCAAAGTCTTGAAATTTCATTTTCTCGTGGATCATTTATGTACAAATTACTGTAACAACCATTTTTTCACGCATTTGCATGCAAATCGAACGGTTGATAAAATAATAGAAGATTGAAGGAGATGCATTATTCTGAATTTTGATTTCAATTTTACCTTCGATTTCTTTTAAAAAAATTAAATATCAAAATAGTGTGTCAAGTGTGTTTGAAATGAAATGATGAATTTCAAGAATTTTTTACGGTCTCGGCATTCAACCTCGACGTTTAAGGTGTTAATCAATGATATTGATTAAAGAGCAATGTTATTTCAAATACAGCAGAATCTCGTTTCGTTGTTTTAAGTATAAGTGATTCTCGTTTCTTCGCGCTCTTTGACCTCGCGGCAAAAACCGTGCAGAGAGTATTAGTGAAAAGAACATTAATGCCTTTGAAATGACCTTGAAACCGGAAATCATACTCTTTAACACAATTTCTTATTTGAACTCATAAACACTTTCAGTTTTGACTTTAAATGGTTAGAAACTTAATCTTAACAAATTATGTTAATGATATTTTTAAACGATGGTAATCCTTTTGTTGAAAGGATGATCGATTTCAGTGTAAAAATGATGATAAACAATGGAATAATTGTTTCTTACGTAGAAGACAAATGGAAGTTACACTTAAATTAGTAAATTGAGTACTTAAATGAGTAAATTGGAAGCTTGAACTTGAGAATCAGTCGTTACTGCTTTTAACATGCTGACTGAAGCACCCGCCATTTTGTAGAATCAATAAATTGTACAATTTTAAAATAAAAAAATGATCAGATCTCTATAAAAAAATTATCCCTTTTACACCAGAATTATTTTATTAGCGATTATATACATTATTTATGGTGTTAAGTCCATCACAAAATGACAGAAAATCACTGATTTTTCTATTGAATCCTCGTTTCAGAAGCGTCCACGGAAGAGAGCCTGCGTTACATCAGGCAGTCCTTGAAATCAGAGGAAATGGACCATCTCGAGGGGATTCATTTCGACTCGTTATGCCCGCACGTGTTCGTCACCCTAGGAGCATCCGTGAGCATCAAATACCTTCTTCCTTTAATCACAAAATCAATTTTGATGATTGATACTACGATAAATGCAGGGTGATCTGGCGAAGAAGAAGATCTACCCGACGCTCTGGTGGTTGTTCAGGGACAATCTTCTGCCGGGTACGACCACCTTCTTCGGGTACGCGAGGACCCACATGACCGTGAAACAGTTGCGGGAGAAATGCCATCAGTACATGAAAGTGAAGCCAGACGAGGAGGAGAAGTACGAGGAATTCTGGAAATTGAATCACTACGTGTCCGGTATGTACGACACCGAGAAGGGATTCGAGGCGTTGAACGAGGAGCTGAAGAAACACGAGAAGGGATTCGAGATCGCCCACAGATTGTTCTACCTGGCCCTGCCACCCAGCGTCTTCGAAACCGTTACGGTACACATCAGGAACGTTTGTATGGGTCAAAGGTACACGAAGAACGGTATATTTATGTTAAGATCGATGATTCAATGGAATCTTCGTTATTTAAAGGCGTCAAGAATATTATTAGATAAATGTTTCATCAATATTCACAGTACTTTGTTTGTAAAACCTTCTTTTGAGACGCCCTGTACATGGTACTGTTTGATACAACTGGTAGCCAACCATTTTATATTAAAAATATTCATGAAACATTTATATAATCATCTCGAGCAATCTTTAAACTTTACACTGATGTACAGTACATGCTACTTTGCCATACTTTTATGTCACCAAATCATGTTAGATTGTGTATGCTTGAAAATTGTTAAAATTAATATTGTATAAAACTTGTTTCGTCTTCTTTCTACAGAGGATGGACCAGAATAATCATAGAGAAGCCATTCGGTCGAGACGCGATCACGTCACAGCATTTATCCGATCATTTGGCCTCGTTGTTCACTGAGGACCAGATCTACCGTATCGATCACTACCTGGGAAAGGAAATGGTCCAGAACCTGATGACTCTCCGGTTCGGCAACCGGGTATTCAATCCCACGTGGAACAGAGAGAACGTGGCGTCCGTGCAGATCACGTTCAAGGAGCCGTTCGGCACCCAAGGTAGAGGCGGATACTTCGACGAGTTCGGCATCATCAGGGACGTGATGCAGAATCACCTGTTGCAAATCTTGTCGCTGGTCGCGATGGAGAAGCCGGCTTCCTGCCACCCTGACGACATCCGCGACGAGAAGGTGAAGGTGTTGAAGTGCATGAAACCCCTGGAGCTGGAGGACGTCGTGTTGGGTCAGTACGTCGGCAACCCTGATTCGGACGACCCAGAAGCTCGCCTAGGTTATTTGGACGACCCAACCGTACCTACTAACTCCAACACGCCCACCTTCGCCATGGCCGTGCTGAAAATCAACAACGAACGATGGGACGGTGTTCCCTTTATCCTCAGATGCGGAAAAGGTGTATACCGATACCTCATTGTCTTTCATTGTGTACGTGTTTGAAGATGATTCGAGCTTGACTTTGATATAAACGAGGGGACACAATGAAAGACAATATTGTAGCTTAGATTAGTGTCTTTTCTTCTTTTCTAACGTTTATTATTCATTAGCGCTGAACGAAAGAAAGGCGGAGGTTAGAATACAATATCAGGATGTGCCCGGCGATATATTCGATGGGAAGGCGAAGAGAAACGAATTGGTAATCAGAGTGCAACCCGGCGAGGCATTATACATTAAAATGATGACGAAATCGCCCGGCATCACCTTCGATATGGAGGAAACAGAGCTGGATCTTACGTATGGCTGTAGGTACAAGGTATGCAAGTTCAAGAACAAGTGATTCACTTTCGTTCATTTGAATGTTACACAATAATTATCGGTTCTGAAGTAGGTAATGGGCAGAGAATAACATTATCAAACATAATTTGTTTACTAGCGCGTATATACGTTATTAAACATTTTCCAATATTCTCATTAAATTCAGATCAGTTATAATAAGTAAAATTATACATATATTTCTTTTTTTATCGCGTTTAGAATATGTAATTATTTTAGAATTAGTACGGCTAATTAGAACATTAAGATTGAGAATAGAAAATTTTATTAGACCCAGAAAAAGCACAAGTCACTTATTTTAAGAGAAGCAATTTTCTGTTTTATTAGAATCGCCGCTCGTTGCCTGATGGCGCTAGCGTAGCGTTTCGAAGCGGATTAATATGGAATTAAAAAATACTAAATACTTATAACTTAGCAAATTAACAATTAAAAATATAATATTATAATTAATGGCACATCGTAGGATCTAAAACTGCCCGACGCGTACGAA
Source organism: Anthidium xuezhongi (assembly GCA_022405125.1). Classification (NCBI taxonomy): domain Eukaryota; kingdom Metazoa; phylum Arthropoda; class Insecta; order Hymenoptera; family Megachilidae; genus Anthidium; species Anthidium xuezhongi. Next base: position 8,738,082 of record CM039637.1, read on the forward strand.
CGTTTAATCCTGGACGTATTCTGTGGATCTCAAATGCATTTTGTGCGAAACGACGAGCTCTCTGAAGCCTGGAGAATCTTCACGCCTTTGTTGCACCGAATCGAAAATGAAAATATTAAACCCATTCCATATAAGTAAGTCGTTACGTTTATTAAAAATTTCTATCTGAAATTGTTACCCAATCGTGCATATTCGTTATCGTTGCTTCAGGTATGGTTCGCGGGGGCCAATTGAAGCGGACCAGATGGCGAAATCGAACAACTTTAAATATTATGGCTCGTACAAATGGATCAAACCATAATGGCGAACACCTGATGATCGAATGTCGTGCGCGTAGCACGCAAGCCGCAAGATTCCATGTTACACTTCTTCATCTGTGATCATAGCATTCCATATTTTTATATCAATATACAAAGTATCCTCCGAAATTTTCTACGCGTATACAACAGACTAATTTATACGATTAATTTATATGATTAATTCCTCCGTTTTGCATTCATTGGAACAGCATTAAAGTACAAAACACCGTTGTAAATACAAGAAAGAACTAATCGTGTAATTTAGCGCGCGTATCCGGATATGCATTTTACAAGTGTTTCCCAAGATAAAACGCGTTTGTACGGTAAACTTATATCGTCTCAGGTAACGTAACTTAATGCTAGATAAACGTAGAATATTTTGTATGTTGTACAGCGTATAACAAACTTAAAGATATACAAACTCACGTGTGGATCATCGTTTTTATTTACTTCTGACGATTTAAACATGATGCCGATCACATGAAATACTTTGTACAGTAGAAGAAATAACATAAATTATGCGATTACGCTGGAACTATTTAAATATACAATTACAATACAATTACAATAAATAAATAAGAGAAAGTTGAATTATCCAGTTTATAATTCACACAATCTACACTTTACGTATATGAGTTCTTTTTTAAATGAAACAATGTCATGATAGGAAAGCACCGGAGCAGGTGCCTTTATCGATTCTTCATCAAAGTTTTTTTGTACGAACGATTCAATTATTCAGCTCTCTCTCTCACTCTCTGTCTCTCCCTCCCTTGTGTACACACATACACGCATATACATGTCCATATATATATATATATAAAGAGATCAACTATACTTATGCATACAAGTCACACACATTTTCTGCCGTTATTGAGTAATGAACAGAAAAGTACTTAATTTATAAAGTTAGCAAATTTTTTTCGTTAAAAAATGCAGTTTCGAATTAAATTAATACACATGATACACGTTAACATTTATGTTTTGTAAATACCATTATATCACGATAAATATTATCATTGTCGTAATGAAAAAGGGGTACATATAAAAATTATACAAAATACGGGAACCTCGTGTTCGTATTGCGATTTCGTAGCTTTCCTTGTTACATTATTTTAAAATTAATTTACAGAAATTAAGACGGTTCTGAGATATGAACGATACATTCGAATAAATTTATCTTAATTCCTCATAATGACGTAACCTGGTTATATATTCCCTTACAATTCTATAATAGTAATATTAAAATATTGCTAGAAGCAATAGATGTTTCACGAATTAAATACACAAGAAACGGATGTAAAAAAAAAAAGAGAAAAAGAAGACTGTGACACGACGTCTCATAAATCATCATCGAAAAGTCATTTTAGTCTTTCTTTGAAACGTTCGTTAGATTAGGACCCTTCACTGTTTCGGTGTGCAAGAACCAAAATACGAATTCTGTTTTTTCGACGTATCGATATGGCAATTGTCTTTCGTTTCTTCCTTTCTTTTTTTTTTCTTTTTTGAACACTTCACGATAGAGTATGTAACTTGTAAAAATGTCAAAATTTGATCCAGGTCTATGAACTGTCGAAAATATCGTTTTAATGTACGTATATATATATTGCAGTTATAAGATTCAAATTTCACACGCCGCGGAATCCAACAGTTCGTCCCAATTAATACTTCTTTGAAATACTTCTTGTTGCAACCATAACTCGTAGTGTTGCTTGAATTCATCACTTAATTCCACGTTCACACCGAGCACCGACATAACCGACGTGTCAACAGGTTCCATATCCTTGTCCTTAGGGATATTGGTGTAACGTAAGTTGTTGAATCGATCGACGCAAGAGCGCAGCACGCTCTCGTCCACTTGGAAGTCCCATGGTCGCGCCTCTAAATCTATCAAAAATAAACGAAAATGATAAATTCGATGTTACACGAACGACATTATTAATGTTATTAACATTACCATTGCCGTAAGCCCAATCATCGTTCAATCGATGTCTAACTTTCGCGTAAATCGCGCTGATTGTTTTCATGTTGGTCTTTCGCCACTGTCGTCCCAAGTATCTGGTCTGCATTTTTAATAACTTCAAAACATACAACTGCATCATCGCGTGACGGACTTTCAACGTGCGTTTCAATATGGGCGCTGATTTAAAAACAACTAGCATCTGGAAAAATAAATTTGTTTACGAACAATTAGAATATTGTGACGATTAAACAAACGTACCATAATCCTACTATGTTTCCACTTCGTCAGTTTGTTAAGAATACGCAATAAATTAATGCAGGAAAAGACGTTTCTCCACGAATACGTCTGGCTATTCCCGATTTCAAGATTCTCTGTGGTCAATTCTGGTTGATCACCGATAACACACATGGGAAAGTCTAGTATAGGAATACTGTAATTAAAAAGACCATATGTTTCTCTGAATTTATGCGAATCAAAACAAATGATGAACGTTCGTGTGTATTAAATTTGTAGACAAAACTTACACATTTTTAGCTTCGATGTAAGCTAGGATATTCTGATTCAAGAATTTTAATACAAGCGGTATGCAGTTAGCGAACACTAAATGTTGCGACATAAATTCGAATTGGTATATGTGGTTCAACTTAAAGTGTTTCAATAGAAGAAGTAGAATCGCAGAAACAGCCTTAGCGATTATTTCTTTGTGTCTATTTACATCGATACCAAGTTTCATTGATTGTAATACTGTCATGCTAAAAAAAATTAATATTTGATATATTAACATATACATGGTAAGAAACTTATTTGAACTCGTAAACGTACGGCATTTGTCCTGGCAGAACATCGGCCATGATATTAGTGGTATCCGTTTTAGTTTTACTGGTGGGTGCAGTTGCCAATAAGATTTTTAACAATGCGATCATATACTGTGGAACAAACGGTAATATAGCATGATACACAATTTCTGTTGGCGTTTGACGAATTGGAAACCTCGGAGTGGTTATAGGATTTCTGAGCATCTGCTCTTCTTTTTGTATTTGGACTTCGGCTAAAGATGTGTACATGTGCTGGAAATGTTAACAGTCATATTACATTGTTACACAATTGAAATAGCGTAAGATGTATATTTAGCTTACCCTTTTAAGTGTATTAACACCTTCGTGTATCGGCTGAGGCAAACCCGCCAAACTATCTCTGTCTCCTTCTAAATTGTAACCAACAAACTTTAGTCTTGTTACTTCAAGAAAAGTGTCCACATCCTTTTGTCTCACTTTTGGAGTCCATGGTAAACCTGTAGAAAAATTTTACTGTTACTATAACATAAGTACAATGAAGGTAACCTTAACCCAAACCCTGACCTTTTCCTTTGGTGAGCTGTGGAGTACTAGGCCTTATTTGCGTCTGATTATTTTGTTCCTCGCAGTAAGTTTGGTTCCAACCAGACTGACCTATAAGTACATTCATTTCTCCCTCGCCTTCATTGTTCGCGGTATTGTTTCCTAGTTCTCCACCCTCGTATTCCATTCCTAGACCCGGTTCGTCCAATGAACTTTGTTTCATTAGACACTGGAAGCAACAATTATGAGATATCGATCACGCGTTAATCGCTGATAAAATAAAATATAAAAATAAAAAACAATGACGTACTCGTCGATAAGATCGATTACTTTTTTTCTGATTTTGCGTTTCGATCAAATCTGCCGCGCTGACAGGAGGGGAGCTGGCTCTCATAGTCTTAGCAACCTCTAAGGTATCCTCCTGTTGCGTATCAAGACCAGCCTCCTCGCGATATTGTTTCTTTAATTCTCTTAATGTATCGATACCACCCAGAGATACCAAAATCAACTTCCACAAGAGTAACAGAACCTTTTTCATCGGAAAATGTGGAGCCGATCCGCTGCAAAAGTACGTTACCATGTCGAGAAGCTTGACTATAAGCAACACTTGACCATAGGGATGTATTAGCTCTTCTTTAAAAGTTTCAACATTGTCTTTGTAAATACTGTGCTCTAAATTTTTCATCTCTTCTCTCATCACTTCTGTTATGATGTACAAAACAGATAAGATCACCCTTAAATCAATAGAATCATCAAGACTAACAGATATTTTTCTCATTGCAGAGGCACCACTCTTACTGTTCCTGTAAAGTAGAAAGACTCATAAGAGAAGTAATTACATTAGAATTTTGTTTAAATGTAAAATGTAGACATACACCAATTCAATATTGAGAAGTTCAACAAATGCTGGGAAAACACCAGCTTCATATAGTAACATTACATTGGTTCTAGTCCAGTCTTGTTGCTCTTTATCAGACTGTACCTCAGCCCAACAACCTTGGGCCAAATACAAAATACATCTTGCCGCTTTCATTCTTAGATACTTATTAGAAACTTCTAACTGATCTAACAGTTTGTAAATTACAGATTTCTGTTGAACCTCTGTCAAATTTTGCCACCATGGCCGTAGTTTATAAGATTCCATTTGTTCTTCGAATGCCTACAAACACATTTACATTCCATTAGTTCCTTGAAGTTTGTAACAAAAGTGCCTATACTCACTGTAAGATTAACATGTAATTCGGATTGTTCTGTGTAGCTGTACAATTCAGCAATTTCATTGGCATGCGTGTCCGCATCGTCATAAACAAAGTCCAAATCTGTGGTTTTAGGTGTTTCCTAAACATAAAAATACAAAGACATGCAAATGTTACTATCGCGGTGTTAGCTTCCTTCCACTGTGATAAAGTATGAGAATAAACAATCATAAATATTATATGTACCATTGTATGTATATTAATCTCAACAATTATTATTCAGAAAAGGATAAGAGACGTTATTCACATATCATGTGATTTGATAAACAGATTGTGACAATCCAGGCATTAAACAGTATATGCTTCTGTCAAAAAGGTTAGAAATGACTTGATCCACGACGGTTATCGTTACTTATTTCCGGCAGGTTTTTTCGCTTTTAGTTGACAAAGCATTTACTCACTTCGGTACTCATCATTCGTTGATGTAGAACTATTCGGGGAAGATCACGCTTCCCATTCCCATTCGCATCCATCGCTACGTCACGCATTTTCTAATAGTGATTGAAGATGCGGTATGTAATGCATCTCGGACACTTAATTTATGAATCGATATCTTTCTCGATTAGTCGAACAATAAACGCTAATGTTGTTCTATCGATCGACGAGCTGTATAATCGATTTTCTGATGAAAAAAAGTCGATGCACTTTGCTACATTCGATAATGTTAAACAGCCTCCGGTTGTATTCAAAATTTAATTAACGAAAAGCCAACGCCACGATAATATTCCTATATTTTGTGAATCCTTGAAATTATCGTTGGTAACATTGAATATAAGATGATTGGTCCGTGATTCCTTTTTTTTTAGAGAATTTCACAAGAATTTTTCTAAATATTGGTAAGATGTAGCTTCCATTTTGAAAACCGAAGCTACTCGAAAAGCACGTTAAACTGCTCTTCATATAGTCTTCGGACAAACGCGTCTGTTTGTGCGTCCCTTTTGGGTGATACTATATTTTAATTAAAATATATTGTAAACAATCGTAACGAGTGGCTATATATAAAAAAAGAAAATGCAAGGAACTGTCATAGATAATTTAAGCGGTAGAAAACTTTCGGTACTCGTTATACTACTGATTATCGCACAAATAATTTGTTTTTTAATAGGTGGACTTATTGGTAAGTGAAGAAATATCAAACATTTAAAAAATATTACAATATTACAATTTTAATTTTGCTCTTATTTAAAAGCAAAACTTTCATATAAATAATTAAAAAGTTACATGCATTTTTATGTTCAAGTATCAGGACTCTTGGAAGTTTATTGATAAATTTGTTTGCCATTGATGAATAGAAAATAGTAATTCTATGTATCATTAATTTAACTTGTAGAAATATATTATTGTTAATGTTAAGAATAAAAAGCTATATATTTGTTATTTAGCTCCAACTCCTGCAAGCAGCCAAAATATACTTGGTACACCTTGCAAGGATATCCGTGTGAATGGATCTGAACCAGGAGGAAATAAATGGTATTATTCAAGGGGAAAAGGAGCTTGTACTCCTGTTGATATGAACCGCTTCAGTCTTGATAGTCATCATCAAGCATATCAAGTTGTTTATACATTTCAGGTAAACTTCATTGTAAAACATTTTAAATAAATTAAAATTTAAATATTCATTAATATTTCTTTTTCAGATGCCCATTCCTCGGAACAGTATGCAACTTGATTATTCAAGATGGCAACAAAACTTAATAGGTGTACTGCAAGTTGATATTGTTTATCATAGTCAAATTGAAATTGGTAATTTATCAGGAACATGTAAAATATAATATTTTATAGCTATGAACTAATCATCTGCATTAATTGCTTCAGCTCCTAAGACAAAAATAACATTGGATGCAAGACTTGCTTATAGAAACAAAGGAGATCCAGATGATGCTTGGAAACCTTATGCTGCCTCTATAGTAGAAAGAATTTTGGATTGTAGTATTGACGATGTAAGTATATAAACTACCTAATACCTAGCAGGATCTCTAAGTATTTCTAGATCTTTATTATTTACATGTAATTGTTTTACAGGCAATGGAGCAGTATAATTACAATTGCACGGTGGTCCCATTGTTTGAACTTGGATCCTTATTTCATGATTACTATCTCTTAAATATCCGTCTTCCTGCTGACACTGATAAAAACATCAATCAGGGTTTGGGGCACATAACTGATTTATGGCTTACAGTAAATACACAACATACTTCAAATACAATTGTCATATATGAGACTAAAAATTCATATTTCTTTTGCATTTTAGGCTATTAATCAAAATGGCGGTTTCACGAAGGTATGGGTCAGTTTGAAAACGATTTTCTTCCCCATTGTTATATGCGTCCTTACTTGGTACTGGAGACGAGTACACATGCTCTCAAGATCCCCGGCCCTCTTGGAATATTTGCTTCTGGCGCTGGGAATAGCTCTAACATTTTTAAACAGTAAGCCATATTGGTCCCTTACAGAACAGATTCATCACCTCTGAATGTATTGTCTTTCGTAGTGCCGTTGGAGTATTTAACCCTCGCCTACGATATGCCATTCATGCTTTTATTGGGCGACATTAAGCAAGGAGTTTTCTATGCAATTCTGTTGTCTTTCTGGCTTGTCTTTGCTGGAGAACATCTCATGGTAAGGATGTAAAATCAATGTACGAAAATGATTTGACTTTCAGCTATTAATGGTATATATCTTTTTACGCCGGACTTTCTTTCAACAGATACAGGTGAGCTAACTTTTTCACAATTTTTTAAACAAGCATATCCCTCGACGTCGTATCGTTTTTGTAATCCTTTATTCGTCAGGAAGGTGAACAGAGAAACTCGTTAAAGTGTTACTGGCGTCATCTGTCTGCGGTAGGCATCGGATGTCTCTCGTTATTCGTATTCGATATGTGCGAACGCGGGGTGCAGTTAAGAAATCCATTTTATTCGATTTGGGTTACAGACCTTGGGACTAAATTTGCCGTATCCTTTAACACAAAATAAGATCCATCTTTGTTCATAAAATTTTAGATTCCTTGACTCGAAAAAAATACAAACAGTTATCATTTATCATTTTAGCCGGTATATCCGCTGGCGTGTACTTAATATTTTTATCTTATATGATATGGAAAGTGTTCATGAACATCAGCGTGAAAAGGGCTGCGTTACCCAGCATGAGTTCAGCGCGACGTTTACACTATGAAGGTGTAATATACCGATTTAAATTTCTGATGATAGCTACGCTATTGTGTGCATCCTTAACCGTCATTGGATTTATGCTTGGCCAGGTATATGATTCGCAATAACATTTATAAAAATTATATTTTAAAACGCTTGAAAAATTAATTGTATGAAAATGCAGGTCGCAGAAGGACAATGGAAATGGGACGAAGATATACATTTGGAAATGACATCTGCATTTTTCACCGGGGTATATGGGATGTGGAATATTTATATCATTGCATTGTTGTGTCTGTATGCACCGTCGCATAAACAATGGCCTATCGAACCATCCGGTAATTATATCAATTTCCTATTTTTCTTCCGTTTACCTATGATTTTTATCCGCCTTTGTTTCTATTCGTACAATTTTATCTCGATCCCTCATTTCCTTATATCGTTCGTTTAATCTCGATTTAATCTTTTCCAGAAAATAGTATTAGCGAAGAGATTGAATTTTCGCGTTTGTCTACCGATCCAAATGAGATGTTGTCTTTGACGGCATTTGCACGAAAAGCGGCAGTAGAGTAAATAGTATACATATTTTATAAAAACAGAACAGAAAGAAAAAAAAGCATGGCAATCGACCAATCGACAATTTTGTACTTAATTGTAGCGTATAAATGCTACGAGTGTAACTTAATTAAGGTTTTTCAATAGTTATAGAGAATGCAAGGACTGATAATACTTTGAGAAGTAATCGTTTAATACCAAAATTAATTATTTATTAGGAGGAATATTTTTTAAGCTTTACTGTTTTTTATAATGCAATTTAGTATCTAACGATTTTTTATGATGATATTTAATTAAGTACTTAGTATGAAACGAATGAAAATGGTCACCTCAGATATTTTTTCATTAAGATTATTTTTTGTGTGTAACTTCGCTAGGGTAACGTGTAGTTGAGAGTCATTTTATAAAACATTCCACTTAAAATTCATAATTTTTTAATAATATTCTCGTATACGTCGCAAACATCGAATAATCTTTGTTGACAATTGGAAAAAAGAATAATATCATTGCCATGCTTGCAGTAATAATCTTCAATGGATTAAACAATCTTGCGACACTTATTTTCTTAAATGATATTTAATCTATTCCGTCTTTTTATAATACATATCAATATTGGGCATTTATCCATAATTAATGTGCATAAATGTGCATTTAATTGTAGTTAATTAATATTGACTATGTGCATCCAATATTCTTAATTCTCATGTTTGACAGTATTAAGTTCCTCAGATACGTTTTTTATATTATATGTATATTTAATATAAATGTTTACAAGCTCCGAAAAAGCATTGATACGGTTCTTAGAGACTAAGGTATGCATGCAAACAAAGTAGAAGTGAAGCAGAAAGGTGTAATAAATTTTGTAACATTTGAATAGAAATCGATCTAGTGCACATTAGCTACTTACATATACATAGTACTTATATTTGCAGCAATAGGATTAGTATTTTCTACTTGTGATGTATCTAACGAAATCTATTAATGAATGGTAATCTCGAAACGAATTTTGTATTATATTATTAATTATAATATTTTCTTAATAAAAATGTAATCTATTAGGGCTATAAAGAAGAAAAAAAGAGAAAACGAATTTTTATGCATGTTTATATGATTGAATTTTTAGTATTGTATGTATTAGGAACAATTTATCGATGTATTAATTGAAATTTTTATATTCATAACTTTTATACACTTTTTTAAGTAAATCAATTTGTTAGAATAATTTTGTTAAATTGTTAAATGTTATGTAAAGCAATATGTTATATATACATATATATACATATGTGTATATGGTAATTTTACGTATGGAAACGTGTAGACTTTTATGTGTCGTTACAGTTATGTCTTTTGTTTTAACGTTATTAAACGTCCGCGTAAAACACAAACTATTAAACGTCCGATTCACCGAATAATTCCGTTTCTTTTAAACCGTTGGTGCAATTTATTCTCTTTCTGGGATAATTATTGCGAAATAAGATTATTTTTCATAACTCTATGATTGAAGAATCGTATAACTTGTCCTATGACATGTGTGAAAGGGGTTAACTCCAAATGTCAAGCTTATTCAAATTTAACAGATACTGGATTTCACATCGTTGTTTTAAAAAGGTATTTATACATTATTTATAACGATTATATATGTGATTTATAACAATTACATAGGTATTATAAATATCAATCTTTATTCGATTTAAATTTAAATTCCACGCATACGTCATCGGTTCGTACTATTTTACAGTGTTACCAAGAACTAGTGATTTTTATGAATATATGTTATTTACAAGAATAATATTTATGAATTTGTTTTTAAATTTCGTAAATAATCATTTTTTACTGTTAGTTTTTGCATTGTCAAACACATTATACGTGATAAATTTTAAATATCTCGATATCAAATACGTATACGTATTATTTATAACGAAAGTACAATTACCTTACAAAATTTCTTTTTACTTACAAAATATAATTTTGATGCAACATTTGACGTGGAACTATACACCGTATGATAAAAAATAATTCTTTTACGTTATGTTAAAGTATCAAATAATAGAATATGCAGTAGCAGTGTACATAAGTGTTTCGGTATTGATATATGTTTCTGTTAGCTGCGAAATTTGAATTTCTTATAGCTGATTTAAAAAAAAAGGAAAACATCATTAAAAAAAGAAACGTAACGTCGTTTTTGCCGTATTGTTTATCGTAATTCTAGTGATATTAGTGAAACAAAAGAATTACTGGTGATTTGTGGAGGATAGCAGGGATTTTGTATTGTGCGCGCGCATCCAGTGGCACGACTTAAGACAGAGGCAGCAGCAGGCAAAGAGAGCAGTACAGAAGCGGAATCAGATGTGGTGAAGTCTGTGAGTTGACAGTGGGGTGCACGAGAACAGGCGTTTCATAGTGGTGGAGGCGGAGAGGAGGTTTAGGGGAAAGAATTGTTTTCTGTGTGCGCGAGGAAACGTGTCGACAGTAAAAGTCCTCTGAACGGATCATCCGGTTGGTGGTGGTGAAATGATCCTCTAGCCCGAGGATTTTGGCTTGGTCCGCTCGGACAAAGAGGAAGACCATTTGTACATCGCCACTCTTCGAGGGATCCTACGCTCGTTCATCCATAGGAAACATCATTAAACGCTGACGTCGCAAAATTCGTCTGGTGTCGTTTTCCTTCGTGGCGAGCGTCGAAGATTCAACGACTGACTAGCGACCATCGAGCGCGCGTGTGTCTTTGTTTTTTTTTTGTTTCTCGATACCGAATAACTTGCTCGGCACGGGAAAGCAGTGTGTTATATCACAGTGGTGGAAAGACTGATATTGTTTTGTGTACGGCTTGTGGTGAAATAATCACGTAGCAGTCAGAGGCCCTTCCTAAACGACGATCGGAGCTCAGCTGATTCAAGGACTTGCTGCGAAGGGCTCTGCTGCGTTAAATAGACGATAAATATGTCGTCCCCCAGCGCTGGAAAACGACGTATGGACACGGATGTTCTCAAATTGTATCCTTGAAATTCACTTTTATTTCTCCTACTTGCTATTTGTATCTCCGTCTTCTTTTTTTTCTTTCTTCTACCTCTTCTTCTCCCCGGCCCCCTTCTCCTCTAACCCTTCCCCCCTCTCCCTTCATCTTTACTCCCTCTCCGCGATCTCCTGTTCTCGTTCTTTCTTTCTCTTTCGCTCTATCGCACGTGCTTGCAATCGGGTGCGAGAGAGGCCTTACACATGGTTGCAAGTGCAAAACCTACGCAGTATATGCATGTGCGTGTCACACGGTGGAATCGTTTATTTATCAGGTACGATTGGCTTATAGGTCGACGAGATACAAGACGGTGCAATGTCAATGATATATTTCACGGTGACCAGAGATATTTAACTCCTTGTTTCGTCGATGACGGGACACAGCTGTTTTTAAACCAGCTGACTCTACGTTACTGCGCTCGTGTGTGCGCAGCCTTTATCTTGTTCGCTCAACGCATCGCGAGTGTCGACCACCGATTTTAGAGGTTAGCTTTTATACATTATTCTTTTATTTCTGTTCTTTCCTTCATTCGATTTCGTCGCGTCTCGATTTTATTTCACGATAAGCCCTTTGATTTACGATTCCGTGCAACGCCCGTGTTCTGTAATACTCTTTATATTTATACATTCGTGGCGAGCGTAAATATTTAAAGTCGCGCGTCAAAGAGCAGCGTACATATATAACGTGGCTTCGAAACGGAGTGAAGCGCGACCAACGGTAATTGAGACGTCACCGCTTCAATTACCGAATATTTCAACCTTAACCAAATAGTTCGAAGAACATTGCAAAAGTGACGAATGTTTTACGGGAAAAATGTGAAAAATATAAACAATAGGTACGGAACAATCGCCAGTTCGGAATCGTTTAATTACTTTTCGCGAAACATTGTCGACTTTGATATGTCACGTGACGATAGTGATTAATAATTTCCGTTTCCCGTCTCTGAGGTGGCCATTTCGATTCAGTAAAAAGAACAAAGATACACCTTCGTGGTTAAACGTGGTCCAACGATCGTTGACGTATTTCGTTTTAGAAAAGATTTATCGTTTTGATATTTTTACAGTCAATTCGTGCTTTATGTTGTGAAATTGAATGTAATATTGACTCGAGGTGAAAATTATTAGGAAAATAAATACAAAAATACATTTCCGGTTCGAGATCAATTAATATCTTATTAGATATCACACTTGAATAGAATTAAAGTATTAATTATTCTTTTACTTGCAATAATTGTAAAATTATACATAGGCACAGCTCTTTTTATTATTTCATGTTCATGTTTACATGAATAATAATTTTCTAAGAAAACAGAGTAATAAATTCACTTTTGTTCCCCATTGTATATTCATAAATATACATAGTAACGAAGCTACATAATATAAATAATTTATGTTGTATAATTAAGGATTACAAAAACGTACGAGTACCCTATGACTTTAAAGGGGTAGCACATAGTGTATTATCATCCATAACAATGTACTTTTGGGTTTATTCAATAATTTTCACGTCCTTCGATGTTTTAATCAATTTTGTAATTTAAAACAAGATATCCGAGTCATTTCGACCCGATTGGTAACTCTAGCGTTAATTGTGTACGCGCCTAACCTCGATTCGCAAAAAATTGATTTTTTTTTTTTTTTTAATGTAACGTCGTGTTTCGCTTATCATTCTTTCACAGACGTTCGTGTACGAATGTGTCAGTTTTTCTAGAACGGTGATAGTCCCTCTCTCTGTATACCCGTGGTCTTTCGTGTCTCGTAACCATCGATCAGTCTTTGTTGAAGCTTACATTAAATTTGCAAGCGCTTCGTCGGGCAAAGTGAATTGGATGCGTTCATTCGCATCGTTTCGTTCGATACGTGGCGCGTGTATTTCAAAAGTGACACGATTTAAAGAAAACGCGATCTTTGAATCGCAACCGTGAGGCAATCGAGCAGGGCACTCTTGTTTATCGTGAGAATTTTCTGAGAAATGTACTTCATTCAGTTACGCCATTTTGGAAATTTGTGTACCTTCGCTTTTTTAAATTTTACAGAAAAATATTAGGGTTAAAATACAAGGATTATCATCACTTTTTCAGAAATTGTTCAAATAATTAAAGAAACTTTTGGGCAAAATAAAAATGAGTAATCTTCCTTGGTTCAATTAACATCTTGGAACGTTTGTAGAAAGAACGAGGCAGTTAGGATAATTAACACTTTGACGTCACGTGTTCGTGATTTCGATACTCGGTTACCCCGTTATTCTTTGCTTTATTCTTTGCTTTATTCTTATCCACTCTATTAGATACAAATTACGATTTATAAAGTAATAACTTTGAACTTTGCGTGAAAGGATGAAGTTATTTACGACTGTGTGAAGAGTCTCTGCTTCGATAAAAAAGACTGAAAAATTGCAAGAGTCATATATTCTGTGAAATGCACGGTTGTCAAAGTGCTAAAGTATCCTGCATTTAATATTCTATTTAAATCTTACTCGAATGGTACAAAACATTTACAATTTCGCACATTTCATATGTTGAAAAACGAAGATAGATAAGACATTTTTATTACGTCTGCTATTAATTTAAAATTGCTTTTGTTTTTTAATAAAACAATACGTGGCAAATGCTTTCGACACCTGTTTCCGTGATTTTTATTTGAAATTATACGACAGACATTTATTTTCATTCGAAAGCACATCAAATAAAAAAAAAAAAAAAAGATTAATTCACATGGAAAATCGAAGGCAGCTAATGTTTTAAACAGTAAAATAAAAAGAATAATAGATTGATATTCCCAGACTGATAGATTATTTACAAGAAAAGCGATGGTTACGTCAATGATTATTCTTGCGAATGCACAATTTTCAACACTGTTTCATTCTAGAATATTCAATGACACGGGGTACTTAATTTTAATCAATTCCTGTAATTATCTTCTGAACTATTCATCTTTTTTTCCATAATAAAAAGAAAGATTTCAAACAGAGCTTAATTAAAGTTCCAAAGAGGGATATCTTATTATGGATACGAGTCTTATCTATCCGAGGTCGTCTTTGAGATTTTTTTTTTTTTTTTTCAAAGCTGCATATTTTTCTGTGGAAAATTCTGGACGAAAAAAGCATTGAAGTGCGGTGTTTAAAAAATCAACAGCCTACGAGATATTTTTAACGCAAAACGAGCTTACGAATTGCTTAATTAACTATGTCTCAATACCTTCTTATATAGAATTTTTGGAAAAGATGTTTGAACTTGAAACGGTGTAGGCTCGAAATAGCGTGTTGTAAAGAACGTATTTTGCTGAAATTTGGAATGTAACGTCGACGTTGATCGATTTGCATAAATAGTTGTCAACAAGGATAAATTGTACCCATTGTGTGAGAAAAGAAATCGATAAAAACGTATTCGTCATTGTTTACTCTGTTTCGTCAGCACATTCGCGAAACTTAGAACGATAAGACAATGTTAGTAACAATTTTCCATAAGTGACAATCATGGGTATTCACGATAACAATGTTATTCATAATTAGTAATTCATTGATAACAATTGGCATTGATTTATTAAATATTATATCGTGTATACGATATCGTTAAAGAAAATCTGATAATTAATAATATTTAACATATATATCCCAAGAGATGATTACAAAAACTCATCCCTGAAAATTTCTTAATAACCATATAATTAATTTTAGCCCGGATAATGGAAAGGTACGATTGCACTTCCTTTCCATTACTTCTTTAACTTCCTTAAAAAGCTCCCGATTCGTTCCGGTCCATATAAGTTAAAAATCATTTTTTGCTTGTTTACGAACGTGTATCGAGAAAGTTTCGCGGAGAGGAACGAAAAAGTCGCGGAGCGTCTTGAAACGGAACAGAGAGAACAGAAATAACAATGATTTGTTAGAGGGAATAAACGCGCGGGTGTAAAAAAAACGAAGAATTTCGTGAATTTCGAGGATGTTTAAAATAAACGATACGAATCTAGCGTGCACGGTTTTTCGATTTTATAGGGTATAATTCGTAGCGGGGAATCGGTTAGGTAAATATTTCCATTTGAAATGACGGTGAAAGCGTGTGTTGTTACAGAGGTATGCATTTTGTAACGAATTCGATTGCCCCGTTATTTTTTTCTTTTTTCCTCCATTTGGTTCGGAAAATTGCTTCTTTGCCAAGAACGTGTTCCTTTCGATGCGACGATAGTTGTATTTTTGATTCTTGAACGCAGGAAAAACCGGCGTGTTTCGCGTGGAATCCACTGACTCCAGTTTTGTCTTTTTCTTCGTCTCTTGGAGTTTCTTTGTCTTTTCGAGTCGAAAGTCGAATTTTATATTCTGTTTGCAAAATTAAATTTTATTGAGTAATAAAAACCACAAAAAGTCAAAAATTTCAATCAAACAGCTTAATTACTGAAAACTTATCGTATTACATTTATTATCCTTTTTCGAAGTTTTATCGAGCTGCTTTAAAATTTTTATCAAAAAGTATCTGCCTTTAAAACAATTTTCAATTCGCGTTAATAATCTTCGCCGCATTGGCAGCGATTTTTGCGTTCGTTCGCTATCGAATTTAAATGAATCGAAAACATTCGAGTGGATTGCAACAGATGAAATTCAGTTTCGACCGAGTGACAAAACGAGTCGTTATTAACCGAAGGTTTATTAATTGCTTTTCGCTCGATAATCGTCGGTATCAAAAAGTCCATTAATAAGCTTCCGGCGTTAACCTTTGTTCTTTCCTGCATTGTCCGCGGAGAAAGTCATTTCGCTGCATTTGCGAACAGCGTCCCGGTTAATTATTAAAACGCGAAACAAAGTGTCGGAACGAGTCAGAGTGATTATACGTCGCGCGAAATTTATCTCGGATCGAATCGTACAATGTTGTTGACGCGTATCAAAGAGCGTGAAAAATAAAAAAACAAAAAGGAAACAGTGTTTAAAGTGTCATAAAACGTATCTATTAGAGCGTGCATCGTACAATCGCGAAGGTTTACCTTGAACGCCTACATGACACGAATGACGAGGTTTGCTTCCTATTCTAGAATTGCAACCGCATACATTTATATACACCTTCGACTGTTTTAATAATGTAATAATGTATAATTTATATCATCTCGTTGCTTTGGAAAAATACCGGCGCGGCTCGAAATGATAAACCTTTGACTGAAAGTTCAGATACCATATGATTTTTAGATTTTTAATTCGAAACTGAAATCTTTGCATTTGTGATTTTTATTAATTATTTTTCTTTCAAAGTAATGATCTGTTCTTGAATAAGAAAGATGGACTGTGAAATCAAATTTGAGAGAGATTCGACCCATTTTCGAAGATATCTTTATTAGCTTTACAAGTAATTTCAATAAACCTATCGTTCTCCAACGGCGTGAATATGCAGCTTAGAATGTTATTGTTATTACGTTGTTACGTGTCCAATCGTTTTGGTGCATGGTTAGGAACACGAAAAAATTCCTTCGAGTCAAATAGTGATAATTAATCGAACAGGTGTTAATTAATTTTTTACTAAATATTTCCGACCATAAAGGGATAGTATCTTAACGAGATCAGAGTTTCTTCGAGAGTTATACTCTCTTCGATCAGAATGGTCAATAAACCCTCCTGTAACGCGGTGTCCGTATAACCCTGTAATTAATCTGACTTTTATTCACCGATATTAAGATTTTTATCGGGCGGTGCGAATCAATCGGATTCGTACGTACTACTTCTGACTTTCTTGTAACGCGGTCTTCATACATCGCAGTATGAATGAAATCGCGTTATAAAAGGGTTTATTATATCGGTGATTTCCATTAGTCCGGCAACGGCGTGGCCAGGTGAGATACACGTCGACGCGGTTTCCGAAGTAATTCAATTATGGATCGAGGATACTCGATGGACCTCTCAGAAGGTTTCTTGCGCGTTCATCGAAATCAAGCTAATCAATTACGCGGCTAATTAACAAGGTTCCTCGATATGGAAGGTTAATGGTTCACCGTAATGGCTTTAGTAGCGTCCCAGCACGCGTGAAAAGTGTACTGGATGATAACATGTAAAACATACAGGGTGGTGTCCCATCAATCATTACTAGTGATCATTTTTTAACAATATTGTTTACAGAAGTTGTACAGTTACTTTTCAGTTGACAATTGGTTCTGTTGACCTTGAATATTAAATTAATACTACTACTATATCATAATTGTTTTATATTCCACCCTGTATATGAATGTGTTTCGACAACCTACAGTCGTTGTACGAAGCTTCAATTAAGCTCTAAACATCAAAGATCGAAATTAATACACGTCCGGGGTATTTGTTTGGGATCGATTCTGCACTTAACAAAGAAATGGGGAAATTTGATTTATAGAGGTGTAGAGATTGTGTATTGAGATGAATGATTCCATATGAAAGCAGTTGATTTTGCTTCTTTATTTTCTTTTTTTTTTATAGAGAGAGAACATATAGAACTATTCTTTTGATACGATGCTCTATTCAAAACGTTGTATTGGGAGATTCCTTTTAACACTGCAATTCAATTTGTTGATATAGATTTTTATATCCATGCATTTTTACTACGTCATAGATTTGATGAAATCGGTGGTGAATCATTGGTTGTGTCATCCCATTAGCAGTCATGGTGGACTGGCGCCTCAAATCATTTTAATTCAAAAATTTAAAAAATTAGGGTTAACGAAAACAATTAACTAGTTAAATATTTCACAGATCCACTGTGTCAAGCCCAAAAACGCTTGGTCCACGAAGGGTTGGGGGTAAACGCGATCGAAACGTTGGCAAACGCGCGGATGAAAGGAGGTGACGACGAGTTCATCTCGTGTCCAAGGTTCGACCTTGTTTACGGTCAGGATCGCGTTGGGCACCTCGCTATCGGTGTGCATTTCAATGCGCGTCTCGCTTCGAATGCGTTACGAGGAGGTCCCGTTCTTATTGTCGCAATTTTGACGTCAGGGAAAAAAGAACACAGATATCCTTCACGGTACGTCCCCCATCGTTAACGATTCGTCGCGACGACGCCGTCGAATTTGCCCCGTTCTTAATGCTCCAACGGTACCCATTGTGCAAAAGAAAGAATTCTGATCACGATTCTGCTCCTATATCGTGCACTTTTTGCGCCTTTGGTCCGAATCAAATATAAGATTAGCATTATATTAAACGCGCCATAGGGGTCGATGGTGGGGCACCATTGGCGGCGGTAGCGACGATTCTATGACGGAATAGGAAAAAAGTGTACGATATACACCCTTTCTTATTTACGATCCATCTACGTATTTTTGATTAAAGAAAATAAATTCTCTGAGAGGGTCGTCATGACTTTTACCGTTTATATTTTATCCATTGAAATGGGATTTTCAAATTTCAAAGCTTCGCTGGAAAAGAAATTAAAGTTGCTTCGAGAGCAAAGGGCTAACCCCTTGCCCTACAATATCGAGTTACACTCGTGACACCCTAGTTCAGGTGTGACCTCTCCTCTTCAAACTTTGATTACAATGTAATTTGAAGTTCAATTGCAATTGCAATGCTGTCGAGGCTTATCAAGTGCGAAATATAAATAATTTTGCACCCATTGGAAAATCAAAGGTTAAGGGGTTAAGGCAGTTATCGAGTTAAAATTGTGTTCAGAATCTTTTTCAATCCCCTGCTGGTACCTCGACTTAAATTTGCGAAAACGCGACGATTTCGTGGGCGGTTTAGCGTACAAAAAATATCGATCGTGGCCGCCCGTTCGTGACACTTCTCACGGAATTCTCGTTTGAAGAATCGACGCGCCGAAAGTTATCGAGCACCGAAGATAAAGGGGCAATCTAGAAGGCGCGTCTTCCAAAAATAAAATACATCCAAGGGCGCCGCGGATCACGATGGATATTTTAAACAATCGTACCATCTGCGCAGATAGAAAACGACATCGATTCGCACGTGCGGTTTATTTGGATACGAGCGACGCAGCCGCGTGCAGTTTTTCGTTGCGCGCGTTCTAAAAACCGCCTAACGTCGTGGACGGAAAGAGGACAGGCTGCTGGGGCGGTGAACCGAGGCGAGAAGGACAGACGCGAGCGGTGGCTTTGGAAAAGAGACAGAAACTGGCTGTCCTTAGCGAAACGCTGGCTTTGGTTGTAAACAGCAACATCGCGCCAGAAGTAACGATCCTCGGGGATTTAGCAATCGTTCCCGTCCCTTTTCTGACGTCTCGCGGGTTAATGGTGGAACGTAACACACGGATGGAATATTTCTTTTTAAACCCCTTCTTTTTTTGGGGGTGCGTTTGGGGAGGGGGAAATGCACTGAAACCACTAAACCCCCTCCCTCCTCACTACGGAAGTAGTGGCTGGTTGTCCAGGTGCTTCTTCAACTCTGGAAGGACACCCCGGGGTTAGAATAAAATTCTAATTTTATTTAGTACGCACTTCAGAAGTGACGTGTTATTGTTTTGTAACTCTTTAATTACTGACTGTGATTAGAGGGTGCGTCACGTAATTGGGACGGGTTGTATCTTGAATTTGATAAGATACAGGAAAAAGTTGAATGGTATGATAATGTCCATTTTTTTGCGTCTTTATTTTCTTCGTGAATGCAAAAAGTATTGAGGTACAATGTTTAAAAAATTAATATCAAATTAATTAGCTTTCCATTTTGCTATGCAATTTTGATACGAACAGATTTTTATATAATTAATAGTTATGGAATCACTTTGACCTTTATCTACGTTCTGAAGGGGTTAAAATCGAGGACAGGTAGATTTTTATTCGGAACTATTCCGGTATCTCGTTTTTATTAACTTTCAAGTACGCAACGTTGAATGTTTTACGAGAAGTCGCCCCTTTTTATACGTAAAACGAAACCGTCCTCTTTCAAGTTACATTCACTTTTATTGTGGGATAGGGTTACCCCCCTCCCTTACAGACTCATCAAAAATACTCGACAGTTCGTAAAATTTTCAATGAACCCGAATACAAAGAATACAATATTCTCGTTTACTTTAAATTAAAAAATTGATTAAAATACTTTTATGGAAATGTATGTTAATTTCGATCAAGATAAAAGGTCACTGTATATAATAGTATACATTTCAATCTTCATTTATTTTCCTATTTTATTTTCACCTCAAAAGTAGATCTAGCGTCGGGCAACCCCAAAACTAGGGCGGCTCCTGCCACCCTTTGGGCAAAAGTTTCGGTTACGCCAATGAATAAGAACATCAGGGAAGATCCGTTGGAAACACGAAAACAAAAGTTTCCAGCCGCGTTGACAATAATACGATCCGGGCACGGCTCGTCGGATTTCAAGCCACGTTTAATTATA
The DNA here is from genome assembly GCA_022405125.1 of Anthidium xuezhongi. Lineage (NCBI taxonomy): Eukaryota > Metazoa > Arthropoda > Insecta > Hymenoptera > Megachilidae > Anthidium > Anthidium xuezhongi. The sequence goes on from CM039637.1 coordinate 8,758,939, forward strand.
ATCGTCGCTTCGGCGACATTTATTATCGCTAGCCGTGCGTCGAGCAGGTCGCGATCCGCGATTTTCACGCGAAATCGACGACCCGCGGAATCGGGGTCGGGAACCGTGTTCGAAAACAAGCAAAGCGACCGGAAAACGATCCGAAAGAACGGAACTAACCGGCCGACTTTGGAGAAAGTTCAACAAACAGTATTTCGCGGGACACGCGTTATCGTGGAATCGAATATCAAACGGATCCTGGACGAAAAACAAACGAAACGATAAGCTGTCGATTGTTGGGATATTTTATTCGATTTTATCCCACGGATATTATTCACTCCGGAACGTTATTCGATATTTTTCTGAAATAAATGTTTCCGAAATTGCGATTTCAGATTTTTATCGTGGGACGGTGGTCGTTTCATGTGTTTATTTATTTAATACTAGAACAAGAAATTCGAAGAATTATCAGAAAAATAATATCATACATTTATTGAAAATAGAATTGCTGTTCATAAAAATGTGAAATTATGCACAAAAAACGATACAATGACGGTTAACATGATTGAATTACAAATTAAAGGAAAGAAAGGTAATGGACAATTACGTTAATGCATAAAATTAGTAATAGGAAGGAAATGAATAATAAATGACTTCTTTTTCTTCGCGACGTTTAAATGCAAGTAGAATTTTCTTGCTATTAATAATAATTCCTGAGGAAATGATAATTTCACGCTCGTACAAGTATCGGGGATAGAATTAAATAAGAAATGATTATTTCTTCGAGTGGAGGCGCATTGTCGTATTCAGAGAAACTCCACGAGCGTTGGCCAGGGATCTTAAAAGTACTTTCTAATGTGCATTCGGAGTTCTGCGGATGCATTAGAGACAAATTGCATCGAGATTTCACGTCAGAACGTTATTCCCTGTATCGTCCGACTGTCTGACAGCTAAGACACATCGTTGCTTGATTTTTCGCGGGAAATCATTAACGCCGGAACAACAAAATAATAACGCTTTTATCTGGGCTAGGATCGATTACATATATTTTGTTTTCTATCCTTCAGGGTGGAATCTTTGTTTCTTTTCAATTTTTTATAACATGACCCTTTGAAAAAAAGATATTGATATTGTATTATTTGTTTAAAAATGAGAGGAATGAAACACAGTTTGTTCCAGTTTTGTGGAACACCCTGTGTATATGTTTCGCGGAATCGAAACAGATTTTTGACAAGATTCTGCGTTGGTGCTGGTTTCCATATCGATTTACCCCGGTTCATTGCACCGTTTTCTCGTCGACGCTAAATATTTGCGGGCCGTGTTTTCGTTTCTTATTCGAACGTCTCGCGTGGCCCTTTTTTCAAATACGCGCCCTCCTGTTCCGCTGAAAAATTCTTCTTACAGATTCATCTCTTTTCCTTAACCAGTTTACAGAATAGAAAGCAAGCATGAGGTGACGATACTAGGAGGATTAAACGAATTTTCCGTGAAATTCTATGGTCCAAGGGGCAGTAAGTACTTAATTATACTTCTCCATTATAACATTTAGATTTATTTTCGAGGAAAGCAAGTTTCATTCGAAATTATTGTTCTTTAACCCTTTACACTCGTAAATGACCATTTATTGTTCATATTTTTAACATTTGTTATATTCATATGAATCAAAATAGTCCTCTTTTGTTTAATTTTATTATTACATTTAATTAAATTAATTTTGGTGGCAAAAAAAGAAAAATGTAGTATTATTTTGGATATTGTTATTAGTAAATTAATGTAGAATAAATTAAATTGAAAAATCGAAGCATCGTAGGCTGCCACAGTAGAAAAAGTGGTGTTTGGTCAGACAGGAAGTAGTCTAAGTTACTAGAGGCACTAATTTTTAATCTCAGAGGTTGAATTTGATTTCTTTCCTTTGTTATTTATTCACAAATTGAATTTATTTATCCTGTTTCACGAATGTAATTCAATTAATTAATGATTTTAATTCTAAATTTAAGCTTTCCATTTGACGCCTTCTATAATTGATGTAATATTAAAATTGCTTTAAATTCTTGTTAATTATTCAATTATATTAAATTTATGGAATTACTAGTGATTTCCAAAACGATTTTAAAGGATGAAACTTGCTTTCTGATTAATATAATTATAAATAAAAGTTCTGTTGGGTTAATTGAAATTTTTTTTTGATTGATTTTAAAGAAATACTTTTGAGTAATTAATATTGAATTTTAATTAATGAATCTAACGGTAGGCAGGATTTTAATGCGACGCGTAATAAATATTGAACATTTTTTCGATATCGAAACAGAAACCATAGCGTTTGATTAAAAAAAGAAACGGCCATGAAAGAATCTCGAACAATGTAATCTCTCCTTACGGGTATCGCGTTGCAAATATAAAAGACGATACGATGAGTTTCTGTTGTGCTTCCTTGTACACTTTATCACTTACCAGCTATTTTATGTAATGCTTACCTAACGTGCTGTATAATCAAAACGCCTGGCAAATCATTTCGTTATAAACGACTAATCATTCGTCTGAAATAATTCAACTTTAAACTCTAAGAAATTACCCTAAGTATATAAAACAAGCAAAAGTTTTATAGCAATCGCATTTATCACCTGATATGGTATAACATCGATAATAAATAATTCAGGGTCCCAAATTAGTTTAATTTACAATCTCTGAGAAATCTGTTAGGATGGTCTTTTAATTACTTGCAAAAAATAATGATTCTTCCATGAGTGGTGTCTTTTGAATTTCGGAAGTTTCATTGCAAAATGTATTTAGACTTAATCGTATGCAAAATTGCCTCGAGTGCAAAGGGTTAACCCTTTCTGAACCATTGGACTCGATAGAGACACAGAAAGCAGAATCGATCAGGAAAAAAAAATCGTGTCGAAAGGATCAAGCAACTTTGACCGAGCGTTTCGCACGCGTGTGTCCGATCAGCTGATCGAAGGAAAGCGCGAATGCACACGCGGTTGCAAAAGTGCATCCGGCGCGAAGAACACGCGAGACCTTGGAATCTGAAATGCTGGAAGCATAGTGTACGATGATCACGTGAAACGATGATTCCTCTTCGCGACTCGTGGCCGTGTCGGTATATATACAGCGGTAAATTATTCGCGAGTTCGCAGGACAAGGTTACGAAGACCAGGAAGTGATGGATCAGGTTAACGGTGAACCGGTAACGAGGAAACTCGATAAATGTTCATTTGATAAACGAGCCTCGAGCTAATCTAAATTCCCCTTCGAACGATTTTCGAATTATTCGATTTCTGAATATCGAACTTCCAATTTCGATTCGTTGCAATTTGCTTGGGATTTGATGACATAAAAGTATCACTAAATTGTACTTATGCTACGTCTATTTGAAGCTTAAAGGTTGGCAAAAATGACTATACAAGCGTTTTATTAATATTCATAGCGGTTGCTTCATAATTATTAAAAAATAATGCGAGTGTACTAGGGTATTGATTATCAAAGGAGTAATTTTGAAACGTTGATGTTTGGACACAATTTCTTGACATAAAAGTATCGTAAAATGGCATGTATGGTATATCAAATTAAAGTTTAAAGCTTTAGGAAAATAACTACGTAAGCGTTTCATTAATATTCCTAGTGGTTGGTTCACAATAATAAAAATTAATACAAGTATACAAATAATTTTGAAACTCGAATGTTCTGAAGTAACTTCATGACATAAAATTATTGCAAAATGGCACTTATGGTACATCAGTTTAAAGCTTAAAGTTCAATAAAAATGACTGCATAATCGTTTCATCAATATTTTTAATGCACGATGAATCAGCCAATTTATTGCCATTAGTCATTAACAGATATTCAATTGTCCGTCATCCGAACACACTAATATACTTTTTTAATCCTTGAAATATACCAACATTTGTATATTCCACAAAAAAAAAAAACAAAAAAACGATTGCATAATCTTTACGATGTTGCTATTGTTTCTAAAATATGCAATGTACCAGTCATCAATGCCTGGAACGATCCAATAAATTATTGCGCTATGTTACAAATACGAAAACAATGAACAACAATCAAGGATGTTTGCGTGTTTTGTCCGAAGGATATGTAATCGCCGGTATCGATCCGTCAGGGGGGATACTTCTATTCTGGAATGCGGTGGCATAAAGGCGTGTTTTAAAATTAATTTTATTGCTTCTTCGCTTTTATTGTGTCCTTCGGAACAGTTTCAGTCGGGTAAGCTGCTCGATTACTCTGACCATGTGGTCGTTCGTGTGTTACGACAATTATCGTAAACGCAGCGCCCGATGCATTCTGATGCGAACGGCTCGTTCCTTCGCTTCTGCTACCAATTCTTGGTCGAAGTCAGACATTGTTCATTCATTGCACAATGTTGCAAATTGTTCGTGGACAGTGTTTCTAAATTCTTAAATTCGCCACGTGGACGATCCTCGTTGGCTCGAACGCTTCTTAAATTGCACTTTTCATCGACTTCCGATAAATTTCATTTTTATCGATCCCGTGTGTCAGGTGCGGTCTAACTGCTCGAATCTTCGTCGACGAAAGGTGAGAAAGACGTATCGGGACTCAGGTGGTCGAGGCTTTATTATTTATTCCCCCCCGCGTCCCATTATCGCGGGACCATTTTTCTCTGCGTCGTTGTACATACGCGCGTGTACCCTCGGCGCATCCTCGACACAAAGCGCGCACCAGTCGTTTGAAAATGCTCCGTAAATGAGCGGTCGGTGATACACATCGGAGATACACCGTGTTCCGCACGGTGACCCACTTCGGCGCCGGCCCTCTAATACGCCCCAAGATTCTCGTCGACGTCGATGATACCGCGCGACAGGCCGTTCGAAAATCTGCCAATTTTTTCGCGAAGGTGATTCCAACAGGTAACGTCGTTGGTCAATTCTTGGCTCGTCTTTCAAAGCCGGAACAAAATGCCCAACTTTGGACTTTGCTTTTGTTCTATAAATCTCAGGTATTGATTGCAATTCAGATTTTTGATCTTACCTTTTTATTTGTAATGGTGCAAAGTATTTCAACAGTAATTGCAATTTTTTCATTTTCTTCGAGTATGGTACTTTGTCCAAGGCCTCGTCAATTGGCATACTAAATACACATTATCTAACATTGCAAAAATAAACACTATTGGTTAAAGAATAGAAACATTTTCTTTTAATCATAGACTACCTAGTTTTCATTATTTTAGTGTCTCAGAATTTTATATTGATAATATTGCGAAGCCTTCCGGTACATAAGTGTTAAAAAGTCAAGAAAATTACTCCAAAGATAAGATACGTTAATCTATCAAAGATGTAGCAGGATGTTGCGATTAAAATTAGTTCAAATGATCCATCGAAATTTCCTCTTCCCGGTTTTATTGGACGGGGCACGCGTATGGGAACGAATTTGACCAGCAGAGCCGTGGTTACAAGCAGGAATTTCCTTGCTAATGACGCCCGACAGTTCTAAATTGAGACGTTAAACATCTTCGTGGCTCGCTGGCTTTCCGGACATGCTTTTAGGCCTCCGCTTTGTGCGGCGTCGGATAGTGGGCGTGTTGTTGGCCAAAGGATCCAAAAGGATCCACAGAACCGTGGCCAAGGTACAGGTTTATTGTTGTTCCTCGTCGCGAGCTCTTGATTATACGTATTCTTGTGGTCGGCGCCCGAGTGATTCAGACCGAACAAATAGTGGAATTTAACCGAATCCATAGATGGGACGGTATCTCCTGCGATTTTTACGATCCTTCGTTGACACATTGATTACTGTCATCGATCACTGACTACGACTCGACCAACTTAATTATCTTCATTCTTTATCTGGAAAGTTTGTCGATAAACTAATAAATATTAGATATTCTATGTTAATTATTCTATATTATTATTAATTAATATTATAATTATAGGTACAATCACATAATATTTTTTACGAGCCCCTCGGTGTTATATAAGTTTCGTTAATGAAGTTTCTTAATATCGTGATGAATAACGGAGGTAATTAAGGGGATCGGTTGACTCGCCCCTCGTGCGATTCAAACGCGTGATTAATTTCGAGCGTAGACCCTGAAATTACACCTGGTACGCTTGTTGCTTGCCGGAGAGTAAAATGAACAAGATCCACTCCCCCGTTGGTCTTTCTATTTCCATTAATAGTACTTGGCTATCCATGGACAGATTCTTGCCATCTCTGCGCTGCCAAATGCACCATAATTGCGCTTTAATTGATTCCCATCTCATGACGAAGTCAACCGAGTCGGTCGTACGATCATTCGCAACTATTTCTTCGTACTTTCTGCCTGGTTTAAAAACAAACAGAGATTAATTACACAGGGACTTGGTGTTTAATCGCGTATAATGGATTAGGTCTGTTGTATCTTGCATATCGATGGAATTATAATGAAATCTTCTGAAATATTCAATTGCAACAAGTAGTCATCTTTGCACTTTAGAAAGAAAGAAAATTTGCCACTGGTGTAAAAATAAAATAATTTTTTGTTTGGATTTTGGTCAACGTAAAATTCATTTTTGAATAATAAAAAGTAAAACTAGTAAAATTGAATGAAAATTTTGATCATCTCACGTATGACTCATTATACGAGAAAGGGTTAATACTCCCAAAAGAGCAGCATCGCGATATTTTCGGCCCGTTTCCGCTCGTGTAATTCCTCCGTTTAAGTCCTCGTCCTTTTTTTGCACGGTAAAAGTATATTCGTAGAAAGAAGCACGTTAAGCTAAAGAGGATTCGTCAGCCAAGAAGCTGTTGGCATAATTTTTATGTAAATACAGTCGTCACGTTCGTTTACATTGAGATCGTAGTTGTTCTCCTTCGAGTGTGCTGCATCTGTTTGCGTCAGAATTCCTCGTTTTAAATTAAAGTCGGCGCATATGAGATGTCATTTTTTTTTCATTCGACATTTGAATTCAGGTAGCGTACGTTATTTGATGATGAATTGCTACGAACAATTATAGAACACATTGTTGAATTTTTTAAATTAAATTTGTATTTTTAAAAAATAGCAAATTTTTTTAAACAAGGCTTTCGAATCTTGGAAGCTTTACTGCAAAATGCTTCGAATTAATCTTTGTATAAAACATGCAAGATAATTATCGAAGATACGAACAAATTTATAAACTGTAATCGCGGCTAGGTTTGCACGCGAGAGATTAAAATCCTCAGCCGCGTTTTTCCGAGATAAAATTTACAAATATAGGAGAATCGTTCATTAAACAATGTTCGAGGACGAGCACGCACCACGCGAGTTTCCCGTTGCGTGCACATCTGTCGCAGATAAAAAAGGTCGCTCGCCTCTGTCTTATCAGTGTGCCGGGGAATATCAATTCATCGACGAGCAGAGCATACCTCTGCTCGCGGCGAAAATAAAATATTCGTTGCAAAAGCCAGCGCCATTAACGGAGGTCGTCGTCGCCGCGCGGCGGTATCTCGTTTGCGCGACGTCCGCGAATTGTTTTCTTCTCAGCCAGACCGTAATTTCTCGTCTTGTTGGCTTTAATTTCGCGTCGACTTCCACCGTGCCCCGTTTGTCGCCGTTCCAGCGTACGTCTGCGCCTCTCGTTCTCAAATTGTCCCTTTAATTCAGTTTCTTACCGGCAAATCTTGCATGGAATTCGTTGGATTAAACGAACGACGAATTCGATCGATCTTTCGTGTAAAGAAATTATGAAGTGTCTTCAGGGGTGCTTGTTGGACGTATTTCTAAATGGTAATAAGATTCTAATAAGAAGACTTTGCTTATTTTTTAATTACCTCAAAATAATAAAATAGCACCCATATTTAACAGTGATTAAATAATTAATAAAAGAAAAGGTGAAATAAACCGTGGATGTTGCCAGTATTAGACTAATAGTGCAAAGTAGCAGTTTGAAAATTTATCGTTAATAATTGGAATTTAAATGTCTTATAACACTGCAAACTATTTATTAAATTACGTAGAAAAGTTTGAAATTTAATTAATACGTTGCTCCAAAGTGACAAGTGTTTGTACAGAATTAAAAACCCCTATGTTTAACGTAGAATGTATACATACAGAATGATTCAGTAAAAAGTTCCACCTGAATTTTCGAGATAAAAGAACTTCAGATAGCCTTGTTATCACAAAAAATATAAGGCATCAAAGAATTATTTTAAAAGGCTATCATGGGTGACATTTCACTTCGCATCAACACCAATGATTATATTTAAATATTTATTCAATATTGTCAGTAATGATAATATTATCATGAAATTAATCAATTTTCTTATGCAAGTATCTTTGTGTATCTATAATAATTAAATTTTTAGAAGCCTTTATGGGTTAATCAGATATATAATCAGTTATTTAGGTAGAAACTTGGAATTTATTTGTCTTTTTATTACATTTTTTAACAAATTTCTTATAGCTAAAAAAATAGATTAAACAGATACAAGTTTGATAACTTCAAATCTGACCTTATCGCACCACGTAAGGGTTAAGATAAACTTAAAAATAGTCCACCTTCGTAATTTTCCAGATAAGAGAGATCCATAGCCTTCATTTTCTCACAATAGAATTATCCAATCGTGAAAATAATGTGTCTTAATCATCAATTTTACAAGTTCCATTTATCTCGGAACGTCCCGTCGTATTATCGGTATTTTTCTTCGACGCGGTTGTTTGTAATTCCTTTTTCACGAATAACAAGACGGCCGGTAGGTACAGATGGTTAAACACGATTAATTAGCGTCACACAGATTCGATCGCGAAAACCTGTTTACGAATCACATTTTCTCGAGAGAGGCGGTATAGAGCCGCGGTAATTACTGGTAAGAGGAGAAACAGGATAAAAATGGATAACAAAAATCCGATAGGCGAGCAAGCACGGAAATCCTTCTCTTTTGCCAGCTGGGAAACGTTGTAAAATCTTTTTTCTTTCTTTTTTTTTTTCTTTTTTCTACTTCTCGATGCGTCTAAATTGCTACACTTCCAGCTGACCCAGTTTCCAGCCAGAAGCTGTCTACGTCACGATGCAAATTATGTTGAGCATAAGGGACCCTTGGTAATCCGAGTGCAACCCGATCGTGTATCGTTCGAATGATAGTCCAACCCCAGAACAGTAAAATAATTTCCTTTCGCGCGCAATTAACGCTGCCCTCTTTAATTAACCCTTTGAGGACGAGGCACTTTTAATCTGGGACAGTGAACATCTCGAATAAAATAAATAATAATTCCCTTCTTCTGTTGTCCACACTTGTAATTATTTATTTATGCCACAAAAGGTAGAGCAACGCCACTTAATTAATTAATTAAGGAAGTTTGCTTAATGCGAAATGGATAGCAAGTAACATTTTAAGATTGAAGATTTTTTAATCATTTTAAAATTATTGTTTCGATAGCACGAGTTAATTATTTAATTAACTGACGAGTAATTTCGTAGTCGTTCGCGATCATGACATTTAACCTTTTCAAATTCTTTCAATTTGTTTAAATAACCAATCCTTTCATGCTCAGAGCGTTTCACTTCCTCGAGAAAAATATTAAAAAATGACACGAACATTATACGGATAATCTGTGCGACAGTTTATTATTATCTCGCAATTATACAACCGGTCGTATCGTCAACACGCTCCCAGTAATTAGCAACAATACGAGCAACGCAAATAAGCCGTTTAATTAATCCAAAGTAGATCGTAATCAGCTCGATGATAATCAAAATTGAGCGATTAAATACCCGCGTCGGGTTTTGAATCGTTATGAAACGTATAAAATAGAAACGCTTAGAAGTTGAACAATTATTACCCGGTTTAACAATAGTAGATCGTACAAATTAGAGCCGCGATCGTAGAGCGAATTAATTTCGCGAAAAGTTTTGCTCCATTTTAATCTCGGATTTACTTTGCTTTGGCTTTTCAGCCGCGCGCTGAAAGGAGCAGTCGAATCGTGAAAATGGAGAAAATTAATGGGCATTGTTGGGTAAACTTTGACACAATTTTTACTGCAGGGGTTAACCCTTTGCACTCAGGTGGCGCCTATGCACTTCTTTTTTTACGCGGGGAAATCTTTTAAACACACCCTCCACCCCCGGGGTAGGATAGTGTCGAATTTCCATCGACTAAAACCCCAGGGTGGCCTTTGGGCGCTTTCCGCATCTGGAGTTGCGAGGGAGTCTCTTAAAGTACACAACCCACACACCTACCCGTACCTGTAATTTACCAACCTCAATTTTATTTGAAATTTTAAGTCCAAAATTCGCTTCAAAAATGTTGAAACTAACCTTTCATCAAAGTTTTTTTTTTTTTTTAAATTTTGCAAAGCAAATTCGTTCACGCTCGCCAGTTCCAGAATTCTGGAAAACCTTCCAATTATTTTTTTCACGGTTTCCGAAAGGTACGCCGTGAAAGCAGCAGCGCGGACCCGATCATATGAAAAAAGCGCCCCGAGCGTCGAGGGGTTGATTCATCGAAACCCATTGTGCCACGGTTGGTCATGTTTGCGCTGCCCGGAACGATTCAAACCTTTCGTCGAAAAGGGCAGCCGGAATCGACTGGCAGAAATGGAAAATTAACGCGTAGCAACGTGGTTTTGCGTTAGCACGGCAACAGCTAGGAAAAACTGGGTCACTGGGCCAAGCTCGGAGGAGAAGTTTCGTCGTATCGAACTGCATCCGCATCCGCGCGCCAGGCTTGACGTCTTTCGAAACGCGACCTCTGTGGAGGGGTGAAATAATAAAAGGAACCTTGAGCGATTACAGGGTGCAAAATTAAAAAAAAAAAGGGTGGAGGGGGGGGGGGCAGAGAGAGGGAACTTTACGGGGAACTGGACGAGCGAAGGAGAAGGCTTCGAGGTATCGTAATTGAGGACAGGGTGGTGGAAATTCGCGAGCGAGAACACGCAACGAAAGTGAAACGGTTCGCTGGAAATTACGACAGCGATTATACACGGTGTACCAGAAATTCTTATGGTAAACGGAACGATTGTTTATGAAAAATTAGGGGGATTCTTATTTTTGGTAATCAGTCGATTATGGTGGCAGGGATCTTGCCCTTAATGGGAACTTTCATCACGATTTTTATAATTCTAGTATTTCTTCTAATTAGAAGAAATTAATTATCAGTATAACAGCAAGCTCCTTTTTTACAATTTTAATTATTCAGTTTACTAAACTTTGTCACTTTAATTATCCCTTTTATTTTTAAACGTACAAAAATAGAATTGTTAATAAAAGTTACAGGATATCACGAGGGAAACAATGTTTTATAATAAAAATACGTATTTTTTATTACATACACAGGTTAATTCAAAATTATTAAAAAAGATCGATAATTCGTGTGACATTTTAAAATTGAAAGATATTTTATACAAAACTTCGAATATTTCACAAAATCACAATTTTAACATCTCAGAAGATTCTTCAATTAAAAAATATTTATTATCGATATATCATTGCCTCTTCGGTACCGTGTAACTTTTATTGATAAACCGTATTTATATTTTAATAAATAACAACGATAACACATTCTGTATGTTAAAAATACGTCATAAAAACTGCAGAGAGTAGAGGGAATTACATCTTCGTGGAATAATAACGCGAAACATACGTATATTTTGCTCAATCGAACGTGTAATTGCAATCATATTCATGGCAGGTTAATTAATTAACGGGCTGTAAATTATTGCAAGGATTATTGATAAACAGCGATTATAACAGATCGAAGGTAAAATTTCGTCGACTGTTGAAGGGCTGTTAGAAGCAATGGAATTTCATCGAACTTCCATTCCATTTGGGGATTAGAAAACAATGCGGGGGAGGATTTGAACGGTAAATTCTGTTCAGCCTTAATCGCTTTTGAAATTTTCAAGCTGTTTCTGCTGGATGTTATGGATTTAACGTCGACTCGAGTTCAATTTGCTCATATTTCGTTTAATCGATAACGTCCATTACGTTGGCAACTAATTAAGAGAATTATTTGAAATCTGTCGCAGAGAGATAAAGAAAAAAAAAAAGAGAAATAACAATGTTTATTTCGATTAAAAAGTATTATTCAGTCAGTTTAAATAATTAATTCCATAGTAAACAAATTAAAAATTTGTGAATTTAGACAATTTTTCAGATTTTACATTATACTTTAAAAATTACAAATAAATATTATATTGTTGGAAGTTTAAAAACTTATTATTATATTGGGAAATATTATATTTTTCATAAATAGGTATGCTTATAACATTGTTCATATGTGAGGGTTCATGTTTCGAGGATTAGTACGCACTTTGCCCCCTTTGGAACGAAAGAGTTAATCAATTCGTGCAATTTGAAGATCCGCTTGTGTAGAGGCACTTTGATACGGTATTTCGTTATGTTGCAGTAAAGCCGTGCAAACAAGGGTTGCGAATAATGATCGTGAATCGAACACCGTAACTGAACCCGACCACTTCCTGTTTCTGTCCGATTGAATCGTAATGGACCATAGGATAATCTTCCATTTGCACGATAATCGAACTATGTCTCTATTTCCTGTATCCTCCAGTCGTAACAAAATCTTTTCCTTCTATCAATCATCTTCGCTTTCCGCCTACTTAAATTTCATTCGCTACGTTCAAAGTCTGACACGATTCGAAGACGTAAAGTATCACTCGTGGTGCGTCGATTTCATCATTTAAATTGAACACAAATTTTTAATACAAAATGATTAATTATTCCTGATAGAAACGTACAGTGGGGATCGTTTTAGAAAGCGTCGATAGAAACAAATTGTATTGCGATATTTATGCAATTTAAGGTTAAACAATATTATATCATTCGGTTTCTAATCCGAAAATAGAACATCCTGCAGGTCATCCGTAACATTTATAGTCCCCGTGTGTTATTCGGAATACGCGGGTCCGTGTATTTTGATTTCAATTTCAAAACGAGGTAATTTAAACAGCAAACGATGCACGTGCAACTGAATAAAGGAATATCGATGCAAACGTACCGTACGACCCCCTGATAAACAAAGACTAAATTATTCAGTCATATTCGAATAGCGTCGATATAATCGGCAAATATTAAATCGCGTTCCTCGTATCGTGTTTAATTATATCGTTTAACGTGCGAACAATTCAGTGAAAGGTACCTGGAACTGAATTGAAAGAATAACACAAATGTAAGGTGCTTTGTTTATAGGGTGTGTTATAATTTTATAAATTATCATTTTTGGAACTAGATCAATTATAGACAATTATTACCATATTCCCTAGGGTCAAGATTGTACAATGTCGAGGATCATAAACTGAAAATTCATGCACGTAGCACGTAACTTAATCCCCGCGCATTCTCCATTTAATTCCTAGTAATTCTCGAATATCGAAGCCGTCCCCTCTCCGTATCATTATTTCCCCCAGGAAAACCTATCCATTCTCGGCGGTGTACTTTTTCCTGAATTCTGAACAGGACGAGCCGTGGTTCGCTGAACCGGCTGCACACCGGACAGGAATTAACTCCGCTGGTCGTGCATTCCCGCAGCTCCGATTCCGTGTGGATATCGATACTTTCACCGTGAATCCGCCTCGTTTGTGTTTCCACGTGCGTGTACGCACAGGTGGGTCACGTTTCTCGCCTACACGCGTGTACCCGCGAGCGCGGCGCGCATAATGCACCGTGCGGTACGCGCGTGTGTGCATGCGTGTCCGCGATTCGCGGTTCTCGAAGGCAAAAGTCGGCGCACCGTGACGGGGTGGGAACTCGAACAGAGATAGAGAGAGTGTTTTATGAATCGTCTATTCCGTGATCGTACATCCTTAATGATGCCCGCACACAAGTAACGGGCGACGGACGGGCGAATTACAAAATGAACTTTTATCGGCCTGCGTGGGCCTCTCTGAAAGGTATCTCAGGTATTCCGCATCGAATTTAACCCCTCTTTACGGTATCCAGCTAATCACAAAACTGGGTCACTGACCCAGAAATGTATTCAATGACATAATTTTTTAACAGACGGAAAATTTAATGCTGCGTTCACCTCAGGAAAATGTTTTCAAAGTAATACAAAGCTTAAGATTTGTAAAGAAACATTTACACTTTGTTTATTTATTTAAGACCCTTTGGTCCTTGACGTTGTCTTTCGATAAAATATTTATTTTTGCAGAAACCATGTAATGTTACAGGAATGAATCGATGAGGAATTATAACTGCAGGAAATTATCGAGATTACATTGGATAGAAATTTGTTCCTTTGTTTTCTTCGTGTAACATTTCTGTATTATTCTGTTCACGTTAAATGCCATGTATCTCTGGATAACCGCTTCCTTCCGCTGGAATATTGCAATATTCGAAAGCTTTTATAATTCCCATTGCAAAATTGCCGATCCACGAATTGTAATTAACGAGCGGTGTTATCGATAGAAATAATCCTCTTTTATGTCACGATAATCGACTAAAAAAAGGCCGCGGAGATAATAAGAAGATAGATAAAAGAAATTGTATTACAATAACTGTCTTTGATTCTGCAATGAATATTATCTCGATATTTATTACAATATTTTGACTGGATGCATTGGCAAGCTATAACCAAATTTATACTCCATTTATCATCTTCTATATTCCCCGCCATAGGTGTCCATTTTATCCCCGTTTTTACTATCCGGGTCACGGTTCGAGTGTCTCAATATCGAATAGAATTTTCAATTTCCTCGACTTCGTTTAGAAGAACAAGGATCCCGGGTAATTCGAAAGCTCTCCCGGAATTTGCATGGTTGTTTGATGTACCGGAAGCTCTTTCCCCCCTGTGAAACGGGATCGCTTTAAATAAGTTCCCTTCGATCCGAAAAACACTTCGTGCCCCGAAGTTTTTGATGGATTCCACCTTTTTCGTGGACAATGCAGGCAAAACCGCGTCTCTCTCTATTTCCCGTTCGTTTTTTTCCAACGAGGAAAGAGTAACACGTTCAAGAGTTTTACCGTTGAACGTTCCAGTTTCCTTCATCTATCGCCGGTTATGATTCCAGCGGCTGAAATATCATCGATAACCCTGCTCCCCAGAATCTCGATAATCGAGCATGAAAATCACCGATCCAATATTCCATTTGTTGCGGCTAATATGTCGTGGAGATTGAACGTTTACCATCAGCCGAGTATACAACGCAACGTGGATGTGTTTTATTGGGACACCTTGTATAAAGAAAGCGTATTTTTAATGATTTACTGTTATTATCAATTGAGACTATCTCAAAATTATTTCAGAATATTTTAGCACAAAGAATAATTGAATTAAAATTTGTAATTATTATTATATAACTTCAAGTATTATTACAAACCCTAAGAAGTGTAAATCTAGGAAATGTATATAAAGAGAGTTTAATTTTAATGTTGATTTATTAATTTCAACGAAACAGGGGTGTTTGTTTGAATATAAACGACAAAGGATTTATTCCGCGCTGTTACTTGCTCGTTTTACAATGCAACGAGAATTCTGCAAATTATACGCGTTGTTAAATTGTTGACGAGTGTAGATTAAAATGCTAAGCACCGTGTATTTGTACTACATTACAGCACCTTACGAGGGTGGAATATGGAAGGTGAGGGTTCACTTGCCCGAGCACTACCCCTTCAAATCTCCTTCGATCGGGTTTATGAACAAGGTGTACCACCCCAACATTGACGAAGTCTCTGGCACCGTGTGTCTAGACGTAATAAACCAGGCCTGGACTGCCCTTTACGGTACGTATTTCCATATTTTTTTGTTTACAAAATTTAATAACGATTCAAAGTTACTTTGCTCCTTCATAATTTTTCCTTGCTTTTGAATGATTTAAAAGTGTTTGAGAATTCTTAAAATTGTTCATTTTGTGTTTCTTCTCTTCTCAAGAAATAATTATTGTATTATTAGCAAAGAATATGTGTCATTGGCACCAACTCGCAGTGAAAGGATTGATGAAACAATGAACCTGTAATATTGATTACATAGTGCATAACAAATCGATGCAGATAACAAATTAACCAAACCGAATGCGTGTATGTTTGATAATGTTTGGAGGAGTACAATGGGGTATGAAGGGTCCATCGATCAACTTCGAGCAATATTTTGTAAAATCGTGGTTTATTAATTAATTCCAACAAGATCCCATCCTGCGTTATATCGAATTTAATTAACTGATTGCGTAGTAGAGAAGACCGCAATTATAAAATCAAACGGAGATACTACAAAGCGTTGAATTAACCTTTCACGAAGCGAATTGAAATCACTGTCCTTTTGTTCGAAGTTTCAAATTGTATTTATCATCCAACGATTGTGAAAACATTTATTTTTCCTATGTTTCAATCGATTTCGTATCGTAATTAATTTAAAAACATAATTAGAGTATCGTACAATACATTGTTAACATGTTTCTGCTAATAACACTCTCTTTTATTGTTTGTTCCAGATTTATCGAATATTTTCGAGTCTTTCCTGCCCCAATTGTTAACATATCCTAATCCAATTGACCCTTTAAATGGCGACGCCGCGGCCATGTATCTACACAAACCTGAGGAGTACAAGAAGAAGGTAGCAGGTGAGTTTCCATCCCTCAAATAATCAATTCTATAAAAATTATCCAAACCGTGTCTTTTCTTTATTAATCCTTCACGGTCTATTTAATTTTACGATATAATACAGTAATGTTTCGATAAGTCGCTGCAAATTATCCCCACTACAAAAATGATATCTCTACGATAATTCGTTCTACAGCAGCGAATTATCGAGACACTACCGTAGTATCTTTTAAAAATGAAATAATCCAGAGTCAAGGAATATTCAGAAAATCGATGGGGTACAAGAAAATTCTCGTAGAATTGTTGCACCCAAGATTCAAACGTCACGGATATTATTTAGAGGACGTAGCCGGACTGCAAAGAAGGATTAATAATCCCCCGTGACGAAGGGGGGTAAATTACAGCTCGCGACGAGCAGAGGAGGACTATTTCCCACTTAGAATATCCCGAGGTTGTTGGTTCCCGGTTGCAATATCCCTTCTTGATTTCTCGGCAGATTACGTGAGGAAATACGCGACGGAGGAGGCGCTAAGGGACCAGGAGAACGGCGGTACCGAAAACGGAGTGTCGTCCGACAGCGAGTCGTCGATGAGCGATTTCAGCGAGGACGAGGCGCAGGACATGGAGTTGTAACCAAATATTTTACCATCCGTACCCATATCCTTAATCTCGATTCCCTGTAAACACTCCGTTCGCTCGTCCTACCAAAATAGATGCTTACATATACGAACCAACGGACAGATCTCACCCTGTCGGTTTAGCCAACGCATGGCACACTCGTCACTTCGTTTCCTAGGGAACACAGTTTCAACTGCGACCAGGTTGTTGTTAAATTAATTAGCCGGCAGGTAAACGAAACAAAAAGGAAAAGAAAAAAGTAATGGGAGGCGTTAGCAAAGAAAGAACAGTAAATCAATGAAAAGAAAGGAAAATAATGAGACATAGAAAGAAGAGAATATCGCTTTTGGAGTTCTCTTTACGGGAGACGCAACAACGATCGAGAGAGGATCTTATTTTTTTGTGGTTTTTGTAAATTTTATTTCGATGAAAAATTCAGGAGATCAAGGTTGATGTTTGATATCGTTATCTTGTTCGCGATTACGCCGCGATTTTTCCCACGATCTGTAATATCCTTTTTTATTCGATGTTTTTTTGGTTGGTTGTTCCTCCTCGTTTCTCGCTCCTTCCCCTCGATTCTTTCTCTTTCCTGTTCCAAACCGATATCCAGTCGTACGGTCAGCTTAGCCGTGCACAGAAGTTAACGCTACACGAACACGAAGGAAAGTTGTTGATTTCGTTTACCAACGATTTGTATCTCTTACGTCTGTTGCAATTCGCGTTACGTTGTGTTTTAGTGCGCCTTGTTGTTCGTACACGTGCCGGGAATAATTACGATGTACAGGGTGTTTGACGAGAGATAATGCGTCGAACTTTGAAGGAATATATAGTACTTATTAAAGGAACAAATAAAATGCTTAACAGCTTTTGTGCTGTATAAAAGTAGTATTGATGGTATCAGGTGGAAAGCTTAACACATTGACTGGATTATTATATTAAAAATTCTTTAATTTAATTAAAAATACCCGTAATAAAAACTATTATTTGTGATATTGTAATTAAATTCGATAGTACGATCCATGGTAGTCAACCAAGGATGTTCTTCTCGAACATCCTGTACATCCTTCAGCCAAAATTCGACTCAGCATGTAATCCCCCACGTGTTACGAGAATTGTGTAGAGTAACGACTCTTTTGTTGCTTGGAAGAAAATGTTTTTCACGATCCTCGACGACACAAAAAAAAAGATGCTGAAACAAACGGTGCAGGATCGACACGAACCATTTAAAGATACCTCTCAATATATAATCATTCTGTTTTCTTTATCATTTCTTTTTTAATTTTAATCCGTCGAAAAACAAATTGGAAAATGGGTACTAGGTCCATCTTCCTCCTCTTTGTTCTGTCATCACCATCCCTGAACGTTTCCCTCGCAGGGCGGCGCAGCAACCGGGACATTCTTCGACGACAGTGTTGAGGACGTTAACGAGCCTGCGTTATAAGCGTCGTTTAAGTAACGATCTTAATGTCGGATTGTCCCAGCCGCAGTTGAAATCCGCACGATCGACGATGATACTCG
Source organism: Anthidium xuezhongi (assembly GCA_022405125.1). NCBI lineage: Eukaryota > Metazoa > Arthropoda > Insecta > Hymenoptera > Megachilidae > Anthidium > Anthidium xuezhongi. The sequence continues at coordinate 8,777,538 of CM039637.1, forward strand.
ACGGCGGAAGCGAAACGATCGACGAGGACGACGAGCCGTGTCGATACGGAACGTCCAGCGCTGGCTACTGTCTCGATACGGAACACGCGGGCCAGAACGCGCGTATATTCGGACGCTCGAGGCAGGACGAAGAACCGGAAGCGCGCCAGTATTCGGATATGGACGTAGACTCGATTAACACGACGGCCGGAAGTAGAAGCGGCAATTTGGATAGCGCCACGGTCTAAACACATCCGATTCGTCGCGAAAATCTCCTCTGGTGATGTTTTTCTTTATATATATATATATATATACATATATATATTTTATTATGCGTGTCTGATTTAGAAACGGCGATTATTGTTTGTACAGTTGTATACGTTTTCTTTTCTTCTGCCCCTCCTCGCTCCTCCATTTCTTTTTTTCAAAATTGTTGTAGTCGAAGAGCGTTACTTGTAAAGATATCTTTTTTATTCGAGTAATTTGATCGAGGAGCGCGCTGCACAAAAGGAGTCGCTGGTTTATTATCAAAAAATATTAAGGCTTTTGTGAAAAGTTTCTATGAAAATGGTGCAGTTCGGGAATTTCAAAGGATAATTAGTTTCATTTATAAACGAGAGCTTACATTTTAAATTGAATTTTGAATTATCTTTCGCTTTCAGGCTTGACATTTCAAAGCACTTCATTGAATATTCTTTTATTCTATGTATGGAGGGCTTGAGTTTAAATATTTTATTAATTAACAGGCTTGTGTAAATCAAACGTAACAATTTGCAATCTTTTATTCCCTTTCAATTACATATCCTTCTGTAATGTTAATTTTAGAATTTTAAAGATTCTTTTTTATTTAAAATTGAGTTCCATGTCTATGAGATAAATTTTTACATTTGTTGTAAAACATTTATCTGCCGCTTATTTATAAATCACGGGCTATTAACCAGATAAGTGTCAAGATGAATAAAAATTTCATTTTTCAATATTGTTCATGGCACACGGCTCTTTTTTGCGCTGTACTCCTCGCTCCACGATATTTTAATTTCTTCCTTTCATTTTATTCGATCGATAACCCCCCCCGTCTGTTTTCTTTCATTTTTAGAAATTCAACTTTCGTTTTCGCGCGTTCGCTTGGCAATTTGGATCGGGAACATAGAATTTCGAGGGGAAAAGAAACGAAGAAAGTAAGGGGTGGATAACGATGGGAAACGTCCGGGATAAAATTTTGTACAAAAATCTTGGTGCACAATAATCCTCGTTCTAGAGCGTTAAATCGTTTCGAATTGATCTCTCTCCCTTCGCGTGGTTTACGGTGTATAAAATACGATCAACCATAAGCGTAGAAACATGGTGTTTTAGTGCCTTCTCAGGCAGAAAATTGTGCCTTATTACGTGGTTCTCCATAAAAGGAAAATGAAAAAAAGAGAAAAAAAAAAGAACGAAAATATTGGATAAACACATCGATGAAAATGACGAGCATTAATTTAACGAACGTAAATCGACGTGTGCTTTGTTTTATCGTGATACGTTTAAAGCAACGTTGTAAAGCGTGGTCGAAACATTTTGAGAGAAAAATTGAAAAAAAAAAAAAATCGAAAATATTCACGGCTGTAATTTTGCAATAGGTTCGCTCCTTACATTTTAACGAATAAATTTTAATATTATCCTTCTATTATATCATGATTCGTATATGGACGCAACTATCGTAACAATTTTCCTTTTTTTTTTTCTTTTTTTAATTATTTGTATTATTTCCAAAGGTATATATAAATACGCTGTTTCGATCACTTTTATTTAGCGACATTTTAATTGAATTCCTGAGTTGGTAACGAATGCGATGATTGCGTCCACGTTTTAATATTTTCTTTCAAATTTTTTCTTTTCTTTCTTTTTTTTTTTTTTTTTTTTTTTTAATTTAAGGGAAGACTAATATTTACGTGAATATAAATTGTCATTCGAGAATTCAGATTGTTCGCGATTATCCTGACACGTGCTTTCGTCGGTACGATTCCAAATGTATAGTATTGTATTAACTGATTAGAGAGATGATTATTAAAATGGAGTTAAATCAATACAAGGCGTTTTGTTTTTCTCAGGCGTTGTAACGTTGTAAATTCTCTCGTCGCTGTGTCGCGATAAAAATACACGCTCCAAGGTTTCCGTGGTGCAGAAAGTTTAATCAGGAAAAATAGAAAAAAAAAGAATGGGAAAGCGATTCGTTTAGAAAATTTTTGTAACAAAATTTTTAATCGTTGGTTACGGTTCTCTTTATTTCTTTTTTCTCAGTCGTTCGTATCCGGGTCTCCTCGTGTAGTATTCTTCGTAGTAAGCTTTAATTACGTTCTCATTAGCATCGTTTCCTCGTTAATTGAGAAAACCAAAATGGACAGCGAGAAAGAGAGAGAGAGAGAGAGAGAGAGAGAGAGTGAGAAAGAGAGGATGAGATAAAAAAGGAGTTTGCGTTTCTCTTAGATTACAGTAATCGAGGCAAAAGTCGTATTCACAGTAGGGCTGTGACAAAAATTCGAATTTATTTTACTTGAAATTCGAATAATTCGAATATTTGTATGTGTATGCTAATTTCTGAGGATTAACAATCTCGAATTTATCGCAGAATTTATCGTAAAATTTGTATGGAAATTGTTCTTAATTTAAATTATTCAAATTTTATTGCAGAGGGGGGGAAATTTATCAGAAATATGGTAGGAAATTCATTGTTTTTTAAATTGTTGTAGGTTCAATTTTAACCCTTGCATACCAAAGGTTTGTAAATTGAAAAAGTTATTGCAAATTTGTATATAGGACTATTACAAAATTTGGCTTCTTAGATGTTTGCTTAATATTTATTTATTTCTGTGTGGAAGCCTAAACAATTAATTATTAAAAAAGAAACAAACATACAGAAATGAATGATTAATTCTATGGATAAAGTAAAAAATCACCTAAAGATTATAATATATATTCGAATATTTGTGTTATTTGAATTTCAAAACGAATTTCAACAGCTTCAATTCACGGATCTCACGTTATTATTCTTTTGTACATGTAACATAAGATTACGTATGAATGATATATATATATATAATATGTTATTATCGATCGTAATTCGCACAACATTATGTATATGATTTTTTTTACTAACCGAACTTTGTTTAACCAGTTTCGAAGGATAGTTTTAATAATCATTTTTTACTTTTTAATTTTTTTTGCAAATGTTTATCTATCCTTGATTGTGTTTATCATTTCTGGTTCATCGTTTCGTATTAATTCGTAAGTTGTTGTGATACGTTGTGTCCTTTGATAATCGTGATATATTTCTATCTCTTAATCATTTCTTTTTTCTACGTTAAATCTCCTGAAATATATCATTTATTTTTACTAAACATCTTCAGTCGGTTCATTCAATTAGAAATAAATTGTACGATTTCATTCTCTCTTTTTTTCTTTATTCGTAATTATAATATTTAAGAATACAAAGGAGTCGTTATCTACAATCGTCAACAACAGTTCGACCAAAATCCTGTGTGTTTTAATTTTTCTTTCTTCTTTCCATGATTATAGCGCCTAAAAAAACGCAAGTACGACAAACATCAGACATTCGAATTCGCGTAAGTATAAAAAAAAAAAACAAAAAAACGAAAAGAGCAGAAAATCGTGGGACAACTCCAAAAGCTATTAGGTGACGAGCAAACGCCATTCATTGTGAAAACCAATGTTGTTTCATTAATTATTGTTCTTGGTCTGAGGAACGGTGCAATTCAACTTTGTCCTGTTCCACGACTAATTAACCGGGCCGCTCGTTAAATTTCTTCCCATTGTACCATCAATTTTCGATTAAGGTTCACTGTTGTTTGCTTGTTTCTTTGCCAGAGCAAGAATAATCCTATTACAAACTTCGATCCTTTGATTTGAAGAAAATTTCCAATTATTTTAACAATTTATTACCACAGGAGTCAGTGATTGACACCCTCGAATTAATCAAAAGGGGATGAAACGTGGTTCATTTTAACCCTTTCGATACAACATCGAAGTTTGTCTGAATTAATCACTAATTAATTAAATTAGTTCTTAATTCTGGTTGATTAACCTTGTTTCAGTAACGAAAGGGTTAATATCAACACTTTGACTGCCACGCTGCAGCTACCAAAAATTCCACTTGAGGGTAATTTTATTTTTCACAAATTTTATATTTTGTAATTTCTAATACCCAATGGGAAAACTTTCAAGCAAATAAATTAAAGAATTCCTAATAATATGGGTGATGGTTTCTAATGGAATTTCAAGGGTCACATGGGTGACGTGGCAGTCGAGGTGTTCAATTAACAATGCAAGATCCTAAACTGCAAGGTTGTATTTGCTAATTAATGGATCGTGTATTACCCCTTGATTAATGTATACTTGACTGGGTCAGAATTGACCCTGACAATCGAAATAAGTATCTCGGAAAATATTCATTTGAAATAAAAAGAAATGAATTAATTCACAACAATAGGGTCACAAGGTTAATTACACTTTTAATGATTTTGATAAAAAAATTGGATATTATTCTTGCTCCGTTAAATAAGACACAGGTACTAGTTACGTTGTTTGGAATCGATTCCCTTCGATTTTGCGATAATTAATTTCGAGCGATATTGATTCCCGACCTTCGGATAAAATTCTCATCGAGATAAGGAAATAGCAATATTTTTGCTACTCGTTCGTAATACTATTATCATCGATGTTATCTAAAAAAAAAAAAGTATATATATATAGATATATGAAGAAAGAAAGAAAAAAAGATAAAAAGAAGAGAAAATATGTTAAACGACGATGCCAACGTACGCATTCGCAATAATGGTTGATTAAAGCTAATACAATGATGATCTTAATCGTTATCGTCCGATCGAGAATGATCGATACGCTAGTTTTTACACAAGATACCCAAACAACAACAACGATGCTATTACGTTAAAAAAAAGAAATAAAAATAAAAACGGAGAATATATTATTAGATTCGATTCCTACGATCGACTCGCATACGAAACTTTCGTTCTTTTCTCTCTGTTGTTTGTTATCGTAAATCTAGTCTGACAGGACTTCGTCTTTAGTTTCTGATTAAGAACGAACGTGTACGAATTTTTTCAGATGAATATCGAATTTGTAATCAGTCGATGATTATAATGTGCACCTTACCAATCAGTGACTCTTGATTAATCGGTCAATTAATGAACAAATGTGTCGATGATTATAGAATATTGAATGTTCTTGTTTTTTTATTTTATTATTAGTGTCGCTGATTGTATAATATAGTAGTCCATTAATATAATACGAAGTTAATGAAAAATTTAATATTTTTAACGTTTCTGTAATCATCGACACAATAATCTCAAATTTTCTATTATTCTCTATGGGTCCTTGCAAAATTTCTGTTGTCGCTGTTAATTTCATTGTTTATTACTGGCAATAATTATTAATCGAATAAATATTTTCGCAAACTTCTGATAATCTAAATTTAACACGACAGAAATTGTGCAACGATGCAATAAAAGATTCATCCAAGTGTTAACGCTTTGTTCGAAAAATTCAATTTTATTCGCGAAAATCCTGAAACGTAAGGTGTTCACAGAAATGTTTAACGCAAACTCGATATTCATGAAACGTAATACAAAAACGATACAAAATTGTATGTTAAATAAGCGACGGCGAATCTTAAAATTGAAAAACCCATCACATTTTTTCTGTCTTTCACAAACATTTGAAATCTTTGGGGTTCGCCATCGCCGCGTTAAATGTTTCAGCATAAAAGAATATCATTTTCTATCGATAAATCGCGAGAGTGTTGTACTTATTATCAAAAAAGGACGACCATGCCACAAAGGACACCCGATGTGGTGTCCTGAATTGTTATCAAAATGATTCTGTTCGAGGAAACATTAGAAAATCAGTTGACCCTTGACCGCCATGGCTCAGGTCCTAAACTTTTCAATAAAAAAAAATAACTAACACATGTTCTAATTTAAAATTAAGGCTCTTAAATTTTCAAAGTTTCGTTAGAAAAGAAATCCTGACTTAATAATTAAATGGTTACTCTATGAATTTGATACGAAATCAATCAAATTGATCAAATTCATATTACATCGAGGTACAATTAAGTTTTGTATCGAATCAAAGGGTTAATTATTTTGTAAATTTCTATTGAAAAGAGGGATGATGTATGAAACAATGTTTTCGAGGGTGTTTAATTTGTTAGGGGTCGAATTTGGCCTTGCCATGGTGTTTGAGGGTCGAGTAAAACTAAAAGGAAGTATATTCTGCAGTGTGCGCCTGAAACATTGAAGTAGTGAACGTTAATTGATATTTTGAGACTCGTAAGCGCGATAGGTACGGATGCGATACCGGAAGTTGACGAACATCCTATCTAATTTGTCTGTGAGCCGATTGCAAATAGTTGTGTAATAAATACAATTAAATCTATATATATATATTATATACATATGTGATGAACGATCAAGTGCAAAGTGATGCACAATAATGGATTTACGTAAAAGAAAGGAACTAAGGGAAGAAAGATATTTTGTTTCGAACATTTTTTAACCATCCGACGGTGACATTTTTCAATTTTCAATCATTTTTTTAGAAACCTTCGTCGTTTGATTTCAATCAAGCAAATTGTTGTCTGGGTCAAGATTGATCCAGACGTCGCCGTCTGAAGGTTAATCGCTTAATTGATTTTTCACGGTCGTCCAAAATTTGATTAATGTGTGCGACTTAAACCTTCAAGGGGTTGCATACTCCAGAATTTTTATTTTGAATCGAACAAAAATATAAAATGTATGAAAATTTTGAAAAAACTGCCATAACAAAGTCTTAATTGGGTAAATGACAGTAATTATTAATAATAATTTTAGTCTCAATCTTCGAAATTTGTATTTTACTCATTGAATAATTATTAATGACATGTTGTGGCTTCTGTCGATTGCTTTTTTAACTGAAGCACATGCAACCCCTTGAACCAGGGCTGTCCACGAGTTGGCCCTCAGGGCACTGATTTCATTAATCAGAAAACAGATCACTTAGCAAAACACTGAAAGTTACATACTTCGCAATCTCTGCCCTGAGACTCATCTCCAAGTAGACAGTGCTGTTTTAAGTACACCTCGTTAGAAGTACTCTCGATACATAGCCGGTAACACTAGATTAAATAACAATTAAGATGCTGAAACATAAAACCGAATAAAGAAAAGAGATACGTTGTGATTAACCCTGCAGTGGTGATGGTGGACAAAATAATATGTCAAGGGGTTAAACTTGTACCTTCAGACTTTTAGTTTAAAAAAAATTCTTAATAACATTTCATTCGCTGGAAGCCTCTTAACAGGCCTCTTGTTCTCATTGATTATTGATTGGAAATTAATTATTGCTCTATATCCCAGTTGAAACAATGAAAATTCGGTCAGGAGGAAACTGGAAATACAGATTGTATCTTTCGACCTTCAGCTGTTATTAAATCAGCGAATATCATTGATTATTAATTCAAAGTGTTAATGATGGATCGCTGTGGAAATTCAAGTGCCACCCACACGTGACATTCGGAATATTAACCCTTTGCACTCGAGGCATCTTTGGATTAAGTCCAAATACATTTTCCAATAAAGCTTTCAAATTTTGAATTCTCTCATTAACTTGCCACGTTCTAATACAAATAACTCTTAAATTTTACGTTTAAAGGTACTCTAATTAATCAGAGGTGCCACTCGAGCGCGAAGGGTTGAATTGAATAGGGACAGCAACATTTATCTTTCAAAATACAGAAGGGGTTGGATCGCCACCGAAGGGTTAATCCCGCGATCAAATCACTTGTAACAATTCCACAACAGTTCGAGAAAACGATTCTTGCTAATCCAATGTGTGTTCAGTTCAGTTCTTCACGAAACAAATCGGAGACCATACACGACCCAATCGACCAACGGGGGTGTTCGTTGATCGCACGAGTGCTGCAGGGTTTACGGGGAATCGAGACACTCGTTAAAAGTCAAAGTTAAGCTTTATCAAAGATAGCGAAGGTGAGATTAGGTAAAAGAAAAAAAAAAAGAAAAAAGATGTGGAGGAACGTAGCAAGAAAGCATTCAGAATGCTTATTCAGAATTTTCAAGCGCAATTTGATAAATGGCTCACATTTTTAGCGAAACAAATGTTGTTCTCGGAGCTGCGTCTACGTTATACGTGTTGGGTCGTAATGTCAATTTGTAGCATTCTGTTGTTCATTTGTTTTAATAACAATTTTTCGATTGATAATTCTGTAAGGATTATTATTCTTTATATTTAACATTGGAAATATCAAGAAAGTCCAAACGACTTGTTTCAAGTATTTTATTTTAATTATTTATTATTTTTAATACTAAGGGTACCGAACAAGTTTGAATGACTTATTTAAAATATTTCATTATTAATTTTCTGAATTAATTTTACCAGAAACAATTGTAATAAATACCTGAAATTATAAATAACGAAATAATGAATATTGGAAATATAATACCAATTGTTAAATTCCATTACTGATTAAAATTACGAAGCTCAAATTACCACACAAATCCATCGCCCGTTATTAATTTTGTCATTTATTTAATCAAAAACACTCATAAATAACGATCGTGCATCAAACGTGTTGATATTTCCATTGTTAAAATATTCATTTCAAGCGTCGATGTAAAAGAATTATGGAATTATAAATTTCTTATCCGCTACAAACTTCTATTACGATCCAATAAAATCGTGAGATCGAATTATTGGTGTCCGTAGAGGGTAATATATATATTTTCTTATATTGTATAATTAGCTCCGCTGCTTTGTCACGTTAAGGCCTTAGTACATTAAAATCAGTTACGTTCTGCAACACGATACCGATTTGAAAACGAGGCTTTCAACGATCGATCGATCGATATTATACGAATTTGATACAATGATCGATGCAAAAGAAGGAAAAGTGAAAAAAACACAGATAATTAATCCAGCTGCGAATCGTTCCGAAAAAGAGAAACCTGTCAATATTATTAATTGCGAAGAAATCGGAGACAACGTTCCTCGTTTGAATTCTAATTCGAACTGATTTAAGGGAACTAGAGCCTTAAGCTAGTTGTAAAATTTTTCCTTAGGTACCTATTGTTTTTTAATTGTACGAATTGTCCGTGTCTGAATGTTCGCATCGTTAAAAAAAAAAAAAAAAATTGAAAAAAAAGAAAACACACACGAAAACAAAAACTTGGAAGAACAATTTCTACGAAACTTTGTGAAACGTACGAAGATTCTTGTACTTCTTCTTTCATTTTTTTTTCTTTTTTTTTTTTAAATAAAAATAAAGAAACGATGAAACATAAGAGGAAAGGGGGCACGCGACGATGCGGCGTGCTCTCGTTGATATCTCTGTGAATTAATTGATAAAGAAGAATCACAAAATGTCTTTCTAGATAGTAATAGCGACGGTAATTAAGAACTTGCTGATTCCACGTTCTCATGGCTCATGGCGACACAATAAAAAAAAAAAAAGAATAACAATGAACACTACACTATTACAAAATATTTATTATAAATAAGATACAACAAATATAAAGGATAAATATATTATATTGAATTAATAACGATTGAACGAGATGAAATTTTTTGGTACAATAAAATGAAAAGATAAACGTTGTTGGGATTATTCACACCCCTGATTTAATTAATAGTTAGTAACAAAGTTTGTGTAGATACTTTGTTAGCTGGAGTAATTAATAAGCTTTAAACATTGTGCAAATCCTGGTTTTATATCAATTCATTTTGAACTATGGCGCGCTTTTAAAGTTTAGTACCACTAGCGTCATCTAGTGGTGACAAGTTGAATTAACGAAATAGAAAATTGCGTTTTTTGGCAAAATAAGCAATTTTTGAGCATCAACGACCATTCCATGTTAATCTACGATCAAAATTCTATAAGAAAAGTTATGTCGCAGTGTGTTTTAAGCGTTAATTACGAAAATAGAAAAAATTGCATTTTATGGACATAGAAACGCTATAGCCATCTTGCGGTGGCGCCCTCGAACTAATGGGACTAAGTTTTCCATATCTTTCCCGTAGTATTTTAATGTTTTTAATGTTTTAATGTTTGATGATCTTCAAATAGTCTAAAATGCCATATATTATGAGAAAAGTAATTGAAATTTAATTCCGTTAGTTCGAGGGCGCCACCGCGAGATGGCTATAGCGTTTCTATGTCCATAAAATGCAATTTTTTCTATTTTCGTAATTAACGCTTAATACACACTGTGATATAACTTTTCTTATAAAATTGTGATCGTAGAACAACATAGAACCATTACTGAAGCTCAGAAATGACTTATTTCTCCAAAAAACGCAATTTTCTGATTCGTTGGTTCTATTTGCCATCGTTAAATGGCGTTAGTGGTACTAAATTTTAAAAGCGCGCCATAATTTGAAATAAATTGACAAAAAATCAGGATTTGCATAATATTTAAACTTTATTTAATTAATTACTACACAACAAAATGATGGTTTACCTTCTTATGACATAAACTAACCAACAGCAACATTTAAGTGAATAAATTATGCTTTAAAAAGTAAAAATTATACAATAAAATGAGCAGTTTAGTTACAACGAAGCAGTGTTTTATTTCAATTTCACGCTCAAATACATTAAATCCTTATAAACTAGTAAAATGGTCGCAAATGTTGCTTTAAGTATAATAATTAAGGGTATTTAATGTTTTAAGAGTTAAATAAAGGGCTTGAGTTTACGTACGGAACGTTTAAAATAAGATATTTGTTGTATGTCTTATCGTATATTGCACGTACTGGCAAGAAGCATGATGGTTTGAATTATAGTAAAAAGTTTATCTTTTCATTTATCTCGTTCGTTTCTTATTGAAATACAAATACTTTTCACATAATTTCCATTCCTCGATAAAGTTAGAAGAAATCGTAACTTAGTCTTTTTAATACCTTAAAATAATAAGCGTTTATCAGTGTTTTTGATTCGAATTCCTATCAGCAACAACGCCGTGATGTAACACCAATCTTTATTGATGCAACTAAATGTGATACAAAAATGTAAAGGAATTCCATAACCGATCGAATCATGCGACACAAAAATGCATCGCGTGAGTGATCTATCCTATAGCATGTCTGTGGCCATATGTAAACTCGAGCCGACTCGAAGTCGACTCCAGTGCTCCAGTCGTGCCAGAACCACTGAGCGGAGCGGACGTTCTTTGTTTTGCGTCGCGTTCTGAGTGTCGTGTATACGTACGCGCGTATTGGTGATACCTTTTGTGACCATACCAAGTCACGCGTTTTCAGCGTTACTTCAACGTTCTTGGTTATTTTTTCCCCGATCCGTACGCGGTTCGTACGAGCAAGTGTATAAAAAGATCGCGGCAATAGTGACACGTATGTACGCGAAGAACTGACGGGGCGATCGCGGAATATTTTCGTGTTTTTTTTTCGGTAACGTGCATCAAACGAAAAAGCATTGAAATATTTCTGGCCGTTCGAGGAAGTGTTCCGGCATTCTGAGACCGGTGCGATACCGCCTCGGAAACGATTTCGATCGGGGACGTGAAGTGCACTGAAAGTGTTGGGGAACGGTACAAGCGGCGAGGACGTGAGTAAACACGTTTCTTTTTTTCATTTCTCGATTAATGTCGACGGTGCAAAGTACGATTTTTCTTATGTATCCCTCTTCGATCATTTTTCTTTCTGTTTTCCCCTGTATTAGCTTTTTGCGTCTTCTGTTTCGTTTCAATTTTTCATTGTAGAACATTCCGATCGTTTCTCCGTGCATCCCGATAGGTTAGTTTTCGTGCGATGGACCGAGAAAGAAAAAAAAACGCGGTTTCCGATGATCGTGCGTGAGACGCGTATCAATTGGTTCAAATGGATCTGTCAAATGTAACATAAAAGAGGCATGTTTTTCTTCCTTTTCATTCACGAAGAATGCGTGCAGCTGTTAAATTATGCGTGCATCTGTGTCCCGATTATTCCTAATAAGAATTCTCGTACTTTTATTCGGCGTCAGCTGACAGCGTTTATCGGGGGCTTTTTCTATGGGATCCGGCTTGACGTTAGCCATCGTGAAGTTAATTTCCTTCACGTTCGAATCCCCCGATAGAAGCGACGGCGTTATTATTCCGCGCGAGTAGATCGATTAATCGAATCGTCAGATTTATACGATTGGTCGCATAATGGATTCCCATTTAATCGATCCCAATCGGTACGCTTTATTTATGCTACTTCCCGAGCGCGATTTCGCTTGCCGCGATTATCGTCGCGCTAAAATACACACACGGGGAACACGATGGAAACAGACCGCGTGAAACGGTAAGGTTCGGCGATATTTCGTCCGTATTCAAAGAACAACGGAATAACGCGATTGTAATTACCGGGTCGTTTTTCACTCGACCGACACAATTAACGACGACAATTGCACACGTGCGCCGTTGTACACGATATACACGTAATTTTGCATCGCTGTAAAAACGTTCACGTAACTTCGTGCGTAATGTCAGTGACTTTATCTTGGGATTATTATTTCGTTTCTGGCGAATTATTAAGAAAAAAGGTACGAGCGTGCATAAAAGTGTATGCATTATTACGTCAACCGTACCCGTTTCGATGATTCTATTATTAGTTTTATTTCGTTGCAAAACGGATATGTCGTATTATACGGACGGTGTGTGGCGGCCGTGGGTTCGAGATGCGCGCAAAGGTTAACGACATCGCGCGGGTGGCAAATCGCTTCCTCCTTTTCGAGTTCGATTCGACTGATCCGATATCGATATTGGATAATATGAATGCGATTCGACGTGAACGAATGACAGTCGAGACGAGCCATTATTTCGATCTATTTTCAAATCCGTTGTGTGAAAAATAGGGCAGCGTTTGTTTGATCTGAATTTCTTTTTTCTTTTATAAGAAAGAAATTTAAAATATTCCGTGGAATTTTATTCGGTTTGATATGCAGAAAAATTCGCGAATAAATTTAAAGAGGGGATTTTAATTTCATTCGATTTTATTTTATGTTCTGCAATTATAAGTGAAATATAAGTGAAATACTTCCGAATGCCAAATAATTCTTTCTGTATTAAAAAATGGAACGATTTAGTGTACCATTCGAATACCTATGTTGGTTCAATAATACCAGCTCGATCTATCTCGAATTTCGATTATTTGAACAGTTCTATTTTCGCCACCATTTTATTACGTATTTCCTGTACGATTTTGTACGTACCAGGTCGTTGTACCTTTCCCAGCCAGCGTGCAATCAAAAAATATAATCCTGGATGAATAAATATCAGGTTGCATTTGATATATCTTTGATATCTCTAATTTCCCTAAAACAATTATTAACTTAGCAGTTAAATGAAATTATTGATAAAGATTTAATAAACAGTATCTTTTCTACGTAAGCATAATTTTGTTAAAATACTCATTAAATAAAATTACAATTAAGATTGAAATTTTATAACAAAATTGAGATATTTTCCTTTCTTTTGACGAAAAGATGTCATAACCTTGGGTCGTCCTTTGACCCCCCTTTCTCTTCGAGAATCTCGAAACGTATGATGCGACCGGCAGGAAGAAAAGATACCGTTTGTGGAAAAATCTTGGAAAAACGAAACTCAGGTAAGCGGGTAACCGGAGACACCGCGAAGACAATTCCGCAACGTATGAAAACGACACCGGTCGTTTCTTGAAACGGGATACAGTCTTTTTGTTGTTGTGCAGCTGGCAAATTGAAGCATACGATTCATTTTATCGCTTATATTTCGGAAAATCATGGAGGGGTTCGAGATGCGCCTTGGAATTTGCTTTGAATGCGTTATTTAACTCTCGAACATCGAATCGCTGAGAACCTAATTTTTTATTTCCTAAACCAGTTTCATTTTTAATTTTATACGATTTGATTTAATTATTTATTGAGTATTCATTGATAACAGTAATTTCTTTTAAAGGATCAGGACGCATGGGGTGCGTCATTATTAAAAAAAATTAAGTTTTAATCAAAATGTACGAAACACAGGGTTAATACATATATAATTTTTTCTTTGTTTGTTGATCAATTGTTGATGATCCCGCATGCAATAAAAAAACAACGATATCAAAAGACAGATTATCGATATCATAAATTGTTAGCGAGCTTAAGGTTTCAACAGAGAGCACCGGCGCATCGGTACGGTTTCATTTAGATCGTATTGCTAGTCAATTGACAATTATTGTTCGATCACTGGGACATCCGATGGGAAAATAAAGGAAACATCTGTTCGTTCCCTTTTTTCCTTCTTTAAATACACGTTCCATCGGTAATATTTCCTTCTCTTGTATTGGAGACCGGAGATCACAGAAATAGAATCGAAATAATGAAGGATAACTGTATCAAAATCATAATTAATGACGATACAGTATCCCATGATTAATTTTCCTAAGTTTCCTTCCAAATATAATTATTCCCAATATTGTTCACTACTTTACAATGAAATATTTTTGACTTGCTGGTAAATTATTTGAATTATTTATTTGCAAACGGTTAATACAATATGCGTTTAAACGAAGACATTAAATCCCGCGGTATTAGCATACAATCGAGTGGATGAAAATGATTTGCAGATTAGAGTAATTACGTATAATGCTGATCGTTTGGAATGAAAATTGAAAGTACGTTTATTTTCGTGACTCACTGTTTGTCCCGGCTACTCTCGCGGATTTTTCTGTGAATGAACACCAGAAATAGAATGTTTGCGGTTTATGAATGAAGCAACGCATTTGGCTACACACAAGGAATCTGGATATAGCTACTTTAACGGAGAAAGTATTATGCTTTGGGTCGAGGTTGGCTCATAAATTCGTAGCAAAAGAAAGGAGATCCTTTTGATCTGGTGGTTCCTAATATTAAACATAAAATGAACAAAATGTAGAAAATTGTGGCATAAATTCGCATCTTCTTCTTTATTCAAACAAAATCACTTCCTGCACGCAGTTCTATTGATCTTTCACTTTATTTGAAAAATTAATTTATTAAAAGTATAAACAATATTTTACAAACGATCCGAATTCAAACACCTCCAAAGCAAGGATAAATTCGAACATTGTTTAATCAACCGCTCGCTTTTAATGCGAAGTTAAATAAACACTGGATTAATTGTTGACGCGGGTTTATCTCTTGTTTCGAACACGTACGAGAAATAACTTCTGGGGTCCTCTGTAATTGTGCAAACTTTGGATGAAATCGCGCGAGCTTCCTTTGTAAGACTTTCGAACGTTGATGTAGCAGTTCGCGATCGAACACGATTTAATTGCTCGACAATGAGACTATAATTTGCCGGATGAAGCTGTCCACCGATACAGTGATACGGCACAATAAACGATCATTGTTCTCGATTGGCGCTTTCGATCAACTCTAAACGCGTGACTGTAATAAAAATCAGTTTGTCATTTTCCTTAATTGATCGTAGTCGAACTTTGATTTATCCCAAACCCGCGCCCCTTAAAACAAATCAATTTTTTTTTAAGTCAGAAAAATTAGTTTTTGTCAAATATATTTCTGTCGTTTTGACAAAATTTTGACAATTTTTTGCCAAGATTTGTACATTTTTTTTTATTAACTTTGATTACTTTATTCGATTTTCTTTATTGTCTTGGACGAAAGGGTGTCAACTTCCGACTCCATCACGTCCATCGCATCCATCGCGATGCTTGCAAAATGGGTCAGCTAAAACTCAATTTTGTCATGGAAATTGCCAACTTTTACGTGTCCAACTGTATCCATCCTGAAAACGATACCAAGGAAATTGGTTCGCGCTGGATTTCCTATCTCTGCGAACACCCCTCGGATGTGTTCCCGTCTCGAAGAATCAAAAATCTTACCGTAATACGTTTTAAAAATAGCTTCGATTATTACGTAACGGGTGTGATATTTAAAAAGGACGTAACAAGATTCGAACGGACGGGAACGTATGACTTGTTTGATTTTACTCGTGAAGGAATACTTGATCCGTTTATTGAATAAGGTTGCAAATATATTGTGGGAACACCTGGGACCTGAAAGAATCAACAATCAAGAGATCAATAATCGGAAGATCAATAACCAAATGATTTTGATAATTTATGGGGAGATTTCAAGGGACGAGAAATTGTTTGGGTTCAGTATCGATTTTGAAGTTAGGTTTTGTTGCAAACTAAGGATATTTGATAAAATTAAATATTATTTACTGTTTTACATGTATTGTATTACTGTAACTGTATCTAAGTAAATATCAGTTCATGGAATTAATGTCAGTAAAGGAGACATAACCAATTATGTAGTTGATTCTTTTCGTCACACTTAAATTATGTACGATGACTAGGATTAGTTCGACACCTATGAACGTTCGTGCTGCATTGTAAGCGAATTTCCTGTACGCTTGCATATGCTAATAGCAATAAAAGTGTTAGCTATAACACGTAGCCGCGAGGAAAATTGTAGGACTGACGATTAAATCCTTTAATTCAATCGTAAATTTCATTTCACCACCAAAAATCCAATTTTGTATATGTAATTTCATAATTTAAAACTGTTATGTTGTTAAGAATTTTCTTTAGATATTATTTTTCTAACAAAGGAAAATTCTCCATTTGGAAATTTGAATGTTTAATTATAATTAAGGCACAATTTAACACTTTGACTGTGTTATCTGTTATCGCAATATTTTGTTATTTCTATTATCTACAGTTTCTAATGGAAATTCAAGTGTCACCCATGCATGGGTGACATGGCAGTCAAGGTGTTAATTATTCTACCCTGCTTCAATTCATCATAAAAAAAATCACAAACATATATTAAATAAATTGATTCGAAGAAGAAATCCGTGAAACCGTATTGTTCGAGGGATCGAGCTCGGAGAGGTTCGAATCTAAAATTCACCCTCGTCGCGAAAGAAACGATCCCCGCTCGAAGGATCGTACAATCTCTGTTTTGTCCCCGCAGCCCGGTAACGATCGTTTTCTGTCCCCGTAGGTGTAGCCATGAATAATTCACTGGGTTAAAAGACAGAATTTCCCCGACATTGAGGCAACGAGAGAGAGACACTCGGAAAAACCAACCGGCTTCAAGATGGGCGAGATCCTCGGCTCGGCGAGCTTCCTTCACCTGGGCGACATCGTCAGCCTGTACGCCGAGGGAAGCGTATCGGGCTTTCTTTCCACCCTCGGGTAAGTTGAATATTCATTAAATCGTTCTGACTAATTAGCATGGTCCCGCGGCGGCGAGGACGCGAATAGCTTCGAAGCTTCGTTATCCTGCGACTCGACAAAGGCTAACCCGAAGTGCCACGCCTCGAAAACTTCTGGTCGCGATGTAATTTCCCGACGCCCGTGGGAAATAAACGATTAATTTCCACGGAATCGAGCATTTAGAAAATCTCTGTTCAACGTCGGAACTTCCCAGCGTGTCCAAACGACTCGTTTCAAGTTTATTTTATACTACGAAACTTCTGCAGAAACTTTATCGTGATAAAGAATTACAGTTTATGATCCATTTTTCTTTCTTTTATATTCAGTGTCTTAATCATTTTATTTAAGGTTCTTTTTTAAACTGTATAAGGTTATTTGAGATTCTTATTTCTTGGAGATTTTACGTCCCTTTCAGGGTTTTGTATTTATTGCGTACGAAAGGGTTAATCTGAAATAAAATATTTCTATAGGCATGGTTTTTTCAATGACGCTTCGTTTAAAAATATAAGGGTCTAAGTTGGGTCGCGATTGACCTGGGTCGAGGGTTTACCTTTGGATGGACCATTGGGTACCTTTACCCGTTGAAACATTTATTTTCGGATTTTCGTTTCCTTCAGAGACTCGAATTTGATTTAATTGAATCCTGTATTTTTCACATCGAAAGGGAATTTTAAAATTTGTTTAAAAATTCTTTTACATTTATCCTGCAATTTTATAAAATATTCAGATTTGTTTTTTAATTTTGCAATGAAGGGGTTAATAAAAATTGTTATGTTATAACATAAAATTGTTACATTATATATTGCAGAAGGAAGTTCAAACTTGAAACAATAAAAAGTAAATACTTCCAATCTAAATATAATGTATCACGTGTGCTTATTGATTTTCGATAAAACATTTATGTGTTTAGTTGTACGTTTTAAATAGACCAATGGACATTGATCGAGGAAGAAAATTACAGTTAACAATGTTGTATGTCACTTCGATCGAGGCATCCATATTTTATTAGAAACGTTTCGCACTTGATAAATAATAAAACGTATTTGGTACGAGATTAACATTATATTCAGCAGTGACTCATTCCTGAATAATGAATGTGTACAAAGTAATGCATGCATATCCTATACAACAATGTTACAAACAATGACGAATATTTGTTTTGTCGGAGAACAATCACGTTTAGGAATAGTCAGCTGCAATTGTATTCTTTTCATGCAGGAATCTTGAAAGAGGATCGAAAGATTAAAAATTTTAATTGCTTTTTTGAATCAAAATATTACCAGAAGATTAAAAATTTTAATTGCTTTTTTGAATCAAAATATTACCAGAAGATTAACCCCTCAGATGATTTTTTATTTTTATTGAGCGTATTAAAGTTGCGTATTTATTATAAAAATTGGCATAATTTTATTTTTACAATTGGAAATACAAATTTACTAATAATTTAAATTTGATGGGTCACCATGTCAAGGCATAAAGGATTAATATCAAAATGTCTATCCAGACTTAACACCTAAATCGCTAAATGCTTCCCAAAATAATTGAACGTTATATTAGGATGTATACATTACAAGGAAGGTAAATCAACATTTGGTCTCCCATATATGGGTCACCGTGTCGTAATGGGTTAATATCAAAATGTCGAGCTAGATTTAACACGGGAAAAGCTGGAAGCAATTACGGATGTCGTGTTTGCTACCGGAGGACCGCAAAGGGTTAAAAGGCATTTAATTCGGTAAAACGGGGTCAAAGTGTACCGTGCGCGGTCACGCGGTCCTATTTGCCATACTTCTTCTATTTTTCAACGAACAGAGGATCTGGAAAGGTCGTAGGTTGTGGAATACACCGTGAAAATGAATTGTGAACAGAATGAGACAAAGAGCCGTATTTTCATGCAGTCTGTAATCAGTTAATCGAATCTTCAACTTGTTATCAAAATGCGTTCGCATGTCATCCGAATTATCTTTCTTTTGTTGGTTGATTTATGAATGAAGGAAATGATGTTCGTAAAAAAACATATTTTAATATCAAAAATATTCAATGATTGATCTTCAGAATTATAAAATTAAAATGAAATTATAAATTTGTTAATCTTTGTTACCTTAAAAATTCTTCATTTTTGTTTCATAAAGCGCCGTATTTTAATTACAATTCCATTTTTATCGCACCCTCGGCTAGAAAAGTAAAAAAATCAAGTGGGACAGATTCATTGTTTGCGAAAGGGGTCAGACTCCAGTCAACAAAGGGAATGCGAATCGTTTTATCCATTTTTCCTCGGATCTTCACAGATTTAAATCTCAAGGGAGTCCAGAAAGCGTGCTCCTCGAACATTCCGTTTTACCCTCGATAATCCATTTCCCTGCTCGTATAATATTCAGTTCTATCAGAAAAGGGACCAGAACGGCCTTAATCTACGACAGTTTGGAAGCGTTCTCCACACATTGCCCCCGAAACGATTAGATATTCAAATCAAACACTGATATCGTCTCCTTCGACATCTTTCCAAGTGTCGACACGCTCTTCGGCTACGAGTTCCCCGTCGCGTTGCATTTTATATCAAACGTATGAATGATTCTCGAGTCGATCGCATTCGAGTCGAAAAGACCTATTCTTGGGTCTCGTTAATGCAACGAATGCAGACAACGGTCCTCGAAAAATCGTATTCCTCTTCCATGTCAGCCAGGCAACCGGAATAGCGATTATTCGCGGTTTCTGTTTGTTGAAGACTGGTTCGGTGAGAAGCGGATGGTGTTTACACCTGGCCCTAAAGAGCCAATATTATAGGATATTAAATTTTATTTCTTTTTATATAAAAGACACACTAATTCTCATCAAAGTGTGTCTGGTGCGATATCCGGTTGTTTCGAAAGCGGCGAGAGTTTAATGAAACCGTTCGTGATCCGAGAGAAGGAGAGCACGATATTAATCGGCTTACGAAGAAATCCTAAGCTGACCGTGTCGGCCGTTTCCGACGAATAAATTTTCTCCCCTTTCGCGGCTATAATGTCGCGTTTGCTATTCTTTGCCCGCTTGTATTATCCGCGCGCTGATGCCTTCGGCTCGACACAAAGATAGGACATCCGATACGGGCAGGTAATAAGGCGATCTCTTTGTAATCAAGCCTGTCTATCGTGTACTCGAGTGCGCAGACTTTTCAAAGGGTATCTGCTATTGACGTTAATGTGTATATCTTGAAGCCATTATCGGGGAAAAGCATCGCGAAGCGAAATAACCTATCAGCGAACAGGAACAAACGTTTCCCCTCGAGTCCATTCAGATCGCACTGTGATTCTGCAGACAATGGACAATTTTTGGAACAAAACATTTTCTGCCCCCTCTCAAAAGGGGAGAAAATAACAATAATTACGGTAATATTAATTAAAATTTTACATTTAAAATTGCAGCGTACTTGTTGCACTATCGATAATTGCTACATTGATTCTTTTTTTAAAATTCAGCTCGATATTCGATCCCGTCGTTTCCCAGTTCGATGGAAATGCCATTTCCCTGTCCGAAGGTTGGCGATACGATCTTGATGGGTTCTGTTCATTCGACGGTTTATTGGGTTAATCCGATTTCAAATTCTTCGTATATTTTCCTTGCCGGGGGAAAGCGGTAAAATCGAAGCCGGGATAAAAGTGACGGAAGGAAAGCTTATTCGACCGGGAAGAGGAAGAAGACGTCGGTGGTCAGACTTTTGAGAAATTGCGTATCGTTTCGTAACACGGATACGTTTTATTTTTAAAACGGAATTCGGTAAACAGGTGGACAAACGTTTGAGTAGCCGATCGTAACTATTTCGTCTATTGGGTGGTAACAGAAATTCTTAACAGAAGCGGAGGCTTTCGGTCTTTCCAACAGGAAAATTTTTTATTTCAGCTTAACGACCCAGTAAAAAGTAGCTTCAATTAAGTACACCAATCGAAGTGTCAAATTTTTTATTATAAAAAAATTTAAGCTGCTTCATTCGTTTTTGAACAGTTTTATGCAAGAGTGTGCTTTTGAAGGAAATTTAAACCATCGGATGTGCTATAGTTTTGCTAACTCCTTGCTCGTACCGTTGGTATTATCTCTTTGTGGCATTAGCGGAAGATAAAGCACTTAAAGTCGAGCAGCAAAGACAAATGTATGCATATGCATGACTTATAACAGCGGTATGCAGTTGTGGAATATTTTCAAACGTTTCTCTCACGTTTGGAGGAAATCCTATGAGCACCCACTCCAATATTCCACCTCGGTTCCGCCGAGCTTAAGTTGTTTCGTTTCAAATTTGTTAAGTAAGGTAAATTCGCGACTGTTACAGAAACGTTTCATTAAAACTCAACTAGGTGTTGCTCGAACCAACGATCCTTTATTATATTTGCACGGTTCTTAAATTCTTATGAAATATAATATTGTTACACGTGTAATTATCGAAATTAAAGATCCTCCTGTTTTCGTGTGAAAAATTTTGTGTCTTCGTTAGAGATGTAATATCTTCGAAACCACTGTCTTCGACTTTTAATTACTTATTAATCAACCTATGATTATTAAACGACCACTGTGTCGAGGCAACGACAAAGTTACTTTCGTGGAAGTTTTTCCAATATTCGAACCTTGTAATACTTAAAGCAGTGTCTATAGATCTTGAATAAAAGATCTCATTTCTTTTTCATGAAATATGTGAATACCATTCATGAAATAACTTTCCATACAACCATGGAAAATTGACATTTTTTAACGAGAACTAACTTGGGTGTTTCTTCAAGAAATCGAATCATCAGGAATCATTGGGACCAGTGGGGTATTAGATGACGTTCGAATCACATTGTAACTTGCGGTTAGGCCAATGCTGACATATGTATAGATAGTGGCAAGGTATAATTTGTGCCGGTACCAGCTCGTCAAACCGAATCTCCGGCCCGTTGAATAGAGTATGCCTACTAATTCCTGTTCTCTGCCAACATCCCGATCGCACGGGCACTTGTCATTCTCCATAATGGTGCACTCGATGCACCAACTCGACGCTGTGGTTGAAAGGGATGTAATTAATGTTTGGAACGATACCGGTTCGAGCGTTAATCAACCGAAAATTTACAATATATCGAAATTGTATTCATCGAATCGATCGTTTCGAGGATCCTTCTTCGACCTCTGACATTTTCACGGCCGCGATCGCATCGATTAAATCCTCCAAATACAATTTTCATTGATATTCTAAACGTTGAGCAAATTTAAATTTATTTAAACGTCAAAAGTTTTAGAGATCTGACAAAAATTGCATTTACGTTTTTACATTTGATTACATTTTTTTTTAAGATTCCCAGTTTTAATCGTGGGTTTCGTAATTTTTTAGACTGCGTTTCAAACATTTCAATTAAATGTCAGATTCCACATCTGGCAAATTTCTTTTAATAAAACCCCCCCTCCAAAACGTTTATTTCGATGCATTAGCGATACAGTATCTGAACAAGATTGATGAATCACAGAAAAATACACGATTCCGATCAGATTTCACGAATGCAACAAAACTGTGTCGTTTTTGAAACAAGAAAATTCCATTACATCAAACGATTCGTAGAATATCCTTCGTGAGATTTACAAAAATTTATCTTTCTTATTGATCAAAACTATTATTCTAGCGTTAATTGAACGAACACTCGTCTTATCGATTTGACGCAATATCGATGTTTCGGTGGCTGGATAATCACGGTGCGATCGTCGATTGTATCGTCTCGAGTTTGTTTTAAGTGTGTATCGTGCGATCGTTGCACGTTGGTTTTGCGTCAATGCTTAATTATCGCGATTAGATTGGCGACGATAGGCGAAGCGTTTGTGAACCGTCCCGTCCCATTTGCAGATGGGCAAAAATCGAGCCTCGCTCGGCGGGTATCTTCTTTTTTTTTTATTTTTCCCTCGACGCGCGCATGTTAACAATTAAACGATCGTCGGTAAAGTTATTAATAAAATTATCGAGGGCGTGGAACGGTGATTTATTGATCAGCACAGGAAGCGCGCGATGCCACGATGCAACCTAATGCGTGTGCATTCCCATGCCTTGCTATCGTGAAAGGAAATCGAAAGATCCATTATGGTAATTTATTAAAAAATATGATTTTCATTAATTTTTACACTTGGCATCTTCGTTCCTTAATTTATAACCACAAGACAAATCTACTCCCACACAAAATAATTCTAAATAAAGACAGATTTAAGTATACAGAAAATGAAATAAAAAATCAAATACTTTCTTGAATATACTAATTTACTATTTTATTATTTTATTATTTTGTCTTGTACAATTTTTTATTAAACTATCTTTATTTAAAAATATTGCTGTCTTTAGATTAATTGTTCTGGATGTTTAGTGATTAAGAAAAAATTAATTGTTCCACTACAGAGGTATTGTAGGGCCTCTAAATTTAGAGATAAAAGAAGGCGTACTCTCCAGGCTTTACCCTGTCCCGACCTACTTTCTAATAGCTTAATCCATTCTTGGTAGGGGACATTATAAAACAATCTTTAGAAGATAGATTGTTTTTTAATAACAATTATTCGTTATTCAGTTAGTGTAGCACGTAGACTACTCATTACGTAGGGTTATTACCTGGCTAAGGGATTGCCCAATTATTATATTTAAGTACATTACTGGTTATCCAGTTGTCGTATCATAAATAATGTATAGATTACTCAGTATCCATTAATTATCTAGTGATTTTAATACATGGACTATTCATTGGTCAGTCTTCACAGTACATAGTATTTTCTTCTTGTAGTTATTACAGTCCAGTTATGGTAAAATCTTATGAACCACTTACTGTTCAAATATCAGAGTATGCAGACTACTCAGTATCCAATTATCGCAACACGTAGTCTATTGGATAGACTATTCATTATTCAGTTATCAGAGACCGTAAATTTTTTACTGCTTAGTTACTGCACCTGGAATACTTATTACTCAATTACCACAATATATACACATTATTCAAGGTATTGTTCTCAATTCTTTTACCAAAGGTCCAAGTCCAATTTTCACGATACGCGCCCTCTTTGTACATTAATTTTTCTACGTATAAATTATAATTTTAAGAAAACCTCGATTGGCCTTTAATATGATTATGCTATGCAATAATTATAATAGAATAATGGTAATAAGATTTATATAAAGATCCTAGTTTATGCATACGTCGCGATATCGACTTCAATTCGTATGCAGAGACAGGTATAATAACGCGCCGATTGCATCTGATAGCATTCGAACGCACACGTTGCGTCGTCGGTGTCTAAGGTGTTAACATTAACCGCAGCTGCAATAAACGGGCTAACGTGATCGTATAGGTACGTTCCTATACTGTAACGAACGTATAGTGGACACACGACGTCATCGGCTGCTAGCAGTATCGGCTTTTGCGTTGTGGTCGTTTCTCCGGTTATGTGGCACCGTGTGTTATGTAGGTTCCGCGAAAATGCACCGTGTGCATCTCTTGTCCGCTGACCCGACAGCTTCGATTCTTACGGCTCGATGCAGTTGCGATCCACATTTACACCAGGGATATTAAAACCGCCCGCCGTGGATCGGGTATCGGTTCTGCACGACAACATTCATTGCTTAATAAGAAACACTGTCAAACGACGGATCATTAATTTTAATATTGCCCCCTTCGAGGGTTGTAAAATTTCAATTCCTGTATTTCCTATTTTTAAAGGTTAATTGTTGATGAAATAGTAGGTTTGTATATCCAGTAGCTTTAATGTTCTATCAATCATTTACCCAATCGTTTACATAAGCATGATGGAATGGAATTTCAAAAGAGATAAATCTCTGTATTGCCCAACGAACCATAAATCTTATTTGGGTTTTATACTGTCCAGAATCATTATTCCTCTCTGTATGTCAGCACATCCATCCAGGAGGGATAATCTTAAGAGTAGATCCAATGTAAACTGGGCTTAAACCATGAACCTTCTTGATCAAACAGTCTTAGTAATGGTTTTACGAGCACATCCTGGACGGGATACAATATTATCTGCTTTTTACCTTCCTCCATCATTCTAACAGTAATGGTATCAAACTATGGTTCACTTTTGGTCATGTCCACTCATTTAAAGAATAAAAAGTATTATCATTATTTATTTATTGTTCTGAGTGTATTTGTTAGATAGCTTCCGTATTGATTTTTTACAATCGTATCTCGTGGAATCTTGTAAATTGTTAATTGATTTACTGTCGTTCTTACAAAACGTATCCGTTAATCTACAATGATTAATGACCATCAAGCTAGCACATTTTCTGCGCTCTCTATCACGCGAAAACTCAATGAAGCTGTGGATTCACGATCTGGAAAACTATCGGTTCGCTAATTAACTGTACCCCGAACACGCAACAATGGCCACGACATGGAGTGCCATTGAGAAACGGCTTTCTAAAGGTATGCGTACATTTGGGACAACACATCGGGATTGTTTCGAAACAAAAAGTGTGAAGTACGTGTCATACTTTTCCGTGATATTCAGAATTTTCCCGACGAGGCGGTGCGAATTAACGCTTCCGTCAGAGCTTAATTACAACGCCTCCAATCACAGATGACTTTTCCTTATTACAAAACAAATGATTTAAATCAACTTTTTATCAAAATATATTCTGAGCTTGATGAACAGTTGAAAATTTTTTATATAAAATTGTATTCAAATTTGATCATTTTACAGAGAGCATAGAATACAGGAATGTAAATGTAACATTTTTGTTTTGCTCGACGCACAAGTAACTTGTATGACTACATTTTGCGGAATGTATTAGCCTTCGAAGCAGTTAAAGGAGCTTACGTTCGCGTTACGAATGAGAAGCCTAAATGCAATCCCGTTAGCGAACTTTGTATTCTATTAGTGACCAAACAGCAAACGATGGTGGCCACTTAGGGGTTAGTTTGTGGCAGCGAAGGGGGTTCAATTGACCGTCCTCGGACAGCTTTCGATCAAGATTATAAACAAATTGGTTTTATTCGTTTCTTTTTTTTCTCGCTGGAATATTCTGCCGTTGCCGATTTCCTGCGATCAATATGCAGCTTCGCTTCCGCGGGGGTTGTAAATCCGCTTTTACCATCGGATACGTTTGCGCCGTTTGAGCGAACCTATTGTTGGCCATTCGTATTTTCTGTAGCAGAAAATATCGAGATGCGAGCATATTTAATATGAATTCGTGCAATAAACTGTGCCTGGATGGAGGGCTGGATGAATAGATCGTTCTTTCGATTTTCCTCTCCATTTTGCCGCCGTGCCTTTATTAAACACGATTTTCATTCAAATTAAATGCTTCTTCTGAATACGTATCGCGGTTTTATGTAAATCATCAGCAGTTTGCTGCAGAAATTATCGCTTCGTTATTTAAACTACCTGTATTTATGAATGTGTTTAATTTTCGAACTGTCTTGCAAATTACAGCTCACTATTTTATACTATTGTATTTTTAAACTCAGAATATTTTAATTTACTAAAATTCAATTTTATAGAAATAATTTTAAAGACTCTGTCTTCTGAATTCTTTATCGAAAAATTAATGTTCCAGAAGATTGATGCATTTTTCAGAGTTTACAGAAGAATAGTTTGAAAGTAATTACAAGGTCGCTAATTAGAATATTAGCTTTATCGAATTTTCGCCTGGATGATGTATAACGCTTTCATTGAAAACAAGTTTCAGCAAGTTTCGAGCACATTACTGTTATAAATCTTCGTTTGTGCTGAAAAAGTTGCTTGACCCCGCAGAAAAAGGGCCACTACATTCCAATTTATTACATCCAGAAGGAAATATTGTTTCTCTTGAAACTGTTATCTCGTGGAGGATTTACCGTGGCTTCTTAAGGCCTGAACCATTTATATCCCTTTAACGAATCAAATTTATGAGACTATAATGGAAAGTACAAGAGAATTTATTAATATTTCAACCGTACATCACTGCGACTCGAATAAAAGTTTTAATATTTAAAATTTTTTAAATTGTATTTCCAGAAACATAGAAGTTTGGAAATATGATATTTTTAACATACTCCCATTGTTTACACATAAACATTCATTTCCCTGCCAATCGAAGCTTCCCGTATTTCATCCAATTAATCACAGACGAAATTCCACGAAACTAATTACTCTTTGACGTATCGATTCAAATGTATATATACGTCGATCATCCTCAAAGAGTTTAATGACAACGCTTCAGCATCACCTTGCACTATCGGGTAACTATACAACGAGTGTGCGCCGTATCGAAAAGGTTAAAGCTCCTGGGCAAGTCTTGGCCTGCCCCAATATCGATCTACACGTTGCTCTCGTTCCATCTGGACCATTATTTCCGGAACTCTGTTCCCGATTATTAATTTGCAATTGTATGCTGGAAGATAACATTCCGGTCAATCCATTTCCATAATATTTTTAATAGAAAGTGGTTGGTTATTAAAGATCCGTCTTATTAATTAGGTTGTCGGACATTAAATACTTGATTTCGAAGGTTTGATGACGTATCACAAAATAGTAATTGTGTGATATCAAATTGAAACTCAAAAAATCACAGCTAATTACTATACTATACAGTATTAATATGATAAATTACTATCGGTTGCAAGAACATAATATATTTGATAATTGTAGCTGAATTAATGGGATTGTTTATGTTGTGTTAATTATTTTCTAGATTAGTGGACGACAGGTGTGTGGTATGCCCCGAAGCAGGAGATTTATCGAATCCGCCGAAGAAGTTCAGAGGTAAATAATTATCAGCAATTATCATTAAGGTGCTCCAATAATTTTTTAATATTTTTTCTATATCTCTTATTTTCTGTCGTGTGGTGATGCGTGAAAACCTTCCAGAACAAATTCCTGAACATTTGATCGATGAAACCCTCTATCGAATTAACCAAACCCTTTCGCCCGGATAACCCTCGCCTGCACCCAGTAAATTGTTACTTTGATGCAATTTTCAGATTGTCTCTTCAAAATATGTCCCATGAACCGATATTCCGCCCAGAAGCAATTCTGGAAGGCCGCGAAGCAAAACGCGGGCGGCACCGACGCTGTGCTGTTAAAAAGACTGCACGTGAGTTCATTTCGATAAATAATTATCGTGATTAAAGTTTCATTCGCATCGGAACGCATTAAATTAACGAGATGCAAACGAACAAACTCCGGAGCACTTAAAATCCGCGTCTCTTCGAAACGAAATGTTTCATTTAGAAAAAGCGCGGGAGAGATTAATTGCAGATCGATTGATTAATCGAGGGGATGGATTTTCAGCATGCCGCTGAAATTGAGAAGAAGCAGAACGAGACTGAAAATAAGAAATTACTCGGCAGCGTGGTGTCGTACGGTAACGTCGTCCAGGTGAGAGCGATTGTTTTGTTTCTCTAATATTTTTATTATATTTTTACATTGCCCTCGTTACGCGAAGTCAATCAATTTACCTTGCGCTACACGCCTCAAAAGGTCAGCTTAGCTTTAGAACCCAAGGACACGTACCCTTTTATACACGAAGCGCAGAGCTTTGTCATTGTTGGTACAACGTGGAAAATAGAAAACGCAATAACAATCGGAGGGTTCGTTGCGGGAACCAACCCTTATCAATTGTCTTTTCTTAGAAAATCTAATTGCAATTAAAAATCCACTAAACTATAATATGCCAGGTAACTAATTATAAAATGTACAGTAATATTCTGATCGTTTGAAATTAAACAACGCTGGATACTTAATACTTTTATTCTTTTGTATGCATTTTATGTTAAAGAAATAAGTTCAACATATTTCTGATCGTGCGTGTACCAACTTATCATAAGAACAGTGGGAAACGATAACTGCTTGCCAATTAACAGAATCTGCTTCCTCCACTCGTATCGTTTCTCTTCGTACCTTATAAAAGCCTGCTAATAGATTTTTTTTTCATGCCGCCGGTTATTGACTAGCAAGCAGTTAATAAATCTTTGATGGTTAATAATTCATTTACGACTCGATCGGGATAATAAAAAAGCTAAGTACGATATAGTTAATAGCGATTACTTCTTTACCTTTTTCCAGATACTATCAAATTATAAAACGATAATATCCATTTCGTCTACGAAAAATAGGTCAGCTTTTACTCTTAGGGTCATAAGTGAATTCATTCGAAATAGGAAATTTAAAAAGTAAATTAAAAATTGTATGAAATTTTAATAACATAAATGGTTGAAATTTCGAAAATACTGAAAGTAGAAAATACTTAGCGTAACAATTGGCCATTTTGCTGTTAAATTTTCCTTCATTACCTATTTACACAATACTAATAAACACCTATTTACTTTACTATCTACTTGTCTCGAAAATAAACGCATTTTCGACCTTCTGCAATTAATGGCCCGATCGGTCCGTGTCGTCGAAACACGGCTCATTATCTAAACACGAAATTTGATTGGCGGACAAGGCAACGGCTGATGATCCTACGCTGTTTTAAGTATATGATCGAATTATTAATCGCGTTCGCGGTGCTTTCATCATCCGCAACAAGGGGAACAACGTTATACTAGCAAAACGATGGTCGATGTACATATTATACAGAAGGGAAAGAACATCTGCTTGGAACACAGGCGAGAGCCTGTGAACGCCATTAGACGTCTACTTAACTTGATGCAATAACGTACCTCCGGGTCTCTGTCGTGCTATCGAGCTACTTTATTACTTCCCACTTTATCAAGGAATTATGGTAGACACGAAACTTAATGTACCAGAAAGTGACTATACTTCTTATTTTGGGGATTCCCCTCGCGTTCGCGTTTGATCCCACCAATAACAAGGTTTTACTTTCGATGTATGCTTCATTGATCCGACGTTTATTTTTACATATATATATTTATAAATATTCATATTATGTTATTGCTTACAACTAGTAATATTTGACTATGGAGTCAGCACTGGGCTGTTAGCTTGCATGTTAAGGACATTTGGTCACCTCTGAATTCAGAATCTAAGTCAATCCATAAGAACTTACTAATACCCTAAATCTAACAATTTCATATAATTGACAAAGGTAAAAAAATTAATAAAAACATCAACTCTTTAATCCCATCGAGTTAGCACGTAATCTTCCCTAATTTAGCTGCTGCATCTCAAGTCCAACAAATTTCTGACGGTCAATAAGAGGCTACCGGCCCTCCTGGAGAAGAACGCAATGAGGGTGTACCTGGACGCGAACGGGAACGAGGGCTCCTGGCTGTACATAATGCCCTTTTACAAGCTCCGCAGCGACGGTGACAGTGTGGTGGTCGGCGATAAGGTGATTCTGGAACCAGTCAACGCCGGTAGACAAGGTCTCCACGTGGCTGCCAACTACGAGTTAAGCGACAATCCCGGCTGCAAGGAGGTGAATGTGGTCAACTCGGCGACCTCCTGGAAGGTGACGCTGTTCATGGAGCACAGGGAGAACCAGGAGGAGATCCTGAAGGGCGGGGACGTAGTTCGGTTGTTCCACGCCGAGCAAGAAAAGTTTCTGACGATGGACGAGTACAAGAAGAAGCAGCACGTGTTCCTGAGGACCACTGGCAGGACCAGCGCGACCGCCGCCACCAGCAGCAAGGCTTTGTGGGAAGTTGAGGTGAGAAAGAGATTCATTTCGTGAATCTACCAAAGGAAGAGTTCAGTCATCGATAATTAATAATTTACCAGGTCGTCCAACACGATCCATGCAGAGGAGGCGCCGGTCACTGGAATTCCCTGTTCAGGTTCAAGCATCTAGCCACGGGCCAATACCTGGCCGCTGAAATTGATACTGATGAACCACATGAGACCACAAAAGGCAAGCGTGGTAAGATAGATTGTATATGCGTGTGAAGTCGACCCGTTTCTTCAGGGATTGTGTGCCCCGTTGCATAAGCTTGTAATCTTCCATGAACGTTTCGATAGCGACAGACAATTTGTATAGCCGCGTACATGATCAATGATCAATGTTGATAATAGGTGTAACGTGTATCGTTGTCCCTTGCAGATCCTCCAGGACCGGTGTATAGATTGGTATCTGTTCCGCATAGCAACGAAATCAGCTCTTTGTTTGAATTGGATCCAACAACGTTGACACGAGGCGACAGTTTGGTTCCGCAATCGTCCTTCGTTCGATTACACCACATATGTACAAACACCTGGGTTCATTCGACCAGCGTGCCGATTGATAAAGACGACGAGAAGCCGGTCATGTCGAAGGTAGCTCTAAATACTAAAAATCAAAAGGTTACGATTGATTTCATTTGCGATGCTGTTGCAAGGTGGGCTGCGCCATCAACAAAGAAGACAAAGAAGCGTTCGCCCTGAGATCCGTATCCCCGGTCGAGGTGCGGGATCTCGACTTCGCGAACGACGCCTGCAAGGTGTTAGCCTCGATTAGCAGCAAGTTGGAGAAGGGCACGATCTCGCACAACGAGAGGCGGGCGGTAATGAGTTTACTGCAGGATATAGTGTACTTCATAGCCGGCTTGGAGAACGAGCAGAACAAATCCGAGGCTTTAGACTTAATCGTTACGAACGCAGTAAGAGACCGACAGAAGCTGTTGCGAGAACAGTACATACTCGGCCAGTTGTTCAAAATACTTCAGGTACCGTAGGGTGTGTGGTGCTCAAGCGGTGGCGCACCCAGATGCCTCTTGGAAATCGCGTTTTATCCTTTAAATACATTTGTATTGAATCTAAAATTAAATCCTGAGTGCACCGCCGCTTTCAAAGCCTCGCAATTTGTATAAAGATCTTTCTTTGGTAGGCTCCATTCTTGGAGTCCGCGGAAGGCGAGGGACCATTTCTCAGAATAGAGGAGTTGAACGATCCAAGACACGCGCCATATAAATATATGTTCCGTTTGTGCTATCGAATACTCAGGCTCTCCCAACAAGATTATCGGAAAAATCAGGTATCGTATATCTTTGCATACGATCCATCCGTAATGTCGTCTACCAAGCAGCTCCTCACTGTTCATTTTTCATCGGTGCAGGAGTACATAGCGAAGCACTTCGCCTTCATGCAAAAACAAATTGGATACGACATTTTGGCGGAGGACACCATCACCGCGCTTTTGCATAATAATAGGAAATTGCTGGAGAAGCACATCACCGCGGCGGAGATAGAGACGTTCGTTGGTCTCGTCAGGAAGAATATGCACAACTGGGAGTCGAGATTTTTGGACTATTTATCGGATCTATGCATCTCCAACAAGAAAGCGATAGCCGTCACCCAGGAACTGATTTGTAAAAGCGTGTTGAGTGAAAAGAACAAAGATATCCTGATAGAAACTAGGTAAACATGGACGTGTCCCTTTAAGAACAGTATCCTGATTTTTATGTATTGATGTATGACGATTTTCCTTAGAATGATGAAAACTCAGGTAGAGGTGGAGGAACTGGACGAGAAGCAGGAAAACGACGAGCCACGAATTACCGTCATGGAAGAGTATGAGGTGTTTCTCGTGTGGAATAATGGAACGGTTAGCATCGTTATTACGTTTCAAAGATTTATCCAAAGGTTCTAATAACTTTTTAACGTATGCAGAAGTCGATGTCTTTGAATGAATTATCGAGGGGAGCCAAGATGGGCAACGTCCAAGACGCGGCGATATTGGATTATTACAGGCACCAGTTGAACCTTTTTAGCAATATGTGTCTAAATAGACAGTATTTAGCGTTGAATAATTTATCGCCGCATTTAGATATTGGTTTGATACTCAAGTAAGTATAATTAACGACGGAATCATTATGTATTTTGTACATACATCCTGTACGAGGAAATTTTCTATGAAAAATTAGGTGTATGGAGGATGAAACGGTGCCGTACGAGCTGCGCGCATCATTCTGCAGGCTTATGTTACACCTCCACGTTGACAGAGACCCACAGGAACAGGTGACCCCCGTTAAATATGCCCGGCTGTGGTCCGAGATTCCCTCCAAAATGAGTATTAACGAGTACGTGAAAATAATACAGTGTTATTCATCAAACACCACCTTCCTTAATTAGTTGCTCTAACAAGTGTTTGAAACCAATCGAAAAACAATTAACACAAATAATCTGAGCTATTTCTAGATTTCTATTAGGTATGTAGAATACTTTAACTTTGCATGAAAGGCAACAGTCACGTCCAAATATTCAAAAATACCTTGATAACTAGGACGTCTTAATTAAGGAGGGTGGAACAATAAATGTATAAATTGTGAAATAATTTTTAAATTTTAGTTACGATGCGAATAGAATGAGGGATCAAAATAAGGAAGGCGTTCGTGCTAAGTTTAGCGGGACTATAATGTTCGTGGAAGATTATTTGTGCAATGTCGTGGCAAAAATGTGGTCCTTCGCTGATCAGGAGCAGAATAAACTCACGTTCGAAGTAAGGAAGAATGTACATCATGCTGTAATTATTTTTTATTGTAATTTATTGTTAATGCTTTTATTGTATTTTCATTTTCAGGTTGTAAAATTGGCACGTGATTTAATTTACTTCGGATTCTATAGTTTCAGCGATCTTTTAAGATTAACGAAAACGTTGCTCAGCATTTTGGACTGTATTTCAGAAAATGACGCAGCCGACGGAAAAATTCCGACTGGTGATATTGATTGTAAGTGTATTTTTGGTTTACGTTTACTGAATGTAGAATTAAATACACCATTTCGACGTAACATTCCTTGTACAGCATTATTATTCTCCGATTACTGTGCCCTTTGTATGCACCAAAGAAGAGTACCTTTCCTCTTCCCCTCTGCAGTACTTAATATTGTAACACTAACTAAATAAACAGTATATTAACTTATAATTCATCGAAATCCATAAACTAATACCATAATAATTTAATGGGATGCAATAATAAGTAACAAATTCCTGGTACACGTAATTAAATAGACATATTAAGTACGCATAGTATATGTTGAGTTACTAATTGATAAATGTTGAAAACTTCTAAAGCTGATTCTGTGGATTCTAAGGAGGCAGGTAATATACAATTATGAATTAATCGTAATTAAAATCTAGATTTTAATTAACTCTATAATTCAAGCATGCTGCCCTGTAGTCTTTGATGCACCCAGATTTGTTCAGCACCTTCTTCAATATTTCTCACAAATATATTTTTACACTGTAATTTCAATAGTTTCTATGTTCAATATAAATATTACATAATATAAACAAATATATGAGTTTAATTTTCTATGCATTTATTTAAAATTCATATTTGCTTATACATAAATTAATATTTTTAAACTTATGCATATAACTTCTATTGTTTAATGTATTATAAATTATGTAAGACTGTTTATAACAATTTTAACAGCTGAAGGTGGAGTATTGAGATGCATCGGAGACATGGGAGCAGTGATGACGAGTTTAACCTTGGGTCCAGCTGGACAGGTGTTAGCTGGAACTTCGTCTCCAAGACCCAAACCGCTCCTGAAGAAGGAATACCCATTGGTGATGGACACGAAGCTGAAGATAATCGAAATTTTACAATTCATACTCGACGTTCGATTGGATTACAGGATCTCCTGTTTGTTGAGTATCTTTAAACAAGAATTCGACGAGACCGAGAGAGCTTCCGGTGATCTGAGCCTCGGCCAGAAGACTATAGACTTGGAATTAATAGGTACACAAGCTGAGGGTATATTTGGTAGCAGGTAATACACCATAAATTACCTCATTCATATAACTCACAATCTATTTCATAATTTTTATTTATTTAGTGAAGAATGCGCGTCGTTGGACTTAGACGGTCAAGGTGGTAAAACGTTCTTGCGTGTTTTATTGCATTTGGCGATGCACGATTATCCACCGTTGGTTTCCGGGGCGCTGCATCTACTTTTTAGACATTTCAGTCAAAGACAAGAAGTTTTACAAGCATTCAAACAAGTACGTACCTTTGTTTCTCATATTATTATAATTTTGAACAAACAGGAAGGTTTATTATAATTTCATGAACAGGTACAACTCTTAGTGTCTGACAGTGACGTCGAATCCTATAAACAAATCAAATCAGATTTAGACGTGCTAAGACAATCTGTAGAAAAGTCTGAGCTTTGGGTGTACAAGTCCAAAGCGACGGAGGAACATGGCGGCAAGAAGAAGAAGAGCAAAGAAGACGAAGACGATGGCGCTACGCCCCGAAAAGCACCGCCTCAGTTGTCCACGACGAACAAGAAAGGTTTCAATGATGATTTTGAATAAAAGTACCGATTTAATCTGTGTTTTATAAATAATCATCAATGTTTACAGGGTCTGCAATAGATTTGGACATTGGTCCTCCGTTGCACGCGGACCAAGCGGAAGAATACAAAAAGATACAGCAGATACTGATTCGAATGAACAAACTATGCATCCAAACGATTGGCGGTCAAATAAAACCGCGGAAACACGAGCAAAGGCTTCTGCGGAACGTTGGCGTCCACACCGTCGTCTTAGATTTGTTACAAGTCCCATTTGACACGAAAGAAGACGTCCGAATGAACGAGTTGATGCGACTGGCGCACGATTTCCTTCAGAACTTTTGCCTGGGCAACCAGCAGAATCAGGTTCTATTGCACAAACAACTGGATCTGTTCTTGAATCCTGGCATACGGGAGGCCCAGACGGTGTGCAGCATCTTTCAAGACAACTCGACGCTGTGCAATGAGGTGAACGCCAAGGTGATACAGCATTTCGTGCACTGCATAGAAACGCATGGGAAGCACGTGCAGTATTTGAAGTTCCTTCAAACGATAGTGAAGGCTGAAAATCAGTTCATCAGGAAGTGCCAAGAAATGGTGATGCAGGAAGTAAGTAGCTCAGTTAATTTATTATTTAAGTGTTACAGAATTTCACTGAATTATTGTTTCTGTAGTTGGTTCAAGCTGGCGAGGATGTCCTAGTATTTTACAACGACCGAGCGTCCTTCAATCACTTTGTGGAAATGATGAGGTCTGAAAGGCACAGGATGGATGAAAGTAGCCCCCTCAAGTACGTTGTACTTTGTATTATAATAATAAAATATATTGCAGAACTATATTTTATATTAATATACTCTTCAGGTACCACGTAGAGTTGGTTAAACTATTAGCTTGCTGTACAATGGGCAAAAATGTAAATACTGAAATCAAATGCCACAGTCTTTTACCATTAGATGATATTGTTGCTATGGTGTCGCATCCAGACTGCATACCTGAAGTAAGTTCCTCGATCAGGAGTTCATTCTTTATATCTTGATCATTTAAACGTGTCTTCTTCCTAGGTGAAAGAGGCATATATCAATTTTCTCAATCATTGTTACATTGACACGGAAGTTGAGATGAAAGAGATTTACACGTCGAATCATATGTGGTCGTTGTTTGAGAAATCTTTCATCGTTGATATGGGTATAATAGCGACGGCCACACACGACCGTGAACACGCTGATATCGCTTTAGAAAATTACGTGACAGGTTGTCTAATGAATATCATTACAACATTCTTTAGCAGCCCGTTCTCAGATCAAAGTACCACCGTGCAGGTATTGTATTCGTCTTTTATATTCATTTAAAATAAGTTTAATATCTTTTATATAAATATATACAAAATTTATGATGTAATCGGCGTAATTATAATTTCTGTCACTCCGGAAATATACAAATCTTTCGAATTAATAATAATTTCTATGGTGGATATGGCACCTTCATTTTTCAGACACATAAGCACAATAATTTACAGATGTGATTAATTAACGAGAAGAAAGAACGTTTTTTCTTCTAAATGTATACGTGTAGTTTCGATCAGAGCACAAATCTATTATTTTTACATGTGATGCCACCATTAATTTAACGCTTATTTTTAATTACGTTAATTTACATTGGGTTATATTTTCATTTTTATTAATCACATTTCGAGAATTTTCATACAATGAAAAGTTACATACAAATCGAGTAGTTCTTTTATACTTAAAGGTGTTGTTACAATTATTAAAATGATACATACATACATTAAAATTTGATATTCGTTGTTTCATTACTTAACTGAAGTACATCATAATGGAGGTAATTTGTAGAAAACAACATGAAACTTTTAAATTAGACTTATTTAGTATGATCTGTATCTGAGTAGATCACAAGTATAGTTGTTCACGTAAAAGCACATATAAGAATATAATCAAACTATTTGGATATACATATGTCACAAGTACAGTAATATAAGCAGTCATACGATAGATCTAAATAACATAACTAATATGTACTTAATCATATGCAAAACCTATGCAAATATTCTATCATTTATCTCAATCGGTAATTTCTTGGTTCTTGCTTTGCATGATAAATTCATTAATTTACATTTATTTAGAAACCAAGTACATATCACGAGCGTTTGAGATCATTTAGTATTTGGAATTGAACAACATTGTTTTATTTTGTTTATTATTTATTAATGGGTATATCGTTTATTTCAATTTGTTCATTTGCGTATATCATGATAAGCCAGAGTACATTATAAATTGTTAAACTAAAGCGGTAATATATATATATTTTTTTGATGTGTGCTTGGTAATTGGTGATTGCATCAGCGGCATGTTCTG
Organism: Anthidium xuezhongi; assembly: GCA_022405125.1. NCBI lineage: Eukaryota > Metazoa > Arthropoda > Insecta > Hymenoptera > Megachilidae > Anthidium > Anthidium xuezhongi. Next base: position 8,815,265 of record CM039637.1, read on the forward strand.
TGTTTTTGGCATGCAACACCTGGCCTTCTTTGACTCATCAACATTGGTTTACTGGGTCTGGGTGCTGGGTCTATATGGTGGTGGGTTGATTTACTAATAGAAACATCTCCACGAGGCTAGACTTTATTGGAGCATCAAGGACAGTGACCGGAATACTGATAATAATCTTACTGGCTATGTGAGTACCAAATTAAAAAATGCTCTGTCTATTCTGAGCACTTGTACATACACTTCAAATCTTTAAGATGGAACAATATGAAAACAAATCAAAATTGAGAATCAAAAAGCAATTTCTAATACTGTTACTTGGTGAAGGTGTACAATACATGTAATATCCTAAAATTGAAATACTTTATGTAAATACTTTTGTTGTAAATACACGTCTTTGTGTGTAATTCAATAACATAGGTATGTAATATACGACAATCAAAATTGAAGAAAACAATGAAGAACACAAGCACTGATGTGCTTTATTCTGTGTACTAACATATTCACTGTCTCCAATGAATGGAATAAGCTCTCTACTTAAACCTCTTCAAGTACTAACCATAGATTCTTAATTGTATTGGGGATATTCCTTTGTATCTATCTTTTTGCATTTCATGCAGCATGAATCTGTGGTTCAATACTACAGAACAAATTTTCTTATGTGAATCGCTTGCCAATGGGTGTGTTATATGAAATGCAAAATAACAGAATCAGTAATAAATTTCCAATGTAATATTAAAATGAATGCATCTGTTGTATCTAAATGGGGTTACAATAAAAGTTGCTTCAAATTTCAAGGCTTTAACTAAATAAGACACTTGAGGGTATAACAAATGAATAATAACAAAAACTATGATGCTCTTACCATATACTTTTTATTTAATTATTTAAGGTACCTGTTACAGTAGTCTTGTAATGACATTACACTCTTTTTTTAAACAGACACGGCAGCCTATATTCGTTCAGCTGCTTCATGCAGCTTTTAAAGTTTCACAATGTCCGTGGCTAAACGCTGGACAAAGATTTAACGTGGAGAATTGCATACGAACATTGTCTGAAGTGGGTAAGCAAACATTCTTCTGGTATTTGATGATGAATTCTTGCTCTTGGTTGTGTCCACAATAAATAAAAGCTAAATGTTGTTTCAATTATCAGCCAAAGGCAGAGGCATAGCAATTCCAACCGACCTGGAGAGTCAAGTTGCCTCTATGTTCAATAAAGCTGCAATGCTCAGCAGGCAAACGAGCAAATGGCTTCAAGCTGCGAAGCAACCAAAGATAGAACGCACACAAAGTCAGGTAATAAACATTCATTGATTAAAAATCATCCAAGATTTCATCAATTTTTCTATCAAACATATCTATTTTAATATATGAATACAACTGACATAATCTCTGAATACGTAGAGTGATTTAATTTGTGAGGAAGATAGTACAACTCAGGTAAAAGTCATTCATAAATCTCTGCACCTATAACTGTAGTATAGTGTAGGAAAATGATCAACAAGTAGTATAGAATTATTAAGGAGTACACTGTATGAATAAAATTAATATTTTTGATATAGCAAAGATCAAATGAATTAAAGTATATATACTTCTTTTTATTTTTTTTTCCTGCTTTTGTAGCAAATGAAATATAGCATTTGGCTTTATAATTAATTTACATTAAGCTAGAGTGATAGAAGAAATAATTATATAAGAATGTAAATACTCTCACACTGTGTATTTTTATTTAGCTAATGCGTTTGGATCGCAGTATCATAGAAGGTTTACAAGACATAGTGTCATTGTTGGAAGAGCAATTGAAACCACTAGTTCAATCAGAGTTGTCGTTATTAGTGGACATACTCTATCGGCCAGAATTACTGTTTCCAGCGGCGACCGAGGCTAGAAAGAGATGCGAGAATGGTGGATTCATCAAAAGGTAAATACATTTTCGCCTCGAAATTACTTCAATATATTTCTTCTTTAATTTTTGTAGATTAATCAAGCACACGGAAAAATTGCTCGAGGAAACGGAAGAAAAATTGTGTGTGAAGGTGTTGAGAACTCTCAGGGAGATGATGGCTATAGATCCCGAGTACGGAGAAAAAGTGAGTTTCGCGGAATCGCGTTTTGCATGAAGTTACGAGAGTCATTTATCATACAAGAAAGGATTCACGACATTCAGAAGAAGGGCATTCAGTTGTTTCCAACAAAATATGATTAATTAGTGGTGACAAATCCTTTAGGCATGCTTAAACGTTCACTAATCGCTTTGACATTTCAGTAATGGATACTTGGAATGCGATGTTAATGGCTGTTTTAGAGCGGACAAATCGTTCTTGTTAGTACATTGAAATAATCTGTAATGTTTCTAGTATCTTTGAAGCTTTACGAAAGTGCATTTCAATACAGACACGATGTGCGCCTACGAATACGAAGACGGTATTCTGTAGTAAGCTAAAAAGAATTAAGATCTAGCTTGGGGAGCATGCCTCGTTCGCCTAGGATTTGCTACTATTAATTAGCACAGCACCTCTGATTAAAATACATGACCGTTCCAAGTTCTAGTTGAACCTCAATCGATAAAAGATTTGTGTCTTCACGTATTTGTCTGTACTTGACGTGTTTCGTTGAAAAGCTAAATGCCCATATGTTCTGCGCACACTTTAGAATGAACGGTCACGCGGTTCTCGAGTTTCTTTAGTTTGGTATAGAAGATAAAAATATATATATAATTATGCTTCATGAGTATACCGCAAAGACATAAAATAAACAATGGGTGAGTAGGTTTCGTAGAATAGAAATGTAGGTAAAGATGTTTTCATGCTGCAAACGAAGAGCGAGGGTGTCTCGGAAGAAGAAGAAACAGAACAGAAGATCGAGTCACAAGTTGGGACCGATTCTGTTGACGAGTCTGAGACTCGTCATATGACTCAACAAGAGCGGGTAAAAATTAAAGTAGATAAGAACGGTAATTTTGTGGGCACAACGTATATCAATTGACAACATGAATATTTTACTTACATTGTTGAGAATTTATCTCACCATCACTCTATCGTGATTTATTACATTATCTGTACAAATTTTCGATATTAAATATTTTTCATTTCTATATAAAAGTGCATACACGCTTAGGACATTGATAAACAAAATATTTTGAAATCACATTGAATATGTGTGTTTCTCATATGATGAAAGTGTATATTTATTAGCTGCTTGCAACAAATTACTTTTATTACACGATTCATTTAATGAAATTTGCTTAAATAAAAAACATAATGTACGTTGTGTAGGTATATGATGCATGCGCCTGATAAATTTTATTATATTCACTTTAATTCATTCCTTACTCTATCATCTTCTTGTATATCTTTTTACTAATTATAAGTATAATATAGGTATGTAATCTCGTCTTTCGAAATAATTCTGATTTATTATCAGAGATTATTTATTTTTTTTTCTTTCAATATAAATAATTAGATATTTAAGTAAGTATTTATGTAAGTTGAGTACCTTCAACTTAACGTGAATGAAGATTTATGAAAACTTTTTTAGTTTAGATAGAGTTTAGAAATAGTATGACGTTTTAAATATGTACATATACTTTTATTCCAGATAGAGTGTACCAATACGTCTGTAGACTTTTCTTTACCACATACGTTATACACATTTTTAATTAGTAATAGGGACAACAATGTAGATCTTAGAAATAGAAATTTAAATAATTAGTTAGTGTTGTTATTGCTATTATACAAATACTACAAGTACACTGCTAATAAAATATTATAGTTGCTACTCCCTTACATTCAATACATTTTTGAACACATAATTAATCAAGTTTACGTGTAATTTTTACTTAACTCTTTGCATTTGTCCTTAAGATTTCCAATTGTGCATTCTGAAATATATAAACAACATTTATCATTTAAATATGATTGCTTCAGTGTTCTCTTACACTTCATTGATATGTATTTGTACAAATTGGATTCAAGAGTCTAAGATATCAATCAACAGATTATAAATTGCACAAATTTCTATTGTTTTCAATGCACAGGGTATGTAAATACACAATTTCGTTGTTTCTATTATTGAATTAACAATTAGGCAGATACTACACATACGATGCACTGGTATTCCCTTGAAGACATTGAATTTTTATCAATCTTTATGGCACGATGTATTGGTACATCTCAATTAATCAAAATCTGTTCCATTTTATTAATATACATTTCCTTTCCTTCTTCCTCAGGGAGATGCGCTAAGAAACAATCTCTTGACTCGATACTTTGGGAAGTCTTTTCTTCAGAAGCCAGAAAATGTAGAAATTGGAGTTTCTCATGCTGCCCCAGTCACTCATGGACCAGGAGGTATAAATTAATTTTACAAAAATCAAACATTTGTTTAATTGCAGAGAATAACACTTAACCTTCTTCCAGCTAAACTTCTAAGTCGTGCAGGTCGCACGTTACACGAAATCCAGAGCCATCTTGACCGTGAAGGAGCCTCGGATTTGGTAGTGGAATTAGTAATTAAAAGCGTGCACTCTCCAAGCATATTTGTAGAAGCTATTGAGCTTGGTATTGCACTGTTAGAAGGGGGAAATCCCATTATACAGAAGAGTGTGTTCAATAAATTAATGGGAGGTGACCTAAGTCAATCATTCTTCAAGGCAAGCCATACATTACATCACCCACTTCTACTACTCTGTAAACATTACACAAATCAATAATTTAAAAAATACAACTTTAGGTATTTTATGACAAGATGAAGGATGCACAACAAGAAATTAAGTCTACTGTTACAGTGAACACTTCTGACATAGCAGCCAAAGCTCATGAAGATAAAGAACAGAACAAAGAAATAGAGAAGATATCAAAAAAACGTACTTCAGGTATGATGAAACAGTATTTCCATGATTTGTCTCTGTATTTACCTCTGCATTGGGTGCTTTTGTAGGGAAACCCAATGGAATTGTGATAACTGATGAACTGCGAGAGGAATTGAACCAAGCAGCGTCGTCCACGGTACAAGCATACGCGAATGTACGGAACCTCGCTTCCGGTGAAGATGCAACGAACAACGCGGCGCTTGGAAACGCGTTGGAGGACATGATAGCCGAGAAACTGGAGAGGCATCGCGGTGGAACAACAGGTGCAGAGAGGGACGAGGGACAACTGAGCGCAAAAGTTTTAGTAATGCAACCAATACTGCGTTTCCTGCAATTGCTATGCGAGAACCACAACCGCGATTTGCAGGTACCTCTTCATCGAGTTCGTTGTTTCTCCCAACCCAATAATTATATTAAAACGCTGTATTGTTTTTATAGAACTTCCTGCGCAATCAAAACAACAAGACCAACTTTAACCTAGTATCTGAAACGCTCATGTTTCTGGACTGCATCTGTGGCTCCACGACTGGAGGATTAGGCTTATTAGGGTTGTACATAAACGAATACAACGTTGCGTTAATTAATCAGACTTTGGAGACGTTGACTGAGTATTGTCAGGGACCATGCCACGATAATCAGAACTGCATCGCAACTCATGAATCCAATGGATTAGATATAATAACTGCCTTGATCCTGAACGATATCAATCCCCTGGGGAAGACTAGGATGGACCTGGTGTTGGAGTTGAAGAACAACGCTAGTAAGTTGTTACTGGCTATCATGGAGAGCAGAGGCGACAGCGAGAACGCGGAGAGGATTATGTACAACATGAATCCCAAACAGTTAGTAGATGTTGCGTGTAGAGCGTTCCATCAGGAATCCTTGGATGATGATGGAGACATTGATGATTCCTCTACTGATGGCGAAGAAGGAGTGTCGCCAAAAGAAGTAATACTTTTGAGGAATAATAAATTCTTACAAAATAAAGATTCATTGATACTGAATCTTTGGATGTTAATTCTTTTCAGGTTGGACATAACATCTACATTTTATGCCATCAATTAGCACAACACAATAAGGAGTTGTCATCAATGTTGAAGCCATCTGAACTAAGTAATGCGGATCCAAAAGTCAATAAAGCACTGCAATATTATGCAACTCATACAGCTCAAATAGAGGTGCATCCTTCGTATTCGTATTTCTTGCTTTGCTCTGCCTTACACTTCTGGTACTTATCATACATTTACTTTAGATCGTCAGACACGATAGGACGTTGGAGCAAATCGTGTTCCCAATACCGGAAATCTGTGAACTCATTACTCTGGACACGAAGATCAAAGTACTCCACACCACGGAACGCGATGACCAGGGATCGAAGGTTTCCGATTTCTTCGAAAGAACCGAGGACATGTTTAATGAAATGAAGTGGCAGAAGAAACTTAGAGGTATCTTGAAGATTACTGTATTAAATTTCTTTCTTAATTTGAGTGTTTTTTAATATATGTATTTATCTCTCTTAGGACAACCAGTATTGTTTTGGATGAGCAGTTACATGTCCTTATGGAGCAATATTTTATTCAACTGTGCGGTACTCATAAATCTTATCGTAGCCTTCTTTTACCCTTTCGTGGATTCTGTGCCTAGTAAGTTTCTAGTTATAAGAAGCTTGTTCTTCAAACAGAATATTTATTTTACTCATTATTTCAGAACTAAGTTCACATTTATCCGCTCTCATCTGGACGGTGATGCTTTCGTCGGGTGTTATCGTCATTACACTACCACGAGAATCCGGTATAAGGACGCTGGTGGCTTCAACGATCCTGCGATTAATATTTTCGATAGGACCAGAACCTACGTTATGGTTGCTCGGTTTTGTTACGGTAAATTTACAAACTCGTGCATCAAAATATCTTCACAAGATTTGTGTGATTAATGAACATGCTTCTTTCAGGTTGTATTAAAAGTTGTACATCTTATAAGCATCATAGGTAATCAGGGGACTTTGACGAAGAGTTTAGAGCAGATAGTGACGAACGTTGAAATTCTGTATCATATATCGTATCTTATATTTTGCGTTCTCGGCATTTGTATGCATCCATTTTTCTACTCAGTTTTAGTAAGTGTTGAAATATTAGTGTATTTCTGTTAAATGAAACAATTACTAAACTTTTCATGTTTGTAGCTGTTTGATGTAGTATATCGAGAAGAAACGTTGCTCAATGTGATCAGATCTGTTACGAGAAACGGAAGATCCATTATACTCACTGCTGTACTGGCATTAATTTTAGTTTACATGTTTTCTATCATCGGATTTATGTTCTTTAAGGATGACTTCTTAGTGACAGTTGATGAAGATATTGTATGTGAGTAGAAATTTTAAGGTGATGCTGTATAATTGTGTTGTATCAAGTATTGTATGATATTTTATTAATTATTCTTATCAATTAGCATCATATAGTAAAGGAAGCACAGAAACATGCGATGCTACGGGAAATGAAAAATGTGAGGCAACGGAAACTGTATCTCGATACATTCGTGAAGGTACAACATTACTTCTTTTTGGACAAATATATTTGTATACACATAAATTAACATTTTCTGATTGAATAGTTAACGAGAAAGATAGCCAGGCGGAAGTAATTAACGTTGGCGGGGAATTCAAGGAACGGGCATGCGATTCTCTGGTAATGTGTATCGTTACAACCCTAAATCAAGGTTTGAGAAATGGCGGCGGCATTGGAGACATATTACGGGCACCTTCCAGTACTGTAAGTACCCAAATAAAGAAAATGAAACAATATAATGATTAATACCAATGTTAATCACATTGCAGGAACCGTTGTTTGTTGCCAGAGTCGTCTACGATTTACTATTCTTCTTCATTGTAATAATTATAGTTCTGAATCTCATCTTTGGTGTGATCATTGATACATTCGCCGATCTCAGATCGGAGAAACAGCAAAAGGAATTGATTTTGAAGAACACCTGCTTCATTTGCGGTACATATTCAATTTTTGTCTATACATTTTCTTTCCTCATTTATTATGAATGATATATCTTCTACAGGACTGAACAGATCATCGTTCGACAACAAAACCGTGTCGTTCGAGGAGCACGTGAAACACGAGCATAACATGTGGCATTATCTGTACTTCATCGTTTTAGTGAAAGTGAAGGACCCCACAGAATTTACAGGGCCTGAGTCTTACGTGTACGCCATGGTGAAGGTAATAGTCCATAGAGCTTTAAAAAATTGAATCGTGCTTAAACTTTTAAGCTCTGTGTACTTTTTACAGGACCGAAATCTTGATTGGTTCCCGAGATTAAGGGCCAAATCGTTGGCCGCGGACGAGGGGGAGGGCGAACAAGTAGAGTTAAGGAGCTTACAGTCTCAATTAGAATCCACGCAGCAATTAGTGAAGTGTTTGTCTCAGCAACTTACCGAGCTTCGTGATCAGGTAAATTAATACAAATTCCTTTAATTATATTTAAGAATATTTGTTGATTTGTTTAATAAATTATCATAGATGACGGAGCAACGAAAGCAGAAACAACGGCTAGGCCTTTTGAATTCTGCGTCCGCATTTTTACAGACCGTACCCACGTAAATCACTAAAATAAGTATACTTCAGGATTTTATTTTTAATTACTCACGAATCTCAATTTGATACTCCAACGTAATATTTAATGCATAAGTTTGTGTGTTCTTGAGAAGCATTTAAAGACATTGGGAAAGAAGCACCATGAAAGTAACACGACACGTATCGTGCAGGTCTGTTCCTAATTTCGAAGAGAATAATTTTCATAGGATAGCATAGATAATATTAATTTTGCTTGTTTCGTTAGATAGAAAAATCACGTGGTAAATTACGTTAGGTAAACAGAAAGAAACTTTTAGTCTCGTTCAAACAATTTTCGTTGGTACGTGTTACTTAAATTTAAAAACCGCGCGAATGGGACGTATGATACTATGAATGTAACATATCTAAAGTTTTTATTGAGGTTTTAATATACCTGCTGCCTGTTTAAAACGGGTCTTTAAGAATGTTGAAGCTTTCATCCATGTAATGGATTTGTAAAATAAAATGTCCGATACTTCAATTTATACGTTAGAAAAATTCGTTCGGTCGGTTGTGTCTATAGTCTTTTAAGTTTGTAACATAGACTCACTTTTTTTAACGATCCACATTGTTTACTCATATTTTAATTAACGATCACAATAAAATTTAGGTTTTTAAATTACGCATAGACTGCGAATCTGTGTGTATAATAAGTTTTACAAACGATCAGAGTTGATGTTGAAGAGTTTTTCATTACTTCGATAATGAATATTTCTTTCAATGTTACGTTACTTTTAAGGACGATCTGTTTGTTTGTAAAAATTTTAAATAGATGGGTATTATTCGAATACCCTGTGAATTAAAAAGAACGCAATAGGGAATAAATGGACGAGTGATTGATAGGTAATTAAATGTCATAAAGTTTCACAGTTGTCTATTTTCCTTATGTCTGATGCCAGTAAATAGATAAGTCGACGATGTAAGAAAATGAGAAAGGGTATGTGGATAAGCGATCAAAATGGAGAACCAATCGTGTAGATTCTTATGTTATTGCTCGTAAATATTTATAGGGAATCAATGTCAATAAATATCGTTATTTAGTTCTATGAGAATAGATGAATAGCAAGAGGTAATTCTTATATTTAAAGTATCTTTGATGGAAATATCTTGAAACTATTATTATTATGAACCGAGGACACTGTTAAGCATCGTGTGCAGTAGGGGATTATGTTTTTCATTGGTTAAAATATATTTTCCATTAACATGTTGACCTTAGATAATGTTCAACACTCTTGTCTCTCTGTAACATTTATACATATATGTATATGAATATATATTGTATGTTGATAATTTTGTTTTTAATAGCGAAACTGAATGTAATGTATATACATATCTCTTATTGAATGTTATTCACAATTTCTGTGACTCGTATGTATTTAAAAGTACAATAATTTACAACTCGAAATGTTATTTCCTTCGGTACCAAACTTTACGAGATGTTTATTACGAGTTTATTTAAGATTTTTATCGTACATCCGAAGCAAAAGAATCACAAACGTGTTACCTCTAAATGTACATGTTTCATCTTCCGATTCTAAAATGTATAAATATGTAGATTGTATTAAAACTTGTATGTGAATAAATTGTTCTTTTTTTATCAAACTGACTGGTTCGTGTAGATTTAGAAACATTTATAGTAAGTAGTCATTATGATCTTATACATATATCACAGCCCGCGCCGTCAGTGTAGCGTCAAGCCTAGTCGCCTTGGGACAAGCGCCTCGGTAGAACAAGAAGCGTTAAGTCCTGGGATCATCTAATTTGAATAGTAGAAAGATAAAACATTGTATTATTATAAAATAATGAATTTAATATCGTTCAAGCTTTATTTTTCAATTGTTTTAAAGAACAACTGAGGACGGTACATGGGGTGTTACCGACGAAATTAGCGAAACAGAAAATTGTGTTTTTTCAAAAACCAGGCCACTTTTCGGATAAACTAAAGTTATAGAGACATTTATAACAACAAAATATTTTATGTAATGGTGTTAAAAAGCCGATTTTTAATAAATTAATTTTTACCGACTTTTTATTTTACCCCTGGCGCCACCTGCGAACAAAGTGCTGAAACTGCTCAAAAATTGACAGGAATCTGCCGTACCTACAATGATTATTTTTTAAGAAAATAATTTTTTGCTGTTTTCGCGTGTTTGAAGCATCTAATCGCTTCTATTTTACACTAATTATCGATTCCAATTGTCCGATTAATCCTAGAAGCCCGAAATATTGAAATATTAAAGATTAAATGTTAGACTTCTGAAACATCGTTAAAAATGGCGGGCTTTTCAAAATGAGTAATGTACTATTTTGATATTTCTTAATTAAATTCCTTATAAAGGTTTATTAATTAAACTTCTGCTTTAATTATTAAACTAGAAGAACTGGTGTATAATTTCTGATTGTTTCAATAAGAGAAAAACCTACATTTATGTCTTTTCTTCATTAATATAACTTTTAAAGTTGTATAATAAACGATTCAAAGCTATTAACATGGATATCGTTGTAATTTTATCATTTTCAATGCTTTCAGTACGATTGTGTACAGCATTTTATTAATTTAAGATGTTTTTTAAGCTGTAAAAAATTAATAGCTTTGGGGAATACTCTGCTACTATTATAAGTGCTCAAAAATCACTTCTGTAGTTCTTAAATGAAGGTTTTTCGTTTATCTAAACTATCAGAAATTATACACGAGTTCTCCTAGTCTCATAATCAAGTAGGAATTGAATAAATAAACTTTTTTAAGGAATTTAATTAAGAAAATTTCAAAATGACACATTTCTCATTTAAAAAGCCCGCCATTTTTAACGATGTTTCGGAATTCTCAGTCGGTAATTATTGAGTAGTTTCAGCACTTTGTTCGCAGGTGGCGCCAGGGGTAAAAATAAAACTCGGTAAAAATTATTTTATTAAAAATCGGCTTTTTAATACCATTACATGAAATATTTTGTTATTATAAATGTCTCTATAACTTTAGTTTATCCGAAAAGTGGCCTGGTTTTTGAAAAAACACAATTTTCTGTTTCGCTAATTTCGTCGGTAACACCCCATGTACCGTCCTCAGTTGCTCTTTAAAAAAATTGAAAAATAAAGCTTGAACGATATTAAATTCATTATTTTATAATAATACAATGTTTTATCACGAAAAATTGATTTACAATAGTCTGAACCTCGAATAACTCATACTATTAATTATTGTAACGCAACGATTAAAAATTATACATCACAGCCCGCGCCAGGTACGCCGATGCACCAGCGAGAGGAAAGACTCCGCGAGAGCGTCACCCCTCTCACTCGCACCAACCAAGTCTACGCATACGCTAATGCGTAAGAGGGAGAGAAAACTCGTTCGCCGATCGGACCTCTCACTCCCTCAATGTGCGAGAGAGTGAACACCGTATATGTAGCTACGTTGAACAAGCAAGTGGGCGACCTAAGCGGACATTGCGCGTGTGATTGGCTCGCGTTTAATGCACGATTCGTGGAAATTTACTCTACTATAGCACCGAATCGTGCATTTAAGCGAACAATATAATGTAATTCGATTTTTTAACTTGTTAGAACTCCGAAAATGATTATTTATATCAAACAACGTCCGTTTTTTACAATATTCTAATGACGCATTATACATAGATTAATGAAGCTTCAAATGCCTCATACATACACGATATTGCAATTTAAGGCGCCGCTACTCTTATCAATATCAAAATATTGATACATAATTATTTTGTAACTATTTTTCTAATCATCGGATGGTAACAACTACAAAACACGCTAACTTCGAATTAAATTGTAATTTGTAAACGAACAAGAGTCAATACACTCCTGAGTGCACGATTGCGCGCGTGCTTGATCTTGGCGGCTGTCACGTTCTGTCAAGCCTGGTCGTCAGCCCGTGCTCATCAGCCATGCTGTATGTAACTGTAAAAAATATAAATTCTGACAATTAAGTGTACCCCGGTGTGGTTTCGAGCTTTTAGAAAAATCGACGGCCCGTGATCACGATCAAACATGTACCGTATCTTTTCCGATCTAACAACCGATACGGGTGTGTCTACGCGCGTGTTCCGATACGTGACCAAGTATGTCAGTCAGTTTGTAAAAGTGCGAGTGTCTCGTAACCGTAGCAAGCATTGAATTACCAATAGTTAAAAATCTCCTAAACGATGTCAGCTGACATCCTGCAGGATAAGAATGTGGCCTTGAACGGCAAGAATGACGTACCGGTCGTCTCTCAGCCCACTATCAGGAGTGGACTTAGAGTGTACAAGATCGTTGTTTTGGGCGATGGTGGTGTTGGTAAATCAGGTACAACAATTTTTTTTATTATCTCACACTTGAGAAATTTATCGAGTTACATCTATATACATTGTGCAAAATGTTTTTTCAGCTGTCACTCTACAGTTTGTCAGTCACAGCTTTCTTGATTACCACGACCCAACTATAGGTAAGAGTTTATTTCATACAAAGCGTTTCAATGTAAGCCAATGTCTTTGGGAGCATTTCTTTCTTAGTGTTTTTTAGCTTTCAGGGTAATATACAATTTAATATTCTTTATAATTAACAGAGGATTCGTATCAGCAACAAGCAGTTATAGACGGTGAGGCTGCACTTTTAGACATACTGGACACTGCTGGACAGGTTGGGATCAATTATCACAGAACAGAATTTTATAGGAAATAAGGACTGTTGTTTTATAGTTTATTACATGTATTATACTTTTTTGTGTACAGGTGGAATTTACAGCTATGCGTGACCAATACATGAGATGTGGAGAGGGTTTCATGATATGTTACTCTGTGACTGATAGACACAGCTTTCAGGAAGCTCTGGAATATAGAAAATTAATAACAAGAGTAAGGGCTAACGAAGACATACCGTTGGTATTAGTTGGCAACAAATTTGACTTACAACATCAAAGAAAGGTAGAACATTATTATTTATGATTTATTCAATTTTGTTTGTATGATTGTTGCATTGTAGGTAACCACTGAAGAGGGAAAAGCACTCGCTGATCAGCTCGGTTGTCCATTTTACGAAACATCCGCTGCACTTAGACAATTTATAGACGATGCATTTTATTCGTTAGTTAGACAAATTCGAGCTAAAGAGAGATCACGAAATTCAGTACGTAAACATAGTCGATGGTGGCGGCTCCGATCGATCTTTGCCTTTATTTTTAGAAGAAAGCAAAGACACGTGAACAATCACCATTATTCACCTTAAGTGTAGCCATTTTAAAAATATCCTTTTGATAGTATGATTTTTTAATTGACACAATACGGCAGCATAAAACAATTCGAAGATCTATAGATTACAACGAACAAAATTTTTAATGATTTCGTTTTGAAATTTTATGATAGTCCTCCACTGTAGGGACTAATTCACTAACATCTCACTGCCTTATCTTTAACCCCGTTATATTTTAAAACACAGCAAACGATGCATAAAATCTAGCTTGCAGTTCATCATTTTTATCATAGATATGGCAACATTTACAAAAATCATATTTGTTACTCAAAAGGAGGAATACGATCATGATTTGTTTCTAGGGAAAATAATATTTAACACGGCAGTAATAGTATTGTCTCATTGTCTCCAGATACGATATTGTCTTCGTCATTATTTATTAAAAAGGCTGTTGACATTATTTATAGTATATTTTACAGAGTAGAGTATTTAAAAATTATAATCGAACGCCTAATTCTCATAGGAATAGTTTATTTATATTCCGTTTAAATTTAACATCTCGTATCTCTTTCTAGACATAATTCAAGTTTTTGATTTACTCAGTTAAAATTATTACGTTACACGACCAAAGAATTTAATGTTTAATATTTTAATATTTAACGAAGTATTAAGCGAAGGATTTTGCAAACGTGAGATGAAAAAAAAAGCTTTATAAATACTAATTGTTATACTGTCCTAATTATCGGTACGAAGTTAAAAGTTGAAATTTATTTATGCCAATTTCATTTTTACAGGAATAAGGATTACGAATGATTTAAATGTTAAATCAGAAGTAAACCATTGAAAAAAAGTATATAAAAGTTATGATAATTTATAAAGTTTACAAATGTTACATATTTGAGAATCGCACAAAGTAAAGAATTAAAAAAAGAGAAATATTTTACGACCGAAAAGCAAAGATATTTATAAAAAAAATATATATTTTTATGTTTAGTAATCGAACGAATAATACTTTTATTTAATCTCGTATTTTTAAAATGGCTCCTAAACAAAAAAATCGAATTTTTAAGGTTAAAATACAACGTACAACTAATAGATTATATTTTTACGATTTTTAATGTTTGTTTTTTTTTTTTTTTTGAAATTTTTAACTATATATATATTTAACGCGCAGCTTCTGAATACGTGATTTCATTTTTAGGGTAGAGAGGAAAAGTATACAATTAATAAATAAATTAAGTTTTGATTATATATTAATAGGATGATACTTTAAACAATTGCCAGATATTAAAGCAAATCTATAAATGGCAAGTAGTCATCGTATACAAAAAAAAAAAACTGGTTAAACGTAAGTTTAAACGTCTAGTCGTTACTTAATGTTTCCTAGTCAAACTTTGCATTTTGTTACACATAGAAATGATTTACAGTTTACACGATGCAGTTATAAATTTTCGATTAAAAAACACGCTTTAAACGAGATCGTTTACGTTTTATCATATCTTAGAAAATATTTACACATGTTAGTATTATAATTGTTATAACATTTTATAAATAGTTTACTACCGAGAAGTTTTGATAATTAACATTTAATCCATCACTAGCGAACGTAACAATCAAGACTATTTTATTTTTTAGAGTAACTATAGAGATATTGTTATCAACGATGATAATAATTTGCATAATATATGTCAAGATAGCTTTGTACCTATTGCAGTAAAAAAGAGTATTAATAAATATAAACGAATTATATGTAATAATCGAATATGTAACGACGCAGAGCCTGTACATGTATTATGTAAAATGTGTTTGTATGTAAAGAAAAAAAAAACTACCATAGGTGCTTTGTTCATAGAACATCATACAATTTCGTGTTATATTTTTTAAGTCAACAGAAACAAAAAATAGAAATGTGATGGCGATTAATAATATTAAATGTAAAAAAATACAATTTAAAAAAAACACACATTTTACAATGACAATACGATATAACATAATGCAAACATATGTGCTCATTCATCAATACTGAGCAATAAATTTGATATGATTGGAATAAATTCATAGAAAATTAATATCATGTATAAATTGTAAATGTAAGTCACTGATTGGAAATGACAAAAAAAAAATATACATTGCAAACATATTCAAAATATATGATCTGATCTACAATTATATCGTTTTATAACATTAGTTATTACCTATTAAGCTCCATAGATTTACGATATCACGCTTTGATTAAACATTAAACTATTGTATGTACTATTGTTTCGTTAAGGATAAATTCATAATATATTAATTATTATACAAAAAAGATTCCTTTTTATTTGTAGGGTAAATACAAAATAGAATAAAAAGTATTAATTTTAAGTAAATATAATTATTTACCTTAGCTATAGCAATTATATATTGACCTATGTAACTTTAAGCAAGAAAATAATTTGTTTATAATAAAAAAAGGTCCAATATTTCGATCACGATAAAAACGATAGATAATATTCACATTTAACAATAAAAATAAACTGATGAATTGTGTAAAGTATTAAAAATATTTTTTGCATTAAGAAACATAATTCTATTATATTTAATAAATGTTTGACACATATTTATTAGTTACTATAAGAAATTTTTATATTATTTATTTATCAGTTTTCACTGACTTGTGTTTTCATTTGTTGATCTCTGTCGCTTTCTATTGCATTGCCATCTGTAGATCCTGTATTCTCTTGTTTATTGTTTCCTAAATAAACAACAGCCAAAGTAAAATTATTTTAATTTTTATAGTCATTCTTAAAAGAAATTACGTGCATTTATAAGTAAACTTAACGATCAGTAAACATCAAATTATAATGATCTTGAATTCTTAAGCTATAATTACCCATTTTATCGAATTCTTCTAATTCCGGATTGCCCTGTACTGTGCCTTCGTTGGAAGCATTATTTTTTGACTGTTTCGGACTTGTCTGAGCTGAAAAGTCATGTAAGCTAAATTACTAATCTAAAATAAAACAGTGAATATGTTTCTGAAAGTTTTTAATTTCAGTTTAGTGTACAAATTTAACCATTGTTAAATATCACTTTAAAAATTCTGGGATTAGTACAGCCTTCACCTATTAGTAGTTGATGTATATTACTAACAAATATACATAATGCATTTTAATTTTGAGATTCGTTTGATTGCAAATGTAAGTTTTACATTATTTATAATACAATGTTTATTATAGATTTTATCATATAATTTATCATAGTTAAAAACTGATTTCCTCTCCAATACTTTATCTATTGATATTAGTAAACCACTCTTTTCATATAAATCAGATAAACAATGTAATATATTTAGTAACCAGATCAACTGATTCGCATTAATACAAATCTAACTATAAATGCATAAAAAGTACAATGACTCTGTATACAGAATTGTTTAGTGCTGCTTTATTTGTGTGGCAATCTTCTTTTCTCCTGCGACAGGAGAAAAGTATCACTACCTTTCAGCATTGTAACTGAGAAGCGAGGACTTAGGCGCACAGCGCCAGGCGGATCTGATGGAAGAATTGGGATTCCATGGTATTTCAAACCACGCTGACCAGCTAAGCTTATTCTTACAGCTGACTCCGGAACAGGACCCAACTGAGACTTGTTAATTACTGGTCTTGCAGCTAAATTGGCAAACCGCCAGAATATCACATAATACTAAATCAATTGGTGATATGCAGAAGTGAAAAAAAAAATGCAAGTTGCATAAATACTACTATTGATACCCCAAATATGTTAGGATTACATTACTATTCCAGAAGCTGCTATAATTTAAATAACTGAAGTGTACCCTTATTAATTTTTAAAGGCATCAAAATAAACAATTTAAACAATTCCAGGTAATTTTAAATACATAAGAATGTAAAACAAACTAAAATTTAAAGAGTATTTAAAAGTGTTTCAACTTACACTGAGTGGTGATTGGACTTTTCCTCTGAGGAACTGTATTGCACGTAAGCTTAAGCTTATCAAGATCATCCTTTAGCTACAAAGGGTTTTAATGATTAAAATCAGATCATAAAATGAAATCATATACTCAATCTTATTTTATACCTGATCTACTTCTTCCTGCAGCTTTTTGTTCTCATCTCGTTTTGCATCTAGTTGCGTATCGAAAGTTTCCTTTTCTAGTCTTAAAGTTTCTAATGTTGCAGATTTAGTAGCATCTAACTTACTTAATGAATCCAGTTCACCTTTACAGATATTAATAGAATCCTCCAACTCATCATTCTTTTTCTTCAGATACGCTTGCTGTTCCAAACGTACACGAAGGGAGGCCACTTCACTTTCTGCATGTTTGAACCTTTGTTCTAAATTCCCTCGTAGTGTGACACATTGATCCCTTTCTTCAGCACTGAAAAATTTTTGTACAAAACATTAGTACACGATAGTTAAACTTTAAAATAAGTTTACTAAGTGTTACAAGTAAATGTAAAATGTCAATTCAAATGAGGATAATGTTGTATCAATACCTGATTTTAAGTTGTTCGTTCAATTCATCGATTTGCCTAACTAATTCAATATTTTCAGAAGATAAAGTCCACCAGTTGCAGATGAGCATTAAACAGGCGACGAGAAGTCCTCCGACAAGGAGGGGAGGACATCGGCCTCCTCCGACTCTCATACTGTCAATTCCCATTCCTTATTTAATTGTACCCTGTTCAATAGACACACATGTGTAATTTAATTCACACGTGCACGAAAAAAAAAAAATCAATCTCCTCTGAGTGTCACTCTTGTTCTATACGAGAGACAAGTTGAAAAAGGATAAACAATTTATTATCAGCTGTCACGTCGCATTGCGTGTGATTAACTTGAAATAATATTTTAACAAAAATAACACTCTTTTTAACCTTCTACTTGTACGCGAATATTTTAAGGTTTCTTCGAAATAATTTTTTTACGAAACAAAACTGCACTCGATGCATGTGGGCGTATACGAGGTACACACTACCGGTATCGATACCAGTATATACGCACTTTATCGGAAATTATAGTGAATCGCATTATATACGAATTTACGATGATTCTTTAACTCACGTCGAAAGATTTCATTTATGTATCGGTAACCGAAACGATTTCGATTCAATGCGGTATATTCATCGCGCTGGAATAAGTGGTAGTGACAACTGGTGACGACTAACCACCGTAATCGTACACAAGCATTAAGATTATATGAATACACGCACACCAACGTGCATCGATGATAGTCCGTATATGCACATTATATCACGTACACGAATACATATTCATTAATGATACACTGGATAGGCTATCAAGTGCATGGAAACAGATACGGTTTCCACAGGATACTGCCTTTTTTCTTTACCTTATCCTCAGAGGTTTTATTTTTTTACGACGTTACCCTGCGATGCATCCGTTAGGTAGTTTTCCTTGCGATTAAGCAGGTGTATGTTTTATATAAAGTATAATTTATTAGTATCGTAAATGACGTACGAAAGTATGGACAAATATTAAACATCTTCGGCAATTAACATTTAAGAATAACACTCGTCATTTAAAGTCATAATAATACAATCTTTCGTACGGCATAACTTTCGTTTCTCCTTTATTGCAAATTAGAATGAAATGAATGAATCATTTAATTATAATTCGAGAAGAAATCATGATAGATCGTAAAATTAATTTGGCGGAAGTGCCTCGTCATTTTGGCGCGTTAATTCATTATCTCTCGGAGTTTGAAAATATATTCTCAAACTATTCTTTTCTGTTATTAACAAACATGCATATTTACTTATAAAACTATAATTATAACAAATGTAAGTATTTACGTAACATAAATAGGTAGGAAATAAAAATTTGTAACCACGAAAGGCAGAGTAAAACGTTGCGTTTGCGCAACATAAATATTAACCCCTCGAATGGCGGACCATGAAGGGAACTAACAATTTAAACTGATAAGTTAGCGATGAGTCTTGAACAGTTATTTAATCGAAAAATGAGATAATCGTAATCCTAATGATTAAAATTACAACTTGCCATACTATGTACGTCCATATTCACTGTGAAAATTCAAACTGTAGAGAAAAGGTTCGTTTGCAAGGGAACCCTGTACGAACAAACGCGCAATAAGTTTACATACATTTATTCTGTTTCTCTTTGTTACATATAATATATGTTTTTAGTTAACCCTACCATTGAAGAGAATCTATAGTTGAATAGAGTGAAAAATAGCGCGATCACGCGATGAACCGAAACGCCGCTCCTAGGGGGATCCCCGGACGTTCAAATCCATCGTGACACGATTCACTGAAAGGATATACTGGTTCAAGAAACAGGCGAAACTATTTTCAACTAATTCATCGTCGTATGTAATAATAACGTAAGAAGAAGAAGACCGTACAAGCATGCAAAGTCGTTTTTTTTTTTGGAAAGTAATTTCTGCCGGTAGTCCAACTATTTCTTTTTCTTTTTTTTTTTTAACATACACATCATTCTCTCCAAATTACAATTAACTCGACGCATTCTTTTATACCTTTTTTTTTCGCAAAAGTACACGACTGAAAATAGCTTCTCAACGCTCTCTCGTACCGTCGTTTCTTTTTTTCCCTGATATACAAATGTCCTATGTATGTGATGTACAGCCTTAAAATCGAAATAAGAATATTCAAAATCGTTTGTATCCTTAATCGAATACGAACCAGTCGATGTTGATTCTCTTTATTATCATCTGGTCACGCGTATTAATTATACGTATTTCATACGTTTATTTTCTTTTTTAAAGAAACGACCGTATGGTCGCTCGTGATTTAGGCAAATCGTTACTGGTTCCATCATCGTCGTCCCACGTTTTCAGCGACTTTGCCTGTACGCGCGAACGAAAAGATAAAATATATGATAAATGTAATATGTGTGCTATTCCAGACATTCCATTTCGCGATTATGTATATGTGTGTGAGAGTGTACACAGGGTGTTCCCTAATTGGCGCAGTTTAGAACAGGGTGGAAAACTAGGTCGAAGACGTAGAATAACATTGTTTTAATACACGAGTTCATTTTAAACTTCGATTAAATGTATTTACAAGAATAAATAATAGTTGAAACAATTACCAGTAAATCAAAGTAAAGTCACCTCAGCTAATTTTTTAAATTACTAATTGCTGGAAAATTATTTTAATTCATGAATTTTTTCATTAATACTTTAAAAACTTTCCAAACTCAATTTTCTCAAGGACGAAGGACCGAATAAAAAATGTTATTACACACTTTCGACTTATTTTTTCACCCAGAACCACCAGTTACGGAACAGCCTGTACGTGTCATCGTTAATGCGAATGTCGATCACCCAGTCCTCCCTCTTCCTTTTCTTTTTTACGTCCTAAATCTAGCATCGCGGATGTTCGAAATTTCCGGAACACTTTGAGCTAGACGTGGAAAAATAATCTATTGTTGCAAACGTCGTACGATAGAAGTCCGCACACTCGTACGTATTTACATACATACATGTACACACGGGACACGTACCACTACAATTTATCTTTTTTCTTTTCTTTATATAATATTTAGTCTAAAAAGGATCGACGATCGTGCTGCTTCGAAATTAAAAACGACGAAGAGAGGGGGAGAAACGTTCGAAAAGGCGTACACCGGATCCTTTTAACTAGAGGGGGAGGTTGATCTACTAGTTCCATTCGTGAATATGAATATCATTAGCACTTATAACAAACATAATGCATCGATCTCATTACGTTTGATTAGGTTTGATTGAGTTTGAGCAACCTGGTGATTCTATAAAATATCTCGAAATTACGATACTCATACAGCACCCTTTTTCGAAACAGCATAATTGTCGACGAATCAATTTATTTTATATATATATATGTATATATTAAATGAAAATATCGTATGGAGCACTTCGTGCCTGTTCAGAATTCACGTGCAACGAAACACGTGGCAGTAACATCGAGATTACGTAGAAACATTGCACTTTCTTCGTGAAAAATACTCGTCGGAGATGTAGGGGGTTGCTTTTACGAAACTATTCGTGGAAAAAATGGTAACTTCGCAGTGTATCGTTTTTCAACACGTTGATTGCCATCAGGGATTACCGAAAGTGACCGATGTTCGTAGAATTGATTAATTGACACACGTTGATTGCCACCCCGAAGCTGTTGAAAATTAGATAGTGGTGTTATTTTTGACAAATTTTATCTACTATTTTTACAATATTTTGTCATTTTAATGAGTGAAAGAATTTTTATAATGTGGGGGATGGGAAATTTAAATAGATATCGTTAATTAAAGGTAACAACATACTGAAATCTTAAATTTGAAAATTAATTGTTTGTACTTTTAATAATTACCTCCACCACCGTAAAATTACGCTCGTCTTGCACTAAATTAAAATTTACGTCCATAGTATTTGGTTTGACGAAAATATGGCATTCCCTTTGTACCATTCAGATATGATTACACATTAAAACATAAAAAGTTACTAGCATTAGTGATGTATACCGTAATCAGAGAATTAATGATAATTAATAATAGTTAATCTAGAAACTTGCAGTAATTTTATCATAAAATTTGAAGAGTACTTAAGGGATTAATTTGTCTCGCCACCCCTCGTCCCTTTTCACTTTGACAGTCAACGCGTTAAATAACGTTTCGAGTGTTTCGATAAAAGAGAAATAAAATCTTGAAGATACCCTTTTCCTCTACATATATATAGATACATCTGACCTATGCATTAAGAAACGATGTTAAATGTCGATTCCCTCGCGTACACGGTTAATTCTCTCGCTTGTTTCTCTCTCTTTTCGCAGTCGATATGGTGAACGAATGCAAGATGATTCCATGGAATCGCTCTTCTCTCTCGGTACGTTTAAAAGGTTCTTTTTCCTTTTTGTCTTTGTTCATTGTCACGATCGTGATACGCGTTCGTGGATGCGTATCAAACACACGGTGTTCACAGAAGACTCGTGTGCTCTTTTTTCGTTCGCTCTCCGTTATTCTCGCAATTTTCGAAGTTGCGCGTTTCCTTCGACGGGCAACTCTTTCTTTCCTCCACGATCGACTCTAATTTACATTAACACCTCGATGGCCCGCATTTCTCCTTTTATATTTACAATTTGATGTACGAATTATACTTTTTAATTTGCAATTAAAAATTAATGATTGAATAAAATTCTATCAATAATGCCACGTTAAGTATAGAAAAAGAATCACAATGGCCATCAAAGTGTTAATCAACGCACATTAATTAATACAATTTAGCCTGTTAACCGAGTTACCTTCTAATACGTCGTCGAATGTCTCTGACGAGTTAAATCGTCTTACGTGGTACAAAGAGGCTCCGCAATGACGGATTAACTCGTCATCCTTGATTAACAGGGTAATTAACATTCTATTACTACGCGAAAGCGATGGACATTGAAGTTCGATGATTGATGATGATTTAACACGTTAATTGCCATGAGAATTAATATCGCGATGTAATTAAAAACTAAAAGAAATATATCTTAAATATTACTAAGAAGATTACACTAATAATAATTTTATTTCAGAATCGAATTCTGTACTCATTTTTTGAATTTTTGAATTCAAAAAGATTTCACCTAAAATTTCGAACACAATTTGGCAAATCAAGAGTTTCCTAAAAAATTTATACACAATATTTCAATCCCTCTCGTTTGTCCTGGCATTTAGATACAGCTAATTCTAGTGAGCTTAATTGATAAAAAAAATGATAACGTAAGAGGTCAATAATTTACGTTATCATGCAACACCCGTGGCAATCAACGTGTCGATAAAACAACAGAAGGAATACCGCGCTAACCGGATGTTAGAATGATTTTCGAGCGTGTTATGTACAAATCTGAACGCAACCGGGTAAAACTTATCGACGAAAGGAACGATTTCTCTTAATCATCAAATCGCACATTGATTATTTCGCTTCTCTTTTTATTAATCTCAACGACGAGACCTATATCATAGATTGATTCCTATAAAAAGTGCGACTCGGTCTTAAAAAGTAGAATCGTTCGACTTGTTGATCGTCGTTTCAACACCTACTAATATAAATTTATATCGAAGTATAAAATTACAATCTGTAAATGTTGTTCTGTTTCCTTTTTTTTTTCTTCACGTACACACTTCAATTAGGCACGCTAATTCTTCAGGGTGTTCAAATACTCATGAATGAATCGTTCATTATAAAATTTGACGAACTTTCGAAAGACACATACAATATAGTTTCAATTCTTTTCTCTCGTGACTCGAAACATTGTTCAAAATTGAAACTGTGTTAAAACTACTTCTTACACGTATCGTTTCCTCTTATTTTTTCTTTGGATCATTCAATTAGAATCTTGGTACCTTATCAGAAATGATCGATTGTACGTAAACTTTCTTGTCTAGAACACACAGTTCTAACGGCGATACGTCGAGATTACGAAATTTCGTCGAAAAATACAAGTGTATATTGTTCAGTACGATCGCAGGTCGAGTGCAGTACGCGAGTCCGATGCCGCGCGGACGCGCGCCGAAAATTCCTAAGAGACTCAGCCGCGAACAATATTTTCCTTTTTCCGTTAAAAGAAAATCTCGTTACGACATCCGTCGAATCGCCTCCGGTGCATACAATTCGCTTTCTAAGACGTTTTGCAATCGATGAATCGCAATCGCGTTACGTGTACTCGAGATCCGATCGCGTTAGAAATTGATGCGTACAGCAAAATCGTGGCCCGATGTTGCCGCTCGCTTCGACGCAAACTCGTAACGGTCTAACGAAGAGAGGTGGTTTTGAGCACAGTTTTATGCGCTGGAAACAAAAAATTCTCTAATTATTTGCTATTATACTCTCTTAACTATAAAACGTCCTACTCGCCGCAACGTTTCCCGGGCTCTCGCGGGTCGATTTCGTTGGATTAATATCGTTTAAGATCTCTTCTTACAAAAAGGCCGCGCGGTCCGTTTGAAAGAATATCGGTTTTCTTTCAAAGGGACACAATTCGTGCTGGGATCTCTTGAACGATATTAATTTGCTCGTCTCGTTTATTGTAATGAAATGAACTGCAGAAAGATACTTGCTTTCGTTACTGCCAAGGGAATTAACAGAAAGGCAGCACGCGAAAATACGATGAAACGAAACGTTTCACAAATTGTACTGTAAAAGTAAGAGGATACTTTTGGTACGCAATTTTAACATTTCACTTTCAATGAAACATTACAAATCGATTAATGTAACGGATAACAAAAATTTGCGTATAAAGTTTAAAAAAAGAATCTTAAAAGACTTTTATAAGTTTCAGGTATACAGATTATGACACTCGTACTTGTATGATAAAATGAAGTTTAATACCTCTTTCTTTTTTTTTTTTTTTTTTTTTAGTAGTAGTTTTAGCATACAGTTAGTTTTGTTTGTTTGTTTGTTTGAAGATGCAGGTATCTACAATGTAAGTACACATTCATGTTATAAAAGTCACTACAGTGAAATAACGAGTATTTCATGTATGATAATTTTTCTATATTTATTTATAACTTCTCTCAATATATTTAGATATCATGGATACTATTTCAATACATTTGAATAGAACAGAATATATTCTAGCAGGTATGCATACATTTCAAAATATTCCATCTGCGTTGGATATTCTTGTGAACTGATATCGGTAGTACGGTTTATCATTATCATTTATTTTTTTTTTTCGTCAACAAAACAAAGTGGATGAACTAATAACTTTTTTTCTCATCGATTGGTCATCCAAGTATTGGAACGAAAACTATTCAAAGTAATATGCGGTCTATTAAATGTATGTTAGTTCCTTATGCGTTAAGCAAATTTCGAATTTATAATTAAAAAAAAAAAAAAACAAATAGTTACGATCGCAATGAATTATGCTAACTTAATTACAAAGTTATTAGTTCTTAAAGTTTTCTAACTCCTTTTTTTTTTTTAATATATTTCGAATATCCTAATTTGTAGGGTATTGTTAATATAAATTTTAGCATAACATATTAAGTGTCTAAAACGCTATGTTAATCCTTAAGCTACAAGCAAATAACACAAAAGTTTGTATTGGATAAATCTAAAAAGTAAAATGTGCGCTTGAATTACTGCAGTTTCAACATAGCCCCAAGCCATCTAATCATACATTCAATTTATGAAATCCTATTTATAAATGTTTTATGATTTGCTGGCTTCTTCGTTCCTTCATCAATCTCAGTTTTTAAAAGCATTTGAAATATTTCAATTAAAAATATATTATGCTTAAATAAGAACCAAAGACGTTGTATCTTTCTTTCTTTTAAAACGTTAATTGTATATAATCGTTTTTTTATTTCTCTATAAATTCATTTTTTTTTTTGTTTATTTATTTATACTAATTCCTTGATTTAGTACCTTAAAATATTAAACGTTATATTAGACATAATATATTATAATGATATTACTATTCAAATAATTATTTCGTTGCCATATAAAAATATTCTTAATTTTTTTTTTCTTCAAATTCTTTATTCTCCAAAGTATCAACGCTTTCGAAAACCAAGCTGTAAATTTTATTTTTCATTAAACAACGCGTGAAATTTCTACTAAACTTATACCTTTCTCTTTACAAAATGATCGTTGCGTTTCCGCCGAAAAGCAATAACGAAATTGCAAGAAGGTAAATTCGTCCTTTTAAAAAAAAAAAAAAAAAAGAATTTTACAATACGTGCTCCTTTCTCTTATCGAGAGTCTACGTTTTCTTCTTCGTAATTGGCAGTAACAAAAGTAATCAGAGTAAGATATAGCACCGATGTTCTATACAGAAACGGATGATATAGTATAAACAGAATTTTCATTCCACCATACACTTGCATCGTATTGCAGAATCATGACAAATTTTTTAATAACATTAAAAAAGAAGAAGAAAAACGAAACAATTCCAATTACAATATTTACAATAAATATTTAAACGTGACAGGAAGTTTTCCCAACATCCTGTTCGTATTACAAAATTTGCACTTATGGTCACCCCATAACAATAAAGTTTCATATCAAGAATTCACAATTCAGAAAAAAAAAAAGATATATAGCTTCCTTCTCAGAAGTTTCATTAGAGCTTAAACGAAAGTTTCATTTTTTCTTTTTTACTAATCTTCTTTCCAACTTACAGCTATAATTGTAATTCGCATGTTAGAAAATAAAACCGAAGGTGGTCAATGTTTGGATTTGTTGAACTACGAATGGTCGCATGATGATGCAAGTGTTGTTTTGTCGCCGATATGTCACGACATTCATGGAAAGTACTTTTTTTTTATAAATGTGGAAAAACTTGTTTTAACTCCAAAATAACCACCTTGCCATTTATTAATAGTACTGGTGTTTTATCTTTACAGAAAAAGATCGCGCGTTCGCGAAGGAGTAGGAGAATAACGGTGAGTCAGAAAACGCAGTATAGAAAGACCTTGTATTCATATATAGAACACTTAAAATACTTCTTTTTTTTTTTTAACCCTTATGTTTATACCTCAATGTAGCTAATGGACACCTCTTCCATCGTTCTTTTATCGTGCATTCATTTCTTTCATTTACTCGCATGTCACGTGGTTTTTACTCCAAAAGTATTATACTGTTTTTCTCATCGTCGTTGTTAGGCGTGTGTACCAGCGGAAATTAAATAATGAATAGCGCTGTTTGGATATTTGGGCTGTAAGAGGTCGAGGGAGAACAGACTCAAGAAAAGTTAGCTACTCGGTCTCTTTAGTTTCACCTTCTTCTGTGGGGAGCTTGCTTGTAAACGTATATTTACACCGCGCCTCTTCACTTGCGGATTGTTCTCCATGTAATTGGTGGGATCTGCTGTTGATACATTAGACGCTGATACAAAAATTAATGATTTAATAGCTTCTAATACCACTATTTAAACAATAAACTTGATTTTCTTTTTACTAAAAAGAAAATCTCTACTAACCTTGTTGCAACCACCTGACTTGCGTCGCTGGTCCGTATCCTTTGACGTTTCGTGCTGCTATTCTAAATATTATGGCCGGTGTTCGAGTCGTGTCAACGTAGGCGGCACTAAGGGAACTATTAGACACCGAACAGGAATTATTTGTACCGCAGTAGAACTTCGTGAAGGTTAGATTCGAATTCGACGATGTTGTCTTTGGTTCTCCATTGTTATTCGACGCGGTGTTCGCCATCGCTATGTAAGCAGAATATTCCAAAATGGGTCCATCGTTTCTGTTAGGCGGTGGTTCCCAAGAAATATGAGCACCGTCCGCAGTTTTACTAATTTTTATAGCACTAGGTGCTCCAGGGAATCCCGGAACGTAGGTTCTAAACGCAGATACCTTTAAATAAAAGGAACAAGAAATATATCAATTGTGTTCAACGACTTATTTTCATGTAGGTGCATATAGTTATTTTATTTACCTCACTCCAATCACTTTGTCCACAACTATTCACAGCAGCAATTCTAAGTTTATAAATAGTTCCTTGTTCTAAGGCAACCTTGGTTCTTCCCTCAAAAACATCCATAGTCAATGGTTGCGTTATATCTAATGGTTCGTCGCCAGGTAAATAATAATGTTGTACAGTGAATCTCGACTCTTGCGTTACTCCCACATCGTACCACTCTTCTTCCTTCTTCTCCTTTTCACTCTGTGAACAAAAATTGAAGAAAACGTGTCAGAAAAGATTTAACCATACACCATGAAGCTTAAGAAATAGTAAGCCTTACCTGATCAGTTTTCATCTTCATTGGTTGTTCAGCTGAACCCAAGGCAGCTGTGGCTAACGTAGTCAACGCCGTGGAATCGTCTCCATTTTCTGTCCTATTACCATTAATTTTGTCCTGCTTCAAGGACTCCTTCTTAAGAGAATCTTCCTTTATCTCCATTTTTAAAGAAGTCATTGGCTTTTGAACATCCATCTCCTTCTCAAGAATTGTAACATTACTAAGGGTTGACGTTGCTGGTTCAGGAAGCTTATTATCCTGCTTCATCGGCTCATCAGGTTGTTCCAACTTTATTTGCATGATAGAGGTCGTGATTGGAATATTAATGTTGGTGGTAGTTAAACAAGAATCCGTAACCATCGGTTCGTCGTTGTCTTCCAGCGTCTCCATCGGAGACGTACCATCAGCGAGATCCATCGATTGTTCTGGAGCGTCGATTTTCACTTTTTCGACGCCATCTTGATTATCCTCTTGAGAAAGCTGCGATATGCTGTCTTCGGGCGACAAATGTTCGGGAGCCGACGATTTCTCGTGATCAGAGGTGTACTTATCCATGGCCATGAGTTTTATGTCCGCACTTTCACTTTGTTCGTTTTCGTCGTTCTCCGGCAGTTCCATGGCGTCCGGCATGGACGCCTCTTCCGACGAGGCTTCTATGGGGTCTTGCATAGAGATGTCAGTCTTCATCTGTACTTCCTCGGACGACGCAGTGGCTATGATTTGTATGTTGCCTTCGTTCGTCGGTTCCGGTTCGTTGGCTACTTCGACGGGTATTTCGTTTTCATCCGGTTGAGCGTCGACGGAAGGTTCCGGATCCACGGGGATGTCTTCCGCGGTACTCGTCGAAACAGGAACTTCGGGTGCTCCTTCGGAGATGTCTGGGTCCTTCATGGACACCTCTTCTAGATGAACACTGTCTGCTGGCGCGTCTGCGGGTTCCTGTTCCATGTTCGCGGAATCGGCAGCCTGCGATTCTTCCTGGTTCTCCAAAGCAGGATCCTCAGCTAGATCGATCTTATCATTCTCCTCGTCGTCGTCAGACAGAAGAACGTCCGCTGGGCCGTCGACTTGAGGAATCAAGAAGGTGCCATCCCGATCGATTTGCATAGACTCGCCGGCTCCTATCTGGGAAACCAAGGCGGCCGCCGTGGTCGTTTCATCGCCGTTGCAACTATCGTCCATCTTAGCATCCCCCGCCCCACCGTCGTCCGTAGATACCATGAAGGATAAATCTCCGGAAGGCTCTTGGACCGGATCTATCAGACCTGCTTCTGCAGCTAACGCGGCCAAGGCCGCGTCGGTGGTAGCGGGACCGTCGGACGTAGATGCTAACGAAGCCGATGGTTGCTTCTGTGATGGAACGAACAACATTTTACTCGTGTCTATCGTCTCAGATACGCTCGAAGTAGTTGCTATCGAACTGCTCGTAGGCATCAGAGTGACCGTCTTTGCACCTATTCCACCAGACATTTGTAACGTTACGGGTTTGCCGGACACCGTCACGGTTTCCGGTGTTTTCTGTATCTGCGGCATGGTGACAATCTGACTCTTGCCCGGATTGAAGATGGCTTGCGGGCTTCCTTTGGTAGCGATAGTTACCGTTTTCGGTACACCGCCCTGGCCTGGAACTGTGATGGTGATGGGCTTGCCAGTGGTTCCACCTCCCATTGCGCCAGACGACACAACGATCATTTTTACTCCTTGCTGATTTGTCACGTGATTGGTTGCTGATAAGGGTAAAACATTTACAGGTGTAGTGATATTAGCCGGTTGTCCAGTGCCAGCTTGAGAAGTAGTAACAGCTTGTACGGCTCTTAGGCCGGAGCCAGTTGTAACCACGATTATCTGGTTACGGCCAACCAAGCCACCATTGCCTCCAGGCTTCGTAATCATTATCGTTTGTTTACCGCTAATATTCTGTCCTTTGCTCATCGCAACGATACTAGATGTTTTCATAGTTGTAAGAATTTTGGATCCTGCTACGGTATTAGGATTTACTAGTCTTAGTATTGTTGGTCCTTGATTGAGGGGCTTTGCACCTGTTGCTTGCACAGTCTTTCCAGGAATGAGACTTACTTTAGGTACAGTCGCTACCATTCCTTGGCCAGTTTTAAGGAGGTGTACGATCTGTGGCTGACCGGATATATTCTGGCCCGGTTTTTGAAGGATAATTTGTTTACTTTGCTGCGGTGACGCAGTTCTCAATACCGTTGCTCCAGGAGCGGCAAAGCGTATTTGTTGGCCAGGTTGTACATTTTTCATTCTGATCGTGTTAGCGGTCGTCTGTGGAAGAATTGGTACATTGTTCATACTTATTTTTGGAGTAACAGCGGCGGCTGCTGCAAGTGCAGCGATTCCTGACATTGCAGCTGGTGTTTGACCGGCCACCGTAGTATTAGATGCTGGAGCTTGCTCAGTAGTTGTTGGTATCGGTGCTGGTGTTGTAACTAAAGGAGAACGAATTCTGATCAGATTTCCAGCGACTCTCGGTGTCATTGGGCTTGCTGGTTTTGTTACACTTTGTGATGACACTGGTTTCTGAACTGGACTTTGCACAGTCGATTGTACTCGTACTGGGGTCTGTGGTATGGACGGTTTGACCACAGCTGGAGTTGCTGGAAGCTCGGGAGCAGTAGTGATCGGCGATGATGTTGCAGAATCGGTTGCAAGTGTAACCATTGTTGTTGTCGTGGTTGGTACCGCGGTACTCGCCGGTGTATTGACTGCTGGAAATGTTCCAGTCGTTGCCGAGGGTTTGCACTTTTGTATTTGTAGTATGTAGTATTGTGCTGATGGTACAGGTGTCCATTGGATTTCTAATGCTTGTAAACTAGCTCTAACTAAATTCAATTTAGACGGTGCAGATGGTTTACCGACTTCGAGGTACCATAAATCTTTGCAACAAACCTAAGGGGGCACAAATGAAATCATATTTTATAATAAATAAAACCATCTCCAAGTTAAAGATCAACTGTATAAACTAACCCTAACCTGATTGTTCCAAGCTTTGCGATAACCATCCCGACCAGACCATACGTAAAGTTTATTATGCATTCCGATTGCACAGTGACCAGCACGAGCGCGAGGAACATTTTCTTCCAGAGTATCAACCGTTAATTGTTCCCACGTCCAAGTTTCTAAAGGGTCAGTGATTAATACAGTAAGCATGAGATAAGAGATATCACTAATTGATCTTCTGCAATGACTCACCTATATTTAAGCAAGCCAATGTATTTGTGCATTTCCATTCCTTTTCGTGTGTTGCAACTTTAACATCATCAACAACAAGTGGTACCCATCCTCCAAAAACATACATTCGATGACCAATTAATGTGGCAGTATGAAGGGAACGTGGTAATGGAATAGGTCCATGTACCACTGGCTTATTCCAAGTCATTGAATCAACATCAAGATACCACAAATCACCCAAACGACAACCACTCATACCACCATAAATCACTAAACAGGTTTTTCCTGTTTTACTATCAGAATAAGATACCCCAGTATGAGACTCCCTAGGTGGTGGTGCATGCCCATGTGTTTGTGGTACATCCCAAGCTGTTGCTCCATTTGGGAGTAGTTCAAGGGTATATAGATCATTTAGATATCTTGGTATATTGTTTTTATGATCTTCACTGTCATTGGCCAATCCTCCAAAAAGGAAGACCCTATTGCCAATAAGAGTGAAACTGTGCCCCAATCTTGGACACGGTGGAGAATCATTTTCTGGTGGCCTGGGTCTTAACTTTTTCCATTCCCATCTAACTGCCTGGAGTTCATAAAGCTCATCAGAATATTTTCCATATTCTACCATACCACCAAACACCAAAATACGGCTGCCATCAACAACAAATCCATATGCGGCACAGCCGGGTGGGATATCACCTTTTGTGGATGGTACAAACCATTGATTAGTGGCTGTAAAAAACAAGAATTCTATTAATTAAAGAACATTTGTTTAATTTTATTTGATAATACTAATTAGAAAATTTAAATATAATACTGAGTAATTTAATTCATTGTTATACCAGAAGTAATTCTTCTATTTATGAACAATAATGTATAATGTATATATATTATTATATTTTGTTATAATATATATAATAAATTTTACATTTAATTAAAAACGAACCGAGGTACACCCAACGTAATACTTACAAATATAAGTATCAGCAACATATTAAAAGAAATACTATACTTATTCGCGATATGATAAAGATGTGAAAACATAAAATGAAAGAGTGGGAGGAAAAATAGGAACGGAAGGAAAAAAGAAAAGGAAAGGTGAAGCGTGAACGTGGAATGACGGGAAACGCGGCGCGTTGCAAATTGTGGTGGGGCGTAAGAGACAGCAATGGCCGCTCCCGTGCGTATAAACATGAAAAATGACAGATCGAACTAATTCTGCTTATGAAATTATCCTAATGTTTAACAAATGAAACCTAAAAAGCCATTTACGATGAAGGTACATTCAACTTATATGAAACATAAGATAATAAAGCATCTGGCATGAACAAAATTCATATTTTCACGGTGATCCGGCCGGTGACCGTTTTGTCAATGTATGCCGCCATATTGGATCGCGGGAATCGTCAAGAACGGCGCGAAAGACGCACAGCAAGGAAGCAGCTTACTCGTGTTATAGACATGAAGCTCGTCAACAATGCCCTCGTTTCCACCGCCGAAAACAACCATAAGATCCTTAAGAGCAACTGCCCTGTGTCCATGTCTAGGTCTTGGCTGGGGCCCGGATGGATTTGTGATCCGCTTCCACTTTAGCATGGGTGCCGCCATGATGACCATCGATCACATCATTTTTTCATACCGCGCAGCTATGCACCCACTGTGTTACCCTAGAGCAGTAGGACGCCCGATGGTTTCGAAGATAGTGCGCCCTTATTTTCAAATCTTCGTACCTTCAATATTTTATGATACGATAACTTGGATAACTTTGAAGGTTCACACACCCAATATAAACGTACTATTCTTGGTATTCTTAGCACTGTCAATATCGTACGACTCGATTATAACCTACCTTTAACTAATGTACTTCAACAATTATCTTGTCTTAACGAAATGATTCATACGAATGTAAAGTCAGACGAATTTTTCTTGATAAGAATCATGAAAATTCTACACGATTTAGAAGACGTCTGTAACGTAACACGTATACACAGAACGCACACCGTATATTTACGTTCACGATGTTTACGGCACTGGTTTTACGTCTTCTAGTGCGCTCACTCAATCCTCATCAATGGTCCGAATACGCATATGTTTTTTATGTTGCATGGTCACTTTTATGATCAAATAATGATTTTGATAATATATTTTAACCAAAAGTAATCTTGCGACATGTACTACAATACTTATAATGTACGTTTAATTTTATGTTCTTTTTACAACATTCGTTGAACTGATAAAAAAATGGTGCAATAAAAAATTCCCTATGCAATTAGATGTCCCTAGATAATGAAATCTGTATAATATAGATAAGTTTACTAAATACGGTAAAAGTGAAACAAATAGCTTTTAGTATTTGTCCAAAATCATCTTATTTTAGTAACTTTATAATTTATAGAAACAGTTTTTGTATCTTTTACTCAGTATTATTGCAAAAACGCATCACAGAACCGGATATTGCCAACCTTTAACAGTTTAGGTATATTGAGAAATTTTATTTAGTAAGAAACTATCTTCTAAATTTAAAATTCAACTATTGTTTATGACGTTTCGAATACAAGTTTCATTGAAATTGCAATATTGTATACTATATTCGATTGTCTGATTACTACCGTATGAAACAATTTAAACAACTATATAAACTATAGCTATTTATTATTTTAAATTATGTTACAATTGAAAAACATTTCCTCCTATGCTATCATTAATGATAAGAAATACATTATTCGATACAGATGTATAGAAACGTTATTAAAAATGATCATTATGGCAATAGAAAAATGTTGAATTATTTATACTAAAACAAATTACTTTTAAGTATACCGTAAAATAAATTGTACAAATTAAAGACCTTTTAGATTAATATATAAAATGTAATTACAGTTTTTATTTGTAACTTCATTATATATTTGTATATTTTTAAAATATAATTTTCATGTACTGTTTCAATATGAAATAATAGTAACAGTACAAACATATTAAAATTCAGGTTCTTCCTTTCCTTTGTGAATCATTGTAAAAAACATACTTAAGGACTGAATATACACCCATATGTTTTATAATATTTACAATACTTTTGAAAATATAATACCATTGACAATCAACATAGTTAAGGAATGGCGGAACTTATATTAATATATCGTGACGTATAGATTGAAATAATCATGATTCATTAGCAGTGACGAATATATTAATGCAAGAAAGATAAAAAATTATCTGAATTGTACAGGGCTTATCCTCAAACCAATACAATCTTTTCCAATTAACGCAACCTCACAAATTTTACACACTGTATCTTTGAATTGTGGCAAGTAACTTGCACCGCATAATGGACATTTAACTTCCGGCTTTCCTCTATAAATTGGAACAAACGTGCTCGCGCATAAAGAAAACGGATTATGTTCATCATACGCTAATTGATGTTCGTCTACTGGGTTTTTATCGCATGCCTGAAAAAAGTCATCAAAATATTATTTTTAATACTGAATAACATTTAATATAAATAAAAAATACAAACCTGCAAAATTTTTCTAACTTGTTGAGCTAATTCAGGTTTAGGTCCTAGTTCAAGCAATCTCCTTGCAAAAGAAGCAGCAGTTTTGTAATTCTTTAGCTTGAAAAACATATTTACAGCTATCCTTAAAGTAAGTATCTGATGAATAGGTTGCAAATTGCAATGTGTGAAGTAGGCTGCCATCTCGCAGATTCGTTTTTGCTCAGCTAATGTAGCTTTGGGCAGATTCTTCCTTTCGGTTTCCATCTTCAGACCTAAAATATACTCTCGGCAAATTTGAATCAATTGTTGCGCTTCCGCGATGTCCTGTCTCGTGTCAACAACGAGCAACGGCACGCTGAGCAAAATTGCTTGAAGCTTTTCTATCGCTTCCGGGAACTTTCCACCGGTTGTCAAATGATAGCATACTTGAAGTCGTTGAACCAAATCTGTAAGATGCAACCCAACAGCGGGGAGGCCACTTTTTGGGTTCGTATCCTTCCAGTTTCTTTGAGGATATCCATATAAGGAAGGTATATTCGGCAACGAGGCGAAGGATGTTCTAGCGCGAGCGAACGTGCCCATGAAAAGATTCTGATAAGCTTCGAATTCAACAACGCCTACTTGATCGTTCAGCAATCTAAACGCAGTTTCGAATGATCCAGCCAATATGTGATCCACGGCCAGCTGAGAATTGTTCACCCAGTGTTGGGTCGGCGATACTCCCTTGGTCGGTGGCGAATAATAACCGTCTTCCACCGCAGTCGTCGTGGTTTCGAGTTCCGGTGGAAGATCCACGTCCTCGACATCCCATCCAGCGCTCTCCTCGCCTTCAGGGACGTGTTCGTTTTCGACACCTTCCTCGTCCTCTATTCCTAACTCTTCGTCGTTACCCCATCCGTCAGCTGGTACCGCGCCATCTTCTTCTGGGGCCAACGCGGCAGCCACTTGGCTCTTGCCCCGTGACATCATGGCTCCCTCGAAGAAGCCTTTCGAGACTGTCAACAACGGCCAGTTGTTCTCCGCTTGTTGAATAGGTACTGGAGGACGAAGGTACTCTGCTCCCTTCTCCAGAGCGGAGAGTTCTTCGCTCATGGAACTGTACAGAGCGTCGTCTTCTGGAGACGAGATACCATGAATCTTTTCGGTCACGTAGGCTAAAGAAGCTTGACCAGAATTCTGTAAAACAAGAAAATAGAATAAATATTCCAGAAAATAAAATTGATCTGTGTTATAGTGATACATACCCGTAATATTTTGGCGCGTTCACTAATATCGCCCAGTAACAAGCTACCCTGATACTGACCAGACACGTCCTTCCTAATTTCTGCGATTTTTATCATTTTGCGAAGTTTGTCTAGGTTACCAGTTATTAGATAAAGGAATGATAGCTTTTCGAAGTTCTTAGTTCTCTGATAACACATCTCCACGACCTGGTGGTTTCCTTGTAACAAAGACGCTTGGGCCAAACTCTCCCAACAGGATTTCTGATCCAGGGACCGCGCAGCTTCCAAAGCCACTTCGATATTTCCGCATTCGAGTGCCAGACCGAATCTCGTCTTCTCGTCTTTGACAAAATGCAGGGCGACTTCAGGGTATCCTTTCTGTTGCAGATACGCAATTATAGATTGTCCAACAAGGTTCGCATTGCGGACCATATGCAAAACCTCTTCGTACTTTCTGTTGATCAGAGCTAGTTTGAATTTGTATTCTGTTGGATCTATTCGTAGAATTCTCGGTCTACATTCTCTGTCTAAGCAGTACACTTGGTTGCCTTTGACTCTGGTTACATAAATGGGAAGATCCAGTGTACGGATGATACCATGATCGCCATTGTTAATTGCGTATTTTATGTGATTACTGGTGGTATAAATGAAGACTCCTGAGTCATCCCAGGCTCCTGACTTCACTCTGGTGTTCTCGTGTACGGAGCACAGAGACTCCAATCGTCGATTGCAGATATTAACTGTGTGTTTGGCGAGCAAAGCGACGTGGGACATGTCGTTGGACCAAACTACGTATCTGCATTTAGAGATCTTCACTTCTGCTAATGTTCTCTTCTGCTGGACATCAAACAGGATCACCTGATCAGCATCGCGCAAGAGGAGCATTCCTGTGCCAGCATAGAATATCTCATCGCAATTTGGAATTTGTACTTTCTTCGTGACTTCGTTCTTCAAATTCTTGATCACCAACTGAAAAGAAAGAATATTATTTAATTATTTGTGTAATTCAAACAGAATGATTTGTTCTGGATACATACTGAATATGCTCTGTCTAAAACGGCGAAGCGATTTCTAGCAACCCAAATGGCAGTGACGCCAGAAGCGCGTTTGGTATCCGCATCGGTGTTCGAACTACCCTCGCGTGGAATCATGTACAGATCGTAAGTGCTGTTTTCGATATTATTGGGCGCCCTTGTGCAGATTAAAACAGCGTTCTCCGGCTGGTTGTACGACATACTGTAAGGGGGTGTCTTTCCACCCCCGCGTATTTGCATGACGGAAGTGTCTTTCGAGGTGGTGAAGTCTAATTTTCTAAGGAAACGTTCTTTAACATAATAAAGGATGTTTCCGCATATAGCATACGCTGGACGTTCTCTTTCGAGCTTGAAGATGATCATTCCAGAATCGTGTCCTGCAGCAAAGAGATTCAAGGTAGGATGAGCTGCAAGGACCCAGAATCTTTCATGCTCTCTTCTGAATGTGTGCAAGCAGGTACGTTTGGACATGTCCCATACACGAATGCTCTTGTCTTCTGAATTTGAGAGAATTAAATCTTGTCTGGGGTGGAACAAGACACAGGAGACATTATTGTAGTGACCACGACAGGTGTCAACTTCCCATGCTTTGGCATCATTCATTCTCCACATCTTAACTTGACGGTCATCAGCACCAGACACAATTAAAGGTAATGTGGGATGGAAACATGCCCAGTTGACACCTCTGTCGTGTCCCTCAAGTACATGCTTTACAACAGCATCAGCCTGGCCAAATAAGTCTGTTGCTCCAGGATTCTTTAGATGATCTTCCAAGCCTCCTGGACCAGGAGCTACATTTTTCTTTCTTAAGCCAGAAATGTCCCATACTCTGACTGTTTGATCTAAGGAGGCTGATACAATGATATCTTCTGTGGGGTGGAACTGTGCACACATTACATAGTGATTGTGTCCAGTTAAGACACAGATACATGTACGGCTTTGCCAGTTCCAAATACGTATAGTTTGGTCATCTGATGCACTCAAAATCCATGGGTATTCTTGATGAAATACAATTGTTCTAATGTAATCCAAATGGCCTAATAATGTAAAAATGCATCTACGTTGTTTATAGTTCCATACTTTGATCTTATAGTCATCACCACCAGATGCAAATAATGGTTGTTGATTGTGGAAACAGATTCCACGAACAGGTCCATCATGCTCATCGAATTTATCTAATAAAGTGCACATACGATAATCCCATAATTGTATAACTCCATTGTGTAAACTGTAACAGATAAATGGAACATGTTTTTGCATTATTCATATAATTAATTAGTGACAGGAGAAAAGTGATGTACAATATTTCCATATTGTTCTTTATTATTATTTGATAAAACAATGTAGGGCATTCATTCTTTAATATAATAAAGAATGAGAGTTTTTTAATTTAAATTAGGTAAATTATACTTTAAGAATTTAAAATGAAAGGTGATAGAATGTAAGGGTGTAATACCTTGCTAGAACCCATGGACGTTTTGGGTGAAACGATAGTCCTTTTACTCGAGCTGATTTTGTTTCAAACTTTGTCAACATGTTTTAATTAAATATCTAATGAAACTTTATTTAAAAAAACATTCCCTCCTTCTAACCTGTAATATTTGACACGACTGAAGACACGTCACTACTGCCGACACGAAGTACGATATTACAATAGATGTCCCCGTGCGATTTATAACAGTAACGAAAGCATTGAATAAAAATGATAAAAAATATGAATTTTATGATATATTAAATTGTATTATTTTTAATTTAATTTCAGAAATTTTTTATAAAAAACTATAATATATTCTCTGCTTCTTTTTTAAATTAATTTATACTTGTACTTTTCAATTAATTGCTTCATTTATGGTTGCTTTAAGGTTTTAGTTATTTTAGAAGAAAATTATATTTTAAATAAATATTTTATTGAGTTATTTTAGAGAATTAATGTTTTTACGAATTTTGGATTGATTCAGTCATGTTCAATCAGTTCAAACATGCGCAAAGTTATTTACAAAATACTTGTTGTCCCATGGTGTTCCACTATCAATGCTGAAGAACCGATGTTATCTATCCGCTTATTTTAGATATGAGATATTTCATATAATTATGTTTTTATGTGAAAGATTATAACATAATTACTGAAATATATTTTTTCTCATTTTTAAAGCAAAGCAATCAAATTTGCTACTAAAATTTATACATTATTACGACCGTAGAATAGTCACTGGTATATTGAAATACAATAATGCAAAAACTTAACAATGTATTTTTTTTTCATTTATTAGGTCTTTTTATTTTATTTAACATATTAGCATACGTGGAATGTACCAAAAAACTTTCAAGTGATGAACTGAAAGCTTATAAATTTCCTCCATGTGCAGCCTGTAAACAATTAATAAATAGTTTTAAAAAGGTAAGTAGATCTCTATGTTTTTGTTTTAACATATGTCCATACCATATTGTACCATATGTGAAATAAACTGTATATTATTTGCATAGTTTTTTTATAATAATTATATTTTACATTAACTGTTTTGTGAGGATGGATTTATATTTTATTTGGAAATTTTATTTTGCAGGGAATAGAAAGGACTAGCCGTGAAAAATTTGATGGTGGTGATAGTGCATGGGAGGAAGATAACTTAGGTTCATATTCAAAAAGTGAGACTAGATTAATAGAAATACAAGAACATTTATGTAAAGAGGTAGAACGTGGTGAAACTCAATGCCACGCTTTAGCTGAGGAGTTAGAAAGCAAAATAGAAGAATGGTGGTTTAATCACCAACAAACACATCCGGATATTTATGATTATATATGTATTCAACAGACAGAACGTTGCTGCCCAAAGGATCACTTTGGTCCACAATGTATACCGTGTCCAGGGTATCCAGATAAGATTTGCAGTAACAATGGTAAATGTAAAGGAGCAGGAACTAGGAAAGGAAATGGAGGATGTTTCTGTGATAAAGGATACGAAGGAGAGAACTGTTCTGAATGTTCTAATGGATTTTATGAATCCTATAGAGATGAAGATAAACTACTCTGTTCTCAATGTCACATGGCCTGTGAAGGTCCTTGTGAAGGACCTGGACCAAAGAATTGTAAGAAATGTATGAAAGGATGGTACATGTTAGATGAACAGGGATGTGTTGATATTGATGAATGTATAAATAGTGATGAATATTGTCCTGGAAATCAATTTTGTATCAATAAAGAAGGAAGCTATTCTTGTTTAAGTAAGTTATGATAAATATATTTTAAAGGTAACTGAGAAATTCACACTTTTTCTGTATTGCAGGTTGTGATAGAGCTTGTAATGGATGCACAGGTGATGGTCCAGATATGTGTGTGAAATGTGCAGAAGGATTTCATAGAAAGGAAAATTTATGCATAAGTAAGATTTATTACTGATTGTAAATTTATTGTTTATATTTTAAGTATAACATAAATATTTCTGTTATAGATTCTGATATTTTGGGAAGAAAACAGAAGGAAAATGTTGCTAGATATGTTACTTATTTTGGTCTCTGTGTTGCAACATGCATCATTTTTCAACGCAATATTTATGTAGCTAGTGTAATTGGATTATTAGTTGGTATATATATATCAGTGTCAGAGTACATGATAGCACACAGTAATGTTCAGGACACAACAACAAATGTAGATATTTTAGGACCAGCATAAAGAAAACATGATATAGTAACATAATTTTTAATTGATAATTGATAATTTTATGATGTACTATAAAATAGATTACATTACTATGTTATTTATTATATTGTAATAAAAATAACATTTATCACTAACAATTATACAAATTGCTTCTAAGTTTTCCAATTTTTGTACATATTTTTATTAAAAAATTATAAATTACATTATGTATGAAAACATAATAAATTCAATAGATATGTAAATCTAGAATGTATTATTGGTACATTAATAATAAAATAATATTACAATTGTATATAAAAAATTTGGTTCTTGATATTAACTCGTTAATTCGTATGCTTTACCGCTAGATGTCTATAAGGATTAACCATTTCTCGCGCGAGATTGTTGCAGTGTGCAGTTTTATATAAATGTTGGAAAAAAACATTTATTGCAATACTCTGGTATCATATCCATACCAAAATTTTTGAGGAAAAGCTGGGCAGTGCAAAAGCTTCTTAGATACACACAAACACAAAAACTTCCTTCATATTTTTATTATTAGAAACTACAAAATCCATCAAAGAGGAGGGGTGAAAACTATACTGAATCCATAATACGAGTACGAAATCGTTGATAATAAATATAAAATTACAAAGAAGGTAATCTTCGATTAAATAAATTTTCCAAGAACATGAAAAAGATAGACAATATTTTACAACATTGAATACACAATTCTTTTTCAATTTAACTTTTGCTCTCATTTCTGTAAACATCGCACACATTATTACACCTCGAATGATCAACGCAGTCCACAATTCTACATTATTCAAATCCAAAGTTTCCAAAACCAACCCTCTCGTAAATGCGAATCGTACTTCAGCATCGAAATCGCTCTTCCTTTACACAACAAAATTCATAAATCCATCCGATCAATTTCGATCAATTCCAAACTTCGACACCTTCCAACGCGTTTGATAAAAGAACACCGCGTTCTTTTCAGGAAGCATTTATCCAGAAACGTTTCGTTTCCGTTCATAAACCCATTTCCTGTTCGTTTCGTTCCATTGTTACTACGAGCACCGTCGTTGCTATAATTGTTATTCGTGTTACAAATGCACCTAGAAATTTTATGCATTTGATTCGTTTCACGAAGGTCCTTCAGGATACTCTTGCACTTTTGCGAGGACCGCTCTGGAGGTCTTCGAGGGGTGCTTGAGGAACTGCGATGATCACCGATAGATGGCTTCGGGGGTCAAACTTTACCCGCTGTTAAAGTGGCTCTTGCGAACTTTAAAGGGGCTGTTTTTGGGATTTTTAATTGCAATACTCTGTAATCATATCCATATATAATAATTTTTTGAGCCTCGGGAATAATTCCACCAGGGAATAATTTATAATTAAACATAAATTTGAAATAGGAAACATTAACCCCCAACCCTCCTGAATCCAAATAATACTCCTACAAGGTTTTCATTATTGCCCCAATTCCTGACCCAACCGATTCAAAACCCGTTCCATTTCTTTGTATTTCATTCGCCTCGAAGTTGCAATTCGATGTTAAAACATTTGCACTTCGGGTAAGTTCATCCTTACTCGAACACGTGTATTTTATTTAAAAGAGTGGTCCATGCCCTTTCCTGTCACCGACACTTGGCGAAACTCAAAAATTTCAATTTCCCTCTACCAAACACAGAATCCACCTAATACCTCTCTTCTCATCGCAAAAAACCAAGAACCGTGATAATTAATCAATAATTATATACAACGGTAAATAAGGTCTCTATTTAGTATCTTCAAAAAGTAAATTTAAAAAGCCTCCCCTATAAAATGCACATTTTTCGAGTCCTGCCGTTATCGATGACAAGAAATGATGTGACGATCGATCTTAACACCTTCCGCACTAACTGCACAGATCTACACATTTCGGAATGCAACGATCTTCAACGTCGATCATTTTATAAAAGATTCTTCCACTTACCTGGTTAAAAAGGGGAGCATCGATTGCTTGGAATTGCAGGTAACAGAAACGGGGAATATTTTGAAAATGATCAGTGAGGTGTGTCAGGGATGCAAATGTTGTTTGATGAAAGTTTCGATGGCTTCAGGGCGGCATCGAATGTGTTGGACTTCGACGGTGATTTAAATAGTCCTCTGTTGGCAGTGTACAGAGGTGCGGTTCCTTGGCGCGAAGGGTCGGCAGGTCCTCTTCAGGTAGGCCCTTCGAGAAGGTCCTTGGCACGCAGGATTAGGGAACTAAGACGGTAACCGGTAGATGGCTAAGAGCTTGTTCCTTTGCTCGCTGGAGAAATGGTTTCGGGAGCCTTAAATAGGCGAATTTTGGGCGCTGAAGGTGCAATACTTTTGTATCATATCCATATACAATTTTTGGAAGGCGGAGAAATCATTTCCCACTCCCATAAAATATACTCAAAACTAAAACATCTTCAAAATATTTGTCTAAGAAATACAAAACACTAATCGTCGTTTTGTATTTTTCATTATTTTCCAGATTAACGTTGTTTGAAAATGTGGAATGTTTAACCTTCTGCTTGTAACTCGAATTTTCTACGTTTTCGAAAAAATGGTGAAGTATCTTTGAAGTTACTTGTATTTCTAAACCGTAATGAGATTCTAAGACACGATATTTGTTCCATTATATTATAATTTAATTGTTATTGCATGTATAAGGTAGAATGGTGTGTAATGAAAAAGGGAAGAAAAATAGCTTTGCATTTTTGATAGAAATTTGATATATTATTTCAAAGTTAGGGATTGTGGAGATTATTAATAACAGAAAAATGTATAAAAAGTGTCTTTTTATTATAATATACAAAACTCTGTAAAGACTAAAATAAATGCACAATTATTTTCACAAATTACACATATTATAAAATATTGTACAATTAACAGCACTTTTTATTCATTAAACACTTTTCAAGGAAAATTTGTTGCATTACATTTGTTCAATCTTGAAATGACTAACAATAACACGTTTATTGTCAATTTATTGAAATTAAATTTTTGATGAGATAAAAAATTGTTGACACCGTGGATCAGAAAATTTCACCAACTTTGTGTCGTTATACGTGGAACTTCCGTTTGCGCGAAGTATTCGTATAAAAAAAATAAAATGAAAGGGAACCCCCTTTTTCCTAACCCTCTTTTTTAACCCCCTAGTGGCTGCTGGCACCTGGACCAAAAACTGTTCACCCTTCCTTCTTTTTTTAGTTCCCTTCCCCCTATTTATACTCCCGA
Organism: Anthidium xuezhongi; assembly: GCA_022405125.1. Classification (NCBI taxonomy): domain Eukaryota; kingdom Metazoa; phylum Arthropoda; class Insecta; order Hymenoptera; family Megachilidae; genus Anthidium; species Anthidium xuezhongi. Next base: position 8,859,474 of record CM039637.1, read on the forward strand.
TTCAAGGATTTACCCCTGCCGGATTGCTCGAAGGGTTGTTTTAAACAACGGTACAGTTCCGAGCCCGATCAGGAAGACGAACTTGATATTCTTTTAGTCTCGGTATATCGTGCACACGGTTCACAGTTTCACTGCCAAGCCGTGCCATTCCTGTGATATTATGTCATAAATTAAATTAAAAAACGTTTATAAAATCCATCTTTGTGTAGTGTAATGTAAAGGGTTAAGTTGTATTAAATATTTTTTGTGAACAGTGATTTTCTCTTAAAAGTATACTAAAGAAATGTAATTACAAATCTGATTCAGTGACATATAATTCATTTTGGAAATTGTGGCTTATGTAGAAGTGAATATCTTGAAATTAAAAAGGTAACAAAGTATTTATTCAAATTTTTATATTGAATAAAGTATGATATTTTTATGGCTTGTAAGAATTACAAGTACTGATGGAATTATTTGTTATGTACATTAATATGTGTATTGTTATTTATTAATTACATATAGAAATTTCTTTTAAATAGCAATTAAGAATTTTAAGTATGCTGGAAATGGAAAGATAATTAGTTTAGGATTTGGAAAGAAATCCTTACGAAATTCATAAAAATTTGTATCAATAATAAATTGTAAAAAGAGTGATTGGTCTACTTTTAGGGGACATTCATTTTTAAAAATATTAATATCAAGAAGTGGATTTCTTGATATCAGATTTTACGAAACTAAAAATGAAAAATTTATTTCATAAATTGAAAATTGTAGTAAGAATGATCAATACGGGCAAATAATTAATGAGTAGTGTCAATGATTAATAACTTTTCAATTTCAATTTAGCTCCCCCTTCAAACTGCTTTATCAATCTTTAAAATAAAATCTATAATAGTATATATTTTTAATAATAAGTTCGCGGTTAATCCACAAAAGTTATTTCATTAATTTTACAAAGAAACAAATTAAATTACTATGCAACAATGAAGAAATTACAATGAAGAGTAGTAAAATATGGTGATTGTCCAGAAATTTTGCGCCATTTTTCGATTCATCGAAAGTAGCCAGGGGCTGCCTAGACAATACACTGATCTGTGGAAATGGATTCGAGGGGGTGCGTGTAAGGATCGCCTTTTACCCTCCTAGTCCGACAGCCCATTGGTCAGATCAGATTCTGTCCCTGGACGAAGCTATCGATTATTTGCTGCCGATTTCCAAAGGCTACCTGCAGGATAATTTCAACAATGTGGCAGGAGGTGTGGTCTGTCCTTATGGTCAAGCAGCACCCCATGCTAATCATCCATTGGGCAAATTATCTCAAAATGAGCAAATTTCAACCAAAATTCCAAACAACAATTAATACATTTTCTATATTTATAAAGAAGTACGTAGGATTAATAAATTTATGTAATTTATCGTATCAACAATTACATTTTTGTGTTACAGAACATTTTAATTCAATTTTCTTTTACATAAAACTTTTCCTGAAAAAAATACCATATCTTCATATGAAAATGTTTTATATTTCATATGGGAATATCAATTCTGTACATCTCTTTGATAGTTTATGGGTCACGAAAAAGCTTTGATAAAACATCTACCAACTTAATATATTGCAATTACGAATAAAGAGTTTGTACTTAGGTAGGCAAATGAAAAGAATTAACATATTAATTATAGATTTGAACCAGTTTCTTTATATTTTCACTAAATAGAAAGTAAGTTTCTTTAGAAACTCAAAAAACATTAAGAACAATCTAAAAGTATATGAAAATAAAATAACAAATAACATAAATATATAAAACCAAGCAAATAAAATAGAAAGTACATTAAGAAGTACTTTTAAACATTATTATTAGAAAGGTACAATAAATTAAGAAATTTGTCGTTATACGAAAAGAATCTTTGTATTAATTACTCATCATCGATTATTATGATTTATCTACTTACGTGTTACATACGAAAGCAACCATGTCGAAGAATTCCGGGAAAAAAAGCAATGGTCATCAGGACGCCATTTTGTCTGTAGTAATTGTGTCAGGACGCCTGTGGACATGCGGACCCGTGCTACCCGCACGCGCGTGTGCTGCGTTACCGAGGAGTAGCGGGAGTATAAACGGAGGATGTGGGGGGTGAATAAATCACGTGATCAGAATAGAGACGCAACCGGATTGGCTGGTCGATGGCCGATGACGTAATGAGTCCGACGACGCGCGGGCTGCCTAGTCTAGGCACGGGTCGAGTGGAACTGATCGACGACAGCCCTGATGAACGTATTCACCCACCCACATGCGTGTTCGGACGTGTGGACAGGTACGAGGACACATTAGAAATTGTTTCTTCTAATGTCGACTTTTTGCCCTACATCCAAAACGAATCGATCCACTCGATAGTAATTAAATAATTAGCAATTTGAAATTTGAACAAGTTCACTCGTTGCTTCGAACATATATAATTTTACTTGAATATTCTTTGGTTCTTTTTGTATGATACATTCTTTATTCGATTTAAAAGATTAAAGTCGTTTGATAATAAATACGTACGTTTAAATTAAAAGTTTTGTAAGAGTTTTTGACGTGGAATAAATTCGGGTCATTGGAGCGAATGTCTTGTCCGCATCGATATATCGCTCGCGCGATTATCGAAATATTACGAATACGAACGATCATCGGTCCGATTCGTCACGCTCGAATCAAACATTCTTATCTTGTCAGGAGTATCCGAAACATGTTCGTACATTCTCGGGTGATGGTTAAACAAATTGACGATAGATTATCGTAGAAGTATCGCGAGATTTAAAGAAAAAAAGTATATAAGGGTCTTTGTAGTGGGGGTAACGAACCACAGGAGAAAGATCCGGGCACGAGTGTTCCAGCATTCCGTCACGGGCGCTCGTGATCGACGGAAGTGTAGTGCCGGTTGTGAGATTTCATTGAGAAAGATCGGAAAAAAATCGATCAGACCGATCTTTATCGGGGTAGAACGATCGTATCCCGTGTTCGGAGGATGTTGACGTCGGTTGTCGTCCAAAAATCAACACCGGAAATCTAAGGTTCGCGAAACAACATCCTAACCTCACTCGATGCTTTTTTGAACATGACAGGAGTAAGGGCGCACGAAGATTCTACGCAATCAGGTATTTTTAATCCAGTACCTTTTAATATAATATTTCTTAAATAATATTTACTAGAGGATTCTGTATAAAATATCTATAACCTCTTTTCATATTATATTTGAATTCAGGAATATTATAGTATAAAAAGATGCATTTATTTGAATGATTATTATAGTAACAACACTAGTCAAGTTATCTATGAAAGTAGTCAGTTTAATATTTTTTAAGTTTCTATTAAATGTTATAAAATAATATTATTATTAAAATCTTAAAGTCTTAAAAATGAAAAAAATAAATGGTAATATTCTTCGAGTTCATTATTTAAAAAATTCGTAACAAATTTTATAAAGATACTTAAAAGACCTATTTTCTTTGTAATATGAAAATGAATAGAATTAACAATTTATTATTCTGCTGATTATGCAGAACATTATTATTTCTTTATTGCCACAAATTGCGGTACAAGTAAGATGACGATAAAACTCGTGTTGCTATCACTGTACAGAGCTAATTACATTGATTAATTAACACCATCATCTTAGATTTCCTCTTTTTCACCCTCACGTACTGTGGTACAAACGAAACACATTTTTTTCATTCAAAAAAAAGGAAATATTGAAAATTCCAGGGAATAAATTAAATTTCGCACGGTATCAGCCGTGCAATTATCTTTTCGCCGTGCGCGCACTGTCAGCGTACTTCTTAATTGACATTAACAGTCAACGTTTCCTTCCTGCATAAATATTTCCTTTCCCTTACCCGAGATCTTTATTATACGATAAAGAATCCTTTTTTTCTTCTTCTTCTCCTTCTGCTTCTTCTTCTTTTCGCGTGAATGTGACGTCACCGGGACGAGTATAACGACCTCTGCATGGCTCATGTATTATCATGTTATTATAATTGAACCGTGCTTTCGGCGCACTAATTGAGAGCATAATTAATTAGGGAGAGGCCGTCTGCCGTTTCGAATACCGTTTCGAATTGTTTCGTGGCCGACTATTTGCGAAAATCCGCGCGGCGTTAAGTACCGGCTACTTCGGAATGAAACGTTCGTTTGTACTCGTGATATTGCATTTGAAACGCATCATTGTAAACGATGATCCCATCGTTTGATGATTAATTGGTTTGGAATAACTTTGCACCGGGTATCATGTTAATATACGTCTTTATGTGTGCTTTGTACTCGTTTGGCAATTAAAATTAAATCAAGAGATCAGGATTTTATTGGCAATTAAGAGGGATTTTAGTACCCGGTTGGTTCATTACTTGAAATTTTATTTTGAGGGCTGATAATTACATTTATTTTTATTTTTTGAATTCTAGAGCCATTTAGAAAGTGTTAATTATAACAGAATTGGATCAGAATAGAGTATAATTAGGATTAGAGCAAACTTTCCAAAGATCCAATGAATTACAATGTTTTGAAAGGCTGTAATTGCTCTAATTGCTATAATCTTTATTCTAAACAAGTATATTCAAAGTATAAACAAATTTTGCAATTTTTTTCCTCAAATTTAATTACAAAGCTTTGCTCTTTCTAATACTAAGTTTGTTTAAAGTTCTCAATAAAATATTAATTATAGTAAAATTAAATTAGAAAATTTTGGAAAATTATAATTTCCAATGGGTACATATCTGAAGCAAGATCCAAATTTCTAATTTTCAAAATTTGTTACAATGCATATTATTAGCAAACCAAATTTCCACCTCACCCTTCCTCTGATTTTAATCTTGCCCCAAATTAATGATCAAAACTGCAAACCACGAAGGTGTTAACCATAACAGCATTAAGAAGAGAAATGAAAGAAACCTCGATAAAAATCTGTTGCCCATGGAAAGCGTTTATAACAATCGCTATAATAAATTACTCGCGTATCATTGTTCTAATCTGGAAATAAAACGAACGACCGACCTTGCCGGTTCAATGTTCCCGCTTTCGAATTGGAGAAAAATTTTCGGGCCGCGTTTCACATCGGCGACGAATCGGGTACGGTGTTCGGGTAAAAACAAAATCGGTTTTTACGGTGCAACGCGCGGGGAGAGACAGAAAGGGAGAGCCGAACTTTTTCGACGATCGATCGAATCAGAATAATTCGACACACCTTCCGTCTTCTTCCTTTCTTTCTTTCCTTACCTTTTTTTTTTCCCACCTTTCTTCACGCAATTTTTCATCGTTCCGCTCGGCTGTGATCGACCACCGCCGCAAAGTGCTCGATCGATCGCTTTCACGATCCATATTAAAATGATCGTTCCCGCGAATCGGGAATAATTGAAACGGTGCCCGGCAAATGGAACGTTGAATCACGTAATTGAATTTTATTTATAAACTCGACAACTAGAATCTCGTAGTTCCATAAAAATTTCATCTTAAGAAATCCTCATTCGTGCAGAATTTTAATTGATTAAGTTTGATGCGATTCCGTGACATCAAAGTGCGACGAAATGGCACTTGTGGTACCCCATTTTGTAGCTTAAAGTTTCTTCAAAATTACTGTATTAACCTCCTGTTAATATTCTTAACAGAAAATAGTTGGTCATTAATTATGTTTAACAGTGCCCGATTTTGAAAGATGGAAAATGTGACACAACTTCATGACATAAAAGTGTGACTAAATGGCACTTGTGGCACCTCATTTTGTAGCTTAAAGTTCCTTCAAAATTACCACATAAACGCCTTGTTAATATGCTTAACACAAAATAATTGGCTGCTAATTATATTTAACGATGACTGATTTTGAAAGATGGAAAATGTGACACAACTTCTTCGCATAAAATTGTCGTAAAATTACACTTATGGCGCATCAAACTGAAGCTTAAAGATTAATAAAACTGACTACATAAATCCTTCATCGATGCTGATTGTTAGTCACAAGGAATAACAATTGTTTTCGAAACGCAATAGTTCGGACGCGATTAGACGATACAAAATTATCCCAAAACAATACACAAGCCGTATCAATCCGAAGCTTAGACTCTGATGAAAAGGGCTACGCAAATATTCATTGTATAAAATATAATTCATTGTATAATATTCATTGTATAAAATGGCCGATTGTCAATTGCAGTGATCAACGGATCAACGTGAAATGCGTGTATTGTTCCTTGATGAATATCGATTACGATTCCATAGTGATATTGATAATACCGAATTTGGAGAAAGAATGGCTAATGAACGTTTAATATCCTGACGTAGACAAATTATAATTAGACAAAATATTATTCTTAAATAAACAATGACAGAAAAATTTCTAATAAATAAGCCGAAGTAGCAGAAGATCGATGCTTATCGAAAACGAATCGCATCGTTTAGAAATGTTCAGACGGCAGATTAATTATATCGTACGATAACATCTCTGCCATGAGAAACTAACGATAGAAGAACGATTTTCAATGTAAACGTTCGTGGCTTGAAATTCTCGCAAACTTGTTAGACGTTTCTTGTCCGGCCATTAAACGCCGGTAGCTGAATTTATCCGCGTGTTTTATCGATTCCAGGCATTAGTGTTCCACCAAGTGTGTCGAGAAATTCGGTACGTAAAGAAAGTAGCGTAATTGCCGTGCTCGTTGCGTTATTCCTCTCCCGGCGCTCGGTTCGCAAAAACCGTCGGCCGCGTCGAGAAAAATCGTCGGCTCGCACGATCGGCTTCGTTTCAAACTCTATGACTCACTGGCGTAATAATGATTTTTACGACGGCATCGCGGGGTCTTACTAATTTCACCTGACGGTTTACAGGCTTGGTCTGGCCTCGTTTTTCATATCTGAATCGCGGGGCTGACGGAGTCGCCGCCGCGACATTGCGCTCGGATCCCGCGAATGCCGCTCGAAAATCATCGGATATCTGGCATACTGTTCTGGATTCCGCGCGATGATTGAATTGGAGAAAAATTTCTAACGTTGTCGGTACGGTTCCTGGTGGTTTGATTGAGTTCCATTCTCGTTTCAAGAATTTTGCTTTAAGATAGTAACCGTTGCGGTGTTCAGTTTTCACAACTGGGATACTTGAATTACTGGATTCCATAGAAATATTAAAAATTTGGTGTGATATTATAGTGGATTATACAGTATTATTATGATATTAGTTTAAATAATATTGCTATAATGAGCTATGCTAATTACAATTTGTTATAGTTAAAATTATTATAGTACAGTATTATTATAATATTACTACTGTTATCGATTCAAGTTAAATTCCGGTTTAGAGAATTTCTTCAAATTAATTGTAACAATCATGTTCCCTATATAACCCTGAAAGAATCAGTAATTAAGACCGAAAGGAAGTAATTAGTATGAGTAATTGGGGAAGAAAGCAATTTGTATGTAGAGTACTTTGGTATCTGTTAAATATTGCATTCCTTATAGTGTCAGGTGTTTTATTGCAAAGAAAAATTATTTACCTACTATTTTTCAAAGAAAAACATTATTCTGAGCGTTTTAAATAACTTTTGAGTTAAATTAATAACAGTAGTTACAAGTAAGTAATACAAGTAATTAAAATAATTTGTTACCAAGAAAAACCCACTTTTAAAAAACAAATTGCTTTAAATAGTTCTTCAGAGAAGTAATTAATATAGATTCATGAAAGTAAGATCATTAGACGATCGTTAAAGGGCTCCCTGCTGAGTTCTGGAGAATACTATTTTTAAAGGTATTCGTACACGATCCATAAGCATACGATCAAAATCGTACGATATCAACCGTACAACACCTACCTGCTTCGTGTCTGATATGTAATTCATTCTGCAGAATCAGAGGACCACCTGTTCAAATAATGTAATCTACACATTAAAAGCTACTGTACACATTAAACATTTAACACGCACAATCTTTATGTAATATTTGATCTACTCGTTAAAAGCAGTCGCTAATATATTCAAATAAGGCACAGCAAATTTTTAAATCCATTTCATACCATCCAAATATTCAGTAACTGAGTACATCCTGAAAATCATAAAATTAACATTAACGATCGTTGATTATTTTAATTATAATCAAATCCTTGATCAAACATCCATATCGCTATAAAGAACGACGTTTTATTTATGTACCGACGAGTACCAATAAAGACAGAATTAAATAAAAATCTTCTTTGGTTATTACCACGATGTTCCGGTAATTCACTCATTACGAGGCTTCCAGGTTAAAAAAAAAAAAAACGATAAGATTTCTTCCGAGCTCGTCCTCGATACGATTAAGGAGGTTAAAAAGACCTCGGTTTCTTTTCTTTTTGTTTCTTTTATCGATCACCTCGAAGCTGCCACCTTCTGTCGGTTGCTAACTTCTTTACAGATCGCTGGAGATTATAATATTTGCGATACGATAAAAAAACGCGAAGAAGATTCCAGCTTTTCCGATTTTATCATTCATCTTGCACTCGACTAGATCGGACTTCGACAAAGCTTATTAATCTCTTCCTCTTTCACCAAACTCATTTCTAGGAAGCATATCTTTACCTAATTAGTATATTTTAGGATCGTTTCCTAATTAATATATAAATACAATTAAGATAATTTCATTTGCAAAGTAGTATTTCTATTATAGGTATTTCAAAATTTGTTATAATATAGTTAATTGTTAATTCAATTAATTGTTCTTTGAATCTCAGACACTTATCAAAAGATTTCAATAATTATAAATTAAAATACGAGGAAGGATATTTAATTTAATTACCAATCAAACCAATACCAATCATATTTGACAAAATTTGAAACATATTCCTCCTCAGACGATTAAAATTGTCATCGTTCAAAGAGCACGGTTTAGATTTCGTCTCAAGCTCCACCGTCTGGATCTTTGATCCAAAAGCTCCGTCGATCGAGCCAGGACAAAAGGGAAGAAAATAAAAAAAAAATAACCTTCGTGGCTGCGTACAGGCTACATGCTATCACCACCTGGATCGCATTGTTCTCCCGGATGCATTCATCAAATAAATTGCTTTCATCGGGCCAAGTGTCGGGTTAGCCGCGATTGTTGCTCCCTTCTTGCTAAAAAAAATCAAAAAAGAAACGCGTTGCTGACTCGGTTTAGGCTCGAATGAAATTTCGACGTAACAGTTTTTGGAAGGTGAGAGCGTTTTCTTTCTTTTTTTTTTCGATGGCAAATTGCGCCTGCCCGCAGGGGTGAAAAGCTCGCGTCATCGGTGTGCGTTAGCTGTTCCTCTCTCGCAAGATGGTTCCTCGGTGGTGAAAAAAAAAAAAGGGAGCATTACCGTTGCTTATCCCTATCCTGACCTATGGTTACCATGGTGACGCACACCACGGCCAATCCCACCCTTTTACGTTTAGGGGAGTCCTCCAAGGACCACCGGGGAAATTTCATTTCTCTCTGATCAATGGAGAAAAAAAATACGGCTAACTTGCGTTTTTCCCTCTCTTTGTCAATGGTAGCCGGGCAATTTTCACTGCGTTCGATCCCTTCTACTCTTTCGAAATTATAAAAAAAAAGCGTCGAGTTGGGTGTCATTCGACGTGACTCGGCGTTCACGATCGGTCGTTGCCTGGAAAATTATATATTTTTAGTGTTTTATTCCTTGTGGACCATTTTTGTAAAATTATCGTTGTTGATTTAATTTTCAAAGTTAATTAACTTCCAATAAATATAATATATTATTTCTACGATAATTACTAAGTAAATTTAGTTACCAAATGCTAATTAAGCGTTAAAATTTTCTGTTTGCATAATTAATATAGACAGAATTCTAAAGTTAATTAGTTAAAATATTTAGAGCTTCAGTCGCAAATAAGCAGAAACTGTTCGCGATGACTTTCATCCTTCCTCGAGTTCTTTGAACTCTCTTTATGAAACAGCAAAAATATCTTCTTCCATTTCGTATCTTTTGGAAAGCTGAACTTCACGGCAGATACAGGATACCATACAAGCTTGTTTTCGACGCTGCGATCGCAACTTTGTGAGAAAGTTTCTAATTACGTTCGCAGATAGCGAAGTTTTACGAAACCTTTTGATATTTAACTGCAACCCTTCCGTGACTCAAAGAACTCATCTTACGATCGTAGTTTATACTACTTACGCTCGGTTGAGGACCGGTTCGTGTTACCTGTGTGTGCGTGAAACAACCACGTACACACGTATTCTACGCTATGGTAACGTTAGGTTATTGAAGTCCTGGTGAGAACTGGCCTTCACACGTCACCGACGACGAGGTTCCCTGACGAAACCGTGTCTTTCATCGGGATGCTGTTCTTTAGATCGAGAGCCTTTGTCCTCCGTGTTGATCCTCTTCGTGGTCCCTTTTTTGTTCCTTGAATTTGATCTTCTATCAAGTTTCATCTGGTCTAGCACGTTTTCTAGCTCCAGCCATGTATTTTATATTGTGTAGCTTTTATTTAGCAATACCTTGAGTATTATGGTGCTAATTATCCAATTTATGTGCTTTGATTAAAATTGCAATAATTTTACTTCGAAATCGTTATTTTTTACAATTCTTGAAAAAATTCTGAGCCTCAGTTGTTAATTATTAACACAATACTTCTGTCTTTAATTAGTGTTAATAATTTTTTAGAAAAATTCTAAATTAATAAGAATTTGCAATTTTTGTCAAGTTGATACACCATACATTGTCATTTAGGGTACTTTCAAGTGACCAAATTGTCAAACCCAGGTAACATGCACGGATTACTTAACAAAGTCCTTAGTTGTATGCTCTAAATCAAAATTGAATTAATCAACAGTTGATCGATCCTAAAGCAGTTGCACTATGTGCATTACCGTGCACCGTGCATTACACAGATGTTTGAGCCCGTGTATCGAACACTATATTCGGTATTGCGTTCGAGCGGGGAAGGTTGTGACGTGAGGGTTGCCGGATTATTCTCAACCCAACGGGTGTAATTGAATTTTAAACTCCCCAAACTCCGGCTACATATGCGTCCATTCATGGCACAACGTATCCAGCCGTTTCGTGAATTTCATACGTGAGAAAATCAATTGAACGTTACGTCCCTGCCAACACTCGTCAATTATCAACTCATTTTTTTCGTAGTGCACAAAGATCTCGAGAAACTGCATTAAAAAAGTCAAATATTATGATTTTGAAGATAAAAATTCTGATTCGTTTACTAATTATAAAAATTGGAGTCATGTAACTTATACAATAATTGAAAATTTAATATATTTTTCTTATTTAATAAGAAAAGAATTACGTTATATTATGTGCTGACAGAATTATGTTACTTGTAGAGAAAGAATGATTAATATCAGCACGCTTTATCATAGTTACACGGTACACCTTGTACGTTTGTTTGTAAAAATAAGAAGATAAAATTGTACACAATGTGGTTCATCGTGTTGCAAGGAACTTTCGTAACAATAACTTCAATTCTGTTAGCCTTATCAAGCACGATCTTGCATTCCTGTTGCTCAGCGATGAGAAACAAAAGGTGAGTCGAAACCAAAAAATGCATATCCAATTGCATTACTGTGAATTTGCCAGCTAAAGAACATTTCTGTCTACCAGTCAATTTATCAAGAATTCATGGAATCAGTTTAATGAGAATAAAATTAAAGGGGAGAGATGAACATCTCGTTCGATTTAAGAAATTAATTTTAAGAAATTAATAACATTTATTAATATTAAGAAACGGTAAAGCAATACAAAAAAAATTAACAAAATTATAATATTTAAAACTTTATTACTACTGTATTACATTACCTCTTACAAATTCTTGGCCGAATCTTGAACCTTTCATTATTCATTCAAAGTTGGAGCCCTTATGGTTCCCGGGGAAAAGAATATCGTTTTCTAATCCAAAAGTAAGGATACACGATTTAAAAATCGTTCCCGTGTACGCGATCCCGAAGCCTCCCTCCTGCGGATCGAGCGTCTGTACGTGAGGTGGTTAACGGAGGAGCAAATAAAACTAAACTGGATATGGGGTGCGCCCGCGGAACATCGTCAAACATTCACTCTCGGGGCTTTTCGATCGTGTGCAGAAAAAGAAAATGAAAATTCCTGGGAAATTTTTAATCGGCAAATGCACAGGAGGCGGTTTTGTTTCGACGGGAAGATAGGATCGCGGGATAATGATTCGCCTCGCTTTGTTCTAAATAGGCTAATGTACCGGGACAATAGTGGTGTTCACTGAAATCTTTCCATTTCTTTTTTCTAAAGAACTGAAAGCGTTCTAATAAAGTCGATGGTTTGTGGAGAAAGCATATTATATTGTTTAATATAATTATATCATCATATAGTTTCTTTTCATAAAAAGGTGCCAAGAAAATTGAAAAAGCAGTTAATGAAACAGCCTTAGGATAACTGTTTTTCCTTCGTTTCTTTTTTATTTATGAAAGAACCGTTTAATGTAACGGTATGCAATAATTTCTAGGACTTTGTTTCCAACCAGATTGTGGAAAGTCGCTTGCGGGGAATGTGCTCCTCGAGCATGACTCGTATTTACAGGTGGTTTCTTTCGTGAGCGTAGATTTTTAACATTTCACCGACGATTCGGACGATCCTTCGATTTTCTACACTTCGGAATCAAACGGTATTCGAGTAAAGGATAATGTCTAGTCTTATCGGTCAGGTGGCTCGAATTAATTGGAAATCAAATTCTAATTAAGGAACGCGCGGCCGAATAATTGACGTGCGTGTGCTTAACGATGCATGGTCGGTTGCCATATTCCAGGCAACCGAACACACATTTCCGAATTAACCGCATCGTGACTCAACCATCGGAAGTGGAATTAAATTTCATGAAGATTCACGATCTTCCCGTTGGTAAATTCAACGTTTCGATATTGGGTTGCTGCAATATCAGCTGGCGAACACTGAAACATAATTTCATGACATAAAAGTATAGCAAAATGGTACTTGTGGTACATCAATTTAAAGCTTAAAGTATACAGAAAATTACTATATAAAGTCTCCATTCATATCTCTAATATAAAATAACTAATTATTAATTATAGTAAATGATGACTGATTTGAAGAAGTAACAAGTCTGACGAAGAATTATTGGTGTTTCATTGAAAATATTAATTATGTGTTTATGTAGTCACTTTCTGTATACTTTAAGCTTTAAATTGATGTAACATAAGTGCCCCTTTGCAATACTTTTATGTCATGAAATCACGTCAGACGTTCACCAGTCCCAAAATCTGTCATTTGCATACAAGATCTTGGGATCCAAGTGCAATTAATTTTTGCACAATTAGATTTCGTAAAATTTGTTCAAATACAAACAAATTATGCCAAAATAGGTAAAAGTTTGATACTCAAGTTTGATTAATCCGTCGGTTAATTGAACGCCACAGGCAACAGGATGGTTACGGAGAGTTTCATGCAAGTTTCTATGAAACGTTTAACCCGCTACTTACCGTACTCAATTCCAGCGCTTGTGATCCTGGAATTGGGTAACAGAGAGTGTCTTGAATTGGAAACAGTTGGGAAGCTCGCGGAATTCGCACCTTACCGCAATTCGCTCTTGAAACTCGTTCTCCTAGAGCGATGAACTTTGTGGTATCGCTATAGGCCAGTCGGCGATCCTCTCCGTCTGATTCTCTAACTCCTTTTAATTCAATCAAATAATCCCCGTTTAATCGAAATTTAATCACCAGATAAGGAAAATATATGCACATGTGTGCGAAATAATTTAAATACTTTTATAGCCAGTTATCGGATGTTCGAGACCCTTCTCTTATTAAATTATTTAATTAATTAAATTTAATGTACTAATTTTTAATTGCCACTTTTGAAATTTCCACATCAGAGGACTAATATTAAAAAATTATTATTGAAAGGATTAACCACTGATTAAAAATTTAACAAATCAGAGTAAGAATCACAATTTTCCATATATACAAGGTTCTCAAACCAAAAATCTGCTTTGCCAGCGTTTGCTAAAAGGAAGATTCCCAGCCCCGAAGAAAAATCAGAGCAGACCGTTTTACGACACCGCCGCGGAGGAGCAGCATTCGATTCCTTTGTTACTTTCAGCCAGGAATCCTCGCAAGAATCCCAGGAAGTGCCAGTTAAGCGTTTCTCAGCGTACAGAATCTTTGCCAAGCTCGTATTGCGTTTATTACCACTCTCCGGGTCCGTGTTCCCGGTATTGCAACGTTTCTAAGCGCATTTGCAACCGCCTTCCTTCGGTTTGCACTTCCAGGTCCTCCTCGATCTTCCTTATCCAGGCCTCGATATCCGACGAGCGTGCAAGAAATCGAGCAACACTTTTAATCATTACCTGATGGTCTTTTTCGTACGACCGTGGGTTTCCTCGCCGGCTCATTGGCGAGAAATTATCTTTACAGTCGTTGATGACACGTGCTAGAAGGTTGCGCGGACCGTTTCCGTGAAAAACCATTATTCGCCGTTGCCAATCATCGTACCCCGGCGAAATGACAGAAAATTATCCTCGAGTTTTCTCGGGAGGTTGATGAATACAACGGTTCTAGGATCTACAGGTGTTTAACAATGAAACCGGAAGGAAAGGATGGAATGAAAGTTTCTCTTTTTATCCTGTTACCCGATTGAGTCTTTTTAGATTTAAGAAATAATTGCGAACAGCGATTGGGGCATTTAATTGATTGAAATGTAATAGTTTTTATCGTTTTGAAAAATTTGAAAGAGGTCGCAATTCAGATAATAATTCACAGTTGTTATTAATTGGAAAAGTGTCAAAAACAGGGGCCAAAATAACACCTTCCTTTAATTTGATAATGGCCCAAAATTGGAACCAAAACACTACCTAAAATAATTACAATTTACGTTTATTGTAAACTAGCAGAGGGGCTCAAAATTAGGGTCAAAATACTACCTTTTATCAAATTATAGACAAAATATTATTCTTGTAGGTTTTCAAAGAAGTAAGTTCTTTGCTTTCCAGATTCTAATGCCATACGAAAAGTATCTAGGCACAGTTTAATTCAGCTGTGTCTAATCTCGTGTTGTATAAGAACACCTATAGATATTTTTTTTAGAGGTTTCTTCAGATTAGTCCTGAGAAACAGCTGAAGGGATGCGATTGGTTCTTCTGGCCCCTTTTATAGCGGCCATTATACCACGTCCAGAGAAGCACAGGCTTTTATCGGCTATCATGACTTGCCGTATTATGCTGCTCGTCCCGGGACTTTCCACCTGCGAGACCACAATTCCCTCTCTTCACAGATCAATTTTTCGTTCTTGATCGGTTTCACGATCCTCCATAACACAGGAAGTTTCAAGACCATCTGACGAAATCTGGCTCTCCTTCAAATTCAGCCGAATTTCGATTCTTTTCAATCAAATTGTCATCAATTAAAGTCTATTTAGACGACGATTTATTCAGACGATTATTTATTATGAAGTGTCTTATATTAATTAAAATAGTATTTAATAATTATTTATGCTGTAGACGTCACCCAAATAAAAAAAAAAATCTTATCGAAATACCTTATATTTGTTTTTTGTACGATATGTACGCACGTGAGAAGTACAGGGATGCGTTAATTACTTTTCTCGTTTGTCAATTATTAGGAACGAACACCGTGGACGAGGATCGTTCCATCACGGATGGTTGGTAAAGTCCTGTCGTTAGTCAGGCGCGAATTTCAGAAGAAACGAACGAGATGAACTTTTCTCCCGATTAATGAGTAAATAGAACTCAATGGCGGACACCGGGACCCGTCTAATCATAGATTTTTGTTCATCGCCGAGCTTCCCTTCGCTCGGCGATCGGCTACTTTCAATTGCGGTTTTCTGTTTCATAACGTAGAATGTCGCTGCGTAACTTCGTCGCTCGGCCACGTCCTTCCAATTATTTTTAACGTCGTTGCGAAACGAAAGGGAACTGACCAAGGACCTGAAGGTTGGATGAATGCAGGCTATCCTGCGGAATCGATAACGGCCAGCTGTGTCATTGGTGATACACTTTTGCTCCTCGAGGACACCGGTTGCGTCCGTTCCACTCGCGATTTCAACCAATAATTCTTGGAACTTTCAGTCCCTTTGGCTGTGATTCATCCTGGATGTCACAGGGGACAAGATACAAAGGAAACTCTATAAATAAATGTTAATAACAATTTTAAGGATCTTTAAATTCGATGTTACATCAATGTTAATAATTAATTTCAAACTTTTACTTATAGCAAATTGGTAACTAAATTCATGATTCTTTGCATTAAAAACTTTTTACAATTTTTAACCATTAATCCAAGGATCTTCTTCAACGGACGATCGACCTATGTTTCAGCCATTTCCGGTCTTTCAACCTCACGATCGAACCGTTCACTTTCTTCGGCTTCTTATGGATCTTCACGAATCTAATTCAGGTATTTCCTGTTGCTGCTCAAAGCTGGCTAACATTCCTCTTTTTTTTGTACCATGGATAATAGAACCCGTCCTCCAGTTTTCTGCCGCATCACCGTGCACAACCATCTCGCAGTTTCTCGTAATAGTGCTATAATGGTCCGTGGTACCCTTCGGACCCCTCCTTTTTTTCCCGATAGGGTGCACGTTACTCTTCTTCGGTTTTTCTACCCCTCGAATGGTTACACCTTTTGTGAAAATAAAGCGCGAACTATTGGAAAAGTTTAATTAAGTTTTTAAAATCGACGCGGATACCTTATGGCGTTCGCTGCTCTCTTCAGAGGATCCTGTGCGTGTAGGCTTCCGGTATTGTGGGATACAATGAGGTGTTTTGTATCTTTGTTCTCTATCTTTGATCTTCTAATTTGAAACCTTAATGTCTTTATTAAGTTGCAAATTTGGATAATGAAGTAGAACTACTGGAATACTTTATGT
Organism: Anthidium xuezhongi; assembly: GCA_022405125.1. Taxonomy (NCBI): domain Eukaryota; kingdom Metazoa; phylum Arthropoda; class Insecta; order Hymenoptera; family Megachilidae; genus Anthidium; species Anthidium xuezhongi. Next base: position 8,876,304 of record CM039637.1, read on the forward strand.
ACTTGAAGACAATTGCGTTATACGTCAATTAACAGTTTTTGATTGCTATTGATTCACCTATTAATTGAAATAATGAAGGAGCTAAAGTGGCATAACATATTAACGAAAGAAATGAAAGTAAATAAATTATAAATTTGAAATGAAGGAAACGCTTCGAGTGAGAAGAGACAGGCCCCCCTTCCCTTGAAAGAAACGCGGTACCGTGTATATTCAGTTAACAATCACGAATTGTAGCAATGTTTATGCAACTCATCGGTGGCCCGTGCAAACATCAATCTCGTCCGTGTTTTCCGAGGCCGTAATTATCTCGCGTTTGTTAACCGGTTCGCCGGTGTTAGGGTGGCCGATGTATCGAAACGTTAATTAGCCCCGATTAGCCCGTTGTGATTGACCATTAATCCGGCCTCGAGCCAGAGACGCAAATTGGACCACCCTATAGACGGGCTAAGTAAATGCATATACGTGGTTACTCTAACCTGGCATGATTTGCTTCTCGTCCGGCCGCAATTCCAAGTTCAAAGCCACTTGCCCCTCTCTTTCTTCGTCTATCACACGATTGGCCGTTCCTCTTTCGTACATTCAGCTCTTCTCCGGCTGTAAGACCCTGGCTGTACCTTTCTCCCGGTTCGCCTCGTGTGTACGATCCCGGCCTACGTGGTCGTGCCACGGCAATTAAGGGCATTCGATAATCATGGAACTATAGGGAACCAGGAAATTCTCTCTCTCTCTCTCTCTCTCGTTCACCCAGGACTCTCTGTGTTTAAGCTGCTTAGAGAAGTGAACAAATCTGTCACTGTCAGCCGTCTATTCACAGTCGTCCGTGCGCTAACTCGACGAAAAAGGAGAAGACGTACGGTGAAATCGGCGGCGCGGACCGGCCTCCACCGGCGATTTTCACCCCGTGTTCTCCCGTCGACCTGTCCACGCCACTCCGTTCCACGTAAGAACGTTTTGATAGGGAGATGTGGCGTAGAAATAAAATTCGAGATAATTGGTTTGGATCGCTCATTAAAGTGTCCGCTCTTGTGCGCGCCGTTTCGAGATCCACCGGAGATGCTCGGCGATTACGTCTTAATTGCCTGTACCTTTCATCTTCTTTCTTCGGGGGGGCGGGGGGAGATATTTTTAGACCAACAGAATCGAATGTTATTCTTATCTGTTTGTTGATGTTTCGAGAAGGCGATACGCAATCTTCAGATAATTGTATCTTGTATTGATTATCTTTCGTTTCAGATAAGTTTGATAGTACCTTTTTCTTTTTAATTGACGTGGATTTTTCATCTGTACTTACAAATTTTGTTCACGCCAACAATTGTATTCTCAAAGGATTAAATAAATGTATAATTATTAATTTGGTTAATATAATTGCACAGATATTCAATTATACTAATATCGAGTCACACACGTGACACATCCCTTATTTTTTTATAGTTTGATTAAAACTCGATTTTTAATTTAATTTTATACAATTTTATCGTGTCTTTAAGGATCAAAAAATTGTACGAAATTCGAGATAGAACACGGCGGCACGAAAAAAAGGAAACGGTGCGCGGTGAGTAACACAAGAGGGGGAGAAATTTTCGATTCTATTAGGTTTAACGACGAATTCATTCGAAACTCGAGGTATTTGTTCAAGGATCCCAATTCTATCAGGCCTTCCAATCGTCGTCGATGGAACAGATTCGAACGGACTCGTGAATATTACTCTCCTTCTTTCGCCACCCTTCGTCTCGCTACCTTTCCACATCTCTCTCTCTCTCTCTCTTCGTTTTTTTTTTCTCTCATTCACCTCTCGAGGACCTCTCCTTCCTCGAGTAGAACAGCACGTGCTCGATTTCTCAGCGTACGTACACTCGATGGGCGGGATTTTTTGAGGGTAAAAAAACCTCGTGTTCCAGCACGGGGACAAGGCTAAAAGCACGACACACATCGGATTACGTGTCTAAAAAGTGGAAGGAACCGATTCAACGGGGAGAACAAAAAAAAAAGAGAAGGTAGAGTCCACTTTGTTCCTGAAGATTTTCTAACCGCGATACGGCTAATAATCTGCTTTGCACGTGAAAGAGTTCGTAAACCCTCGTAGCAAAGATAGGTGGGTCTTTTGGGACTCGGTTAATTTGACTAATTTGACTAATTGCTAATTTGACTAATCCAAGTTAATTTCTTGTATTTCATTCGTGTAACTAAAAGTGTACTAAACGACAATTAAAAATTCCTAAGGTGTCTTAGAAATAAATTATGATAATAGAAATTAAGATAGGTATTAGGTAGGACTTCAGCATCCATCTTCAGGGTGTTAACTCTTGTGTTAACAGACAGGTTATTTAAGTATCTATTTCCACCTTGATGTTAGAAATTTATTGTGTTCCCGTTAGAATATTTAAAAATCACTCGAGACCTTCCTTTGAATATTTTTAGATCCTTAGATGAAGAGTTTTCATTACTAACTATTTAATTTCTTAACTTTTGTATAAATGAAGATTTTTATTATCAATGGAAGGGTTAAATTTGTATCATCGATGGATGAGCTCTGCAATGTCAAAAGGGTTCCAATAAAAAAACCGATCAACAGGATAATAGAATATTAAAACTGACCCGACGATCAATCGATTGGTGTGTCTATTTTTAAGAAAGGACGGTTTAGGTTCGAATTCCTTGCAGAAGCAGGTCTCTGCGATCCCACATAAATTAAATATTCCCTCTTCCTAAAGGGGACTTAAAAATATCTCCCGGTACCAAATCAATATATTCCGGCGACCGCTTTTTCATCTCCTTTTCTCCGTACGGAACCCTTTTTCCTCCGTTACCCTTCCAAAACGGAAATTCTGACCCCTTCGGGTCGATGTTCTATGTTCAAGATTATAGAAACATAGAAAAAAATGAAGTTTCTCATTTGAGAAAGCAACTGTTATCTGTACCAAGCTATAATTAGTGTTAATTATCTTAGAAATAAAATTATAAATTCAAAAGTCGCACTCGAAGCAGCAAAAAGGGACGAAGTTTATATAAATCATCAATATTGATAATTATGAAAATTACATTCGCTGGAAATAAAATAAGAGGCACATAAATTACCAAAAAATGAAGAAGAGAAATTATGCAAATCGTTTTGAAGAAAAAGAAGAAAAAATATCGGTGGCTTTTAACAGCGGAAACCATCGAGGAGACAGGAAGAAGAGGAGAGCCGGAGAACCGACACCAAAGGATTATTACAGCCGTGTTGCATAACATGTCGTTGACCAACGCTGGCTGGATTACTCATGCTCCTCTCGTCGAGTGACCTTGTATCACAATCAAGCCTCGAACCTGCACAGGCCTAGGCAGATTCCCTCGACCGACGATCCTGGACCAACCGGTGGCCCTGGATCCCGGAGGTCGATGCACCTTCGTCGCTGCATCATCCTTCCTCCGCTGTTCCCTCGAGGAGGACGATCCTCTTTCTCCCGTTCCTCCTAGAGACAATACTGTAACGGTGTGTCACGTGTTGTGTCCGAGAAGATTTACATGTTCCACGGATCGAACATCGGCGATAAAACGCGATCCAACTCCTCCGCTTAGGGATGCGCAATAATTTTGTCGGTCAACGGGGTCGATGTTTCATTTTAATGATTCGTGTGCGCGTACGGGGCTGCATCATCGGTTTGAAGAACAATGGCGCAATAATGGCGCACGATTCGCTCGTAAAATATATTTTGGAGACCTTGAGGAGGGGGTTTAGTCGAGTTTTCAAAGTTCTCTTCGAGGTTGAAAGGATTGAGGATGGTTGAGTATTTAGGGGTGATTTTAAAAAAGATATTGATGGACTAAAATTAAAATTAAATTCGTTTTATAAAAATACAATTGATTAATACTGAGGAGATATTAAATTTGTATAATTTTAGTACAATTCCAATATCTTTCCAATAATTAAATTAAATTAAATTTACAGAATTGATTGTCGGTAATTCCCATCTTTTTATGCTAAATGGAGGGTAGCTAAGGATTCGATTTTTAATTTTACAAAATTCCAACAGAAATTGTATAAATTCTATTTAGTGACAGAGCATCCACAGATGCGCTGACAATAAATTTCTTCTTGGATGTGCGTATTGCCACAGGAAATGCGTAATCTTCTATAATATACAGCGGTGTCTGGTTACAAGTTCATTGAGTCTACCACCGGATGTCATCGACAGCTTCACAAAGATCAAAACATCTTTCGCTGCCTTTCTTGTCATGAAATTACAAAAATCTTACGATTCGACAAAATTTAAAGGCAATAATATTTTATAATTATTATTAGAACCGGTTCTTTTGGAACACTTATGGGTAGAAATGGCGGCAGAAGGGGTTAAGCAACTCGCAGAGGGTAGGTTTCTTATCTATTTTCGAAAATCAGCTCGCGGAGTCGGTTCAATTTGATGGCTTGAAATTTTAATGCAAAGTTCCCCTTAACGAGCTTAATCTTATTGACGGCTCCCGCTTCGAACATTCTGCATAATGCAACGGTATCACTGTCTCCGTCCGATCTAATTAAGAAAATGACTTACGCCGCTTGCATCTCTATTCCGACTGTTGCTTTTTCATACGAAGGATAATTCTGTATTTTCTTCTTCAATAATTAACAGCAATAGAGCAGAGATTTCGTACGCGTGAGAGGATCCCTTAAATCATTTTAATCCACTCGAATCTCCTCGCTGCTTATCAAATTAGCAATTTAATTTAACACGTTCGTATATTTATCTTGCAAAGTTATTAATTACAAATTTTGTGATTAGATCAAAATCGACTGCGGGACTTTGAACAGCCTTGTTTCATAATTGTTCATTTTTCTTTTCCTCTGAATTATTTAATTTTCGTATATTTGCTCTTTTCCTCTTATCTTTTGCATTATCTATTATTGTAAATTACACACGCCATAACAAATATAAATTATATCGTTGCAATTCAGAAGCACAACTACCCCTAAAGGCACACCGCTATTTCGAGGGTCGTTTACACAAATAAATTTTTAAAAGACGAAGGACAGGAGGCGAAGAAGAAAGAATACCCGTATGCAACAACAGGGGGGTTGAATACGAAGGCTCGACAGCGGCGAATACGATAATGGAATCAATCCTCCTAACGTACCCCCGGAATTACAAGGATGCCGGGTCTGTTTCAGACTGGCAGGATATCCACGGAAGTGACGCTGTCGCTTAATTAATAAAATAAATCAACCGGCGGTGCATCGACCCCGTCGTTGCATCAACGGTTTGACTGACGGTGTTCCACCTCCGCCGTCGGCTAATTGTCAAATTACAAAGATCGAGAATATCTAATGGACGTCGACCATCCGGGATGGTTCGTCGCGATTTTGAACGGCTGCCGCTCGTCCCTCTCCCCCTCCTCCTCCTCCTCCTTGCCACGGTCCCACCCGGATCGTGGTCGAGGGAAATTTCTATCGCGCAAAAGCGAAACGCATCCCCACCAAAACAATTTCGCCGTCGACCCCTACCCCTTATGCACCTGCAGCCCTTCCGTCGGCCGCGAAGTTACGTCATTCGGCTCCGGGACTCCGGCGGTCGTGGTCCTACGCTTCCGCTTCCGGTTCCTCCGGTCACGAGGCAGTCCAGCTTCGCCAACAGCTGGAGGACCTTGGGTAAATCTTCCGACTTGTAACATCGTTCTGTGACGTGCGGTTCTCCAACGTGGTCAGTTTGTCTCAGAACAGATTCGTTCGTCTTCTGTTGTTCTCGAGTTTCAGTTTTTTTCTTTAAACCGTAGTGTTTTCTTTTCTTTTTTAACTTGGTACACGGGCATTGTATAATTTTGAACTATAAAGTTGTTGTTTCTTCCTTTTTAGATCGTTAGTAAATCGTAGTGGTTTCTTTTTTTAATTTGGTACACAGATACTGAAACATTGTTCCTTCTTTTTTGGTAAATCAGTAATAATAGAAGTGTTCGATAGTCAGTACTTTTGTTAATTTAAGATTTAATTCAAATTGAAATCGCGCGGTCGTTTGAATCGCGCGCGAAGTTCAGATTGGCGCGGTTCAATTCAAAACAACATCCATAAAGAAGACTCTTTACTGCCTTTTCTGATCATTGAAAAATTAATTTATTGAAAATATTCAACGTCTACGTGCATCGAAATGCATGCAATTTATCGAGGAATTTAAGTAAAGACACTTGAAATCACTTAACCTTTCACGTCGATGTTTCGCTTTGGAACGGAGCACGGGGAATAACTGTCCGCCTGTATCTCTGCAATAACGCGTATTCGACATCCGCCGCGTAATAAAATTATGATCTGATAGCCCCATCCAGCCATTCATCTCAATCATGCTTCGAAGAAGATTGACGAGCGTGTAAGGTAGCTTCGACCTTTTCTGCGACCCTTTACTTACACAAAACCGTCACTGAACTTGAATTGTTTTTGTTCTATGGTAGATTGCAGTGTTTTCTTTAAATATTATTCATTGTTTTGATAAACCATTGTATAATAACGAAATGTTTAAAGCCGATAACGATGTCGTTCCATCTTTGTGTTACAGCCAAGGAGAAACGAAGAGACATTCGTCTTCTGGGAAGGAAACTCGTCATGAACGCTCTTTATGCTTTTGATTGTTGCTCAGAAAGCCTTGATTACAATATTGGCTTTCGGGCAATAATCATAATCACGAAAGGGCAGAGCCTCAACCGTGATTGCTGGTGGCACCTGTTACTTCGAGGGACTACTTCAGACATCTCTGTTGTCCAGCAACTGTGAATGTTTATAAAATTAATACAGATACTTCTTGTTATTAAAATGTGTCAACTGTGAATTTCAATATCAATAATAATATTGTAAATGTTATTGTAATATATGTTGATCTTAAACAATAAACACAATACTGTTATCAATGCATTTGTTAAATGTAATTTATTCTCCATTGATATTTTTTATGATTTAAAATAAAGGCGATAATATTTCAAGAAACCATTGAAACGTTTAAAATTTACATGAAAAACATCCATGAAAGGAATCGATTTAATCTTGAAGCATTTATATTAAAAAAAAAAAAAGTAAATTACTCGCGATTGATGCATTTATCGTGGAGGTACGTTTAAATAAAAGCATCCGGAGTAAAAGCTTTCAGGATACTACACTTTATTCAATTCTATCCGTTAATACTCCACCGGCCTCTTCTCTGGTATCCTCAATCGTATTAAATTATTCCTTTGAAATTATAATTGCACACTTGACTTCTCGGTTTGCTGACTAATTGTTGCTTGAACGATCGATTCGCTGATGTGCTTACCTTTAATTGTACCTCCGCTGATAATTGCACTTCCGATCGCGAACGATCATTTATCCCGTTTATTCATCATTTGCAATTTGATTCGACTTTAACCTAGAATTATTATAAAATTACTTACAAACCGCGAAGTTTTATAAATAGTTGCTTTATTCGATTTTAATTTTGCTTCTGTATCGTTTCGTTTATTTTAAACACGAAAATTGCAAAATTACAGGTATGGTATGTGAATAGAAATTTTAATAAAATTTATTCATATGTTACAAAATAATTTTATATATTCTTGATAAGAAGTTTGACTTGCATTGTATTTATATTAAACTCTGTTTTCAAAAATCTGAATAAATCCTAATATTTATTCTAGGATTTATCAGTTTTAGCGATAGTTATTAATAAATTGACCGTGATATGGGTCACCAACGACCTGCTTTTCAAATAATTTTATTTTTAATCCAGATTTATTTTTATTATTTCAATTTCTAACAGTCTGTAATAGAACTAATTTTCAGACTTAAGCTTCCAATTTGTCATTTTTTATTACTATGATCACAATAATGACGTTCAAACAATTCTTCCTCGTTGCTTTAATTAATTTATTCGATTAATTTACGTACGAAGCATCGATCGTCAATTACTCAAATTGCAACTTTTCATTTTCCAATTTAAGCTTTCCACTTAGTAGTTTACAAAATCGATATTTTCTTTCATTTCATTTGATCGTTCAATTATATTGAAATCTGCTCCCTGCAACATTTAACGAATTAGAATCGAAGCTTCAATCTTTTATCCTGTAAATTTAAATCGACTTAAGTGCAAAAGTAACAAGAGAAATTAATACTCGTTGTGCTTGTATACTATATTAAACTTTAACTTGTAACTATTTTGAAATATTTAAAATCCTATATTATTTTTATCTTATAACCAAAATTGCAGATCCAGAAATAATTTTTCCAATTGCTTCTCAATTGAATTCATTCATTTTTCTTTAACATATAAAACTGTTAAAATAATTGATTTTACTTCCAAGCCTATAACAGTGAACCCACATGTTATTCGTTTAAAATAAACTCAGCAATAATTTCCACCTTCAAAAAATTATAAAGCTATTTTGAAATAATATCGAATAAAATGTTATCGACATTTTCAGGACACGAATAAAAAGCAACCCCGCAAAAATTGCCGCAATTTAATTTAAACCGTTCTGTCAAGTGAAAATCAAACAATAATCAATAATCGACACAATGGCAACCATTGGCTCTCTTATTTCGTATAAATATTAATAAAAATAGCGATTAATCCGTATTCAAATAAAAAGAATATCCGTTCGAACCGAGGGGGATCGACGGGGGAGGGTAACTGCGAGGGCGATACGGTTCGTAAAAGATTCAACGTTAATTACCGAAGATGACCGGGCCGGAGATTTTTCTATCGCGCGCCGGTTCCGCGGAGAAACTTTCCTCGGATCCTTGGATCTCTCGGCTGGAAAAAGGGCGCCGGCGTCGTGACGTTTGGCCGGCGTCGATGGTAACAGGTAGCGACGGCCGGTGTTTCCTCAAAAACTGCCAAAAAGTCCGGGGCAACGAGGGTCGACAGGTGGAGGAACGAACGAGGATAGACGGTGAGAAATTCCGGTGGCGCGAGACGGGTCAGGCAACGATGCATTATTTAAATTTTAAAAGCATTTCGGGGTGCCGGCTTAATTCGCCGTCTAGTTAGCCATCATCCGCACCTCCCCTCTCCGTTCGACCCCGCCGTTTGTCCTGGCCCTGGACAACAAACAACCATCGACGAGGAAATTCGTATACAGAACATTCCACTTGTCTCCCACATATTCGATGTGCACATCTGTTATCGCAGTGATTCATTGGCATGCGATTCTCTTTTGACGTCTTAATTGTTAACCCCTTGCCGTTTCGCAGGACTAAGTTAAACAATTGTTGCGACGTTAAAACGAACAAGGAAAGTTGTAACGTTGCAAACAGGGTGCCCCAGTATCGGTAGCGCAACCGTGGAGGGGGTGGTTCTCCACTATCGATGCTGGAACACCCTGTATATTTTACAATAGAAAATTAAAATTGAATTTTACTAACAGTACGAGCCATAAGGGGTTAAATTTCCCTGCTCGATGATTATTTGTTGCAAAGAGTAGCAGCAGGTTTCAGATTTATGAATCGTAAAATGTGTATCTCCGAGCGTTTCGAGCGGCAAAAACGGCGTCCCTTCGAATTTCTCCGCAGACTTGATAATCTGTCGTCCTCTGGAATCCGTGGAAATGTAATCCCTTGATAATACTCCGACTGACGTGTGCTGAAACGTAAAGTACCGTATCACGATGTACACCATCGAATCTCAGATTCTTTTTTGCAACGCGTGTGCTTTATCTAAATTCGCATAAATTACAATAAATAGTGGTGTTATTGTCATGATAGTAAATAATTTACAAAATTGAAAGTTGCCCTTGGACCAAATTCGACTTGGGACGTTCGATAGCTTATCGAATAAATGTTAGTAAAAGACAAAGGTTAAAAATCACGTTCTTGGCCAATTTCTCCCACTGTGATGCACGAATAATTCTGAAAAAAATCAGAGACATTTTAGTTAATGGGATACACGTAACAGAACTTTTTCAGATTTTTCCATTGAAAATCCAAAATTTAGAAAAATGTCGATTTCGTATTGAAGGAGTCGCGAATCAGTAACAGCGCCATAGCTTTTAAATAATGAGCAAAAGGAAAGCTAAAATAAACCGTAAATAGAATGAATATCAAGTTGATAATAAAAAGTACCAAACTGGAAAGTTAAATTTGAAAAATAATTAAAATTCTATTGCATCCTTTTATTGTTACCGGAACCGAAACGTTTACTCCAAGTTGAATCTATAATTTCTTAAAATATCAAATAATTCCCGACGATAAAAGATATTCTAAACTTCTATCGTTTCTATAATTTAATTCCATCACTCATTTTTTTTTTTTTTCTTAATTAAATGATGGATCTAACGATAATGAAGTTTTCAATTGATTCGTTGAGAACACTTTTCACGCCCGTTATAAATTTATATAACGTGCACAAGCTCGATGGCAGTCCATATTTATATAGTCAAAGAGGTTGACAGATCGACGTTCGGTCGCGCCTCGTTCGCCTTGTGCCGATGAATATTTTAGCCGGCTCTGGCTTCAGCTGTCAGTCCACGGGACAGGATGCGCGAGAAAGAGAGAAAGGGTGGAAACAGGCTGGCGAAGGGGGAAGGGGGATGATATCGCTTCTATGTATAGAGACGTATGGCCCGACGAACTTTCGACCTGAAATGACCCGAGCTAGATGCAGACACCTCCGCGAGTTTGCCACCTTCCGCGATAGAAAACCACCACCACCACCCCCCCCCCCTCCACCCCCTGGCACCCAACGATCACCTTGATAATCAATTTTATATCCAAGGTATCAGACGATTGTCTAATAATAGCAGGAAATTATGTATTCGACTATGTGCTTCGTATATCGTTTCGCTCCTTTTCCTTTATTTAACCCTTTCTTGAAGGATAAATATTCGAGGATGTTTGAAATGTATTTTTAAGTTTGTAAGAATCTAAAATTGTTATTTGGAAGTTCATAAGTTTCGAAAAGTGTAGTATTTCTTACAAGCGGGTCATATAATTTGGCGATTGTGGAAAGGACGCTTCGTTTAGTGGAGATCTTAATAATTTAGTGGAAATAAAATACGTTAAAAGAAAAGAAAATTTTATAAAAGTAATAATTATTTAATAAAAGACCTTAAAATTGTAATAATTATAACAAAATCTACAACCCACCCATCCATAAGAATGATAAAAATAACAATATTCAATAATTATAATAATTAACAAATGAATAATTATAAAATACATTAAAATTAATTAAAATCGTTTAAAATGAAATAAGATTTGGCAGACATATCAATTATTCATTGTAAAACTATGAAATTATAATAATTATAACAAAACTTGTATAATTGCATTAAAATAATAATGTTAAATAAATAAAATAATTAAATAAATGAATAACTGTGAAATTAAGAAATATGAAGAAAAAACTCATGCATGAGTGATTTCGGAAACCGGTAACAATAGTCAGTCAACCATGAAGTCAATGAACCATGAAATCTTAATAATTATAAAATACGTTAAACGAAAAGAAAATTTTATAAAAGTAATAATTATTTAATAAAAGACCTTAAAATTGTAATAATTATAACAAAATCTACAACCCACCCATCCATAAGTATTATAAAAATAACATTATTCAATAATTATAACAATTAACAAATGAATAATTAGAAAATACATTAAAAGAAAAGAAAATTTTATAAAAGTAATAATTATTTAATAAAAGACCTTAAAATTGTAATAATTATAACAAAATCTATAACCCACCCATCCATAAGAATGATAAAAATAACAATATTCAATAATTATAACAATTAACAAATGAATAATTATAAAATACATTAAAATTAATTAAAATCGTTTAAAATAAAATAAGATTTGGCAGACACCAATTATTCATTGTAAAACTATAAAATTATAATAATTATAACAAAATATGCATAATTATAATAAAATAATAATGTTAAATAAATAAAATAATTAAATAAATGAATAACTGCGAAATTAAGAAATATGAAGAAAAAACTCATGCATGAGTGATTTTGGGAACCGGTAGTCAGTCAACCATGAAGTCAATGAACCATGAAGTCTTAGTGTTATATAAACGCGACGAATGTCAAACTCTGTAAGTCCTGTTCGAGATGTCAAAGAGTTCAGAATCAGAAGGGTGGTCTACCATGGGTCAATCTTGGGGCTATCATGGATCAATCTGGAGGTAACCATGGGACAATCTTGGATCGAACTTGGATCCATCTGAAGCAGTCTTCGGTCAATTTTGGATCAAACCTGGGTCAATTCTGGAGCAGTCTTGGGTGAATTCTGGAGCAGTAACTTGCTGAGTGCAGTAGCAGTGCAGTAGAAGAGATCTACGATCGGTGAGTCGCATGCTTTATGGTTCCTCCGGTTCCCATCATGTCGTAGGACGAAAGGTCCGAAACGACACGGGAACTGGTTGTAATTTTTCTTATTTTGAGCGAGCATAGTGACCACGAATGTTATTCTACAATTGTATAATAATATTCGTGAAATCTATTTGTCTATTTGCATATGTATTAGCTCAGGATAGGGGTTTTCTTGTACGTCGCGTATTTAATATTCGTATATCAAGTTTAGAATAATTTTTAAAGTATAGAAAATTGTATAGAAGTCGGATGACCCTCCGATTTCACTGACAATTTTCTTTTTAAACTTCTTACGTACAAGAGAACAATTCGCGGAGTAGATTTCGATATCAAAGTAATGATTGAAAATGTCTTTGCTTAATGTTAGAACATTTACTTTAATATTGGAATCTCTTGAATATCGAACTGTAGATACATATTTATTTCTATGAAAAGTTTCTTTCATTTTCTAAACGTAGAGTCATTTTTGCATTAATTTTCGAGTCTTGCATTAGTAAATCTTTTCTAAATTCTTTCTAAATTCAGTATACTCTTATTAAAGTAGTTTTTCATTTTCAAAATTCTTTCTAAATTCAGTATACTTCTATTAAAGTAGTTTTTCATTTTCAAAATTAAATTCACTTTGCTATCAATTCTATTAAGAAAGTATTAGAGTCTTTGTCACTAATCATACTTGTTAGCTCAGGATTTTCAGCAAACATGAAGACATACGGTAGGTGAAATTTCACCTGGCCTTGTCCATTTTTATGCTCGAAGTTCATACGTGTACTTAGATGTACACGAATGAATTAGGGCAGGTGGACAAGGTGTAGTTTTAAGTTTAATCTTTTTGGCGATTGACAATCGATTAGTGAATTTAATACGATACAAGTTCCATATGTGTGTGTGTGTGGTTAGGATGTGGAATTTGTATCGATTAATTGAATTAAAGACCATCTAAAGTAATAAATCAAAATTATTTGCTCAGCTATTAGAGTCACTTGCATAATTGTAGCTTAATACATATGCGTGGCTAAAATTTATTCACTTTTGCACTTGAAATATTCACTATCGATTGTCAGTCGATTTCAGCAAATCAGGTATGCTTTTAATTAGAGTATGATTGTGAATTTGAACTCGGGTGTCGGAGACGTCCCGGGACGTTCTCCCTAGGATTAGGCTATTTTGCACCCGGGTGGTGTGCGTGAGAATCGTGGAGTGTGTGTGTTGGTGTGATTGAGTTTTGCACAACTTTTAAATATAGCATCAGGCAGGCAGGTAGTTTACTTCTGTATGAGTGATTTAGTTTTTAAGTAGGCAGGGCCAGAGCAAACTTTCATGTTTCATACATGAGAAGTTTGTATCTGGGGTAGCATTAAACGAAAAATCGAAAAGAATAATCAAAATGCAAATGAAATTAGATTTCCAATATTCTTGATTTCGATTTTTCGTCAGGCCAAGCCTTAGTTTGTAAGTCGTAGTCGTGGTTCTAGACCCGATTACAAAAATGAAGTATATCAGTGAAGTGTTCAGTGAAGTGAAATATATTTTGCGATTGCACATTCTTTTCTTTTTGGAAATAAAATAAAAAGGGAACAGTGGTGGAAATAGAATTATTAGATTGGCAATTTTTACATTATTCACTTTAACTTAGTATGTATAATAATTTTTGATCAAATCAATTTCCTTCCATTTAAACAAAATCTTGTTGCCAATCTAATAATTTCATTTCACATTTGTATGTTTCTTCTTGTTTTATTTAACAAAAATTAAAGAGTGTTCGAGCAATCGTAAAATTTCGCGAGTGATATTTGTGAGGCTTGATTAGCCGAAGAGAGAAGAGGCTATATGCCGAAGAGCCCAGAGGGGAACTATCAATGATTGTCCATCTAAAGATGGACAGTCATTCTACTGTCACTATGCTCGCTAATTTTTGCTATCTTTCGTGTTTTATGTTTTACAGCTACCTTTTATTTTATTTTAAACGGTACGAATAGTACCGTGAAATATTAAGCTCGACATTTTGCGAGTTTAATATCGTTCGTTATTGAATCGCGATTTTCTTTTTCTCTTTGAGTTTATTAACTCGTTTACCACTTAATTTTATCATTGACTTTTCTGATCCTACCATTTTAATATTCTTCGTTTTTCACCATTTCATTATTTAATCCTTATTCACTTGTTCTCTGATTGTTGCAGCACTAATTATATTTGCTATATCCAGGATTTTATTTTAACAAATACTTTTTATACTTTCATTTCGTTGCTAATATTTTTATTTCAATAAATGATTTGTCACTTTAAATACCTTCCTATCCCTTCCACAAATCCTACATCCATTAACTTCAAGTTATTTTTACGTTCCTTTTTATTTCATATTTCAATTTACGCATTGCAGTTAAATAAAAACTTACTCGAATAATTAAGTCTTCTCTTTGCATTACCTATCCATCCTCAATCCTTTATCCCAATTTAATTTTAATGTGCGTATACCGTGCGTGGGAGGACGGGAGGGCACGGGACACAAGTTCTTCATCAGGTAAGAAGCTACCTGATGAAGAACTTGTGTCACTTGTAAGCACTTTCTACTCTAAACTGTACTTGTCGAATCGAAGGCTTGCCACCTTTGCACTCCGTCTTAGTATATAGTACATTTCATATATTTTCACTCACAATTCGCTTTCGTTCGGTATCCTCGATGTCAGGCGCGACGTACTCGCCCGCGTTGCAAGCCGGCTGCACGCGGGTCGTCGACCATTCGGTAATTCTCGGTGATCGTAAGTCATTTTCCATCATCTGGTATCTCACTTGAGTTGACCAGTGAGGGTTGGTCGTGCGGTAGCTTGGGTGGTTTTGAGTTCTGAGGGTTACTGGCTAGTTACGGAAGCGGCCACGGGGTCTCTGTGATGGGCTCGTCTCTGTTAGTCCCCCTTTCAACGGGGGCTGTTTCGAGTTCCAAAACAGGTTTCACGATGGTTCAATTCTGTGCTAGTCGGTACCCTCAGACTCGATTCCATTCCGAGTTTACGTAAGCCGCGAACTGACTCTTGCTGGTCCTCTTGGGTGGGATACTGGGTGGTAGAAGGTGCTGGTCGCTGGGGTTGTTGGGTGGCCGCGAGTACATTGCGTGCACACGGGGATACTTTTGGATTAAAGCGAATTCTTTGCTTTGCTCGCGGTTCTTTTCTCATTACTTTCTTCATTAGAATCATTTTGCATTTAGTATTCTTTTCAAAATTTCTTTCATTTTCCGAAATTTCTTTCCATTTAACATTTTATTTCAATTTTCTCTTTTCCATCTTTCTCTGATGGCAATCCTTCGAAGTAAGATAAGTACAGACTTAGAGTAGAAAGTGCAGGTTAGGGACCTTGTGATTAGTTTTAAGGTAGTTAAGTTAAGTTAAAGTTAAGCACGGACGTCGTGGGATCATCGAGGGAACGCACAGGACATCGAGGGATTTGCGTTTAAGTTAATTTTAAGATTAGGTTAAGTGGAATGCAGGATGTTTATAAGTGTGAGTGGGAACTAAGCGAATGGGTTCTTTTGTTTCAGGTCGGGTCACAATCGTAGCCACCTCCTCGTGGTGTGACCTGGTAATCGATATCATTTTCTAAAGACCGAAATTTTATAAAAATCGAGTCTTTAGAAAATAATATCGAGCCAAGTGCTACGAACTGCTGTAAAATAAAATATTACTCGAATAATTAAGTCTTCTCTTTGCATTACCTATCCTTTCTCAATCCTTTATCCCAATATAATTACAAAGTGCGTATACCGTGCGTGGGAGGACGGGAGGGCACGGGACACAAGTTCTTTATCAGGTAAGAAGCTACCTGATGAAGAGCTTGTGTCACTTGTAAGCACTTTCTACTTTAAACTTTACTTGTCTACTCGAAGGTTTGCCACCTTTGCATTCCGCCTTAGTTTTTAGTTTATATTCCATATATTTTCACCCACAATTCGCTTTCGTTCGGTATCCCCGATGTCAGGCGCGACGTACTCGCCCGCGTTGCAAGCCGGCTGCACGCGGGTCGTCGACCATTCGGTAATTCTCGGTGATCGTAAGTCATTTTCCATCATCTGGTATCTCACGTGAGTTGACCAGTGAGGGTTGGTCGTGCGGTAGCTTGGGTGGTTTTGAGTTCTGAGGGTTACTGGCTAGTTACGGGAGCGGCCACGGGGTCTCTGTGATGGGCTCGTCTCTGTTAGTCCCCCTTTCAACGGGGGCTGTTTCGAGTTCCAAAACAGGTTTCACGATGGTTCAATTCTGTGCTAGTCGGTACCCTCAGACTCGATTCCATTCCGAGTTTACGTAAGCCGCGATCTGACTCTTGCTGGTCCTCTTGGGTGGGATACTGGGTGGTAGAAGGTGCTGGTCGCTGGGGTTGTTGGGTGGCCGCGAGTACATTGCGTGCACACGGGGATACTTTTGGATTAAAGCGAATTCTTTGCTTTGCTCGCGGTTCTTTTCTCATTACTTTCTTCATTAGAATCATTTTGCATTTAGTATTCTTTTCAAAATTTCTTTCATTTTCCGAAATTTCTTTCCATTTAACATTTTATTTCAATTTTCTCTTTTCCATCTTTCTCTGATGGCAATCCTTCGAAGTAAGATAAGTACAGACTTAGAGTAGAAAGTGCAGGTTAGGGACCTTGTGATTAGTTTTAAGGTAGTTAAGTTAAGTTAAAGTTAAGCACGGACGTCGTGGGATCATCGAGGGAACGCACAGGACATCGAGGGATTTGCGTTTAAGTTAATTTTAAGATTAGGTTAAGTGGAATGCAGGATGTTTATAAGTGTGAGTGGGAACTAAGCGAATGGGTTCTTTTGTTTCAGGTCGGGTCACAATCGTAGCCACCTCCACGTGGTGTGACCTGGTAATCGGTATCGTTTTCTAAACACCTTTAAGAATGATTCTAAAGGTCTTTCGAAAACGATATCGAGCCAAGTGCTACGAACTGCTGTAAAATAAAAACTTACTTGAATTCTTAAGTCTTCTCTTTGCATTACCTATCCATCCTCAATCCTTTATCCCAATATGTATATATAAAATCTTGTTAATATTTATATTAAAAAATAAAACTGCGACAGATTTGCATTAAATTGCGAGGTATCCATACGGAGAATATTCATGGACCATATAAAAAGATCGTTAAACTCAGGAATCGAGTTTACGAGGTTCTCTTCAGTGCTTCTCTTTGCTGCCTAAAAAAAGATAGTTTCGTACCACTTAACCGCTCGTTAAATAATTCAATATCTAGTTCCATACCAAATTTTCATCTTTTTTTTAAATAGGTTAAATCAACTGAAATATTTAAAGTCCCTCCTTTATCGATAAGAAATCGTTTCGTGACCGAAATATTTCGGAGTTGTTCGATAAGAGCTGATAACGTTTATTTGCTTTTCGATGTATTCAAATACTCCTCAAATTTCTGTAACATCATATAATTATTATTTATTTAACTTGGATTAATATTCAAAATGCATTGTAGTTCAATATCTCTTCACTTATCATTAATGTCACTTGATTATTAAAATATTTGTAAAACTAGGTTCTGTTAAAAAATACGTTTAAAATAATGTATTAATTATTACAATAAACAATATAAATAAATATGAAGATTGTATCTAATCTAGTCTATTCGATTTGTAAAGATTTTATAATTAAAAGCAGATAATGAGAGCTCTCTTATCAAAGAAGGTTGACAAAAAAATTTTTTCAACCGTGGCGGTCTGATAAGAAGACACGCCACTGCAACATAGATGCATTTTACACGCAATACCGTTACATGTGTGGAACGATCAAAATTGTTACATTTTTTTGCAATACACGTCAGTTCCCACCGTTTCGTGCAATGCATTTGATAAACATTTGTTGTTACTTGTGCAGAAGTTAGAAATTTTATAAACTTTTCAACAAAATTGACATTTTGTATCAGGCTGCCATATCGTTGCAAGAGGTATTCTTTTGTTTTGCGCAAAAACGCGATCGATGATTCGCGCGATTTTTGCTGCCTTTCATTTGAAAATTTGAACAGTGCATAAATTTGCGCGCTTTCGAACAGTTCGAAAATTCTAACAACAATTCTAATCAATTTTCAATGATAATTCAAAGTTTTATAATACAATTCAACGTATAATAAATAAAAGATATAAATAATAAGAAGAAATAAAAGAGACGCAAAGGGTACTTAATGTATTATTTTAATTTCATTGAACATTATGCTTATATTATTAGATACGATCAATTGTATAACAAGGCAGACACGTGGAATTAGTTTGACATTAGTCACGTGCGTAATCACATGTTCGCGGAGCATAAAGTAATTTATACACAATTTAGAACGTGAATTACTGGATTATTAATATGACTGCGGACAATGAATCGGATTTGCAAAAGCTTTTTTCGGAGTCGTTAGCTAACGAGAATGTTTTCACGATCGCAACAACCGTCGACACAGGTATTTATTCCAATCTGAAACACGTGGTTCCTTCATGTAACCTATAAAACATTGTAACGTTACAGGTTTCGAGTGGCAAGCGGTCGACGAATGTAAGGAAAAGTTGGAGAAAAATGTTAAGGTTGTTAAAGAACGTGGAAAGATCTTCTTTAACATACATTGGAACCAATTTGCGCAAGTATTATTATTTCTATCAAAATTTTACCAAAGCACTGTGAAAGTGTTATGTATGCAAATTGTCTTACTCTATTTGAATTGTAATTTTAGGTACAAGAGATGAGATCAATAGATAACATATTTATAGTAGCAGATGTTAGAAAATTTGAGTTTAATGGAACTAGTAAGGAGGTTGACTTGCAGTTGATTAAAGATAGTGTGAATAATGATATGAAATTAGAAAAAGGATTGAATGCTTGGAAGTCTGTTGCTGGATTTCCTGGCAAGGTATATCCAACTGTTGAAGAGTACAATTTAGCAGAAAAGGATCGCAAACTCTCAAATACAGCACAAGTCTCACCCACAACACAAGGGGTAAAGAAAAGAGGTCAGGATCCATCCACTGCCAAGGAAGATGAAGTTTTAAGATACAGAGTAACATGTGAAAGAACTGGCAAACATACATTTGAATCCTCTGATGTTGCCAGAGCCATTGGAGGGGAATTGCAAGACAAATACCTTTGGCTTGTAGATTTATCTGCATATTATTTAGAAGTAGTTTGTAAATTAACCGGCAGTAAGTACAATGTAACTTAATGAATCTCTACTGTGTTACACAAAATACAATATGTTATATTATGAACAGGTGAGCTGGTAACACATTTACGTGTTACACATGCATCTAAGCATCGCAGAAACATTACATGCTTTGGACCTACCACACTCAGAGCAACTATATGCTATAATTTGTTACGGTTGGCTCATCCTAATCCAGGGGACATAATAGTTGATCCAATGTGTGGTGGTGGTTCCATTCCAATTGAGGTACTTAGATCACAACTATGATGAATTATGAAAAAATATTATACCAAATTATTGTAGGCAACTTTGGTTTACACTCAATCCTATGTTGTTGGCGGAGACAATCACCCAAAAGCTATAACGAGGACAAAGTCTAACGTCGATGTATCTTCCCCAAAATGTAAAATTGATTTAGTCCACTGGGGCGTGCAACAGTTACCGCTCAAAGATTCATGTGTTGACATTGTTATTACTGATATGGTAATGAAATACTAACATATTTTCGTGTATACACCTGATGTATCATCGAATCATTCTTACAGCCGTTTGGGAAAAGAAGTGGAAGAATGACGGACAACAGAATACTGTATAAACAATTTTTGGTAGAATTAGGACGAATTATGAAATTCTTAACGGGCCGAGCTGTTTTACTCACGTACGACCGACGCAGTTTTAGCACGGTACGTTATTATAATATTTTAATTGATATTTGGAATTGTATTTGATTTTTATTTGCAGGCTTTACAAACTGCTGGCAATCTATTTCGAGTAACAAAAATGTTAGGAGTGAATATAGGGGGTCTCCAAGCTGCGGTATACGTTTTAAGACGCACAGACGTAGCTTACGAGCAGTTCAAACCCAAAGCTGCTAAACAATCTACACATAAAACTAATTGAAACAAATACTGTTAAACTATTTTATTTCTAAGTGAACTTTCATATTTTTATTACAGTTAATATTTCACAGAAGTTTAATAAACAGAAATTTTTATAAAAATTTTATAAATAATTTCAAGTTCCTAAAGATATTTTTATTAAATGATAAGATTTATAGGAAGAACTTTCTTCTGCTAGTTTCCATGTCGTGTCGTCGTCCTTGTATGAGCCATTCATAGTCTCCATATTTGCTATCAAATGTTCCATGTTGCAATGATCTCAATTTCAAAGTGAATCTAGGCCCCAGCTCTCTCAATCTGGGTTTATCCTTTTTAGAGTCAAATTGATACCTGTAACACATATTATTATGTTTAATGTTGTTTAATTAATAGAAACTCAGAGCCTTACCTATGATGCCTGAAGAATATGTAATCTCTCTGATTGTGAAAGGTTACAACTCTTCTTCCTTTAAATTCAGGCTGATAATGAAATAGTGCTCCCAACATCCTACCAATTGTGTAACCCAAACGAGTAGTGAAATTGTTTAAAATTACTTCTGGCCTGTGTTTAGTAATTTCTTTGTGACTTCTTTTCAATTCTGGTGTTAGTTTAACATTGCTAAGTTTGAAGTATGCTGTTGGACCATCTGGTAA
This sequence comes from Anthidium xuezhongi, assembly GCA_022405125.1. Classification (NCBI taxonomy): domain Eukaryota; kingdom Metazoa; phylum Arthropoda; class Insecta; order Hymenoptera; family Megachilidae; genus Anthidium; species Anthidium xuezhongi. The sequence continues at coordinate 8,897,316 of CM039637.1, forward strand.
ATGAATAACTAACAATCCATCTAAGAATTTTGATAAGGAAAATAAATGTAAACAGATAAGAATTTCAGAAGTTGCAAAGCAAAAAAAGATGTTCAAAGGATACTAGGTTTGCACTGATCTTCATTGATAACAATAATATCAGTGAAATTTCTGGTTATGGCACTTTTGACCATCTTTTTCACTCCAGAACGGTTCCTATATAATGAAATGGAATTAGGTATAATCCTTGTCAATTCAACCCCAAAAATCCTAGTTTTCCTTGTTGGATTATCAGCATAGGTGATTAAAACTTTAGGCTCGTAATCGTGTCTGTAATAGGGTGCAAATTCATCGTGTTCAAAGTCAACTTTGAGTTCCTCATTTTCTTCATCATCAATGTCACCAGTGATGGTGGTTTCATCTTTTTCTCTTAAGCTTTCAATAGTATGTGGCACTTGTTTTGGACCACCTTCTTGAATTCTCTTTTTCCGTGCTTCCTTTTTAGCCTTCGCCTTTTCTTTCTTTAATTTCTGACATTTCTGATACCGAACTGCTTTGCATTTTATGTGGTTAAAGTTGCTGTCAGATGGCAATATAACCTCTGGCGTCTCATTTGTCGACGTGCCTGGCTCTTCTTCATTTTCTTCCGTTTGCACTTTTCGTAAAGGATTTATTCGCAAATTTTTTAGCTTCATTTTGAAATATTTTATGATTTAATTAATGTATAAAACAACTTTCTCATACCACGTGTTTACACGTGAATTTTCATTCATCAGGTAGTGCTAGGTTTCCATATGACAGAAAAACACAGAAAATTGTGTTTTTTCAAAAACCAGGCCACTTTTCGGATAAACTAAAGTTATAGAGACATTTATAACAACAAAATATTTTATGTAATGGTGTTAAAAAGCCGATTTTTAATAAAATAATTTTTACCGACTTTTTATTTTACCCCTGGCGCCACCTGCGAACAAAGTGCTGAAACTACTCAACAATTACCGACTGAGAATTCTGAAACATCGTTAAAAATGGCGGGCTTTTTAAATGAGAAATGTGTCATTTTGAAATTTTCTTAATTAAATTCCTTATAAAGGTTTATTTATTCAATTCCTACTTGATTATGAGACTAGGAGAACTCGTGTATAATTTCTGATAGTTTAGATAAACGAAAAACCTTCATTTAAGAACTACAGAAGTGATTTTTGAGCACTTATAATAGTAGCAGAGTATTCCCCAAAGTTATTAATTTTTTACAGCTTAAAAAACATCTTAAATTAATAAAATGCTGTACACAATCGTACTGAAAGCATTGAAAATGATAAAATTAGAACGATATCCATGTTAATAGCTTTGAATCGTTTATTATACAACTTTAAAAGTTATATTAATGAAGAAAAGACATAAATGTAGGTTTTTCTCTTATTGAAACAATCAGAAATTATACACCAGTTCTTCTAGTTTAATAATTAAAGCAGAAGTTTAATTAATAAACCTTTATAAGGAATTTAATTAAGAAATATCAAAATAGTACATTACTCATTTTGAAAAGCCCGCCATTTTTAACGATGTTTCAGAAGTCTAACATTTAATCTTTAATATTTCAATATTTCGGGCTTCTAGGATTAATCGGACAATTGGAATCGATAATTAGTGTAAAATAGAAGCGATTAGATGCTTCAAACACGCGAAAACAGCAAAAAATTATTTTCTTAAAAAATAATCATTGTAGGTACGGCAGATTCCTGTCAATTTTTGAGCAGTTTCAGCACTTTGTTCGCAGGTGGCGCCAGGGGTAAAATAAAAAGTCGGTAAAAATTAATTTATTAAAAATCGGCTTTTTAACACCATTACATAAAATATTTTGTTGTTATAAATGTCTCTATAACTTTAGTTTATCCGAAAAGTGGCCTGGTTTTTGAAAAAACACAATTTTCTGTTTCGCTAATTTCGTCGGTAACACCCCATGTACCGTCCTCAGTTGCTCTTTAAAACAATTGAAAAATAAAGCTTGAACGATATTAAATTCATTATTTTATAATAATACAATGTTTTATCTTTCTACTATTCAAATTAGATGATCCCAGGACTTAACGCTTCTTGTTCTACCGAGGCGCTTGTTCCGGGGCGACTAGGCTCAACGCTACACTGACGGTACTGAGCGCGCGCCCGAGACGCGCTGATTGATCAGTGTTTTTGCTTAATAATTCAAAAACGAAGCCCCATCCGATATTTTTGCAAAGGAAGTTGTTCAGAATAGTCTCAGCTACCCTCCATTTCCGGCTCCTACAGGAGTTCTGGGACACCCTGTATAGTACAAATATTGCTAATTTAAAAAAAAACTGTAATTTTTTATTTTATTGGTTTTAACGATCGTTACTAGATGACACTGATGGTATGGTTTTTGCAGAAGACAATGATATAAAATTAAAAAACCATAAAAATATGGTTTATACAATATTTACAGTTTATTAAATTAATTAGTTTACAATATGATGTCTTTTTTCATTACTGTACAAATTTAGTAGTCACTTTGGCTAAGAATGTAAATTTCTGGAAAATGATTATGTGATATGAAAACCAACAAAAAATAATTAAAATGCTAATAGTTAATGGCCCACCCTATAGTTCTTACATTTACACTGATTTATGTACATTTTATCATAAGATATATATATATATATATATATATATAACTTTATACATAAGGCTTAATAAATATTTTAACTGCATGATCTATATAAACAAATTTAAAATATTTTTGTCATATACCAATATTAAATATCATAATTGTATATTATACAATTGTATATAATAAACTGGTATAGGAATTTACCATCCTTTTAAGCACCTTTCTGATATTATTTTAGTTAAAAAAATTTCACTGTTACCCATAGTATAAAAAACACAACTATAGAGAATAGAATTAAATATAAAATATAATAATTATGATTTCCTTTGGATAAACGTAAAACACGTGCAACAGAAGATGTTAATGAACCACTTGTCCTTTCAAAATCTTCATCCTGTGATGGTAAAAAAATAATAATAGTTTAAAACACTTATGAGTAATAAATTGTTAAAAATATTGATGAACAATTCACCATTCCACGAAGCAATTTTTCCTGATATTGTACTTCATTTCCAATGTCAATTGATAATGACTTTAATGCATGAATTTTATCCTTTAAATGATCTGTCATCCTTTCATTTTCATCTTCCAAGTTATCATGACTTGATGTTGTTGGTACTGGTTCATAGGCATAATCTGTTACAGAAATTGAATTTGTAATAAATCTCATGTAACTAAGTGTTATCAGAAACAGTCCAATGTTAATTAACCTACTTGTATGAGCTCTGCGCATTGTCTTCTCAATTTTGATAGTTGATTAAGACACTTCTGCAATCACAGATATAATAAGTGGACTACGTAAGAAAAGTGACACAAGATATTAGCAAAGCAGAATGTTAATTACATAGAACATAAATTATATATAATCTGAAGTAAGTATGTTAATTCCTTGTATTTCTTACAATGCTTATAAAACCTTTATTGATTGTTCTTTCATAAAGCAATACATTTAGTCAATCTGATAAAATACTGGGACGTACAAATTTAAATGTAATAAACAAACTTCTATCAATGTGAATTCAAAAGTGGAATATGTTACATGAAGTATATTACTAAATTGTTTATGATAGATTGTAATGAGTTTGTGAAATATATTTAAACACTGAAATTGTTTTTAAATATATACACTGTGTCAACACGTAAATTTACAAACCGTTTTAAAAAAAAACTGTTATTAAAGTTGATTGTATCAAACACGTAAACGTCAACGTCACGTTATGATGTGTAGCCAGGATTGCCAACTTAACCTAAATTATCATTTCAAATTTAAAACAAAATATGAATTAATAAATTTAATACAATTTTATTAAAAGCATTTGATTATCAATATATTTAATAAACTATCAGAGTGGATTTTTATACTTTCAGGAAAGAGGGTAGGAAAATAAATAAGCAGGATCTATGATCGAAATCAAAGCTGTATAAAATAAAACAAGTGTTCCAACTAATTAAATGAACTATAACAACAATTACAGTTACATGTAAATGAAAATTTATGTAAGAATGAGATTAATGTAATAAAGGATTCTTTAGATTCAATTCTGTGTGGCTTATTTTTGAAAAACCGCGGTTTCTGTTTGGTTAGCTCCGGCGCGTGCCGCTACATAACGCGTCGGTTTCGCGGCGCACTAGATTTAAAATTTTTAAAAAATTCATTGTTTCAACAATAGAACATAAATGATAACGTAATCTTAAATTTATTAATGTATTTATGAAACTCAGTTTTGTATAAACCTTATAGCAAAAAGTAAAATTCAGTGGAACACATAATTACATTATTTACATAAATATTGGTAAATTATAACATAATACAATGATTTCTTATTGTTTCTTGTTTCAGTTTATTATTAATTACAGTATGTTAAATATAAAGGCACAAACAATGAAAAGTAGTTCTCTACTTTCTAGATCCCTACTGTTTCTATTACTTGATTCTGTGCTATATCTTTGATATAATAATCGTCACTTAACGTTAATACAAGATTCTTAACGATAGGAAATACTTAATACGATGTTAACCTAAATCTTTGATGTTGAACTTAAATACGCTTCGTTATCTCTAGATATTCACAACCCTATAATAAGAAAAAACGTTCAACGTTCTTAAATATCCAATTCCTAACGCGAGGATGACACACGTAAACGAGGAATGAAATTAAATTATATTTTTCATATTTTATCATATACCATACACGTATATAATATATATATATATATATTGTACCTTGAAAAAATTTTCAACAACTATTAAAACTTAGTTATAAATTTCTCTTGTGTGCCCTTCGATATTTTACATCATTCACGGATATTTTTATTTATACTTTCACATTTATAACATTTTTCATTTCTCTCTCTCTCTCTTTCTCTCTCTACCTTGTAACATCGAACGACGATCAATAGGTTCTACAAATATTTGTCTCGTATATAAATTCAACATTGATCACGAGAAATGCATGAATCAATCTCACGTTTTGTGCACCGTCTAAAAACTCCTTATTAATTATACGCACGATGTCTTACATGTCTTTCCGTTTTCTTTGTATCAGTACACAATTATTCTACCAACAGTTTGATCCCCCAGATTTAATGGAAAATTAGGCCTGGAAATTCTGAGTACGTTATGGTACAGGTGTAAGAAAGAAGAAAACTGATTTCGTCAATAAGAAAATTCGGATTGTACGTCAATGTTTCATTTTGGAATGTTTAATGCCACAGGATCGCTGGAAGACGTTTAAACGCTCGATTCTTTCACCGTGTACGCTGTGTAAGAAATTTATTTTCCCTTTTCCGTTTGTACTTTCACAGTGTTTAAAAATTTAAGAATCAAATTTTTTGCCCGCGACGATGTATAAAAAACTTGTCAACGATGAGAAACGACGTTCATTCTTTTTTTTTTTTATTCTGTTAGCACCTAGAAGAAAGTTCCACCCTTTATACAAATCTTCACCTTCTACGAGCTAATGTCACGAAACGATGCGTCGCGCACGAATCCATTCTACGAACTAATCTTACAAAAAACGATATTCCCAAACTTCTCTCGAATAATTGTATACAAAAGTTGAGCAGGTAAATAGACGTCTTAAATTAAACGCTTACGTCGGGTCTGATGAATCGATTAGGCAAGAATATGATCGTTTTGCTTCCAGAAAGTGAAACTTCTCTTAAGATACCGTAATCGACGATAAATACTAAAGACACGGTTAGCAATAAATATAGGAAACACGGGACGCCGATTGTGTTATTGCTTACTCGTATGATAACCAAAAAACTATCTCCTAATACGTTTAAATATCAATAAAAAGTCTTCCGGGCGTTCGTAAATTATTTAGAAGAATATTTCGAGGTGTTCAAGGATGTAGTCGACGAATGAACTCTTCGCGACGGAGCGGGGCTCACCGGGGCCGACGGCGACGGCCCGGTAGGCGTTGTCGGCTTCGATCCTCTTCGGCTGCTTCGTCTCATCGATGAATATGGACTCGTACCTCTATTTACACGCTCGTGGGCGTACAACAGTACACCGATATCCCGGTTGCCCGCCTCCAACGCGATTTTCAGAGCGGAACTACCATCCACGTCGACGATCGATGGATCACAGTCTGGATGCGCGAGCAACAGCCGTACGATATCGGTATGTCCGTGTTCCGCAGCGCACATCAAGGCTGTACTGCCGTCCTCGTCTTGAATGTTAACGGCCGCCCCGGCGTCCAGAAGCAACTGAGTCATGTCCTTACGGCCATGAGATACTGCTAACATCAAAGCAGTCTGACCATGCTGAAGAAAGATATTACAGATTGTTAATTTAACTCCTAGAAGCATGTTGATACCAAATAACATTCATTTAACTTACTAATTTTGCTCTAATGTTGACATCCGCAAGTTGGAACAATCTGTTGGCCACAGAAGCATGGGTAGAGTTCCTAACCTCAGCTAAAGCTGCCAACATCACAGCTGTATAGCCAGCCACATTTGCCTTGTTGATATCGCAGACCTTGGAGTCGAGCAATATAGACACAACATCAAAATTTCCATAAGAAACTGCATAATGCATAGCAGTGTTTCCACTGGAATCAGTCATGTTAACAATGTACTCTAACAAACAGCTGGAGCATTCTTCGAAACAGTCTAGATAGTCTTCAACTTCTAAAGGATTGGCATTCACCGTGCTAGAGACTTTGAACCACTCCAGTTGAATGATGTTGATAGCATTTTTCATCTGGTGAGAGATGTTCTTGCTGGGTGATTTCTTTAGACTGTCATTGAGGACCTTCATGGCGGCCTGCATTTCTTTGGAAGGCTCGACCTTCTTCCTGGGTTTCTCTTGAATCGGCTGGAACAAAGCAGACTCTGGAAGCTCATGCTTCCCCTCGTCGTCCGCTTGCTTCTCCCCTGTGTATATGTCCTTTGATTTCTCATCCTTTCCCTTTTCCCCTTGTAGTTGTTGGATACTACAAGAAAGAGAACGTGAGTACAACATCGATGGGGTAATTTGTTGTTTGATTTTGGATGAAACAAGCCGAGGACAATGATCCAAGAAATCAATTTACCCTTTCTCAACGAAACGAGCAGAGGATATCTCGGTGAGTTCGGTATCGTTAACTAAACGGGTTGAGTGTTGTTGCTGCTGTTGCAGCATCGATCCGTCGAGATCGGGTACACGATTTACTTGCTCACCATAACGAATTTCGCCAAGATTTTAAGTGCACTTTCTCTGTCACTGACCTCCAGGACGCGATCTACGATTTGACCTTTGTACTTTGCCCCCGTAACAAACACTTATGATGCATACGACGCGCAACCATGGAGTCGGGGAAAACCAACAATTCCCTGGCATGCGCCGATGTGTCATTAACCATGTGATGGATTGATCGTCCACCGCGTCAAACGATTCGACAATGTTTTTTACCGAACCACCCCTTGACATTTCACCCCGCCAGTCGTAGATGGCGCGCGTTATCGTTTCTAACTTTTAGGTCGCGAATTTCAAATCAATTTTTTTAAAAATTAATAAAATACTACGCGTCTTTGGATGTTTAAACTTCTGCAACTCCAAAGATCTTTTAATTGTATGTTTCGTTGAGAATAGGGATGATTAAGCTCTTAATTTAATTTTAATTAAAGTTCTCAGGGTAAAATAATTAAAAACTATGTTTTATTGATCTTTGGATACTAAAATAAAGTTATTAGAATTTTTCTAGATTAAAATATGGGGAATTAAAGTTACACTCTTCAGGAATTTATGGACTATGAAAACTATTAATCTTTCGACAAACAATTACTAAAACGATTACTAACCGATTACTATTGTCATACTGCTCCTTGTTATCAACGTCGTATCTGATCACACCGGAAGCCGGTATTTTCGTGTACGTATCCTGTCGCTTGAACTGTCTCCTCTGATCGATCGAGTTGTTCAAGGGAATATGAGACGGCCTGGGTATCCTCGACACCAGATTCTGCGTGTTCTGATGATTCATATTGTTCTCGGCGTTGTTGACGATCTGCTTCGCCAGGTTCTTGATGGTCTCCTTGCAGTTGTCGCAATAGTTGGCCGCGCAGGAGATGGAGATGTGCGGTTTCACCGATTCGCCGACCGAGACGTCGGTGAACTTCTTTTTTATCGGCGACGTGCCGAACTCCCGTTTCTTGGGCGTCAGACCGGAAGTGTCGGTGCTCTTCGCCGTCATCCTAATCAGATCGTCGACCATCACGCTCACGGATCTGGTGGTCTTCCTGGTGGCCTTGCTGTCGCCGTAATTGAAGGAGTGACTCCTGGAGTTCAGCGAGTGAAGCGACAAGGATTGGGTGGCCAAAGGATCAGGACCAACGGCGACAGTCCTGGTTCCTGGGCCAGTTCTGACCTCGATGCCTATTTCGGACACCCTGGGCTTCACCATCACCCCCACGTTCGTCCTCATCCTGAACGGTTCCGCGACTTGAGTGAACTGATCCTTCTTCTCGATCGCCTTCGTTGGATCAGGGCTGCACTGGCTTCCCCTGGAAACGGTGTCCTTGATGAGGCTGCTCTTGTAGATCCTGAGGGCATCGTCGACGATCACCGCCACGTCATCGCTCGTCAGCACGTCCTTCATGTTCAGATTGGTCACTGTACCGCAGGCGCGTTTCCTCACTTCTTTCTTCAGCTCCGGGGATATATCCTCGATCACGAAGTGGCTGTGCACCAGGTCCTTCAGCTTGTTCCTCGTGTTCACGCCGATATCGCGATGCTTCTTTATATCCCTGACCAATTTCGGGCTGATCGGCGGGATCGATTCCACCTGAAGTGGGCTCCTCTTCAAACGATCCCTCGCCTTCGTTTCCGGCGCTATTTCCTCGAACATCAGTTGACTGCGGGTTAAGGTGGACCTCCAACTGTCGTTTGAGTCGCTGAGCTTGCTGAGGCTGCACGTGCTCTGATCGGCGAACGAAGCGGTCCGGTCTTTTATTTCAGGTACGATTTCTTCGATCTGCAACCGACTCCTTTGCAACGATTGTTTTATCGGCGTGCTGGTCACCATTCCGATGTCTCGTGTTCGAACCTGATCGCGTAACAGTGCTGCGTTACTATTTCAATTGCGTTATAGATCGATAGTAATTATCATAGAAAATTAAAATTTGCAGGTTTATCAGATTTCACGAATTCCTCGCAGATACTGATAGTCCTCGATGAAAGTCATCCTCGAGAGTAGCCATAGAGTTAGATTGTCGTAGCGTTAAGGGATTCCCGGCAGGCAAAGTATTCGGCTCGGTAATTAAGCAATTTCGATGGAATATTCAGCAACGCGAATGCAAACGATACAAGATAGATCGGGGCCCGATAGAAAGGTGGAATGTTCTCGGGTAACAGTAGAAAATACATAAAATGAATACGTAAGAAGATCCTTAAAAATTAGCTCGCGTTTCTCGTTCGCTTCGAGGAACCCGGCCAGAGACTTTCTCACCGGTCCAATAATGTAATTTGTCGACGTTTCGCGAGGGAAAGGTGCAGAGGAAGGGAGAGAGGGGGGGGGGGGGGGGAGTAATTAAAAGTTGGCCGCGCGTATGCAAATTTTTTGTCGCGGTTCGTTGCAAACGGCCCCCGTTTCTCTCCCCGTCGAGGAGGATCGAAACGTTTCGATAAAAATCGCCGCGAACGGAAGTTGCGAACGTACCTGCTGGTGCGAGACGCCGACGTCCCGCGTCATTACGCCGCACATCGTCCCCGTGTCCCTCGTCGGCGTTACCGCGTTCCTCAGATTTCGCAGGGACGCCCGCTGTTCCGAGAACGACTGGCTCCGGTGCCTGTGCAACGTTTCGTTGCACGAGCTCAGCTCGTCCACTTGCCGAAGCAGATTCCGCTTCTCCTCTTTCAGCACCGACACTTGCACCTGCGATCGCGTATTAGTGGTGTCTAGTGTAATTCAGGGGTGTCTAGCGCGATGGCGAACCTCTTTTCAGGGTGGTACAAATTTAGCTTCTTTTTGCGTTTTGGAAAGACTTTTAATGGAACTTGGAACTTAACTAACATTTGTAATTAAAATATTTATTTGCAAAGAAGGGTTGTTATTTATTCTGGAACTCTGACAAACTTTTGAGCGGGAGTGTATGAATATTATTGATACCAGTCTATAAATTTAGACTTGGTATTGAATAGACATTGAATCGATACAATGGAACCTCTTTTACCTGTATTAATTATTGGCTGAGAGAATTTATTTAAATAGAAAGACGATGGTCCATTTGTATACATATTTATGGATTCCATATTTCTAATGCTTGAAACTTAAAAAAAATGCAACAATATTTTACTAATATTAAATATCAAAATTCTTAACAGGAAGGTTTCATACTAAATAATGTTTAAAACTTTGGAAAATTGATATAAAATTTAATCTAAATTGCCGTTGTCTCGGCGATTAACGGTTCAAGGGTCAAGAATAAGCTATCACATTTATACAAGTACCCATTTGTGTTTCAAAATACATAATTTTCAATTGTAAATCACTGGAACTTTCAGTTACAATTTGCCGACAAATTGTATGCATAAAATTGAAATTAATTTGTTAACGTAACGTAATCGCTGCGCAATTACATTTTGATTTAACGCGATTATATTTCACAGTCGGAAATCTCGCAACAGAAAGAAAGGTTTTAATGCGTGACTCACGATCACGATGGATTCAAGACGCGAGTAGAAGCGTATTAGATGAAGAAAAACAAAAAACTTGTCGTTTTTACCTGTAACATGGGAATCGCCTTGACCTGTTCCTCGAGCTCCTTCATCCGTTCCAACGACGCAGCCATTTGCTCCCTGATGTTCTGGAATTGTGCGACGCTTTTGCTATGAATACCTGGTTCGTACGCTTTCGTTTACTAATTCGTGTGTATGTACTTGTTGCTCCTACCTGTAGCGCGCCTGTGCTGAGATTCGAGTTTCCGCTTCCGACGCTCGCGTTGTCGAAGTCCGCGGTGTGTTCCGTTTGCGCGTTGTTCTGCGCCGGTGTCGTTGTGTTTGTTCCATCTGAAAGACATCATCATTTATTTGCCATCAAAAATCAGCCTATTTTCATTCGTTCCTTAATCAAACTTTTAGTTCTTTCATTAATTAACTCCTACGACAGAGGGTGGTACCGGAAGTCTTCTGTAAGGGGTCTTCTCAAAATGAAAAAACTGTGATGGCCTATCAGCATACCGTGCTATAAAAGTCTTAATAGTACTAAAAAACGCATTATCATTTTATTCCCAAACCACATTATATCTCGTATAACACGAAATCTATTTCCACGTGCTATAAAAGGTACAGTAAGTACCTTTTAAAATAAAAATTTTTGCGCCACGAAAAGAAAAGTGGTATTAAAAAGCAGTATGCCTAATTAATTAGTAACAGCGCGATGTTATCGGAGTGGGTGTTTTAATTAACAATGTAGGTGTTTCGCGGAGAGTGTATCGTGGGTGGAAAAAAGTTCCGACCGATAGATTCGACGAAATTAACTTGGTCTCTCTGTCGGACCATCGACCGGAATACCTCAATTTGCGATACTAATGCACAAATAGCGATCGCGTATATAAATCCATGCAAATATTTGAACACGGCAGCCTCTGTGTTTGGCGTACAAATGAATATTTATACAACGAAAGAATACTTTGATGGGATAGCACTTTTTTGTAATATTGAAATTGGCGACGATCGATCCTGCCGTTTCGAATATCGGGCATGGATATTCAAAAGCGTATAAATACGCTCCGATGATAAAATTGTTTCGGCTTTCGTATTAGCAAAGTCGGAAATAACATTTAATAACGCGAGGACAAATATCGCCCTATTTTAACACGGTAAGTTAATTAGCTTGGGCCGATGTGTCACGCAATTGGAACAGGTAGTACTTCAAGGTTTCCACGAAGATGAAAAAAGAAAGAAAAATGGAATTGAATTATGTAATAGCTTCATTTTTCTATGACCTCATCCTTTCTTAATAAGTGTGCAAATGGGAAACGCAGTTGCATTTTGTTTAACGACGTTGAAATGCAAATTGGAAAATTGAAAAGAATATTAGCATAAAGATCGAGTGAAGATAAAGTTCGTCGCTCAATGTATCATTTATCATTTTTTTTAAGTATCACTTCTAACAAAATCTTTAGTTTATTAAATATATTAATGCTGGAAGATAAAAATCTTTGTAAATGTAATTATCAATTAAAATAGAAAAATGTACATTGTTAATTATTATTCCTTAACAATACAATAATCCGCTGCATTAAAATGATTGAGCAAAGTGGCAAATTTATGTTGATTCTTATCGAGATAATGATTAAATATGCTAATTTATTTACTTTCAATTTGAAAGTAGGAATACTGTGTATCCAGCATTATTTATTCCAGTGTTAAATCACAAATTATTTTAAATTATGCACGTGAAATGTGTAAAAGTTATGGAATTTTAATTAGGAATTGTAGAGTTTTGGGAAAGGTAACATATTGCCATATAGGATCTTCGAGATTAAAGTATCACTGATCGAATAATAGTGAGGGAATGTAATCGAGGATAATAATATATAAATATAAATTTATGGAAATTGTAGGAAAGTTGAGATATCGATCGATATTTTCCAAGAATACTGAAATAAGCTACCACGAGGTTTTCAAGGTTGAAGAGTTAGTAAAGTTGCAGTAGTATAACACTATAAAATAGTAGTCAAGTACTATAATAATCAAGTAACATAACAACACAACAGTAGACAAAAACGTAAATCAAAGGAATATAATTAACAAAAACAAAATGCAAGTATAAATCAAGGAAAATGGTAAAAAAGTTAAACTACCCAGAGAGAATATTCTTCAACGTAACTGAAAGAAGCGGCCATAAGATTTCCAAGATTGAAGCGTTCCGAATGGTGATTCCGACCGTTAAAAATGACGATTTCACGTGTTCCCATCTGCGTAAGGATCTAAACGATCATCAAGTACGACTTCCTGTGCGCAACCCTCGGCTGTACGGTGCCCTCGGAACCGGCAGGTCGTGTACGCACACGTGTTACGCAAGCAGCCGCGGCGTTCACCTGCGCGGTCGTTCAATTTTTCATTTAATTGATTGTTGCGTAAGTACGAACCGCATGAAAACGTCCCAGACAATAAAGAAACACGCCAGACGTCGTGGCATTTCCAATGCGTTCGACGGTGTCGTGACACGACCACGCCAGCCCGAAGGATCTACCGCACGCAATTTGCGAATCAACTACGACCACCATATCGCTTTTTGCATTTGACATGCACGTTCCTTGTATTTTCTTCTATTCTTGAAACTAATTGCGAAAATGTTCGAGTATTGATGATAATTAGAAACGAATCAGTAATATTTCTAATACTTTAATCATTTTTACACCGAATATTTCAAAGAATCCACGCAAAAAGAAACGTCATTGCATTAAAAAACACGAAGATCTTTGAAACGCCTCCACTTCCGGAGTCTCTCACGCATTACGCAATGCCCGACTCCACTTAATCTTCCTCAGTAAAATACTTTCCCTATCTTTTATTGTTCTAGGATAATTTGGTCCATCTGACCCGAGGAGGTCCTAAACACGCTATAATTTATAAACCAGGTAGCTGTCATAAATTTTCATCCCTTAATCACCTGGAACAGGGGTTGGCCCTCATAGAATTAGCCAGGTACCCAAAGTACCCATCTTTAAACTTTCAGGTACCCGGATTTAAGTTTCCAAAATAAATATTTATATAAAAAATTACAAATAAGCTTCCTTGCACAAGGATTAAACAGTAATCTCAGAAGATTGCTCAATTTTCTAAAAGAAAAGTACGATTTTAAGAGACCGAAACGCGAAAGTTTCCATGACTTTTCGTATCGACCAGGGCCATAAAAGGGCTCGACGGGATCCTGGCTCCACAAACGCCAAGGATGCGCAAACGTAGCGACCATGTAAATGACGGCTCGTAATCGTTACGTTGCACTTTATATGGAGGTGCTCGCCGGTTTCTAGCTGGTCCGTGCGAGCGGATTAGAATCGTGGCCCGAGAACGCGGCGTCGTGAAAGTCGAGTTAAAAGAAGCGAGCATCGTTTAATCGCTCTTTCCCCTGTTGTTTTTTTTTTATTTCAGCTCTTCTTTTGTTCCTCTCCGTATCCAGAATTCAGCTCGTTTGCAATAATGAAACGGCGACACGCGATCCGAAACGAAAGAGAGATCTCCGCGGAGCGTTGAGCGAGCGGCGCTTCCGATCTCTCGGCGTTTTCTTCCGATACCATCTCTAAACCATCCCGGTTTAACGAAACAAGTCCAATTAAACGGGAAACCGCGGCATAATCGTTCTCATTGAAATTGCAGACTTTCCAAACGGACGATCGATTCGCGAGCAGAGGGGACGCGAGGCGATACGAAATTCCTCGGGGTCAAGCCCGGTTGCCGGGCTCTATCGGCGGCGATAACGAATTCAGCTTGTTTGGTCTCGCTCGATAAAAATATCTCCGCAATTACGCTCGGGCCGCGGATCGCGCGCCGTCTCCTCGCGGCGAGCACGACATCCGTGTTGACAATGAAAATCGTGTTCCTTAGGTAACCTATTAATCGTCCGTGTACACGTGCAAACATGACCCCTGGAAAGATTCGGTGACGCAAGAGGCTTCTTATCGTGCAGATACGAGTAAAAACTCGTTCGAGTTCGCGATTATCTACGTGTTATTTAATTCCATGTAAACGCGCCGGAATTACACATCAATAATAATAATTATGTAAAATTGCTGCATCGTTCGAACAAAAAAAGTCGTTTGATGGATTTACGTCAGTATTTTTCAGTTTATTATTGTGTAAAGATTGATAATTTTGTAATATTTGAAAGTTTTTAAAAGGAATTGCTTTTGTTAAAGGACTCACGGTACTTCCTCTTGGCCTTCATCTTGCAGAAGGGTATCCTCTTCATGATAAAATTCTTCACCCCCATTTTGACAAGCTTTTACACACAGTCCACGAACGAATCACAAATATAAAGAACTGAAGGTGAAAACGGAACAATACTTCACAGATTAATTAAAGCATTATTTTAATTAAAGGATGTTCCCCAGGGGCCACCTCGACTTCCATCGTCGAGCCTGGAAATTTTTCGTTCCCGATTATCGATCGATTAATCATCGATTAACGATCGAGGTTCTATCGTCGTTCGCGGGCGCGTTCGAAGACGCGTCTGATCGATCGGAGCGCGGATTAATCGCGGTAAATCCTCGTGGTAGTCACTGTACGAAACGATCCCGTGTCGGGGGAGGGCTTTTTCGTCGATTTTTCGTGACACGATCTGTTTTGCCGCGGCCACTGTTTGCGTTTGACTGAAACTCTGGGCTATAGCCAACCAGGACTCCGACTACTCGCCACGAGGTGAATGGAGAGGGGAATTGTGCCTCTTCTCCTGTTCTTTGCCCGGTGTGCGTGTGTACACGACGATTTCTTAATCGTGCACCGGGGGAAAAAGGAGAAGGAACGCGTTTCACCCTGTGTTCGAGCTTAATACGCGTCGTGACCGTTCGTTTTGGTGACAATCGCTCGAGTTTGCAGATAACAGAGAGCCTCGATTATGTATCAATAACAAGCGTTATCGATGAAGGTTCGAGTATTTTAATCCGTTGGAGGACCGAGTTGTTATAAAATAATTCCAAAAACTGGAATTTATTTCTTTTCAATTCTGTCTTTCTTTGGTAATTCAAACGTGTTAATTATTTGTTTGTTTTAATTTGTAATTAAACAGAACCGTGTTTTATATTTTTATTCTTATTTAATAGGAAAATTATAAATTTCATTAAATTTCCATTTCAACACAATTAGCGTTAAAGTGCTTCGAAACATATAACAATTAATTTTCCATTTACAACATAGAACTACATTTAAAGAAAGAAAATTTTTGCTCGAAATCCTAATCCAACATTCAAGAACCGTAAAAAGCCTGTCAACTGAATATTCGATCCATTTCGTGGTAACCAATTTTGTGTGACGAGTTTCCACTCGTTGAATCGTTGACAGGGACATCAATCGATCGTTTCTTTTTTTTTTTAAATGCTCGATTTTAGAGCCTGGTCGGGGAACAGTTGCACGACACCTAGTCCGTGGCAGGTGCACACGGCCATATGCGACCACCTTGCTCCGACAAGGTTGCACCAAAATGGTTTAGCGTTCTCGATGGACTCACGTCATGCCTTCCAAATCGAGTTAAAACGAGTACCTCGATGTTAGCTGGATGAAAAATCCTCTCGATTCACCGAAACGATGGTTTCTTTTATATACGACTCCCGAATGACAGTCGGGACTCGCTTTGATGACTGCATTAAAAAATGTATGGTGATAATTTGGTGATAATTATCGAGTACTGTAAATGAATTCTAATTTTTTAATTTTCTACGAGTCGAAGAGAAAATTACCAACGAAATTGTGTTTGGAAATTGGTCTAACAAACGAAATGACTAATTTTCACGATACGGAAAATTGGAAATTGAAGGCTCGAATAAGCTTCCCTCAAAATAAAAGATTCGTCGATGAGGGGATGTTTTTCATTTTTCCAGACGATGCAAATGGGTTAAATACGATTATTTTCAGAGCGTGGCCTCGATGAATTCGTGTCGCGCAGATTATGACCGTGTTATTTTCGTGCAAGCTGAAGCTTTTGGCAGGATGCCTCTTCTTTGACCGGCGAAAAGAAGAAAGAATTGCCAATGAAATTTTCATGGTGCTTTGTTTACGATTCGTGTCCCGGCGAGGATGCTGTTTCTCGCAAAATTACGGCTACACCGTAGGAAATATTCCTCTCCTTTTTTTTTTCTACTTTCTATAGAAACCGGCAAACAGCGACTATTACATTGTTAACGTTTTAATAATGGGAAGATAATGCCGGCCGCTTTCATTAGGCTCTGTCACTTTTGCTTGGCGCTCGTGGAAATAATGCTGGGATGGAAAGCGTGTTCCAACTTTATTCGGACCGTCTGTGACAGATTGCATTATTCGGTTTTGCATGTGCCACCATACTGTGTCCAATGGACCGTGGTTGCTTCGATTTGTTGCACTTTCGCAGAAAAATTCTGTCCCCCGGGGAAAGTTTCCATCCATTATTGCTTACGATGGAATCATAGTAGTCCGTTTTAAAAATGTACCCGAATAACTTTTATTAACTTCGTAAATAAGCTATAAATATAATATTTCTAGGTTCTAAGCTTCTAAAAATATAATATTGTGAAATTTGCATATTCCCAAAGGTGTAATAAAAATATAACATTAAAATTATTGAAATCATTAAAAAATTTTGGAACCTTATTAGATAAAATTGCACAAAAAGCAACGAAACGTAGAAAAATTTGACGAAACAACATGTTTACGAAGGAAACGAAGGAAGAGGTCGATTTTTTGGTGCGTTTTTTTCGCATTCCGATTCGCTGACGTGCAGATCCGACCGTTGTCGTGTAAAAATAAAGGGCAACCGACGAAATTGGTAGGTGGACAAGAGGGCCGGCGACATTAGCGCAGGGTAACACAGGTGCCGTTCGATGCAACCGACGCCACGGGCACCGGAAGCAGGTGGTTCCAGCCACGCACCGACGGCTTCGCTGACGCTTTCCGGCGTTCGAGCGCGAGCCACGGCTAAGAAACTATCTTTAAAGCCGCGATTCACAGGCGCGAAACGCGATTTAACGATGTACGACCGCGAGAAGATAGTAATTTATTCGCCCTGGAAACTGTATCGAACAACTGTTCCTCGGGATTACTTAACGGTGCCGCGTGCAAGTTGCGTCTTCCTTCGTTCATCGGGTTAATAATATTCGACGATCGTCCGTTTGATAAAGAATCCGATGTTTTTTTATGTTGACTTCGCATTTACTTCAGTGACAACGATGGGAATTCTTTGGAATCAGAATTATTATCTTAATACTGGAACCTGTACCTTTACTTCTAAATTAAAATTAAAAAATGGAAAAGCCAACTTACACTTTGACAAATTTTATAATTTAAGTTTGGTGGTTCTAGTGTTAACGTGTATTAATTGCAACTTGAAGATTTATAACAAATTAATTATACTACAGGAAGTCTTAAAAATAATTAGCCGGGTAATCATTTTTCCAATACAAAAAGCAATACCTGTAATTTTCATAAGATTATCAATCCAAAACAATGGAAACTTAATGATCGAATTTTGAAATTAAAATTGGTGCGATTAAGTCTGAATTTTCGCAATGATTTTCATTACTTCCTACTTCTCACGGCAAATTACGTACTTCGCACGATCTTTCCCAGCGAATCGACTTTTCGGCCCGCGAGGAAAGCGCTTAATATATTCTTATCGTGAAATTTTGAAGTTTGTTCCCGCAGGATCTAATTTATCAGACGGTAGAATCGAGAGCGGGGTAGAAACGTTCTCATCTTTCTAGGAGGACGGTTCCAGAGGTTCCCATTGTTCTTGACGGCCGATAAGACAGGAAACAGGAGCAAGAAGCGGGCAGATTGCGAAACGTGAGAATCTTCCTGCAAACGAGCGAGGTTGTTCTTCGGATAGAGTTCGCGGTCTCGTGAGAAACGACGCGATTGTCGCTTTTCGTCAACCGAAGTATGCAAAACCGTGGCTCTTTGTTGCCGGGGAGAGAGTGAAAAACCGTGCGAAGAGAGGACGACGAACCGAACGCCGGAGAAAAGGCTGCTTTCCGACCAGCCTGACTTTACACGCTCCAACAATTTTACAGAAACTCAAAGAAATTCAATAAACGCTCCATTTAGTTCGTGCAATCTTTTAAATCTGTTAATTGATCTCAACTTTTCCAAATTTGTAATTCTGCTTCTATTTGTACAACCTAATAATTGCTAAATTTTATATTATATTCACTTCAAACACCTGACAAGAAGTCTTTAATTGCACCAGTACTTAGCTACGATGTTTTTTATTTACCAGACAGTCTTATGCAACAAAAACCGGCACGAGTCCTTGAGGTGTTAATAATCGAGCCGTTCAATGGAATTTAATTAAACGAGCGAACCGTTCGATTTTCGATCATGAAGTCCCGAAGTTAATCTTAATTGGGATGTGAGAGAATTTCCATCGGTTTTTCTTCGGCAGCGCCGTTAAACGGATAATAAAATAGACCATCTGTTCCGCCACGGTCTTCACTCGAAGGCACCCGGAAGTAGCGTATATTCGACGCAAATATGCAACGTGTATATGCAACCGACGAGGAGAAATTTTCATATTCCTCGCGCATGCATTCCGATAGGTTATAATTAAACACGAAACGTTACGTCTTACTTCTTTTTTTCTTCAAAGACAAACATAATTCAAAACGATTCCAAACCGGTTACGTTGCTTCCGGTTGCGTTGTAATTTTTATTAAAAATAAAGATTCAATTAATAAAGAATATTTGTATCGAGTTTTTGTACCAGACGAAGGATTGTTGAAGAATTTGGGTAACATCCAACAGCATTTCCGGTGAATCGGATAACAACGCGCGGGGACACAATGGCGGTGAACTCGTTAGCGAAATTGCGAAGGGTTTGCTTAACCGTCGAGCGATTTCAATGAAACGGCGGCTCAAAAGTGAAGGAAACATTTCTCTTTACGGCATTATTGTATAGCAGGTCATTGGGCCATGGAGAATCCAAAGATGGCCGAACGGATTCAGCGCGAGGAAATCAAATGTGCGTGAAATTATTGGATCTCTTTCCTCCTTCCTTTTTTATCCTTCCTTCGCCGTAAAAAAAAATAAAGTTAATCTTGTCCGCGATCAATCGCGTGTCACGGTTAAATTACTTAGTTCTTTTTCAAGAATGCACTGTTACGGCATCGGAGTTGATCGTAAAAAGAAAACAACAAACACGAAAGATGAACGAAGACGAACGATTACACAAGTAATAAAAATAATATAAAAATGTCTCTGACCGTTTTCCGTGTGCTCCTGTTTGTCTGGGCTCTTGGTCGACCTGGTGGATCGTTTCAGGGTCGCCTCGAAGTCGCCCACGACGTCGCTGAGGTCGAGGACCGGCGACTCCTGGGTGCACCCCTGTCTGTCGTGGCTTGACCTCGGTAGAGTCGTCAGACCGTTCGTCGTGGCCGTTTCCTGAGGTATTTTCGGCAATTCCGCCTCTATTCCGACCAGGCCCGGGCTCACCTAGGATTAAAAATACAAAGGAATTTACGAGGCGACCTTCGTTGCCGACAGCTGTCGATCTTCCACCCTGTTTATTATCTCTGTCGCTTCTTTTCGTCAGGGTGGATTCTTAACGTTCAAAAATATCTTCAACCTGCTAACCGTTCGAGTTAATTCGTTGTTTAAGGAGCTCTTTAACGAGATAAATTAACCCTCGATGCTTTGTGTTTTAATTGTGGAGATTGTAAGTGGAGGGAAAGGTTTACATTCAGAAGTTTCGAAGAATGTTAATTAGTTCATCTGTCATAATTAAGGAGCACTGTCGGTGACAAATGTGTAATTAATACTTTCAGTATTAATTGTTGCACTATTATTCTTTATTTTATTTATATTTATTGTGGAAGTTTCAAATATAAATTTATTACCACACAGAGTATTAAATTTGCAACCAAATTCGCACTTCCATTGTACTTTGTATCGAAATTATTTAAATTCTGTTGCAAAATTATTCTAAATGCTGGAACGAAGCCTGGACAATCATGACCCAGATCTAGAAAACGTATTCCACGGAATTTCGATTTGTTAGGTAATAAAATTTTGAAATGCACGACCTTCTCCATGGTAATAAATGTTTCTGTAAAAGTCCACACCATTTTTATTACAAACGGCCTCGTTTCAGATAGAAGAAAGACTGTAAAATTGCAAATTACAGTGAAAGGTATTTGTCACGTCGATAAACGAGCAAGAGGAGAGAGGAGGGGGGGGGGGGGGTACATCTTTAATCGACAAAATCGTTCGTTCCAGTTCTGATTCGATGCCAGTCGTCGGCCGCGATTTAATTACGGAATGAAACGATCAATTTACCAGACCCAGGAGAACCTCCATCGACTGGCATTGCCTTCGACGTTCCCTCTTCTTGCGTCTCTCGATGCTAGACCTGTCGCCGGCACTTCCGGCTGCAACCGCCTCGCAGTATCGCACAAAGTCCAGGTCGATGTGGTAGCCGTAAGGGCAGCAAAGGCACTTGGAACCTGTCGAGCCGGAAACGTAGGCCTGCGTCCCCACTATGCGACCGGAAATCAGAACGAACACAAAAAATCATTGTAATCCTAGTAACCTTCTTACTTTCTCACTTAAAATCAGAAGGGTTGCAAGTGACATTTTTCTGACACGGAAGAAATCAAATTTGGCAATTAAATTGTCTGTCATTATTTTAAATATTTACTAAAATATGTATATGTGAACGAAATGTTAAGACTATAACCCTGAAGAAGGTTCAGGTGGCGTCTTTAATTCGGACCAAAATACAAGTCCGAGAAGAAGGTCTCATCTAATCTTCGATCGGATCAACCGAGCAGAAATGATCTATCTTTGGAGAAGCAGGATCGATGGTGGTTCATCATGCACGGCCGATTGTTCGAGGGTAACGACCGACGCGCAGGGTAAACCAAAATATGTTGTAACCATTGGCTACCATCCAGAGGCACGGTAATAATAATCTGGCAAAGTTCGTTAGCCGGGACAACGCGGGGATCCCATTTACGTGTCACGCTGGACCGCGCGTGCTATCGCGATGTACGTGGCAATGACTTAACCCTTTTCCACCCGGGGAACGTACACATACGTCGCCGACAAATGGACGCTTAAGAGCGATCAATTGTATTATTAACCCTTTCGCTGTTCATTGAAACGAGGGGGTGGTCAAATCTTAGGATTTATATCATTGTGCTTCATCAATTTTTATCATTCGAAACGGTTAATCTTCAATAATTCCTAGTAACTTTAAAATATTATAAATAATTTTGTAGAACAACTGGGTAAAATATGAATACAAATAGAAAGTAATCGACACCGATCGAATAAATTCCTTTTAATCGATTTGATTTAATTTGCCAGAGAAATAAATACAATTTTATCTTTGATACAACAACGAAGGTGTTGCGAACAAACATACCTGATTGCGCTGTGTTAACATCGAGGATGTTTATTCATTTTATAACGATTATCGCATGTGTCTCTTTGGATAATTGTATCTTGGATTGAGCGAGCCAACGACGTATCGTTACGTGTTTGCACGGTAAAGAGTCATGGGGAGAAAAATGGTACGCATCCAGGATTTCTGTGAAATTTTAATTTAGAACGGGCGCAGCCGCTTCGTTAGGCGCATCGTTTGCTTGGAAATTTTGTTTTTCCGGTTCGAGAACCGTGCTCTGGGCTATCCGTTGTTGATATTTACTATCTTCGTTTGTTAACAAACACCAGGGCTCTGAATAACAAGGAACTTTTTCCAGATAGATAAATGGAATTCTATTCTATTATTTCTATCCTGAATTTTCAAAAATTCATTTTTAACTTGAACATAGATTGACACAATTTTTAAACTTGGATTTTCAATTTGTCTTATTGCATCGTTACCGATATTACAATTATTCAATTAAATTACATCGAGGCATACAATGACCCCCCATGACGCTTCGAGGGCTCTCTTTGTTACGAACGGAAGTGGCGGAGAATGAAAGCAAACGGGACAAATAGTTCCACGCCATTCGTACCCATGGTACGTTTATCTTTTACAGAAATTTACACGAACACTGAATCACACTATCAACAACGATAATAACATTGACTTGACACGGAAAACTAGAAACAACGATCCTGAAGCGAACGTATAGGCAGATTTCAGGAACTCACCGTTTCCGTTGAAAACGCGGGTCGAGGGTACGACGGTCAAAGCCATGATTCTTCAAGGTGTTTTCCTTTACGACAGGTCGCAGGATGGCATCTTCGTCATTCTGAAAACAACAGGAAAAAATTGTATTAAGTCAAATTTGAAATTGAGTTTTAATCAAAATATAAAGTCACGTTTGAAACACGGGGTGCGTCACGCGTGTGACACGATATTGTAAGCCAAGCCATGAATTATCAATTAAAAGTACAGGAAATGTAATTTAAAATTTACAATCCAATGAATTGACTTCGATAAAATAAAGATTCAACAAGTATAAAATTCACCCTAACAAAACCATGAATTTTCCCTCCGGTTGGGAATCCCTGTACCCGAACAAAGGACGATTAATTCCTCGTGATCCGGCCGAAGATTCCAGAAGAAAATTCCTGGTACATCGCGTAATTTCATTACATCGTTCGCCATACAGGCATCGTTATCTGTCAGTAGAATCGTTTCGAGCGGTCGGTGCGTTTGTTC
Organism: Anthidium xuezhongi; assembly: GCA_022405125.1. NCBI lineage: Eukaryota > Metazoa > Arthropoda > Insecta > Hymenoptera > Megachilidae > Anthidium > Anthidium xuezhongi. The sequence goes on from CM039637.1 coordinate 8,920,719, forward strand.
TCGGCCATTGTCATCAATTAACTCGACGAAATCTCTCCGGAGCGGCTCTAATAAAGTCCGAGCAGCTCGCGTGGAAAACCAATTAGTTTCGTGGAATTCCAGTTCTGCCGCGAGACGAGAGAAAAACGGGATCGGAGGGCGCCTTCTTCGCGGTCGGGCCCTCCCCGGGTTTCGAGCACGATTTCCACGGTGTTCCATTGCCGCGGCTAATTCCGTATCCCGGATTTCTGGTCTGACGGCAACACGTCCTCTTGGCTCCTCCGTCGTCTCCGTGGACTTTAATTGTTGCCGCGTTGAACGATACCGTGTTTTCCTCCCGGGTATTTTTGCGGACGCTTCCGGCGTAGATCCCCGAGGGTGTTTTAACCCCTTCGCGTACGCGAGGCTTCGAAAAACAAACACTCGCGTACCGAGAACATCATAAGCACGTCAGAACTATGTATATTTTTAGGTTCCTCAGTTTCGCAACATTTTAACACTTTGTCTACCGGAAGTCTATCAATCGACTTTTGTTAAAAACGATTAACAAATCTTTGATATTTAATTAACAAAATTAATTTATTGTAATATAAAGCCACTATAATAAAATAAAAAAAGGAACTGTAGGGTAGTTTCGAAATTCTCCAGGCCCTTTTTAATCCTTGGCCTGGAAACTTTGCATCGTGGTACGTGATACATTTACGAAAGTGTCGTTCCCAGAAATAATTAGGATTCACGTCGCGATCATTTTCGAGGGACATTTCTTCGACTGCAGGTCGCAGGGACCTGGAGCCTTACGGCGACCACGTAACTCGGCATTTCCTCTTTTCTCCGAGGACCAAACTCGTTAATGTTTAATCAGGCGCCAGATACCGTTTTATTCCACGCTCGATTATCGTAATAAAACCTCGTATCGAATCAAATCAGTGTTTTTCTCTCGTCCGGTATTCCATTCACGAACAAAAGTTCATTTTTCCAAACATTGTCTCTAAATGAAATTCCTTTGCGATTTATTATAAATTGTAACATTGCTATCTAGTAAACAAAATCCTTGACAATCAACGTATTAACAAAAATATAGGACTAAAATTTAGGGTGGGGGGTGTTAAATTCCTCCACGTTAATTTTCAATCGTCAAAGTGTTAATAAGAATTCATGAATTAATAAATGAAATTAATTAAAGGACGTGTCCCACGTTTTACGACACCGTCGAACGTAACATAAACATAATTTCATCTACGCGATGACTGGCACGTACTTAACATTCGTTTTTGTTCGCGCATGTTGAAACGAGCCGATGACAATCGTTATCTGTTCGACGTACACGATGTACAAACGTCGACTGATAAAAGCGAAATAGCCCGTAAATATTTACCCGGATGATTCAGTGTGTCTTTGCATCGAAATTCGTTTTAGCCCCCGAAGGGAGGCGTGCGAACACACTCCCGGTACCCTTTTCTCCTCTCCCAGAGGAAAAACTCGCATCGTTATTCGTGCCACGAACCGTGCGTGCGTTTGCAACGCTAATTCACCGACGACTGATCGTCGGTTCCCCTCGACTTCACGTTTTCGACTTTATCTATGGATTACGGAAACAATACTGATAATTTTTTTTTCTTCTTTTCACCGATAAAACACTCATCACACGTTACACCATCGCGTTTATTGTCACAATTGGAGGTTCGTTTCTATTGGCCGGGAATCGATCGATCTTGAATTACAAAATCATTTATGATTGGGAATTTTGTGATTCACCCTGTCGAATGTGCTCTTCGATCAAATTATTCGATAAAGTATTCGAATTTTATATCAAAATGACGAAGGGCTGTAATTAGAAACTGAAGGGTTAATTAACCGGAAAGGTATTAGAGGATAAAGCTCGTGTTTGCTCTGATTTGCACGGTATTTATCTGATCCCATTATGCATATATTTAACTCCGCATTGATATTAATCACAACAATAATCCGTTCAGTTCTGTTTAATTTGTTTAATGATGCATGCGAATAAACATTCAATTGTTAAAATGTTTCTCTTGCAATAAAATTCAATCAATGCTCACCCTCTTATCTGAAGAGCCTTTCTTGTCGAAATACACATAAAATTTCAATTTTCTCCATTTGTCTGAATATTACAGTAATAAACATTCAACTCTGATTAAATCAGTGGCGAAAAAAAAGTAATCAAGGCGCGAATAATCGATGAAAGCTTGAAATTACGAAAGGAATTATTGGCTCAGGACTCACGTACATTTCTAGGGACTCGTGCGGAGACGATGTCGTTGAATGGAAAGTAAAGCCTGCGTCTGTTCGCACACGGAAACCATGGCCTAATTCCAGAAAACGAAGCCCCAGAACGATCGGGGCAGGCCGGTTGCATAAAACACTTTCGACGAGCGACGAAAATTTAGGCCCGCGCCGATAGAAAGCCGCGAACGTGAAATCACTAACACGGTTTCGCCGTTGGTTAAACGGATCGATACGCAGTTATACCAGCCCGAGTGGCTGATAAGCCGACAAGCTGATAGGCCACTCGCATTGTCCGCCCATGCGGTCGTTTAAACGGACGATCTCGATCTGAAACGTATCGCGTTTCGCGGTTCTGCACGTTCAGTGCCATCCAACCATCCTCCTTTTGCTATCGTTAACACGATTATCGTGTACATTCTTTCTTAACCCTTAACCGCCAGCGGCGATAAGGGGATATTATTTAAATAATCGAACATGTATCTATCCTCGCGTTTTCTCTTTTTGATATCCGAATGTTAGCAATGTACGTAATTTCGTTGGAAAAGAAATCTAGACTTAATAAACACTTGTATACTTCAATGACCTGCGTTGGATTAAGAAAGAATATGAATCGTTTATTACGAAAGCAGGGAAATTATATTTCTTACTCATAAATATGCAATTCCGTAAATGAAAATAATTAGTAATTGCAATTATAACGCGCCTTGCTTTATTACAGTTAGCCATTTTCATCGCGTGTTATTTACCCAAGGTTGCTAGCAGAAAATTTCAAATGAAAAATGAAACAATAACAACCGTGGCCTGTCGCAACGGATCCATTACATCCGTGTTCACCCCGGAAAGGAAACAAAAGGCGAAAATTCTCGAAAAATATGTATATTTTAAAAATTGCCTGAAAAATCTTCCGTTTTGCCAATTTTCGTTACAAATTATAATTTCATGGCCTGCACCGTTACAAAATCAGAGTAATTATACGAGGAGATGATTAAAACACGGTTGAAGAATGCCGATGAGAAAAATTAACGGGACACAAGAGCAATTAGTTTCCTGTTTTCCTACCGCTTAATCTCCAGCCTGCGCTTTTTACGGGTCGTTTTGTTCCTCTCGAAGGGTAATATTAACCCCACCGCGCGAGCGGATAGTAACGAGCGCGCGGCACGAGCCCGCGGCTATATAAATAGGAAAAGAGATTCGAAAAAAAACAGGAGCAACAGAGGGAAGATAAAAAGTCGCGTGCAGTCAAAGCGATCACCGAGATGATGAGCAGGATGCGTCCTGATAGCGATTGAACATCGGCCTCGGGACGGTCTTGAACGTCCCGAAGGAAGCACTTAAACTTCCGTGGATGTGAGTAAAATTATACCCTGCGATCCCTGCACTCGACCGTGATTCACCGACCATGTGAATTTAACCCTCTGATGGTCTCATAAAATTATAAATCGCTGCCAGGAATAATTGATGAATAATTGAATTGCTATTTTGGGATACAAAAGAGGTGGAAGGAAATTATTTCTTTCAGTGTTTGATGAAATTTTTAATTTCTACAATTGTAATATTTTAAGAATTATTAAGTCTTTAAACAAAAAGATTTCACGTGTTAGTAAATAATATTTAAAGATTAATTTCTATTTAAAAATATATTTTTAATTAATTGTCTTCTTAAAAATACTTAATTCTGTATAAAAAATGAATATCCTCGATCAATTTAATTAAAAAGGATGAACCGTGCCGTTCGCCTTACGAAAGGATTCCCCTGGCAAAAATACAAACACGTTGCACCGGTTGCATCTCCACAGGGGTCCTCGAACAAATTGCACTTCATCTTTCATTCTTCTTTTTCCCTTCTTTGTTTTCAACATTACGAGTCTCTCAAAAATATCCAACACTCTCAAAGAAACCTCTGCACGCACACTTGTGGGTTGTTTGCGCAGCAAACAGCGTGGAATGTTTAATGGTCGAAGATGAGGCTCCTCGTAAAAGAGGAGCTGGTTCAAAGTGTGCGGCAAAATTCGCGAATCGTAAATTTCCTTTACACGTACCACATCATTTTACCACTTTGATCTTTTGATAAAGGAACGGTTCGAAATTATGGATCCAATTCGATGGATAGTTAACACAATTTGTTGGTCCTGAATTATACATTACTTTCGATTCAAATTATATTCACGTGAAATTTCATTCTTCCTAGGCAAATATATTTTTGTATATTTTGTAGATGAACAGCTTTGAATTAAAGTCTTCGTTATATCACAGTCAAAGGTTAATAAAAATGAAGATTTTGACAAAAATTGTCTGTGATGGGTTAAGTGTATTACGAAATAAAAATAATTTATTATATCAGTTTTATTGGAAAGTAAATGTATCGTTCAGTTTTTATGGAACATCAAAAGTGAAAGGGTTAAAACGGTACAGCCACGAAAATCGGTGTTACGGCAAACCTCAAAGGTCAAGATCTCTTTCTTTTTTAACTCTTCTCTTTTTTGGTACGTGTTTTAAAGGATCCACTGTTGAACGGTGTGTAAATACATGAGGTGTAACCGCGGTTGTACGCGTTCACCCATTAAAGGCCTTTTTCTCAATGAACGTTACAAGACGAAAATATCACCGGGCCACCGGATGACGACCGAAAACCATCGCGTATTTTCGTCATTTTCTCCGTCTCTCTTTTGGGGGAATATCTCACGCACGGTCCTCGTGTGAAAACAGGAAGTACTTTTTGTACGTTGACAGAAAACGAGAGAGAATGAGAGGAACAGAAACATGCCGGATCCTATTAAGCCGATGAAAAGCTGCTGGTCTTCCTCGAACCCTCTATCTGGTCAATTATTTCTTAATCAGACTCTTTAATTATTTTCAAATTGAAAATAAAATAATAATAATTCTAGTGAATTTTGGTTATTCTACCGGTTTCTAGTGAATCTTAGAGAACTGAATTAACCTTTGGAGAATGGATAAAAGGTGAAAGTTACCAGAATCGACTTTTTAATTAATTCTGAAGATTACTATTAAAATTGTGCTACTCGTATTGATGGATTTATATTCCAATATGTGTCAGAAATTTCCCCATACATAATAATCCCCGACAGATACAATTTTCACATAAGAAATTGCACTTTCCCCGTGAGTGTCTCGTATTCGTTCGATTTTCAACTTTCTCCTCTATTTGCCTGCGGAACATCTGTCGCCCCGTTTCTTCTTTCTCCGCGACAGAACCGATCATAGTAAATAAACGATCGTGTAAATTTAACCGCGTTATTTTCGCGCGGGAAAAACTTAGATTGACTCGTCGACCTATCGACCGTGGTTAATTATAGTCGAAGTGGCCGGCAATATTTTTAACCCAAAACATCCACGACTGATAGGAAGTCCGGCAATGTCAACTTTGATCCACCAACGGGAAGCCTCCGATCGAACCAATCAGAGTTAAATAAAGGATCGAGGTATTCGAAGGACGAACTCTCTCGACGTTCCTTTTTGCTGCATTTATATTTCATACCGCTGGACTAATTTCAATCCACCTTCGTTACTTTTTAATGGAGCAAAAAGAGAACCTTCAAAAGGTTTTTTAATTGGATTTTTTTTATTTAAAATTTAGTATGAATAAAATAACTTGAGAGAAGTAGAAAATTACTAATCGAAGTAAAAATAATTTTCAATTTTTATTTCTGTAAATCTTAAATTTGACTAAGGCCTTCTAATTTTAGTTTAAGTATCGTCGTATACGTTTCTTAAGTCCGGGTTACGATTCTCCCTCTCGTTCGAGGGGTTAACAAGGGATAAATGGGCTATAAAACTTGCAGAAATTTTTTCCCTTCCCTACGTGACGGTAAAAACTCTTCCCCCTTGTTGGACCGGTGACTTTGAGCAAGGGTAAAGTCGAAGAACATCCTTGAGGAGGGAAAAAAGTTTGAAGGAGAAAAGATGGCAGGAGCAAAATCGAGTCCGCCGATCGAGTTGTGTATCGGTATTATGCATCGCCAAAGAAGGCGACGTCGAGAGGTGTAGTTATGAAAAATGACAAGATGCAATTATCGTTCGTGCATCGTCGACGAGCGAAACGATTCTCGTGAATACAATTGCCGTCGTTATTGAATATCGTTCTTGCGAAGCTACTCGACGGCCAAGAAATCGAACGACGAAACAAGGTGAGCCCTGCTCCTCGTCGTTACTTGGCCACGTTTTGCATAGATATTGTCCGTCAAATGAACAACTTCCGGCCAGTTGATCTTCTCTGATACGCGATCTTCAATTACTTGCGCCCATCATCCTCGTTTGTCTTCATAAAAAGTCTACTTGTATCTGAATATTTCTATAATTATTATTTATAAATATAACAAATATTCTGGAATCTTAGTTTCAATAAATTTGGAATAGTAATTTTTATAAATATTCTAAATATACTAGAATCCTAATTTCTGTAATTATACGTAAACTAGAATATCATAATATACTAGGAATATTTAATTTAGAAATCTAAGTACTTAATTTTAAGATCGATCTGATGTCTGTCAAGGATCAAAATAAATCACAGAACTCATTTACCTGGCTGTAATGAGAAATCGGTAATGTTCCTTTATGATAGTTAAAACCTGGCTATTGTAAATTTATTAAACCATTAATACGATTCAAAGTGCACGGTTAATGGATACTTAAGGAAAATTCCTGTAATGATTTCAAAGTACACGTTCCGTGTATCTGGCAGGAATGAATGGCAATTATGGTTTATGATCGAGTTTAATCACTGTTTTACGGCGTTGGATAACGACGGTATGCTTTATGATTTAGCACATGCATCGAAAGTATTATTACCGATCGGAGATCATCAATGTTGTTAATTAACGATGCGGTTGATAAAACGCATGAAACTTTCGATGGTCAGAAATCAACGTTCGTTATGAATTTTTTTTGTTAGAAGTTATTCTTCGCTAATTGAAGAAACCACGGTAATAAAATTTTCAAGAACCTTGAATAATTACAGAGGCAACTTTGAAATTTGAATATAATTTAATTGCTTGAAAACTTGTAAGTAGAAGTATTGAATATTCATCGTTAATTATACGTGGTATAATTTGAATTTGTAATGCAAATTTTACTGTTGGATGTTCTTTATTTTCAAGATTTTAATTACTAATCCTAGGCCTTATTTATAATCGGAATTGTTTAGAAACAAATAAATTAAGAAATTGGTATCAAGCGATTCTTAAAATAGAAATGAAGAAATTCTGAAAATAATAATTTTCATAATTAAATTTACCAAAATTAATGTTCTTCTAAAATATTATTCAATTATTTTACCATCGATCACTGCAAAAGTCTCTCGAATCAACAGTTAATTGATTCGTCGTTTCGGGCTACTGAAAGGGAGCCTGACAGATAATTAAAACGATTTCCTTAGATCTCTTGGCAAGAAATAGATCTCGATTCGCGCTCTCCGATATTCACGGGGCGAAAATTAATGAGCGATCGAACACGCGTTCCAAGTAAATTGGACACGCTCGTCTGGGTATTATACACGCCTTTGAAACACCGGGGCTCGATGCTTTATCCAATCTGGGCATATTGTCGTCGTTGTTCGAGCGTGTCAGAGCGCAGAAATCAATTCACAGCTCCGTGGCTGACACTTTTGCGTAACCGTGACGAGTAAATTCAATTAACCTTACAGCTGACCGAGCTACGGGAATTTATTATCGGCGAGGCACGATTTCGTGGCCGTTGTTAAATGCCGATAACGCGTTCAAGTCGGAGACGATTACGTTTTCTTTTTCTTATTTTGTCTTTGTTTTATTCAACGATGTTTTTCTACCTTGCCTTTTTCTCGGTGGAGATTTATGAACCTGTTTGGGAGATTTTATGGGTCGTCTTTTATCGAAGATGAACTCTGAACCCCTAAATGGTACGGTGATAAGCGAACGCTATTGAATCGAATGAATAGAATATAAATCTCGATACTTTGCCTTTCTGATCTTTGAATCGAAATTGTTATCAATATATACCATTGAAAAATTATAAGGTTTGGTTTAATTAAACAATATTGAGACACTTGACTGGTCTATTTTCAAATTTAAGCTTCGATTCGAAGCGGGCGTAGTTCATTTTCTTCTTTAATGAGGCTCGTTTCGCTGCTAGGCACACGTGTGTGAGTGCTCCTTTATTGGGCCTGTACCAGCGGGGCCTGATGCAACGGGCAGCGAAGGCGTAAACCGTGCGTGGGTGTACGCACAACGGCGTCGTGTTCTGCTCGTACGCGCTCGCGTGCATAGTGTGGGTGAACAAATGTAAGGGGTGCCTTGAAACATTCGTGCACCTGTGTTACAAGCCTCCCTGGACCCAAAAAGGAACGATTTCGTACAGTGACCTTGCCATGGTCCTGGGTTCACCCACATTTTCTTTAAACGATTTTTAAAAGATCAAATTATGTTAGTAAATTTCGTTTTAAATAGACTATATTCCTTTTATAATTAACACATTTTAATTGTGAAGTAGAGTAGAAAGCAAAGGAATTTTTATGAGGTATCTACATAAGTTACATAAAGCGAAGGAATAAATTTTGAAGATTGTGGCAAAATAGGTAGTGTAGAAGGTTAATCACTGTCACCCGGAAGTAACGTAAATTTTCCAGCTGTCGATATCAGAAGTTACTTCCAGCTGGGTCGTAGTCGAATCGATGGGACCTGAAATTACAGCGACCATTCCAGGATCTGGGTTGGAAGTTGAAGAAGAAAAATAAAAAATGATAACGAAGGGAATCCTGAAGATTCTTCGAGGAAGTTCGTAAACTTTATCGTAATAAGAAAATTTATTTTTCACCTTTGGTGTTTCAAACTCGACTTCATTGAAGATTAAAGTACCGTTGGATGAATCAAAGCGTCCGGCTCAGAAGGTTTAATATTTATTACAAGGTTATCTAAAGTGATGCGTTTCTTATCTTCTTAGGAAATCTTCCAGAATTTATTCTGGTCTGAAGAATAAATATTCTTTGCAATTTTTTCGAAATAGCGATCTTATAATAGCTAGAAAATTCTAATATTTAATAAATCTTACGATATAATCTAATAATAAATTAGCCTGAAACTTCTGACATAGGTATTAGACAATCTCCATGTGTTTATCAGATTTTTTCGAGGAAGATACCGTTTTGGAAGCGTGTTACCTTTGTTTGGACAGGTTCGTTACGACACACACCCGGTACATGAAAAAGGAACATAACAGAGCTCACGTGGGCTTACCTATCAGCCTTTCTCGTTCGCCCATGCACATTACGCACACGCGTGTGTCACATGAATAACGCACGACCCGGTTCGCGATCATACAAGCATGCTCCTTTTAACAGCGCCTCAAAGAACCGACTCGACCGGGAACAGCTCGCGAGAACGACGTATCGCCGTTGCGGATGTTTGCGAATTCTGTTAGATCGGTCACGACAATCGTAAAATCAACCCCGTGGACAAAAGGAGTCGTTCGGTATCCGACGGAGGATAAATCTATTCGAAGGATCCTGTACTCTAGATGGAAATACTTTGACATGAAATAGGACGAGATACTAGGACAACGAGCGTGCATGGAATAACTCTGTTCATTCGATCGAACGAATGGCGAGATGAAAATCGTAGCATTGCCGTTTATAAATAACGCTGACACGTGAGACCGGCTACGGGTGATCCTTGAAATCGATTTTCTTGATACAAGATACAGAATTTTGAATACAGATCGCGTGTTCATGTGGTATCATTTGAATACAGGTCCAAGTTCGAATTTCACTGGTATTCGAATTTCCATTACTTCAAAATCTCGTTAGACCCAGCACCAAAGTGTACCCAACGATTTTCCTTTAAAACCACCCTTCCAGCTCTCGCCCCTTTAACTACGCACCATCTCCATCGTTAACTTTAACCCAGTACCTAGATCGAATTTCACCATTAATTTCAATATTTTTACCAGTCGTTTCCATATTCCCTCTTCGTGCACCCACTTTTCATTACTCTAATGTCCATCTTGAATCCAGCTTAATATTTTCCCTCCTCGTTGTTGCTTCTCTCTCTTCTCCGCCGCGGTAGCAGCTTTTTGCGAGAATTTCTTACCCGCGAAACGTTCAAAGGATGAAAAAGGACTCAAAGAGAGGCATTAAGCCGCGCATTCAGTCGCTTGAATGCATCCTGCAATCGGCATGCAGAAGTCGAGGACGGTATTATGAACGCGAACCTTCTTTCGAGGAAAGAACGTTTCGTGTTCTTTTCCCCCCTTTTTAATTGACCCGGTGATTTATACCTTTCCCCATTAATCGAGGAAACGGGATTCGTACAGAGATTTCATTCCATTAAATCGACGTTGTCGCAGCCCGCCGATGGGTGTTTCGGAATAACAATGACTCGGCTAGGCGTTTAAGAGATGCATCCAGGTTGCAGCGTGCATTCCAAGATGCGTCGTCGTTTCGTTTCTAATCGAACCAGAAGATCCGTGCGTCTTCATCGTTGGGAAACCTCCTCGAGGTCGGGGACGAGGTCAAAAACAGACCATAAAAGGATTTTTGTTTTTTGGTAAACGCTTCTGGAATGAATGAATTTTAAATTTCACGAATGAACTTGCTTTTGTGAATAGCTGAGGAGGTCCTTGATGTAGAATTTAGTCATTCATTCACTGATTCGACTAACAATGAGTTTACGAATGTTAAATTTTGTAAAAATTTAGGGTATAGAATATTGAAATTTTAGTTATTATATTTGTAAATAAGGGATTTACTTTTGCTATCTTATTTAGTTGCATGGCAGTTGATATGTTAATTATAAATGATTTCAATGCTTATTCTTGTTTTCAAGTCACTGTCAATTGTATATCTAACACGATGACTGTTCAGCGTCACGAATTGAAATTATGCGGGCATTTAAAAAACGAAGTCACGAACGCTATTAAAATCGCAGTAGTAAATCGAAACGACGCTCAGTTATTAAATTAAAATAAAAAGTAAGATCAAAGCTTAATTAATTTATACTTCCAGAGCCTTGCAAAATTCTAGGACACTTATCAAGGTCTTTGTTACATTGCACAATCGCACGTCGTGTCACAATTACTTTCAATGAAAATTAAAGTCCAGAGGGAAGTCACATTTTGCTCGAATCAACAACTCTCGCTCAAGGTTCGTTTAAAAAGTGATTTAAGCGTTGTCGTTTAATAGTTTATATTCGCGCATTCAACGGGAATGTTATTACTAACATTAACCGTGACTAGATAACTTTCTTGCTTTCATTTTCTTAATCGCTCGCCGGACGGATTCTACTTGCGAAATAAATAACGACCGGTTGGATGATTTCATTATTTTACGCTTAAACGATCGCACGTCCTCGATGAACGTTTTTGCGCCGGCGAATGACAATCATCGGCTCGCGTAAATAGTTATAACCGTCTGGCGATAAACACCGTCGTGATGCAGGTAAAAGTATCAGACATCTTTCATGACACCGGATGAGATAAGAGGATCGAATTTACATTAACGCGCGTTACGTCATTTCCAGGTATTATCGCCTCCTTAACGACACTTCGATTTCATAAGACGCTCTTTTAGCGGACTGTTTCTTTCTGCGTTAGTGAAATTCTCTTTTTATCCTGTGCCATTTGCAGGAGCGGTTAATTGCCGAAATTTTATCGTTTATGGTTAATTAGAAGTTGTTTTGAGTTAATGTTAGAGCTGTAAAAAGTCTGAATAATACTCGAATTACTGGAATTCTTAAGATTTTAAATACGAATTCTACAGGTAATCTAATTATCCCAACTCTACTTGTATCTGAATTATCATCAGAATAACGAGGAGTTTCATAAATATAAGTACCAATGCTATTATTCCATTAAATCTATATCGATTGCGGTCTCTATGATTATTCAGCAATACACGGTGCATACAGGTGTCGCTAATTTAATTAAAAGATCGCATACCGGGAGTGCATTAATGTCCTGCTCGGTTCGTCTAACGCGATTATCGGTCATTCAAATAATTACTGGCTGCTTATGCAGCGAGCACGAGAATTCGACTAAAGAAGACGTATCATTTATTCCGTGCTCGACGTTTTATTACGACTTAGAATTCAGTCATATTTTTCATTTGAAATATTTAAAAAAAAAGCAATATAGAGAAGATTATTGTTCGTTGAATATTTCAAAAGGTATTATTATCCGCGTATTTCATTCTGATAAAAACTGTACGGAATAAATGAAAGAATAATTAAGTTTGTGCCGCGGTGCGTCGACTAAAAAACACGAAATGTAATTTAATTTATACATATAGAATTCGTTGCGATGTCAAAAGCTCTCTCCCGCGGGAGGAGGAATGAAATATTCCCCGGTGGAATTTGCAGCAACGTCGGCCATCGAAATAATAAAACGTATTCGAAAAATGGATCGTTTGAATGATAGACGCGCCTTTATAGAGGGAATAAAATACACGTATCGATCAGGTAATTCTATGACTCTCTATTATAAAAGTAATTCAATCTTTTCACGAACGGATGAATATACAGCATTTTTTGCCCTCTTTGTCGAGTAAAATATAGAAGTATTTATTAAAGCTGCGAATAAAGCAACGTTGCCTGCTGTGGCTTCCATAAAAAAATAGAAATGTGTATATTTTCTGTCGGAATGCTTAAAAAACAAATTCAGAGCAATTGTTTGTCTCTTTACAAGTCCCACACACCCCCAGGAATAGCACCCACACTCTTGGTAGGTTAGTTAATTTATGAATGAAGCAGAACAGAAAGGCAAGGGTCATTTCGATTTGCAAAAACGTGATCGTTTATTGTGAACGACGAATAAATAACGTAACACATCGATGAATTAAGAATGAACGCGAAACAGACGAATGACGACGCGGCCGCAGAAGCGGATTACGTATTCGCGGAGCGTATTTCAAGGCGATTACACAGGCTCGCTCGGCGACCACGTTTACACGCCTCGAGTTATTCCCATAGCTATCAAAATCGCGACACCCGACGTTACTGCACGCTAATTAAACGCCGTTCTATTAACTTGCGTGAATAATGTCAAGGTCGCGAGCCGGTCTGGACGGTTGATCAAATAAATTGAACGTGTACGACCGATGTCCAGGAAGACGATACAACGATCAGATAGTAAGTACTACGAGATAGAAAATTTATTGCCAACCGAGACTTCTGAAGGCTGCGTTGTTACACTTGTAAGTCTTAAATAACATCTGTAAACAGCAGGAGTAAATTGTTCTTCATTTTCTTACTAATCAGTGGATGATGTTTTAAGTTAGCTCAAATTGAAAAGTAAAATATTTAACGCAAAATTTTTATTTCATTAACTAAACGGGTAATTTTGAGTCAGGTTTATCAAGTTAATCATCATAAGTAATCAAGAGAAGTAATAATTACCCCAAAAAATGACAAATTTTATCCGCCCACGCAGAGGAATAAAAATTAAACGAGGTTAACCCAACGTCGATAAACAAATTTAGAAAAGAAATTTGCAGGGGAATCCTCCCACGGGCTACGGGTCCAGGACAAATATTGAACCTTCGACACCGTTTTACCAAATCGGGCAGCGAGGAACTCAAACAACGTCAGGTGAGAAAATGTCCAGGTAAATAAGCGTTATCGTTTCCTTGGAAAAAAGAAGAAAAAAAAAACAAAGAAACAGCAACGGGATGAACTCACAAGACAGACCGCTTATTAGGCAGATGTAACGGCCACTTATGGTTCGATGAGAAATCTGTTGCTTATGTTAAATGCCAGGCAGCTGCTAAGCACACGTGACATTCGTGGGAATGGACGTGTGTGTAAAACGGTGGCCGGGCTTCGTTTTACGGGATTCTGGCAAAGCTTGTAATAACGAGACGTCGAAATGTCACGGTCCCGGAAAATTGCTGGAAATTATCGACAAAACTCGCCGACTTTCGATGAACTTTCTACGCTGGTTTAACGAGCTCCGGGCGAAACATGCGCCAAATAAGGATACCCTCGCTCGAGAGGACGCTCGATGAAAGGTAACGAATAAGTTCGGACGTGCACGAAAGCTACTCCCATTTTATCATCCTCGATCGTTTAACGTTTCAAGCTTTCGCAAAAAGTTCCTAAATATTCTGGAACACGAAATTAATCAATGTCCATAAATTATTAATCCTTTCATCGTGATCCCATACGTTTTCGTATTAAATTGTTTAATTTTAAATATTAAACGAGTTAAAACTTATTATGGTCGTCTTCGGCATCGGTAACTCTTCTAAACACGGACGTCGCGTCAATTGGCGTCCCAGATAAAACGCGGCTGGATTAGCATAGAAGCGGCTAGAACGTGTACGCGCTAAATACTCTCCTTTGTTGCGACTCAAACAAAATGAGTATTACAAACGGTTATGTAAGATTGCACATGTGCAACGATACTTATGGGTGCACATGTTTCGAACAACGTCGGAGAACCGGAATAAGAAAAGTTTTCTTATGGGCCACGTTTGTCCTTTGCGTATCCGTGAATTGGGTCCGCGAGAGTACACGTCATCGTTGAATTAAGAAAAAGGATGGTGAAGTATACGAATTCGATGTCTGAGCGTAGGTGGCAGTGGATAAATGTTTGGAATCCGAGGAAGCTGGGTTTTAGAGCTTTGGAGTTTGGGAATTTTGCAATTCTGGAGCTTTAGGGTTTCGTAGCTTTGGAATATTGCAGCTTCAGGGCTTGGTAGCCTCAGAATTCTTAATCTTCAAAATCCTGAACTATAGGACTTCGCAATCCGTAGCTTTCAAATATCACAGTCATAAACCTTCCAAACTCTCATTATCCTCTAACCACCATAATCTTAAACACAATTCCTCAATGCTCCCTCTCCCAAATTTCACCATCACCCATTCATTACCCTCGAAATCGAAATCCAAATCGTGTAATTCCCCCCCTGTAACACCCAACTTTCTCAAGAAATTCCTTTCTACCGTAGGACCTAGCGAATAATTACACGACCGCGTAGTAAATTCCCCTCTATTATCCAATCCCGTTGCGCGCCGCTGGGTACACACACGAAACCTTACTCTAGATTTTACGTAAAACCTTCGGTACGAAAACGAGGCCCATTATCGCGGCATGATCACGATGGAAAACTGCACGCGGGAAGGCGTTGAAGGAACTTCTCGGCTCGAAAACCGGTCACGTAACAGGCTGACGCGCGTTTCTCTCCGGCCCGCGTTTCGCCCGCGCCGCGGCTATCAAAAGCGGTATCACGAGGAAGAGAGCGTTACGTGTACACGGGTTAATAACTCTCTTTATTTCAGACGCGTAAACTACGTGTATCCAGCGCGCGCGCCGTTAATCACAGGGTTAATCCTTGGATAATCGTCCTGCCATTACGTCCATCCCCCTTTCCTCTCTCTCTCTCACCTGTAATTGGGAGCCCCAGGGAACGTTGATTGCACGCGTACGAGATCCAGGGCAGAACTGGACGGGTAAAAAGAGAAAAGAAAACAGGAGAATCGACGGTTTTATCGTAAACGCTAACGGGTTGTCCTTATATGTATCGACAGAAAGGCCGCTGCTCTAGATGAAAGATTGTTGAAAGATTGTTGAAAGATACAACAATCCTTCGAAAGATAATTATCGTTAATGAATGAAAAATAACTAATAATCAGTTTGATACACTTATGATCCTGCGAACGTTTCTTGGAATTACGATAACGTGAAGAAACATTGAAACACAAGTTGCAATCAAGAACGCAATTAAAGTAGCAATCACATTTAATGACACTTGAAACGCGCCAATTCGTGGAAATGACAAATCGTTGTCTCTTGGAATCCCGACCGCGTAGCAAAAATTGTCGAAGTACAAGTTTTGAAATTAGCGTCGAAGCAACTCCATCCGCGTAATTTTGAAATCACGATTGTCCCGTAAAGAGAATTTGTTCGTGACTGGGAACGTACCGCGGACAAAAGTATTCGAAAGGCCTTGGATATTTGAATATCGTGACGATAAAGAATGCGATGACGTCAAAAGTTTTGATACGAGCACACGGAACAATTTCCGAATCGGAATTCATGCTGAAACCCAAAGATTGCATATCGAATTGTTTAAACTTTCAGAAATACCGCCAATGAATTCCGAAAGGGTGACACTTGAAATTCCGAACGTGTATCGCCACCCTTTGAAAAAAAGTTCGTGAACCTACGTTATTGTGTGCTCAAAGGATTAGCACATTTGAATAGAAAATGTTTTTTATCTGTCCCCTGTATGCGCAAACACGTCGCTCTGTGAGTTTCGACGCTTTTGTGAGAAAAAGTCTCCGGCAATTCTTGAGACTGACCCATAAATAATAACCGTTCTACGAATCTCGATTAAGTTACTGAATTATTGATTACTGAATCATTCAAATTACTAAATTTCTGAATTATTAAGAGAGAGGGTCCGAGAAGGACCCGTGGAATTCCCTAGGGCACGTCCAATCACCCTAGGACCAAAAGGGTGAACGTTATCGCGAGCTACGCCTTTATCAAAATCGGTAGCGACAAACAGCCGCGTGTCTTATCGTTGAATTTCCACGTAGCCGAGGTCCACTTGTTTTCACGCGAGCTCGAGCAGAACGTGCGGTGTATAAGCACCGATCGGATCGCTCGTAAACGCGAAGAAATAGCGGAACGCGATATGCAAATCGGTCTCTGGCCGGTGTGGGTGTAGTTTAAGCAAGCAACGAGAAACCCTTCGGTCCACGATCAAACATTCGTTCCATTCGTCGTAGATCACGTTTAAACTCGTGACTGACAGTGAACGAATCTATTCTGGGATCGAGGTAAACGAATACAAAGCTCCGTTCGCCTATGCCGGAGAACAACAGGCCCGATTTGAATCGGGTTCGATTTAAGTAGGTGCGCACTACAGGTAGCCCTGCTACGACACTACAAGAAAATTGCGAAAACCTTTGTACAACACTATAGCACTGGATAACATCATTTTGTTACATTAAACAAAAATTGAGTTGCTTATATGTGGCCCCCCTTTTTGTGGCTCTGGGTCTCGTATAACACGGTTTCTAGGAACCTACCTACCTGTCACGACAGAGTTTTCAGTTTTTTTTAAACCAACAAACGACAGTGTTTTAATAAAAAAATTGCAATTGTATTAATTAAAAATCGCTTCTATATGCACCCCTTTTAAATCATTTTAATTCGTTTGTTCTTCAATATCAATTACTCTACTTGAAAATACAAACATTGAACGTCATTGTTTTCAACCGCAGCGATAAAAACTTGGGTCAATGATTTTTTATCATACCTATTTGGTAATTTTTTAATTTTGGGAAGAGCTGAGAATTTATATTGAAAGTTCGATACAGTGACAGATGAACGTGTATATTGGTTCTCGTAAGAAGATCACGTCAAAGTCCATCGTTATCGAACTTTTATCGCGAATTTACAACGACTCCGACCCCGTCAACCACGCAGGTTATTGACTTCTTCGGCGCAGCACGTGAAACGTGGCCGGCGCACACGGCGGCACGCATGAAATAATTATTCTCAATAACCTATATATTGTCGCAATTTATACGTGGAAGTAGAATTAATGAACGCATCGTCAGGACTGTGCCCGGCAAATTGGTAAGAGACGATGATCGATCTGTGACGAGCCGTCGTCGAACAATCAAACGATTCGATAAAACGCGGGTGGTTAATTGCGTGCTTCACAATTTTTCATAAATTATAATTATCAATTACGACAATATCATTGGAGAGTATTTCTTAATTTTTTTTCAAAGATTTTTAATAAGCACGACGGACCATGGAGGGAGGCTAATAATTTAAATTAAATTCTGAATTATTTTTCGCTTTATAATATTTAATTATTTTATTGCTTAATAATCGAAATATTGTAGTTTTCTTTGTATCAATATTTTTTAATTACTTTGCAGTTTGCAAATTACTAAATTAAAAATTTGGAGATAATTTCTTAATTTTTAACTCGATATTGGTAAACAGGGGGTTGACGAACAGAATCACTGTTAACGTGAAACTTGGGATAAAATTCATTATGCCTGCGTGACCCATGCTCTTCCACCGCTATTGTCCTTCGAAGAACATTTCCATCGAGCCAATGACAAGTAGAAAGTCACCCACGCGTTTTACGATCGAATTTCTAATTCCGAAAGAGCACTCGTGGCGCCTGTTCGATCGTAATTAAGACGACAATACTAATATCCCACGATGGGACAATCGGTGCTTCAATCGGAACGAATTTTCATTCATGAATTTTTGTATATATTAGAAACTTAACTCTTTCGCTGTTAAAAGTGATAATAATTATCTATCACCAAGCGAGCATTGTGTACCAATAGTAAAGTTAATTTTCTATTAATTCTATAATTGTTTGAAATTATAAATGCAAACTTATTTTTAAATGAAAATAAAATGGAAAATGAAATCCAAATTAAGATACAGAATAATTCTTTATCTCGATAAAAATTAATTTACATTTCCACAGAAGTAATTTAATCAATGTTCTACCCCTTCTGAGGGTGACTACCCATCCCCTATAGACTCTATAACATCTTCTAATTAATTTTTCCAACAGGAAATGCAATTAATCAATCAATACCCGAATCGCATTAATAATTTACCCATATATCACCAGGATCGAGCTTACAGCACGAAGTATGTGCAACAGTTGTGCGCGCTCGCGAGGAAAACACAGTCCCACACTGAGAAACAAGTTTCGCGTTGCAAAAACCTAACGTTCGTGTACAACATACCAATGGAAAATCTACCATAGACCTTCTAATAGACTTGCATAACGAATTGCGGCCGGAAACATTCGTTTCCAGCAACATGGTACCGGTTTTTCGGTACCAATGTCACCATATCATAAAGGTGCATCCCGTCCCGACCGGTTCTCGCGAATCGAACGTAACTTCTAAGAAACTTAACCCTTTGGATGCTAAGCGCGTTTACGCGCGACTGAAAACCTCGCCGATAACGAAATTAAATTTTTTAATCCTTGATTTGCGACAAACTCAAAATTCTAATTTTGCACAAAATGTGTACTATAGATTTTTATCATAGGCCTTGAAAAATTAAGTAACTTTTAGTAATAAAAAATTGAAATACCCCGAATGTTTCGATACAATTACCAAAAGTAGATTTTTTAAATATTGATTAAGAACTAATTGATAATTTTTCAATTTTTTAAATGTACAATGATACAAAAGGGTCAAAGACTCACCGGTCCGTCGATTTTAGGTGTCCTCGGTCCGTGTCCCGTTCGTCATCGTGGACGGGGGGTCGACGGTGGCCGCGCGCGACGAAGAGCGGGAAAAATCGAGCGTAACGCGTACACGATCGGCAGAAATCCGCGCGCTGGTCCCCGCACAGACGTCGAAGAGGTGACTGGGAGATTCTGAGGACCGACGGTTCTGGTTCACGACTGGTTCTTCTCCTTCTCCTTCGGCCTCTGGCCCCTTCCATGCTGGCTGCTGCTGCTTGCAACGGCGAGGAAAAAGAGACGGATGTAACTACCGTGGCGGACAACCAACGGAGAGGAGAGGCACAATGTTCAAAATAGAAAAAAAACGATGAAGAAGAAGAAGAAGAACAGAGACCAGAAGGATGCTGGAGAGATCCGACGAAGGCAGCGAACGGCAGGTTGCTCGGTGGTAAGGAGGCTTCGAGGGACAGGGTGCTAGGCCCCACCGGGTGAAAAGAAGTCGATCAGGTAAGGGTCAGGGACGCATTCGCAACTTTTGGCTCGATCGCCAGATGCTCGCTCGACTTGCGATGGTTCAATCTGCGGCAGAAGAAAGTTCCCATCAAATCACAGTATTTTTATTGCATTTTGTTTCAAATTTTATGAATAAAATAAAGGGTGTTTTGTTAACACTTTATGGGTGACACTTGAATTTCTATTTATTTGACTAAAAATATTCCCATTTAATAGAAATGATAAAATATTGTGCAAATGGACTGTAAAATTTGTCAAAAATAAAATTACTATCAAATGGAATTTTTAGTAGCTCCAACGTGGCAGTCGAAGTGTAAGGTTCCTGGAAATATTATTTGGAAGTTTCAAAGTTTCTAAGAATATATTTCGAAGTCTCTAGGCTTCTAAAAATATAGTATTTCTATTCTTGATTTTATATATTTCCAGTATTAGAAGTTAATAATATAAAATTTATAGATCTTATATATAATTTTTGCAATTAAGAAATTTAATTATCTAATCAGCATGGAAGATTAATTAACCTTCACTCAAAGTAATGCGCCTAAATTCGAAGAATTTATCATTTTCTAATTTGCAATAAAAATTTGCCAATACAAATTAACGAAGAGCACTTTACGAAATACACTGAATACATTTGGAGTAAGTCCAACAATTTACAATGGGTTCCAAGAAAACGTAATTACACCATCCTGGATTCTATTATTTTGCTATAATTATAAAAGACTAGAGCACACGGTATATGTACAACTGTGTCATCCAACTGTCCAAGGGTTAATCGAGTCACGATAAAAACGATTTGTAAACCGCGAGAGGAACTGCTTTTTTCAGGAAAGGAAATCAACAGGAAAAGTTGCACAATCGGTCATTCAATTAGCACAGGTAACGAGTTTTCATCTCGGTTTGCGTAACCGTTGTTAAACACGATATGAGATTATACCGGCTGGCAATCATCGGCATGCTTTCACGCCGATCGTTTTACGATTATTATACCTCCGCCGATCTGTGTTAGCGAAGGCAAACGCGATTCGAGAAAGGAAGTAAAACCCGAGCGAGTAAAAGTGATTCGAAGAAAGCGGGAATTTTACCTTCGACTGCTTCCACGACTCGGTTCAAACGATTCAACCCTTCCATCTTTTTTATAATTATTCAATTACAGCTATCTTCATTAACAAATGAAAAAATAATAATTCTAATATTCCTAAACATAGAATTATTATTATTAACGCTAATTGACTTAAAGTTGATAATGCAATTATTGATTATTGCTGGCTGTAAAAAAATATTCAGAAAATTCGAAGAAGGGTTAAACGGTTCCTTTGCTCGCCGAAAGCAGGAAGAACCCGACAGGAGGAAGTGACAAATGATGTCAGCGTTTCTACGTCGAAGAAACCGGCTATTCGCTACGCAAATCCTCGGCTCTGAATAAGAGCCTTCAGGATTTGTACCTGACCACCTGGCCCGTGTTAGAAACTTTGGATTAGTCCGAAAAAGGTTCGTACCTTCGTTCCAGGTAACAGATCTGACCGATAAGTTCGGACGCTTTGCTCCAGAAACGAGCAGGAATACCGGAAACGTTTTACCGTATGAAAAAATTATTTCGCTTCTTTTTTTCTTCTTAATGTTTCAAAGAAGAGGATGTCTTGTAACATTACGCTCAAGTAACCTGAACCTTGACTGACAGGGTGGAGTTAAAATGACCGGTGTTGTTCCTGCGCAGTATCGTATCTGATTTCCTACAGGATTCTTTTAGACGGAACTTTGAACTTTCCTCGTGGAAGAATTTTTACAGAAATTTCATACAAAATTTCTGCTTTTGAACGATATTTTTGTAAAAAAGTTAAAAATTAACCCTTTGAAAATTGAAGGTTTCCAAAAATCCTTTCAAGATCTTCCAAATTTTAGGCAATTTTCAAAATCCTAAACATTCCCTTGAATAAGGTTCAAGATACAATCGCATAAAATTAAAGAAAAGTATCAATTGTGTCATTTAACCCTTTCACCGCTATTGAATCCGGCGGGTAAAGTGTTAATTAATCTCCACGGTACAGTAACGTAACGCGTCTTACCAGAAGCAACCTTGAAGCATTCAGCCTGGACGTTGGCGTGGTTCGCGAAAGCCGGTCACGTTTGAACGCGATCGTCGCGTTCGGAATCAGATGATACCGATAACCGTGGGTCGCCGTCTTTACGATGATTTGTTCGAGCATCGTCCAAGGGCCAAAGTCAACAGCCCCGTCGGGTAATAAAGCGATGGCCAACACCGGAGGGATGGCAATGACCCGAGCATCTCTCTCTCTCTCTCTCGATTGGGTCCAGCTGGTGCACTCCACGGAGATCCCCCGGTCAACAAATAGATTTCGCCAGTTTCCACCTCGTGCACGACTTCCACGATACGTTTTGTCGGATGAGTCAGACACTCCACTCGAGACCCACCGTTATACATCGGTCACTCTTCTATTTTAATAATTGCTACGAAACCGTACCTCTAATTTTACCTCGTCGCTGGTTCGCCGCCGATCCGGGCTTCCTCCGCGTTAACCCTTTCCTCGCGAATCTACAGGACACCTCAAGAACGTTGTGCCAGGCTGAAATTCTTGCCAACACAATTTTTAAATACAGTTTGATACCTTCAAAGATGTAACCAATGTTTAATCCTCTATTAATTTCTACAGCAATTTAGAAGTTTTTCATTTAACAGCGTAGATGTTGCTAAAAGTATTCTCGTAATAACAGTTTAAATAGTAAATTATTGAATAATTAATGATGAATATGGTACTTAATAAATGATACAAAGTAATTTTGAGAAAAAGCTTGAAAAGCTAATTGATATTGAATTACTGGAGACGAAGGAACATTGTTATTATTAAAGGCGAAGTCTAACAAGGCGTGTGTTTACAGGACCCTTCCTAGCTGCCTTTTTCTGTCTTCAGCCATTAAGTTGGTGTCCATATGTTACGACACATCCTGCATGTTGTTATGGCGTAGCGTGGGCTCGATGAACCTGTTATTTAGACACTCTAACGAAAATAAACGATGGTAGATAATAATTACGTTCTTAAGGAGATCCTCGGAATGACTAATGGCCGGGGACGGCTTCTCGCCGAGACGAGATAGCGATCGTTCGAGTTAGCTCGTGCTGAAATCTCCGGATTAAACCATCAAACAATACAATAAAATGTACACGTGTCCGGGAAATATAATATTTGTATCTTTCTCTCCCTGTGTCTTAAACACTCCCGGATTTATCGTTGTACGCGAGCCGTTTACAAGCGGATTCCGCTTCTTCGTTCCTTCCAAATCAACAAAATAATCCGTCTCGGGACACGGGCTCGGAATGGAAATACGAAGAGCAGGAGTATGACGTAAGCGGGAAAACAACATGGAAGAAAACAGGGTACCGTGAAATTACCTGAAGATTCTTCTGGGACAGTTATTTGAGACATCCACCCCGTCCATTCGCTGTAATTCAAATAAAAACACGCGACAGACTTTATCTTTAGCTCATCGTCTGTACCTTTCGTGTAAAGGAATTAGGACTCCACGGAAATTTTCTAAGTTTCCAGATCAAAAGCAATGGGAACTTAGAAAATTTCCACTTGACTGATACCAGAACTTCGTCCAGACGGCGACACCGCTATCTCATCAACTCCTCCACTCGAGGACTTACAAATATTTCTTTGATCTTAATTAGCCTCTTACTAATTTTTCTCTCTTTTCTGCTAGCAAAATTAATCCTTCTTCGTAGTCTTTTTAATATCGAAGTTGGACGACTCTGGTACCTTTCGGTTCTCGATAAGGATCGTTCTCGATCAAGATACGAATCGATCGCATCCACGCTCGCTTCCCGTGCTTCTCCTCGCTCGATACACCGCGAAGAGAGAAAAAAAAATATGGAATTACCAGTGGGTGGACCAGTTCTGTGTCCCCCAAGTTATCCGAGCGTCCTTTCACGTTTACGCGTGAAACTTGCTCGTTCTCGCGAACGTGTTCGAAGCTGCGAGATATCATCCGCACGTAAGCAACGTTCGACGTTTGTTTCGTATAAAACACCCCGTCAAAATTCCTTGTCGCTTGAAAACAAATTAATTATTCAATCAAATATTTCAACGGAGGTGTAGGTATGGAAAATTAGAATGGATAAGATTGAAATAAAAATAAAAATTGTTAGTATTTAGTACTACCAAATTAAAAAATAAAATAATAGTGTCAATGAACGCCTTAAAAAATTCTATTTGACATTCAAAGCCAACAATTATAAAAAATTTTAAATATTTTCGACGCAAGAGAAAGATATCACTCTTATAATTTAGATTCTTTTATTTCCGAAGCTTTTATGCACATATAACGATCAACGGTGTAACAATACTTGTCTCGATCTTCCCTTCCGCTTTCACACACGTCTGCACCCATCCCCTCGATTTCCTTTTACAATTTCTCGAAACAATCGAACAAATTCGTCGATAACGTCGCAAAGGAAACACCGGTTGCTCGTTACACGCGCCGAAAAAATCGTCGCAAAGCCCGCACTCGCCAGCTGGATCAAAGTAGAACGCTCTTTAATACTGCTCGGTATTCGTTTCCCCAAAAAAGAAACCGAGACCGTTCCTCGTCAAACGGGAACGCGTCCCGTGATTTTCGTTTTATTATCAAATATACTAACATCGGAGGAAGTTCCCTTTAACGCTGAGAACGGCGATGTTCATTTTATCCATTTTCCGCGAAATTTATGAAAATTCTATGCTTAGTTTATTCGTTAGCGGCGAGATGAGAAGGATATTCGATGAGACCGCAGTTCACGATCCCGAAGGAAACTAAAGTGGAAATCGTTCCTTAGGAGCGAAGGATTAGTTTTGTTATAAGACTGTATAGAATACGAAAGTTCTTATGTAGAAGTCGTTCCTTAGGAGCGAAAAAACGTGTCTTAATCTAGGAATTTCGCGTTCGTTTCCGTAGGAGCTGGCCAGTGGAGGTTTATCACGCGATTGTTTGATATTCTGTGCAAAATTTATGTCTATAGAGAAAATTCGAATTTAAAATAAATTGTAATGAACCAAGAAGGGGAATACTTGAAGACGTAGCAGCGTTAGGAAATTTCGTCAAAAATCTCAGAATTTAAATAAAATTTTAATCTTCAAAAGTGCAATAATTTTGCTTTCATAGCAAATATGTATAATAAATATAAACATTCACCCAAATCTTAAAGCAACAAAATAATAAATATAAAAAATTGCAATTTCTGTAAACTATAAAATGTAACAAACGACTGTGAATAGTCTTGAATATAAAACCGCCTGTTTATAATCCCCCTTCTGGCCAATTTCTCGGAGCAACCCCTTACGATTCTAAACAGCTGAAAACGCAAGGATTCTCTCGTAAGCTATAAAAAATCTACAAGTTCGTCGAGCATGCAGTTTCAAGCATCGATTCGATGACGATCACGAGTGGACGAGCCGCTGAAAGGAAAGAAGGGAAACGGACCCGTGGTACACGACCGCTTCCGGGACACCCAGGGCCCGCCTCGCGAACGATTTATTACAGAGGAGGTGTCGTTGGATACAAACATGCTAAATACCTGAGAGAAATACGATCACGAACGTGCGTCGGCGTTCGCCGACAAACGTTGGTTTTCTAATCTGTTTTTTTTTTTTTTCGCAACAACACGACACCCCTGCGCTCCTTTCGTCGTTCGATCGCGAACGACGCGATCGCGCGTTCATTTCTTTTTGAAATACACGAGCGATCGCGTCGCGGATCGAGAACTAGTGCAATCGTAGAAAAGTAAATGATCTTTCGGTAGATCCAAGATTTACAACGAACAGTCGATCTATCGGTTGGATGATTAGATGCGATAACGTTCTGTTGCTATTTAATCGGTAGACACGATTAAACGTCGAAGAAGATGTACAGTACTTATGTTACTTATGGTATTAGCTATGTCGTGTTCGAATAGTATACAGGGTGGTTCAAAAACAAAGAGTTCGAGGTACTGTCGTTCAAAACAATTTTGTTGAGAAACGACACAACATTTATGGGATAGATTTTGATTTAAATTAAAAATTAATAATGAATGAATCTGTGTTTTTCGTTTTATAAATTAACCCTTTGCATCGATGAAATATAAAAATCACAAGTTTTGACAAAAAGTCAAATAAATTCTCATTAAAATTAAAAAAGGAACAGTGAAAATTTAATTTCTTAAAAATTAAAAATATATACAACTTCTTCAAAGGGTTAAAAACTATTCCTCAATGAGGGACAGAATAAAAATGAACTTGAAATTATCTTCAACTCCTGAACTTTTGTTTAAAAAAAAAAAGAACCTTGTATATTATCCAAATTTCGGTGTGAACTATCTTATATAATATCAGAGGTGTATCTACGATGAATAAAAAAATATCGTTATTAAATGTACAGGTTATGTACGATCTCTGCCCGTATAATCTGACGAGTATATACGAACGGTATATTGTACAAAGTCAGTCGCGTGTTGTGAATCGAACCGGAGAGGATGTCACGATGATTTATACACGTTATATGTACGCTTATGAGCTAAGCATTAACGTTAACTTCCTTTTCTTCCATCCAGGACCCGGTTCGTGAGGAGGAAGCGTCGTGAGGAACGTGTACGTCCGATTTCAAAAGGCGACCGACACGCTATTTTAAATATACTTTCTAATTTTACGTTCTAGCGGATTCTTTCTTCCTCTCCTCTTCTTCTTCTGGAAGGAAAAGGCGCTTTGACAGTGGATAATTGGTTTCAAAATAACCCGTCGAAGAGTTTAACCCTCGCTACGTGTACAGAGAAACAATCGTGTATTGGTGTTAGATGGATGTGGCATACTTCGATATATTATATGTTTTCATTAATTAATCTTAGATTAATTAATTAAAAATCGTGAATTAAAAATCGAACGCAAACGAGATGCAAATAATTAAGAATTAAACACTGTACTTGATTAAGCTTTCTTATCAATTATTTGGTTTGGCTTCTTCTAATAAAATAACATATTGATTATACTCGAGTGTGTCACATTCATCCAACATCTGTTAAATTAACAAAGCGTCACGTTGCACTGTCCCATTATCGATTTCATTATAATAAGATCCTTATTAATTAAAAATCTCCCCTCAAAGTTAAGATATTGAACGAAGCTTCAAATGTCCTAACTTTATACAAGATTCGAATCAATAATTTTTTCTAATTTTAATATAAAATACAGAGAGATCAAGAATTTAATCACCAATCTAATAATTATAACCTTCTCGATTCCTTATCAAGGATACTTTGCTAATTTACAAAATTTATCATAGCTCGACAAATTTTGAACTTACAATAAAATTTCAAAAAATGTCCTAATTAGATATAAATTAATGATCAATATCAAGAAAATTCTTATTAATTCCCTGAACTACGATAAAAACTGATAGAGGTTGTTTCCGCCTCGACCTGCTCAACGCACGACTCGAACGCGACGCTTTATTTCACAGAACGACGGGTCGTTTACGCAGCGCGTGTGTTCGAACAATGTTTCATCGGCGAAACAACAATCGTGATCTCCCCCGCACCCTAAACACATCTGTTGCGCCCGTGACGGGCGTACACGATGAAGGAACGCGTGTACACGTTCCGCGTCTAACTTCGTCCTCGTCGAATCGCGTGCAATCAACGCGCGAATCACGACGATTTGACCGTGGTTAGGGAATCGCGATTGCATTACGCGAACACCCCTGCCTCGAAGCCTTTTCAATCAGCCGGTTTAATTCCACGCTCGGAATTCGATTTTCACGCGGGCTCGAGTCAAGTAACTAGCTCGAGTACGCGTCGACGTACGCTCGCGCGCGCTCAAACTTTTATCGTGTTTGAAACAACAACGACACGATTCAGAAATCACAATTTCGAGGGAATTGGTTTTCGTATCGAATCGAATTTGATCAATAAGGTGTATCGAACTGTTTGCAATCGAGAGGCAACTTGGGTTAATAATTTGTTGCAATAGAATTTAAAAAGAACGCATGGAAATTTTAATATGTAATTTGAAAATTGTCAATTTTGAATTATGTCATTGTTGAATTATGTCGTATGACAAATCGGCGATACAATTGAGGAAATAAATTAATCGAGAGGTAGGGTAAGGAACCCAATAGTTGACACTGCCCTGATTACTTTTTTTAGCATTTAAAAATTTGTAAAATAAATTCAAAATATTCTTAAATTTTATAGTCTAAATAAAATCTTGTAAAAACTGCAATTAAAATTTAAAATACTACTTTATTCAGTGCCAATAATTGAGTCCTTTACCCAAAAGAAATACGCAGATTATTAAAATTTTAAAACCCCTTCTTTTCGATCAATGATATGTAAGAGATACGGGTCTGTTTTGATTGATCAATGATCTTTCAATAAAAATGAAATAATTAATTTTTTGTTGAAAAAAATCCCTCACTATTTAAAGAAAAATAATAATATAATAATTACTGATCCATTCTGAAGATATCATCTGATTGCAATGAAAAAACAGAATAAAATTGTAGAATAAAAAAATGTTCATTGATCGATCGAATCAGACAAATACAACAGATTTGCAACAACATTTACACCTCTCCACGACAGGTAAACAAGGATGCACACAGCAGATAAAGAAGTAGAAGAAGTAGAAGCGGGTGGAGGGTGAAACGGACTGAATGAACAAAATCAATTTACAAATAAATATAAAACGTATATTTAAATTAAATGCCACAAAGTATATCTTGTCGTATCATCTTGCGTCAAGAACGAAGTCAGAGCTGTTCAAACGTGTCTGATTCGGATTCGTCCGCGTGAAATCGCGCCGCCCTCGGAGACGGGCGAACGTTGGACGAGCGATTTGTACGTGGGTTCAACGAAAAAAGAAAAAGCATCGTACCTTCTGCTCCTGCGAAATCAATAGGCTACCTGACTCGTTTCTCTTTAATCGAAAAAGGAGAAATGCGTTCGCAACCCCTTGCAACAACCGTGGTCGTCCTCCGATCAGAACGTACAATATCCTTTTCCCCTCGTTTCTAAGCGTACTCAGTCTTATGCGAGCCACGACCGCGTCCAGAAACGGCGCGATTTCACGAGGATCCGTTAACGGCAACGAGAACGGAACACGGGGGGACGCTAACAAGCGTCTCGAACGGTTCTGTTAATCGAAACGAACGTGGGGGAAAATCGATTTGAATCGCCGCGAACGCGGCGCGCCTTTGAAATCCAAGAACGCGATTCTTTCCTTGGAATCTTAAATCCACCGCGATCAAAGGGCGAACGCTTTGACTGCCATGCGCGAGCCGCCTTAGGGCGGCCCTTGTATTTTCATCGAAATTACACGTTTTATGAACCTTGCAATTTTAATCTTCTATTTATAACGAAATGATTTTTCCAGGGAATTGTGCACAGAAGTCAGACTGGAATTAGTAAATAATTAACAAGGATAATAATGGAAGTTTCAATAGCTTCAGCGTGGCAGTCAACGTGTTAAGGAGAATTTTGATACCGAAGCACACAGCCCGCTTAGTTTTAACAAAGGTGTTCAACAAAGAGCTATCGACTGTTGGATCCATCTTCTGTGTTCTTTAACGAAACAATGGATGTGTACCGTAAGCCAACGACGTATGCTTTTGTGCTCGTGAAAACAAAACCATCAGCTGATCGGTTTAAGAATCAAAAGTATTCTTTAAATGTCGTTACTAGTTTTTAACGAGCTTTGTACATATGGTTTTCGAGGTTAAATTATTAATCACCCCTCTCAAAACCACATATATAAAAGCCTCGTTAAAATCTGCAAGTGACACTTGAAGAACTTTCAAATTTAGCATAAATCAACAGAAATGTTCTTTCCGACAATATACAACGCGTCTCATACGTTACAGTCGATGAGAATGTACCATTATTGCTGTGCACTCGCTTAATCGTGGACCATATTATTGCTTCGCAAATTTAAAAAACTGAAGGTTCCTTTAATAACCGTGAACCAATTCTCTGACGATCGAATCGTTCGATTTTCAATTATCTCATTCCGTATTTCTTCTTTTTTTTTCTATATTTCGTACAGAGTTTCCGTTGTTTATGGTTGCCGTTGTTCTCGCGGCGATTATTGCACACCGTCGAACCGCTCGAAACTTCGTTGGAAAAACAACATCGATCGATGAACACTAACGCGTGGTACGTACAATGGTGCATAAAAATATTCAAACAACAATATGTTCACAGATAATATAGATCTATCATACGTTTAAAAAGAATGAAGCACATTTATGGTGTACCTCGAGGGAAGTTTTGCCGCAACGATTGCAAAATTATCACAATTAAACACGATTGCAAGCGGGAAATTACGAAGCCTAGAATAAATTAGAACGATCGTGAAGTTATTAAAATCGAATCGCGATTCAACGAATTGAAATTGTGAACACGATCTTTGATTTTTCAACTACAAACTATGTACAAGAACGACGGAAAACTCGAAGGATTCAATTTTGATTACTTAATACTCTAACGACCCGTGTCACCTATCTTTGATATTTGGCATCTACTAATAATTGCTATGTGAAGGTGCAAGTTATGGAAAAGAATGATAAATTGTACGATTATGAGTATACCGCTGTTCGAATATTTCCCTGCACCTGTGTATGTAATCTAAAAAAAAAAAAACATAATACGTGTATGCACGCAGCATTTCGTGGGCCACTAGCATGCACGTGGGGCACTTGTTATGTACAGGAGATATTCACATACCATATACGTGTACCATACATCCCTGCTCGGCATTGATAGCAACTTAACTCAAAAAATCTGATTTTGAAGATTTAAATTACTAAATAAGAACCACCAATTACAACTACAGAGCAGAAAAAAAATTAATGAAAATTCTTTGTTTTACCAAAGATTTCCAAAAATTAAAGTAAAGTAGTAATTTGAATGTTTACAATTGAAAATTGATCGACAGAAGTCTTAATAATTCAAATTTCAATGTGTCTCCACTGTGGCAATCAACGTGTTAAATATTTTTATTTAAAATTAGAAATCTGAGACGAGTCGTACAGACTCAGTTCTAACATTTGATTAATTAATAAAGGAAATGTAAAGCTTGTTGAATTATACCGCTATCAATGCCAAGCAACGATATGCAAATCTATGTGAAGTTCTTCGAATACAATATGTTAGGTACAGTCGGGCTAAAGCGTTCGACGCCTGCTATATTTCCATTGTATCTTCTCTTTTCTTCAACTTCGATAGAATTATATTTATATATATATGTGTATTGTTATGTATCTGTGTGTGTGTACGTATATATAATATATACCTATGTAGGTTTCGTCGATACCTTAGGTACACGGGTAATTGCTTATGTACAAATTATCACGGTTTCAGGTAGCCGAAGATCAGTAACGGACGCAGAGAACGATTCGGTCTCGTCGGTACGTCGGTGACGATTATTGCTGCTTGTTTTTCGTGCGACGAAACGGCGAACGATCGACGACCGTCGATAACTTCATTTGTCGTGAGAAAATCTCACGGTAGTCTTCGGTTAAATTATATTCTTAAGGCAAAATTGATGGATTATAATATTGTAAGGCGATACAGTCGTTTATACGGTCGATGATGATGATGAGGCATGCACTGAGTGTTACCGGAAGGATCCGTCGATCGATCGCCGTCACGTTCGATCCTCGAGGAACAACCACGATGACGTACCGAGGAGACGACACGTTCTCGTTATGATTACGTTTATACTGCGCGGTAACAGAAGAGAATCATATATTCTACGTTCCTTGTCCGGCTCGTACTTTTTTTCCCTGTTTCGAAATTCATTTTTTCAAAATATCTTTCACCTACCCTCGCGGGAAGCGGAACTCAAGCGAACACGATACACAAAGCAAACGAATTTGATTTTTCTACAGGAACGGCGAAAATTGTAAACAGATTAAGCGCAAACGTTTCCTGCGCAACGTCGGCCAAAAGCGGCGACTGTTGTTGAAGCTACCTGTTTGGATATTTTGTATCGAAATTGATAAACATTCCAAAATTACCATAAATAATTTATTCGTCAATTTGCTAAAAAAATTGCAAAGCGAAATTTTCTGTCCTGAAAATTATTTTGCGACTAATTACTTAAAGAATTATATTTTGATTTTGAAGCCCCAGTTTTGGCCAACGATGCGCACATAAATCATGCCACCCCTTTCAATTCGTCCTAATAAATTCGATCCATCGTTATCATTTATATCTCCGCTCCCTTTCGGCCTCCCAGAAATTCTTTCTTTTATTTTTCTCTCAATTTTTCGCTAACTCACACGCACGATTTAGAATAAATCTTTTTTTTCGCTAATCAGTTAAATATCACAATCTATGATAAGAAGTTTCGTAAACATACGTATAGATATATGCCACCATAGGCGCCGAAGACGAACGCCGGACAGCGCGCCACGCAAATTAGAACCGACACATGTTTTACAAAAATAAATCGTCTCGGGTTTAATGATGATGATGATCACGGTGATCGCGGTATCCACCTACATCGGGACAATTTATGGCTCGCTGAGGTCGTCAGCCGTGATTCGGCAATAATAATAAAAAAAAAAAACACAAAGAAATCTCTATATCACGCAAGATCAATTGAATTATCTACTAAAAAAAAAGAAACAATCCTAATACGATCGTGCTTCTTCGATGCGAAAAAGAAAGAGGCACGAATCGAAATTTCGATCCTAAACGAGCGAACGGATTTCTATATCGTTTCATGATCGATTTAGTTCGGTAAACGCGTCCTCGCACACACTCTCACGTTCCGTACACAATAAAAGCGGAATCGATTGAAACAATGGAGGAAAAAGATCGACGAGAAACGAATAATAATCGACGACGGTTACCGTTTCGCTGAGGTACGCGTAGGTGTCGTACGTAAAAATTGTTGAAGAGATCGTGATCGTTAAAAAAAATATATATATATGTATGTATACTATGATATATATATATATATATATATATATATATGTATATGTACAAGACGAGAGACCATTTTGTACACGGACCGAATCGTGGAAAATAAATCGAAGTTCCTCTACGCGCGAAAAACGTTTCGTCTGGCCGTGTTGTCGTCCGCAATTATTATTCTCAAAGATATATTTACATAAAAAAAAAAGAGAAAAAAAAGAAAGGACAACGTGCAATGATCTCTGCGGTACGATATTTACAAAAAATTCATTGATGTTTAAACCCGGTGCGAAAAATGCACGTCGAATCAGCAGCATCACCGACAGCTACTACTTGGTATCTGATTTTTTTGCTTTTTTTTTTTACTTTAATCAAGCTAAACACTATTAAATTGTTAATAACATTTCCGTATGTACAACGAAACTGGTTGGCTGGTCGTATTTCGCTACATTCGATCGCGTCCCTTGTCAACTTTTTGTACAAAAAGGGACACCATCGACTAAATTCGATGTAATGGCTCCTCTTCCTCGTCGTTGCTTCCCTAGGCAAGCAACAGAAGCTGAACTCGTCCCGAGAATTTTTGCATCCCTTCCTGACGACGAATCGGATACAACGATCCAGGATCGATCGCGATTAAAAAGAAATGAAAAAGAAAAGTTCATCGTGGAAAGGAATTGTACATCAGTCGGTGTCCTAAACTACCTACTACTGCCAATATAATACTTGAAAAGGGCTAGCATTGCTATTGTCGCATCACACTTTCGTGACATCACGTCGTGAAAAATATAACGAAGCATCGTTGATACAAGATGCCCGCGCTTACGGATCCGCAGAACGTTTCAGGGGATCGTTTTATCATCGTTGTAAAATCGAGGAATGTGTGCTGAAATTTTCTAAAACCGTCAAGATCGTCCCTTGGTTTCTTGTTTCAAAGGAGAAGAGAACTGTACCGTTTTCTATGATATCCTACGGGTGCATCCCCCAAAGCGAACCGTCCATAACGCGATTTAGCCTTGTCCTAACATCTCGATCTCGATCGAGAGCAAATCTAACTTACAAAAAAACTTGTTCGAACGTTTCGTATGAACGTTCGTCGTCGCGTAACGTCGTAGACGACGCAGTAATTAAAAAAAAAAAAAAACGAGAGAAAAGAAAAAAATAGTGAAATAAATGAAAAAAGAAACTAACCTTGTCGTATGTAGCTCGGCAGAGAAGCATGCAAAGGACACATCTCAATTCCACGTTTAAACGACATTTTGCTCGCGCTTTTTTCTTTTTTTATCACCGTGCGCATGCTCACATCGACAGTTCTCACCGCACATCAAGACCTTGTCCCTTCTCGACAGGCTTCAGACCTTTTTTTAGCATCGACGACGACCTAACAGGACGACAATAAAAAAAAAAGGTGTATCTCGAAAAACGGAGGAGGTAGACAAACGCCGGTGGCGCACGGTCCTCAGCCTGGAGTGGGTGGGGTCTTATGTCAGTGAATATTAAAGTTATACTGCTTACGGCTGGACGAAATACGAAGCCACCGACTGACGGCCAGTGGCTCCGGGTGACAGTTCGACCAAGATATGTCGCCGAAGTGAGGATACGGCGACGATGTGGTCGTGGCCTCGACCTGTATCGCCGTAGGCAGCTCCTGTTGATAGTCGTGCTTGCTCCTCTTCGGCTGCCGTTGCGTCACGGGACTCGAATGGATCGTATGGTTCAGTCTCTTCCCATTGATCTGAGTCGCGTGCTGCTGTTCCAATTGTTCCAGCTGCTCCAACTGTTCCATCGGCTCGAATATCAGACTCGGCATGGACGCCTGCACCTGTTGGTAACTCCTCGACAGAGGGGAATGCGCGATATTGTTCGAACGCGGTAATTGCACCACCAACTGCGACTTGTCCTTGTATACCGGTGAATAGATGGTCATGGCCGCCTCGGGATCGATGTCTATCGGCGTCTCGGCCTCGAGGACCGTGCTGACCAACGACGGTTGCGTACAAGCGGCTGGCAGTGTTGCCGGCACCGGTATCGCCGGCGACGCCGTGCTCGGTATCAGCGTGGCGACCGACGACGAGTCATCGTTGCTCGCCGGCAATGGCGACAGGGAAGGCAGCACCACGGATATCGGCGCCATCATCGAACTCGACTGCGACGAACCGGTCGAGTTCACCAACGAAGACTCCAGGCTCCTCAGCTCCTCGTTCGCGAAATCCTCCTCGAGCTTGGTCTGAAAAAGAAACACGGGCATCCGGGGCTCGCGATTAGCATCCGTGTAACAGAACGGTGGCGTTCAAGCGTCCAATAAAGAACCATGCGGAGATACCGACAAAGCGAATCGTTAGACTTTTTTCAAATTAATCCCTCTTTTCGTAACGAGATCGTTATTAGAAGATCATGCATGTCACAGAAAGGAAAAAGAAAGTAGGTATCGTAAGATAGAGTACCCGAAGAAGGCATCACGAGGCCAGACACGAGACAGGAGGGTCCTTACAGCACAAACAAAAGACAAAGTTTACAATCTAACAGAAAGACTTTGGTTTCCTTTGGAAAATCAAAAAGGCAACACAACAGATTCCTAATAGGTTAAAGAATTTCTAAAAAAAATCAGCGTTGCATCTTACCTTTGGCAGTGGATACGTGTCTGGCAGCGATAAAACGGGTGGAGAGCTGGGCGCTTCCGTTTCGACGGTCAGTGTGGGGGTGGTGGGTGTTAGAGGGTTTAGGCTGGACGTGGTCGAGGACAAGGTGACGGTGCCGGTCACGGTCACCTTCGTCGGCCGATTTGGCACCTCTTTCGAGGCACGGTGTTCCGCGAGGAGCTTGTCGAAGGTTTTGCTCCGACCGAGCACCGTCCTACGCAACGAGACCGTGTGTGCTTTGCACGTGAGCGACCTGGTGCAAGGTTTCCCGGTCTCGTCGTTCCACACGCCACAGTGTCGATCCGGATCGTACTCGCGGTCTTTCAGCAACGATCGATCGGTTTTGAACCTCTTACGACGAGGCTGACACGCCGTGCCGGGACTTTTCACCGGGCTCGAGGCGACCACCGATCCGCTCGCGTTCGACGTCTGAACCGGCAGCGACTCGAGGGGAGATCGAGGCGACGATGCGATCGGTATCGAGGACGAGGACAAACTCGTCGAGATTCCAGGCTGGTCCGCGTTCCGTTTCACGGTCGTGTGATTGATCTTCGCGCCGGTGCTGATCTGCGGCGACGACTGTGCCTTCTTCAGCTTCGACACCTTACAGTAGGGCGTTTTCGCGGGAGGTTTCACGATCGGAGTGGTAGGAGGCGGGAAATTGACCGTACCAGAAGGATGGCGACTTTCTGTGACAAAATATGGACAGTATTTTTATGCATTGTTGATCAGTTCTACTTTTCTTATTCTTGAACTGTTTCTGCTAAGTCTTGAGCTTTTAATAATATTTGTATACTTGATATCAATTCAATTGTTGTACTTATGTTAATAAAGGAGCAATAGCAAATATCACATACCCATATGTTGAATGAGAGCTTGTGGTTTAACTATGGCATGGCACGTTTCACATACTACCGTGTAAAAGGTGTCTCTTTCAGGACAAAATCCGTATAAATCAATATCTGAAACAGAAGATATCTTGTTAGAAGAGAATATGGTATATTATTTGTTAGAAAAAATGATATGATTTTCCCATTGAGGTAATTCATGAACAGATATTTACCTTCTGATGAAAGCCGTGTGACTGAGGTGGAAAGTTGAGCTTCTGTTTCTTCATCGCCTGAAACAAACCGAATCCTCTTATGGAGCAAACAATACGGTATCTAATGTTTTGTACAAATATATTTCAAATATCACAGTAAGAAATTGATCATATAAATAATATTAAATGTACATTTAATGTATATTTTGAAAACAAATATTTGAAGTCAAGAGATAAAAGATTATCGTGATTAATCTTCTATCTCTCTGAAAAGTTTAAATTTCATTATGTTATGGTTTGGTTATTATGTTATTAGACTCGTATCAAATCTTGCCCATAAAAGACCTTCCTCTCTTCTATATTTCTCTTAGAAGTTTCAAGTAGAATGTGAAATAAAAAACACAAATTTCTGGGTGAACAACTTTTATTAAGTTTACATTTTGTACATGCATAAATCTTTCAACAAAATAGCACAAATATAAAAAATACAAGTGTACATATATTAATTGACGAGCAAGGCTATCGAACAGCGAGATACGGTCCAAATGATCCAACGAAAGTTCTCAATTAATGTCCATGCCATTATAAGCTACATCAGTTTAAAAGCTAATGTTTCGACGCTCCGTGTTTCACAGTTAAAATTCCCTACGAATTACATAATTGCCAGCAGAAAGGGCCGATAAAACGATCAGAGATGAACGTGGACAAACGAAAACGCGAAACATTCCGGTCGATTGTCGGCTACGGTATTTAAAAACAAATGTTTTTCGACAGGCCCTAACGTTGCCCTGTGTCAAAGTCGACGGACAAAGAGGGAGCATCGAATAGTTGAGGTTAGGTACACGAGCTAGACGCTCGCCGTTGTCGCGTTCAACGGAGCGACAGCGAACGAACGAACATTTCGATGGATATTCATCGCACTTACTCAACGGCTTGTCTCGTCCGATTCTTTCGATCCAGCTGGACCAGGGCTGGCCGTGAAAGAATGTTGGGCTGTCACTTCCCGACATTGCCAGTGGCGCTCGCGTTGTGAATGAAACACGATGCGATTTCTCGTGTATATAGCGAGGCGAAAGTGTTTTGGGGCCGGACCGCGTGGACTGCCAGGTACCGCGGCGGGTCGCGTACAATTAGCCTTTTTCTTGACACGCCAGCTCATCGAATACATTTGCCCCGTCGATTGATGCGTGTTGTTTATGAATGAAAAGGTTATCGGACGCTAATTACGACTGGCATGTCACTGTCAGGGTAACCATCTTTCACGGA
This sequence comes from Anthidium xuezhongi, assembly GCA_022405125.1. Taxonomy (NCBI): domain Eukaryota; kingdom Metazoa; phylum Arthropoda; class Insecta; order Hymenoptera; family Megachilidae; genus Anthidium; species Anthidium xuezhongi. Next base: position 8,958,524 of record CM039637.1, read on the forward strand.
CCGACGATTCTACCACTTCTTTCGCGTTTGTACGCCCGAATACGAGTAGCACGCCTCGGCGTACGGCACGCACGTAGGGTTATTACTGAGATTCCTACGCTTACATTGGACGGACTGCTCGTGACGTCACCGGCCAACACTCCGTTACTCGTGCGCAGCTCCTATCGACCAATCGGAAACGCGGATTCATTTTTCGTCCTGACTCGTTCTCGCGTTCTATTGGCTGATGCACCTTGCTCAGCAGGTGGATTGGAAATTTAAAGTTTTTCAAGCACACTCGAACGTACTTTGTTTAATTAATATTTCTTTATTCCTCGCAAAAGATCTACTATTTAAAAAAACGAGATCAAACGTTCTTCTCCGAAGGTACGCAAAGAGAGAAGGAACAATCATCCTTTGTAAACATAACAAAGTGATTGAAACAAATTTGATTTTACAGTACTATCTATAAACTGCATTGCCTACACATTTAATTTGAAAATTCGATTTCCTTAATTTCATTGTATATAAAAATTTTGTAATCGAACAGCATTTTCATTTAAAATTCACTTTAATGTCGAGTATATGTAACCCATTAAACGGCGCTACGTAAAACTCGTTACGTTTTTAATTAATTGTATCGTAAATCACCGGATATCGATCCAGTAGTCGATACAATAGTCGTTCAAATTGTGTTATGCGAATTAAAAGATCGAATCTGACTAGCAAACGAACGACGACGGCGCGTTGTCGTCCGAAATAAAACGCAAAACGATAATACTCAATAAATATGACGTCGTTTCTTTCTTAACCAGCGAAAGTCGATCTTTGGTTCGGCTGCGTTTGAACCGGTCGAGCTGGGTTGTTCGAATCGCCGCGATGCTCCTGGATCTGTTGCCAATTGATGAACCAGAACGGTTGTTTTTCCCTCGGCCATGTTTTGATCCTGTTTATCAGATCGATATCTCCCAACGCGTCGATCGGAATGTCCGGGGGGATCGTAGACGTGGTGCTCGGTTGCGTGGATCCCAATAACGAAATATCGTTAGTTCCATTGCTCGTATCGATCCTGTTTACGACCGTCTCGGTGGAATTCGAAGGAGCAGCAGCTGCTGCCGCCGTAGCTTGCTCCTCGAGATATTGAGGAAGAACCCCGGGGTAGGGTTTGCTACTTCCGGCGTAGGGCGGCCTTTGTGATTGCACCAAAATGAGGGCGGTGAACAAAATTGCGATGTACTTTATCTGCAAGATTGTATAAGAAGAAGGAAAGTAGTACAACGAAAGAATTACTGAATTAATGGCTCTTGTAAGTGTTATAGCGAAAAAAGGATTCGTACTCTAAGTATTGATTTTTCAATTATAATTAGCGCACAATGTTAATTTTGTATTATCATTGTGAACTCTTGAGATACCAGCAGAGGGTGTTTCGCGTATCACTTTAACAATACTACTAAAATAAATTCTCGAAGCTTATAGAACTATTTATTTACGTCAAAAATATCTTCAGTCGCGATACTTTAAATTCTTTATCAATGAGTGTAAAATTTCAGCAAACAAAGCACCCTCTTTTCGTTCGAAGAAGAAGGCTCGATTAACAAAACGATAATTTCCTCGATGCTTTAACGATCGTATTAATTGCGACTCGTTTAATTCAAGATTTGTATCACTGTTTACAATAGTTAATTTACGTTGTATCAATAATGCGTATAACTCACCATGATGTTTCTGTTTATCAACGGTCGCAAAGTAATCAGGTGTTCTCTTCAGGGAACGACGCAGATCGTTCGATTTCACTGTTCGCCACTAATCTATTCAAAGTGATGGTGTGCTTCTTGTATATAACCCCAGCGGATACCGGATTCCCCACCACGGACCGATCGAGTCATGCATCGATGGGAAATCGCCCGCAACTTCCCGTGACCGATTCCCCGGCACGTGAGTACGCATCTTTTTTAAAACGAAAATAAAAAGGCAAGCGAAATTTACGAGCGGAGAGAACGCGCCGCGACCTCGCCGTCGCCGTACTCTCCTACGCTAATTTCTCTTCGGCATCGACGGGCTGGATTCACGTGAAATCGTTCCTCTCGGGAAAGGGAGCAAATTTTGTCGAACGTATCTTGACCTCAAAAGCGTGGGACAGGTTCGAGCCATCGAGTCGAAAGTTGCGAACAACTTTGTTCCAAAAGTAAACTGCTTTGGAGATTTCAAATGTGACTCTCTTCACTTAATTTGTGAATTATTATAAATGTCGTAGTTGAAATTTGATTAAATAAGAAATAGAATATTATTTATTTTATTCTTTTGGAAGACTAGAGGAAAATTCTAAAGGTTCTAAATGTTTTTATTAAAAATTAAAATATTGATTTTTATTTCGGGTATTTAATTATGAATACGATTAATTTGATCTTGAATACTATTAACGCTTTAATAAATCAAAAAGCTAAGCCTGACCGATTCCATTGTACCCGTTAATGGTGTGTCTTGCAATTTTCTTAATTACACAATCGGATGATGTCACAATTGAAAAATGTTATATGATAAATCGTGGTACACGCGAATACATTGATCACTGATTCATGAACTTGAAACCCAAGGATCCGTCGTTCAGGTGTAATTAATGGTTTCCTACTATTACAAGATTTTATTGTTTATACCGCACAAATTTATGTTAGACTTTTCCTCCTTGATATAAAAACAAATGGCATATTATTAAAATAAAATACCAAAAATAACAAAACAGTGGTATTTTAATATAAAAAATATGAAAGGTGAATATTCACCCTCTGAATTATGGCAATTAATCATTTCGTAGAATTTGAACCAAAGCTTCAATTGTTCACAAATTTTACATAAATTAACTTAGAGTGTCTGTTAATTGCAACAAATGTATTTTTACCGTAATAAGGCCATAAAAATAAAATAAATAACGTGCACGTACCGTTGCTTGCGAAAGGATTACGACTTGGGCATAATCTCAGTAAACAATTAAAAAGATGTCGAGGTTTAATTAACTACGATTCATTCTCGTTACACAAACGATAACTGATTAGCGAAATTTTATCACGTGAACAAAGTTCACGACCTTACCACGCTCTATCAATATCTGAAGCGAGTTTTTGATACATCATCGAATGCAATTACATTAATACAAGAATAAATAATCTTCTTTCTCGATGATGCAAGGCGTGCAAAATTGATGCAAAATTCTTTATTCGTATAATTATCTTTCGAAAGAAAAATAAGCTTGTTATTTGGTAACGTAAATGGAAGACCGTGTTCGAAGTTGGAAAATCTAAATCTAATCGTGGATGTTTGCAAACTTTCCGATCGATCCTCGTTATCTTGTTAATATAAAGAAGATGAGAACCCTGGAAATACCAAGAGCGTGAAATTCCGTTTCGCACGCAAAACTATTCTTTTGTTGTCCTACTCCCTTGGTAGTGTGTCATCGGTTCGTGAAAAGAAAACGAACGATAAAAAGGATGATTTCTACCGTCAGGGTCACTTTAATGTCTTATTTATCTTGGGAAGAAAGAGTCAAAGGAACACTAAGCTCCTACGAAGATGATGTCCTGGTTTTCCCCAGGCTTCTTTCGGCATCGAAACGATCCTTGAACGGACGGACGCCAACATGTTTGTAAAATGATGAAATAAAATGATCATTCCGCGTGTAATTAATTATTCTTGATACTTTGGTGGCTAGTGTTAGGTATTTTTGTGGGTTTAGTAGCTAATTATACTTTACTTTTACTAATTAAAAGGGGTCTTCGTTACTTACTAATAACAACTATTGATTATAATACCAAATTTAGTTATTTTGTTGTATTAAATTTGCAAATTAATGGAATTATTAAAAACTATTGAAATTTTATAAATAACAATTTTCCATAGAAATAGTTAAATAATAATTATAACAATTTAATTAGTATCCAATTAACAAGTTCCAATTTAAATACCTTAAATATCAAATAAAAAAGTAAACTTTACTAGCCCCTATAAACAAAATTCAAAATTCCAGACTGATTGTTTTCGTGCTATTCGAGAACCGGAAATTCTGCTCCACCATCAAAAAATTATTAGAATCTTGCTTTTTAAAAAACGAAATATTATTATTTCATTTCGAAAAGAAAACACAACAACGATAAATCGCAATCGCGTTTAATTTCAGTTCCTTTATTGAATCTCGTTCGAAACGATCGAAGTACAAGATAACAAACGCATCTTAATTTAGCGAACGGCCTACGTCATTGGAATTACACTTTGATTCGATTCAATGGATTTCTTTTACGAGCAGTCCCTCCTATGATTGTATTGATTTATTTCTGATCGATGATTAGACAACGTTCGATTCATGATTGCTGAAAGGAGGGGCTAAGAACAGGTTCACGATCCGTATTGGGCAATAATTATCATTAATTACGTTTGTTGGAAAAACGATACAAGGTATCACGGCCGTGCACCGTTACTGTATCGCGAGATAATTACAGAGTCGTAATTTATGTTGGCCGAGAACCTGTTTCGTGAATAAAAACGACCAAATGTTTACCTGTTAAGGTGAGCGTCTAAATTTATTTTATCGAGCGCTTTCTATAGCTTGGAAATAACCCGATGATTGCGATAGGCAATAAAAAAAGAAGTACGTAAATATTTGGAGTATTTCCCACGAACTGGGAGAGTGTTCGTTTTCTGAATAAAGAATAAAATTTAAGAAAATGTATTTTCCTGGTTTCCATGAAATAAAATACAGTATAGGAAGTGAAACGATTGCGTGATAATATTTATCTCAATTGTTGTTATATATTACCAACAAAAATTAAAAATAGCCCTCCGTTTCGCAAGAGTTTCACGCGAAACACGCGTAAGGAGGAAATTCGTTTCCAGAGAAATGTTTAACGGTGAATTAACGTAACATTTGATGTATCGACTGGTTTCGATTTGATGCACGCCCGGGAAATATGCATGCATCGATAATTATCCCTTAATTATTCATGAAAATCAATAAACATCCAACCGCGGGTAATGCGTCCAATAATTTATATAGTATTTTTAACTTTGTCGAATTTATGGCACCGAAGAAATATACTTCAGCAGGTATTCGTTTTCAGTTTCGTGACTTCGAAAGGATTTAATTTAATTACGAGTTAATTGGTGTAACATTACTGTTCCTTACTAATTGGAGCGCTGTACTCTATGCCTGGCAATTTCCCTTAGAGCTTACAGTCTTAATTATCACTTAATACCCGTGCCGCGTGTGCAATGAATAAGAGCAATATGTTTTTATTAATCTAATCAGTCGAAGATACCGTGCAAATATTATTTTTATACATTTTTAAATGTTACATTGACGCGCGCTTTTCAAATGGTACCGCCACTGCCATCTTGTGATACCTTCTGATATCAGCAAAAGCGCGCTCAACAAGTGGCGGTCTTTTTGAAATGAGCGCTTCGAATTACTATCCCTTAATAGACTCTTTAAAGCTCTTCAGAAGAGTTTATTCGACAGATTTTCGTTTTAAATATCTAATAATAGTGATTTGAAAGTACCGTATAGAATTTTAGTTCCATAAATAGGTCATTTAAGAACAGGTTGGTTTCCTTTCATTTAAAACGTGTTGCATCTATATTTTAAGCACTCAACAATAATATTGTATCGAAATCATGTACTTTATTACTTCTTTATCCATTTTAAAGTGTTAAATATGCTTTTAACACGTTGTTTTCAACACATTATGCAAAAGAAGATATACAGAAATATTTGGATTAGTTCTTACCTTTGGCCGCTAGATGGTTATAGTGTTTCTATGTCCACAAAATGCAATTTTTTTTATTTTCTATTCTAGCTGTTCCAGCAATCTTTTATGCATTTATTATTGTTGCAATATGTTTATAGAATGTTCTACATGCATCATTATGTGTTAAAAATCGATAATTTTCGAAAAAATCGCAAAATTCAATTTTGTTGTTTCTGCCGTTCACCGCTAGATGGGGATAGTGGCGCTATTTTCTTATAGATGACTGATAAAGAAGATTCAACTTTATCATTACATATTGTTTTGTTAAAAAGCGCCTACTGAATGATATCCAAGCATTAGTCTGTTGAATATTAATCTCTCCAAGCATTAATCTTTTAAATGAAAATATAGAAATTAAATAGAACGCGAGCTACGATCTATCAGTTCTCTATGGGGATTCGAAGATATATTCTATACACCATGCATTTTCATGATATTTACGAAATACTGTCATTGTTATGCTTATTACCATGCTAGTTGTAGACGTCATCTAATTTAGTGTTGCAAACGAGATCATTGAAGTTGATCAACGCGATAATGACAAAATTACTCTCTTCGCTCTATGAGATAAATGTCACTTTCAAGGTTCTTACCAACGATGCTGTACGATTTTTCTCCACCCACATTTTTCCCTTTTTTCACCTAATAAATATTCCCTTCCCTATTCACAATTCTTTAAATTTAAAAAGCAAACAAAAAATAGAGAACTCATCAAACGCATTTAATATAACAACAGCAATATAATTAATAAAGGTAATAGTACAATTTAATTAAAAATCAAAACACGAATTAAAATAAAAAATAATATCTGCAAATTTTCAAATTTCCAAAACATTCCAAAGCCTCCATGTTCCCAAAAGTTATAATACTATTCTATTATCGCCTTCCTCGATCGTTAACAAGAAAATCCAATATCCTCTGATCGAAGGGGTTAAACACGCGCCGCTCGCCTACTTACTCACGCATCGTACGATCCTCGCAGGCTGATCGCTAAATGGGAAAAGAATAGAAGCGAGCGCATATACATATACATAATTCATTCGCAGAAGTTTGTTATTGTCCGCGGTAGCGCATGAAATTGCGCCCTACCTAGGCGGTCGCCGTCCGTGCGTACGGGCCACGTATAAAAGGCCAGCCATCACCCGGTCGAATCAACTTCGTTTCGACCGTACTACGAACGACGGCATGAACTTTATCCTACTGCCGTTTCTCCTAGGTCAGTTAGGTCCCTCGATTCATTCGCTCGCCCCAATGATTCACGAAGGACGCGGGTCAAGAGCTGTGTAACGAGTTCGTGTGAGCGTTCCCCGCCGCGCGTTTTGTCGATAATCCTCCTTCGTCGAAGGCAAGGATCGAACGGGTTGACCCCGTTCCCAAAACGAGACACGATCGTTCGTGACACCGTTTTTACGAGCCACCCTTCTGATCAATTCCGCTCAAGTTCACGATTTATCATTTGACTCGTTGCAGGAGTTCGATTGCCGACCAACGAGGACCAATGGAAGAACGGGCCGGAGTATGCGTTCAACGCGAGCCTGGCCATGCTGTCGAACATGGACGTGGACAAAGGTCAACGGATGGGCTCCAGCCTGCTGGTCACGATGAAGTGCAGGCCTAAGGAACCGGTCAGGCTACGCTGCCACTTCGAGAACGCCAGAATCACCAAATTCACGCCGGAGAAGTTCGAGCCGCAGGCATCCACGCCCCCGGAGAACGCGACCTACTCGGACTCCGGCTTCGGCAACGCCACGTTCGAGATTCTCTTCAACGAGGACGGCATCGAGAGCTACCGGTTCGAGAACGAGAATCAATCGATGGATGATTTCGTTGTGAACATGTACCGACTGATCGCGAACCATCTGAGCGTGGGGGTGAAGTTTAGGAAGGACGTGCCGACGCCGCAGAGGAAACTGGAGAACTCGACCGTGGGCGAGTGTTACGTCACTTACGATCTTTCACAGAAGAAGCTTGATCAGCCGGCCTCCAACAAGGAGTTTCAGCTCATCTGGCTACGGGGCCAGAGGATGGAGCCGGAACAAGCGACGGAAATCAGGAGAGAAACGCATCTGAACGACTGTTTCCCTCATCCGGTCTATTACTTTGATACCAGGCATATCTTCGGCATCGTCCCTGCAGATTCCATCGAGAAACTGGTACGTGGATTGTATTTTCTTTCTTGTAAATTTGTCCCCGTAATCGCAATGGGGCCCAGATTTATCTGCGCTCTGAGATTTCTTCTGAATCTCAAAATTATTATGCAAACTTGTCGCAAAAGGGGTAGAAGATATGAGCTAACACTTGACTAAGATATTACAGATTTACATACCAACATCTACCACTAAAAAATTCAAATAGAAATCAACTCGAATCTAATAATTAACGTTTAATTTCCAGCAATCTTCAACTGGACGCATCTTCATCTCGAGCACAAACTTCACCTCCGAAAGCGTCAACATAGTCCAAATCTACAACCTGAAGAGGCAGATGATCGGCAACGTTCTGGACCACATACGATTATCCCTGGTCTCCGTAACACCCTCCGACTCGGAACTCACAGAAATCGCGAACTCGACCCTCGTTGGACCCATACTGAACAAGGACATCAAGATACACCCGTGAAACCCTGTATAACAAATATCCGATTGTTTTCTGGCTGTTGATTTCGAGCGAAGATCGATTTGTTAGCACGTTATGTAGTAAAGTTATTGCATTCGAAACGAGAAGGGTCTTTCTTTACTCCTCTTCATTGTTTATATCAAATGTCTCCCTTGGTAATTTATTTATTTGAAGACTAATAATACTATAATACCTTACACCTACATTTATTAATATTTTAATCTCGAACACATATGTTGCAAGTATAGCATTAATCACGAATCTTAATCACGAATCATCACGACATAGTCAAATTGCCTAGGATTCATTAGCGACTAAAAGAGCTAAACAAAGTCCCAAACGGAGGGAGAGAAATGTCACAAAACCATAAAATCTGTACACGGTTCGAATCATCGGGGTCGTTGACACGCGACGGTAATCGTCATCTGCTAAAGGGGGAGGGATCCCTTTGGTGACCCCGATTCGAAAGCGCACGGTTCCAGCGTGGCCCCGTGTGCGTACACTTTATTTTCCATCTGGTAAAGAGAGAGCCGGCTTCGGGCAAATTGGAGAGCTGGCTGCTAATCGTAAGAAGAGGTCAGTAGTGCAGTTTAGCCACGGTATAAGAGCGGCCCCAACATCAGTTGTTACTCCACTAAAGTGGCTGAACGTTGCACGGTGTCACCATGAACGTAGTGCTGAACGTGGTGCCGTTCTTCTTAGGTAAGATCCAGGTTATCGTAGGGATTCTCGCGTGGCTCGCAGGATCATCCCTTAAAGAGCAACGACAGAAAACGGGGTAAAAAAAAAAAAGAAGGAATGTAGAGTTCACCATCGATGTCCGAGAGGTAGAGCTTGTGGCCGGTGACAAAATCGAATGTTAAACGAAAGGAGGCGGGCGCTGGAGGGTACGTCCGCTTGATGCGGATCGGAAACTACCGGCCGCCTCGGCTAATCGGGCCAATTCAGCCTCGGTCAATCATTCAATTCGCGTGTATATCGCGTTAGGTCGTGCGTTCGGGCCGGATACGACGACAGGCGCACGTTCCCCGGCGGCCACGCGAAACCGCGTCTTTTAATCGCACGGCAACACGTTTTTCAGCCGCACGTGTCGCGGTCGACTCGCCCTGGGACCACGGGCCGGAGTACACGTTCCAGGTGCGGGTGAACTCCACCGCGATCCCCGAAGAGGGTAGCTACGTAAGCGTCCGGCTGAACGTCGCGTCGAAGCTGGTCTGCCAGCCGAGGAGCTTCCACGTGCTCAGCTGCCATTTTCGGGACTCGAAGGCGGACAGTTACGTGACCGAGAGCCTGGACCCTGGGTCACCCGCGGTACCTGTGAGCCAGGTGTGCCGGCAGGAGGCGTACGAGATCAATCAAGATCAGTTCGAGATCAAATTCAACGAGCAAGGGTTGGAAAGTCTGGTGGTGAACGAGAACATACAGCCTCGAGAGCTGGACATGATTAGAGTGATCGTTGGACAGCTCAACATCGGCGTGCTGGTCGGGGAGTACGGGCAGACGTTCGAGATGATGGAAAACTTCACGCAGGGAGAGTGCGTAACCGTGTTCACCGTGGATCGTAGTCTGATGGGCCACGCCATGCACGTGAACCGTGATTATCTCCTGGAGACGATGTTCGGATTAAAGGACGGACAATTGGTCCAGATACGGAAGATCAGGAACCTTCACATGTGCACTCATAAGGTGCCGTATTTCTTTGGTAGCGCCGAGAGCCTCAGACAGGTCAGCGACGTGGTGTCCAGCATTGTGAGTATACGAAGTGGTTATTTTTAAGGTTAGGAATTCTGATTACTGCGAGGGGGAATAAATTGGCTGTGGTGATTGCAGTGGAGGCTCGTAGCTAAAATTAGTGGGAGTGTTGCTTCAGAAAATTTGTAGTCTTTGTTTTCAGTTTTGTAGAAAGGGTTTTGTAGATTTTTCGTAAAGTGGGGGATGGCTACTGACTTGCGGGGGTGATTACCCCATGCAGTGTTTCAGTGATTCGAAGTGTTTCTCATTAACTATCGCCAAAATGAAAAATAATTTTCTCGATAATTAACTGGGAACTATTCTCTTATGGGATAGCTATGGGGGTCCCGTTTCTACAATAATAATATTAATCTCTGTCAATTGTAAACACAAATGATTTTTGTTACAGAGTTCATCGAAGAGTCACATCGTCGTCACGTCGACCGAGTTCATTTCCGGTACCACGAACGTGATAACCACCAACAAACTGTCCGAGGGGATGGTGACCACCTTATACGAGGACATAAGCCTGAGGTTAGAATCCATCGCACCTGCAGAAGGTGAACCACCCGAGGTGAAAAATCCCGAGCCAGCCAGCATGTTCATCGGAAGCTGGTTGATGGACAACGCGTTCGAGGATGATTCCTCGATGGAGATTTAATCGAATCATGATCGAACACTATAGCAACATCGGTGATATGCGACGAGACACGATCGATTAATCGTTCTGCCGTTACCGGCCATTGATGACGATACCTTATATATCACTATTGTTGTAAATAGTGTATAATTATATTGTCATTCGATTCTGTAAATAATAAAAGTATCTTTTCCTTTGTATAAATAAATCTCCTTGTAATTTATGTTTCGCAATGATCAATAGCTTTATGATGAATAATCATTTGATTGGATCTTTACGAATAATTATTAATAAATCATTTTTTTATTCACTGACCTTTGTCATATTTTCTACTTCCTATTTCTTTTTTTTTTTTAAGTAATAATTTCTAATTTCTAAGAAAAGTGGTATTCTCTTTTGTTGATTTTAATTATAAGTAAAATGGAAATTCGTTCGCGAAATATTCTTATTGTAGACCCAAATTTTGTACTTTTCATGGAAAGGATTTTCAAAATTACGTATCTGTACGTTTAAAAGCGAGTTCCACTTTAAGTACGGCTTTAAATGATCGCGAGGCGTATCTGGGCTCCATTAAAGACGAAAATGTGTACAGCAATAATCCGTGCATTGACTTTAATTCCGAGCGACTTTAAAGGATAGAGAGTAATTAAACCTTCGTTGGTAATTTCAATCTTTAACAGACAAAGAGTGACTTCAATTCCACGAATCAAACGAAATTTAATTCTGATTTTAGTGTCCATCCGGGGAACATTAATTGATTGTAATTTAATTACTTAAATTTCAATACTAAAAATATAGGCTGAATTTTGGTGATACTGGAAAATTGGTTTCGTCTGACGGGATCGTAAAGGCGTGTCTGCGTTAAAACCATTCAGGAAGTATGGAAAATGATACGAGGCACGCGAGACGATGCGGAAGATGTCTGGAGGAACCACGAGCCGCACGGAAGCGGTTGTTAATGAAATTGTTTTCAAGGAGACGGTAATGAATCAAGTTATCTGTCGTATAAAGAGAAGACAGATGGAACGTCGTCGTATCAGTCGTGTGAATAGAAGCTATCAGACATGTTGGTAATAATTTTACCATTTTTACTGGGTGAGTACTCAACATCTTACATTTCAATCCTTATTCGCTGTTTAGACCTCGTTGTTCCATACTGAAAAATGAGAGTGCAAAGGTTTAGCAGAAATATCAAATTTCATAGATTTTTAATGTAATTTCAACAATATTCTACAAAAACTACAAAGCAACAATATAAAAATATAATTTTCCCAAGGTACTTTGTCAAAATATTCTGATTTACATCTGGCAAACTAGATCACTTATTTCTTTATCAACCAATCAGTTGCACGATATCCAAGGGTGCGTTTCCGGTCCCACCTAAGAGACTCCTTATCGTTCCAGCCGCGCACGTGGCCGTGGACGAGCAGAACCCCGACTGGCAGCGTTACGGCCTGGAATCCACTTACGACGTCCTGGTGAACATGTCCCTGGCTAACATCGTCCACCAGAAGGACAACTTCTGTTCCATGATCTCCTCAGAACTGAAGTGCCGACCGAAAGGCGAGGACAGTCTCGGCTGTCGTTTCAGTAACAACAGGATCGTCAGACCGGACCCCGACGACGAACGATGCACGAACGCGAAGAACTTCGTCCCTGTCAGCGACAGATTCGTGGACGAGCAACCGTTCGAGATCAGATTCAATCCGAGAGGCATCGAGAACCTGATCGTCTCCAGGAGCATAGCCAGGTGGAGGCTGGACATGATAAAGTCGATCGTGAACCAGATGAACGTGGGCTTTGAGCTGGAAATGGGACGACAACGGTTCGTCACCATGGAGAACTCCAGCATCGGTTATTGCGAGGTGGAGATCCAAATGTCCAGGGCGGGATACGACAGGGGAGACAGGACAGGAAGTGGTCGTGCGTTTGATATTGTCTTTGAACCGGAGAGACCAGACACGGTGCCACTGAATAGGGCCATCCTTCAGATAGAGAAGGTCAGACGACCCAAGAAGTGTCCCAACAGGAAGATCTACTTCTTTGGCAACCACGAGGACTTCAGTTTTGGGAATAAGAATACTTTCATGGATATGGTGAGTTTGGAAATGTAATTATTATACAAAAATTTGTAATCTTTTTTAATTTAATATTTCTACGATATCTGACTCGGTTAATTAGAAATGAATTATTTTTACTCGCTTTTATAGACCTCATCCATCAGCCACATGCGTATTTCGGAAAAGGAGATACATTCGTACACGGAATCAACAGGCACCATGAGAACGTTGAACAGACCCAGAACGATGCACCTTCATCAGAAGATAAGCATCACCCTGAAGAGCATAGATCCTGCGCAATACGAGTTACCAGAGATCCAAGATCCTGCGTCGACCAGTTTATACGCGTACACCAGTTTGGAACGAATTCCTGAAGAATCGTAAATCAAAGATAAAACAAACAGAAATTTTTAACTTGGTGCTAAAAGTGTATGCAAGTGTTTGTTCAAAAATAATAAATGGAAGATTAAATATGGAGTGAGAATGTTTCGTTTAATCGATGCTATCCTTAATTAATATCAATTTATCATCAAATAGTATTCATTATATAGAAATTTAATTGCAATTCGAAGAATAAGTCATAAATCCTGGGATCAATTTTGGGGAATTGTAATAAGTGTAATAAGTGTTGTAAGTGTAATCAGTATTTCTGAAGATTTTCACTTATTTAATATTCATTTTTGCATGAATTAAATATTACAGCTGAAAATTTTGTTAAATGTTCGTTTTGACAAATTTGAAATTTTGTGAAATTTTACCGAATCGTTGACCTCTTTTTTGAAATCGAACAGAGACCGGAACGGCAAACAACGAGTGTCAGAGTCGACGCGTTGACATAGGCACGAAACGTGATCCAATTAAACGTGGCCGGTTGCATTCGAGTGCCAAATGCACACGACTGCACTTTGAAGTCAGTGCACGCATAACTTAAGCGCCACCAGGGATTAAGTAGCTACCTGATATGCAATATCGTCGAAATCCCTTCTACAAAGAGGACCAACGTCTTTGACTCAAGGATCAAGGATCGAGAGAGCCAGTGGATCAATTTACATTGATTAAAATTCAACGAATACAGATTCCGAAGAAAAATACCTACTATTCGAATTAAGAACTTCTTCGTAGTAGTTTTTCATCCCCTTAAATAATAAAACGAGACAAGAGTGACCTCTTGCAATAGCTACGTAACAAGTTTAATAGAATAACACTTCGGCAACACGAGTCACTCGTCCAATACAGATTACGGTCGTTGAAATATCAAAGTCGGAGCTAATTCCAGTAGTGGGAACACTCTTCATCAGATAACTCCTTTTTTTTCATCAAAACCAGCGAAAAACAAAAATCAAACTCTAATCACTTAAAAATGAAACGAATACAACCCTTATTTTCAATTTTCCTTTGAGTGTAAAACACCGACCAATTTATAAATAAATGAATGTCTAATAATATTAATAATATATTAATAACAGCACTTTAAATAGTAATTTTTTGCAAAAATCTAGAAATAGTTTAATTTATTTCTCCCAATTACTTCAAGTATTAAAAGAGTATTTTTTAATTGGAACAATCGAGCTAAGAAATGTAATAAAATAAACTGACATCGGTCAAACTGATCCAGGGGTTGAATTCGAAATGTAAGAAACCAAAATGACGTATAACACGAACACGTTTGCGTACCTGAATGGTACACGCATACACGGATGTTCAACTGCGCCATAAACGAAGGATTGCGTCAAATTAACGGACGCAAGCGCGTTCGAAGTTGAAGCCGCATCGTCAGAGACTGTGGTCCACGATATAAAAGAGCTTTCAACTGCAACCCGGGCAATTCGATAGTTAAACACGCCGCAACAACATGAACTTCGCGTTAATTCCATTCTTTCTAGGTCGGTAAGCCAATTAATCAATTTCACGAGCGGACCGTCTTCCGCCGGTGTACATTACTCATCGCGTATCACAAATTGACACGATTTTATCAATCGTTAATCTTCAAAACAAATCCCAGATATACAGTGTTCGTGTGAACCTTTATTCAGTGGCTTTATTTCAAAAATTTCTTCTCTTCTCGATGTGTATCAAGTTTCATACAATTGTTGTGTTCGATCCGTTGATCCTCAGATTCCTCTGGATGTTCGACAAGCTGAAGTTAATTAATTGACCTTTGGTTAACGGAGAGAGTTCATTTAAATTCAATTTTCAATTTTCTCGTATTCATCTTTGAAATTTTTTAATTTTTACGATATTGAATTTGAAAATTTGCTTAACGCTAGATTTATGGACACTTTTCTTAAAAAAAAAACAATATAATTTTACACTATTAACTTATAAATGAAACTAGATAATATTACTTGTAACTTGTAATATTTAACATTATACAAGATTTGTAATTCTGCAGTATCTATATTTTTTGTAAATCTCCAAATGCATCAGAATGGCGGGTCCCGTGAACCAAGTGTTACCACGTCTGGGCCATGGTTGGTTCAAAATCATTAAGTGAAAAAGTTGATCAGAAATTGCGACGACTTTCAGCGGCCAACGTCAGCGTGGACAGGGCCGATCAGTGGGTCCACGGTCCGGAGTACGTGTTCCAGGCGGACGTGACGTACGTGTTGATCACCGACCTGCTGGAGGAGCCGTTCGTCACCATGAACCTGACGACGATCCTGAAGTGTTGGCCGAGATCGACGAACGGCCTGGTCTGTCGCTTCGAGGACGACGAGACGGGGATCGAGGGCCCGTTCCTGGTCGAGTTCGACGAGCGCGGTGTCCAGAGCCTGTCCTTGACGAAAGGCATCGATATAGGGTGGCTGAACACGCTGAGGAACATCGTGAAGGAGCTGAGCGTAGGCGTGGACCTGAGGAGGAACCTCTTGCCCGCGTTCGTGGCGAAGGAGAAGTACGTTCTCGGGGAGTGCGCCACTTTGTTCTCCGTCTCGAAGTTCGATAAAAACGAGGGCCTGTTCGGGGACCGGGAGCGGAAGTCGAAATTCAAGCTGCAGGTGCTGCCGTTGCCCGAGGACGAGACAGATTCGATCGTGGTGATCGAGAAAAGGACCGATCATAAAAGATGTACGGCCCCGGAGAAATCTTTCCCTCAACGACAGGACATGAAAATTAAAGTCGTACGTAAATTTACTACACGTTCGTGGCGGATGACGCGCCCTACGCGTCCTGTGCGATGCTTATGTGCCTGATGGTCCTAAATTTTGCAACTAAATTAAAATTAAAATTAAAATTCTGGTGAAAGATTAGTTCGAGTATAACTTATTTTTATCGAACGTTGTCTTTCGTTGATTTTCGGTGAATAATTTTGTAAGGAATTTCATTGTCAACTTAGTGTAATTCAAAGCGAAAAGGAAAACTTCAATTTTTGTTTTCCCTTTTCTTTTTCAGATGAACTCCGTCAGTAAGAAGCACATTAGCAGCGGTACGTTTAAAAGTCAGACCGAACTGCAAATTAAGATGATGAAAGCGGACTCGAAGAACTTCATCGTTCAGTACACGAGCATCCTCGAGTTGTTGACCGTCGAGCCCGCCAAGGAGGAATTGCCCCCCGTGTCGTTCGACGTGGTCACGGATTTGTGTTTCAACACGGAGATAGAACAGAATATTTTGTAAAAAAGAAATTGCAAAACCACGGTGAAACGTTTAGAACTGCTTTGATTAAAAGCATAGGGAAAGTTCGATAAAGACGTGATTCCTTGGAATCGTAGTTTGCTAAGAATTTATTACGAGATTGTTAACAAGTTTTAAGACTCAATTATGTATATAAAAAGAAACGATAGTTACCAAAAATCAAGCTATTATAATTTTTGCATCGATAACGTCGATCGCGGTGTAAACAGTTCACTTCCACCGATAAATCTGTGGTCAGTTCACTAGCGACGATCGGTATGGCAGAAATCATCCCTTAATAAATTATTTTCAACCCCCATTCACGATATTTAAGCGACTTCCTTAAAAATAAATGAACGATACCGAAAAGAAGCGATTATAATCGAATGAAAGTAAATAAATTTCTTCTTTCTACGAAAATTAATGCAGGAGAAATGTTAATTAGACGGATGTTGAATTAGGGGATGAAAGTTGTATGCACCAAGGTACATCGGATGGTCCTGCGTTCCTCGAAGATCGTCAGCGACTTATGGTCTCGAATAATAATTACTTGACCAATGGTGGGACGGCTTAATTAAATTACACGACGAGGTCGTCGGTGTACATCGGTGATATAAAAGGATCTCCGTGCTGAAGAAGCGTGTTAAACCAGTTGAGAGCGGTGGATACACGACATGCTTGCCCCATTAATTCCGTTCTTCATAGGTCGGTAAGCCAATTTTCCATTTAACCGTCTTTATCGTCTAAATCGGGCCACCAACTCTCCTTATAACGAACGATAACACGTATAACTAATTATCAATTACGGCATCGTAACTTCCTCTACGTTCTGCATCAATCGCGTTGTTCGTAACGATTTCCAAAGGATTGTTTTTAAATTACACGCACCGCGAGCTAAGCTTCGAATCGAATATCAGAGAATTTGTAATAATAAAATAATATTCTAGTTGTAGAATAACTGGGAAGTGAAAATAAGGAAAATTGTAACTAATAAATTAAAAAAATTAGCATTGTAGCTTCTACTTTACGAAATTAACGTGAGACTAACTCTTGAAATTTCGTTTTTAGTAATACTAACACTTAAAATTTATTCATACTAATTTCCTAGAGGATACGAAGCCTCCAAATTTGAATTATTTCCAAGTTAAAAAAAGTTTCAGAATGAATTAACATAAATTATTTTAATATAACGTCTCTTTCCAGTCGCCCGCATGGCGGTCGACGAGAGCGCATGGAAGCACGGGCCAGAGTACGTGTTCAACGTGGAGATGAACGTCACCTCCATCCCCATGAACTACGACGGGGTTCAGAGGTCGAACTACACCGTGATGAACATGTTCTGCAGACCAAAGTCATCCGACAAACTGAACTGTCATCTGAGCAACGCCAGACGACAAAGCGTGGACGTGACCAACGACAACATTCTCGACGTTCCCGAAGAAGAAATGAAACACCTGTACAGCGAGGAACCGTTCGAGATTAAGTTCAACGAGCACGGTATCGATTATCTGGTGGTGAACGATCAGATCCCGGTGCAGGCCCTGAACAACGTCAAGCTAATCGTGGAACGTCTGAACATCGGGGTGGACCTGAACGGGGTGCCGGATGGGACCTTTGAGATTTCGGAGAATTCTACGGTGGGTCAATGTAACGTCACCGTCGGGGTCAATCATTATCCGTCTAAGAGGATGATGAGCAAAATGAAGAGCCCTAGGTACGAGCTCGAATCCATGCCGCAACTGAACAAAGTACCCAGCGAGGCTATAACCATTCAGAAGACGACGAATCTGAACAATTGCAGCCGTTACGCCTCGTTCTACTTCGGGTCTTATGGAAGCAAAGTGGTCGAGCCTGATCTGCAATCACACTTGGTAAAAGATTCTCTAAATTGATAGAAAGAAAATCCACGCATCTTTGATTAATTTTCATATTTTATACCTCAAGGAAATAATTCAATTTCTCTATCGCCAAAAATTTCATTTCCGAAATAAATATCTTTCGCGTAACTTAAAATAAATATTTTTTGTCATTCTTTTATTAACAGGAAAGTTCGATCAGCCGCATTTACGTAAGAGACTTCCAGTTTGTCTCGTCGTTGACGAGGATGGGCACCCTGGGCTCCGACAAAATGAACAATCTAGTGGCGATATCGGAGTACATAAGCGTCACTCTGACAGACATTAAAGCTGCCAAAAAGGAACTGGCAGAGCTGTTCGATGCCTCGAAGACCACCATTATGGCTAATTCTGATTTGGACCAAGTCTATCCGATGAAATAAATCTCGAAAAGAAAAAATATACGCATATATAAATCTATACACGAATGAGAAAATAGATAAGTAGATTGAAGCATAACTTTATACTGAACATACGACGGTGCAATAAACTGAAATATTATATTTTCTATCATGATCGTTTCAATACACAGTAATGTCTTGATAAGTCGTCGAAAAGAACCGAAACACGGCGAATTGTCTGGTGGGGATTCCCAGCGATTTATCGTAGAGGACGGTTCAGCGACTTATCGAGACACCACTGTACCATCCTGGAAACCACAAATGGTCATGGAGGTCCCAATCCTTACATAAATTTCTTTTTATTTAAATTACGGATACATTAAATTATATCTACGGTGACCTACACACACGTTCGCGCACGGCATTGATTCTGTGCGTCTGAACGTACGCATCCTCTTTTTTTTTTATTATTTTTTTTTTTTACTTATTTCAGTGATCATTGTAAGTTCAAGCTGATTGACGAATCGATTAAAAAAAAAAAAGATAGTAATAATAAACAAGACTCGTAAGACGATACTCTTAACGATAATAATTGATAACCTTCCTCGCGCGTTTATTCTAGAAATTCTTCTTTTTCCTTTGCTCCTTTGTTTTACAAAAACAATTTCTATTCTCGTGACTAAATCTTAAATCTAGGTGCGCGAAAATTGCAAACGGCCCTCTTATACGTTTACGCCTCGATCGGCACCGAATCGATCCGATCGAGTACCATTCGATTCTCTGGACACGAGGAATGTGATCGATTCATTTCTTTTTTTCCTATTCTGACATGGAAATGCAACCTGGTATACGTTCCATGGAATGATTATTAATTCTTACGTTGATCGTTAGGAATATTTGATTAAATGTTTCTCAAAATGCGTATCTTTTTTCTTTAGGAATGCTCGAAGTATCGATGGATTGCACTTTTCAATATCCTGCTTCTCTTAATTGATACCTTAAACACTTTGAGGGCCACGAATCTACGATTCTTGTCTCTTGATGCTTTTTTTCTATTTTTATTAACGCTATGACAACAGATGACACCACTGATTTTTATAAATCCAAATTGAATTGTTTAGTTATTGCAAATTATTAACAAAAATTCAGTCTCTTGGGTAAATTACTTTCAAGAAAGGTTGTCATAGTGTTAATAATATCGTATTTCATATTCAATGAACAATAGTGAAGAAAATTCAATGTACAGACCATCAAAGTGTTAATAAAAAAATGAATACCTAATAAAGTAATATTACACGATTCTATGAATTTTGAGATACAAGTATAAGCTGATACGTTTAAAATAAACTCATCAAAACGCTTCCAATCGTAATTGCAATAAATAATGAATTTACAATTCTTAAAATTTTAAAAAATCATCAATTTTGCAATTCCCTTGTATAATACTCGTTTAACTAACATTTTGATTCAAGAAAAATGATTCGTTAGCTTCAAGTGACTTACACTTCCGGTTACACGCGTTAAGGCCCATCGTTCAAAAGGAACCAGCGTTTATACGAAAAATTTCTGTCGACCCTTAAATGCGTACAAAATTCTTACAATTTGTTGCAACGAATCGATTTTTTCGAATAAAATAAATGAAATTCGATTATTTTTTAAAAAGTTCTTGCCTTTAAGGGTTCAACGACGCTTTTTAAGGGTTAAATACGTAAGTACGGTCCGTTTCGAGTCGATCGTTTAAATATCGCATAAGCGTCCAATCAATGATATTTATAATGGCACGATTACAATGATCCTTGTGCGTTTTGTTTCGTATCGACGGTACACAAAGTTTGTTTCTCTTATTTCGATCGTTTCACGTTCGATTAAAAAATTGATTATAAACGACTGGTAGAAAAGTCTGACAAATCTTAGATCGATTATAAATTGCTCGACTTTAACCCCTTCTGTGAGCGATATTGCTTTCTTAAAATCGTATCAAAATTTGAATCTAGATAAAAATTTATGCAGATACTATATCTAATTACATTTTTGCTTCAGTATTCTAAATTATTGAGCCAGTTACAGATTTCTTAGGTGTATAATATTAAAAGACCCTACTTATCAATTTTTATTTTAACCTTCGTCCCTTAAAAAAAAAGTATAAAAGTTTACAAAGCCTTATATTAATGAAATTTTTATCTAAAACCGTCGAGTCGAAGGGGTTAAAGTATACCCAAAACGACACGAATGAAATATTGATAAAATAATTAATCTGTTAACCGAGATTATCGAGTTTTGCGATTAGGATAACGAAAAAAGACAACTTTCTGAAATTTTCAACATATTAAATAAAAAAGATATAATTGCAGGGTTAAAACAAATAACTTCATCAAATCCTTAATTATATCAAATACAAACATCTCGATTAACAGATTAAAGACGATGTTCCAACCGATTCCTAGCGATAGAAGCATCACCGAAGCGATCTATCGATTAAATACGCTCCAAAAATTCTATAAACAGATTCACCCCGGGTGTAATTGATCGATCGATTGACAGAAGTTGCCAATTGTAAAATCACGACAATTTCTTACAGTATCAAATACGCGTACATGATTTCGAATTCCTATATAATAATACGTGTTCCAAGAGCGTTAATCTAGCACAGATTGTACATGTGTATATAATCGACAATCCGAAAGTCGCGTGTATCCGGTACACGCGGTTTAATTTCCTTTGAATATCAGCCAAAGTCTTAGAAATTACGTATCCGGTGAAAAAATGAAATTTCACGTCCGGATGTTCTTTACAATGCATCATCGATCGATATAGAGATTGGTTGAAAAAATTGATTTATACAAAATTTGATGGTCGCACGGGTTGCGCGGTCGTGGAGATCGTTGGTGAGGAGAACGCCCGACGAAGAAGCGTTAATTGCAACAGACACGCTCCGTCTGATCGTTACAATCGATTTCCACTTCCGTTCCCGTGAAGCTCGCTAGAAACGTCTACGCGGGGTTCTCGACTAATTTTCACTTTTTCTGTGCAATAACAGTATTACCTCCGTAAGTGGGACAAGCTGCTGATCGCTTGCCTGTTACACGGGCAAGTTATCATTTTTATAGACTGCAGGGTTTGCCGATTAGGGTGGGGGTGAAAGTATTGCTACTTAAGGCGGTGAATTATCGATTTAAAATTTGGCACTCAGAGAAGCACGTTTCACTACTTAGAGAGCTAAAAGTTTTCCAATTAAGAAACTAGGATTTTGGCACTTAGGGAAATCCTGCCACTCAACAAGGGAGAAATTTTGGTAATTAGGGAGCTTGGAATTTGCCAGTTTAAAATTAGAAGTTTTACACATTATTATGCAAAAAAAATAGAAATTTTATTTCTCAGTTATCTAGAGAAGTAGAAACGTTCGTATTTGGAATTTTTTTGCAATAACTGTACCACTTAGAGAGACAATACTGTAATTAAAGGATCAAGCTACAGCTCGAACGTTTGAAAATTAAAGTCTACCGAAGCGGGCAACGCGGAAGAATAATAATTAGCGTCAGTCATGATCCGTTTCGCCGAAAGATTCGTTTTCTTTCCCCGTCTTCTGGTGCTTTTCGTTCTGGAAAACGAACAAGGCCTATCCTAAAACCTAGCTGTATATACAATTATTAGGTTCATGAAAGAGAAACGGCGTGCCTCGGCGACCGCAACTCAGTCGACAGTTCTCGTGCACAACGTTGGGCGCGACATTATTGACTGTTGTTCACGTTGTTCTGCTGCTTCACGGAGTCCATATTGGGGATGTAGTCCATCGCCATCAGGCAGGCGAACACTGTCATCACCATCTTCGGTTTCACCTCGGTTATGTCCTCCGGTAGCGCGTAAACGCGCGCGCCACATTTTCGGGCCAAGGATATCGCGTATTTCGCGTTGTCCAGGTTAGCCTGTAATAAGAGAGAAGAAAAAAGACAATCCACAATTAGTCACGCCGACAGGACGTTATTATTATTTACGTGGAAACAAAACCGACCGTCGCATCGTTGCGACGTCTTCGATGGACTTCCGGTTTCTACTTCGACCCATTGATATCCAATAATTTTCTACACGTTCTATAATAGTGTTATTACTGATATTACTAGTCTAGTAATTAAATATATTTTACTACTATGTTAATCTTTGGAAATAAATGGGTCGAAAGGTTCAAGGATTAAACTATTAAATATTCAAAAACTCACCTCCTCGGTTCCTCCTTCCTTCACGAGGTCATAGTTCACGGATCCAGGTTTGATGGCGTCGATCAGATCGATCACCACCTTTCCATCGGATATCGACGAGTCTTGAAAACCCTTGATGCTGCTGGTCTTCCCTGCCGCCTGCAGCTTCGAATTCACCCACTGTACGATCTCTTTCTCGACCAGGGTGCTACCTTGGGTGCCTGCCAACGACGTCAGGATCGACAACGTGTACGATCTCATTAGTTGCCAGATCAAAGCCAGGGTCAGCGTCGCGTTACCGTCGTTGATGTCCTGACCCGCGATCCCCACCAGCGAGAAGTTCATCGTTTTGCCCAGCTCGACCGCGTAATTGCAATTCTCCAGCTTCTCCATGAACTTCCTCAGCTTGGAGAACTTTTTGTGCACCCTGTTCCAGTTTACGGTGCCCGGTTTGATAATGTCGTAAAGCTGGAAGATCACCAGACCGTCCGCGAGATCAGAATACAACCAGTTCACGTAGGGCACCACGCCCATCGAGTTCATCCAATTTCGATAGGTCTTCTCCTCCCTGGTCTCCTCCAACGACTCCAAGCCCTCGATGTTGCTCTCGGGCTTGTCCAGGCCCGGGTAATTGTTGAACATGTTCGCGACAAAGGCCAGATTCAGCTTGTAGATACCGTTCACCACGTCGCTGGGCGTCACGAAGCTGCGACAACCCAATTTCGCCGCTTGTTGCAACATGATTTCCGCCCGGGACGTGTGGTTCGGTTCCATCAGGGCTTCCAGGGTTACGCCAGCGGTGTGCGGCGCAATTTGCTTGATGAGATACGTGTAGATCTCCGAGTCGGTGATGTCCGATTGGAAGTTGTTGCATCGTCTGGCGATACCGGCGTTCTCCAGGTGATGATTTACCCAACGGAGCAGAATGGATTCGGGCGACAGCTTCAGCAGATCCTCGATGCGCTCGCCGTCCTGAAGCAACGTGGCCAGGCCAGGACAGTTCTCCAGGGTGATCTGATTGAACAGACCGATCCTGATGATTTGCCAGAGGAGACCGAGTACCAGATGGGGGGATCCCTTCGTGAGATCGTGAGCGTCGATGTTCACGATGTTGCAGCCGATCGCTTGGGCCGATGACAGAGCCAGAGTCAGATTCTCGTGCTTTTTGTATAATGTTAGATTCTTCTTGTTAATCGTCCGCTCGTCGATCGTGTCCGGGCAGGAATGATTGATTATTTTGCTAAAATAGACGAATGAGTACCATTGCTGTTAATGTACGAACTAATATGTTGAGTTTTTATTAGTATTTTTTAATTCATATTTCTAATACTGAAGTCTAAAAAGAATAACTGTATACACATTTTGTTAATTACTGTAACAGAAGGTGGATAATTATTAATTAAAGTGAACGGTGAGGTAGCAGACTTCGCATCCTGTTATTTAACTTGTTATTTCATAAATAAGAATCTAAAGACTCCATTAATTAAAGGCTCTTATTCCTTTTATTTCCAGAATCTTTCATCCTAAAATTACTTTTTTAAATGCATTCAGGAATTTCATAATGGTTGAAAGATTACATTGAAGAAGTTCTTTTAGAAACTACACAAAGATACCTGGCTTACTTTTAATCTTCTGAAACCCATTTTAAATAGCAGATATTATTTCAAGCAAAATTACAGAGTTATTAAAAATGAAAGCTTCAACGAGTACCCAACAATTAAAATAATTCGAAAATACACGTACCAGAGGAGAATCCCGTCCTTGACCTTCTCGTACAGCATCTTGCCCTCAGGATCGATGGGCAGCAGGTGTTTCAAATCGGGATCATGCGACAGATTCGTGTTGATCCAGTCGCTGAAAGCGAGCTGCTCCTCCAATCTGACCGAGTGGGTGGTGCCCTCGCTGGACGCCTCGGAGATGCCACCCAACGTCTCCAGGTTCTCCTTCTTCGAAACGACCTGCTTGAACGTGGATCCCAGTTCGTTGGCCTTCAACTCTTTGCACAGCTTCTCGAATTCCTCGAAGGAGAGCCGTCCCTTGTGCTCGGATCTCTGTTTGTCGTCGTATTCCTCGATCATCTGGCGCACCTTGTAGCCGGGCATCTTGAAGCCGCAGATGTCCAGGGCGCTGCGCAGCTCCGTGAGGTTGATGAAGCCGTCCCCATTTTCGTCGATCTAACAGAAACAAGCTTTTCTTCAGACTCGACGCTCTTTTCTGGACCGTGAAACGGGATCAGGGATGCTTTCTGGTCCAGGATCAGTTACAAGAGTATTCCTTCAAGTTTCAGAAATAAGGAATATATTTTAAGAAAATAATGACAAAATTTTTAATGACAGAAAAAAGTTTTCAGTGATTATACAACTGACGACTATAGTGGATTACAAAGCGAAGACAACGAAGACAATAACGAACTAGAAAATGATGATAGTAGTGATATAATATCAAGATATCAAAAACACGTCGAAGCTTATCGAGCCCAGCCTTGAAAAGTACCACACCCTTCAAAATTATCTTAAATTAATTATTTTAAATGAATTCCAAAAAATTACATCTAATCAATATGCAAAAAAAAAAAATCAACGATGTTCCTCGATCTTGCCTCAAAAAGGCGCCCTTCAAACGAAATCGAACCACGAAAGCGACGTTTCCTGGAGATACCCGCGCTTTTGATCACGAAGAGGATCGTCAACGTTGAAATCGTCGGGCGATAAGGAAGCCGGGAAAGCCCTGATCGAGGCACGCTCGCGTAGTCGGAAAAAGAATAAAAAATACGAGAACGTTTGACACCGTCCAACACGCTTGGCGGTTAATCGCGAGCGCGCGTCGCGCCGCTGAATGGAAGGAAGCTTTTATCGCGAGCGACACGCGTTTCTTTCAACCAACGATATCTAGGTTGTCCGCAATAAAAGTCTGCCGCTTTTCAAGAATGCAGCCGGCTGCAATTTTCCACGACGAACAATAGACGACGACGTCGGTGCCGCGCTCGAGCGTTCTCGGAAAACGGCATCAGGGTTAATCGACGGTTCTTTATGCTGATTCTCGAGAAACCGTGTTACCAGCGACAAATTAGCATTTCCTTTCGTTCCCGTTGGGCGAAATAAAGGGGGAACATCGTAAAGGAAGTAAATAGATCCTCTAATCTGACGGAAAACTCGCCGACGATAAAATTGGATTGGAACGATCGATAAACCTGTGACTCATCGAATCGTTTTTACTTCACAATACTGGGAACATGACAATTATTTGAAGAAAAATTATATTAGATTCTTTGAATTTTCTTCATGGTTCGGTGTTTGATAAATGATTAAACGATCGATAATTAAGTGGTTTGTTCAAATTGATTGTCTTACGTTGAAAAAGGCGTAGCTGAAGTGTCGAAATTGATGAGATCACTTACTGAATTCATGAAAGACATAAGGTCTTTGGAATATTCCTCGATCACGTCCCATTTTTTCATCTCACGAATCTCCATGGCGTTAAGAGAACCAGAGGAAAACTATTCGAACGAGATCAACGAAGAGCACCGTGAACGAAACAGCGCGAGACTAAAGTTGCATTAGAGGCTGGCGTTATCGTCGTTATCGAACATTCGATAAACGTGGAAAGAAGTTTTGTGCGATAGGTTCGCGGCACCTTATCGAGCAGAGTTGATGTAATATCGTCGATAATCTACTTTGATGAATATTTTTTTTATTTATTTGGTACATACCCCTCGTCGAGAATGGCGCTACCGATTTGACGTAATCGAATAATAATCGCATAAACGAGGTGGCGAGAAGGAAACTAGTAAATTACTAATAATTTTAAATTGAAAAATAAGAATTTTCAGGGATTATTGATTAATTATAATTCTTATAATTCAACTTGTTAAATTATTCCTAATTTTTAAATTAGAAAATAAATCAATCGGATTCTGTAATTAAAATTATAGAGTGTCGTGGTATTTATTAAAAATTGAAGACAACAAAATAATAAAATAATAAAAATCAATTAGCACGGAACTAATTTTTTACCCTGCTACCTAGATTCGTTGCTAAATTGTAACACAGTTAATTTCGTGCTCGGATAACCCAACGAGAAAAAAAGTGATAACAGTAAGAAAAACGACGATTGATAACGCGAAACTTGGAAATGTTTTATTTCACTACTTAGCCAGGGATCAGTATAAAACTTATTAAATGTATTTAAACAGGCTTTAAGTGCAACAACGAGGATACAAGCAATCTTGAACTTTTATTGTATATTGTTCGTTTATTGATCGAGCTTTCAAGTGTCACGATTACACGCGTCGCTAATCGCACTCGCACGAGAGCTGATTTGCAGAAAGGTTTTTAATTTTACAAATAATTAGACACACCATTGAAAAATATCAAAGTAATCGTAAACAAAAAATTGTCAATATGTTTACAGAAAAATGTAAATTAATTTCTCCCTCCTTTTGCAAAAATATTTCTGTGTTTATTCAATTCTATTAATTACTCTGCACTTCATTGTGGAGCAATTTAAATAGAAAATTGATAATTTGAAAACAGTTTGGTTAAAAAATTATTAAAAACTATTTTAATAAATTTTATAAAGTAATTATTTTGAAATTAGCTGTCCCTTTTTTATCGTACAAATAACACTGGTTTATAATTATTATTCTGATTTATTATGTAAAGCAGAATGTTAAGAACTAGATAAGAGCTATCATTATCTATGTATACTTCTGATTAGAGAAACCACGGATTTGACTTTGAAATTACCAACATTATTAAAATAAAATAAATCATTTACGAGATGCAGAATGTACAAATCGAACAGAACGATTTTGCAATGAAACAAACACCTTTGATTCCATATGTAAATCAATTTGAAAGTCCGTCCATTGGTCAGCAGCGGCTGGTAAAGGGTTAATCAAAGCGATAGGACAAAGTTTAACGACAGAGGCGATCGTGTGCAGAATGGAAAACGAGACTGTTATTGATACTCGCCGCGATAGAATGGTAAGGTGGAGAGGTACATTTACGTTTGACCCGGTTACAAATTACCCACGATCGAGGTATACTCCATTTTGCTGGGTCAACGCGCCCCGCTTGACTTCTCGGTATTTCGAGCGCAGTACCGTGATATTAAATCACCGTGGTGTACACTTTATAAAAATAACGCGGCACGATTAAAAAATCGGTCAAGCAAAGTAAATCAGTCAGATAAGTAACTTGATAAAAATGTAAACCTGATTCGAGTCATTGTGTACCTTTTCAATATCAGAAATCTAGATTTCAATGAAAAACGTGGCGCCTTAACCCTTCTAGGGGTGCGCCAAGAGTTAATATTAAAATTAATTAAAAGGGAATTTTGAGCTTCGTCAGAGGAACCAGATATAAAAAAATTCATCGATATCAGCTCGTCTCGAATTTCACGAAATCTTCGAGGCACGTTTGTTCGCGATTCCATGAAAAGAATATGTAAAAGAGGGTTGCAAAGGGTGCTCAGCGGGGTATCGGGTATCCCAGCGGAGGTTTCGTCACGTTCAACGACGAGAGAAACACAAGGATAGGTTACTGGACACCCTGTAGAAAAGCGGGTGCTCTCTTGGGGTCAGGACTTCTCCTCTCGTTCCCTTGTATCCCTCGAGAGAACTGGTTTCGCCGGCGTTATATGTTGCCCGTCTCTGTCCCCACGGCCCCGCCGGCTGTTCCCTCCCTTTGGAAATCACGATTGAATTACCGCCGAGGAAAACGAGTTGTTTGTACTATTCGCCGCGTTAATAGACAATCCGAATCCTGGGGTACAAGCGTAAGCTGAGGTCACCGTAAAACCGGCAACGATATTGGCCTTAATGCGGCATAATAACCGGTGACATTTCTTAATCCAGCGAATGATCGTCCTGTCGATGCCTCGGCGAATGCTACGCGAGCGGAATCGACCGTCTGACTGGAATTTCATTCGACAGTAATGGTTCTTTTCTACAATAGAATATAGTTTTTCGAATTTTGAGAAAACATTCTACAAATGTAGCTCTATCGCTTAAAAAAATAATCGATCTTTTTACAAGGTGTACCGAGGTGTTCCAGATTTCGTTCGTCAACGCGTTCCCTTGATCTCAAGGTGATCGTAGAAACAATTTGCCCACGTTACATTTAAGATTCCGCCTACATGGAACACTCGCGACGTGCTCGTTATTTTTCACAGGAATCCTGAATCAAGATTTCAATTTTAATTGCTCGATAGGAACATACAACGTGCGCTGTTTGAAGAGTACGCGATCGTAAAGGGGATTTAAAAGACACACCTATCAATTGCGAAATCCTTGATACACGTCGAAAGTTGTTTAGTCATAGCGGGGTAATCGTTCATTCGATTTTATAATAGGTTCGCTAGAATTTTCGAAACGTTTGAAAATTCCATTCGTCGACTAAGAACGTATCGTCGACTTATCGCTCGAAGACCTATGATAAAATGTAATTAGACTTAATTAGAATGCAGTCGATAGCGGTTAGCGACGTTTATTGAGGAAAAAATAAGCGCACAACATTCGAAGGTAAATTCCTTTCTGGGAATACGAGTCTTCGAATTTTCCTTTTATTGCTAATTTATTAATTATTCGCTGTCTGGGTTATTTTAGAATGAATTAAGTATCTAATTTTTATTATTGTATAAAATAAATAACCCTGATGGTACCCCAAATTATTTATTATTTAAAAGTTCTTCAGCGACCATACTTTACATTAACATTGTATATTATTTAAAATTTAGAACTGTTTTTTTCTTAAATAAAAATAATTTTAAAGTGGTTCTGAATTCAATGGACACAGTTTCGAGAGGAAAGATCTTTGAACCTTCGAAGTTCAGGTGTTTTCCTACCTGAGACGTGTAACTCTGAACAATAGGAGTCGGCAGCCTGCACAGGTGTTCCAAAACCTGTCAGACATAACAGAGGAAACTACGAAACTCGTTAGACTCAAAGAACATAACTTGGAACTAGTAGAACCAGTCATGAAAAGGGTTGTAGAACCAATCAGAGAAACCACAAAATGAATACAATGAGCTTGCTTCAGGTACGTAAAGTAATTGTACATTCGGTACCAGTGACCATGAACTGGTTAGATCTAATAGAAACGATTCGAAAGTTCCAAAATGTACCAGAATTCTGGAATTATTTTTATCGAACATGATCGAGTTCACTGTTTTATTTATTGGATTCAAAGAGATCCTCCGAGCTGTAGAAATCCTAGAAGTGTTGGATGCTATTGCGTCAACGGATTTTCCAGTCTTCTTTATTAGAACCTCCTAGAGTTGGATTACGTTTATCGAATCTAACGGATTTTCGAAATCTCCTAGAACACGTATCCAATTAAATTCAGAAATTCCTTGTACCGTGCTTTCAAAATTTAATCTTACCAAAGAAATACCATCGATGATAAGATAACCATACCCTCTAATCTGGAGATTTTTATAGTTTTACTTATAGTGAAATATTCAGTACCTGATTTTCAAATTCAAGCCTTTAATTTATTAAATTGTATTGTTAGTATGATGTCTAGAAAATACAACTAGAATGTACTGGATTAGGTTTTCTGGTTTCTTGGGATTGAAATAAATAATTCGATGGTGTATGTTCAAGTTTCCACATTTCACCGTATCGGATCGCGTGTGCCCTCGATCCAAATGAATCACGAGTATTTTCTATCGAGTTCCACGATCGTCGATATCAATTTTCCATGGATCTCCGTGACTGGCAGGGTACACCATAAACCGCAACACGTAGCTATGTACGCGTTTCCATCGTCGATCCATGATTTATTTCGTTCCCGTGAATCTCACGGTATCGTATCGAAAAGGAAGGGGACGGTCGTGAAAATCAAGTCCAGAGAGACCCGTCGTTGCGCAAATTGACACGAGCCGAGTATAAATTAAAGGCACATTGAGGACAATTCCTCGAGCGGACGATCGCGAGGAGGAGACCTTGCGTCGCGATCGTATCTGACGTAAAACTAGCGATTGAATCAAACGACTTTCAAAGTAAAAATACTGAAAATCGACTACCTTTCAAACATTTTATTTCGAAGCAAAGATCAAAAGTTACAGAATATTTTATCGAGGTACATTTTACACGGCAAGGAATGTTTCCTCGTGGTAATAAATCGAAGGATAATATCTTTATACAAGAAGCATCGGAATTAATAAAGAATCTCATATTTCGTGAAGGGTTGCGCAACCCACCCTTCACCCAATGATATCCACACGCTGAATAAAATTGCATTACCGCCGTAAGAAACATTGCGCTAAGAGGATTAACGGAGACGGTTTGATTTATGGATTGTCACGTAGAAGAAATTACGGGAGCGTGTTTTACACGCTGCTGAAACCACGGCGAATGATCCCTTTAAATGGGCGCCACGAGGAGAGAGTAAAAAGTTCGCTGGTCTCGCATCGGAGTTGGCTCAAGTGGCGATAATTGAACAGCTTCAACACCACACTCGTTCGCCAACGACTTCGATTCCCTCACCCATCATTTACTCTAATTCCGTTCATATTTTAACCGTATATTGCGCGCGTTGCACCCAACCAACCGTCCCGCCGAAAGGCGAAAGGACTCGAAAATCTCCAAAGGGGTTTGCGTAATTCGTATTCGCGTAACTCGGCAATTTTCGATATTTCGTGTTACGCTCGTTAAACTGCGACCAGGAATTCCAGCGCGATGAATAATTAAGTAGGAAGTCGTTTCCGCAATTTTCGAATTTTTTTTTATTATAAATAACGCTCGAACGTTTCGCGAGTTAACGTACGGAACCTTGTACAACTTGTAAATTTTGTTATCGGGTATTTAAGGCCAAGTTTGAAAACCTGTTGACGTGCGCGCATTCTTTCTTACGTAACGATTCAATGGCTTCCTGGTTCTTTATAAGGGGTGCATCGAAAACGAGGAGTTCAATTTTTGGAAAAACAATGGGTGTTTGGTAGCTGGGTCATAATTGAAAATTTATCTATCGCTAATACATTAACTACAATTTGAAGATTGGCAACTTAGCAAGACACGTACGAAATTACAAGAACCATTGATTCCATAAAATATGCGATCATCAACGTGTTCAGAAGGACAATGCCAAGCAGATCCATGGACACCATCAACCTGACGCAACTACCAATGCACACGGTTACTGCATTCTATTGCTACCCCGAGCACAGGTATTCCAAGCTATCCAACCGACTTGGCATCGAATTCCTCATTCACTTAGCCTCAGATTAAAGACGTCGCCGTCTTTCAATGCCTCGACTACCGATTAATCCATCGTATCGTCGGCTGGCATCGCCGGTCTCTCGCAAAACTTTTCCCTCGATCGTGTTACACGTCATTGGATTCACGCGTGATTTGATTTACAACGATGGCGAAAGTGAAGTCCGTTCGCGATCAAGGTGAACGATACCGATCAATTACCGGTTACAATTAATCGCCACCGTATCCGTCGTGGTCGCGGATGTTCCGTGACGAATGGCAAATCGTCTCTCCTCGCTTATTTTTTCTTTTTCTTCTTTTTTCAATCGATGAGGTAATTCAATCGGTATCCACGTGACACCGAGTTGTACACCAATTTTGGTTAGCGCGTAGCGCATGTGTGCAATTCGTACAATTCGAAAGTAGAACACCTTGAATACTCCCCTTCGTTCGGATTATTACGACTTGCTCTCTCGCTCGTTTCCAGAACTAGTTTCTTGAACGACGAGACGCGGGAAACGGGACGAAACGTTGTAACGTGCAATTTACCTCGGCCATTCGGTCTCGGTCTTTGGAACGCAAACATTGTCCCGTCATGTTAGCGAAAATTGCCCTGTTAGCTAATTCCCCTCGTAAATCGTTATTGGTGTACCCGTTGCGAGTACGAGATAAAGCGGATTCGACTTCGATACTTGGAAATGGCGTCGGCCCTCGACATTATCGATATGCTATTTGCAATTCTGCAACCCCTTTGTGACAAAATTCGGAGGGAGGGTTACGAATCTGGGTAACTAATTAATTAATCCTTTCTCAAATTACAGGTTTTTAACCCCCTATTACCAATTTAAAAAATAATAGCTCTAAAAAAGCTAAATTTGAAAAATCTAAACTTGAAGATCCAAAGAAATACCTATATTATGGGTTGAAGATTTCGAAATAGGAAAGTCCTTAGAAGAGCGCAGCCGAGCCGAACGAGTTGAACGAAAAATCGACCGCTCGGCCGTAACAAAGAAAGGTACATAATCTTTTGGTTTTATTTGATTGCACGGTGTAGAACACGTGGCCACGTGCGGTCCAGCAAAGCGTCGACTTGCTCGAGCAAGAGCGGTTGACGGTGAGTCAAGCTCGCATTCTTCCA
The DNA here is from genome assembly GCA_022405125.1 of Anthidium xuezhongi. Taxonomy (NCBI): domain Eukaryota; kingdom Metazoa; phylum Arthropoda; class Insecta; order Hymenoptera; family Megachilidae; genus Anthidium; species Anthidium xuezhongi. The sequence goes on from CM039637.1 coordinate 8,991,720, forward strand.
AGTGCGATCACCTCCGATTTTATTTCATCGCTGGATGCGCCCAGGGCACCTCCATATACGCGCATACCTCGTCTCAAAACGTAACCGGCTCTCCCGAGTCCAACGTTCATTCACAACGGGACAATTGCGCTTAACGATTTAATTTCAGCTGCCTACCGTCAGATTGTGTTTCTGCCTATTCAGACGAGGTAGAGAGAGGAGAGCACGCCTTTCATACGTCCACCGGTTGCTTAATTACACGGTGGCAATTAACGCGACGTTTTGCGCAAAATGACGTGGGATCACGGTTTCGGTGGAGGATCGGGAACCCGTCCGACTGCGAGTAATTCAATCCATCCCGGTGGAAATATGTTGAAATTATTTTACGAGAGCGCGAGAGGACTTCGGTACGTTAACGTTGCTGAGGATCTTACTGTCAGCATCCAGTCCGTTTGCCGGGCTTGATCCGCTCCGAACGTCTTACAATACGCTCTCTGTCTGGTTCTTTAGTGTCATTGATCTGGTATGAGTGCAATCGGATTCTAGGTCTTTAGATCCTAAGATCTATGTTATAGATCCGAAGTTTCAAGCTTTAAGATTTTAAATAACCTAAGTTCTAGGTCCTAAGTCCTAAGTCATAAGTTCTAAGTTTTGAAATCTGAGTTCCCAACACCTCACTCTTCAACCAATGTCCAATTTGTACAAAACAAACTGCGTCCTCGCTCCAGAGCCAACATGTGTCATCAATGCCTCTTTAACTCTCCTAATTACTCCTCTTAATGACGAATATTTATAACCTTATTCATCAGAGAACACGGGCTTACGGCGTGCGTTTCACGTTGGAGTTTTCAACGAGCTGATGATTAGAATTTACATAAGCGATCAGATAGCTGTCTACACTCCATTTTCTTACAAGAGATCTAGAAGATGTTGACAGAAGAATCAGAGCTGGAGGCTCGGTCGCAAATATTACGCACTAAGCCACCGTACAGATGATGAAAATTAAAATAAATGAGTCAGTATGGTGACGATGATACGTCGAGTACCCTGACGATGATTCTCTCTATGACTCACGATTGCTACGATGACCCAGAAGATTCAAGATACACTCGTCATACGTTTTTATAATTCAACTCTATTTTTACCACTATCAATCTCCGTTTCCCGGCGAGCGGTGGCGGAACGGCTTGCATTTTAATAAGGAAACATCTTTCATCTGTCAGAAAAACCGTCGGGCATCAACGGACACGCGTCGACTCGCAGAAATTCCTCGCGTCGTTTCGCCTTTTTAGAAACGGGATTCCTTTCGATTCTTAAGTACTCTATTGCGTGAACGCTGCTGCTTGTTGATAAACAACTCGTTGCTAAATTATCAAATTTAGTTTGTCGTACCGTGATGATAAACGCAGAGATAGGACGTATCATCTTTTTATACGATAGTCTCGAGTAAATTCATAGAATGGAACACAATGTTGCGCAGTGGAGATACGATTATCGTAACTGATCATAGACAATGAAATGTACTCGGTGGATCCCGTTTCCTGTGGCTATTTTCTGTTACTAATACTAAGTTCTGATTTCTAAGATCTGGGTCCTAAGTCGTGAATCTTAAGTTCTAAGCTCTGAGTTCTAAGTCCTAAATTCTAAGTCTTAAGTTCCAAGTTCAAGGTCTTAAATTCTAAGACCTTCTAGAATTGCCTTCAGCTTAAAACTTCAGCCTCCAATCTCAAAATCTCGCCTTCATTGCCAGTGAAATCTATGAAAAAAGCCGAATGATCTAGCCAATGACACTGGCATTCCTTTCGATAGCGATCAGCTCCATACTTCCAAGAGCAACGAGGAACCAAAACAGCGCACGAACACTCTGTACACTGTACACTCTGTTGATTCAGCTGACAAAGCCTCTCTTTCTCGTAACGTCCGAGCAAATGTTAACCGTATCTTAGTATTTACGAAATTATACGAACCCGTCTGTCGTACGTTCGTACATGGCGGACGATAACGGCCAGGCAAAATTGTCGCCCGAAGGAACGATCGTTCGCCATCCACGGAATTCGTGAACGAGCCTCGTCACGTTTTCTTGTTGCGACATCGGCAGAGCTTCGATAATTACCACGAGGAAATGGTAAAACCACCGGATGACGAACTGCGAACGAGGAAGTTCCCAGGATATAGACCGCCGCGGACAGATATCCATTCTGCGGCTTCTTCGAACTTACGTGGCTGAACCAACACGCGAACGATCGCTGTAAAGAAAGTCATTTTTTGCCCCATTGTTCGACGATTCTCGTATTAATTAAACGCAAAGCTCCGCCACCGCTGGCATTTACATCGAGAACCGTACACGGCCTGAAAGGATTAACGGTTTTGCGGACATTCCAGACGGGCATATTTTCGCTGGAAGATTATTCTCGTCCCACGTGAACACGACAAATCTTCTTTTTTTTTCTTCTGTCGAGCATATATTTTGCTGCTTCAACGACGAAATTTTAAGAATCGTGTTCGACTACCGAAACGATCGATCATTTCCTGTTTTGTTGTTTGATTCATTTACAGCCTCGAGGATGGTAAATTGAGTCATTAGAGACTGGAAAAGTGGTTTACATCGTCATGGGATTTTAATTTTAGTTTCCTTTTAAAAATGACAAAATTCTTATATTACAAAAAATGTAAAGAATGTTGACCTATAAACAAATGATCATCGATGAAAATTTACAACCCACAGTTTAAACATGGCCAAGAAAAGTTCTTCGCCTTCGACCATATTTTATTCGACACGACTTTGCTTGGCACACTTTACAGCGGACATAAAACAAGCCTAAATAACTCCTAGATTCATAAACTACATACCTACGTGTTCCACAAAGAACACAAGAATTTAAGAAACAATTATCTCACGAGTTCATTAAACTTGCCAATAAAAATATCTTCCACTAATTAACAAGAACAACTCCATGTGACCTTAACACTGCCATTTTGACGGATCTCAAAAGGAAAAAATACAGAAATGATAGAATTACAAATCTTGTATATTTAGAAGTCAATTTAGAAATTAATTACACATCGTCATCACAACACGAGAATCGACGTTGCGCAAGCGATTAACGGCGTTTAATTACAAAACGAGTCCGATCAGTGGCAAAACCTCGAACGTCTCTATTTCGATCGACTTTGCGGAGTCCTGTTTCGATTATTAAAGCTCGCGAAGAAACACAAAACCGTGATCGACAAGATTGAAGAACGGTGCCGTCATTCGACACTGGGCCGCTCTCGGGGATCGGTAACTGGAAGGAAATTGGTTACCAGGGACCTAAACCCCGCTGGTAAGAAGATATATCCGTTCTCTGAGTCATCAATTTCAAAAGAGATACCTTATTTACCCGTAAGGGACGCGCTTATCGAGCAGAACGGAAGAATGTCGTCCAGATGACCCACCCTGGCTAATGGCCGAAGCTATCGCTCCGAAAATGCTCGAATCCGAAACGCTGGGAAAACGGGTTTCGAACGGGAGAAAAGGCCAACGCCTTTCGCCGAAAGCAAAATTTCCTAAAACGACCTGAGATCAATGGACTGAGGAATTTGAAAATCCTATATATTTTGTCGTGTCAAATTAATTCAAATTGAATGGAGTATTGCCCGATTAAAAGCAAAAATTGGAGTAAAAGGGATAACGAAGCGTAGAAACTTTGTGTTAATCTATTTTAACCTACACCAAACTTGAAATATGAAATTTGGAATAAATTTGCGCCGCCTGTGCAAAGAAAGATAAGGGGGGGGACTGTGGCGCTCCGCAATAATTAGCCGCGCCATGCGCAACCATAATTAATGCGTGGAACGACATCGAGAGTGTAAAGCGAGTGTAAAGCGGATAGATTCACATTTTAGATTAAAATTGGTTGAATAACTAAGTTATTGCAAACTTTTGCAATTACAAATTTTATAACTGGAACAAATATTAAATATTTCTCAAAAATTGTGAAAATTTTTGTTCGATCTTCAAATTTAATAGAATCGACCACTTTATAGGAATCAGCCTGTACACATTTCCTGCGAATGTTAGCATTTGGTATTCTCCAGAGCTACCGTGCAAAACGATATTCTTGGTATTCGAGCCGATGAATATACTGCGCGGCTATTCCCATCACATTTTTTCCCACCAATTTTTTAAATGTTGAAAACACTGTATATTTTTCGATAACCTCGCCTGCTTGGAAACTGAAGATTTTATGACTTCAAAGTACACTTCTTAAAAAAGAATAATTACAGAACAAGGTTTTCTTTGCAACTGCACAAATTAAAAATAACAAATTTTTATAAAAAGAATAATAATTAAGGATAATTATTTTGAACGATTCAGTGTCGGTCTCGCGTGAGTCACCGCACAATCGTAATTGAATTATCATCGACTGATTAATCATCATTTTTCACCGAAATCGAATGAATAAATAACGCGGTTGACTTTTGATCCGCTGATCGATTCGTTCGAAGTGAAGTTACCATACACAGGATGTTATCGGGTGCACTTGGAGGTCTGGAACCTCTGACGAAGGAAGGATTAATTATAAATACAGGCGTAATAAGGAGCCAAGCGTGGGAACCGAACCGGCAAAGGACGTGCGTTACACACGATGCGATAGAAACACGATTTTATGTGAGAAACGAGTCTGGAAAAAGCATTTTGATGCTGTCTGCGCGTTGAATTAATAACACGCGATCGTTTCTACGCTCGAAAAACTTGAAAGACGTATCAGACATTGTTCCCGATCAAAAGTTAAATAAAGAAACCAGATATTATTATGTTTATATTTAGCTGAAGGATATCGCGTTTATTTAGATTCCAAATATTCAACAATTTTAAATAACAATCCAACTCTACATCATTCAAAATCCATGAATATGCAAATTTCTAGCTTGGACAACTATTCCAAATTATAATTAAATGCAATATTTCAAATATAATTAATTATTTTATGGCAAATAAATTATTTTTCGTTGCTTTTAACAATCCCCTTGGAATTGCCAGCTATAAAATTAAAAGAATAAAGTTACAAATTATAAACTGTACACTGTGATAAAATAAAAAATAGTATTAGATCCACATTTGATAATTTCCCATGAAAGGCGTATAAAGAAGGCAGTGTTTGGAAGTCTTTCGAAGCGCGAATGGAAAATTTATTTTTCAAGACTCTTTTTCAACAAACAGCCCAAAGTGTCACGCACACAGATAAAATAATCATTGTGATTCGTCGAGGCTTTTGTCCACACGAATATCTCGGCAGCTCGGTCATCTCTGCTTATTATTCGCAAAACGAGTCACTCTCTCGGGCCAAACAAAGGACCGAGTAACTTTGAAAGAAATACACCGGCTCTTGTTGGGCCGATCTCGATACCGAATAGAAAACAACGAACCTCCATTAACGGTTTGGGCTTATCAATAAAACGACAACGGCACTGATCGATTGTTAATAGAAACAGTGTTCTCCGTGCTGGTCGCGATCGACTTCCAAGAAGATTCCGAGGAAATATAGCCGGATGAAAAATCGGCTCGGTGGCGCGAGATATATATTTTCGCGTTATAAAGAGCATATTCATGGAACTTCCGACGAATGTTACGACCGTGTTTTTCCATGGCTGTACACAGAAACAGCAGAAACGTTGTACGCCATATTCGTGCCGGATTCATAAATGAGAAAAATTCCTGCCTTTTCGACGTTCCAGTGCCTTTAGCAGGGAAGTAAAAGGGGTGGAAAAGGGTGGAAATGTATTTTGTATGATTATATTTTAGCTAAGTTTGAAATATTTTAGATTAAAATTGGCTAAGTAATTAAATTAATAGTAATGCAAAGCGACATGGCTTTAATACGTGAAAATTATTTTAACCCTCTAATACTGGACCATTCTTCCAGAAGGAAAATTAATATACACCCATGCAATGACAGAAAATGATTTATAACTTATGGTGTCATCCCGTTTGTATAGAAATTTCAAGGCTGGCAATTATCATGTCGTCCCGGATGATTCACTGTCGAACTTGACGCGTTTTTTTATCCAGGGTTCAACACCCATTCGCACCATTTCCGGTGCTTCTCATGCGTCGAGGTGATAAAACGACAGCGATTCTCAATCTAATCCTTTGTCGCACCTTTTAAGATCAAAATAATGGATCGTTACCGATAAGAAACAAGAAAGTAAAAACCGAAATTATAAAATCAACAAAAGATATCAAAAGATTATTATTGTGTTCGGTAATAAACTTGTAAATCTTTGGCAACGTTGTACAAGTACATTGCATTAAGATACACGATATTTATTTTACAGTTCAAATAACGTTCCGCGGAAATTTCGGTGAACGCATGTTATCCTTTTGATAAAGTACAAGATTTCGATAATCAAAGTGATTCACGCGATTCGCACATTTCCTGCTTTTACTCCAATTCGAAATACGAACAATTTATCACTCGTACCAATATTATTATTTTACTCCACAATATTTTCCAAACTCCATCGCAGAAAGATTAAAAAATTACCTTAAATATAATTAAAGTTTTCTGATTCGAACTGAGATTCAATAATCATGGAACGAAAATTACTATTTGTCGAATTTTAACCCTTTCATATATAATTTTTCTCGAGTTTTCAACTTTGAGATAAATAAATTATGAAAATTTCTCAAAATACTTTCGCGGTCAAAGGTTTTTTGCACTAAATTTAATTAATTCCGAATCTCCGCGACAAAGGTGCAAAGAGCGTTGTTCGAATGTAGGGCGATTCGATTGCATTGATTTAACAAAGCGACGTAGGTCAATGGAAAATTCAGACAATCACGGGCGGGAAATGGCACACGACACACCGCAGACCCGACCTAACAGAACTCGTTTCGCAACGATCTTATTTTTCCATCGTTCGATCATAGTCCATTTACTATTCCAGCAACGTGCAATTGCATAATAATCGTGGCAGGCCGTTATAACAACAGCGTTGAGCAACTCGATTCGAGCAGTGCTCATTGTCGGGCCCCGCGAACGAGCTTTCGCGAGATACGCTCGTGTCCCACACGATTGCACCACTTCCAGAAAAAGGAATTTGGCTCGCAACAAGCTAGGAAATTAATTGTTCGCGATTCCATTACGAAACGCCCCGGCAACGCTTTATCTCGAAACGCGTTTCTAAACGATTCTAATCTCGCTCCAATTTCAACAAAAAATTCTTTCGACCATTAAAAACCTTTTTCTTTTAATCATTGCCCAGAGAAGCTTAATTACCCCCTGATTAAACAAACCGTGTCAAAGACGCGACTTTGATTTAACTTCTTTAATTATCAAATGTTTGAAATATTTGATTCGAAAGACTGAATAATGGAGAGGACACTTTGAGCGTCTCAGAATTTGTGCAGATTCCTTGGAAGCTTGAATAAAAAATTGAAGACGACCTAGATGGAAGCTCCGTTTGATGACATTTCTGCTGCTACCATTTAGCAGAAACCTACTATTGAGAGAACTCGGGGTAAATAAAGGAGCACGTGCTCGAAAACCCCCCTGAAGCGTATTTACTGCACCGTGACACGTGTCGTTCTTTTCTTATTCAGAGATCGTACTGTTGGTCCTTTGCAGCAGAGCAAAAATAGACCATCGACTCCCGAGAGTGAAATGTTTAAGCTCCCAGTAGGGAAGAAAAACACGTTGCCATCTTGAGTTGATGTGACGGAATAATTTCCAAAATTTACTAATCTGAAGTTTAATTTGGAATTAAATTGTACTTCAAAATTGATTTTGTTTATTTTTATTTTTACCAATTTTTATGGGACATAAGTACAGCATTTTTAAAGGTATCAATATTTCTTAAAATGTATCAAGTTCGTTAAATTAGCTCGTTGTATACCAGAATTTAACCGGCATAAAATTGTTCTATGATTAACGAGTTCTATGATTAACGAGTCTGTTTATACTTTTTAATGAGTTCGTTTAACTCGCGCTGAACGCAAAGAATTTGTTATTATATTTCATGGATCGAGTGTTTCAAAGGTGCACAGGTACGGCGAGGATCGGTGGCTTCGGACCAAAACGGTTTCACAGTTGTGCGAGCATGAAATTAATGCAGAAATGTGCTCGAATGTTCGCGTAGCAAACGTTTTACATTGTGTCGGCTGTGCATTATCGACAGAACTCTTTAATTTCGCGGATCGTAACTTCTCATTCGATCCACGAACGCTTATCTATTCTTCCGACGACCAATAATCGCGTGCAGAAGTTAATTAAATCGAATCGTCTCATAACCCAAGCTGTCGTATCTTTATCTACCCGGACAATTATCTCCTTAATTATTCATTTTTTTTTCTCATATCTCAAAATTTATTTTGTCTCGAAGGAAATTTTTTGAATAAAATTGAAATTATTTACACTAGAATTTTCTTTGCAACAATAAATATTTAATTTAATCTGAGATTGCCCACGAAGGATTAATAAGATTTATAATAAATTTCAATTTTTTAAGATTTACAAATCTTCAGAATAAAAGTTGGCTCAAGTCATTTTAAAGGTGCAGTCTCATATGTCACAGCCCAACAGGTTTGGCACAACTTCCGTGTCTCCAGTGGCAGAAGCTCTAATAAAAGCGTAAGAAGAAGAATTTCCGGGACTTTTTTAATCGCCTCGAGCGAGGAGAATGAAACCGGAAAAAAATGTTATGCACCACGTCATCCGTCCCCCGTTTCAGAAGAACACTCTTCCCCGACATTGTTTCTGACGGGGTGACTCTCAACCCCTTGCACGACCGGGCGAGCGTAATCCACACCGACGGGAGGACCATCGCGAAACGCATATTTACATACTCAAGGGGTGATTTAGATGCGCTAAAAAAAAGCCGTTGCCACGCTTTGAAAGCGACGCGTACAACGTGTGCCACGTTCACGAAATCGACGCCTTTCGGCTATTCGAAATCGTCCCTCCGGATGTTGTTATCTGATCTGTGACTGGAATTCCGCCTATTGCACGACGACTAGTTCGAATTTTTCTCTGGACTCGACAAATTTTTCTATCGAATTCCTTTTTCACCAATTCTTACAGTTCCCTCGAGAATTATTCGAATTTCGTTACAAAATAATTAAAATATTAAAAATTGCAAAAGATAATTCGAACAACTTTAGTAATATAAGTATAACTTAATTTATAATTCAATTGTAATTGTTAAAAATTTTGGTAACTTTCTAATAAATAATAGAAATAATTATTTTAACATAATTATTAATTTTCATGATCGAACCGATAGAATGGATACTCATCTTTGAAGAACGACTCGCAAAACGTTAGGATTAAAATACGAGTACTGGAAAGAAGCTTACGGTGTTCTTTAATCGTTTTAAGACTCTTTAGATCCTCGAGGACTACTACGACTCCCTTTCGAGCACCCTTCACTCACTGCAAATACGAATCCCACCTCGATTGCTTCCACTAACGACTTTCGCTAACGCTAAGTAAATCTCGGATAGCAGGGGAGGGAAATCTATTACAACTGTGGCGTTTATTTGATAAAGAAGACCGCGTTAGCCACCCCCCAATAAAGAAGGAAGCAAATCGATAAACCCGAGTAGCTAATAACCAACGAGAAACTTATTTTTATATAGCTACTTCCGATTATTTCTTAATAAAACTGGTATTACAAAAATTTCACTTAAAGTGGTTCATTAATAAATTATTATAAAAGAAAAATTGATGTGATTTCTTCGAATTGAATTTTAATTTGAGTTAAATTGAAATTCCAGATAAGTTTGCAGACTCCCCCTCCCAAGCACTCAATTTACTGCCCCCAGTTCATATATTCGAAGCCTGGTCACCCAAAAAATGATCGAAAGCTGAGAGTAAAGAGACGCATCAGGACATCTCGTGGACCGAGAAAAAAAAATCCATCGCATGAGACCCACAGAGAGCATCGCTCAGGGGTGGTCCCCTCCGGGTGTTCCCCGACGCGTGTTTTGTGCATGCAGTTTTGCAACGTGGCTGCTGCAGCGGCAGGATGTCGGAAGGGGTTGCGTTCGCACCGGTAACGCGATCAATAAGATAATTGAAGACTTTCTCGACAATGCCGGCGGAAGGGAGCAATTTCGCCATCTCCCTTGTACTTGAGCAAGGTCATTGTTTCCAAAGGGGATTCTCATCTCGTTCCTAAGCACCGTTCGCATGGATGCTTATAATTGTATCCTGTGCTGCGCCGCTGGCTTTAAACGTCGTTGCCCTCGGCCGAACTACACACGGATAAATCGTCGAACAGGCCAAACCATTGACCGAGTACGAGTATATTGATCGACGAAGCAAGGGTTGCGAAGAATGTACAAAAATACTCTAGTTTATTTCTTGAACTATTTCGTTTTTGCCCAGATTAAAAAACGGAACCAATATAATTAACCCTTGTCACTCGAGTGTCCCCTCTGAGGCAAAACATTGTGGAAACATAATATAAAATTTGTCAAAAATAAAATTATTACCAGATGGAAGTTTCAGTAGCTGCAGCTACTATTCCAACCCTCTGTAATATGAACTTTTTTAGATACCATCGGGTTTGACCTACTTTTACCACAAATTCAAGAATTCTATTTCAGAAAAAAACAATAATAAAACTATTAATACGAATAAAATTGAAATTTCAAATTGACAAAGTTTGCCAATCAAGAACCCAATAAAAATTCCAAACACTTATTGAATATTATTAACGAAAATTTCTCGTTAGGTAATTAGATATCGGTTTTACGCGGTAACATTCTCGATGCTGCACGAAAGTTAATTAAATATCCGATGATTACACGCGATAATTATTAAATCCGATACTATGAGCCACGATGTATCGTAGAATTGAATACGGGAACAAATTAATCCGCGCCAATTAACGCGAAGGCGAGAGAAAGAAAGAAATGGCTCCACGAAACCGGCGCGGCACGCTCAGTTAATCAACCGTGAAAAGCGAACCGGTAGAAACATGGAAGTAACGAGTTGGCGACGAGAGACAACGAAGCCCTGTACGCGATCGAGAAACCATGCATTACCATCGCACCTCGTGCAAAGGGGTGGGGGATTTCTATCCACGGGGCAATGACAATGATAAAAAAGGAAGCGATCGAAACGAGCCCGTAGGTATTCGAGGAAGGCGCATGCAACGAGGCGCGGATACGGTGATTCTAAGGCACGAAAGTATCGCCCCTTTGGAACGGGCGTAACGGTATATTAATCGAGGAATTTTAGACATTTATCGGGTGAAATGAATGCCCTGAGAAATTCGATTCCGTTAGGAAAGCGAACACGTCGGATATTGATGGGGTAATTACGGGACAAACACTGTAATAAAATACTGTGCAACGTTTAAATTAACAGCGTTCATTGTGTATACTTAAGGACTTTTAAATTAACCCCTGAGTAGCGGGGTGGACTCACATTTGACTCTGCCATCATTATTTCTCTATTCAATAACAGGTAATTGTATACGTTACTTAGAACATTACTGTAGTCTTTAGTAAGTATGGGTTAAAAGTAAAATAAATAATAAATTTTGTCACCTTTGGACCTTTTTAAAAATTGTAAGAGAAATTAACATTCAAAAGTCGAATTCTCTTACAGAATATAAATACGCGAATATTGAAAAGGCTACGTAGTACTACGTAAGCGGCTGCGAATTTTGCCGCCCACAATGGTACGCACTGCGTCGAACGGTGCCGCAGCGAGAGGGTTAACACGTTATCGTACATTGTTTCGGGAATTTAAACGGGCGTATCGTTTCAAACGTCAGACAGAATGTAAATAAAGCCGATGCCGGCAACACAAGCTGTTCCCCGGGACAGATAATGCCCGTTCGCGACGAGTGTAACAGTTAATGGAGGTCTCTCGGTTGAGCTGCTTTAACAAGCATGCGACCATGCAGCGCGAAACACGGCTGACCGTACAAAGAGAGAGAGTGGTTACACGTGCGTGAACGTAAGTAAAGGGAGTTTATAAGTGAAAAGTGACCAGGTCACGACTCGATCGATCGTAATCGCGCCTTACGATCGATTAAATACAATATTGACAATTCGACCGTTCGACAACGTACGCGCAAAACATACGCTTTTCTTTTTTTCTTTTCGTTTCTAAACGAATTGATGATTCACATCCTCATTACGAATCAACCGCATAGAGTTGCACTGATTCATTCGTAAGTACGTATACGCGAATGAATATTAAAAGGAAGCATCGAGAAAATCGGCGCGCGTTGAAAGAGAAAAATAAGGAAACAATTTGGAATGCAATTCGTTGGACGGCGTAGCGTGCAAGATTTGAAAAGGCTTGGCATTAAAAAAAGAAAAGAGTAAACTGACGGCAGGGCGGCGACACCCGGCGAGTCCCCACGAGGGTGGGTTTCCACGAAAGCATGCTGATAAAACCGGCGATCGATAAGAAGCGAGGGTGTACTTAGCAATACACGTACAGCACGAACGAAAAAAATAGATCGTAGCAGCAAACGTCTCGTAACAGATTTACCGACGATTTCTAGTGTTAAGGGTGATAACGAAGGGAAACGTAAAGACTCACCGCTTGAAATTGCTCCAACAACTCCTGCCGGTCGTCAATCGCAGTGGCCATGTTGCTCGAATATATAATCCTTCCGTGTTTCCTTTCTCTGCCGCGGGTCCCTGCGTACCAGCCCTTTTTCTCTCACTCTCTGCGCCTACTCCTGATTTCGGTATCTTCGACCGTCCGTTTCGTACGGGATAACACACAACGGTACGGAAAAACGTCGAGCACGAGTCGGTAATTTTCAACCGGTACACGGGAATAGTTGCGAAAACGGTTACTCGGGGCGTTCTCGCACCTCGCGTACGCGTATTCTGGTTACGACGCGGTCACGAAGAAGCCAGACACCGCGGGAACACGTCCCTGTTTCACGGAGTCGCAACGTACACTGAATCCACCGTGTACCAAAACGGAGCGCGCGCCAGCCTTGCCGATCGTGCACGAGCACGTCCGAAGGATCACGAAGGGATCCTCGCCCGCCTCGACACCTTGGTACAGCTTCGTGCCGTTCCGTGAAAAATATTCGATCGTCGTAAAAATTATTTTTAAATTCGCCTTATCTGTTTAACGATCGTAAACGATTCTTTGCGCTGTTCCCATTCGTCTTTACACCTTATAATTCGCCGCAATAAAGATTGAAAGCGATACATTTCGTTTCGTACGCTCGATGGTGTGTCACTTAACCCTTTGCGGTTAGAATGCCAACTATCCCGACGCGAAATCGTTTCGAACTGCAACACGTACAATTGGATGAACTCTGTCAATAAATTTATGTATCAATGACACATTTTAATGCCGTCCTTGCTTAACTGGAGAGTTTAATCGTGTATTTCCTGTTTTCTTTTGAGTTGCACAACACCGATCGTTGCTAACTGGCTCCATTGTTGACTGGCTGTAGATTACACAAACTAATTAATAGATATTGCAATATAGTTACAATTTCTTTTTATTTTATCGAGTTGTATTGGGACGGAAGTTGTCAGACTCAAATTCAACCGAATAAAAGGCGCAACTCATATAGACGATTACATTCATCGTGAGGTTTCTGGTGGAAACTATAAATTGCTTTTCGGTTCGTAATTTTAAACCATCGGATCGTATTAAACTCTAAATAAACAGGATAACGCTTGCTTTACGGAAGGATGTTTCCTCTATTCTGCTTCGAGCGGCATTTATCGCAGAATGGAAGCGGTGTACATGACAGACATACGAGTCCGTTTTGCATCATAAAATCGTAAAACCCAGAGTGAAATATAGCGGACTTCCGCGAACAGGAAATCGCACATACGATCGTCCACGGAATAAATCCCGTTACGTCGAAAATGAAAATGCAATATACCTCTTCGCAGCTGTAAAAAGCCAAAAATACAATAGAAATGATAAAAACAGAAAGAAAATGAGTTATCATAGCGGTCATTCCTGTATTCTTAATTTATTTATATGTAAAATTGGTACAAAAGGTGCGCCCTCTTGTGATCGAAATAATTTTGCCAATTATATGACTATCTCTGCTAAAATTGACATTTATTAACCAAAATTATACAACTACTTGGTTTATACAATAATAGAAACGAATATTGTGCCATAATACAGGGTGTCCCAGAACTCCTGTAGGAGCCGGAAATGGGGGGTAGCTGAGACTATTCTGAACAACAATTTCCTTTGCAAAAATATCGGATGGGGCTTCGTTTTTGAATTATTTAGCAAAAACACTGACCAATCAGAGCGCGTCTCGGGCGCGCGCTCAGTACCGTCAGTGTAGCGTCGAGCCTAGTCGCCTCGGGACAAGCGCCTCGGTAGAACAAGAAGCGTTAAGTCCTGGGATCATCTAATTTGAATAGTAGAAAGATAAAACATTGTATTATTATAAAATAATTAATTTAATATCGTTCAAGCTTTATTTTTCAATTGTTTTAAAGAGCAACTGAGGACGGTACATGGGGTGTTACCGACGAAATTAGCGAAACAAAAAATTGTGTTTTTTCAAAAACTAGGCCACTTTTCGGATAAACTAAAGTTATAGAGACATTTATAACAACAAAATATTTCATGTAATGGTGTTAAAAAGCCGATTTTTAATAAAATAATTTTTACCGACTTTTATTTTTACTCCTGGCGCCACCTGCGAACAAAGTGCTGAAACTACTCAACAATTACCGACTGAGAATTCCGAAACATCGTTAAAAATGGCGGGCTTTTCAAAATGAGTAATGTACTATTTTGATATTTCTTAATTAAATTCCTTATAAAGGTTTATTAATTAAACCTCTGCTTTAATTATTAAACTAGAAGAACTGGTGTATAATTTCTGATTGTTTCAATAAGAGAAAAACCTACATTTATGTCTTTTCTTCATTAATATAACTTTTAAAGTTGTATAATAAACGATTCAAAGCTATTAACATGGATATCGTTCTAATTTTATCATTTTCAATGCTTTCAGTACGATTGTGTACAGCATTTTATTAATTTAAGATGTTTTTTAAGCTGTAAAAAATTAATAACTTTGGGGAATACTCTGCTACTATTATAAGTGCTCAAAAATCACTTCTGTAGTTCTTAAATGAAGGTTTTTCGTTTATCTAAACTATCAGAAATTATACACGAGTTCTCCTAGTCTCGTAATCAAGTAGGAATTGAATAAATAAACCTTTTTAAGGAATTTAATTAAGAAAATTTCAAAATGACACATTTCTCATTTAAAAAGCCCGCCATTTTTAACGATGTTTCGGAATTCTCAGTCGGTAATTATTGAGTAGTTTCAGCACTTTGTTCGCAGGTGGCGCCAGGAGTAAAAATAAGAAGTCGGTAAAAATTATTTTATTAAAAATCGGCTTTTTAACACCATTACATGAAATATTTTGTTGTTATAAATGTCTCTGTAACTTCAGTTTATCCGAAAAGTAGCCTAGTTTTTGAAAAAACACAATTTTCTGTTTCGCTAATTTCGTCGGTAACACCCCATGTATCGTCCGCAGTTGCTCTTTAAAATAATTGAAAAATAAAGCTTGAACGATATTAAATTCATTATTTTATAATAATACAATGTTTTATCTTTCTACTATTCAAATTAGATGATTCCAGGACTTAACGCTTCTTGTTCTACCGAGGCGCTTATCTCGGGGGGACTAGGCTCGACGCTACACTGACGGTACTGAGCGTGCGCCCGAGACGCGTTCTGATTGGTCAGTATTTTTGCTTAATAATTCAAAAACGAAGCCCCAAATTGTCATTTTATGGGGGTCAAAAACGCCGTCCATCTAGAGATGGAAAGTAGGAACTAATGGAACTAAAATAGTAATAGAACAGAAACATGAATATTAATATTTTCAGAGGGTAATTACGTGTAACTGTTATTGGTGTAAATAAATTTCTCATTGATGAAACATGATGTATCGTTGCATAACAATAGAGAAATCATCTTTTATTATTACTTCAAAGTTGAATACGTTAAAATTCCACTAATATCCACCTATTAATATTTATTTATCATCGTAAAACAACAATATCTCTTGAATCAAAGTTACCGCGATATACAACACGTGAAACCTCTTCATTTGTACATTAACATTTTGTTCTACCCGAAGCGCAAGATAACAAGAAAGAATAAAATGAAAATTGTTTATACAGTATTGAATGTACATGTACACATATACATTTAATATATTTCATCAAAAATCAAAGGCGATATAATGTTACAAATGAAGGCTACGTTTAAACGCTACTTAGTCCTAAGTTACAATTTACCGTGTCATAAATACTTCTGTTTAGAAAAAAAAAAAGAAAAAATGAAAGAAAAGAATTGCGTGTAAAAAGAAAATAAACAACGTATCCGCGTGTCGTACAAGTAAATATTAACGATATAATTCACGCAAGCGACAATGACAAAGGATTACATTAAATGGAAGGCTCTCCCCGTGGACGAGTTAGTTTTTTGACGGGAGAATTTGAACAGACACGGACGAAGTATCTATAAATACGAAATAATTACTCGACAAACGCTTCGATTACCGTCAATCGTTTTGACTATACAAATTTTTGGTGAAATTTCAAAAGGACCCAATCGAGTGAAACATCCTTCGAACGATTTCTCTGCGCGTCACACAGAAACAAAAAAGGGTAACACAGAGTTAAAATTAAACAATTGAATAATTAAATCGAAAGTTAAGTAACGACTTTTTGATTAAGTTACTACGATGGTGAACATTGCTCGCAAAATAAATCGATTAACATTAGCGCTAACACCAGGATCACAAGAAAATAATTAAATATATACGATAATTAAGCAACTCGTCATCATTTATCACAAAACAAGAAATTTTATATGAAATTAAAGAAAACGATATCTTAAGATTTTACTCCTTGAACAAACCGTTATTAAAATGAAAGAGAAATGTCGGCTTGACTTTTAAAATTAAATTCTGTACATCCAATTAATTTTAATAAAAAGAAAAAGATCATTTTGGTCGAAGTATAATACTTTTCTTTTAACGAAACGCTTAATTAAGACTGAAGTTTCGTTGCAAGGTATAACAGAATCAAATACTAGATACTTTGTGCTTATTATTTGCCAAGGAAGATTAACGATCATGAATTTTCTTTCGTCCGACGATTAAGTTACTTGTTCCTTGTAGGCACTTGCCCCTTGTTTGCTCGAACGAACTATTCAACAATAACTGTACTTTTAGTCGCAAAAGCACGATGCTGGAATATGCACGTTCGTTCTAGCAACAATTTTTTTAAAAACAATCGATTTTCTCTTCTTTTTTTTTAATCCATAACGTTAGCCACAATGCATTTTTAATGATAGCGTAACCTCACGTAAAATACACACGCTGACCTCCTATATTCTCTGCTCGTACATCGTTCAACGCAGATTAATCTAAGTACCTCATATAAAATACATACACAACCAATAATACACGTACGTATATACATTATCATTGTTTTATTACGAAAAGGAAACAAATGAAATTCATACCTCGATCAATAAAAAAAAAAAAGAGACGAAAAACGCACTATCGTTAGAAATTCATTGTGCGACCCACGGGTCGAAAACAGATTTTCGAACCTCTCCTTTTTTTTTTTTTTTTTTTCATCTTTTCTTTGTATCTGTACAAAAATATATGTGTGTACATATAATTTCTCGTCTGATACTCTGACCTGCAGTCTGTTTTAAACGAATAAACGCACGGCATACTGACGCTAACTGCTGAAGGACCGCACCGAGATGAATTCTGTTAACCGATTAAATAAAAGTAGTCTTCTTCGTTATCTATCTTAAGCTACGATGCCTAATAATGGAACATAGGGTACGCGTTAACAGAATGCATTCGTAGGTGCCAGCACCGATGATTCTTAACACCTTACCCACCAATTAACGTAATACTAATGAAACAATTATAAGATACGATCCGTCTCCTCTGAATTATTATTTCTAACAAAATCGCGCGCTGTTCGTCGATTTTTCTGACCGACAGCTGCTGCCTCGAAGACTTCCGGTCGGTAAGGTGTTAATCCGTATGTTCCGATATGCAAATGTTTAAAACACACTGCGACGTAGCACACATTCGTAGTTTTAATAATACATATAGAAACTGAATCATTCGAATACTCGGTTTCTTTTAACAATTAATCGTATATAAAGTTTTCTTTACGCCAATCGATTTAAAAAGTTGCATTTTTTTGTACACGATGCAGTTCGTATTCTTTGCATACCGTGCAAAAGAACTACACTTAGACAGAAAGAGAGATAGAGAGAGAGATAGAAAGAGAGAGAGAGAGAGAGAGAGAGAGAGACACGCACATAACACATTTGCAAAATATAAAAAAAAGAAATAAACTTGCGTTTGAGATAAAAAACGCGGCTCGGTTGTCGAATTAAAATGTAGACAAAGAATACCGCTATTAGCTAAAGATGATTTTGTACCAGAGTCAACAAAGTTGCAATCTATCTTCTTTTTTCTTACACACCGATGATAACGACATTATCCTCTTAATTTTATTAACATGAGATCCATGTTCGTAATGCTTATATTTATAAAACGATTTGTCTTATTGTTTATATAAATGTTACAAAGTATTCGGCTCTTTCGTAATGTACAAAGCAACTGGCGAACATTTTGAGTTACATTAAAAACATTGTGAGAATGTGCAATGTACAAAATCTTTTGAAAATTGATGTTGAATTTGTAAAATAATAAAATTTTTCATTTAAACAAATTTTCGAACGAACATGAATAAAATCGAGCTATCGTTACAACAGAGACGAAGTTTACACGTGTAAAAAACATGTCTTCTTAGGCCTTTCAAAAAATCCTCACCGAAAACTTTCTACCTTTAATATTCATGATACAAAGATTTAGTAAAATTTTGCTGAATAAAACGATCGGTAATTTGTATACAAATTAATAAGTTGTACACTCTGGTTCAAAATCCATTGAAACTTCAATTAATCGTCTTAGGAAGGCAGATTTAGATATGCTATGTATTTGCGTGTCAATTCTATTTCATTATTTCTTTTATACAAACTATAACTTATTT
This sequence comes from Anthidium xuezhongi, assembly GCA_022405125.1. NCBI lineage: Eukaryota > Metazoa > Arthropoda > Insecta > Hymenoptera > Megachilidae > Anthidium > Anthidium xuezhongi. Next base: position 9,010,772 of record CM039637.1, read on the forward strand.
CCATCTACATTTATGTTTCGAACTAATCTTCTTATATGTATATTATGTATAATAACTATATTTTAATACACACATCTCAGTCTATCTGTACATACTATTCGCCGCGAACGGGTTGTTCATTATCACCCGTTCGCGTCGATTACAATTAAAAGCCGATATAAAAACCGACGGAATCTTCTTCGTAATAGAAGTATTCTGAAAATGACTTTTCTTCGCCACGCGTATTATCGTCGTCGCTAATAATTCTTTTCCCCCTTCGATATATCTTCGACTCGCCTCCTTTATCGTTTCACATCTTTTCGATATTCTTTCACTTACGACAAAGGGTCATCGTTACTACAAATTGCGTTACAAATTGTATTAACATGTATCGTATTTTTTAGTTTTGTTTTAATTTATCAACAGTCATTGGTCTCGCGAAACCTTTCATTTTTTTCCGTCGACACTGACACAGCGAGAGGTAAGGATTAATGAGATGCAACTTTTCGATTTTCCAAAATAAAAAATAAGAGAACGTATCATCGTTGAAAATTACGAAATAATATCACGGTTCATCCGCGATATCCGTGCTGATAATACGCATCGATCATGATTTCTTTAGAAGCAGTATCTTTTCTTCGCATTCGAAACTCTGTTACTTAATTTAGAGTCAACGTTTAAATAAAAAAAAGAAAAAACGGGTAGAATTTAATGTTACGAATTTAACATTAAACACCGACGCGTGAAAGCAACGTTTCACGCGTGCGAATGAATGTATCGTACGCGAACAATGAATCCTTTCCACTTGACAAGTGTTCGGCTTAACCTTAAGAAATAAAAATACAATTATACAACGGGATACACATACGAAGGATTTTTATCGTAGCTCAGCGAAACGGCGTACGAAATCAAGATAGAAAAATAATGTTCGTGGTCGTCAAAAACGTTGCAATTTGACAGCACTTTGTATAATACTTTATCCTCGACATCCACTCGCAAACACACAACAATCGAACGTCACACCCGATGACCAGCATTACCAACCGACTGAATAAATTGTGTAGGTAACATTAATCGTTAGACTGTATCTGTTCACAGTCAAAGTGATTTGAAGTCGTTTTAAACATTTCAGCCTTTTTACGGTGCTAACGAGATAACATAGGCTAGTAGGTCCTAACGAAGGATGTCGTTTCTTGAATGTCCGCTTCGCTGTCGGTACCTTGGTATCCCTGAGATTGAGAAAGGGAAAGAAGTGCATCCAGGCCTAACGATTCGGCTAGAGGATCTGGCGCTCTTGACTACAGTATAAACAAACCAAAAAAGAAAAAAAAAATGCTGCACTACTTATCAAATAAAAATGCTTCAATGTATCAAACAAATGACTAATGTAATAAACGGGAGAACATAGAAGGACAATAATTAAGCAAGTTTTACTATCGCTTTGCATAAATATAACAAATGTAAACAAATTTATCTATTCTAAAATTAGCAAAGATAACGTGGTTGTATAGGATGCTATAGTGAACTCACCGTCGAGTTTTGTTCTGCCTCTTTACAATTACTGCATATGTAATCGTCCTCCTCGGCTATTTCTGTACGATCCAGGCCGACACAATGCATGTGAAACCAACCCTCACAGCCACCGTCGCATTGTACCCAGTCAACTTCCCTACCTAATATGTCAACGAAAATATATACAAGACTGCAAGTATAAGTAACGATATCGTTTGGAACAGGAAGTATTCTTACCGCTGGGTCGTAAACAATTAACAGCAGCGCAGTCATCTTCTTCGTCGGATGTATCCTGCTTCGTCTTCTTTCTGTTACCACCCCTCTTCTTTGGGCCTTCTTCGCCCTCTTTGCGTTTCATCTGCAACAGATATTTAATTGACGCGTAAAAACAACTGAATTAAAATCGAAATCTTGAATTTTGAAGTTGAAGCAGCTACCTTTCGAGGGCCACGCTTTATCGGCACCGGAGAACCCGAAGACTTCTTCTCCTTTTGCAATCCCTTGCGCTTAGCTAAATTCTTCTCCTCCATCTTTTGCCTTCCCAGCTTCTTGAGTAACTCGAACTCCTCGGATTTCCGTTTCCTCCCACGTTTTCTCACGTCTTTTGTGTCTTGATTTAAATTGGTTTGCATTTCGTCATAAGACGCGTACTTTCGAACCGTGCTTGGACTGTTCGTGTGACTTAATATACGCCAAATATGTTGCGTTTCGTCCAGCGCGACCTCTAATAGGTCGCCTTCCATCATCAGCTCCTCTAAGCGTAACCTTGCTGCTTGTGAAAGTACGACCGCAACCTCGGCCGAGTCGTTTGATTGTGTCTTACGCTGAATTTTGGATACTGTAAATAACAGAGCATCGTAAATATTTCGCTCGACCGCCCTATTTCCGTAATGAAAAATATCTTACTATAGGAATATGCATGTTCGCTGCTGTTGAATGTACTGCAACTTGGCTCGTCGTCGTCTATAGTAACAACATCGTCGTCATCGTCCTAAAATATCGTGAACGTATTTAATTATACATAACGCGTATACAGTACGCTTAAACATATGTTTATACTCCTGCCGGCATGTAAACTTCATTTATAATGTAAACTCACCGCAGTACTGAGCATGCTATCGTCCGAATGCACACCGCTTAGCGGTGCGATCGCTTGTACCCTTTGATGCAGTTCAGGATTGTTTGCTGCCTTTTTTAACTCGCTGCTGATAATCTTTTCTGTTTTCTCTCGCGCTGCAGCTTCGACTAACTTCTGTGACAATACAGATAATTTGGCTAGCGCTGATGAAATCTCATCCGTGGCTAATGCCTGTCGAGCCCGATCCTGTTCGGTATAAACATAATTATAGGTTATGGTGTACACAATTTTTTATACGAAATACCATATAAAACTAACCTGCCAATTCATTGCACGTTCTGTTAAACATTGCAATGCCTCACCCTCTGGTAGACGGATTGGAATTTTTTGAAGACTAACTAAAAGAGCCAAAATCGTTTCTAATCTTGGCCGCCGTGAACGTAAACAACAAGGACATAAAAATTTGATTTCCCTTGACATTGGTAACTTTCCTTTATACGATGTTTTTGGTAGAGGTACACAGTTTGCTAAAATTACAATTACAATGAATTATATGATTGAATTTATAAATATACATCATTGTGGTTTAAGAAGTATACTTACAGTGGAACCAATCTTTGCATAGCTCGCATTGGAGCATGAGTCCGAACCTTGATCGACGGCAGACGCAATACCTCGAGTCTTCCATCTCGGTTTTCATTAAGTTTCTCTCCCTTAAATTTCTCATCGCCTCCATTTCGCGTTGTTCGGCTAATTTAAATGCGGCCACAATAGTAGCCGAGTCATTGGAATCGTCCAATTTTGTATCACAGACGAAAACGGGCCCTACCGACTCTTCGCTCTTGCTCTTCTTAGATTTCAACGCTTGTATACCGACTCCGATTCGCGGTGACAGAGCTTCCATTAATGTGTAATGTGAATTTTTCCTCAGGAATGTTCTCGCTGTTCTTTCTTTCCAAGTTTTCGCTTGCGAAAGAGTCGATTCTAAGATTGGAAGAGCATCTAAGTGCAACGGGATATTCCTACCCCGTTTGATTAGATCATCTAACGTATTATAATATGGAAAGTTATCTCTTGCTTGTACTTCTTCTACCATCTTCGACCAATTTTTTGCCTTATTCAACGTGTCTTGAAGAATATCCAGGCTAGGTAAATACGCTTCCACCTTATCCGCCTCGCCGATAAATTCTTCGAGAGATGCAATAGTTTGTCTGTTTTTTGTGTGAAGATATATTTTTGCTTTCTCCTCCCAATTGTCAATGGCGAGCATCAATGCTTGTAATTCGGAAAGCGTATTTTCTATACTTAAATGGGGAGGTATTGTCATGCCTTTTTCGATCAATTTCGCTAAATCATCGCGATGTATGGATTTTGGATCTTCTTGAATAGATTTGACTTCTTCCAGCCATTGAATTTGTGCTAATTTCTGTAATGAATAAACACTTAAACTAAAAACTTTGTAATTGATAAAAACAACATATTAATTTATGTATAAACATACTTGTTTTAAACGAACAAGTTGAGGTAGTTCAATGCAAATAGAGTCTCCAAAATCAATACACTTTTCCAATTTTTCAATATCACAATCATCCTCTTTAGATTCAAATTCTTCTGCTTCCTTTTGAAATTGTAATACTTGATCAAGTATGAATTTAACTCCATCAGATTCTTTTAATTCACAGCACAAATTTGTTATTTCTTTATAAAAAAGGGTTAATTCTTCCACAGTAAGCTTATATTTTGTTTCAACAGATTGCCTAGTCCTATGTGAAGAAATTAAAATGAATTTCCTTTTATAATCATACACCTTATATATTAAGTATTAATAATACCTAGTTCGCTGCTTATTGTTCAAAAGTTGTTGTGCAACACTAGCACATTTTTCAGCATCTTGCACGGCAGTTGTTAGAGCTGTTAACAACTCACTTTCTGGAAACTTTTTACTTTCTGCTTCATTTAAAAGTTCTTTTAATTCATTAAGATCAATTTTATCACTTTTTTTGTCAGGGTCCATTGCCTCTTTTACTTTTGTTACCCATGAGTCAAATGACTCTGCCTTTAATTTTAACTTTTGTAACATAATTGGTAATTCGTCTAAAGTATAGCGATAACGTAATGTGTGCTTTTCTGGTGGACAATCACAAAGTTCTGTGAAATGTCTTAAGCAAACTAATTGGGAACTTTGACATGAACATGTAACTGCACTCAAAAAACAAGTTGTCTTGCACACTTCACACTGCCTCTCATCATCTGGTAAAAGTTCAAATGCTTCACGTTCTGCTTCTGTTACACCCTAAAATGCATCATTTCCAATGTAAGAATCATTTGTTTAATAACTTTATTCCTGCATAATTAACAAAAAGTATACATAAAATGAAACTATTAATGAAACACATGTATCCATCTGTGGAAAAATTTAGCTTTGAACGGAAAACATTTAACAAATGCATAATTTGTTTAAAACTATCGCTGTTGTTTTTCGATAAAACCAAAAGGAAAACTGTAAAAGTTTTTGAAACAACACAAAAAACATAATGTTTGTTTAGCATCATGGCAAAGCTTTGAAAACATAACCTCTATTCACTAATAGGAGTTATATAATCAAAATCAGAAACACACCAAATAAGTATAAACGAACGAAGATTCATAACTAAAGAACAAGCGCGCAGAAATTATCTCCACGAGATCAAATACAGGCTAACCAGAAATAACGAAATATATAAAGACATTAATAAGGATTATAACGTGGATGGTGGAACTCTACTACGATATCCAATGGTTGGTAATTCAGCCGCACACACATCTTTCACCGCGTGTGTCCGCATGGCTACGAATGTATGAGTTTGCCGACGTGTGCGTGCGGCGTTGTATGAGTGAATTGGTGAGAGAATGCCTCAACATACTATACTGTTTGACCTAAATATATTAGGCTTTGCATTCAGAATTATAACCTCTTCTGCGTTTGGAGGCAAGATTTAAACATTAAAAAAATACCGCATACATTTTCAATTACTTCGATTAACTTTTTATGTTTCAGTTAAAAATAAAATGAAACGCTGAAGTTAATATACAAAATTATATGTCTAGAAATTCTTTCAAAAATATACTTTATTGAACACATAATGATGGAAAATGAAATATTGCATTATAAAAATGTGTGTGTGTACTCACCCATTCCAATAAGTTTTTTCGTAATTTTTTCTCGTCGTCCACCATTTGAAGCATATCATGATAAGTTGCGGTTGCGATTCCGATGTCTAATGAATCCGGATCCAACGACATTTTGCATACTAATTCATCGTGAGAAAATACACAAAATCGTCTTAAATTCGAATAATGCGATATGCATTCCCGTCCAATTTTGAGCTATTGAAACACACAACAATGTCTATAAAACATACGATATAGAAAGATGTCAATAACAAAACTTTAAAATGGCAGTATACCCAATCAGCAGGTGCAAAATTCACCGCTTCAGCAAAGTTATACCCCTGATTAAAGCCAGCGTGGTACGCTCGTGGAAACGTCACCACGAATTCACCCGCGTGTTGATCAGTTCTGTACACTGGAACACCTAATAATCAAAAATCAAGAAACTCAGTAACAGATATTTAACGAGATACAAGAATTACAAGTAATCCCATATTACCTTCATTTGTTAATATATTAGGATTCATAATAGTTACTAATTGATGAAGCAAATCTGGCTGACTGTGAAATAATTCTGGTGCAGCAGATTTCATTGATTGTTCAAACCGTTCTGCCTGAGAGCCTGGTACACCATACCATGTTTTTGGCTCTCCCCAGTGCAGATAATTAATTGAATAACTCCAATGATCCTCATTATGCCAACAAAATGTCGCGAAACACATCCCAACGTACATCCATGGTACCTTCATACCACTAATGTCCGCGTTAATATGTCCTAGGACGCTACTACGTAAAACCGGTAAATTATTCAAATTCCATGAAGATTCAGCATACTCCTGATCACACGTAAATAAATTAACACTCGTTTTCGTTGGAAATCCAGATCCATGATCCATAGTGTGTAAATCTGCTCCGTATTCAACAGTTACATCTTCATCAATTGAAGAGACTATTCGCCAAAATTCTTTTTCCACCAAAGATGTTGGTACCATCTATAAGAAAGTAAGTCAATTTAAACATTATCCAATTTCTCATTTTCATTATTTTAGTATCAAATGCAACCACAAAAACGTACATGTACAGGCATGTTAAAATAATCACTCTTGAATTGATCAGCCATTTCTCCAAATTGTTGAAGAGTATATTCCCTTTGAGCTTGCTCAAACCCAAATGCTTCCATTGGCTTTGAAACTTCTTCAGCAACACATTTGGGACACCGCCAATCACCTTTTGGTATTTCTGTTAATGGTGGCATAAGACAGAAAGTGTGATAACTATCATCACATCCATCACACAAAAGCATACTCTCCTCATTGTCACCTCGTCCACAATTGTGACATATATATTTTGCCAACTAAAAAAAATATACACATCAGCTGAGAAAATACTTCGTACAAAGTAATAATCACAATGAAACCAGACTTACAGGATCAAATTCATAAACAAGCTTTACACCTCTGGTTTTATTTGATTTCTTTCCTTCTTTGGTATTGAATCCAGCCATTTTTGGACCAGGTCCATAAAACTGTAATTTTTTAAGCTCTTTGCTATTGTCATCAAAACTCTTACTTCTAAGTCCATCTTTAAAATCAGTATCAGAATCACATTCCTCTTTACAATCCTCCTGTTTAATAGATACTTCTTGCTTTTCCTCTTGACCACTGAACCTCTTCGAACGGCGTGAAAATTTCTCAGCTGGTGGTTTAATTTGCTGTCTTGATATAATTCCATGTGGTTTATAGTCTCTATCCTTTTTCTCAGTTGCATTGGAATCTGGTTCAATTTTCTATAAAATACAATGTATGCTAAACAACATTTCCAACAATCTATTAAGAATATTATCATTCCTATAAATAACTTACAATGTCTGTTAATATTTTTCCCTGTTTAAAAACGTCAAATGGATATAAAATTCGTTCATAATGATTCTTTAGAATGCTTCCAACACTACGGCCAGAAGGATAACCCAATTTGTTAGCAATTTTTGCCCACCTCCTCTCTTTTGTCACTGTTTCAATTCCACCTATAGATAACAGTATCAGTATATCAATGCTCATATCAACAAGTTTTTACACCATAACTTTAACAATGATGTACATAGTGGAGACAAACCTTCGTCAGTAACTATCTTATGCAGAGAATATAAATCAAGAGCTTTGCGTTCCACAAGGGGAATTTTTAATGAAGAACCTTGAAGCTCCCAGAATTTTGCAATTTGGTCCAAGAAATTCAGTTTTATTCTTGTCTTCGCTTCTAGTTCATTTAATCTTTGTATTCTTGGGACAAATTTGAATTTATCAACATCAACAGCAAATGGGGGCTGCCAGTTCTAGAAGAAGAAAGAACAAGTTATTGATCATTATGTTACTATACAACATATGAACAACAGAGAGTACTATATGAAACCTGAACATTACTTCCAAATATTTATAAACAATAAACAAATGTAAGTATTGGTAGCTTTTATTTATGACAAATTAATACCATAATATTTGAAAATTATCGAAAATTACGTACATATAGAAGGAGCTAATAATAGTAACATTATTTTCAGATATTTAATTACAAAATTATATATGTATTTTAGGAGTTGCACAACATTATTTCACTTTCAATGAAGTTCGAATGTGGGGTAATACTTCCAGGTCTTCGGATGAGTCGATTAATATAATAAAATAAGGATTTAAACGCATGGTGTGTCGAGGATTTTTTAAATATTTATGTAACATGAAAAAGGAGATCTGCTGTTATTTTATTACAGCGAAAATTCATCAACTGAAATATATATTCCTAAATAATCGATAAGTGCCTTCGTAACTTCATCTCTATCATGACGCAACACCATTATAGGGTCAGTCGAACCTTTTTTTTTTACGAGAACGTGGTAGAAAATGCATACGGAACTACGGTCCAAATAAAAACGTAGATCATGTCTTTTCTCCAAATAATATGTGTTTCTGTGCATTTGGCCATACGGAGAAAAAATGAATAACAAAATGTGCCGTTAAAATGATTTACATTCGGTACGATGGAACTAATGTATAAAGCTCAAGAAAATAAACGGCGCAAAGATTTTCTCCATATACGACGCCCATTTAATGCCGTGACCAGAGTTATTTCCGTAATGGCGTCATCCCGTTACAAAATATAAATTTTTTCAATGAATAATAGATATCTAATAAAAGATCGACACCGCCAGAACGATTCAAAATATAAATAAACTATTAACGTTGTCGTGCGAAAGAATCGCAATTGTTTTAACGAAAATCAATCCCGGCAAAAGCTGAGAAAAGTGGTTCGCAGGGAGGAAAATGTTAACAGCCGTAAACACGATAAATCTATTGTCGTTAAAGTGACAAAAAACGTGTTATTAATTTATGGAGGCACATTAATATTTTTCACCTTATACTTTGCACGATAAACCTATTCAGAATTCACAACATGTTTAACTTGTTAAAGTAAAAGGTGGAAAAATATGTTTAAAAATCTGAAAACTGATTTAATGTGTTCATATTCATAAGAATAAAATTTTCACGGATATCTCTGGTGCAACATTCATAGCTTAAGTGATCATGTCTTGTAATTTTTGTAATGTTATTTAACACGTTCAAATGATTTATGATTTGACTTTTAAAATTGAATAAAAACTGCTGGTAAATTGTAAAATACCATTTGAAAAATTACTTAGCAAAACAAGATATGAGTTAAGAACATCAAATTTTTCAGCATTTATTTTATGCAATCTTTCTCAGATTACTATTTGAATACATTTTTCACAATTACGCAATTTCCAACGTTTACATAAAAAAAAAGATTTACGTTCATTTAACGTGTTTTACATTACATCTCCCGTAATATCTTGAAAATCATTAGCGTTAATTCTGATCCACTATTGCTTTGTCCTTCGTAATTAAGATACCTGTGTCAACGTTAATTTTATATTGTAAAATCTTTATTCTCCATACATGTGAAAACAAAATGGTGGCTCAAATCGATTCTAACGATGATACAAAAGAATAATTAATAAAATGTAGATTACTAAAGTAAATATTTTGTAAGAGTTCGAAAAATTCCGACATGTATGTTTAAAGAAAAAAAAAAGTGTACCGATTCTGCTACCTCTTACTCAAAACGTACAACCGAAAAAAAATTTCAACATATTTTTAAAAATATGGAATAATTTTCCTGTAAAATTTACTGTACAACGCTACACGGAATCAGAAATATTTATTTGTACAAAAACCTTCTGTTATTTGTATTTTTAGATGAAATAAACTTCTGAGAAAATATTAAATGATTCCCATATTTGTGATGTTACGATATCAGAACCGTATCAGAAAGATTGTTGGTCACTAACGCTGATCTTTTTTTTCGGCATTTTCTCAATCGATGTCGTGGGACATCAATCTGATTTTCCGTAACATTTCGACAGAATTTTACTAAGGTGACATTGTTTCGATTGTCTCAGCCATTTTACATAGCGTACCTCCTAGCTATAACGATATTAATGTCGCAATGAGACGAATACCTCTAACGTACTTCATTTCAGTTTTTTTATAAACTTATTGTTTAACAATTTTCTCATTTGCAACTATAATGTCCTGATTAAGAACGATATCGATGCACCATAATCTTGATACAAATCTGATCGATGCACATCAAATTTGTTCAAGATAAAACATTTTGGTAATTTCTTCCCTTTTGATCACATTATCTTTCGTTTCGTGTCGACAGAAATGTTGCGAGTTTTACCAGACCTTAACGTTTCAGAATTAACGCAAAACAAGATAACTCCTATTGTCCCCCTACAAGTATGTTATCCTAAGAAATCGATGTTATTTCCTAATTAATTTTCGTTTTGAAGCATATATTACGTAGAAACTCGTTTATTTTGTGATGTCACGACTGTGATGCTCGTACGGAGCGTCATAGTGCGTAAACGAGGTCGTGCGTGTATATCTTGCACGTTCGTGAATCACAAAAGGGAAAAAAAAGTACAAAATTATCCATTCGGATTTGTCTGGCATTAAACGAGGAACAAGGAAGATTCGATTCGATGTGTAAGCGTCCTTCCCTACGACAACGGAAGGAAAGAGAAAGCAGCAGGAGAGAAAGAGATTGATGTGCTTCGATGTCGGAAAGAAAGATTTACTCACAGGCGGCGGTTTGATCTTACAAATGCCAGACTTCTCCGCGATCGGTCGTATTTTTGCGATGTAGCTAAGAGGGTCGTGAAACTCTTCGATACTTGGTTCGAAGACCGGCGCCTCTGGCGGTATGATGAACTCGAAGTCCGAATCACCACGATCACAAGCCATGTCTTGAGTGCAATGATAAGTCCCGAAAAAATCCTCACAACCGAAGTTCCTGTCGAACCTCGATACCATGACTTGAATGCTCAACACAGCTTGGATGTGGATAGGTGGCCCACAACGCACCTAACGCGGGTGAGCACCTCGCGTCAGGTTTGGCACCGTTACTCAGTCACCGGCTGTGAGTATCTGTTTGGAAATATACTTTGATAAAACATTTTAATAAACTGCATTTGTGTAATTAGTATGAAGCAGTTGACAATGTACGCGATAGCCACGAAACACACGGTACACAACATTCACGCTATCACGCGGAGCCTCGCACACGAGCAACTGTCGTATTCCTTGTTTCATATACCTCTTCTTCCCTTGTATCTATTTGATTATACTGCAACAGTGGCGCCACCATACACCATAGAATATGTCAGTACGTTTTTCATCAATGCTGTAAGTTTTATTTTTTTACTTTGTTTGTTTTTTTATAGGAAGTTCGTAGAACAGATGTGAATACAAAAGGATATTATTTATATAAGAAGCTCTTAGCAACTTATATAATAAATATAACTAATAGTGATATTTTTAACTATAAAATTTGTTGAAATTGTAAGCAACATGTAAGCTGAAATGTTGGGAATAATAAACGATGAATAAAAATAAAAATTCCCTATAAAATATTAGATTTAACTGTCATTATATAATTAAGGTTGTAATAATTCTTATACTTAATTGACAGATGTTAAATAATAAATCCCATCTATTTTGCATAACTATATTAATTATAAAATGTAAGTTTTTAGTGAATTTATCAATTGACGAATACATTTTTTGAAACGATAAACGTGTATTATAATATCGTAATGCAATTTATCCACTATAATTTTAATGATACTGCATAGATTATCAATATAAACTTGTATAATATCTATTTTAAAATTCAAATATTAACACAAATCTCCAGTATTTAAATTCACCGCGCCGATTATTTACGTCGGGGGGCCAATCAATATCTAGCCAGTTGACGAATACACTACTTCACTACTCATAGTTTGTGTCTTCAGATTGATTCTAGAAGAAGAGAATTATGTAAGTATCATGACTTTTTAAAATAAGTAGATTTTAAAATTTATTTTTAGTTGATTCAACAATTACTGTTACTTAAATGGGTTAAATGTTTTGTTTAGTCCACTAAAAGTGTGTTGATTACATGTCATAACATTATTTGGTTTTTGTTTGTTGGTTATGTTAAAGCTTTGATAGAGCAAAGTTTTTTCCAGTACACAATCAAAATGGGAATGAAATTTGGAAACCTTTCTAAACTTACTGGCATCACATACTTCCGGCTTAGCCCTCATGAACAGAATCCTTTTACTGGAATGATCAAAGATACTGCAGGTACTTTTGGACGCAGCAGTGGAAGATTTCTAACCCGTGGTTTTCCCAGTAAGTGTCATTTTATAATTATTAATCATTTATTATGATTTTATATAAACACATTAGAAATTTAACCAAATAACTATGTTAGTTAGCATATTTCATGTTACACTTAATGGAGTGTTTCTTAAAGTATTGATTAAGTCTTACGTATTTCCTTTATTTTTTAGTATTTATGATTACTTACCTAATAATGGTATGGGCGGATGAAACAAATCACACAATTAGCCGCAAACCTAAATAAACTTATTTTCAATTGTAGACATATTTAAAGCATTGTATATAAAGTAAAAACTTGAAATAAAATGTGAAACATTATATAAGAAGTTGTGTTTTATTTTGTTTAGTTATGTATAATTAATATCCTTTTATACATATTTACAGCAACTATTATAAAATACCTGAAAATTATACTATAAAGGTATGTATGTAAATATTTAAAGTTTAATATTATTTATTTACTAATTTAATTAAATTTTCATATATCATGTCAACCAATAGCATCATAATATTTTTTTACTGTACTCAGTTTTCTTTAGTTTCTTTTCTTTCATTAATTTGGCAATGATATTTTTTTTATATTTTTCTATGATTGTACAGTTACAATATCAATTAATTTTGATTGCGCATTGCTTTGAACCGATTATTTCTCAATTAGAATAATTTTCCTCCTTTTCCCTATTATTTCGACTTTAGTATACTTCTATTTCAACGTGTCACAATTATTTGATTCCGTTAGATCTGAGCGCCATATTCCACAAGTGTGTTTCGACCAATGAGAGAGCTTGACATCAGGAATGCACCTGGACAAAGCAGGTAAGAAGCGGTCAGGTAAAGAGCAATCAGGTAGTCGTTCAGGTATTTTCAGTCGAGCATGAGCGGCACGTAGCTCTCTGCCAAAAAGCTTTCCCTCCTTCTCTTTCTCTCTTTTTTCCCTCTTTTGGTGTGTGCTGATTGTGAGAAATTTGTAAATAGGTAAGTAAAACAGAAAAAGAAAAAACAGAGTGAAACAGTTTCGTTCGCGTTCATGCCGCGCGAGTTGTGATTTCTCGATGTCCGCTTGTTCCGTACGGGTCCTGAACTACGAAGCAGAAATCCAACGGACTCGGTGAAACGCTGCTGTCAAGGTATTTATGGAAATGATTTCTGGACTGGAGTCATTGTACCGAGTACACCGACATGGATTTCTCCCGAGAGAATCGTCTGTCGCGGTCACACCTGTTGCTCTACGTCTCTGATGATAATCAACGCACGAACACATATCTATGTATATAGTCCATACCTGGTTATGGTAACGGATTTCTATCAGAAAAGTCTCAGTATCGACAACGTGTACTCTGATCTTCTGTAATTAACATACATATGTGTATGTACTCAGTAATTGAAATGAAAAACAAAAAAGAATGCATGGTCGGAGTACTCGGTGACAAATTTCAGGAAGAATTTTCCTTACCACTTCATCGTAACGTAAGGCTTCGTAATTATATCGATAAGCTTCATTTTGATTGCTAGATTTGTAACGCTCGGAGGGAAATATAACGTACGATTCTTTCACGACGTCAACTACACAAAACGTCGTGTGAAACCTTTAACATCTTGATTCATAGTATCGTATACATCGTATATAGGTACCTTGGTCGATCGTAAATCAATTGCACATTTTTATCGCATTATCACTACCATAATGATTCATTCATCACAGTGTTTTGGAATTCATTTCCTCCTTCGATCAATTCGCTTCGACTGTTTTGACGCGTTTCTGCTACACTTTCTGACACTTAACCTAACTTTTTTTTCCCTGTAGTACCTTTTATACGCGCGTAGCGTATCTAAATATAGAAATCACGTCGAAGAAGTCTAACCCGTGTAAAAGTAGTGGGATCGATGATTATGGAAATGAGAAAGAACAGTGAATGTGTTCTTTTTTTCTTGGTCGTTTTGTAAGGAGGTTCCCCGCCCATGACATTTCCAATAGACATTCTCCCGATCCCAGCAAACACCGCGTTGTTTATCGTTAATCGATAACGCGTTCGAGTTTTAAAAGCGATTGTCTTGAACGAAATCACGCCGTATTAAATTACATTCGTACAGCGTAGAACTTCTTATCGATGAGATAGTCGATACTTGGATGCAATTACGCGGGCTATTTCGCAAGTGTTTATGGTACTTATTTTTTTTGTTAATTGTCAATAAAACAGCCGTGTAATTTACTCCGATACCCTCTCGTCGTATAGTTTTTACTTCGATCGTTCAGATTTGCAATTATAACTGTATCCGTTTATAAATTGTACAAAGATTAATGAAATTGAAGCGATATCTTAAGATTTGAAATTTTCTAACGATAGGCATACGAAGCATTTAGAACGAAGACGCTGATAGCTGCGGGAATGTATGGCAATCACCTGTAATTCACGCCTACGAAATGCCTACGTAGTTCCCCATTATGATTGCCGTGACATAAATTGCAAATATTTACCGTACTCCGCGTGCATCGATATTGCATCGAACGACCTTCGATATCCTGGTGAGCAAAGTGCGCCGTACAATTTTTTTGCTAACTCGCGCGACTAAAAATCTTACGGCCATCTTGCAAATGTAAAGTAACAATAATCGTGCAATATTTCAATTGAGAATAAATTTGTTATCGCGTCCGAACGTTTGTAAGAAGTTTCACGGATGGAAATTTTATTGTTTCCCGCGCGCGAAATTTATTATGAAACGACAATCGAATAAAATTGTATACAATTAAAATTATCGGCTTCGTCTTCTCTTCCTTTTTTGAAATTTTATTACACTTGTACGTGGACGTAGTAATGCAAAAATAATGGACTTGTTTTGCAAACAATTCACTTCGTGATTATAATATATCGATAAGAGATAATCGAGTTTTAATCTCGAAACGGATACAAGTTGGCCGGACTTATCTGAAAAATTGTAAGGCAATTGAGGGTGGATTTTGAGGAAACTTTTAAAACTTGATGTATTTGTGTATTATGCATATGAGATACGGCTGGACTGTTAAAGGGTTAATTTAGCCGAAACGGTGGGTGCGAAACGGGCGAAAAGTTCAATCGATCGGTCCATTCACCGCGAAACTTGTTCGCGATCGGCGGATCAGTAGGTATGCGAGTCGTATTGGCAACTTTCTTTCCACTTTTTCAATGCTCGCACTGCTATCCATCCGTGATATGTTTACTTTCAACAGGCGTTTACCTTTCGTGTCCCCTTACCCTTCGCCGGAACAGGTATTTTCTGAAAAGCTACGACCTGTCGGCGATCTCGAACTAATTAATTGTCAACTCAATATTTGGATACTTAACAAATTTTCAAACACTAGAGATTAAGTTATCTACTTTTCTATAAATAACAGATTTCATGGATATGTTAACATCGTAGTCTATTAATGTATCTGTTTCGATTCCATTAAAGATATCCGAGATAAAGGGACTCAGGCGATCGCGTAATTATTTTAAACGATACGTCTATTTATTAGACACGAACGATGACCAGTTGAATATCCATATCTATTAAGATAATCAATACGTTTCTGTAGTTTTAATCGCGTGTTTTTGCTACTTCGTCGGGGTTCGATAATTTTCTAATGCCTTTAAGCTGAAAATTGAAAACATTGTACGGACGCGTGCATACAATATAATTCATAGGATCATGAAAGGAACTTAATCACTTCTTAAGGGTGAACAACCTTGAAGGATGTACAGGATATTCCACGCACCGGCGGCCGAGGGGAATGCGAGCAAAGTGTTTGTTGCCTTTTATTATTGTAAATCTCGGAGATGAGGCTTTACGACGTTCCTTGTAAACCACCTTGCAACGGGCTACGATTACGTTAACGATCGCATAAATTTCAACCCCTTTTCGCGCCAGAACGTAGCAACACGTGTTACACGTGTATTAAAACAAACAAAAAAATTCTCTCAAAATAAATGAACATCGAGTAATTATATTATCGTAAAACTCAAGATGGTACTTAATTTTCTATATCCAATTAATGAACCTTTAATAAAGGGAATTATTTGGAGCTTGAAATTTGAGTAAACACACGGTATGGGGTTGATAGAATTTCGATGGTCGGCGTTAATTTCTTTGCATCGCTTTTGTAGAAACAGGCTTTTATCGAGGCGGCTACACCTTCGAGAATTTGCAGCAGGTATGCAACGAGAGATGCGATTACCGGGCGCGCAACTATGCAACCGAGAAAACACGAGAATGCCAGACTTTCCGTCCCTTTCCCGTGTCATTTAGACTTTGCGGCCACGAATCTGTGCATACCTTTAAATTCATTGTATAATTTCCTTCCATTAGTGCAATCCATTCTTAAATCTTTGAAAAAATAATTTCTTCACAAATATTTTGAATTTCAAGACTCGATTACGTTTGATGAAAAATCTCCACCACGTATATTCAGCATGAAACGTCGCTTCTTCTATCGTAGAATGTCCATGCTGGACGACGACGATGAAGAAGGCATCGTAAGGTTGAATGCCGTTTCTGTCAAGTACGGTCAAGGACGGTGGTTACTTCAGTGCATTCCCCGGATGAATTTTTCTCCTCGAGGCGTGTCCGCATCCATAAGCAATTATACTGTTTTATGTTTGTCGTTCCCTCGTAAATATCTATGTCACGTTGCCGCAACCCCTCTTCGGGTTCCTTCTTGTTTCCTTCCGTCGTGTCCTATCCGCTCGTCGTCCGACACGTAATCGAATTCCGTACGGCTCGTTCGATTGTACGCAAAAAAGGACCGATCCAAGGACCATTTGCATAATTTGATCCTGGGCTTCGCGACCAAAGGGGCTCTAGCTTGATAAGAATTTCCATTTCCGTCGTTGCGTTTCAGTGAAATTGTGGAATAGTCGGGGTCCCGCTATCTTCGGTCCTGATGAACGGTCGTTAACGGTGTAAATGTATACTTCACTTTCTACTTCTCGGACTGTGTGTATCCAAACGGTATCCGATTTTTACGAAACACAGCTGCCGCTTGGTTTATTTGTTTATTTCACGGGAAATGGATCTTTAACACCTTCGAGGACGGAGGACTCTTAATCTTGGCACGGTACACGCACAGAAGATTGTTTAGTCTATTGAGTATTTTGAGTATATTGAGTATTTTAGGTACCATATTGAGTACAGTTACCATTATTTATACAAAGTATATAATTGAGTAATTATAATTATCTAGGATCCAGAGAAATTGTCCTCGTAGGTAACCGAAGATTTTCACCTCGAATCGACGAGAAACATTGCTATTTTTCGCCATAAATAGCCGCTCCGTTCGAAGTAAGCAGAAATCTGGAATTCAAAGAGTCGCCGAGGAATTCTTCAGCTCCTCGGTCTTGAAATGCATTCAGCGACTTCAATCTCAGGCCGTATGAACGAAGCCCACTCACCTTCCTTCCTTTTCCCTTCCCTTTTCACCGTGATTACTGTTAGGTCGCTGTTATGACATTTTCAGCACGCAGCTGCAACTAACTCAGCTCCTTCCTTTTAACCCTTTCCTTATCACATCCGCAAACATATATATACCTCAAAGAACACACATGTACTTCCTTAAATATTAATTTCGAAATTTCATAAATCCTTCCACAAATTACGAAATTCTTGCGTATAAGTTGTTGTGTATACAAATTGTTAATGCATAAATATTATTGATAACATGCTGGACCGTAAAGGGGGTCAAATCAGGCACGAGGCCACAGGTATTCGAGTAATTCGATCGTGGCATTATGGAACGCCATAGATCTTTATGGGGGCCACGATGTCGCGGTCTAACTAGGCTCGTAGAACGAGGACGGCTACTTAGCGGGACAATTTCGTCTGAAATGTGTATGATTTTACGTGTCGGTGGATTTGGATCGCGGCACTGTATCGGTTAATGGCGTTGCGTAACGTTTACCGATACGTGACTCGATAAAAATGGATTGTATCATCGAACGGTGGGAACGGTTGCCGGGTTCCCTTGAGATCGTGAGCCTGGCCGCTATCTTCTACGATTATTTTCTTCCTCTACAATCGCGTATCTTTTCTTTACACGTTGAATGAAGTCAATAGGATCTACTGACAATCGGCACGACGATTGTTTCGTACGCTGCCTCCGAGCGTTGAATGGTTTTGCCTTTTAATTGCATTCTTCTTTCAGGTGAATGTTACTCGTAGTCGTACACTCCTGTTTATATCAATCTTGCAATTTTACTCAGAATTTATCTCACGTCAGCATTATTTCGTAATTGGACAAAATAAACGATGTTGCTGGTATTAGATTAATAGTTCAAAGTAGCAATTTGAATTAGTCTTAATAATTAAAATTTCAATATGCCAACGAGTTAAGAATTCGATTCTTACAAAACGGTGACTCGCTTTTGCTCAATCTTGTACCCAAGTAAAACATCATATTGCGACAGGGCAATCGTTGCCATTCGTATGAAACGTTGCATCTGATACGAGCGCGTAACAATGCCTTCTCCGTTATGCGGATTCCCAAGCCTGCCTAATCTCCGCGGCACGGTGAAAGCATTCACTTTGGACGAAAAAACGTGTACACTCGTGTGCAACGTACACTTTCCTCGGATAAGAGGAAGTAGTCAGGATGAATTGTCCCATCAATCACTTTATTTGTGCTCTTTACGTGCGGGAACTGCAGGTTCCTAGCTAGGCTCTCCCTGCGCTGCACCTTTCAGTAGCAATTCAAAATTCAACCATTCCATGAAAGATAGACGATTATTACAATTTTTGTCTGTTGGTGTTTTCGATAACTCAGATAATTAATTAGTACAGTTTCTAATTAGACAAACGAAAGGATCCAGCAGGACGTTAAAGATCGCTGTAATTCAGTGAACAAGGTGTCGATCAAGGGAAGCCAAGTGTACTACCGAAACCTTCTCCGTGTCCGGATTTCGAATATTAATTACGCTCGTGCCGCTTTTACCGTGCTTTAATTGCGCGACATACAAACCGGAAAGACCGGGACTCGGGTCTGGATCTTTCGTTAACTGCTCCTTCAATCGATTGACCGGTTTATTGATAACTTCCTTTTGGTCCAGTTTAATATATATTTGCTGACTGTAACTTGCTTAATCAACGAATACATAAACGTGTGAACCGGAGTAGGTATATCAGGTAGACTGTACAACATGGCGCGGATATAATTGGCCTAAAATCCTTTTGGGTTCGTATAATTTTTTAATTACAAGGGTTTTATACAAGGTGTCCCAGAAATAGTGTAAGAACCGGAAATGGGGGGTAGCTGAGACGATTCCGAACGACAGTTATTAAATATACGATTAAAGTATCCCAAAAACCATTGGACTAATTGAATTCTAGCTTCGTAGGCTTGGCTTAGAGACACAGATCTTATCGATGCACTTTACGAAGGAATCGCACCGTTAAACCCGCATATATGCGAGATACTAGTTGACACCTGGCGAAGACACCTGCCCGTATAAATACGAAAGTAACGAGGCGACGAATCGTATAAGTTTCTCTTGGAGCAAATTCAGAATTTCACATTCCTCCGCACATAACTATGCAAAAAACCAGTTGTTTTCGTGGTTTCTCACGTTTCTCGATGGTGAATGGCGAAAAAAGAAGGAACCTCGAGATGCTTGATACACCACGGAGGCGATTAGAGAGGAACATGAAATTCTCCAATCAATCTTCTTTTCTTTACAGTCAATACATTGAAATTATTTGTTCATATTCTTATTTCACAAAAAATAAGTGCTTTCCGACTGCATTAATTATAATTACAATTAAAATTAAAATTGAGTTGTAATCAAAATTTGAAAGGTCACATCTGAACTATAATAATAAAATAAAGTAAAACATAACCCCAGACCGTGCTCATTAATTATACATTACACAACTATCGAAATTATAAAGGAAATTAAGGCGCTCATAGTATTGGAAAGCAAACGCGATAACGATTGCTGCTCGATTCTTTGGCGGACACGCGACTGAACGCACGTTTTCAGTAAAAGCGTTCGGCAACGAGCAATATTTATCGGCCCATTGTGGCATCTCACCTTCGTACGACGAAGTTCGATAGGTTGGAAGGCACGCGAAAGGAATTCTCGACATGTCTGGTGAGCGAATTAGGCTCATTGGAATTTCACTTTGGTTACGGGGCTGGCTTTCGTGCCGCCAAGTATGGTCCCCATGACCCGGTAGCCGGATACGATACGCGACGTGCGAGCATCGCCTGGCTACCTCGTCATTAAGTTATTAAACCCGTACGCTTGGCAAAACTTTATCACATCATTGTACTGGTTCCAGAAGAAAGTGAATCATTATTCCCCGCGGATAGTCGTTGCGGCAATGTTTAATTAAAAATTGGTCCCGGTTCTCTGCGATTATTTTTAATCAATTTGTTCCACATTCTTCCATCAAGATGTCTCATTCGACCAGCCTAAGTTTTTCTTTGTAATCAGAATTATAAGTTTGCAAGTCACTCGCTGTAAGTTACTTTTTTGTTGTTTTGTATGCAACCGGTGACCAAGTCACTCGATGACGGGTGATTATAGTCACCCGTTGTGGAGAACCGTTGCCTTCGATAATGTAGTCATTGTGTTTCACCGATTCGTTCAAGACGGTATGTTAATTGTTTGTTGCAGATAAAAGGCGAAGGTTGATTTGGCCACAATGCCGTACTACAACAGCGGGCACAGTCCTTCCACTTACAACAAAGGTAATAATAACCGGGATGGGGGTTCAACACGTTGACTGTTTTCACTGTGGCAGTCAAAATCCTAAATTTTATCATAGTCCAAAACAAATATATTTAAAAATAAATTAAAGATCGCAAAATTCATTTACAAAGAAAAATTGAAAGATTTGAATGTCCCAAGTGTCATCGCTGACCAGACATCCGCGTTTTCATTATTTCAATTTCCTCATTCGATTAGCACTCCTTTTTCGTTTCTTCTGTCATCGCCGTCAAGGCATCAGCTGACTCATTTGAGTCAGTCGGATCCGCGGTAATCGATTAATTAACGATGCATTTAGATGGGGGATCGAGCGGTCCGTCCAGCACATCCGGCGGCCGAGTCAGCAGCTCTGAGCCAACGTACATGATGGAGCATTTGGCCACGTTCACGGTCACGAAAGAAACCGGTATTGTTTATCCAGCGGACGGTATGCGACGACTTTTGCAGTTGGAGAAGAGTAACGGCATCTGGAGCCAAAAGATGCAGCTCCGTCTAGAACGGAACTGGGTGCTGATCATGGACAACGAGACCGGGGTAAAGATTCCTCTATCCACTGTTACAGGGTGTCTTTGAGATGATCCTCTCAATGAGGAAGAGCTCGAAGGCGATGAAACGGGAAGGAAAAAATTATCTTATCAACGTCACGCTCAACGTGCATATTTAATCAGATAAATTTTACAAGTTTGCACAAGTGATTGACGTATCTCTTGTATCATACTCGTAGTAACGTCGCTGATATCTGCGGTGATATCGCTCGACCTCTTTTATTTCTTATTTCAGTTTATTTGTTAACTTTGTGTTAATGACCAGGCACTTTAATAGTCATTTTTGGCTCGGGAATTAATGGAATTCGATCATTTCATCTATTTATATTTTATCAAGAGAGTCATTAAGTTGTTGCCTAACAAATGGAATTCACGGTATACCTTCTGTTAAAATATTCCTAGAAAAAATGGCGCCATAGGGGAAGTCCTACTGACTAGGGAGGAATATTTCTATAATTCAATTTCCTTCTCCTATATCGCTATTTTTGCTAGGAAATGCTGTCGTGCTAGATAGTGTACCTCAGTATCTTAATCATTGAGAGGCCTTGAAGAACTTAGTTATCTTAACAAGAGTTAAGAAGGTGTATTTCAAAGACACCCTGTATAACCGTGCACCGTAAATGAATGATAAACTGCGAAGTGGAACGTTTGTGAAATTACATTAAGCCGAGAGTTTTGAGGCAATTTCACTTAATGCATCGTTGATAAATTCGTATGCAGGCCGTCATGGAGCGATTCCCAGCCTCGTTGATACAGGAACCGACCGCGTTCACGTCGAGGGACCCGATGGAGATGTATAACAACATTCTCGTCTTCACAGTGGCGGATGACAGCGGTTCCGGTCAACGGGCAGAAATGCATATATTCCAGTGTCAGAGCGTGTCCGCCCAGGATCTCGTCGAGGACCTGAAGATGTTGCAAATGGGTAAATTGGTGCCGGGTGGATCGCCAAGGGGTCCAAGGGGTCGTATACCGCCTCCGCCCACCCTGCCGCCTCCGGAACCGCCCTTGAACGGGGTCAACGTACGCGAACAAGTGTCCGCCTTTAACGCTAACAATGGTACCCGGATTCTTCTACCTCCTCGTTTTGTTTCTCTGTATTATTTCTCTTCTTCATTTTTTTTTCTTCTTTTCCTTTTTTTTTTCTTCGTTGAATATTACATGAGTAAAAGTGGAGTAATCGAATGCGCTTTTATCCTGAAACGCAGCCGACGGCCAGAACGATATATCTCGCGAGGAGAACAACGACGAGGTGTCCTCGACGTCCTCGGAGAAATACGAACGCGACGTGACGATTCTGAACCATTGTTTCGACGACATCGAGAAATTTATCGCCCGGCTTCAGCACGCAGCGGCCGCCTCCAAAGAGCTCGAACGGCGAAGGCGAAACCGGAAGTCGAAGAAGAGGAACCTGGGCGACGGTATGCTGACAATGAGAGCGAAACCGCCTCCCGAGATGGAATTCATCGACATATTCCAGAAGTTCAAGCTCTCGTTCAACCTGCTCGCGAAGCTGAAGGCGCACATCCACGATCCGAACGCGCCCGAGCTGGTGCACTTTCTGTTCACCCCGTTGGCGTTGATCGTGGACGCGTCCCACGACACCAACTACGACCCCAATCTGCCCAGCAAGGTCGTGTCGCCGTTGCTGACCCGCGAGGCGGTGAATCTGTTGATCAACTGCGTGACCAGCAAGGAGACGGAACTGTGGCACTCGTTGGGCGACACTTGGCTGATGCCGCGGGATCAATGGAAGGGTCACGTGCCGCCGTATCATCCGATCTTCATGGACGGTTGGTCGCCCGAGTACCCGATCCCGGAGGACAGGGACCACGATCACCTGGCCTCCCTGTTGAACGCCGACAAACAGAAGAGGGACGAGCTGCCCGAGCAACAGAACGATCCTTACTACAATCATCGCGAGGTGGACGAGTCGCACTACAGCAGCGACTACCTCGAGTACGAGAGCAGGGAGGAGCGCGGGGGTAACGAGTACTTCGAGAGGAATTACGGGCCCAGCTCCGAGCTGTACAGGGAGGAGAGGGTGGTCGAGCAGACGAGGGCGCACAGCGATATATCCGTCGATTCGATCGAGAGAACGCCGAGAGCCGGGGGCATGGAACGGGCGCAGGAAGCCTGGCTGGACGACCTGTTGGCCCGACACGCGAAGATCGTACAAGTCACTTATCCGAGAACGGCGAACAACGACAAGGAGCTGACGGTCGTGCGGGGCGAGTACCTGGAGATCCTCGACGATAGCAGGAAGTGGTGGAAGGCGAGGAATTCCAGAGGGCAAGTGGCGCACGTGCCGCACACAATCGTCACGCCTCACAATCCATCCCATTCCAACGACAATGACGTCTTCAACAATCCTCTGTACACGGGACGGTACCCGAGGCAGGGCCACGGTTATAACTACGAGGTGAGGTGGTTGAACCCTTCCGAATTAACCCTTTCGACTCCATATCTAACTTTCTGTTCAAATTCTGAAGGGGTTAAGGGGGCGGACTAGTCTAAATGCAAGGGTTTGATAAATTAATTATTAAAAAAGAACATGGGGGAGGTCTTAAAAGTATTTTTAATCCCTGTATTTTTATTTAATCCTTTAATTATGAATAATCGCAGGATTCAGAAATCGAGAGAACCAGCACTAGTCCAGGACCGGAAGCCACCCATCGGACGCACGCCATCCCGCCGCCGGCGCCAGCCGATTGGGTGAGAAAAGAGAGACTCGGGAAAAAAGGTGAATTCCGATACTTTTAAGCTATCTAACGGGACAGACGCCTTGCGTAATTTTGTCCGTTGCTTCGAGCGAGATCGATAGAACCACTCTCAAATTGCCGCTGTCGAGAGATTCAAAGTCCAAACCATACGAAAAGGAAAAAGTAGCTTTCAACGGTCCAGATTATTGCAACAGAGCAATAAGCATCGATCGAACATCGATTAACGACAATTAAAAGAGCGCGTCCACGTTGAATCTGAAATCACTGTACGCGTTTCGGGTTCTTATCTAATCGATAACATTCTACGATTCATTAATCTTTTTTTTTTTTCTTCTTTTCACTTTTATCGCTTAACGACAATATTTTTCTACTTGTATATATTATAAATATATAAAGAAGGTATAGGAGAGGTTTAATATCTAGGTCGAATCATCAACAATCGTTATCAAGCTCGTCGTCGAACGCGCAGCTCTTCGTTTTCCAAGTTCTTCGATCGTCATCCAAAGCTTTCTTTTTTTTGTTTTTCTTCTAATTTATAATCGCATTATTGAACGAGCCTCGTGCACACCGATCCAGAAGAACTTTGAAAATCTCCGTCGCGATGAATCGACGCGCACGCTCATTTCCTCGTTTTCCCGTCACGGCTTAGAAATTTATTAGCGATAAGATCTTTATCAAGATACAAGTTTGCGATCAAAAAATAGAATTGCAGTCAAGGCGAACGGAGGAGGTGACATTGTTTCATCCGTCATCGAGAGCGTGAATTTTATTTAGTTACTCTTTTGTTTCTTCTCTTATTATTCTTCTTATTTAAAGATATGTGTAATCAATCGATATTATTTCACGGTTAGTCCGTCAAAGAGCGTTCGAGTATATCTTAATACCGTACCTTTTTATAATAGCGACCATAGGGACCAATACCATTATTTTTTTATATTTATCGACTAACCAAATCTTAGTATATATATAGAGAGAGAGAGATACATATGTATACTTTTAACAAAAGAAGAAAACGATATGTATAGTTTTAATTATCCGAAATGTTTGTAAAAGCGTCGATTGTGAAAACCATCGAATACAAATTTGTGTCCGTCCATTATTATTAGTTGTATGCAAAGATTTTAATCTTTTATGAATTTTTGCTTTTGTTTCAACTTTTCGATGATTCGGTTACCAATCGCTCAATAACGTACAGAAGGCGACAAGTACTCAAGGCCTTGAAGGAAGATTACAATTTCTGCATATACTTAATACCATTGTATTTGGCTTCAGAGAAACGTCGCTTAGATCGAATTAAAGCCGTCGAGTGAATTATCTACGCTTTGCCTACCGGAAGCTTATTAGCCCCCGAACGATGGACCCTGAAGAAAACTAGCAATTTGAAAATTTTGTGTTAAAAAATTGGATTATTTTATAGTTAAAATAGCGTGGTATAGATTTCCAAATCTGGGTCTTATTTGACCCTCTTTTAATGCTCAAAGATTGACTAATGATCAATTAACACTGTAAATGCCACGTTAAATTTATAATTTTATTTTTAGCTTATATTAATTATTAATTTCCAATAAAATAATTGAACCGTGGCACCCAAAGGGTTGACAAACCTTGAAGTAAGGTGCGCTGCGATTAAAAGGAAATAAGAATCGGTCCTAATCTCAGCTCGCTATTAAGTTACAAAACGATATCTTATTTGTTCGAATCGAGGGCGGTAGGTAACGCGAATCGACGATAAGGCGTATTTTGTTCCTTATCAAACGGCTTTAATCGTGATCGCGAATCTTTCTCTTCTGATGCTTGTATGTGTCGTCGCATGTGTTTGTACGCATCAGTGTGAAAAAACTCCAAGGCTTGTACAAACAAAAGGACACACCGACGTTGGATTACATTTCAACGATCGATCCGGCGGCAATTCGGTCTTCCGTCGTTTAGTAAGAACAAAAAACAGGTGAACTTAGATCATTGCTTCCTTGTTTCACGGAAGGTTCGCCCCGTGGGGCGAATCAATGATAAAGTTCCGACGCTAACTAGTCGATCCAAGGAAGTAAAAACAGGAGGGAAACGAACGAAAACGATCGCAGGGGAATTCATTGAACAATTGCTTGCAAATTAGCTAATAAACTATAAGGATACTTAATGAATTAAATAATATAGATTGTATCTGTACTCACTTGTCGAGCGAATCTTTGATTCTTGATCTGTTCTGTGTCCACGGGATGGGGATGTTCGATCCGTCCAGTATTTTTTTTCGTTGCACTGTAATTTATGTACATCACTTGATTAATAAAATATACTCGGTTACTGATCCGTACTCGTCTATTTGCGTTACAGTATCAACTCGTCCTACCTGTAGTTTAAACTGAACCCTTCATCTACCACATATTTCTTTTTTTATTTGTACCTCTCGTCGAGTTAGTCGTCGTTCTTTTGCTTGCTTCAAGTGTGCTTTTAGATGTGATTGTTCGCTGGGGGAGTGTTCGATGTTTCTAGTCTTCAGGAAACAGGAGGGTAAGTTTGTTTAATTGTTTCGTTGATTGTATCTGGCAATTGTGATGGGGTAGAATTGTGGTAGAAAGTAAAAATATAGTACTCCAAATACCACCAAGAACATTAAAATTACTTCCAACCCCAATTTACCCCATCACTGGTCAAAATTAACATTGTTACAAATCGTAGCGACCCTAATTCGCATTTTACAGAAATTTTGATATTACAGACGAGTCTTCCGACGAAACCGCCTCCAACAGCAGCAACAAGGTAATGTTCTCCGTGGAGACCGAGACCCTGAAGAAATCGCTCTCAGTTTACATCAACAAGAACGAGAAACCAAAACGGAACGAATCGACGGAGGTGGTCGAAATTCACCCTCCTCCGTCGAACATAATATCCGAGAAGGTTACACCAACGACACCAACAACCCCGTCGACTCCTCCGCCACCACCGCTACCTCCACCCTTGCACAGTCAAACGTCCGTCTCCTCGACCATTTCGAGCAAGTCGCTAAAGAGTAACCAGCCTATCACCGGTAAAATCAATCAGTATTTTATCTTGGGTTAGATGTTAAGTGAATCTTGTTTTCAGGGTTGCGCACCGAGAAGCAGATGCAGGAGGAGCTGAGACAGGTGTTGATGATCTACCGTGAAAAGAAACAAAATTACAAGGACGAGAACAAAGTTGTCCTGGATAGATACTCCACCCCTAGGGAAGTGCAGAATTGGTTGACCAACAAAGGATTCTCAGAAAGGTATGAAATATAAGTCTAGAAGCTTGAAATTATATTTTTAAGCTATTTTGTGTTTTGGGGTGGTAATTTTCAGAAGACTTAATTTCTAAGAAACATCTTTTTCAGAACTTGCAGGCAACTGAGGGACATGACTGGCACAGAAGTGTTCGAGCTAAGCAGGCGACAGCTGGAACAATACTGTGGAATAGTGGAGGGTGGTAAACTTCACAACGAGATCACCTTGGCGAGGAACGAAAGCGAGGTAAGTTACAAGGGTTGCAATACCTTGAGAAAAGCTTAATCTGTGATATTGAATTTGTAGCAGAAGAGTCCTCGAGTATCGAAACTGAAGCAGATACTGGAGAAGGCTAGACACAAAGCCGAGGAACAATGATGAAACGACCACAAAATACTCCTAAACAATTAGAGACGCTAAATACGAACGATACATATCTTTGTAGTATATGTAACAACGTGGTAGAACGTAATAGTATTAGCGTTTTATTAGATTGATGCAAAAATAATTACAGTTTATCAACTCAAATATCAAAATAAGATTTCTTTAAAAATATCAATGTTATTGAATCTTTAATAATATCGTAATTATTAAATGTATATCAAATATTAAAATAACAAACCGTAATTATGTATCTTTGCATCGATCGAACATTTTACAAACTACTGTGATGATTCGTGAAAAATTCTAGCAATATTATTATACAAATTTGTATTATACGTTTAACATCGAGCTTAAGAATACTTTTTACGACGAGACCCTTCGTGTGATTCCTCTTCGACCCTTTCTGTAAACCATTGGACGTACCGTTTTAATATTGATGTCAGGTTTTTATTTCAAGCAATCACATACATTGTAACAGACATAAATACGTACTCTAGCTGTATCACTTAATTGTATGTCGATAAACTATACATTTCATTTCGAATACTCGACTCGAAGTCACGCGCAACGTGAACACATTGATAATAATCATACGTTTCCTTTCTTCGTTATCAAGCCCTCGCAATAAATGTTCCTTCGAACAACAAATTTCCATACATTGTTTCTGTAAAATTGTAGACATTCGTGTAACAGCGAATTAAAACGATGCAACGTGCGTAATAAACGATATTCAGGAGGCAGACAAAATAATGGAGGCGTTGCAAAAGTTTAATTATCGAAGACATTTAATTCCAATTATTAAGGCTTTTGTTGATTAATTTTCAAATGTAACCATTCATACTACTAGTTTGCACTATTAGTCTAATACTAGCAATATTAATCTATTTATTTTATCTTTTCCTTTACTACTTATTTAATTATATAAAACTTGAAGCGTATTAAGTTAAAAATTTCTATAAATTTGAGAATTTTTAAATTTCGCGGTATTTAATTAATTAATAAATAAAATGCTTTCATTATTTTGTCCAACCCCTGCATATAAGACTCAATAATCTACAATCTGTAAGAAAATGAAAGAACAAACGAGGATTAACGACGCCTCTTCATCGAACCGTTGTTAACAAAACCATTTCCCGGTTTAATCAATCTTCGAGCAGTCTTACGTAATGAAGCTGCGTAATTAACCATTAAAAGAGAGCGACGTTTCGATAAAAAAGAACAAACGAACAATCTAGGATCTAAGACGATGAAAATGATCTCGAATTCTTGCGATCATCCGACAACTTATCGTTCCTAAACCCCCTTCGTGTACAAACTCTTAGAAACGTTTCGTGAAATTTCGTTAAAAAATCTACCTTTTATTATTCTCTCTAAATGCGATCTAAAAAGTCTCGTCACAAAAGTTTATCACGACAATTCAGTTTAAGAATTTTTCAATGCGAAAAAGAGGAAACAATAAAAATTTGGTCGTTTATCGAGCAGCTCAGGCCAAGCTTTCGCTTATTAGTATAATTATCCAATAAAATTCATCTTACACGATACTGAGTAACGTATGCGATGTTTTTTTTTTAACATACTTATGATTATTTATTATGCTTTAGATTATTATTGTTAATATCGTTATCCTTAAACTTGATTACCATTCTTTCGTGTCCATTACTTGTTGGATTTACTTTCACAGACGAGCCATGTCTTTACAGAATTCATCAAACGGATATCTCTTTTTCTCTTTTAAAAGGGAATAAATAAAAAGGACGATTCTTATACAGAGCGTTAAAAGTCGGAATGTAGGATTTACATCAACTGGGGAGATTTATCAAATTTTACGTTCCTCTTGTGTAATATATAGCTTGATCTTTCTCGTGAAATTTCCTAACAACATGTGCGTTCTCGTTAAATGCATCACATTTACTTCCTCTCTCCGTACAGAACCGCTGATTTACAGTTTTCAGCGGTTTATCTTGGTCTGTTTAAGAATTGTGCGTAATACAAGTAATTATTAATCGAGGCACTTCGAAGAAACGAACATTTATCAACCGTTCGAATCGTTTGATAAATATTTATCGCTTCCAAGTACGTTGAAAATAAAAGAACAATCGTTTCATGCTGCATCCGAATTTTCTTTCCCTTTTTGGATTTGAACGATACATTTTTATTATCACGAATTTGAAGATCACTTTATCGTTCGAGCTATTCTAGATCACGCAAAAGTCCTACCGATACAAAAAGATCCAAATAGTTTGTCTAATTTTTATCAGCTCTTCTGACTCACAGGGTTTCTGTGATAATTGAGCCACATGGTGTGCACCGGCCCACGAAATTATTCGTACGGCGTTGCGTTACAAATTTAAACATACACTAGGGAAGTAATCATTGTCGTATAAGATAGTATGTACTTTACAGCAAATATTAATTATTATACAAAAATTGTATATCTCAATGTTACTTTTTTTATACCTAAATTTGTATATTAGGTATAATTTATCGACTACTCTAATTAAAATAAGAATTTTAATTTATTAATTTGCCACCTTAGCACTATTCAAAGTCTTTCTTTTAAATTTTGTACACCAGTCACTGGTGACCCTCATTAAAGTTAATATTGCAATTAGTACTATCCCTTACACCAAAGTTTGAAAGAAAATTAAAATTTGACACGAAACAGTGTCATCGTCGATAAGGTGTTAATTACGTCGTGGCAGTATATTTGATTAATTTCCTCAATTTTAATGAAAGCTTTTATATACTATTCCCTATAAAATAAATACTATTTTATAATTCGTATGCATTTAAACCTCGCTTCACCGAGCCAGTGCACGTTAAATTCATGTAATGTATCACTTCGTGGTTCTTGAAAAATTGTCTGCGAAACAAAGGATTCGACTGCATCGGACCATTAAACTAAGTATAACTTTAATATTTACACTGATTACAATTAACAACTGAGTCGTGTTTTTCCTATTAACTACGATCAAAGAACGTATCGTATATGTATTTGATGCGACCGTGAAACGGAACAGGTGTGTTCGATCGTGGGCTGACACTTAAAACTTAAAACTTAAACTAACGATGCCGGTTTTACAGCTACAATTTACGTTGTATAAAAAACGTGTAACGTCATTAACGCCCATGAGACGGTTGCATGCCGGAGAAGCCTTGATTAAATGAGAACAACGAAACGGCTTCCGCGCCGTAATATGTACACCGGCCATGTAATATTTACGTCATCGCGTGAAGTCGTTGATGAAACCGATGACGATGATCCTTCGTACACCAATGTTATGTAAAATGACATCGTTTACAGAAAGAAAACATAGAAACAAAAGAAAAACCAAAGTCGCAACAATTAACTCGATCAACAATCGTGTAATATACAACCTAATGATCGTGAAGCAAACAATGCGTCCATTAATCTTCGAATACTTCTTCGTAAGGTACTTTGATATCGTGTACAAACGATTTCTGGATAGCAGAAGAGAGTAATATATTTATGCAATAAATATAATTCGCTCGTAAGCTTGACCTTGGAATTTTCCTCGTTATTTAATATCAAATATCATTCTTCTTTATTTTTATTCTACAAATCTATAAAACATCGATCCTTTAGAACACTTTTTGGAGAAACAAAATATATCTCTCACGTCCCGGTCTCGTATACGCAACGATCCTCGTGAAAACTTAAACAAACATACGAAGCGTTCGAAACCGCGCTTTTAAAAACCATTCCTGTAACATCAATTAACTCGTATAAAACAACGAAACAACGTATTGTACAAACAGAACGTATACTGGCGAACGGGCGTGTCCGCGGCGATTAATCGTTTAAAATAAAGGAAAACAAACCTTTCGTCAGGATCTATTGCACGAAGTCGTATTTAACCCGTCGACGAAAATCTTACGGAAACGCAAGGTCCAAGGTCAACGAATTGAAGCGCACGGTATACACAGAGATGCGGCAATGAAGCGATAATGAAGCGAGAAATGATGGCGATACACACGAGAAAATACAAGAACGTACACTCTCTACTGACCGGTGGTTCCCGATTCCTCCTTTGATGGGACAGACCTTGATCGATGGGAATATCAATTGATAAACGAAACAATTTCTCAACATGGATGAAGTGTGTGATTAGCGAACCTGAAAGCTTGGCTGATAACAGAAACGTTCACACGTGAAACAAAATGTGTGAAGAAAATATGGTGGGTATACGAATGTTTTTTTTTTTTTTACGCGAAAATGGGAAGAAGAGGTGACGAGAGAACAGGTACGTCAAGTTCACCTTTCTCTCGACAGAAAATTCCTATATGCAAAGCGGACCTTGATTCTTTGTTTCGTAATAAATTACCAAAAACCTCCCGCACTGCGTCCACCCGGCGGATTGTTCACACGGATGCAGGCTCTTCTTGCTTCCTCTACGTCCTCTGCAACAAGAAAAGTATTATTTTTAATTTCTTTGAAATTATATTAGCAATTAATACCTCTAACGCTATTAGTATAGAAATATTAACAGTTAATAAGTATAAAATATTAATAAAACAAATTGTTTTAGTTCAGTAGTAGTATACAGTGATAATATAATAGTCTTCAGGTTTCGAAGTTAACATCGTCCCATCATTACGGTTCCAGCTACCTACCGCTAATGGAGAAAGTGGAATCCTGCAAATTTCTTTGTCCTTCCAGTCTCGGACCTTTCGACGATGGCGTAACCACCGCAGAGTCCGGTAACGTCGGCAAACAATCAGGCATCTTCACCTTCGGTTTCGGGCTCTCGTGGGTACCGTTCGTCTGATGGCTCTTGGCTAGCGCGGCGGCTTTCGCTTCCTGTTTCGCCTTTGCGATAGCAGCATCCTCTTCGGCGTACTTCTTCGCCTCCGCCTCGGTTCGCGGTACACCGCGTGGTCTCTGAACAAACAATTGATTTTAACACGGCCGGTTAAGAACAGCTATTTGTTGTCCTCTCACCTGTTCTCTCTCCTCGATCATGCTGTACACGTACTCGGCGTGGCAAGGTGCCTCGACGAATTTCCCAAAACCGTGGACGACCTTTAACTCGCACTCGTCCACGCACACTCGTCCCTCGACGATCACGTACTCTGGCACTCCGTGGATTTCCATACCCTGAAGGAAATAGAATCTTGTCGAGTATTTTCTATCAAATATAAGTAACCCCTGTACAACACGGTTCGAGTAATACGCTTCTCGCTCTAACGAATCAGAAGAAGCATTCAATTATTGTATTAGTTTCTCGCACAACGTTGCGTCTTTCACGAACTTAACGACCGTGTTGTACAAGGATTAACTGTACACAACCGCACGGCTAACTGTTCCGTAAGCAAAGGGTTAATCAGCTTCTTTCTCCCGGTCGTGCACGATGAAGCTAATTAAACTTCCTGCGACGGTGATAAATGGAAAATAAATTCTGCGAGGACGAGGACTTTTATTGAGGGTGAACGCAATATCGGCGCGCCTCGTACCTCGAAGATGTTGAAGTCAACGGCCTGAGCGTGAGTCTGAGCGGAAATCGTACGCTTCCTGTCGGGGTCCCAGACAACTATATCAGCGTCTGAACCGACCGCGATCGCTCCCTTCCTCGGGTACAAGTTGAAGATCTTCGCGGCGTTGGTGCTGGTCACCGCGACGAACCTCGTCGGGTCCATTATGCCCGTGTGCACCCCTTTCTCCCAGAGGACGGACATACGGTCCTCGACGCCGTTCACGCCGTTGGGGATCTTCGAGAAATCGTCCTTGCCCAGCGCCTTCTGCTCGGCGTTGAAGGTGCAATTGTCGCTGCCGATTACTTGGAGACCGTCTCTGAAGGGATGACGCGTGGTTCAATATTAATTTGTTAAGTTTGCGATCTACCCTCTAAACACCAAACTTTTTCCTCTTTTATATGGACTTACAGAGGAAAGGGGGTACTTTATGCCCATCAAATAAATACCTGCAATGATTGCTAAAATTTCTATTTCTTGAATAAGATTAATTTTATATTTTATACATTTTAAAATAAGTAGAAATTAAATTTGTCATGGACTGAAATTATTTTATTTCATAAGAAGAGTGATCTGTGATAAGGGGGCTACTTGATAACGATATTAGGTATTTTAGCATAATAAAGAATAAAATTTTCTATGTTTCGAAGATTAAGAACCTAAGGTAATATGATGGATGTAAAGTACCTTGGTTGGTATCGCTAGGATTGATAAATGTTCAATACAACGAATACATGAAGAAGAAGCTGATGAAAGGTTACCTTGACATCTGATAAGCTACAATGACACATTTTTTTTAAACGAAGGATTTGAAATGAAATTCATGTTCATAAACGGTTTAAGGTTGACTGCTGATCGTTCAATGATCTCTTAAACGAATTTTCCTCTGCCCATTTAATTAGCTTTAATAGACCGGCAGCGAGATAAAAGCGACTTCCCACGCGATGCCTATGTAAATTACATTCAGTTAGGCTCGTGTCGCGTGTGCCAATTCGTTCACGGTGTAATTTATCGCCGTCATTTGAATACTCGTGCAACATTATAATACGGGTCGAGCTAAGCCTCCATTCTCGATCCGTTGAATCGTCTCGGACCCGGGCCACGGTTCGTCAATTACTTTTCGTTACATTGCGACGCGTTGATTAGTTCGAACGAAGCACTTGAGGTCCTTGGGAAAAGCACTCGAAAGTAGATAAACATTGAAAATCATCAAATAGGTCGGCTGTTAATAGGCCCTAGTATCACCAGTCATCTCTTCAACACAAGTAAGTACTTGAGACCTTGAGGATCAAAAAGAAGAGCAACACAATTTTTCAATGCGAACGTTGTATCGAAAGGATGTACCTTGAATTCTTTGGCGAATTTTGATAATACTCGAAGCAACATCTACTGTGGTGCTTTGTTAAAAATTTTATAGATAGAGGAACACTTTGACACTTGCAAAATCTTCAAATTTTTATTTTTGATAGTCGACCTAGGCATATTATATTTAATAAACCTTTAAGATTAAACATATTCTGTACAATTAAGGTCCACATCACCTCTGGGATTCCCCTATTCATAAACTTTCCAACGACGTATCGCTTCTTCAAGGCGGACACTGTTTCAAATGCTTTAATACAGGAAACTGTTATTATAAACGATGTTGGATTACTTACTGGGCTAGTTGTTCGATTAGATAAGCGGGTGTCGTGGTATCGGGCCTCAACGGTGGGCTAGTAATGTAACGCCTGGCTTTTTCGATATCTTTCCCGTATTGTTCGCTACCATCGGTACCCACGGCACTCGCCAGAGTTTCTCCGAACAGAACAACACCGTCGAAGCATTTTGTCGACACGACATCCGCGGCTGATTTGCTCGTCAGGGCTGTTACGTACAGCGGACAATTCACCTAAACCGCGACACGTTAGTCCTCTAACTTGTCCAAACATGGATTCTGACTCAATGTGTGATCGCAATCGAAACGAAACTTTAATTACCATGGAGCCAAATAGTGGCTCCAGAAGGCCATCTGAATTTGAAAATTTGAAAATATTATTCTCAATTGCGATCACAGTGTATTCGACCACAGCTTAGACATAATACGTCGAGCAACACTACGTCTACACATCGATGATACAAGAGAATCGTGCCAGCTGTGCAACTCCGATTTCAAACGTAAAAGAAAATAGGGCAAAGGAAAAAAAAAGTAGAGCGAATTGCAGTTAACTATCGGCGTTCATGCACGTGAATTTCGACAGAACTTCTAAATATAATTTCCGGTGCATGCAACTATAATTATACTTTGTTCGCGTGCTACGCTTCAAGACCGATCGTAGATATCCTGAATTCGAAGTAGTCTGACAGACGTCAAATTAACAAAAATCTTATCAATTTTTGTACAAATTTCTTAGCCAGTACAGGTACATTTCTTTACAAGTTTACAGAATCTTCGGTGCAAATTTTGAATAATTATAGAATGCCCTAAAATTAATAGTTCTGCAAGGTCACAGTGCATTTTATAAAATGAAGAAAAGTTTATGATTAATTGCAAATGTAGAGTCTATATAGACCTAGTGATAAGATACCAGCCAAGGTAAACTAATTGGCACCTTACTATTAGCGAGTACTGAACTGTACATTAAATGCATTTCAAACAAAATGTTGCATAAAAATTTCTCCCTTATTTTGGGCAAAATGCACCCATGACTTTACAAAATTATTACCTATGTGAGCTCTATAATTATGCAAATCCTGGATCTTACTATCCGAAGATCTTGCGTTCCTGAACAGTCCAAGAGACTTTGAATTAACATTGAAAATTAAGAAAACTTTGCATAACAGTGCACGCAACATTGATAGAAAGAGAAGGTGATTGTTCAAAACCCTGGATGTCAAAGTCACCCTAAATCAGGCACGTCCAAAGTTCTTCAGCTTCTTCCCTTCAAACAGGTTGCGACAAAAGAGGGTAACCCGTATGTCACACGAGATCTCCCTTTGCCTCAATTTGCTCGAAGGGACACCCCCTGGACCTAAACAAACGTAGCTTCGACTCACTTAGCCAACATATTCAGGATCACGTCAGGTGTATCTGGGTCTGGCCTGAGTGGTGGGCTCAAAACGTGCGCCGCAGCGTGGCTCCAGCATTTGTGCTTGTAGTTCGTACCGTCTGTGCCAATCGTGGCCACCAAGGTCTCGCCGAGGATGCAAACGCCACGCTTGCGAGCGGCTACCAGCTCGTCCGCGGCGCTACGACTCATCACATGCACTACATACAGTGGACAATTCACCTAAGCATGCAGAATTTCGATCGGTTTGTGTCTTCGGCGTAGATCTGTACAACTTCAACGCGTGGTAAAGGTTTTCTTCGCGAAAACAGGAAGGATGGTACGGTAATTTTTAAGGAAGCGAAGAACAGGGGTTGCATCCTCCCTATTCCCACGATTCCTTTTATCGACTCCTCAGGGTCTAATTAAACGATATTAATCATTCGAGTGCTACCAGTGTTTAAAGTATTTTGGTTCAGACTCTTTATTTATTATTGAACCATTGAAGATTCTGAAAAATCGAGTGTGCAACAGTATGCAAATTTGAAAGCTGAATGAAAACTATCTCACTCTCTTCAAACGATACGAACTATTTATTTCGTTTCCTCGCAAGTACCGTATGATTTGCATATTTTCTGCACGCTCCAGCGTACTATAAATGCACGAACATCTTGAATCAAGAATTTCAAGATTATCGAGGCTTTCAAGGAGCAACAAGCAACGTACCACTCGAACGGTTAATTACAAGCAGCCGTCCCATTTCTAGCAAAATAATTTATGCATGAACGAAATAAAATCAACTAAAGTCGCAATAGACATCTTTCACGAGCATATCGATTTTTTAAGCGATGGCGCTAGAAATAGTAAACAAGCATACCGAACAAATACAAAAATCAATTTCTAATAGCGGTTCATCGATTTGCATGACGTGTATATCGAACAAATATTTAGCTTAATTTACCTGACTAGCTATAACAGCGGCTCTGTTCACAGCCTCCGCTTCCACTTCCTCGGGACGCGACATTTCGTGACCTTCCGGCCCGGTAACTCCTGCCGCAAGCAATCGTTTCGTGTTCTGAAACAATTTCCAACGATCCTTCCTATAAATCCTTGGTGAAAACCCGTGTCAGACACCGCGTACCCGGTCCCTATTTTCACCAGACGATGCAACGCCAATTGCGGCAACTGTTATTCAAGGATGACCTAAAATGGTTCCTCTCTTCTTCGATTTAGTGGCATAAACGTATTACAAAATAGTACTTATGTTAGAGAAAAATTTTCCCATTAGACATTAGAAATTACAGGTAATAGAAATAAAATATTGTGGGAATAGGATATAAAATTTGTGGAATTTTTAGTAGCAATCAAAGCGTTAATATGCAACACCCAGTAATTATAAGCAAATCTATACGTTCCTGTTTCCCTTCCAACGATTCTCGTCAATTCATTGTTTCCTTTTGCGCGAAGCCAGAAGAGAGCAGAGCGGCCGGCGCAATAATTCATTGGCCGTTCCAAGGATAACAGTAACCGATACCATAAATCACCAGGGTACATCGTACCTCGGCAATAATATCACCGTTTTCCGCATGAACCATGGCGATCGCGCCCAGCTCCTTGCACGTTTTGAACGCCTCGATCAGTTCCGGATCCCTCAGCATGAACATGTCGCTGTAGGCCATGAACATTTTGAAGCTGTTGACGCCGTGCGAGGTGGCCAACGTAGCCATTTCCTCTTTGACCTGCGACAGAAGGAATTCGTGAACGTGATGAAGACACGGGACGACGAGCGACGGCAAATAAGGAGCAGAAGCGATTTACATGCGCCCCGTAAGCGGCTCGCGATTTCCTCACCGATCGTTCGCCATTCCGTTCACGATCCCGATTACAGTTATAAAGCCGATGCTATCGAAGCAACCTGCAACTACCAGATCTCAGCGATTTGCCAATTTATCGCAACGTCCGACGGTTTGCCCGTATTCGGAGGAGACTGGCGCGTACGCTCTTCTAGGCCGTAGCTTCGTTTAGAATCCAATGATTTAGAACCTACCACGATCAAATTTTCTTACAATGTCTATTCTTGTTACGTTTCTTGAGGCGCTTAAGACCACACAGAGAGTGGGTCATCTCGCACGAGGAACTTTTTTTGCCAAATTCATTGTTGAATTCTATGCAAGAGCTACTTTCTCGATTAAAAGACAGAGAAGAAAGAGGTCGCGCCTAAGCCGTGCTTTCTTTTCCAGGAATGTCTCGTGTTACGCTAATTACCTCATTCCGCCTGACTAAATGGAATAGAGAATGCGTGTGAACCGTGTGCGGTATGCTTGTCTCGCGTAACATCATCGTTTCAATATAACCGGCAGATCTCATTAATACATCCCACTAACAGAGACGATGTTATCTCTTTGACATTTCTTATAACGCTCGCATGTAATACAAGTTTAAATGACATTAAACTATATACCAGGCTGTTTCCTAGAAGGCTGGACACCTCTACTTATTTAATATTCTTTAAACCAGGTCTGCACCGTCAACAAATTTATGCTGTTCGTTGTATTCGACATAAATTTTAATGCGTATGATAAGAAGTTTCCATCGGCGTGGAAATGGCGTCAAACCTGACACATGACTGTGCACACCAAGTTTTACACGATTTATCGTGTTGCGTAAAAATTATACTTTGAAAATTAGTAATTTCGCAGCACGCAAGGATTATACTTTGAAAATTAGTAATTTCGCAGCACGCAAGGATTATACTTTGAAAATTAGTAATTTCGCAGAAGCAGAGATTACGGACAAGACGTACGGCCGTCAAAGTAATGTACACGAGCGTAACAATAGCTGGAAACAATAGCGTCTAACGGTGATGCCAACATATTCAATGTCTCACTTTTGGACTCCACGAGGTAACGGCGACATGGAGCGAATAATCGCAGCAGACCTTCTTGTCGGCGATCTCTCTGTACCTCTCGTACGCTTCCAACAGGGACTCGTCCTTCTTAGGGATGACGAAATCGATGATCATGGTCGTGCCACCTGCAACGGCCGCCTTGGTCCCCTGATAGAAATCGTCCACCGACTTGGCGCCCATCAGCTCCAACTCGAAATGGGTGTGCGGATCTATACCGCCGGGCATCACGTACTTCCCGCGGGCGTCTATGATCCTCGTGCCTCCAGGTATTATCAGGTTGCGTCCCATTTGTCTGAAAACGGATCGTTCCTCTATTTCAGTGGTGGTCAATCTTTTTTTTTTGGGGTGCGTTTACGCCAGGAGCGTACATGCAATTCCTGTGGGACTCACCACCCCCCAGGAGGGGAAGTGACCCCGTCAAGGGTGCAAAGGACTGT
Source organism: Anthidium xuezhongi (assembly GCA_022405125.1). Classification (NCBI taxonomy): domain Eukaryota; kingdom Metazoa; phylum Arthropoda; class Insecta; order Hymenoptera; family Megachilidae; genus Anthidium; species Anthidium xuezhongi. The sequence continues at coordinate 9,050,703 of CM039637.1, forward strand.
TCCTACCCACTAAAATCATTTTCAAATTCATGGTGGGTGGTAGGGGTTTCATTGACTTTCCTTCTTTTAATTTAATTAACTTTTTAAAAACATTGAAATGAAAATTTTATGTTTGAAATTTTATACTATGGAACCAGTAGATTAGGATATTGTGCTACTAACAGAGATACAAAAGTGGGTGGTAGGTACGAGAGGTTGACTACCCCTGCTCCATTTACACTCGTTTGTAAAAATCTGAACAAAAGACGCGCCAAATCTACGTCTATGAATGTCCATCTTTGTTCGAAGAGAAAAAAAGGAGATCGATCGATCGTTTCCAGCCGGTTACGCCTAATGATACGGCTCCAAAGCGTAACCGCCTTTCAATCGTCGATTAGCTTGTGCATGTCACGCTCGTTTGACAAATTGCACCGAGCATCATCAGCGCGTTATCTGGCCGGTGTTTTGCTTGTTACCCATTGATAAAACGATCCGCGTGTATCACGTTTCGCTTGCGTAAAGTGGCGAACAAACACGCGACCAGACCGTTCAATGAATCGCTCGGGAACGTAAAAATCCCGCAGGTATCTGTTTGCTTACGTCGACTCGCGTCGAGGCCTGTCCTACGGTTTACATAACTATTCATCGTGAACGCGCCGACGATAAATGCAGGTGCACGCGAATCTCGATCGTTAAAGATTGCGCAATCATGTGGACGTACCAGATCGATTAGAATTTTATGGATGAAACGTGAAAGAATCTTACTTGATGATACCGTCCTCGATGTACACGTTGTTGTCCGTGATTCCGTCATCGTTCACGACCTTCCCGTTCTTGATCAGCAGCCTGTTCTGCGCGCTCTGCAAACAGAACCGAGGATCGGTATCAATTTACGAGTTCTCGCTAAGAGACCGCAGGATCTGCCATTGAATAATGATGGTAACCTTTAAAGGCTCCGTTAGTTCAGGTTCGAAATCAATCCCGACTTTGGATTCGAGTTTGACTTCAAATTAATTCGAGGAGATTTGATCAATTTTGCGATATACATTTTTTTAAATTGCAAGTAAATACAATTACAACCGAGTGTTAAGATAATAGAATTACAGGCAAAAATTTATGATTTGCTCATTTTAGGGACTGCTTGACAGATGTCGAGCAGTTGGGGACAGTGACCTGGGGTTTACGATGCAGACGTGGGTTTCTTTAATTTTTTGGGGAAATACGCATCGTAAATCCTGTCAGTCACCAGGCGGGCATCCTCTGAATTTTGGTGAAATTTGCAATTGGTGGAGATTAGTCATATACTACAGAATCATATAAATAATAGAATTATTTTCAAACAGTGTATCTAGTACACGGTAATAGCTACTGTGCCTCGAGTGCGCCCAGCGTCTCCCTTCGCTCCCCACTGATCCACATTCAAAGGATTAAACTATTCAGGCCATCGACGAATATTCTCCCCCAGCACTCGAATCGTACGAGTTTATAATTCCACTCGAGAGTGCAACTCGCGCCAGAAACTCTCGAGAGCGTCTCCATCGAACAGAAATTGTATTGCACGATCTTTTGTCAATGATTCTTGCACTGCTGTGCAAGAGTTTAATTATTTCCTGTACGAAATTGATTATTCCATACAGGATAAACCATGGATACCAAAACAAGAGGCGTTATCTGAAAGGGTATCTTCGCCTCGTACGAAACGGCTTTTCATTGAGACTGGCCAAACCCCCCGCATATTGTCCTTGATATTCGTTTGCAACGTGCGTCGGATCCGACATCCGGTGCAGACGATTAACGTCCGCATATTGCTGTACGCTATGGTATACCAATCAGTATATAATAGAAGGTACGCTTCACGCACTTCCGCCAATGCTGGATTTAGAGCAGTACACGCGATGCGCTGTGACTGATAAGCGACCGTGTTCCGTGATACATCTTTTCCATCCGAAAGAATGAAGATTTCTCTTCGGGGCCTCTTCGTGTTCTGTCTTCTTAACATGGAAAATGTGCACCGGTTTTTCGCAGTTCTATCGCGGACATTACCATACAATCGTGCTTGAAAATCACGTTCGCCTTACATGCATATGTATTTTTCATCGTTACCAGCGAATTAAACGATTCACTTTCTTCTTCTTTTATTTGTTTTGCTTTTAGAAAGTTGACGTTAACGGGCGTCATAAAACGTTAATTGCTTTTAAATTTTGTGAATATTTAATAATGCTTCGTGTTCTTCGTTAACGAGTGACGATGAGGTTTCAATTTTTGTTATAGGCGATTTTTAAGGATTCTAGATTCTTTCTTGTGCCACAGTGTATGTTAAATTTTAAATTAAAATTGATACTAGGAGCCCTTAATCTCTCGTTGCTGCATCAATTTTCGCAAAGTCCTAATAAGACAGAAGATGGATATATGGAGAAAGAAATCCACAGCGATGGGTTGAAAGATCGCAATGAAAGAATCGTGAAAACAAAGGGGTAACATGACGATTTTAATTGATAATAGACGCCACTTGAACAGACATGAAGAATCGCAGACAAACCGCATAAATATTATCTGAGCGTGGAACAAATTGAAAGGATCCGAAAGAAAGGAGTCCGAGCCGCATAAAGGACTTTTGACAAACCACCCTTAGGGCTCACCCTATCCGGGCAAAGATAAAAGAGTGTATAGGGGAGAAAGATCAGAGGGAGGTAAAAAAAAAAAGGACAATCCATCGCTGTCGCAGCCACCCACGTTTTACAAGCGACCCCGGGTCCGCGCTCTTCGCACCCCGTGATGCAACGCGTGGTGCAACAAACCCCTTCGACGAAGGGCGAGGTCTCCAAACCGTGAAATTGCTTCAGAACCCCGCGTGACTCTAAAACCACCATGAACGCCGTAGCTTTCGTGAAATCGATCCCAATCTGCTTCATCCCTTAAGTGTCGCAGGGTGAAGGTTCGTTAAATCGAGTTTCGCCACGAGTTAGGGAGACGTGTTACATGTCTCAATGGACATGGATACTTTGGGTAGGAGGTGCCTAAGTGCACACACTCACCTAAGTACCTACTGAATAAATAATCTGTACCTTCTTGCTTAAAAAGGGTGCGTAACAGTAACTAAAGTACAAGAATTTTTGTTTAAAAAGTTTCGAATCTAAAGTACTCGAATTTACTACAATACCATTTAGTAACTAAATAAATATTAATATCTAGATATACCTTTTTACGTTTAATAATATTTATATGGATACTATTACCGAACATTATGTTATCGATAACGAGACAAATTGAATTGCCCAATTTAATATTATCTTTATCGGATGTTCCCAAAAGAGTTTGATAAGAAACCCATCGAAAGCGAACGTACCGCGATAGGAAAGAAATGATTCGACTGGATGCTAGCAAATTCTCATGGGAAACCGAAGTGTTCGCGAGAATTTCTTTTCTTCGAAATCACAGCGTCGTACAGACCACGTATTTTAAGCTTCTGTCCGCTGAAAATATCCAAGCAGAGATCTCTAACACATGAAACGCACATGTTCGCGCCCGTGCCTAATAACTATACCGCGAGGATGACAAGGTCTCTGCCTACGTGAATTGCGCCAACGAGATCCCGATATTTATTCGATTCTTTAAACGCGAACCGAAGGTTGCCCTACTTTCTGGAAAAATGCTGTATTTTCACTCGAAACAATTCTCGAGTATATCCAGAACCAATTATAAACTAAACACTAATATTTATTTAGCTATTAGATATTATTGAATATCAAGGTACTCTTATCTAACATTGATACGACAAAGTAGGATGTGTTAATAAATATTTGTATAGGAATAATTTATTATACGAAATTTTTGTCTCTTTTTTCAATTCGTAGTATTGATTGCTGCCAACCCCCACGATATCCAATGCGTTGAGGGAAGGAAGGGTCCTCCTGATTTATCACTCAATCTACTGCCAAGAAAACCTATGGGATCCTTACACCCCCGAAAGCACGTTCCTGGTAAAATCGATACCGGCTACTTCCGCCTAGCTACACGCAACGCGAATTCTGGTCTAGGGAGGAACAAGCGCCGGCCAGAACAGAAAATGTTATCTGTGGGACAGTTCGATCAGGAACTCTATTCTTATCGCGTAAACCCGACCGCAATAGAATCCCGCTTCCTCATCTGGCCGCTTCATTTAGATGCATTGTCAGGTAAACCATTCGAGCCATGGTTCTCGATGGTCCCTGGCCATCGAATTGGGACCACCTATGAAAATTTGCAGTGGTCTAAAATAAAATAACTTTCATTTTTATTTTATAACAGAAACGCTCAACGTTCAACGACTGACCATTGCGGAAAAATTCAGTCCGGCTATCGCCAGCCGCCATCTTTTACTCTAACGCGACAAAATTTATAAAGGGTGATTTATTCATTATTTGATCCGCAACGGAAACAGATAATCAACTTTTGTGCGTATACCAACAGTAACACCATCGTTCCACTTGACGCTCTCGGTCCAATTAAAACCTGATTTCTTCTTTAATTACGCTGTCCGGTCTATTCGCCGCGCGAGCTCCGAGAAAGATGATAATTGACCGCTTTCACGCTGGAAAAAGGATTTTCCTGCTTTTAAGGAGCGAAACTCGAGTTTCTAGCTTGTCTACCTGGACCCCGGGTATCGTTTACTTACGGGTTAACGGGAAAACGCGACAAACAGTCGCGATTATACTTTCTACACGGCGATGTTTGATATATTGATGCAACGCGGCGGACTCGGGAACCGCGTAACGTTATATAACGCACGGTGCCTTCTTGTCCGTTCTCTTGGAAAAACGGAATTGGGGTTGAGCTAACACGTTGTGTTCCAACGAACGATAAGGCAACTTTGTGGTCGTGGCAAAGTTTACGGATTTCTTAATGCAAATTGCGTGAAAGAAAGTGGACGAGGCAATGAATATTCATGGGTATTTCTAATTAATAAGTGTGGCACATAATGCAACCGATGAAAGTAAGAGGTGGATCCACGAGATCTAATCCAGCTTGATTTAAGACTAATATGTTAAACTGCTATCTCCTTACTGGTCTGAATCAAAATTTTGAAAGTAATGAAGTAAGTTTGAAAGTGAAATTAATTTTCATCAAAATTGGATGGAAGAGAGACGATTCAGCTGGTCAGAACTCTGATAGCGAAGACCTATAAACGTTTCCACACGGAACCACCACCATATGCAAGTTCGACGATGTTAGTAATCCTTGCACCTGTTTAATCGAATAAAAGGATAAAAAAAGAGAGGAGATAAACAGCAGTCCACCCATCGTGTTCCAATTTCCATCGGGAATTAAGAGGCACGGAAACGAGCATCGCCGGGTCACACCTGGCTTCCCTCTCGCGTCTATTTATGCCGCAAGAATAATGCCAGTAATCTGAATTTCGGTTGACCGACTTCCATTCGACTAAATTCGCCGTCAAGTTCTCGGTGAGGCAAACAAACGACGAACTAGCACGGCTGCGGAACCACTTGTCGCTTGAAAACGAACTTGATGGTATCAAGTGCGCAACTGGCTCCGAAATAACATACCGTGAAATCAGTCAAAGTGCGTGAAAATTAAAATTGACATTGATTCGAGGTCATACATTCTACACTTATTTTTATTTTTTTCCGAAATAAAAAATAAGTGATCATCGGGATACCAGACATCTAACGGGACAACCCTTCCTGTAAACGCAACGCAACCGGAAGTCTTCGAGCCCGACCGCATACGAGCTCCCTTAAGTTCACGAAGAGAAAGCTCAATCAACGCGCTGCCACCCTATGTGTACAGAATCTAGATCTCCTCCACGTGTTTTCTTTTACGAAATCAAGCCACGGCTCCCTCTAATAGGGATGGAAGCCTCGCGCAAAAATGTCAGTCAACATTCGCGTTTATTTTTACTCGCGGAAACCGTGCTGCGCCCCGCTCTCGCTCGAGACATTCGACGCGAAACAGAGGATCAGACGCTGAAGAGTTTTCTCCCTTGAAAACGTGCGGCGCACTGTCTCTGGAGCTGAACGTGTCTGGCCGTCGAGTGCGATGCTCGTAAAATCACCGGTTTTTCCGAGGTTCAGCCTCGGGACTCGGTGTCGACGAACTATTGATTCGACGCTGTTACCCAAGCCCTAGCCGCCAGTGCCGTACGATTTTCACAGGACGAATTATCGTCGCGAACCACCCTCGCCCTTTACCCTGCCCCTCCTCTACGCTTAAAGGGAGCATTTCGTTATTGACTTTGTTAACTTGTCCGTCGACCGCGACACGCGCTGGTCAAAACAGTTGGGTTTGAAATAAAAGTTTAGGATTAGGGTAGAGGGTTTGGTCTCTGAGGAAGATCAAAGAGTGATTTTTGGTGCTTCTTCGACATTTTGAAGTATTGACTTGTAGCATAATCGTGGAAAATAAAATTATGAGAATAGATACCGAGTGACGCACCATATGAGTCTTGTATTAGATATAACCCAAAACCAACTGACGCACCATATACGTCATATAACAGCTACCCTAGAGAACCAAGGGATGCATAGAAAAGTGAATGGCATCAATTAATATTAAAAAACAGATTATACATTACTAAGACAATCGATAAAAGTATATAAAATTAGAATTGATGTTGCTACCATAACCATATACAAAAAGATTATCGTTAAAATTATTTCGTTTTAACGTCTACGATCAAAATGAATTTTATGTTTAAATTTACTGCGCATAGCATTATTATTTTTATGTGGACCTGCAGTTGGCTCCATTTACAAGATAGACCGATGCCGGGTGCCAAGACGCTTGGATCAATAAGGCAGCAACCTTACTGTCACTAGAATGGTGCGACGTCGAAACTTTCGGTTTTAACCGTAACGCAGAAACACCCGTACCGTATATTTACTTTCCACTGTGTATAAGACGCAAGGTGTTCCTTTAAATACGACGGCAACTCAATTATGCGAATTAATCTCTTATCAGATGACAGAATGGATAATCAAACGATTTAGAAATAGATAAGAATAGATGACGATAGATTTCAACTTTTAACCCAGTACGTATTTGGAGTATTTTCTGTTCGATGAACCAAACGCTAGATAATCGAGATCGCTACTTCTACTCGCGTGTCAACAGGACGATTTAACCGGCTTATAACGTACGATGCTATCGTAAAAGGGGGAAAAAAAGATTCGTTGCCAGTTAACGATACATTTTGCAACGTTACTTGTTAATTGTAATCGACTATGTTAAACAAGCCATCCACCTTGGTTATTGATCCACTAGTTCAACGACCTCGTTCGCGTTAGGATGTACTTAAAACAACGAATGTTTGCGGATCGAACTATTTCGACGTTAAACGAAAACAATTAATCTCGAATAATACTGTGTTCCATAATTTAAGTGAACGCCATTCCAATCGAAGATTTACGATGGGCGATTGTGGTGTTCGGCGGGGGTGATTAGTTTCGTCGCTGTATTAATCACGGTTGATAAGTTACATCAATTAACATTTGCACACGGTCCGTTCGACTTGAACGGTGACCGTTTACCGACACCGTTTAATTTTACAAATATACCGCAAGTTTATTTACCCGCCGACGATATTCATAATCGTTCGATTACTTGTCAACCAATTCTATTTTTCATATCACGGAATGTCAGCTTCGTTTTGTTCGTTTCTTTTTTAACGCGGATAAAAAATATCGTTAAACTTCGATACATCGTTCTATTTTTATTTTTAAATGTTTGGTACACTGATCATGGTACACGCCTGAGACACATTAAATTTATAATGTATATCTTTGTGCAAGGATCAATTAACATTGCTAAATACCATCGAATATCTGTCAGAATAATGATTAAAACATTGAACACGATACAAATACAATTTAATGCATCAAATGATAGATAAGCCGGTCTTTGCTCCACCTATGTCTAAGATATATTTTGCGCAGTTTATGTATATGATATAGCAGTTGGAGCATAAAGAACAGAATCTTTGGGAGGATGAAAAAAAAGAAAACGAAAAAGATGAAATAGGTGGAGTCTAACTGACCTGCAGGTGAATGGGCACTTTTTTTACCGGCGTACTCATTTTTGGTGAAATAAAAGTTTACGGTTATCCAGAAAGCGAATCGCACGACGTTGCGTCGATTAGCACGGTTCTCTCTACGCACCAAGGACACGCGAACACACTATTTTTTTCGTGTAATTTCACGAAAAACTCTTTGCTCGCACGAAAATTTTTCGTGAAGTGAAAATCGAAAAATCACAAGATCGAATCGAATCGAGCAATCGACTGCAACTGACGCTGTGAGTGCGCGTTGCGCGGCGGTGGTAAATTTTCATCCCTTCCACTTTTATTTTAAACGATAGTGGGGGTTATCCCCACTAAATATGGTTCACATGTCTGTAAAAAGTTACAGAAATACATTTTTAATGTGAATGTTTTATTCATTTGTTTCTTACACACTTTGTTTCAATATTTGTAACAAATTTCGAATAGTTGAAAAATATGTTTGTTTCGGACTACTACGACATTGTTGTCAATTAAACATTTAAAATAGACATTTTCAAAAGAATTATCATATATTTTGTAATTATTTAATAAATAAATATTATTCGTAAACTGATAAATGGTGAATTGTAAAAAAATACACCATTCCCGTTTATGTCATAATCGACAGAAAAGAAATGTATTGAGCTCGAACCAGTTCCCGCCAAAAAGGTGTGCAAGTATTTCCGTTTAATCATGGCTATACGTTTACATATAAATCAGGATTTATCGGAGGTAAAAGAGAACGTATTACATTTAATGCCATGTAAAATCCATGGAAATGAATCTGCAAATGTTTCTTCTTATTTTACACCTTACATCCGGAATATAGACGATGAACGTAAGTCTACTAACTTTACAAATTACCACTGATAAATTTATTTGTTCGTAAGAGTGCGTATTATGAATAAAAGAACGCAGTTCGTGGATTAATAATTACATATTTTGTAAATGATATTTATTTTAGAAGGTACATAACATTACATTGACCGTATTTAAGGTTAAAAGAAGTTCTTTTTTTGTTCGAGTATAGATTATAATTCATCGTTTCGTGGATACCCGCTTCAAGGGAAAAAAATAACAATACCTTCTGGATACAAAGGGCTTACATTTCTTGAACACAAAAAATCAGACATACAAGATGCGGAACGTAATTTATATTCTACAGGAACTTTTTCATGTTTTACCTATTGGAACTATGATAAATTACCATCCAAGAATGATGCTTTAGCTGCAGCAATGGATTGGATTGATATTGCTGAAGCAGTGAGTTATCAACAAATAAAATGTTTTCTAGTACATAAAATATAATTAAAATTCATTTATGATACACTTTTTTTTCAGCTGCATTCAACAAAATCATAATTAAACAAAAAATTTGAATGTTAAGATACGAATTACTGTTACATGATTAATTAAATGACTTTTCTATTTTAATATAAAGATAAAAATAAATATTTTGTACATTTTACATATGTTATAGTTTATTAACCATATTTTATATCATAGGCATATAGTTTTGTTATACATAACATATTCCTTATGAAGTATGTAAACATCAAAAATGATTTTTTGGTTTAAAATTAGGAAAGCTGTTTCAAAAATGTGCAGTCTTTTATAAGATAGGTAGTATATTTATAATTCATTTTCTTACTTTTATAAATATATAAAAGTTGCAATGAAAATGAAAGCATTTACTACCCTTTTAGCACAGAAGAATTCTTGTTTACGCATAATACTACTGAGTATACTATATATTATTTGTAATACTATTTTTAATGACGTCAGGGAAATAGAATATTTAGATATAAAGTAATAATGAATGAATTGTGGTCTTTAGTAAAAAGCTGTGTTTGGTGTGACATTAATATGTGACTGTTGTATTATAGTTATATTTGTATAAAATTCATATAAAATGCTTTCTTGAAACTATGTAACCTATTATATTGGCAGTTTTACAATATTTACTTGCAAAAAATTGCATACATGCATTGTTCTTACTAAAAACTTTTTATACATGCATATATTAGATAGAAAAGTTGGAATAATTCTATTTTCATATACAATGGCAGTGTTGAAGGCAAGAAAAAGTTATCAGAAATTTAAAAAAAAAAGGAAACAACCAGTCATATTTAAAAATTAAAAATATAAAAAATATCCTATCACTAATATAATGGTTGTACACGTATTTGTATATATATTCCAAAAGAGATATAATTTATGTATAGAATAAATATTATAAATTCATTTTCAAAACTGATTAAATTACATAAGAAAGAAACATACTTTACAAAAATAAAATCTGTTTAAACGTAAATCCTTAATACAAATTATCATTTTGTTAATGAATACTTTGGTACACATGTAATAAACATTCTACTATAAAATATTGTCTTATTCTTAAACATCTCTTGATCTGTCTAAAAAACCTATTTACAATTGCATTACACTTCTAATACTCAGGTAATCTAAAAATAGGTCCATCATATATCACTTCACTTCATTTCAGCAAAAGCACCCTATTTAAATTCAAGAAGTGAATTTATGATATTCCATGTAGCTATTAAACAAAAAGAAACAAAAGAAAAAAGAATTATTTTTCCTAGCATTTTATGCAAAATAACATTTTAAAAAAAAGGAATGACTTGATATTTACTACTTCTACTTTTATATGCATCTTAATTTTTTTGGTGATACCTTAAACTACAAATACATAATTAATATTTTGCAATTTTTTTTTACTATTGCAGTTTTCATTTTGTACCCTGATTTTTTCTTAAGTATGTTTTCTTTCTTTCATCTTGAAATCGTTTGATTAATCAAATATAAATAAATTCAGCAATAAGTAATTTTTTATAACTGAATTTGATATAATTCGCTAAATTAGTTTCAATATCAACTGTTTAATTGACTAAAGAAGAAATTGAACAGTCTCATTATCACACAAGAAGTAAAAGTGAATTAATTAAATTTATGCACTTTTAAGATTTCAATTTCCATAATATTAATTATGAAAACGTGCCTAATTCGTTTGCTTGGTCTTGATGATACTTATTCTGATCCTGTTGCTGTTTAATAAATGCACTCAATCTATTCAGCAAGAATTGTTTGTCGTGTCCTTCTAGGACCAATTGATTCTTTAAAACAGTGACCATATGCTTGTTCGCTACCCCTACTGCATAAAAATAATATAAAAGTAACGTAAGAACGAGAAAGGCCGGTACACCGAATCCAGCAGTTCCAAGAAAGTATAAAATTGATTGAAGCCAATTAGGAAAGTGAGCAAACATCAGAATTAACAGTGACCATACGGACTTCAAACCTCTGAACGGTCCACAAGATTTTGATGGAACCATCTCTGCAATGGAATAACCAATTGGAATTGTGGATAGAACAAAAGACATTAATAAAATTAGCATGAAAAGCGAATTTGAGTTGCTCGCTCTATAAATCTTGTTGGACTGAGTGCTATTCACCAAGCAAGAGAATTTTTTGATATAAAACAACAGGAAAGTACCGATCACTGCCACCAATGGTAACAAAGGTGCAAAGAAGCAACCGAGCCAGCAAATTGTTTGCAAATAAACAACATCTAACACGTGCTTGGGTAAATCAAATTCTTGTTCACCGAAAAATCGTAACACCTTGTTTTCTGTGTGTTTCGCTATTAACGATCTGGGAAAATTGACGAAGAATGTCATAAAAAATTGAAGAAAGAGATCAGTGATATAAAGCTTGAAAAATTGTTGCCCTACAAACGTTTCCCAACATTTGGGTCGTTTACTATCGACGTTAGTGCATTCGTCGTCTGTTACCTCGCCTGCGATTAGTCTATAAAACGACGTAAGTAAAACGATAAAGGAAGAAAGACGTAAGAATACTGTTCGCAAAAGAGTTATCTGTATCACAAACGATGGACTGTAATTTTCTAGAGTGACCAAATATCGAAATAGAAATGGCACTGTAAGATTTAAAACAACAATGCATATATACGGAAGAAACTCAAAGAATAACTGAGCAATCGAGTGTAACGACATATAGCTATAATTATAGCGTCGACTAGCTTCTGATGAATTTTGATCGAAAGAAAATTCGAATATATAGTAAATAAATACACCACAGCTGCTTAGTACTAGCAAAATAATTAAATTAATAAATAAACGCATAAGAAACAACTTTGTTTTTTCCTCCCTTGTTCGATTTTGTCTCTCCTCTTCTAATCTCTCAGCTTCTAAAAATGCTTTCAGTTCATTGTATAGTGCTTTGTGCTTTACAGTGGCTGATTTCTCATTGTGTATACAATAATCCCACCCGCCAAAAACTAAATTACAATACTGATAAAATTGACCCTCATTTTCAACCACCCTCTGTTTGAAGCCTTTGGCAGCCGATTTAACAATTGCTACTAAACTAATAATAAATACGCCGATGGTAGCGCAAATATAAGATAACGGTAAATCATAGAAAATGCCAGAAGTACTGTAAGTCATGTGACTGTATGCACCATAAAACAGTAATGTATATTCTAAAATACCGATACCATGGATTGTTATATCACTATTCTCTTGAGTTATGTTCCAATATATTTCTGAACAGCAAGCTATGCTGTGACTGCTAGTAGAATTTATACATGGTTCTTGTTCTGGCACGTCAAGTACTATGGCAGGTAACACGATAAATAAGAACATAATGGTAAATATAAGAATATTAAGATACATTAACCATTTGATGAATAAAAAGAATGCTACTATCCCTATTCCGAAATTTCCACCGATTGTTTTAAGGCTGTCGTTCCACAACTCCATTTTTGAATAGGCTTCTTTCATTCTGATACGAAATTGTTGCCAGGCTTTCCTTCTTTGCCATTTTAATTGTTCAAAACCTTGCAACCTTAACTTTGTTGCACTCTGAAAAATGCATCAAAAATACATGTAAGTATATTTATTCATATTCAATTTTTGTATCAACATAATTATAGTGACATTTAACATACTTGCAATTGATTTTTTAATTGTATCTTTTGTGCCATGCATACAGGCATAGCTTTAATTTGCATTATTTCTTCCCATGTACGTTCCTCATTAGATAAATTTTCAGACAAGTCTGGTAGCATAGACACAGCTGCATCATGAATATTTGTTGACATACGCCTAGATGTAGTTGTACCACGAGATCTTGTACTAGTACGTCTTCTTAATGTTGTTTTTGTATCATTACGTATCCGCTTAGCTGTTGCTATTGACAAAGTATTAATGATACAATGACCTCATTCATTGATGATTTATATTATTCATTGACTTACCAACACGAGATTTTTTACTTGGCAGTAGAGTGGCTATATGAGAAGGATCTCTTTGTAATGCCTGTTGTAAATCCGCTTCAATTGCTGCAGGATAACTTTCCTGATAAAATTCAGCACCTGCCTCTTCCCAACCCTGTCCTCTGTCACAAGCACGTTTCTTTCGTTCTCCACCCGACATCTTTTCTTCTTATAACTAATTTTAATTTATGTAACTTCTTCCATAAACCTTGTACGGAAAATTCAAATAAACATTACTCATACATAAATAATAAAGAACAAAGAATTTTATGTTTATTTAATTTATACCAAATACTTTGTAGTTCAACTTTTATCACTTGTTTATCATAACTTAATACATAAATAATATACGTTTACAATTAAACTTAAATTTCAACAAATTATTCTTATAAAAATAATTATAAAAAGAGACTGATGCGTACACGTCCGTGCACGCGTATCTACCTGAGATGATTCAATTGATCAGGTATTCTTTAATTGTGACGTTACTTGATTACACATTTTTGTTTTATCTTGGTCGATAACAGTACTCATAAAAAAATTACACCTCGGCAGAGAAAACACTGCACCTTAGAAGTCAGATGGCACATAGATTGTAGCGTTTTATAAACTGTGACGTAGTTGCGCGAAACATATATTTGAATGATACGTCAAATCACATTAATATTAAATTTAATGTTCCCACATAACAAAATTTCTGATGCTTTCGTACAAATAAAGTAAAATAGGTACAGCAATTCACCGAGAAAACACTTATCGGCATTTTGTTTTACCGTATATGTATCTAATTCGTGCGCTCTGCAGATGGCTGATAAAAGAACACTGAAGCATGAACCAAGTAAAATGTAGAAAAGATCGTTTCAATTGCGGATAACAAAGGATTGAAATACTTTTTTATAAATTTTATATTGTTCACTTATAAGGTATAATGGAATAAACTTCAGGATATACAAATAAAAAAACAACTTTTTGTACTTTTTATGATATGCATGCATAATCAAATATTAATGAGTGATATGCAGCTGTAATATATATTTATAATAGTAAATATTATACAATTCAATAATATCAATTAATTTTGTATCTCTTCACGTATCTCATTATACATTAGTGATTTCAACAAAATTATGATCCTTTTCATTATACAAAGAAATGCATATTTACAAAATTCAATGACAAATTCATAGCCAAAACTAACTTTGAATAAGTAAAACATTACAAAGTAGTATATGGTGATTATTACAGTCTCAATAACAATAAATAATTTAAGTTCTGAAAATAATATCAAAAATTCTTAATTTAACGCTACTTTTTACTTCACAAAACATTTGAAAACATAACACATTAATATTAAGCTTCTATTTGTTACGTAGAAAGTCACTGATTAATTCATATAATCGTTAAAGCAAACTTCTTGTAGTATAACTATTAGTACAATATAAGAATGATATTTTACATATGGTATTTCAATATTGTCGTCCTCCTCGACCTCCACCACGGTTATACCCGCTACGCTGATAGTTGTCCCCTCCTTGATTCCAACCTCCCTGAACTCTGCCACCCTTTCCTCTTTGATACTGATGTCCTTTAACATCACCTTGTGATGCGGATCCTGAGTTACTGTACCGCTGACCATATCCTAAGAAATAAGGATTTTACAATCTCAAAATCTTCCAAACTCATCACCCATTTTATCAGATCTATTACCTCCATTATCTCTGCTGTCTGTATTGTAACCATCATTTCCCCTATTTCCATATCCACCTTGTCCTCCTCCATATCCACCTCCTTGTCCTCCACTATAACCACCTCCATGTCCCCCACTGTAACCACCTCCATGTCCCCCACTATAACTACCTCCCTGTCCTCCTCCATATCCACCTCCCTGTCCTCCACCATATCCACCTCTCTGGCCTCCACCATATCCACCTCCTTGTCCTCCACCATATCCTCCTCCTTGTCCTCCACCATATCCTCCTCCCTGACCTCCACCATATCCTCCTCCCTGACCTCCACTATATCCACCACTATTGGAGGAGTAGTTTAAATTTTGATATCCACTATCTCCATAATTATTGCCACCTCCATGTGAGCCTGCCCCACCAAAATTCCTTCCCTGAGCCCCTCTATTATCATTAGAGTAACTAGTATTAGAATTTTGATAATTGCCACCTCCTCCACGACCACCTCTGTAATTACCACCACCTCCGCGACCTCCACTAAAATAATATCGTAAAAGTTGGTATACATACATATATTAAAATTTTTTTTATTTAAAATTATCTTCATTAATTTTTACTAACCCAGAAGTTGAGGGTCCTTGTACTCTGTCTTTCTGCCATGGAGGCATTTCAGGTGGTGGTGGTTCTTGTTCATACGGTCTGCCACCTCTGTCTGGTACTGCTCCAATAATAACTTTGTTAATGTCACTTCGAGTATTTTTCCTAACCGTTGCATTGCTTGTTTTCTCCATTAATGCAATATCATCCCTGACTGCTAGTAAATCAGCAAATGTAATATCTGGTTCTGCACCTAAAAATTTCCTGGTTCCTTCATATTGGCTCTTTAATTCAACTTCTTGAGCTTTTACTCTGTCTGACCACTATTTATTCCAATAAAAATAATGTTTTATATTTTAAACTTCATTAAGTACAAGTAATTCCATTAATCTTATTGAAAAAATGATTATTTTTAATTACCATGAAAGACTGCATAGTTACATCAAGCCTTTTGAGTAACATATTACGACGCATTCTATACTCATCATGTAATTCTTGTTGTATATGTTCAAGTTCTTTCCAATCTCCTTCTGAGAATTCTTTGACAAGTAATGGTTGACCTACCAGCTCAGGAGGAGCTGTTTTTAATATGTCAGTCAGTTTACTCTGTAACCTTGTAAAAAGTTTTTCAGCAGTAATATCATGTGGTGGTTTTTCAAAATTTAATGCTATACACATGTCTTTTAGATCTTTAGCAGTATCACTTTCTTCCTACAAAGAATCCACACAATGTCATTAAAAAAAATATAACACTGAATAATTACCTTGATCCTACCTTTAGAATGAAAACTTACAACATCTATAGCCATAGAATTAGAACTTTTGAGTTTCCTGGATTCCAATAATCTGCAAGTTTTTAATTCTGCTCCCAAAAAATCCAACAAGATGTACCTATCTTGTTCAGTTACTAATCGCTCGTTGACATTGCCAGTCATCAATTTCTCATTTACACATCCTAATTCCTTAAGAAAACAGCTTAATTCTAATAGGAACGAACTAGAATCATCTGGTGATACGATTGCATGAACAGTTTCATCCATATCATTGAGTACTGCAATTTCATCTGTCAGCCATGCTACAAGCTTTGTGTATTCTGGGGATTTAGGACCTTGTTTTAAGGCCTCTTTAAATTTATTAGGTTCTGTCAATTCTCCATTATATCTGCATAATACCAAATTTTGTCAGATTACAAAATTAGTCAAATTAATATTAAACATATTGAGACAAAAAGTATAAGTACAATCATACTTTTATGTTTTTCTATTATAACCGAGTACATTTAAAAAATAATAGCTTTTTTTTTATAACAATATTATAAATGATCGTACATCAACGTTTAATTTTATAACCTTAGATCACTTACCCAAGTTTTTGTATTTTTTCCAGTAATTTAAGTTCCATTTTATTAAAATTCCTGTTTAAGTGAATAACTCAATTAATATGAGACATAAGGTGCAACGATAAAATAATATTAAATCGTACTTACAATAAAAATTGAGGCAGATTATAAGCAGAACAAATCTCTGCCGTACACGCTGTCAGTGGGCTATAGGATTTTTTAATCTTATGAATTCGTAATACATTTTACGAACGGTAGATGTCGTAGCAAATATTATATTTAAAAAAAAATAGTATTTAAAAATTTTAAATACGTACACTTTATTTAAATTGTATAAATGTGATCTTTTTAATAAAAAAAAAAAAACTTTTAACATTATCATGCATTGAATAATTATTATATTTGTACAAAAACGATATACATGTATAATGTATTATTTTTTATATTTTGTATTTATAGAATATTTACTATATGGGAAATAATAAATAAAAGGACACCATGATTATAAAAGTAAAAATATGTAGATCTTTAGTGTATTACATATATCATACAAAGTTAATCTTAACATATGAATAATATTACAATTGATATGTACAAATATTTTAACTGGTTAACAATATCAAAATAATCATGGCAAATATTGTTCTTAACATTAATTTAGAAGCAATTATTGCCATTCAAATCTAATAATTTATTAATACTGGCATACCTTTAAATGTCAGCAACTTATAATTGCCAGTAACTTTACATTTACATACTTCCAATATTTTACAATACAATAATTTATACAATGTTAATAAACCAGAATGTTTCACTTCAATGTTATTGACTTTTACATTTATATTCTGTACTTAGCTGTGTGGTCAGAACAGACAAAAGAAACTTAAAATTATCTTAAACTTGTCAGTTAACAAACAAATAATCAAATTTATTTATATTAGAAAAATACAATTACATATTTTATTAATGCCTCTAGCACAAAATTTAGAAGCCAATGTTATAATTTAATATACTGACTTGTTTAATCCTAATATTCTGCACTTTTACATTATTAAAATTAAATCAAACATATTTGTATAAATTTAATTACAAATTCAATATAATGTACAAAAAGCATTTAGTACATAAAATGGTGTACATGAAAATCCAGTTTGTATAATTCTATCTGACTGGCAAATTGTACATTTAGTTTTATGTATACATATAAATATTATTCTAATAGTATACATATAAATTTACTTCCAATGGTGCTTTGGCAAATATATTTTCATAGCACCATAGAAATGCAATTTCATTGTGAAGCATATAATTTTAGCTAATCTTTGTACTACTTTAACCCATTTATACTTCAACCATGAAATGCAAAACACAATTCTTGGATAAAAATTCAACAATACTTGTGATTGAATAAAATTTTGCTAAATATAATAAATAAAATTGCTTTCCTCTGAATCCTCTAATATTAATTTAGATATTCAGTACTACACACGACAGTTGTGTAATTCAGTCATTTACCAAAACAAAGTTAACAAGGCTATACAGTGTTACTTTCTGGCTGGTAAAATAAGCCAGATGACAAATTCTTTATTCTTACAGTTTGTACATTAATCTAATAAATTGAATTTTGAATCTCATTATACAACCAAATTAATTAGTTTTCTATATTACCTTCATAGAAGGATTCACATTTTTCTAACAAACGTAGAACTGGATTTATGTTATAAGGAAACAAAGCTTTAGATACTAATCTGTCAATTGCTAAACGAAGTCTTATTAATATTGTCATGGTATCATCTAATTCTCTTCCGCAACAGGAAACAAACTCTGTCCAATTCCTTTTAACATATTTTAAGAATCTCAATAAGTATAATAAGAAACAGGTTTCATTGCTAACAAGTAAATCTAATAGAACATCTGGGTCATGTGACACAGCATGTATGAATTGTATAAAAGTTAATGTTGGACTAAGCATATGACCAAGATCATTTTGTGGAGGTCCTCTATAAAACAAACCAACTGCTACATCTAAACAGCATACCATGCCTTCAATCAAGAAATCATCTTGATCATGAAACATTTGCACAACCCATTGTGACAAAGGCATTTCAGGATGAAATGGCATTAATGTTTTAACACATTGGTCAAGCTGTCTTAGAACTTCTCTTATGCTTCTTTCAATAACTGCCATATCAGCATCAAGATCTTCTGCTTCTGAACCCAAAGAAGAGTCACTAGAATCACTACGTGTTTCTTTAACTGTCACAGCAACACTTTTTAGAACTAAAAGCACAATCTTCTGTAAAAGGGGTCGATCTCCTTCACCAGAGCCTCCTCCAAATCTTCCAGAACCATGCCGGTATGGTAAGGCATCTAGTAACCTCCAATCTTTTACAGCACGTACAATTAAGTGTGCAAGAGAACAAGGCTCATCCGGAAGTACATCTTGCAATGCCAAAGTACTTCCATAACATAATACTTCATTGAACAATCCAAGTAAATGTCTCCAGATTACACCAGAAACACTAGCATTTAAAAGCACAACCAAATTATCTAATTGTGAATAGAAAAGTTTTGTGTCAATGACAGATAAATTAGCTTTTACAGAAATAATTGACTCCCATAAGTCAAGAAATGTAATAACAACTGATTCATGTTGAGGTGTGTATGAGCTAAGAATAGCATCAAACTTTGATACTAATATGGTCCATTTAGATTCTAATGCTTTAATACACATTGCTTTTACAGGTGTACTATCAAAACTTTCTGCATCTGAAACTGATATTGTGTTACAGTGTGATGGTGACACCAAAGTATCTGTATCTTCAAGAGGATGAATACCACAGTCCTTATGTTCTACCACTCTTTTTACAACATCTAAGGTAAATAACATTTGACTTGGAGAATGAGTATTTACCAAAGATTGAGTCAATTTTTCCAACCATGCTGTCTCAATATTCTCCTTTGTTACAATGAAAAATGATGCAAGAACTCTGCTAGCAGCAAATGATATAAACTTGTTCGTTGTAGATGATAGATCAATTATTTGATCTATAATGCCATGCTCGTTTCGCGCCAGCGCATCACAAACATCTACCACTCTTCTGCACATAACACCTCTAGTGTTTTGCCTAATGGCTAAATCGAATAAAAGTTGCAAAGCACTTATAAACTCTAATGTTTGATCAGGTTCCCACTCTGACAACAGCGAAGATCGAAAAGTTCCATCAACAGCTTCTACTGTTGCACTGGTGAATGGTTTACGTAAACTGCTTTCGGGTACATTACATAAACATTGTGCTAGCAAACTATTCTGTAACTGCTCAATATCTGATAATGTATCCCTTTCAACTTCATTATTCTCAATACGTTGTTTCTTCTTTGCTGGCTCCTCCATTGTGTTATTAGGAGGACAGTAATAACAGTGCCAAAGCACCTGTTACGTTCCGAGAACAGGAAATTTTCAAAATCGTATTATTTTTCCCTTTTCCATCGGTCCGAAAACTCTTCGGCAATACTTGGCATTTCGGAGAATTCCTAGTCGGACAGCATAACTTCTTTGATGTATATAAATTAATTTTTCGGCTAAACTTTACTTTGGGACACACAAAATTATTAACTTTTTTTTTTGCCATTTAATAGTTTTTGATGCCTAGAATCCAAAAATACAAGCCTTAATTTTAGGAATCCAGCGATTAAAAAGTTATGCGTATGTAAAGTTGAGCGTTTTTAGCGTATTTGATACGTTACTGTGACGCCATATTGGCTTCTATCCATAATTTGATTGGTCCGCACGCAGTACATAATCTAACATTGGTTTACCTTAAGGTAATATTATTTAAAAATATGTTGACTTAACTATTGGTTCAAAGGTTATGCAGAAAAATTCTTTTTCTGAATGCTACTTCTTTAAAACCTTCCACTCCACGGCAATACTTTAGGTTACAGAGCGATAGAGTTGCCAAACGTAAACAGACTGTCGACGCGTGGCTTGACAGTGCCTAGCACTTCGGAATCCTCCTAGTCGACCACGCGAAGACAAGACTTCATTTTCTCATTAAAATTAACCAACTTTTAAGGAACGCACAACTTTTGGGATACTGATTTTATTTAAACTCTACGCGATTATAAAGGATATCGAAAGTAATAATTTTGTAAATCCCATAGCGCGCACCTTCTCATAAGATGAATAAAATTTTACATTTAAAGTTTTTGTATGACGTGGATTTAACTGTATAAGAAGAAAACAGAGCTCGATAGTAAATTCTAGTACAAGGGAAAAGTGTTAAGTTTAATAAACTGAGGGCACAAGATCAAGACTTCTTGCAGTTGTCTACTTTTTTCTTTCATTTTTTATAAAAATTAATTTAAAAACAAATGATTTTAACTCCTAACAGGAGATATTAAATGGAAAAACTGTATATATTTATGTCATCAATTTTCTTTTCTATTTTTATTTGATTCTCTCCTATTTTGAAACGATCTAATTAAAAGTATCTGTATAAGAACACAGTATCGACAAATCAACAAAATAACTTTTTAATTCATTCTTATATGGGGCACGTGTGTATACGCTCATTACGCATCAAAAGGGGTGATTTCGCTCATTCGACGCCTACTACCATCTTCACACACTTAACATATACTTCCACCCAAGTTTGATACGCCCAGTGCTGTATCAAAAACTGATGACAGCAAAGTTTCAAGAATATTTTAATTAACATTCGTCACTGTCGTAATTTTGCACAGAGATGACGACATAACAAGATTGATGACAGTGGTCCATCCTTGTTATCTATTTTCTATTAAACATTCGTCACGATAAATGAAATTTCATGCATGGTGATGACTGTAACATATCATCAGATATAAAAAATGACAGAAAAGAAAAAAATATCAATGTATCAAAGGATTTTTCATCGATATTAATCTATAAATTGGTAGTAAAACATTCATGTTCGTGACATTTAAATAGGAAGTGACAGAGCACTTAAGTTTGCTCTGTTGCCACATATACATGCTACTGTGTAAAAATAGGAAATATGAATTTATATCTTTTAACCGTAAATATATTTCTATTAAACAATTTATATACCATGTTAAGTGGTAAAACAACACGTTGGTGATGAATAAGACACAAATTTTTCATGTTTATTACATATTTTTTAGATAGCATCATACGGAGCTGCGTAACACAGTAGCTCCTCCTCGTACATTCCATAGCATACTGAGTGTGAATTACTATAATTACTAAAAAAATTGCTTTCAAATTGTAATGAAAGCTTATCAAATATTCTTTAAATGTCTTTTGCATAATTTTTCATAATAAAAGTAATCGAAATCAAAAAATTGAATAATATATGATCGGCAACTCTGCATCGATTGCAGCGCTCAAAACTTTCCACACATCCTTATTTGTTATATAATTTGCATTTTGATTTATATATAAATTTATAAATAATATTTTGTATAAGTCGCAAGATAAAAACTCTTAATAAAATTTAGTAATATAAAATGATGTATCAAACTTTCAAAATTAAAAAATTTCAGCTGTCAAAATTTGTGAGAGATTGTTTCTATTCATAATTGTTTTAGCTTATTCTGCATTTGTTTAAAAATAATTAAATATATATAATATCTGAATTTTGAATACCTGTAAAAGATTTAAGCGATTATATCGACGAATGAAAATATAGTTATTGTAAACCCGCTTTGTGGTATTGCATCGATGATTTGATAGTTAGAACCTATCTATATGCTAAACTTTCATGGATACTTTCAATGCATAGACTTATACAGAAGAGAGAAAGAGAGCAATAGTCACGGTCGGTTGTTGCCTCCCTTTCTAATCCATGAATTGGTGGGGATTCCCCTACAATTGTAATGGGGGCTGGAGGACTAGTCACCACTGGTGCGATACTCTCCTTTCCTTCATCGCCCTCCACTCGCTTTCTCCCTTCTCTCTGTCATATGCGAGGGAGAGAACACTATTTACAGAATATCTCTGTCCTTTGATGTCGGCTTCAGCGCGTAGTCTATCTGTATAAGTCTATGTTTCAATGACGTAGGACTGCCATATTTTTTCTATATGGGGCCTGCCAGGGGGTCAACCAAATTGTTGGGGGTTTGGAGGTGGCCATGCAAGATGTTTTGTGATAATCAAATGGTGCGCATAATAAACAATTAAACCAATATAACAGCGGGGCGCGTCGTTTTTGGCAGATATGCCTGAATCGTTCGAACAAACGGTCTGGATTGGCAAAGAAAAAGCCTTTCACTCAAAACATCCTTCTTGCATGTGATAGGAATTTTACGTCAGAAATTTGATCGGTATGAGAGTGTAGTGCCGCAACGAGGTTATACCAGAAATTGGGACAATGGGCTTTAAGATTTACCTAAGTTCTGTCTTACAATTATTACATTAAATAAGTACTGTATAGTTTTGCTATGCGATACCAATTTCTTCTACGATAGGAGTTGTCTTGGTGATTTTGTTGAATTCGTTGATCGCGAATGCGGTGCCCTACCCCATTGCACTATTTTTGTCTGTACGTTTTATTTACACGTATTTCTCTTGTTGCGTGTTTTCTTCGCCAAATATTTTGGCTATCTTTATAGCAGTTACGTAATTTCCGACGTGTGTAATTCCGGCACCATGGCCGATGATGAATTAAATGAAACTCGATTGTTTTACACCTAGTGGCGTGTGGGCCATATATATCACGTAAAGTTAAAGGGAATTGATTTTTGACATTCTTTGCATAAGGGTAAAAAAGAAGTTTAAAGCGTGCTGGTAATTTGTTAATAACATGGTCGGAAAACGACTGCTACACGGTTGTAAACAATATTAATGTTTAAACAGTGAAAGTGATTCAGTTTAGATATGTCTATTGGAAATTATCTTCTTAAGGTAAATTATTAGTATACAGCTTTATTTATTGTATGGTTTCATATTTTTAAATACTTTACACAGAGATATTATAAAAAGATAGTTTTTAAAAATGAATTGTTCTATTTATAATCACTATTCAGTTAAATGTATATTCTATTAAATATTCACTCTTTTTTATAAAGATATTTTTGTAAAATATCAATAGAAAGTAAATTTAACATCACAAAAGTGTGATCAAATTGATAAGATAGTTACATGTTATTGTTATATAAAGATTTAATAGAAGATTAAAGAAAACAAATTATAATTAAACTATGTAAAGTATAAGTATAATTTTTTTATTTTAATTGAAATGGCTATAATGATATGAAATATTTTAGGATTCTCATCACATCATAATGTGGTGGTTTGAGATATTATTGAATAATATTATTGAGGATAACAGAAGTAATATCCAAAGATTTTGGTAAGGGACAACCTTATCAGAAAAGAGACATGTCAGATTCATCGCAGCCCCAATACAATCAACCTCCTCCTGATATTATGCCAAAAGGACTTGCGATCAATGGTATGTTATCAAACAAATAAAAATATTCTTCTGTATGATACATTCATTATTTTAAAGATTACATGCAAAAATTTATAAAAATTATTTTTGATAGGCATAGGAGGCAGGTTACGCCAGTTAGAATCTCTTTTCATCGATGGTCCTGCACAGGGGGAAGGAAGAGTAGGCCATACATTTTCCATTGAGACACTTATTGATATTTTGCTTGTCTTATATGATGAATGTTGCAATTCTTCCTTACGACGTGAAAAAACTGTCTCAGATTTCATTGAATTTGGTATATATTACATGTGGTTTATATATAGTATTTTTCTGGAACTATTAACTTATTATAATTTATATGTGTTTTTTCAGTAAAACCTGTGGCTACTTGCATAAAGAGTTTGCAGTTGGCTCGTGAAGATTTTGAGATAGTAAAAGTTATTGGTAGAGGTGCATTTGGTGAAGTATGTGTTGTAAGAATGAGAGGTTCAGACAAAGTATTTGCAATGAAAATTTTGAACAAATGGGAAATGCTAAAGCGTGCAGAAACTGCATGCTTTAGAGAGGAACGAGATGTACTGGTGTACGGTGATCGTAGATGGATCACAAATCTTCATTATGCCTTTCAAGATGACAATAATTTGGTAATATATATACATACTTAATATAAATCATTTTTACTTATAAGAATAAAAATATGCTGTTTCTTTTGAAATCACCATATAGTACTTGGTCATGGATTATTACTGTGGTGGAGATTTATTAACACTATTGAGCAAATTTGAAGACCGCCTTCCGGAAGATATGGCTCGGTTTTACATAGCTGAAATGGTTCTAGCTATTGGGTCCATACATGACTTACGTTATGTACACCGCGATATTAAACCTGATAATGTTTTATTAGATGCAAATGGTCACATTAGATTAGCAGATTTCGGATCCTGTTTGCGGTTGTTTGAAGACGGAACTGTACAAAGTAATGTTGCTGTTGGTACACCAGACTATATTTCACCGGAAATATTAAGGGTAAAATCGTGGTTTTATATTATATGTTATTACTGTAATATTTTAATCTAAATAAATTTAATACATTAAATTGTACTGTGTAGGCAATGGAAGATGGACAAGGACAATATGGGCCTGAATGCGATTGGTGGTCTTTAGGAGTATGTATGTATGAAATGTTGTATGGAGAAACACCTTTTTATGCAGAATCTCTAGTCGAAACGTACGGAAAAATTATGAACCATAAGGTAATGAAATTGTTCCGGTTGTGCAATAATCATACATATATACATATGCACATATATACTGATGAGTATTTAATCCAATTGCAGAATTGCTTTGACTTCCCAACAGATGATATGTATGATGTTTCCGAAGAAGCTAAAGATTTAATGAGAAAATTAATATGTAGCTCAGAATTTAGATTAGGTCAAAATGGAATTGATGATTTTAAGGTATAATTTTATATGTTATTTTAAATTTGTTTAATAATATTTACGATTAAATAATGAATTATGTGAATTTTTAACAACGTAGAAACATCCATGGTTTGAAGGAGTAAACTGGGAAACCCTTAGAGACAGTACTGCACCTTACATTCCTGAAGTTTCCTCACCAACTGACACATCAAACTTTGACGTTGATGATACAGATGTTCGCAGTTCCGATGCTGTCCCGCCGGCAGCGAATTCTGCGTTTTCCGCGCTTCACCTACCATTTGTTGGTTTTAGTTTTACACAAGGCAGTTGCATATCAGATCTGGGTTGTTTATCTACTGTTATCCAAAAGGACAAACGTGTACAAATGCTCGAGAAGGAAAATGTACAATTAACGCAAACACTCGAGGAATTAAAGAAACAGCTTAGTGCGAGTCATTCTCCGCCTGGAATATCACCGGATTCTAATAACGCGACGAGAAAGCTTCAAGATGAAATTAACACACTTACCAAACGTAATTGCGAGTTAGAATCACAATTGAAGGCTATGGAAGTTCCGCGTGAATTACGGAACTTGGACAACGGTGATATGACGAAATTACGGGAGTTAGAAAAATTAGTGCGATCGCTTCGATCGGAAAAGGAGGAAGCCATCAAGGATAAGTTGGATGCACAAGAAAAACTGAAACTTCAAGACAAGGAACTGAAAGACGCTTTGACTCAGCGTAAACTCGCAATGGCGGAATACACCGAGGTTACGGACAAATTGTCGGAGCTGAGACAACAAAAGCAAAAGTTGTCTAGACAAGTTAGAGACAAAGAAGAGGAATTGGAGGTTGTAATGCAGAAGGTTGATAGTTTACGGCACGATATTCGAAAAGCTGAGAAATTACGTAGGGAATTAGAGAATCGAGTGGAAGAAGCGATGGCGGAGACAAGCAAAGAAAGAAAATTACGGGAGCGTAGCGAAGAGTATTGCAAGCAGATGCAAGAGGAAACGGAGAAAATTAGACAAAGGTCTATAGGAAATGACGCGAGCGCGAATCATGCGTTGGCAACGCAGGAAATTAACAGACTAAAGGCGGAAGTGGAGAAGCTCGAGGTTCAATACAATGAGAACTTGAATCAACAACAGAGCAGGTTCAACCTTGAAATTCGCAGCCTTCAGGAACAGTTGCACGAAACCGAAGCGCGAAGAGATCTATTGGAAAGGGAGGTTCAATTGACGAAAGAGAAATTAGACGCTGCAAGATTGGAAAATATTACCGATAGCGAAGAGACTATCAATGAATTAAGTAGACGTTACGAGAGAGAAAAAATTATGCTAGTCGAAGAGAACAAAAAACTTATGTTAGAACTTAGTACTCTTACCGATAGTGTTAATAGAATACAAGGTGAAAGACGTCAATTGGAGGAAGAGTATGAAGAGTTAAGAAATAAGAAAGAAGCTATCGCACAGTGGGAGGCTCAGATTACAGAAATTATTCAATGGGTGTCTGACGAGAAAGACGCCAGAGGATATTTGCAAGTTAGTTTTTCTTTAATTCGTGGTTAATTACTATCCATGCCATTACTGTAAATCAATGATCATTAATTCTTTCATAATTATGTGATTTATGAATTTTAGGCATTAGCTACAAAAATGACAGAAGAATTAGAGTTTTTAAAACACTCTGGCGGTGTAGGCGGCGTAGGAAGTGGTTCTACGATGGCGGATAAGAATTGGAGGAATCGCAGATCGCAGAAACTCGATAAAATGGAACTTTTGAATTTGCAAAGTTCTTTGCAAAGCGAAATACAGGCTAAGCAAGCGATATCTGAAGAACTTACAAAGACACGTTCAGATTTAATTGCTGCTCAAAAGTAATTATCATAAATATATACAGAATACTAATTCTAAAAGAGTTATTTATTAATGGAGAATTTTTACATTTTTTTACAGGGAACTAAGAGATTTTAGGCAGCGGTTCGATACACTTACGCACGAAATAAAACGCAAAGAAATGCAAATAAAAGAGTTGCAAGCAAGGCTTGATACAGGCGATGGCTGTAAGTACATTTCAATTGACAATGTTACAAGAAACAATTTCATAAAAGTCACATTGTTGCGTTTTTCTAAAAATTTTGTATCAACCATTATTATACAAACTGCTGCGATATATGCTATGTATGTAATTTATAAACGTTTCGATCTATCTCACGCAGTGTTCAAGCGATGAATATAATATTTATCTAGTCACTTATTCTCTTTGCAATAATAATGTTCTTTTATAACCGTAAGTTTTCTTTTCTTTGTCGTAATTTGTATAATTATATATATATCATATTTGATACTTAACAAACGAGTACGGAATAATTTAAATATTATTGCAAGAAAGTTTTATGTATAAATTTATAAGTAGACTGTTATGTTATGATTTTCTCGGTAAACAAATTTGCATGTTATAGTAAAACAAAAAACCAATAGATTGAAGAACGTGTGAAGTCTGTATTAGGAATCATATATGTCTTCCGCCATTACTTTGCAATATTATTTAAATATATTTATTTAACAAAAATTTATTTAAAGTTTAAATAATGAAATCTTTTTTAGAAGTATATGCATGATATACATGATTCTTTATACATACATACTTATGCAAATATTGATAGTTATGTATTATGTTAGTTTTTTTATATTATTGTTGAAATGATAATTACCATCATAGTGATAACTGATAGTTTAACAATTCCTTTTAATTTTAGTAAAAAGAACGTAGTGCTTTTAAGAAGTACCAAGTACTATTTAGTTTTTTGTTGCCAATTGCAAACTATGCAAGTAGCCACTGGTTTTTAACTAATAGATTTATTTTAAACTGGTATGAGTCAGTGTGTGGGTAATTTTTTTTTTCTTTTTTTTTTATCGTTCGACTTCTTTTTTTGTATATGCAAATATTCAGATCGATTGTACTGCTGTACAAATATTTTGTTACGATATAGTTACAAATATACAAATGCAAACACATAATACATAAACTTCATAATTAAGCATATAAGTTTTTCTTAGTAGTATTATATAAAACAAAAAGAATTAATGTATTTTAAAAGATATCACACTCATTACGTGCAATATATATATGTATAAGTTTCTTTTACGCGTTATCATAATTCGATCGTTAATTGGACGAAACATAAGGCACTTAAATTATGGAATGTAAAAATTCTTTGGTATTGAGTCTCGAAATTTCACACGACATAAAATACTTTTGTTCATTTGTGTTACATTGTGACATTCTCGTGCATTTCCATCACTTGTAATTCCATGATATTGAAATAGAAACGAGCTTTTGTACAATGTTAAGATACTTATAAACTACTGTTACCAAATAATAGAGATCGTTGCCATTGGGATAATCTATCCAGCATAGTAATTCGGTTGTCCGGTACGGTATGCGATTCTGATTTCTAGACTACAAAGTGCCTCTGTTTATTGGCGTAACGAGCTGTGTCTGGGGCCTCTTGTTGCTCATCTTCAAACTGTATTTGTGACAGCTGTCCTATCCAGCAAAACGTCAAGCAAATCTTCAAACATCGTTAGCACCAAACCCCAACGCATCATCGTACAACAGCCGTCGTCACCCCTACCAGTAATGCGTGCTCCCCGCGTCACGACATGTCGCTTATTAACTAGATTTGTTCCCGTCAACACATTCATCAGTCAGAATGCCGTCGCCATCGTATCGCCACCCGGTAAATGAAGTGGCAGCAAAAAAAAAAAACACGCGATTTTGATTGACTAGTCAGCTGGGTTGCTAATTATTATACAACACAGTGCTATGTTTTTCTAATCGCTGATATATTTAAAAAAAAAGCCACTATCGATGTAAGAATGTCTGAAAGGAGCGGTCGATTAATCGGATCGCTCTTATCTAAAACATGGCACAGTGTTGATTTTAATGTATATCATCATAAAAATCAATTATGTGTTTCTTTGTATGTTAAAAAATAATCGTTCCCCAATTAAGGCTAGTGTTAGTAGTTCTTCATCGTTTTTTTTAGGTGATGGTTGTTGTTTGTTAATCTTAGTAGCTGATAATTACTCGATTTTGTAATTACATGATTAACAGGTATGTTGTGTCTG
The DNA here is from genome assembly GCA_022405125.1 of Anthidium xuezhongi. Classification (NCBI taxonomy): domain Eukaryota; kingdom Metazoa; phylum Arthropoda; class Insecta; order Hymenoptera; family Megachilidae; genus Anthidium; species Anthidium xuezhongi. Next base: position 9,080,653 of record CM039637.1, read on the forward strand.
AATGTTTTCGCCTTTAGACTTGTTTTCTTTTTTCTTTGGTATGCTTGCTACTTCTGCTGGTGAACGACCATCAACCCTTATTTTTTCACAAATAACGATTACTACCTTAACAGAGTTTGTGTGGTGCAAATTGCAGTGGAGTGATTACAATTAAAAATACTTGAAAAATGATGTTATGAAATTTCATAATAATTCAGACGTATAATTTCATATAAGCAGAGCATAATTTTTTTTCATTTTCACATTTTCACTTTGTATCACAATAGATTGTGGATAAAAGTATCATGAATATCTCTTCTTTTTATTAATTTAACAGCGCCAAAAATAATTTCAATTTATCTGATTAAAATTTATCATTGCATTTCATTGATCTTCTAATATTTCTTTTCTGTATTTCAGTTCTGGAACGTCCTACATCTCAAATGTCATGTTTGGAACATTTTTTGAAACAAACTGCAAGCAGTACGCGTCACGGAAGCGCAGACAGCGTTGAAGCTGATATCGAAGATAATCGGGCACCAAGCATTTCCAGCAGTAAAAGCAATTTATCCGAATTAAGCATCGTAAGTATAATTCTCATAAAGACAGTGTTGATTTTATCAATTTCAATCGTTGACTGAAATGATGATGTTCGTTTAAAACACAGGATCCAACATCACCGTTATCCCATGAGCTTCTAAACAAGTCATCGGCGTCTCATGGGCAACCCAGTCTTCAACCGAAACCAAAATCTCATCAGTTCTTAGTGAGAACATTTTCAGCACCTACAAAATGCAATCATTGCACTTCGTTGATGGTGGGTTTAACGAGGCAAGGAGTAGTGTGCGAAGTTTGTGGTTTTGCATGTCACATGCCTTGTTGCGATAAGGTTCCGCCGATGTGCCCTGTGCCACACGACCAAAGTAAATCTTATTTCAATGATCATCATTGTTTTATTGCTAATTACTGTAAACGTGATAATAAATTATTGTTTACAGCGAAACGACCATTGGGTATCGATCCAACACGGGGAATAGGTACAGCTTACGAAGGGTATGTTAAAGTGCCAAAAATGGGAGGAGTGAAAAAGGGCTGGGTTCGTCAATTTGTGGTTGTCTGCGACTTCAAATTGTTTCTTTACGACATTTCACCAGATCGTAATGCATTACCATCTGTGTATGTGTCTCAAGTCCTAGACATGCGGGACGAGGAATTCAGCGTCAGTTCTGTTCGCGAATCAGATGTCATACACGCCACAAAGAAAGACATTCCGTGTATATTTAGGGTAATTCTTTAATAACTGTTACAGTTTTATTGGGTATTACTTGATCGTTAAACTATTTCTTAAATTTATTCAGATAACAACATCTTTATTGGAACCACCTGGTTTAAGGAATCACACATTGATGCTTGCGGACACTGAAAGCGAGAAAACGAAATGGGTAGTTGCTTTGAGTGAACTGCATAGAATACTAAAGAAAAATAATCTTCCTAATACAACGGTAAATTAAATACGCGAAGATACGTTGTAAGAAATTATTACAATTTTCATTGTATTCTTTATTTTTGTTTCAATACAGATTTTTAGAGCAAAAGAATTATTAGATAATACATTGGCGCTTATTAAAAATGTGATGTCAGGAGCAATTATTGATCCAGATCGTCTAGTCATTGGTACAGAAGAAGGTCTCTTCTGTTTAGATTTAGATCGTAGTGGTATGTTAGATTATATACGTTCAATGTATAGCAAAAGGAATTATGTATTACTGTAATTAATTTATATTATTCTTCCAGAGATTGCAAGAGTTGGAGAAGGAAAGAAAATATACTTATTGGAATATGTAACAGAAGAACAATTAATTGTAGTTTTAAGCGGAAAACAACGTCATGTACGGCTGGTCCCAGTACGTGCATTGGACGGAGACGAAGTTGAATGGATTAAAGTCGCTGAGACTAAAGGATGTATTACTTTAACGACTGGAGTAGTACGTCGTAGTCCATTAACTTATTGTTTGTGTGTTGCCATCAAAAAGCAGGTACAGAATTTTATTTATTACAATATTCAGAAGTTACCATTTCTTGTTTTTAATACTTGTTTGTTTAACATAGAATGCATCACAAGTGATTATCTATGAAATTACGCGTACCAAAACACGTCATAAACGTATACGTGAATTGATGTTATCGTGTCACGCACAAACTTTGCAAATTCTCTCTGAAGGCCGATTCTGTGTCGGCTATCCTTCCGGCTTTTCTATCTACAGCATTTTAGGAGACCATCACCCTATTTGTGAGTATAAGCATTATCAAATAAATCTACAAACCTAATGTTTGAGGCAACATATTAATTTTTCATGTTTTGTGTGATCTAGCATTGGTCCATTCTGAGAATACGCTCTTAGGTTTTCTCACATACAGCGCTGTGGATGCTCTACGTTGTATCGAATTACCGCGTGGTGAATTCTTGTTAGTCTTCCATACATTGGCAGTTTATGTCGATAGCCAAGGCAGAAAAAGTAGAGATCGTGAAATCATGTATCCTGCTGTTCCCACAGCAGTTAGTAAGTATAATTCTAATACATTAAGAACAATAGTTAGGACTGGGATGTGATTTAACGTTGATTTTCAGGTTATTGTGAAGGTTACTTACTAGTTTATAGTGAAACTCACATTGACGTGTTTGACTGTACAACTGGAGACTGGTTACAAACGCTTAATGTTAAACGAGCACGACCATTAAATACTTCAGGCTCTCTAACGTCCTGTGTTATCAACGACATGCCACACGTTATTTTTCTGAGCAATTTACATCAACGTTAGTATACTTTACGGATATGTTTATTATAGTCAATGTAATTTCATTGAATGTTCTATGTATTTGATTTAATAGGAGAACTACTCAATTTAACACCACTAGATGCAAGCGGTAGGCAAATGACAAGACCACGAAGAAGATTTTCATTACGGGAAGGAAACAGGGCTGTTCGTCCCACGGACAGACGCTCAAAGATGATATCTGCTCCGACGAACTTCAATCATATCAGTCATATGGGTCCAGGTAATGGAATACAGGTAAGTTGATTGAGGTGATGTTTCATACTTCCACTGACATTCGTACATACTTTACATTTTACATTTGATTCTAGATTCAGCGGCTGCTAGATTTGCCTACTACTCTAGAAACAGCTGATCAACAGCATAGTGGTCATCACAGTACCTCTCATCTCCATAGCAGTCAGCAAAGAGTAAAAATTTAATACATATATGAGTATATTTCTGTTATGTGTATTTTATATTTGTTTCATTTTATATTTAGTTATACGGCCCAGCAATTCAAACGCCGAGTAAACCAGCGCCACTGCCTCCGAGGCATCCTCCTTCTGATACGCGACGTCTTAGTTCTCATATACCTAGAAATTCAGGATACTCGCCACATAATGGTACACACTTGATCATCTCATTTTTATTGTTACACGTATAAATATATAATACGCGTATAAATTGTGATTAGGTTCAACATCGTCACGTAGAGGACCGGCACCTCAACGACCAACTGCTACTCCACCTTCATTGCCACGAACGCCAGTGGACCAAGTTGACTCGGAATCTGTGCATCTACGATCGCATACTCCACTTTCGCTTGGTAGCATTGCATCTTTACACGACAAGGTATTTATTCTCTTTATCCCTAATAAGTGAACCTTATTAATCGAACGTGAAGCGATTATAAGACATTTATAAGAAAATGTTTTGTTAATGAACGTCTGTAAAACTTCGTTTATATAGGAACACACTTCTGGTGGAAGTCCTAGACATTCGATAGCTTCAAACAACAGTTCAAATCCATCGACGCCACCAAGTCCCGCTCACGATCACGGTTCATCTTCATACGACTCATAAAAATTTATTTAACGCTTCTCATAATATTAGTAAGTTACTGTAATTATGTGCACCACCTAATTAATAGGGTTACAGTATCTATGATATTGTCTTTTACACACAATGATATTTGTGTTTGATTTTTCAACTGGAAAGTTATCAATTTCCTTTTTATTTTATTTTTTTCGTTTTCTTTAATTCCGTGCAATATATTTTCCTAATATTGTGCATTATGTTAACCATATTAGAAGCATAACAACAAGCATAATATTCGTACATAATAATTGAATTGAAACATTGCACATCAAAAATAGTTTACTTTGATTTAGATCAATGTTCACATGACATTGTAATAACTTTCTGGTTTTAAAGGATTTATACATAATAAGTTATATACTTAACAAGGCAATTTATAGTTAATGTAACGATAAATTATTGTAAATAATTTGTGTTTGGAAATCATCGAGTCAGCTTAACGATGCCATATATTATCGAAGTAGGTGTCGTTTCTTCTCTCTTTTTTTTTTTCTTTGAGTTTTTAAATACAAACCTTTGCATAATTTTAATTTTTAATCATCATGACTAACCGTTTTTAAGTTATATGAAATCGAAATCTCAGTCAAATTATCTAGCAATAAAAAGAAAAAAGATTAACCTAATTAATCTATTGTACCTACTTTTGAATCTAGGTATATATAAAAAAAAAAAAAGAATAGTTTCAAGTAAAATATATATTTAACCATTCTTAACGAACATAGACAAATTCAAAGGAAGTGAATCGATCTGATGCCTTATGACTAAACAATTTTTTTATTGCGTCATAATGCAGTAAGGTGCGTCATATTATTCAGCGTGTGAATAGTAGAAATAATCGTGCAATGTACTGGAAGCTTACCCCCTGCTGATAATAAGTAGTTTATTAAGCAAGGTGGCTTTATATATACTTTTATGCAACGTATAAGTATTATATTTTCGACGACAAAGGAACGACGTTAAATTATTTATCCTTGCTGCAACGAAACACCTGTTTTTTCATTCTTTAAAAACGTACTGTTTCTTTTTTTTTTTTGTACCACTAAGGCGATAAGTGTCATTATAAAAATTTCAACTCGTTTTTAAAGAAGCATATGTATATTAAGAACCTGATGACCGAATATATTTACAAGTGCAATGCATAATGACTGAGAATGATAACGAAAACAGAACGCAGGCGATAAAAGTATCATTTCTTCTGTTCTTGTCTAAAAAGTGGAATCTTAAGTTTGCACGAACATTTGTAGCTTCAAGACACGTTGTGCGATACCATCACGTTTTTTAATACTTTTATATTAACACATATTTAAAATTTGACAAACACAACAGATCATACGTTGTTTTGAAATTACAGAAAGAAAATCAATTGGTTGCATTCAATCTTTTTATAGATGTAAGATTAGGACAGATACAAATGAAATTTACGATAAAAAAGTGAAAACACGATAACAAGTTTTATATGTTTTAATGTATAGAATATATACATTTACCATGTACATTTATAAAAATTTGCTAATTATACTAGAAGAAGAAACAAAAGAGTTGGTAGAACAAAATAACTGTCTCAGGATTCTATGCCAGTAGTTAAAGTATAAAAATAACATTTAACGGTTAAGAATCCCGAGGTGCTTGATAATTATACAAAAAAAAATTTATGAAGATCGAAGACGATTCTTTTATCTTCGATACCTTAAAATAACGTCATACAGTAAAGCAGGAAACCGATAGTTACAATATCGAATCCAATCTTTCATTACACGATAAAACGAAGTGCATGTAAAGAATAATTTTGAATGTGTAATATTGCATTTAAATTTTCATATATTTATAATGAATTTTAACGAAAAGGAAAAAGTTTAAAAAAATGTCGAAAAGTTTATGAAAACATTGTTACGGTGAAAATATCGAATATGCTACATTCCGTACGACTTTTTTTTTTTATTCTTATAAAACATGAAACGAACAACCGAAATTCCAACTCTTTGAAAGATCATCATCGATAGGCATCAAATTTAAACTTAAAACAAACTATAACGTGCATATAATACCAAAAAGAACAAAAAAAAAAATAAGATTGAAATATTTCCATCGCATTTGTGTAATAATTACGACCTGAACATATATTATAAATAAAATATATTATCGACTACAATAGGTTTGACATTCTTATATTATGAACAAAAAAAGTATATATATAGAAACAAACCGTTGATAGAAGAAAAAGAAAAGTGTTAATGTTATCGAGCGAAGAATGTATTAGCACAGGTATTGGTGTCCGTACCGGAATAAAAAAAAAAATAAAGTTTAAAGAAATGGCCGAGTTCTAGAGTCATTCTAGAAGTGTAATCGAGATATGTTTATAAATTATACAGTAATGTACGTATCATTGTACTTACCAAACGGAATTCAATGATTTTTGTCTTATATCTTCCGCCATTGTTACTTAAGGGTTCTAAAATCAAAGACACGTCTGTTCGTTCTTCTGTTGCCTTACATATATTCAAATCGAGTCTATCCAACGATAGAATCACACGAAGAGAAATAGTCACTTTGTATAGCATTGATTTTATATTTCTGTAAATAATTCAATTTTCTAAATAAGCTAGCAGTTTCGATTTGATTTTAGACCCTTTAAAAATATCTTTCCTTCTTTTCGTCTCTTCACTTTCTTTCTCTATCTCTTTACTTACTTTTGGTGTGCACATACGACGGTGAAAGTTTAAATATGTCTTCTGATAACAATAATGTAAAAACTACGCTGTTAATTATAATTATTTTTTTCTTTTCACGTATAATCAAAATGTACGACCGGCATTCTGCACCAGAATAGAAGAATAATATGTAACGCATATGTAGATTGTATGATTTAATAATTTACTTTTTTACGAATTGTTAGAATACTTTTCTGTAACAATTTAATAATGATTTATGTATTCCATTGGTTTAATACCAGTGCATGTAATGACCTGATTTATAATCCTTCTTCTTTTTTTTTTTTAACAATTTAGTTTTAGTGTATTCTATATTATAAAACTTATTTATAACTAATATGTGCATTATTTACGATATTTATTAAAAACAATTGCAAGCAACTACCCGTATTTTGAATGATGAACTGTATTTTTTGTTGTAAATTATAAGCACGCGGTATTATGGAGAAAAGAAACCAAATTTTTATGTTTATAAGATACCCTCATAAATATCTTTTTTGTATATTTTATAGTATTTATAATTTTTATTTCATTTTCTTTTCTTGGCAAAATATTTCTTTTTAAATACATTGTTCTTTAAATTACTGGAAACAAAAGAATAATTTATCTCTTCTTAAGTAAAGGAAGTGTATTAATAAATTAAAAGGCTTGTACATATATTTCTTGGTTTTATATGTAAGTATAACATGCTTATTAATTACAAGTATTTTGTACTAATGATTAAAGTTTGAATAAATTATGTTAAACAATTTAATGAAAAACTATTGAATAATTGATACAATATCTCGTTATGTATAGAATATTTTTAGTTTTTAAACGTTATTACGATTAATAAGACCAATGTACTTATCAGAATGTTTATTATTTAAAAAAGGAAACAATAATTAAGAAGAGAACCCCTACCGAAACGTGAAATTAAATATCATTATAAAAAATGATTACTTCAATAGTTACACAAGCTTTTTTGTACTTATATTGTATATTGTGCTTTGTATACTTTGTTATTTTATTATGCTGTACTAATTTCTATATGATGGAAGTAATTCATTTTACAACATTGTATCAATATAAGTGTCATTAAGAAATATAAAACATGCTTTAATCTACGCTAGTAATGACTAATTGTTTCTCATACCATTTTTTTTTTGCAAATACGTATGAATAAGAACTTTTTGTTACGCATAAGAAGAAACAAAGAAGTTTCAGATGGGCATACATTTTATCTTGAAAGAAAAAATTGTCTATATTACATAATGCACTTAACATTCTTCAATGTTAATTATTTTCTTTTATGTAAGACAAAATACTTTAGATGTAATTATCATATATCCTAAATTTCACTTCAACTCATTCAATGAAGAATATTTACGTGTTTAACATTAGATATAACATGTACATATGATTGGTAACATCAATCTGAATTATATGCAACATGACTTCCTAATAGTATTCTTGAAGACCCAAATTAATTAAAATCAAATTGGCACTAATCGTTACTTCATTATTCTTTTCTTGTTACATTATAGAAATATAAAATAATAGCGTTTATTTTTACGTACTTATATGTATCATATTCAAATTGCTTCGTCAACTTTTTCTTCTTTAACATGTAACAGTATAAACTTGATGTCGATAACAATTTTAGCAATATCAGTAATTGCTTTACACACCACGACTTCTTGGAAAGAAAATAAAAACTTATAGTTTGGAAAAAGCATCGGAAAATTATGGTTTGTGTATTTAAGTTTTATACGGTGCAAAATTACGAAATTACAAATACTCCCACGGAGCTCGATATTCCTGTACTGTAAGATCGTTGATCGTTAAACTACCTTGGTTATAAAATTATAAATGTTCTTTATAAAACTATTTGCACAAAACACATTTTCGTTAAACCATAGATGAAAAATAAGTTATATATATAACTTGATTATTTATTACGTATGAATGTCAATAATAAATTCATTCCTCGTTTGAATTTCCTAACATTATTAATGGCAGCTGTACAAAGAGGTGTCGCATGTACGTATATTTTAATTGTAATATCTCGTTATTGTAATGAATTTATTATTTTAATCGAATACAATTTTTTGCGCGTCTATTCGCGAAGGGGCTGTGCAGGGCTGCTACATCCCCTTCGAGTCGCGCGATCCTCTCGTTTTTGTTTGAGCTCAGGAATGGCCGAATGTGATATATATATTATTCTATTATATTAATCTAATGTATATGTGTGTTATATTAATCTATTATATTAATCTAATGTATGCGTGTGTTACTGAGTCACAATAACGGCAGCGTCGCTAAATCAAAAGCGAGAGAATCGCGCGATTCGAGGGGACACGCAGCAGCCCGCTGCATCTCGTTCGCGAAGAGAGACGTGCAAAAATTGTATTCAATTAAAATAATAAATTCATTACAAATTACAACTAGAAAAACGTACCTTTTATTAAGCATTGCCTATCCACTGGACCAAAATGATCGACGCACGAAAAGGCGCGTCACCTTTCGGGGTACTAATTATTTTTCCGTCTCTCTTACCTGTTGTCGGAGAATATGCTTTACATTTAAGACAATTTTTGGAGTCGTGGAAGAATGACTAGCGGCGGACGGTGTTTGGTCCAGGGAGTAACTGCGGGCCCGGGTTCGATTTCCGGGGTAGGTTCGCTTTTTCCACGGTTTCTTACAACTTCGCGATTCGAAGGGGCATGCAGCAGTCCTCCGCAGCTCGTTTGCAAAGAATTGTATTCGATTAATATAAATTTATTATAAATTTAATCGTCAGATGGGTAACTCTTCCAATGGGAAGGACAAGAGGCCATGGAACACCCTTATCGTCCCAAACCGCCAAAGGGTTGAGCGTCAGAAAATCACGAGCTGTGAACTGGCATGCCTCCTCAAGTTACGCGATCCTCTCGTTTTTGTTCTAGCAACGCTGCCGTTACTGCGACGCGGTAACACACACATACATTAGATTAATATAATAGATTAATATATTACATATATTACATTATATAATCAAGAAAACTAGATTATTAAATATTCGGAAATACATCACAGAATACTTCTAATAATATAAATGAATAGTGTATAATTAATATTAATAAATTTTCAAGTGTAATTTGAAATAAAAGGCATTACATGTATAAAATCTTAGTCACAGAAATCTTGGTAAAAAAACGAAAGAAAAAAAGAATTAATATTAGCAACCAATAAATAAATAATTGCCAGTCTCTTTACAGTTTTGATTTATACATAATTACCTATTAATTGTATATCTATTAAATTTCAACCATATAATACAACAAAGAACACACGCGACGTTGTATAGTGCCGTCCAAAGTTTAGAAGACGACACGTTGCAAGAAAGGCATTCCTTCTCTATTACTAATCACCAGTGGAATTCAGAGTACAATATCAAATTTGTACCTTGTTTTGACGGTTTTGTTTCTTGGATTCCGTGATCCTGGCGATGAACTTACTGTCATGATAAACTTCCATTCGTGTGTCGCATAAATTTTCTAAAAGGTGTAACTCCTACTGCATTTTAGATTTCCCCTTTTGCAAAATTAGCTAAGTGACAACGAAGTATCAGAAGACGTACTTTCAGAAGGTGTACTTTCATGGCTGACTTGACTTAAAGAATGTTGAAGTGCGTCGGGTGTTAGCCATTCCTTTGGCAAACAACGTTGAAGGAATGGTACACAAGAACTAAAGTAGGCAAGGCGATTTACCCAACCAGGTATTTCTTGACCACACAAAATCTAGAATATACAACAAAAAAAGTTAATATTAAATGAACAAAACAAGTATTATATTATAACTATGTATACATACAAGTGTAAGTTGACTACTAAAGTGATTGCAATTTTTATTCATTAAATGGTAACGATCTCCCCTAAAGTCTTTCCCTAATTCAGTAACAATTCTGGTTACATCTTCTTCTGTAAAGTCTGTGTATCCAATGTGTACTGATTGCCTATAATAGAAAATTAATGTATATTTAAATCAGTAGTTTCCTTTCTCTAAACTAATAAACTTACCTATATCTAAACTGCTCCCCTAATTCTTCAGCAACCCTTGGTGTAATTTCAAAAATTCCAGAAATAGGTTTAGAATGGCCACCATATGCATATTCTATTAATGTATTAACATTTTTTAAATTAAAGTCACAATGTTAATAAAAGATTAATAAAAATATGTTGTATATACCTGTTCCATAAATTTCAACACCTGAATGGAAGACTCCTAATCCGATTGGTGTTGTATATTCATTTATCCAATACTAAAAGTAAAAAACAATAATATAATAAACAATGTTCGCATGTATAGATAAAGATGAAGAAAACTTTTCTTTTTACCATATCATAGACATTAAGAATTATAGGCTCACGGGCCATTTTTGGTATTAATTCTTCGCTGTCCTGTGGATAACCCAGACAACTGGGGAAGGACAAATTGCAGCTAAGACCTGACGAAAACATCATAGAGATACTTGTACTCGAACAGACGAACAGCACTACTTAGTTCCAATGCACCTAATAAGCAAATATATAAGCTATACACTGGATCTACACTAAGCAAGTAGCCATAAGTTACTACATAACAAAATTTTAATGTTAAACAACATTATAATTATGGTAATACTATAATTATTTACAGTTTTTAAATAATTAATCTCTTTATTTTTAATTTTAAAACTTTAACTGTGTTAACAATTTGTATAACTACATATATCACATAAAATGCATGTATTATACCACACAAATTTATAATTTAAAATATTATTATTAATTATAAGTAAACACCATGCTTTTTATGTAAAATTATATTAGGATGTACAAAATGCATAGCAATAGATATATTCTTCTACTAGCACTAATGTAATTTATAAAATGAAGATAATAAATTAATACAAGTTATTACTTAAATTCTTACAAATCTAAACAATAGTGATGTTAGTCAAAACATAAACACAAAATATTGAAAATTAACTTTATGATTAATGACTACTCTGATAATGCTAGCAAATTATATATAAGATGCAAAACATTTAGATTGATTGTAAACAATTTATTGATAATATATCTGAATAAGAAATGAACATATCTCAGACTACATGGAGAAGGTATGAATCATCAGAATAAAGCCTTTGTTATATGACGTATTAAAATGAATTGTGTTACCTAAAAAAAAACTCAGATTTCTGTATCACTTCATTTCATTGTATTTCCTTATAAACTAATAAAAAACACTCCAGACTTCAAATTTTCCTTGGTGGGTTGTTCATGTTAAACAATACGTGAAAGCATGGTACGATTTTGAGTACATATGCTCTCTATGATACAAAAAATGAATTTCAGCAATTGAATTTATAACTTCGAACAATAAATGTTAAATCTAAATAAATATTTGTTGTTATGAAGCACTTAATAACATAGATTTACAAAAATTAGTTGCAAGAAGCATACATTGTATTAATTAAGAAATCTTTCTCGCTTGAAGTGTGCTAAATAAACAAAATATTTAAAAAAAATTTGACAATAGATTGTAAATGTTTTATTGTATAAATATTTGTAGTTACAAACGAAATTAATTTCACATAATAATATCGGTACGAAGAATTTTTCAAAATTTATGAAAATTATTTATAACTAGGAAAAAATATCATTTGTCTAGTCATATCGAATCGATTCCTCTAGGCAAGTATCGAATATCGAATAATTACAATTTTAATCTGTAATTCTATTTCAACAACTACGTATAAAATTTGTATAAAATTCTGTTTTATATTTCTCTATTTCTGATGTTTAAAACATTGATTATATAATTTTATAAGTTTTACTTTGTTTTACATAATGATGAAGAATGTTAATAAGAGGTATACAATAATGAAAAACTGATAGGTAAAATAAATTTTGTCTTTATATTAAAATATCTTTAAACGTAAAAATGTAACTTAAGTTGCAATGATTAATAATATAAAAATAAACGGAAAAACAAAAAATTGATTTAACTTTAGGTAAACTTTATAAAAAGTATATTTAAATGTATATTGTCTTTTTATTGCTTTCAAGGCATCAAAATCTTATAGTATTTATATTATTTTCAATATTTTAGAATTATTTACAAATACATTATTGTAACATGAGCTAATGAATTTACTAGAATACTTCTACGCATATTTATTTACAATGATATAATTTAAATGTACATATAAGTTTCAAATGAGAAAGTTCTTAATTAATCTTGCAGTTGAAACAAATATGCTACTTTTTTCGACATTTGTTACTATAATAATAAATAAATAAATAAGTATTTATACATTAAATAATAATTTTAAGCCGTTTCAAATAAATTTTAATCATGGATTTAATTTCTCTAAATGTAATTAAAAACCTTCTCTTAATAAGATTTTTATATTCTTAACTATTTACACTTTGATAAGAGACATATAATCTAATTCTGTCTTTGATCAACATTAAGATAAGTCTTTTATCTAAAAATGTATATTTAGTAATTAAATGGCTTTTCTATTATGTTTGAGTATCACATCTACTAATATAAATTATATTTTATCATTAAAAATCATCTATGAAATCAAACATTAATATCCTAAATATACATTTTACATGTATTACATTTCCAATAAGTATTCTTCGTTCAAGCATTGCTCCTGATTGTATAAACAAACAGGTGAATTTTACATTTACAACAGTAGATGTATAATTTTTCTGTATAAATAAAATAGTATTAAAATTTAAGTTTCTATAAATTTTAATAAATTGCTTTTACCTGATTGTATTTTTTACATATTGAATTTTAAAACATTTAACAGGTTTATTCAAAATATAATTATTTTTACACAATTCTTTTGTAATTTATATTACGAAATATTATATGAAATATAAATTCTAATGAGTTCAAGAAAAAATAAAACAAAACGCATTGTACAATGAGAAATATATGACAGTAAAAGTTTTTCAAAGCAAATCTGTTAAATGTTGATAACATATATAAAATATCTTGTTACATATTAAGTTTCTTCTTATAAAAATCGCATACTTTACATACATATTTAATAAAAAAAATCTTAGTTATAAAGCTTATGTATATGTTGTATTGCAAATGATAAAGATTCTAAAATATATGTAATCTAATTGAGGTACATTTAAAAAGTCTGATAATTACTAAATATAAATCTAACTACATTCTTAAAAATAAGTATTTGTACCTACACAAATGTACATTGAACCTGCATAAATATATGAACAGTAAAAGAAACTGTGTCTAGAATATTAGCAATGTAAGTATGTTCTTTAGCATACATTAGTTGTGTGAGTTCAAACAGTCACACTTACTATATACGCAACAGTACAAAATATTTATAAATACCAAATACATCAATTTAACTAGTTTGAACAAAACATTCATGCAACTTGATGAAACAAATATAAAAATACAAAACTTTATGATTGTTAATGCATATATAAGTAATAAAACTGTTCAAATAATGCAAATTATATGTTCTACAATACAAATTTATAACATTTCGTTAAAAACTTTAGTAACTGTTTTGGATTTTATGATGTATGAATTTATATTCCTAATGTTGAAATATAACTATGTATCATAGTCTTCATCAAGAGTGGCAGTATGAGTAAAATTTGATGTTGGCTGATTACTTGCATTTACACCAGATGTGTTTGTACTTAAATTCATAGGATTAACTTCTGTATAAAAATTAGGTTGACTAATTTGAAATGATGCAGGCACAGATATTTGAAATTCTGGAACTTGTTGCACAGGGGTGTCTTTAACTGTTTCGTTAACACCACCCACACTGTGTATTACTGTTCCTCCATTATCTTTAGAATTCTTATATTCTATATTTACTTCTGTATTTAATCCCATTTGTTGTTTCTGAGCTCTATAAAAATACAAAATACATTTACACTTTCAATATGAGAAATAATATGTATGGATTACTTACCCTATTTCAGGATGTCGTGTCATAGGTGGACAAACAGATGTATTTGACACATTTGTATTTATTGGAGCAGGTGTCAATGGTGGAGTAGGCACTTCTTCATCAGGTCCTGATACGTCTGGTAATGATTTTACTAAATCTTTTAAAAAATCAAACCGACTTTCTGATAAAATACATTGTTTCCTATAAACAAATGTAATATAATAATTGTCACTTTATATAATCACTGTAGAATTAAGTTCTTTTAAGGAGTCATACTTACATATGAGATGGGCTTAAAGTCTTAGCATTTTTGGCACTTGTAATCTCCATAGTTTTTGTAAGTAATGAATGTACAAACAGTTCTAATGTTCTAGGTATACAAATAGTTAAGGAATGTTTATTGTCAAACTGAAACATTAATCACTTAAACATTAAAGTACTAAACCATATTAACCATAGTAGTTAAAATGGTTGTTTCTGTTAATAGTTTTAAAAAGGATATAAATTATAATTGGTACTGCTTGTGCAACTTTCCCAACTTCTTCATCAGTCTGCATAATCTTTTTAATTCGACCCTAATATACATAAATAAAGATAGGTTAGGCACATATATATTCTAATTTTTTGCTTGCATTTATTTTTAATGTGACTTCCTATTTTTTTGGTTGCAGCTTGAAAACAACTGCATATTAATTGCTATATTACTTTTCATTAAAATAATTATAATAGTTTATGTGAAATAACAATATTTTTGTAGGGGTTCTTTCCAGGCTATACATGATATTTTGATACTCACTGCTGGAAAACGTGCATTATATTTTTTCTTTTTACTAGGCATTGTCACAAAACTATGTATGCCTTAAACCACGTAAGTCACGTATAAATAAAAAGAGGATAAAACTTTACAAAAAATGCGTTTATGTTGTATTTGTAGCAATTGAGGTGTTCCGAAACTTGACAGACATCTGTGATCTGTATTTTCAATAATTTCTAAAGTATTTTATGTTCGTAAATGTAACGGTTAACACATACAAATGGAATGCATAAAACGTGTTCTAAAAATATAATTAAAAACATTATTAGAATACTGTTCGTTAATATAGGCATGCGGTACACGGTCGATTGTTTCCTTTTTTATTTTTGATTTTATACATCTTTATTGTTAAAGGAAAATTATTTATTTTCACTATTCATGGAGGATAAGACTGTTAGTGGTACCAATCGAAGATGTCTGGTTATCAATAATTCACTTTTACCAGATAACATAAGTTTAGGAACGACAAACTAGTTGCAAGTTTGAATTTATGATGCTCGCCGACATGGTCACTAGCTTTGTTTACGAACTTTAGTATAAGTTTATTTTATAACAATATTGTTTCACATATACCATTTAATTGTATTTCAACAATGCGGCTAATGTTTAGTCAAATAAACACAATAAACAGCTCTACATTAATCAACTTTTAGTAAATAAGTATTAAAACAGGACAACTATTTTTAACCTTTGACTTAAAAAAATATAATATATAAATTTGTTTATAATGGCGAATACGAATAATGATAGAATTGTTGTATTAATTGATATGGATTGCTTTTTTTGCCAAGTTGAAACAAAACTTAAACCAGAATATGCTGGAAAACCACTTGCTGTTGTACAATATAATCAGTGGAAGTTAGGAGGGTAAGTCAATATAAGCTATAAATCAATATAAATTAATATAAGCTATAATTACATCATTAGATTATTAATTTATCAACTTTTCTTAATTAGAATAATTGCAGTTAATTATGAAGCAAGAGAATATGGTGTTACTAGACATATGAGGGGAGAAGAAGCCAAACAAAAATGTGCAGATCTTGTTTTAGCTAGTGTACCATGTCTTCGGGGAAAAGCAGATACATCCAGGTAAGAGGAAATAAAAGAATAACATATTTTTTTATATACATTAAATTTTTTTAATTTTATGAATGTTCATACAGGTATAGAAGGGCTGGACGTGATGTTGTTAATGTTATGAAGCAACACTGCGATGTAATAGAACGTGCCAGTGTGGATGAAGCATACTTAGATATTACTGACATTGTTGCTAAGAGAATGTCTAAAAGTTCTCTTTCTCAACAGCATTTATCAACACAGCTTTCAAACACATTTGTAGTAGGATATTCAGAAATTGGAAACAATGATGAAGGTGCAGTATATTAGCTCAAACTTTCACCACTATAAATAAATTTAAATATAATAATATAGTATACCATATTAGATGAAAGAAGAAAAGGGACAAGCACTTGGCTCACAAATATTTTTGAAGAATTTGAAGATACACAAGCTCAGAAACTTGCAGTAGCTGGAGTAATAATTGAAGAACTAAGAAATGACATATTTCAACAAACAGGATTTAGGTGTTCTGCTGGCATTTCACACAATAAGGTAGAATCAAACATTATTTTCACAAGTTAAATAATTTTATCATTAATTCAGATAATTATATGTTTTTAGATATTAGCTAAATTAGCATGTGGACTGCACAAACCAAATAGACAAACAATTTTACCTTCAAATGCAGTGCCAGCACTTTATTCATCACTGCCTGTTAAAAAAGTTAGAAATCTCGGCGGAAAGTTTGGAGATGTTGTTATTGAATCTCTTAATTGTAATGTTATGGGTGACTTATTGCAGTATTCTCTGCAATATTTACAAAAACGTTTTGATGACAAAACGGGGTATGTTTAAGCTAACAATATGCATTGTTAGTTTTTAAATATCATATTACTAATACTTTGATTTAGATTATGGCTATATAATATTGCTCGAGGAGTAGACAACGAAGCGGTCACTACGCGACTTGTATCAAAATCAATTGGAGCATGTAAAAAGTTTCCAGGGAAACAAGCTATTACATCATTGGATGTGGTAAATTATATGATCAAGTTTATGTGGACAAATGTCATGAAATATATGTAAAATATGCCTTTTATTTGCAGTTAAAGCACTGGGCTGGTGAATTATCAGCCGAAGTTTGTGAACGTCTCGAACAAGATGTTTTAGAAAACGAACGGCGCGCAACATTATTTGTAGTAAGCTACCACTACTATCAAAATAGGAGCGTTGTGACACAATCACGTTCGTGTGCCTTGAATTCGTATAAACCAGAAAAGATGGCAGCTCGCTGCGTAGAAGTTGTATCTAAATCAACCCAATGTCCGATAGCATATTTAGGAATATCAGCTGGAAAATTTGTACCAGCTAAAGATAATGAAAATATCATGAACTTTTTTAAATCAAATAAAACGAGCAGCCCTCGGAAAACAAGTACTCAAGCGAAAAATATAAAACTAAAAGCCACTGATATATTGAATGACATCACTGAAACACCAAACAATGTACAATCAAACAAATTTGTTACTACATGTAATATTAATGAAACAAAAAGTTCATCAAACAGTAAGGTAAAAACTGTACAGAATTCTAAACATAGTGTGCAATTTAATGAACAAATTTCTAATGAAAAAACAAGTTGTTCACCTACTTATAATAAATTAAACAATTTAATTCAGTCGTTGAATGAACGACATAAGAAGAAAATAATTTGTGAAAAGAAAATAAATAATGATAATTTTGATGATTCATTAGATCAAAATGATTTTAAGGAATCGTTTTTTATGAACATTTTTAATTCGAAAGAAACCAAATTGAAAGACACAGATATTAAATGTATTGAAATAAAAGAAGATACAAATATTAATTTCGAAAATGAAAATTTTAATAAAAATAATGCGCAAGAAAATGAAAAAGATGATTTCGAGGCCGTTTTAGACTCGAACACCGAAGAAAATAATGAATCTCCAAATAATAAGAATGAAAAGGAACAATTTT
Source organism: Anthidium xuezhongi (assembly GCA_022405125.1). Classification (NCBI taxonomy): domain Eukaryota; kingdom Metazoa; phylum Arthropoda; class Insecta; order Hymenoptera; family Megachilidae; genus Anthidium; species Anthidium xuezhongi. Next base: position 9,099,098 of record CM039637.1, read on the forward strand.
CCTCAAACATGCAGATAAGTGTAAATAACAATGTAAATCACGTACAGAGTACTATAAAACTAGAAGAAATCTTCCCTGATTTAAATAACATTGACCTTAATGTACTTGCATTATTACCTTCAAATTTGCAAGAAGAAGCAAAATTGTACATAAAAGCAAAAAATAAGAAAGATAATACGAAAGAAAGTAACGTAAAAAATACAAAGGGAAGAAGTAAACTTAAAACAAATGTTTCAAAAGCGAAGAAAAAGAATGATATATATAGTTTTCTAGTCAAGAAAGAATCTCCTAATTTTATCGAAGTTCCTTCTAAACGGTGTACCCAGTGTTCTCAAATGGTACCCTTGTTAAAGTATCAGGAGCACTGCGATTTTCATGTGGCTGAAAGTCTACAAAGAGAATTGAACAATCCCGTGGTACAAACAGTAAATGTAAAAAGGAAAGTCGATATAGACGATGTAAGTACGAATATAATAAAGCGTCGACCAAGTAACGACGCTCCGGAATCTCCTAAAAATCATACACTTACACCGTTTCTTTCATAACATCCAATAAAATAAAATCATGCTAATTTGTGTACATAGTAACTTCAAATATTTTTAATGTATTCACTTCATTTTTATATAAAGAAACTATAGGCACGCATAATTAATATCTAAAAGTCGATTCGTGCTTAAACAATCGATTTTTGCAAATTCGAATCTCATATTTTCTTTGTACTGTTTCATTGAATTTTGAAACGTGATAATTGTTTCTTTGATCGCTTCATTCGATGTTTTAAGTATCTGCAATGCTATAATGCAACGAATGAAGTTAGACAATTTTTAAACAGCGCTCGAAGAGGTGAGAAATCGATACCTTGCTGCTTATCGATTTTGTCTTTTTCAATAGCCTCTTCTAATTTTTGTATGAGTTTTAATAATTTTAATTGCTTCTGTGATAAAGCTTTTGGAGAAGATATTTTCCCGTATTTCTTTTCATATTTTTTTATGTATGTATCTAATTTTAAAGTAGCTCCCTTTTCGTGGCATTTAATTTTTTTATGACACATATTTTTTATATCACTAGCACTTTGAATTGTATGAAGTTTGAGAAATACTTCTTTTGTTTTTATGTACATAAATAAATGAAATTTGTATCAATATACCGGATGTACCTTTGAAATCGAAGAACAAATAAATACATTAATAATATAAGAAAACATTTATTTATATAAAAATAATAAAAATTTATATACATTTTATTTGTTCTTAAATATAAAGTATTTAGGTAGCATTATATCCCTTTTTCCACACAGTATCTTTAAGGTATGCACCTATCATAGGATTATTGAGCATCGTTTCTACAATATTCTTAAATCCTAACTGGCTGGCTAAAAGATATTTACATTCCACGTCTGATAATTCAGAGATTAATATTTTTATATTATTTGTCATAGTATTAGTAATGCTCTTCTCCAATCTATACCTGCAATAAATTTCAATTAATTACATCAATGATTAATACATGTTTTCTTGTTTAAATAAATTACTGTCTTACCTGCGAGCACAATCTTGTACAAGAGCAGGAGTTAATTTGTTCACAGCTATAAAATCTTTTAAATATTTTGTTTCTCCATTCAATATGCAATGATTATAAATTAGATTAACCCAATCTGCATGATGATTATAGGCGTTTATGACAATAAGAGCTTGAGAAAAACTTAAAATATGACTTAATACTTTATCTACATCTTCAGACTTTAAATTTAGTATAGAGATTACTTGTTGATTACTAGACACTGAATTAAGCAATGCAAGCTGGAGAGCAACCAATTGTTCTTGATCAGAACACTGACTAGCAAAGTTTAATTTATTAGCCTGTATAAATAGATATCAATATTAATTTGTTTTTTAAGTAACAGTATAAATAATAACTTACCTGCAAATAATATTGTGTTGCATGAGTATAATTAGTTACTGCTAATTGCAGTTGTTTCTGAACATTTTCAGTTTTGGTTAATTTGATTTCATGTGGAGTAGTACTTTGTAATTTCCCATGCTCCTTTGCTGCATCTGATATTATCGATTTAATTACATCTTTTGCTTCATTTTCCCACATAAGTGCAATTTCTTGATACAGCCGAAAATGTAGTGCTACTAAAGTAAAGAGGTCCTTATTTTCAGGACAATTACGTTTTAGAAATTCCAAAAGCGCTGTTTTAAGACCAGTTGGCTGTAATGAATTTGTTCATTTCATATAACATGTATAAACTGTTATACAAATGATAAGTAGTAGAACATACTTTATCCAATCCTTTCCCAAGCAAGAATTCAAACTGGTCGTTTTCTTTTAATATTTGAAATACATAATTCATTTCCGTAAAACGACCAACACCTGTTACAAGATGCACCTAAAATCCGACAATAATTATTACACAATTGTCATACATTATTTTGAGATGTTTTTGATTTTTAATTCATATAACATTAGGATTTACCAATAATGCCCAGTATTTAAGATTTTGCAAAACATTTGCAAGATTTTGACATTTGCGTAACACCGACGCTATTCCTTCCATGTTACAAGAAGTTGTAAAACAGTCGTGAGCTCGTATTAATAATTCTACAGTTGTCCTCAGAGTTGATTCTGTACAACAAAAGAAAATTATAATACAAATTTATTCTGTGTGTATTGGTAATTGTGCTAATAATACCGTTTCGTATTTCGCTATGAAAATATTTAAATAATTGGTTTGCAGTTTTTAAAAGCTGCCAACCAAGAAGGGAGACATCGCCGCATAAATCCATAATTACTCGAAAATTTGTGTTTAAAGAGTACCCCCATAAACAAATGTTGTCCTCGTATCCACCTGCAATATATAAATGTAAATCATATATAAATTTTTAACAGGTTCAACAATTACATACCTTCCACACTACGATTAATATTCTCTGTAATATTTTTAGCTAAAAATATCGCTACAGTATCATTGCTTATTTTGTATGCAGTGATTATGTCACTGATGATTTCAGACTTATCTTCAATATCACTTTCTGCGATTTCTTGTAAAAATTGAATGGGATTATTCAACAATAATAGTAACTGATAACTTTTTCCTAATTGCATTGCTAACTTATAACATAGTACAATTTTAAGGCATATATTTATTCCATGATCTAACGTTTCAAGTAATTTTTCTAAAATTGATAAACATTCCATTTGAACTTTGTGAATGTTTCCATCCTTTTTATGTACTTCATTGATACTTGTTGAAGCAGTTACTATAATCAAAATTACTGATATGTAACAAACAGTTTATAATTCAATATAGTGAAAATATCAAAATAATAGTTACATGAAGAAGATGAAGACAGCCTTTGCAAACCACGATTTTTTAAAGCACTGTATATTTGCTGTTTACTTTTATTTGTATCTTTCAGAAGATTTCTTTGTTCAACAGTTAGTTCATTTGGTGAAATTTCACCTTCTGCCAAACTCAAACATAACATTAGAATTTGTAAGTCCTGTATGCAGTAAAATATTTAATATATTGCAAATACCAATGCTTATTATATAAAATTTAACAAGACTTACTTTATGTTTATAATTAAAAATAGCACTTATTCTCAGCGCGGTATCTAACTTTCCCAAGTCGATTAATTTATTAATTAAGTCTCTGGCTGCGTCCTTTTCGTGCGAGTTGTTTAAAGTATATCCAAACTTCAACTTATTCAATCCTGATAATAACTCTGTTTTCAGTTTATTGAAAGTGTAAGATTCATCGTTTAGTTGTATATTTTCAGGTCCAGCTAATATACACGATTTCCACATTACCACTTCCAGAGCATCAATGTTTTGTTGTTCAGATTCAACATTCTTCAATGTTTCAAAAGCCAGTCTTAATATTTCATATCTGTTAGAAGATTTATATTGATTATTCTTGTAATGAGAATTTCGATTTGCAAAGAAGATATATACCTTTCTTTGTGAGAAACGACATTCTCGGCATGCTCGATAAAAAATTCCGCCGATTTTTCACAAGGAACATTATACTTTTCGAAATTTTGCGCACACTCGTTCCAGAATTTATCGTCAATGTTACCATTCTTTTGCGCATAATGTTTAAATTTACTTCGATACTGTAAGCATTATTAATTTATTATTGCGAAACAAAAGTGATAAAATATGTTGATTGTGAGATAATACCTGAGCTAAGATTATATCGGATGAATTTAATCCTGCTACATTCGATAATTCTAATGCACTGTTATAATCTTCGATTCTCAATAAATCATTAATGCATCTCTGAATTTCCATATCAAAATTGTACACACCGTTTGATATGGTAAATGTCATGAAATTAAAGGTAACATCAGTCTTTTGGAGAATTTTTATAATTTGTAAAAAACATGGAAAGTTTTGAATGTGAACTGTAAAATACAAAATAATTAGGGTCAGTATTGTTTTGTGGAATAGATTAATAGCAAAAGAAATTTCAATACCTGGAAGATCTGCATACAAATTACACTCGTACAATATTTCGAGAAATTTGAGTTGCAAATGGGTGCTTTTAAGACCGTAAGCGAGCGTTTTAATGACAGAGTTAATTGCAACGCTGGCAACCCAATGCAAGTTATTTAAATAAGTGGTATCAGAGCAATCCCAATCCATAGCTTTCTAAGAAATGTACAAGTATGATATTATTTTATCTAAACATAGAAGTATTAAGCATGCTTAAAACGTACATTGCACTTTAAATTTAAACATCGAGTTTTGAATTCCCACAAGTTCTGCCGGTACCCTTCGAAATTACCATAATCTATACATTGCATGAGGAATTCAAAAAATAAGTTGAAAGGACTCTCCTGTAATCATAAAATGTTAGTGAAATTATTAATACAGAATTCTTTCTATTGTTAAAATAAATAGAATACACTTACAGGCATAAAAATTTTGTAAGCTTTACTAATAGTACTAATGTACCCACACGCTATCATTCTGTCTAACAAGTTAAACAGTTGACTCGCAGACCATATTTGTTGTTCTAAACATTCTTTGTAACTGGAAAGTATGTCTTCATCCGCAGTGGATATTATCATCCATGAATAACAATATGCTGCTGTTGATGATGGCTAAAATGAATTTTCTATAAAAATCATACATCTTAAAAATTGAATTCAAGATAAAATATACCTCATAACAGGTTGCCAGAACTGTGAGAAATGGTCGTGACGTTAAACGAGAAGCATTTATTAAAGCACCAGGTGGATCTGGGCTTTGATGACATTTTAGAATAATCAGCCATAAATCATCATCTGGAGAACAAACGTTGTCAACAGGATATTCACGTATACTATGAGAATCAGAGGAGTTTGTAGAATCTAGTGATGCTGGAGAATCAGAAATAGAAGAGCCCTGTAATAACAATACATTACTATATGACATTAAATAAATTATTAATACTGTACTGGCTACATACACTTTGTTTAACACCGATTTTATAATACAGTGATTGTCTCACATCCCGTGATTTCATTTTCTGTTCACCACAGACTGACTGACATTTTGTAAGGTGTGTATTACTCAAACAAGTCACTAAATGTTGCCTTAAAATTGCATCTTCTATGTATTGAGCATTTTCTAATACCTAAAACCAACATAGAGTCTGATCTTTGCATAAAATTTGATTTATTTAAAAGTAAAATTATTACCTCATCCAAAGGATAAGCAAAGATATGACAAATTAGAGTAAACTCGAACCAATAATTTTGACTTGCCAAAAATTTCAATAAACCCGTTGGCAAGGGAAAATTGTGCGCATTGGCGAATCGTACAATAACGTCCCATACTTTTAATATGCTTACAAATTGCTGACTGTTTTCAATCATATTTTCAGTCAAATTACTTTTGAAACTTTCTTCAAGATGGGACATTACAATTTTCAAATCATCTTCATTTCTGTATATTATGTTTTCCAACAAATTACCAATAGAAATATCCAGCTCTTTTTGTATGTACTTTGCTGCTGTTATATGGAGTCTTAAGTTTTCTGAATCAACACCTAACATTTCAATAAATGAGACACAGGTGCATAATATTTCCGGTTTGTCTAAATTTTGTAAAGCAAAAATGTGTGCATACAGAGCTGCTTTGTATTTCCTGAAATCAATACATGTTAGGACTAATATGCTTTTACAAAAACATAAATAAAAATTGTAACATGGACTTCTTTACCTTCTGGAAGATATATTACCAATTGATTTTCCTTGAGGGTATTTTAAGCTAAATATAGCCATATTAGGACGGGCTTCTTTTAAGTAATATTCGTATGTTAATGTTTCTTTATACTCATACTTTTTAATAAGGGCATCATTCGAGAAGTGAGGCATTGGTTCATTGTTAAAACGCCATTTAAATAATTGCTTTACATTTAAATTTTTGTAACCATCCAATAGATCATACATTGTGGTTTCCTTCTTTGGTTTATTTTCTATAATACATTCAAGAATGGGCATCTGTTTTAATGTACTTTGAAGAATTTCGTTTGAAATAGTATAATCGCCCAGTTGCAGATTATTGTTGCTCATAAATATATCTCTTAAAGTACACTTTTTTGTGTTTGTATTTTCATTCTGATTTAACATATTTTCTTTAGATAAATATGAAAATATTAATGCTAAGACTACCAAATAATTTTGTTTTAAATATTCATCAATATTATCAGAAAGATAATAAATTGTCTTAATAATTCCTTCCATTAATGTCTCTGGACAGTGTTCTTGTCCCTCACACATTTTTGTCAATACATCATATAGTTCTCCAATTTTAGTTTTATCTTCTTGAGTATCTGTTTCGTTTAAACAATGTGCAAGGCACAATTCCTTATCAACATTTTGCGTAAATTCGATCTTATTAATGTTGCATGATTTAAGGGATAATACCGTGTTAAATTCTGATAGTGTCATTGCATTACCAAAAATACGAGATAAGATCAATTTTATATCTTGTTTCTCTTTCTCCAAAAATATTCCATACCTAATGAATTAAGAAGCATTAAATAAATTCTTATATAAACATGTACAATTATGTTAGTATCTTACAGATGAAGACATACCTACATAAATGATTTTTAGTTAAATCTTTCATAAGAGAGCTAGCATTTGAAGAATCAATCATTTCAATCATATTTGGTGTAATATTTAAGGAAGTAAACAAAGATTTATATTCTTCATCAATTTCAGATAATTCTGCTGCATTACTATCATGACAACTACTAATCCAAAATTTTACCATTTCAATTTTATTATTCGATAGCAAATAATCCCATAATACATCACTATTTATATTCTTAGAAAGAGTATTTTCAGCTGTAGAAAAATATAATTCAGTGCATACTGATTGCTTTACAATTTCTGGCAATCTTATAACATTCTTTATGGATAAGTAAGAACTTAAACCGTGTTCAATCCTGAAAAAAAATTATGATTCTTATTTTTCTTTCTGTTTATACTGACAAAGTATACTTACAAAGAAACTTACATGTATTTTTGTTCAAACTGAATAATACTTTTTAGAATATTCCATGCATTTATGTGTTCAGGTTCAAATTGTCCAATATTTATTAGATATTCTGCTAAGTAATTTCTTAATATCAAATTTTTACAGTTTATGCAAACATGAAATATATATTCAACTGGATTTCTATTCTATAAAAGAAAAATTATTAGAGATAATATCAAATGATATGCTCTAATAACTAAATTTAATATACCATGTTTTTTAAAATATGAGAAGCTCTATGAATTTGATGTTTCTCTAAAAGTTCTATGATCCAGGTATCTACTTCTTTGTTAAAATAATGTTGAGCATCTTCAATAGTACAGTTTCGTCTAAAAGCTAAATGCTTGTGAGCAAGATTAATGTGAGTGCCTTTTGCAGATGCCTCTCTGACAATTTCTCTATCTCCTAAGCTACGCCATCCAGACCAAACAGCAGCAAGTTCTCCAGTTAAGCATTCGACTGGGATGCCTCCCACTGTTGTTTTTTCTGCCATTTTATCGATATCTTTCTTTTACAATATATTACAGTGGTTTGCTAAAAACATATTAACTTTAATATAGGAAATAAATAAGTTATAGAGTTAATAATGTTACTTACTACAGTAATACATTCTTATTAATGCATTATTCCTTGGAAAATTCATAACTCTATTGCTTTGTCATAAAAAAGGTATTTTTTGGCTATGTTATTAAATACAAAATATGCATAAACAAACAGTAACATCTGACTCAAAAAAGAAATGTACCATTTGCTATTGTATATATATAACAGACATGTACGACGCAAAAATATGTATTATTGTCTTATAGACAGCGATAAACATTATTTGACGTTTTATTATACATATACTAATCTAGGAACGTATTATGTCTAGGGAAGTTTTTTTTGTCATTTAGTTGTGTAATATTGTTCTTTTTTATTTTAGAGATATAATTGTAAAGTAACTGAAACCATTAGTAATTGTACAAGCTGAAATTAATTATTATTTTAAAAGGAATATACTTTTGGAGAAAATGGTTGAAAACTAAATAAAGACTATCTATAATTAAAACTTTTATTAATAATGAAAGAAGCACAATTCATAATTAAACAAATTACGACACGTAAATATAATAGTAAATTTATGTAAAATAAGCATTGATGTTATAAATGAATCTTTATATTTAAATCTGCATTAACGTTGATCACATTTTACGATTTTTAGCGTCATTTAGTGGCAAGAAGATGAATCAAGCACAATGCTGATATGTTACCGACGTCTGATAACATACCTTCGTTGGTAATATACCGATGTCGATAACATAGGATACTATTGCAAGAATATTACCGGCATTTTTCCAATATTCTTGGGAAGGCGTAAAATAATAAAAATAATAAAAATAAGCTATAATATTGTTAATGAGATAAAAATGCAGGCGAAAATATATTCTTTTCATTAAATATTATTTCTATAAGTGCTTTATAAACAGTTTTTTATTATTTTATGAAAATTGAAGTTTTTATTACAAAGGTTTTTACCATTATCTTAAAGGAGTCTCATGTACTATCGATATTTTTAATTGCACGATTTTAAACACTTAATTATCAACCACAATTAAATTTTCTCAGGATATGTATCTTACATAGCGAACGAACGATTATATTAACAATGTGTTAATTAATAAATCAAATGACGACTGTTCGAAGAAAACTTAGATACCCCAGTGATGATTTAAGAACCTGTCACAACGATTCAATGATTAAACTTTTATTTAAATAATATTAACTCCTTGCACTCGAAGATTTCTTTCAAATTATTTATCAGCAACTCAAAGATTAAATTATTATAAAACACCGACGAGCACTTACGCTTACGAAAGTGGATAAGGATAAATCAATCACCCCTCCTACACCAAGTTTTGCTGGATTATTTGATACTGCGATGATCAGGATAAGTCCTTGTATCGTTTTGGTTGGCAATTGGTACCAATCGATCATAAAACAAAATGTTCCAACGCTGCTGGTCTGTGACATACGAAAACGATGAAATTGATTCAAATGGTTAACATATGCATATTTAAAATTGTTTAAAGACATACCTTTTCCATCAGCATCTCACCAATGTAGCATAATATGAATACATTAAATGTCAAAGATATGAGTAACATCGTATACGTTGCAAGGCCAATAGTATTGTTTTGTTTCCAATCCTGCAATGGACAAAAAGAGGCATTGAATTTGTTAAATTATATTAGCGTCTATTAACTCACCACCATACAGTAATATTCGAGCAGGCATATCATGAAGGTAGAGCCAACAACCTCTAAAAAGCACACTTCCTGTAGAACAGTCTCCACCGTTGCGGAAAATCTACAGACCAATAATTAGTAATTGCTATATGAATTAATTTATTCTCTGGAAGTAACAGGGTCCCTTGGCATCCCTCCTGCATCACCACCCCCGATTATACCTCAAAGTTCGTAGATGATGTTCCACGATCTCGACCAATCTCGCGTTCAGATCCACGTTCCTTCTGGCGAACTTGCCGCAGACCAGATCGTCCAAACGCGACATTACGATGTCTATTTGTCCACAGGCATGGGTGGTGAACAACGCAGCAAGTCCACAGGCGCCTGCTGTCACCGAATAGATCACGTACCCGCACATGCAGTGGACCAGGTACACCAATTCGTAGACGGGACTCGATTGGACGTCGTACAACGCGCTGTAGGTCGGATAGACCAAAGGTCTGATGGTGCGATTGTGCTCGTCGATGAACGAGCCGATCGCGTACTGCATGATCGTGTGATAGATCGTGCCGCCGCTGTACATGAACACGATGCAGAGTATCGTTAAATTACGGCCCACTTTGCCGTACTTCAGCATCGTGTCGCGGTCCCTGTGAAATTCCACCTGCCACATTCGGTGTTGGGAGCATCTTCTTGCGAACTCACGTGTACGTACAGTGTCGAGCAACGTAGCCAATCCCCTAGGGAAATGGCGTCTCACCATTCGTTTCAATGTCTGAAGATTACTTTTGTTTGGTAATTATTTCAGAGTAAATTGGTTAATTTGGTAAAGTAGATTTTGGAATATAAGAGGATTTACTTCCCTAGGGAAGCCTGTCATGCTCGACAATGTACAATCGTTTCGTTTCTTAAATTAAGCATAAATAAAATTTTCTTTAATTTTTGTCAATAAAACTAATATTCCAAAAACAGAAAATGTATATTTGTATAAATATTCGTGGTCTCTGCATTAATCATTAAACTTCAAAGGCACTGACCTGCTTCCAATCGGTGTGCACCTCTTCGATGCACTTCTTGATCTTCGGCTTGCGTGCAGTGAGAGCCCAGAATTTCAGCAACGACACCAAACAGAAGCTGACAAAGCCGAACATCTTCAACATTATCAGCGTATCCTTCAGTTCGTAAACGATGTGCAGGATGAACGGTATTATAGCGAAGAACAGCACTAAATTACTTAGTCCTATCGCAATTTTTGGTAAAAATTTCACGGTTTTCTCCAACGACGCTGGCCAAATGCCCAAAGACATGAGAATCCATTTGATGTACTTCGTCACGTACACGACATCCTTCTCGTAATCCTGGTTTCTCGGTGTACCATCCTCTAGGTTCATCTTCGTTGACAATCCGTAAACGACTGTTCGCCGGACGTCGATCGTAAAATTATCGAGCTGGCGCTTGCAATGTTGTGTGAGTGCATTCCGTTTTGATTGTTGTAAGAGGGAAACAGATCGATCACCAACTCTTGGACGAGGGAATCGCAGTAGAAGATAACTGCTGATTCTATAGAACGTTGCTTCGAACGAGGGGTGCATGTAACGATGCACAGGTGTACGATTAAGCTTTATTACTGTTCGAAACATGTGTTTTGTTTCTGTAATTTCTGTGTACGAGTGTGTTGATTTTCGTAAAATCACTGAATTAAAAATATTACTAATTAATTCACCGGTGAGCAGCGCCTCAAATTTTGTAGCATTAGATAATTAATAAAACAAAAAGTAAAATAAACTGTGGATATCGCTGATATTCGGTTAATACTGCAAAGTCCCAATTTAAATGGTTACATGTGAAAATTAATTGTCAGAATCCTTAATAATTAGAATTTAAAGGTGTCTTACCTGTCGGTGTGTTTCACACTGAAAATTATAATTGACTCGTGATATGACAAATAAATATAATTTCAAAGAAAATGAATTTCTTGAAATTTAATAAATTTGCGTTTTGATATTTATAGAGAAATGTACTAAGCACTTATCATCCAGTTTAAGGGTACAAAGGGGGTGTTTCCTGATAACACGCAGTCGTAGCCAACCCCTCAGAGGGTTGGCTTTCAGTTCATTGGCTACAGCCATGCACATGCGTTGTGCCAACCAATTGCAAGGAACAAACAATTCTACTCACAAATTGTAACAAAATTAATTAAAAAAGAAAATTTGAAATATTCAAAATGATCACTGAAAATATATAATACATTTTATGAGTAATTAATATAATTTTGGTATATTTCATAATTCTCTCATAACCCATTAATTGCGATCTTTCATATCAAACGTAAAGTCTACAAGACACGTGATTTACGTTCCTCGATCAGTCTGTAAGCGTTCGAAGTAAATTTAAATAAGCTATAGATGACTTCAGTACCTGAAATTTATTTAACATGAAACATTTTGCTATTTTGTCTTGAATTATGGTCTTCACTTACAGCGCTGAAAGTGTTCAAAGATAACTCGACTATTTTTCCAGCTGTCAGCTTCGGTGGATTTTGCGATACGGCGTTCAACAAAATAAGATCGTGAGCTCTCTTCGCGGATAAATTGTACCAATCGACCTCATAGGAGGCTGTGCCGATCTGGCTACACTGGGAATACTCTTTCAGATAAGAATTTATAGATGTTATCATCGCCAATAATGAAATATTTGTGATATTTTTCCGAGTACCTGTTCAGTTAAAACCTCCCCTATGTAGCAGAACATAAATATGTTGAAAGTGAAGGAGATCAACAACGAAAGGAACGTCAGCATCGACACCATATCGCCGTTCCTCCATTCCTAAAAGTATGATAATATCCATTCAATTTAATACTTCGATTGTTATATTATTTAATTGGAATAATAGTAACTGAATTACTATCAAATTTTACTAGTTGATACCTTACAAAATTAATACAATATTAATACTATATTAAATGTGTGCCCATCAATTCACTGCTTCAATTAATTATTTCGGATTACCACAGTAATTTTAATAATATCTTCTTGCATCAAATTATCAGTATAATTATTTACCATTAAACAGTAGTATTGCAGCATACACATATTCACGGTAGATTCCACAATCTCTGTGAAACATATCTCTTGCAGAGCGCTCTCGACGTTACCCGAAAACCTGAAATTAGTAATCACATAAAGTTCCACCACAATCCCATCCATTTTCCTACTCGTTACCTCAAAATCTCCACGTGATTATAAACGATGATTGCCAGGAGATTACGATTGCCTCCCTCCTTCACCAGATTGTTCAATCTTGCTATCTGTATCTGTATCTGGCCAGATATATGGGTGACAAAAATAGTGATCAGACTGTACGCGCCAGTGGTGACGGTGTACATAACCATAGCAGTAACCAAATGTACGCAGAACACGATCTCGTAGGTTGGACTGGCTTGAGCGTCGAAGAAGATGTCGTAGCCGGGATACGCGAGCGGTTTCACGGTGGAGTTCTTCAGCTTCGTTTCCTTGGACAGGAACTGCATGATCGTGTGATACGAGATCCCACCCATGAACAGGAAAACGGCGCACAGAACGATCAGACTTCGGCTGAACGAGACGCATTTCAGCATGATCGAACGATGATCCTGGTCCTGGACCATCTTCCAGTCCCGTTCCAGGTGCTCGATGCAGCGCGCGAAGGTGGCCCCCCTCAGTCCAAGGTAGACGTACTTGATCGTAGCCGACAGACAGAAACCGACAGGGCCGATCAGCTTCACCTTCGTGCTGATCGCGCCCTCGAAGAAGAAGAAACGACCGGATGGAATGAGGATGAAGAACAACCCGGAGAAACAGAGGATCAACAGACCGATGGACACCAGTTGTTCCAGCCTGGTGGCACGATTGTGGATCAGGTACCATACACCAATTGGTTTTAACGTCCACTGACACATCTGCAGGGCGTAACGTATGTCGACAGGGTAGTAGGCGTTCTTGGGGGCAACGTTGTCACCGGATCGATTCTGCATTGTGACAACTTTGCGCTACGCGGTCGACTGAACGAAGAGGTTGAAAGTTTCGGCGCGAAGGGGTTAGAACGCAAGCGTAATTTTTTTCTTCGATTAGCAGAGTACGGGGGATAGGGGTTGATGTTGTGGATAATTTACCAGGGATGGTTTGTTTGCAAGTTCATTGCGAGCGGTAGCTGATACACGGTGTTCGAATTCGATGTGGGACGGTTTCGTTTTCTTCTGTCTGGGGAATTTCAAAATTTAATCGTACAATTTTTATTTTAACCCTTACTTATTGCGAACAGTTTGAAATCTTGTTGCAGTCTGTGCTCAGACTTTGTAGGAAGTTCATTGTAGTGATACGATATGAATTAATTTGTGCAATTAGTTAAATAAAATATGCATACCATATCATTTTGGGTGTCCTTTTCATCAATATAAATGGATTATAATCATCCATGTTTAATCAGAATACTTGGACTCTGTGAAAATAAGTGATAATTAATTTTTGTGCGTTGATTTAATGCAGTATTAAGGTAAGCATTGTTACATCTTTCAAATTTTTTCAACATTCAACTAATTCATAAACCTTTATTATAGAAAAACAATTGTTTCAACAATAAATATTAAATTAAAATGCGGGATCTTGACTTTTGATCAGGACTCGGTAATTGTTCGCAGCATGTTCAGGTAAACCATTGACGATTTTAACACCTGCAAGTAAAGTATCACAGAAAATATGACTAAGTTTGTACAGTTCTAAAAATATTTTTAGGAGTGAAAGAGTTGAGTTGATTATAAAATTACGTACAACGCCAAAAGTGTTCAGTGAAAGATCAAAAATCTTGCCAGCGGTGAACTTCGGTGGGTATTTCGAGATGGCGAGCAACAGAACGATGCCACGTGCCTTTCTCGCCGGCATATTGTACCATCCGGTCCCGTAGGAAGCGAACGCGACATTGTTCCCCTGATACAAGACCTCTCTCTATTATGTTAATGATTAAGCATCTCCTCAAGATTACGTATAAGTACCTGTTCGAGAAGAAGCTCTCCCAAGTAACAAAACATCAATATCATGAAGATGAAAGAGGTTAAGAGAGCTATGTAAGTTAACACAGCGATTGAATCGTTGGTTCTCCATCCCTGGAAGATTTCAATTACTTTAATCATTTTGTATCATTTATATACACGTGTGGATTATTTACCATCATGCAGTAATACTCTGTCAAACAGATCAGTATCGTTGACACTACTACTTCCATTAAACATATCTCGTGCAATGCTTCTTCAACGTTCTTTGTAAATCTATAAACGTTTATTATAATCACGAGTTATTTATACATTGTCATTTCAAAGGGATGCAAAGTTCTCACCTTAATATCTCCGCATGATCTCTCACAACAATCGTCAAGGGATCTTTCTTCACGCCCGTTAACGATTCATTTTTAAGGTTCTCCAGCCGCAGGATCTGCACCTTTAGCTGACCACACGCGTGGCTGGTGAAGATCGTCGCCAAGCTGTACGAGGCCATCGCGATGTTCGCCACGACGATCACGTACACGCAGTGCATGCAGTAGACGATCTCGTAGGTGGGGCTCCTCTGGATGTCGAAGAACACCTCGTAACCAGGATAAGTGAGAGGCCTGATCGTGACGTTCTCGCTCATCTTCATCTTCGACAGCAGCGGCAGGACCGTGTGATAAGACAGGCCGCCCGTGTACAGGAACATCGCGCAGATCTTGATCAGATCACGGCCCATGGTCATGTGATCGATCATGACGTCTCGATGATTCTGGTCCCGCAGCATCCTCCAGTCCCTCTCGACGTGTTTGATGCAACGCTCGAACGTGGGACCCCTCAGGCACAGGTAAATGTACTTGATCATCACGTTGGTGCAGAACGCGGTCGGGCCTAGGAACTTGATCCTCTCGTTCATGTCCTTCTCGTAGAACAGGATGTAATGGCCGATCGGCACCAGGACGAACAGAATCACGGAGTAGCATAGGATCAGCAACAATATGGACACTGCGCGCTCGAGTTTGCTCACGTTGCTGTATATGAAAGGGTAAACGCCGATGGGTTTGAGGATCCAGCGGCAAAACTGGAACGCGTATCGTATGTCGCTCTCGTAATGACTGTTCGGCGATGTATGACAGCCGGATAAACGAGGGTGCATTTCGACGCCTCCGACGCGGGCTGGCGACTGAACGGCCTGTTGCTCGACGCAAGCGTAAAGCTAACGCACTTTCGAAGAACGAAGTTTTACTTCGTGATCGATAACGCGCGACAATAACCTGCTGGGTTTAGTATATTGTTGCTCGTTGGTTAACGCACATGGTTGTGTCCACGGAGGGGAACTAAGCTCTTGGTACCGAGGATGAAACCTTCGGGTAGTTTTCAAGTTCAAAGATCAACGATCGTCCGTTTTTAGTTTCAGTGAATTTTAATGAAATAAATCCGACGAGGTAAATACATTCTTAATTAATCCTTCTTTGGATTTTCGAGATTGGATGACTTAGGGACCATTATGTTTGAAATCAGTAAAAATTGAAAGTTAGATGAAGTGAATTTTGAAATAATTATATCAGCACGTGTTGAATATTTTTAATTTAAAGATTTAGGAATGGGCTATTGCAATTCGTATAATCAAAGATGTTAATAAATAGATTTGGTTTTTACGTTGTCAACGTACGAAGTAAGCTCAGGTATGCTAACGATGATTTTAATACCTGCAATGTAAAATATATTTTTATCAAATAGGATATTTGAGACTAAGTTAATGGAGGATGTTAAAAAATGGCTAAATGGTCGACGAACGTGTGGCAACGATTTAATTTATTTACAGATTTGTTAGACTTTCTTAAATGTCCAGAATGAATGTTTTATTTCCATGTAAACCAAATAGATCATTTCTTAACATCATCTTTAGGCTATTTACACTGCAGAAACTGCTCAGTGATAATTCAACAAGTTTCCCAGCAGTTAATTTCACAGAAGAATTGGATACAGCGATTACTAATATCAGTCCTAGTGCTTTTTTATCTGGTAAACGATACCAATCGATCATGTAAGCCGATAGACCGACTTTTTTGCACTATAAAATCAAAAAAAGGAACGTGAATGTTTCATATATCGATTCAAGTAAGTGTAATAAATTAATTAAGATAAATACCTGTTCGGACAAAATTTCACCGATGTAACACAGTATGAAAATGTTAAATGTAAAGGATATGAGCAATGTACAATACGTCAATGTTCCGATGGTTTCGCTTTGTTCCCACTCCTAGACAACAACAAAATATGTTAAGTGCAATTTAGACATCAAATTGTTTAAATCAGGCGTGATTCATTACCACGAGCAAATAATAGCCCAGGAAGCATATGTTCATCGTACAACCCACTAATTCGACGAAACAGATCTCGTTTAGAAGTTCTTCGACTTTTGATATGAACCTGAAAATTATCTTCTTAGAAAAATTCATAAGAATAATAAAATAATTAAAAATTGTTGATCTTGTTATTTGAAAACAGAATTTCTTGTTACATATCATAAGAAATTAATGAATAACAATTTCTAAACAGAGAATTTTTAAACAAAAAACACCTTTCATTTTCAAGATAAGAAACAACATTATATATTAACAAATTAAAAAATATTCGTTACCTAAGTATTTGCAGGTGATGCCTGACGATCTCACCCAAATGATGTTCGTGAACGTTCAAGTCGCTCTTTTCAGTAACCCCGTCGACCAGCTTCTCCAGCTTCATCATAAGGATCCTGAACTGTCCACAGGCGTGCATGACGAAGACGGCGGCCAGGCTGCAGGAACCGACGGTGACGGAGTATATCACGAATCCGGCCAAGCATTGCATCAATTGCACGATCTCGAACGAGGGGCTGGTGCGGGGATCGAGCAAGCCTCGATAAATCGGGAAGGCCTGAGACCTGACCGTCTCGTTGTCTATGATCTCCGTTCGTTTGGAGCACAGTGGCATCACGGTGGTGTAGAAGAATCCACCGGAGTACATGAAACCCGCGCAGAACACGGCGAACGATCTGCCGATCCTGGCGCTGTCGATGATGATCTCTCTGTCCTCCCTGTACTGTTTCGAGCGTGTCCTGGCCCAGTCCGAGCGGATGCCACCGATGCACTTGCTCATCTTCTCGCCGCGCGACACCAAGATGTAATACTTGATCGCGGCCATCACGCAGAAGCTGAGGGGACCGATCATCTTTATCTTCGTGTCCAGGTCGCCCGTCTTGTCGAGCACGGTGCACAGCGCGCACGGGACGAGTAAAAAACCTATCAGGAAGCAGCTGATCAAGGTAAGGATCACGGAGTTAATCTTCTCGAAGGTCGTGACGCATAACGAGAGCGGCCAGACGCCGATCGGTTTCAGGAACCAACGATTCATCTGGATGCTGTACATCCAGTCGTCCTCCAAAGGAGCGAGGAGCTGACCGTTGGGTGCTATCATGATATCGACTAGACGAAAGTGCACGCACAACTGACTGGCTACTGTGAACAGCCTATAGATTGATTATTGATTGTTTCGCGCATGTGCTACCACATTTACTTACACGATTGCAATTAGACGGGTCGAGGGAAGTTCTCGACGGAGTTGCAGTCTCCCCTGCTCGTTGTGCAAAGCGGAGTGCAAAGTGCATTTTGGAATAGAACTGTGGAGCACGATGGAACACGGAGCGAAGAAAGTTTCTTTCTAATATATCAGGTTGGCGATTAAATCTGTAACCTTCATAGCTTTTGCTGAATACATTTAGAGTTTTAGAAATAATAGATATCATGTCAAATTTTGCATTTCTTTTATATTTGTTGCTAGGTTATTTTGCACTATTTGGGGCATCGTAAACACTGTCTGAGGTATTAATATTTATTTTTACAGTAGAATATAGTAAGTTGACGAAAAATTGAAGAGTATTTCATATATTACAAAATTTGATTGTTTATTTTTGATTTGTCTGAAATTTCGTTAGCAGCCTTCAAATTATTTGCTGCTTCATTCCTAAGTATATTTACAATGTTACTAGTTAAGGATTATTGGTAATACCATATTCGTCATATCGTTTGCAGTAACATATTTAAATAAGCAAAGGCAGATTTTATCACCTAGAATGGTAAAGGATGTTACAGATTTAATATGATTCTGTATCAAAAATAAAAAGAAACACGTACGTCAGAGAACGTGTAAAATGACAGGTGAACTATGTTTCCGACAGTAATTTTGGTCTCCGTACAGGATCTCGAAATGATCATCATAAGATCAAGGATATCTTTTCTGCGCAAATAGTACCAACTCGACATATACACTGCCTCGCCAACTTTATTGCACTGTCAATAATGTAGAATATAAATGTTCATTATGAGTCTGATTAAAATACAAATTAATTTCTCTTTTATAGTTCACTTACCTGTTTGGTTATTACTTCACCGATAAAACACAGCATAAAAATATTGGAGGTTATACAACCAAGAAGAAGTGCGTAACTAGTTAAACTCCGAAAATCTTGATTAGCCCAGTCCTAGAAAAAGATCATTTTTCAAATTTGAATGCTTGGAGTCTCTCGTTATGTATGCAACAACCTGATACTGTTTAATTTTCTGAAGTACGTCATCAGAATCTAACAAAATGTTACATTCAGAAACGATTGGACAGTTTGGTTAAGATTTAATTGCACATTTAATATCACCTTCGTACAAATAGTATTATTAGTTGTAATGCAGAGTATATATCTTCAAAAATTTACTCTTGTTACAATTTTTAGCGTACCATAAGTATATAGTATCCGAGCAGACATATACCGACTGTACATTTGAATAATTCCATAAAGCATATTTCGTTTATTATAGCCTCGATACGCGATATAAAACTGCAATGAAGATACAATATTACTATAAAACAGTCGCAGGACATTAATACGTTCACTGTCACAGTAAAAATATATAAGATTCAAATGTTAAATTTATTTGAATATACATAATTAAATTTCAATAATATTCATTTTTTTCTATCCTTTTTGCATTTTATTTTGATCGAAGCAGTAAAACATAAAAATTTACTACTTATTCGTAATTTCATTTAATTTATTAATAAATTAATTTGCTAAGAACTGAAAGGCTTGAATGGACTTACTTCAAAATGTTCAAATGTTTCTCCACGACAGCACCTATATCGGTCAAGCTGACATAGTCGCCGTTCCCTCCCGCTTTCTCCACAACTTCCGTGATCCACAGCGCCAGGATGTCCAACTGGCCGCTGATGTGTATCGTCAAAACCGCAGCCAAGCTGAAAACGCCGACATAGGTAGAATTTACGACGATATTGGACACGAATTGGGTGGCGATAACGATTTCGTTCGTCGGGCTGGTGTCATAGGGAATCAGCTTCCTGTAAGTCACCAACGGTAGCTCCCGTACGATCCTAGTCTCATTTGCGACCTGAATGATCTGAGTGGTGAGGGTTTTCTCCGTGTTGAAATACAACACGGAGCCTTGCATGAAAGCCGCGCAGAATGTAACCATGTAACGACCGAATTTCGCGTTCTTCAGCATCATCTGTTGCACTTCCGGCCTGGTCGTGGCACACCAGTCGCTTTTCACTTGGTTCTCGCACCACTTTATCTCCTTGGAGTGCATCAACAATACGGTGTAACCGAAGAACCCGAACATCAAGTGGGACACCGGACCTGCCTCTAGCAACTTCGTACGTAAATCTTCATCTTCGAAGATCAGATGCAATATGCCGGGGATTAGGGTGATTAAAATGAAGATGTAACAAGTTACGATCGAAATTGACGAGACCACTTTTTCCAATTTCGTGGCAACCGCTGGTTTAGGCCAGGCACCGATGGGTTTTAGTAACCATCTGTTCAATTGAAGGGTGTAGTCGCTCAGGCTGTCGAAATTCGACTGTATCATAGTGTCCTGGACGACCATCGTGGTCGCTGTTTGACGGTAAGAAAACAACTGAGTCGTGGATTTTGAAACAACGCTGGAGACATCGAGTCTGTCAACGCTTGCGCAGGGAGGAAGGAATTAGCGCCTGTTGATCGATTCGTGTGGGTTTAGCAACTTGTTGCAGTGGCGAACGCAGT
This sequence comes from Anthidium xuezhongi, assembly GCA_022405125.1. Taxonomy (NCBI): domain Eukaryota; kingdom Metazoa; phylum Arthropoda; class Insecta; order Hymenoptera; family Megachilidae; genus Anthidium; species Anthidium xuezhongi. Next base: position 9,119,977 of record CM039637.1, read on the forward strand.
AGAAAACGCGGTAGGACGTTAGTTAAGGGTTGAATTGCAAATAAAAGTTTGTGTTTATCAGAGTTTCACTAGTTGGTATTTTTATAACCAGTGGTTGATTGTGTTACGTGTTCATAAAGGTGTTGGGTATTATTTCAGTAATCTTCAAATAAAAGTTGCAAATAAATCATCATTTTTTAAATTAGAAACTTGCTTGAGGAGTGATATATTAAATAACGTGTGATCCAATTTTTAATTCGCCGATTATTGAATTAAAAGGGTATTTATTGTTTTTGAATAATTCCTTTTTAGTATCCTAATTGCTACGGACCAGGAATGCATTTGAAATATAAGGTGAAACATGCGATAATAAATTTTTACATTATTTACAATTTAATATCTTCACTTTATCCATTTTAAATATATATTTATAATGTTATAATTGATCTATGGCTCTGTGATAATGTCGTTTGTATCATATTGTCTGAAGTAACATATTTAAGTAAGCAAAGCCAGTTTTTATTACCTAGAATGTTAGAAAATTCTATAGATTCAATATGAACTGATAATTTTGTACGAAACTTAGAAAAACGTACACCAGCAAACGTATAAAACGACATGTGAGCTACTTTTCCAGCAGTAATTTTGGTCTCCTTACAGGATCTCGAAATGATCATCATAAGATCAAGAACATCTTTTGTGTGCAAATAGTACCAACTGGACATATAGACTGCCTCGCCAACTTTATTGCACTGTCAAGAATTTAGGAGATAAACGTACATTTCGATTCTCAGTAATTATAATTCCTATTTATAGTTCACTTGCCTGTTCTGTTATTACTTCACCGATAAAGCTCTGCATAAAAATATTGACGGACATAGAACAGAGAATAAGTGTATAAGTAGCCATACTTTGAAAATCTTGATCAGCCCAGTCCTAAAAAGGTAATTTTCCAAATTTGAATGATTCTACTTTTCTGCCATGAAATTGAATCGATATAATATGCAATAACTTTCTAATATTTCGTATAATTGACAATTATAGTCCACAGAGGTTTTGATATCTTAACTAGAACTGAGAAAAGTGTTATATGGGAAAACGATTGGACAATTGAGTTGAGATTTAATTGCACTTTTAATATGAGTGACGTACAAATGATATTAGTCGTAGATACGATTATTTGCTTATACAGATATTGTTATAAAAAAAGTGACAAATCTGAGATTGAGTACCATGAGGATGTAGTATCCGAGCAGGCATATACTGAATGTGTAATTGAATAATTCCATGAAGCATATCACGCTCATTATAGCCTCGATACGCGATATGAAGCTGCAATTAAAAAATTTAGTATAAATAAAAAAATCTCAAGAAATACAATTACTAAAAATCCCCCAAAATACGAATACTTAGAATTCCAAATGCTGAAAAATTCACAATTTTGTGATTGTTAAATAATACCAAGTTTGATGACGAAAATGATATCTCTTTGCGATGAAATTCACATAATTTTGACACAAAAATAGGTCACAAATCAATTTGCCAAGCTAGTAGAAAAATATAAACAAGCACCCACAGAATGATAGAAAATACTTGAAGAAACTTACTCCAAAATGTTCAAATGTTTCTCTACGATAGCGCCAACATCCCTGAAACTGAAACGCTTGCCATTTCCCGCGGCTTGGTCAACAATTTCCGTGATCCACAGTACCAACATATCCAACTGTCCACTGACGTGTATCGTCAGAACCGCGGACAAGCTGAAAGCGCCGGCAAAGGTAGAATTCACGATGATGACGGACACGAATTGTGTGGCGATGATGATCTCGTTCGTGGGGCTGGTATCGTACGGGATCAGCTTCTTGTAAGCCGTCAACGGAAGCTCCCGTATGGTCCTGGTTTCGTTTCCATCCTGAATGGTCTGCGTGGTGAGCGTTTTCTCCGTGTTGTAGAACAGAACTGAGCCCTGCATGAAAGCCGTGCAAAACGCGACCACGTAACGACCGAATTTCGCGTTCTTCAGCATCATCTGGTGCACTTTTGGCCCGGTCGTGGCACACCAATCGCTCTTCACCTGCTCCTCGCACCATTTGATCTCCTTGGCGTGCACCAGCAACGAGGTGTAAGCGATAATTCCGAACAACCAGTGGGTCATCGGACCCAACACCAGCAGCTTCGCTTGAAAATCATCGTTTTCAAAGACCAAGTGCAACAAGCAGGGGACCAAGGTCATCAAAATGAACGAGTAACAAATTACGATCAAAATCGACGAGATCAGTTTTTCCATTTTCGTGGTAAGCGATGATTTAGGCCAGATACCGATGGACTTCAACAGCCATCTGTTAAATTGAAGACTGTAGTCGCCCAGGGTGTCGAGGCTCGACTGCATCATCACGGTGTCGACGACCGTTGCTTTTCGATGCCGAAGAAGCAACTGAATCATGGATTTTGAAGCGGTAACGCTGAAAACATCGTGTACGTCAACGCTTGCGCAGATTTCGAGGAAATAATCAGGTGCTCATCGATCGATTCATTGGAACTGTACAACTTGTTGCGGTGGCGAACGCTATTACGCTCAGTGTCGCTGACGGAGCGACAATTAAGCGTGCAATGCGAGCAATAATTAGTTTTCTGGAAGTTTATCTTCAGCTACGTCTTCACAAAATAAGAAGGTACGATAAATCGATAATTATCAATTTAACAGTTTGCTCAAGGAATTATCGTTTCTTATCTGTTGCTCTTTGGATAAATATTTAATTGGAAGATTATTGAAGTAAAAAGTAAATATTGCATTTTCAATCATTATTTTTTATTTCTATGTAATCTAATACTTTGCAACATGTGTTAATAATTTAAATATTTTTCGAACCCTCCAAATTTTTATATTTGTATTGTTTTATGATACATCAATTAAGATTTTTTGAATGACTTTTTTAATTGAAAATGAGTAGTCTAAGGAATGTTTAATTTATAAATAAAGTTAGAAAAATAGTGATAAATGTTTAAAATATTTGTTATTTTATTCCTATTTACAATATTACTATCTGAGCACGGATTTTTGGGAATACTGTGCGCGTCATACGGTTTGGAGTAACATATTTAAATAAGCAAAGGCAGTTTTTATCACCTAGAATAGTAAAGAATGTTATAGATTTATGATGAACTACTGATTTCGTGTCAAAAATAAAAAGAAAAACACGTACGCTAGCGAATGTGTAAAACGATAGGTGAACTATTTTTCCAGCTGTGATTTTAGTCTCTTTACAAGATATCGAAATGATCATCATAAGATTAAACACATCCTTTTTATGCAAATAGTACCACTTCGACGTATAGACTGCTTCACCAACTTTATTGCACTGTCAAGAATGTAGAGTATAAATGATCGTTACTAGTGTAAATGATTAAAGTCTAAACTGATTCCCATTCATAGTTCACTTGCCTGTTCCGTTATTACTTCACCGATAAAACACAGCATAAAAATATTGAAGGTCATAGAACCAAGGATAAGTGCATAACTAGTCATACTTTGAAAATCTTGATCGGCCCACTCCTAAAAACATAATAATTTTCCAAATTTTATTGCTCTCAGTCGCTGCCACGCCTATTAATACGCTGTTATTTATGCAACAACCTAATATTGTTTAATTTTTGAAATATGAATGTAGCGGGTTTGGTATCTTAAATGGAACTTAACAAGATGTATTGGACAATTTAATTGAGATTTAATTGCACATTTAATATCACTGTCGTACAAATAGTATTATTAGTTGTAATTTCTTCAGACATTTACTCGATAGACATGATTAAATAGAAAAAAGTATATACAGGGTGTCCCAGAACTCCTGTAGGAGCCGGAAATGGAGGGTAGCTGAGACTATTCTGAACAACAATTTCCTTTGCAAAAATATCGGATGTGGCTTCGTTTTTGAATTATTAAGCAAAAACACTGACCAATCAGAGCGCGTCTCGGGCGCGCGCTCAGTACCGTCAGTGTAGCGTCGAGCCTAGTCGCCTCGGGACAAGCGCCTCGGTAGAACAAGAAGCGTTAAGTCCTGGGATCATCTAATTTGAATAGTAGAAAGATAAAACATTGTATTATTATAAAATAATGAATTTAATATCGTTCAAGCTTTATTTTTCAATTGTTTTAAAGAGCAACTGAGGACAGTACATGGGGTGTTACCGACGAAATTAGCGAAATAGAAAATTGTGTTTTTTCAAAAACCAGGCCACTTTTCGGATAAACTAAAGTTATAGAGACATTTATAACAACAAAATATTTTATGTAATGGTGTTAAAAAGCCGATTTTTAATAAAATAATTTTTACCGACTTTTTATTTTTACTCCTGGCGCCACCTTCGAACAAAGTGCTGAAACTACTCAATAATTACCGACTGAGAATTCCGAAACATCGTTAAAAATGGCGGGCTTTTCAAAATGAGTAATGTACTATTTTGATATTTCTTAATTAAATTTCTTATAAAGGTTTATTTATTCAATTCCTACTTGATTATGAGACTAGGAGAACCCGTGTATAATTTCTGATAGTTCAGATAAACGAAAAACCTTCATTTAAGAACTACAGAAGTGATTTTTGAGCACTTATAATAGTAGCAGAGTATTCCCCAAAGTTATTAATATTTTACAGCTTAAAAAACATCTTAAATTAATAAAATGCTGTACACAATCGTACTGAAAGCATTGAAAATGATAAAATTAGAACGATATCCATGTTAATAGCTTTGAATCGTTTATTATACAACTTTAAAAGTTATATTAATGAAGAAAAGACATAAATGTAGGTTTTTCTCTTATTGAAACAATCAGAAATTATACACCAGTTCTTCTAGTTTAATAATTAAAGCAGAAGTTTAATTAATAAACCTTTATAAGGAATTTAATTAAGAAATATCAAAATAGTACATTACTCATTTTGAAAAGCCCGCCATTTTTAACGATGTTTCGGAATTCTCAGTCGGTAATTATTGAGTAGTTTCAGCACTTTGTTCGAAGGTGGCGCCAGGAGTAAAAATAAAAAGTCGGTAAAAATTATTTTATTAAAAATCGGCTTTTTAACACCATTACATAAAATATTTTGTTGTTATAAATGTCTCTATAACTTTAGTTTATCCGAAAAGTGGCCTGGTTTTTGAAAAAACACAATTTTCTGTTTCGCTAATTTCGTCGGTAACACCCCATGTACTGTCCTCAGTTGCTCTTTAAAACAATTGAAAAATAAAGCTTGAACGATATTAAATTCATTATTTTATAATAATACAATGTTTTATCTTTCTACTATTCAAATTAGATGATCCCAGGACTTAACGCTTCTTGTTCTACCGAGGCGCTTGTCTCGGGGCGACTAGGCTCGACGCTACACTGACGGTACTGAGCGCGCTCTGATTGGTCAGTGTTTTTGCTAAATAATTCAAAAACGAAGCCCCATCCGATATTTTTGCAAAGGAAATTGTTATTCAGAATAGTCTCAGCTACCCCCCATTTCCGGCTCCTACAGGAGTTCTGGGACACCCTGTATAAAATGCAGCGTATATAACATCCTCAAAAATTGACTCTTGTTACAATTTTTAGCGTACCATAAGTATGTAGTATCCGAGTAGACATATACTGACTGTACACTTGAACAATTCCATGAAGCATATTTCGTTCATTATAGCCTCGATGCGCGATATGAAACTGCAATGAAAGTACACAGAATTACTATGAAGGATGTTAATGCCACGGTAAGCATGGATATACTTAGTAAAATATATTCAAGCTCTAATTATTTAAGATACAAAAGTGCACTTCAATCTACGATTTCATGTTTTATTATTTATAGTTCTACTCGACACCAATGTACACGCTAAAGCTTACCTCAGAATGTTTAGATGTTTTTGCACAACAGCACCCACCTCTGTCAAATTGATACGCTTGTCGTTACTCGACCCTTGATCCACGATTTCCGTGATCCACAGCGCCAGTACATCCAACTGACCACTAACATGTATCGTGAAAACCGTAGCCAAGCTGAACGCACCGACAAAGGTAGAATTCACGAAGAAGGAGGACACGAACTGCGTAGCAATAATGATCTCGTTCGCAGGGCTGGTGTCGAACGGGATCAGCTTCCTGTACGCCACCAGCGGTAGCACCCTTATGACTCTGGTTTCGTTTCCAACCACGACGATCTGCGTGGTGAACGATTTCACAATATTGTAGAACAGAATGGCGCCCTGCAGGAAGGCCGCGCAAAACGCCACCACGAAACGTCCGAACTTCGCGTTCCTCAGCATCCGTCGCTGCATTTCCGGTCTGGTCATCGCGCGCCAGTCGTTCTTCACCTGTTGCTCGCACCATTTGATCTCCTCGGCGTGCACCAGCAGCAAGGTGTAGCCGACGCATCCGAACAGCCAGTGGCTCAAAGGACCCGCCACCGTCAGTTTCGAGCGTAGATCCCCCTCCTCGAAGATCAGGTGCAGCATGCAAGGGATCAGGGTGATCAGAATGAAAGAGTAACAGGTCAGGGACAAAACGAACGACAGAACTTTCTCCATTTTCGTGGTGGCCGGTGATTTAGGCCAGGCACCGATGGACTTCAACAGCCATCTGTTCAACTGAAGACTGTAGTCGCTGAGACTGTCGAGATTCGACTGCACCACAACGGACTTCGCGACCATCGTGGTCGTTGATGGACGCTGAAGGAATGACTGAAACGTGGATTTCATGTCTGGAAAAAGGAGGGTGTTAACGCTTGCGCATATTTGGCGGTACCTGTGCGCATTGATCGATTGATTTAGACTTGTGCAACTTGTTGCAGTGGCGAATGCTGCCATGTTTAATAATAACTGGTTTTTTGTTGTAGTGCTGAAACGTGGGGGATAGTTTCGAAACTTCGCTGGCCATTGTTTTCTGGTACGTTCGTGCAACCCTTGGATAACTAATGGAGGACCTTACTGTCTCGGTAAGTATTTCGATTTGCACGTATAAATTGAATAAGATGAATGCAATCAGCAGACATTAAAATAAGGATCCAAAATTTATTTGTACAAAGATTTGTCAACTGATTACATGGGAGGTTGTACTTTCGTTATGTTGTTTGGCGTAATATGTTGAAATACGCAAAGGCAGTTTTCATCACCTAAAATTGATAAACAATACCATGAACTTGATTATCGCTTTTAGATGATTGCAAATATTATACAAACGTACATTGACAAAAGTAGAAAATGACATTTGAATTATTTTTCCAGCAGTGATTTTGGTCACTACACTGGATCTTGAAATGATCAGTATCAGGTCGAGGATGTTTTTTCTGGGTAAATGATACCAATTCGTCAGGTACACAGCTTCGCCAACTTTTTGACACTATCAAAAATATATGTTTCTTATGAATTCGATCAATCAATGATTTTACAGCATAATTCACTTGCCTGTTCTGTTAGCTTCTCACCAACGTAGCACACTATAAAAATGTTGAAAGTCATGGAACAAAATACAAGCATATAACCAGGCACCTTTTGATAATCCTGATTTGCCAGATCCTACAGAAACAAGAATTTTTTAGTTACGTTTCTATTTTCTTTTTATTTGGGATAATTTTATACAAAAAGAAAGAAATTATTACAAACGATTCCTATTTTTTTAGAATTGAATATAAATTTTGAAAATTTTTTTTTTATTAATTTGATATTTATCTGAATATTTTCCTTGTTTTTGGCACTGATATCGCTAATTACTTAACACAATTATACATCATCAAAATCAACGCTTCTTACTATTTCAAGCGTACCATAATGATGTGAAATTCAAGCATGCATATAGACACTGTGCATTTGAACAATTCCATGAAACATATCCCGCTCATTATATCCTCGATATGAGATATGAAACTGCAATTAACGTATTAACAACATTAACAAACATACCCCGACCAAGTCAAAAAAAAAAAACTATCAAATTCTACCTCAAAATTCTCAGATGATTCTCCACGACGTCGCTGGTCATATTCAAATGGACCTTCTCTTTCGATCCGTTCACGAGATCCGTCACCCACATCATCAGCACGTCCAGCTGTCCGTAGGCGTGAGCCGCGAACATGATGGCCAAGCTGAAGGCGCCAACGGCGCTAGAGTTGACGATGAAGCAGGACCAGAATTGCAGGGCGATAAAGATCTCGTTGGTAGGGCTGGTGTCGACCGGTATCAGCTTTCTGTAAGCAGCGCAGGGTAACATGTGCCAGGTTCTCGTCTCGTTTCCGACCTGAACGACCTCCAGGGTAAGCGCCATGGCCGCGCAATAGCACAGAACGCCGCTCTGCATGAAGATCGCGCAGAACGCCATCACGTAGCGGCTGAATTTCGCGTCCTTTAACATAATTTGTAAATACTTCGATCTGGTCACAGCTCGCCAATCTGTTCGCACGTGCTGCACGCAGCACCGTATCTGTTCGCCACGCAGTAGTAACACGGTGTAGTTCACTCCTCCGACGAACCAATGGCTCAGAGGACCCAGCATCCTCAGCTTCTTGTCCAGATCGTCCTCCTCGTCGAGGATCAGGTAGAGTATGCAGGGGATCACGGTGAGCAGCACGGAGAGGTAACAGCTAACGATCACGATCGACGACAGGACTTTGTCCATCTTTGACTTGGGGGATGTTGCTGGCCAGGCGCCTATGGGCTTCAAGAACCATCGATTTAATTGGAGGCTGTAATCGCTCAGACTGTCGAGATCTGATTGAGTCACTACGGGTTCGGCGATCATCGTGGTCGCTTTTTGATAATGAAGCAACGACTGAATCGTGGTTTTTGAGGAAAGAGCGGCAAGGCTATCGATTCGTTAACGCTTGCGCACATTTCGGAAACGGGTATCCGTCGATCGATTTGGCTGAAGTTTGTTGCAGTGGCGAACGCTATTATCTCGAGTAATTATTAATCCTTTGCTGCAACGGTGATAATTGCACGATGAGGCGCACGGGACAGTTTCGAAACTTTGTTGGTCATTATCTTGTGCTACCTTCTGTGTATTTGCAAACGAGTGTACACTTATTTTGTTATTTTTAAGGGCAGTGGACAGGTGAAACAGGATCCATTCCTATGATCAACAAGCTGATTGCACTATTGCAGTATGGGCTATATAAGATTGTAATGTCAATATCGAAATGGGTCAAATTTTGGACATTATCAAAATAGTATTACAGCGCATCAATGTGAAAACGGAAAAATAGTAAGTATAAAATAAATAAAGTAAGAAAATACAATCATCAGATATCTAAGAATGTTTATATCTTGCTACGTTTGTATACAAAATTAATCGATTAACTACAGTCTTATCGTAATTGTTTTATGCAGTTTCACGCAGTATATTGAAATATGCAAAGGCAGTTTTCATCACCTGAAATTGATAGAAAATCTCATGAAATTGATTTTCAATTCTGTAAGATTGCAAATGTTATACAAACGTACATTAATGAACGTGGAAAATGACATTTGAACAATTTTTCCAGCAGTGATTTTGGTCACCGTATTGGACCTCGAAATGATCAGTATCATGTCGAGGATATTTTTATTAGGTAAATAATACCAATCCGTCAGGTACACTGCTTCGCCAACTTTCGTGCACTATCAAAAATATGTAGAATGAGTTCGATCGGTTAAAAATTTAATAGAATCATTTACTTGCCTGTTCCGTTAGCTTCTCACCGATATAGCACACTATAAAGACGTTCAGAGTCATGGAACAGAATACTAGCACGTAACTGGGTATATTTTGAAAATCATGATTTGCCAGATCCTAGAAAAAACAAGAATTTTTGAAATTATGATATTTTGTATAAATATCATTTATCAATTAGTAGTTACTTGAAAAATAGTGTAAAGTCTAATATAAATTTTTGGATAGTGAAAATTTTAGGAAACTGCACAATTTTATTGAAATTCCATTATATTGCAGTATTATATTTGAAATCTTTAAAATTTTTGTATTAAAAATCGTATCTTGATTAATTTTTTCTATACAACTTAAAGACATTTTCGCCCAAATTGTTAACTTTGAAATTTTCATAAATATGTAAATCTACAATATTTTCAAAACGTATGCTCCTTACTATTTCAAGCGTACCATGACGATGTGGTATTCGAGCGTGCATATAGACACCGTACATTTGAACAGTTCCATGAAGCATATCACACACATTATATCCTCGATGTGCATTATGAAACTGCAATTAACAAATTCAAAAACTGAACAAAAGTATCTCATCAAACTTAAATAAAACGCTCAGTTTACCTCAAAATTCTCAGATGATTCTCCACGGCAACGCCTGTTTCGAACACACGAACCTTCCCACCATGTTCCTTCGATTTATCCACCGAGTCCGTGATCCACGCCATCAGCACGTCTAATTGACCATAAGCGTGAGCCGCAAACACCGTAGCTAAACCAAAAGCTCCAACAGCAGAAGAATTCACGATGAAACCAGACCAGAACTGCAGAACAAGAAAGATCTCGTTCGTTGGACTGGTATCAACCGGTATCAGCTTCTTGTAAGCCGCGCAAGGAAGCATTCGCATGGTTCTGGTCTCGTTTCCATCTTGAACGACTTCGATGGTGAGTCCTGTTACGACGCAATAACACATAACACCGCCTTGCATGAACGCGGTGCAGAAGGCTGTCACGTAGCGGCCGAATTGCGCGTCCTTTGTCATAACTTGCAGATCCTTCAGCCTCGTCACCGTTCGCCAATCGGCTCGAATCTGCTCCACGCAGCATCGTATTCGTTCGCTGTTCAGCAACAACGCGGTGTAATTCACCCCTCCGACGAACCAGTGGCACAGCGGACCCAGCATCCTCAGCTTCTTCTCGAGATCATCCTCGTCGAGGATCAGGTACAGTACACAGGGTATCACGGTGAGCAGCACGGAGAGGTAACAGCTAACGATCACGATCGATGAGAGGACTTTGTCCATCTTTGACTTGGGGGACGATGGCCAGGCTCCTATCGGTTTTAAGAACCATCGGTTCAATTGAAAACTGTAATCGCTTAGGTTGTCGAGATCCGTCTGTACGATCGCTGGTTTATCGTTCATGATACCTGCCTTGGATAGGTAGAGGTGCTACTGAATCGGGGATTTTGCTTAGGAAAAGGTAAATGCAGGAGTTAGCTCAGCGCTTGCGCGCATTTACGATCAAAGTTACGCATGTTTATCGATTTGGTTAAACTGCAACTTGTTGCTGTGGCGAACACGACTGTTGGGTGGTTATTCAGAGTTCGCTCGTGGGAGGTTGATTAGGAGTTGAAATGCAGTGGTCAATGATACTTGTAATCAATCTTTATGTATATCAGTAGTATTTAGTACTCGTGACTTTTCTGTGTTTTGAGTGAAAATTATTCCAAAATTGTTGAAAATAGAAAAGAATCATTGATTCAGATGGTAAGTACTGATTTTGATCAGAAGTGATTATTTTTTTATATTAATAAATATTTTGCATCATTCTTATAGTCGGTTTAAAAATGATTGTTTGTACCTTAAATTGGAATGAATTTATTTACAAATCTATTATCAAGGTACAGATATGTCACAATCTCATGTTTTCATCATGTTGTTTGGCGCAATACATTGAAATACCCAAAAGCAGTTTTCAGTACCTAAAATGATAAGACGCTCTGGTTAATTCAGTGCAATTTATCACTTTTCTTGTTACTGTAAAAATCATACAAACGTACACTGGTGAATGTATAAAGGGACATATGGATAAATTTTCCAGCACTGATTCGAGTCACCACACTGGATCGTGAAATGATGAATATTAAATCAAGAATGTTTTTATGGGGCAAATGGTACCACTCGGTCATATAAACCGTGTCACCAACTTTCTTGCACTGTCAAGAATTCCGAAGGTGAGTATTCATTAAAATTTTGATTGATTAAGTATATACTCACCTGTTCTGATAGTTTCTCACCAATATAGCACACTATGAAGATGTTGAATATCATGGAACAGAATATCATGGCGCAGCTGGTTACATTTTGAAAGTCGCGATTGTCCCAATGCTGGAAAAATAAAATAAATAAAATAAAATAAATTTATCGAATCTGCGTTAATAAATATTAAAAATTATAAAATAAATCGCTTTGTCCAAATACACATATTTTACTATTCCCAGCATACCATAAGGATGTAGTATCCCAGCATGCAAATGTTGAACGTGCATTTGAATAATTCCAGGAAGCACAGCTCAGTCATCGTATCCTCGATATAAGAAATGAAACTGTAATCAGCGTTCACAGTAATCATAAAACTACAAGATGCAAATAAATCAACGATACAAATGACAAAAGTTACTTCAAAGCTCTCAAATGATTCTCGACAACGACACCTATTTTGTTCATCGATCTCTTCCTATTACATTCCGCGTATTGCTTCACGAAATCCGTGATCCAAGTCATCAGCACGTCCAATTGACCATAGGCGTGAGCCGCGAACATAATAGCCAGGCCAAAGGCGCCGACGGTGCTGGAATTCACGATGAAACTGGTCAGACATTGCACGACGAGGATGATCTCGTTCGTGGGGCTGGTGTCCACCGGTATCAGCCTCTTATAAACCGCGCACGGTAGCAACCGCACGGTTCTGGTCTCGTTTCCAACCTGAATGATCTGCGTGGTGAATCCTGTCATCACGCAGTAACACAAGACTCCACTCTGCATGAAGGCGGCGCAAAAGGTGGCCACGTAACGGCCGAATTTCACGTCCCTCAGCATGATCTGCAGATCCTTCGATCTTTTTATCGTTCGCCAGTCGATCTTCACCTGTTCCGCGCAACGTCGTATCTCTTTGCTACGCAGCAACAACGTGGTGTAATTGATGCCTCCGATGAGGATGTGGCTCAGCGGACCCACCACGGTCAGCTTCGTCTGCAGGTCGTCGCTGTCGAGGATCACGTACAGTATGCAAGGCACCACGGTGGTTAATATGCAACAGTAACAGATCAGGATCAGGATCATCGAAACTAGTTTCTCTAGTCTCGATTTGGAGGATGACACGGGCCAGGCGCCTATGGGCTTCAGCAGCCATTGGTTCAGGTGGAGGCTGTACTCGCTCAGACCGTCCAGATCCGCCTGCACGATCGCCGATTTATTGATCATTATGATCGCTCTGGAGAGTCGGACACACTACTGGATCGGGGATTTTAAGTTGGAAAAGGTAGGTGTACAGAGTTGTTTAACGCTTGCGCACACTTCTGACGAAAAAACGTGCACCGATCGATGCGGATAGACTGCAATTTGTTGCAGTGGTGATTGCGACCGTGCCTTGATAACTATTAGTGTCCGTTCGTGGTATGTCGATTACTAATTGAAACATATTAACATGTGAAAGTTAATTGATGAAAGATATTTTACGCGATTCGGGTTTTGGCAATACCGATACTGAATATTATTAATTTAGACGATAATGAATATTTTGAGTGTCACGAGTGACGTATACATTTTTTGAGTGAGAAGAATTTTGATTATTGTAATGTTTATGTTAGTTTGAAAATAATTGAAACACTGTTATTAATTTCAGAAGAAAGGTACTTTATTAGGAAGTTGACTTTCGAAGCACAGAGAATACATCGTCTAACATGAAACATAATTTTTTTCAACAGTTCAATCATTTATTTAAAATTTCTTTTAAACTTTACAAATATCGTGATCTTTACGGGAGCAATTCACGACAATAGAACCTGAATGAGGTAATTTTTAATTACTTGCAATTCAATTTCTAGACTCTCAATCTAAATAAATCCACTCACAGATTTATTACTATTATACAGATTCCTTGCAATATCGTTTTCGTCATGTTGTCTGTTGCAACATGTTTAAATACGCGAAAGCGGTCTTTATCACCTAAAATAATAAAAAATGCTGTAAATTTGATATCATTTATTGATTTTACGTGACTGTAACAATTATTGAAACGTACACTAGCGAATGTGTAAAGGGACATTTGAATAAATTTTGCAGCAGTAATTTTAGTCACCATACTGGATCTTGAAATAATTAGTATCAGATTGTGGACGTCTTTATAAGGTAAATAATACCATTCTGTCATATAAACCGCATCACCAACCTTTTTGCACTGTTAACAATTCCATGGGTGAATGTTCATTATAATATCAATTGATTGAACGAATGAACTTATTTACCTGTTCTGATAATTTCTCACCGATATAACACAGCACAAAGATGTTGAAAGTCATGGAACAAAATAAAATGACGTAGGTTGTGACACCCTGAAAGTCACGATTGTCCCAGTTCTAAAAAAATAAAAATTTTAATATTCACAATGATACGTAATGCAAATTTTTATTCACTGAAATTTTATTTTCTTACTTTGCTTAACTTAAAGCTCTACTTTGAAAAGAAACAATAACAAACTTAACTTCAATATTATTTTTATAATTAATTTTAATAATATATGGATCTTACTATTCCCAACGTACCATGAGAATGTAGTATCCAAGCATGCATATGTTGAACGTACACTTGAATAGTTCCAGGAAGCATAATTCGGTCATCACATCTTCGATATGCGACACGAAACTGCAATCAATATTCAGAATGATGATAACACTCTATACCATCTAGATAAGTCAACCGGAAGAGTTACTTCAAAGCCTTCAAATGATACTCCACGACAACCCCTAATCTGTTCAAATGACTGGTCCCATCCTTCGTTTCATTCACAAACTCAGTGATCCACATCACCAACACGTTCAACTGACCGGAAGCATGAGCGGCGAACGTGATGGCTAAGCTGAAGGTGCCGACGATACTAGAGTTCACGATGAAGGTGGTGGCAAATTGCACCGCAAGTAAAATCTCGTTCGTGGGGCTGGTGTCCGCTGGTATCAGCTTCCTGTAAGCCGTACAGGGTAGCAGACGAATGATTCTGGTCTCGTTTCCCACCTGAACGATCTCCGTGGTGAATCCTGTCATTACACAGTAGCAAAACACCCCGCCCTGCATGAAGACGGTACAAAATGTCGCCACGTAACGACCGAATCTCGCGTGCTTGGTCATCACTCGAAAATCCTTCGCTTTGACCACCGATCGCCAATCATTTTGCATGTGTTTCACGCAAATCAGCACCTGTTTGCCGCGCAACAACAATGTGGTATAATTCAAGCAACCGATGAAGTAATGGCTCAGAGGGCCGATCATCGTCAGCTTCTTTTGAACGTCGTCGTCGTCGAGGATTATGTACAGTATGCAGGGCACTACGGTGGTCAGCATGAAGCAGTAACAAATGACGATTAATGTTAACGAAAGCATCTTTTCCTTTGTCGAGATGGAGGACGACGATGGCCAGATACCTATGGGTTTCAAGATCCATCGGTTCAGTTGAAAGGTGTAATCGCTCAAGGTGTCGAGTTTCGTCTGGGCGACAGTGGGCTCGCTGGCCATCGTGGCCACGCATTGAAGTCACAGAAGATACTGAATCGAAGATTTTGTGGGAGAAACGGGAGGGATGAAGGTAAACGCTTGCGCAGGTTCCCTTAGCAAGTATGTGCATCGATCGATCAGTTTGAAGTGTAGAACCTGTTGCAGTGGCGAACTGTGTTTGGTGGTTCTACGGTGTCTGTTCGGGGTATGTATTTTCTTAGTGTATACATGAATTTTATTTAAACTGTGGATAAAATTTGTTTAAGTTTACCTAATTCTTGATATTGGTTCTTGGTAACCAACACAAAACAAATTATTTTGATAAGTTCTAGAATACGTAAGCTAGATTATTCAAGATACAAACGTTGTAAGGTACTTTCACATTCTTTTTTACAATAAATAATCAATAAAATATGATTTTTCTATCCAAATTATCAATAAATTTAATAACGTATTTCAAATTTGATTCGTGAATGAAAAAACACATTTTTGATCAATTTGTTCGTAATATAATGCCTGTACTTTGAATCGTATCAATTTATTTACAGATTTGTTAATAAATTACAGATACGTTGTAGTATCGATTCCATCATGTTGTTTGACGTAACACGTTTAAGTACGCGAAAGCGGATTTCATCACCTACAATAGCAAACAATATTGTAAATATGACCCACTTCTTTGGGACGATTGTTAAAATGATAAAAACGTACACCGGTGAACGTATAAAGGGACATTTGAACAAACTTTCCAGCAGTAATCTTGGTTACCATGGTGGATCGGGAAATGATCAGTATCAGGTCAAGGATATCTCTGTCCGGCAAGTAGTACCAGTCAGTCATATATACTGCTTCACCAACTTTCTTGCACTATCGAAGATTTAGAAGGTGAATGTTTCTTGTAATTCCGATTAATTATGTATATCGTTGTTTACTTACTTGTTCTGATAATTTCTCACCGATATAACACACTATGAAAATGTTGAAAGCCATGGAACAAAGTATAACGACGCAAGTGATCATGTTTTGGAAATCACGGTTGTCCCAATGCTGAACAAAAAATAAAGAAGGTATATTATTAGTTTTTTCTTATCCACATTTTTAGCTTGATAGGACTTTCAAAACATTAAATATTGTTTCTACATGAGTTCGGAAGAATTGAAATTAAAATTGTTAAAAGCAACATACCATGAGAACGTAGTACCCCAGCATGCATATATTGAACGTGCACTTGAACAATTCCAGGAAACATATCTCGTTCATCATATCCTCGATATGCGACACAAAACTGCAACGTATTCAGTAACAACAAAATTCGACTCATCAGCAAAGTAAGACGATAAAGCATCTACCTCAAAGTCCTTAAATGATTCTCCACGATGATACCCATTTCGTTCAGATAAACATTCTTGTCGTTCTCCTTCGATTGATTCACGAGATCCGTGATCCACACCATCAGCACGTTCAGTTGCCCGTAAGCGTGAGCCGCGAATACTATGGCCAAGCTGAAGGCGCCAACAGTGCTAGAATTTACGATAAAACCGGACACGAATTGCACCCCGAGGATGATCTCGTTCGTGGGACTGGTGTCCATCGGTATCACCTTCTTGGAAGCCGTGCACGGCAGCAGATGTATGGTTCTCGTCTCGTTCCCGACTTGAATGACCTCCGTGGTGAACCCTGTTATCACACAATAGCACAAAACGCCGCCCTGCATGAACGCCGCGCAAAAGGTCGCCACGTAACGACCGAATTTCGCGTCCCTTAACATAATCTGCAGATCCTTCAACCTCTTCACGGTTCGCCAATCGATTTGCATATGGTCCACGCAGCATCGTATCTCCTTGCCGCGCAACAGCAACGTGGTGTAATTGATACCCCCGATGAACCAGTGGCTCAGGGGACCCACGGACATCAGCTTCTTTCGAATATCGTCGTCGTCAAGGGTTATGTGCAGTATGCAAGGAATTACAGTGGTCAGTATCGTTCCGTAACAAATGATGTTCAGAAGCAACGAAACGAATCTCTCGATTTTGGGGGTGGACGAGGATCTAGGCCAGGCGCCTATGGGCTTCAGGAACCATCGGTTCAGCTGGAGACTGTAATCGCACAGACCATCGAGATCAGATTGCACGAATGCCGTTTCGTCGATCATCATCACCGCTCATTGAAGTCTCAGAAGCTACTGAACCGAGGATCTCGCATTGGTCGAGGTAGATGTAAAGGGTTGGTTAACGCTTGCGCAAATTTCCGTTGCAAAACTCGGCGTCGATCGATTTGTCTGGACTGTGCAACTTATTGCAATGGTGAACACTACCGTGTTTTGTAGTTATTCGGCGCCCCTTTGTGGGATGTTGTGCTCGAGTTAAAAATGGAATAGAGATTGATAATGCATCGAACAGTCGCGTATCATAGTGCGTGCAACCTTGGTCGATTCTGTAATTATTTTCCCGGTTTGCAGGGTTGTTCTGTGTACGTCAAAGATGTAGTGTATATAAAATTTGAAGGAGGGATTACATTAAGAACAATGGAGCACCGCGTCCAAACTTTCCAAAGATTTAACTTTAGCAAGTGCCCTTTAGACATAGGAGACTAAACGATTCACAAGGTAAAGATCACTGTAATCAATCTTCAGATAGTAATTAAATGGCTGTACTTATAAATTTATTTACAGATTCATTACTAACAATAAAATACATGCTGGTCTCAGTGGCATCTCTATCACAGCGTTTGCCGTAATATATTAAAATACGCAAAGGCTGTTTTCATCACCTGGAATCGTAAATAATGCAGTGAATTTAACATTTCGTTTAGTTCGATTGCAAAAATTATACAGACGTACGGAAGTATAGGTACTGAGGGTCATATGAAACAACTTTCCCGCAGTGATTTTGGTCACCAGACTGGATCGTGCAATGATGAGTATCAGGTCGAGAACCTCTTTATGGGATAAATAGTACCACTCGGTCATGTAAACCGCATCGCCAACTTTTCTACACTGTCGAGAATTCAGAAGGTAAGTGTTTGTTATTATTTCGATCGATGCTGGTTTACTTGCCTGTTCTGATAATTTCTCACCGATATAGCACAGTATAAAAACGTTGAAACACATGGAACAAAGTATAATGACATAAGTAATCAGATTTTGGAACTCGCGATTATTCCAATGCTAGAAAAATGACAATTTTCATTATTTTAATAATTCATATTATCTGGTGTTTATTGTGATTCTGCAAGGTTCATGATGAACTTACGTAGTACGAAATTTAATGTCAATTTAGTGTCATTTATAAGAACGGAAAATTTAATTCGATGTTGATTATGTATTGTGGTACATGATACATGTGTTACAATATATGAGTTATGGTACAAATGTAAGTGGTTTCGTTGGTTATAAACGTGAGTGTCTTATATTATCTTATACAAATGACAGATAAATTATTACAAAATAGTTACTTCAATTAATTGAAGTGTCATTCTTAAATTGTGCGACGAGTACAGAGTCATGATTATCATTGTAGTTGTACAGTTTCATTGGTCAATGGTCAAAATGATTAAAAGCAATGTACATATTTCCAAAATAGGGAAAAGTAAGATAAAACCAGATATCAAATGAATTTTGAGTTAATATTCTACTATTCAAGAAACTTAGAGGTGTAATTACAAAACTAAATTCCTTATTAAATTTACATAAATTTAGTTTCTTTTTGAATATAAATTTGCAATACCAACTATTTTCCCCAGCCTAAATATTATGTTCCCAGTAACTTAGAAATTTCGAGATATTACTTTTCTAACATAAATATGATTTCTGTCAGATTGAAAGAGTTAATAGCACCCCAAAATAGTTAAATAAAAAAAGAATAAAACCGAATTGACCCATTCATTCATCTTACCCTACTCTTCCCTGCACATCTTACTATCTTCAGCGTACCAGCAGAATGTAATACCCTAGACAGCACATAGAAAACGTGCATGTGAATAATTCCAGAAAACATATCTCCTTCAACATATTCTCGATGTATGATATGAAACTGCAACGAATTCAGTGATAACGAAATTCGACAGATTAGCAAAAATAAAGCCAGAAAGGAAAACGAAAAAATTACCTCAAGGCTCTCAAATGATGCTCCACAACCAGACGTATTTCTTTCAAATGGGCCCTGGTATCGTGCTTCCTCGGTTTGTTCACGAGCTCCGTGATCCACACCTTCAGCACGTTCAATTGTCCGTAAGCATGAGTCGCGGACACTATAGCCAAGCTGAAGGCACCCACGATGCTAGAATTTACGATAAAACCAGACATGAATTGCACACCAAGAATGATCTCGTTCGTGGGACTGGTGTCTCCTGGTATCAGCTTCTTGAACGCCGCGCACGGCAGCAAATGTACCGTTCTGGTCTCGTTCCCGACCTGAATGACCTCCGTGGAGAACCCTTTTATGATACAATAGCACAGAACGCCACCCTGCATGAACGACGTGCAGACGATCACCACGTAACGACCGAATTTCGCGTCCCTTAACATAATCCGCAGGTCCTTCAATCTCTTCACGGTTCGCCAATCGATTTGCATATGGTCCACGCAGCATCGTATCTCCTTGCCGCGCAACAGCAACGTGGTGTAATTGATACCCCCGACGAACCAGTGGTTCAGAGGACCTATGACCATCAGCTTCTCTTGCAGGCCCTCGTCATCGAAAATTAAGTGGAGCACGCTGGGTATCACGGTGACTAGTATCAAACTGTAGCAGATGATGATCAGAATGACAGAAATGATTCTATCGATTCTGGGGGTGGAGGACGAGCTAGGCCAGGCGCCTATGGGCTTCAAGATCCATCGGTTCAGTTGAAGACTGTAATTCAACAGACTATCCAGATCCGTCTGTACGATCGTCGTTTCCTCGACCATTGTGGCCAGTCATTGAAGTCACAGAAGCTACTGAATCGAGGGTTTTGTATTGTCTAAGGTAGATGTAGAGGGTTGGTCAACGCGTGCGCAGAGTTTGTCGTGGGAGAGTTTTGATCGATTCGTCTAGTCACTGCAACTTGTTGCAACGGGGAACGTTATCAATCTACAAAATAATTTAGGTTTGGCAGTCATATTGCTTGTCACGATTACTTAAACAATAGTGTATAGTGATGTAAAACAAAATAGTATAATTAGATTTCAGAAGCAGTTTGTTAAAGTATCTAAAATGCTAATTATAGAAGGTACGACAAAGTTCATTATCAGTGCATACGGTTTTAATTTTCAAACGTTCAGTTCGCTGGGAAGTAAAAATTTGTGTTCACATTTTAATCGTTTGTATATTATGGTAAAAGCCTATTACTAGGTTCTCCATACAATGTCGTCAAGTTAAGCTGGAACTAATAATTGTTATATCGTATTCAGTTTGCGTTGGTTGGTATAGAATTGTATTTTATAGGAAGTTGCTCTGGTCACATTGCAATCGTTCGAAGCATATTGAAATACGTGAAAGATGTCTTCAACACCTGCAACGAGATGTTTAATGTTTTAAACGAGAATAATCGAGGATGATTTTGATACTTACGTCGCCGAAGGTTGAAATGGATATGTGCACGATTTTTCCAGCTGTGATTTTGATCACCACGTTCGCCCTTAAAATTATCAGGATCAAATCGATGCTGGTTTTGTGAGGTAAGAGATACCATTCCATCATGTACGTTTTCTCTCCAATTTTCTTGCACTGCCAGAGCATCCACGCTTGCTTGTTAATGGGGATTTATTAGCTGTATTGTTTTTAATCATGCTTTTCTTACCTGTTCCGTGAGAATTTCACCGATATAACAAAATATAAATATATTGAATGTCATTGATGCGTATATGATCGCGTATGCCGCTAAAGTATCCTTTGATTTTTCCTAAGAAGTCACAATAAAATATATATATAAAATATATTCCATATATTCTGAACTTTATTAGTATCCGAAGTATTCAAATTGTGCGAATTTCACTATTTCAATTTCAAAACATAATCCTACATCTAATTTCATAAATGTATCAAAACATACCGTAAGCAGATAATACTCCAACATGCATATGTTCAACGTACATCCTACTAATTCAACCAAACATATCATATTCATTATTTTCTCAATACACCATACAAAACTGAAATCAACATTTTCATAAATCAATCCGTTGGTTCCATCGATAAATTCGCAACTCCATCAACTTCTATAAATTCATGATTACCAATCATCCATGATAATCATTCCCACTAACAGTTACACGCTAACGATGTACCTCAAGGTTCTCAGGTGATGTTCCACGATGAGGGCCAACCTTTTCCTAACAGCCCCCGCTTCCTCCTCTTTGACACTGACCAGGTCGTCCAGCCAGGACATCATCACGTTCAACTGACCGCAGGCGTGCATTGCTAAAACCGCGGTCAAACCGCAGGCACCGACTGTCACGAAGTTGACGATGAACGCAGAGACAAGTTGCAAAACGAATACTATCTCGTTGACAGGACTTGTTCTGACGTCCATCAGCTTCGTGTAAAAGGGACAAGGTAACCGGTACATGGAGAAACTCTCGTTCCCCACGTGGATCACTATCTTTTGAAATCCCGTGATCAGGTTGTACGAGCAGATGCCCAGGTTCATGCACAGCGCGGCGATCCAGACGATCAGGCGTCCCACCTTGGCGTTCTTCAGCATCAACTCTCGATCGCTGGATCGTTTGATGATCCTCCAGTCCTGCTCGATGCGTTCGATGCAACGAAGGATATCGTTGGTCCTCATCGTCAGGAAGCAGTAGTTCAGCTCGCCCATCACCCAGTGGCTCATGGGACCGATGGCCTTCATCTTCGTCTCGATGTTCGTCTCCTCGAACAGAATGTACAGGAAACAGGGCACGAACGTGAAGGTCATCAGCGTGTGACAAGCGACGTTCAGTCCTCTGGCCAACGTCTTCTCGGCCCTGCTGGAGTTCGTTGAACTGGGCCAAGCCCCGATCGGCTTCAAGAACCAACGGTTCAACTGGATACTGTACTCGTAGTCCCGCGTCGGTTGGTCGTCGAACGACTTTACCATTATTACCTCACGAAGAGCAACCTCCGAGTGAGTTGGTCGGAGACGGGAGGAAACCTTTGGGTAAATGTGGGCGCAGGCGCGATTTTTTGTTTTCATCCCTTAGTTATAGCTTCGTTGATTAGTTTGTGATGGGTTCGGATCGATTAATGTTGCGCGACAAACTAGACATGTACTTTTTCGAACCTACGGACAGGGATCGATGTCCTGAACAGGTTATTCTACGAACTGTTGCAACCCTGAGCGGATTTGGTCGACTATTTTTGAACGGAAATGTTGGTACAATTGTTAGATTTATTTAAACAGTGAATTAGAAGGACGAAAAAATTGTTAAAAAAAGGGCAAAGGAATGTTAATTCGAACGGTGAGTTCTTGTTCATTTCTAAATAAATCGAGCCCCCAATATCGAAATAATTAAGTTTAAAGCTTTTAGTTTACTGAATGTGTTTAAAATAAAAGGAACTCATTTTGATCTTATTTTGACCTTACATTTTTTAACTAAGCTTGAAAATAAAAATTTCCACTAGAAATTAATAGTAAGACAAGTAAGACAAGTAATTTTTCGTAATTGAAATATTATTTTTATTGCTTTTCTAACATTACGAATAAATAACGATATAAACATGTTCCATTATTCTAAAATATATTACATTTCTGTGTGTTATCTTGAAGGATCATCAAGTTAATGTCCGTAACGCGTTCAAAAAGGCGACCGCAGTTTTAACGACCTACTTATTTAAGATGTGTCAATCAATTAATGTTTATATTGAATGGCTGTAATGGTACTTGTTTGATACTTACATCACCGAAAGTGCTGAAACACAACCAAACGATATTTCCTGCAGTCAGTTTGGTCGACGAATTTGACATTTCGATGATCAAAATCACGCAAAGCTTTCTGTTCCCTGATAATCGGTACCAGTCGATCATGTACGACATCTCTCCAATTTTTGTACACTGTCATAACAGATTTTTCATTTTAATTCCTGTGAACGTGGTACTATAAAAAAGATATTCGATATTTATTCGCAAAATACGAGAAGGATCATACCTGTTCAGACACAATCTCGCCTATGTAACAAAATATGAATATATTAAAGGTAAGGGACAGAAGTAGAAGAGAAAATGTCACAGAATTCGTTTTATCATTCATACTCCACTCCTAGAAAACGTTCACAAAAATCCTTTTTCAAATCCATTGAACTTTAATGCAATTTCTATTTGTACCTTGTACGTACCGTAATAGCGTAATAACTAAGCAGACACAAGTTCAATGTACATCCCAAAAACTCCACGAAGGATATTTGCTGAAGTGTTTTCTCTGTAAGTGTTAAAAATCTGAAAAATATGTAAATCAGGAAAAGAAGCTTGTTTAATATACTATAGGATAAGAAAAATACTTTGTAAATTTAATTATAGTAGAGAATGATATTTAATGTCTAAATTATTACTTCAGAATTCGAACGTGCTGAGCCACGATGAAGGCGATCCTCTTGTCCACCCTCTCACTCATATCCGATCTACCATCGATCAAATGTTTAAGCCAGTTGATCAAAACCTCCATCTGTCCATAGGCATGAACCGCGAGAACAGCAGCCAAACCGCACGCAGCTGAAGTGATATTGTGCATCACTGCACCGGCTATCAGCTGAAGAGAAAAGATGATCTCGTTTATGGGGCTGTTTCGAGTGTCCACTATCAACCTCGAGAACGGGAACACCAGAGGCACGAAGGTCAGATTTTCGTTCTCCGCCTCCACTTTGCCCACGTTGAGCGGTACGGCTATGTAATAAAACGCGAAACCACTGTACATGAAGAAGCAGCAAACGGCAACTATTCGCCTTCCGAACTTGGCATTCGCGATCATGATCTTCTTGTCCTCGTGATACCTGATGCTCTTCCAGTCCAGTTTGATCCGTTCGATGCACTCGCGGATGTTGTTCTCGTGAAGAATCAACAGATGGTATTTCATGAGCGCCATCACGCAGAAACTTAACGGTCCGAACAGTCTGATCTTGTTGTAGGTGCTTTTGACTTCCAGGATCATGTACAGGCTGCAAGGTAGCAGCAGGAAACTGACTAAACCGAAGCACACGAGGTTTATCAGGCGATACAACCATCTTCGTTTTCTTGAAATGTTGGTCGATGGCCAGACACCCATCGGTTTCAGGATCCAACGACACCATTGGATGCTCAGGTCCAAGTTTCTCTGGTAGTCGTCGATCACTACCGACTTTTTCATGATAAAGTCTTAACTGATACTGATGGGTTGTGTTTGATGACAGCAATGTAAAAATATACCCGCGCTTGCGCTTATTCGCCAGCATGGGGAACAGAAATGCGTTTTTTTCTACTAATTATGCTCAATCCTTCTGTACTTCTACCTTTTTGCTTCATGCATTATAAGTGTGGAGGGGACGATGTTGTGGGTATCGATAAATTGATTTTTTTAGAATGTCTGTAAAAGTGCAGTTGTTACGGTTGCTGCTGTAACAGCAAAGTGATATGTTTGTGTTTTGGTTACCTTAAGCAGAAGTTTATGGCTAAAAGGGGTGAGGAGCTTTGATATTTTTATAGCGTTACAAGAGTTGTCTGAATAATCCTTTATTTCCATTTGTTTTTAGTCTTTATTACCATTCTTTTATTCTATTAACATTTTTATTAATATACTATCTTTACCTTGCAATTAAGCAAACGGTGAAAAATGTAATTCTGTTTCATCAAAACATTTAGGTAGCTATTATCATTACTAATTGGTGATTTATTTTATTAAATTTTCTACACATACTTGACACGTTAAAAACTGAATTTTCAGGTTTTTAATTATTTTAATGCGAATAAAAATATCTAGATACTTACATTAATATGCAACGCACAAATATGCTTCTTTTAGTACACTACATTCAAATTGCAACGAGTTCACGTCAAAGTACGTAATACGTTCAAATATGCAACTGCTGTCTGAACAACCTACGTATTCAGAAAAAATCTAGTAATGTTCAACTAGAAAATAAGCAACGTTAGAATCGCAGTACTTACGCTGGCAAATGTGTTAATAGATAACTCGACCATATTTCCTGCCGTCAATTTGATCGATGAGTTAGACATAGCAATTATTAAGATGCAACAGAGTTTTTTGTTGCCTGGTAATCGGTACCATTCCGTCATATACGCCATTTCACCAACTTTCCTACACTATTAAATTAAATTAAATTAATCATTGTATTAGTGTTTCAATAAACAAGTAGTGTTAAATGTTTTGTCTGAAGACTGTGTTTCGATAAAAAAATAATAAAAATTTATACCTGTTGAGAAACAATTTCCCCAATGTAACAAAATATAAATATATTAAACGTGAGAGATATGAGCAGAATAATATAAGTTACTACGCCCTTGGCATCATTCGATTTTGAATCCTATAATATCAAGACATTTACACGAGAAAAGCATCTTTACACATAATGTTGCTTTTTGTAAACCATCTGCGTACCATTATAATATAGTATCCAGCAAGGCATATGTCTAAGGTGCATCCTAAGAATTCGACAAAAGATATTTGTTGAAGCGTATTCTCGGTGAGAGTCAAAAATCTGAAAGAATTTTTCGAAAGTCTCAACATTAGATTTGAGGGGAAATTAATGCATCACGAAAAGGGTAACATAATTCTAATAACATATATCAGAAAATGATTAGTTTTTAAATTAAAATTGATCTTGTACTTACGCACCTAAGTGTTCGAACGTGCTGGCGCACAATACTCACGATCCTACTATCCACCGTTTTGCTCATGTCTGATCTACCATCGATCAAATGTTCCAGCCAGTTCAACAACACCTCCACCTGCCCGCAAACGTGAGCTGCAAGCATGGCTGCCAAACCGCATGCGGCCGAAGTGATACTGTGAATCAGGGCGCCTGCTATCAGCTGAATAGAAAAGATGATTTCGTTCATTGGACTGCGTCCGGTGTCCACTATCAACTTTGAAAAGGGGAACGCCAAAGGTGCGAAGGTAACATTTTTATTCTCTGCTCCCGTTTTACCAACGTTAATCGGTATAGCTATGTAATAAAATGCGTAACCACTGTACACGAATAAGGTGCAGACAGTAATCAGCGTTCCCCCGAACTTGGCGTTCACCACCATGCTCTTTTTGTCTTCGTGATAGGTGACGTTCTTCCAGTCCAGTTTGATCCGTTCGATACATTCGCGGATGTCATTATTGTGAACGATCAACAGATAGTACTTCATGAGCGCCATCACGCAGAAGATTAACGGTCCGAACAGTCTGATCTTGTTGTAGGTGCTTTCGACTTCCAGGATCATGTACAGGCTGCAAGGTAGCAGCAGGAAACTGACTAAACCGAAGCACACGAGGTTTATCAGGCGATACAACCATCTTCGTTTTCTTGAAATGTTGGTCGATGGCCAGACACCCATCGGTTTCAGGATCCAACGACACCATTGGATGCTCAGGTCCAAGTTTCTCTGGTAGTCGTCGATCACTACCGACTTTTTCATGATGAAGTCTTAACTGATACTGATGGGTTGTGTTTGATGACAGTAATGTAAAAATATACCCGCGCTTGCGCTTATTCGCCAGCATGGGGAACAGAAATGCGTTTTTTTCTACTAATTATGTTCAATCCTTCTGTACTTCTACCTTTTTGCTTCATGCATTATAAGTGTGGAGGGGACGATGTTGTGGGTATCGATAAATTGATTTTTTTAGAATGTCTGTAAAAGTGCAGTTGTTACGGTTGCTGCTGTAACAGCAAAGTGATATGTCTGTGTTTTGGTTACCTTAAGCAGAAGTTTATGGCTAAAAGGGGTGAGGAACTTTGATATTTTTATAGCGTTACAAGAGTTGTTTGAAGAATCCTTTATTTCCATTTGTTTTTGGTCTTTATTACCATTCTTTTATTCTATTAACATTATTATTAATGTACTATCTTTTCCTTGCAATTAGGCAAACGGTAAAAAATGTAATTCTGTTTAATCAAAATATTATTCAGCTAACTATTATCATTACTGATTGGTGATTTATTTTAATTTTTTACTTTTAGTACACTATATTGAAATTGCTACTTTTTCACGTTAAAGTACGTAATATGTTCAAATATGCAACTGCTGTCTGAACAACCTACGTATTCAAAAAAATTCTAGTAACGATTAATTAAAAATGAAGTAAAGTAAGTATTGTAGTACTTACGCTGGCAAAAGTGTTAATAGATAATTCGACCATGTTTCCTGCTGTTAATTTAATCGATGAATTTGACATTGCAATTATTAAGATGCAACACAGCTTTTTGTTTCCTGGTAATCGGTACCATTCCATCATATATGCCATTTCACCGACTTTCCTACACTATTAAATTAAATTAATCATTGCATTGGTGTTTTAATAAAGACGCTGACCTGATTTTGGAATTTATACCTGTTGAGAAACAATTTCCCCAATGTAACAGAATATAAATATATTAAACGTAAGAGATATGAGCAGAATGACATAAGTCACTACGCCCCTTGTATCATTCAATTTTGAATCCTATAATACCAAAAAGATTACATGACAAAAGTATCCTTACACATAGTGTTACCTTTTGTAAACTACCTGCTTACCATGATAATATAGTATCCAGCAAGACATATATCTAAGGTGCATCCTAAGAATTCCACAAAAGATATTTGTTGAAGCGTTTTATTGGTCAGAGACAAGAATCTGAAACAATTTTTTCAAAGGATACGAATGTAAAAATTCTAACTTTTTAAAAGTAAATTTAAAAGGGTTTTAGGTGATAATCGACACATTTAATGCTGGAATTTCACATTTCGTTATAAGACAATTTACTTACGCACCTCAGTATCCGAACATGTTGTCGCACAATACTCACGACCCTACCGTCCACTGTTTGGCTCATGTCTGATCTACCATCGACCAAATGTTCCAGCCAGTTCATCAACACCTCCACTTGCCCGCAAACGTGAACAGCAAGCATGGCTGCCAAACCACACGCAGCCGAAGTGATGCTGTGCATCAGGGCGCCGGCTATCAGCTGAAGAGAAAAGATGATTTCGTTCATTGGACTGCGTCCAGCGTCTACTATTAGCCTCGAAGATGGGAACGCCAAGGGTGAGAAGGTTACATTTTTATCCTCTCCTCCTCCTTTACCCACGTTAATCGGTATAGTAACATAATAGAACACGAAACCACCGGTCATGAAGAAGGCGCAAGTGGCGATCATCATTTCTCCAAACTTTGCATTCACAATCATGCTTTTCTTGTCTTCGTGATAGGTAATGTTCTTCCAGTCCACTTCGATCCGTTGCACGCATTCGCGGATATTATTCTTGTGAAGAACCAGCAGATAGTATTTCAGGAGCGACATCGTGCAGAAGATTAACGGTCCGAACACCCTAATCTTTTCGTACGTGCTTTCGACTTCGAAGATCATGTACATGCTGCAGGACAGCAACAGGAAACCGACTATACTAAAGCACACCAAGTTTATCAGACGGCACGTCCATCTCCACGTTAGCGAGACGTTGCTCGAAGGCCAGACACCCATCGGTTTCAGGATCCAACGACACCATTGGATGCTCAGGTTCAAGTTTTTCTGATAATCATCGTTCGCGAGCGATTTTTTCATGATGAAAGCTCGACTGATACTGAAGAGCCGCGTTTGATGTCATCAATGGAAAAATATGACCGCGCTTGCGCTTCCGATTCCTGTTGCGCTTGCATGGGGAATAAAAATGCTTTTTTGCAACTAATTATGCTCAACCCTTCTGCGCTTTTACTTTCTTGCTTCATGCATGATGAGTGTGCAGCGGAAAATGTAGTTTGGTATCGATAAATTGATTTCTTTTCTGTAGGGGGTGCAGTTGCTATGATTGCTGTTGCAACAGATTCAACAAAGGGGTTTGTAAATTGTGATTCTTTGTGGAAATAGTGGTTCTGTTTTTCTTACTTCGAATAGAAACAAATGACTAAGAAGGATAAGGAAATGTACTACTATGGTTATTATAAAATCATTTACTGATAATTTAATAAATTATTGTTATAAAGTAATCATTTTTGACCATTCATTTCGTTGAACAGTTTGGTTATTGAATTACTTATGACACAATATCCAGAGATATATTCCATCACAACACGTACAAACATGCTTCTTTAAATATTGACACATCAATTTTTATAAACTATATTTCAGGAACAGTGTTTTCATGTCAGTGTACGTAATACGTTCAGAAATGCGACTGCTGTCT
The DNA here is from genome assembly GCA_022405125.1 of Anthidium xuezhongi. Taxonomy (NCBI): domain Eukaryota; kingdom Metazoa; phylum Arthropoda; class Insecta; order Hymenoptera; family Megachilidae; genus Anthidium; species Anthidium xuezhongi. The sequence goes on from CM039637.1 coordinate 9,149,710, forward strand.
TAACAACCTGTATATTTAGGGAGCTTTTGTTAATTTTTATTTCGAATCAAGCAATGTTAATGACGTGGTACTTACGTTGGTAAAAGTGTTGATAGATAATTCGATCATGTTTCCTGCCGTCAGTTTGATCGTCGAATTAGACATTGCAATTATCAGAATGCAGCAGAGCTTTTTGTTTCCTGGTAATCGATACCATTCGATCATATATGTCATTTCACCAATTTTCCTACACTGTTGTAACGTGAAACTTCGAATTAATATTCTAATAAAAATGCTGCTTAGATTTAATACAATAAATGTAAAATGTTTGTTCTTAAAGTGTATACCTGTTCGGAAACAATTTCTCCTATGTAACAAAATATAAATACATTAAATGTAAGAGATATGAGCAGAATGATATAAGTCACTGCGCTTGTCATATCATTCGATTTTAATTCCTACAATATCAATACATACTCATGACCAAACGATTTTAACACAGAATATTTTTTTGTGAATTATCTGCATACCATTATAACATAGTATCCAACAAGACATATGTCCATGGTGCATCCTAAAAATTCGACAAAGGATATTTGTTGAAGCGTATTCTCGGTGAGAGACAAAAATCTGAAACATACGTTTCAAAGTTTTTTATAATATAGATTAGAAAATTATTAGTTTGTGAATAAACATTGACACATGTAGTGCTGGTACTCCACATTTCTGTATTAGACCTTGTACTTACGCACCTCAGTATCCGAACATGTTGACGCACAATACTCACGACCCTGCCATCCACCGTTTGGCTCATGTCTGATCTACCATCGATCAAATGTTCCAGCCAGTTCATCAACACCTCCACCTGCCCGCAAACGTGTACAGCAAGCATGGCTGCCAAACCGCAAGCAGCCGAAGTGATGCTGTGCATCAGGGCGCCGGCTATCAGCTGAATAGAAAAGATGATCTCGTTCATTGGACTGTGTCGAGTGTCCACTAACAACCTCGAAAACGGGAACACCAGAGGCACGAAGGTGAGATTTTCATCCTCTGCCCCTACTTTACCCACGTTAATCGGTATAGCTATGTAATAAAACGCGAAACCACCCCCCATGAACAGAGCGCAAACAGTGAACAGCGTTCCCCCGAACTTGGCGTTCACCGTCATGCTCTTTCTGTCTTCGTGGTAGGTGATATTCCTCCAGTCCACTTCGATGCGATTGATACATTCGCGGATGTTATTATTGTGAAGAATCAACAGATAGTACTTCATGAGCGCCATCACGCAGAAGATTAACGGTCCAAACAGTTTGAGCTTGTTGTAGGCGTTTTCGACCTCGAAGATCATGTGCACGCTGCAGGGCAGCAACAGGAAACTGACTAAACTGAAGCACACAACGTTTATCAGTCGATACAACCATCTTCGTTTTCTTGAAATGTTGTTCGATGGCCAGACACCCATCGGTTTCAGGATCCAACGACACCATTGGATGCTCAGGTTCAAGTTTTTCTGATAATCATCGATCGCGAGCGACTTTTTCATGATGAAAGCTTGACTGATACTGAAGAGCCGCGTTTGATGTCATCAATGGAAAAATATGACCGCGCTTGCGCTTCCGATTCCTGTTGCGCTTGCATGGGGAACAAAAATGCTTTTTTGCAACTAATTATGCTCAACCCTTCTGTGCTTTTACTTTCTTGCTTCATGCATGATGAGTGTGCAGCGGAAAATGTAGTTTGGTATCGATAAATTGATTTTTTTTCAGTAGGGGTGCAGTTGCTATGATTGCAGTTGTAACAAGTTCAACAAAGCGATTTGTAAATTGTGAATTTTTGTGAGTAAAAATAGTAACTACTAATTTAATTATTGAATTCATTTTCAAGTTTAATTTTGTAGCTTATAGTTTTTATTCATATAATTTTAACATTATTGAAAGGTTATTCAGAAACACATTTTTTTAGTATACATATTTTGTTTATTGAAAATTTTAAAAATTCGTGGAACTTTAATAATGGTACATAGTGGTGTCGTATAAAAAAATTGTACATATAACTTGTCAAATTGTGGAAAAAGTTTCTCATACTTGAATTTCATGCAATTTTCACTCGATTTGTGCATTTTGCATCTTGAGAAACATTCATGTCAGCGTTCGTAACACGTTCAGAAACGTGACCGATGTTTTGACGACCTGTTTATATTTAACACACTTCTCGATTTCGATTTTATATGCGAATATGAGTTTGAGTATATGATCATAATACTTACGTCGGTGAAGGTGCTAATGGATAATTCGATCATGCTTCCAGCAGTGAGTTTGATCGACGAATTGGCCATTGCCATGATCAAAATACAAAAAAGCTTCTTGCTGCCTGGTATCCGGTACCATTCGATCATGTACGAAGTTTCACCAACCTTTTTGCACTGTTTATTTTAAAAAATGAATCATCTTTCAAAAGCTATTAATTTTTCATACGAAAACATATTCTTTTACATTTCAGAGATGAATGATTATAAATAAAATATAAGATCGCACCTGTTCAGCCACAAGTTCGCCTATGTAACAAAATATGAAAATATTGAACGTGAGTGACGTGTACAGTATTAAATAACCTAGAGTAATCGTAAAATTTTTTGAATTCCATTCCTACAAGACCAAAATGAAACATAATATTAATTTCTTCTTATTACGTTCAATTTATCCATATATTATCTGCGTACCGTTATAATGTAATATCCTACGAGACACAGGTTTAAGGTGCAAGCTAAAAATTCAGCGAAAGAGATTTGGTGAAGAGTTTTTTCTGTTAATGCTAAAAATCTGAAAAATTGTTCTTGTAAAATTTGATTTGTTAAATTGTTAAATTTCTTACAAAATTGATTTCCCTTTACATGTCCCTCAAAGCGATACCACAGTAAATATAAGCCAACAGTGATACATTAGACAGTAAACATATTAACCCCTTCGTGAATTTTAGTCATCAAGTAATTATACAGAAGATAACATAATAATTACAAGTTAAATTCACTACACATACGTACTTAAGTATCCTCACGTGTTGGCTGATGACCTTCGCGACCCTGTCATCTATCGTTTTATTCATATCCGACCTTCCGTCTATCAGATGCCTCAGCCAAGACATTAAAACCTCCATTTGTCCACAGGCATGGACGGCCAGCGCGGCCGCCAAACTGCAAGCACCTACCGTAATGGCGTTGATCAACACACCGGCTACAAATTGGATAGAGAATACGATCTCGTTGATGGGGCTATAACGGACGTCGATTATGTGCCCCGAGAAGGGATACATGATAGGAATGGACGTAAGGTTATCGGTCTTCGAGAAGATCCGCCTCAAATTGAGCGGTATGATCAAGAAATAAAACGTGCAGGCGGTGAACATGAACAGGGAGCAGATGGTCATGATCCTTTTCCCGAAATTCGCGTTCATCGCCATGATGTCCTTGTCCTTGAGGTGGTCGACGTTCTTCCAGTCCCATTTGATGTGCTCCACGCATTCCCGGATGTCGTCCCCGTGGACTATCAGCCAGTGGTACTTCATGAACGCGGCCACGCAGAAGATCAAAGGACCGAACAGTTTGATCTCCTTGTACAGGTTCTCCATGTCCAGGAACATGTACAGACCGCAGGGTATGATGAGATAGAGGATCAAGAGATAGCAGACGACGTTTATGGACCAGTAAAGATATTTCTCCGAACGAGGGACGTTCGCGGAATTCGGCCAGAGGCCCATCGGCTTCAGGATCCAACGGTTCCATCGGATGCTCAGGTTCACGTTTCTCTCGAACTCCGAATCCGTCGAGAATTTGTTGTCCGGATTGCCCATCCTCGGCGTGCGTATATTCAATCGACACTGATAGCGGCAGTGATATTTGATGACCATTCTACGGGAAGCGGCGCCTGCGTGCTCCTTCCGAGACATTTCCCAAAGGGTTCAACCCTTCTACGTTTTTCACTTGATGCATTATTAGTGCACACAATGGACAGGATAATGACGATGAATCGATTTTGAAAATTGCAGTGGAAGAACATTGTAGAAAGTATAATGATCGATGCTCACCACGGTGGGAGAAGCAAAACTGTCGGGTAAGGGGTCAGACAGATCTTTTTTTTATGTTTTATTAGTATCATGATATATTAAGTCAAAAGGTTGAATAATTCTTTTTCATTTTTTAACAGGAGTTTTTAATTTTTAGTAATCAAGGTTTAGTGTAATATTAGTATAAATTCTTCATTATTTATGACCCTTCTAGAAAATATAAAATAAAAATATATAATTGTAATTCAGAGTAATTGGGAATTACTTACGTTTTTTTTTTGGAAAATAGGGACCGCATCTTTTATTTTTATTAAGAAAACGTATTCTTCTATCGAATTATGTTATCTTTTACTAAATCATAGAATGATATACACTATTTAAGCACAAAACCTTAAACTACCTCTCGCAGAATGTTCAAGTACCCCATGGACATTTTCATGATCTGGAAATTGCAATTTGCAAGACAAATATCAAATACACCATGAGAAAATTCGACTTTTTTAACTTACATCAGTGAAAGTGATCAAAGATATTTCAACAATTTTTCCAGCTGTGAGGCGCATCGGATAATTCGACATGCCGATGATCATTATCATGTAACGAGCTTTTTTTACCGAGAAATGATACCAATCTACCATGAGGGATGCTGTGCCAACCACGTGATTCTATCAATGAGAATATTCATAACAAAATGTGTTTAAACATTGAATAAACGAGAGGGTACAGGCTGAACCACGTATCACGTACTTCGTCGACAAGAAGTTGGCCGATGTAACACAGTATGAACGAGCAAAAAACGAATGATATCTGCAAGGTGACGCAGATTATTATAAACATGGCGTCGGTGTTCTCCGTTTCCTGAAATACAATCTCTTTTCTATACTGAACCAATTTGTCAACAACGCTGTTCCTACCGTGATGATCACGTATCCCATAAGGCATATGAGACACGTGTTGCCCGAAATGTCCACGAAACAAATGTATTCTACGATTGCTTCGACGTTTTTCAAAAATCTGCAACGAGATCGCAATTATAAATTTCTATAAATATATTTAAATAACAAGAATACCACCCTGAATTCAGATTATTAGGCCCAGAATGATTTAAAAAATGTCCCTCACCTTCTTATTTTTGCTTTACGTTCCACGATGTCCACGATCCTCCGTTGCACCGTTTCATCCCTCAAATCCGTCCCAGCATCCAGTTCCTTCATCTTTTTCGTCAGCATCTTCAGCAGACTGCACACGTGCAAAACGAACACCGTGAAAATCCCATAGGAGCCGCTCATCGACGCGTAGGTGACCACCCCGCTGAAGAAGTGGAGGGTGAAGATAATCTCGTAGGTGGGCGTTTGCTGTTCGTCGAGGAAGATGAAGTACCCCGCGCAGGCCATAGGCCTTACAGTGACGTTATTCGGGGTGACGACTGGCCCCCTCATGAGGGGTATGATCGTACGATAACACAAACCACCCCCGTACAAGGTGACTATCACCGTCAATATCAATTTTTGCCCGAGCTTCGCCTTCGATCGTAAAATCAGCCGCTCGTCCTCGATGGCGTTCAACCAATCCTCCTTGATCTCTTCCAGGCATTCCCTGATCTTCGCGGTCCGGGACAACAGGATCGTGTACTTGGTGAACTGCATGCCGCAGTTCAGAATCGGTCCGAACACCTTCAATCTGACCTTGACGCTTTTCGTTTTCAGGAACATGAACAAGAAGCCCGGTACTATCACCAGGAAGTACAGGAAATAAACGACGAGGATCTGTATCGTCTTCAGGATCTTCAGGTAGAGGGGCGAGGTGGTCGAAATGGGCCAGGCACCGACCGTCTTCAAATTCAATCGAACGAATTTCAACGCGTACTTTAAATCTTCCTCTATGCTCGTCATTCCAGGTACGTTTTTTTAAATTAATCTTGAAAATGATTGTTTGAGGGTTGACACGGAACTGACCACCCCCGTTGAAGCTGAAGCAGGATTTGTTCGAGGGTCAGCATTGCGCTTGCGTTCGTGAAATGGTAAACGATAAATTGTTATCGAATAACGATTATTGAGGCAATTTTAAGAAAGACAGAGTTTATGGACAGATAAACGTTTTGCTCAATCCTTTCGACTACTTGCGTTCCGTGCCCCAAGGGGTAATTTTCTCTGAAATGGTTAGTGTTCGATCTGATTCTTCCTTTGTACGGTAAATCTCTTTAATTCTGTAAGTTTTAAAAATGTCAAAATGCCACTTTCATGTTTTAATATATAATGTTATTACAAATTTGTTGCGTACAAATTGGTTTACATTTAACAATCAGGTAAACGGTATTAAACCCTTTCTAAAACTCAATTAAAATCATTTTATGTGTGAAAAAATCTAGCGTTATTAAAAAAACAGTTGTGCAATTATACTCTATCTAAGGATATATTTCTATATCTTCTTCTTTTACTATCTTTCACGACGCTTTTCATGAACGCAAAATTTCAAACAACTTCTCGTAATATGTTCAGGTATCCCATCGACAGCTTCATGATCTGAAAATAGCGATTAACAGGAAAGGTGTGCGATTAAAGGTTCGATTTAAACTTACATTTATGAAAGTGATCAAAGATATCTCGATAATTTTTCCCGCGGTGAATTGGATCGGATAATTGGACATGGTGATGATCAGTATCAAACAACGAGCTTTCTTAATTGGAAGACGATACCAATCTATAGTGACGGACGATATGCCCACGGCTCTGCGCTGTTCGTGAAAATATTTTACAATGAACAGGTGTGAATATCAGAAGAATTCAGGTGACAAGTGGATAGCATACTTCGTCGACAAGAAGTTGGCCAATGTAACAGAGTATGAACGCGCAAAAGATGAACGATGATTGCAAGATGACCAAGGTTATTATAGTTGTGGCGTTACTGTACTTCATTTCCTGAAACACGATCGTTTTCATGTTGAAACAAACTTCCAAATCGTAAGGCAAGTGTTCATTTGAGAATAGATTCTGCGATAGAAATTGTCGACAGCAATTTTTGAGAACGGGCGCCGTCGATAATTCCTTGCGCGAATTTTACTCTCAAGTGGACATTTACCGTGACGAGACGATGTCCTAAGAGGCATATGATACAAGTATTGTCTGCGAGTTCTATTAAATAAAGGATTTCCGTGATTGCTTCGACGTTCTTCAAAAATCTGCAATTAGAATATTGATTATGATATCGAATTTCAGTCAGGGGTACCCCATTTCTCTGGAAATCAAGCACGTAGTTTTCGAATTATTTTATGACATGAGGGTGGTTTAGGGGGTCCACCAGTTTATTACATAGCAAAAAAATATTGTTTAAGAAAAGCCTATGATTACAGTATAATACTAAGACCAATTACTATTAAAAATAAGGTACCAAAATACCCCACCTACTCACCCCTTTATCTTCGTCTCGTGTTCCACGATATCGGTGATCCTTTCCTGTACCACCTTCTCGCTCAGATCCGTTCCAGAATTAAGTTCCTTGATCTTATTCGACAGGATCCTCAGCAGAGCGCACAGGTGCATCCCAAACAACGCAAAAATACCGTACGACCCGCTCGTTACAGCGTAGGTGATTATCCCGCTGAAGAATTGCATGGCGAAGATTATTTCATAAACGGGGCTCCGTTGTTCGTCGAAGTAAACGAAGTACCCTGGACAGGCCAGCGATCTTATGGTGACGTTGTCCGGGGTCACGATCTTCCCCTTCGTGAGGGGCACGATAGTGCGAAAGCACAGACCACCGCCATACATGGTGAACACCACCGTGAGTATCACCCTTCGCACGATCTTCGCCTTCGATCTGAAGATCGATCGATCCTTCTCGTTCGCGTTCAGCCAGTCCTCCTCGATCACGCTCAGACACTTCCTGATCTTGTCCGCTCGAAACAACAGGATGTTGTACTTGAAGTACTGCGCGAGCATGTTCAGCAGTGGGCTCACCATGCGCAGTTTGCTCTTGCTGTTCTTCGCTTTCAGAAACACGTACAAGAAGCCTGGGATCATGCTCATGTGGAACAGGAACGTGATGACGAGGATCAGGACGACCCTCGCGATCTTCGAGGGAAGGGGCGAGGTGACGGGGATGGGCCAGGCGCCGACCAGCTTCAAATTCATCTGGACGTAACTTATCGTGTGTTTCAAACCCTCCTCCGCGTTCGAGGTCATTTCGAGAGTCCGATACGGGGTTCCAGATTGATGGTCGAGGGTTCAAACGGAACTGTCCACGTTTTCGCCGCGGAACAGGAAATGGTTGAGGGGTGGCATTGCGCCTGCGTTCGCGGGAACTTCAGCTACCGTAATTTGGTATCGAATAACAATCTTGGGAGCAGGGTTAATATTGCAGGCGATTGCAGGATGGGGAGTTTGATGGAGGAAATAAACGTTGCGCGCAAATCGGTTCGACAACTTATAGTCGATGGGTAATTTTGGTTCGTTTCGTCGAGGCTCGTGTTTGTGCGACAAATCTCTTTATTTCTTCTTCAGAGGATGATTACAATATTTAGAAAGGTTTATTCTGATGAACAGTTTATATGGGAATGGTGAAACAACGTGAGTATTCATGGAAAATATTGCCATTGTAATTGTTTTCTTTCGTTTGTTTTCTAACCCTTTTTTAAACAAATTTGTTCTAAAACTCCATCATTTGGACATTTTACGTCAGTTCATGTTTTTGTTTTCAATTCAAATAGATTGGGTTAATATCAATTATTATTGCAATACTGAACAGAAAACAAGAACAAATATAGCATGGAAAGTTGAAAATCGATCTTCATGCTGCCATCGTTCGCAGGAAGTTAAAATACGCTGCTGAGGTTTTGAAAACCTACGATGTTTCGTGAAAATTAATAGCTTCATCCTTATTTTGCAGTATCTTCAAAAACTTACGTCACAGAATCCTTGAAGCGACAGGTCGAACAATTTTCCAGCCGACAAGCTCGATGGACGACTACTTCGAACTATCATCATTCTTACGTTTTGTGCCACGTCCACCGGAAGTTCGAACCAAGGTAAGAAGTATGACGTTTCTCCCACTTTTGCACTCTTCGCGGCAATAAATTATTTTATAGAAAACACATTGGTTTGAATCTTAACAAATGACATTTAATTTAAATGAAAAAGTTATAGAAAAATCTGATAGAAATTAATACCAATTGTTTCAGACGATCCCCAATGAACGATATGATAAACACGTTTGCAAGGATCGACGTCATCAGTATAAAATACGTCATCGTGCTGAGAGTCTTGTGATCTTCCCATTCCTGAAAAACGAGGAATACCGAATAAAGTATTTTGTCCATTCTTTAAATCAAACGTTATTAAATATTATACCACAAGCACGCCGTATTCCAGGAAACATATAATCACGGTATTTCCGAGCATTTCCGATAAAAACACGACGCTGAAAGTTTTCTCGATCATCGCCGCGTATCTACAATTAACACACACCCTCGAGTACATTCGATGTAGTTACATATAAAACGCCATACAACATACAAAAATCGTTGTCTCGTATCGTAAAATACTTGAACATTTCATTGGATTATCTTACTCGGTCGCTTGCGCGTGGCGTTCAATGATGAATCGAAGACGCTCCTGCGATCCCCGGTTCAATTGCTCCGAAAGCAAGCGAACCTTTCTGTTGATCACCTCGAACAGACCTGAACAATGCATGGTGATACCAGCGATCAGAATGTAGATCCCACAGTTGGTGGACAGTATGATGATGCTGATCATCATTTGGCAAACGAACGTCATCTCGTAGATCGGTGAATCCTCGATGACGAAGAAAACGTAGTTGCTCAAATAGGGCAGGGGTATTTGAGTGGTGTTGTCGGATTTGACAACCTTCTCCGATAACAGCGGCAAAATCAGGTGATAAGGCAACGCGCCACCGTACGACAGGCCCAGGTACAATATAGCGAAGAATTGACCGATCTTAGCGTTTTTGATTATCAACAATCGATCCTCCTCGCACTCCACGTCCCTGTACTGCAGCTTCATTTCCGTCAGACAGAAGCTGACTTCGTTCTTGTTGATGATTATCGTCCAGAATTTCACGATGCCCAGAAGGCTGAACACCTGGGCGGCGATCACCTTCATGTACCTCTTCAGATCCTCGCAGTCGTGGTAGGTGTAGATCATGTGCGGTATCAGTAAAAAACACATCGAGCAGAAGATGGCTGCTGTCTGCACGAATCTTCTCGATCTCTGTAACGTCGAGTCGTTTCGATTCAACGGCCAGATTCCAATAGGCGTGAGCAGAGCTTTGGGGAAACGTAGAGTGTACTTGGTGTCCGCTTCGTAATTCGCGTTTCGATAGTTCTTCGCAGCCATTTTGTGCTTTCGTCGTGGCGAAGAAGCTTCGAATAACTGAAGGCGACGGTGAAGCATCGTCGGTGGTCGTCCCTTGGCGCCTGCGTACGAAACTTTGACAAAACGATTTTCCACAGGCAATTTTCTTCGATTTTAACATCGTAAGAAGGATTTCAGCTAATTCAGTTAATGCGTGCCGGAAGTAATCGCATGAGAGGATTTTATCGCAACTCTGTTTCTATTTTGTGCGATCGAAACGCGGTTGAAAGTTTCGTCGAACGTTTTTCGATAAAGGGCAAGTGCTTCTTTTCTTTTCTTCTTTTTAAAGCAATTTTGAATCACGATATGAATCAGTCTTCCGACGAGCGATATTGTCGACCTCGATGATATTGTAATGTCAGAAACATGTAGCTCCTCTTGAGCGGTACAATCAACCACACTAATTCGACGAAGAATGCAACGTATCGTTACGCTTGCCGATAAGAACAGCTTCTTTTTAACTAATATTGCGAAGAACGATAACTATCGATTAATATTGTCAAAGTAATTCGAGTGCTGATTACGGCAAACAGTACCGTAACGGTAGCTGCTGCTTCGAGGACTGTGCTCTGCGTCCGCTATGGAGAACGACACGCGAAGCAAGGATTCTGAAAGTAAGTTGCAAAAATCTTATTTTATATCTTAATATGTATAGTATTTATTTTATGGCGTTGGTTATAATACAAATTTTATTGGTTCTCGAGAAGAAATAGTGAAGTACCTTTAAGGGCACTTTTTATATTATTCAACTTTTACTGTCTTCTTCCAAATATCACAGTGCCATTTTAAAGACGTTATTCTAAACTAATAGGGGTGTAATGGATATTTTATGTTGTTTTAAAAAGTTAACCTTATTTTGTGATCTAAAATTTTGTTTAATTATGTATGGTGATATTGCAGACACAATATGGACCATGCAAAAGGGTACCACCACGATGTTCATCTCGGAGATCGTGGGCACGGGAATACTTCTTTTTATCGGTTGTATGGGTTCAATTGGGACTATGGGACAATCACCACCGCCTCCGTTACAAACCTCTATGGCCTTTGGTATGACCGTCAATCTTTTAATCATGGTAAGAATGCACCTTCTTAATATACTTGTCTGGCCATACATGGCTATTTTCACTGTGGCGATGAGATTTAAATAGTGTTAGTATTAAAATAATAACATAAATTAGTAAATTAAAGGGTTAAATTCGACGTTCAGCTGTTCATAAAAGATATTTTTACAATAAACCTCGATGAAATATTATAAAAAAATGATTTTGAATTTACGAGGACACCGCATCGAAGTCACTGACTATCAAAATCTTAATATCTCTCATCTTTATTATAATTACAATAATTACAACCTTCGTTACAGATGTTAGGTCACATAAGCGGTGCACATATGAATCCAGCCGTAACAATTGGCGCGGTGATCGTTGGACTTAAAACCATCCCGACTGGAATCGTTTACATGATAGGACAATTCATAGGCGCAACCGTTGGATACGGAGTGTTAATGGTACGAAACCAAAATCTTTTATGATGATACCCAAAATTATTTGATGAATTTTTTACGGACAGATGATCACGCCACCGGAACTGTTCTACGATGGGGTGTCGAATTCGTCCATAGGTCACTGCGTGACGGTCGTTCACCCTGGGATCAGCACCGTGCAGGCAATTTTAATTGAAATTCTTTGCACTTCTTTCATACTTTGCGCGGCTTGCGCTACCTGGGACGCAAGGTGCGCCCATACAACGGATTCCACGGCTCTCAGATTTGGTTTCGCCGTTGTGGGAATTTCACTGGCAGCGGTAAATAATTTTTAAACATAAATGTTGGAAGGTTATTCTCGTAATTCGAAACTATCTAAGTTCTATCACGACGAACGGTGACTGTATTTTAATTTAATTTTGCCAATTTCAGTCGATTCTTTGAAACTCAAAAATTGAATGGTACATATGTGTTTCTAGAGTCCCTACACTGGCTGCAGCATGAATCCTGCACGCACCTTCGGTCCCGCGTTCTGGAACGGCAATTGGACGAACCAATGGGTGAGTGTGTAACTGATATCGTAAATCGTACGATTTATTAGCCATTATCGAGATTTAATAAATCCAAGCCGCGTAACGCTTTATATCATTCAACGATTCTTTTTTGTCATCTGCAAACATTCTCGATAAGAGGCATGAGTCTTTTTAGATTTTCCGTGTCGAGACCGTTATCGGCCCTCAGTCGTTGTTTCTTCATAGGTTCGTGAAGAGAGGTGTACAAATATTTGCTTTCTATTGCGTAGATTAGATTGCATCAGAGGCGACGATAAACCATTTTTTCCATGAAAAATTTCTTTAGATTTACTGGTTCGGACCGACCGCGGGCGCCTTCCTGGGTACATACACCTATCAGTTCCTTTTTGCGGAAAAAGACGAAGATAGAGGAGGCAATCGTCTTGATTTCATGGAATTGAAAGCGATTACGACACCGGAATGCGACGACGACGTTCACTCGAAGGGGAATAATGTCAGAAGCGAGAAATTCGAGTCGGCACGGGACAAAGACGACAACGCCGCATGAGATTATCATCAAGGTACGAACCCGTCGTCTTTATCGTCCACCAATAACCGGTCTTCCATGATGCTTCGAGTAGTTGAAGACGCCACCACAGATGCCGCTGTATTTCACAAAATGGCGCGCCATCGATTTTCTCTTCCTTCCATTTCGTGTATTTTACGTCTTATTTTAAAGAGACAATTCTACGTTCGATTCGTTTCCTTACGTTCTTTTATTTTGCGAATGTGAACGTCTAGTTTTGTCATTTCGTTTCTATTTAAAGTTTAGAGTTATTGTATTCACGATTCAAGAATATACGACGATCCTGGCTCGTATTTTTAGTACAATTATATTATATATTGAATTTTAATTATAATATGTACAGTCGAGGATCGTTGAACAAGGTCTTTATTTGCTTTAACATTGCAGCAATATATATTTAGCTATGACTGACGTACCTGTCGAAAAAATTTCGGGGCAAGGGGTTAATTTTATGTTGCACTAATGGTACAATAATCTTGGTACTTTGATAATGAACAAGTGCCTTATAATGACTTAAGAAAAATGTCGTAACTATATTTGAACGACGATTTGTGTTATTAATTTATGAAAGTATGTACGTGTACGTACAAGTTGGACAAATGTTAAAGAATTTTAACTTAGTGTAAGTTTTGCCATTTTTTCACTTCCTCTGGCGAGTACTATAGGTCCTTCAAAAACCCTTCTTTTTTTTATCACCCTATACGGTCGGATGACAACAGAAAGGCATTTATTCCGTCGTGAGAATGCTGCGCAGATAATATTCCGCAGGTACGACTTGATTACAGTCTGAATCGATAATAGGGCGGTTCGTAGATGCTTCTAGAATTTTAAGCTCCCAGCCACACCTGCGTACCTTCCCTCGGGGTTGAATTGCCTGAGAAACATCTGCTTCCCAAATCGTAACACGAATACATTCGGTGCACCCTATACAAGCTCGAATAACGCAATTGAATTAAAAATTTCACAGAAACCTGATGATGGATGTAAAAAACGATTGCAGGAGTTACGAACCGATTCCCTTCGACGAGCAGAAAATAAAAGTTGTTTTTACCAGAGTTTCGTTTCGTTGCGTAATACGTAGGCCGAGGAGAAAAACAGGCAAGGCTTAAGCCTGTAATTACCTGTACTTTATAACGGGTTAATACCGTTCTCTGTTACGCGACATTATCACAGATAATTGCCCAAAACTTCGAACTCGCGAAAACTCTGAGTTCATCGTACAAATTGCAGTTTTATTAATTATTAATTGCACGTTGTCACGAAGGTCTGGTCTAGGGGAGGTTATCAAAGTGTATCGATACGTAATTGGTACTTGCACGTGCAATTCTCATGATTAATAAGTCCTACATCCCCCTTTAACAAGTTCATTGGCGCCGTGAAAATGGACATGTGTAGTAAGGTACCCTGTCGTTGATTATTAAATAAATGGACTATTAATTTTCGAATTTAAGCCTTGAATCTGTTATCTTATGTTTTAATTTTAACCTGACAACAGTAATCCCAACGAAAAACATGCTTCCAGCTTTGCAAAAATATTTTTGTTTAATTTTACTTTTATCGTACCTTGTACAACATCAGTAAAAATAAATCATGTATTATCATTTTGAGTAATTCTTTTTATAAACAAAGGTTTCATCAGCATTTTCAAAAATATACCATTGAATAATGTATTTTATAACAGTTGTTCACTAACCATATTATTTAATTTGCACCTGCATTTGCCTGCAGGCGATACAGGAACCTTAACCGCAGCAAAACAGAATGAAATATAAAACACGAGGACAGTTCTCGAGCTACCTGCAACCGCAGCAGGGCATTGGTCGCATTCCAGTACACTTTAATCCATCACGGTTATCTAGATATTCATTTTCAATATTTTAACGTTAATAAATTACCAACTTGTGGTCATAAGTTCAATTAAGAGATATTATTTAAAGTATTGAAACTTAATGAACCTTGATGGTTGGATTTCTTATCTTTAATTTTATATTATTTAAACAAAAACATTTACTTCTAAAATATGTGCATAGATTGAATAATAAATGTATATGGATCATGAAAGTATAATATTCGAATATAATTTTTTCCGCTAAGAGACAGGACTGGAGTACGTGACCAAAAGCACGTCATCGTGTAAAAATGGAAAACTACGCTCTTTGTTTACTACATAGTTGAAGCCCCCATGTATACATGTATAAAACTCGACCGCTGCAACTATTGATTACCTGCTGCATCCGTCTGTGGAACATTCTCGAGGGACGGGGAGCCTAGCCGTTCGAAACGCGTTTTACCCAATTTCCATTCGATTTTTCCACGGTTCTCATAAATATTTTCTTTCGTGGAACAACAATGAGTCTCGATATATATCTACCGATACGATTTTAATCTGCCCTCTTTTTGTTACAACAATTCTAAGCGCCAACACGTGGTTTCTATATTTGGCCAATGTAAAAAAGAAAGCGTTTCCACATTGTATACATGTCATTGCACGTGACAGCCGCTTGATAAGATAACGATTTAGCGGAGCGTTCATAACATGGTGGACGAACGCTATAAATGTCACAATGCGACGACTCGTGCAAAGCCATACTACCCACCACATCCAAGGAATCTAAATTTATCTCTTGACCTCGCGATTGCATAAATCGCTACGCTAAATTTACTGTTTTCGACCTGCATAATCGGGACGTATCGGCGTTACGCGATTTGTCTTGTAGAAAACCTACAAGTCCGTGAATCCTAGGGAAAGCGGCGTAATTAGCATCCGACAGACACGCGGTCTGCATCAGCCAGGTCGACCGACATGTTTCCCATAGGAAACATCTGCGTATCGTTGTGTTACCGGTTACCAAGAACCGCTGGCCCTTTCCCGACCCTACCCTCGAAATTCGCATACCGCGCCATTGTGCCCTCGAATAACACGCACAAAAGGCGCCAGGCAGGCGTCTTGGTCCCCTCCTTGCTTCCTGCGAATAAAATTGTATTAATTACAACGTATCTTCCAGATAGCAGCGCGGGGACCGGAAGACGTATGAGGAAAATCGATCGAGCTACAGCTGTCCCACGAATCCTGTGTTGCGCAATAATGTGTGTGTGTCGCATGCAGGAGCTGCACACAGTCGGCTTGTTTTGGATAATAAACGCACGATAAGACAACCTGCGATAAACAACTTATCACGCGATTACTTTTCCGACTGTGGTCAGCCGCATTAACCTCGGTGTGTTGACCCCGCAGGTTCTCCCGGTCGTGCATGACTCACGTGTATTTGCAAACACGATCAGTTGCGTCATATCAAGACCGCACCTTCGAACGATCCTCCGATTAACTTCTTTTTTCCTGCTGAAATTCATAACTGTAAATAGATGTTTGGGACGAATTGCGTAGTACTGCCACGTGTCACGAAAAACTGCGTCGTAACTTCGGTTCCCTTCAATGACGGACCTCGAAGAGCTGGCTTTCTACAATGCGTTAATGATCCTCTGGTATCTGCCTTAAGAATGACAGTCGTTCTTCCCCTTCTCTTTCCAGCTAAATTATTGCAAACGCAATCTTATCTTACGCAATTGAGATCCATAAGAACGGCAGACCGCTTGGTCAGAAGTTAGATTGTCGAGGGACTGGTAGGCGAACGCAGTGGGAGACCTTCTAAAAATGTCATCCCGCATGCTAGCAGTCATCGTACCAAGGTAATGATAGTTGAAACTCTCGGCACGATATTCTAGAAACGAACGAGTTCCAGAAAACACCGCGTAGAAGCTTATGGGCGTTTTAAGGGCAGCCTTGGTCTGTCCTTGGTTCTAGAAACTACGTCTTCCCAAACAAGGACCTAGGCCCTTTCCCTCTAAAACGTAGGACGATCAAAACAAACGTAGGGATCAGTTGACGAGGTTACACGAACAAAAGTCTGCCCATTTTACGCTTCGTGTCAGAGAAAGAGGAAGTTGAGCCTGTGTGAGTTAGGTTATGGTGGGGTATAGAGGTGGGAGAATGTGCCAGAAATCTGGTCGTGCCTCCATCGATCAATACTTTGTTTTTCCTTAATTTCTCCTTGGAGCTAATGAATATGATAAAACTAGGAATACAGAAAGATAGTTTAGGATCCGAGGAGTAGAATGATATAGGTCATTGATGGTAAAATCACAGAAAAGGCAGGGAAATATTGGATCAAAGTTAAGTGCGCATTAGACGCCGGTTGCCGGTGCATGTTCTCGAAGCTTCGGCACTGCGACGCGGCGTGCCTATATAAGAGGGCAGCCCGGTCTGGCTCGGCGCATTCGTAAACACAGTTTCGTTCAGTTCGGACGCATCGAACACCCGAAGACCCACCAACCAGTGAACATACCTCTACTTCTTTTACGTGGTCCATAAGGCTGCTGAAACAACCGGACGTGAAAATGTAGACGAGACGGATCGGTGCGGAGCGCGACAGTTTACCGTGGGTATTCTTGATCTTTTTCTACATTTTTTCGGATTTCTTGTAAGGCTTGCGCTTCTATGGTATTATTTCTGCTCTTCCATGGCCAATACTGCTTATACAATTCCTACTTATGGATTATCGATAAATATTTTAGTTCATTGAATTGTTGATGCCTAGCAAGTTCTCAGATTTACTTTGGAGGCCTAAAGTATTTAACATTTGATCATTTTTACATTATTAAGAGCAAAGTATGTTTTATTATCATTTATATTAATGATTTGAATGGCATATTAGTAAAACAGAAGTAATGCCTATGAGGTCGTGCTTGGTATTTATTATAATGTGTACTGCAAATTATTTCGTATTTTTAGATTGTAAGCAATTTCATTTTACCGATTAATATAAATGTTTTATATATTTATCATGATACTCTGTTTTGATATTTTATAACGCTGAATATTTCTATCTGTTAACAATGTTTATATATTTTGAATTTATACATGTTATGTTACAAAGTATACTGTTGAACAAATGTTGATAAAATTACATAAAAATTCAGATATAAAAAGTAGAATATTAAAAAATATTTTTCTATTTTATTCGGCTGTTTCAATTTTCACCGGTTTGCCCGCGGGTTCTCCAGTCTTGATGATTTCGATCACGCGTTCTCCTTCGCTAGGTGGCTGGCCCTAAAAAAAAAAAAAGAAATAAATCAATTGTATAATTTTTGTTCAAACGCTTTAAAAAAGCAAATCAACGAGGCTTTTTCTTATTTGTCTTTTTATAGTGAACCCTACGGGGTCGGTGCTTGAACAATCCGTACGCAACCATAAACTGGTCTGATTAGAGTTTGAAATTTCCTCACATTTCGAACAATTCGAGAAGAGCACTTCGAGATACATGTATTAGGTAAGCGGTCGTTGTACCGACGTATTTTTCAAATCTTTTTTTCAATCTTAACATTTTATCACATATAAACGGTCTGAAACTTAACAATCTTAGAAATTTAAATCCGGGCTTAGTGTCGCTACTTGTTTTATATTTAATCATATGACATTTCACGTTGAGTAAAACCATATATTTGGAAATAATTTGACTGGAAGTTCGTAGAATCCAAAAGTGCATCCAGTTACATTAAAATGGATCCAACGTAGCGTCACTCCAGCCTTTTGTATCGCATCCGTATAGATGTCGCTCCTAGTACTTGTTCGATCAATTTAGTTCACTAGATTTTCTGGTGTATTTTCACGATGTCTGCTCAATGTTGAGAGAATCGGAAAGTACCGCTTAAAAGAAAAAAAAAAAAAACGAAGATGGGGAGCACTCGGTACTTGGTTATCGATTTTAACCCATCCCTAAGAGCTTATCTTTGAATCTTATCTTGCGATTGAACATTTTTCTTGCTCGAAACGTTTCTGAATCTTCTGAAATTATTTCTTAACGTGAAATTAAAGTCGATAAGCAAGACGAAAGTTTACGAATGTGCCTCATCCGGGTGAAAGCGGTTTTAATCCAACAAAACGTTCTTTTTATAGTTTAGAGCAGACTCGTAGTTTGAGATCGAGATTAATCGTCGGCACACCATCTTCTCTAAACGCATACTACTACGAGAGAGAGGGGGCACACACGGAACAGTTGGAATTTGAAAAAACAAAAGTAAAAAAACAAAAACAAAAATTAAACAAAAAATACAAAAGGGAGAGAGAGGAATCAGAATTTTGCTAAGCGGTTTCTCCTAGCTTCGCTTCGCGAAATCCATCCCTCGGATTCGCCGACGAGAGAGAGAGAGAACCTCTTCCTTCCTCCTCTTCGTCTCTTACCTTTTTGGGTGCCGTAATAGTTAGAACACCATCCGAAGAAAGGCTCGAGGTAACATTGATCACGTCGTGCGATGACGGCAAGACGTATCTCCGTACAAAGTGTCTACTGACAAATCCGTGCTCGTCTTGCCTCTCTTCGTGTTTGGCTTCGACAATAACTTGGTTACCGACCGTCTTCACCGTGATCTCTTCCGGTGAGAATTGTTGAACGTCCAGTATTACCTGCCCGCAGAAACACAGCGATAAACAAAAGCATTATTAAATACGAAACACAGAAAGATAGAGCAACAATTAGTCGAGCAAAAGATCCTTTCGAAACATTCAGAGAAACAACCGGATATATCGTTTTCGGGAGCCGCAGGATGACGTTGCCTGTAGTCGTTGCGATGATGTACAGAGGCTGTAAACAAGATTCGTACCATCATTGAATCCTACGTTCGACTCTCTTGGCCACCGTCTTTGTTTTAAGTCCGACCAATCTTGTTTTGTCATAACGGTTAAGTTCGCAATTATTTTTCGTTCAAGAGAGAGGCCTCGTACATTTAAGTTAAACGCCGCCGCTGCAAAGCGGGCGAAGGTAACTTCGCCTGCTTCCAAAGAAGCAAAAAAAAAGCAAATAGAAAAAAAACATTGTCTACACACGTTTAGCTTGTCTCCACCGCAAATAGCCCAGGGTATATCTTCTCTTCCGGAAGAAGATCTAGGTTCCGGTTGATAAATTGTGTAAATCATCTTTGCTACCGTACGCACAAAACTGTTTCCAGCGGCTAACCACTCGAACGTAATTCCCCAAAATATAATCTTCGCTTCAGCTTCGAAATTGCGTGTAAAACGCCAGGCAAAAAACGGCCCAGGTGAAAATGGTAGGAGACGTTCTGTAAAAATTTTGCTTTTCCCGGTGTTGTTTTGAGGTTTTTACCGTTTTTCGATATTTTCATGTAACGCCCCGCGCAACTTCGATGACGGTCTCGTAGGACGTACTTTTTTAGCCGATCTCGGGAACAGCAACAACAAAACCAGGAAAAATGTAGTTGTCAAACGTGGCGTCAACCCGTTTGCGCGATAGTTTTTTTTCGTTCGTAGAGAAGATCGAGCCGGAAACCCCACAGCGAATAAATGATAACCACAAAACAACCCCCGTCATACGTTTCGAGAGGAGCAGCAACGTTTTAGCGCGTTAAGTTTCCGTTTTTGTCTTTTTTCGTTCCCTTCGAATGAATTCGTTTGTATTGCAGTGGTTAGCAGCTTGATAATTAAAACGAAAATAAGACAACAGGAAGGCACGCGTTAAAAAGAGGGTAGGAAGGAGAAGCGAACCGTGGTTTTTCAGGTGATCCTTCGAGTGATCCTGGAAACCCGGTAAGCAGACAACAAAAATAATCATTTCGAAAAACCCAACGTTTAGTGAGAATACCATTGTGAAAATAACAAAACATCTTTATGTATCTCGAGCGAAGTAGAGAAAAAGACCAAGGTTCTTTTTGTTTAATCTCGAGTGCTGTTTAAAAACATACAAAGAGAGAGACATAAGCGCAGCTGCATTTTTGTATATATAAAAAAAAAAGTTTCGTATTGAATCGTTTTTTCTATGAAATACGGTCTTTATCGTTAATGATTCGAGAAGCATTTATTTTTATATAGAGATTATTTATATATATATATACATATAGCGAAACAAAAGTGAAAAAGAGATCCGAAAGTTTCAAGGAAACTCAGTTTTTTAGTCCCCGCGTGGCGGCGCCCCCGTTTCGGGGGGGTGCTTCGACACACACCTCACACTTTCTCGGTTCTTTCTGATAAGAGAAAAAAAAAAATATACACAGAAGACTGATTCTTACGTGACACGATCCATTTTTTCGGATTTTAAGAGAAAAAAAGAGTGTAAAAGACAGCAAATCCAACATCCTCTTGATAGAATAGTGTTATATTTAGTATCGTTCGTATAAAAAAAAGATTCTTTCGGAAAAAAATACGAAAACAAAAAAAGGTGTGGGCTCGTTCCGAGTCGTCGACAAAAAAAAAAAAAAAATGGCGAAAGCCGGTTAAACTGTGATTTTCAAGGGAAGGAATTTTCCTGGTGTTAAAGAAAAAAAAAATTGAAGAGCGTGTCTGACGAAAATCCAACAAAAAATAAAAATCGCGTTGTGAAGATCCGAGCGTAGTTTTCTTTTGTACGATTTTTTGAGCATTTTCTTGCTACTCGAGTCATTTCAGAACAAAAAGAAAAAGGAGAACACGAAAGAAACTAAAGAATAGTTTTCGAGACCTCACTCGCATCCCACCGATCCTTCTTTCCACCCCCTCTTCCCCGAGGGAGGGGGGTTCCTGTACGAGAAAAACGAAAAATTGTCCCGAAACGTCTTTCTGATTTTCTTTTCTAAACCACTACAATGCTGTGAATTATTTAAAAAGCAACAACAACAAAAGAGGTAGAGTGTGGAAAACACACGGGGGTTAATTATGCAGCGAGAAAAGGAAAAGATGCCGAGAAATAACAACGGTAGTAACAATAGTAGTAGTAGTAGTGATAGTAGTGGCAGAAACAGAGAAATCGGTTTTCGGGCCTTCTGGTGTTCCAGTTTTCTCCCCTAAAAAATTTTCTTTCTTAATTTTCATTTTTATCATTCCGTTCTTTCGGTTGTGATAAATTGTTCATTAATGATTGCCCAACGATTTCGTTACAACAACGGTAGTCCTGTGTTGAGACATTACATCGGTACCATTAACAAATATTGATATAGTTTAAGAATTTTCTTCTTTCAATTCTGCTTTGTTTTCTTTTTTATTATTTCTTTTCATACTTTTTTTTTTGTATAAATTCAAACTTCGATCCCTTTTACGAATGCGCTCCTTAACACATTCCGATTCCTTTTTCTTGCATCCATCGATCGAGTTCTTTAGGTCTTGAAAATATCAAATTTTCGATTCGATCTTTACGTTCCTTTCATTTTTTCTAATCTAGACACGCGTCGACGATGTATAACGTTTTGTAGACTCTACATATATTTACATGGTGTCACATACGATATATAAAAACGAAAAACGGTTCACTTTAGACTCTATCTCAGCCTATGGTTAGATCGCGGAATAGCGCAACAAAGTATTTCGCTCACTGTACTAAAGAAACTCCAAATTTTTACTGTGTATGGGTCAGTAAATGTTTAACCAGTTTTCCATTCGAACGAATTATTCCAACAAAATATATAATATATATCAGCTTTGAATCGCATTTACCGAGTTACTAAGTTACAACGTACTACAAAAGGAAACTAATATAAATAAAAAAAAAAAAAGAACAACCCCGGTGTACATTCGATTTAGGAAAGTTGTACAGAGTGAGTGTGGTGTGAAATAGAGTTTAGTGTCTTAGGCTCTAAGAGGTTGATAAAAATTTTCGACGTTTTATCCAGTTCTTAACAAGTTTCTTCCAAAATCCCTTCGACACGTAGTCGAGAATAAAAAAAGGAAAATAACAAAAGGGGCAGCAGCTTTTCCTGATCCTTGAGGAGAAAGTGTGTGTGTATAGTGCCTTTTTATAAACTTAATTTTGGAAGTTCGCTTCTTTCGCGATTGTTTTTCTCTATTCTTTCCCCTTGGTCTGATTATTCTTTGATAATTCTACTTTGATTGCTTCGAAGCTTGTTTAGTCGATTTTTGCTCCATTTCACTCCATTTTGAAAAACTTTATACCTCGACTCGCAACAGTACTAATATTTTTGGCTATAATCCGATCAGCAATAATTAAATAGAAGTTTTATCGTTAAATTTGTTCACCGAGCAAAACTTTCTCGTATCGAAAACAGAGTCGATTCTCGATTCGCAGCTAAAGGCGTAAAACAACGGCTATCCCATGACTTTCCCTCTCGAAAGTTATGGGATAGTCGTTGTTGAAAGTTTTTCATGGTGCTAATAAAATTACAAAAAAAGCTTCGATAATAATAAAAACCGCGAGAATCGACGGTGACAGCAATACACCATCACTTTTAAAGTAAAACAACTTCCAACGATACTGTAAGAGCCACCCCCTCGTGCACCTGCGTGTTTCTCCAGTTGCTCGAAGTCGTGGTTTCCGATTCTCTTTGAAAAAAATAATAAGATTTCGAAAATCCTTCACGAAAGAGGAGCCGTTAAACGCTTTCGAAATCGCGCAAGAAGCTTCCTTCAGGGTTTAGAGAACCAACGGTCTTAGGTGTATCCTATAACGAGTATACATATATAATTTTCCTTTAACGATAAGTGAAGAAGTGTAATCGAAACCATATTTGAGCTGTGTATAGTTTAGGAAGAGTATCTGTCGACTTTTCCATCTTTTTCTTCGTCACGTATCGGTCTTGTTCTTTAGCGTCCTTTTCTTTCACGACAGACTAAGCTCTCAGGTTATTTCCACTCTCCTCTTCTGCGGGATTCCACCCCCCGTGGGATCCTGCAGAAGACGAGGCCCGTTTTTATCCCCTTGCAGCAGTACTTCTGATTAACGTTTAAGCTAACTAAAAAATACGAGCTTCCTAAGACCACAGGCTCAGCAAATTATCGAGACACACACACTGATTAAAAAACCATCCGTGTCTATTGCAACGCTACAATTTTCAGGGCATCTTTTTGCTCTCTAGAGTCCATAAAAAAACATCACTACGAGTTAAATAGAAGATCGAGAAAGAGTACTATAGAATTGCCCCTCCTGATCGACAACTTCCAGAAATCGTTGGTAAATCAACAGCGAAACGCCAGAAACGATAAAAGAATTGCTTGCTCAGCCCTCGATTTCAATCTTGAACTGTGGAAAGCAAACGATACTCACAATAGTGTTTATAGATTAACGTTACAAGAAAGTAAGTCTCGATTTAGAGTGCAGAGAACGCGTGCCATTTAAAAATCGAAGCTTAAAGACCATCTGAAGATCAAGTTCTTTCGAGCACCTTGATTAATCCTTCGTAATCTTCAGAGTACACTTCACCCATAGTACAAAGCCGAGAACACACAAATTATTGACGATTTTTCAAGTTCGGTAATCAGAGTTTAAATATCCATCGACAGTAGTCTTCCAATCCATCATTCTTCAGGCCCGTATCCATAGTTACCACTCGAGATAAGGGGTTGATCGTGATCAGATCTATCGTCTCCGTACGGACGACAGGTGTGATTCCGTGACCGTTCGAGTGATAACTATGGATATGGCTCGTTGTTCTCTGAACAAAGCAATACAATTACCGATCTTTGAAACGATACGAAACGTTGACCATCTTTGAAACAAGAAAATGGCAAGAGAAATTCAAGCAAAAGCAACCACCACACCAAGCATCCTCGAAACAATTCACGATCCATTTTCAACGGAGGATTTAACGATCGAAATCACTTCAAGAGACACACCAATCACGATTGCTTCTCAACGAATCCCCGCAACCCTGATCAACAATTCCTCGAGGGTTTTGCAATTGTCCATCTAGAGTCAGCAAAAATTGCTTAAGAGAAGATCAAAGTCAAGATAAAACCACCATCAATGTTTAACGGAACAAAAAAAGCCACACAATTCATGGAAAAAATGTACACAAACCTGGAAGTTGTCCTTGCTGTCGATCTGAATCGTGCTCGATCCGCTCGAGGGTAGACGCGTCGCGTTTCTCCACGGACGGTAGTACCGGTCGCGAAATATCGAGCGTAGGGGTCTGTCGAGGCTTAGATCGGAGAACCTTGATATCAGATCGTCTCGATTAAGCCCTCTGCCGAAGTGTTGGTCCATCAATCTGGAGACGGGTCGATCGAAGTCGTCCCACCAGTCGCGAAACACCAAAGGTACCACGGACATCTGCATCGAGTTACAAAAAAAAGGTACTAAAAACAGGAACAAGTCGTATTAAAAAAAAAAGTATGTCGGTCTAGTTCTTGCTTTTCGATTCGGGACGCGTGCGTTTAAGAACGAACACGTGTGACACGTTAAGAGATTAAGGGAGAGACACACAATCATTGTGCTTTTAGAGCTTAAGGGTTGTAATAAGACGTTAACACTAGGTCCCCGGCGTTTGTCGAACCTTTGAAAAACAAGTCTTCGAACGCGTGTGTTTTTAACTTTAAGGGGACACGATAATCCTGATCCTATAGATATATCTGTATCTCGGGTTTATTGATAACTAATTATATTCTGATTAATATGGTCGTAGATAGAGGAGCGTAGGGATCGAACGGAATAACGAGAAGAAGAGGGGGCTTTTTAACGAAGAGTAGATTTGCTGAGACACCGTGAAGAGTTGTTCTTACGAATTATGGTACGAATATTAGTGTAGAGATACTAATTTTCACGCCGATTAAAGTTTACGCGTTTCCTCGAGGGGCATTCACTAATAAATATCACAATGTTATACGCACAATGTACGATTAAAAGGTTTCTTTTTTGTCGATCATTTCGAAATACCAATTACGCGACAGCTCGAATTTCAATTTTCATTTTAAACAGTACATTGGATTAATCTTTTGAAAATTTTGACTAATTCAGAACAGACTAATTTTTCTAATTGGATAATTAGATTTTAGAATAATTTACGGTCCATTGCGCGCGTTGGACCTTTTTCTTTTCTCGAGCTGAATACCTGAAATCGAAAACGACGAACATCCTTGACCATGAATAATTAAATTCACGGTTTTGAACGAGGTGAGAATTTGTTTAGAGAGAGGGAGTCGTCTCGATCACGAGGGAAAGAAGGGGGAGCTGCGCGTTTGTTAGGATAATAAAAAAAAAAAAAATGAGGATTATAAACGTGCTATATGCATTTACCATCGAGAATAGCTGTAGCTCTACGATAGGTTTATAAACGTGTCTTTAGGAGTTCAGGTGTATCAGGTGTATTTAGAGGGGAGGATTAAACAGAGGAAGTTTCTAAGAACGGAAAAACCCTAAACCCTAAACCCTAAACCCTAAACCCTAACCTAACTCAGCCTAGTCACAACTTGGTCGTGTTAGTCGAAGCGTCTTGTATAAGGGGTGTTAAAGTTTTAAATTCGAAAAAACAGGGTTAAACACAACCTATTTGAAAAGCGTTAACGCTGATTCTTACCATCGAAACAATAAATAAAAACATATAGAACTTGAAAAAAAAAAAAAAAAAAGAAAACGAGAAATACAATTTTGTGGGAGGAAATATCGCGTTGTCGAAGGGTGTGGATAATAATCGTACAGAGAGAAGGTAGAAGGGGTAGACCGGTGTTTAATCGCGTCGTATATCATAAACCAGGCATATGATTAACTATTAAGGGAATAAAATTAAAAAAAAAAAAAAGAGAGAATAAGAGGTACTCCACGCTATGTGCTTTTTAAACGAGTACTTTTAATAAATATCATAAGTTAGTACGCTAAGTTTTCGAAGCTCTAATGTGTTTCACAGTGTTTAAACAATCGAATTAACGAAGACAAGCTTATATATATACATACATATATATACGTATCCTCGATATATATATATATATATACTTATTCGTGAAACTTGTTTATTAGTCGCTTAGTGAGGGGAAGAAAGCGTGTATGGTTATTTATATGCGCATGATTAACGATAGTAAAAAGGCTTTTTGATTTAATTAACAAAACATACGCGTCCTTTTTTTTCTCTTTCTTTCTCGAAACAATCTTTTTAGTTTTCTCGCGCTTCAGTAACGATTTCGATAACCCTTTTTCCGCGTAAAAAGAAAATATACTTTGAGAGGATCCAAGGGAGGATAATACGATTGGGGTAAAAACCGCGTGTGTGTTGTTTGTCAGTAGGTTTTCTAAGGGTGTTCTTCGAAGACACTTTTACGGATTTAGATGAAACCACCACACGGACACTGTTTTCGGTACGGGATTTAAAAAAAACTTGCGTAGTGGTAAATATGTAACTTAGTCCTTAAGGTTCGTCACCTCTTTAGGATGTTTCCTCACTAAAAAAAGCCGAGATATGTTACTGTTTACTATTTCGCGGCTATAAGCGTTGCGTTGCACGCGTTTCAGTTTTCGTCCGACGAAAGTAAGAACACACCGACCGGATCAAAGGGAGGGAGGCACACGATCGTTGGCGAAAATTCGATCACCGACGAGAACAGAGAGTACTACCGTTCGATTACTTCCGTTTCCTTTCGTGGAGTTCGATCGATGCGTCGGTAGAGAGACTTCAAGACAAATGACGAATGAAAGTACACGATCAAGACGAACAAAAACAATGATTTCCCTTCGTGAAGTTCGATCGATGCGTCGGTCAAACTTCGAGGTTAAAAATGATGAATGAAAGTACACGATCACGACAAAAACAAAACAGCGGTACGATGCTGGCGAAAATTTTGATTAACGGGTACTACCGTTGTTGGATCACTTCGTTCCCTTTTCGTGGAGGTTCGATCGATGCGTACGAGATTCGGGCCAAAAAATATGACGGTTTGAAGCCAACCGAATTTCGACTTTCTGATTCGTAAGAGGAATCGCGAGAAGCTTAAATAGACGAGCGTCCCGACGCCCACACGATCCCACCACCAGGATAGATTTCTCGATTCACATGACGTTCGCACGCTGACTCTTCTCGCCTAAAAATAATCCCCAACCACCCTTGACGCGTTCAACGGAGATAAAGGAGGGGCTGGATTTCAATGATTCACTGCACCACGCATTTACGGTGCGAAACACATTTTGACCTTTCTCTCTGGACTCTAGAAGCGTTTGCAATTTTTAAAAGGCACAGTCATCAGTGGCAGTTCCTGATAACCAAGGTTTTCCTTGTTAACGGAAACAACGTTGAAAAAGTAATCAGTGTAGTCTCGTCGAAGTATACCTCGTGATTTACTGCTGCAACGTTCGATTCGTCCCCGATTTTTCATTCGATTTTTGAGAAACCCTTCGTATATCGTTAAATGTGTGTACGTAATCGATCTTAGGGTGCCCACACCTTTTTGACTAATCATAATTGCACACACTTTTTGAACCACCAGCTTCTCTTTAAACTAGACGATAAGCTTTTTTGTACGTCCATTGCATTTCTTTCGAATTTTTAATCAACCTTGAATATCCGAGCCTCTGTGTGCTGTATATTTTCTTAGTTCGTTTTTTATTTTATCTACTTTATTTCGCTTACGAGCTATTTTAAAAGAAATATCCACCAAACTCGTCTCGATGTCCGCTTCGCAGTTTTCGCAGACGAGCCAGTCTTGCAAATAACGACGTTTTTAACGCTAATTAATCATCACCCTCGATATATTAATATAGTGTCCTCGTAAGGAATGTATATTCGAATATATACGAACAACAAACAACGTACCTTGCTTTTAAAAAAAACACACACACACACGCGCATCGTTCGATTTTCTGATAAAAAAAAAAAAAGGACGAGATCGAGGTGTGTGTCTGCACTTCTTAAAAACGAAGGGAGCCTTTTTGACACCTGAACGGATATATATATACACTACATATTTATATGTATAATATATATAATCATATATATACATTACGTACGAGATATACATATTTATGTCTAGGGTGCAGGTTTTAAGAAACATTTAAAATATTAATTTTTTCCTTTTTAATAAACGTGTACAATAAAAAAAAAAATGAAAAAATCCGACGAGTTTCCAGGGTACTTATGGTCTCTTGTTGTCTCGTCACCAAAAAAAAAAAAAAATAAAAGAAAACTTTACTATGATTCGATTATATATTTAGAGTATGTGTTTTTAAATAATCATCGAGTGTGAACTATTTACCGATACTCTATTATATAATTAGCGTGTAACGATACTCGCTAGGATTTTATGTTTTTGGTGAAACTCCTTCCTACTTAGCGAACAAGTGCGAGTTTAACATTGAACAAAAATTGATTTTTCGCCATTCTTTTTTTCGAGTATGTAACTTCTTTGAGATAACAATCGATGCAAATTCGAGAGCTAAACGAATTACAACCGCAGATTGCGTGAAAGTGGAAAGAACAGAGAAAATGGGATAATTAACATCCGTGACGGCGCTTGTTTAGCGAGGTGAAAACGAATGATAACGCGTAGATTTAACAACGTTAGAAAGAAGAGCCATACTTCAGGATACATTTTTTATGTAATTCGTTTATTTTTTAAGTTTGATTCGATCGAAGGAAATAACAATCTCGAGGAGACAGGTAATAAAACGAGAAAGATCTACTGTGCGGTATCATAGCGATATATAAAATATATTAAACTAAATAGTAGGCTTAACTATTAAATGATTTTAGATAATCGACCAAATATTAACGATAATCGAATACATATAAAATAATATATGTTATGAGTATGATTCCAACAACAAAAAAAAGAAAAAGATCTATATATTCGTCGTATTTTCGTGTTTTTAAATGTGGGTGGTCAGGCATCGCTGTGTGTAAAAAAATATCCTTACACATCCAAGCATTAACCGAAGAATAAACAGAAATGAAATCCATACTGTAATTACTTAATCTCGTTAAGTAAAGAAGGGAAATAGCACACGCGACAGATTTTACGTTCGTTTTTATATTAATTATACATTAGGCCTGATAAACGTTAAATACGAAGACTACGTGTCTCTTGTTTTTCATTTTTATTTCATAAGTACTGGATAAAACGACTTCGATTATTCGTGTGTCAAATGAAACAGGAGGGAGAGAGAGAGAAAAGAGAGACAAATAATATTACTCGTGAATAATATTGAATTATAGTGCGCGTGGTTATTCACACATATATAACACATGTGTTAGACATTTTCAAAGATCTATAATAATAGCGTGATTTGTAAACATGGATTTCTTATGAAAATACCTTTTGTGACTTAGTAACGACCATCGACAAGAAAGAAACGTTTATTGTAACGAAATTTTTGTCTTCTGTAATTATTCATGGTAAAGAAATGATAATGGCTTTCACCGATTGCGCTAATTTTTATTCTTCGCTGCTTCACCGTTACAGTTCAATTGGCCAAGAATTGTTAATTAAAAGGAGACATCCGTAATTACCGAAAGACGCGTGTTGTATTTAACAATATACATTATAATTATTATAAATCGATGTTTTATGGCAGCCGAAGTAAGGGATTCTAGAACTTGTTCCTCCATCAATATACTTAGGGAAGAGGCATCGTACAATTAAAACAATCGAAACACACCGTCTCTTTATTGTAAACTACACACACATTGAAAAAGCGTGTCCAAATAACGTTACTCGAAAGTTTATTATATTATTATGAAAACGCATATTATACGCGCAAAACTTCTACTTGCTGATCTAACGAAGATTACATAATTATTGTTCCCGTACTTTTGTGTAACACCAGTTCGCAAATCGCCTAGCGAATAAACAAGCCCATAAAACACAAACTTTTTATTGGCTGAGAGAAACAATAAAGTGAAACCAGACGTAAAAAAAAAAAACAATGCTTTTTTAATCTTTAAAAAATCCACAGACCTTCCTAGGAATATTTTTAGTTTCGTTTTTAAAGCCTTAAATTGAACGGATAACACTACCGTAGATGTGAGGGTAAAATTGAAACAGGATGATGGTGAGTCTTCTAATTTTTCTTTTTGTACGTTAAAGGTGGTAATATGGTGAAGGGGGTACAAAGTTAACTAATGGTAATGTTGAAATTAATTTATTAAACGAAATATTTGACTTTAAATAAGCTTTTAGTTAATTTATTGAAATAACGTAATAGAAGGGTGGATAAGGGAGGGTACATAACTGAATTTAGTAGAATTTAGTAACAAATCTGAGTTTTAATATTTATTAAAAATGTTACAATTATTAAAATGTAAACTAATGGGAGGGGTAGATGGAAGATGGTGTATTATAAGTTAATGTAAGGGGTAGTCTATAAGAATTGTTAATATTTATCAAAGTGACTATTATTTACAGATAAATGACTATTATTCAGAGGTAAATGAAACGTGAGTAAACCAGTTTATTAAAAAATTGACGGGGGGTATAAGTAATATATTTATTAAAAACATTACAAATTTTAATATTAAAAATTGAAGTTATTAAAATAACAGAAGGGTGTATGAAACTTTTATGAATTAAAACTGAACAATAAAAAATATGAAAGTCCATTAAAAAAAATGATTAAAATAAGCTTATCAGAGGATAAAGGGGTAGGATGCACAAATAAATCTAATAAACACTATATTTATCTAAGAATCATATTTTATTAAAATAGAAGTACACGAAGTGTTTGGGTAAAAAATTTATTATAGCTAAACAACAATCATCATCGTGTGTAGGTTTCACTGGATCAACAACAAATGCAATGGATGTTTTATTTTCAACATAGTCCAGAAAAGAAAAATGAGTAAACAGGGAAGTATGTGTGTACGACAAGAGAGGATCCGTGGTGTCACAAGTTTAAAATTAGACGCTCGACTTTTCTTGAAGAGTGGGCGACGAAGGGGGCGCAGAGGGTTAGGGAGGAGGTGACGAAGATTAAACTATGAAAACTGAATGAATTACGTGTGCACGTTCTAAAAAAAGAAACAACTGTTCGATGTTGTATCATTATTCTCTATTTTCTTAAGCGTTAAGTATATGTTACAAATTAAGATTATACAAGAGCCTTAATGAGTGAACGTTGTTGGGACGGACGTGAGAAAAAAAAAAAAAAACTCCATGGGGGGTCATTCTATATGGTGTATGTAAAGCTCGGGAAGCAGTTGTAGTTGTTGGATGTCCTGTAGGGTCGTTATTCCTAGTTCCTGTTCCAAATAGAAAAATTGAGCAACGAGTTGCTATTAACCAGTATAATAATTAACTTGAATAATTGTTTCGATAAACTTCTTAAAAATATTATAATTTTTAATAATTTCGAGAAATTCTTTTTTAACACTGATTTTTAAAAGCTATTGAGTTCAAATAACAAATTATATATACTTGGAAAAAATCATTCTTACGTTGTACTCTTTCCATTTGTCGTAATTGTGTCTCATAAATCCCACCATCTCTGGTATGTCGATAAATGCTGAAAGATAAACGAAGAATCGTATTTTTCAAGGCAACCATAAACACGTCAGAAAAAATGTATCAGAGCTGCAATTACTGACCATCCCACGCTTCGATCATATCGTTGATGATGAAATCGACAAAACCGATTTGTGCTTTTGCTATCGAGCACGTTTGCTTGTCGAACATCGGCATTAATACTGGTAGATTCAATCTCTTTTCTTCGTCAGTCTACGAAAATAGTCAACAATAATGTTAAACCGTTTGAAGAAAGCATATCTTAATTTCAGTATTCAAATGTGTTAAATCAAATATAACAAATCTTTACATTTTACAATATTTTGAACTGAGAAGAAAGAAAATTTCATTTTGGATCACCGAATAGGCGAAAGGTTTCCTTGGCGGGTTTCCAAAAGTTTCAAATATTTGGAGAATGTTTCACGAATACAAACTGTACCTGACTAAAATACTCTTCGGCGATCCGCTTGGCCCATTCTAAACAAAATCTCAACGGTCTTGTTGGATTCGATACATCAGCACATTTGATCATCATTCTCTTTACCAACACTATATTTTCTGGTTGTAATACTACTGACATGTCTACGCTATCTGAGTAACCCTGTACATTTAAAAAAAAAGGCTGAAAATAAAACGACCAAGTACAGTTCCAACCTAAATATTAAAGTATGCAAAAATTTGTCCCCTTTGTACAATTTTTTGCTCGATTTTTAATTATCAATGCATTTGCTTGTATTTTCTATAATTTGGTTGTGGATCACTCAATTACGAAAAAAGAAAAAAATGTTCTTCGTATAGAAATAAACATTTCAAGAAGATACTTGAATTTTGTAATACGAAGAAAATGGCCAGGATATTAAAAAAAAAAAGAAAAGAAGAAACGAGTGTAGAATTCATACATCAAGTTGAGCATCGGTAGAAATCCTCGAGCTGCAAACGTTCATGAATCTTGCCAGATGCTCGAAATGTTTTGTCATCTCGGTGGCCAAGATCATATCGATCACCATCTGTCTGAGCATTTTGTAAGTGTCCTTCTCTAAGTTCTGCAACCGTAGAATGTTTGATTAAATGATCCATAAAGATAATTTCATTGGAGACTCACTTTGAAAATATTAACGTCGTCCTCAGCCAATGATAATTTGAACGTTAACGCCGCATGGTGTGATTCGAGCACGGATATATCGTTATAGAGAATCGCTAGTTTGCTGTCGGCATTGCAAAGAAATTGGCTGAAAGAAATTTCCAAATCCTTTTATCCAAAATTTTCGAACTTTGTTTTATGAATATCTAATAGCTAAAAATAATTTTCTTTTACATTATTAAAAAACACCATTTTTGAAGTTGGTTAAAATTTTACGATCTTTCGAGTTTTCTTATCAAGGTCAATTGTAATCGATTTATCACCTCGATCTACCCGGATGATCGACGTCGTGAGTAGCAGCAGCGATCAGAACCGCAACCTCGTCCAAGGGTTCCAAAATTTGCTTGAGCCTCTCCGATTGCATGAACCTAGCGGTGGCTTGCAGTACGTCGGCGGCATGGGTCGAATTGTGATAACGGTTTGCGGCCTGATAATTTATCTCGATCACGGTTAGCCAGTTTTGTATGATCTTCTCGTCGCAACCTAGTCTAGCTGGTACACGGAACAGGTTCATGATCGTCATCCCCAAGAAAAGGAGTGGCCTGTAATCAGATTGATATTCAAGATAGAAATTTTAAAGAAGGAGGTATAATTTTTTTAATCGTGTTAAGACTAGCGAAGGTTTTCGCCTTTTTAGAAACTTATGGATTTAAAATTTCTAGTGGTTTTTTAAAATTCAAAGAAACAACTGCTCATATTTTTCCGTACCTTTTTTCTGTCAGGACTTCGAGCTTGAATATATCGAAATTCCAGTCCAAACACTTGTCCAATATTTCTGCAATTTCTTGAGGACCTCTGAAACCCTTGATCTGTATACGAGAGGAACTGGTGATTTGATTGGGGGGTTTGAACGGGGATATTCGTGTTGACTCGGCGGATGATCTTCTCGATTCCCATGGTTTTCGTGGCGACTGCATCCAATAATAATATGTTTACAACAAATTCGTCTCCGAAGACATTAATAAATCGATAAAATTCCTTACGGCCAACAAGGCTCCGACGAGATCGGTCGCGACGGGATCAGTGTAGACTCTGTCTTCCCTCAGGTGTGGCACGTACAATTCGGTGGTTTTGAGAATCTCTATTGCCTAGAATATTAAACAACATTCCTTGTTCAGATAGATGAAATGTACGTAAAATGATTTAAAATTAAATCAATTCTAATTCATGGAGCTAAAATTAAATAGATTTCGAGAGACATTTTAATCAAAATAATGTTTTGAAAACGACGAATCAATAAGATTCGAAATTTCCTTATACTTATTATCTAATTTGTAATTTATCTGAAATAAAAGTAATTTTGATCGTTTTGACCCCTTTTTTGAGGCCCTTTGTAGAATAATAAAATAATAATTACAAGGAAATTAATAAATCAATCAATCATATAAAAAATAAAAAAATTAATACCTTGTCGATTTGCGCTGCTGTCTCAATGTTCGTCGAATCCGTGACCGCAGTAGAAAGAAGAGTGATGACTTTGGTAATCGGTGCTTCTAATTGCAGACTGTGAAGTTTGCGCAAACTGGACCGCCTGCGGCCTAAACAATATCAACATTTTTACTACTTTATGAACTATATAAAATTGATTAACTGATTCCACGTATTTACAACTCTGATAGGAGTGATATCGATATCAACATAGACACGATTAGCTGAGAAATCTAGATCACGTTGTTTACAGTTACCTAAGCGATTTGTTTCTAACATTGTGTTCAAATTAAGCAGTAACTATATTTCCAGATTAGAAATTGTGACGATAGACAGATTTCCATAATTTTTAAATTAGAAGTTGACGATAGACAGAGATTTCTATAATTTTTAAATTAGCAATTGTGACGATAGACAGAGGTTTCCATCATTTTTAAATTAGAAGTTGACGATAGACAGAGGTTTCCATTACGAATTTTCATATCTCCAAAATATTCATAATTTCAAGCTTAATTAAAAAAAAAAAAAAAAAAAAAAAAAAAAAATGAAAAATTACCCTCGCTGGTAGCCGACTTCAAGTCGGAAGTTCGCCTCTGCACCACAACGGTACCCGGTTTAGCGAAATTCGGTTGATTAACTTGACTAACTAGCGGGCTCAATGGATCAATATTTTCGGACAGGTACATAGTGTCGTACACGTATATGTAGTGGGTTGGTTTCCTGAAGAAAAACACGAATATACAAATTCAAAAACATTATTTACCAGATACATTGAGCATTAAATTTGTTCCAACTCACTTCAATGAGATACTGAAAGGTATCACTCTGCAGTTGATGGTGATCGTCTGATTGTTTTTTCGT
Organism: Anthidium xuezhongi; assembly: GCA_022405125.1. NCBI lineage: Eukaryota > Metazoa > Arthropoda > Insecta > Hymenoptera > Megachilidae > Anthidium > Anthidium xuezhongi. The sequence goes on from CM039637.1 coordinate 9,185,316, forward strand.
TTGCAATTCATATTCCCCTCGAATTCGCGGCCTTTGTTTATTTGTTGCTCCATCAGAAGGAAATTCTCGTAGAATACTATCTCGCTAATGTTTTTCCCTAGTATCTCGTTGATTGTATAACCTAGCAACTTCTCGCTAACTTTATTAACAAACTGCAACAGAAGTGCAAGAATACTTGTATGAACGTAAACCTGATTTTAAAGACAATGATTTCGATCATCTATCGGTTGAACGTTAAATTTAACACTTTGACGACTGTGTAATACTTCATTTATTAATACTTCTTTTTAAAAATGAATGTAAAATTATTGTTAGAGATAATTGTTTTATAAAATTTGGCCATCAGTGTGTTAAGTGTCGAGGGTACGGACACGCGTTCGATTACACGTGGATGACACAAGAGTTACTCACATTACCTGTACAATGTGTTTATTATTTGTCACGTGTACCATATCGTGGCATCTATCAAGAGCCAAATACAACGCGTCAGCGGCCGCGAGCTGTGATCTTGGTAACAACGCGCTCGTATAAATCCCCACTAATTCGTTAATTAATATACCCTCGTGGGAACACTCCATTATAGCCTGAAACGAGCCAGAAAGATACTTAAACAATTTGGACGAAATTTGGTACCGTTGGATCTTTCATGGAGTTTCAACTTACTCTAGAGAATCCTGTTTCTAACAAATCCAGCGCCACGATTTTATCCTTCTCCGTTTGCATAAAAAACCTATGAAAATTTTCTCAAAGTAAATCTTTCACGAACAAACTGTTTCTGTCAGATGAAAGAATTGTGAACTTACGATTTCTTTACAAGAGCTATAATAACTGAATTATGGTAAACTGGACTAGACCTAATCGCCCTGAAATGAATAAAAAGTAAACAATCATTTAAAAATAATATTTTGATGTAATTGTTAAAAATATTTAAAAATCACTCGGTTTATCTATAAAACTTGAAAAAATTTAATTATGTTAAAAGGGTTTGTAAGAGTTGAAATGCCATATTATCCAAAAATTCATTAAATTTCTATGAGAACCCATCCCTATTATTTAAAATGACTTAAATATTGTCAAAATGATATTTATTCGAAATAAAATTGCCAAGTAATAGAATTTTCAACAGATTTAGTGAGGCACTCAACAAGCTAAATTTCAAAATACTTAAAACTATTGATATTAATGATTGCAATGATCTAAACGGGCAAAAGTAATCATACCTACAAACCGCATCGGCCTCCGAACTCCGTAGACCCCGATGATCGATGATCACTAGCTCGTGACTTCGATCTTGGAAGAATTCGACCGCTGTTTCCTGATCTTTCGCCACCGACACACTCCACCCCAATCGTCTGGACGTGGTGGCAAGAACGTCCATCTGCTGATCATCCTTGGGGAAGACCAGCAATATCTATTCGGGAGGAATTTCGAATCCGAGGTAAATCAATCATTGTCTTGTTAATCGTACGGGTTTAATCGTGCACCGTAAACGCACCGCGTTATCACTTAATTGCAATTGATAGAGAAACCGTGGAAGCTTTGTTACACAAGAAATTCATCGAAGTTACTCACCTTTATGATATTAGGAACACTGTTGGTTAACGGATAGGTTTCGATATCTTGAGGCCCTGTCTGCAACAGAAATTAATACGAAAATTAATTAAGAAAAAATTTGTTTAACGACAGAATTTATTGCCGAAGATGTACTGTTTAAAAAAAAAAAAAAAAATGCGGAAAGAAACATCAGGTATCTGATAAGTATACTTAAAGTATGACTTTCAATTATTGCAATCTACTTTATCAATAATTATATGGAATTTTAAGTAGATAGAGGGTGGTTTCATGAATAACATGTTTGATAAAATACAACTATCGTTTCTGAATATTTAACATAAAATTAATTATCGTAATCTCGTATTTTTCCTATAGTTTACTACAAATAATACCATATATTTAAAATGATTGAATACGAGTACTGTTTAACTGTAATCTTTCAGGTATTAACAAGAAAAGCATTTAAGTAAGAAATAAAGTTGTTGGGGCGATTAATTGGGCGTATATCACGTACTGGAATTATACTTTCGGAGTTAAACGATTTCTCCTCGAGTTCTCTATAAATTTTAGCTCTTCGTCGTGCACGCGGTGATTCATTTAACTTTCTATAAGTTCCATTATGGTTTCCCACACTTTTCATTCGTGTTTAGCTAAATGTTGCTTGATTTTAATTGGATTCCGGCTTAACCCATACATGTTACTGTCATCACAATCGAAGTCGAGAAGTATGCAAGAAACTGAAGTTGAAGGGGATGAAACAGTGAGTTCGATAATAAATTCGATAACTTGTTATTCTTCTACAATAAAATTCAGTTCTGATTCTTTTGTTTTCATAGAATATTAGAAATCAAGTATCTCTCGTTTGTTTATTAAAAATTGAATTTTTATTCTGAGCACATGAAACGTTCCGAATACGAGGCACGATACGTTTAAATGATACTGAAACGATTTCGGATCGTTCGTCAGGATTATTTATAATGCGTGTCTTGAATGAGGAATACGCTTGTGCAATGATGAAAAATTAACTATTATTTCAGAGAGATACTGTTGTTGTAAATTGCATCATTTATTGTATATTAAAATTACATGGAAACATTGTACATTTTCATAATTGCAATAAAAATGATTCTTGAACGATTCTATCACTTATTCCTAGAAAGAAATAATTAAAATTCTTGAACAATTTTTTATTCTTGGACAACTATGTATTCTTTTATGAACATTCTTTCAGAGTTCTCTGCAACACTTGATACAGATAATACATCCCCTTGATTGCAATAAAAATGATTTTATCCAAAATAAAATGAAGAATTATCGTAAAATAATTAGTCAAACGGGTTGCAATTAACAAAGGAAAATGATTAAACTATCATACGTTTGTTGGATTAATTGCATAAAATTTGATCAATTTTTTCCACTTCCGAAAGCTACGAGAAACGAAAAAAGAGTCAGAGCAAATTATCTGTTAAACGTCCACCACCCATTAAAATTTTTTTGAGGACGATAAATGATAAAAACCTATTCGACAACGTCCCAAATTTCTGTAGTTATGAATAATAATAAATATTTTAGAGGAATCATTTTTTCCCCACAACAGCTTTTCGATACCTTAAGAGGAAACGGAGGTGCTTCCTTAATGCATATCCTACTTTCGTTCGCGTTCCATTTTTTATCCACACGTCTGCATAATGCATCAAAGATCCTGCTGTACCACGATCTAGACGGCTCTATATGGACCTCGGTGTCGGCTAACGATCGACAAACGTAGATCGGCATCTGTGTCGATCGTCTTGTCTCGTTCATTCTCGTTAACGTTAACGAGGCATCAATTAATCCGAATCAAATAACGCATAATTTAATGGGAGATCAACCGTGACTCATTGGCACGTTTCAGTTTAAAGATTCGAGTCCAAATCGGTCAGGCTCTTTGCTCGTTGACATCATTCACACCTTAACGAGGAGATCCTTTGAAAATTGACAAAAATGTTGCTTTTTTAACACGATTTATATCTTTATTCCTGCATTCAAGGACACGATAAAAATGCAATTAATCTCAAGATAAAAATCTTTGAGCACTAAAACTCTTATCAAATTGATTAAATTTAAATTTACGATTTCGTAATAAAAATTTGTGCTAGATTTTTAAATACTGCAGCTTAAAATTGAATATTAAATATTAATCTTGTCTATGAAAGATTCTTTAACTTTTTTTTTTTGATGTCAGAATTATATTGAAATTGATGTGCACCTTTAAAATGATCAAATTTTGAACTTTAATTGATATTTAATTTAATAGATAGGCGTAAGATAAAATAATAGTGATGAAAAAAAGTTAATTATCAAAATCACGAATATTTTAAAGCATCAAGTTTGATTATTCACTTTCAATCAACACTGACAGACACCATTAAAGGAATTAGCTTGAGAAATACGTTCGCAGAAAACGTTCGTCGCGATACTGAGCCTCGTCGTCATCGAGATTATCCTTTTTGCACTATCAGGAGAGTCAGAAGCTCGTCTATCTCCGATAAGGAAGCTTCTCCAGAGAAACTAAAGCGTCTTTGGTGTAAATTATCGATAGTGTATTGTATAAACAGTTGATAAAATGTGTACACGTCACGGACGGTTGATTATAAATAAATGGTATATCATAGCCTTTTTTAAAAAACGTATATCGATACGAACACGTTGTATTCGTACGGAACACGATGGAAATGAAAGAATTAAAAGAACGCCTCTGTAATCGATGGTACAATAGTTCCTATCGAATGGAATGTTCCCGAAAACATCAAACAAAATTACCTCAATTGCAAATTTTCTATACTCCTGCCTCGAACGTGACAAAGTTTCCAGACGGAACGATTATCCCATAAAGTTCTACCGCCTGTCGTTTCGCAAATTTCAATTAACTCACCAAGCACAGAGAAGTTCAGAAACAAAAAAATATAGTTCAGAAGTTCCTGTTGAAAAAGTTCCTCGGTTGCAACACGTTGCCTCACGAATTATTACCCCTTGCGACAAGAATATGTCACTTTTCCAATCAATACCTTGCAATTAGAAATTTTCTCTCTCAATTATAAAATAATCCCATTTTAATATCAGAACGTCACAAATTTCTTACCCCTAATTATGAGCAAATGCCATTTCAAAGATTCTGTCGTAAAAATATTATTTAACATATTAAGGCATCTTGAAGCTTTGATTGCTTTTCCAAATTCTCAATCTTCCACCTCGTATTCAAAATCTTTCAATCGGCACTCGGCGTCACAAACTCTCCCTCTTCCACCAAAACCACTCTGCTCCCCGAGCCCCCGACCGGGACACGTGCGTCGAGAATTGTTTCGAAAAAAGTTCCACATACCTGCGCGTTCCCAAGGTTTCTCTTGAAACTAGAGCAAGGAGGCCCTTCTTCCTGAAACTTCTTCGAACAATTGTGCAAGATACCAGTTCCGAGCGCGCGCGTTACCTCGTTTGTTCGGCTTTTCTGGCTGCGTTTCTGCCGGTCTATAGACCGTCTATAGACAGCCTTATACCCTTGTCTACGGACGGTCCGTCGACGTAGCAGCAGGAGAAACTCGAATCAACGACACGATGGTGTGCTTCGCGTTGGAAAGAGAGCGAACGAAGCGATTAATAATTACTTCGAAGCTTTCAAGGCCCGACAATCGAAGTTCAACCGAGTTAATGAAATATTTAGAGGGCTACGTTGGGTTTCTCGTAGCCCGTGGGTGATCCCTCTGAAAGTTCCATGAGCATTGCCCTGTCTGCTTAGTTTGTACAACACGCGACACCATGCGAACCGGGCCAGGTGCGATCGAGCAAAAGCCGATCACGTTATTTGCAGGAAAGGGTTAATTGCTACTCGCAGAGCCTCGTGAGAAAGGAACGTCTGATACGGGGGAGTTTCAATTTCTTTTTTTTTTTTGTCGATGTTGTTTTTTTTGTTGTTGCCCCACCGCTGCACGAATGTAACTCCCCTTCCCTCGCCTCTGGTGATCGATAAACGGGACTTCGAATTTGGAGAACGATGTCTTGTTCTGGCTTTTTAAAGTATTGGATTAACATTATGTATTCGTGTGATTTTCTTTGTACTGCTGCTTCGTTTCTTTGCAGCATCTACTTTTTACACTGAACTTATAGATTTGTAGATTGATAGAATTTCTATTAGATCGTTCTATGATTATACACTAGATTTTATTTTTTAGGAAATTTTCCATTTCTTGCTGAAAATTTATTAAAATTGGTGTACTTTGCTAAATCTTTTTTGAACAGCTAAGCTTTTTCACTTCTATCGTTAGCGATCGATCATGGGCACCCTGTCAAGCTACTGACTGCAAGTACTAATAGTTACTGTTTGATTTTCATTAAAAGATTTCAAATGAACGATACTTTATCCAAGACGATTCATGATATTATTCATAAAATGGAAAAAAAGCATATTGTAGAAGATTTACATTCAAAAGGGGCTGCAGTTTAAGTTAAAATAATCCATATAAAATCATTGATTGAAATATGATAGTATATTGATAAATAAATTAGTAGTAAAAGGTATAATTTACAGAAAAAGAATTAAAAATCTATTTGAAGAAATTAAACGATCGTAATACAATAACTATAATCCTTTATAAGAGGTAGCAGCAAGAAATGCGTACATTCAATTGCCACTTGTTGATTATTAAAAGTACAAAGTGGAACATTGCTTGTTCGTTGTTATCTCTGATCGGAGATATCGATACAACAAAAATATTTTAACGTTATTTATCGTTGACAAACGTTGCATTCTGCACACTATATATTACACAATACACGTGTCCAGCTTTAACTGGCGTTTGTATAACAGCCTTGTCGATTTGGCGAATAAACAGCACGCGGTGATCATTGAATGTAAAATTTTTCAAGTCGAAACGGGGTCGCAAACGTTTTCGATTAATTTATTTAAATTCAAGTTTCTAAATCTACTCAAAAGACACTAGAAATATTGGCAGATATATGAGTTTAAATAGTGGAAAGTAGAGTCGCTGATTTATCCAAAAGAGAAGAAAATTAAATATTAAAATTTGCCCATTTTAAGAGTTACAAAAAGTGTATTAAAAAGTATTTGTATTAAAAAGTTAGATAGCAGAATATTAAAAGTTAATGCAAGGTATTCAAATTTCGGGGATCTGAGCATCAAAAAGAATTGAATTTTGCAAAAATGATCAATTATAAAAAATAAGAGAAGAAATTTTACTTACCACCGTAGAATAATCGGCATCTTCATCCCCAGTCGAGTCATCTTTGAATGGTGTCTTTTCCAAAATGTCATACTCCGATTTCCCTTAAAAGAAAGATACCTTCACAGTTTTCAATCTACATAAAGATTTGTGTTAATTAATTCAGTGGTCGAACAAGTAAGTAAACTAATATCTTGGATATCGTATGTCGGTGTTCTAATTAAGGCCAGATCGCAAAGCAACCGATCATTAGCTTCAATTTTTACGCTCAAACTAACTCGTTAGATTAATTAACGAAACGTGTTCCCGCACTTCCACTGAGACTGCTAGAACTTTTTTGTCAACGAATTAAACGTTTCTCGACGAATCAATCTTTTGTTTACCGAAGCTGCTTTTAATTGGATAATTGATATTGATGAATTCGATCGAACGGCGTTTACAGAAAGGGTGCATGAACCAGGTCGAGCGTAAAAAACTTATCTTCACCATTTATGGCAGTATCATTCAGCATTTAATCGCACGATACGAACGGATTCAGAGTTCAAGAAGATAATTGATCGAAAGTAGGGCACCTTAATTGGACATTGCGAGTAACATTGCTGGGACAAGATAAGGCCTCCATTTTTTTGTTGTTTTTGTTAACCCGAAATGTGTGTGCGTAGAAGCAATTCTCTGGAGATGTGTGCTTGACTCTGTGATCCAGCATTTTACGATCGATGGTATTGGTGTCGATTTCCAGTTTTGCACCCTTCGTGTTCTTTGCCAATCATCTTATTATTGCATTCTTTCACGCTTGAACGTAGCGACCCACGATATTCGGCAAAAGCAAACACGTTTGTTGATTGAACGAGCATGTGTTCTGTTTAATTAGTTTGGAATTAGAAGGGAAAGAAACGAGGAAGATAGAATTGATAATTTTATGAAACTGATACGTCTGAGAAAGAAATATTTGCAGTGTAATTGGTTATATTTATTCTGAAAGCTTTGGTAAAGAATTTGAATGAAAAATTGAAGTACATTTGTAGAATAATCTCTTCTTAATTGTTTTAAAAGGAGACAAAGCCTAATTAAGAACTTTACGAAAATTTCAAAATAAATATCTGGAGTATAATTGTCAATGCTGAAGAAGTAGAGTACTTTTGAAGAGTAATTTTTGAATATTTTGTAGTGTTTCGATGAAAGAAAGGATAGATTGATGGGAAGTTGTCATTGTATTGGTTTGGAAGAATGATTACATACCAGTGTTAATTAATACATTATCCAGAGTCTCTTCATCTTCATTCGGGAAGCAATACTCATTCGAAGGGGATGCCATATGAATTTCTAACTCGATCAAACTTCACAGTATCGTAGATGTACATTGATATTTTGTTAACTTGCCCCCACGTTACTGAGAATCTGTATTAATTATTTAGTAAAGAAGTATACTAGACTTTCAGAAAAATTAAAGCTTGGAATTTCTAATAAAAATGAAAAAAAGTTCTCTTGACAATTGAAATAATTAAAGAAAAGAAATTATTTCTACAATTATTAGTATACTTGCAACTGACACATTTAATAATTATTATTTAAAATTGTCATATTTTCAATCAAAAATTACAAATTAACTTATAATACAATTTTGAACAGTAGAAAATTTTAAATTGTGTAATCAATTATTTATAAAGATACTAAAATCGATACCATCACTTTTTCTCGATCGTTCACATCGATGATCAAAGAAACTTTCACCGTAGGACAAAATCGAACAGAAAAAACGATCTTCGATACTCGGTGTTTCGATCCAATTCAAGTTTTCCGATCACTCCGTTCATATCAATATAATTATCCGGATCACTTTCGAGAGAAAAGAATTAATACGATCGACACCACGGACGAACGACACGCGTTTCCCAGCATTGAAATCACCGACAGAACCGTGTACGACCCGGAGCAAGCGACTCAAAGACAACGACTGACCAGCACAAGCAAATTCTTCAGGTTAAAATTCTACTCGTGAGTGAGTGGCCCCAGAAACGAGACAGGGTGGTCGGAGAAACTCGCTGTATAATAGCTGTACACATGCTCGTTAACCCTTTCACCATAGAGTTTAACACGAAACGCATGTTGTAGGTGGGCAGTTTATTTGACAAATAATACGAAAATTATTTATGCGCTTAGAAAATTCAGAGATTCATTGATAACGTTTCTGTTGGAAATTTGCAAGTAACGACTGTAAAATGAGTCAATTTCGAAAATGTCTATTATTTTGCTTGAAGATTATTCAACACACTATGATGATACATCAACTTAATTGAAAGTGACAGAAATGATGTTCTCTCTTATAATCTGAAGTGAACTGAATATAGAACAAAATTGATTAATTTAACAAAATTTAACAGTCAATTTTATTTGTGAAATTAAATTGCAACGAAGCAGAGTTGGTACAGATTTTATATACAACAAAATTCGACAAATTCAACTTTGGAAGCGATAAGTAATTTTAAATAAGTGAACAAAAGTAAAAATCATACCATACCAAGTCAGAGTTGATATAAGTTTAGAATAAAAATGGAGCACTTTTTGGTAAATAATAAGTTACGCTAATTGAAGAAAAATATAATTAAGCAAAATTCGTAAAAATTTTAATACATTCTCAGTAATAATGTTGTGCTGGTTGTTGGGATATTTCCGCTTCTATTTGTTTGATGAGTGTTATTTAAAGATTGGCTTTTTTATTGGCAGTGGAAGTGTATTTGTGATTAAAGGACTCGACTCGTCAATTGTTCAAAGATTCATTAAATATTAGTGGATGTTGACTATAGTGCAAAATTTTGTCTTGGATCGTGAGTAGACTGTGTAATCTTGTAGTTAAACTGCTTGATTGAATGGGTCAATGAGAATAGGGTTAATGAAACCTGTGTTTGAATAAGTTCGAGGCCAGAAGTGCTCGCTAATGGATTATTGTTGCATAGAAAATGAAGATCTGGTGTTGCGACGTGTCTATAAATATTTTGCTTAATCCACGGAACATTAGAAAATGAAATACTTGAATACTTGGAAGAAATTATCGAACGATCATAGATTCATGACTGTTTTTCTCTTCTATAATTCCGAATAAATTATACTGTTTTTCAATGAAATAATCGCCGAAGAAAAATGCTCAAGGAAACTTGTGTACGAGAATTAATGATTTGAAATTAAAGAAAAATTGATCATAAACAGGCATAACATTCATGAAGATGACAAATGTTACGTAAATTCAATAATTAATGATCCAAATCGAATCAAGTATATCTTTTCTAATCGCAATAACAATTTTGAATGTGCCATTTTTATACAAAATGTCTCCCCAGGCTGTATCTGCATTTCTTTCATTCAATGAACGTAGCACACTTTATATTGACAAATCAGCTCTTGTATAAAGCTTAAACGATTCAGTCTTGCTAATTAAGAGAAGAATAGACTGTTAAATAAAGCACAAGATATGAGCAGCTTTTGCAAATGTAAGCTACAAATCTTTGTCTGGTTTTTGCTACTCTAAGCCACGCTTTAAATTGTATCGCAGTAACAGAAGCATAGCAATAAAACAAAAAAAGAGCAAAGCATAGGATACACTAATACTTTCGTTCCCTTCTGTGTGTATTTTCTATGCTGAAAGCACGAATCCTTTTTCTGTATTCAAATTATCACAAAGTTTGTTCATTCACTGAAGTTTCAAGCAATTGTTTAATATTATGATAATAATCGTTTAGAATTCTATCTTTTCTATTTTACTAATCTTTTCAAATGGACAGTGGGGGTCTTACCCTCTGATAAGGGGTCGAATCCACCCTTGTTCACTTTATCAGATCGGTAAAGTAAAAATTAAATTTTACACAATTATTATATCATTCTTAAAAGGACCTAATTTTTAATTGACTAATCATGGTTTACTCAAAAAACATTGGAGTTGCTTATTGTTGCAATTCTTTCGATTGTTGATTGGCAGTGTAGCAGAATTTCAATTATTTACTGTTATTGAGAATCACGGATGCGAATCGAATAAAAAAGAACGAATGGAGCAACTGATTTGCTTGTAAGTTCGCGAAGGACCAGAATGGGATTGCCATCCGGCATTATCTGCGCCTGATTTGCATTCATAACCATCGACCCAAATATACCGCGGCCTTATCAAAGAATCAATATAGCGTTTCGGCATTGTACCCTTGTGCTCGTGGCATTCTTGCTTACCAATAACGCGTTGAATGGCAAATTATATTCCTTTCGAGGGTCGCTTTAATGCTGTTCCAGACTTTCAAGAGGAAAAGAAAAAAAAAAACAGATGCGTTGAAATTACCGCAGTACCCGATATTGTCGTGTGTAAATGCTTCGCGAGATAAGCATTTCAAAAAGCGATACAATGTCGTCGACTTTTTGTTTATACGTTTGTGCTCAAGGAGTAAAAATCGTAGAGATAAACGTATTGGTATAGATAAGAAGGGTGTGATAAAATATGGTTGGGAACGAGACTGAAAGAGAACGTGGTTAAGTCACTGTGCCCTTTTGAAAATGAATTTCTCGAATGAAAAAACGGGAGCAGATGGTGTGTGAATAGATAAGTGCAAAGTAAGGCAATTTGTGATAATCTGGAAGTGGTAGAAGTGAATTTGAATGATAATTAATATGATTGTGTTGTTATTTGAAAAATGTTGATTTCGTGTTTTTGTAGTAGTATTTGAGAAAAAGGAGAGAAATAATAGCACTGATAATATTTGAGAGATAGAAAATTTGAAAAATTTATAGAAGATACGAAATTAGTCCTTTCAGAAGCTTTGTTAATATTCAAAGATCATCTTCCATTTAAATAATATTTCAAAAAAAGAAATAACTCCTTAAAAAATAATTTAAAAATTCAATTCAAATAACAGTAGCTTAAAAAGGCATCTCCATTCTTATTTCTTATACAAAAATTTGCACAATGTTTATTAGATACGAAAAATAAAATTCTTAATTAAAATTCTATAATTACTGAATGAAAATGATTTAGCACCAAACAATGTCTTTCATAAAATAAAAGAAGGTACAAATTTTCATATAAAAATTAATTAAGTCGTTTTTAAAAATAGCCAAACAGATCCCAATTAGCTCCGGTGATCGAATACTTTCAGTCCTGCGATGGTTTGCCACAAATGTTTTTCATTACAGATAAAAAATTGGAGTTAATTAATAAACGAAGCAAACACGTTTTTATCGAGGTACCATGATTTTTTGTGCCCCGTTTATGAATATGCGAAACGATTTTAAATTGATCTGTAATGACAGTCTATTTCTAACACTGTGTTCACCGAATGGCAATGGCTTACGACACATCCTGACCCTCCCTGTCGAAAGTCAACGAAACGTTGCAAACAACTTTGTGAAACCATGTACCGGGGCTGATTAATTCACATCTCGATCTTAGCTTCCAGACAAGAATACCATGTGGTCAATGTAGAGACTAGGTCAAGGCGAATTACTGTTCTCTCGAGGTGTATACTCTCGAGGCGTACTTTTGCGAAACGTACGCATCAGTGACACAGAAACGTCCTCCTAGCCGGTTGCAATTTATTTCAATTTTATCGATTGTGTACGCCCCCCGAGCTGAATTGCCTTTCCAGCCCACAGAATTTCGGAAACCACCGAGAGATCAATGACCTTCGAGGCCCAACACGATTTCATTTGGCGAAAGTTAATAACAGAAACTTTTCAACGATTGATACAACAAAAGTAGGAGAAATAAAAGTATAGCAGTCACTATTTCCTTTAAAAATCAAAAATTTGTTAAAATGATTAAGAAAAAAGGCAGAGACCCAAAATATATTCTGCAATTACCCATTTAGTTATCAGTCAAAAGCAATTTAATTTGGTTAAATGGAAACTTCTGATAATCAATTTAGACAAAAAAAGTATCCAAAGAACATACTGCAGCCGCTGTTCCATTTTAAAATTGAAAACAGTTTAGATTGATAGAAATTTAATTAAATTAATAAAAAGGAATAGAAAGAATTATTACTGCAGCCCCTGTTTTGCAAATGTAAAAAACATGGAACAGGATATTTAAATAGAATTGTAGAATAATACAAAAGATAAGACTTAAGGTCAGATAATTCTAAATGGTTCAAGAACCACAAGTTCAGGGCATAAACTATAGAGTTGTAAGTCCTTGAAGGAAGAAACCTGAAATTACCTATGCCGACTAGAGATCCTTGATCCAACGAGTCCGATTGTTTCCTCTTCTCCGTATCCCTTTTGTCCTCCATGCACTCCAATGTGCTGGATTTGCATCCCATCCTTGAAGAAGAATCTCACTTCAGGACCCTTCAGCCCTCTTCAACATCGTCGAAACCTGGCCCACAAAATTTTCGATAAAATATCCTTACACTGGCCAGTATTGTGATCACCCACATTAAATTAGTCTCCCTTTAGAAACGAGAACTTTTATCTAATTAAATAATTTCAAATCACTGTTATTATTTTTCCTCTAAATTCCCTTCTATAGAAAATATTTAAATATTTAGACTTTCTGATTCCTGATTCTATTAAAAAAGTTTTGAATAACAATTCTAAGTAGAAACATTATTATATATTACCCGTCCTATAGCGCCATCAAATTCTCAATACAATATTTTTCTCAATTCACTATTTTATTCCCCACCCAGGTAGTTCATTTAGCACGCCACGATTGTTATATTATATAAACATCGTAAGACGCAAGTGGTGTGCCATCGAACACGAGTCCCCTTTTATGCAACAGAATTGATCTACCTATACGATTAAATTGCCGATGCATCCTGGTGCATATAATTAATACGAAGCAGGTTGAACGTCCCTGGTGAATGTCGCGAAACGAGTTCCACGATGATGTTGTTAGTGCAGAACGTATCGAGGAAGAGTGACAAGTTATTAACGCCGGTTTATAAATATTCATGGTGGTTAACAGTTCCCGTTAAATATGTTTAAAAACACCAAGTGGTTATCTACCTGTAAAAACGTGTGCAAGGTGATCCTGATTTTCATGTTACTCAAAGAGACGTTTCGTGTGATTGGTTAAAGTGCAACGTAGACGAGAATACCTCTTCAGGTGTGAAGTTCAAGTTGCAGTTCAAATTGATTACTGAAATTGTAAATAACAATGTGCAAATCAAGGAGAATCATAAAAACGTTAGTGAAGAAGGTTAAAGAGCATAATATGAATCTGTTACTTTTTTTTTTGTAATTATGCATTGATAATTAATTGGGTAAAACATTAGGAAGGTACAAATATTAAAGAATTTAATGATTGCGATTTGAAAAAATGAAGGGAGCAATTTTAATTTCTAATAATTATACCTTGAAATTAATATGTTAATAAGAGAAGCAATGGAACATTAATCAGAATATTATAAAAATGATATATCCCCCAGAAAAGAAGTTAATTATCAGCTTAAAATAAAAATTTGGTTCCTTAGAAAAAGAATAACAAAAATATAAAAGTAATTTAAACGTTCTGAAAAAATATCAATTGAACACCCCAGAAACGAATAAATTTCACGTGAATCAATTCAGCTTTCCATACAATTAAGTATAATATTCCAAAACACAAGGTATCTTAAAAATCCCTTAGTAACCTTCAGTGGCAGCACACACAGCCTTCAAAAAGCCTCGATTAAGATTAACCGTGACAGTTCGCCAGCAACGAGTACAGGTTCCTTCATAACAGCGTCCCAAAAGTTCAGTCACAATCTTCAAAACACATCAACAACGAGTACAGGTCCTTTCATGACAGTATCTCAGAAATTCGATTAAAATTCCCAAGTCTCTGTCTGTCAATTAACGTCTCCAAGTTCAGTCGAAATTCCAAATGATTATATCACTGTGCGGAAAGATAATTACTTCCGCCAGGTACAAAAATCAACCATCCCCTACGAACTTGGCACTGAACCCTCATATCAGCGAAGGCCACAAAGATCCACCAAATTCCTTTTCTGCACAAATATTCGGTTCTGAAGTTTCGATTACCGAGCAATTTCTTCGATCACCTTGAACAATGTATCCAAGACATTACTGTTCGTTCAGGTGTAAACACGTCCCACGGAAATTAACATTCCATTCGATCCGACGATAGAAACGAATCGACGAAAGGCATCAGTTCGTTAACAGACAATCAATCCCGTTTGGAAACGGATCAACTAGTGAAATCGAGATTTCGACATCGATCAAAATCATCGTAGGAGACGTTTAGAGGTCTCTTGTGCTCCTTGAACGATTATTGCCTCTGGTCAACCACACTCTCCGATGTCGTAAGCCGTACCAGATCCGGAGTTCCTCGAAGATCGAAATTGTAGAACAACGTTCACAAAAGTCACTGTTACTTGGCGCGATTATTTTACCGTGAAAGCGAAAATTGTGATGAATGAACCATTGTGAGATCGGATGTTAACGATAATGCCTAGACCTAGTTGTAGACCGCATGGTGGCCTCGAATTCACTGACTAAAGTTTGCGATTCCACGAGGACGAGTCGGGGGGAAGATACAGCAGATAGTTGGGATGCCATCGCCCCTCTTCTTTCGTACACCTAGCCAAATAATTTTTATTTGCACTCCCGGCAGCACGTCGATGCGTAAGATTGTCCGTTCAGGCCACGATAATGTTACGTGACACGGCCACCGTTTCTTGTTGTTCAACCTTGGCCCCGGTAGGTTAGGAATATTTTAAATTTACCAGTGTCCTAATGATTCATTCAAACGTTCGTGTAAAAATAGATAGAAAATTCAATCCTGGTAGATTTGCATAAACGTCAAAAGTGCAGGAGGGTGAATTGTTCAGTTTAGATAATTATGATGATACCTTGAAGAATTTGGAGAATTGGGTGTCCAGAAAAATTAATCACAAAATTATTTATATTAAAATATAAAAGTGTGGGTTGTTTAAAATCGATTGAAACGTGCAATCAAACGACGCTTGCTTTAATAACAATTGATACCATTCTCGGTGAAAAACGCTGTAAATGATGTTTTTAACGAATAAACATGTAACAGAGGCGGCAGTATGCAATAACATGTGATAGGTTTGCAGATAGAATAAACAGCCATGTTACGAAACATTTAACAGATTCTCCTTGAGAGTATTATTCGATTTGAAAGGCTAACAATGTCTTTACACTCTTTGAATGATGAACAGCAATTATTGTACACCACGACCCGGTTAGTTTCGCAAAAGTTACAAAAATTCTGGGTGCAAATTGTTACAACATTTACCAGAGAAACCAGCTGAAATCTTCCCTTTTATTCAAGAAACAGTTTTGCGAGTAAAACAGGGCCTGAGACACCAAAAGCATTTATTAAAAAGTGAAATTGAAATTTAAAAGAATGACAGAAAATAATTTGTGTCCTTGCGATATGATGGTGCGTGTCCGTAAAATACCCACCTGAAATTAAAATTCGTAAATTATCCCTGAAAAGAAAATTATAGTTCTGTGTGCGAAAGGAACCTGAAAAACTGGAAAGACTTTTACACCCCTGAAAATGAAATTATAAACCATTATAACCCATTAATCGAAGCTCAAAATTAAAACAGAACTTCCAAAATTAAAATCCTGAATTTTGAAATAAAAAATGAGAAATTCTGAGACCCAAAGTATAAAATTGAAATAATTATTATTCTGAAATTTTTCTAATTCTCAAAAAGAAATATTAAGCATCCCCTATAAAAATAATGAGAAAAATTCTCTCCCTTTGATGACGATCTGAGTATCAGCAAAAAAATCAATGAATTAGTATAGAAGAAAGATTTTGCATTCAAAATGCATTGTAAAATTAGACGATAGTCGAACAGAGCGTAATAGGTATCTAGAATTTGCACTTGGCAAATAGTAGACAGGATGGTCCAACAGTTGTTACGGCTAGTTTGCATAGCGCTTAGACAGACCCGCGGTGGTACAAAAGCGATTATTTGCTCGGGGATGCTTTAAAACAGCGGTTCTCAACCATTTTTTTTGACACGCGATCGCTTTTAATTCAAATAACCTGCGACCTTCCATATGAGATAAAGTAAATTTGAAAAACGTCAGAAATAATAATATTTAATCATCTGAATACATATATTAAACAAAAGAACTGAAAATTGATTACATCTTTTGTTTATGAAAAATCAGTAGCACATTATTAATAAAGTATGGCAATATAATCAAATGAACACTTTATCAACTGGAAGTTTATTAATATGCTTTTTGATATTATTGTTGACTAAAAATCGATTAGCAAGCTTTTGATAACGCGATTGAAATAATGAAAATTAGGTGTGCTTTAATTAATAGAAATTTAATTTAGAATTGCTTCCCTTGAATCTTTCATTAATATCAAGTTATAAAGCAACAGTCCTTATTTGTTTGTCTTATTAAAATAAATAAATGGCAGAAGTTACAGATGAAAAATAACCGTGACAACCCTTTAGAAAAGATTTTACGACCCCCTTGGGATCGCGAACCGCAGTTTGGCAATGATTGCTTGGAAAGTCTCCTTGGCTTAAAATAAATAAATGGCAGAAGTTACAAATGAAAAATAACCGTGACAACCCTTTAGAAAACACTTTACGACCCCCCTGGGATCGCGAACCGCCGGTTGGGAATCATTGCTTGAAAAGTTTCCTTGGCGGAAAATTATCTTCGTTCGTGAGATCATTTGTACACCATTGTTTCGCTTGTTGCACCTCAGGTAGAACTGTATCTTGCACATGTTATCCCAATTAATTCTTCTTTCGAATACTCTGATGCGACGCAATGATGAGTATTGCGTCTGAATTCTTTCCTTTTTTAATTAAAGCAACGAGAATCTTTTGCCACGATCCTTGAATTTTGGGTAATTGCATTTTGGAAATCGATAAGCTCGATGATAAAAATGATATTTTTATAAACCTACCCACGATACAAAAGCATTGATACCACGGTGTTAAAATGTTAAAGAAAATTATAATAAACGATATGGGCGTGTATAAAAAATATATTTTGATAGACTGTAGGTGTAATTATATGAACTAAACTGGTTTACAAATGAAAAACAGACCTCAAATTTATAAAAATACTTATAAAATTAATATAACTATTAATGGACTAAAACAAATGGAAAATGTTCCTATTAACAATTAATTAACAATTAACAACACGATGATGATATAACAGCTTGAAGATCGAGCAGATAAACATCATTGAAGATAATGAACAAGACACGATATTTTAAGTACATGATATAAAAATGTTAAACAAAAATTAACGTATCTTAAATAAAATAAAAATAATAATTAAAGTAAGAAGTATTTTTTATTGTTCATTTATGTATTAGTAACTTACCAATTAATCATTCTTACAGTATTTAAAATACTTGAATTATCATTAATAAGTTTATAAACAATGAACGCATTTTTTTTAGAAAAGACAAGAACACGATTCTAATTTTTATTTTTATCTAAAAAATTTACAATTCAATAGGTTCTCGATAATTACTAAAAATTAAAAAGACGATCTTCGAATAAATTTTTCAAAGCATCTAGGATTAATATTTGTGAAAGGAAAGGAATCTTGTAACGTTGCTGCAAAAATTAAGTAAGTCGATTATGAGTTACGAAGGAAATAATTAAAATTATGTGGCGTATGGAGGGACTATTGCTGAGATTTAAAAAGGGAGGCCGAAACGAGTGAGTCGTCTTACACGTTGCTTAAAATGGAAAAATTGAAGCTGGGTTGATTTCGGTGATTCTGTTGGCGGGATTTGAGAGGAGGTCCAAGTAAGTGAGTCCTTGTTTAGAAGGAAAGGATTAAAGCCGGGTCGATTTCGGAGATACCGTTGCTGAAACATTGAATAAGTAAGTCACCTTGCATTTCACTCATTCTAAACGGGAAAATTAAATCTGGCGCCACTGGTTTGCTGAAATCGGAAAGGAAGTCCAAACATGTAAGTCCATACATTGAAAGAGAGACTATAAAAGTTGCATGCTTGTTGGTCCTTTTATTGTCAAAATTAAAAAATCACTGGGTCGATCGGTGTTTTATTCGTTCGAGAGAAAATGATCAAAGTTGTGTGCATTTTGGTGACTTGCCGAGATTATTACGTTTCGATAATTAAAATTTGAGTGAGCTTTGGTGACTGTCGAAAGGAAGTCCAAGTAAGTGAGTCATATTAAATCGTGTGAATTTCTGCAAACAGTTGATGAAATCGAAAGGGACATATGAATAAGTAAGTCGTTTTGTTTGTTCAAAGAGTAATAATTAAAATTGAGTGAACTTTTTTGACTTTGTTGCTGAAAGTTTAAATAAATGAATCAGTTTGTACGTTGTTCGAATGAAAATTAAAGCCGAGTGAATTTTGGAGACTCTGTTGTTGAAATTGAAGTTTAAATCAAGAATGTCGTGTCTTAATTGTTTTGAAAGAAAGATATTCAAGTTGCGTGTATTTTGATGACTCTGTGGTCAAGATTTTATTGAAAGTATTAACAAATAAATTGTCTGGTACCTTAATTTAATAAAAAATATATACGTAGGAGGATATTATAAATAATCGCTACTCTCTTCGATTTTAAGAGTAAGTTACTTTCATCTACTGATATTACTATTAAACACGTATCATAAGGTTTATTATAAACAGTTGTTCTTACGTAGGTGCACATACGATCATATTTCGACTTCACAGGATATTCTTTAAACAATAATTGAATTTTAAAAGACAGCACGCAGTGTTGGATGCAGTTAATGCGGTCATTACAGTAGAAATATTTAATACGAATAATAAATAAACTAATAACTGGGTACAACTGTGGATGGTCAGTCTAAAATTAAAAATGAAAAAGTAATTATTAACTAGTAAAGATTTCTGAATTTAAAATGCAGTATAAAATAAGGAAAATGTCTAAAATGTGTAAGGAAGTAAGTTGAATCTTTTAAACAATTATAAATACAAACTAGAAACCTGTTTTGCACCTTGTAAATATCTAACACTAATTGTTTAGCATAAAATAGAATGAATTTTCCTTTCGACCCTCGGATAATCAGTGACATAGTAGCATGCACGGTGAATGCTGGGTCAAATAGTTAAAATAATACAAAATTTTATTTGTTCGTGTCCTCAAAATAATTATTTTATTAGAATATTTGAAGGTACATATTTATAAATTGGTCCTGAACGATCCAGGATTTACCATTCGAGGGCTAATCCCACCCCTTGAGAATCTTTTGATGTTCCAGGAACAGTAATTCTTTTTTCTAGCGACACGAAGTTGTAATCGAAGCGACCGATTTAGCCGTCATATGTTCAATATTTTTGAAACCATTACGTACTTTTGATGAATTTTTAAAGGGAGGTCATTTTTTATATAATATATAATCATTTTAACGAATATTTAATTAACGCCCAATGAGCAGTAAAATTGTACGATGTTAAGGCAAGACATTAATGAAAATAGTGTATCAAATTTATCAATATGCAAAATAGCAAAGAGATGAAAAGGACGAATCGTGGACAATTTGCTTGGTTATACAAGGTTCGCTAACAAAGTAATTTTAATTACCATTGTCAGTATTATTAATAATTATTCGAATTTATTACTAAGGACATAGAGAAATTCAAGAAAGGAGATGATCATTTATTTATTTTGTTATTAACCGATGTCAAAAGTAAAAATACGTATGTCAAAAATATCTTTCTAACGTATTGCAATTATTAAATTTATTATTGTGAATAAATCAATTTTCAAATTTTTCAATTCCTAAAAGGCAGTAATAAATAATCGGTGATTTGGTCAGTCTAACTACTAATATATTTGTTTTAATTTGTATTACACTCCTTCCAGCATATCAATTAAGTTTAGAAACTTGTAACCCTTTCGCTATTAAAGGAGATTACCAAGGAATAAATTTCCAATCATTTCGAGGGATTAAATATAAAAATACCATGTTGCAAATAAAATTTGACGAATTAATTATCGAATAATAAACGTTTAGTGGCGGAGGTTGCCACAACGAAAGGGTTAACCGCTGTATCCTTAACAAAAAATGTCAAAAACAATGATTATTTTAAAAAAAAGGTATTCTGTCACGAGAAAGGGGTGAAACCATTAAATGCTGTGCGAGCGTATCTGGCGGAGGATTGCCTGCGATTTTCCGTCGATCGCGTGGCCCTCAAAGATTGGTCCCCGATACTCCGTGCCATCGCCGAGAATCGAAGTCTGTCGAAAATTTATATCTATACCCGATGCAAACGGAGAAAAATTCGGGAGAAAATTAACACAGAAGAGAAGCTCGAGAAATTCTGGTAAATCACTGAGCCAAAAACGTGTTAAATAGAAATCTTTGTTTCGTATAAACGGCTACTTGTCGCTAAATCGACGCCGTGTTGCGAGATCATTTGTTCTAGTCACGAGGGCTCGTTGAACGATAAGGTACCTGAACTTAGATCAATTTGTCGGAATTTTAATTAGGAGGTGTGTTTGAATTTGTTGCTTCGTCAAGCTTAAACTTTGTACACCTATTTGCTCGATTCTGATTTCGTAAACCTTTTGTGTAGCATATACGATCAAGGCTCTCTTCTTTAATCTTTTTTATCGTTTCTCTTTTTTGAATGGTATCTGTTGCACGAAACATTTCTGATGAAGCTTTTATGGCCAACACTGGAACGTTTCTGTTTTTTATTTTTTACCTATACTCTATTTAGATCTGAATGTTAGAACTTCAATTCTTGATATTTCATCCCTAACAAGTTTGTGATCTTTTTTATAATGTTTCATTATCGAAGTCCTTTAACGTGTCCGTTTAATATTTTTTTATTATAGTTCGCATAATTGTACAGAATTTCATTGTTAGAATTCTTAAACTTTCTTTCCAATTTTCTATATATACAAGTTTTTGTAAAATTAAATTATTGGGACTCTTTGCTGTCTTTTCGATATTTTTCGTTTAGAAATTTCTGTAAAGTTAAGCTGATAGAGCTTTAAGCCCACCTTTCCAACCTTTCTTATCTAAAATATGTGATTTCATTTCTAATCGACGTGTGTCTAGTCCTAAAGTCCTGTCGTTTGGTCAATATATTAATCAAAATTGTGAATTTGTATAAAACTAAATCGTAGAAGCTTTTATACCTGCTTTTCAATATTTCTGTATCTACAAATTTCTACAAAATTATGTTTCTTAGAGCCCCCTATCCCCTTTTTCAATATTTGTATTATAAATGATAAATGTAAATGTAAATAAATGTAAAGAATTTTCAAACTTTCTTTTTAAATAAAATTTGTAATTTCTATTTCAATTATTATGAAATTAAGTCATTAGAGCTCTCTGCATCGTTTTCAATGTTTCTATTATAATCAATAATTTTGTAAAAAATTGTTGGACCCTTTAGACCCTCTTCTAAACCCTTCTTACATAAATATTTTTTATTTCTATAAAATTAAAATTATTCAGGGCATCTACCTGCTTTTCAATATTTAAATCAATCAATAATTTTGTAAAACATTATCAGTGTCTTTAGACCCCCCCCCCCTTCTAATCTTCCTCATTTAAATCTCCAAATTTCTATAAAATTAAGTTATTTAAATTTTCAATATTCCAATCATGATCTATAAACTTGCACAAAGCTGAATTCAAAACCCTTATACCTACGCTTCTTTCAATCTTTCATTCCAGTTTCAATAAATTATGGATAAATTTGTACAAAATCCAATTATTAGATTCTTTATCTCTAAACTTCTATAAATCTATGCAAAATTCAATCATCCCTCAACTATTTCCTTCCCCTTTACACCCCAACTGCTACACAAAGGTTGCCTTAGCAATTAACCCTACCACCCAATTAACCAAAATTTAATAAAAAAAAAAAATATTGCGCCTTTCGGATACTACTCTCGATAAGTTTAAGCTTGCAGGTCGCTTCGCCTGGACAGAGACTGGAGGGGATGATAAGGGGTTGAACGGACCTCAGAAAGGAACAGAAAGGGGTGCAGGAGAGAATTGTACGGAGACGAAGGACTCGACTGCTAAAAATGACAAAAAAAAGGACCAGATATTAGAGTTTTGATCGAACGTCCAGGCGAGGCGGAAAAAAGGAACGAGGACGTCCAATCCTGTTCACGAGCTTCCTGTTGCGGTGCCTGGTGGATTCGATCGCTGTTTACGCCAAAGTATCCGGGTCCATCACCTCCATCAGCCTGGATGGAATTCCACTGATGCCAAAGTATTTGAACATCCTGTGCTGGGGGCTGAAGAACAACGAGAAGCTGAGGAATCTGTCGTTGGCGAGATGCCGGATCGGTGACGTTGGTTAGTAATTTCATTTTCTCTGACATTCAACGTCCTTCCTTTCTTCGTTCGATCTTGTTCGATTTTATACAGTTCCTTCGAGTTATCAATGATCCGAGGATGATTTCAACTTTCGGTACACTTCTTTTATTTTCTGATTCTGTTATTCAGGCTGCAACTTGCTGCTGGGCTGTCTGAGGAACGTCCCAAATCTGTGCGTTCTGAATCTGTCTTCGTGTCGGCTGACGAGCAGGAGCGCCACATTCTTGTCGTTGTTCTTGAAGAGGAAGAAGGCTGATATGCTGCAGAACGTGTGGGAGCATTCCTCTCCGCGATCCAACGAGGATAATTCTAGTAAGGTGAGAATCATTTATGAAATTCATTGTTATTTTAACGAGAATAACTTTGTTTAGCTGATTGTAAATACATTAATTGGATACAAAGAGCTGAACAAAGCTATGTTTATAATTTTGCTGCAAACAAAATGTTTAAAAATCGCTTATTTTTCAGGTTCATGGTTTGCACACGTTGATCTTAACTAAAAATCCGAAATTTGGTGACAATGGTATCCAACAGTTAATGTTTGTTTTGAAAACCGACGTTTGGCTGAAATGTTTGAACCTGAAGCATTGCGGTCTTACCAAATATGGCGGAGAAGTTATTATTAAACTCTTGCAATCGGATACTTTGATCACACACATGGATGTCACAGAAAATCATATACCTATCAACACCCTTCAAATGATATTCAGGATATTGAAGAGGAAACGGGAGTCTACAGAAAATACGACGTCGAAAAGGAAATGTGGTCTTCATTGGAAACATCCACGAAGCAAGTTTTTAAGAAAAAATGGTAAATTCTCGAAGAGAAATAGAAAGGATTTAACGAATCGATCGGTAAATATTTTATTCGAAATTTGCTAAAATTCTAATTTTCCAAGTTCTTGAATTGAATTTGGGTTCAAGTAAAACCTAATATTTTCCAAAATTCAATTTCAGAAGACCAGCAAACATTCCGTGCGAAGTCATGGATCGAAAATAGTGCGATTCGACAAAAAGAACCAGCAAACAAAAGGGAAGAAGGCTGAATATGAATCGGAAAGGAGGAATAATTTTCAAAGAGACAAGCTGTGCGATTTGGAGTCCCAGTTATTAAGTATCATCGAGTCGAATTGCAAATTGAAAAAGAAATTGTTGAGCAACAAGGAATTGTTGAACGTGGAGACGCAAGAGACAATGAGGATGGAGGATGAGCTTCAGAAAATATCGTCTCGGTTAAGCGACATCAGAAGCAAAGTCGTTATGTTGAATCAGTATTCGTTGAAGACTTCTGAGGAAAGTACGCTGATGAGTAGTCTTCGATACGCCTTCGAAAAGGTGCAAGAATTTTCAAACGCAACAGAAATTGATGCTGAAGACAAAATTATTTTAAACGCTGCTGAAGATTCGTGATTTTATCTGTACAGCTGAGAGGATATAATTAAAACTGGAACGATATATTTTATATAATATTCTTTACATAAGTTGAAGTAGTTTTGGAATTTGTACGAGTTTTAATAAAGAATTTATGAATTCTATACAAATCGAATACAGTTGTTTTATTGAATTTAGCGATAGATTGTAAGGTTCCTGTAAACCCTGTTCCTTTTCTGGATATTTTAGACTTGGATATTTAAAACGAAATGTTTTTTGAAAATAATTGTGGTTTATAATAAATGTTATCCTTATGAATTTTGTAATCGTTTCTATTATAAGAATTTCCAAACACAATTAATGTCCTTAATCCTAGAAATCCTGAGGAAGAATAAACTATAATTTTTTTTATGAAATAATTTGCATAAAATGATATTAATATGGTTTTGTCTTAGAAAATAACTGTATTTAATGATTATAAATAAATGAGTTCGATATTGCAACCATTTTCTCCTTTTTTTACCCCCATTTGCACTTGCGGAGACATAGAACGTTATAATATCTTAAGGTACTTCAAGTATGTTTTTGGGCAAACAAATTTGGTATATTTGCAATGAAAAATTTAACAATTAATAAATAGAATATTTAGTTTACTTGATCTGTAAGAGTATTTATTATTGATAATTAACTTTTATATTTTAAAATCAACAATTTTGTTTCATCTTTATTGTATTTATTTTTAACTTTAAACCAAGAACGCCGCGAAAACAGTTCCGCGTAAGTATTAAAGGTGTTGAAACACAATTATTAATAAGCATTCTAAAACCAAACAAATTCAAGCTAATTTCTTGCTGGTTACCATAAACAGGAAGCTTCTAATCGTACACATTTGTCTCTGGATACCAAAAACTAAGCTTGAAAGGCCAAAATTTGTTAAGTGATTCTTACTTGCAATTTTAATAAAATATTTTGGAATTGACCGCCACAGTGGTACCTGTTATGTCATCTAGTAAAAGAGGGATGAACTAAGACAAGGGTGATGTTAGTAATATGAAGCATCCATTACCAACATCGGGTATATTACTAACAAAGATATGTACCCAACATCGGTATCTTACCTACTTGGCAGCCAAAACCTACCACTGAGTTACACCCCCGAATTTTATATATATATATATATAAGATTATATATAGGATATATATCTTTTTCGACGAAGGGTATATTTCTCACATTAGATAAAAGTAGAATCCAACAAATATCTAAAATTTCACTGATCTTCTCACAGATGGGGCATATACGAATTCTCGATCAATAAATCCCTTGGATAAAGTAGAACAACAACTCACCCCTTTTAAAATATGCTAAAAGATCAGTTTTTTTTATTCGTTTATTGTTATAACTTTTATTTTATATTTACAGTTTAATTTTTATTAATGAGCCATTGCATAAAATACTTGGCTAATCGTTGTTTTTAATCAATTTTCAACCGATTTGTTGGACCTGAGGGTTAACGTTTGAACGAACATTGGACAACTTTGCAAATTTGCTGGCTGACGTTTATGCTAATCGCAGGAATCGGATTCAGGGATTACAATTGTTAATTCGTTAAATGATCCGAAATATTCGACGGAAGAATGGCGGTTTCCGGCGGAACCGCGTTGCTCCCCTGGCGCCCCGGAACTTCGAACTTTTCCTCCGGACTCGTTTTATTCTCGACAACTCTTTTGATCAGAAATTTTTTTCCATTTTCGTTCGCAAAAGTCAAAGTTTAATTACATATCGCTGTAAGTAGTTTTGAGTCCGAATCGATCAAAATCAATCATCAGATTAAAAAACTGCGCAAACTGAACCGAGCGAGTAAACGTAATCCGACAAATTTGCACGCTAAAATAGTCTGTGTAAATTGCACGGCTGTGTGGAACTGGCTAAACATTGTCGCCGTGAATATAATTCCAAATATAACACGAAAAATGCAAGTATTTATAACATAATTTCGTCAAAACAGTGAAGGCGAAAGAAAGAGAAATTATAGCCAAAGTTAATTGTTATTTAAAAATTCTGAAATATTAAAACTTGGAAATTGTTTAATTTAGAAGTTCCAAAATATCAAAACTTCTAAATCAGGACATTTCTGAATCTCAAAACTTCACAGTTTTAAAATTAAAAAATTTTGAAACTTCTAAATGAATTCACTGGACGTACAAAGGGTTAAATTTTGAATAGAATTTTTTAAATTTTTGTGCACCTTCCTTCGGCGTTCTTCTTACAGAAAATGACAAATATTTATGCACGTATATAAACTGTAGAAAAATTGTAATATAACGATTTGTAATAAAAAACTAAACATTCTTGTGAAGAAGAGTTTGTTAAAAATACACGAATCGCAGCATTTGGTGCAGTAACGATTTTCAGACACTATTTTTTTGGCCTAAATCTGCAGAATGGAAAATTAATCTAGGATTACGGTTCCTGGGGTAGCTTTCAGCTCGATACTGTTAAAAAAACAATATCAATTACCAGGTCACACCACGTAGAGGTAGCTACTCTAGTGACCCACCCTAATCGCCAAGCCTCTACCACCCTTCATTACAATTACCTCGTTTACTGAATTTTTATACAATTATTATATTATTAACGTAATAATAACGTAAGAAGAAGAAGAAAACTCAAAATCGATGAAATTTCAAGATAGACACGGTCGATACGGATTAACATTCAAGGGTGTATTTAACTAATAGAATTTGCGTTGTGCCATCACTTACGGTTAATTCAACAGTACTTGATTCCGTTAACCGGCCAGACAGGCAGAGAGTCACAGAGGGCTTCCGGTTACACGCGAAACCACGTCGCATCAAAGGCTGAAACCATGGATATTTGAAATGGTAACGGCCAAGTCCAAACGTTGGCCAGTCTTTTCGTGGTTAAATTCCATCTCACAGAACGTCCGTCGAACCAGCATATCGCCGGCAATTAATTCGTTTTATAGACGTTGCCCGATGTAAACGAAGCTACCCGTTCGAGCGTACGACGTGACCGAAGGAGAACAGAGAGAAAGAAGAAGGCGGAAGGACGGACAAACACGACCCATTTACCGATCGTAAAGAACGCCGAGGCTTTAATGGAAATGCTTGTACTAAAACTTAGAAAGCAATTAATAATAATCGGTTTTCTTCTCTGATAAAGACGATTCCTTGGATCGTTTTTCGACAGGCGATTATCGATTTTCCGGTTTAGGTCATTTGCTGCAATTTCGTGGAAAATTGTTTGAAAATTAATACCTCCCCTGGCACAATAATTTCTAAGACAGCGATTGGTTAATTTTCAGATTATAATTTCAAGTTTCTCAAGGTTCTTTTACTAATTGCTCCACTGGGAAGAATTCAACCTTAAACCCTTGCGCTCGAGTGGTGCCTCTGGGACGAAACGTGTAATTAACTACAATATTAAATATGTGAAATATGAGTAAATAGGTTAGAAGTATTTGTAACCTTCTTCTTTAGTCTTTGAATTTTCGAAGCTTTAATGGATCGTATCCAAATATGCTTCTAGCGCAAAGGGTTAAATTTAACAAAGAAATTAATTGCGAAGAAACTGAAGCCAACAAATTGAATAGGACACTTATACAACAAAGTGCAGTAAATTTTCTACATAATTCAGTCTTCCAGTGAAGAATCGAGATGACTATGCGCCCGTCCACCGTGTCAGTCCCGAAGGCGTTCATTCTTCAAGGGGTTGAAATGCAAACAATTTTTACAAGATTCCCTTCAGAATATAAATGTAACTCCTTGAGGATGGCAAGAGGGATTCCATTAAACGTCATCCACCGGTTCACGGCAAAATGTTCTCGCGGGATTATGCAAGATTCTCGGAAGGATCAAAACCGATCGGTCCGGGAACGGGCCACGAACGCAATAAACGGGGGAATATTCTATTCGACGGCGAAAGGTATTGCACGGCCAGAGGAAATTTCATTTTTCACGACCGCCGGTTAATATAACGTAATTGATTAAGTCGAGTTCCCGCTTCGATTACGCGCCGCACGGACTTCAAGGTATTCATAGTCGGTGAATTCCGCGCCGCTGCGAAATATTCTCTCGTCCTGTTTATTCTCAATTTACCATGCCGAGGTGGAAACGGTGGCACGAGTTTATCGTGCAATTTTCTATTCCTTCTCCTTTTTTTTCCTTCCTCCGCGACCCCTCCCTCTATCATCCTCGTCCCTGATTCCCGTCTTTTGCCACGTTCGTCCTTCTTTCGCGCATCCTTCGCAGCCATCCGTTCGTCACCCTCCATTATTTACTACTTCGAAACGTCGAAGACGCTTCTTTCCGCTTCACTGTGCCCGAAAAATTTCATCCCCTTCAATCTTGTCTCCCTCCCCCACCCACCCCTTCAGCCTGCATCACCCAGCCGGCTTCTTTTGTTCATAAGCGCCACGGAAAAATGCACGGGGACCGGTCGAAGCGAAACTTTCTTCTTCGCGATCGTTCATTATCCGAGGAACGAACTACTCTCTCCACCGTCTGTTTTTGGATTCGCGAAAACTTGACTCGCTTTTCGTTTAGATGATGAAGTTAAAAAGATCCGGAAAGTCTGAAACGCTGGAAAAATGTTAACAGTTTGGTTGCAAGTTTGTTTTCAGAGAGAAGGAAACTTCGCACTTTGTTTCCTATTTTTTTTCTGTTGTCGACCCGAACTTAAATAACGAAACACGTTCGAATGGTATCGGTGTTAAAATAATAATTTGCAAATTGATTGTGATTTTAATAATTCATACTTTAATTACAATTTTCGTACATTATTGAAGGCGATACGATAAATGCATGCATAAAGGTGTTTAAACGCGTTGTAAATTCATCGAGTATGATATTTTATTAAAAATGTATGAATTCATTTAATGTCAATGCGTTATAACCATCGCGCGGCGTTATTGACGTTTCGAAAAATGAATGATCGAAAGAAGTACTGTAAAAAATTGTCTCGGCGCAAATTTATTTTGTACTCGAATCGAACATAAATTCATCATATTTCTTAGCTCGACGGTCCACCGTTCGTGAAACGTCAATTACATATTTCAGCAGGGCCGTAGAAAATTATGCGTTTCCCCGTACCTCCGTGAGATCATTCAAGTTTAAAGATTTTAATATAAGTTTTAGAAAGGGATGGATGACAGTGCTCGAAGAAAGCTCGCTGAAAATCCCGGCACGTCAGCCCGGCCGTACTCGACGCATTAGGTTACTCGAAAACGGTGGGACCAGAGGGGCAAGGGGATGCGACGGCTTTGTCGCAACGCGGGCTCACATGTCGAACTTATGAAAATTAATAAGAAAAATTGCCCATAAATTCGAAGTCTCGTTCGCGAGGCAGCTCGGCAAGCCGCATCTTGGCTTGGCAATAAAATTAGAATTATGTTGTCGTCCCCCCCCCTTCGCCACCCCTTGTACGACGCTGGTTCGACGTAAAGAGGCAGACAGTGCATGCCAGAAGAGGGGTAAGAGCAGCTAGCGTTTGTTCGCGGGGCTGGAATGTGTCTTCCGGTTCCTAACATATGAGTTACCCCGCCAAGATTACATCCATGTCTTACGCGAAGCAACCCCCGCGTCAAAACCTATGGTTATTAAATTCTACACCTCCTACGCGAGCATCCACCCCCTCCTCTCGTATCTTAAGATCCGACGTGCTTTCAGGGTGCTCGATTTTCTTCCCAAAGTTGACTTATCGTCCAGGCATCTCGTTGAAGAACGAGCGCAGAAAACGATGGCGGTTTCGCCGTTGGGCTTTAAAGCGTTTCCGTGAATCTTTTAAGGGGTTGCGAGTGTTTGCTCTTGAAGAGGACCGTTACACGGTCCGTCGCGATGCCGGAATTGCGTTTAGCGACTCGTTAGAGGACCGTCGAAGTTGAAGAACATCCGCGATGAAGCGATTCATAATTACTGAGGGCAGTGGTAAAAAAAATATATGTACAACGGGCGCTTTCGTTTTCCTCTTCGAGTCGCGTTCTTTCGGTAAAAGCGGGACGTTCGAGCTTGTGCACTGTCAAGGGCTGAATTTATTCTCGATGAAAAAATTTTAGCTATATTTTTATTGTTGATGAAACGTTGTTTTATAATTTATGAACTGATATGTGGAAGAACCGAAGGATATTTTTCTATAATTTCACTTCGTGTACCTACATGTGCAATCTTCTTTTTTTATGTTTTACGTTATTTTTTAATAATATCTTGTAGATATTGCTAATAAAAAAATGTATTTTTCAAATTTATTTTTCGTATGTATACGCTTAAAGCACAGCGACGAGGAGCAGCGTGTAAATCGGTTGTAACGACTCGTGTTTCGACGTCGGTGTCGTTTTTGTCAATTCCGTTCCCCTCCGTTCCGTCAACCGAAACGTCATTCCGGACGGGAATCATGTGCAATGGCGGTCTCGATGACAAAAATACGTGTACGTCGGCTTATGCGGTCTAGTGTCGTGTATCAGCTGACCACAGACATCCTGCCGGTACGCGTACATATAATGATAACAGTGGTCGGATCTGTTCGAGCATCGAATCGTTGACGGGCTGCCAATTGTGAAACGGCAATTTAGCCGTGAAACGCGAGGGGGGGACAGACGAGCTCGCGGTCGTTCCTGGCCACAGATCCTACCCCCTCCGAATTTCTCTTCGGTCACTTAACCCCCGAGGCACGATGACAGAAACAGCGAACCAAAAAAAAAAAAGCGAAAAACAATACAAAAAAACATCAAAATATCTGTGTCAACGCTCGTGTCCCGATCGAAGCGAAAGGACCTTTATATTTGACGTTTCAATCGTATTTCACCGACGGTTTCGTTTCACTCCGTTCCCGTTGTTCCTTCTGCCGTTCGCTTTGAGCACTCTCGTGGATCAACATCGGTTCAGGGAATTTTTTAGCTTTGATTTTCGGATCACTCCTGGCTGGCAGTTTTTGGGACACTTGAACGGGTTACGCGGCGTGTACCCTTATTTTCGGGAATTAATTATGTCGAGCAGAATTAGCGGCTCGTTGTACAGTAACTTTGTTCGATGCTTCAGAATGTTCTACAATTTCGAAATTGAAATTGGAGAGTAACATTGGAAACGTTTACTCAGCCATTTTCATCAAATTTGAATGCCTCGAAGATTTAAGTAAATTTCAGGGGGATGATAAATGACAATTCGGTACCAATTTATTTAGACCTGTATTTATGAAAGAGTGATCATCAAAATTTAATAAATAACAATTTTTTATGAAAGTAGACATTATTGATAGTCGAATAGTATCCAGAGCAATAGATTTCATAATTCAGTTCTCCATTTACCCAATTTTCACTAAATTCGTTTTCAAAGTGAACATAAGTTGGCAATTTGAAAAAATTCATGCATCCAAGGGTTAGAGCATCCAAAGCTGAGAACGATTCTTCGCCGATGGCCGGGTGGGTCATTTAGAAAACGGTGTGCAGTGATCGTAAAGCATACAGACGATGTTATTGAGACGTTTCGGTCCCGATGGAACATCCGCGATCTTCATCGTCCAAGGAGATCCCTTTGAACGAGGATACGGCTGGATTATAAGGTTGCTGGACCTCCGGTAAAAGACGGCGGGCAGCCAACCGTCTTAACAGAGAACGATCAGGGATAAAGAGGGAGGACTTTAAGGAGCTTTCCTTGATGACAATGTAGACGCTTCGGGAACGGGAACGAAACCGAGCCGGGGAGGAAACGTTAGTTTCGTTTTCCTTCCTTCTCTGTATTAATAATCAACAAAGTCTGAAGTTATCATGCCGCTTCCATCGGCCAATGACCTCTGCAGGCCAACATTCCCCGGATACTTGCTCTCATTTCCTGTCTCTTGGATTATCGTTCGCCATGAATTTCTGACTGCGAATGAAATTAACGGATGTCGAGAAGAATCCTGCGAGTCGCAATGAATGTTTTACTATAAGTAACATCGTAAAATGATGAAATAACGGGGAGCAACTTCTTTCGACCCTTCTCGCGGAAAAATGTTGATTGAAGATAAGTAAAAATCAAATTTTATTTGAAAACGAAAACGAACAAATTTATTTACATTACACTAATTACTCTATTATATTAGTTTGCAATTAAATTCTCATCCTGAAGTCATTTGAAAAATTTTAATTTGAAAATTGAACAAATCAAGGATTTAAAATGCATCGAACGACGTCGTTCCAAGAACTACTTCTACCGTTCCAATTTGGCAACCCCCGCAAAGAGAATACACGGTGGGGTAGTAATGATCACGCGTAACAAAGGAGGACTGTTGATATCGTTCCGCGATGAAAAGAGGCGGCGCCAGTGGCTACATCGACGATGATAATGAAGCTTCCGTCGTCGGTCGAGCGATAAGGCGATTTACACGCGTAATATTCGCGCGTCGGGGTGGCGTTCATTAGGGACCAAAAGCTCTTTCTTCTCGTTTGCACACGCGAGCCTAGCCTTAAAGGGGGTGAGTAGGTTTCTGGAATAAAAAACCGTTGAAATTGGTTACAGACGGAACGGGAAGCAAATAAAAAAGATAGGTGCAGCGGCATGAACGAAAAAAAAAAAAGAAAAATTGTTCGTTCACGATCGTTTGCACACATACGAGAGAGGGAAGAGGGGAGGGTATATCAGCGTGAAAGTGTCACGATTACGGGGAATCACCTTTGTCTACGTATCGCGTTACCCGCGCCAGCTAAAAGCAGGATATTTGACGACGATTCCCTTTGAAGCGTTTGTTCGCGATATTTAATAAATTCGTCGTATAATTAACGGCAACCTGGTCCGTTTGAAACGCTATCCTATACCGTGCCGAAGCCGGGGGTATTCGAGTCAAAGAATTGATGGACAACGATGAATTTCTTCAGGGTTCTTGTTATACAGTCGATTTTTCATTATTTACCCTTAACCCGTTTGGTAGTTACAGTGTTAATTACTGCTTATCGTTAATTATTTTTCACGAATAAATCTCAAGTGAAGAAAAATGTACAAGTCACTGTGATCCTCGGTTCAAAAGATAGCGACAAGTTCAGGCGCACCCCAAGCAGTGCACGAAGGTAAAAAAGGAAGACGGAGGGAAGGAAGAAGGCGAGAACTCGAGTATCAGGATCGCGGATAAAAGGGTAATGGTAATCTCCGTGGGCCAACGATTACCCGGGCGGAAGCGTGTAGGGGTTGTAACGAGGCGACAGGCGACGTAGCCACGAAGAAAGGGGATGAATCTTCGAAACGCACGTGCCACGGATTGCGAGGGTCGACTTAGCGGGTCCGAAGAGCTCGCTGGAAAGCTTGCCGTGTGCAAAAACCGTCGCGGGAACACGTGCTTCGTCCTTTTCGGTTAGCTCGTCGGAGGGGACAGAGGGAGGGACGGTAACGGGGTGAAGGTTGAACGAGAAGCTTTTGCTTAATGGCATGGATCACACACCGCAGATCACTGGATTTCTAGACCGGATCTTGCCTCTCTTTTCCGTGTAAGCTCCTTCCGATGGTTTCGTTCGTGTCTAGCACGCGGCCGCCGTCGTACGGATCCCTCGATACCGACAATCCTGACATCCCCCCTCCCGGCGACGATTTGAATAATCATTATATGCGCGGTCGTACCTGGCAAACGAATCCGTTGCCGGGAATCGTGCGGCCCCTTTTCCTCCAGGATTCGAGCCAGGCGGAAAGCACCAGGCGAGAAAGACGATGCCGCGAAGGTGGACGTCGGACAGGAGTCCCTAGGGATTACGGGGTAATTGCGCGGACGTGATGGGGTATAATTGATATTTTCTGATCGATTCAAGATTGCGGTAAACGGGAGGAAATCTCGAATTATCGATGACAAACATTCGTTCAGACGATGGAGAATTTTGTCGAGCGCGAGACTGCTTATATTAATTTCGAAAATATTTGTATATTCGTGGTTTAATTGGAATTAATTATTAAAATAAAAGTATGATTTTTGATTCAAACGATTCGACATTGCAATAACCATGAAATTGACTTTTATTCGCGCAATATCACCGTCGCCTTGTAATAAGGCCGAAATAATTGACGATAGCCCGAAGGGCGCAGGGACATCGCCAGGTAGGACGCACCTTAATTGAATCTCGTTTTGAGTGGCCAACGCACAGGTAAATCTCGTTGGGTCCTCGCAGGACGGTCTGCTTTTTTGTTATTCATGGCGAACGTTTTCGGGGATAGGCGGCCGGTTCCGACCTAATCCCGTTCAAATTTCCGGCCCCGGGGCGCCTAAAGGAATTAGCATTCGATCTCGTCGACGCACGGGTAGCGTCTCATGGGAACCGGCGCCCGTCGGAAAATTCCTATCGCTTCACCTTCCCCACTGCTCTTCGTTTCGTTGTCTTCTGTGACTGATACATACGTTGAACTTGATTAAAATAAAATGAAATATACGATAGCAGAGACATTTGTGGCAGACGAAAGTTGACAATGGCCAACAGTGTTCTTGCCATGGGTACTTGGAATTTCGATTTTTCGAAACGAGTAATCACCAAAACCCTGTTTAAACGTATTCCATCTTCTGGTTCGACTTTTCACCCTGACTTCTGCTGTTATTCTTTCAGCCGGCGTAGCCCGGTTATTAACTCGACTGGCAACAATAATTTTCACCGGCCATCTACGCTCTTAACCGGGTTCAAGCCATTTCTCGTGGCCGTCATTCTTTCAGCACGGCGGTAAGTTTAATTTCGTCCATTAGTTTGGAACCGTGGCTTGACAGCTCCTGGAATCGGCTACGTGTTGGCGTGATTCAACGGCATAATCCGCGAATCGAAAGGAGGCGGTTGGCCCCCGTGCGTAATGGCGAAGATAATGACACGGTCCGTGGGGTTGCCGTTATGTAATAACGTTGCCCTATCAAGCATCGATTAGGCCCCTTAAAGCACCGGCAATCGCGCATCGCTAGGTCACTCGACAGCCGGTCATTAGACGAATTACTCGAATCTCGGCAGTGGCTGGAATCCGCAGGCCTTCTTTGCCAGACGGGCTCGAAATACCCGAAGGTATTAACCCTTTCGTTGGCGAACCTCATATACCAATTCTTTTTATTAGAAACTGGAATAAGATTTATACGTAATTTACATATTTGAATTTTTAATAACCAATTAATTAAAGATATGCTTGATTAAATATTTTTTTATTCAATGAAGAGATGCGAATCACCCTTATCGAGGCCGGCGCAACCTTTAACCCGGCCAGGAAGCACGGTTCTTGTTTCTTATTAATCGATGTGGATAAAATCGCAAGGCACGCGCGTGTTATCGTATCGATTTTCCTCATCGAGCGTGAATTAAACCCGGTGACGCACCTGTGTTCTGTATTCCCTGTACAGAGTGGTTGCTAAATATTTCAATAGTATCGCGCTGCCTCCGACTACGTACTTACCGGTCCATGGATTACAGGAACTTCCGTTTCATGGAAACGTATCATTAGAGGGAGAATTCTGAAGTTATGTCTTGCTGATAGGTGATGGATTATAGAAAAAAAGAATATATTTTTTAAGAAACCACGTGTTGTTTCCGTTAAAAATATTTTACTGTATTTTAATTCAATATCAATCCCTTGCACTCGATTGAAATTTTCAAGTTTATTTTCCCAAAGGATGAAGCTTCTACAAAAATTTGTTTGTTTATTCCATCATTTTCAGTCGTTTTGAATTGTGAAATCTTTGTTTCGCATCAAGTTCGCGAAAGGACTTGTTCATATTTCCCCTCTTCAGGAATGCTCCAGCCCAGACGACGACGACACACGAAAGGTAAAAACACGACGTTGAATTAGCATCGACGTTAATCGTAGCAGAAGCAATCATTAAGAACGTGAATTAGCAATTATTATCGCGGCAATAAAGTCGTGGTTCGCGCAGGGTAAAGCAATCAGTCGGTACTTTGAGACGTGATGTATTCGTGGTGCCACCGCGTTGCCTCGGTGTATATTTCATTTTCCAACGTTTTTTCTTTTCCCTCTTTTTTTTTTATTGCCCACGATGATATCCGAGGATAGACATTCGTGTTCAGCCTGTATTAATGTAAATGAGTTATGGACGCCCATTCGGTGTACGTAGCGGGCAGCAGGCGTGCAGATCAACAGAAAGATACAGAACGAAACTGCCTTCGTAATTCGTTTTCGTTGGCCGATGTGCACCGGCTGCTTAAACGTCCCTACGTCTTCCGGTTCTCGTGTCTTACGGTATTTTTTATTGCGGTCGTTCAACCCTGCAAATTGTGCCGCGTATCTTTGGTGTATTACTCAAAAGAAATGATCAAGCGGACGTACCATAGCAAAACAATCAAGGATCCATTGATGACAGAAGTTGCAGCTGCTCGGATTTTAATTTTTCTTTCGTCGCGTGGGTTGTGGAACTTCTAGTATTTTTAGAAAAATCACATTTTTTGTAAGTCAAATAAATGTAAATTGCTTTCTTCTGATTACTTTCTTCTGCAATTAAATTTTTTTGGTCGAAACGATTGGAATTTTACGATTGCTGTACAACAGGAAATTAAGGAAGCTTCCTCGGCTGGTAGGAAATGTCGTTTTGAAAAAAAAAACAAAAATACAGGATGAAAGCTGCACCCTTTAACAATATGTATCTAAAATAGTGGCGAGGCGAAAGTTGAAAAAATCCAAACGACAAAAAATAGGAAACCGAACGAAACAAAACGGAAGTAGAAAGGAGGAGACGTACAAAAGTGCAACAATGCCCTGTGCCAGTGTATATTAACACGAGAAGTATGTGCTCGTCGAGGTGCATACGTAGCACGCAACCGGCGAGGGTTCGCAGATTGAAAAGGGAGAGGAGGGGAATGAAAGCAGCAGGGGAATTCGAAAGAGCCACGGGGTTGCGAGTTATGAATTAACTGTCACCGTTTCTCTGATTTGTGATGCTTCTCCCTCGTCTCGTGTCTTTCTTCCTCGTTATTTCCATCTTTCTTTCTTTTTTTCTCTTTCTATGCTTTCTCTCTCACTCTCTCTCTCTCTTTCCTGTACCTCCATGCACCCTGTCTTTCGCTCGACTCGATTTGCCTTCGTTTGATTGATTGAGTACGATCGAGCTCGATTTCAACCGGCAGTTCCTCTTCCTTTCTCGACGTTCTCGTCTCATTTCTGTTCGCGCAATGGGACTAATAACACCGTTAACGTTCTTCTAGCTTCCGCTCCTATTTTCTCTCCCTTCTCGTCCGCTTCATCGAGCGATAATAATGCCTCATAGGTATTGATTCAGGGGTGAAAGTACAGGAATCAAACGTTTGACGCGTTTGTTAAATGAAACGGGGTAATTCAACTCGGTGCACCTTTATATTTTAAATTGCAACAAATTGTGAATTATACAACGCTATTCGTGGTACAAATTTTTCATTTAAATTCCAAATTTAATTTTAGTGTATTCTTGTTTCAAATATTACAAACCTGACTTATATTCTTATTACAATTGGATTTTAAGTGTAATTACACACCTGTGCAAAAAATGATATGGCAAACTTAATTTTTTCACCACTTGTCGAAACAAAGCACCGTTCCGGTACCGAACGTGTTAATTGCCGATTACAATCGAAAACTTCCTCGTTGCATTCCGGATCGTGCTTCGGAACGGATAACGAGGACGGATAAGACGAAACGATGAACGGCGGCAAGTTTCCGACCTTATTCGTAAATTTATCAGGCTGGCAACGACGTAACCGTCTCGTCCAGCGCCTACGGTGTCAGCCCGCCAGAGACGTCGATGTTTCGTTTCCCCGGCGTTAATTAGTTTAGTTAATTATCGCGAAAGTTTTAAAGCTGTCGCACAGCACGGTCGTGCAGCCGGGTTGTCGTGGAAGCGTCGCGGCGGCCATCGGATCGCCATAAAATCCCTCCAGCTCGTGGAGTTCGCCGGAAGCCGGAAGTTTCGGGGTTCGATCGCAGTCGTCAACGTTGCAATTACGATTCCGTCGATCCCCGCCGCGGAATTTCAACGACGCGAATAGAGAACCCTGGTTTAATGGCCCCCGATATATGTGGCGGAACGATTCTTTAGCGTTTGCACCGGTTCTAAAGATCTGCCCGTAGCACGTAACCAGACAATATAGTGTATATAGTGACTAAACGGCGCATTAAACCGGAAGCTTTAAGCTTCGTTCAACGGAGAAATGTTTTACAGGCCAGATATTGAATTCTCCATTATTCTATCGTTATTTATAATACCGTGACAAAGGATGCCGGGTGTTGTACACATTTAAATTGAAAACGTACTCGATACAGAAATACAAAGAGTTGAAACGAATATTTCGGGTTGATTAAATAATTGATCCATCAATTCATTCTTACTTTTGATAATTGAAATGATTAAACTTCCTGTCATTGATTCTCCGTGTGTATTATTTTCTTTCTTGCAGTTATTAAAATAGCTTAATCTGCCGGATTTGATCATTTTTTTCATTTTGAGTCCAACAGAGATAGATAACGTTCCAGGAAGCAAGAGTCAGGTTATAGAATTTTTATTTGTGGATTATAAATTGTGTTAATAGGTCTTATATGTCTGACAAACTAATTAATAATTCTATATAAAAGGCTAATAATTATTCTTGTCCTCTTGGGGGCGACTTATTAATGTCAAAGTTCAAACGGTGAGTGTAAAGACAGAATGATCGAGGTCAAAAGTGTTCACCGCGTCGTTGAACGTTAACTTCGTGGTAAGCGGTTCTATAGAGTGAGGTATCTTTGAGGTAATCCAATACAATTTGCCCCGTAACCCCGCAGAGTCGACCTGAAAGGGGATAAGGACTACTCTATGACCGGTGACGATTATCGACGTGGTTTAATAATTAATTTCGTAACGACGTCGTTAAAGCTCCCCTTTCCACGGTAATCCTTAAAGACCAGTTTAATCTCGGGATCCCTTTTGAAGTTCCTTTAAATACCGCCACTTTCGTGATTTTTTTCCTCTCTCTTTTTTTCCTGGCATAAAGTTGCTTGACTTTTGACAGAACAAAGAAGAAGAAACAGCTTTAATGAGCACTGTGTGCTTTCATCAAATTGCACCATTGACGGATCATGATCCATCGGCATTTGATGGTGAAATTTGTAATTTCTCAAATTTCAATTACTTTATCTCCTAATTTAAACATTTCACTTGTGACGTTGTGAAATTGATCTTCATGTTGTTAATAAGGTGATTGGGTAATCATTTCAATGTTTTGATTTAAACATTTGTTACGCTCCTGTAATTAGACAGATTTCACTGTTTGCGAAATTTCAAAATTTACTGCATTTTAAAAGATCTGTTACAGATATCCACGACAGCCAACGTTCCAATCAAAAAACCACTTACGTGGCAGCGAACGTGCTAACTGTTCGAGCTAAAAACCAAACAACGTTGTTCCGAAAATACGTTTAACCCCCTCGACGTCTTCACGCCCCCGAGTTATTTGTTTCTTTCCTTGTACAGTTCTCCGTTCTGTTCATCCTTCAATTCGGCTTTCCCGTTTTCTCACGTATATCAAGCTCCCCGGCTAATTCCCTTTTCCGCGCGGCGATCTGTCGGGAAAGCGAACGGAACGGTGGCGGAAAACAACGGGGTCTCGACGGTGAACCGGAAATCGATGCTCATTCGCAGACACGTGTCACGCAAAGGGAACGACGTCGTTCCGCGCTCGCCGAACTTCACCCCCCGGCCCCGGTTTTACAGGCCACGTTGGAAAGAGAGGCGAGCGCGCACCACGGCTACCAACTCCCCGAAGGAGTCAAAACGTGGGTTTTGCCAACACGAATGGAAGGGGGGGGGGGGGAGCGGTTGGAGAAGGATAGGCAGGGGAAATAATGCGGGTGGTGCCAGAGAGTGGTGTGCCCGACAAAATTACAATTTGGGGGATGTAATTCCACGCCGGAGAAATGGCCTGCACATACCGAGGGTGTGAGGCGGGGGAGGGGAGTGGATGGGTGGCATACGATGGGTGGTTAAACATAGGGGAACGAGTCGGTGGAAAGCCATAGGTGGGCGAGGAATGAGAGGAGAAGGGGGCACCGGGAACGGAGGTGGGAGAGATTTATCAACAGCTCGTTCCGCACTAACTAGACGCCGGAAACTCGAAAGATATTGCATCAGCGAGGTGATGATAGCGCCACGACGACTGGCATTAAATTGCATCCGGTCGTTGCAGGAATTTAGCCGCCATTACGGGGCCCCCCCAACCCTCTCGATCCTTCTTTCAAGCATCCTTCGCTATAACTGCACCCTTCGTAGGTCTTTAGCTTTCACCTGGCTCTTCTGTGTCACCCTAGACAATGTTTCGTTCGTACGAATTCGTGTAATACGAATACCGTATTAAATTGACAACTATTAAGATCATAATTTTCAATTAAGGTAAAGTTTCACGGTGTGGTGTAGGTCACAAATCCTGATAATCTCGACAGTTGAGAAAGGAGCTGCAAGATCGCAAGGGTTATTTTTTTATCAGCTTTTCCTTGGTTTCCTCCGGATAGAACGATTGATTCTGTCTACTCCGTTGCAAAGTGCCGGATGGTTCTGTGTCGAATCGGTCCAGAACACACTGCCGCCGTTTCTGTCCACAGAGAAGAGGCTCCACTTTCACAGGAACATAGGTAGAATCGTGAATTTTCGATTAGCCCATCGACTCCTTGAATGTTTGAGGGAAGAGGAACGTTTGCGAAACGCCGCAACCTGACCCGTGTCCGTTCGATACCGGAGGGTTCGTTAATATTTTACACCGAGGGTCGCGTCTCGCCGGCTGGAGTTTGGCGACTTTGAGGTGAAACGGACAAAACATCGACGACACACAGGGAGACATGCACGGTAGTAAATTCGTTCACGCGTCGATCCTCTCTGTCCGCTTGATTAAAACCGTCCGCGGCAGGTCGCACGTGAAATTTGCATCGGCTTAGCGAATCGTTACGAGCCGCGTGGAAACGCAACGGGACGCCTTTCGACAACGAAACGTACGGATCCCTGTGAATCTTTCATCGTGTCCCATTTTCCCAACAGTGTCCCGGAAAATATAAAAAGAAAGTTCCCCAGTTTTAGAAAGGCTAAGTATTGTAAAGATTTCCTAGAGCGTCAGCAAATAATAAGATAAGAGTTGTAATCAAAGTGATTTTAAGAAACATAACAATTTAATACCGTAAAGGAACTTGAATAAAGTAAATTTATTGAATACTGTATTATTTCGACGAGTTGAAGAAACAAGAAGAAGAAAGGGAAACGAGGAAGCGAATTGAAACGTCAAGACGAATTGCTCGTCGCAGGCTCTTCTCTCTGTTCCATCGAGTACGGATAATATTATTTTTGTCCTTGTACACCTGCTCGAAATCGAATTCGAAGGGCCGTGACAGAGGTAGCAGGAAGGAAGGCTGACGCGGTTCCTGATGATGTCACGAGAAAAGGCAAAGTAATTTATCCATTTGCCGAGTCTGATCGGAGAGTAAGAGAGCTCTCCAAGGCGAGAGTGTTTCAACCTTCGATCTCGAGACAATCCCTTCTTCTCGAACGAACACCCTCCCTTGGCCCCCCATTGCCTACCCTAGGCACAATCTCCTTACCTTACAAACGTTTGTTCGATCCTGCTCCCCTTCCCATCGTGCCGAGCAACTACCTGTTATAGCGGTCCCGTAATTTGCATTTACACTTTAAACAAACACGCCAGCCAATGACGACGTTATCGTGGTCTCTGAGAACGTTCATCGAGTTACCTCACACCTACGTACTCTCTCGGCTTCAAAGCGAGTTCCCTTTTGTTTCCGCTTCTGTCCCGTTTCTCACGACACATCGATTACCCCGAGTAATTCGTGCAATTATTCTTTCGCGATACACGCGAAAAATCTTGTACAATTTTTCGCGCTTTCGTTTCGAAATCGCATGAAACGTTTATTGCGCGGCGAAAAAGCGAGCAGAGAAAATGGAAAATTCATAAAAACATCCAATTCTATTGCTATTGATGCCGTCATAATAAATATCTGCTGACACGCGCTCATTCTTCCATAAAATATACAACTGTGCGCTTGTTCGATACTGCGAAATGACATATTTTTCTTTATACGAATTTAATATTCTGCCTCGTTTTAGTGTGTCAGAACGAATCAAAATTCTACATATTGTGCCCGAAATTGTACCGGTTCACTGACCGCATGAAATTGATGAAAAATGTACGATGTAAGTTCAACAATTAATGTTGTTTCATTCACTAATCTGAATTATAAATTTCATATTAAATGAGGATAAAAACACAAAACTTACGATGTCCCAAAATATAAAAAAAGTATGAAACTTTATACAGTATATAACTCAGAAGGTAGAGAAAAGCGTGCAGTTAATAATGCATTTTGTTGCAACGCGATATCTCAATTAGTTCTTAAGTTATAGGGTTTCAAAGTGTGTATAGCGCTCGGTGTGTGATAAAAGTTATGAATGGTCGCCGTGACCTACATTTTTTCCAGGAAGTGCGTACGCACTGTGGTGTAGTAAAAGGGTTAAACGTAAACATTGACCACGTGACCGCTACGCTAGACACTCGCTGTCTGAAAATTACCTTTGTCTTCCAACGACGATATCTCAGGAACAGATAAAGATATCGGTATGAAATAAACGCCAAATTAAAAAGGAAGGTTTCTACTTTCTTACAAACCTAACCTTATACCAAAATTCCAAATGGTACTTTATTGGTAGCTGTGCAAACTTGTTGTAATTTTAATATGGGTTTCTTATGTATTTTAACATGTATTCTGACTTGTAATCGCTTCCATCGACAAAATATGATTAATTTATTGATTTGTAAGATAGTTGTTGATATAATTAATAAGGTAACTGAGTTTTGCTAAGGTCGGTACAGTCGTAAATCACTCGTGCACCTTAGTTTACCGAGTGAACCAATTCGATATTCCATATTTCCTCGAAAGGCATCTTGGCCGGTGTGTCTGGTACAGTGGCCACAATCTTCTCTGTAACCGACCCTTCGCCTACCCGTTACATTCCCTTTACGACCCTGATAAATTCGTATAATGGGCAACGGGCCAACGGGACATCCGTGGCACCGGTGGATTTTCAACGTACACTCGGCTGGATCCACCGGGCAAAACTAATTACGGTGTTATCGGTGGTCGTCGAACGAGTGTACCTCTTCGCGAGCCGGCTCCCGAAAATCGACTACTAATTATAGAGGGACGCGTGCACGTGCACGGAAGCGGCGTCCCGGATGACGTGGCGGGACGTGGCGCCAGGTTTCGTCGTGGCGCGGCTGCCGCTAATTCGTATTTAAAGCTTTATCAGCCGCGTGCGACAATTTCACGCTTCGCAGAATCCATCTGACAAGTTGCACGGCTACCAACAGTCCCATCCCCTTCATGGTAAACGGGTGGTCCTGAGAGGACGACGTCTTAAGGTCAATGTATACTAAACCGTACCCAAATTTTGCTACCCTCGTCCCTCAACTATTCGATAGATATTAGACGAAAACATTAGGCCATTAAGTAGACAATTTTGTCGAACGAAAGTCATTTTCTTGCACATTTTTCTAAACACTTTTGTTATTCCAACGGTAGTTTGTCTGTGCGGTAATTGATATTACGTTACCTTGTCTAGTATAAATGGACTCGTAGCAAGAGCGAACGGGCAGAAAACTACGAGCGTGTCGCATCTCAGTCGAGCATCTCGCAAGTAATTTAACTGGCGAGGCGCCCGGTAATAGTCCCCGGGACTATATAAACAAAGCTGCCGGTTAATTAATCAATCTCGAGTCGTAGCACGGTAATGGCCCTCTGAATAGATTCCAGATTAATTATCCGACCTGTTTCTTTGAGAAGACGCCGCCTCCTTCTCGCCTGTCCACGCTGCTCCGAGGAAATCTTGTCGCGTCTAATCGTTGTTCGCGAAACAAGACGGGGCAGAGAATTTTTGAAA
The DNA here is from genome assembly GCA_022405125.1 of Anthidium xuezhongi. NCBI lineage: Eukaryota > Metazoa > Arthropoda > Insecta > Hymenoptera > Megachilidae > Anthidium > Anthidium xuezhongi. The sequence goes on from CM039637.1 coordinate 9,229,638, forward strand.
CTTTCATCGCGCTGAAACGTCGGAACTTCGTTCCGAGGGTTGAACGATTTTATTTTTCATACGGGGACCGGGGGTATCTGGAACGTTAACAACCCCGCCAGGAGCGGTTGAAATTATTTGCACGAGTTTTTAATTGGTTGGCTAATTAACGCGTTGAGCGTTGCGGCGATTGTCGCAAAACCCGAAAGAAGAACAATAAAACGAAGAGACAATTCCTATCCACAAATAAGTTTGTAACCAACCACCACCATTTGCACGCAAATTAAAGTTTATCTTCAATTTTAATTTGTCATTTTTGAGGTCATAGATTTTTAATCAAAGGTAGAAAATAATAGAAATTACCCACTATCGTGCGAAATTTGCACGTTTCCACGATGCCATTCAGCGCGTTAATTAAGACGAACATTTCTCTGCAGGAACACAATTTACGCAAAGAAACAATTCAGACGGTATGACGTGTAAAAGAAAAGAAGAAACTCGTTACAGGGCTTGTGTAAGGGGTCCGATGAAATTTACCGAACCGTCGGTCGGAGAGGGTTTTCAACCGGTGTACCAGGATACTCCTCGTCTTAGGGTAATGTAAAGGGATCTAAGAGGCATTTTTCACTCGACCAGTATTTTCTTTTCTTTGCTTCTTCCTTTTTTTTTTCTTCTCTTTCACTTGGTCGCTGCTAATTCACACCGCTTACGGTATGCCCCACCTTTTTCGCAGCTGCTTGTTAGATTGCTCCATCCTGCCCGTTCCGGCGTCCCCTACCCTCCGCCGTCGACGATATGGCTGGGGGCGTACTTTGTTCCCTTCTAGCCTGGATGCAATTTTAATCTCGAATTCCAAGAAAATTACCTTGCCGTCAGTGCCGTTTAAGGGGCTACTAGGTGAGATTGCCCCTGCTACCTGTCAGCCCGCTTGACATATACTATATTATGCAGCGAGATCGGCTTCTCTTGAAAACTATTTTCTGTTTCGCCTAATTTTGCTTCCGTTTATCGTTTATCGTATTTCCGGGACCGTGGCCGCGACTTTCCCTCGTAAAACGGAAATCTATACAGGTTCCCCATTTTTCGTCGATATTAAAAGCAACAGTTTCGAGCTGCATACTGTTCTTTCGCTTCCTCAGGCACTAATGGATTGTTGGAGACAGATCGTGTGATCTGCTGATCGTTTCCTGTCTTTGTACCTTGTGGGTGCTTAATAAAAAAGAGAACGATACTCTAATAGTGCAGAATATTCGAGTCATTGACTAAGAATTCTTTCATTTTTATTTATAATTTTCGTATCTCGTGATACTTATTTACTTATACATTTGCACATCCAAATTACAATCTTCATTAATAATTGCATTCTTTTTTTACATTAATAGCTAAAATATTTCCAATTTCTAATGATAGCAATTACTTCCCTTATTTTATTAAAAATATTAGACTATACCATCTTTTAAATACTCAGGACACTAATGTTCAAATCATCGAAATTATTGCTCTGTTTTGTATAACTAACAATTGTTCAATCAACGTACCTGTCTGCGTCCACCAAGCTGGAACCACGATTACGGTAGAACCATTTTTTAAACAAACTCAATCAGGACGAGAGAAATGGTATGGAAAGACGCTTCTATTATAATCGCAGCCTAATAATGGAGGAAGAAATGACACTTGCAACGTTTAATAATAATAGTAACAATAACGACTTTATTGCCACATACATAAATAGATGGACATGGCCGATGTACAGCGTACAAGCTGGATCACAACCTGATCCTTTTACAGTGAACTACACTCGCGCCTCCCATTTTCTTTTTTTTTTTTTCTTTGTTACCGTAAAACACGCACCAAAATAAACGTTCCTCTAATCGCGACGTTCCCTCTATAAACCGGGCGAACAGACATTATGCAGCTAACGTGACAATGTTACCCGTCTGCCTTTGCACACTTTCAATTACAAAACACTTTTCTCGTTCATCGCTTCGATTCAAAGGAACTGCAAATCGTTGCCACGCGAACGTTTTTTTTTTTTTTTTTTGCGCAAAGAAACCAGGAGCGGGGAAACGATTCGGTCTAAAACAGGGCAAGGACAGACAGGAACGAGGTGGCGATTTTCGATTTTGCCAGCCACCCATCCGATCGGATGATCATCATTTTTTTTTTGTTCAACGATATACGAGATAACTGGTGATTCAGACGATTTATTGGCTGGCTTGGAAGAACTCTAACTCCCTGGATCACCTGGTGTAACATTGTCCTCTCGGTGATAGCCGAGAGCCGATGTCCAGCGCGCACGTTCACGTAAACCGGGCTGCTCTAGAAACACCAGCGTAAAGCAAAAGGCCTTGAGGCGATCCCGAGACATTCGACTACTGTACACCGTCACCTTGCACGGATTCTACGATTTTTTTTTGCAACACTTCTCTCCCTCGTCACCAGTCCGCCCCTCGTTCTCACCAGTGTCTTTCTGACTCGAGGGACTCGTATTAGCAAATTGATTTGTCCGCCTGACAGGTACCCTCGGACCTAGCGAGAAACAGTTTGCCGTTAGCACAGGCACACAGTTGATAAATAGTCGTGTCCCTTTGATTCTGATGAGACGATGTCCGGGATGAGTGTTGTTGCTGTTGCTCTCTGGACGAGTGGCCCTGACTCGGACTGGCCGTTTTCAAGCCCTTCATGAACAACGTTTTCGCGTCCAGCTTGATGGCGCCGTGCACGCTTTGCAGCTTCAGGTCGGTCAGACAGGAGGCTGATATCTCGTTCGCCCAGGATTCGATCACCACCCGTTGAGGAGCGCTGATCTTCAGGGACCTGGTTGCCGACTCCAGTCTGCCAACAGCGAACAAACGGTCGCTATGAGTTTCTTTGTTTCCAATATTATCAGTGAAGATGTTAAATGAAAAATGAAAAATGAGTATATTAAGCATAGTGTATAGTAACTCCCTAGTATTATAGTAAACAGTAAGGATACCATCTTTTATGGCACCATTTTCCCTAGGAAGTATATCGAGAACAATAATGTATCTTTTGTCTTTTGCAGCTAAACCACAAATATTCTTCAATCATTAAAAAACAATTAAATTGTGCAAAATCAAGCTATAAAATTTGTATGGAATTATATTTCCCCTAAAATTTCTATTCCATTGTGCGAGGAAACAGTTCGTTCCTCGCCTCGTTCATTTTAATTGTCGCGGATAAGGAGGCAAAGGAATGTCCTGAAGATCGCAGCTGCAGCTGGAAAGGAACAAATAGAGCTGGAAACTTGTCCGTAATATCGTTCAACAAAATAATACGGAATTCAGTCGAGTGCAACGTCAGATTCACAATAATCGATCCTTCTTCCTAAGAAGTGGTAAGGCAGCGTCTTCGATCATACCTTTTTTCCGATACCTTTTCCCTTCCACCCCCCTCCACCCCCGCTTTCAAACCCTGTTCGTCGCCGACCTATTGCTTGCAAGCTCCGCCAACACTGGCGGGGATCCCCGGTATTTCATATCTGGCATAAATCCAATCCTATGAATATAATTTTCCGCGCGAGCAAAGTTTTATTGTAATCGTAAATCCGTCTGTAAATTGGCCGACACTATCAATAACCGCGGGTACCGGCGGCCCGATCCGCCTTTGATCGCCCGGTTCTTTCAGAAAATTTCGCGATTCCCCCCGTCCCCCGTAAACACGTTTCGCCGCGGAACTCGTTCACCGCGAATCGCAATGATTGCTAGTTTTGCAACCACTTCGCGGAAGTTTGATTGAAGCCTCTGACGGTTTTTCCAGCCGAGCGGCTCGACGATTTTATATCAAACTTTAACGAAGAGCACGCTCGAACACGATCGTTCGCGTTTCGAGTACTCTTTAAAAAGATTAATATTTTCCATACGAGGGGCGAAAAGTTTTCATACATTCACGGCCTGTTGTTACACGTTCGGAATGCTTGAAAACGTTTTTACACACGTTGTAAACAGAGAGTTCATTAAATATTACTCGTTTTTGCACTATTTACTAATAACATTACTTAATTAGTCATTTACTTTACAATTCTTTGAAAGTACTTATAGTACTATAGTAAACAATTTAATGAATTACAGTATTATTACCAGTTTACAAGGCAGAAGGTTCCTTTGCAAATCAATGATTTAAAATTGTCCTTGTAATAAAAAAAATCGATACCTTATAGCCATCAAGAATTTAATAAAGATAAAGAACGGGGTTTCAAGATTGCAAGTAAATGTCACCGGTAGGTCAGGGCGAATCCTCGTAACCTACATATTTGACAATTACCGTCCCCTGTATAATAAAACTGATAAAATTTTGTAACAAAATTACTGTACTCGTTGTCAAATAGTAAATACTTGTACTTGACACAGTCACCCATATCCGACTGTTTTATTTTTCCTCTCTTGCGAACAGTCAGATTGCCTTTGTCCTACATTTATTCTGAGTCTTTCTAAAGGCGGATCTGACCCAGTTCAACAAACCCCTGGCGCATTTTCGATTGGCTTTCTCCATCGTTCCGATAATCATTCCCGGTGCAACGAGCAATGCAAACGTGCACAAATAACCGAGCAATTCGAGACGTGTTTCAATGTACGTCGACTATAAATAATCGAACAGGTACTCGCACAGGATTAAGCCTGCGGTAATGCGTTAAGCCTACAACACTATTCGAAGCCTGTTTCAGTTTACGACCAAACGAATTATGTAAGCCGCGGTAATGATTAATTAAGTAATCATCGCGATACTTGTTTCCTAAATACTCTATTATTTTCCTCAACCCGTCGACTATCTATTCGCAGCACACGTTTCGTCAACGAGCGAGTTCATTAATTTTCTGTACCTAAAACGAGGTAAATTTAAATTGTGTTAAAATTTTTATTATTTGCATATGCTGCTGAAATTATATCGATAATTGTTGCCAGAGATATTATTGGAGTCATTAATCACCAGCATAGCAAATTTAATACAAATTCTTTGTTAATCTCATAAGCATTTTTTGAGAATTTTATTATCTTTTCTTCCGATAATTATTATAATAAAATAAAGTATATGTTTGACAGTGATCTGACCAATTACGCTTGAAATCGTGTCAGAAGAATTAAAAGAGTTTAATCCTTAATATCTCTGACATGTTATAATACACTCAGAGTTACTAATTATTAACAAAGGAGGCTGGCGTACAAACGATGGAAAATTTTCTGCACAATGATAATTTTCACGAGCCACCGACGTGTACTCGAATTAAATCTCACTCCTCTTTCGGTTGAAACTCGAATGCCTCAACTTCGGTCTTACTGTACAATACTTTGTGTACCGGTTGAAAGTGGTATTCGGCTGATTATTCCGGCAACAAGCAACGAAACGGTTGAACAATTCTTTTCTCTTCCATGATTACCTGAGGCCACGACCCGATTCCCCTCTGACCAGCGGCGTTTGAACGCTGCCCTGGAACACGGCGCCGCCGTTCCCGGTCACCCTCAGCATCTCCGCGCCCACCTCCACCTTCTCCCTGTCCGCCGAGAAGAGGATCCCTCCTCGAGGGTCGATTATTCGAAACCCTCTCGACACACAGTCCACGTGATCTTCACCTGCGAATGGACAAAAGACACCCCTGTACCGTTATCCCGTTCTTCCTTCGGCGCAGGTTGTCGACGCGGTCATAAAATGGAGAAATGAAATTCTTCGACGAAACACGCGGCAAGGAAGCGGGAGAGACGGACGAGGCGAAGGGAATCGACCCACGGGATCAAGAATTGTGCTCCGTCGATTGTTTGAGAGGGATAATGGACTAAGAGTGTCCCGACGGTAATAAACGACCGTTTCGTTCACGTATTTATTGTACGTGCCTCGAATTGATGCGTTGCCTGCGTTTAAATCCACGCGCCAGCCAAGGGGAATTAATTTGAATCGTCGAACAGTTTCGACGTTCTCGCTTGAGGATATTTAATATAAAATATTTCACTGCCCGAGGACGGAGCCTGTACACTTTGACGGCCATCGTCACGCGATTGTGACTTTGATACGTGGCTCTCTGTCACTTAGTAATTTTAGTTTTTAATTTGTTTAATATTTCATTTGTATGTTACGTATTATAGTTTCATTCACGCCCGATAATGTATATAGTAAATTATTAAACAGAAGCAACAACGCGTTTAATACTATATTAATAATGTATTAATTTCTATTAATAATATATTCATTTTTATTAACACTATATTGTAATAACTCTGCAAGGTAACAAATGAAAAACCTAAATTGTTAAAATTCTTTTGGGACAATTGGATAATTTCCATCGACCATCTAGGGTTCACTTGAACATCCAAAACACTGACTGTCGTTGAAAACGATACGATGTACCTTCGACTCCGATGATCGTTCAGCGATTTGTTTCATAGCTATGTAAAAAAAAAGCCGATAGGACTGGAACTGGAACGTTTCTGTCCATTAACAGAGACACATTTAACGTTGTGCGTCATTGAGGTTCGGTTTTGTTCTTTTGTCTACCACGAGGACACGAAACAAAATATCTGGTGCCATTACAGAAGAGGGGTGTACGTTCACCTTGAATGTTTTTCAACCGGAAGGACTTTGGAGATAATGGTCGCGGTGGTATCATTTCTTCTGCCCTTTTTTCCTTAATTGTGCGACACGTTTTATAAATTTGTGGGCTTTCTTTGATTAGAAGGATTTTAATAGTGTTCGAAGTTATTAGATACTTAATAATATTATTATTGCAAGTCTTAAATTTATTAAACAGAGAGATTTAACAATAAAATTAAAAAAAATTCTTTTAAATAAATTTACGTCAAATATATTAAGGTTCTGTGTTAAAAAATTTTATTACTTGATCAAAATATCCTTCCAAAGATAATATGTTGAATTCTGAACACAAAAACGAAGAATTCCATTCATCCTTTCGTATTATAGACTCAAATGGTTCCCTTCTGAACGAAAGTATAAATGAGACTCTGTAATCCTCACCGACAGTGAATCGCGCGAGTAGTCGACCATCGCGCGACCTAGCAGACGCGGTGAAGTTGCTCCAGGACTCGAGGACCAGATTCTTTCCTCGTCTGGATCTGAGGCTGGAGGCCACCAGGGTATCCAACACGGCGGCTTGACCTCTGAGCTCGATCCCTCCGGGCACCACCTTCAGCGAGCCGATTCCCTCCTGAAAGAAGAGGAAATGACTGTCAGGAAATAAACGAGCCTCTTCGTCGACGGTTTTCTAGGTCGACTGGGGACGATCGTCGATGGAGAATGGATGCCGTAGGCTCGCATTAAAATTCCCTCGCTGCGATTCTAAATGCGCTTCCGTTTCCCTTTCTCATACCCCCTGTTCGTCCCGTTTTCGTCATCGGTGAGCGCCGATCGTAAGGAATCCAGATTTCGTGCAATTAAAGAAACGAGATTAAAGTCGAGACGGTTTAAATTCAATTATAAAAGATAATATAAATCAATTATAAAAAATAAATTCAACAGATCTAGAAATAACACTGGACACTCTGTACTCGTTCACAGAATTCAGCTAGCAGCGAAAGGGTTAATAAAGGGTAATCTCGGTCGTTGGCGGCATCGCATCGTCGAAAGGGCGGAAAAATCGCGATATGCGTTGTTTGATCTGACTCGGATCAGCTATCGTCGATTTATTGGCGTCCGGCCAAGTATAATAAGCGAAAACTACGAGCAGAGGGACACGGTGCGCGTGGCGATTGCTTCCAATCGAGTGGTTAATTATCGGAAACCAATGTAAGGACCAGCAGAGCAAAGGGAGGATTTTTCGTAGCCGACGTTTCAACTTCGACCGTTCTTCGTCTTCTCTCCACCCTCCCGGCTTTTTTCCTTTCTCTCTCATTTTTTTTTTTGTTTCTCACTGGTCGATAGACAAGGGGATTGGGCACGATAAGTCGATGCTTGAAATGCAATTACCGCGCGTTCATCGACGTTCGTCCGGAAACGAATCGATCATACAGGACCAACGAAAACGCGGAACTAGACCTCGAAGACACATTTCTGGGTGTAATTATACCCAGAATGTAAAAAATGCCTTAATGACAAAAGCCAGAGCCGAGAGAAACATCTGTAAATATTTCACTCCCTATGTACTCGCGTAACTCTGAAATAACCCATTCAGAATCAGAAATTCTCTTTTCTATACACTCCATTTTACGCGATTGCGATTACGTATCGTAATAAATAAATTATGAATCAATGAAACAAATATTACAGTTTAAAATTTCTTTGTGCTTCAATCCCCCTAAATTCCTCGTCATTTGTATTACAAAGGGTTTAACGTTAAATTACACGCGGAGAATATTGTTTAAAATATTAAACAATTTAATGTTGAAAAAGGGTCATGCTCTCGTTGCATCCAAAGGTACAATTAATATAACGGAAATTGAATTTCTCTTGAAAATTGCGAGCGGGGATAAAGGTACAGCCGGCCACGGAAGAATATCCCAAGTTTATGAGACGAATACGAGCGGTAACCGCAATGTATCTACTTTATGGCGGGTTTCTACGTACGTCTTGCTCCCGCGGCAGTTTCCTCGCCGCGAGTTTCCACGTTCCGCTCGATACACTCGATGATACGGCCAGCTACCCTCCCGTGGACCCTTCCCGGCCGAGGGGGATGGTGCACCATCGAAATAAAATTCTGCCTACGCCACTGTTCCGATATTATGCGGCAGATATTTCAAACAAGTGGACGCGACGGTGGAAACTCGCCGCGCAACTCATCATCGCGTTTATTATTCAACCTTGTCCGAAATGGCAATAATGCCGAACGATGGTATTTAATTTCGCGCTGTCCGATCGTACCGTGAAACTGTATCAAAGTATATACCCCGTCCCGTTGTAATCCGTGAACAAAAATACAGAAATCGTTGATCGAGGGACGGCATTCCATCGTGGGAATTTTCACATGGGCTTAAAAGCTGCGAACCATGCTATATCGAGCCTGGGGTGCATCCATGGACGGTACGTGTCATGGTCAGATCCAGGTTTTCCGAAAATAAAAATGAGAGTTATTTCTTTTTATTATTAAACACCCCTGTACGATTCAATATAAAATTGTTTAATATGGTGTATAAACGCAAATAAAATAAACTTATATTATTTGATTACCATCAATATTGTCATAGACGAGGGGTTAACTGACCGTTTGATGTTGATATCGGTTATGAAATAAAGAACGCCACGGAACTGTTCATATTTATTCGATTATATTTAATTTGTGTCGGTTATTGATCACAAACCGCGGCAGTCGGCGGGTTGAATAACGAGGCAGACGTACGGAAGAGTACACGGAGAAAAATATTGTTACGCTCGCGTTCATTTCATTGTTAAGCGCATTATAATCCACAAGGGGCGTCTAAAAATTTCGCCGGGCGGTAACGTCAGTTTTAAACTTAATTTCAAGCGACCATTACTTTCTACGAGCGTGTTCCGTCAGCCGGCTAATTCTTGGCTTTCTTCTTCAAAAAATTCCATTCGCGTCGGCCAAAATAAACCCGTCGTTAATTCTCGCGCGCTTAATTTCGAAACGTTTCCCTCTCTGGAAAGAAATTTTTATTCTAATCGAAGGGTTACGAGAACGAACAAATACGTTTCAGCGAGTTCCATCGTCGAATCCTTCGCTCGCTACCGATAACTCGAGGAAGAACAAAGTTTCCCGTTGTAATCTACTTACATTCCATTCCCTTCCCTTCCACGCCGTCGTGTTAACGCGCTGCGAAACAAATAATCGATAACACACCCCTCCGCAATTTAATAACACCCCCCTTGTTAACAACTTTCAATTTTCCGTTTGCTCGAATGAATTACACGGAGGACGTTTTCCTCTCTCGTTTCAGACAAAGAATTTCTATTTCATTTTTACAGCGGACATTGTAAAACAATCGTAACGGATGTTACGCGAAAGAGGGGAGAAATTTGAGCCTCGATAGAAGAGAAAATATTCGTGTAGAATTAACGTACGCCTCGTCCCGTTCGATAACCTTGCACATGCTTTTGAAAAACGTTATATCGATACGGTTATTGGCAAAAGGATTCAATTTGCAGCGGTAAAATAGCAATTTGCCAAACGATCAAGGGGATAAAAATTCTTCGGGCTCGGCGTAGCTTGTTACGCCGGGGCCGAACAAAGTTAAACTCCCGCAACCGGAAGCGGTAACGTCGACCCGGATGCGCATCGCTGCGGCTCTTCTCCTTGCGCCACTCGATTAGCCAAATCGTTCGGAAAACGATACGATCTCTTTTGCTCTGTACTTAACCGTAACCGTAAACCCCAATGGCGTCGAGAGGGTCATAGGACGAGCGGCGGCTCCCTTTTTAGAATCGTCGTACGGCTCGGAACAGAGATCACGATACGATCGAAAGCTAAAGGACAGACGTCGTTGAACTTTTCACTGCCTGTGCATAGGCTTTATGATAAAGTTCCCGTGGAAAATCGACCTGTTTCCGGCGACCTTTGGCGCGTCGCTTCCTCCGAAAGGATGATGGTCGTCGATATTCGTCGATGGCTCGGAAAACATGGATTTCTAAAGCATCCCGGGAATATTTTGCGGGTAATATCCTAAAATTCTGATAAAAGTCAACTTTGATAGGATGTGATCGATTATAGCCGAATAAGTGGACGTCGATTTTTATCATCGTTAAAATTCTGCGGACAACGATCTTAATTAACCAATTACAAATGTTTCGAAAGTTTATTCGTGCATGAAAGTTGGATAATGGGAACAAAATATCTAAGTGGAAGAATTTTAACATGCCACTCTAGGTGTTAATCAAACGGGCGGAGGATATATAAAATAATTGGAGCGCAAACGGCGCTCGAGGAAACAGCGAAACAACGATCCGGTCGATTGGATTCGATTGAACGCGTCGAGAATCGAGCTAATTTTCCTCGACAATGGACGAAACTTAGCGAGCGAATTGCTCGTGTGCCGATAGATTAATTTTCCTAACTGTGATTGCTTCGACTGCCTCGTTGCTGTTCCGTCAATTTCAATAGGTAAATCAGAAACTTTCGAATTTTAGTCGTGACTCGTTTTATTCAACGGCAATCTCTTCAAATTAATATTGGTACACTACTAACTCCTCGTCATGCCATTTATTTCGATGCAGACCTTATAACTACAGTTTACCGCAGAAAAATAAGAAAGGAATTCAATTTTCAGGTCCTTAAATATATTTATGATTTTTAAGGCAAATCTTGAATAGAAATGACGCGGATCCAGCAATTAAATATTTAAATCAGGTTCTTCGTATATTGGACGAAGAAATATTTAAAAGAATGCTTTAAAATTTGAGAAATGTCATAGCTATCTTAATGGTCTGACGTTCGCAAGTTAAATGTCAAGAGGAAACGAGCCGACACGTAATGTATCCGATCTTCCCGAGACTCTTAGGTGCTCTCGTTAGTCGAGCGGCTGCTCATAAGGAACATTGGGTATGGATCGTAATGAAATCCAAATAACACCCTGTGCAGGCGTATATCATCGTAACGACGTCCACGGACCGTACCGCTCGCCGATCATAAATTAATGCAAAGCGCGTTATTTATAGCTCTTGAACAGCCACGAGGGGGGGGCAGGCTAATTTAGTACACATTGTTTCTTTCTTGACGTCCGATCGAAATATCCGCGAGACGGGTTTATATTGTCGCCGCTTATCTATGCACAGCCGCGAGGAAACGGGTCAATGGTAGAATCCTTCTACGAAACGGAGTTAGTAAAGTAGAACAAGTTTCGAGATTGCGAAAATTCTCTGCCATTTTCTGGGGTATTCCCAGAGAAATTACCGGGGATGGAGGGTAATTTCGCACCAGAAAACGTGGACGATGTTTCGAGGAATTTAACTGGCTAACGGGGAAGCGCTCGTGTACTTTTGGTCCGGTAAGTGTGCTTTATGATTGTTTATGGGAATAAAGTACCAGAGATACGTGGAAGAAATTTGAAACGATCAAAGAATTTAAAAAATACAGCGTACTTGAGTTGTTGCCTCTGTTAAAGTTTCTAATAGAATAATTGGAAAAATTAGAGTAATACAACTTGGAAATAATTCTTCAAGCAAATATTCTAGGGTAACAATTTTTACAGAAATGTAACTTTGTAGCTTTTTTCAAATTAGTATTTAAAAAAACACCTAGTAATTTTTTACTACAAAAATAATTTTGTGTTCCTCCAATCTCAAGTCGGACCCATCGAACCTTCTTCGACAAGGCGAATCAATTTTATCTTTCGCCCGGGACGATCAAGTAGGAGATCTGCTATTTCTCAATCCCGCAGATGAAGCATCGTTCTCCTCGTCGATATTCCATGGTCGTAGCTTGGATACATACCGTCCGGATTAGCCAGCAGTCGTATCGAAGGAGGAAACGTCGATGGTTGGGTACAAAAGCGAACACGTTCGAGCAGCAACGAGACAGGGGCAAAGCCTCGAGGGGTAGGTGCCCGTTCGCGCAACACGCGCTCGTAAACCGCGCTGGTAATTATACATATGCAACCGCGGTACCGTACACCCACGTTAATGCACCTCACGTAATTATCCCGAGCTGGACAGGAGTCGCCTAACTTTTGCCAACGAGTAATCCGACTCGTGGCCCTGTCAGCCCCTCCGCGTCCCCAACGGGACTCATCCCCGAGTATCCGCCACCCCCTCGCCCTCTCGACGACGGCATCGCAATTTCGTGTTGTTTTACGCGGTGTACGGTGCAAGGATTAAATCGCGGAGTGTACCGATGGCAGACGGTGCCGGTATCCGGGATTTAGTAACGTCCGGTATGATTTCGTGGCTGGAACACGGCAATACCGCTCTTCGGTGACGTTTGCTGCTCGACCGACCGGGATTAATTCGTTCAACGTCCCAAGGAAAAAAGGAACGACGTCCGATCGCCGATGCTTCGATCTGGCTGCGGTTAAAAATATTAATAGAAGCACTCGATAATAAAGGAAAGTAATTTTGATCCTGGTTTTCCAAAATACTAGAAAATTTGTATAATGGGAAAACTTAAATATTAGAGGGTAAACATTTTTTGGTTTAAAGGTACCCCTTTTTGTTTCCACCCTGAAGTAACTTAACTTTGGCCGAACGAACAATAACCCTTTCGCGGATAAATTGAATCAAAGACTAATAAAAAGACTGCGCTCGAAGAAAAAAGAAAATTTCACTTTCGTTCCCGACTGAAACCAGCTCACCAATCTGTTTTCTATCCTCCGTCGCGTTTAATAGGCGAATCGATTCACCGTGGATCAAAACGATGCAATCATCATTATTACCGGCGTCGAATCAATTGTTGATATATTGATAAACTAATCACGTTGCACGTCGGTTGAAACGCAGACGGATATTGGCGCACGGCGATGCTCTCTGTTCCCGTTTCAATCCTACGTTTACGATGCATCCTTTGTGTTGTACGCGCGCGCGTTCGCCGAAGAATAAAACCTGAAAGATAGCCCGAAGAAAGGGTCGTGGCTGTATAATGAGCGGTCCTTGCAGATCATTTTCTTAAGATAACGAGGCGTACTGTAACCGATACGGGGAGGCTGTCTTGCCCCCCCCCCCCTCTCTTTCCCTTCTCCATCCTTATTTATAACGATACGCACGCCCACGTGTCTGTCGTACATATATTTCTATGATACGTCTGAGGGTGTATATATTTGATATAAATTATAATATACGTGTGTATTTAATATATTACGCGTACACAATTTTACAGTAATGGGAACAATTCTTTATATAATTTACAAAGAAGATGCCAGGAGACGGGACACCCTAAGGGCATCATTAATGCCGGTACAGTCTCGGTCCTGGCATCCTCCTTTCATAATGCTCCCAGCCTTTTCCAGGTGTCTCGTTTTCCCTTCGTCTCGACCTCTTCGGTTTCCGTCACCGGCCTTGCCACTTTCTTCCCCTTTCCCTCTTCTCCCCCCCCCCCCCTTCACCCGCTATAATCATTTATTGTATTCTTCGCTCTCTAATTAATCTCTGCCTGGAAGGTACCTATCCGCGGCCGCGAGCAGACAGAGAGATACCCTCTCTTTCGGCGACTAGGTTACCTTCTGTGAACGCGACGCTTCTTCTTCTTCTTTCGAAAAAAAAAAAGGGGGATTAAAAATGAGCCAACGAGAGCTGGGAATAAAAATACCAGAGGGGGTGGGACTTTAAACGAGCGACAAACGAGCTGACGCGAGACTCGTCGATAAACGATTTCGGCAACAAAGTTCCGCGTTGTTTGTAATTTTTAATCGCCCAACTTTCGTTGCGTTTTTCCACCGGGTACGTGTCTCGCGCCAGGGGATCGGATGCATTTCGCCCGGCTCCAAAAATTGTTACGCTTGATGCGCTTCATAATGCGGCCTCCCCCTAATTTAGTGCCCCCGTAACGCCGATACTAATAGGTTTCACGGTTAAAAATCTTCTTGCTCGTTTTAACGAGCGCGGGATTGGCGTTTTCATTCGGGACGTTTGGTAATTGCGCCCGGAAATCCCATTGTGGGACGTATCGACATTTACTTATCGACTTAGTAAAAGAATCCGGAGAACATTTTTCTCCCAAAATTTGGGGAAACCTTTGAAATTAAAAAATTCCTATTTTCACCTTCGTCTTGCAACCTCATCAAACCTCCTCTGCATTATTAAGTTTAATTAAAACGAATCCTTTGAAAGCAACGAAACTACAACGTTGTTTGAAATTTATTAGCAAGCCAGTAGCCTTCTCTCGACCCCCATAAAAACTTGTTAAAAGTGGCTAAATGTAGCCGGGAACAGGCCGAACCTACGAAAGGTATTCGTCGTAAAACGATCGAGAAACTTATGGCTGGATCCTAACTAAAATCCCTGGGAACGATAAACTCGTCTGTCCGTTGTTCAACCCCGTTCCAGCGTCGGCCAACAACTATGGCACCGGTGTACGCTCAAAATTCATGGCGCCGTGCCCGGTATATTGCACTTGCACTTGCTAGCCGGCCGCCATAATAGATATCCTTTAATACTAACACACCGCTTATACGTAATGTATACAGAGGCCGGGCCAGCAATTTCTCACGCATTTATTGGCCCGGTACAGAAACTTTTCCGATGAATCAACATCGATCGGACAACGTGGGATGACCTGTGCTCGACAACTTGCTCGCCGTTCATCTTAAGATCCCGATACAAACTGTTGTATCCATCTTAATCGTAACAACATCTCGAGATATTATGGGTATCCATAGATGGTGAATTATTTTCAAAAAAGTTCTTTTACGTCGATCGTGCAACGTTAAACAGGCGTTGCTTAATTTTAAACGGAGCGGAATAAAATAAGTTATTCCCCGAAGTGTACATTTTTGTATTATCCGGCAATAAAGTGGTGGATTTTGTACCTTCCGATAATTGATTGTTTATGGGTACCTGGAGTGTAATATTAAAGGATAAATTGCAAAGATAGGCAACTAAACCTTCTTCTGATAGTAAAAATGGGATATAAATTTAATGACTCCGACCGTTCTGTACGGGTCACGAATATTTTTTTGTTTGTAAGCCCTCGTTTAGACAACGATCCCCCGGAACAATGGCTATTATTTCATTGATTAAATCGATGGACAACGCAGAGATGGAGGGAAAGGGCGTTAAAACGGTCCCGACTTTATTGCACGCACCGAATAGAATTTTGCTCGGCGGCATGCTGTAACGCTCATATTTCTCCGCGCGAACGCGTACAAATTTTCATCATTTATTTAACCCGCGGAAACAGTTTTCGAATTTTTATCGACACCCCAAACCCCTCCCTCCCCGTCCGCCCGCTATTAACTCCATCCAACGCCCCTTGCTCACCGTCGGCTATCGATTCGCCACCTGGTCACGCGACGTATAATTGGATGGTCGATGAAAAAATGTTGGAGAGAATAAAAAAAAAAAGAGAGAGAGAGAGAGAAAAATGATGTGATCCCGTACCATGGCTACGGGGAAATTCTCATGACCGTTGGCGGATAGTGACTTGCTGAAATTTCGAATTCTATCTATACAAAGTTGATTGAACCGACTGATTCGCGGACGTATACGTAGAAACACAAAACCAAATTCCATACATTCTGACAAACTGTGGTTTTCGAAAATATTCTATTCAGATTTTTTACCTGTTTTTTCCAATTGTTCCGCACGGGTGCAGCGTAGTACGCCGCGCTCGAACGCGGTAGCATATGATCGACGCTATGACAGCCGAGAGCTTTAAAATATTGTAAAACACCGCAATAACTTAAGAAGAGAGATATTTTAGATATTAAATAAATTATTTTAACAGAGGGTAGGAAAGAAGGAAAAATAAAGAGACGAGGCCATGGGAACGTGACAGGAGCTTCACCTTGACGCACGAAACTAATGTAACGATGGTACTCTCGGTCGCCAATATAGGAAGGAAGAGTATGTAGGTGAATTCTCTATGGACACGAGGGTTATAGGGTTCTCTCTGAGCGATATTAGGAAGGTGGGGCATCTGTTCGGCACCGTTCTGTATACGTAAGCCGTTAGTGCCAATATAGTATCTGTATACAGTGTGCCGCCCGACATAACGTTTCGGGTTATATTATATAATATATTGTTCGTAATCGAAGATCTCGTAAGACCTTCCGATCCGTCGAAGATATTGGAAACGCTGCTAGTTATGAATTTCCTTCTTACTGTACGAACTTTACGACGCTGTTCGCGCAGTAAATTCGGTTTCTCGAGTGTCGCGAGGATCCGCGATACAACCGGACGAAATTTTACGAGTCGGATCGGGGAACAAAAGATAGAGGCATCGATAAACTTTAACCATCCAATTATTTGGTTACCAGAAAGAAGAAGAAATAGAACTAAATTTAATCCTTGTTAAAAGAGAATGAAACCGGAGAAGAAAAGTGAATTTATCAGCTTGATTAATGTATCGACGATTTAACGAGGCAAATTTGATCGCAGAAGAAGAATAAAAAAATGGTGCACCAAAATTATCTAGATTTTTTTTCAATACTTCGAACAATGCTTTTTTCCCCGTTATGAGATTATTGATTCATTATTCAATAAATATCAACCATTTTTTAAGATACTGATTAATCCACAGGTAGGATTTCGTATGAAAGGTTCCGTATAATTAAAATCACTTACACAAATGACGGCGGTACATGCGATGCTTCGTACAAAAGAGTATTCTTTTGTTAATTACTCTTGTTAAGTTTTCTTGTTAATTAAAAATATCTGTTGTACGTACTCGAACAACTCGACGGCATAAAAGCACATTCGTGTGCTCGTGCTTGTTGTTGTATAATATCCGATGGTATGGATTATTAAAGAAGTTGAAGATTAATTTTTTAATATCCCTCGATAATAAATTGAAAATTTATTCGATTTGTTCTCTTATCATTTGACTAAATGAATTTCATAAATTCAAGACTATTTGCCTGTAATTAATTAACGTATTAGACGTAATTAATAACGTAATTAAAACTTGAAGAAAATCTTCGTAAAGAAATTTATTCATAAACTCGAATAAAATGAATTACAGATCAAAATCGATATAGTTGTCACTTAACATGTATCTCGATTAACTACGCTACAATGTAGCAATCCATTGGCACCATTATACGATTCATAATTACCCTCCATTCAATCACGGACGATTGATCCTCGGTCACAATCAATCTAATTTAATCGATCGGCTGATTATGTCTTCCCGATACTAAACTCACGAATGCGTCCTGTTTTGTACATTTCGAACTCTGCAATTCTAAACCCCATTCTTTTCAATTCCATAAGTGTTAAATTTCGTAACTCTAAACTAAATACCTTCGTGTACCTCCGATCACTCTCGCAGACAGTCAGCGTACATAAAAGATAATATTCGTATTAAAAAATTGATGTATTCGAGAATGTTGAACAAAGGGGACGATGTCAATGGTCCGCTTCGAATGGGACACGATCGGACCCCGATCCTTCTGGAATAATTAATCGAAATAAAAGTTTCTTAGAGGTTCGAGCAAAAGGAACGATCTAATTTCTCGAAGACGTTGTTCCCTTTAGCAAAGGGATCGGGAGCAAAGCTTGACGGGGGTTTTCGTGATACCACGTTAAAGAGGGTTTCGCGAACGCAGAGGTCGGCACTCTCACATCAAATATGAATAGGTGGAAAAGAATGGTGGATAAAGGATGGATATGTATAGAGGAAGAAAGGGAGGAGAGGAGGGCATAAAATATTTCCTAGCTCGCGAGTGCATCGCGTTTTCGCTCGGATAGGAATTTCTGGTCGGATATCAGCCGTGCGTCTCGAGAAATTCCAGATCTATAAGCTCGATCTTTTGCTTGCTTACAGCTACCGAGCCGATTTTTATAAACCACTAGGCTCCATTTCGTGCTCGACGATTGATTTCGACTTTTCGCGTTGGCAAATCTTTCCGAAATTGTTCTGGTAAATAGACACGAAGAAATCGATAATGTTTTTTCCCCGATCGATTTTGAAAACAATATTTGAAATGTAGTCGTCGAAGTTACACCAACAATTCGAAGCGTTAAATTTAACAAATAGAATTAACGTTTAATATTTCCAACGTATCGCATCGCAGAAACATTAATAAGTATTGCAAATAATTTACGGCCACGAATACCGTTCGGTATAATTTATAGGTCGTAATATATTTTCAAATGTGAAATTTTCATATCTGAAAAGATATGTAAAAAAATTAGAAAATAGGAGTAAAAATAAATTCTGTGTTAAATTATTCATGGTTTCGTTAGACTTTGAAATATTCACCTGTCTTCCTTTTTTAATTTGAAGAATCTATTTAAATTTTAGGCAAGTATTCCAATTTTTATAATATTTTGTAATAAGCAATTTTTTCCATTTTGATTATTGACAGATTTAAAATAATCCCATCGCACAAATCACTAAAAACCGTGTTAAGAGGATCACGAAACGTTTATACGATTTTCTGATTTTATTCACGGCGCAATATTTTTTTGTTTCGAAACATAGTTTTGTTGCTGCGTGAAATGATCGATTGCGCAGCGTTTCATATGGATTTTTCGAGGGGGGCAGATTAATTCGCGCTGCAATCAAATTTGTCTATTTAAAATCATGCCGCGATGGTCCGTTTTATTCGATATTGATTCATCGAATTTCGATTTCAAGAACGATTTTCCTTTTTTTACATTTTGCATTGACCTTTCGAGAATCAGGTCAAGAAGATTAATTTGTGTACCTTCGACTCGGACCGATTAAGCGATCTCGTTATTGGACGAAGAAGAGCGTGATTATTTAATGAATGATTTTTTGCTGACATATAAAGATATTTCTGTCAGACATTGATTACCGAGAATCGTTGATACTATAAAAATATAGCCTTATACTTTTTAATATTTCAATGAAAGAATAATTCATCTATTCCACCTATTTTGCTTCTAAATTTGTCAATTATCAGAAACGCAATAATAAGTTATTAATTCTAATCGAAATTTCTCATTCGTTAAATTTCGATGAACAAATTTGAAGGTTGTGAATTTAATTGCTATTTTCAAATCGAGCTTCTATCGATCACCTTTCAATACTCCTCAAATTTCCATTATCGGACTTATTAAAAAGCGACCCGTCGTATCGACAAGTCCTGGTGAACTAGTGATTTTTCTGCCCGCAATAACGCTGATCCCGGACGTCCCCTTTATTTACGAGCGGCGAACAGGAAAACGACGCGCATTACTCAGTTGTCGCGTCACAGAGGGATCGTTCGAGGAACGGTTGACACCACGGTGCCAAAGGACACGAGCGAAGAAAAAAAAAAAAACAGGAGAAGAAGAAAAAGCAAGAGAAATAGAGAAGGTGCGAGCCGAGATACCGGGGCCGGGTCTGGGATGGCCTGAAAGAGGAACGACGCGAAAGAAACGACTGAGGCTTACATTTCCCACGGGGTATCCCTGCTTGCTCGCAGACTCCTTACTTACGGATTGATACTCAATTTCCAGCGAGTTTAGCCCTCTATCGGGAGGGGATCGTTGCGCCTGATCGCAGCAGCTCCTTTCGATTTCAAATAAATTCGATAATGGCGGATATAGACGGTCCGGGGATGCTGTTCGAGTGTGATATAGAAAAAGATTTCTCCATCGTCTTTACCTTAATCGAACGGGTTAAGGCGATGTCGGTACGCTCGTACCGGATTGTCGATGGATTGGGCCGAACTTCGAATCGACGATTTTACAGAGAATCAACCTTGTTAACGCGATTCTCTTACATTCGAGAAATTCAATTCTTGCGCCTCGACGTCCGCTCCCATGAAACTTTGATTTATCCCCCTCGCTTTTTTTCATCTTGTTATTAAACTTTTTATCAATCCTATTCTTCGCCACGTATTCGGTTCAACGTTCGACCACTGTCGCGGTTATGCCGTATAACCGCGATTTCTTATGGCGAACCACGATGGTTTTCGTGAGAAGGTTCTCCAAAACCCTTACACAGACTTAAAATTTCAGCGGTGTTCTGTTTTAAAAGTTTCATGCCAAGAGTGCCATTCAAAAAGTGCGTCTCGCAGGGTCATAAATTAACCACAGAACAGTAACGTCGGTGATACGAGCAACATTGTAGCTTGTACACGACGTCGTATTTAAGTTCATGTATCACGTATTGTTCGCGTCGTATTAACTCTTATCGGACGTATGTTATCCAAGAGCTGACGTCATATTTCTGACACATAGGGCGTGTTAGCTGGGGTTGATATGTACTTATTAACAGTGATATATTTTATGCTTTAATCTTAACGTCGGGTGCATGGGTAGCTGGTTGAGTTGAAAATATTGTAGATTAAATATGGCTTAATAATGCTTTTTGGGGAGGCTCTGAGTAATTAAAACAATAAAAAAGAATCTTGACAGTGACATTAATAATAATATTTCTAAAATTCATTAATTGGAACCACATAGATCCACTATATCCTAAAAAAAAAAAAACAATATTATTGTTGCAAAATTAAACTTTTAACCCCAGGGATACGGCAACAGAAGTCTATCATTTCACATTAAAACTCGTTCGTTGATCAGCCACCCTCCCTCCCCGTTCCGTATAAACGTTTCCAGCGTTAATTACACGACCGTCGAATTACGCTCGCGACATTCGCACGCGGTCGCGATAAATCCGCGGCGGTCGCGGCCGAAAGGTTACACGATATTCACCGCCTGCCCCCCGACCCTCCTCCTCCCACCCTTTTCCGTCGGGGCGATATTACTCAACGCCATTAAATATCGCGTTTTGCGCGGCCGGATTTCGGCAATAACGATAATGAAACAACGAGCACCGGTGGGGCCGGGCTTTTTCTAATGACCAGGCTCGTTTCGGCGAGCTTGTTATCAGGCCTGCCATCCCGTAACGAACCCATCCCCCTCCCTTCTCCCCGTCTTCTTTTTTTTTCTAGCATCGAAGAGGCCCGGTTAATTATAAACCTCGCACGAAGAAGCGCGAACGACGATTCTCTACCACCGTGTAACGATGTTCCCCTTAATTGCAACGAATTATATTAAACAGCCTGTCTAACACGTCCTATCGTGCCCGCCTCCTTTCGGTTCCTCTCCTTTTCCGCTCGCAAGCCTTACGACCTGAATATTACCTTCGAAACCATTGTGGCAGCGACGAGGAGGGTCGTAGATTCAATTTTAAGATAGAATATTCGGAAAGAGTAAGTTTTATCAATCTTATGGAAAAATTGAGATTTTGAATATTTGCGAAGTACTTTTTTGATCTGCTAAGTTCAAAAATAAACGTGATGATATTTTGACTAAATTATACACAATTATCGTTGTCCTGGTAGTCGAAAAATTACACGACCTAAGATTGTGATCCGCGAATGGTTTAGGCGGATAAACGAAAACCGTATAGAACAATCGTGCCGCTCGAGGTGCTCGTATCCCCGTATTAATGTCGGCGCGATATCTTATAAGTGCAACAAGCGAACGCAACGAACGCGGCGCGCGGCGCGCGAGAGTATTTGCATCGAGAACGCGAAACGATCCTGCTCGAACGTCGAGAATCGGGCTTCATTACCGAACAAAAGCTGTTTCAGCCACGGATTTTCAGTTATGACGGTTCGCTGCCCGGTTTGCATTTCCAAAGCGCGCCGCATTCGGGACCCTAGGCACCGAATACGCGCGTATCTCCGCGTCTAGCCTCTCCGTTTCCGCTTACCGGATATCAAAGTCAGCGATCGCGGCGGTATCGTGCCGCCTGGAAATAAACGCGACGTCGCCGCAACGGCGAAAAGCAACGACGAACGGCTGTAAAAGTCCGGGAAAATGACCGTGGACGTCATTTTACAAAGAACCGCGGCTCGCAATTCCGGAAATAATTTTCGCTGTGGAAAAAGGGCTGGTTCTCGTTGAACAAGGAAGTGTGGGGGGGGGGGAGGGGGAGGGGGAGAGGGGAAAAAAATATTAATTCTTCGCGGATGTAAAGGACCATACAGCGAGCTCGACATTTCTCTGCTCGTAACGGTGCGTGTTCCTGGTTTAAATTTCTCGTTGATACGGGGGGATTAACAGATTGAAAGAAATAATTAAACGGTGCTTTGCGTGCTTCGAGAGATTTCGGGTTTACGAGTGTCGTTAATAGTGTAACAGGAACTGAGATTTAACGTGTTGATCGCCGTGCATGCGCTGCGTCGTGTTCACGGTCGTTGACACGGCATTACGTCTTTCGTAGCGTTCATGTTTCTCTGACGGACATTTATAACGTTTCTCTTTTTATAGAAGCTTTGGGTCGCAAGTGGTTTCAAATATGACAAGTAAAAACAAAATTAATATTTAAAAGAATGAATGATAATTTTAAAATACTTACGGAACTAAATCCCATGACTTTCAGCAGCCACACGGTGAGCGCCAGGTTCAGGATGACGATGATCATTAGAGTCAGCACCAACGAGTACAGACACCGTTTTCGCCAGCCGTACACACCTAATCTGAATCCTTCCTTGCAAGACGCGGTACCGGAAGTGCGGTCTTCGAGAAGGGGAGGCGTCCTCCTCGACGATGGTCCCGCGGATTGTCGCGCCACGTTCCGGCCACCGGTCGACGTGCACGGCTCGTCTGCCCAGCCTGTTTGCTCCCGAGACATCCTGAAATCACATGTCAATCATCTGAAATCAGTTTTTTTACAATAAATACATAATTTCAATCGTTAAAGTTTTTCTTTTGATTTTATGAAGTATTGGTTAAATTTGAAAATTAACTGATGGAATCGTTCATAATTAGAATTTAAATGAGTCTCACCATATACGTCTGTTTTTACTGTGGCATTCACTGATTAAAAAAGTGGATTTTCATTATATATGGCTCGCCAAGTGGAACAAGAGCGTACATGGTCAGACGTAAGCGGATCAGTAGTATAGCGCTGTAAGTGGTCAGCCGTAGTCTCCAGGGAAGGTATTTCTTACCAATGAAAACGAACTTGTGTAATAAGACATAATGGAACTTGAATTAATAAGGGTACCGGGGATTAATTTTCAAATATAAATTCTTCATTTATTACTAATTATTAAATTATAAAATAATTGCTACCGAATGATTTTGTTTCTTTTATTTTACTGCATTAAAGACACAATGCACAATACTGAAACCTGAGTTACTAATTTTATTTTCCAAATTTTCCAATCAATTGACAGACAAACGAATACAATATCACACATTTCGTAGAAATTTTTCAACAGTTATGAATATTCGCTTCCTTTTCGGCTACAAACGAGCCGGACCTTTAAAACGGGGACGCGAGCACGCGTAAAAATAGCTGGAAGCTGCAATTGCCCGGCGAGCAATTAATAAGGCGGTAATTACGGCGTCGTTCTTTTCCGCCCCGATGATTTATCAACGATTTATGCTACGGAAGCCGGCTGTTGAAAATTGGTCAACGCCGGAGAAACAACCGAGCCAAGACCGATCCACCGCTTGAAACGCGAGCCCTTCCCTCTCATACGTGCCCGGAGTTCCAAGATCCGCCTCGCGCCACTCCATTTTCCCTCGACGCGCGGGGAGCGCGCGTTTTTTATCAAGTGAAAACGCCCGGGATCAGATTTTGCCCGTGAAGCTGAATAAAACCCGATCGTACGAGGCGCGGGAAGGAAAAGGCTGAATCCGAAATTAGCGTGGCAAATAGGGGACGATAAAATTCATCGTATAAAATGTTGAATGAAGAGGAGGAGGAGGAGGAGGAGAAAGAGAGGGAGGGCGAGGCCGAGGATTATCAAATGGCAGATAATTAGCGGTGGTGGGCGAGCGCGTGCATGAAAAATGAACGAACAGAAAGGGGGCCGATTAAAAGGAACGACGAAGGCTGCGGGGGAGGCGGAGGAAAAAGAAGAGGGTAAAGAACCGGGCAGACTTATGTAAATCTGTCCGAGGAACAGCGGACGTACCTAGACCCCGGTCGAATTTTAAATTCTGGCTCGAATCTATCGATTGTGGACGAGGCGCTGGATGTCAAAAGTGAAATTTCGATCCTTTATTTAGTTCCTCCTTCGAACTTCGCCATCGAAAACTTGAAAGAAGATCCATGAATATTTAAACGCGAACCGAGGCTGGTCTCCTGGATTGAATGAACGGTCGAATTCGCGGGACAATTACGCCGAAAATATGTACGGAATCGTAAATAACGCGGGGGCATATGTTAAACGATCACTGGAAGTTTTGACGCAACGCGAAGTTAGCGGGAACCACCATAATTCTGCAGCTTTAAGCTCAAAGAGCATTACAAGTTGCGAAATTATCACTGTGCTAACGTACGACCGTGTTACACACGTTTCCTTTTTCTTCCCTTTTTTTCCCCTCCCCTCCTCCCTGTGTCTGGCGTCGTTTCCCTTCGTCCACCTGCGGCGCAACTTCCGTGACAAATAGCGCTTTGTTTAAAACGAATCAAACGAAATGCTCGACTGCTTACGAGCACGGAACGCCGTGGAACGGTGTGTTTCGGATGGGAAATACGTGGGAGCCCTGGCATCGGATAAATTCTCAGGCGATGGAGAAAATAGAAATGTTTCAAAAAAATGTGCACCACTGGACAGGGACATTGGACCAAAAGCGAAATTCTTTAAACGAAAAGTGTCTCAAACATATTTTATTCATTCGTATGAATAAAAATCGTAACTCGTAACACCCTCACGTTTCGATCGTTAATTTTCAACTCTAACACGTTGAGTATCAAGTTCTATTTAGACGAATAATTAACTTAAACAAAAGTGAAGACGAGTCATGAATAATTTTGATATTAAACTAAAAATTCAAATTTAAATTTGAACATTAATCAATTTTCGCCGGGGCAATGAAAGTATTAAACGCGTTTAAAATTTTCGCCATAACTTTTCGTAGGCTGAAATTACTTAACGCGCCGGATGAATAAATTAGGGAGATTAATTGTTTACAGTCGGTTGCTTCAACGGAAGAATTATGTCACAGTAAATCTTATAAATTGCAAATGGCAGATTATGTTCGCAGCGGAAACACCCAACGGCGCCTGGGGGCACCCTAATGTAGGGTCGGATAAACTTTTTTCCGCGTGGGGTGCGAATGACAAGCGTTTCGGGTCGACAACATCCGGCCAATTTTTAGTGTTTCGGTTTCAGTTTAAGCGATACAACGTGTCACGGTGAATCCGGCGAAACAAAAATCAATTTCGTTATCCGAATTTCGTTTAAAAAAAAAGAAAAAAGAAGAAAAAAATAGACGCCTGTCGTATTGTAGTTTGAAAATTTGTCAGACGTATCCGGCTCGCGCGGAAATGAAAATAATCTCGACGGAGAATGGTTCGAAAGGAAAAGGGCAATCGTTAGCCGATTTGCGTTCCTCGAAATGGAAGGAAAAGATGCACTACCGGCCCCTTTCAGAGCCACGTTTAACGAACCCGAAAGTCCCCCCATAAAGATCTAGGAATTACATTAAACCGGACTTTATATAGGATAATCACGTTGAAACGAAATTCCCTGGGAAACCAATTAATCGCTCCACTTCTTCGTTTGACCCGCACGCGCGTTTCGAATGTGAACATTTCCCAACCTCCTAACTACCCTTGACGCGTGGTGAATTGATTACGTTACGATGGTCACTTAAATTACTCGTTACGACGACACGACTTTTAATCAGTCCCTTTTTTTTTCACCCCACGAGCTTTTACACGACGTTCGCTTATCAAGGCTGTAAACGATTGCGACGATAATTAAATTTACGCGACTAAAGCGTTTATGTCATTCGAAGACTGTGAATTCTGGTCACTATTTCTTATATTCTCATGGAATCAATGGCTCTTGTAATTTTGTAATTTTGTGTAATTTCAGTGAAATTTTGCAAATCAAAATTTTTAGTCGTTCAATTAGAAACTCCCCCAAATTCTACTGAATTCCCAAAAATAAATATTAATTTAGTCTTCATCCTAATTTGCCATAAAAGTTTCGTTTCGAATCTCCAGAGAAATTATTGAAATTATCCAGACATTCCTTATTCCAGTATCCCAACTGGATAAATTGATGTTGCGAAAAGGGAGCAGCAAGGCACTTACGTATTAGGGGAAACACAACCACGGTTCTCGGGGCCTGAACCCGTTAACCAGGAGGCAGGGCGGTGAGGGGTTGAAAGGGCGCTGGGTTAGGCGGTTCAAGAACATACAGGTTAATTATTTTCCTGGCGCCGTTGTTGTTGGAAAGCCGAGGGCTTATCGGGCGGTTAGTCGAAGACCGCAGCATTGTGGCGTCTCTGCAGGGACGAAAGGGTGCGAACCGAGCGAAGGGGATGATTTGGAACGTTAGTTAGAGACGGCTGGCAACATCGATGAGGTTCTTACCCGATGCTGATCGTTGATGGTGGTGGTACACGGCATTCGGGTGATTCTGGTTCGCGGTGGGTGCGCCATAGCCGCAAGCCAAACATAGTTTAACCGGAATTGCTGTTAATAGACTCGTTTGTCATGGGATCGGGAAGCAACCAGTCCTTCGTTCCTTTCTTTTTCTCTTTCTTTTCTTTTTTTGTAGCCGCCCCGTTCCGTCCTCTTTCAACTTCTTTCTTTCTAGGTATTCTTCTTCAGACCGGGTGCGGGACAGCGAGGAAATTGCCGAGCAATTTCCATGAAAAATGCCAGACGTTTACAGTACGATCGTCCCCCGACTGGTTTGCCACGGAAATTACGCCCATCCCTACCCCACCGCGCCGGTTTTCAATTTCGCCGCATCGGCCACTTTATTGAAATAAAATTGCGCCGGTTGATATTCGACAATGTCGCGGCTGTCTTGGCACAAACTGGATTATCATTGTCGAGCAATTACGAGGATCCTGTCCGTTTCTGCGTGTCTCGTAATTCCTCGACTCCTCCTCGAGCATTTATTCCTGTTTCCACGTTATTAGGGGGTGCGGTGACTCGTTCAAAGCTACGAATTTTTAAGAATCCTTAGTGTATTAAAGTAATTGTATTATTATTTCTATATTGCGACGAATTAGAGGTATTCTAGATGGCTCCTCTAATAAAGTTTATTTCACAACATTTGAGAATTCAATGCCTTAAGGGTGGAAGAAGTTTGTGATGCTTATAAATAAAGTTTGATAAAATGGTGAAACCTTTGGTAATAAGTTATTACCAGATTACACCGTGGACATTGTGCACAATACATGATCGTATTAGAGATTCGATATCCTTCTATCGCAGAGTTCGTAGGTCACGAGTAGAATCTGCTCGAATCAGAACATAAAGGGATCGGATATTTCTCGAGGGTCTCAGAAAACCCCTTATGGGTGGTCAGTTATTGGCTGCCGGATTCAATCATGAGATCAAACATCGACTGGCCTCGCTAGAAGGGAACTCGAGAACCGTGTCAACCTCCCTGTTCACTATTATCTTGAAAATACGTGGTTGTACTGCAAGCTGTCTTATTTTTTTCACCGTGAAATCGACTCTGATTTAATTTCATTCAATTTGAATGGTGCAGAGGATAACTTGACATTTTATTATTGAATTAAAACTTTAACCAACGTTATAACTAACCATCAAGTCATACAGAAATAATCATTTGAGGTCATCAGCAGTAGATTGAGGAAATATCATAGAAATGAATAATAACTCCATAAAAAAGCATCAGCAGACCTCCCAGGACCGCGCCATATATTTCGATGGAAAATCACGGGGTGAAAAAATCCCGTTTCCGATTTCGTCAATTCGCGACGATCGTCGTAACGTATTGGCGGTCGTCGCGAATCCGCGTGAAATACGCCGTTCTCGCGCGTTCACGGCCAGCCCGGCAACGAATTTCGTGAAACGCGAATTCGTCGGTGATTTACGACCCGTTGCCCACGGCCTATCCATTAAGAGCATCGACATGATCGCGAAAATAAACACTTTATCGATGGGGAACGATCCGCGCATCGGTTGTCTCCGAATCCCATTCGCGGCAACGGAGCCAGACGATGCGGGCTAGAACGTTTATGTTCAACGGCCAGATAAGCATTTACAGGGCAATCGTTCGGCTGTATCATCGATTTATCAACGAAAACGATCGGCCAAGTAAATTGAAAGGGCAGGTAAACAATTATTATTAACGCCCGCATGCGAGCCAACCTTCGGCTCGGCTCCTCGTTCTGGCCAGCCTACTTCTGTCATTAATATCGATCATCGTCATCGATATCGCGAAGTACCCACCCCTCTCATTATTGCAACGAACGATACGCTCTTCCGCACTGATAAGTTTAAAAGCATTGATGTGTACGTACAAAATTGATAGAATCTCGTAAGTGAGCTTTTAACCTTTGAGTAGACTAAACAATCTTTAATTAAAAGACTATTCAAGGATTTAACGATCAATTTAACAATTTGTTTTATTTTGTGTTTCTTTGTGTAAATTTGGAAGATTATACGTCCACCAGTCGCGAAAGAGATCGATTTAATCAAATTAGATAGATAGGTGGTACTCTAATAATTATCAATGTCGATTGGTTATTTTTCCTCGTATTTGGTACGATGAACCACGAAAATGAATGCATACGATCAAATACAGTGAGAACGTACGGGAGGAGGAGTTGGCTTTAATAATTGTTGCCAGTCCTTTCCAACTAGCGCAATATAATGCAATTTATAATATCCCCAAGGCAAACGGTCGCTGTCGATGGTGTATTTGATGCTCGTTCAAATCTACGAACAGGAGCAAAATTTGAGTAAAATTGTTTGTCATCGCTCTGTTTGATCTGTCGACGTTAATAACGCAGCTCGATTGCATTTCACGTTACTTGCTACGATATAATATAATATAAAGTAACTGTTCCCAACACATCCTACTTAAACTTTAAGAATTTTTATTATTTTCTTGGACGATGAAATTACCCTCGCTTTTTTAAAGATTTTTAAAATATATACATGTTACTAAGAATGTGATAATTAAACTTTTCAATTCAAGCTCTCATTACTGTAATACCGATATTGCTCAAAATCATAATTCCTGCATTCAACAACCGAATTCAATTGTTCTATGGCAACACCGATGTCATCAACGTGTTAAATCTAGTTAATATCGGTTTAATCTTCTTAAATGTAATAGCTTCCATTATAACCATTCTAGAAAATTATTATTCGGTCGTGTATTAATGACAGGATAACAGGAGGGCCAGCTTGATACGCAATTAACGTTTTAAATTCGTTATATTTTAGTTCAAAGAATTCCGACGATACAAAATGAGTGCAATAATTACTTCCAGCTTCGTGTTATTTATATATACTTTATCAGTTAAATCTTTGACTTGGAAGCATGAGAAATGTTTTGCAAAAAATTTCAACGACGACGACGACAAAGCGTTGTGGCGCCTTTACGAAGTTTTTGATATCCGAGCGGAAACCGCTCGAACGACTAAATAATCGCGCGAAACAGGGAAACCGGCAAGAGGAGCCGGAATCCATCCTCATTTCCTTTCTATTTCGAACCGCGGTCGACCGATTCTAAATTTGAAAACTTCCCTGCCCTTTGATCTGGCCGCGGCCAGCAATTACTCCCGACGCCATAACTTCCTGCACCAGCCTTCTGTTTATGCCAGCAGGAATCTTTGTGCCGCGGAGAAAACGCTGAACCGCGAGCGTATGTACGCTCCCCGCTCGAGCGAGATGATTCGAAAAATCCGTGGAATTGTTTGACAGCGAACATTTGGTAAATAGCCAAAGGCGTTGCGGAACAAATTTCAACGAAACCCGAACGATTGTTTTCGGTCGGTGGTTGTTTGAAATCCATTTCGATGTATTAAAATCGAACCGAAGCTAAAACCTGATCGAACCAGCCTTCAAACGCTGTTTAAAACAAGACCCAAATGTTGTTCCTTTTTCTCTCTCTCTCTCTCCGTCTCTCTCTCACGTGATAGATTTACGGCGCTGACAATAAATGTTTAAATGTCGTTCCTTCTTTTTATGAAACGGTTCAGCGCCGAACAATTTTAATAGCGACGATAAAAAATGAAATTTACGGTTACGCGAGAGTTTTGTGATGTACGACGAGTCGCGAGAGCGAGCCAGGAATTTTTAATTTTAAACAATTGGTATTTCTTCAAGAAGAATACTTTTCTGTATATTAAATTCACTAGGATTTGTATTAATTATTGGATCAAAGTTAAACATTGAAATTATTTAATAACAAAATGTAACGTTTGAAGAAATAATTAAAAATTTTATACCTGGGAAATGTGTAAGGTTTCAACGAAACGAAAATTGTGGTATTAGATTATTTTTACAAAATTTTAACGCTCGATAATATTGTGTTTCTAATTAAAATCGATATAATTTTAATTTGCGAGAGGCAACAATCGACGAGTAACACGATACGCCGCGAATACAGTCGAATTTAAATCGACAAGTCCCTTTGCCTTTTTCAATTACAAGAATATTCGGAAAGCGTTAGCGATTAAATGAAACCGGCGTAAATTACCAATTACAGAGACGGAACGAAACAATTATCAATAAACGTAACGAAACTCGATATCCGGCTAGATTTATAGAAACATTCGTTTCCGTGGTTTAAATTTAAGAGATTGTTATCTTTGCTCTGTTACATATATCACCCAGGCGCTGAGATAGTAAAGTAATTGATATCAAGCTGGTGGGAGAAGGGGGGAAAAGTAGGAGGGTTAGAGTAAAAAAAAAAAGGAAGAAGAGATAAGGAAAGAAAAAAAAGAAGCTGCCAGAGGGGGGGAAAAAGGAAGTTTCGGGGCGAACGAAGGAAAATCCATCGACCTACGTGGTAGGTTTCTACGAATCCAAGGAAATCGGTTTAGAGACCGGAAGGGAGCCGCTTTGATCGCGTTACCGGCTCGATCTCACGGATTAGGGACGATCCTTTCCTCTCTCCTTTACCTTTTCCCTCCATCCCTTATTTTGTTCTTATCCCTTGGCCTCCTTTTCTCGCCAAACTCGATATTTCGACTTTGACCCGTAACCTACCCCAACGCGACCCCCCCCCCCCCTGCGTTTCACTCACCCTCGCTTGACGAATCAATAGGAAATAAGAATAAACTTCCCGGTCCGTTTCACTTACCATCAGTGTTCAATGAATTTTTTTTTTAACACGATATTAACGTATCAATTATAAGGTAAGTTTCATTTTTATATGTAAAAAATTGATGAATTCGAGATGGAAATTTGATGCGAGGTTTTAATGGCGCATAGAATATTTTATTTGGAGATCAAATTCACGATCCTTCCGTGTATTTTATTTGAAAATTAATTATTGAAATGGGATTGTATTATGCATGGGATTGAAATAATTGAAAATTATTTGAGAAAGGATCTTCTGGTTTGGAACCAAACCAAAACTACAATTCCAAATAAAATAGACACCAAATAATTCCAAACCAATGCATGTTATTCGAACGTACCAGTGAAACGAATCAATAAAAATTCGACCGAATAGGAAGACCCGAAATAGCCACCGAATTGTGAGGTACTTTGATTCGAAAGGTATTAACGCAACTCTACAGGGTATTATGTTTAAAGAAGAAGAGTCCATCGACAATCCAAACAACTCGAGGAGAATCGAGTTCGAATTCAAATTTGATTGTCGCCGGAATCCAGCGTCGTCTGATCGATCGATTCCTCTTCCACTGTCGCGGTAACAACATGAATTCGAATGCGGGTTAACAAGATCCGTCTTACGTTTCCCGTGTAAATCCCCATCGGTATTTCTGATGTGCCGGGAAACGCTCCGCATAATATCAAACGATCTTCCAGCCATTTTAATTTATGCATCATCCCAGCTGGAAACGCTTCGCGGGAACGAACGACGAAGGGTAATTTCAATCTTCGTCCCGGCTCAGATGTAGCATGAATAATAAAATACAAAAGCCCTTCCCGATGGCTCCCAGTCCGACGTCAAGGCGAGAGGTATAATAATTTTTTTTTTCTCTTTTGGATAAACCTAACCGAGAACCTGCCCCCCCTCGTGAAAAATAAGCACAGACTTTCCAGTCAGACGAAAGACGACGACGTATCTTATGCGGGGGCACACCAGGATCATCCGGTTGACTTTTGCCTTTGGTGTCGTTGACATTTCCCATTGGACAGGCGGGGCTTGGCATTTTCCATTCGAGACCGCAACTCCGTGTCTTACGCTATTCCGTTCTTGATGTTCACTTTATATCGAGGGCAGGTCGTTATCTCGAAGATATCTCACCCAGTGCCGAGTCCAGGCCGCTCTGACAATGTCGTCTGCATTTGTATTTGTCATACGCGGTCGTTTTATAAATTCAAGAAATTTTAAGAGATTCTATTAAGGCCTGCGACTGAATTCCTTCGAGTTTCGTTTTGGAATTCTCCGAATTTTACCGCAGGGAGCTCGAGACTTTATCGTGAACACGATTATTAACCAAGGTGGTGGTTATTTCGACGAAAATTTATTAATTAGGACATTTTTATGATTCTATAGAAGGCCGTATATTTGGTTGCTTTAATATCATATTCTCGACATGTTATTTCCATGGAAATTTGGGAAATTTTTGCCTTGTACGCTTCGTTAATTAAAATAACATTTTTATGCATAGTACGGTGGATAATTCACTATTAAATGAAGTACGTAGAAGGTTTTATGAAATTGTGTAAATGCCTTCGGAGGATATAATGTAAAACTTAATGGTGAGTGCAGGAAAAATTTCGGGGAATACGAAAATAAATAATTTATAATTTCATCGGAGCATTCTCGGTTGTTCGTATAATATAATCTAGTGCGAAATTATAGGAAAGTATCAAAAAGCAGTATTTTAATGAACGATAAGCCGTAAGTATGATAGCTAGTTAAAGGAAGTTTGCGAATAAGTTACATGTCATCGCAGTCTACCCTTAAAATTTCAATTAACGTGCAAATGATGCGCGAACACTCGAATAAAATAATATCAAATATAGGAAAGACGGCTAATGTAAATCTATATAATAATTAATAAATATTTAATAATATTAAATAAATACAATAATGAAATGAACGAAAAATTGCAGAATTTAAAAATCATCAATAATCAGTCGACCATAAAGTCAATGAACCATGAAATCTTAATTATAAAATACATTAAAACAAAATATTGACATTCGGCACCCATCATATCAGAACATATAACACGAGCGACGCTCAGCCATCCAATGATCCAGCTACGCAAATCCAGGGTCGTCTTCGTCCCGTTCCTGTTCCTGGTCCTCAGGAACCGTCGTCAGTTGGCTGTTCGCGTACGAGGGTTGAATTTATAACGAGCCGCTGCGAATTTATGAGATGGTCTTTTCCCAAGCCAACGACTGGCCGTATCGGCAAGCTTCTCGTCTATGCGTCAGAAAGAGAAGGAGAAGAAAAGGGGGAGGGAGGGAGAAGGTGAGGGTGGAGAAAAAGGTGAGCAAGAGAGGCAGAGTAGGTGCAAATGTAGACTCTAATCCAAGCGGTGGTGAGCCATCGACAGGAAGATTTATCTCGACGAGACCGGTACTATCGCGACCAACCCCTCTTTCTCTCCTACACGAACCACCCTCCCTCCCCCCTGAAAATCCCTCCACCTCCGCCCCTCGACATTTTCGCCCCGAGTTCAGTCCCGGGAATTAAATTCGGCCGCTAGGCGGTTAGCAATATTTTATGTTCCGATTCACCTACCCTCCCTTCTCGCGTGTTCTCCACCCTTGCCCCCGGGTACCGTGCCGCGTCGCGACCAAGTTTACGCGTTAAATCCTGCCCGATTGAACGATCGTGTCGCGAGCGGAATCCTTTTCGAAGTTAAATGGTTCAGACGGATTCACGAACGTTGAAAATTGACGGGGTCCGTTCGGTGTTTCTGTTTTCGGGTTACTTTCTGGGGGCAGTTTGGTGGATTATTGACTATGTCTCGGGGCAAGTTCGGTTAATTAACTCATAACCTAATTGTAGATTGGTGATCAAATTCGTAATGCGATAAAATTTTAATAATTTCGAGTTTAAATTTTGTAAAATATTTCAAGCAAACATTACCTGGATAAATGTACCTCACTCCTGATAAAAAAAATTGAAATTATCCATCGTTTTTATGTTCCCTTTAATGCCCCTTATCGAACAAATTATTCTCAAAATTGAACAGCGATTCGAGCCTTGAACCTTTCATAGAATCGGTAACAACAGCTGCCGGAATCGAAGCGATCTCCTATTAATTCGAAAACGGTACGGTCTGTTCAGTTTCTCGCGTACATGAGCGGCGCACACATACACAAACAGAGGGATCCTGTACATGGAAAATCCCACGTCGTGCCTTTACTCGTTGGTGAAACTAATCGAATGAATAAAACAGCGAGCGTTAACGAACAGGTCGGTCCCTCTTGGCCATGGCGTCAGTTCCCGAAACTTTGCTAATGGAATCGTGTCCGCTCGTAAAGGAAATATTAAATGTTCATCCTGCATGGATACGATTCCGATCCTTCAATGTGAAACAATCGCGAGAAACTAAATACATTGTCCCTTAACCTCGATTAAACTCATCGTTTAATTATTCAACGAAGGAACATTTTGTTTTATGTGCTGAATTTTAACCCTTTACAACTAATTATATTACATGACTTGGTGTATTAAATATTAGAATTTTATATTTTATTTTATTCAGCCATCAGTATTTTCACAATCTTATAAAAAAGGCAACATCATCGAAAAATCCGACTTTTCTTAATACAGTTCCTGCGAACCTTGCTCGATCGACGAACATCCAAAGAACAACGATAAAGGTGGAGAAGCAGCCACGGGAAAACTGTTTCTTGATTCCAGCGAAGATTTAAGGTCGTCCATTAAAGGTATCACGGGAGAGCGTTTTCCCACGGGTAGGATTATAATTACAAATTTCGAGCGACGTTCAAGCCTCCGGACGAATTAACTCGAGTAATTGTAATTATAATTTCAGCGAAAGAAACGACTTCGTAAGTACCGTTCGAGGGAGAGAGAGAGAGAGAGAACGATGGCTACGGTGGAAAAGTTTCAACGTCTTCGGAGACGAAAGATGGAAAGCTGAAGGGTGGCGTATAAGGTAGGGAGGGGGGCAACGTTTGATTAATTTGGCACGAGTTTACGCTCGCATCCGACGGAATTAGACTAAACGGATTGTCG
The DNA here is from genome assembly GCA_022405125.1 of Anthidium xuezhongi. Lineage (NCBI taxonomy): Eukaryota > Metazoa > Arthropoda > Insecta > Hymenoptera > Megachilidae > Anthidium > Anthidium xuezhongi. The sequence continues at coordinate 9,265,184 of CM039637.1, forward strand.
TCCGGTTTGGTACTGGAACGGCTGATGCACAATGCGAGTACAATTCTGGAACGCTAACGCGTCGCTGGTTGACGGCTAATGCGATTCCGTGTCGTGAGTTGGGGTCATCTGTCTGCTAACTCGATGGCCTCCCGCTCGACTAGCCCACTTCTGACACCACCTTCTGAAACTGCTACCGCAGTTTCGCTTCCCAGTCCAATTCCGAAACTACGATACCGCCACTTTACGCGACCGCCCCCTGTCCGGACCGGGTTAATGTTGAGTCAATAAGGACCGTGAAAATTACTCGGGGAACTCTGATCCTACTTAATTAGCCGCATCGAGTAATCCTTGATCCTCTTAACTTCTAAATTCCTGAGAGCAGTAATTTAAATCATCCACGTTTCTGTTGTAATCCACCCTCATTTTTCTTTCCTCGATTAGTCATTCTATAATCATTCATCGATAATTAACTATTATCATGTGCGAAGAAATTGTAATGTTTCTATTTTCATTTTGTACTAACACATATCTGAATATTATGGAATTGGGTAATTAAAGAAAATTCCACAGGAGTTGAATAAAAAAGGAATAGCGTTTCATGACTTCTTAAAATTTCTAATAAGCAAAATATAGATAATCTTCGACTCAGAATCGAGAGTATAGAGCAATAGTTTGATAAACAGTCATCAGCTGTTGAAAAGGAAGACAACGGTGGTTGGTAGTTGGTGAAAAGATTTTGAATTAAGATAAGCCAGTTGGAAAGCGGCTTCGCGCAGTGACGAGGTAGACGGTCAAGTTGGACGGACGACTCCAAACTAATCTCCCGTTTGAAGGTTCAATGCATGAAGATGGCAACGGACGACGGAGTCGGGACACTCTCGGGACACCGGTGGTTGCGGTAGAGAGATAATGACCCCTGAGGTACGGCGGGTCGAGTTAGAACTAAGCGCGAATAGTTTTCCTCAAAGTCACCACGAATTCTCTCGCTATCGTGCATTTTGTAAGGGGACGTACTATCCCGGATGGTCTACTTAATCTTTAACAAAGAAAGTTTTCGTCGAAAGCAGGAAACGGATGTACCCACCTTGGCCAGGCGCGCGTAATTCAAAGAAAATGGAATGACAATTTAAAGAAAAGAATTATGCGAACACGTAACTGGTTACATGGGTATAACATTCGTACTCCCAGGATAAATGGACAAAACGTGGTGTTAATCCCTTGCCGTATCATTTTTTTCCACAAGTGCGTCAAAGCTAAATATTTATTGTTGCAATGTTAAAACAAAGAAAATTCTAATGTTATATACAATTAAAAATTGACACACTTCTAAGATTTATTATTCTAAAATAATACGTATTCGTTTCGTCGCAGATCAGCGAGTGATACGTTAATAAATGATCAAGATCCCGACGTTCAAACGACGAATTCGCTAAGTTCCTCGCAAACAAGTTCCGAGAAGAGACGGCCAATTCTCCCAGCACTTCAGAGATTATTTCCTCCGTTCTGGTAAGAAGCAAATCAAAAGGGGGTGACGGAAGGAAGCGACAACCGCGACGGGGCGAGGACGGAGGAAGGAAGGAAGGAAACGCCACAAAGGCGATAGAAGGGAAAGGGGTGTAGGTAATCATAAAATCCAACTGCTATCTGTTCGTTTGTTTGGCTTGTAAGCCTCACGGGTAACTGGATAATATAAGCTAGCGGGACACACAGAGAGGCGGGCGCAGTTTGACTTTGGCGGCGGTGTGCCCGCGCAAATGTGTGCCCATGTGTGTGTATACACGTAGCAGCCCAGAGAGACCAGGGAAACCCAGAAGAGGAGGGCACGAGTCGGAGGCTACACCAATGTTTGAGTTCCGTCTCGGATGTCGCTTTGCTCGGCTCCTCTGTCGTTCTGTCTTTCTGTCCCTCCACCCTCCTCGTTTCCTGTAGCTATCGCGATGTTCGTTTCACCCCGGACCACCTTGGTCTCTGACCTTATGCTGGGAAAACTTTTGTCCGGCTCAGACGACATCTCAAATATTTCTTTCGCGGACGAATCGCAGGGAAAACAATGATCGACAAGCAATAACCACTTAACCACATGATCCATCGATGTTGCACACTTCGCAAGATATTGTGACCTAATTTTATGATCTAGTATTATATTCGATGCACCCTTATATTTTTGACGGGAATATTAAACAAGTTTGCGAGTCACGATTCTCGGACACACTCAAACACTTGGCGATAAAGGACACCGAGTGCCTGCACCGGAAGCTCGCGAAGCTTGTACGATCCTTAAATCTTCTCGTGGCCGATCGGTACGAATCAGCGTATCTCGAATTACAGTAGTCGAGGTGAAGGCAGTCAGAGCAGCCAGGTGAGACTGCAACGATCGAGGACCCCGCGCGGAATCTCAAGATTCGGCTCGCGTACGCTCGAGCATCGTCACGAAGAGGTTGCGCAGCGTGTTCCAGGGACGCGTTGGATCCCCGTGGGTATAACCTCGGAAGGCCGGCCTGCTCGCCACCAGAGTCCAAGGAGGTCTTGGCTTTCAGGTGGGCCGGAGCTCTCGCGGAACTTCCGTAATGCGTTAATCCGACTGGCACGTATCTACGCTGAAGATAAGGCGACGCCGTGTTCGCCCCGGTAACGGTCTAGGCGATTTTCTCGTTCCCCGGGACGGACTTCGTCTCCGTGGACCCGGCTCTACGTGGCAGCTTCTCCTCTACGTGACGTCGAGTCTGCTCGATTTCCCTTAATCGAGTCTTTCGGTCGTTCTGCACTGGATTATACGGGCCTGTCCCCGGTAACAAGCCCTTGAAGATCGTCTTATCTCCGCTCGCGACGACGATCGTACGCTCGCCCGCTGCTGGCCGGCTCCTTGATCGCGAACGAAGCCCCGTTAGCTGCCGGCTGACCTGCAGAATGCGAATTATTCCGCGAGAAAGTTCCCTCATCGTGGATAGAATTTAATTATCCACGGAAATTCGGCGCCCCTCCCCTCTCCCCCGCGGGAAATTCCATCAGCGCGGACGAACGACCAGCTGGTCTGTTTGCGCTGCGAAAGGGTGGTAGAAAGAATTTCAAGGATGACCTGATTAACCCTTTCGGCGATCACTGGAATAAGAGGGTGCTGGAACTTTCTTACAATTTATGTTTGTGATATTTATCATGAATGCTATGAAAATTTCTGGTCTTCTTTTATGGACTTGAAATTTGCATAATTCCATTATTTGAATACCTCAAATTCTCGAATATTAAAATTTCTGATTACTAGTCGACACTTCACGTACAAGACTTCATCTCGCAGACATTAAATCCGTTCTTAGATTTGAAACTCCCGAAGAGATCACAACTCGGCGCGGAATTTTACACGCCGGGAAAGTATCCCGGGTACTAAACGCCCCCAGCCGAGATCCTTTAAAGCGATACATTATTCAACCGCCGCAACGACCGGCCAAGAATTGCCGTTACACCCTCTTCGTACGCGTTTTCTTGCGACTATTTTGCCGCGTTTCTTGCACCCCTTGGAGAACCTGTACGTCTTTCGTTGACGGATATACAACGGTGTAACGGTAATTGAGCAAAATTAACGAGGGCCGGCGCGAGAGGGTCTCTTCTCTCAATGGACCGCGTGCACGCTGTTTCGCGAGAAGAATGACATACCGTTGGTAAATTGCGAGCCGTCCCCGGTATCTTTCTTTCTTTTGTACCCGGCGAATTTTTCTCCCCCGGAAACACGTACTATTTGCACGTAATTACTTCTATTTGCAGTCCCAGAAAATTATGTAACGACCAGGTGTGTATAATAGGCTGCTGTTCATTTTTTCTCAAAGAACATTGCGCGAAGATAATTTTCACATTAGGTTTACAATTGTTCAATATTTAAAAAATGACGAAAAAACAATTAAATACATCTATTCATTAAATTTTGTAATCATTGGAGATCAATTCTTCGTTTCTAATCATTGAAAATTGATCGATGATTCGAATACAATTTCACGAGAACAGTATAATGATCATGTTACGCCGACATTAACAAAAGTGAAGAGGAATATAGATAAAACGATGATGAACGTATGATAATCAGTCGTTAATCATTCTATTTGCCCCGTCGAAACGATGTCCTGAATCATTATACTATTATCAGAATACGTTAATCTCGTTACAATTTAACCCCGTCAGGCAATGATTTCGTTATAAAATACATATTTCAACACGAATTTTGTAGACATGCCCTCGAATAAATTCAATGAATTCAAAGTTTTTGAAATTTTTGAAATTTCAAAGTATTCCTTTAAATATTCTTCTGTTTAAAGATATCATTTAGAAATCGTACTGTTCAACAATTGAACTCGAAACAACTTCCCTTCACTGAATAGAAACACTGTATTTCTAGTTTTAGAAACTTAGAATCTCGAAAGTAGATTTTTAACGCACTTATGACATTCTTTGTACTCGGGCATTTATTTTTCAAGGACGTGTATGTTCTTTACAGGGAGAGGGTTAAATATTAAAGCTTCAATGAGTACTTGGCTCAGTACACCTTTCGCATTTTTCCAAAGAAACCAAGAAGGACGCGACCTGTTCTTAAGGGGCCAATATTCTCATCTCGTTGAAGAACGCGACCGGAGGAAGCAATAAGTTGAAGACAAAGCATACGTCGACGACGATATTCCGTGAGAAGAAAGGATGGAGGATAGGTACGAAACATTTAACCAAGAAAGTGGCCTGCGCCGAACACCGTCCCGGTTCGGCTTCGAGTTTGCGGGTTCGACCTAAACTTTGTTTGTCGTCGTCGCCATCCTGTTGTCCCCTTTACTTTATCCGTCCCTGTTCAACCCTTTGTCGATCTGGCGTGTTTATTCTTTGTCGTGGCTGAAACAGCCACGGTGATTCTATTATCGTCGAGGCGACAGCGACGTCTCGAGAAACCCCATGGAATACAACCCCGTGTGGATGAGAGTTACGAGGCAACTGATGGCATATATCACCCCCGTTACGTGTATCGCGGTTAAACTTTGTTACTTAGACGACTTCCTTTTGCAGGCCAAGCGGTCCTGCTCCCATCTTATTCCCCACTTTATTCTTGTTGTTGTTGTTGTTGTTGTTGTTGTTGTTGTTGTATCTCACTCGGTTTGTACAGCTCTGATTTCTTTAAATCAATTTAAAGAAGAAAATTCTTAAATAAAATTGATTTCTCTAAATTTGCCGTATTCTAATATAAATATAACTTGTACTAAATTAACATCTTGTCTTTGGATTATCAAAATTTGTATCAATAATTTGTCGATCACGCCGATGTTTTAAAGTATCCCGTTCGTATTTCAAATTAATCTCAATGTTAATCTACGCTCCTAAACTTGCTCCAAGTTATATGGAATTATGTTAATTCAGCTGAAGTGTCAACGCAGAGTAAAGCTCGAAACATTTTGAAGATTAGATCCGAAGTAGAGTAACCAGAGCGTGAGATCCACAATATTCTTCGACCTGCTGTTCTGAATAGCGTCTTTTAACACCTCCGGTGTCTCCGAAAATTCATCGCACACACTCTTGCTATCACTCGTTCGTTCAGCCTTCTCTGATTATCCGATATTAGATTTGCACTCGCTTCTCACCCTTACCTTTCAGCGTCTGATTGAGGTTGAACGACCGGTAGAAATAACACAAGCTTCCGCGGCGAAAAGGAAGTGGTTGAACGGGGCCAGATACCTTAGCAAACGGCCAAGGAAGCCCGGATGTTCCGGGGGAGCCAAGAAGTCGGTCCATTACGCCGAGACCGGTTATCTTCTCGAGTACGCTCAAGACCAATTTCGTTCGTCGGCGGGGTATAAGGACAACGGATCCGCGAATCCGTGGCTCCGATTCCGGGGCGTAACTCCGCCGGGGTGGAGGACGGGCCAACAATTCCCAGCGCGTGAATATCCGGCGGAGCGTATTTTTCGAAATCTCGCGGAGCCTTTTATCCTAAAAGTCCACGGGTGGATCTGCCAATACCGTGGCGAGCCGTGACGCGCGACGAAAGGAAGAGTGGCGGTTCCTGATAGGGCTAAAACTACTCCCGTGTCGCGACAAAACGCTCCTTCCCTTTCTTCCTTCCCCGGATCGGTAAGAGACTGGTAGAAGGAACGCGGCGAAGACGGGGGCACACAAAACGTGCCTCCCTTTACCCCGGGGGATCTCTAACGGACGACGAAAGCCCAGAAGAGCCGCTATACGACGTTTCAATTTTCAGCCAGGGTCCGGCGGCTTCGATCCCTCTCGTCCTCGTCTGTCGTGTGCTCTCGCGTCGCCGGCGAACTAATATTCTCGCCTTTAGGAAACTTTCTAAAGCCCTCGGCTGCCTGTTCGCCGCGGCGACAAGTCGTTGGCAAGCCACTAAGCGTCCTCCGCCTCGTCCTCCTCGTGTGTACACTGGCTCCCCTCGCACGGATCGACGAAATCGAGCCCATTAAATCTGTTATCGGCACCGGCGAGCCACGTCGACGGGCGTCGGATGAAGCACGTCGTGAAAGTTTCCCCGAAAAGGAAAAAAAAAGGCCAGCCTTTAAACGATCGCTGCGAGAGACGTTGTTGTTGCACGAAAAATTAACTCGATCCCCGAGGAAAATAGCCGACGGTGTGTACTGTAGCTTGTCGATTAGTATTTCTATGGCGGGACATCGAAATACTTTTTATTCTCTTCTGGTAAGTTTATTATGGAACGTGCAGCTGGTATCCTTCGGAACGGAGTTAATTACGAAGGGATAAGGTTTGTTTGATAAATTACCTATTCTTTTTAGAACACTCTATTTCTCACAGTTGTTCTTTGTATCATTAACTAGCGGAATTTTCATCGTCACTATTTGAAACACCGTTAGCAAGAAAACGCAGTCGAAAGGGGTCAGTTAATTATCAAAACCGAGGAACGAGTTGGACGAAATGTTTTCTGGCCAGACAACCGCGGGAAGTCGCGTGGGATTCGAGTTCTGGTGACTGTCGAAAAGGCCTCTCGCCCTGCCATTCGGATAGCTCGTGGGAAAGAAAGAGTAACGACTAAGGGGGAAAAAAGAGAGAATGGCAGATAGAAGAGGAGAGAGGGAGACGGTACGTCCGGATCCCGCAGGAAGCCTTCTATTTAGCCGGGGTCCCGGCAGGTTGCTCTGGGCGAAGGACAGTTTCCGGCCGACCAATTCGTTAGAAACTACCACCCACTCTCGGACAGTCCTCTTCTTCGTCTCTACGTAGCACAATGAAAACCTCGACAATGGGCCATACAGTATCCGTGGACGAGGCAAGGGATGAAACGAGGGATTGAGGAGAACGCTGGATGGTCAGGATAGTAGCATCCAGCGGGAGGAAGAGGGAAGTTCGTTGTCTCGTATCGACGACGCCAGAAACGTTTTGGTAGCAACGAAAGTCCGTCCGTTGAGGGTGAGGGGGGGAGGGGGTAGTTGGTCGGTCGGTTTGGCAAAAGCGTCGAGAATAGCCGCTTTCGGAGGAACTTCATTTCGCAATAAATGCAATATAACTTTCGTTCGTACGTACAGGCCTCCCCTCCTCCCTCCTTGCTCTTTACCTCTCCTTTCTGTTCCACAGCTCGCCCGAAAATATCTCGTGGTAAATGAAACGGACAAATTCCAGCAACGTTCAAACCCTCCGCCCACCGCGACGCCTTTTCATGGCCCGGGGAACGCGAACTCGACCAGCCTGAAAGTGGAGCCAAGTCGTTGTTCATCGCGGATAAAAGCGACGTCGAGCTGTTCGGTTCAGCGTTCAAGGGGAACGGATCTTTTCCCCTTTTCCCGCTTCTGTTCCTCCTTTGCGTTCCCCGATTAACTCACCTCGTCATTCGTGCGTCTTTGATTGGCTCCTCGAGGACGTACTCTGGTTCGTTCCGGGTTAAGACATTTTTTTGGGGGAATGTTAGTTCGTTGCTTGGATAATTCGACTAGAAACACGAATTTAACCCTCTCAGAAGAAGTCAATTTATAAGATTTCCTCGTGGTTCAAATATTGGAGTTTAATAAATAATTACTTTGACTATGGGTGCCAGAAACACAATTTAATACTGCAAGTATTTTGGAAGTTACGATAATTTATACGTAACGAAGTTTCCATCGATCGTTTGGAGGGTTGGTTTAGGGAAGTTACCCGTCACCTTAAATTGTGATAGTTTTCAAAATAATTGCAACGTTGGTGAGTATCAAAATTGATAAATATAGCACCCTGAAATTCGTCTGTTGATGCATATCAACGTCGAGTTACGAGAATTAATCGAGTTAAATAACGAAGAGACGAATAAAAGTGCATTGCGTCCAAAAGTAATCCCTTATCATGGCTGTCAACTTGTTAACGATTGTTGGTTACCAAATTCCGGTTTAACAATCTAACAAGCTAAATATTTCCTCCCCTTCTGACTTTTTACGACTATTTTCACATAAAACCTGAGGGACTTTATTGCTAGTCAGCATTGCCATAAACTGAGGGTAATGTTGTCGGGTTTTTGTAAGAAACGTCGATCTTTTTGGGATTTGATGGCTCTTCGTCAAGTGTTCTTCCCTTAACTATATACCTTTCTTTGTCTCTTCCTTGACCTACCGTCTTTATTCCACCCTGGTATATCTTCCTAATTTAACTCGACCAGATTTTGTCCCATATTTTCGCAGACAACGTTCAATCATTTTTCCTTCTTCTCCCAAATCAGAAAATATAAACTTACAGGCATAGTTCATCTGAATTTATTATTTTTGCTAAAAACTATGATCCAAAATTATCTCTAGGGATATCACTCCAATTACGTAAATTGTCAGTAGCTCCAGCGTTACAAAATAAAGAATCTGTCAAAAGAATTTCACGATGCGTTGTATCTGAAAGGACGATCGCCGGTTCTGTCGGTCTTTGATCGGCGAACATTCTCGTGAAACCTCAGCAAACGCTTGCGCATAGAAAAAAATGGCCATTTAAACGAGAGGGGGAGTAGGAGCGTTTGAAAGTTTTGAAACAAAATGACGGCGCGTGCAGAGGATGTTAGGTAAAGAGATTACAAGGCACGGAGGGAATTTCTTTGGCGTTGCCGTTGTCCGGTATCCTGATTTCGCCCCGCCTTTATCTGAAAAATCTGTTACCTCCTCCATTGTTCACTCCTGCCCCCCCCCCTTTCGCTTCCCTTCCTCTGATGCATCGTTCACCTCTTCCAGACGCGTTTTATTAAATAAATACCTGAGCCTTCTCGTTGTTGGGCTGGGATGCTCGGTGCCTCGCTAATAGAAAAGTGCTCTTTCGTTCGGCGCCGTCGCAAAGAGAAAACGCGATGAGCCGTTTCGCTTTGAACCATCAGCATTGCCAACCATCCTGGCCCGTCTTCTGTGAGGATACAAGGGCCGCGAAAAAAGCACCAGCCGCGATACAACAATGCGGACGCCCGCGGCGATTTCGCTATGCCTCCTATCCCTTGTCTACACCCCCGTTTCGGCGTTTCGATTATAATCCGATTCCGTCGCCGCCCCGCCGCGCGGATCCATCCCCGCGGAACCGCTGATACCATCGATTGGACGGTATTTATAAGTTGCGCCGTTGAAAATTGCATGGTTCCTCGATAAATCGTTGATGGAGAGGCATCGCGGAAGGTTTAATCGAATGAGTTTTTCAAAAGCTGTTAGATCTTCGCCAAATCGATCCAATTCTTCCGTTTGATAGCATTTTTATTTTTACTAAACTCTGGCTATTATTTTTGGGATAGTTCAAAGTTAAAGGAGGGTGTTTCTAATTGGGTAATTAAGGCAACGTTCATAAATGGGTGATGTGCGAATTAACTTGTTAACCGTTGGGTACTAAACGCCAAAATGGGGTGATTAATGTATCCCATGAAATTTTCCTGAAATTTCTACACGGAGCCAGAGATCGTAATCTCAAACAGCAGAAAACAGAGCCGCGTTCATAAAAGAAAATTAAAGCAAAATATCAAAATTTGAAGGATCAAAGGCTCAATGTCTGTTCTTTGATGTTTCAAGTCAAATGGCACTGTCCAAACCGCGGTCTACGTTACAATGGACCAAATAATATCCGCGAATAAAGCGGGCAGGTTAGTCGTCGCGCGTAAATCGAGTTCACCTGCTCCGTTTCGCTATTCATTAGCATCAGCAGCGTATATCTTTCCCGCAAACATCATATATTCATTCTCGGCGGCGTATCAACAATATTCGCCGGTCGTTTCGATGTTGGTAATAACGGCGTGGTATCGGTCGTGTATGCTTATTGAAATATCGTTGAAATATTTGCCCCGCCGCGTAAATCGGCTCGCGAGCACCCGTTGTAATCCGCGAGAGGAATTGACCCCCTTTTGTAAGCACCGCCGATAATTGGCGAAACGTCGAGTGCCGGTTTGAAATTGACCGGGGCCTGCGAAACCGATTCGCAGTAATCGTCGTCGTCGGGCATAAAACATGTTCGAACTTCAACCAGCGAGACTTTCAATTATATCGCGACGAAAAGTTGTAAAGTTTCGTCGAGCTTTCTTTCCTCGCTTTCCGGCCATCGAACAATTACGAGTCACGTCGAGATTGTCGATTTTAACTTGCAAGAATCACCGGCGAAATTACGTTGCATCGATGTTCCGCAACTCCCTTTCGCGACCGTATTGTTGCCCTTTAAATTGGACACCGGGATCATTTTCCCAAGGATCGGTAGGAACATACTCAAGCGGAAGTTTTGCACGAATGTACAAAAAAGGGATCCAATTTGATTATCTCAGAGGTTTTTAATACTAATATTAATTAATCTCCAGTAAAAATTTCAAGTCATTTTGTTGATTAGTTTACGATGTACAATCGTTAGAGTGATACTACTAAGCATTTAGTGGTCCAAATTAGCAGAATATTTAAGCAAATATCAAATTGCTGTTTGAAATGAATATTTTCAAAGGAAACTGGGTTTTCGATTCATGAAATTATCCAAACTAATAAATATTTCGTTAGAATATGTTCACAGGAGTGTAACATCCACGCAGCAATACGATCTTCATTTTCAGTAATTTCGAAATTAATAGAACCACTGAAGGGTAAATGCCTCGTCTTATTTTGCACCCCCATTCAGTCTATCATATTCATTCATTAATGATATAAACGTGAATAGAGATAATCTATAAAGAGCTTCGTTAAGTTCAGACATACAGTCATTCACGAAAATTTTCGTACTTTACGTGAAAAAGCCATTTTGTTTATAATCAGCAACGAATTTCGCGTAATGGCATACTTTTTCTTTTAATGTATGAGGTAATATCAATCATTTTACATTAAAAACGAATTATATTATAACTTTCCTTTTTGAAACTTTCCTATTTTCCTAATTTTCCTATTGAATCTTAATTAAAATAATTTTTAATTATTGGTAGTAGTAGACTTGATCTAACTTAACACAAAATATTGAAAGATTCTGAAAATAAAAATGTATAAATCCAAATTCCTTCATATACGAGAGTACTTTAAAAATAAAATAAAAATAATAAACCAATTCAATATTCCACGTCAGGTTAATCATAGATATTAAAAACGTGATATTTTAAGAGACCCTTTCTGAAAGCTACACACCACCCGACCCTTTGCTTTATATAGGATTTCAATCAGCGCAGGATACAAACGTACGATACAAAAATTGACATTCTAACAAACAAAAAGGGAAGGGAAAAAACGTGTTTTAATTATCGAATGGCGCCGGTCGGTGGCGACATTAAGAGGGAACTGATAAAGATCCCGTGCCCGGTCGGGATGCGAGTAATCCAGATTACAGAACGTTTCCCGTTGCTTGTTCGTATTCTCCGGCCGGCCTTTCAATTACCGGAAGCCGCGTTTTATTTTCCCCGTGGCGCGGAGCGGACCGGTAATTAGGCGGCGTGTATAAATTCGTTAACTCTTTAAAAGGTTAATGGTCCACGCGGCGCAGCCAAAGAACCCCCCTATTCTTTGTTCCGCTTGTTCCCGAATTATTTACAGGCACGGAATCGGGATTGAATGCGGTTGGGACGAGCAACGTTCGCCGATAGACTCCTCGAGTCGTTCCATATTTTCGTGAACATCCCCCCCCCCCCCTTCTCGTTCGGTAATGGGGGAAAGGGACGGAATCACGGGCCTCTTAATTAAGAACCTCAGGAAATTTACGAGCCTTGAATTTCGAGCGATGAAGATGACTTCGTCTAACGGATCGTTTATTTCCTCCTCGATCCTCTGTTTTTGCCCCCTCCACCTTCCCTTCCGCCTATTCACGGGTGTCATTGATGAATTAAAATTTTAAGCAGAACATGCCGCACCGAAGACGGTTAAAATTTGCCTTTATTCGAACGCGGTTCGGTTAATTATGCATCATTAATGAGCGCTCGATTGAATAGAAGGGTTCGCGTGTGTATAATAAATTATGTTCCGTCTAGACAACACGGGGTCACTTCTGACCCGGACTTATATATCGCGTTTGCAGAGGAATCGGAGAGTCTCAGAATTGTTTCATATCTTTTTCAAGAAACAACCAGTGGCATCGATTGCACTTTAAATAGCACGGTCTCGTTTGGAATAATTAAAGTGACCTATTCATTTGTTTGAATAAAAAATATGAATGAATGAATTAAAGTTTAAATGCGAAAGTATTTTCTTCTTAGTTGAGCATAAAACTACAGCGCTTTAGAAAGTGGTTTTGCTAATAAAAATCTAGGCATGGGTCAAAATCGATCGTGTATTGGCTTCTCGAGACGCGGCTCGATGGTTGGTCGTCGGGGGGTTAAAAAGTTCAGAAACTTTAAAAAAGCGTGAGCTGTTTCCAAAGCGGAGGAGCACAGCGTCGTTCGTGGTACAATGATTTTGTCCTCCTTTGCCCGCATTTCTTCGCGCGACGCAAAAAGATGGAAGCAAATTTTCATCCCCCCATAAATTTCCCTTTCCTCGAGAAGCGTACGGTATCTTGGATCGTCGATTAATCAGCTTCTTCGACGAGTGCTCGCGAGACAACCGGGCAAACGAGTGATTAAGCATGTACCGTGTCCGCGCTCGTACGAGTTCTCGGACAAAAAGGGAAAAAGAGGAGGGACAGAGAGGAAAAGAAAAACCCCAGAGTCACGCGAGCAAAGCGGAACAATGGCAGACAAAGGAACGCCTCTAATTTGAAGCGACAAGAAACGAGAGGAAAGTCAAATCTCAACGGACGTTGAACGCCAGTCGATCCACTTGAATTATTAAACGAACCACCGGCGACGACTCTTTCAAACCGCGGTTTATTTAGTTGAAAACTCGCGGAGAACAGTGCTCCGTGGAGGAAACACAAAGACGAGGAAGAACAACGGTAAGAAACGTGAAACGTTTGTACAGAAAAGAAGAGAGAGAGGGTTACAATGCTCCATCGCGAATCCGACGTATCAGCCGTGTCTCGGATTTTATCATTTTTCTCCAACCAGAGGCGTGCACGCATCATCGTCGACGATATCAAGCGAACGTCAAACACGGGCTCGCATTCGTCGGGACAACATCCTCTTTTCTCTCTTTTTAAACGGACGAAGTAAGGATAGAATCGGGAGAAAGTCGAGATGGATCGAGGGAAAAAGGGAGAGAAACGGGGTGGAAGACAGACCCACGGGAATAGGAAGTATACGGTGCACAAACGTATCCTCGTCCTCGTACTTCGGAGTGCTCGAAAGTTTCGCCCCCGGATGCCGGCGGTGTTGCTCGTTTTGGTCGGATGTAACGCGTGTTGGAACCACGGAAGTCACGAGGTCTTGGACGAAGCAACGAACACGATTTTACTGGTTGAAACATTGAGGCATCGCTATCGAACCGTCCTCCTTCCTCCCAGACCGATATCGGCCATGTTAACCACTGCGGTGAAATGCAAACTTTGTTTCGATTCTTTGCTTTCAGATTTTTTAACAGAAATTAGGAATTTTGAAATCATGAAATACTATGATCGCTATTGAAATTTTGGAATATTTTAAAAAATTGTAAACTTTCGAAATATTATTTTCTAAGAAACTTGAAATTTATTAGAATGGCATAGAATGGCCCGGTCCTAGCAACAAGTCCGAATGGCTAATAAAAACAGCTTAACGGTCTGGCGAATGGTGTAATTATACCGGAAAATTTGGAAACAAAACAAGGAAACTTAGCTGACCCGTAGCGTCGTTTAAGGCACCCCAGATGTTCATATTATCATAGTACACAGATGCTGGTCCAGGCCGCGTAACGTACAATGCTCTCCTGATACAAACACAACACAAAATACAATGCACGGCTTGGGGGGACACAAAATCGAGCAATGGGTGCTGTCAAAGGGCAGAATTGATCTACGAGATCATATATCCGTTTCCGTTGATCTCCACCGTCTTACATGGCAATGCGAACGCTCCTTTGAGATATGTTATGGCAAATCGTAATTCAAAGACGTACCATGGCTGCAAGATATTGTTACAAACTGCCCACGTATCGAAGAATTTATATTCATCGATCGTAAGGCTGTTAAAATTTATATTTATTTAATAAAAATTGTGCCCAAAGGATTGATCCGCTATAAATTATACGAAGAATCAAATGTTCAGAAACTTGGTATCTTCTGTTAAACCTGCGGCTTGTTCGTTACACAAAGGGGGAAATCTTAAAATTATGGCAATGAATACAAATCATGCCCTGAGAAAATTACACGAAATGTCAACCTCTAGCACTTAATACGTATCAGGGCGCCTGTAATATTCAGCATACACGAGTCCCAAGATCGACAAGATTAGTATATTCAGCGTTCTTTTATTAAACCCGGTAATGCTCGTCACACGGCGAAGGAAATCGCAAGATCTCACGGAAGCAAGTTACGTGATCTCATAAAAATGTTAATGAAGAGCGCCATAGGTGGCACGAATTTCGTGTACGTTCTCGTTGTGCGAATTCAAGAATGCCGTGTCTTTATATGATCACAAGTGTCCTCCCCCCCGGTTTTAAGCGTCTTTTTATTCGATCGCTATTTTCCTTTTTTCTCCCCCCCCCCCCTCCATTGCTGTATTTCCTCTTTAACACCGTCTCTGCTCGCGATCTGTCCGTCTCGCCCCCAGAAACGATAAACTCTTAAATGCCATTTGTCTCGAGTTTATGGGGCCACCGTAAGACCACCGGTATCAACACTATTGTTGATGATGTCCATTTGAACGTGGCCCGTCGTGACTGGGGGGCTTAACTCGATTCTCGACGAAAGCGTTTCCAGTTACCGTCCTGGTACCGCTTGAAAAACGAGCATCTTCTTTCTGGCTTATTTATTTATAACCTTCAACAACACCGTGGTTACGCCGTTCCGACGATTTCTGGTACGAGCCGGGAATGGGAACGACGAGAACGCGAAATAACGAAAGGTGATTAGGGGACGATCGAAAGATTGCCGCGGCTGAGATATGCTCGACATTACTACTGCTTTCTTACGGTTACGAGCTATTTGACTTAATTTACGTGGACTGCGCTTGCCACTTTATGTTGTTCGTTTATTTCAGTACCGATTATTTAGATTATACTATTAATTAAGTCGTTGAAGTAGAATTAATCGATCTAAGTGTTGATAAACACACGTCTCTTGGTGAAAGCTTGACCGGGCGTCAGAAAATCCCTGTCAACGACTCTCGGAGAACTAATCGACTAACTGATTCCCGAGAACATCGAGCTCGGTGTCTCCGGAGCTCCTTTCTTCGGGAAGAGGCGTTACAGTGTCCGGTGTTGGACAGAAGTTTCTCGGCGATCCCGAGTCACCCCTGGCACATCGGTTTACGAATTCCTTTAAAAACTAATTTCTTTCTTGTTCTTCCGCGAACTCCCGTCGCTATCAAGAACAACAACGTCGAAAACTGGAACTTTCCTGGCGAACGAATATTCCGCGTGCCGCTTGCAAAACTAAAAGCTACCGCCCCCTCAGTGGAAAGTGGCGAACGATCAACGACACGGTGCTCCAGTTTCGTCGAAAGACGGACCCTCCATCGGGGGGCCGCTGTTACAGAATTGCTTCGAGAAGTTCACGCTAATAAAGAGTGGACGATTAAAGAAGCAAAGTTTAAACTAACTACGGTTGTTTAAAGCGCGTGAACCGAGGAACGAAATATTATAATAAATGGCACGTTGACGGACAGCGAGCGCACGCCGCTCGGTAAATTCGTAGCAGCGTGTAATTTCGCTTATTTCGCAGACAGCTCGAGTGCTTTGTAAGCGTAACGAGTGGCATTAGCCGGGGAACACGCTTCAGCAGCAACAAAGTTTCGCCTTGCCACGATTCGTCCGTACGGGATATAGTCGCTGTGTAACAATATCCGAAGCGTTCATAAGTTTCCCGGGAAGGTTGATGTAAGTCGATGAACACCGTCCCATCAATCATCGGGAACAGCCGAGATCATCCTAAACGTTATGGATGAAATTGACTTGCGCGTCGAAACCGAGCTACAGACAACAGCCAGATTATTTCGTTATTAGGGATAAAAGGGGAAAATATTATTTACAATTTTATCTCATGTCAAACCCGTAATGATAACAAAATTAATATTGCAATATCTACAAATTCACTACACCTGCCTGCTCGTTAACAAAACCGACCGTCGCGCGCCATAAATTATACCAATCGGCACGTTCGAAACGAAACAGATCGTCACGATGCGGGAGAATCTGGATTGATTCTCCCGTGGAGCAACACTCGTGTTCCCGTGTCTGTAATGCTATCGTGTCGCGTAAAATCTGACCGGGTCCCACGTGGATCTAATCGGGTACGCGGGTTAGGAAATCCGTGGCGCACGACGCAACAATTTCCCTGGAAAATGATTGTCCCGTTGATACAAGAGCCCGGTCCGTTGTTACCGTGTTGCAGGGGCCGTTTGCGGATGACATCGTGTTGCCGGGACAGACAGAGAAAGACGCTAAGCGTGTGAATGGCGATGGTGGCGAGAGAGTGAGGGGGAGGGGGGATGGTTTGAATACGCAGAAGGGGCATCTAGGGTTATCTTTCGAATGCAAACCCGACCCCGTTGGCCGCATTCCCATAGAAATCGCACGTAATGCACGTCGTATACACGTGTAAGCCTGAATGCTGGTACGCGGTACGCGATACACACCAAGGATTTTGCTGCCTCGAACAAACTACCTAATACCCCGGGATGATAATGCAAGCCCCACGGGAACCTTTTCGTCCGTCTAGCCACGGATACCGTCCCCCCTGCCCCCGTTCTTCGCAAATACGTCTTCGCGGCACCGGCAAGAAATAAGGGACGCTTTGGGTTACCGTCTCGTGGATCGTCTTCGTCGATCGTTTCATCGTAAACGCGCTTGTACGCCTTCGACCTTAACCTTTTGCCCGGTTCTTGGCTTCTTTCGGCGAGTTTCGCTCGTACGGGCGCATCGTTCGCGCGGGATTCTTCTGTCGGCGCGTAAAACGTCTGGGCGGAACGATACGAGCCGCTGCAAGGGATATACGGGGCGCTTGTTGCGCCTGGCAGTGAATTTTCCTGGTATGCATCATTAAGCGTAAACGCGACTAGGTACACCCCGGACAAAGTTTAGGACTACTAAATATTCGGTTTACAGGTGCGTATACAATGATCGTTGTTAGCCAAGTGTTGTCGAATGTTCGATTTTTCAGTATTCATTTTTTTCTCCTGTTACTTTTTAATTACACAAATTGAACATAGAATTGACAATAGAAGATTGTCAACAAAGGAATGTTTGCGAAATCGCGCAAAAATTTATATCAATACAGTGATTGCTCCTTTTAATTAACTCTCGAGCGGTATTTTCATTTTAGATTAACACAAGGATTCGTAAACAATGCTTGAAATAATAATGGAAAATTTTGAGCCAGAAATCAAATTGAAATTTATCGCGGTGTCAGGGATACTGCCGTTCAATGGTTAATCTTTTAATCTATTTCGGCCGGATAAAATTAATCAGCGAACTAAAAAAAATGCTGCGAGCTAAATTGAGCCGCGTAATCAGAACAAATTTGCATGTGCAAATTGTATAAAAAACCTAGTTTAAAGCGAAAGTTCCCGAAAAAATCGTAGAACTTTGATGAAAAAAGATATAATTACGAGGGCGCCGAGTTATTACAAAACTTCGGGCAAGTTCAATCTCATTGCGTTCGAATCGATCCCGGGTAACGTTGAACGGGATTCTGAGTAAAACGCAAATCAACTGCAAATCCGTTTCTCGTTTTCGGCTTCATACAGCACGTCATGTGTGTGTTGGAGGCGGCAGCAAAGTTCGGGTAAACCGTGCAGGATACGGGGGACAACGTTTCGGGATGGTTTCGTCTTTGCGCTTCGAAACTTGGTCGCAAAGTCAGAGCGATCGTCTTTCTGCGAAGGGGAAGGCAAGTAACGAGTCGTTGGTTAAGACGAAACTTCAGGAACATGCAGCCGCGGTACGTACGTTTCCTGTCGGATCACGGTATATACGCGAGCCGAACAAACGTCTGACTGACGCGGATCGAACGTGAATTTCTATTTCCTGGAATATAAACGATCGTATCTGAACAGAGGCGGGGGATAAATTCAACGGAAGCTACTCTTGCCAGCAATGATCCCGAACATCCAGTCTTTTCCATCCTCGTTTCCTTGGCATCCAGACGCGACGCCGTGATCCCGCGCACCATTTATTTCTCGCGATACAGAATCGTTCCGCATTGTTTACGGTACCTACACGTCGATTTTATAGCGATTCGTACCGATTTTTATGAAATCCTATAAATTTTGGATGATATATTCCATATTTTTAACACTGGAACCACCAAATCAGCCAAGTTATCTTCATTCATTTTTGAATGAATGATGACTTCGAACTAGCCATTATCGAGTTTCACAAATTCGAAATTCGCCATTATTGAAGCTTTGAAGATATCCACGAGCTTCGGAAATTCGAAATTGCCACAAATTCGAGGCTGGAAAGCTCCGAATTTAAAAAGATCCAACGATTATCCGCGCGAATCGGAGCATTTACGCGAAACCAAAAAGTACGCGCAGTTACTCCGACATTCTCAGACAAATCGTTCGCGTTCCTGGTCGAAAAAAAACAAACGAAAGAAGGGAGAAGCTACTGCCGCGTCTGAAAACCGCCGGATTCTTTATCCAATCCGATTCGTACAATTACGATGAAATCGAGGAACGCAAATATCGTTGGGGACAGCCTTAACCGAGGTGCACGTTTCTCGGTTAGATTGTAAAAGATCGGAAGTCGTGGAACGTTAATTCCGGATTCCTCGCAGGACGTCTGGCAAGGATCTCGTCGAGATTCGGCGGGCCAACCGAAGGAAAAGCGTCGCCGAAGAAGCGGACGGTTCCGTCGAAATCCCAGGGGCTAACCGATTTCCAATTTCCCGATATTCATGACAGTCTCGACAGTGTGTTTGCTGATTGAGGTCTTCCTGTCTCGTGACTCCCCTTTATTTCACCGCGAACACCGTCTGCGCAGGATACACGTTCGCCTCGGATGAAACAGCGGGAGGAAGAGGAGAAAAGACGAAAGCAAACTACTTCTTTGTAGCTGTTATTCGAGGGTGAAAAAATCTGACGCTGATCAAACGGGAGCTTTCTGAGAAACACGAATCGCGTATGGGGCGGAGGAGGAGGAGGGTTGGAAAGAACGACGGGGATGGTGTCTTTCGTTTTCTAGATCGACGACGACGCGGCATTGAAAAGAGGGAACACCTGGTGCATCGTGTTCCAGATCTTTCACGATTCTGCCAGAGTGTATGCATTCAGAGATTCACTCGAGAGGCTGACTCTGAGGTATTGCGGGTGAGAAACGACGTTATGACAATTTTGATATATTGTGATAATTTCGGAATTGTTGTTCGTACCAAACTGATCTCAGCGATTTTTTTGGGCATAAAAACAGAGAAAGTTATATTTCGAACTCATATTTATAAAAAATAAGAAATATTGTGAATTTATTTTCTAAACAAATTCTAAAGAAAGCCTTACCCCTTAATTAAAACAGAAGATGAAAATATTAAATTGAACCACCACCTGTCGTGCCAGGTAATATCGCGCGTAATTAAAAAGGCAAGAAAGCGAAAGACACGCGGTCCTCGAAACTACCTTAAGGAAACCGTGCATTCTCGATACGAAGGAATGAGGCTTGGAGAAAAAAAGAATCGCGGGAACAACAGCAGGGTACCTTTATTCCCTGCTCCTGCATTGTAAACGTAGAACGCGTAACTCGGAAGTGGAGAAATATTGCATATTCATGGGATCGGGAAGCCCTTTAACACGCGCCGGATACCCAAATAGCGATTGCATACTGTAGGTTATCAAAGCGTCCCGCCACCTGTAAAATGTCGCTTGAATAACGACGCGTGTTCCCGATGTCCGTGTTCGAAATGAAAAGTTTCCCTCGTCCGACTTTTCTTCCGCCCTGCCACGATTCGCGGAACCACAGGGTGCATTAATAGTCGCCCGCGGAATAAAAAATGAAGACGAAAGGCGGTTGGTCGTCTGAGATAGCGGGAGGATCGATCGATCCTTCTCAGGCTCATAAAGAAAACTTCAGATTATTCGAAGGAGATTACAGGTATTTAAAATTTGGGTAAATCTGCTTTGCCTCAGGGACGAAATTTAATTTTAATTCTTAAGTAACGGAAATTGATGAAAATTCTTGAAAAATCTTTCTATTAATTTTTTAACAGACTGATATTAAGTTATATTTTTGAGGAAAAAAATAAAACGAGAAAGATGATTCGGAAACGTCGACGTCGAGCATCGATTTCAGGCCTCGGCGCACGTTTTCTCGACGTACGGTATCGGGTCGGGCCCCCGGTGCAACGAATTTCTCTTTCTGTCTCCTGACGCGTGTATTTGTACCTCCATGCGCGCGCCCTTACCTTCCGCCTTCGTGACTTTTTCATTTTCGTACAAAGCGCCGTATCCGAGGCTATCTCTGCGCCCTCCCGACCCCCCTCCGTCAGACCACGACTCTTTCTCCGTTACCGTTTTCTTTCTTTCGTTCGTTCGTTCGTTCGTTTACCCGCGCTGGCTTCCGGTTCCTCCTCCTCGTTTCTTCGTGTATCGATATTACTCGACGAGCTAGACGCGAGCTTCCCACGAAACACGAGAAATCATCGCCGGACGGGACTTGTCTTCTTCAGCGAAGAGCAATGCACTCTCGTCCGGCGAGAATGTTTCGTGGTTTCTCTTTGAAAAAAGAAATCGATAACAAGTTTGGGTACGGTTCCAGTTGTTAATACGATATTCGAGATCACGGGGAGTCATTTTTCTCGGCTGCTGCATGCTCTAAATGGCACTGCTCCAAATTTAAGGGGGGCGCCGATTGTCGACGCGGAGAGAACTGTTGGAAATTAAAAAGCTAAAAAAATGTCCAACACCCGTGTTGGTGGTAATTTCGTCTTCCGTAATAAATGTGGACTTTTTTAAAAAGAATTTTTGTTTTAATAAATGTCAATATATTTTCTGAACAAAAATTTAAAGCACATATATTTTTAAGTAATTTAAAGTTTCTTTAAGGGAATTTAACAACTAGAGTTTTACGTCTGACCATACTTTCGTTTACCTCCAAACTTTTGAGCTTAAATGGATGCTATCTGCGGTAACTTTTTTCTTCGACGTTTTTAAAGCGCCGAAATGATTAAAAATAATGTTAGCAGAGATTAAGCCCGGCGTAGCTCATCGAACTTGTAAATCAGCCTCGCGGTTGGTTCGTTATCGCGACGGCTAAATGTTGACCGAGGTTTTTCCTCGGGCCAGCTCGTTCGACGCAACAACTGCAATAATATGAACCGACAAATACATGCTCGACAGAATTAATTGAGACACACTGCCACTGGCATAAATCTACTTGAACTTCCGTAGAAACCACTGCTATGCACGCCACTCTTCAACAACGAAACGAATACTTGTGGAATTTAACCGGGCATGCCATTAACATTAAATAGTAACCGTACGTTAACGACACCGAACGTCCCGTGCTGCAGTATATTCGTGCGTTTCGCTGTGTCGAATCGTTTGAATTCCGATCAGTCTCCGGGCCCCGTACGATTTTTACAAAGTTGCTGAAACGTTCGCGGTTCGACGGGGAAATTCTTGAAACGAGTCGAACGAAAGTCTTCGATTGAAAAATTAAATTAAAAAACTTTAGAATTTACCCTGTACCCTAAATTTCGTGCAGTTCATTATTCTTATGGTTATCGTATCAAACTTTTCAATTTTTTAGAATAAAGTTTACAGCACACGAGTACGGAACTCGCTAAAAATTCCTTCGAAAATACACCCCTTTCCCGAGATCGATAAAGTGTCCATCAGACGAGAGTAATTCCCATATCAATCGAATCTTCTTCAATCCGAAAATACTGGAATCCGTGTGTATTTTCTTTTTCCAAACCCGCGTTCCGATAATCCCCTTCATACTCTATAAAATGACACGCTCGGTCGGGAACGCGGCGACGATCGGACACGAGGAGCGAGATAACGAACGGTGACACCTCGCCTGGCGTTCGTACGACACTGGCCGATTGCCGTTAATCGAGGGAACAGGGAAAAACACGTGTCGCAGTATCGGGGAATCACGGGGCCGCGAAATAATCGTTTCGGAAAACAGAGGCGATCGTGGACCGCCGCGAGTAATGCAATCTCGTCGTCGTCGTTCCCGGCTGTCGTCATTGATAACGATCACTCGATACCGTCCCCTTTGCCCCCCCCCCCCCCCCCCCAATTCGTGAACGCGTTCGAGGATAGAAATTCGCGTCAATCGTTCGCCAGGCCAGGTCCCGCATAATAATATCCGGGAACCGAACACGCCGTGATTAACGTTGTCGACGCCCTTTTGGTGCCGAGCCGATTTTCGAAATCGCTTCGATTCGAATCCGGTTAACATCGTCGTTTTCCAGGGAAATAATTAACATCGAGTCCGACGTTCGATTCGAAGGAATCTAATTACGAATCTCGTCGACTTTGGACCGGGTCCAACGTTGAAAAGGACGGAGGGGCCTCGAGTATCCGGAAAGTTGTTTTCAAGGGAAAAGGGATTTCTTTTTTTTCTCCTCTCTCTCTCTCTCTCTCTTATTTTCCAAGAAAACGGTGTAGCTTTCGCGTCGATTGCCGATGAATTGGTAAACGATTCGATAATTACCGCGAAACTTTCGCGACAAGTTTCTCCGGCTCGAATCAGAACAGGGGGAGGGGGACGGAGAGGGAGGGGAGATCGTCGTTGCACGTTTCAACCGGCTCGTCGGCTTATTTTCCGAATGCAAATGTCCGGAATAATCCATATTTTACGTCAAGATGACACCGCGTCGTCGGCTAGGCCGAATAGCTTTTTCTCTTTCCTCTCCCTGTCAGTTTTTCCTCCTTCACGCTCCGCTCTCGCGAGAGGAAAGTTTATTCGCAAAGTTTCCCCGAGTTTCGCTCGTCTTTGCCGGGGAAAAGGCGCGCGAGAGACTCCAACGGCACGGTTGACCTTACTTACGGGGGTGGATGGCGCGCGGGCGGGCGCGATGGGTGTTAGGCGAATTTCCTATTTGCGAGATGCATTACCTGCGAACGCGACAACTTTCCCCGATACGTTCAGTGTATGGAATTCCATTGGCGAAAGGGACAAACTGAATTCTGTACAAACGCCGTCAAAAATTTCTACCGAATCGGGAAATAGTGTCTAGCAGAGCTTTCAACCCTCGGTTGCTATACTTCCTCGCGATTTCACATATTAGATCAAAGAATTACTATATTTTTATGCATGAAAGATATGCAAATTTTTTGCATTTATTAAAAACTGTCAAACTATTTTATGATTCTAAATAAAATTCAATCCTCCACGATTCAAGGGTTGAAACACACCTGATGAACGAATATTACAAATTCGCATACATTGAATGCTTTACACGAGAAATTAACTCCTTTATACGCAGCCGTATCCAGTTACATAAAATTTAGACAGAGATACAGATAAGTAACGATATCGCGGTAATCTTTGTTTTAACGACCAAGTTTAAAGTTGTTCAACAAATGTATCTTGTCAGGATGATAGGATGAAAGAGATCGCGCTCGGCGTGCTCGTTTCAATGGATACAAATGCGCTAACTACCGGGCTTTCATAAAACCGAGTTTTAAAGTTCCTCTTACCCGTGGAAATGCATAACTCGACGAAGTTTCTGTGATTCATCACGCGTACTCTTGGAAACCGACCGTTCCCTTTCGCGATAAACCGGGACTCCCCCAGCTAAGTCGTTCACGAGGGCCTCGCGTGAAACGCAACACTGAAAGCACACAAGGTTTCGGCAAGCGTGGCGCGGGCTTGTTGTCTGAAAGTTAACCGGCATATTCTACTTAACGAAATAAGAACAAGAGCATTCGAACTGTAACCACTTCGAGGCACGATTCTTCTTATTCCCCGTACACCGCAACACTCGGCAACAATTTTAACCTTTTTCGCGGCTTTTCAAGATTTCCGGTAATTCGCCGAAGGGAATTTCTGATCGTTAATACTTTCGAAGATTGAATTAAATATCAATGCCGAAAGTTTAAATTTTCGATAGCAAGATCACAGAACCATCCTTTCTGCAGTTAAGTAGAACATGTCGTTCATTGGTCAGACATCTGTCCGCTGCCGCTCCAAGTAAATATCTAGGAACCTGGACTTTTCGCACCTTGAACTCGTTCCAGAACTTCATCGACGAATATCAACTAAAAAGCTACCGGTATTGTTCGTTACTTAATAAAGAACAAGCAAAACGGCACTCTGCGAAGCCCCGGGAGCGTGATTTGTTTTCCTCTAATGAAAATTTACTACCCAAGAAACTCAACTCTGTTTAAGTACTCGGCCACCCCTGCACAGAACGCTTCGAAACAACGACTTGTTCCGTTTCGTGAATTTATTTCGTTGATCAACGCGGATTTCGTATTATAATTCCCGAAAGTAAATATCTTTCGGTACTACAGGGAAATTATGTGAGATTGAAATTTCCGGGAAATCGATATTACGATGGATTGGAATTAATATAATTTCAATTTATGCTGATTCAAAAGTAGAACGAGTCAATATTATGCATACCATCGTAAGAATTCATAAACCATTATCGACTGGTTTTTACGGCTAGCGATTCGTTCGTTGTTTAATTAAAATATTAACCTCGTCGGTGTCAATGAACAAATTGTTAGCTCTTTTTTATTTAAAAGTAAATTTATGTATAATGTAACAATTTCACTAAAAGCGAAATACGTAAAAAAACAATGATTGACTCGTTTCCAACCGCATATGTGTAATTTGTAGAGAAATTTATCCATCTTGAACGTTCGCAGAGCGAAACCAAAACGTTTCCAATAAGCAAACCGAACTAAATTCAATATCTCAAGCAACAGCCGCAGCAAGACGTCCCAGAAACAGTCTACAGCATCCGAAGGGAACAGCTTTCGATCGAGGGAACCATAACATAACCGTAAGCCCAATTCCGTTTCAGTTTCGAGGGAAGAACACGGGGGCGCCTTATTGGGCCTAAATTTACGTTTTGTTTATATTGGTGTCCGTACTACAACGGCCCCGGGTTCTTGAGAACGTTCCCAAGTTTAACTTGGAAACAAGCCACGGCACTCGGCTATCGGGAGGGGGTGGATTCGACCCGTCCTCTTTGCTTATTGCTCGACGATGTTGCATTCGTACAAGTTCAAACGAGTCCTTCCTCCGAGCAAACCTTACCGACCGGTCGTTTGGCCAGTTAATTGCCATTTTAATAATGCACGAGAATGAGACGGAAAAAGAAAATTGCTCGTTCGAAGCAGCGGAAGCACTTGAATGGCGGCGAAACTTGTCGAATTTACGTTGGCAGCCGGCCATTGCAGATCAATTGCATTTCGAAGCAATATTATTGACGTGTTGCGTATTTCAACCTGAAAGTTAACCTCGATTTGTCGGGAAATAAGAAATAATGCAATTGAAAACAACATTTTTAACAGGCTACGTTAAAATTTAATTTATAAAATTATATTTCGCAAATTACCATAGTTTATATGTAACGAAATTTCGTATTTGATAAATTAGTGATGTTACGGTTCCACTGCTGTCGTTTGCTTGTTTCTCATTATAAACTGATATTGATTGGCGCATTAATTACTTAGAGCCTACAATGCACGGTAAGCTGCAATATGAAGCTGCTTACTTAGCCGTCTATCCGTCTAAATATTAAGGGTGTTCAAAGTAAGTAGCTTAACCTCCGTGATCAGACGAGAATCGGTGCTTTATTGAAAACGATGCAATCGTCCCGTTTTTTAACCCCTTAACTTATGATTTTTCGACAAGTACGTCACTTTGCAAAGTTACCATTTACAAAAGTTTCTTTAACATATTATTTTTATTATTCCATAATATTAATGGTATCTATGTACACATATTCAAAATGTATTATTAATTGGGCGTTCCGTTTGCTCAGCAAGTGCATTCTCAGTTATCATTAATGGTATCAGTTTATTTCGCTAATGTACCAAACAAACGGATCATTAAGCACCGCATCGTGTGTACGGTTCTCACAATGTGCCAATCGAGGTTCACGCGGGCGTTGAACGAGATCCGATCGTCGGAGGCCGCGCTCGCTCATTAAGGACGTCAGCTTTAATCGACGCCTCGACGGGGAAACGGATCGGAACGAGATCACAGCGGTACCGTGAAATCGAGGCGGCACGATTGAAATAACAGCCCGGGTATTTTCTTTCAATTCGAACGCCGGGACAACGATTCAAGACGCTCCTCGTATCCGAGGATCAAGAAAATCGTTTTTCATCGGTGGCCGAGGACGTGAAATTCGTTAATCTCGCAGATGACACTTTCGAATCCAGGCGAAAAAATATTGCTTTCTTAACGAGATTTAAAGAAACGAAGAAGAAGAAAAAAAGGAGAGGAAAAACAGAAATGATGAGGAAGCAGACGGAAGAAACCATCGCTCGAGGCGATCATAACGAGAAACGTCGTTACACGACCGGCACGGATACAATCGATAAACCGGAAATAATTGCTCTGTTCGTCCCCGCTATAGATCGTTCGGCGATCCGTTAATCCGGCGAATAATATTTTCCAAATTTTCACCGCATTATTCCTCGCACCGGCGTTGTTATCGATAATTCCATATTAATTACAAATCCTCCCGATATAATTGAGGCCGTAACAAACCGTCCCCTTTCGTGAAAAAAGTCTGGTCAGATTATTTTTCTCGCGTCAATTTCGAACTAGGATGAGGGCAAGGGGTCGGAGGAGGGGCAAAAAACGGGGTATCTGGTTCTCGACGACGGCCAATTAAAAGTTTACCGGCTGCCAGAGCCAATTATCAACGCGGTCGTGCCCGTCGTAGTAACCGTCGCGTCGCGTCGGCTCACGGCGCGAATCCTCTCGCGATACGTCGACGACAAACCCCCGTAACCTATGCCTAATCGCATGTTCATAATTAATCGCTTGTCAGATTGAGCGGACGAACGCTTAAGCGGACTCGAATGCAGCTGCGAGGCGCTCGTTTCACGACGTGTCGGTACACGAAGATAGAGTGCCTGCGTCTGCCAGTCATTTAGCACCGCGTGTCTGCCGCCAGTCATTTGCCAAGTCCAAACGAACCGTGCCGCAAACGATCCCGAAAAGAACAGTTCTCTCGTTCAGAGAGGGTGTATGTATGTGTACGTGTGTGTGTGTGTATGCACGTAGAGAGGTGGAAAGGGGTAGAATGGATGGCGAACGACGTGTAACCTGGTCTCGTTGAACGATTTCGAGGCTACGAACGACACGACGGGTCGGGGATTCTATTGAAATACCGATTGGACGACGTTTACGCGCCGCGACGCGAATTTCACGCGTTCGCGCCTCGCGGTTGATTCGAAATCGTCGCCCCAATGCGGCCCGTGCCTTCTAACCATTCGCTTTTAACTGGTCGGACCTGCAGCGTCGCCGAAACATAGGGGATGAAATGTTTCGTTCAAGATCAAATTTTGTAAAATCAGTCTGAAATTAGACTATCTCTGAACTAGAGTTAAAGAACTACCTCTGAACGTCCCATTTCTATTCTTTCGGTTCCGTTTTTTTTAACGTGTCACTTATCCACGAAAATGTACATTCTTTACAATTTAAATTCAACAATTCCCCGTCTAAAATAGAAGTTCATTAGGGATTCTTATTTTTGTACGATCCTTCCAGGTTCAAGACAGAGCGTTCTTTCGTTTCCACCGATGGCATGAAAAATTCTACGCCCGCGAGCCGAAGAAGCGTCAAGAAAGGGAAAAAACGAGAGGAAGAGAATCGCACGGTCTCGTAACATTATTTTTTCATTCGTCCATTTATCACAGAAACGACGACCCGACGGAGACGGGGGTTGGCCGACGATGTTTTACCCCGGTGCTTGATGCCCGTTCGACCCCTCGGCGCTACTCGAATTTGAACGCGATCCTTTACCTGTCGCAACACACTGCTTTTCAACGATTTCTTCCAGCATCGAGCCTCGAATAACGTCAAGCGCTTTATTGCCTCGGACGAAAAATAAAAATTAATTGTTCCGAGTGTTCGTGCTCGCACGATGATGGATTGAAATTACGATAAGCGTCGAAGCTACGAATATTGTAATAAGCTCGGTGTTTCTTCGAAAGTCCGATAAGGGTAACCACGTTACTGGGAAAATTCTGATAAGCTTCACGGGAATGGTGCACTTCGAAGTTTCTTAATTACTTTTTTTTCTCCATACCGTATTATTGAAATTTAAAGCAAACATTTGACGTTCACCGTGTAATAAGTTTAACCGGGGGATGGTAGCAAGCTATTAGCTACATCGTATGGCTGCCATGATTGGACGCCGCCAGTTTTGGAAGTTCGAAACTGTTGACGTAGTGGGTCTTCCCAAAATTGAAAACATACACACGAGGTTTATCGCGAAACAGTCGTTTAATTTTTGTTATTTTTGGATCCGGGTATACGTCAAAAATACAGTTACAGCAGAATACCGCGCTTGATGAACTATTGTACTTTGTAACAAAAGCTTTCCAGATCACGGTTCTTAGTGCACCATCGATCTACGCTTTTTATAATCAAAATTTATGCAAACGTTTTCAATATCAAAACTTCGATTCAAAGGTCTTAATGCTTCAGCTGTCACGCTATCAATATATGGGTGACACGTGAGTTAATGAAACTTTGAGAACCGGGTTCCCAAAGTGAAAAATTTTCAAGACAGATATATTATTTTGTGGCTGTAACAAGGTACCGTTAATTCCGAATTTATTCGTTTTTAGCGAGTTCCAGATCGATTCACGAACTTTCAGCCACCCTTTGGGGATCGGATCGTCGAACACGTGCTACCTTTCCATCGACGGCGCGGAAATAATCGGCGGCCGTTGGGGAAACTCGACACTGTGGAATTCTATACGCGTATCGCGATCACGTTTTGCTTTTCGCGAACACCGTTCGAATTCGTGACGTCCGGGACTCGCGTAACTTCCGGCGTCTCGTGCCACGCCTGACCAAACCGTGCTTCCTTCCCGCCCCTCCACGGCACCGTTCGGCTCGTCCCGGCCTCCCGACCCCCGGGCTCGTTGCGATTAATTGGAACACATTGCAGCTGGGAATCGCAGGTGTAATGAAAGATAATCACCACCGTCTGCTCGCCCTTTCGCCGTAGTTACATCGCCGTCGACACGAAAGCCAGGATTTCCTATTAAAAGTATTGCAATCGGCGAGGAAATCGTGGCGCCTTGAATTGCCGCCTTCAGGACAGGCTACGTGATTCGGTGCTTCATCAATATTTTTTTTTTTTTTTTTTGGAAGATTTTATAGTTTCGAATTGATTTCGACGTTAATTCAATATTCACGACGGTGGTGGTTCAAGTGGTTCGAAATTTTTGTGCCTGTTTCCTTTTCTTACTAATTTAATTTAGCATTTAATGTAAAATTAGTAACAGAATACTGCGATACAGTGATATTGAAACAAACAAGCGTTAAAAATTTACCCAACCAGAAGAGAAATCCTGCAATCCCCCTGCGACCTATTGCATATTCCGCGGCAATTATTATAAATAATTTTCGAATTCGTTATAAATTTCCATGGGTAAACGTTCTACGGAAGGGAATTTCGCAAAAGGAAATACTTTGTTTTCGCTAAAAAGTTCTACCCTGGCAAATAATACGTTTCCTACCTCCGGGAATGAATGGATTAAAATGCAACAAAGGACCGGGGAATTCGACCATAAAAAGTAGAACATCTCAATGAAACAAGCTCCAAGACTCGTTTTGCCGCAGGTCTGCCGTGTTTTTTTGGGGGAGAGGGGGGGTTCAAACATCGATTTAAGGTAGCGAGCGGCCGGCCAGGGATATTGCAAAATTGTGGAGCCAGTAGTGTATTTTAAAAATGGCCCCGAGAACGGGTAGCACGGTTACGAGACGCGAATATACTCGGCCATCAGCAAGAACCGATATTGAACGTACCGGCGGATGAGATTTCCTTGCACCGGCTAAATCCTTCCTCGCCATTCGCGTGAAATGCGAAAGCGATGATATTTTTTCCGTCCTCTCATTTTTATGAGACACCTTCGCGCTTCGACTTCAATTTTAAATAACGCCCCATCGTTTTGCCGGATACGTTTATTGCCCGCTCGTTTCCCCCTGTTTTGTTCTCGATATTGAAAAACGAAATGGAATCGGGTATCGTCTTCTCGTATACCCGATAAGAAACTTAAAACATGAATTTTCCCGCCTTTTGACGTTCCTCTGGAAATTTAATAAACTCGAATTGAAATTATCGCGCGAATCGACGAAGAACGTAACGGGTGGAAAAATTCTATGTTTCTGTATTTTGGTCATTCAGTGAAATAGCTTGTAAGATCATTTGATTCTTCTGTGCTGGAATCCAAACGATCGTACGAAGGAACGTACATATTTTACAAAACTCCTTACGGAGGCACTGGAACGATTCGGGAACTAATTTCAGGCGATTGCTTTAATCGATTCATTGAATTATCTAATTGTTCCCTGAAATCTATCTCTATAATTATAAGCAGGAATATCCTGAGGGATTAGTAATTATCACGGGAAAATCTTCGATCGCATTATTCATCGTATAATTCACCGTTCGCGTAATGAATATTAATATTTTCGATTACCAAATCTCGATATCGAGGCGAAATGAAATCTATCGGTCGATCGAACGACGAACGAAAAATCCGATTCTCGTAACGGCAATAAAGAAAATTGATTTTCGTTTTTTCGAAGTCATCGGTTCCTAACGATAACGATATCGGTATCGGAAATCGAAAACGTTTTGGAGAGAAAGGGCCTGTGGATACACAATAAAAATAGACACATGTAGCGAGACACAATAAACAAATAACTTTGTAATTTAACCCCCAAGCATATTTGTTTCTAAAAATATAATATTCAATCTTTCATAAATTCTCAAAAATTTCAAGATTCGAGATGTGGGCTATCAGTTACCCCCATATTAGGCTACGTGTTAACAGTTCTGGGCCCGTGTTGATGAGACAATTGTAACTTGATCCACGATTCTAACGCTTTGACGCATATTTTTCATCGACAAAAGCGAGACACTGCTAATATTTCACGAGAAAATTCAACAGGGCTTCAGTTTACGCGGGCCAGGTCGTTTTGAGAGGGCGACTAGTGGAACGTAATTAAACTGCCATCAGTTACGGGGTAAAGGGCTGGCACTCACCTCAGTCTGCTGTGCTCCGAATGCGGCGACTCCTCCGGCGATTTGTAACTGTTCCCGGTCTGAAAAGCAGAAAATCACCGGTCAGAAATCGTTTCGTTGCGTATCGTTTCATCTGACAGCTCGATTGACGGATATTAACCGGATCGCGTTGTCGTGGAACGTGTAATGCGAAAGAAAACAGGCACGCTGTGAAAACTGTAACATGTTTCGGTCCATTTGTGTAAAAAATATTCAATTGATAATTGTTTTACCAGGCTGTCAACAGAACGAAAATTTGTATAAATATCCATTGAAAATTGTTATTTGTTGAATTTTGATCATTCCATATAGAGAAGGTGTAGCTGGAATCATTGACGCTTTCAAATCGAAAATCAAAATGAAAAAATAAATGCATATAAAATAAAATATATAATAGCGTAACGAAACCTTATAATAAATTTTGAAATTCGGAATAAGAAACCCTGGAACCGTCATTTTGATGGATTTAGTAGTTCGAGCCTTAATTGCCAATCGAATATTTCAAAAACCGAAGCAATCCATAAACTCCATAAAATATACGTAAACGTAAGAAAGTGGAACGTGGAGAATTGCTACGGTTTCAAATAAGGGACAACTCTGTTGCTGTTAACTTGAAACAGAGAAGTTCCTGACAGAAAACCGATTCCAAGGGTACCCTTGTCTGACCAGCGAAGCTCCTATTCCACTGACACGTTGCAACAACAAGGAAAGAATTGGTGATTGGTTTGAATGAACATTTTACAGACTAACACCGCCTTAACGGACCTTTAATGTTACCTAAAATACGATTATTAATTGAGACTCTTTCGTTTCATTTCTATTTATCAATTACGTGTCTATATCTGCGGATCATTCATTGAAAAGAAAAAACATAAAAGTCGTAATGTAATTGGATTAACGGTGGACCATAAAGGTGTTAAAGCAATTATCCGACAGCACGGAAGCGTTTCCAGCAATCAACCGAGCGTTTCTCCCCCCCCCCCCATCCGGGGGGGGGGGGTTTAATTTCGATGAATTTATGTCACGATAACCGCGCGAAATAACGTTCGCCAAAAATGGTACACTTATTTCTCCCGGTTGAGCCCCTGCCGCTGGAAATCGCGCGATAAATCGTTTCGCGAAGTCGTCGACGCCATCGACCGGCCATAAAGCCGCTAAAGAATACCGACGGTACAAGTTCCTCACCTCTCCCTCCCGCCCCCGCTGGTGTTCCGTTCGCATTTCCATAGCAATATTCCGCGAATATCGAGTTCATAGTTAACGTCGCCCAAAGGTAGCCCCCAGCTGGGCGGTCTCGAAACGGAGAAAAGCTGAAATTACGGGATATATCACCCGCGCGTTGGTCGGCAAAGTAACGAGAATTTATGTCGATTAGAGGGACGCGAAAGAAGAAGGGGAAAAAAAAAACAAAATGAACGTCAAGGGGTCGAGTCCGCGGGGTCGAGATACGTGTATCCAACCGGTGACTCTCCCCCTCGTAAATTTCTTCGTTAGAACCATCGTGGCGATTCGAACAGCAAATAAGCGGCAGCGGAGCGGGGTTATCGACGATGCAATTATATCTTCCCCCCCGCCGATCGACGGGGACGCCTGTGCCGTGGCGCCGGTTATTAACGAAATGATACAATTATCTTGGAAACGATTAGTCGAACGATCGGCTCCTTCCTATCCTTTGCCTTTGTTCCGACTGCCTCGAAATTTATGTCACCGGAGTGATAACCTGTGGCCTATAGGAATCGATTAGTTTTTCTACGAAAAATAACATTAAACAAAGTAAAGGATTTGTATAGTTCATAAAAATCCATAAAAATGGCATCATCGATAATTTCTTTTAACATCTCGGTATTAATTATTACGGAAATATCCGCGTTCCCGGGGACAATACCGACCCGTGGCCCGACCATTTTCCTGGCCCCTGTCGCGAGCAATAATAATTGTTTCGATTCGCAGGGAAATTGAATGGCGACCGTGGATCGTTATTAAAGGATCGCACGGAGTGGTAGTTACATCGCGCCTGTTATTACAAACTTCAATCTTTCGCTAATTTGCGGATGCATCGACCGCGTTCCGTTCGCGAGTTATCGCCGGAGGAAAGAAAACAGGAAACGTCAACTGTTCGCGCCCGTGGAAGCTCGGTCGTGTTCACAATTCCCCCGTGTCGATTTCCGCCTATTATCCCATTCTCGCGGCTGAACGCGTCAGCTGCAGCGCAAACATTTACCTCGTAATCCGCTCGCTAACTTTCATCCTGCGCACCGAAGTCACTGCCTCGCCACCGTCGCCTCTTGATTTCACCGTTTTTCCGATTCAACCTGCTCCCGTTTCTCGCCACGAAACGCCTCGCCCCGGATAATAACGGTATCTCCGATTTTATTATAAATAAAATCACGTCACACGGTCTTTCGATTGCCGCCACTTTTATTACTTTTACCTGATAATAAAGTTTAAATTAAATTGTACATACTCTTTTATCGAGGATTTGAAAGGTTTTACGTAATTTCAAATTTCAAATTTTTGCGGAAAATTTTTCGTACAAATTTTGGGCCTTGCGTTCCTCGAAAGTTTAATAACGAGTTACACCATTTTCACTTTTTTGATAATTATCGTGGAGAGTGTTTTATTTTTATGAATTGCAGCAGATAACTAGCACCAGATATCCAGGGGTCTATCTTGGCCGTCTAGGCGGACGTTCGACGAGGGAATGAGGAAGAACACGGGAGACGATGTGTAGGCGTGGAATCAGTTGACGAGGAAGGAGAACGAATTGAAAGCGTGTACCGAAATACGCCTCGCGACAAAACGGTGCGATGTGACTCGTTCAAGTTTGTCGAGACGAAGTTACGGAAATATCTTAACCATTAAATCTGGTTAATAATTGTTTTTGTGTCGTTTCTTCATTTGGTGAAATAATTAATTTCTTACATGACTCAGAGAATATTTAAAATAATCTAGAGAAAGCTGAGCATTTCAATGAATGTTATTTTACATCTGCCACGTGTTACTTTCAATTATCTCCGTCAACAAACGGAAGCTCGCCAGAAATATCGTGGGTTTGCGAATGCAGAGAGATTTCCACTTCCTTCTAGGAACGTTGTCCTTAAACATATTCGTTTGAATTTTCTAGCCTATCTCACGATTTCATCTCGCAGCATACAACAGTTCACTAATAAGAAGAGGACGAAGAAGAAGAAAGAGGAGGCGAGATCTAGAAAAGCAGAGTATGTGCTTCGAAGCAGACTAGAGTTATCCCCATCGTCTTGCATATCTGCCTGGCTATTTTCGCTCGGTATGCATCGGTGTCTTCTCTCCAGGAAGACGATTGTCCGATGCTAAAATTTCCTCCGCGAGAAGGAAATTCAATTTGTCCCGACGTCGTGCCGTCTTTGTAACGATTTATCGGTCGTTTTATGCGAACGTCTGACAGAAACCAGTGATCAGCTCAAAAATATTGCTGTATTTCCGTATTCAATAAAAATAGGAATAATCGTTCTACTTTAAAAAGTGCATTCTTTATTCAAATACCTCGATTATTTTTGGGCGAAAAAAATTCAAAAATTCAAAATGACTGAGGAATAATCACTGATGAATCTAGTGTTATAGGGAACATTTGTAATTGTTACACCTCGCCTACGCAGCCACTCATACAAATCCTACACCATTAATATTAATTACTAAAGAAGTGATGGTCCAATGTTAAAGGCCCGATCGCTGGGGTACAGTGTTTAACACTTAAGAAAATAATTGTAAGAAAACAATCAGATAACAAACTCGAACTGTAACTCGAGCAGGGATGGAGATTTGGTAGTGCATCGAACAGCAGCGTTGTAAGCGCGGGCTTAGAGTAGATGCGGAATCAGCCTAATCACCCGGAAGTGTCGCCACTGTTCACCGCTAATCCGATCGCAGATGTTTCTCTCTCCATTCAACCCTCTGTGCCGTTCCCTTCGCCCTTTCGCTTCTCTATACCCGTCCGTTAACTATGTCGGTCTCGTGTTACCCTCCTCTGTTCATTCGTCCCTGTTCCCCTCTCCTCGTCCAGCATCGCTTCGACCGCAGTGTTTGTTTGCGGTTGCGTTAGCGAATCCTAATCGCGGTTGGTCCGTTTTCGCCCTAAATCTGCCACTGCGTGAGACCGGGCCCGTTGCAATCGAATAAAACGCGGCTAACGAGATCGTGATTTTCGGCCGTGACGAAACCGAGACCCGTGCGCGATTAATATTCCTGCTTGATTGGACCCGATTTGAATTCCCGCTACGGCTTCCCTCCGTGACTTTTACCGCGCGGAAAACTCGAACGCCAATTGGTACTTTTACGAGTAATAGAAATTTCAAAATAGTATGTATAAATTTTACGAAATAAGCTTCGGGCTTCAATGAAAATTAGGCAGGTGCAATTTTGATTTAACCATTCGGTCGCTCCCGTTCGCAGATATATTTAAATACGCCGAAACTGAACGAGAATTTTGTAAAATTTTAATGCAATTACTGACAGAAGATTCTAAACAACGTTAACGTCATATTAATTTCGCGAAGTAGCAAGTAGAAAGTTTAAAGTGGAAAACGAAACGAGCGTATTCTGAATAATTAAAATTATAGCGTGCCGTGGTACACGCGTCCGTTTTCTCTGCGGCATTTAATGCGCTAACTTTCGGTCCAAAAAGCTTCCGACTATAAAAGCTTAATTTTGCGGCTGATGTTAACTTATAATCCGTAACTCAATATCTTTAGAATTTTTCTGGAAAGTTTCAGAAGATTCGCGGACGCTGCTTGAACTTTAGTTTCTTGTCTTATAATTTCCCCGAGCAGTTGCGTCTGACAGAGTTAACTATTCGTTGCCGTGCTGTTAAGTACAAATAAAGAAAATTGAAATATTATGGGTACTTTGCATTTAACGATCCTTGCCTGTGCAAATTGTAATTAAAGCTAAACTTGAATTTCAACTCTACTGCAAATATAACACGGACCTCCTAATATTTGATATTGTAATTTTACTTTGAATATTCTTATTATTATTCGGAAAAGAAGTTGCTTCTAAACAAATACTCCAACTATTTTTCTCAAAACCATTAAAAAATGATTAAAAATACAGAAAGAGGTTGTTAAGTCGAATGGTATTCACCAATTTTTTAAATTGTAATAAATATTTTTATTGCTTTCTATCCAAGAATTATTTAAAATTGTGAAAGATAGCGTTTGAACTCATAATTCCTTAATTATGATTTATTTCCCTTGTCGGTAAAAACATTTTGAAACGCTTTACCGGACATAATAATATTAAGAAAATGATCTGCTCGAGAATAAACGTCGCGCGGGAAAAAAACCCTCGTCAGACTGCTCGCACGAACGACGAAGTTTCGAATGCTCGGTACCGTGGAACGAATGAAGAAAGAGGGTTGAGGGGTAAAAAGAAGGATCGTAATAAAGGGAAGAGAGAAGGACAGAAAAGAGAAGCGGTAAAAAGTGCAAGGAAAATCCAGCGGTACGCGAACGGGAAGAGGGGAAAGTTGGTCTCGCGCGGAGGATGCAGGAGGAAAATATTTTTGAAGCGAGGAACACGCTCACGCTGTTAAGAGAGTCACTCTAATTAGCTTGGTATACGGGGGTGGCTTTTTGTTTAATTAACACGCTCGTAGTAAACTGCCCTTGTACCAAGTTTTCCGTCCCATCCTGCCCCTCTCTCCATCTCATTTTTTCCCCCTGTGCGCGCAAACACTTTACCCTTCCTTTTTCCATTCTTTTGCTCTTTGCTTCCCGTTCGGCCGTGATACATTCGATAGGTATTTGTTTGCTTAAAATCCGCGCTCAAGGGTGTCGGATTTAAAAGGTGACGCATGAAAAGAGGGTGCCCGTCGACAAAACCTCGTTTGCTTTTTTTTTTTTGTTTTTTATTCAAACACTGCAACCGAGAACTCGCAGCTTTTAATATCGTTGCACAATGAATATCAAACCCTGTCCCATTTGTTTTTCGTTTCTCTCGCTATCTCGTACTCTTCTTCCTTTTCCTTTTTTTTTTTTTGGAATGATATCCTTTTCAACCAAATCCAGACGGGATCGCGTGTACCGGTGGTTTCATCGTGCGGGATCGGGTAACTTTATACCCCTGGTGATATCCGGCTCGCGACTCTCTGTGCGTGCATTTGGCGACCGAATAAAATGGAATTCCGTTTTTGGTCGTCGAGATTTTCTTCGTAGTTTCGTGAGAGACGAGGAAAATGTTCACGATTTTATGGACGATGATCGATTGTGCGGAGCAAAAAGTGACATCAATTGTTAAAATATTAATAACAGTTAACACCTTTCGATTCGAAAGGTGAATTGTACGCTGGCTCGATTTATTTCGCGTGTACGAAGAAAAATAGTTTCCGCGTATTAATTCGCACAATAGGGTCCGAGGTTCCGGTTCGTGCCGGCCTAACAGCGAGGCACGATTCGGTTCTGTCTGGCCTGTACGTAGGTGGACGTTAGCTGCAGGTGGCGCAGCGTATTTATAGCCGCTTCGTGACTCCTCTTCCTCTTCGCCGACGCAACGAGGCTGTTGGTCCGACGCTGCTTCTCGCGCAACTTCCCTGGCCCTCCAACCTCTCCGCGCGCCACTCGTTAGAGCTCTAACAGTCTCTCTTGCCGGCGTCGTTTAGTCCTCGCGAAAGTCTGTAAGCCGGCTGGCTCGAACGACTTTCGCGGCTCGTCCTGCGAAACGAATCTACTCGCTCCACGAGAGGCCCCCGTGGAATCGACGCGGTAAATCTACCGGCGGGTTCCTAATTAATTTCGAACGGATCCCCGGCAAGAGAGCGTAAACCGGTGTCGGGGGAAAACGATAACTCGCCTAGGGTCGAGAATTTTCCAACCGTGAACGCTCGAATTGCCCTCGTCAACGCGCAGACCCTCAGCCTAGCGGGTTACGCGACGCGTGCAAAGCGTTCCCCCACAAAGAACTTTGACGAGATCGGCTAGGCTGACGGCGCTAATCCCGCCGTGTCATAAGTGGAACGCGACTCGGCGCACGGAGGTTCTCTTAACGAGCACCCAGGTATTTACCCCCGGGTTCGTAGAGGCGCGCGCCACGCGCGCACACGGGGGTTAAAGAGCCAGTCGTTCGGTCAACACTTTTACACCGGCTCGGTTCACCACCATCAGATAACGCTACGCGCCAGTCACTTTCAGCCGGGCTCGAAACCATCCCCGCGCGCTACCTCGCTAAACGGTTAAAGTCTTGTCCAAACTCGATGAAACTCGTTTGCCCGCCACCCGCTGCCGCTATCTCCTGGATCTTCTCTCCGTCTAGCCAACTACCGCCCTTCGCCCTTCGTCCCTCCTTTGTGACCGAACCCCTCACGATTCTCTGTCTCCGCTCTTCGACACCCGACGTCCTTTCACTTTGTTTCGATCTTCGTCGCCGTTCCTAAGTATTTTCCTGTTCCACGGGGTTCAGATCTTTGAACCATCCCTCCACCCTCTCTCTCTTCGACGAGATACGATCCGAGCGGCTAAGAAACCTGCTTTTTTCCCTTTCAGCGAGCAAAGTAACTTCTAAGTATATTTGATCTAGAGCATGTAGTCCGATAGATCTCTTCGACGATCGTTTAAGGATTAAAGAGACGGCTCGAGGATCTCTTGAAAGAGCTTTGAACATAACTTTGTGTAATTTCTGACGGTAATATTGTGTCACCAATGATATTCTATAAGAAAAATGTTTTCACAGTCGTGTTTTAATAAAAAGGGATATTAATTCGAAAGAATTCCGTGTCGATATTTTGCAGAAAAGAAGAAATATAATTATTGCCCTATATAGCAATGGGAGTAAAATGGAAAGAAATCGAATTTCGTACGAATTTATGGAAAAGATGAAGGAACGGGATATTTGTAAAGCTTGTTCATAGAACTATAATACAGCCTCTCAGAAATTCTCTATGGGGAAGTGAGCTAAAGCGCACCTGACTCTAAGCCGGCAGTGACGACGATTTATCTTAGACGTATCCCCTATAGAGTGTCACGATCCCTTTTAAGTAGCGCATAGGTTGAGCCATTAAAAGGCTATGATCGATGATTCACCGCGATAGTGTTACATGTACGCTATCCATTATATCCACTGGCAGTATATCTATCCCCTATACTCTACTCTAAAATTTATTCGCAGCATACAACGTTGAAATCACCGTGCATTCGAATTTGGAAGATCAAATCACACCGTTGTTGCGCGATTCGGTGTTTCGATCGTAAATTTTAAAGCAAAGGAGCATTTCCTTTTCTTGAAAAGAAAAAAATAAAATATTCTCGTGTTATTAAGCTCGTCTGACAGGTTTAAATATTGGTATTCATAACATTTATCGTGTACCTTTCGAGTAACTCGACCAGGCGGGTTGTTAAAGGGCAATGATTGACGATTCACCATGGTGGAATTGGTCCCGCGGGTCTACTTCGCACTGAATTCACAATCAATCGACTTTCACGAAGTATATCACAGTTGCTAGCTATCCTTTTAACACGTGAATCGTACCTGTCTTCAGGTTATTCGAGGCACCTTTCCTTGATAAAATAAATTTAAATGCCTTGGATACCCGTTTGGTATAAAATAAATAAGAATCAGAATTAATATTAATACATTGTTTGCCATGGAAATCAATCAAATAATTAATAAAACAGAAGAGGCAAAATACAGAGAGTAACAAATTGAAAGCCTAAATTCAAAATTAATCGAAGACAATTAAGGGTGACACCGGACCGTGCCATACATCGACAAAATTAGAAACGACGAATGTATCGAGCAACTCGTGGTCAAATATTTAACGTATAACCTCGCGAAGTTTAAAAAGCAAGCCATGATCGAGTTTCGATAATGGCAAGGCAAACTTTGCAGCGCACAACGTAACGTTCATTTGCCATGATCAACGTAGCTATCGATTCCTTTGTCACCGGTACGTAATGATCGAGATAACGCCGGTGATATCCGGCAAGCTCGTAGCCTACTCTCGCGAGTAATACGAACCCTCATAGAACATGCCGTAGACGGGACAGAGGAGACGGAGAACGAAGAGAGCCATCGAGGGCGGAGGGAGGAAGAGGGTGGAGGACGAGCAACAGCCGAGCTACGAGGCTCATAATCAAGCCACGTCACAATGGTATTCCTCTAATACATTTGGGCGTTCCTCTGTATTGGAGACTCGTACCACTGAATGGGACTATCTGCGCGTCGTACACCGCAATATAGGACACGTAATATCAATGTTGAGCCCTCAGCTGATTATTACGCCCGCTAGCGCAAAGAGCCCCCGGATTATACCCTTTAACGAGGCGCGTGTACACATACACACGTGTCATCGTTCTTGCCACGATGAAAATTGCTTTCTACATGATACCAGAAACGGATGTACGATTCCTAGTTAGTCTGTTTCTCTCTTTTCTGTTCAGACGAGAGGGTAAACAATACACGAACACGAATCTGACGAGTATAATCGTCCGAGTGTCACGAAACGTGATCGCTTTGCCACAGTGCTTTATTGATAAGTGTCATCGAAAGTATACTGTGGATTCAATTGGCGCTGCACTTCTCGTATTCCAAATTAGATTCCAAAACGATTTAAATATTTATTATACTTGTCTAAACGACGCTAATCTTAACGAATCCGGGAGAGAAAATGAGATGATACTCCCAGGAGGAGCGTATCGCATCTGTCCCTTTTGATTTTCTTCTAATACCATGAGGGGGCCTCACCGTTTCATTCGTTACAAACGGCGTAGTCGCGTATATACGCAAGTGGTCTCGAGAGTCGCGTTTCAATCTCCAAGGGTGGTCGACTTTCTTCGTGAAAACACCCGACGAGAACGGACGAGCGGGGGAAAAAAGAAGATACTGGTTGAAACGGAGAATAGAAAAATAATGAAAGAGAAAAAGGAATGAAGAAGAAGGGGCGGTTGAAGAGCGAGAGAGGAAGACGGCGGAGGAAGAGGAAGAGCAGAGCTGACTGGAAAAGCAACAGGTGCCGACATCTAGATAGCGAACAACCCCCTACCGAGTCAACCACCCTCCCTCCCCGTTCCCATTCTGTCGCTTATACACTTTCCTCCCCTCTCTCTCTCTCTTTCTACCCTTCGATCCGTCTTCCTCTTTTCTGCAGCCTCGCGTCTACCCTCGAACAGCGATCCCGGCGAGATAGCAAAAATGTTTAATGGGGTGAACTCGCCGGAAAATACCGGGGCGACCCGCGTCTCCTTGTAACGCGACCGAGGCCCCGTGGAACGTCGTTTTCCCTCGATCGGTTTCGCATTAACAACTCGAGACCGCTTATCGACGGCCTTTTCGCGTTTAGCGAGTTCCCCGAACAAGAGCGTCTTGGAATTTCTCGTCGTTCCCGAAACGATCCGGGAGTAATTCCGCTTGTTGGCCGGAGCGTCGCGAACAAGCGACGGGACGACAAACAAGGAACTGGGGGGTGGATGGTCGATCCCCAAACGGGAAATGAGAATGGAACGCCGGCAGTCGTAAGGGAAATTATTCCGTACGCATGTCCCAGGCGTCTCGATGCGGAAAATTGACTCCTTTAAGGCGGCCGCCCAAAGGCTCGCAGTTTTAACGAGATTTCTTATCGGTAACGATATCACTCCCCTCCCCTCGTCCTCCGAGAATATCGCCGTATTTAGAGCAAGGTAGACGCGGGCTCGTTCGGTTTATTGGTTTAAATGAATATTTTCTTGCCAGGGGACGAAACAACGAGGAACAAACCCTTGTTACCCTTAGAATTTATATTACCTTCGAATAATATTTTACCGTGGGAATACGAAAGCAAAAATGCTTTTTATTTAAACGGATTAAAGACGTATCCTAAAAGAAATGTCGAAATAACGTCTATAAGGTGTAATTGTATTATTCGTGACTTTTAATTAGAAGAAAGCCTTCCCTGCGTTGTTTCAAGAAAATTCTGCATGTACCTGAATGAGAGCACGAGATCGTTCAAATACAATACGAAAATCGATACCGTTATAATTGAAGAGGTGGTTTGAAAAGCGGGGAAGCCGGTCTCATTGTCCTAGAAGAACGAGTCCCCGAGGTGAAGACATCTCGTCGGTACGAGAGGATTAATGGGACACGTTAATAAGGAGGCACATATTTCAACGCGGTATCCGCCTAGCGGTAATTAAATTTGTACGAAATGGGGAAAAAATCGGCCGCTCGTAATCCGCGGGTCTTTTTCATTAACGTGCAGACGAATGGTTAGGAGCCCTCCCTGAGAACAAGCCTTAACGCGTACAGTTGAAAAGCAATTTACGACTCTGACTTCCTGTTCACGAAATCAGGTGCTTCATCGTTCACTGACACGAATATTAGATACGTGAAATGCCCTCGTCGCGTAATAAATTTTAATTAAAACAACCCTGTCTCGACATTGGGCCGCGACTATTTCTTCCTTTTCCCCTTTTCCATTCGATTCATGATAATCACGAGGTTACAATTTACGTGTGACCGCTTTTCGAATTAATGTATATTAGAATTTCGTTACGTCGTAAGCTTGCATGTGAATTAACGTATGAATTTAAACTAACAAATTAGAGAGATAGACCAGCTTCAGAACTTGAACTAAAATTTAACTCGATAGCAATCAAGTTTATTATACTTTATCAAAATAGTTACAAATTAGTAATTAGGGTATTTTATCTTTCAGACCATTAACAGATCGTACCCAGATGTAGAATTGCCGGAAGCATCAATTTCATGAAAGATGCAGTGAACGTAGGGAAGGGTAAAGTTTATTATAAGAAATCAATTTAACCTTTAGACCTTTTCTTGGCAGGGCTACAGGAAACGGTAGTTCGAGTCGAATTCGTTTCCCGACTTCGGCGTTAATTCAGAGCCAGGTCGAGGGAACTCTCGAACGAAGCTGGGCGAACTCGTCGCGCATTTCCCGCCCGAAGTTTACATTTTAAACATCGATCGACAAGCGCGGTTTACGAAGCCCCCGGCATTCCGTATTAATACAATCCTCGCGTGCCAGCTTCCACGTTGTGCTTTACGACTCCGTGAGCGCGATTAAACGCTCTTTTCTGGCGCGGCCTCGTCTCGACCGTAAATACACCGGTTGTAATTCAACAGGTACAACCGTAGCCCCCTCGATTAATCTTTAAGCACGCGCACCTGGAGAGACTGTTTCGCCCTCGTAACCATTTTGTTTCTGTTTCAAAGCGTATCAGGCCTCTTGAGCCACGAGTGGAAGGCGTTGATCTTAATAAATCGAGCTTTCTTCGACCCCAGTGCTGTTATTTTAATAATACATAGGGGAATTAAAAAAGTCGTCGAGCAGGTAATACAAATAACGCGTTGACTGGTACAGTGAAAACAGACGTGTGTGGTAAGACATACTGAAATTGCAATTATTAAGGAATTTGAATTACCACTTTACACTATTGGTCTAATACCAGCAGCACCCACGGTTTATTTTATCTTCTCTTTTATTAAGTATTCGATTATAAAAAATTTGATGCACAGTCAACGTGTTGATATAAGAACCCTGACCATGATTTGATACACTTTCCTACTGAAAATATTCTGATAACTCGTACAAGTACCTCGAGACTGTAGAAAAAACGTGACAAACTCGATATCCCGTGAAACCATGATTCATGGTGCAGCACAATTTCAACAGCTTTTAAGCCACATTAAAATATTCATGAAGCACGAGGTTTCCACGGTATCGGGGAGCAACCGACGAAAATACACGGGCGGCGAACGTTGTTCCCTGTTTTCGTTGGTGGATGAAGGTAGACGGTTAAAAGAGGCACGATAAAACCAGCTAATTTCGTTCGCCTTGGGCTCCACTCGAGCTCGAGATCGAAAAAGAGAAGGCTGAGCGAGACAAGAAGAAAGGGTGAACGCGGAGGGGTGGTTTGGGCATCGTAAGTCGCCGGGGCAAAGACGCTCTCACTTCCTATGCTAATACCGAAGCCTCGACAGCTTTCATAAAGGCGTCGCTCGTCCTGTTCGCGAAATAAGATCGTGAGTTTACGAAGAAGAGGCGAGCCAAGAGGGCGGAGGTCGAGGCTCTGCCGCGTCGAGGAGCGGAAAGGAGAGGAAGACGGGGGGCGGAGGGCTCCGTTATGCTCGCGGCATCTGCCACCACCGTATTCCGATATATGATACTTTGTTTGCCCATCCTGACAGCCTTGTACACGGCCGGGGCGTCTGTGTAGACCGGCCGGGATGCGTGCAACTCGCGCCAACAACGGAAAAACCAGCCGACGGAGTTCAACGAATAAATCAGAATACGCGAGGGAGCCGCATCGGCTGCGATATCTTTCGCGGCTGTGCAGCCATTTTGTGAGACGGTCGCTCGTATAACGCGATCCTTTTACTGAAACGTCCT
The DNA here is from genome assembly GCA_022405125.1 of Anthidium xuezhongi. NCBI lineage: Eukaryota > Metazoa > Arthropoda > Insecta > Hymenoptera > Megachilidae > Anthidium > Anthidium xuezhongi. Next base: position 9,310,164 of record CM039637.1, read on the forward strand.
CGTGTCTCCTTTGAAACGATTTCAAGCAGAACTAACGCCATGCTACCCCTCCCTTTATATCGTTTTTTTTTGGTAATTTATGATTCATTAGAGGGATACATTTTCCAAACACGATACTCTCGGCTTCCAGTTTTGTATTCAACAATGCCAGCTAATAGAATCATGCCTCGGATACCCGGACGCCGAGGTATCTGAATTAGCAATCTATTCGAACGGATCGATAATTGTAGCAACGCGGGGACACGATAGCATCGCGAATAAATTCCTTTCGATTAAGCCGAATGTCTCAAGAAACTCGTGGAGTGACTATCTCGAGTCGAAATTCGAGTTCCGAAATGAATTTCCCTAACTAATCAAATTATCCGTCGTGATATTACGAAACAGCGGCGATATATTTTCGCCCGTTTGCCGTCTTTATTCCGTTTCCGCTCGAAATAATACATTCAAGGCGTGTTTTAAACCGCTTCGCGAAGTCTGTTGAACAGCAGCTTCGAATATTCTTTATGGAAGCTCGGGACGTCTTTAAATAGAAGGAATCGTCATAAACGACGTGGTATAATAAGAGAAACGAGTAAAAATTGAAACAAGCAAAAATTGGATCGATAGTTTTGATCGTGATCTAGAATTATTAATACCTTTAATACCTTAAGTATTGTCATGCTAATTACACGGTTCTCAAAATTTAAAACGTTCGATTGAAAAATAAAACGTTAACGCGTGAACTACGATAGAAGCGTTAATTACAATTTCCAGACTTTACTCCTTAACTCGTTATTTCCTCGAAGTTAAAGCCACAAGTATTATCAGAGAGCTCTGTCCCGTGTACAGCGGAACGTTTTGCAGCCGGCACGCGTTTCGCCGTCCCATTAAGCGCGACGACGAAACTTCCTTAAGATTCTTCGCTTGGATCAGCTTGAAAAACGAGCGGAACGGCCGGGAAATCCGATCCAGACGCTAACGCGATCGCCGCTAGCGCTAATATCAATCGCTCGTTGCCGGCTGACGAGGGTGAACTCGAGGACAGAACGGATCGTGTAGCGACTTAAAAATCCTCGTCACGTTATTCGATAGCTTTGGGCATTTCTGGAGAAAGAAGGACCGGAAACAAGCGGAACGTTAAAGAATAGTAGCGAGCGAGACGGAGCGTACCCTCGAACGGGAAAATAAAATGAGACAAAAGGGACGAAAGCGAGAGGGGTGGAGGTTGAAAGAGATAGAGTTAGAGGGAACGTGTCGTGCCGAAGAGCATCATGCGCAATCTTGTATGCAAATCGAGAGGAAAAGAACGTTGAACGAAACGTGGGAGGGTTGGATAGAAGGGGGACGTAAGAAAAATTCGTTCTCTTAAGATTTCTATATGCAAATCCTGATGCCCCCTGCCGTTTCACCTGACACCGGCCTCCTCGAATTTGCATCCCGCATTCATACATCCACGAGCGGAGTGTGTCACGGTTCGAGGTGTCTCCAGTTTTATTAATGATCCGTAAGTGTCGGCGGGAGCGTTATCGAGAGGAAAGGGGCCCCGAGGAAGGAAGCGAGAGGCGGCGAGAGGAAATAAGAGGCTCGAAGCAAGGAGGGTAACGCGCGACGGGTAACACCAGAGCGGCCGGAATGTAATTACCATTAGTCCATTAGGATCCATAATTTGCCTAATCGGGCTCCTGTATTACACTGTTTACCCCGATGCCGTACACGCGATGCACGCGTACATCTTGCGGCGAAATGTGCCATTCCCTCCGCCGCGTTTTAAAGCGACGCTCGAATACGTATCCTGAACCGACAGCCTGATGTATGCTTACATTGAAATTGAAAATAAATGAATAAAAGATGGAAAATAAATTACCGTGTACAGCGATACGTCAACTTTGCAGGAATTTAACACGCGTTTCAGCGAATGCCGTTTAATGATACTTGACATTAATATAACGTTTCGAAAAATTTTATTGAAAAGCCCTGTGTCAACATTTTTTACAATTGAGTAATCAACTATCGATATTTTGAGGACGAAGCACTTTTAATTTGGCACCGCGAATACACGAAATATTATTTATTTCAAATAAAATAAATGTAAGTTAAAAGGATTAATATCGACCCAAAAAATTGTAGTATATTTTAAATAGTATTTTTAGAGTTAAAAAAAAGCTCTATTGGACATAGGAAACGTCGATAAAAGAGAAACTTAAATTTAAGAATCAATTAAACAAATTTCTTTTCTATATAATTAACAAGATTTTCTATTTCCATGAAACGTGTTTCGAGCAAAGGTACCGTTTACCTTGTTTTTTTATTAATACCAGGGTACATCCAGGTTCTCCTGAACGAAACAACAAACGGAATTTCAACGAGCTGGTTTCACGTTTCGCGACAAACTCCCCGGTTCCGTTTCGCCGATCGTGTTCGATCGCGGATTTTCCAACGATTGACGCGGAAAAACCGTTTAGCGGTAGAACGAGTATTTACCTCGGAGGTGGCGTCACGCTTTAGGAAAATGTCAGGAAAAACGGTGTCGCCGGGGGAATTACTCGATGCCGGAAGTCGATCTGTATCGACTGGAACCGAAGCTTTGCAGCCCCTGTGAATTACGAGCCTCGCTCGTCAAGAAAGAGAGAAGTTCCCGACCAGCGGGACGAGAAACGAGAAGGCAAAACGAGAAACGAGAAAACGTACGACGGATAATGCGATTCCGCTTCCGTGGCGGCGGATAGAATCGCGTGAAAAAGTTCGATCCCCCCCTCCACCCGCCCCTCTTATCCGTACCGGCTAACTTTCGTTTCGCGCTCGTTTCAACCCTTATCCAACTCTAACCCCAGGGCCGCTCTCTCCTCGATGCGCGCTGCTTCAATTTCACAGGGATGGGGTCAAACCACGGCTACAAGCACGTTCGTCGTTTGCTCGCTACACTTCGTCAGATACGTTCTTCTCGAGCGTACAATTACCTATGCGGTTGTAGAGGCGTTAACACGAAACGGTGCTACTTTCGCGGACGGAATGATTGAAACTTTAAGAAAGAGCAAAAGTAGTGGAATCGAATTTTTGTTGGAAATAATCGACGTTCTTCTGTTTTCGAATTTGTACGGAGTTTTCATACCTAAGGGCGTTTAATATTTTATAGATCTAAATCGTTCTTTACTAAATATTCCCATGTGTAAAATATAAAATATTTGATTTAATATTCCAGAAGGTATTGGATATAAAGTTCAAAGTTTACGTTAGATATTCCAATTTATTTTCATCGTACGAAAAATAATTGTACCTCCATCGTCAATATTTTTTAAAATTGTACATCGAAATACAAATACAATAATGGGCAGAAACGCAACCGGGCTAGAATGATCAAAATTTAAAACACGAGTTTAAAAATAATATCGTTCCGCGCAATTTCGCGAACGCTAGACTCGCTGGTTGTAACATTTGTCTACGTTAATCCGTTGATTATATCGAATACGGAAAATCCGTACCACTAATCTAATAACATCCTCTGTACGTAAATACGTTTCGCGAATTCGTACCTCGCCGTACGAACAATAACGAGCGCGAAGGGGGGAGGGGGGAGGGTGAATTTTCATCGTTTAATTCACCGTAAGTTGACGACACGCGGCCCGGCACGAAATTAATTTTCGCGCGAACACGAACGCTGGCCCTCCCTCCCGCCGTCTAATGCCTTTCGGATTACGTAGCCGTTAACCCGGCTTGAAACCGCGTAATTTATACTTCTTTCCCGCGCCGCTTTCATGCATCACGCCGAAGAGAAAGAACGACGAGTGTTGGTTTCGCGCGGGCGTTAAGGAGAAATCGCGCCGGGTAAAGGAGAAAATAAAAAAAAAAGAAAGAAGAAGAAGAAAGACGAAAAAAGAAGAGAGAAGGACCGTTCCATTAAAGGCATTTATTCTCAGTGTCTGCACTTAAGGGAGAGCAAGACCAGTATTAGAGGTGATTCCAGAGACCTGACCCAGATTTCTCTCTCGTCGGTCGAGGGTAATTTCAAAATGAAAGAAATTCACCGATCGATCCTCGTCCGTGCTTTCCACGGAACCGAAGAATGAGAGGTAGAAGAGGGTTGAAGAAACCAGCCGGTAACGAAGAACCGGAAATTGATTCAACAATTAAACAACCGCGATGATACCTTCTTATACGCACCCCTTCGACCGGCGATAACTCAGAAACTTGGCTAAATACGAAAAACTTTCGTTCGGGCAATAAAACGTGGGGGCGTGTGAAATTGCCGCGACGAAGGTAAACCCGGGGCGATAAGAAATCCTCGTTAAATGCCTGTTTTACGTACGCGAGTCGCGCTGCCTACTTCGAGACCCTTTTCTTTGCTCGCGGTGCACGGGAGGCTAAAAGGGGTGAAGGGACGGGGACAGAAGAGGGGGCATGGTAGGACGTTGGAACGGCGAGACACGTCGTGTCGGAGGAAGCGAGTTTAATTACGAGTAAAAATCGAGTTTGCTCGATCGGCGTCGAGATTGTCGCCTTGCGAAAACGAAGTCTCACGATTATTAGATTTCCAGCGGCTGCCTTCCCCGTCCCTCCCGCCCCCCTGCAAAGGGTAGGTCGACAGAACGGACAGAACGTCGTGGGAGGGTTGACTAAACAGTCCACACCGGTGCGATCCGAGAAAAGGCTGGCGAAGGGTGGGCCAGGGAGGGGTTGAAACTATTTCTCTTGCCTCTCCTCTGCCGGTACGCCCGGTTGTGATTTGAATACATCCAGTTAGCGGCGCGTGCCTCGAATCCCGAATGCCGGCAACGGAAATGGTTAAAGGAGCTACTCGTTACTTCGTTTCCACGATGTTATGCCTCGTTCTGTCCGGTTCGCGATTAGCTCGTTCCCGAGGCTTTCGTACGCTGCCGAGAAGTTTCGCGTTCGCCCCGGCGTTTTGTTCGAAAGGGTTGAACGAAATTTTCAGGAACAATTGATGGATCCAATTTTAGAAAGTTACATCGTGCCACGGTGTTGTATTTAAATAAGCGAACCGGCGGAGCCGGGCTATTCCGCGAGATTACGTGCAACAAACCCCCTGGCCGACACGTGTCTTCTGGCCAAGACACGGGCGATAATCCCCTCGCATAATTTGATATTTAAATGAGCCGCAAATAGTTCGCAATAGCAATTTATCTTGCCGAGTTTCCTACCGGGAACGGCCCCGAACATCCCCGAGCTTCGTATCGCTCGTTTTCCATCCTCGGAATTCGTTCTTACCACCGACGCGTTAAGACCGGCCATTTTTAAGATTAGTTGTTTTTCACCGAACATGCTCGTTGATGGTTTTCCGTACATCCCTTGTACGTCATGTTATTTTATCCCGGTTATAAAAGTAATTTGCGTTTGTAATTTGAAGGAATAAAGTGGAAGGGTGATTTAAATTCTTAATACCATAGATTTTAATTTGACAAATAATTGTATAAAGTTATTATACTAATAGATTGATTCTGTAAATAATTAAAAATTAAAATCGTTCAAATCCATGTTTAAAGCGCCGCGACCGACAAATGACTGACTCGTACTACTTACACGCTTCCAAAGCACCGCGTCTGACTAATGCCTGACTAGTACTACTTAAATCGTTCGCAGCACCTTCCTTTTAAGGAAGGGTAATAGGAAGACACGAGGTCAAAAATGACCCCAATCTGTTATAAAAAGAAGCAAAAGGAACCAATTGCCTCCCTTTTCCTCCATAAATACAATTTACATCGGTCTGATATTTGCCAGGAAAAGAATTCATGGAAAGTTAGCGATCGGTCGGTATAATCGTGAAAAGGCAAAGAGAAGGAGACAATCGGGTAACAGGTTGCGATAATAGTCTCGAAACAGTTCGGCCGCCACGTTGCCGCAATAACAATCGTTGTTACTTCGCGCGTTCCCGGACCGCAATCACGTAATTGCGACGAGCAAACCGAGACGCACACGTTCCGCCTACGAAATTCCAAGGAATCCTCGCGGAAGCGACGGAAGTAAGCGAATTTCGACGTCGACTTTCCGGAATTAGCCACGGAACACCGTTGGCTCCGCCCTCCTCCCTCGTCAATCCCGTCCGCAACTAATCAAAACTTCCTTCCGTTTTCATGGGATATCACCTTGGCAACGCTTTCCAATCCGCGGATACATCAAGTAGGGGAGGGGAATGGGTACGAGGGATTCAATCGTTTTGCCGACGACAATCCTCCAAGTCGAAGAATATTTACGTTCGTACGTATTTCTGGATATCATTTGCGCTGGAAATAATTCCGCCCGTAATAACGCGGTTCTGCTTTTAAACACGAATGAAGGTTTATTTTCCTAGGACCATTCGTTCTATTTATTCTGCACCCTTCTTCTCGCTGGGACCTTGTTTTCATTTCTGAACGCGTTGACTGGCCTATCCCGGCCGCTAACCACCGGGGCCGCGTTTAATGTAATGAAATAATTAAAGAAAGAAAGCGGTCCCTCTAAGTTTGGATTAACGATGAAATGATAATATTGTCGATAATTGTAATAATACGTCCTAGTAAATTCGTGGTTATTACGGAACACTTCGCCCCGGGCTAATTAACGCGTGGACACAAGGAATTTAATTTACCCGGGGAATTAAAAAACACCGTGAAAGGAAGAAAGAAAATGAATACCTCCGAAAATTGTATTAATAACCAACCGCAGAAAATTCTACCGAATTAATTAACTTCGATAATTAACCCTTGAATGACGGTGGCCGGGCTATTAACGACCCGGCACCCGACATTCTAAACGAACAAATTTTGTGTAAAACAGTTCTATAAAATTCGAAATATATAACGAGAATGAAAATGAATTCGAAATTAAATTAAAATAAAATTCATGATCACCGGTAGGGATTTAATCAACGTTTTACAGCTAATTTATGAATCCAATCTACATATGAAATTTACTGATAAATCTCGACCGATGAATCCTCTATCAAAAAGTTACCCTTTCGTTTTCAACCCCTATTCCCGGCCGAGCCCTTCTCGTTACGTTGTATCGAAGTATCAAGGGTGGAACCCGGGGTTCGACTCGTTAACTTCGCTGGCTACCAAACCCGTTAGAGTTTACAAAATGTTTCTCGAAAACGCGCGGGGGGGAAGGGATGAAAATTGGATTTCGTTACACGTCCTGTTTACGAAAGCCGCTGATGAAATTGACGCGAGCCGTTGCAATAAACAAAACCGTCATTCTAAATCACATTATTAGTTAATGATATTGATTTGACGGTGCGCCGTTCAATCAATAGGTAATACGTTTCGAGTTGCACTTCGTTAACGCGGACCTGAATGTAATTTCGACGTAATTCGTTAAAATAATACGCGTAACGGAAACGACAATAATTTGACGAGTTCATTAAATTAATAAGTAATATCCAGCCGGGATCGGGCTGGAAATATTAATTGCGAACGACCGGAAATCGTTATGGGAATGACGGTGATCGCGACTACCGCGTGGACAGCGTAACGATACGTAGTGAATTATGGGGGACCGTGCATGTACGTTTTTCAACCGGAATTACCGATGGAAGAGCGATGAATAAAGTATTTGCGCAAACATTTTAAAAATCTCTGTCGTTCGAGCCCAACGATAGAACCATTCTGGTAGATTTTATATCGATAGGAAATTGTACTTTGTATTTTACAAAAATAATTGCGATAAAACGCAACAAATGTGTTAATTCGAAGATTAATTAAATAGGTAATGAGGTACTTGAGATTTTCAGAAGCACAATAACAAAATTTGATATTTTCAAAGACCACTGCTACTTTATTTCACTAAGAATTTAATATTTAACTTGGACTGGTTACAAAAATTGATGATTCTAAAAATTAATTAATCCCACAATACGCAAGAAATTCCAGCAGCGATATCTCGCTCGCGTTTCCCGCAAAACCCAGCGAACGAGCTCAACCTTTCTTCGATTTTCGTCCAACCGCTTTTCTTCCGTTCCCCGGCGGAGGGTAACTTGATAAATAATTCTATCGTGGACGTTCATCCTTCGTTCTCGAGGAATTCCTTTACGAGGAGAGGACTCGTTCCGCTCAGGTCACGGAATTTCGATTGAGACACTTTTCACGCTGACTGATTCGAGAGAAGACGCGGCCGTGGACGGCCCCTTCGTTCGACAATTAATATTTCTCGCTATTGAAAAGAACGCGTACGGGAATTTTCGATATCCGGCGGAACGAGAGTCTTTTTCCTCGACTCTGTCCCGGGATGCGACCGGAAGAGGAGGAAAAGAAACCGCGAGGGTCGGTAGTCGACTTCGGGAACAAAGTCGATATTAAAATCAATCCAACTGTCGGCCAACGAGTTCCGCCGAGTTTGTAACCTTAAAAGTTTCGTTCCTGTAACCCGGCCACCCTTCCCGCGTGCCAACCGCATATTGAACTTTAGTCAAGTTCACTCTCCCATTTGCGTTCCGGCGCAGGAGGGTTAAGAAAGCTCGACCTGAGAGAGACGAAATAAAAAGAGAGAAGGAGAGGGGAGAGAAAAAAACCAAAAAGAGGACGAGGAGCGAAGGAAATCGAAGAAAGAGGAAAAATACGAGGAAGTTGCCCCCCCAACCGAGAGAGGGGATGAAAGAATGAAAGAAATAGTCGGAAGTTGAGGCACTGATCTTTCGTAGCATCCGCTAAGTAGCACTCCGGAGGACGACATTGAAGGAGTCGTATTTTATGCGCCCCCGTTCGTATATTTTTCTCGATGGGAAAAGCGGCGGGGAACCAGGGGGGAGGAATTTCCACGCGACGCGGCTGCATTATGCATCGATACTCGCCCTTATTCCCCCGCCTTTAATTATGTAGCGAACGGTTTCGAACGGTAACTGGAAGAAGAAGAAGAAAGGAAAAAAAAGAAAACGAAAGGGGGAGGAAACAAAAACAGACGAAGTTAGAAAAAGTGAAGCTTTATCGCGCGTACGCTTGTAAAAAGTCTCTGAATTCCTCGTAAAGTTTTCGATTAAACGGTCCCCGTCGTTGTCGACGTTTCAACAATTTTTCTCCTCGAGATCCCCTCCCCGCCTCTTCCTCTCCTCTTCCTCCGCAGTTCAGACATCCCGTTCTTGTCCCGCTCATTTTGTTCCCGTCTTTCTTCGCTCGGTCAACGGGAGAGGCTGCATTATAAGCTTCAAGGTAACGGGCAACTACGTTAATTAAAAATAAAGTGTTGCCGTGACCGGTCGTTCGATCGAGGCGAACGAAAGCCAACTCTCCCGACGAAGGGTTGGAAGCAGGGTTGAAACGGGTGGGTTGGACATCGTCGTCGTCGTCGTCGTCATTAAGGTTATACAAATCGCCGATTACGCTCGGCTGTTTAACGAGCGCGGAGAGTTTCGCTAATATTCAGCGCTCGAAAGCGGAAGCTCGAGACTAGCCGGCAGTAAGGCGGGTAAATTAAACATTTCGCCGAGCGCGTTTTAAAGCGACGACCGGAATTCCCCGTCACCCCTCCTGATGAAAAGCTTTCCGCTTCTTATTCCGACGATGCTCGTAGGCCTGCGCGACCCGGCCGCGCCTCGAGTAGCATTCGGTCTACGACCTCGTAATTACGAACGCGACCGTCGAACGACGACGACGACGACCGCTCGGAATCGCACAAAGCTGCCACTCGAATCGACGATGATAAATCTCAAACGAACCAGCGAAGAGAAAGAGAGGGAAAAATAAAGATTCGATCGATGAGAACCATTGACGTAACTAGAATTTTTATTTGGTACCGGGCCGGGGTGTCCTAATTCCCCGCGCGAACGTTTTAAAAATCGAAAGAATCGGCGGAGAAGTTGCACGTACAGCGAGCGGTGGGATCAAAAATTTCATGCCGAAATGGCGGCATTAATTCTATCGGGGCGATGCATCACCCGGCAAGAAATAAATTTAAAAACCTTCGTTGAAAAATTTTTTCCCCGTCCGTCCATTCACCAGATATTGCCCTATCGGATAGCCATTTATTTCGCTGACCTACAAAACCACCTTTTACAGGAGGGAGACACAAAAAAAAAAAATTGAACAATTTCGGTGGGATAAAATCGGGCGCCGGTGCATTCTTTAAAAGATACTTCGACCGATGAACGTGGATAAATGTAAAAAGGTTTACTCGAGGAGCCGTTCGCGATCGAAAGAAGGCGCCCGCACGTTCGAAATAATTTCTCGAAAATCGTTCGTATTTTCGTGACAAATTGCCGAGAAACGATAGTAACTTCCAACAGGGCGAAGCGCGCGGGGGTGGCGGAACCGATTTCATTGGGGGGAGACAAGGAAAGGTGGGCCGTAAAAGTGGCAATAAGACCGGGACAAACAAACGCGGCTGTGTGTTTCGGTAACAGGCGAAGCGAAAGCCTTAGAATTCGTAATTAAACGCTCGAGTTACCGCAGCTGAACGTAGAGGAGACTTTCCAGCATAAAGGTTTTATGCCCAAGCCCAGTACCGACCTCTTAACCCTCGTTGTTTCTTTTGTCCGTTCTTAATACCCGCTCGTTGCCAAGCCTCGACGCCCATGCTACTCCATAAATTGTACAATGTATGGAGCACGGTGTACTTCAACGCGTCGAGTCCGCCTTTGGACACGCAGAATGTATTAAAAGGCGCACGCTTTCCGGGAACAGAGCGAAAGGGGTGGGTTTCAATGCGTTCGTAGACTCGCGGTCGGACGCCAGAATCGTCGAGAGGGTTTTAAACAACTCGAAGAGCTACAATTGAGAAAAAAAAAGCCTCAGCAACACCTATCGGTATATTTAAATATTTTAAGTTTGGTAACTCAATGTGAGGTCAGAACGCGTGCCTAATTGCCTGATGTTTAGCGTAATTACAAAACGAAGCACAATACGTTCCCTCCTTATCCTGGCACGTATTTCTCAGGTTGGCTCGATTTTATTTCGACATGGTGCTTCCTCGAAGGTCGACACACAAGAGAAATACATAAATTATGTGGCTGGCAGAGGGTCACAGCGACGTGACTGTAACTTGCTTCGTATTAAACTTATGAATATAAATCACGCTGGCTCGTTTCACGTCCTCTCGCTATTCGGTCGGCGTCTCGGGCGCTCGTCTAGCTGCTACTCGCGATCGAATCGCGATCTCTCTTCTTCTTTTCTCCGGTTCTTTTCGGTACTGCAGTCCAACTTCTTTGCCCTTTTGCTTTCACTTTAACCCCGTCGAGCCAAGCCAACGTGAGCTCCGGTGTCAAAGTCCTGGCCCATTATTCAGCCACGTCAGAGTTCATGTCTCCTCGGCACGCACCTGCTCGACTAAACACCCGGTTTGCACACCTTTCGCCCTCCGTTCCTCAAATTGACAGTCCGTTTCGATTGTGCTCGAGAATATACTACGGGGACGTGTTATGATGCAGAAATTTGATACTCATCCGGATCCGGTGCCCGCATCCGGATCCGACAATTAGGATACTCAGGGCAAGAAGTCGAAAGGAAAAGGAACGTTCTATCGCGATGGTTTCGGAAGGTGGTGTGCCAGGGGTCGACGGTATCGTATACATCAGCATGAAAAACAAGAATACTTCTTACGAACATTTCTTCGCGAACGAAGATTAACGCTCCTCTTTGCTCTGAATTCACCGTGTTTGCCGCGTGTTGAGTGCCAGCGACGCTCCAGAAACTCCGGAATATATGAAGACAACTGTAGTTTACGGGGCAGCTTTTTATCCCGGGGGCACAAATCATACGAGAAATTGCCCGTGCCTAGACGGGGGGGATTCGACATTTCACGCTACGGACCGCATAAATCGGAGAACAGGAGAAACTTTGACTCGCGCGAACGCGTATCGTTATCGGTATTTTTCTTCGCGAAACGGTGCTGAAATTCTGTTCAACTTCGTTTTGCTTACTTTATTCCTCGAACGCAATGATTTTACCGAACAAAGTTTAAGAAGTCGGTTCTATGTCAGTCCCTAACGTCAAGTAAACATCAATTTACTTTATTTATGATTCGACGCTGAAAATGTCTCCTGAGTTATATTTTCAATTTCATTAAAGAAATTCCTTCGAAACCAATTTATGCAAAAATGTTGTTAGCATTAAATAAACTGACCTGCCTGTACGAAATATTTGAATGAATTATCCGTATTGATATATTTTGCGATTTACAATGACAGTGCTGGGCTCGAAAGCCTCGTAAAAGAATATTGAACGATCAAAGATCAATCAGCTCGATCCAGTGGCAAACTGCATCCAGCCACAGAAAATAGTCGAAATAAAAAAAGAAAAAGCATACGAGCGAAGGAATACGGAGAGACTGGTTGGCGACGATAACAGCGGGAGGGAGGTCAAAATGCATTCAGGGGTCGGTACACATGCATACCGGGAAAGCCCCGAGGATTTCGATGATCGTGCACGGATGCTTCCCTCGATCCGATACATCGACGATCCGAATCCGAGACGTATCGGTGGCGCGACGTCATACATATCCGATGCCGGAAGCCGCGGGCTCCTTCGTCGACCAAGATTTTTCCTTGGGATTTCGTCTCCCACAGGGCCGTGAAGTCGAGCTTCCTCGTAGCCCTTTGGCCCGTCTCGCGAAGAAAAAAAAAAAAAGAGAATCCCGACGGTCGCCTCGAAAATATGGGCCACCAACGCGATCGAGATTGGATAGCGTTTACCTGCTGGGATCCTGACTTGTCCCTGCGGTAATTCCGGGACCCTGGGACGCGCTGTTGGCGAAACACTTCTGGCTAAGTGTTTACCTAAGCGTTCAGGGGAACGTCGACTGATTTTCGCACGTGTCTGAGTGCTTTGAAAACTGGTAAATATTGTGGAGTGAATATCCGGATGCGGTCGTTATTAAACGTCGCCCTTTTCTGAGAATTAACCGGTTGGATGGAGAATTGTAATTGAAACCCACACACTTCACAAACTTGCAATTTAAATTCATAATTTATATCATTGTCGGTAAAAGAAATCAGAACAAATTCTCTTCGAGTGCCTATTAAAACAAATACTCAAAAGTGTATATACACTCGAGGTACAAATGTATCGTTAGTCCAGTGCTCTCGTGCAGCAATGCAAGTTCTCAGAACTCACCGTTTGCAATTAATTGGCCAATTACCGTCATGCAAAAAATTCATTCACCCTAATAACACGGCAACGTTCGAACACGATCAACCGGTCGGGGCTGTACAATTTCAAATGAAACCAATTTTTCCCTCGATTATCGAGCGCGCGAGGATCGATCGGATCCCGAGCGAGGCAACCGAAAAACGTTTACGTCCGCGCAAGTTTCTACGATTACAGAATCGTGGACGAGGCGCGGCGCGGCGAGGGAACGGTATAGATGGATAAGAGGGTTGGAAAAGCGGCGGGGAGAAGCGTTTCCCGATTTTCCGCTCCGTCGAGCGTAACCTTGCCACGGATTAAATTCGCAATCGATATTTTTATCGGTCACCCTCGTTACACCGTGCTCGCAATATAATGTCGGCGACCGTTTGCGCGGGCCCGTTCCTAACCCGTTCCCGCCGAACCTCTTGTATCCCGCGTTAATACCTGGTTTATTACGTTCCGCTCATGCGAGAAACTTCATTGCCTACTTTCAGCCGGCGCTTGAAAGAGACATTCATTTTTAATGTACGCGCGATAGCTCCTCGAGGAGGAGCGTCCGGTTCCCGCTTAATAGAGAGCCGCGATCCCGGGGAAAAACAGCTGCGGGAGAGAATCGTAAAAAGCCGTGGCATGACGAAGAAATTGCCCGAGAGATGAATCTTCTGTGCCCGTTCCAATGGAACGATCCAGAGATATACGCTCGGACATTAGCGCTTGGCTAAATTTTTTATGCTATTTTTGATCGTGGAAGCCAGATATCAATATCGCAATATCAATTTTGTTTATTAAATTAGAAATTTTTATCAAGGGTTTTGGGTCAACCCTTTCATTTCAATATTTTATTATGCAATTTTAATTACGAGGTGTCTGAAGAAAGACGGTGAAACTTGTTACGGAGAAAACAAGAAATAGTTGACGGAAGTAATTTATTTTTCTGTTTTTGCTCAGGAAAATAGTAGATTGAAGGTAATAGAGAGCTGGGGGGCTGATAAAATAGTCACGAGTCCGGAAAGCGTCGGTGAAATTGTGTCGATGCGCTATTTGAGCAAAAACAGTCTGTGAAAACGTTGAATTTAAAATGCCGCGGAAAAATATACGAAACACAGAGGGTGAGCAGGATAATTTGAATTAATATTACGTTTGAAAACGTTTACACAACGGGCAAATTGAATTTATAATTCTAGTGATGAGTTTACCTGATCTGGTCGGATGTAATATTGATTTTTCGCATGGTATCGCATTATTGACTTCCGTTAGTTGTTTGCCCCCTGAAGAAGTTCATACTTCCCAGTCGGTGCTCGTGTTTAACGTCTTGATTACCACTTTGAGATCACAGAAACTTCGAATGGGCAGTAATTGAATTTTTCCACAAATTTAATTTATTAGTACGGCGATGTTTATTTCTTTCATCAGAAAATACTATAAAAGTTCAACTTTTACACCGAAACGGTATTAATTTATCGAAACATTAATATACATTTGATCTGTTTTTTATCAGAAATTTTCTCTAATGATCAATCATCCCAGTTAATCGTCCCTGCGCGTTTAATTTGAAAAATCGATACTCTACTAATTTAATATAACTTAATATTAAATTTCGAGGAAAATAATTTGTAACATTTTACATGTTTTATACATCCTCTACATCAATAAATTGTGACTGTGCATTCTATAAAAATTGTTTCAAATTTACCTCACGAAGCTCAGATTCGTGTGTTAAATCACTGATAGTGTGTTTATCTGGTTTTATATAAATTCTATTGTCAACACGGTAACGGTATCTTCGTGTACGACTTCTTCTGCACGAAACGCGATCGAATAGCCTGCATAAATTGCATTCGACACTCTCGAACGGGCTCGCGTGTCAGCGCACACGGGTCGTCGCGTCGAAAGGCCGTGAAACCGTCGCGATTCCCGATAGCGATTTATTAAACATACCTTCATTACGCGGTGGCTACATATTTTAGCGGGTTTCGCACGCGCGGCTCGCTCGTCACGCGAGTCCCGATTGTATCGTGAATAATTGAGAAAAAAAGGTTAAGCGCTTTAATTAATACAGCTGTCGTACGGTTATCGCGATACACGCTCGATCGGCGTCGCCGCGTCGAATTGAAGCAGCTGCGAAGCCAAATAAATTCGATGGACTCGTTAACACCCGGGCTATTCAAATATTTGCGCCGGCAGTTTGAGCAACTACCTCATCGGAAATAAAAAAAACAACGAACCGTGGTTCTTCTCTTTTTTCCCCGATGGATGATCGAACGATTTTAATCAAGTTATCAAAATGTTTCTGATACGACACTAATGAATCTGATAATCAGACGTAAGTCTCCTCTGGTTATTAATCATATGACAATTAAATAGTTGTTGAAACCTATTTTCTTTCGTTAGTATATTCAATTGTATCGGATACGTGATATCATCGACAAGTGAACAATGTGACAATCAACCTGTCAATCGAGTCAATTCAAAGACAGCTGATTATTCCATTAATAACGATTAATTTACCATTATCGAACCACCGCTGTAGGGGAAGATTTTTCATCAAAATTGGCATCTTCTACGGCAAACCATGCAGGTTGATTTTAAATCGAAATCATGTTCCGACAATCTGATCGATCGAGTCGATAAGATACATTGTCTCGACACACATCTGCGTCGATCATCGTGTTTACCCGAGGCAGCTACGGGACGGTAACAAAGATGAAATTTCATAGGAAAGAAAGCCGGTGCTCTGCCACGAAACACTCCCCCTCGTCTTCCTCGAAACGTCAAAGGAGTGGAACGTTCGAAGGGAAAGAAGATTCGAGATACCCATCGGTTTCGATACCGCGTCACAGGGATACGTAAGCGCGCGCGTGTGTGTGCCTCTGACGCGTTTCCGGTTCGGATCGAAATCAGTGTGACGCGCTCGCGCGCTCACAGCCAGAGTCCAGGTACGTGAGAAATGTGCCGAAACGCGGCACGTGCGGCTGTAGTTGTAGGAAGGTTCGATAATACAGTAGCATAATGCCCGGGCAATATAGCATAAAGGGGGTTGACACGTTGACGCTGTCACGTGCCACCGGCGTCCTAGAGGCTATTGACTACGTGACATGGAGCCGCTTTCTATGAACAGCCTTCTCTCTTATACGATGCACTCGTTAAACATCGCGGATTACGCTCGACACTCTTCACCCACGAGGGGGGTTCTCGCTTTCGAACCGACAAACCACTGCTGTGATCCTTCAAACCTACCACCTTCCTCGCGATTATTTTGAAGGCCAGTATTAATATCGTAGCGGTTTATGAATGATGAAAGAGGCGAAGAATAATGGTCGAGGTTGATCAATTTCAAACCTTGCTGTCGACGAAGAATGCTTCTTTTGGCGAAGATTTCTATACTAATTGTTTATGAATTTATTCATGAAATATTGTTCGCTTTCTACACAACACTAATTTTCCTGCGAGCTCTCTGATTCGTTCGTTCGTGTAATTTTCAAACAATTTAAGAACAGAAGAATTGTAAAAGCGAATACATAGGTTGGTTCCATCGTTCGCCTGATAGGATCGTCGCGATAATGAACGGATACAGGAGGAACGCGTAATGGATACAAATTGATGGCGGATCTGGCTCGGAATTTTTGTATCCTCGTCGCGCGGATCGGCCGTAGATGGGCACAGTTTTGCAAGCCAGAAAACGGCTCGATACGCAAACGCAATTGATGGATGATCCCACGTCGAAAACGTCTAGTGGTCTCTTTCCGTGGTTGATGAAATAGCTGCTATGGCTTGGCACACGGATGGAACGGAAACGCGGCACGGGAAATGATTATATCGCAACGCGGGCACGTAGCATCGGGGCTTACCGAGCTGTCTGTGACGCGATTCGCTTCCACCCTTCTAATCAAGCTCCCAGGGTTACAAATTAATTTATCTCTGATAACTCGCGCCTCTCAATGGCGAGCAGACACCTAACATGTTGATAAATATCGAACGAAACTTGAAAAGGGACAGCGCGCATTGAATGCCAAGTATCGAACTTTCCCAAATTTCCATGCGGATCGCGTAGGACAGTGTGGACTTTGGTCGAGCTATAATACTCAAAAGTTCTTTTTGAACGCGTAAATTATTTTTACAAAAAAGCCACAATTTATTCTTTTAACCCTTTGGACTCGAAGCTATTCTTAATATAATTAAATCTAGGTTTCTTGTCCAATGAAGCTTTAAAAATTCAAAAGTACTCTTGTTCGTATCGATTGTAAAGATTAATTGAAAATTGACCCAAATGTATTCACTCGTTTACCGTATCTGCACGTCTGAAATCTATAGCCAGGATGGGGTGGGTGAAAGAAACGTCTTCGATCCCCCTTAGCAACGGATATATATTTTGCACGGGCGAAGATACGAATGAATTATGGCCGACAATGCGGCTTCGGTACACGCTGATGAATTACGACGCCGAACCACCGCTGAATATACATGCGGCTAATGACGACGAAATTTAC
Organism: Anthidium xuezhongi; assembly: GCA_022405125.1. Lineage (NCBI taxonomy): Eukaryota > Metazoa > Arthropoda > Insecta > Hymenoptera > Megachilidae > Anthidium > Anthidium xuezhongi. The sequence continues at coordinate 9,327,676 of CM039637.1, forward strand.
ACGGTCCGCAATGATCGACTCCATTATGAACACGTTCGAATCGCGAATCGTGCGCGACGATAACGCGGCCCGGCATTCTGCGAATGCTTCGCAGCCTCGTTATCAAGTAATACTACCGCGATCATTTCGTTTGAGAGAGCCGACGACAATAAATCATCATTTACAAACATTACCTGTCCCCCAGCCACCGAAAAGTTAAATCCCTTCTCCATTGAAACATTTCGAAGAATCAAACAAATTTAAATTCGAATCCTTAATATAGGAATTTTGTCAAAAGTTCGCATTTTGCATGCACAAACTTTTGTACACAGAAAATTTACACATCATTTGGACATTCTGTACATTACAGGAATACGATATCTCCATTTCGCTATTCCCAAGACGAGGCGAGCCCAACGCGAGCAACCCATCTAAATATCGAAACAAACTTTAACATCGATTCAGCGATAAATTTCACTTACCGACAGTATTTTCCGATTAAAAAATTTTCACCAGTGAAGACTCCTCGATCCATGCATCCGCGTTAACTTTCAGGGGAGGGTTTCGGTTTTTACGAGCGGCCAGGGCCGTTTAGAGGACGCATTAGCGGCCGCGATCCGTGTATCCCGCGAAGGAAACTTCAATATCATGAAATACGAGCGTCTCCTTCGCAGGCTCGATTACCGACGCCTCGCCAGCTGCAGCGACGCAGCTGCGATTGAGAAAACGACGTCGACGTCGTCGTGTACCGGCACAAAAGCCGTCCCCTTTGCTCGCGCCATTACTGCGACCCGGGTCACCCTCGAACCTGGTTTATCGAGATTTGTACAAACACCTCGGAACGAAAAATCATCGATACAGCATCGTTATGGGACTAATTGTCGCCTCCACTGGACCGTAAAAATTCTATGACAAAATATCGAACGTTCGGTCAACAATCTTTTATTCGTACGGTGAAAGTCAAAGGGACGATTGAATTATTGGATGAAACATTCGATTTGGATCTTTGCTTCTTGAAGCGAACTCGGGCCCGGATGTTTTTGCTCGTAGATTTTCGATATCTGAAGCCCCGGCGGATGTAATTTAGAAAAGTATTTGGTATTGATAGGAACAAAAGGATCGGCTTCCGATAAACGTTGAATCGTACATTCCTCGATGTTCCGTTAATTTGTTAGAAAATTACGGCCAGTTTCGTGCGCTCATCGGTCCGGGGAGTGTATTTCGTCGGAAGATTCCAAAAGTTTCCGCTTCGTGAAGCAAAACTTCTCGGAAAAATTAAGGGAACTTTTAATCAAGATTCCGGAACGCACCCGTTTCCAAGAATAGTTATTTTTCTCAGCGACCAGACGCTGAAAAGTTCTGTTTTACATTTCCTACATCTGATACGATCCGCCGAACGGAAATAAAAGTCCATCCCCGCCCTCTCGTCCCCCCCGCGTCGTTTATAATTGATTCTTCGTTCTGGAATCGGACCAGTTCCAGCAATCAGACCAACCGCATCGATGATAAATTGCTTCTCCCATTTACGTGAACTTATTCCCCCGGTCCGACTCGGGGAAACTTTCGCCTCGCGTCTTCGATTTCGTCGAACGGACGCAGTTGCGCTCGCCAGAAAACAAATTAAGACGCGAACATTAAAAGAAGAAGAAGAAAAAAAGGGAAAGGAGGAAAAGTAAATCTCGACAGTCTAATTATTTTCTTGTTCCAGCGAAACGGTTTCACGGTGTTCCGTCAACGACGACGACGACGACGACGACGACGTCGCGTTCGACGTGAAAAGCTCGAGACGCAGAACAAAAGCGAAAAGCGCGCAAAAAGAAGGCAACGAGAGGAAACAAAAAAGGACGGAGAAACACGATTCGAGGGAGAGAGAGAGAGAGAGAGAGAGTCGGAAACGGGGGGATGGTAAATCAAAAAGTCAGAAACCGCGTTCTCTTCCTCTTCCGGGTGAATCGGTATCTTCTTTGAGTTCAATCTGTCTTTCTTTCGCCCGTTTCATTCTCGATTCTGACGATGAATTTCGTTCTGGACCCACTTAAAGTCCCGACTTCATGCAGATTTCCGTTTCTCTTTCACCCGTGCCCGGGCTTCTTCGGCTTTTTAACTTTTCCAGCCTGTTTTTGCGCGCGAGAGGAAAGGGTAAAAGTAGGACGAGGCAGGGGAGGGGAACAGCGGTGTGGAAAAGCGCAAAAAGGTTAAATCGGATTTGGTACTCGAGATCTCGACATCACCGGATGAAAAGCGCGCTGCTTTAAACGCGACCAGAGACATAATGAACCGCTCCACGATCTTAGACCCCCCCTCTCCACCCGCGATCTCCCTCTAACCGCGAAACGATAAAAGGATTTAAGCGCTAATTGGGAGAAAATAACATGAAGCTTTGCTGACGCGAATTGGATTGTAACGAATTGTAGTTAAGGGATGCTCGGTTTAAGATTAGTTTTCAGATGATAAATCTGAACTTGAAAGAACCTAATTAATTTTGCAAGGTATATCTTCATATAAATACAAGTAGTTTGTCCACAAGGTCGGCGACCCACGGTCATTTAGCATATTTTAATTACCTACTTTATTCATTATCCTTAATTCATAGATCCTCAGACTAATTCTATTTCCTGCTGCCGGTATAGAAATAAGATTGAGCCAGATAGAAGAAGGCAAAGCCCGCAAGACGATCAACGTTGGATCTCGTTATCAAGTCAGACACGAGCCATTATATGCAAATAAGTCAGCGATCTCTCCGTACGGTTGCTCTTCGTCTCCGGGCTCCTATCTTCTTCCCTCTCCGTCCCGTGTTCCCTCTTTGTCCCGGTCGTATCCCGCCTCTCGCTCCGTTCGACTGTCGAGGTCTCAAAGCCGGGCGTTCGTCTTAATTACAGTTGTCTCGAGTCAATCTCGATGTTAATTAAGATGGTCGCACGAATCATCGGCTCTCGCCTCGCAGTCGCAACGGAAGCGATTTCGCGGAAAGCTGTTGACCGATCCGGCTCGCGGGTACGACTCGAGGAATCGAACGAACGGGGGGAAAAAATACAAACAAAAAAACAAATAGAAAGAAAGAAATCCTAAACCGCTTAACGCGCGTCGATGAATATTGACGCGGCAACGATCGGCAACGTTCATTTGCATGGCGAGCGCGTTAATTTGAAATTGAAATCAGCCGGAGAAATTGCTTAACATTTCGCGTTTCGATTCCGCCGTCAGACCGTTAGGAATCCACCCGCGGCCAACGGTTCGCCCTATTGTTCGATCCCCGTGTAACTGCAAATTACATTGCGCGTACGACTAGACACGTGCGAGCCTCTTCCTTCTTTTTACCCAAATTTCGATCCTGTTCGTTTCGAAACGCCAAAGCCGGAACCGTTCGATTGCAAATGCGGGGTTCGCGATCCGTTAAATCGTTTCTCGTCCGCTCAATTTTGACTAACTTACGGTGGTATTTTGTAAGGGGATCGTGTAGTTGCAAATCGGGGGAATAATTTTAATTTGTTTGTTCTAATTTTAGTTACAGTGAAATTAAGGACACGAATAATTAACTTTTCAATTCAATTTGCTTCTTTGTGATTTAAATCAAATCATTTGTATCCGGAATCTGTTGCTTTAAATGATAAGCAATAGGGCCGGTTGTTTTTACCATGTGAAGATTCGTTTTTAATTCTATTCGCCAGAACGAAGAAGAAAAAAAGAATGAACGAGCGACGAGCAGAGAAAGGAGGCCGGCTAAATCATGGAAATTACGTATTTGCGCCAGGATACGTTTAAATTAAAAACTCGTTTTAAAGCTTGCACGCAACGCGCCGTTGATTTATTTAACCGTACTTAGTGGAAACTTTTTCCCCTCCCCGGGGGCACGCGTTGTTATTCCTCGCCCCTGGAAGAATTACTCCGTCTTCCCTCGGATTGGCTCGGTTTCTTTGAGCCGCGTGAATTCAACGCCATGAAACTCGAGAAGATTCCTCCCCCGAACGGCGAAACAAATTTCAGCTAAAAGGAGGAAAAATAGGAACGGCGAAAATGACAACGTTCATTTTGATTCGCTGTGGAATGTAGTCGAGCGTTATGCATGAAACGTTACCGAAAATTTTGATTATCGTCCTCGAAAACGGGGCGAAAATTAATCGCGAACAATTTGAATTTCATGAAAAAGCCCCGTGTTTGCTGGATACAAACAACAGGCCGATTCGTTTCCACCGGAACAATGATATTCGCCATCGAAACGTTTCGGCTAGGACCTTAACATTCCTACTGAATATTAATTACCTATCGGTATCAATTTAGTTTAGAAATTTCAACCCATTATATATGAAATACACTATCAAATATTAATAGTGCCTGAAACCTCTACGCATTACATAAAATAATATTAAATAAATTGCACCCTTAGAAACTTCCAATTTATTCCTAGAAATTTCCGTGTGATTCACCCAGAGGTTTCATCCTCGGCACACTCAACCCCATCCACACCTAAATCATGTCGAACCGTACGTGGAGCATTCGTTCGTGTACGCTCACACTCCCCCTATTATTTCTCGAAATCTATCGCATCTACGATACATTTTTATCCGTTCAACGTTGCACACGCGACCGAAAGACGGAGGGCGAAGGGCGGGCGAAAACGTGGGTCGAACCCGTTGGAAAATCAGTCGGATCGAAAGTTCGAAGGGTCACAAGTTCGCGTTACAAAATTGCCGATCGTTCGTACGTGCAGGACTCGCGTGTCGAGGTGCAGCTGCCGTTGCATAGGCGCATACATAATGCATAATATCAAGACTTTGCTGGTCGTTTCACGGCGAGCTTTCAATCGGTCGAGTCCCGCTTCCGTTCCGTGTAGCCGGCCCCGCTCGCGACGGAGGTCAATAAAATTTTATTCTCTCGTGTCGCATCCATCCCTCTTTCCTGTGGGATTTCCACCCGGGTGGAGAGGCGAAGAAAAAAGAAGGCGGCGGGCGATCTTCGCGAAATGGGGGGAGGAAGGAAGAAAAACGGAGGAGAGCGAGGAAAACCGGCGTTTTCTTGAAAGAGGACAAATAGCTTTTATCCCGTAAGAAAAGGGGGCGTTCGAGAGTTGCCGGTGGCCGAGAAATGTTTGTCGTTCAATTGTATTTTAATGAGAGCACATTTGTAATTTTTATTCGATCGTTGCCCGAGGTGTTCGCGGGAAATTGATTGAATCAAACTTCCCGTAGACACAGAAATCATTCACGGGAATATTATTCGTTCGTCTTTCCTTCTCGAATATCCTCGAATCTCGTTCGAGCAGAAAAATTCCGCCTCGATCGAACCGATCTTTCACGATATACTCCACGGGAATAGAAACTCGACGTTTACTTACAAATTTTAATATTAAGAGTGTAATACTTCTGAGCTTATTTTGAAATGAATTTCGGGAGCTAATTAATCCAAGAACCGGCAAAAAAAAAAATATCGATCGAAGAAGCGACGTTAACGAAACGTTCGATGTTTGGTCAAGGTAAAAACAAAGCGACCCGGGTGTCAGCTTTGGCGAGCGTCTTAATCAACCGGCAAGTTTTCGAAGGGACTTAATGAAGCGCCGGCCGGTTCTCCGCGCCTTTTGGAGCCACGAGTTATTAGACAAACCGTATTCAAGATTCTGATTACTTCCGGCAGCCTTCAAAGGATCCGGGCCGTAGTTTCCACCGGGCGAAACTGTGCAATAATTACGCGATATCGCGTTCCCTCGGCAAGGTCCGTTCATCCCTTTTACCCAAGAAATTCGCCCCTCTTCGATCCTCCCGGTTCTTGCGAACAGTCCGGGAAACTTCCAATTACCGCGACACGCGTTGATTTCGGACGAAATAACCGCAATAATGAGTAGGGGGAGGGAGGAGAGTTCGAGTTTCGCGATTTCACGACTCGTTTCATCCCCGATCCGGAGGAATATTTCGAACAACCCGATGGTTATCTCCATTGGGTTAAAATTCATTGTCGAATGATAGACATTAGACGTCGACCGGTTCGATATTTGCATGTACCCGGAAATTCACGAACCCGTCCGCTCGGCGAAAGGTCAAAGCGGAAAGGGAAACGGAACGGGCGAAGGCGCAATTCGTTTCGATGAAACAACGTCCGAGCAGCGTTTTACTTAAGCGCCATTAAGAGGAACATTATTTTATTGTACGTTTTTTGTCGTCAACCTCGACGCGCGGCCCCTGTTCAAGCGTCAAACGCGACGGTACTCGTTAATGGCTGCCGCCGCCCACACCGCCTCCCCCCGTGTCCCCCTCCACGGGAAAAGATAAGCTTCCCTTTCTATTAACACGTACCGAGTTGTTCCGGGGTGGGGATTTAATGACCGGGAATATTTGCTAAAATAATCCCAGGCTCCGTCCTGCTGTTCGCTGCGCGCACCGCTTCGAATTAATACGCGCGAAACGGCGATAACGGCTTCTTCCCAATCGCTTCTCCTCGGCTAATTGTTCAGGGCTTTTTTCCCCCTTGTTACGTTGTTGCAGTTGTTTCTGAGGGGGGGAAAAAACTGAAAATACGAAACTCTCACGGAAATCCTCCGTTGTTTCGTTATTCATTTCGCTCGTGACCTTTTAATTTGAAGATACGAGGGCTGAAAAATTTTGGTACTCGAACAACAAGGTTTTTGAACAAAAGATTTTCTTACGTTGGAAAAACGAGGTGAAATTTAAAGAAAAAAAAAAACAGAGTCACGATATAAAAATATTAATGAAAAACTTATACGGTCGTTTGCAATAAACTCTAAGCTCCGAATCGATATAGCGCAAGCGCTATATTTTGCGACAGTTTTATGTGATGAAATGTTGTTAGATTTTATATGTTTGAAACTCGCTCGTTGTTTGCTATAACTGGCAGCCAGCCCGTTTTATATCGAGAACGTTATTAAATACTTTACGTAGTCATTTTTGAAGAATATTAAAGTTTAAATTGACACGACGTAAGTGTTCCCGTCCTCATCAATTTAATCACACCCCGAAACTTTTGATGTTTCAATATCAACCGTTTTAATATGCGACAACTTAATGAGGGGGGAGGCGTGCGCGTGTGTGTATTGAATTTAAAGTACGTGCGAAGCTTATTAGATGAAAAACGCTGGTTTACAGCTAATAATAAGATAGTTAATCGACGTCGACGCCGTAAAGGTGGACGGTAGATTGCGAGGCCGACGAAGGGTCGCCGAGGTACGTCCTGGCACACGCGGAGGCGCGAACTTCACAGATTTAGCACACCGCTTAAGAGGTCGACCGCCCTCGTGGTGCTTTCAAATTAGTTACATCCACGCGAGAAGATAGATTAAATATTCATTTATGGCGGGGTCCGACCGCCAAGACCAGCCCTCGTCATTCCGCCCTCCCCGCCTGGGTCATCCACCCTTCTCGTTTCTTCTCTTCCCTTAACCGTTTCGTATATATATCCCGGCCCTCTTTTCTCCCTTTCCTCCCCCGTCGTACACTCGACCCGTTATACTCGCGTGCGTAGTTTATTGGCCATAACTCCGGCACTGCTACAAATCGCCTACGCCCTGCTTTAATGTCATCGCCGCACCACCACCGCCGAAAAGAAGTACGTGTGCGAGCGTATTGTTCCGCGTAAGTGCGCGCAACGAGGCCCGCGCCGCGGGCAAAGCCGTGAGCGCGGCCGTGCAACGTTTAATGCGACCGCGTGCGCTCGTCGACGGCCAACGGTTCTCCTATAATCATATCGTTTTTACAGTAATTACGAGCTGGCCCTTTAGCCGGCACTTACGGCCGACATTATTTTCCCATTTCGCCCGATGCCAAGATTACGCGTACGCCCCCCCCGTTCGTAATGCGCCCTGTCCGCCCGACGACCCAATCCCGCGATAGGTTAAGGGGGTTACAAATTTTAAGCGGTTTAGGGTATCGATAAAACATTGTCGAGTTTATAAATGCCAAGGGCCTTAGGGACTTGTATCCTTTGTCGTTAACGCGTCGCTTGTACTTCAGTCGTTAATCGTAGTTCTATCGTAGCTTAGTTGTTAAGTCGTAATTTGTCGTAGTTCAGTTGCTAAGTTATAATTTGAACGTAGTTTAGTTATTCGTAACCCACCGGTTCGAGTCGTAACTGTTTATACAAATACAATCCTTGCCTAATCGAGCCAGAATTCGTTCAAATTCCACACTCGAGTTTCAGTATGTCTGACTATATACGGATATTTCCACTGTAGCAGTAAACCTAATAACTCGTAGCTCACGGATTTTAATTTATCTAATTGTTTTCCAGGGGGTTTAACAGTTTCTTCGGCTGATACATAATAGAACAAAATCATTCGGAAGTGAGTGAAAGAGCCAACGCGTTAATCATCGTTCAACGTTATAATCGTAGCTGTCGGACAGCGCTCGCACGATTAGCGGATGAAAAGATTGTGTGCAGGGGATGAAACGAGTAGAACGGTTCGAATGAATGCACTGAGAATCGTAAATGGACGCAAACGATCGAGTGGAATGATGGAGTTGCGTATGAACGGGAGCCAGATGGAAAGGGAGATCCTAGTCACGTACAACCAACGTTGGAAACTTGTCTCTGAAACGTGTCGAAGTATTGAGAACGGTAATTGGATCGAAATCGGAGACTCCGAAGACATTGAGACTTGATTCAGATTGAACTTGAAAATGTACTACTGATTTCGTTTCTTTTTCTCTTACGTTCTGAGAAATTTAAAAGATCAAAGATTCTTCTTTGTCGAATAATGCAAAAAGAAATACAGAGAATTCTAAACTGCTGATTATAAATTTCAATCCCTTAAAAATGCTAAAAGTGTCAGAAATGAAAATTCGAGAAATTAATCTGGACGATATTAAAAATACAATTTATTTTCTAACAATGATAAAAATTGTTAAAAAGTAAATTAAAATTGTATCTAACCTCTGTTTCGTGTCTTTGATTTACTTTCCGGAACAGAATCATCTCTTTTCCAGTTTGTATAGAATCCAGTTTAATATCGTATCGCGTTACACGTTTTACGCACCGCCGATACAATTTTATCACTAATACCGCGCCGTGTCCGCGTATGTAACGGAATTTCGAAACTTTCAGGACCTGCCAGATTGGCGTTCCCGAGTGCAAAGGGTTAATCGCCGTCGCTCCGGGTTCCAGGTGCGTTTAGAAAAGTCACGAGACGATAAGCTCGACCGGATATAACCGTGTTACACCGGTAGCCGTTTTACTCGCAATTCGGTTAAGCCATGGCAACGGTATTTCTCTCAATTCCCCTCCCTTGTCCCCTTCTCATCGCGTAAACACGATACATTTCATCCGCGTATACACGAAACTACGGCCACTTTCATTCAATTTCCTGACGTACCAGCCGAGCAATAATTTCAGGTTACGATAAAGTATTAAGCGCTCTCTCTCTCTCCCGCCTCCTCCTTAACCCCCGGGGCAATTTCGTGTCCGCGGATGATGACGGTTTATCAAGATTCGCTGCTTTACTGCAAATAACCGATTAGCCTTAACGATTTCCACGCTTGCAACCCTTTCACGCACCGTAGACCCAGGAATTATTACACAGAGCTGACCTACCCCCTCCGTAAACCCTCTTATCTAAAACGATAAGGGACGATGGAAGATCGCGGTGAAGTTTATTTCAACACCGTTCTGGTGTGTGCTCTGATGAACCGGAACGTGAGCAAAATTCTTAAATTCTTACCGAGGTTGAAATAAGGTTTACCGGATCCCAACAGTTTTTTTTCTTTCTTATTTGTCTTCACTAATTTTTAAATAAAACACCGAGTATACCCTATAATACCGTTGCTTTTAACTTCTGAAGGATTCTGTAAGAAGAAATTTTTCTCAAAATTGATGGAAATAGTCAATCTGAAAATAAACTTTTATTTGTCAACTTTTTGTACTTGAAGCATTTGTGGATACGATTCAATCTTGATTTCTTTTCCAATAAAGCTTTGAAATTTGAAAATCCTATTTTAGAAGAAAGTAGTTTATGACCTATTTACTTTTATATCCGTCGTTAACTGCTATGTGGCAATATAAATAACGCTTGAATTTCACATTTTAAAATACTCTAGCACCACTCGAGTGTAAAGGGTCACAGATGACTGGCGCTAAAAATGACGAAAGGAAAGGAAGTTGCAAAGCTGAAAGTTGAAATAGAAAAATTGATCGATCGTATCTTTAATAAACGATGTAAACCAAGTCACTGTTTCCCTCGTTCGATATTCGTTACAATAGTTTCATCGTTTTACGAGAACGATTAATCCCGTAAATTTGAAATAAATGAAAATTTGATTGCCCTATGAAGCACACGTCGTGACACAGAATTATTATCACGAAATTAATATTGCAAACGGGACAGAAGAACTTCTTTCGTACGTGCCTCAGCCTCCGGCATCAATTAAAATCCTGTTATACAGTCGCGTTCGTTACCTTCGTAACGAAATTATTGTTGCATTCCTTCAAGGATTTCAATTCGTCGCTCGAATTCCATTTCGAGCCGTAACCAACAGAGACTAGATATTTTGTTTGCAACGATCCTTTAGCGAACAACGAACGAACCGAATGCGACACGAAATTTTCAGTTAATTTGACAGTTGGTTGCCGTTCAAATCCCCCTCCCGTTCCCCGCGGATAGATAGATGGTAACATCCTCTCGCAAAGAGAACATCGTTCGAGCTTTACCAATTAAATTTAGAGAAACGCTCGAATCCGAGGAAATAACCTCGTCTCGGCTTGGAAATACCCAATACACGATACTTTTCGTATCATCCATATTAATACAAACTTTCAAATTTTGTTATTTGAAATTATTGTAAAAATAATAAATAAAATTGATTAAAAGTGAAATCACTGTATAGAAAAAATATTATAGTTGAAAATACAACTTTCGACGCGTACAAGAGATTCGAGTTCTTTGATTTAAGGAAGGCGTCACAAATCTCTTCTCTATTTTTCACCAACAATGTTCCCCTCGCAGACAAAGCGACAGACAATGTTTGACGAATAATCGATGAACGACAAGCTCCTTTTACGGTGCAAAGTTAAGGCAGAAGCTTGGAAAATAACGCTCGAAATGGTAAGGAAAGGAATTCGACTTTGCGCCGATTTTGAATAAAAATTCAACCGTACGGAGAACGGTAAATACGGCTTTGACGATGCAGAACATCGAGCTTCGGGGAATATTTTTATTCGTAAGAAACAAATCGAATTAGTCTGAGATAATTCGCGCGAAGGGAGAGACCGTATCGGGGCGAGACGATAATTGTATCGTCCATGAATTAATTACAGCTCGAGAATAATAATAAACCGGGAACAAGCTGTTCTTTGATTTGTCAAATAATTCATAATTGCGATCGCTTGAATACAATTTCGGTTAATTTAACGGAAAGAAAGCCGAGCTCGAATTCGGGGTTCATCGGACAAGAATACATGGCAATGCAGCAATTATATTATCCGTTGGTTAATTGCGGTGTGAAAATAACATACGAGCTGAGTGCAAGTTGCTTTTTGATTTTATTGAAAAATTCATAACCAAGCTCGCTTGTAAACCGACAGACACGAATTTCCATTAAAATTATTTCCCTGGAAGAAGTACAATCCTATCCCGTGGGCACGAGCAAATCCGTATTACACATGTTTTATTTGGTATATCCTAGCATTTTCGACGTTTATTCACGTTTCACGCAAATGTGAAAACGTTTCACGCTCAAAAAGCACGTTGTACGTATATGTATACCTATATGCCTTTTCTTTTTTTTGTAACCAAACAGTAATTCACCGTTCCAATTAAAACACGTGAACTTTACGCACCAATCCAGGCACGGTTGAACTTTCGCGTCCTTCAGCGAGATCCCATTAGAAAATTATTATGCCAACAGTAATTTCGGCATACCGGCGTTCACGCAATCGAGAAATTCTTCTAAATGGTACAATGTTTACGCGCAACCATTCGTAATTAAAGCGAGCCGAAAGAAAGAAAAAAAAAAAACAGGCACGTATCAAAAAGCCAAACGATTTACAGTATCGTCGACCAACTGTTTTTAACAATGCACACGGATCCCTATCTCCGCTGCGAGCGCTGCGAATGGAAGATTATTAATTACCGCGAAAATAGTGAAGGGAAACGATAACAAAAATAAAAGAACCGAACGGAAAATGAGGAATAAAAAATATTGGTACACAGTCGCACCGTACACGGTAATTAATTTTGCGAAAGGCGCACCCGTGAAAGCATGCATTTCCTCCTTATAAATCAATTGATTAACCCTTTGTTGCCGGAAACTGTTCCGCTGAAAATTAATTAGATACGCGTTCGGTTAGGTGTACCGTAGTGAAAAAGAGAAAAATTCATAAAATTTGTTCCGTTTAAATGAATGCGCGTGTTATAGCAGAGGAGGGAAAAAAAGAAAAGAACAATAAACCTTCATTTACAGTGGCAAATAGTTATCCCCATAGAACGTGAACATTTTTCGAAACTATGAACGGTATTGTTACAAATGCATGTCAATTATTTCATGAATATAAACGAGATTTAAAAAGGGAGCATAAAAAAAAAAAAAGAAAAACGAGGGATTACCCTCGAAAAATAATTGGAAGGCAAACCGTATAACATATTCATTTTTATGCGGAAAAATCGTACGAATAACAATTTTGAACCGATTCCCCGGCGAACGATGAGTTTTCGGGACGGAAGAATAAAAATGAGTTATTCCGGTGATTCGATGGATCGAAAGTTCTATTTTTTTGTTTTCGCCGAGCGTTAAACGGCAGTTTAGAAACAACGATTCGAGCTTCGGCCCGTCGTTTCGTCGCGCGTTCCGCCGCGAAACTCGCGTACGTGACAGCGAGAATTGCGCGCCGCGCGACATTTATGAACCGGAAACGCGGAACGTCGCGATATTAACCGCGGTATTCGTTAACCCCCGTCGCGGGTTTCCGGACGAAGATGGCGCGAGCTTTTTTCGAAAAAAAGAACGAAAGGAGAAGGAAAAAGGAGAGAGGAAAGGGGAGAAAAGTCGAAAGACGAGCGGAGCCCGCTCGATAACGTTACGTAAAACGTTCCGCACCGAAAAATTTCGTCGAGAATTATAATTATCGTATTCTTTGCCGACTGTGCCGGCAAGTTTCCCAGCGGTACGCGTTTTCGCTTCAAACCACGAGCTACCTGCGCTCCTGTATTCTTTCAGAGACTTGTTTAATCAGTGAAGTATCGCTGAGAAACGAGCAGGTTAATTATTCTAGGTTGTTCATTCTCTTTTTTCTTCTCTCTCTTTGCCCGGGCAAACCGTGCTTACGGTTCTGCGTACAACATTCTCCGCGGAACGTTAATGCAATATTTTCAACCTCTCTTATCCTTTCCCCGTGTAGCAACGTTCCTTCGTGGATGTACCGAACGTTGGAGTGGAATTTTGGTTCGATTAATCAACGATACAATTGGAATTTGGATAGAGAGGAAAACGAAAATGTAGAAAGGTCGTAATTGATTTTTAGGCAAAACTCGATACCAAACGATTAATTTTTTTCAATTCCTCCGGCATAGAATTCCAAAAGTACATTTTCCAAGCTACGATATCAATGCCGTGCAAAATTTTATTCAATATTCCTGCTGTTCAATCGTATCGAATTCGAAGTGTCGGTTACGGGGGACCAACGTGGCATCGGTTGTGCCGACAATGATATTAATAATCGAGCAAAAAGAGTATTGTTCTAAAGCGCCGATAGTTTTTGTTACTTTAGCCGGTCTGCTTGAAATTCAAGCGTACACGGGAAAGGTAAGAAGAGTTAATTATGCAAAAGCATCGAAAACCACTTGGAATATCCCGGTTGGCGAGCTTCGCGTCAGAAAGGAGCTGCCTTCAGTTACGGGAATTAATTAGCCCCATCACTCGTCGACATCCAAACGAAATCTCGTGGCTTCAGGGAGTCAGATGTCTAGCCCGGCGAAGGAAAATGTTTTTTCCCCGCTGGGAAAGCTACGCACCGTTCGGTTGACGTTTATGCTCGCGGTGAGAAGAGCAAACCCCACCCCCCTTGTCGCGGCCGAACGGGACAGGGATGAAGCGAAACGTGTACACGAAAAGCGAGAGAAAGAATGTACAGTTCGAGGGGGGAGGACGAGGGGGATGATGGTCGAAGAGAGGCGAAGGCGGAAGCATAGCGTGGAAGTAACGGAAGAGAGAGTTAATTGGGTTACTCGACTCGTCTCTTCAACTCGATTAAAGCATCCTCTCACGGCGTAAACATCTTTTGAGGAGAGGCCTTCGTGTCAGAGGCCGAAGAGTACTCCGGAGCTGGTTAATTAGCACCCACCCAGTCATTTTCCCTGCTCCTCGAGAGTAAGCGACGATAATCTTTCTCTTCGGCTCGCCCACACCCTTGTACCGTCTCTTTACTCTCTTTCCGGCGAGATTGCACGCTCTCGATCCGTCGCTGCTTGATTATCTTCCCAGGGTTTCGAGGGAGCCCGAAACAGAGGGAGAGAGGGAGCCAGTTCGTCGCTTGGCGCCCTGCGAATACGCCAGCTTCATCCCAGACCTTTACTTTTATTTCCTTTACCCTTGACATTCTTCCACTGTGGAACCTTTTGTTCGGCAACGACGCTCTCGTAACGCGAACACGAAAATGTCAGGACAATAAGCATTATCCCGGGCCGGAAACTTGATCCGTAGAAACAAACGCGCGGAACGAAATGGCATTAATATATTCGGGACAGGAGGCGCATATGTTAATGCCCGCGAGTCAATGCTGTATACGTTGTCTACGTTATGCAACGATTCGTTAATTATTCCTCGTATTATCATTCTACAACGTATCTTGTGATATTTACCATATTTTTAACCATTCTCGATCGAACAACGGAAATGTGGAAAATCCTTTAGTATCTTCGGTGTGCCTCCAATCTTTTCTCCTTGCACGGGACAGAGACGTTTCCTTTTACCAACACACGGGAACGGAATCGTCCGGACGAGAATTGATTCGCTCGTAGACGACCGGTAATGCCGATTTAAACTTCTTCCATTAGGTAGATCCCGTAACGAGCGCAAGTACACCGTCATTGACTTCGTTCGTTGGCGGGGAACCCCGGGATCCCTGGCAAACGCCGGGAATTTCACCGTCTGCAGCCGGATGGCCGTAACGATCACCAGCGAAGCCGGCGGACCTGCTCCTCCAACCGCCCGTCGGTGGCCCGTGCCATAGTAATTAGTTGGCTGGCGCATGGTTTTGCCAAGCACTGTTCCCCTGCTGCACTTCCATCCCCCTCCCCTCCTCCTACACCCCTTCAGCCGCCCCGTCGAGTTTCCTCTTGCTGCAGCTAATCCATGATCACTTAAAGCGTGGCCCGCCACGATGTGGCCACTGTTAAACCTTCCCTAATTTCTCACTCTCCGCCGCCGCGAACCACCCCTTTAACCACCCCCGAAACGTCACAAACGATTCTACCCGAAACCGGAGAGGACCCCGTGCCCCCGTGAGAATCGACAGTCGACGAATCTCTTTCGCCGTCGTATCAATCATTGTCTCAACGTCCTACCCGGGCTGACGTATCCTCGACATTTATCACTTTGCGCTTCAACACAGGGATCGCCCATCGACACTTTCTTGTTTTTGTAATTCTATTAGGTACCATCTTCGTTTTTACAGCGTTTGGATATTTCTAAGCAAAGAATTTTTACGAATCTGACCTCTATCCTTTAGATTTGTAATAATAAAAACTTCAATGTTTCTTATCACAACATTACAGCGAACGTTAACGCGCTTTGTTCGCTGGATCTTCGATGGCCGGTCATTTGAAGCGCAGATTAGACAATAAAGGGTAAAAGGATGATCGTGAAAAGTTGATGTTCGAATTCAAAGAACAACTCGGGGAACTTCAGTTTTAAACGGCAGAATCGATCGCGGAATCGGTTTCCACGTAACTTTTCAACTTTCCAAAGTGCAGAACAGAGTTGTTCCGCGAAAAAGATGAACGATTTAACGAGAGACACTTTGATCGTCTCGGTGCCCCGATCTCGGCTCTTTCCTTTCGTTATGATAGTTTTGATTTCGGATTTCTTTCCTACACGATCCAGAATTCAGCAGGAATTATTTTCGACACGCTTTGTTTCGTGCTCGCACCGCAACTCGAACCGGTCGCGAATGAAAAGCTCGCGAGCCGGAAATATTAAAGCGATTCGTTACAACGAAAAGCTAGGTATCACTTGAACAACAGGAACAAGCGTTTCGACCCGATGATATTTAAAACGGTCCCTTTTAACGCTGACTTTTCGACGTTTCGAGTGGCACGAGTACGTGTTACTCGAGGCGAGGACCGACAAAGCTCTCCGCTCCGGGGGAAAGCTGCGCGTATTTATTTTCAGCTTTCGCCATTCAATAGTCGACGGATTATCGAATCCACGATCTCGTGTCAGAACTGTCATTGGCACGGATCTTCTTTTTCCCCCGTATCACCATCGCGTTTCTTGTTTGTTTGTTTGTTTATCCAACCCCACCCTTCCTCCCCCTCTGCCCGTCGTCAGCTACGAACCTGGTTTTATTTTCCTCTCCCTGAATTTCGTTTTTCTCCGTTTCCTTTTTTTTTTTTCATCGACGAGAACTTTATCCCCCTCGTAATCACGCGATACCGCAGGATATTCTTTTTTTTTTGCAGCTTGTCATTACAGAGAGAACTTTTATACTTGCCGCTATAAATCCACCGCCAAATACAACGGGGGATATGAAAGGCTGGTGAACAATGGGCGAAACGTTGCAAAGCCACCCTTAAACGTCCCCCCTTACCGCCCCTGCGTTCGCTAATGCACCGTTTCAATTTAATCGCGTAAAAATAGCCGCGAAACATCGTATCCGGTTAAGGAATTCGGTTCCGCCATCGTCGAGATCGAGACAAAATACACCGTTCTGGAAAAAGGTAGCGGTCGAAGGGAGGGGGAGGGCAAATCGTGCCGACGATAACAAGATAGCAGAGCCGCTGTTATTAGATTTAAACTGTTTGGCCTCTCGAGCACCGTGGCTAATTGTTCGGGGAATCAAAAGCACCCGAATATTATTATTTTCCCTGGCTCGCTCGTTCTTTTTCTCCCCCTCGTTCCTTTTTTTTCCCTCCCTCCCTACCCTCGATCCCCGCGCACAGTCTTCATCAGGATTTTCCCTCTCGTTCGTATACGCAGCCGCTCTCGTTCCGGTCTCGTAATAATTCCAGAACTCCCGTAACCGGAGTGTCGTGTACTCGTAATTATGCGCGGTGAACCGTGCATTTCGCATCGCGGCATTATTCGCGAGTGTTTTTCCCGCTCGTTCCGCTCCTTTTTCCGCTAACCGTTCCGGGACACGAGTGCACCGGCCCACGGAATAAGGGTATAATGGATTTTCCGAGAGGAGGCGGACGACGGGGGTGGCGCGCGTCGCGATTAATTTGACGCTCGCCTAAACGCGGTTATTCGATCTCTGATCAGGATTACGTGGCTGGATACGTTGACGCGTGTCGATTTCCTCTCGACGCGGCCGCAACGAAACCGTCCCTCCTCTTTCGATCGACCGTCCCCCTTCGCCCTCTCGATCGTTTCGCGCTCTTTCCTCGAGGAACTTTTCGACTTGCGAACAACTTTAATCGGCTCGA
The DNA here is from genome assembly GCA_022405125.1 of Anthidium xuezhongi. Classification (NCBI taxonomy): domain Eukaryota; kingdom Metazoa; phylum Arthropoda; class Insecta; order Hymenoptera; family Megachilidae; genus Anthidium; species Anthidium xuezhongi. The sequence continues at coordinate 9,345,230 of CM039637.1, forward strand.
CGTCGAGTTTTCCCCGACAATTGGCCGCGAACGGGGGGAAAACGATGCTTGACCCCTCGAAGGGTAAGTTGCGCGAACTGTACGCAAAGTCGTGAGGGGTTGTTAATTGGTTTCGCATCTTTTTTACGAACGAAAGTTCGATTCATAATTGCCTCGTTCACGAACTTTCGTCGAATTAACGGGTCGAGTGATGTTAACACTTTTATTGTAACGCTTCGAGCGTTATTTGATACTGATAAGTCGAGGCTCGAGGCTCGAACTCTGTTACAATTTTAAATTCCAGTTGATGATCCAGAAAACGTTCAACGGGAAACCTCGTAACCGAGTATTCGTCGGAACGCGGTAGCCGAAGATAAACTCCGCGAGTAGAAGTTGCAGTCATGCATAATTCAAAATGTAATATCCATTTTAGCGTACTATTTTTATTACGGTTTATACCCAAATTCTCTCGAAATTTAAAAATCCCTCCGTTAAATTCGAACAATTCGACTATGCACGAAATAGGATCAGCGTTCACGTGTTCGACAAAAACCTTCGATCCGGTTCGACTCTATTGATTCACGTTTCAACGTATTCTTCGTATTCGAAGCAATTTACACTCGAAAAGTGGAATGGAATCGGGTAACGCAGCGAACGAGAATCCTTCCCGAGAAGGGGGAGGGTGGGTTGTACGTTTCCATGATCTCGATGTTACTCGGACAAGACGTTTACAATTGGCCACGCCGCTCCGGTATAACAATGTCTGATTCAGCTGTCCGTTCATGCCAACCTCCGAAGCACGTGAATAAAACGCCCGTGCCGTGAACAAGCGAGTGAGCGATGAGGATCGGAGCCGGTTTACGTTCGCCCGGCGCAGTTTCGTTCGATAGGGGGGCGGAAAATCTTGTAGAAGAAAACGATGCTGGTCGGACACCGACTACGGGGCTTGCATCAGCGTTCGCCACGCAGAATATAAAGCGAGGGGTCATCGCCGTGCCGATTTCGTGTTCTCCTCCCGGCCACTTTACGGTGATCGGATTTTATGCGGCTCGGGGGATTTTTATGGTGTACATCGTTCCTTTCTTGCATTCGTTATCCCGCCACATTTTGATTCAAGTTGTATCTTCGGGGTGAGTCTTCTGCCGTTTCGAATTTGTTCGGGAGCTTCGAAAATCGATCGTGATTTCAATTATATCACATGGGGTGAAATTACTATACAGTCGTCTATAATATATCAAAGAAGAATAAAAGAATTACGAGCGGAAAGAATCCTTGCAATTACTAATTTGATATGCAAATGTATTCGCAAGCGATAAAGTTTCAATTCGAAGAGAAAAGTTATCGTTCGAATTCAAATATTTAAAGAACAGCCATCGGTGTACGGAGGAATGAGAATGGACGAGGAAGAAGCTCGTTCATTCAAAATGGAAGAATGTGACCAATGTTTGTCCACGACACGATATTGTTACACTCCTTTCAATGTAATCCAAGCAATCATCGAACGACGGGCAGCGGGCGGCGAGTTCAAGGCGATTGTTCGCCGGAGGGTCAAGCTTTTCAAGACGTCTTCCTACATTCTGCTCCTCCTTTCAACGATCCCCCTTTCGTCTTCGTGTCGGCGAGCAAGAGGCGCTGTCCGACATCGTGTAACCTCCGTGGCACACTCTATTCACGCCCCGCCAGATAGGTTAACCGCCGCCACTGCCCCCCCTTTATACATCCCTCCGCGTATTTGTGTAGGTGCGCGTGTATAGAGCGGAGTCGGCCCCGGCTATAACAGGGGCTCCGTTACTGTGACCCGCTATCGATGTACACAACTACGAAGGGAAATTGCTAGCATCCCTTGGCACACACGCGCACTACCTTTATGTACTTGTGTGCGTGTATCCGTTCACCAATCACGCACACCAACGAACCACGCCAAGGGGATTCCGACCAACACGTCGAATCCTGGCCGAGTACACAGAATAACACAAACGCGGGACCGTCGCGCACACGGCACCCTGGATACATACTTTGGGGAAACACAGACAGACATCTTCGGCAAACCCCCACGCGAGCGTTAGATAGCACCTAATACCTCCTTGGCCAAACAACCAACACCTTGGCTCGTGCCAGAGCTTCCGCTCCTCGTGTACCGCCGCAAAGGGTGCTGCACCGGCTACCGGAAACAGCTTCCTGGGATCTACTTCCATGATCTCACGCTTATGGCTGATTTTTTTCATTTTTCAAACTCTAAACTATCTTCGTGGATATCACTTTTTCAATATACAAAACTTTTCGATACAAAATGCCTTAATGGAAACATTCTTGCACGTATTTTGTAAAGTTTTGCAAATTTTGGGGGTTAAAGCTTCGAAGATTCTTTTATGGAAACCAAGACACGAATATATGGAAATGTTATTTATATTTCGATGGAAAATTTGTTAAAAAATAATGGTTACTGAGTCGCTCTATCATAGGCAGGGTGGAGTGAAATAAGTATCGTATCGGGTAGACTTATGTTTCAAACAGTTTCGAAGTAAAACACGTCAGAGGAGATCCGACACAGGGGCAAGATTCGAAATGCGAACTTCATAATCCTTCGGATACGGTGAATTTCCTTTGCGCCCTTTGAACCGAAAGCAACATTATAGAATGATATATAGGAAAGAAGCTTGGCCCGTATCACAGGATCCTTGCATGAAAAGGGTATAAACGCAAGATGTTGAACACTTTCTTCGAACATCCTGTGCACCGTATCTTCCCCATATCGGGTCGGTTGTTGCGTTTACGATGCCACCTACACACTACGGAGGCAAAGGGCCAAGATTTAGCGTCGCTCGATATGCAAAAGCCTCGAAATCTTTGAGGCGGGATTTGCTTACCTCTGTGCTACCAACAAGGCAGACCCGATAGAAAGTGAGGCGAATGGATAGGAACGGACATAAATGAGAGCTCGAGGGCTCGGGTTCTCCTCTAGAGCGTGAAAGCTTTTTTTTCCCACGGACCTATCCCTTTCGCGATTCCTTTTCCCTTCTCCTTTTGCGGACTACTTTCGGACTAATACCGCTCTTCCAGGTAAAAGCTAAATGATTTAAGGAGGAAAAGTCTTGAAACAGGTATATCCAAAGTTCAAAGGCCACGAAGTTTCGCAACCCCAAGAATTTTTCTGCATAAATTAATAACGTGTCGGGTTAACGTTAATCATCGTATGGGTTTGATAAACTCGTTGAAGGTTTCTTCGTGAAACTATTCGTTCCAGGGTACGTCATTCAAGAAAAATATTCAAGATGCTGATCCTGAAATCTAATTTGTGAGTTAGAACGATTTTTGGCCACGATTGAAAGACCCTTTAATTTTGTCCATTACTTTATATTAATTACTTAAAGAGAGCACCCTAGAACTTTTTTAATTGAACTCGTGTCTTCTTAGAGAAAAATTTCGAAATAAAACTCTTTCTTGCTCGCTCGCAAACGAGAGCATCCCCTTAATGACGGAAGTGTAGCGATGTTAATCTCGAGGCTAAAGAAGAAAATCAACTGGTGGTTGTTTATCGTAATTAAGCGAACGTCCCGCGCGATAATACGACGTCGGAAGAACCGATGCGGTGGCTCGACTTCCGTTTAACGAGGCCAGCAATTTTCGCGTTCGGGCGGAATTTTTCAAAATTCGAGCAAACTTTTTTGTCGAAGTCGTGGAGCGGTTCGCAGACGGCGTTTAGCATCGGTATTTCATCGGGGCGGACAAAGTGGCAGTTGCAAAACGCTGCGCCTAGCAATTGCAGTTGCAGTTTTCATGCAATTTGTATTACAGCCGCACGAGTGCTCGGTAATTCGATACCGTACGCGCGTGCACGCTTGTACGTAGCGCTCGCTAATGAGACTACTGAACGTAGCCGCGCTGCTAACGAATAGTTAATACGTGTAAAGCGACGTCGAAACTCGTGCAAACGAGGCAAACTCCGCTCGTGAAACGGTCGATCGTGGAAGAAAATTCGGACTGCTGGCCCGTGTCGCGATTAATTAAAGAAAAATCCTGCTCGTTGCCTTCGGCGCCGCCACTCGACTTCGCGCGACGCGTTCGAGAATTTTGTAACGAATCCGGTAACCTGGGATCGACGAGTAAATTCCTGACCCACATATGTCGTTTCCGCTCAATTATTTATTAAAATTAAAAGAAAATATGTTAAATATTCACAGTAATATTTTTATCTTTCTGTGGTATAATTTGAGGTGAAAAATCACTTTCTCAATAAGTTACTCATTGAAGCAGATAATTTAGTAAAAGTAAAATATTAATTCTACTTGAAATTGAAAGAAATGACTTGACTATAAATTTTCAATGATTCCACTGATACAAATTCAAATCAGGACCTGTGGATTCTTGGTCGGCCTACGGTTTACGGAGGCGGTCGAAAACAGTGGTAATCGGTCGAATAAATAAAGGGGATACGCAAAACCGGAAGTCGACAATGGGGTTACCAGCGACGTTTAATTATCGATTCGGCACGCGGTATTAAACGCATCTCCCTGCACGAGAAACAGTTAGTTGTATCGCTGTTAATTGAAACGCAGGTAAATGTAATTAATACAATTACGTCACAAGAACATAACCGAACGTAATTTATAACCAACACTGGTATACAGGGGCGGGGAGGGAGCAACGGGGGCGGGGTCATCGGTACACTGACAAATGAAAACGGTTATGCGTCCCGGAGATAACAACCCGATTAACCAAATTGCCAATTGTCGATGTTAATTGCTCGCGTGATTCGACACGGTTGCAACAACGGACTGATAAACGGCCGAATGAAAAGGAAACGGAAGAGAAAAGGACTCTCGGAGCTCTGAAAACCGTGATTACGATATCGATCGACGGAATTATCAAGATTTCGCGTTAATTGATCACTATTTGTATATTCAACTGTGATGCCCGGTTTGTCTCAATTGGGGTAGCACGAAGGTTTGAATAATTAAAGAAAAAAATTGTATTAACAACCTATCGAAACGGAGAGCGAGGCTATTTTATGTGTTTTGGAAAATGATCTTTGGATTACGAGTTGAAGGATAAAGAGTCGATCGCGTGTTAATCAATACTGGCTCAGCACAAGATACGTAATTACAAGTAATCAGTACGCTTGTACCTTTGTTTCATCTCTCGTTTCCCTTTCAAAAACTTTCTTCCCTTTCGCTTTCCCTTTGCGTCCACGTCAAGCTGCCGGTTATTTGTGCGGAAATAAGCGATGAAAATAATGCCCGAGGCGACAGGGAACGGAAGGTACAAAGAAGGACCAGAGCACGGCCGCTAAAAGGGACGCGAAAAAAAAAGGTGCACGTAAGCATACGGCTTGCGAGAGGAAATGAGGGCCGGACTGACAAACGGTGGTCGAATGAAAGATAGAGAACAGAGAAGGAAAGAACGGGCCACGGCTCGGAGGCACGGGCGCGAAGAACAAAGACGGCGAACGTTTTAGATATCGGTACCGGGACAAAGACAGGCGGAAAACTAGCAGGTTGGAAGGCGGTTTGGAAAGGTAATGCGTACAAAGTAAAGGGATCGCGCTGAAATATACGGGAGGTCGGTTATCCCGTCTGTAATTAATTCCTGTTGCACGACACGCGAAGATGAACCTGGCTGATTGCGGCTTCAACGCGACGCGTGTGCTTAAACGGCTCGCGATACGCGAACTCGAACGGTCAGGAAAGCGTTTCTAGCGCTGTGAACAACGCGCCGCGCTCACGAATCACGATACCATTTTGTCACCGTGTAATTTTCCCTTCAGACGATTGAAATAATGCTGAATGAAAGATTCCGCCATATTACACCCCCTGAAGTTAGGAATAATTTTTCTAAACTTGGGGTTGTAAATTTGATCAGTTTTAAATAAAAACTTTGAACGCCACCAAACGTTCTACAGTAATTTTATTTTAACGATTAATTTACTAAGAACAAGCAAAGTCTTGAATTACCCTCCGCATCGATTCTCCGGTATATTTACCTGTTGCCAGAACAGTGACACGACGGAATCGGCTAAACAACTGAAGCGATATTTTTCTCGCGATATTTCCGAGCTGTTCCCGATGCCGTGAGGGTGAACGCGAGAAGCTCGAACACCCCGAGAGTTAATGCTCCACTGTGCAAGATTGTAACGCGTACAACGGGAGAAAGTAAGGCAACGTTGAAGCGCGAACGTCGAGCTATTCGCCTGTAATTAATTTTTGCTGTCTTCCCCGAGATAAACTTTAGCAATTACCTCGTTACTGGCTCTCCCGGCTCCCCCGGCTCGACTTCGCTTCGTGCACCTCGGGCAAACCTGAGTTATACCGCGCCAACACGACCCCGGCTACAAATAGCGATTCATTTTACGAATTCATATCCCGCCCCTACCCCCGATTCCCGTACCGAACAGAACTACAGAGAATACGCGCCTTTAAAGAGGGACTCCCACACCCCCTCTCCCTCGCCGTTGTAATCGTCGTTATTAATTTCCGGTTCTTCGGCGGCCAGACCAGAACAATTAGCGACCGCCCCGTTATCTGGGTCAACACTTTACGATTCTTCTCCCCCGAGCAGGGGGTACACGCCGGCTCGAAACAGAAACCGAGGCTTTCAACTATACATTTTAACCCTTTGTCCGTTACCGGGGAACACACACAGGGCGCGGTACAATTTTCTGTCATAAAAGAAAGAGTCATGGTGTTTTATTCACGTTTGCGGTTTCGTTTCAAATTATCTGGGAATACGCGTCCGCGTTCAAGTGTAATTTAATTAACCGTGCCAAAATTATGTCGGAAATTTCTGTAATAATCGATACGCCGTATCAGAAGTAATTAATTTTACTGTAATCATCGTATTAACGTTTTGACTACTACGGTCCACTGTCCAATAATTAACTGTCACGCTATGATTGTTGTTTTTAAATTTAGTCAACGATAAATCTTTAAGATAACAAAATTAATAATTTATTGCCTGCAACGTGCAATGAATAGTAAGGAAAAGGGAGAGAAATTTTGAACAGGAAACGTTTTAACATTGACTGATCGTATCTTTATTAATTAATTTTCATTCAAATCAGTGTTGATTCAAAATTATCATCGTGTAAATCTTGATTCGAATAATTAAAAGTTTTCGGACATTGCATTGCGTTGTATGAACGATTAAATATGTTAATAATAGTATTACGAATTTTGTAAATCCCACACAGAAATTCATTAAATCGTGTTTGTCTGGGCCGTGAGCACACAACCGTTCGAATATTTTCGTATACCTGCGCATAATACGACACCGGTTGCAATTGTGTTAAAGATCGCCCCAGAGAAAAGCCTCGACCACGCTCGCTGTATAATCATCAGCCACGCAGAGTGCTCGGTTAAAATAAACAAATGCGTTTCTCATTGTACAGATACGAAAATTATCCGGGATTGTTCTAAATTGACTGAAAGTGCAACGTCCTCGCGCATAAACGGAAACGCGCGACTGCTTTAAAAGCTGCTTCGCTCGTCTATGTTGTTTGTTTCGCCCGGGAACCGAAACAACATTTTCCATGATTCTCCATACCCATTCACCGTTTTGATAATAAAACAGCGTCCAATGTGAAAATGTACCCCGTTCCCGTCCGCCATCTTCGAAACGCGTTCGCGATGCTAAATAAATATTGATACACCTTTCTTTCCAATCAACATACCGGAATTTTATCACAGCATCATTTCATTCGATAAAGGTATCGATAAATATAAATAAAACGTTGCAGTAATGTGATTTTCGACGTCCATAGTGTAAAGTAATGGATGCAAATTTTTAAATAAAAGAGTTTCGAACGTCAGGAAATAAAATAAAATTTATAATATCGAAATATCGTAGAGCATCAAATTAAATTTAAATAATCGATATTTCGGCAGTACGTCGCTCGAGAATTGAAGTTAGGATACTCATATTTCGTTTAAAAAAATAAATAAAATAACGAATCATGAATTATATTGCTATCGTGTTCGAAGTAGGTTGATCGGATTAAGAACTTACAATTAGATAATGACAGATGTTGTTAATTTTTTTAATCGTTTAATATCGCGACTTAACAAAATTTCATCGAGGAACAAGCAAACTGTCCAACAAGCTCGTCTCGAGTTTCCCACGGCTTCCTTCAGGTACATCCCCGAAAACAAGGATGTTCCTCAATAAATTGCGATCGCGACGATGCGTGCGCCTCGCGTCAAACTAATTGCCGACGTTTTAATAGCGGCGGTTTGCGCGGTTGGTTCGCATAATTGCAACATTGTGAGTTGTGTAGGTGGCACATGCGAGAAGTACTTAAGCCGACGGCCGCCTTCCTACGGTCGAGGGTCTGGTAATTGCCTTAATTACGACCGAGTCCGACTTACCCGTTTATGCACGCTCGTCGCAAAATCTTGCCTCGCTCTACCCACGCCGTTTTCCACCCTTCTTTTTGGGGTAGTTTTTCTTTCTTTCCAGTCCAACCATCTGACGGCGGAGGCCGGCAACGTCAAAGGCGAGAAACAATTTACCGTGTTCGCGTTGCAAAACGTTCGCCCGCTTCTTGAAATGTTTGCGAATCTCGAAATGCGTGTTCGTTCTAGTTTTTTTTTTCTTCTTCCTTTTCTTTCGTTTTTCACTTTGCGTTTCGAAACGTTTATCGGCCAAAGAACCAACCCCCCCTCGTGCACGCCGTCGTCGTTGCGCGCATGTAACCTTTCAGCCTTTCGACCCTGTGATCCTCGGCCAATGATTTCCAACGACCCGCCGCGAGAAATTTCTCCGTCTCGCTAATGAGACGAACGTAGACGCGTTTCGCCGGGGAAAATTACGTGCCCGTTTTCTTCTGGCCCCTCGAGACACCACGGACGTACAAGAAAAAAAGAAAATTACACACAGACGCCCCCTGTAATTTCCGCTCGCGGGAAATAGAGAAAAATGTAAATTGTTTTTCCGGGACTTAATAGCGACCACTGTTTATGGACTGTCTTTCTAGCCCCCCCTCGAACGGAAATTGAAACGTTTCGTCGAAACGGCGAGAGCCTCCGATTCGACGGTGCTGTTACCTCGGCGCAAACACCGGATTTCTTCGGGGTTGCCTTCAGAATCTACGAGGCCGATGAATATTTCATGCCGCGGACCGAGCCGCGAGTGTAAGCGCACAATTAGAACGCTTTTCAACGTTTTTCGTTTTGTTGGTAAATTGAAAAGCGTAAGCTTATTGGCTATCAAGATGCGCTGCTTGGCACGTTGACTGACACAGTCAGAACAGACGTGTGTGATGAGACGTGTTTATAAATGCAATTATTAAAAATTCTATCTATTAGTTTTTAAATATAACCATACGAATTGGTACTTTGCCCTATAAGTCTAATATTAGCAATATCTTTTATTAATTATTCGATTATAGGAAATGAGTCTTTGGAAATGAGACTTTTTCTCAACTGGAGTGAATAACTTGTCATTCGTGACAGAGAAAAATAAAGTTCTTGTAATACTAATTCGTTAGACAAGAACACGGGACAAGCAGATAAAGCGAGCCACGGAAATTATCGCGAACAGTTAAACGATCGTTCGAGGACAGAAAAGTTGCAGAGAACTTCATCATCCCCCGGGCGAATAACGTAACGGGCCGCGTTATCTTTGCCGGAAGGGCATTAGTCCGACGGAAGTGACAATTTCCGATCGCGAACGTTTCCGTCGATCGGTCGTTCGCATTCATCATCGCGTCGATCCATCATCTTGCCGGACTGGATTAACGGCTAACCACTTCTATCGGTGACTTCTATTGGCAAACACCGATTGCAAAACGATGTTTCGTTTCGAATCCGTCCACGATCGAACGAGCTAGTTAACGTTTCAAATTGATCAAACTATTGCAAACTTCCAAACGAGACTAATATCATACGACAGAATTTAATTTTTTAACAACTCTGTCAGAACGATTTTATGTATCATAACTTGTGCAACAAACATTGTAATCATCCTCTATTACATAAAATAAATATTGTAGGTATCAAAATTATTTAAAAATTTTCGCTGAACCAAAGATCTTCGATTTACAATCGAATCAAAATTCGAATCGTCGAGCGTGGAAGGGAAGCGATAAAAATACAGGGAAGTTTGCTTACAGAAAGAAGTTTTCGTCATAAACAAAACCGAATCGCAGTTCTCGACACGTGTCCCGGGGACAAAGTTGCGACGCCGTTCGCGACTTTTCCACGCTGCACATCCCCGCGATTCGGAACGGCGGAACACAGAGAAAGCGATCGAACAAATTATTTTCGAAAGTTTCCCCGACAAGTTTGGGGAAACCGTGAGGGCCCGAGGGTACACGAAACCGTGACATGCTCGAAAAACACCCGTGGGAACACGGGAGCCCAGTTCCTAGGCGGAGAAACTTTTCCCCGCGACTGGATTATATAATCGGCTGTACGCATAATTATCCTTTAAACTTGAGACGCATAATTTCCAAAAACTTCGATCCTCTTTCGGAAAGAAAAATATCCCGCGCGTCGATTTCGTGTCCTCTAATAAACGTTATCCAAAGTTTGAATCGTTGCCGTTTAATCGTGCAAAATGTCGACGAGTAATAAAAATAATCAAGGAGATGGGAAAATATAGATAGGAAAATTATTCAGCCTCGAAGGTCGTAATGCAAGTGCGATTCTGTGTATGGGGTCCACTCCGGAGTCGAGCCGTTATTAGCGTACCAGCTCTGTTCCGAGTGGAACAGGCCGCTACGAGCACGTACATACTATCGTAAGAACACAGGTCGTACGTCTCAACTTGCTGGAACACGCACCTATGCATCTACGGGGACCCATAACTGCCTAATAACGTTTCATTCCTTATATCATCCCTGTCGTAATAATCGCGAAACTTTGCACCATCGGTAACCGACGACCCTGCTGTTTGGATCTTTTTCACCCCAAATTCGTTAACACGGTTCTGTTCCGGGATACTGGGAATTCCTTGGTGATCGTCGATGACCAGTGCTACCACTTTAATCTAATTATACAATCAATGGAGGATTTTAAAATTAAAAATTTCAAAAGTCAAATTTCGTTCCAAAGTTTACCATTCAGAATTATTGTAATTGACAAAAAATGTTTAATAAGGTGCATAGACTTTTAAAGAGGGGGTTAATTATCACGGATACATAACTTATTGACTCTCGTAAACCGCAAGATAAAGCCACATCAGCAACCGCCTAAATAACATCGTGGCTGCACAGGGGAGCGCCGGGGATGGGAATACAAAGGAGGGCAGAACCGAAATGGTGAATAACCGGTCCAACGCAGGAATAGACACCGGAGAAATTGGGTTAAGACGGCACCTTCGGGAACAGTTTCAGATTATCCTGCACATGTTACCCGGCTACATTTCCTACAACCTTATGAGCCGCCTGACGCTTGCCGCCGTTCGAATATTCACGGATCGATGTCACGAATAACTCGACGGATGACATCCGGTGGGATATGCATCGGCTGGCAAACAAAGGGAAAAGAAATTTTTTTGATTTATCGGAATCGGCACTCTGATTTATCGCCAACAATCGCCCGCACGGTCTTCTGTTTTATTTCCACCGCGGCGCCACGGAAAAATACGCTTTCATTGAGGGAATCTGTACTGCCTCGTTATTAACGCCGCTAAATTAGCTATCTTACACAAACGAATCAGCACACGTGTCTTTTCAATGAAAATAAAACCTTGATAAAAGCAAATAAAATGATACGAGATGCTGCTAAAAAATAAAATTTAAGGGCGCTATTCCTCAGAGGGGAGTGAAGAGTAGCTGTACAAGCGTAAAACGTACAGCTGAAACGTAGACGCGGCATGAAATTTAGGGAAAAGGGAAGAAAGTCCGTCGGACCATGGGTGCGACCTACGATAACTCACCCTCTCAGTTTGTGCTTCTCGTTCCAGCAAACTTAGCAAGCCGAGAAGTTGGCCAGCCCCGGCAAGGCGACACGGAAGAAGGGTACGACGACGGGGGATGAGTTTGCTAAATGCGTGGAGGCAACCTATGCATGCTAATGCCTATCTTACGGGCTTGCAACCCTCCAAAGCTTTACGACGCATGAACCTGTGGATCTGTGGCCCAGGACCAATCGCGTCCCTTCATCCCTTACAAACTAGTCTGGCTCGTTGTTGGTCAAAGAAGAGGACACCTTTTACTACCTCCCTCTCCCCCTGATATTGGACGTCGGCCATTTGCATTAAACAGCCCCGTGGATCGGTTCTCGCGTATCGGCTCTCGCAATAATTACGCGGGAGGTACGGTAATCACGCCGGGAACACGTACCTAATTGTGCACCCTTCGTTAACCTCCTTGAAACGAGAATCTGTACTTTTGTCTCGGCCGGTTACTCGCGTACGATTGAACGCGTGGATTGTAATTTACAGCGTTGCGCTTTGAAGAAGCTTACCCGTTCAGGGACAGTTTTAACGTTGTATTCTAGCCGTTTTGCTCGAGCCAGTTTATAACGAAAGCTTTGATAACGAGCTAATTAGCGAGTTACGAGGTTAATGTTACGCGTTGTCTTTTGTTAACGAAAGACAAGATTACGATGCTCGAATGAAACCTCGCTGGAGAAAATTACTCTACGTGATATACAAAATCGTGACGTTCGATGGTGAACGATCGGATAATCATGCGGCAATCGTGGGGGGGCGTGAACTTTTGAGAGGGGAGGAAGAGCTTGCATTATTTAAAGAGGAGGTTATTCGCTACGCTATGTGGTGCGTGTGTACGGCTATCTAGTGAAGGGGGAGGTTGATCGATAAAAGAACATGGAATCGTGTTACCTTGTTCCGTGGTTCCTTGTTCCGCAGAAGCGACCGGAAGTACACGGGGTTGGTAGCGAATTTTGAAACGGCTGGATAGTCGGTATAAGTAATGCGAAGAGGGGTTCACGATAACCAGTGGTATTCTCGTAAGCCGGATTAAACGGATTAAGCGGCTGTCTTCGTCCGGCTGCTTCCTTATGCTCACGCAGGGGGTTTCGAGTTACACGTTAAGGATCATCCCTTACATCCAAAAGGGCGTTTGCGAGTCAGAACTGGTTGAGAAAAGCAGAAAAAAGAAAACAAACAGCTGTGAGACACGCATTGCTTAGCCAACAGGTTAAACTTATTAATTAAATTTCAACAAATGAATTTGTATCCTGAAACAAGTACAAACGATTATTAATAAACTATTGCTGGAATAAAATACTATCGTATTACGAATATGTACTCTTGCGTTTCTTTTATAATTTATTATAATCGGTGCACGAAATCTTGACGCTTTCGTATTATCAAAAACTGCAATTGCAAGACCCCGAATACCGTACCGAGCTACTGCATAATCGTTGCAGCAGGTTAAGTGCAACTAGTCGTGCGAGTATTCGTTACAGCGAAGGCGCGATATTAAATACGAGAGATTGCACGGCGTGAATTTATTACGAAAACGATTCCACGAATTCCGCTTTGAGATAGCGCGCGCGCGTGAATTTATTAAACTGTCGAGATGATTATTAATAACGAAACATCGAGGTGTTTAGCTACGCAGATAAAAGAAGTAGGAAGGCACGTATCCGTAGTTAATTTTCAACGGGATAAATGCCGAAGATGAGCCCGAGAACCGGCACCCCTTTTCCTTACGATCGTTCCTAAGCTTCTGTCTCTTTCCCCTTTCAACTGTACGTGAGAAGATTTTAGTTTTCAACATCCACTCCTCGTTTTATGCCCACATCTTACGATCCACTTCGAAACTACCGAGTTTCGACAAGAGATTCCCAAAGGATATCTTGTCTCTTTTCGGCTCGGTTCCGATGTAAAGTACCGGGGAACAGCGGGGGATCAACGTCTCGCAATTAAACACCCCGCTGTCGAATCGATGATCCGGCCGAGGAACGTTTTTCCCTTTTAGTCAATTTGCCCGCGGTGAAACCGAATCGGATCGTTCGCCAATCGTCTGTTGAATCCGTTCGTTTCATGAAATATTTGTCGGAAGTTCGCGGAACGTACTTGATATTCATCGACGATGACGTTATTAAACGAAACGCTTTTTACACCGCACGTTTCTCTCCGGGACAATAAAAAGATAATAAATACTTGAGCGTGAAACTCGCGGAGAGGAAAGTTTCCTTCTTAAGCGGAAGTTTTTTTCCGCGAGAACCACGATCTGTTCAGCAACTTTCAATCTTTAATCGTCATCCTCGTCACAGGAACGAGAAACAATTGTACAGAGGAATCTAAGGGGATTGACAATTTGGACCTTTTATTGCACGATAATAAACGAAAATTTATCCGTACGAAAATGTTCCATAATGAAATAATTGATTACGTGACGTGAGAGATTGGCAAACAATTCTGACGACGAATCAAGCACAGTTTAAAAGCACACCTATCCCTGGTAAAGGTAAATCTCCTCTGAAAAGAATCGTATTTCAAGTTGATTAACGATTGACAAATTCTCCGTAGGAATCGACGAGTTGATAATCTATTATCCAACCGAGTTGAACAAAATCGAGTTCGAGTCCGTGGCATCAGGGCCGGTTCCAGGACCATTATTTTCTTCTCCGTTTAATCGATTCGGGTATTGGTTCCGATTTAATCGTACATTTGCGCCTATCGTCCCTCGTCTTTCGAACGATCGTTTTCGTTCCCGTCGAACGGGCAACACCTACAACCCGGCCGTACGTTGGTGAAAAAAAATCGAGACTTCCGGTCGGATCGACTCGATCATTACGATCTTCTTCATGGCACGGGTTTCAGCCCCGGGCCAGCGCCGATACGAAATTACAATTGCAACTCATAAATTATTTACGAACACGGTGCACGGCCTCGAAGCTCGCGACCGGGGGTTCGAATCGAACGGGGGAAGGGGATCGAAAATTGTGGCAGAGGTGGCGGAAAAGGGTGAAAAGGGTGGTGGATCGTCGTGGATCGAGGGGTGCCGGTAGTCGGGTCAAATTGCAACAAATTAACCGCGTTAATCACCAGGGCCGTTCGACCAGACTTTTCCCGTCGCTCGAATAACCGGATGCCGGCGGAACGCCATTGACGGAAGCACAATTATTGACTTGGTCCGACGGCCGGGAGAATCCCGCCAGCTTTTTACGTTGAATGGCTATTCTAAATCGTTGCCACGCTCGGATCTACGCTTAAATTTTTTAAGCGTACGCTTTTCAATCGTTAATTAACATCGATCAATTCCGATCGTGGTTATCGTATATTATTTCTATTGTTCCCCGGCCCCGCTGTTCTTTTTGTTCATTTCGCCGTAGTATTTTTCCATTGTTGTTGTTTCGACCGGTTGTTTTTGTTTTATACGACCGGGGTCTCTGGATAACAACCGGGTCCGTTCGTAACTCGGGGTTCGATATTAAATTCATAAATATAACTGGCGCTGGGTAATCGAGTAAATAAAACGAAACAACGAGGGGGTGAAAAGTGCATAGTTTTCGATGGTGGGCAAAGAAAAAAGGGCTAGCTCGTTCGAAAATTAATTACAAACATCAAACGACGTTATCTTCAACTTTATACAAGTTTGAAATAAAATCTGAGAAGCAAACGCAAGGAATAACCATTTGAAACAATCAGTCCGGTCTCCTGGCAAGTTGACGTTCTCGATAAACACGGGGCGAATTCGTCAGGCCATTGTTTAGCGTTATACGTGAGGCTAAGTGCGTACGCTACTCAGCAGCCTCGTTGAAACGTTAAACGTGTCCCGGTGCTAATGGTGCAGCTACATCAGACGTACTTTGCGCTTCCCCGTTCCCGTCATCTTAATATTTTACCGGTTGCACCCTACAGTATACTCGACTTTCTGTGTGCCTTACTTTCGCCCCGATTCCAAAGTCGTTGGAACGTCAGATTGTTGCCAACTTTCATCTCGTTGCGTTCATAAAATCGTTGATTAACGCCTCGTGCACAGTCGAGCCCGTTAGGGAAAATAATACTTTCCCTAAGAAGATATTTAAAAAAAAATTGATTGATTTAATAATAAAATAAACAAGATATCATTTCTATCAACTTTCAAGTGGCTGGTCCTTTTTTCTTTATATTACAACTTTCCTCCGGGAAGCTCATGGTGTTTGATGGTCGCAATCATTGATCCCTGGTCGCACACCGGTCGATGGGGTTCAAAGTACATGTTCGAAGGACAATTTATCAGCTCAGTGTGATACTGTCGGAAGATGGTGACGATTCGACGTTTTGATCGAGATGGAAGATTACCGTCTAGCGAATCGAATAAAACTGTCTGATGGAACAAGTTTTCCAGCGATACGCGGAGGGGACGAGTTCCGACGATTGTCAGGAATTTTCGCCCGATATACGTCGCGAAACGGTAAATTTGCCGCGGCGGGGGACCGGACGAACGGCGCGAGCTGGAGAGAGAGGCAAGGATCAGGGGCGAGTCGCGTGGGCGGAAGGAATAACAGGCTGGCAGTTCTTTCCGGACGAAAAATGCCTCGATTCCTTTCAGTTCGTTTCGCGTATCGGAATATCATGAAACAGACTTGCCCGACTTCGATTGTTTGGGGCGCGGTGACGCCGCGCCACGAGAAGAATGGCGCTATTCGAGAAATGGCGAACGCGCGCCACGGGTACCCGGGGTCGGAGAGTTCGGAAGATCCAGCATCGAGTACCATTGCCGTTTCGTCGTTTGACCGTAAAGCCGGAGTCGAAGAATGCGCTAGTCCATCAGCAGTAAACTTTTGCGTACTTTTCGACGCATTCGCGCTCCTACATCTGCCCCCACGTCCCCCTTTGGTGACACTTCTCTCTTAGGGAGTGTCCTCGTCTGACGTTCAGAGTCGGAACACTGTGACGTTTCTTTGGATATTTCTACTCAGTTTTTGTTATCGAAGAATGCAGATTGGATCCGAAATAACAACCCCCTTCGAAATGTCTATTTGAATTAAATTAAATACAAAATTCACTGTTCGAAAGAATTAAAATTGAATATTTTGCCAGCCGAGAACGTACCCTTTATCAACATCGTGTTGATTCATACGTAAAAATACGTAGCGAAAAGGGTGCAGGAGTGGAGTAGAAGGAAACAAGAAATCATCGGGGAGCAGGAGAAAAACGTTGACAGAGAGGGATGAAGAGTTGGTCCGGCAAGGAGAACGTGTCGCAAAACGATATATCGATAATCGATTTTCGCGAAATCGACTGGCAGCAGGTCGACACGAGAGAGCGATACCTCTTTATTATTTCAGGAGCGCTTATATATTATTCAACCGCCTAATTTATCGTCGCGGGGCGTGCGTTTTGCACGTTCACACGTTTCTTTCCATGCGGCGGCAAATTGCTTTATGAGCCGAAATCAGTTTTCGATAAAAGATCTCAGGGATTTAAAACGTTCTATCTTACAAGTCCGATCATATTACAGAAAATCGCTTCTTGACTTTTGCATCGCGTTTTAATACCATTAAAAAATTTGTTGAATTTAAAAATTCACTTGTCTTAGACGGGAAGTGGATGGCGGCGTTTTAAAAAAACGCAAGCCTCGAGCAAATCAAAGAGACGGAACGCGTCGCTGCATAAGTAATGCGCATCGTTTGCGGATCACGATGTAAACTGGCGCGCCGATATATCGCTCGTATGCATCCCTGCTCCCAGGCTCAAAGGTCCTGTGTACGAAATGACTCGTCTCTCCCTCGGGATCATCCTGCTCCTCCTCTTGCAGTATTTTTCCTTCAACTTCTGATGCGTCGCTTCGCGATTTTCTATAAATCGTGGCTGAACGCGAATAAAACCAACGAACCCATTGTCTTTTTCTCGTACCGTATTGTTTCCGAATTCGCTTGATAGATACAACGAAAAACAGTCATGAATTTCATGATAGTGGAATATATCAGGCATAATTAGTTTTACTATTGAATGAAGGCATACATAAATGAAGTAATTCGACTCGCAGAGGCGTCGAGTACGGTCTCGACAAGGTACCTTTATAAAATACGATGAAAAAGGATAGGCAAAACAATAACCAGGTACGTATGAACCATTGTAAATTTCATTGCGGTCCGTACGTTCGCCGTGTACGTACAATCGAACAGTCGACATAATAATACTTTGACGTTGACCGTAAATTTACTATCCAGGATATCTAGCGTCGGCTAAAACCGCTATTGGTATTCTCTTCGGGTAGAATCCCGAATCCCAATCTCCAACCCTCTCTTATATGCCCGTATTCACCGCCGCAGAATCTGTTCCCGGTTCAACGGCTCTCTCTTGCCCCCTCGCACATACGTCTTGTCTCTCTTTCTCCGCGCCGGAGGTTCGTTCTCCGCGGTAATCAGACGCTTCTGGATTTCCTAATTACCGAAGCTCGCGCTCGCCCAAACGTATTCTTCGAGCAGGGGGAGAATTCCCCGCAGGATCGTACGGGGCTGACCGACGAACGGGCGATAAACGAGACGGTCGCGCGCCCTCTGTCCGTTTTGTCCGGCCGCGTGAAATCAATTTGTAAAACGACGAACAGAAAACGCGGCGCGGTTCGACGCTCGCGAACGCATCGATCACCGTAATCAAGCCCCGATCCCCGTGTTGATTAAACTTCGCTGCCGGAAGTTTTCGCGTTAGAACGTGTCACGGGGGACGGGAGAGAGAGAGGGGGGTGTGTTCGCGACTCTTCGCGCTTCGTTGGCTTTCGCGCGACAACGCGTACGCTCGCTGCATCGCGACAACCTGCGCCCGACCAACTTTCGAACGCGTGTTTAGCAGGATACCGGCGGAAACTTTGTGTATACGTATTTTCATGCACACGTATGCATACGTGACACGAGGGGGGACGGGGCACGTACTCGAAGGTGAATATCGCGGGTTTCCGAGTTCGATCGACGGCCTACTTAGTTTGACAAAGTGTCTCGTAAACGTCACTAACAGTTCGAATACGTTAACGGTGCTCGCTAGGCAGAGTTCGAGCGACATATTTCATTTTTTAAAAAAAAAGGATAATCAATAATTATGCCATTAATGTCAAAAGCATTAGAATACAATGTTTAAAAAAAATTGAGTTTACGTTACATCATTTAAGAACAAAGAAATACAGAAATTATTTTTATCGTAGCTCGTATCTCTGAAAATAATGTTTCTTCCAGCTATGTGACACAGAGTCGTACAAAATGGACAATCCGTTTGAAATATTAAAAATTGTAAGAAATTGAGACCTGAAATATTCATAACGCGGTCGATTAAATTTTCCAGAGGCAAATGGAACTTTTAAGGTAATGGAAAACGAGAGTGATAGGAGCAATCAACAGAAGCGATGCAGAAGACGAAAGATTGCCTGGGGTGCCCGCGTATCACGAATGCAATGGCGACATTTGTTACGGGAACAGATAGCTCCATGTCGTTGGATTTTACGTGGCATCGCGAAACAATGGATCAAACGCGAATTGTCGTATCGTCGTGAACGCTCGATGTTGTTTCATATTTATACGTACGCGTCTAGATAATTCATGGAATTCTCAACAGACGCGGAACGCCAGCCGAGCGTAACAAATACGTGTACATCTTCCTTAGAGTTCCGATACAAGTGATCCGTAAGAAATGTACAACGATCCGTTTTAAGATTTCCCGTTTTACCGACGTCAACGTGCATCTTGCGCCACCCGAAATTTAAGGTCTATAGGGGCAGCTTAAAACCGGCTTTAGAAACACTGTGCATCGTACACAATATAATCTGTGTTATAAATTCGCATCGTAATAGCAAATCTCGAATCGTCATGCACGATAGTATTAGCCGTGTCATTGAGTACACGGGATATTTCAAGCAGTCTTTGGATAAGTACCCGACCAACTTATTAAGCTTAACAGGTACAAAGTGTACACGCCTGTATAATTTAAAAACTGGTCCGTGATCAATAATGAAACAATCAGGGAACGTCGTTCGCGTCGAACAAACGAAGCTCGCCCGTCCGGAATAACAAGCTTCCGAGTTAATCAGCTTAAACGGTGCCGGCGAACTTCCGAAGAAACACGGTCGTGATTCATGACCGTGAACAACGAAACCAACACCGGGGACAAGAAATTCGATCCCGTTTTCGGACGAAGGCTACCAAAGACGGACCATCGATCGAACGAAATACCATTGAGGATCGTTCTGGCCAACGGGCACTAAAGGCGTCGTCCAGAAATCCCGAAGTCGTCCGTGGCGAGGAATCGTCTTGGCTCCCGGAACACTTTGGACCCGCTACGCCGGATAATGCGGCTGCGTGGTCGTGTCGACTCGCTTAGAATCCCGCCAACTTCTTGCTCCGTTCGGTATACCGCCCCCCCCCTCCTCGTTCCCCCTCGGCAACTCGCCGAAAATTACCGGCATTACTACGGGACAAAGACTTCGCCCGGTCGAAGTTTCGATTTCTCTGAACCGAGCCCGGGAACGATAACGACGTTCCCCAATTAAGAATCTCGAGATCGTTAAATCGTATCCGTCGAATTAACTCGATCGACGATGTATCGTTACCGCGAGAAGATAGCGACGCGGTGGATGCAAACGTTCGCGAACGGAAGTGGACGCTGATCGAAAATAATCCAACTGGATCGCGAAACCGTTTCTGGGAGAGATTGCGAGTTACCTGAACGTTGGCCCCCTGACCTCTCCAGAAAACGCATCTTAGAAATAGCATCGAGATAAGAAGCGACATTGATTCCTTGCTTTTAGGCGAGGATCTGATTCTCGGTTCTAATCACAATCTCGAACGAACTTTATTTCGAATTACTATAATGGTAATCCATCCGCACGGTTACACCTGTCTATTTAATATACTAATTTTGGAGGTAACAGATTTGTAACGAGGACCTTGCTTCTATTTGTTCGAAGATAATTTGAACTTTATTTTAATCTTTTTATCTCACGGAAAGCACGGATGTTTGATTAACACGCTCGTTTCTTGATGCGAACGAACGCTCGCCTTTTCTACGATGCTTTTTCATCGAGAATATCGTGAATTATCAAAAACCGCGAGGGTATAAATATAAAATAGCGGCTAGATTGCGAATACACGGGCAACGCGTATCAGACAGACACACGTACGTCTGTCGCAATGACACATCACCGTAATGAAACCGCGAGGGGAAGGGTGACAAGTAAGTCTCTTTCTCCTTCTCGTTCCATCTTCGCCCGCCGACGATTCCCCGTTTCGGACGCGACCGACACGAATACGATTTTCCTCTCGTATCCTTTTCCCATCCTTCGTTCCAGTTACGTCTTCGTACACGTTCACGCTCGTGTCGCGTCTTATAAATCATGATTTACCTTTGTTTCCGCGAATGGAGTCTGGAAAACACGAGCCAATCGGATCCCGTCGATGGAAATCCTATTCGCTGTTAGAATCTCGGTGTTACGGGTAATTGAACCGTCCATGCTATCGTAAACTATAGTGTCTGCCACGAAACAAAAAGGCGAACTGACAACGGAATTTAGGGGATCGATCAATTGTGCTCGTCAAGCTAAATCTTGGAGAACGCGAACGTCGAATGGTTAGAGTTTGTTGGGGATATTTTAGGAGGATGTGTGAATTATTTTTGGCATTAAATTTAAGTTGCACTGGATCGATAAAATTCGAAAATTTAGGAATACGAGTATTTATGCAACGAATTAGGCATGCGAATAATGAAATAGTAAACCTAGCAAAACAGAATAACAGGATTCCAACCCCTTACGTTAACCGCCTACCCTCTAAACGCACGACTTTAGCTATCATTCATAACAGTCGTTGGAATAAAATTACTCGAGTTTCCCTCTTAATTACATCAACTAATTCAAAGATAACCGAGCCCAGTATATCCGAACTCGTGCACAACTCGCGCAATAATGAAGTGGCGCGATCTTGTAATCCCGTTCGAACTACTTGCCACTTAACAGGCCGAACTTGAGGGATCCCTCGGTAGGAAATCGCGGGCATAGATCGTCACCGACCTAACGACACCTGGGTGCATCGTTAAGAGTTCGCCAACAGGAAGACGCCGCCGAACGCGCGGACGGGCGGGAAGGATAGACAGCCGGGATAACAGGACGAAACGGTAGCGCGACAAAACGAACCGACGACTCGTGGGAGCGTGTAGGGTGAAATCGAGAGGGAGTGGAGAACACGAAGGGAGATCCAGGGCCGGGCTCATGCATATGCCACAATCTCATTTGACTGCATAATCACATTCAGGCCCGGAGGGATCAGCCGTGTCAACAAGTTACATATTTTTCCGTAACGCTTCATCCTTTTTTGTACGCTGCCCGCCGCGATCCATTGTCTCGTCGACGACACTAGCCGTTAATTCGTGACGATTGTTCGATCTCTCCCTAGACGCGTGTCGGTTCGGGAGTCGCAAGATATCCGGCGCCAAACAATTTTCAGTGACTTCTTTTCTAGAGAAGAAAGAATTGAGAAAATAACGAATATTAATTTATTCTTAAATCGACAATTAGAAATTTTCCAAACAATCTGATACGTCTGAAGGTAAAATCCTCTGGATACTTATATTATGAGGGAAAAGTTGATCAGTTCCGCTCAATTAGCAATTGTTAATTGTTTGTCTGAAAATTTGATCCGTTGATAGAGAGATGAATAGGCTCTCGGGCGCATTAAATGTTCGGAGTTGAAGTTGCATTACGGCGGACGTCCGTGACTCAAAGTTTACTCTCAATGATTCTCCCATGCCGTTAAAAGCGAAAGAGTTTATCAGGTCGTATTACGGTACGCAAGTTGAATTGCTTTCCGACGCGCTTATTGCGTTCGAAAAGGGTGCTCGTGTTTGTTTGCCGACTGCGCTGAAACGCCGTTTTTAAGCCGTTTCATTATTTCGTTATTGAATTTACATGATGCCGCGCGGAGACCGAGCGAATCGAACCGATTTTATTTTATACCGGCTCGTATAATATTTAAATTAAAATTTGAACAATATAAAAAAAAAACGAGAGGAGGCAAAAGGAAAAATAAAAGAGTCGCTCGTTGTTTTCACCTCGGTTGTTTTCAAATTCCTTTTCACCTACAAATGAAGCTTTCAACGGGGGGGGGGGGGACTTTAAACGCACGCGTTCAAACGATTTTTACCATCGTACATTGTGGTTTTGTGATTTTACCGCGAATGTGGGCGACGCGATTTTATTTCTTTACCCACCTGGTTCGCGCAGCGGCTAATACGATGGCTATGGGAGCGCATAGGGGAAACAAGAGGCGACGCTAAAACTTTCGGCCACGAAACGGCGTGTTAGAAGACGAGAAGATTGAATAATACACTTGCGCGTACGTCGATGGATCCCTGCTTTCGAAGCCTTGGATAACCTACATACGAACAAAATCGAAGAACGAGGTCACTTCCGGCCAAACTACGACTTTGATTCTCCACCTTTCGTATAATATTCCGACTTGCTACTCAACAATCGTACTGATCAAATTTTTCTTACGTCGTAAGCGGATTCGGGAAACACTTTCATTTATTCAAGCATTTGAATAATTAATACTCGGTTTTTGAAATGGAAACAAGTAATATCGAAACTTTATGAAAATAAATGATAATTATATGTAACTGTTCGTTTTTTTAAACCTTCCAATCCCCACAATTCCGTTTCTAGATAAAACTCTATTGAAGCGTACGAATCTATCCACACCACTGAAAACTTACGGCGTTATTAGATCATCGGTAAATGACATCTAGTAGATTTCAATACATAAGCAGTTTACACCGAGGGGATTGCTGGTTCAGATTCCATTTGTTCCGCCTGTCACTTTATGACGTATGTATGTACGTCCCATCCAGCTCGACGTTCGCTCCGCCATTTCCGTAACGTATTACAACGCTTTATATATTACATGTATTACACGCGAGCCAACCCCGCCGCATCTCTTCCGGTAAATGCAAAATCGGGGTCGAACCTTACGAAATATCGTTCGAAATTTTTCTTCGCGAGACTTCTCTCGCCGATGTTCGACGGAAGTGGTCCGACCGATGGATCACAGGCATCGAAACACCTCGGATCGATGGAAATTTGTCGAGTCGCCTTCCAGCGGCGATAGGGGAAAGCAATTCGCCTACGTGTCGCCAAACACGCCGAGCAACATCATGAAATTTCGAAGATGCCCGATTGGAGACACCCGACTACCATCCTGAACATCCCTCGTAACATAAACAAGGGTAGCTCCTCGGTCCCCGAGGGTTCCTGAGCCACTGAACGCAAGAGGAGAGTTTACCGGACGCGAGTCCTCCGAACGACCTCGCCAAACATCGTTAATTAACCCCGCTACACGCCAACTTATGGTGTCCAAATAACCTAGCCCGGTGATTACTTCCGTGTCTCGGAAATTTCAACAACCTATGCAAATTCTTTTCCCCGTGAAACACCAAAGACGCTCAATTGCCAGTCGCCAAACAAAGCGACTGTTCGAAACTGAAAAACAAAACAGAAACAAGCTTAGAAAACGATTTTCCACGCGCTAGAGATCGCGTATCCAGCGAATCCCTCGACGATGGCGTTAATAACGTGTACGTACGGTTTCTCCGACTGGCGTACTCTTTTTTCCCCTCTGGCCGTCTCCCATAACCCCCGCGACGTCCTTCCTCTTCCTGCACGGTACACACTGCGTATCAGGACGTGAGTGCTCCACGGCCACGTAGCTAATTATTCCCGAGAGCGTACGGGCCTGAAGGTGATCTATTCGCGGCTAGGAAATTTCTGCGAGCGAGAGAAGACTCCGGGCGGCGGCGGATGGTGAAACGGCAGAGGGTCGAGAGATAGCGGGGAGGAAGAAGGAGATACTCGTTTTCGCGGAATGTAAATGGGAGGGTGTAAGAAGGAAAAGGTTGGCTGGAAAGTATGAAAGACGAAGAAGAAAGGTCCTGATTCTGTCTAACGTTCTAAGGGACCCGTAGCACCGGGGGTTGAACCACCCTCGACGACGCAGGGAGGGCCAAGGGGAGGAATGAGAGATGTAAGGTAATTAAAGCGAACGTGCACCACCTTGTAGGAGATTTAAAAGCTCGTAACTTTTTATGATTTACATTCCTTTCATTTAGTCGCACGTTCCTACGGATAGACTCCTACTGCCGTGCTCCACCGTCTTCCTCTTCTTCTTCTTCTTCCTTCTCACCCTCCAACCTTCCCTACTATTTCTTTTTCACTTTTCCTACCGCCTTCTGTCGTTCCACCTCGCAATCTGGAGATTACTAGCGACGAGTTTGCTCCGTGTCGCGAAACGCGACCTCCCTCGAAATCTTTCCTTTAACCCCCCATCGAGATTCATTCGATATCCCCCCCCTGATCGATAATTAACGTTCCTGTCGAGATTATTTATGAAATATCTATAGAATGGAAACTGGCGAGGATTTTCAATGGCGAACGAGAAATTTCATCGAATCAACGTCTGGCCGACTCGGTTCGCGCGGGACATTAATCTAACCGACTTTTCGGCCACGAAACGCGACTCAATTCCTCATCCAAGACATCCGTGCGCCTGTCAAGACGTAAATAGGTGCTTATTGCGACGCTTAATCGCGACATCGGCCAACTAATGTCGCCAAACCAGATTCGTCCCAACTTCGAAGTTTACCAACGGGTGACGGTTGCATCGTGCCGCCTCCCTGTATCGCTTCTTCCACCAATACGAGCCGAAGTTGCCTGAGCGAAGCCTCGTGATGATTTCACCCGCTCTCGGGCACCCTTCCCCTCCCGCCCCCCGGTCCTCCAGCCTCATCCGTCGCGTAACTGGGATTAATCATGAGCACGCCGTGCGGTTGGAAACTTAGGCTAAGACGATATCGGATTCTATTATATTATATGGGCTGTGCACAGATAAATCCTGCACGGAAACGAGGCCCCCGCAGTTTGTCACGCGTAACAGAACGATACACGAAGGAAATTAGACGCGAGAGAGGCAAACTTTGGCACCCGGCAACTTCCGACCCCGTCTTTTCTTAACGGGAAAAGCTGGCGGGCGACCGAACACCGCCGACAGACGTCTGTTCCAAAGACAATGGGAATATTAGAGATGCTCCGTGAACACGGTTCGCTCGGTTATCGATTAACTCGAGCGCGCCACGATGACAATAAGCCGACGTCGGAACAGTAGCTAGGATATGTGCTCGATCGACGATTCACAGTATTACCGGTGCTAGCCGTGTGTAAATGACCGTGTTAACGAATTTATCGTCCACGAAGGGGCAGCACGGTTAACGAGATCTTCGATCGCAAGACACGACGTCCGGCACTTTGCTTTGCTTCCGTTTAAACGGTCAGAGGTAACGTCACTTTGAGAAAAGAGATCAAAGGTTTAATCTCCCTTTTTGTGACCTAAAACACGATCTTGTAAAACGAGTTACGTTACAATAATTATTTTTTGCAAAGATAACACGAAAAATATTAATTACACTAGATTGTTTAAAATTTAAATTGAACGAACGTTCAAAGCTAATTTTTTCACGCAAGATCCGCGGATCGATGCCGAACGTTTTATTTAACGTTATTCGAACGAAAGCCGATTCGAGTGCAAATCAATGAAGCTCAATGGGAGGCGAAATTTGCGATTTCGATCCTGGGAGCGACGGCGAAAGGGAGGGGGATAAAAAATAGAGGACGTACGAGATCGAGGTAACGAAACGAGACAGGATGGATTTGTCGTGGAACCAGCGACGATCGCGTCTTTCCATTCGTCATTAAAATATGCATCGATGCAAACCCGAGCCGGATGAATCACCAATCGCGGAACCGTTTTTCCAATTTCCCACAGACCGTGTCTGTGGAGATTTACGCGCGACATCGAGTCGCACCGTAAATTCGAGGAGAACGATCCGAGATGCCGAAGAATGGAGTGGCTCGTCCTCGTGCACGGATATTGTCGGCAATCTTGTCATAACTTATTGCGAACGATTAAAAATTCCACCGTCCTCCTCCTTGTCAATAATATCGATATCCCCCAGCGCTGTAATTGCACGAAATTGGCAATTAAACTCGCAGAACGTCTTCGGTGAATTCATAAGAAGACAATCACAGTTTTCATGCATATTTGAATCATTCCATTTTGAAACGAAATTCGTTATGAAGAAATTAAAACAATATTAACACTGCTCAGAACTTTTTTAATTTTTTGTAAAAAGTTTGTAACGACGAGTATCTCCGGAGTGCAATTTTCATGCAGGGGCTTAATTTGTTTCACAGAGCAGAGAAAATAGTTTCGAAGGTGCTGACCTTTGCGATGTAACTGATTTGCGAAATTGAGTCGATAACAAAGCCCCACCCCGTTGTTACAAAAACTTATCTCCAATATGGTATGTCTTTTTCCGATTCGATTGGATCGAGAACGACATGGGCTGGGCGTTACAAGAAAGTCGTCTCAAGTATATTGGATGATAAATGAATCGTAAAAATGCGTTATCAATTGAACGATCCGAAATTTGCTGCCTTCGTGACATTCTCTGAAAAAATAACGAGGTACCGTTCGGATTTTATCCAAAATTCATTCAACTCTCGTCAAATATTTACAATTCATCTTCGTTCCATGTTACAACATTTTTCGTCCAAAAATAATGAAGTAACTCGATATAAATGTTTCTAAATGGAACACCATTCTTTATTTAAACAAGAAATTGATACGTCAGTCTTTAATGAGAGCCTTCATTAGGATCGAATATTTGTACGTATTTGTTGGAAAAATTCGAACAAAGATGAAAATTATTATTTGCACCGACCTTTTGTTCGAATGTTTTAATGTTGCCTTTTCATGCGGGAAAAATTCGAATGTATTATCAAAGCGTAATAATTTTTATTTAGATCGATCGGACGGGCGATGACGGTTAACCGAACAAATATTTTTAGAGTGTCCGTCAGACGGATTCGGCCTTAATTTAATCACGTCGAAACGTTCTAACAACGACGATCAAGGAACTTCGTTAATGTCGTTGACTAATTGGACACTGTACAAACAACTAAAAGTGAAATGACCGAAGGTAACGGTGGCTCAGGTCCGTGGTCGGGTCGGCTGCCAGAAGTGCCAATATTTAATTTTAATTCTGCCCCATAAATTTCAGTACTTATTAAAAGTCGCAGTGATTCATGGCTTCGTTAAATATACCAAGGCGATAAATTTGACCGACAGAAGGGGGTCAACCGCGTCAAAATGTCCTTATCGATTTTATCGACACCGTCGGGCCAATTGTGTTCTCTGTTCCCCAAACGTGATCCTTAAACCTATCCAGGATTATCCAGCACCGATTCTAGAGCAATTTTACGAAATCGTTGATACATATTATTATATATTAATTTATAATTAACTATAGACAGATGTTTATGCGCAGTTAATCAAATTTTTAAGCATGCATACACGGAATCAGTAATATTTTCAATATTTGTAGTTTGTAATTAACGTCGGTGTTTATTACGTCAATTAAATATTTGGGACACATCGGATCAGTAATATTTTTAATATTTATAGAGTTTGTAATTAACGTCGGTGTTTATCGAATCAATTAAATTTTTGAAGCGATACCGATCTCTCGCGAGCTTCAAAAGGTTCAACAACGTGAGGTCTGCTCCGATACAGCGCAAAAGGAAATCCGTCATGGAATATCCGATCTAGCTTCTATCTGCTGACCCCGCTACTTCGTACAACCTTCTCGAACTGGTTCGAACATAAGAGGCAGGGTATATTACCGGCAGCTTAAAGCAAGCCCTTATACAGCGAACGTAATCCCAATCTTCTCTCCTTTCCGTCGACCTGTCAGCCGGGTTAACCGAGCGGCGAATTAATTAAACTTCTATTTACGATATCGATGAATCAGCGATATTCCACGGGAGCGTCTGCCGGTTACCAATGCTTAAGAGGCAACGTAATAAATTTTCAAAAACTACTCCACCCAAGTGCTTACCTTTCCTTTTCCCGCAGATCTTGCCCGCTCCGCCCGATTATCGTCGTTTGTTCCTTACATAATAAAAAGATCGTTGTAACGAGAGGGTGGGACCGACGCCGGCGATAAAATACCGTCGAACGTCATATCGGAAGAAATGGCCCCCGCTCTTATTGGCTCTACGGCCGATTAATGTCAATGAAAGCCGATAGAAGTCGATTTCGAGACGGGAGGAAGGTTTTCTTGTACCGACGACTAATCCATTATGTCTGCCGATCGTATGAATGGAGACGAATTCTTTTTATATATTTAGAATCGACTTACAGGACAATCTTCGTGGATAAAATATGAAAGAGCTAAGTGTATCGATGAATAAATTCGATTCCCTTTTGATCAAATACAATATCCTTCTTTAATTCTAATTCTGCTTTAAAATTGTTATTCTTCCGTAACGTTTGGCGCCATTTGGGCTAAAAAGCAGTGTCACGCGACGACATAATTTCATAAAGATACAATAAGCGTGGAAAGTTTTCGCACGAGTACGTCTAATACGTATTTCCGCAACACCCGACGTTACTTCTTCTTCTCCTTGTTAAAACAACGTGTTCGACGAACAAACCCAGCCGCGTAGTTTCGCCTTGGAATTTCCTTAAGCTCCCTCTTTCCTGGCTGGCTGGTGAATTTTAATATAAATATGGCAGCCGTGTAACGAGCAAACCACAGACGAAATAACGCAAGGGTAGCGACTGTTAATCACGCCTGGCCGCCGCACAACCGCGGCAAACGAGAACTGCGGGCATTTTGCAACGCTCCGCGGAATATGCGCCACGGCCTGAGGGATTTCCAGACCGGAGTCATTGATCGGTGATTTGCATCAAGAAAAAGAAAGTAATGATCGTGGAGAAAGTTATTGAAAAATCGCCACCAAGCTTGTACCTGCGAAGCTTTGACGGCTGTTAATGTCTACGGGTCTAAGAAAAATCCTGGTGCACAGCGCCATCGAATCTACCAGGAATACGGAAACGGCACGATGATAAACAACGACTGGTCGAAGAATGGCGCGGGATAACGTTTATAGCAAAAATATGAAATTTCGTTCGATCGAGAATAGGATCGAGTAAAAAGAGGGACGAGGTAAAATTTTTCGTTTAAACGATTTCCAAGCTAATCCTAGATCGACGACCGTTTGAAAAGTATATTGAAAACGGTGAATCGATACTCCGGCTCGCGTACCTCGATTCCACGATAATAACCACAACGAATTCCGGTGCAGCCTCGGAATGCCGTGCCGGCGTAGATCATCCGCGAATCGAGAAGAGTAATCTATTTTCCAACGACCCAGCAACATTTTGTCGCGACGGGGATGAAAGCGCGCGGCCCAGGGGTGGGAAATTTGTATCCGTCGGGAGAATTAGAGGAATCGATAGCGGCAAGCTGGTTATGACCAAAGGAAACGGCAAAAAATTTTAAGCAACGAGGGTGGCGGGGACGGGCAAGAGAGAACGGGAAAGGGAGTAAGAGAATTTCCATCCGGGGAACAAAGGAATAAAGAAAGGAAAGAGGAAACAAGAAGTACGTTTAATGTCTGCTACCCTCTTAATACAATCCCTTGCGCTTCAAGAAATATCGTGAATAGGAGTACCCAGGGAGAACAGGAGCAAACATTGCCACAGATTTTAGCCAGGCAATGAATTATCAACTATTTGTCGACTGTGCGACGATTAGCCCACGCGAAAGGGTACGACGGTGGGTGTAGCTTCATTTCAAAGGTACGTCTTGAAGGGCGACGGAATACCAACGTCTTTTAAATTTCATTGAAAAAATTATCGTTGCGAACAAATGTTGATACAAGATCTCTGGGTCACGAATTAGTAGATTTTTCATCGTTTTTAAGCCCTTTTAACATATTTTAATATGCGTTAATATAATTCTTCGTTACCTCGTTAAATTGACTTTCATTCATCAATTTTTGTGCAATAACTATTTTTCGATTCATCAACTGATGAATTTATCTACGAATCCTCAGACACCCCAGTGAAGTTAACTGCGGTACCATCGGAACGTGCAAATAATTCTCGTATTGGATGCGATTTAAACCTGGAAGCCTCGAACGATACCAGCCGAAAAGCTATATCCCTTGCAAAAAAAAAAAATTCGATTTACAGTGCTGCAACGTTACACCGGGACCGATTTGTATATTCATAAACTGAACAGTCGAATCGATATTTATACATCAACCACGTAAAACTTTCGTGTTAACCCTTGGACGACGAACACCGTGTTACGTTGAATCAGTACGTTCTGTATTTGCATAGTTACTGAAATGTGTTGAGATTTATTTTTTAAGGGTACGAATGATTAATTTTCAGATTTAAACTCTCAACTTTCTATTTCCAATGATCGATATAATAGTAAATTGTTTAAGGTAAATATATTTTTATCCAACAATATACTATAAATTCTGTATAGAATCATAATATCGTTATGGGTTAAATGTCTGCAGCCGTTCATCGCACCGGTTTTAAAGCATCCATCAAGATCAAACCCATACCCGGATCATCGAGTCAGGGAATATAAAGTCCATATTTTAAAAAAGTGACACCTCACACGATCTCTATATCAAATTCTTTATCTTTTCTGATAATAAAAGTTATTTAATTCTAGGTCTTTGCGATTTCAGTACAATATTAGTTCGAGGGTATTATATTCTTTAATTTAGCGTGATTACAAAGGGGTCCCAGATACGAAAATCCTCTTATTTTCCTTTGCTCGCCCGATGATAATGCGGAGCCCTGTTTACATTTTGCTTGCGCATAATATCGTGTCGCGGGTACATATGGCGATTCGATCCTGGCACGTACACGTGCGTATCCCCCGTGTGCAGCCGACCAACGTGTGTGCCCTGTCCTAATAATATACCGGGTGTCTGTAAAATCCGTGGACCGCAGGCACCGCACGATCCGACACACGTGACGCGCAGCCAGTATTCGGCTAGGCGGAGCGAACCGGGCCAAACCACCGAACGCTCGTTCTGTCCGGCTAATTTACTTTTTGTATTTTCCGTTTAAATTGACCGACCGTGGCGGATAGGTGCTTTTCCAAGCCCCGCTCGAAAACCTCGTTCCTCCATTCGCGGCCAGTGAAGCTTCACTAACCGTGAATGCCAATCTCCTCGTCCACCGCGAGGCGATATTTCTTTTTTTTTTTTTTCATTTTCAGCCTCGTTCCACCCATTCCCCCTTTTTCGTCCTTCTTCCGTCCCCTCCGTCCAGTTGGCTTCATTCGTTTACCCGTCCCCGCCTCGTCTCCTCTTCGTCTGGCCCGTATTTTTTTTGTCCGACCCGCGCGACAGCCGCGCCGGACCAGCGAGTTTCCGGTCAAATTTTCCCGGCGGACGTAATCGTTCCCGTTCGAAAAGAGCAGGCGCGACTCCCTTTGCCCTTTGATGGAATCGACGGACTTCGATCCCCCCTTCTGCTCCTCCATCACGAATCTTTTTTTCTCTTTTTTTTTTTTACCTCGGACGCCGGACGGAAAACAGGAAACCCGTAACGCGGCCACTGTTGCATCGACTTCCGAGTAAAATACGAGCACGCTTTTCCACCGACTGACAGATGTTGCGCGTTGTTTACCGCGATCGAAGGGCTACACGTTTATAGCGTGCGATCCGAGGAACAAGGTTCGCCAGTGATTTCCTGCCTTTGATCGATAACGATGTTACCGGGAATAACTTCGTATCGAGGAGAGGAATATACGACTGGAGCTACGATCGCGATCGAAAAATCGGATTTTCCCGCCGTTTGGTCAGAAAACTTCAAAGGGGATCGTACCGTTTCAGCACGAGTCGATGGCACGGGTTACACGACCATTCAGCTTTGTGGAAAATCAGTACACAGATTTTTTCAAAACCAAGAAACATTGAAAGAATTCCAATTCTGTAATTAATTCATTAATTGCTATCCCCGCATTTTCTTCTTTCTATTTCTTCCGCTAACAATTCGCATGACGACATCTTCGACTACTAATCATTTAATAACGTGTCGAACTTCTTATCAGGGGGGTCAAAGGAACGACCGGTCGTTCAGTTATCAGAGAACCGTCGTGGAAAAGAGCAAACGAAAAGGAACAGGGAAGTTAAGTCGCGAAGTTCGGAACGTGCTTTTCGATTTCGCTAAGTGCATTTGTAAGTTTCGAACTAAGCAACGAGTGTGTCGTCTTTAATTCATTGAGACGACGGGACTCGTAGAATCTCGTCCTCTTTATACAACCTATACCGTGCTGTTTGATCGTGCCTATTCGGCTAATCGGACAAGATTATTCTAACCGTATCAGCGATTCCATTAGCGAAATGATTAATCCATTCGTGATGTAATTCCGAACGGATTGGCCGATTCGATTCCGCGGCAAAAATCGTACAATCGTGACTTGAATACAATTTGATCGGGGTTCAATCGTTAAATATAATCCCGGACGATAATTAGCCGGGTTGATCGTTTCGACGATCGATGACAATTCAAAAATAACATTCTTCGCCATCGTTTTTCATCCAAACGGTACGTTCGATGTTTATTACGCGCGGCAATCCCAGTATTTTCCATTCGCGGACTCGATATTATTAAACCGTTCGAAAAATATAATATCCAGTACAATGGACCATTGTCCTGGTACCAGGATACCGGACAAATATTATTTCGTAAAAGTACGAACAAGTCGCGTAATTCATTCAAGAAACAGGAGACGGCTAATTATCGATCGGGCATGTTTTATTAATTCCATTTAACCACGATCGCAGGTTTTGTAAATGAGGTCAGAACGGCTGGGGGGGGGGGGGGGGGGTAACGGGGCGCCGTAGGGGAGTGGAAACGATCACGATATTTACCGCGCTAACGTATACATTTGCGGCGACCAACGGACCCGTCAGTTGTAAAATGCTAAACAAACCGAGGGTGTCCGTTCAAATAACGTGGCCCGACCAACGTTACTAAATAACCGCTCGAACAAGCAGTACAGTCCTGTTTTACCCCTTCCCCTCACCCCCTCCCAAAAGCCGTTCGACTTTTCCCGACGTCTATTTTCCGGATTTCTGAATTAACACCCATCCACACCGAAACTAGTTATTTCTACCGTCCGACGTATGAATTCCACTCCGAACTGTAATTTCCTGTTCCCTTTTGTTACGAATATACCCCCTTACGAGCGTGTTTGCTTTTTCCCCCCGCCGGTAACAAATTACACCGACGGAATATCGTTCAAAAATAGAGAACGAGAGTGGTGCGGGCACACGGCGTCGTTACTTTCCCGGGGATTCCTTTCGACGATTCGGGATGTTATATCGACGGCAAAACTTCAGGCCGAAAAGAAATTATGAATGAGATCCGAAAATAAGTGGCACAGTTCTAAGGAAGATTACTCCCCGAGGAAATGAATCGGCGATCGGAAATGGCGTTTCCCGTATCTCATCCTCGATATTCTGGTGTATATTTATTTTTACATCGTTTAAGTAACGAACGATGTAACTCCTTTGTGCGACAAATGCAACGTCGGTCCCAAAACAAAAATAAAAGTCAAAGTTCTTAAAGCTTCAGCAAACCGATAAATTATATTTACGGTAATATTTTATTAGCTTAACAATTGAATTTGTTATCTTCGTACCTTACCATCAAAATAAGTACCGTTAATTCTTTTAATATTTCATATTACGGATTGCGATCGCATCTGCGTTAATTCGTTATCCGTCCGGCATAAAATTTGAATAAACTCGACGGAAAATATACGAGGGGGCCAGAAATTCAATCGCCTGCGTAGCATTATGGTTGCTAACCATGCTAGACGACATTAATTTTCAGGGAAGAAACGGAAAGATAAGAATTTTCAGATCACGAGCCCGAAACAATCCAAACACGCGATACGTGATTCCATTTTATTTAGAAAGAACCCCATTTCCTCCCCCCCTTGCTATTCACTCTATCGACTGAAAGTTCGGTCGACGAAACTGAAACTTAACGTATCGCAAAGTTGGCGAGCAAATCCGGAAAGGGAAGCGTGAAGTCGCAACTACGTCTTCCTGTAGCTGCATTTGGGATGCAGCCACGACGAACGGGGAGCGACGAGACACTTTGAGGGAAGGCCCAAAGGTGGAAAAAGAGGGAGAGAGGGAAAAAAGAGAGAAGCAAAGGTCGTGGTGCACTCGTGTCTCGCGTCAGGATCCGAGAACGTGACCGGACTTCTGACACGCACGTACTTCCAAAGGAGTTGCCAACGAGCATCCTCTTTGGCTTGCTTTGACACCGTACCCGACGATCCCCGTCGTTTCCCACAGGTATACACCGACAAACTTACCACTCGCGGTTTTTTCGCTCTATCTTGCCAACTTCGCCTCGATTTACCCCTTATCTCCTCGTTTTACCCCTTCTTAGGTGATAGACCAGCTTCAACATCAGTAAATCACTACTATTTCCAACCCTAGAATCCAACCCAACAATCAATTTCTCGATATTCCTTGAAGTAGAATATAATTTGCAACCTCCCTAACACATTGAAAGATGATAAATCATTGTAAATTCATTTATTTTAATTCTTTTGATCAAGTTACTGTAGTTTAATGAGAATAAAATGCTCGATCCACCATCCCTTGTACGAATGCAAAAAGTTTTCCACCCCGCGCCCCAAATTTAAAATTACCCCGATACCATTAAATTCCTCAAAGAAACCAACCTCTTCCAACCCCGTAGCTAACGACCTCGTTATTGATGCGAAATCTTAAATAAAAAAACTCGTCGATAATTCACGTACGGCGCCATGGAATTCGGAAGCTAATAATTTTATGGAAGCTCTCAAACATGGTTCTTGTTTCTTGCGATATTGGAGAAAAGTTTCAAGAATTAACTTCAAAATAATTTCGCGGCAAAAACCGAGCAGTTACCGCTTTCTTTCGTCAACGATCCTTGATTCTCAACTGTTTCAACGAAGTTTTAGCAAGAGGAAAGCGCTTGCGTGTTATCTGTTGGCTCGGTTGGTCCGTGTTACTTCCATGGTTTCGCGAAATCGTGCTGCGGGACTAAATGTATACTTTTCCCCCCTGTTTGTTTGCGCTGACACCGGGCTACGAGAACGAGCATCGCTTCTCGTCCTCGGGGACGATACCTCTGCGAAACTTCTTCGAGAGATTACCCCGAACGAAGAACAAAGAGCGGAGAAACGAGGCACAAGGAACAGAGGACAGGCTGCGTCGTTTAATATTCGATTCTGTCGGATAGAGATCGATCGGCGAATCCTTTCGAGAAACTTTCACGAAAACGCTTCTCTATTTCGAATGTTCGATCTGCGCGTGGGTGTACGTTCGAAAGATTCCAGAAGAAACGAGCTTCCGGATCCTATTGTACGGCCCCTTTGACAAATTTCGTCGTTTGACTAACCCGGTCAATCGCGATCCAAGATTGTATTTTATTTTAAGAATCAACCTTTAGGCAATAATTCGTTGCGTTTGGAAGATTTCGAAAATTATCAATGACACATTATTTTTTTTTTAAACACAGATACGTTTGAAAAACTGCATGCATAAATAAGTTTGAACGTTTAATGGAAGTTGAAGTATGAATCAAAACCGATCCTATATTTATGTTGCTTCTGTGATCGATCGTTTAAGGGTTCAATCCCTACAGGTGATGTTTCAAATCGGTTTTCAAAGCTTCGAAAGCAAAACGAAGATAAATCTAGATTTATTTACGAGCACTCCGAAAGGGTCAACCTCTACAAATGTTTCCTACTTCTGGGTCGAGGAAATTTTGTAATACGTCTGACCTTACTCGCAGAACCTTTCCTGTCGGCCTATCCCGTCGAGGACACATCCCACGGGAGTTAAGGT
This sequence comes from Anthidium xuezhongi, assembly GCA_022405125.1. NCBI lineage: Eukaryota > Metazoa > Arthropoda > Insecta > Hymenoptera > Megachilidae > Anthidium > Anthidium xuezhongi. The sequence continues at coordinate 9,381,879 of CM039637.1, forward strand.
CACGACTGCATCCGAATTCTAATCTGGCTTCGCTGGCAGAAGCTATATCAGGACGATATTTCGTCGCTACGGGACGCCTTCATTGCTCCCGTCTCACGGTTTATTTATGGGATCCGTGTAATATTCAGAACGCGTTATTGAGACGAACGTATCTTACTGTTCGAACGAAATTGCGGTTAGACTTTTGTTTAGCGACGCATCATCCTTTGAAATTTTTGAAAAATATGGTAGACTAAATATAAAATTAAATTGAAAATTATTTTTCACTTTTACTTTCCTATATACACATTTTGTATAACGTGTCACGAATGATCAGGTCACCAAGAGTGCAAAGGGTTAACCAATTGCAACGCTTTCGGGAGGGAAAATGTCTGCCGTTCCACGGACAACGACGGAGAGAAAAAGGCACGTTTCTGTAACAAGTATCGTACCGTTATCCGCAATATCTTTTTACCAACGAGCCGTGGAAGCATCTCGTGATCTCGTCGACGCGGGTCGACGGTAAGACCCGGCGCGAATCCTTTCGGTCTGTGAAACGTAAAACCGTAGCGGCAAATAAATGGCGGTTACGTCAAGTTACACAAAAGATCGAGCCGCAACGAGGAGCGATTTGTCTTCGACCTCAGATTGCAGGTTTTTGCGGCGGTTGTTAATAGCCGGCTGTACAAGCCGCGATAAGAATCGCTACCATTTATCTGAGCCGTGCTCGCAAATTTTTAACGACACCGGCTGGCCCCTTTTCTATCGTTCGATCATTCGCGTTGCCACGATTCCAAAACTTACTAACAAACCTAACGTCCTTTCGAATAAAAAATTTCATTCTAACCATCCGCTATCTGTGGTCACGATTTTTTATATATCTTGTCTTTTCTCTCTTTTCGTTTTACGAAAGAGTAATGCCTTGCAGAGAATAGTTTGATTATTTCTTACATAACTACTAAAATTTCACACGACCCAATACGGTCATTGAGTAAAATTATCATATTCGAAAGCTCGAGTAAATTCTTTTGTCGGACCCTCGTCTACAATCATTTCATCCCCTCGCGCGAAAGGTCGTCACCGTAAAGATTCCCGTTGTCGATTTTCCGCGAGATCGTTCCCGGCCGTTTGACATATCCGTTTTCTCACAATAAAACTCCGGCAGGACCGACGAGGATCGCGACGACGTATCGTCGTCACCGAGAAAAAACTTCCCCTCGTGGAAAAACTTCTCTCCCCGGTTCCGTTATATAGGAGGCCGACAAGTGACAGCGGAAGAAGGATTTCCATGGCCGCGTATCGTGTAAGGCATCGTCGTTTTAATACAACTTTCGATTGGCACCCTCTCGACCGGACCTTCGACGAATCCGATACCCCCAGAGCCGGGGGTAGTAAATCAGTCGAGTGCAGCTCAGGGGTTGGTCGGCCAGGACAACACGTACCTGCCATCTATATTCGTACCCGCTCGCTTCCTAACCCTCTCCTTCAACCCTTATACCCTCCTCCTCCGCCTCTTTCTTCTTCTCAACCATCCTTCTGCCTTCCCTTCGCTCACTCTCCCCCTGGGTGCCTCGTGTCGTTTCGACGCCACAACCACCAACGTGAAACCGGCACGAAGACTCCTCGTAACCTTCTGGAAAGGCACGATACACCTTGTCGGGGGCCTTCGAGATTTATATCCGGACGAAATCGAGTTTGATGCTGATCGTACCCTAAAGTGCTGGATACACGGACTCACGCGACAACTCGCGCCGATATATCTTGTCCTTTGCCGATGACACGCCTTTTCTACACGACAGGGATTATCAGACAAGAGAAATAATATGATATCGCTTAATCCAGCGAGTCTGATGAAAAAACCAAAGCTCCCCGGCGAAAGCAACCTCTGAGCTCCAGAATTTAGAGCTCTCGAAAGCGGTATATTATTTGTTGGTGTTCTAACTCGCAGGACACTTTGTCGAGTTAACTCGTCACGAGCGTTCACCGTTTTACGTGAAATTGCAACGAGAAACAACTTTTATCCGGCTTTCACAACCGATGCCCTGAAACTTCGCGCGCCCGGCTCCGTTCGATAATACGAGCGGCTTCTGCAAATACCGTGAATAATAAATCGCACGTGTTCCCGTGTAATTATTAAGCCGGAAAGTATCGCGTTAGAGAAACTATTATGTACACGCCGGGTACGCGGCCAGAACGAATATCGATCGTGTATCGTGTTCTCGTTACTCGAACGTAAATAAATCAGATTGTCGACTTGGCCGAAAAGGGGGTGGACCAGAAAGAGAGGACGCGTCGAGTGGCGAGGGAGAAAGTGGAAAACAGCGGGAGAGAAAAGGGTTTGGATGGAAACGAGTTTGCCGTACGTGCGAGTGTGCGCGTTTCTCGATTTCTCGCGCGCCGTACGCTCGCCGACGTCGGCGAATAAGTTGAACGCTTGTTTACACGTGACTCGATTAAACACCCGGGAAAATCCGTGTCTTAGGAAAGCTGCCAATTTGCCGGTGCCCCGTGGCACCGGATTATCGCATTTTCAGCCGCCCCTCGTTCGACCCTGCAGCGTTCCAAAACTAGTCAGCCCCTTCTAAGTAATACATAATTAATTGCTATCGTTTTAACAGAAGCGCCGACGAATAAAGGTAATTCCGCCCGCGAACGGGTTTACCGTTTTCTAATGACCGTCGCATGCGACAACCTGCTTCGATTAATATTGATAACTTCAATTAGCGGCGACGATTCGAGCGCGTTAAAATCAAACGACGAGCGGAACGCGCTCGATGCCTTTCGAGCCGGTACGCCTCTGCTCAAGAACGCATCGACACTCGAGACAGCACGGCCTGATGAACGGATCGAAGTCGTTCTTAATTAAAGGCACTAAACTCTATTAATTAATTAATTAATTGTACGTAGCTGTTTTCGGTCCAACAAACACCGTAGCAGTTTTGCCGCGCTCGATCCTTCGTCTGCGACCATTTCATTTCGCTGCCAACGGAATTGCCGTTCACGTCAATTACCGACGATACGTTCGTTTCGCGTTTTGAAAATTCGTTCCTTCTGCTTCTCAAAACAAATTACAAATTTATTTAAAAATTGACGCTAGTGGACACCCTCTCTACTAAACCCCCCAAAAATCTGCTAAGCACAAAATTTTGCCTACATTTTTAAATTTTCATTCCAGGCCCTAATTTAAAGTTAAATTTCACCCAACCCCGAATGTGCAGCCCCCATTTCCCGAATGATTACCGACTAAAATGTAATACGCAGGGTTATAACGTCCCTTTGATTACCAGTCACCGTGAAACGAGTAAATCGTCAAAATGTATAACTGCGACATTTCAATCTCGCTCATGTATAAACAAGGATCGTCGTTATTGTATCAGTCGGGTGGAACCCGATCTCTCAGAGCGATCAATTCGCGGTGGAAAATAAAAGGGAACGGTATCGAGGGAAAATTACCGAACGTACAAAAGAAGAACGGTATCAGGCGAAAGAAACAGAAGGTAGAGAGAGAAAAAAAAAGACTAATCGGAAAGGGAAGCACAGAGAAGGAGAGGAGGAGGGGGGGTTGAGGAGAGCGATCCTGGGGAGAAGTCTTTCGGCGGCTGCTGGAATCAGAAATCGATTGTTCGCCAATAACAATTCGGTGCACTCAGCCGTGGAGGAGAAGCCACACCGGGGCGAACGGTGCCTTCGTGTCGGCGCAATATCTGTGAGTGCATTTTTCCGAATATCGAGGCAGACCGCACGCGACTGGATAGGAACCGGCCGCGCATACATGCAACCACGGCAATAACAGGCAGCGATTTTTCGAATGTGCCGGCCAGAAAAGCAAACCGACCAACTAGCCGGCCAACTTGTCCCGCTAAACTAAACGGGATGCGGCCCGGCTCGGCCATTATGCGCCTGCTACAATACGCACGGTATTATGTGCATCGTTCGGCTCGTGAAAACTACACGCTTTCTATCTTTCCTGACGTTGCAGTTACCGTTAGAATCCTGAATCCTCCCTCCCCTTCCTAAAAGTGGGTTAAAACGTTTCGACGATTTGTGCGAATTGGCGTAAACATTTTGTCGGGGCGAATACCGTTTCAGTAGTTTTTAACAAAATTTGTTAAAACATCGTATACAAAGACAGCGGATACGTGGAATATTTCAAAATCTTCTATAAAATGTCTGGCATCGAGGAGGTCGAGGTTTAGGAGGCCCTACAACCTATAAAAATCAGTTTCCCTGAGGAATCCAACACGTCGAGAGCTCGGGGCGATCGTATTTCAGGGTAGCATGTACCACGCGTCGAAAAGTTGTAACACGAAGTGCGAAATATCACGTAACCATGTCGGTACTTACTTCGGTGATACAAAAGGTTCGTTGCATCGTAAAAGGCGCGTGTCTTACGATTTTCGCCTGAGCCCGGTCCGCGGGAATGGCACCGGTTTTACACTCGTACGAATCGCCTTTAAAGAGGCAATACAACGGTAAGTATCATGGGTAACGACTCGTACTTCAAATGCGACAACACGCGAAGATTTTCGAGAAGATAATAATTTGCGCGCGCGACAACGAACGGGATTCGGCGCATTTGTTCGAAAGCCTTTAAGAAATGAAACGTTCGGATCGTTGCGCATTGTGCTTCGAGGCGGTTGCTTCCGTCGATCGGTTTTTATCGAAGGACACCGGGGGAGACGGAAGAAAATCGCGAAAGAAAAAGCTGACTCATTCGGGATTTTTCGAAAAGAAAGACGACGTTTCCTCCGGAGAGCGTGAAATTTTCAACGAGTCATAAGGTAAATGGAATTGAATGCAGCTTGACCGAGACGATAACACTCAGTTAAATGAGATATATTCTGTTGTTCGCTTCGCGAATATCGAGGACGTATGAAGACGAAAGCTTCACAAATCATTTTTTAATATAACACAAAATTAGATAAAATTGAAACTCGAAATATTATTGCAACTGTAATTGCAATTAAACTTAAAATTAAGAGTGCGTCACGAGTGTGACTCGATATCGCAAGCAAGGGGTTAATCAATAATCTCACATTTTCGTTGATTCTATTCGGCCGTTATCTCTCAAGATATGCCCGGGCAACTAAAAATATGAGCAATTTACTCGGAGCAATCCAGGTGTTCGCGCGCATCGTTACACCGTTTTACGTCCGCGCGTAAACGTCGCGGAACGCGTTTCTCGAGCGTTAACGCAGCCCTGTTCTCCGCGGAATGAAGACATTCTCGCGTTTACGAGGGAAAAAACACCCCCCCGTTGTGCAACAGCGTGTGGCCGCCGAAAGGATTGACCGAAAGGAAAAAAGAAGGCGGCGAGGACGTATTTCGAAAAGCGGAAGGCGAGGAAACGTAACAAGGCGGAAGAAAGGGCAACAGCGTCGAGCAAGAAGGGCGGCGACCGGGCGGAGAGGGATGGCAACGGGGAGAAACAGCTCGAGTGTCGAGAACGAGAATAACTAAGGTTGATGGTGGAAAGTGGGTGGCGGGTTGCACAATGTTGGGGGCCGAGAGACGCGTAAACTTAATTGACAAGCACAGGTGGCGCTTAAACCTGACTACCTTTCGCTGCTACTTAACTACTTGCTGTCGAGCTGCTATCCCCCCCTCTCTCTCTCTCTCTCTCCCCCTCTTCAGGTTTGAGATCGAACCAACGTGTTTCCTGTTCGTTGGATCTCTCGGTGGAATTGCAGTCAGCAACCACCGACGGAACGAAGTTTCCAGTTTCGCTTGACGAACGAAGAAATGAACGAGCGAACGAAGAAACGATCGGCGCGGAGAGAATCGGACGAGTACGCGCGAAATTGGAATCGCGAATCGAGCGGAACGAGCGAGAGAAAGAGCGAAAGAGAAAGGAGAGAGAGAGAATGGTGGTTCGGTTCGACCATCGGTGTACCCCAGCTTTCGCGCGATATGTTTCCCTCTTTGCGGTTTCATCCACGCTCGCTCGCACCCTCCTATCGTTCGAGTATCGTATCGTGACTCGTCCCGCGCTCTCAACCCCTTTCTCGCCCCCCTTCCCATCGCCTGAAATTACTCGAGTCCATCGAGCAAGCTTCATCCATGCTTAACGAATGGAATTAATCATGGGGTCGGCAAGGCTTGGATTTCTTTTCAGCCCCGTTTCAAATTGCCGAATGATTTATGCGACAACATCGAGCACCGCTCTCCCCTTATCCCCCCTTCGTCGTGTGTGTATAGAATTTCCAGGTGGAATTCTTCGCGCGGCCCGTAGCCCCGCAACCCCTCCACGCAGGACTTTGCATGTGCATATTTAATCGCTTCGGTTCACGGCAGGTGAAAGAGGGCCAACCGGGGCTTGCATCGCAACCCCCACAGCTCGGTCCGGCCGTGTAAAAAATTAACGACCCGTCTTCCGGGGTCAAGCACGGCCGTCGATCGACTAGGCCGCTTTACGGACGACCGAAGCGGATGCGACTTAGAAGAAGCACGCTCGTTGTACGTTCTTGCCGCTTGTTCGAACCTCCTACTCGACGATCGTGTTTTCAGTTCGAGAGGAATTTCAATCCCCCTCCTCGTGTATGCACTTACTAAGTTGATAAGTACATTTATCAACGTTATGCGACGTGTTCATAAACATTCGTCTTGTATATTTCCTTCTTAACTTTTCTTATCGTATTTTAGACAATTTAATACGTTCACTACCATGGTGGTTACTGGTGGTATTTAATTTTATATAATTAAATAATTAATAAAAGAGAAGATAAAATAAAACGTGGATTCATTCCTGCATAATTTATTCATCGATAACAGAGCATGTTTCAATTTCTCAGTAATTTATAATCGGCTTGATGATCAGATTACGTCGTATCGAAAGGGAAACTCGGGTCGACGATCTTGGGGGAGCATTTGACGAGTATCAGAACGCGGAGGGCCTCAGGTAACACCGGATGGAGGGCAGAGACACTTCGATGAAAGCCAACGTCGAGATATCGACGATCATTTCGATTGTCAGGCAGCGACGTTAATCGAATTTGTGGTTCGCGCTAAATGAAATTAACGATTCGCCCGTTCCTACCTAACCGCGATACGTACCGGCAGATGTTCCCTGTCGTTCCTCCTTTCGCCCTCCCCCACGTCGCCCGCCCCTTCTGTTACTTCCTGTATCCCCGGTTGTACACGCGTTAACGATACATTTTGCGAAATCGCGTCTAGCTGCGAATCGTCGAAAATTTCGCGCAAATCCGGCTGACGAATTTTCAAAACGGCACACGATCCTCCGCAGTACGTAATGCTTGAATAATTTACGAGCCGACAAAACGTTCCGAATTTTCAAGCTGTTTCAACGGAAAACAGATGAGCGTACAGAGATGAATAATCAATAACGCTTTCCTCGTAACTTTATCATTCGAAAATATAACAATTCAAAATTAAAGATTCCCAGAATAAAATCCTCCGAGCTGAAATAATGGTAACACAACGGACACCGGGTTTTAGCGGGCGGAAACGATCGTCAAAAACAAATTACGGGGTTCCGGGTATTTATTTTATAGCTAGCGTTTTCCCGCGAATCTAAAACCATGCGACTCTCGAAAGAATCGTCGTTTCGCGAGAAATCCAAAATCGATTTTCGCGTGAATATCGCGGCCGTGTTCAAAGTTACATAGTTCGCGAGGTTTCGCGAGTGGAAAAGGTGGCCGTGAGTCGTAATGGGCCGGCTACGTTAACGACGCATCCGTGCGCATAGCCGGGCGATGAATTCAGTTTACGACGCCTATTTTCCAAGCTTCAGCTCGGCCGGATACTTTATTATTGTCGCTGCATCGCGGAACGTGCACGCAGCCGGTTACGATCTATCGAGTTTTTCGCGACAATTGCTCGCCCCCGAGAAGAAGAAGAAGAATCGACCAGGTCCCACGGTTGATGGAACTTCCGCGGACGGGTGCTTCCTGTCTGACGTACGATCGAATAAAATATGGAAAGGAAAGAAAACGGGGAAAAGAACCGCGGGATCCTCCGTGGAATCGTAAATTAAACCATCGGGACCGCCTAATTTCGCGTGGGGGTTGTACGAGGGGTGAAGGGACTCTTCAAGATTCTTGGAGAACGAAGAGAAATATTCGCGAACTTATTTCTCAGCGGGCATTATTTCTCGTTGTTAGGTACACGTTTCTTCTCCCCGACGAGCCGGCCAAGGGGGGAGAAAAACGCATTCCTTGGCTAAAGTCATTTTTAATTTCACCCTCCCCTCTACCCTTCGCCAACGACACAACGGGTCGAGTCGTTAGCAAAGTAGTAAAAAGAAAATGTTGCGCTCGTTAAAAAATACTTCCTCCGAGTGTACCGTGCACGGCTGGTTGACACGGGTTCGCAGCTATTGCATGCTCGCTACGCACACGTTACAACCATTAATAAATCACTTTGAAGCGTTTGTCGTCGACTAACGCTCGTCCCGGCTCCAATGAACGCAAAGAGGCTGCTAAGCGTTGCTGACTTTTCCCGCTCGAACCGATTGCCAGCTCGCGAACCGGCCTTTTATCGATACCTCCTATTATTTCCCCCCTTTCCATCGAGACACGGAACCTTACATCGATAAGAAAACGAAAGGAACCGAGTGTCATCAATTTTAAAGATCCTTCGATTTTGAATCTCTAAGTTTTATAAATTGAACCGATAGTCTAAGATAGGAAGCTGAGGATCCATCCAAGTTTCATTTTTATCTTTCTAAATTAAAAATAAATTGTTTTAGATAGCCAAAATTTGAAAATTTATCAGATTTTAGTTATCGCAAAGTCAGAAACACAGAGGATGAAACATCATCTATTTACCCCTTTGCCTTTTGTTGAGAATTAAATAATACATTTATCATTAAATCAGGTATATCACATGTAATAACGGTATATTTCACGACAAAATTTACTTTATAACAATTCCAGCGTAAATGCGCGCAATTTCATCAACTCATTACGCGATACCATTAATTTTCTGTGACGAATATTACACGCATTTACATTCAATTCTTAATTCGATTTTCCACTATATTCTTCTTGCGCAAAATCGATGTTCGTTCATTTATATCGTCGCTTTGACACGCGCAGCGTTCCAATAAACCCAAATAAACAAATATACGAATAAATCCAGCGAAAGGGAGATACAGCCGAGTTTGAAATTATTCAATCGGTTTCTACACGCTAAATTCTCGTCGTCTCTATTACATTCAAAAATCGGGTTACGATTTTTATAGGCAAAGGCTATATTTGACTTAGAATAATTAACTTATTCGTTCGTTAACAAAATACTGCAAAATTAATTCAAAACACACGTTTTTACGGATTCCTCGTAATGGCTGAGAAATTAGAACGTGTACAGCAATTTTGGAGAAAGATTTGTCCCCATAAAAGGGGTGAAAGATGGAGGAGAACAATTTTTAAGAAGATTATAGACAATTCACTGCTCGAACTTCAAAGGACCGGATTCCGATTCTCAATTTGCTTCGTAAAGCGAGAAGACTGACTCATTCTACTTGCCAGACCTGGCGGTCCAAACTTAGGTTGTACCACTTATTTCTCGACTCCGAAGAATCCCATTCTAAAGCGTCTTCCTTGCGCGACTAAACCGCACAAGATACGGTCTTAAGAAGATGTTAATTTTTCATAGATATATTCGCATAAACGCCGCGTTTATGTTTCGATATCCCTTCAAAGCATCCAGCGGAAGGATCGCGAACGCGAATGGCTTATGACGACGTTATTCGAGGTGATAAAAGGATCAATAAGAAGAAAACAAAGATATGGGTCGCGAATATATTGCGGCACGGTCGCGGTAATAACGATACAAGTTTATTGCCATGCGGGGAAAGAATGCACGGCCATTATTGTCACCGCATAATTTCCGGTCTTCGAAGTCGAAGCCCCTCTTTCATCGGCCCGATCGTTCGAGAGGAAATATATATTCAAGGAAGAATCATTTTGTCCTGAGATATTTAATTCCTCAAGAACGAAGTCTGTAAAGTTCCTTAAACATACTCGAAGAGAGCTTGCGATAATAAACTGCGAAAATGGAAGGCAGTGACTTTTCTTCCACGTACAATCAAAGTTAGGAATCATTTAAAAATTAGGCCGAGGTTTTGTCGCGTCTTCTTTAGACTCTAAACTTCGCCCGATAGAACTTCTTTCGATTCCCTCAGGCATTCATTAGGCGAACTTCAGTATCACGATGACGAAACGAAAGCGAATGCTCAAAATTAGTCCAGACCTCGAGTCAAAGTATCACGTTAAAAAATAAATCTTCGTAGGTTTGTATTAGCAACGACATCGGCGCCAGGTCAATTTCTCGGACGGGTCTGATCCATTGTAATATTCGAAGCTCCATTTCGCTCGAACGACAGCTATTAAGTGGGCAATTGTACTTTTCTAAAAGGCCTCGACAGTGTCATGACGTCCGATCCGTTCGGTGCCACGTCGATTTCCCTCGGATAATCCGGGGACAGGGGGGGTGGTGTGCGAGGGGTCTAAACGCGGCTGGCAATCATCAATCTCGTCGGAGTTGTACTCCGACTGGCACTAATTCAGTACCCTTGTCCCCCGGTCTCCTTGTCAAGACCGAACTTCGTGTAGCTTTGCCACTTAAGCAACGTTGTACGAAAGGACAGGCCGGCCTTTCGTTCGACCGGGATCCAAATAAATAGACGGCCGTATATCAATGCCCCAGAAATCGCAGCAACTCGATCAACTTGAGTTCGCCTTACATTGTCTCTGCGAGCCGAGCTCGTCCAACTTCCACGCTCACGGATATATGCTGTCCCATTGCACGGAAAAGGGAATAAAATCCCCGATAAAGTGACAGGAAGTACGAATTTAACAAGGTATATTCCTCCTTTTCATTCGATCACTTTGCGAAAGAAATTCAAACTCGGGGAACGGGACGTCCCTTTGTGTGCCGTGCTCGTGTCGTAGAAAACTCTTTAAATTTACAATTTTATTTTTATACTTAGATACTTAGCTCCTTATACAAACTTTTATATCAAATTTGTCAAATTACTATCAAGTGGAACTTTTAGCAGCTGCAACGTGACAGTCAGAGTATTAAGCATCAGAATTTTCGTGATTTAACCGTAATGCGTTAAGAATCGATGCTGTGTCAACAAGGATCGGAAGTCGTATATATCCGGGATAAAGAGAAAAAAAGCTTCGGAGCCGGGATTCGTGGCACGGAAGCCAGGATTATTATTCTTGAATTACTAGCTGCTCGATATAACCCGAAGGACAGCACACGGTGCGGAGCCGATAATTTTAACGAAGAAGAAGCGGCGGCGGCGGCGGCGACGGACGGAAAGAAGTTTAAGAAGAAGACCCATTCATCCAACGGTCGCGGCGAAAACTGACAAAACAGTTGATACGGGCAGATATAGCGGCCCGTGGAATACGAATGGACGTCGACGGATATACGAGAGAAAGCTCGGGCAGAAGTCTCGAGGTCGAAGGGGCGGGGGTGGGCAGAAAAAAAGAGATATGAGAGGATTGTGAAAAAAAAAATATATATTCGCGATCGTGGAAAGAAAGAAAGAGGAGGGTGGCGAGGGGACGAGAATGGTCGTGGAAAAATGTCATCGAGCGATCCTGATTTACAGCGTAGGGAAATCGGTGCGGTGAAGTTCGTGTCCGCGGCGGAAACTCGGAAATTTTTGCTCGTGAGAATCGGAACTTTCATTGACGTTCGAGCTGGATTCCATGGAAAAAAGTGGACGAACGTGAGAAACGAACATCGACCGAAGAGACCGGCCAAATGAGAATCGTGGACAATTGTTCAACGATTTGTTGCGAAAACGAAACGGGGCCGTGCGTGACTTAAATTATTTTCACCAGGATTGACAAATTACTTCGTTCCACGATGAAAGAACTAAGAGATACTTTAAAAAAGAATTATTACCTTGTCGATTATCGTACCTATACTTCCTCGCAATAAATATCGCCATTTTCACGAGTGATCTAGCTACAGACAGTAACCCGAAACTTAAATGAAAATTGAAAATATCACTTTACAAAATCCTTTGTCAACGTCGTTCTTTAATTTCCACAGAAACGAAAGAAAATCGACCGATGATCCAGCGAATGTTGATAACTTTGTTAATGTTTCAATGATGGGGAGAAACGAAAGGGAGTTACGGTTACATAGTTAATGACCGATTAGCAGAACAAGCTTATACGTTCTCGCTTTAAACCGCGTTACCGTGCTAATGTATCTGGCAAACAATATTTGTCTTTAATTATCATGCTCGTGTTTGCATAGCTGTGTACACAATACGGAACCCTCCTTCTCCACAACGAGCCCCCGATCCGTAACGCGCGCGGAAAGGGTCGAACTTTTATCCGCGTCTTTCGTTGCACGTCCGCAGGGCTGAACCGTTGTTTGTTCCAATTAGCGGTATATGCGTTACATATTTATTTTTCAGCGAGCATCATAAACGTACAGCGTACCCTTTGACTGCGACAGATATACAGACCACACGGTTGATACCGTGTAACACTTTTTTGTCCTTCGGTCGAAAATGAATTTTCGATTTTATTCCAGTACGATTGGCGTCACCGTGACCACAACGTATTGGATAACGCAGGAATACTCGCTCGGTACGCGTGTACCGAATTATACGAAAAGCTACGGTATAATCGAAAAAAATGCGAACCAATATCGATGCAAGCGACAAATTTGTCATTAAAAGTTGGCCCAGGACGCGTTGCAACCAAGGGACCCGGTAACACCACGGAGCCAGCCAATTTTGCCATTGGAATTCTCCAAGCTGACAGGTAACGACCTTCGTCCTGTATGGCGAATAACTATGCAAATTTCTCCATAGGTTAAGCGGCGACTTCTGATGACACCGTATATACTGTTGGTCGAGTTGCAAGAGAACCAGCTCCCATAAAGCTACCCCCCACGGTCAAGATTGACCTTTCAACCTTACTTACGAAATTTGCTTACACCCCAAGCACTTTGTACGACAAGTTATATTTTACTTAAAAAATTGTTGAAATTTCTAACGTTACCCAAGTATCATATAGCCTGTGTTAATAATTTCGTTCTACGACGTTCAATTATACAATTTTCTTCGTAGATTAGAGTTACACCTGGCGAAAATTATAACTGCACTTATAAAATTCATCCACAACGAAAGTTTCGAGTGATAAATTCTTGAACTGTTTAGCTTTGCCCTGAGTATAATTCACGCTTATCTGAAATTGTTTATCAGCCGGGAGTATAACTGGAATTATTTCATCTCGCAACGTTTCTGTCTCTTCCTGCGGCTTTCGGGGTAAATCACGAAAGCAGGAAATTTAGGGCAAAAGAGAGATCGGTCGGGAGACTATCAAGGGACCATTTCAAAAGCTGCTCGGTCAACGCTGTAATTTCAGTGAAATCTCCAATCTGCCGGAGACATCTCTATGTCACGAGTACGTGCAGGGATGGAACTGAAACTGGCCTAGGTATTCGTCGCAGCTAAATTAATCACAGTGCCAGCCAGGTGTATCAGACTCCGCAAAATATCGTTTTCAATCGTAACCGGACCTTTCGTACCCGCTCTACAGGGTGAATCGTTTCGCGTTCAACGGCTGGGAATCGTCGTTCGTTGTTGCGTTTTCGATAACGCAAGGAAACGTCGATCGAAAGAAATGTTTGCTCTCGAACAGAAATATTATTTCTGTAATAATACTGTAATACACGGTTGTTTCGAACGAGCTCCGCGTATTTTCATTGCCGTAATATCGTGGCTGCAACGACGATAGAATCGTGCAAAACTGACGAATACCGTAACAGTTTCCTCCCTTTATTTCATAGACCTTAATCCGTTAAATGTCACAACGAACGCTAGATAAATTATTCCAATGTGTCACCTTCTAATTTAGACTTCCCATTCGATACCTTACAAAATTAATCCGATGTCGGATTGGCAACAGGATTCGCGACCTTTCCACGCATTTTCCTTCGGAGTTGCACGGATTTCAACACAGACGGATCGAATTACCATAATATAGAATCATTCACAAGTATTAATTTCCCTGAATTTCAAAGTGAAAAGTAATTTTTAATCATTGTTTTATAGAAAGTATTCAATTTCACGTCCTTTGCAAACAACGCTATGTTTCGAAAAATCTCAAGAAACACGATCTCGAGGAGAAAGGTCACCGTTTCACCCCTTTTCTTCCCTCGTCTTTACGAATCGAGGAATACCTTCGAGTTCTCCCGTTGGAAGACTCGGCTAATATATATCCCGCATATGATCAATGCACTTCCGTACGTATTGAACGGATACAAACGGCGAACGCCGTCCAAAATGGCAAAGCAAAATCACGATACCGAAACGAGCCCGTATCGTCGTTCAACCACGCGGCTGATAACAACCAATACGCTAAACCTCATTTGATTAAACTCGAACCACCGATTCGCTACCCTGGCCTTAGCACATTGCCGAATTAGAATATGCTGATTTTCCTGATCAAATGCTAAATCTGACTCCCCCGCCGATTTTCGACCAGTAATTCTCTTATTTGTATTTATAGCGCGAGTCCCGAATAGGACGTGTGGATTTTTCAAAACGGACGTGCCGATTGAATTCAATCGCTTTTTGAGAAACAGAGCGGAAACGCGGAATTCAAAAATGTTTTTTGCCCTTTGCGATCGCGTGTCTGTTCTCACAATCAGCCAGCACATTGCTGTCACGTTGAATATTTATTATTCGGAATCAAAACTAGATAGATAGAAATATTACGGGTGGTCCATGATGCTTTTTAGATTTTATTGTAAACGCAAAACTGATAATTAGTTTCTTTAAATTTCTAACAAAGTGGCGTTGATTTTCTTTTGTCGAACATAATTTAGGAACTGGGGAATAACTTCAATTTGGAAGACTGAGGAATCCTGTTTCGTCTTTTATGGGATGTTTCTTTCTAAGAAAGGCAAAGATGAACGAAGAAGAGGAACGAAGAGTTGAAAGTCGGGGATTGAAGGGGTGGAAATAAAATACAGTGAAAATTTCATGGATTCGTAAAAGTCTGGTTGGCAAATGTAAAGTTGACGTTAATCAGATTTATACGAAGACCTTGAAAAATATCGAGATCAAAATACGCAAGGGTGTATGGAAAAAATTCAGGGCAAAGAATGTTCCCGAGATCTCGGCAATGACATGATAAAATAAAACAATTCTGGCTAACAAAATATTCATGCCTCCGGCAAATACGACCGAAAAAGGACTAAGAGTATCTGTTTAGAATAAATACGGATATAAACTTGAAACGTTTCGTTACCGGCCGCGGAACAACGAGCGTCGGGGAACAGAAGAAAAAAATAAAAGAAGAGAATTTTACTTGCAAACCGCGTCCCCGTTGTTCAAAACACCTACGCGCACTGTCTCTGAAACGCCATGATCTCTGGCGGCCGTGCATCAATTACGATCGGATCCGCCATCCATCTCGGCGTGTCAGGCCGCATATTTCCGTGCGTTCGAAACGTTTATGTTAACCGAAAACATGTCGATAGGTCAATCGTTCTAATTTTCGACCCGCCGATGACCTACATACGACGGCCGACCGCAAATCCGTGCTTCGTAAAAATTCCATGAATCAATAGAGAAAATCGTCGTCTCCTCGAATAAACGACCGTGTTTAACCCCCGAACAAGAAAGCCGGGTCACTAACGACCCACGAATATTATTCCGCCGATATTTCGATCGTTAATGAACAGATATTTTCGTATATCGAATAAAAGAGCAATCTTAATCTGTTTAAAAAAATAATTTTGTTACCTCCTTCGCATCGAAGAAGATAAGAATGTTTAAAAATAAAATTGCAAAGACTTACCGTATGCGGGGACCAATGATGCGGCCAGGTCTTCGTCTCGTGACTGCTCCCAACGGTCGGTTGACTCGCCAAGAAGACGACTCGTCTGTCGGTGCTTCCGGTCCCGGTGCCGATCGTAGTGAGGAGGGCCGCCCTGGCCCTCGAGCCACCGATACTTAGCGTCGGCGACGTGTCCATGTCGGCCTGGAAGCAAAACGGAACGTGGGTAAAATTGATCGTCGGTCCGTGGGTGTTTGAACGTGAGCCTGTCCCTCCGCCCCTCGGCTCTTCCAGGCACGGAAGAAAAATTGATATTTTCATGGAAGCGAATGCACGCGCGTCTGCCCGGTGCATAAAAGTTATCCCGTTGAATTTCAATTGCGCCGGATGTTTGACCGCGGTAGCGAAACGGAATTCAAACAAATTCAACCGGTTTAATGAAGCCTGTTACAGGAATGATGAATGCTTCCGAAGGAATCCCGAGCCAAGTACGTATCTTTCAACCGTGGCTCACATGCTTTGCAAGATATCCTTATTCATTCTGCTTCGTTCATGCGAGCGCAATTTCAAGCGGTATTAGGCGAGCTTTCGCGAGAAAAGAAAAGAAAAGAGAAGCACGCAACGGACCATTAACGCAGCGATAATATTTAAACGCGAAATACCGATGACGTTAAGCGTTTGATCGTTCGCGTATAATGATGGCACGCGTTGTCTGTCGACCTTTAAAAAAGACAAAAATGCTCGCTAAAAACGGAAATCGTCCTGAAAGGGTGCTCTTTCGAGGCACATGAACGGGAACGCGATTCGGGAACGCGAGCGTCCCTGCAAAGAGTTCCGGCGAACGTAATCGAGCTCGTTAACTCGAGGACGAAAGCTCATCAAGGCGGAGAAACGCGAGGCAGTTTGTCGAGAGAGAGAGAGAGAGAGAGAAGAGGAGAGTGGAGCGCGAAGGACAAACGCGTGGAAGCAGGAGGAAGAAGTGACGAGGAGGTAGTACGTTTTTCAGTGGGATTTACGGGTCGTCGACGGGCATTAAGGAGAATGATGCGCGACCACGACCCGACCAGACACGCGACGCTAGACCCCCGGGTGAAAAAGGGAGAGAGAGCGAAAGGAATCGGGAGGAAGACAACGAAAGGGGAGAAAGGACGTGAAAGCACGAGACGGGGAAGAAAATAAAATGGAAGTGAAACGCGTGTCGGCTGCGCAGAGGGTTACGCTACCGCAAAACTGACACGTACTCCTTAATTAAATCTCGTTGAATCCAGCGGAGCGCGGCCGGGTCGATCACGGTCGATCTGTAATTTACGTAGGACACTGGCCCGGGATGCTCGGATGGCGATAACCTATCTTCGCTGGCAAAGTCGACGTTCCGTTATTCAGATACGGAACATCGCGATCCCTTATCCCTCTGGCCCGCACCACACTTCAACCGGCTAATCCTTGAAGTCGCGTGCACCTAATCATTATAGCCGGAGAGGGGCCCGAGGGGTGACGCTAGGTGTTCCTTAAATCGTTCCAGCTCGACGTTCGCTCCTCCTTCGTGCAATTACGAGTCATTACGGCCGGGACTTCGGCGTGTACCGCGCACACACAGGACTTCCGTTGCACCGTGTCCAGCTATTTGCGGACTATCGAATCGAACGCCGGATGTACGCACGATGACGAAGATAACGACGACTACCCACGGCAGCCGAAGATGCTATCGACCCTGGAATAATCCACGCAAATCGGTTCAGAGACGCGCCGCGAACTTTGCCTTTCGAGCTTGCGTTCCGACAGTCCCTCCTCGCCACGGTTCCCGCGTACCGGAAGCCACCCGCTTCCGTTCGATCGAAAAGTCCAAGTTCAGAACCACGGATTACCACTGTTAACGAAACGACCACCCTGACACGATCTATCAGAAAATTTAATTGAACGATTTTAATTCGATCGATTATTTTTTTTCTATCCCCCACGATTTCTATTTTTTTACATATTTAACGAACGATTCGCTTCGAAAAAAATCATTGGATCGCGATCGAGTCAAGAAATCTGTCTGTGATAAATTTCGTGGCGCGAAGCCGGGACGAACTTTCGTGCCCGCGATCCGTTCATGATTTCACCCGACGAATCCTCCGGGAGTTCGTTGCGCGACCTGGAAACTCGAAAACGATCGGTTCAGCGCGACGGAGCCGGTCACGGCCGGAAGTTGGCAAGCGTCGCGTACGAAATCGCGCACGACACTGAACCGCCAGGACGTCCAGCGTCGGAGGTGAGCCTCTCGCGGATTCGCGGGCTCACGTGTGAAATTCTTGCGCATGCACCAACGCCTTCTCCCTTCCCAATTTCTCCCTCCGACTCGCCCCCCCCCCCCTTCGCCTTTCCTACTCTTCCTTCCCAACGGTCTCTCGTCCTTTTCGTCGCCTCTCTTTTCTTTCCCCGATAAACCCCAGCCGTCCCTCTTGGTCCCGCTATCTCTTATCGCAGACTATCGCTGTTCTTTTCTCCCTGTACCATTGTCCGCCCCTAACCCTCCTTCTTCGCCGTCCTCCTGCCTTTCTCCTGGTCTAGGATAAGCTTTCCAGGATGGCATCATGCGAGCAAGTATCTAGTGTTAGTCCAGCTTGGCACGGAACTTCGACGAGCATTTAGCCGAGTGAATTCGAGTAGATTGACGAAGAAGGCTCGGTAAATATCGAGGGTGAAGAATTTTTCTACGGTGTTAATGATTTTCGACGCGTCGTTTGAAAAAGTAATTTGAATGCCATTATCACATCTCTTAGATAGGAATCTGATGAACACTGGATAATACACAACTATCCACTTTGAAACAAATTATACGTTCACATTAAATCCAGCCATGATACTTGAGAGTTCGAAAAAGAAAAGAGAAGTAACGAACGTTGGTTACTGTAATCTCCATGGTATTTAACGTGTTTTTAAACGACCTCATATCTCAGCCCCGTTTGAACCTCGGTTACTAGCGATTTAGGTCGGTGTTCCTCTTAACTAACGGCGTCTATAATTTAAAACCTAACTTCATTAAATATTCATGCTTAATACTTGTAATAATTAAACGGTCTGGCTCGTCTGGTGTTTCTAAGTAAACGCGGCCGAAAATGAAGATCTTCTCAAGTTTCAAGAGGGCGGTTTTGCGATTCGTTTCGCGAAAATACTGTTCCCAAAATCGTACAAATTATAAAGATGTATAGTAAAAAAAAAAAAAAAATCGATTAAATAAGAAATTTGCAATTTATTTTTATCCCGACAAGCCTCGTCGTCCCGGTTCCATTGCCGGGCGCATCGTAACGAATCTAGTGTCACCTTTAAATAATGTTCGCTAATACCGTCCTGATAAACCAGCTTGTCACTTAAATAAGAAAATTGCAGTCTCAGTGTTGCGACATTTTCCTGCCCCGCTACCGGCGTGACCTTTCCCCCGCAGCCTCTCCCCATAAACTTTCTGGTTTCACTGTTCACGCGCTCCACGCTGCCGACCATACCCGCTACCCACCCTCGCCATTATCATCCACATTTTACTTTCTAGACTCTTGTATCCCGCGCAAGACGAGCATCGTATCTTCGAGCCGCTTTAATAAATTCCTCCGCGATATCGTTAATCCTAGCTCACATTCTATTAACCGGGAGCGCCGGTCGTGTTGTTTCTGAAAATATCTTTAAAAAAAGAAAGAAAAAAACAGAAAAAAGGAGAAAAAAAATAACAGCGATACATTGTTGCCGTACGTCGTTACCGGAATTTGTTGATCCAGATCACGGAGGAAGAATGTAGTGCACGCGCGTGCACGCCACGTCGTTATTCTATCTCGTTATTATTCCGCCTCGACTCTCTCGTGCTTGTTTCGCATCGATCTCGTTCTGTTCGAGCTCGTACGCCCGTTAACGATTTCCCCGCGCCGAGTCGCGGCAAACGCGCGATCCTCTTTTCGAAATGCAGCTCGTACCGTCGTCGCGCAGAGACAGGTAGACACACGCGGTTGTATATACGTGTACCTGTTGAAGACGACCGATTTCGCGTTCTTACGCGACCCGAGCGCGATCGGGAACGTCTCACTCGACGCGATCGATTAAATCACCGAGCAAATGGTACGCGAGTAATCGGGGATCGAGCGGGGAACGAGAAGGCACCGGCAAGCCGATTGCGGCGGTGAACGATCGAACCGATGTTCGAGAGACAATGCCGTTTTCAATATGCCAATCGTTAAACTACCGGGAAGCACGATCGACCTTTCCCTCTGCTTTTTTTTTCACCCCCAACCCATCTATGAACCCTTCCTTTTTATCTCACAGTGTATTCATCTTCTTACGTCCATTTCGCATTTCAGTTTCCCTACCTTCCCTCCCGTTATTCCCGGGCAACAGTCGAAAACGATAGCTTTAAAAGATCGAACAGCGAGGCGGATTGATCGAGCGTTTCACGCCGTCTAAATCTGTCGGGACGAATGTGGAACTGGCACGGTATCTGCACGAAGGAGGAAGTAAATATCGATACGTATCGAAGCCACGGAAACGGAAGCGCTTCGGCCCGATCGTCGACGATGCCCCCCGGGCTGCCGACGATCTCGCATCTCCTCTCTTGCGAAATCGCGAGGATTATCTTTCTTTCTTTTCTCACGCTGATTGCGCGCCACCAGATACGTCCGGCGTTTTTCGATTCGCGATTCATTTTCCCCGCGCGAGCGACTAGATCGTTTCCAAGAAAAGTGGAATCCCGGTCGGACGATTTCCATCGTAGATAGGTAGATTTTTACGTTGGCTCTATCGCGAGGGACGCATCTCGATCTTGCTCTCGAATTCGTACGCCTCTCGTTAACGATCGCATCCGATCTGGAGGCAAGTCCGGGCGACAGCGACCGAAATATCCGCCTGAAACTCCACGACCTAATAACCTTTTGAACGGATCGAAGACGTACCGAAATATCAAGATGCTTGCGTTATCCTTTCGATTTTTTAAGCTTCTGAAATAGAAATCAAAGAGATAACGATCCGTGTGAACACCATTGTTCATTCTCTTTCTTTTCTTCTTTTTTTTAACAGAGAGAAGAGAAAGAGGCGAAGGTAGATCAATTTACCGTACAATTAACAGTCGGATTTATTTCAAGGATTCCAGCGATGGCCGTTGGTAACGAGGCTCTATTAACAGCGGGAAAAAATGAGGTTCGCAGAGGAGAACGAGGGGCCGCAAAAGGTGGACGACGGTGTCTCCCGATGTCTCGTAAAACGCGATTTTATTCGAGGTTGAACAAATTGAAACATAAGCCGCTCGTAAGTCGCTCCCTATCTGCCGGGGCTACGACAGTATTTCTCTCCTCTTTTCTTACGACTCCGCGTCGTTGTGCGCGCCTATTCGTCTCTCCTCGAATTCCCCGGGATCTTTTTATTACGCGCCGCGAACACGACAAGGACAAGGTTGCGGCATTTACACCGCGACCGATCTGTATCGGTACGGGGAGAAGTTCGCGCGAAAACCCCGGACCACCCTCTTAACCATCCGGCTCAATTTATTCCTCGCGAACCGGCTATCCGATTGCAGAAAAATTCATCTCCCCTCGTTCGTGGCGCCGAGGCCGTGTCCTATTGTCTATCGGCCGTTTATTGTCGAGTGTCTTTGCCGCATCCTCAACGATTTTATCGCTCGAAATTGAAATAAAACACGAGACTCGTGCCTCATCAAAAATTCAACCCAGAATTTATTCGGGGACTAAGTAATCGGATACCAAAAAGTTTCGACGACTCACATTTAGCAAATTCAAGTGCAAGCAAAGGATAGTTGTAATATTAATCGAAACAAGCAGAATATAGGTGTTTTCGTTCTGAATAATTGTTATTTAACAAATTTTTTATCAAGAGAGTGTCTCGAAAGTGACTCTTTCGAAAGGACAAACCTTCTGAAGACCAAAGATTCAAGAATCGTGGATAAACAATTCCCTTGTGTTTTCCATCCTCCCCCGTTGCTTTTATTTCCTCGTTGAAGCGTGTCGCACACATTCAACCCGCCCTTTCTTCGTTCGCGCGTTTCTTCGTAACGCCATAACCTGCGCCGCCTTGGCAGTCGAAGCGGAATCGAGACGCGAGCGCAGCGATGAAAAGCAGAAGAGAATTCGCGCGAGCGCAAGGAGCAGAGCGAAGGAAAAGAAATATGAAAGGAAGAAAGGGAGACTCGAAACTGGGGGGTTGGTTGAAGGATAGACAGCATTCTCATTTCGATTCTCCTTCTCGCTCTCGTTCCCGGATTGAAGAGGCCTTTATGACGGGATACCGTTTTATGGCGGAGCTTCGCCGCTATTATGTGTGCATCGGCCGGTCGGCAGGGGGGAGGGAGGGGAGGGGTGGTTTCGAGGCTGCAGAAGGAGTCTCTGCACGGTTTTTCGGTGCTCGAGAAGACGGCGGGTACCGGTCGGAAAGGAGGCTGTCGGAGGGTTGCGCTTTGGACCGCGGCCCCGACCATTGTTAGGATAATGAAGCGAAGGCGAGATTTCTCCCTTTTCAGCGTCGCGCCCGAACGATATCTCGAATGACTGATTGTGAGATTCCTTTGGATCTCGAGGCGGCACGTACGGCGCGCGCGTCGGATCACGTAGCCGGCGACGAAAACGCGCTCGCCGAGCGAAATGATCGTTCGCTCCGCTTCTCTAATTAATATTAAACAGTACTAACGTATGATAACGAAGATCGAATATTAATTGAGAAGAGAGCTTTCCCCGGAATACAACGCGGTAATGCACGGGGGCGTTCAAGCGAATTGCGTATCCATAACCTGTTGATCGTTACAAAATTCGAAAATAATATCCGGATATTGCGGCGGACGATGAATCTCGAGGAATAATCTCCCCCCGCCGGAACATTTGATGTCGATTAAAAGGACGATCCTAAATAATTGGGACGTTGATGGGCAAACAATGTCCGCATTTCGGAAGCGATCGATCGCATCCTGGAATTTGGTAATCGTTCGGTTGTACAACTTGGACATTTTGTATTAAATTTAGTTTTTCTACGAATTTATAACCTTTTATGCGATTCCATTTTGCGAAGGAAAACTAAAATCACCCTTAGGTAGATTCGTAATAACATCATCTATCAACATGCAAAATCAGGGTAGGGACACTTGGAGAGTTCTACCCGTAAGTACAAATATCCCGGTAACTTTGAATCGTATGGAAATTATTGCATAAAACTTCCAACCAGATGCACCTTAACAACGACCACCTAGTAGATCCCTGAAGTAACACCATTCCCGTGTCCCTCGGTGTTCTCTGTATTTACTTGTTGAATTATTGCGGGACCAAATATCGTCGACGCAATCGAGAATTACCCGGGTGCCGTGGCTAAACTGTTGATTGGTGGGCGGAAACTGGGAGGAGAGGTCACAGTTGACCCGAGCGGAGGAAAGAACAACGAGCGAAACATCGGCCGACTTATTACGCGTGTTGTCAAGCCAGAAATTCCACCTATCGCCGGCCGTACACTCTCGCATATTTTAAGCCGGCCATTTTTCAGCATTTACGCTATACGTCTACGTCGAATTTGCATGAATCAACGATTCCAGCCTTGTTCGGAGAAACTTTTGCTGTTTCTGTTAGAGGCCGCCCGAAGAATATCTTGCCTTCCCTTCGTTTCCATCCCCCTATACTTTTTCCCTGTAACAACTGATCGACCGTCTTCATAACCATCCTAACGCTCTTCCCACCGTACAGATCAACTTTTTCAGCTTCTTCTTATTTACCCCCGATATAAATTAGCGACTTCGTGCGAGATACGCTAACCGGTGCACGGTTCGGAGACGATTTATTAAAAGATTTTTCAGTTTTGCGAAAAATAACGCATCGAGCGTTGAGAAACACTGTCCTAATCCTAATGCACGTCGTCTTATTTATGCAGCAGCGCCGTTTCGCACCGCAACGCTGAAGACCTTAACGGCTTTCAATTTCCGTTGGCCATCAATATTATTTAGTTTAGTTTGGACCACCTTCTCGCGTTCTACCCATCCCTTCGGTATGCTTCTCACGCCTCCGCCAAGGAAATTACTTGTCCTCTCCTACCCTCTCACCAATCCAACCAGTACCTAGCCCCTCGACCCCCTCTCGACCCATCGGCTGCGAGGATACTTCCTTTAAAGGCGTTTGTCTCCGAATCTTGCATCTAGACGCGTCTACTCTTACCCCGCCGTCGCATAATCAAACGTTACCAGCCGAACTTGCTATCTCAACGCTTTCGAAGAAGAAATTTGATTCGTGCACGTTGTTTGGTCGATCTTGCGACAGAGAGAACTCGAAGGCAACGAACTTTCTGGTCACTCGATTACACGGTTATTAGCAGCGAGCACACACACGGTCCGATCCGAAAGTTCGTGTTCGATAATTCGTGCAGCGGGTAGTCGGATGGTCGCGGTAGACCCCCGCTCGTTTTCCCGGGCGAAACGAAATTACGGAGAAATTCGAGCAGAAACGAGTACTCGGAAATCGAAGCATTCAGCAGGTAGCCGAGAGCGAGAAACGATCGGCCCGAAAATCGTCCTCTCCGTTCTCGTTTTCGTTTCAGCTTTTAAGCCACGTTTACGTTTTACGTCACGTATAGCCGTTATTTGCCGTGCGATCTGCGTTCACGATTTTGCGTTCGCCCGTTCGTTGATTTAACACACGAAACAGAACCGGCGACGCGGTCCCGGTTGTATACAGGGATTCGCGACACGCGTTCGATCGAAAAAGCGAGCGTGGCGCGACACGCGCGTTCGGTCGATTTTTGTCGTCGATTGAACGGACGTGACGGCCCAGGGAAACGAGGGAAAATTTAATGAAACGCCCAGGCACCAGAGGAACGGACGATTCCCTTTTATGTTTGATCTGGCCAGGATTAGCAGTCGCGAGGAAACAGGTGCACCCTCGGCGATGAGCCAAGCGGTTTCCCAGACGGATTTTTCTACAATCTGCTGTTCACTGGACTGCGCATACAGATGGCCGTGCCCGTTCCTGAGATACTTTCTCAGACCGATACCAGGAAGACAATGGCGTACTTTGTGGTGCCGTGATTAAAACAAGAGGCCGAGCCGAACGGGAGAACGAGAGACGGGAGCAGGTACTCCGCTACTCTTCCCCGGGCTTTACGAGGGATAATGCCGGGAGAAAATGGGGGGAGAGAAAGAAAGACCGGGATAGGGGCAAAAGCGGAGAGTACGCCAGTTACACGACGAACAGAGACGATGGCTGAGGGAGGTAACGAAAGAGAGAACGGGAAAGGGTGATGCACAGAGAGACAGAGTTTGGAGTTCTTTTCATTACCAGCGAGCTCACCTCAACAACAATGCGAACTTCCGTACCGTACACCGCTATTTTAGCCTCTATCTGTGTCTAATACGTACCGTACGTACGTATACATTGTTGCCAGCCGAATCTCTTGTACCTATTTCGAAAAGTTCTCGCCCGATGCGAACAGAGCAACTGATCAGAACGTTGAAAAATATTATTGTTCTTTGTAATCGCGACCAGGTTCGATCCCTTCCTATCGTTTCGTTTGTTTCAATTAATTGATTCGAGTTACGGTTCGAAGATTATTACACGAATAATGATCGTCTACGAAAGTTTATTCACGGTAGAGGTGGTATTTTTAATGAAATTATACGTTGATGAAGTACACTGATTAACGGGGAATTAATTAGTTACGATCGAAACATTGATAAACGAAGAACGAGAACATTAACCTGTAACAGCAACCCCTTTTACTATAACACCGTATCTGTAGATAACATACGAGATACTGGACGACTGAATCATGGATCGGTACGGACACGATAACGCAATGAACAGGCTGAATAATGATCAGCACGTGATTGCGCGCTGTCTATTAACCTGCTTCGTGTCAAATCCATCAAAAGGAACGACCAATGGCCAATACCGTTTATTCATGTCCGCTATAAAATAGATTATTACGAACTGTTACGTTTGCAAGCTACCGTACGTTTCAGATAAATAAACAATTACCAGCGAAAAATCAAAATCCAAGTTTCGTTTAATTAAAACGAAGAGAATTTTTTATATAAAATAAAGATCTAGCAAAAGTAAAAATTGAAAAGTACCAAGTACCATTATTTATTATAATATAAGATCGCAAACTATAAGGATAATAATTAAAATTTCCCATTTTGAAAATTAGAAAGTGCAACGTTTACGTAACTTAAGCACAAATTTGATTCGAACGCATCGTCAATCGAATGAACGAGATAAAGGAAGGAAATGTTTTTTAGAGCGAAAAAGCAGAGGTGCTTGGTCGCCAAACCCCTTGGTCGTTCCCCTCGTGGCGGAAGTTGTCCCGCGAAAGTGGCGAAGAGAGGTTTAAGTCCGACTTACACGATATCTACCCCGCACACTCACCGGGCACTCTATTTCGCGACGCGATACTGTCCCGGCGGTTGAGAGTCTGTATTAAAATTGCCACAAAGGCAAACTGGATCTCGCAACGTCTCCACGAAATGGGCACAAAAAGAGTGCTCGCGCCGCTGCGATTGAATATTACCGCGCGTCCTTCAGAACGAAATAAGAACCTTATAGAAGAGGATTTTTCTATAATTTTTTTAAGGATTATCGATCGTTTCTGAAATAATAAAAACCTGTCTTTATTTCACCGAGCTCGAACTTTCAAAATTTCAACCGAACTTTAAAAGAAAACGTCCGCGACGACTTTATGAACGATCACCGTTTAGCTTTAATCGAACTTCAAAGATAAAATTTCGCACGAAAATGCCAACGGATTGATTTCGCCCCGTTATTCATTACGATATAATACTTTTCGTTCTACAGTAATAAATGAATCGATAGACCGCGCTTGCGATTCCCAGTTACGCGCGTCAAATTAGCTTCAACGCCCCATCCATTAACCGATCTCCGTATTATGTCGTTCATCGATTCGGATTTATCGCAAATCCACCGTGAATTATGCGTTTCGATCGGTTTTTCAATGTCCGTGAACCGGCTGCGCCCGTTTCCCTACCCCGCCCCCTCGAGAGCTACGTCAACTTCCAAATTTCCGGCTGACGGTTCTGTACACTGCAGACTATTTGTGATCTACGAGGAATTGGACCTTTCTGGCCCAAGGCAATGGTCGGTCCAGGACAGCTATTTCCGATGTTGATAAACCGTCCAAGACAGGGCTCTAACTACGTCATTGAATATGAACCTCAAAGAAGGAAACTCCCGGCCGAAAACCAACAACTTAATCAACGCCATCCGCGAAAAAACACAAGTTCCGAGCGGGGTGGTGCGCCGGCCGGTGAAAATTTCCGGAATTCGTTATTCGTCTTTTATGCGCAAGCAAAATGAAAAGGGCGAGAGGGGAGGAAAAAACGAGGAATCGATGTTTCATTTCGCCGGCGCGAAATTAAAACCGAGTGTTTCTCATCTTTCGACGCGCGGTATTAATTCCATGCTGCTCTTCTTTCAGAAGCGACCGTGTTCCGGTCACGTCGTTTTCGCGTCGCGAACAGGAGAGAAAACAGCAAAAAAAAAAGAAAAGGAAGGTACGTATAGAAGAGAAGGAAAGAGAGCGATCGTCAATGGTACGACGTCGACGAACCACTATCGCGGTCGAATCGTCGTAATATTTGACCCACGATCGAACCGTCATCCTCTCTCGCGGCTTCCAGAATCGATTCGAGGCGAGGCACCGACATGCATCTTGCACCTTCGGCCCAGTGACAATCAATTTCGAGCGTACAGAAGCGTTCCCTGGCAGACGGTGCGGTTCAGAGGCTCTCATCGTAACCCGGCCGGTCGCGTCCCGGAAATTGAAACTCAGCGACGTGACATCCGGCAGAACCCTCTCCGTTTCCTCCAGAAATTTCGCATTAACTAACCGAGCAAAAAGTTTCGTGATCTCTCTGTTCCCTTCAGTTCGATTTCTTGCTTTCCCCGTACCTTTGCGCGCTTCTTTTCAGCATCCCGCGCCGAAGGGAACTCGGAATTGTCAAGTAACACGCGGCGGCGTAGCTCGCGACGACATCGAACGCCACGAACGCGACCGGTTTTCCATTAAATTCCTCTTGTCGATTCGTGCTATCTCGCGGCACCGATCCGACCGTTATAATCAATTCGACCTGATTTCGGTTAACTGCCGTCATCCAAAGTTTACCGCGGCGTTCGCCCTCCCACCCCCCCTCGCGAATAAGCCATCCCCTATTTGCGTCAGGCATCAGCCCGCTCGTTTCCCTCGGAACAACATAAGCTACCGCGAAGAGAAACGTTTCGGTCTAGGCCGTAACCCGTTTCCGTAGCGAACGCTCTTCGAGGTAACGGCACGCGCTCGAACGCGCTCGTCCCGCTCGAAAATTCCTGACTGAAGGACACGACGTTCGCGAATGAAATTTCGACGTATTCGAGATCCAAGCTTTCCAGGGTAAAAGTTTGAATTTTGCAAATACATCGAAATAAAAAAAAAAGGAGGAATTAATCCGGTGCCGTATGTTTTTGCGTAACGACCCCACTATATAACGACTGTCCCACGGGAGACGACTTAGCTGAGTCGAAAACGGAACAAGCCAAACAGCGTGTGTGGAACGCGATGAAACGTGTGTTAGAGGCTGATTGCGTTCGGCCGAGATGATTGCTTTTCTCGTGACTATGGCGGTGTGTGCGCGCACAGAGACCAAGAACGCGGCTACGATACGGAAACGTTTGCGCACGTGCACGTTTATCCACGAACGATTACCACGCACCCGTACAGAGAACCGATGTTTCAATATTCCAATAGTTTATTCGTCTGGATCGCTGGAGACCCCCCCGTGCTGGCGCAAAATCACTTCGATTTTAGTTAACGTGCACGGGTACTCGCGTTACCTAACAAGTAACACAAACAACCCTTTACTTCTCTCGTACTCGGAAACGATTTCTTCGATCGGGAAAGGTTTTGTCGCCGAGTCGAAGAAATTGTTTGATCAAACTTTTATTTTATCTTTTAACTCGATCACGTTGGTAACGGTTAACAGAAAACAAATGAACAGAGATTCATTTCTTCTAATTGTATTCAATTTATTTCTAATTGTGTTTAAAATTACTTAAGCTTTAACAACAAAAGGGTAGGGGGTTGAAGTTGAAGTTTGCAAGCAGTTGTATGCTTGGGAAATTTGAAGTCGCGATTCAGACATATCGAGGCGAATATTAATTAGTCCGAATAGAAATAAAATTTTGGAAAGGAATCTCGAGACAGAGGGTTAAGCCGCATCAAATTAATACCACGTCAGCCTGTTTCCGTCTCGGAGCTCGCGACGAGCCATCAAGCTGATTTAAGGAAGCATCCAGCGCCGACGCTTAAATCGTGGCCGCGTTTAGAGCGGGCAAAGCGCGAGAGAATGAATTCGGCGGCGCACGATGAAACAGTGCATATCCCTGAACTACTCGAAATTGATCCTAATCCGTAATCCGGCTTGTTCAGTCTTCTCCGTCTGTTCTCTCCCAAGGTGCTTAGCAGCCGGGACGACGAATCGAGAGAAACGGAGGAAACACCGTCCAGATGGAAACGGGACGAAAGGAAAGCCCCCGCGCGTTTCCAAGCGGAGCCACTTATATTCGGAAGGCCAGCCGGCGCGCGATGTTCCGTGCATTATGCATGATACGACGGTGCTTAATGCTCGTCCAAATTGTAACCGGTCGATTTGAAATTTCACCGGAACCCGAGCGACTCGCGCGCCACCGCCGAAATGCTAATTCCCCGGTGTAGTCTTAATTAGCGCGCGATATTTCATCCTACCCGCCTCGATTTACCTTCTTTCGACGGAGAGAAAGAAAAAAAGAAGAAGAACTTTCCTACAGAACCGTGAACGTCTTCATAAATTGTGGAAAATTGCATTTTACTCTTTTGTCGGTGTTCAAAATTACTGAAACCGAGATACCCGTGTATACCCTTACGACGGATATCGTTTATCGATACTGGTACAAAAAAACAAACATTTTTTTTTTCCAGAGAAGCAGTTCGGTATCTACATTTGACCAACAGCTGAATACCAACCGCGTTCCATTAATCGATGCAACTTTTTTTTTTAAATATTATTTCGATTTATGGTACGAAAATTATCAGTAATTATTCCAACGTAGTTATAGCTTCGTACCGTGTGAAGATTTTTAATTCAATAAATATCCAGATTTATTTATTTCATATCTTTCAACACCCTTCATCCGGATTAATTAACTTACCGGCACGAAATTCATCGAATGACAAAGCTTTAATTGGACCTATTGATTTTTGCTCTACGAACGTGTACAGGACTTAAACACCTTCGCGTTGATACGACTTTGATTACTAGTGTACTTTCTGCGGATTTGGATCGAATTACCGGTACAACAAAATTGATGTTTTAATTAAACGGTATACTACACGAATTAAATAGCGAGTATGAAAGGAACAGTCTGATGCTAAACACGATAATACGTACGTTTCCGTCGAAACGAAAGCTGGCGCCATGCTCCGAATAGAACTCCAACTAATGTATATTGTAACAAACGATAGAATGATTTCAATGCAACGGTTGCTCTAATTGTTCCTCTCAATGTATACGAATCTTGTTACACAACTACCGCGGTGAAACATCATTACGATATTTGCCGGGGGTTTCGAGCACCGCGCTCGCATCGCCAGGGAAAGACAAGCGTATCATTTTACCGGTCCGATCCTGGCCGGTTCCGATCGTAAATTATTATTTTATCCAAAACGTGTACCGGGGAACGATTTCATCGTCGAACGATATATCAACGCCGGTACGGATCGAGATGACCGTAATCCATGTTGCACACAGGGCTTGATCATGCCCCGTACGAAGAATAAAATTTTCAATCTAGATTTGTCGCGCCTCCCGTCTCGTTTTTTATGATACCGGTGCTTGCGGTCGCGCGGAACCCTTTTATCTTCCCGTAGGATCGCCGTTTATCACGAAAACCATATTGGATCGGCCGATCGACGCGCGCCTGCCCGCGCGATAGGACAAGAGGGACAAGGAGGCGGTTGTTCCTGTCAAGGAGGGATAATTAATCGCGCAATTCGCCGGGAAGACGCGTCGGAATTATTCGTCGATTAATCGTGATCGTTAGCGAGGCCGACCGGGGGTAGCCCGTAACGTCGCGCGCGGAAACTTCGACGATCCTCGGAAAATTTCGGCCGGTTTTCATCGGGAGCGAACGGGGATCCTTAATTAATCCAAACTCTCTTCCCTCCGTGCCATGTTTCATACCTCGAATCAGTCGTTCCGCGGGATTATTCGGGAAATTGTTCGATCCGGGAATCGGCCACAGCCAGTTTGGCTGATACGCTTTTCTGACCGATTCGATATAATCTTCTTTGGGGAAAATGCCGTAAAAAATGAAAAAACCTACACCGTTCGTTTAAACTGTCGTTTTTCCTGGGAGACGAGCTAACGTTCTTCAAAGTAGAGAATCCGATGGAGTCGATTTTCAATTATTAACTATTTGGACAAAATTACTGAACCGGCTAAGAAACCGTGTTTGCTTCGCGGTTTGCTTTGATACGATCTTTGTTAGACGGTAACGCCGACGCGACGGTTAGAAACGACCAACAACCGACAGACAGTGGGAGAAACGAACGAATTAATTATTCATGGACGTCCAACGTCCGACACTAAACACGCGCCCCAACGTCACTTTGTAACGCCCTTGCACGAGCTGACCGTGTTGTTTAGCATGACTATAGGAGGAGCCTGTTCGTACATAAGGACCATCGCATTTGTAGGTGTACACACCCTTTGGTACACCGACCGACACGAGCGTAATAGCTATAATTAATGCCCGGCTACGAGAAATCAAAGTGCATTGTTTGTTTTCCCTTCTAATTTTCCCGCCGTTCTTTTATCCCCGTTTTTCTGATATTTCCCTTAAACACGAATGCCTTATCGATCGATACTACTTTTCTTTCAATGTAATTTCCATAATTACCGTACCGTGCCCTTGACTTGGCGAATTAATTGTACAGAATTTCAGATACGTTATTACACGTTGCTGTTATGTGGTAAAAGCTTAAACTCGCTGCTCTTTAAAGTAATTTCAAAATTGTAATTATTATAAGAAGAATAACGACAAAGAAAATTAAGTCTACTTATTATTTAATACCCGACTAATAGCACAGGGTAATTCGTTAATAATGCAATTATCAATAAAACAACTTGCTAAGGGCGCAGGATAATTAAACTAGCTCTCGCGATCGAGTTACGTCCGACCGAATACGATCTGTTTCACTTAGGATTTACGTGCGCCGAGAATACGACGAATTATAACGCAAAGATTTCGATCGTGAAATAAAAGTGAAAAACTAGAGAGATTAAGGGGGGAGAGAGAGTGAGAGAGAGAAAAAAGAGATTTAAAACGTACGCGTGCTAGCAGTAAGTCGGGAAAAATTATATTCAGGGAAAAACTCTTTTGCTCTCATGCAGTGCCTTGAAAAAGCATTTAACGAGCCACCATTACGCAGCAGCCAACTTACGGTACACGGTGTTCGTTCAGTTGTATGCAACAATCTCCGGAAAAGTTGGTAACTGGAAAGGTGGAAAGTTAAGCGATAAACGTTGGTAAGGGTGGGCCACACGAAGAGCGGCGGAGTGGGGGGGGGCAGGGTTAGGTTGAGTTGAAATTCGTTTAGTAATCTCGCGGTATATTCTTCTTAAGTGCTTCGCCACAGAAACGGGGGAACAATGAAATCAATTTTATCGGTTCTGAAAGTCCGATCCTTCGTCTTCTCGTTTCCCGGTAATCGCATACTCGGAGAAGATGTTCGCAATCTCTTTCGAATCTTCAGCTTCCACGATGTTCAAATAATAGAAGACTTCCGCTGTAAATTGCTTGGATCTCTCTTATCTCATCCGTGCAAGCCTATCGATCATCCTCAGTGACCCTTCTCGCTTAGATGTACAAATCGTATTAGCGCTAGATTTATTTCAACAAGAACTTCACGATATCGAGAGATATCGCTTGTCCTACCTTACTGGCTAACAAGTGAACTTTAGTAACTGTAAAGTTCTGATTTTTCTCTCTCCTTCCTCTCTTCTTTTTTTTTCTTCCCTCTCCTCCTCCTCCTCCTCCTTCTCTTACTTAAACTTTACCCGGTTCGCGGAAAAAGTTTGATCAAAGTATCGAATGAATATTTTATTCGAACCGTGTTTAGTTCCTGAAGATGAAACCATCCCTTACAGAACGCCCAACGTTTTCTCGTTTCCATTAATATGTAAGAAGATTGTAAGAAATAGAATGAAATTGTTCCAGCAGAAATTGAATGACCGAAAGTCATCGAAGTTGCTTCGCAAGTAATTTTGCCTCTCTTATATTCGCTCTAATAGAAATTTCGATGGATAGTTATAATTTTTGGGTGTAATCTTCTCGAGTATATTCAGAACAGGTACTTATTAATTAACATGTATTGATTACCATGAAGGTCACAGGCTACTGACACGTCAGATTTTGTACAATCGAATATTTATCAAAGGAAGAGAAAATACAAACCCTGAATAACGTCAAACCGAAAGTTAAAATTAGAAAATTTTATTTAAACTTTAATTAAAGGTCGTATGCTGTTTCGCTGTGACAGTTCGCGTGCGAAATGAATGACGTCTGTCATTGATCAACCACGTCGACTTTAACGAATCGAAACGAATCTATCGAGAGCTTTCTATTGATTCCTGTTCCATACCGGAACAAGAATAGCATACTTATGACTGGCAAAGACATGCTCGGTGTGTGTACATACAAGCATGCGCTCACACGTACCGTCGTGCATTCAATAAGCGAATAAAGTGATCACGTGAATGGTTTCGGTACTCTTGCTATTGTTAGCGATGAAAGAGCTCAATACAGGGATCGCGTATGTACGTGTCTTCTTAATTCTCCGTCGATATCCTCTTCCTGCTTCTCCTGCCGATACGTTCCTTCCTTTCAAATAATCCGTTCTCGAAATTCCTCCAGGACAATTTCTCCCTTTCCCGTTTCCCTCTATGAATCCAATTACCGGGTCATCTTCTGTACAGAATCGGGAACAACTGATTTTTTAACCCCCGACACATGTTGCATTCATTTGACAATTTTAGAACTCAAGAATTTGACGATTAACCCCATATAAACATAGAATTTTTAATATTTTATAAATAGTGGATTTGATGATTGTTTCGTATTTAATGAAAATTTGAGACTGCGTATAATCGAAGTGACTTTTAAACGGAATTGTACGTATGTAGGTGTAGAATCAGGAAACGAAGGATCGGCGCCCGGGTAGAAAGACGAACGGGGCGGCAGCAGGAGGGGGGAAGCGAAAGGAGGTGTTAGAGGATCCTTATCCCTCTTATCCGTGAGCTCGCACTGTTTCTATTCCGAATCCACGAGCAGGGATTACTTAACTGGAGAAATTCATCCAAGCGAAAAGAGAGCGCCCGTCCTTCTTCGACGTCGGGTGTTCGTTCCCCGGGACCGATCGGTCCACGGGAATGAAAGTCCCTGCTACTCGAAAACGTAGGAATCATTATTTCGCGAAGAAACGAGGAATTCATGAGGTGGTTATCGGTCCGTGAAGCAACATTTTCCTCCTCGTCATTATTTTTCTCTTATTTTCTTTTTTTTTCCCCCCTTCCTTTCCTCCCCCTTCGGAATACGATTCGTTTCGGTTGGATTCGACGGTTCGATGCTCGGGATCGGTATCGTTCTCTTGGAAAAATTTCGCGTGCGCAGCATCCGCATTTATTTCGCAGCCGAGGGGTCAGTTCGATTTCCATGAACAATCCTGACGAATTCATGCGCTAGGCCGGGCGTACGAAAATGTTTCGGAATGAAAGAAGAAACGTAGACGGAGCATGTCAAAGAGTTATTGGTAATTGCGCCCGGCCCTTTTCGGACCATTGGCTTTGATAGCTTCATACTTTACAGAATCGAATGGGAGACCGCATTCGTGTCTAGCCCTCTGCCACCCCCGCCACCTCCCTCCCTCTTATATACTGCCCTACTAAAATCTTGGCCCGGACAATAGATAATAGAAGGAATACCATCTCGACCGGTGGAGAGAATAATCGACTGCTACGATATTTAGACGACGAATACCGTAAGCCCCCGTTTCGGTGCCTGCACTTCATAAATCATGAAGAAATGGCCATAGGAACACTTTCTACTGCTACATTATTCATCGCTTAACCGCAGAAATGGACCCTGTCGTGATAACCGTATCGCTAATGAAGGCCCAAGACATTTCAATAATTACCTCTTCTCGTGCCCGAATCTAATCAAGTCTTTCATCGAGGAATGTTACGTTGTTTTAAAAACGAGCTGCGAAATTGATAGAAATGAATGTTTTACTCGAACTCTCTTCGCTGTTACGGTTTTCTATGAATTATTTCACCCTTTCGTCCCGCCTTATTTGATAAGCTTACTCGACCGTTAACCTGGGAACGCTTTATCGATGATTATTTAAACATCGCGGTGTTTCAACGTTAACGCGAAGAACCATCGTGGAAAATGAACGAAATTAACCGGGACGTTAACGAAGCCCTCGAAAACCGCTAACGTTACCGAATTCTTGCCGCGTGAATATTTCATCAAAATTTCTCGACGAATAAGCGCAACGAAATTTTAAACGCACCGACGATGAATCCTACCGGCGCGGGCACACTCGGGATACAATTTTAGCTAACCCGGCAATAAACTTTGCTTAATCCGTTCTTTCTTCCGCGACGTAGGCAAGCGGCGCGTAGGAGAGGGGGAGGGGGAGAGATACTAAATAATTAGTGAACAGTGCAGGTTTCGAGGCGGCAGTTAAGCAGGTCGGTAGGTTACACGGTAGCTAAGCAGAGGGTTGATGGAAGCAGGGTGAGCACTAAGCGCGCAGCTATGTAAGAACAGCCCCTGCCTCTCCCCACTAAGTAGATGCTTGTCAGCGGAAACTTAATTAAATATCCAAAGTGGATGCTGGAATTACTACAATTAGTATGACGGCTCTCCTAGCCCACCCTTATTACCCGGCTAGCCCCGTCCGTCCCATTCACGGGTATTACTACTTAATGTCTAATAAACGTCACACCGGCCGAATGTCGTACGTTATTTTCTTTCCTGCCTCCCTTTCCTCGCCTATCGCCGGCTACGCGAAGGAATTTCGGTATCTCTGCTGGCCGTGGCGCGGCAGGGGGGAGAGGGAAGAGGGTAACGAGTAACGAACTCGACCGATGCAAAAGTTCGCTCATAGTTGTCGACATCGTCCAGCTCGAATTTTTAGGGCCGTCCTCGATGGAAATCGCGCAGGAAACGTTACAAAGTTTTCGAACGTCTTCGAACGAAATTCTAATTAATTATCCCGGTTAACTGGTTGGCTTGTTAAACTTCGAACGATCGAGTCAGCCGAGGAAGGTTAAAAATCGTTCGCCCACCGTTGGTACTCGAGACGATCCCAGGTACCGAACGGTGTTACCAGTCAGATCGGTACTTAACTGAACTGGCACGTAAATACGAGCCCGAAGAAGGACTTTCCTTTCTCGTTCGAAGTGGCCCTCCATCATGCCACCGGTTCGTCGCTGAACGGGGACAGGGAGAGAAAAGTGAGGGAGCCGACGGAGGAGAGCAAATTACAAAGAAGGAATGCAGAAGCCGGACGCCTTTTGTCTCGCCTGAGATTTTTCCCTGCGATTTAATTGCGGGGAAAGAATCGTCGCGGACGAACGACCGAGAGAGATGTCCAGCCCGTTTATTGCAAATCGAACGGGGAATCGTCGTACCGATGAATGGTACTCCAGACACTCGGAACGATCCTCGACAAACGGATGAAATTACAGCCGAACGATCTATAATCGAGTGTCCGTTCGACGACGATGAAACTGAAAAGGAACGTGCTCGAAATTTTCGAACGCCAACAGACGATTCCCTCTTTTCTTGTTCCTTTACCCCGCCACGATTTTATCGTCTTACACTTGCATCTCGTAAATCGCGCGTTCGTCTTACACTGTTGACTATCTTTTCACCCTTTTGAATTTTCGATTATCCTTAACGGTGTCCCGTTTTACACCGGTCGAAATGAACAATGGCGAAAAGACAGGAAGAAAAAGAAAAACAACGGGAAAGGAAGGGATAAAAAGATACCGAGGGAACAGGTAGCGTACTATACAGCGATATCTATTGGTACGGGAGAGGAACGGTTTACAACAGAATATTGTCCCGTCTAAGCCGCTCTCCAATATTTCATCAACTTTCTTATTCCTTCTTTTCCGCAGTCTCTCGCGAGTCCGCGTCGACTTTTTTCCACCATCGACCCGTTCCCGTCCCACCATTTTGTTGTCCTTCTTATAATACAGTCTGTTTGGTCTCAGGGTGACGAGGATGAAAACGAGGCGCGCAAAGCGCTCCTAAGTATTTCATCGAAAATTCAACGTCGACACTTTATTTCGCTAGCTTCCTACTCTACACCCCGCACGATACACGACGTTGATACGATCATTCTCGCCGATGAAAATATATTAACGCTCGGGAAATCTAAAGTCTGCCATAAAACCGCGCCTTTATTTTGCAAAATTGATCGCGTTAACCGCTCGACGGTCACCGAATTTAAACACACCGTCTATATTTTGGCCCGCAGCCTCGCGTCGATTCGCTCGCGGGACAAACGTTTTCCCAGAGAGAAAAAGCAGCGAATGAGCCCGCTTCGTTATCCTTCCCATAACTTTGTCGAGGACGATAAAAATTTTAGTGCGGTTGGTCGAGTTATTGTATGGACAGCGGACGCTCTGCTTGCCGCTCGAACATCGCCAAAGTACAGCGTCGAGGAGGACGAAAGAGAGTGAGAGAAACAAAAAAGAAGAAACAATTTCCCTCGCGTAATTTCGAGCACGAGGTAAATACACGGTCATCTCGTTGCGACGACACAACCCAGATATTCTTAAAACAGTCCATAACGATGTCTTGTTCCTTTCATGCTCGGTGGTTTCCGGTACCACGCGTGTCACGTGTTTGTTCGAGGGAAAGGGAGAGGGAAAAAACTTGCGGATCGATATCAAAGGCCGTTTTTAGAGGGTGTAATGAATTTAAACGGCAGATGAGCCCCCATAGCTTGTTCAGCTTGTACGCTTCCGCATAGCCGAGCTAAGAAATTGCGCTCGTGAAATTATTTCCTTTATAAATCAGCGGCCATACGTTTCGACGTCGTCCCACCTTGGTCCGCATACCACCCTCCGCAACCCCCCCTCTTGTACTCTTTCCTCTCTGAACCGGATGTCTCCATCCGGACTCGAGAAAAATGGTTCGAGTTTATTAACGATACGTTATCGGTTGAAAAATTCCGTGGAGTTTCGCGAAGGGGAATTGCGCCCGGATACCGGGATGGCCGGGACCACGCTGGTAATCCACAAAAGACAAAGAAAAAGACAAGAGGACGGATTACCAGTGCTCCATTGTCGCTGGGAAATCTAGTTTTTTCGTCTTGTTACCGGGGACGAGACAGGTAAAATTGCCGGGTACACCCCATTGCGAATCGCAACTGCCGCCAGGGAAGATGCAAACCTTAGCCGGTGAATTATTCGAAGTAACTCGCTTAAGAAGAAAAACGGATTGTCGTTTTGCCGGTTGTGCTACAACGTTCGGATAACCGTCCTTAACTCCTACGATCACAACTTCTTCCATTTTAAATCGCGTCCAATGCTTCAACCGAAACTACTCCACGACCAACATCTAATCGAGCTACAACATGGAAGTTCAAACGTAATCGACACGACTCCTGCCAGGGAATTTCAGCAGATAAGAAACACGGCACTATCAGCTGCGGAAGTTTACGAGGACCAAAAGGTTCGCCAATCCCGAAATAAGAAGCTTGGATGAAATGAATCGCGATTGTTTGACGCGTCTGGCTAGCTTTCGACGTGATCGCGACGACACGAGTTTCGTGGCTGAAACATCGGAACGGTGAATCTTTCGGAGGAGAGCGGAGAGGGACACGGGGAGACACGAGTGTCCGGTGTAGGGCTTGATTTGGTAGCAGAATAGCAATGGTGGGGATGTAGTAATTTGTCGGCTTGGGAAGGCGGCTGGCTCCAAGCTGATAACAGGGGGTGGTCCATTCTCCTCTGATTCCGCCACCCTGTCTCCTCCGCTCGTCCTCCGGTTCGAACCCTTCCTCTCGCCCTCCCCTCGCCTCTTGTGCCAGAACACCCAGTCTGTTCCACTTGCGAGTATGCCAGCCCATGGATCCGCGTAAGACGTTCGCTAGCTGTGTCTCGGATGTACACGAGTACACGGTGTAATAAGACGACAATATCGAGGCCGAGGAACGAGACACCAGGGGATTTTCCATAATCGAGCCCCGTGACCCGCGCCAACTGCAACTTCGTGATCCTGCCTAGACTTTTCGAGGAACCGTGCCGCGATAAAAAGTCGTTTCCGGATCCTACGATAATGGCGATGGTCGGATGATGCGACGGGCGATTAAGGTCGGTGAAACGTAACTGACGTGTGAAAGTCAATTTACACTGGTACGACACGGACTGTCGTGTATCGACACGAAGCATCCATCATCGGCGCACTGTCGGCCACTGTGGGCTTCCCTAGGGAGAATGACATCATATGGGAAGGTGTGCCCATCGCTGTTTAGAATGCCAGAGAATTACCACGCAATATACACATTTTCTTGTTTGACCGAATTTGCTGAGGAAATTGAACTGTTGTCGAGTACGAGACTTATAATTTTATAGTCCATGATGCCGTTTTTTTTAAGCAAGCATATTGCGCCCAACAGTGCACCAATCCGTCGTGTTGGTTTAAATTAACCCTCAAGAAGCTAACCAAATTGGCGAATCATGAACAGAACGCGAAGACAGCACAGGGAATAATACTGAATAGCTGTGTAAACAGAGGGCAGATAAATCGAAGTTGGCCTCGCAGGAACGAGTTATTTCGATCGAAACAAACGGAGCGTGTAACAAGAGCACCCTTATCTAATTCCGAAGGAATCCACCACTTCGGTGCAGTTGGAATTCTTGAGCTGGCTGATTGGCGAACAAAGTTACCTTTCTAATCTCGTTTCGCCGAGGACCGACTACTGTTCCCGAATTCGTTCTGCCAGACTGTGCATACCGGCACGACCAGACCGCGTGTCTCAATCGGTTTAACATTAGCACGGAGAACTTCTAATTACCGTCCGCGCGGTGAATAACTATTAGTTCGACTCAATTAACAATTGTTCCCGTTCTTTCTTCGTTCGATTAACGATATTCAAAGGAACACCTCAAAACTTATCAAAATTACTACTAATTTTACTTCGAATAAATAACGTTCCAAGTCAAACTCAAAAATGCTTTCTCCACAAAAAATTAACGATCCTTCCATCTTTTCAAACACGCCTAATAATTCTCGCGAAATAATATTTGCGGAGGAAAGTTTCAATCTACCCGACCTTTGCAAGCGATTGTTCCGCTTTATTTACGAAAGCTTTAATCGACTAGTCGAAAGTATCGCGTCAATTAAAAAGAACG
This sequence comes from Anthidium xuezhongi, assembly GCA_022405125.1. Classification (NCBI taxonomy): domain Eukaryota; kingdom Metazoa; phylum Arthropoda; class Insecta; order Hymenoptera; family Megachilidae; genus Anthidium; species Anthidium xuezhongi. The sequence continues at coordinate 9,422,106 of CM039637.1, forward strand.
ATATCCGCTTTGCGGTCGCGTAACGCGGCACAAAGTCCCCCCGGTGCCTTAATTCCGTAATAAAACGGCACGATGGCTGGCTTACTTAAAAAATTTCAAGCAACCGGACAAGAGCCGAGCGGGGTAACGACGGGCCGATGTAAAATTTCATAAAGGGTTCGAAGAGGCAGTTTCAAGAAACTACGGGCCTGTTAACACCGACGAGGTCTACGCGAGCCTGAGAGTTAGTATCTTTAATATGTCTGACGTATGCAGCAGTTAAATTAAAGCTCTCCCGGTGCTCCGAAAGCTCTCACCTTGTTTCAGGTCCGTACGTTAACTCGGAGCCCACGGTAATATCGCGTACCGAAAACCCTCTGCCCCGCTTCTACCTTCTCGTTGTTTTATTCCGTCCAACTACTTCAGCCCGAGCTTTCAACCACAACAAATTTTTTCCACCGCGCTTTTCTCCCTCGATAGCGGTCACACGGTCCCCTCTCTGTTCCGTGATAAATTCTAATTAAAGGGGACGCTTCAGCCATTGTCGACCTACTGCCACCGGTAATTAAAATGACCTCTCCTCGTGTCTTTGTTGATCTTTGTTCGCGAAATCGAAGAACAGAAAGTTCCTTTGTACCCCGGTTACCGTAACTCGTTTGCTTATTCAGTAGCAAAGCCGCGTAAAATGAATGTCATTTCGCGGGTAACACGAGCCCCGTCCTCGTTATCATCGGGTTCGCGAAACTAACTTCCCGATGTCGTCGTTACTTGTCGGAATAACGTGGCCCGTACCGGCCTGATACTCGACGCCTGCTTAGACATTCGCCGCTCCCGGCTTCCTCCTCGTGTCGGTGCCGTTTGGCCCCGTGTTTAAACATTCACGGACAGGCTGAGACCCGCGCTAATACGCGCGCTTACGCGCGTACAACCCTTAAGCTGCGTTCCCACGGAACTTCGAGGTTTATCGAGACACGCCTCGCCCAGCGACGATCGACGGCGATATCGAGCCCCGTGTACGAAACGAGCGATTGTTACCCGCGGTAATTAATTAAGCTACCGGTAATATTGACACGGACCGTCGGCTATTAGTTTGCTCATCATTTAATTATTCCGAACCCCCGTTACGCGATGGTTAATTAATTATACACCGGGAGAAATAATTCAAGGATGCAGGTTGGCCATCGTGCGAGCGGACAAAGACGAAGCTGCCCCGGTCGAAAAGGGACACGGGAACGTCGAAGGGGATGAACGGTCGTGGAATTTCGCGCACGCTAATGGCCTCCTTGCGGTCAGCCGCGCGGGCACCGTTGTGAACACGGCATTAGAACGCGAGCCTCGTATCGAAATCTAGCCCACAGATAAGGCACACTGACACACGCTCAGGCACCCGATACACCGGCATAACGCATTCTACTGACTGCCAGGGCGCCTCCTGCGGGTACAGAGAGCTTTTTAGCGAACTGTCAAACTCCGCCGAACCACGAATTACTCATTCCAGCACGTATTCCAATGTAGTCCCGCAGTGCGCACACCGATGTGGATCAAAGACTCCAGGATATGTATATACAATATATGTGTATATACTTATACATGTCTATATACATATGTGTTTGTATGTATGTATATACATATGTACCGCGAACGAGAATTTGGAAATATCGATCTTGGTCAGCGACACGTTTGAGAATTGCCGAACCACGTGAATGAACGAGTGAATGGCGAAGATTGATTGACCGATAGATGAGACCGGGTTTAGAATACCGATCGCCAAGCCAATTCGCGACCCGTTCCCTTACGGAATATGTTTCGTCGATCCACCATAATGGAACTTACGTCTGACAAAGGATTAACCCTCGAACGAAAATCGGGTCAATTTGGCCTAAACTTCACTTACAACCCCTTTGCAATCTGTTATGAAACGCGCCTTTTGTAACGAAACTTCTTCATACCCTTTTAATACCTTCATGGATCGTCGAAAGTTCGATACATGTTTGGCAAAAAGATTTATCTTATATTAAAAACGAACTATATATGGAATCAATATGGTACCGTATCGTATCTTCATTAATAACGTGACTAAAAACCGGAGTATCAGTTTTGAATATTTCGGAAAATAATTCCTCAAATATGAAACGATAACTTTAAATAAACATAAAAGGAGAAAATTCTAAGCTTAGAAATGGTACAGGTATAAAATATCTTAAAGACTTGGAAAACTGATAAGACAAAATGAGACTTTGGATATATTACTGGCTAATAGAATTATTAAGAGAGTTACAAGCGTTCAAGTAAATCTGACACGAACCCTCTTTAATCTGTGCCTGTTTTCGTCTCATTTTCCCTGTCGCTGAACGCGAGAGAGCGTCGCCAACTCGACCGGAAACGATGCCAGCTGAGACGCCGGAAGCAAGATCGTAACGCTATCATCCTTGCTTCCAAGCGATCCGCCATTTAACTGCCGGCTGACCGACGAACCGTAACGTTACCGAAATTTCCACGTCGTTTGCGAGTATTTATACTTGTCACGCATCGTCGTTGTCGTGTACGTAAAAGTAAGTAAGTAAATGCTTACCATGGGAGCCGTGTGTCGTCTGAACGAAGATGAGCACCGCTCCAAAATGTTGCTGCTCCACGGTGAACTCCGAAACTATCAGGAACACGAGTGTGACGTTTCCATTTTCGCTAGAACACTCTCACGTACGCGTCATACGGGTTATTTTCGAACAACTCCACACGCACGAGATACTTTAACGAATCGTAATTACGTAATCGATATTCAAATTTTATATCGCGAGCAAATTTTAACGGAATAAGTATTAAGAGCAAAGTATCGGCCATTAAAAAATGGAAGGAGAATGTCCGGACGACATTCTCGCTAATTTTTCACATTTAATGAGAAATTGATGCTATCCGCGCATGAAATACTAACGGGATTACGAAGAGCAATTTGAACAACGTTATTAGACACTTTTCACCATTATTTCACTGCAATAAACAATTTTGATTCAGGATTTACGCGCCACAAATTCACTCTGTTACCGACACGAACGACGTCCCGAAAACGACTGCAGTAGCGACGCTTCGCGGTCAGCGACAGAGGCGCAGTGAATCTGCGCACTTCCCGCGAATCTGTTTTGAATTCAAATAGGTTATATTGATTTCGAAGGAATAATCGAAATAAAGTATTAGAAATATTAATAAAACAGCACTAAATAAATCACAATATATAATATAATATAATTTATATTATATATTATAATTTATATAATATAATTTACTAGATTCAATAAATTCATAAAATGTAACTTCTATTGAATCTGTTACATTTTAGAAGTAACAACCGCAGTTACATGGAACCAGTTATTGACAAAAAATTAGTTTTGGTCGACGTTGGTATTTCAGATTGCCAGAAACGAATTGCACAAGAATAATCGATACATCTTACATCTTGTTTACGATGTAACTACAGTTGTTACAGTAATTACTCTTTCAAGCAAGAAACCTATTATTACAGTAAACGATATCGCAGCACGATCGCGTTTGCTGATAAAATAGAAAATTCGACGAGTGTACCTTCAAACGGTACTGCCATCTTTACCAGCACCCTTTCGAGCAACCCCTAACACAGAGATCGTATTCACCCCGTACGCATGTCCTGAACTCGGTCAAAATTCGTTTGATCGATAGTCGAAATTACGTGGAAAAGCACAACTCAGTAGATGTCACGATGTAGACTGCATACCTTTAGTTAAAACGAAAAATCTTTAGCAAATAATTATTGACATCGGCTGTATTCGAAATTCTTGCACCATGGGCGAATGTAAATGTAAGAAGACCGTCACCTGTAAGAAGCCCATCAAAATCATCGGTGCCAAGTACGTGGATCGTAAAAAAAATACTTTAACAAGGTTGTGAACGGACGTTTGAAAAGCTTGTCAATCGACAGATGGGAATTACCGATTCCAAAATCGACCGAGTATTGGAGGGAATTCTGCAAAAATGAGGAGAAAAATCTGATCGTAGTAAGAAATCCTTTACATCCCCTTTCCCTTTGCTCTGATTTCACAATCGATCCCGAACTTCCTAATTTTAATACCAACTCCATCGATGACACGTTTAATTTCGATTCTCTATTTGTTTCAAAAGCAGACCGTGACGAAACTTTCGAAAACTCTTTGCAAGGATTATCCCGCATTGAGACGGTCTCGTTTCCGGAACCGGTGTTAAAAGCTCCGTTTCGAGCTCGGACGAAAATTCCAGACACAACCGGCTCACCGTCTAAAGTTGTACGAATCCCAAAATTAGATACCCAGGGTGCTCAACCCAGTTCCGCCAGGATTTTCCCCGTTAAAGTGGATCGCATTCGTGCTTCTTTCGCCGTTCAAAATGAACCGAAAGCCGCCGGCAAAGGCACTTCCGTCGATTTTGCCGCTCTCCCGAACCTCACCGGGCTTCCCACGACATCGGGCGCCCAGTCAACGTTAAATAAATTACCGGGACATTTAAGATCGCCGGAGAGGAGCAATTTCTCGGAAAAACTGGCAGCGTCTGCCGAGGATCGTCGTGGAAATAAAAAGGCCGAAGGACTTCGGCATACGAAAAGTCGAGACGGGGAGAAAGATCAAAAGCGACAGTCGGATCGGGTCTCTCTAAAGTGTTCCATCCGTCTCGCTTATAAAGCGCTCAAACATTTAACCTGCAATAAGAAGTTAGATTTCCGACCGAAAATAATGGAGCAATCGCGCGAACAACGGCTCCCGATGCTCGGCGAGGATAAATACATGGACGAGGACGAGAAACAGGATCCACTCGAGCCCGAGGATACCGAAGACGCGAAAAGGATGTCGTTTAAGGATTCAGAATTCACGGGTACCGATGTCGAGGCAGCAACTTTGAAATCGGACCAGGCAACGTCGAAAACGATTCCCTCGGAATCCCGTTGCACGTCAGCGCCGAGTCTTGAGTTCGCGCGTCCTGAAAGCGGGAAGAGTTCCTCGTCTCGCGTCTTACGCTCGATTCCAAGATTGTCCGGGTACCCGAGGAAGAATCGTGACAGGTGTTTACCCTGCTTGTACAGACCGTTCGAGGCACCCGTGAAACCCAAGGTATCCTTTCCCAGAACCGTCTTGCGGAGACTCCTAACTTCGAAGAAGGTGAAAATCGCTCCGTCCAGCGATTCGTCGGAAGACAGTGATTCCACGTTGCTCGACATGGAAAACTTCGCGAACGAGTCGAGGAAAATCTTGAATCCCGAAGCAGAACGCAACGATGTTACCTTCGTCGAGCATAATGCTGCTGAAAGTCGAGTCGACGCGGAAGATGTTTCTTCGGTTCAAGAGAAACATCAGACGACCGAAGAGACGACAGAAGAGAAGAGCACCACGGATTTGAGGATCTCGCGTAAAACGATTTCGAGGAAAGGCACCGTGGATCCAGGAAACGATGATTTAACTTCGAAAAATTTGAACGACACCGGGACGAAGCTTTCTACCTCGTTTCACAGCGAAAGCTCGGACGAGGACGATTCGATTGTCATTTCAATCAACGACGAGCAAGCTAAGCCGAAATATTTGGTACCCTGCCATGCCCCCACGGTTTTCAGACCCAGCTTAGAGCCCCTGAGAGCTTTGAGACACAGAAAAGCGACCACCCTAAAAGATCGAATTGCCCTTCTCGAGTCATCGTCCTTAAAGAAGAACGTTCCCGTCGACGATCCCGATGATGTTCCTGAGGAATCGAAATCTGTGTCCAAAAGTATCCAAGATGAGGGGAGACCTTCTCTGACGAAGGCAAAGTCTGTTTTGGAGAGGCTGGCACCTTTGGAAACACCTTTGGAAAACAAACACGTTCTCAAAAAAGGTACGAGTTTGACAAACTTTTCCACAACAGAATTCATGTTTGATAAACCAAATCTTCTTCGTGACACATCAGAAGATATATTAAAAAAATTGAATGTAACAGTTGCTGATAATTTGTCAAAATCTGATTCTAAACCCTTGACACCTTCGAATCAAATCGCTGAGGTGTTAACGAGCGTTATAGGGTGTTCATCATCGACTATAATGGAAATTCTATGCAAAGAGTTTTCAGAATGTCTCTCAAAGATCTCGGAAAAGGAAGACCCGAGATTAGAGAAAAAGATTGTAAAATTAGCGAGAATGTTAATCGATTTTAAACGTTATTTGTATCCTGATAAGCTTCCCTCTGACTTACTTTTTTCCTCAAACCAGCCGATCTGTTGCAACAAGCGACTCCTGAGGAAAATCTTGCCGCGAGAGACCTACAATCTGATCGCGCCTATCCTAGGATTGCCCGAACACTTACTGTACAAACCAACAGGCGTGGTGTATGCAGATGAGGTGTATTATGTCGATCAGTACTGTTACACCGGTGACAGTCTGTCGGAAGATGAATCCGGGGCCTCTTTGTACGTACGTATACCATTTTTCTTCCACCGTCGATCGGAAGCATCGTTCACAATATTGTCATTTTCCTCGTTATTAATACTTTAGCGAGTTGTTCCACTTTGCCGCGACTTTTTAAAGATAGCTTCTTTTATAATTATCAAGGTGTATCCACCGTCGCTGGTAGACGTTGAAACGCTCAGCAAGAAGAAGAAGAAAGTGGGTCAACGTAGATACAATCCTTACGCTCTATTTCTGACGAAGCCCAGACGCAAGGTGTAATGTCGTGCCAATAGAGTAATTTATGAACAAGATCGGAGGAAATTATCATCGAATTTATCGTACAGGTTGTCACATGGCGGCCATTGACGGAAGAAGATATGGAGGGCTACGACCCTGACGCCACCTTGAAAATGAGGACCAAACGCGTGATGGACAAGATATTCCATGAATTCTGCCAATGGATCGAAAGCCTGAGCGGAACGGATAACACCGTCGACGAGGAGGTCCTCAAGGACATGTTCCAGATCGATTTCGACGCGGAAGCTTGCAAAGCGATACAGGTTAAAAGAGAAATATCAACGAAGCTTGCTCGCGTCCTGCTTTCAACTTATCTATTGTTTCTTTTTTTCATTAGCTAGGCAATTTCCTAACGTAACTTTTGATAGCGTGTTTGAAACTTTGTTACAACTTTCAAGGTACCAAAGTTAAAACTCCCAATTATTTTCAACGACACATCGTGCAAGAAAAAAAAGAAGCGAATACTTGTACCGTTTAATTACGGCTGAATATTTTCTTCCTTTAAACAGGCGGTGATCGAAGAAATGCCCGTGGTGCCTACGCCCGTGGCTATAACGAGGAACTCCCCCGGTGCGAGTAAGCTCGCCATGACGAGGAAGCACGTTATGAAGGATGTCGCGGCGGAGCAGAGACCAGCAAAAACTATAGCCTTCGGGGCCGGTATACCCTGGAAGCTTCGATTTGTACCACCTAATAACCAGGTGATGAAGAGGTGGGTCATCTGCGACAAAGTGCCCAAGGATCTCGAGAGCATGGACACGATTTGGAACAATATCACTCATATGTTGAGCGTTAAAGGATTCATCGCGTGGCTTAAACAGCATCCACAGGTAATGCAGATAAAGTGCATGTTCGATTTGAACCTCGAGACGATTGATCAAAGTGTCGAATTACTTTTGCTTGGTGTTATAGGTTCCTCCACCAAAAGTTCTGAAGGAACTCGTAGCGATGGATGAGAATGCTCTGAGACGGCACGGGGAAGACGATTTCGAGTTAGATGTTAACGAAGTTGCGGACGAATGAATTCAAGTTAAATACAAATTTGAATACTTCTTCAAATTTGACTACTTACCATTATTCATAATACAATCGGCAATTTTTGTATTTATTCAGGTAAGAATTCATCTAAAGGTTTCACAAGTATTTCCACCCAAATTCGATTAATTCGTGAATGTTAAGACTAGTGTTAACACAACTGTCGCGTTACGTTTATCCGTTTACCTCGATACATCAACCCAACGAATTCCAGTAAAATATTCATATTTTCTCTTGTTTCCGTTTCGTTCATTCTAAATTGTGCCGTTAACCATGGACATTTTAATTGCGTTTGATCGTGCCGCAGTAAATGTCGGACGAATACAAAATGAGCATAAAAAATCAACGGTCGGGCTGGTTGACATTTCTGAATATCTCGCCTCCGTTTCGCTTATAAATGAGCCAAATGCGTGCGTGTAACCGATACGACCAGTCGATGACACGATGTCAAAAGCCCCCGTTTTGCGTACGAAACGAAGGGGGTTAACCTCTAAAGCCTCCGCGAACGCGCAGGCTGCGAGGAATTTCTGACGGATCGTTCGCTATCATTATTTGCACGAATATCGAGCGGCCGGCGTATTTCAATCGGCCTCGAAAAACGAAATACACGGAAGGGTAATAATATACGACTAGTTATTTTTATATTCCCCTATCGTTCTCGATAAACTGTCATATTTAACGTGAAATTTCATGCGATAAACGCGATTCTCTTAAAAAAGAGGAGGCAAATACAAAGAAGTTTGACGTTCCGTTTAAAAATAGAAATATAAAAAAAGCGATCAACGACGTTGAACCTATTTTATCCTGTCTAAATGAAAACGAGAGACGCGTTACAGTGTGGTGGTAATAAATAGCAAATAACACGGTCCGATGTCAATCCGAGCGATTCCTTTGACCGCGAACGAATCGTCCTCGTTGTTGCCGATGTCAATAGTTCCACGAGCGACATAATGCAAACGAGACGTCGAGGAATATTGGAAATGTATCGCGAGAGCCGGCTTGTCCCGTTGTCATCTGGCGGCGACACCAAAGACACGAAATCATAATCTTGGCGGCTGAAAATCGTCGGGGAACGAGAATTTCTAACTCGTCTCATTTACGATTTATTCCGCCTTCGACGTGGTTACTTGTAAATTTCACCCTTGAGCTAAGCGTTTTCTGATAAATCAATATCCTTAAAAATAAATTCGATCTTTGCAACTCGCTGACATAATTGGTCAAATTATACTCGTAGCTTAAAAAGTCTTTCAAATGAAATTTGAAAGATACCAATCGACAAATTATCACGACACGATCGTGTATCGCGACGCTTTTGTACGTTCGTTGCGTGGCTCTTTATGCTTACTTTTCGAGGGATTTCCCCTGAGATAGTGTCCAGGAAGGAGGGAAAAAAAGGGAAAAAAGCGACGAGAGAAAACGGGTTGAGAGAGACCTTAAAAAGGAAGCAGAAGAGGGGTACCGAAAAAAATGAACAAAGAGGAGGGCCGCGAATGTGGAACAAGGACGGAGAACGTCATCGTTGGCCATTGGCCATCCGTTTCGGTCCACTTGGAATAGAGACTTGCGCTCGACCGAGAAATTTAACAAGGCGCACGCTCTTCACCGACAATAGCCAACTTTCTGACCCCCCTATATGCCCGGATTTTAATTACTTCAATTTAAACCTTCGGTTTGTCTCCGTAGACACTCGACGGTGATTGACCCCTGCGGATTCTCTTACTCTTTGAGCACAAGAAGGAAAGGGGTAATTGCGAAGTGGTTAAAGACACCATCCGGATCGATTCGAAAACGAGTTCGATAGAAATGCGATTTAGGGGTGAGACTTATTCGTAATTATTAATTTAGCACCCCACAATTATTTTTCAAATTTAAGCCTTTGGTTCGATATCATTTGTCACTCATCTTTCCTATTACTAATTATTCGAATGCAGAAAATTGAAGGCACCAGCGATCCCCATTACAATCAACGCGATAGAAAAAAATAAATAAGAAAAATCTGAACCCAATAAAATAGCCTGGACACAAAGACGGCGTTCAACCTTTCCCGGCCTCGAGCGTCGATGGGGCATAAAAGGCGTGAAATCATCGAACAACTCAATACGTCGACAATTACCGTTCGCCGTGCAGTTAGGCTGGCAAAGCGGATCGCATTGGCATTCGTGCGCTCGGGACCTCTCCCAAAATCTTTTATTCATGCGATCAAGTTTGCATTTAAAAAACTCCGCTTCTTCGTGGTCCCGCGTCTGAATCGTCGCTCTTCGACGGCCTCCTAGGCATTCAGTTCGCGGGCAGACGTTGCCGCAAAATCTGCTAGCCATCTTATGCAACAAAATGACGCGTTCGAATCGGAGATTAGAGAACCAAGGTAGGGGGTTGTTTAATTTCGACGGGCGAACAAAAAAGCAAAAAAGGAACGCCGCGTTCTCGATTATGAAAGCCGCGTGTACCGGCGGTGGCGGATGATCGAATCGAATGAACGGTCTGTTCTTTTTGTTCCACGACATAGGTCCGAGAGAAACGTTGTTCTAGGGCGATCCGGTTCGCTACGTTCGTTCGACGCACAGAGAACAGCTCGGATACGTGTTGGCGCGTACGTGTGAGCTATTCACAAACGAAATGGGAAGCGCTTCCTGCCCAGCCATTCGCGCCAGTTCGATCTATTGTCGTCAAGTTTGTGACGGTGTGTATGACGGCGGTGTGTCTATTACTGGATCTATCGTGACATCTTTCTCGGCCCGCTCGACCGATCCCCCGGCTCTTCTGCCTTCGTTTTTCACGATCGACTGGAAAACGGCCACCCGGGTGACGTTTCGGATCAACGTGTAATATTAACTCGCGTCTCGCGCGATATCGCTCAATGCACGCTTCCACGGCGTGAAAATGAAGAAATTACCGTGGCAACTTTCAGTTCGGCTTTAACAAGAAACCCTCCGGCGGATTTAACGAATTTTCAGGAGAGGCGGCAGCCAGGCCAAGTAAATACTTCTTCCTTCTTCTTCCTCCTCCGGGTTTTTTTTTCTACGCTTCCTGATTGAATCGTTAAGACGCGAGACGTCGACTTCATATAATAAACAAGTTACCCCGCCGGAGAGTGGATAACGTCCGGGACGAACGAAAAATGCACGACGCGAGCGAAGGGAGAGATGAAGCGGGTATGGAAAGAGGGTAGCTACGAAGCGGCGAGGAAAAACGCTTCTAACTCAAAATTGATAATCTACCTCGAGGACTTTGGACTCTGATGATCTCGAAACTTCGATACGCAAGAATTTAGGGAAGGATATTAACGGAAGTGTCATTTGTTGCTTTTAATAACTACCCTCTATTAACAAAATGCAAAGTATAACACCTTGAAAATTTATTTAAAACGTAAACAATAAAGCTTTCTAATTCAGATACAAATAAAGTCCAGCGTAGCTAAATTAGTGTATCGCTGTTGCGACTCCTACCTTGAATTACGTCTACGTTATTATATTTTGTTCTCTTTCAATTAAGCGCTTTATAATGAATACATAGAGTGTCTAACTGAATTGCATTCTCGCAAAAACAATATCGTATTATCAAAGGCACGTCTCGGAACGAGTACCATACCACTTCGAGTTTCTTCCATTCTTCGAGTTCCAGTTGAATTTCAACAAACTCCCCGAAACGACATCGTTGCACAATATTAAACAGCGGCGGGTAATAGACTTCAACGAACATCCGGTTTCACCCGGAAGGCCGCTCCCGTCACGGTTACGTCCCGGCATAGTTACAGCCGTGACACACTGTTAGGAGCCGATTCTTCTGTTTCGACGGTGCGTCACGGTTTTATTGCCAAAGGACGCGCGGCGTGTGTCGTCGACGACGACGGTGGAACGGTGCTCGTGAATCGGTCAGTCTCTCGTTGTCCTTTGACCCGGTCACAACGTGCACCGTTACGATTAATCGCCGTGCGAACATCTGCGCGCCGTGGATCCGTCGTGGATCGTAAGTAGAGGACGAGGAGAATTTTGAGCAACGGGAAACGAAACCGAAGGAAGGTACGTTTGTACGATTTTAACGTTCGACAAAGGGAAACGAGCAAGATTTTCCGGCGTTACGGGTTCCTCGTAATGGAAGAGCAACGGCACGTGACTACGTACGCCCGTTTCTTCGCGCGTAAGCGAAAGCAATTAGACGGAAGTGCGAAAGAAAGTGTGCGAGCGTATAATGACGCAAGCAGGGTGAAACGTGGCCGTGCAACGTTTCCAGATGGATACACCAAACCCTCCTCGTTCCACGGACGAATGTACGTAGCCGCATACGTACAACGTCGTCTCCTATTTTTTTCTTTTTTCAGCCCTTTTGCGTGCTGGACCCTCGTCCAGGTTTTGCTCTAAACTGACCGTAAATGGGACGCGATTCATCGACGCTGTAAGGCCGAGTTTCGACACGAAAAACCGTACGATCGATCCGGCTCTGGCCTCGTTTAATTTTAATCGGCCCCCATAAATCGTTCGACCAGAACACGATGTTGTTCGACGTGTAACTAAAAACTATCCACGATTCAGACTGACAAGCTACAAAACTATTCGATATCTCGGTGTTTGAAAGTAAAATAAAGAAAAAAAAAGGCAAATCGAAAGAATCTTGTACGCTCATAGGGGAGGCGGATAACGCGTTCAGGGCTCGTCCTCGTCGAATTCTCAGCGGGCCCGGGCACAGGGTTGTTTCCTTCTTCTTCTTCTTAGGATTGGAGCGAGCCGGGGGTGGAGGTAGATCGATAGGGAACCCCTTGTCCGGGGACGACGTGGTCGTGTAGGCATCGTTGCAGGGAAGGCCGCAAAGTATATTTACATACGGAGCCTCGGTCAAAGCCTTTACTTTGCGCCGATATCAGTCGTACGAGTCACGGTACGACGTTCAAGGATAGCCCTTTCCCTCGAGCTCTCGCTCCACCGAATTCAAGATGATACGACCCTTTCCCTTCGCCTACTCGCGCGGCCACGGTTTTAACGCTGACACAATGCTTATGAACGGAAAACAGAGCGAACGGACCGCCCATTGCGAGGAAGGATATGATCTCTTAGAGTTCATTAGAACACGTTGCATAAATTGTTTCTTGCAACGGACAGCTGACAAGTTCGTCTACGCTTTTAAAGCTTCGCCCCGCTTTTGTTGATGATAAAATTCCGCCGCTTTATCGAATTGCCTCGCGAATAATTTAACGGTGCTTCCAGCCCCGGAATAATTGCGTAACGCGCGTTACAACAAACTTTCGCGACGAGATAAATAGCAAAAATGAATTATCGTATCCTCATAGATCATAGAGAGAACGAGTACGAACGAGCGCGTAAAAGGGGACAAAGAATATTGTGGTGCTTCCATAATTTCGAAACGGGATAGTCTTTTTGAAAAGAAGAGAAGCCTTTTGGGTCCTGAAAAGCCTAGGTCCTTCTCTCTGCTTGATCTTTTTCCTCTTCTTTGTCATTTTCACGAGATATAACCCTGCGGGGTCGAATCACGGCAGGAATCCCGTGGCGAACGATGATACAGAGGGTCCCTGACGGTCGAAAGGGGAGGGATAATTGCGCGTCTGGGTTGACTTATAGCTTCTAAAATCGGTATCTTCGTCATTCGAAAATCCTTGTTTCGCCTTCCTTCGTCGTTCGACATCCTCGTCCTCGTCGTCGTCGTCGTCGTCGTCGGATGAACTCTCATTAAAATCACGCTGTTTAAGCCAATTACGGCTGCGTGACGATCTAAAAACCGTGGCAAAAATAAAGGGAAAAATCGAAAGGTCTGAGAGATGCCTGGGGTAGATACGATGACGTTCGGATGGGGATGTAAGCTAATGAACGAGGCTCGAGGAAAACGGGGTAACGGGGCGCAGAATGGATTATTCGTTTGGAAGTTGCTAAACGACACCTTACGCGTCGGTGCGCGTCGGCTAGATTGAAATCAAAGTAAGAGAAACTTCGAGTTTCGTGTAATTACAAGTGTTTCCTGCCTGGAGAAGGTAGGAACCGGGCTCGACTAATCCGACCCGTTGGCAGGCACTTAGCGAAGTTTCGATTGTACTCAGCGTGCATGTTTTCAGGGCTGATGCTCGCGCTGGCATCGCGCGGCGGCGGCTCGACGCTGAATATAAGGAGGCGGGCGCAGGTATATAGCCAGGGAAAGGACGAGCACGGGGCAAGCAGGCAGGCAGGCAGGAATCAGCGGGCTAGGTAACCCGCCTACTTGGTGCTCGAGCTAGCGAACTTTATTAAGCGATATTTCTCTAATTATCTCGGCCGGCCTGGGTCGCTCGGCGGGCGAAACTCTCTCGCCTGGGCCGTGCAACGCTCGTAGCCCATATTCATGGCCGCCCGTTTAAGCGCCTCGAAAGCATAAACATTAAAAAGAGCCGGAGCGTCGAAGTTAGCGGCCCCGCTCAGCCGACTTTACTTTCCTTTCCTCCGGTTAACTGAGAAAACTTCCCTCGTCGAGTATTTCGAGGAAAAACTTGAAAGATTAAACGCCGCGGCGATTCTATCGTCCGCGCGGAAAACGGCCAACAACGTAGCAACGGAAACGGGCTGAGCGAGCCTTCTTCCCGTACTTTCGGTAAGGGCGCGTGTGTATCGTTCATTGAAACGTCGATTAACCGGCGCGAATCTCGAGTTTGTTTGCCGCGGAGGAAATGAACGGTCGGTGCCTGAGTGTAACACAGAGACGTGCAACGCTGAAACGGGTCGGAGGAGTGTTAAAAGCAGGGGGATTAAGGGTGTAGCACGGTGTTTACGGGCGTGCACGTAGCCTGCTTAGAAATAATAGCTTGTCACCGGGTCGCTGGAGGCTGAGAACGATACAGACACACGATCGAGCAACGCGTATTCTAGGTACGTTACTGGCGATGCGAGCCAACGCCGACCGTAGCTTCTTGGCGTACGGAATGGGGTTCGTTATCGCCCTCGATGTTTATTATTTGAGTTGGGAAAGCACGGACAATAATTGGATGGTTTAACTCGCTGGAAAACTTTCTTGTTATTCGAGCGTGGACGCCGGCCGCGATTGTAATTGTAAATCGACCCGTTAAATTATGAAATTCCTCCTTTTTCTCGCCTTATCTTTCGCGCTGTTTATGAAAATCGGACGTTTAATTTCATTCGGTGAGTCGATCGAGGTTAACGCACGCGAAACGATTCACCATCGATCCGATCTTTGTCCGCGGACCTCGAATCGCGCCCGACAGAAGTGACTGCGTCTCGAAATGGAGCGGAATAAAATTCACGGCTCTCTCGAACGGCCGGGTAATTACGTGTAATTTATATTACTTGCCATTGAGATGCAAATCTGCGAGCCATGCGTGTCTGTCCTAGCCTCGCCGGTGTCGCTTCTCCGCCTCCCGGATCCTGATCGTTCGTGCTACCATTTTCATCGATTCACCTCTCCTTCCCCTCTGTCTTTTCTTTCCCTGTCCACGCGTTCAGTTCAAAAATTACTCCATTGTCTGACGATATTCTTGACCCAGAATAGTCAGAGTCCGACAAAACTCAACAATGATATAAAATCTTTTAAAAAGTAAAAGGTACAACGTTCTTAAAAAACAAACGAAAGATGACAATGTTTAAATTTCGATCACGAAATATTTTATTTCCAATCTTAAATTCGAACAATGAACAACCCTGGTCGAATTAATGTCGCTCGCGCTCCACCACCTCTGTCATCCTCTAAATCATGGAACCGTGAGGCGAACGCTGACGTCAGCAAGAATCCTGACCAATAATCAAGCAGCAAGAAAATGTTATTAACGTTTGGCTACCGGTACAGGTCAAATAATTTGGTTCGATTACGATTCGTCCCTTTGGCGTCCACGGCCGTGCCCGAATTATGCACGGCATCAAAGGCGGACCGCGCGAAATGCATATTTCCATATATGCAACAGAATTCCGAGCAAAAGGAGCGTGAACGCAACGGAGATTCGTAGAAACGCGGTTTCGGATAAACAGACGGCCTGTACTATAGGGCTCTGATAAAGATGAACACAGGTAAACAGAAATCGGGGAAGGGAGATATAGTGACCGGCGGTTTAGATACGGATGAATTGGCCAATAGCGTCAGTCTTTTGATCTAAACTAAAATACCAGGCCAAAACAACGGCCAAAGCAAATCTGTTCAAAGTGCTTGCCCTCTTCAAAGTACTTGGCCTCGTCCATCTCGCTCCGTCCCGTGCGACGGCATAGCCCAATGACCAATTATCTTTGTATCTTTGCCGATGACAAGTGAACCGCGAGTAAACTGTCAACCGGCGGGGAAAGGGTTTGGTTACGTGTCAGTTTATCGGCAAGGGTTGTAACGGGAGCCAGCTCTCTTTTCGTCTCGTTTTCTTCTCTTTCTCTCGCCCCCCGTCTGATTCTCCCTACCATACCCCCGTCCGCCAGTCTCGTTTCCTTTTTGTATTCCTAATTTCGTGCCCGTCTTCCGAAACACCAGCGATTAACATAAGGTTTACGTACCAAGGGAGCGACGAAAGTATTATAACAAATAATTTGGTACTTTCATTTTTCAAACTTCACAGTATTTCCAGAAAATATTCATTTTCTATACGTTGAAACTCGCACGTTCAAGCAATTATACGTCAATCTATTTATAATATCGTAAAACAAGTTCAATTTGAGACGTATAATAAGACATCCTGGCCCCAGACGAGAAACTGCGACGATCGATGCTTCACAATATCTCGCAGAACGAAGACCATCAACAGGCGGTTGAATATTTAAAACACCTGTGGCAAACAATCATGGTTGAAACAATAGCCGTCTAATGCGAGATAGGATGGCAGCCTCTTGCGTTTCCGTAAACTGGCTTCATTTTCCTCTCGTTCGCTTAGAAACCGTCACGATTCCCCCGTTCCTGGCTCAAAGTCTCGTTAGATGTTTCTCAGACGCGAGCTCGAAATGATTTCCCTTAAGCCAGACCTACATCGCTAAAAATTCACGTTCCGCATTTTATTTGAAGAAAATTTATAAAAAACTTGAAATTTGAATTTTTGTATGGTATCACGGTCTACAGATTTCTTCCAAATCGCGCGTAAGCTTTTCAAAGGAAGATTAATCTCAGCCGTAATGGCCTTCCAGATTATTAATTCGTACAGAATGATGGTTACAGACGACACGTGAATCTCGTCGACCTCCGAGCTAACGAGAAAAGATTGAAACGAGCAGGCAGAACGTTTTGGCGTCCAGCACACGTACGTGAAGTAGCACGTACCACTTATTGTTCTGATGTCCCCTTTCATTTAACGCATCGCGAGCCGGTATCTAATCTCGCGCGAGTAATCCCCGCGTACGCTGGCTACGTTGCACGCTAAATCGGACCGTTTACGTGGTTTGCATTCGTTAGCAGAGCGAACTTTGTTGAAAAGAACCGTTCGCCGATCTTGATCTTGCCGCTTTAATACACCGGGTAAACGGTTCTTAAGGTTGTAATCGACGTGGATTTGCAGTTCCATTTTTACTATATATAAGCCGTGGCATCCTGATTGCAATATTGTATTTACCAATTAGCCCCTTGTTTCAAATGCGACCTTTATCCTTTATATTTTAATTAAAACTCAATTTTAAATTTAATTCTAGTTAGGATTTATATAGTCAAGGCTCTAATTGACGCACCCGTTGAAAAATCACAGGTTAAGGGGTTAATTGAACTCAATCTTCTTGCAAAAGACTTGTATCAATGCGCTGCCTGATTTTCGAACTTGAAGTATCGACGAATAAATTGAGAGATTTTTCGAGTACGGTCCATGAAGGATCCCGTGACGGCCGGTTTCCATCCGGAAGGACGTCACGTTAATTTCGCAGGACGTTACATTAATTCCAAATTGGTTTTGGCCGAGTGGAGATCCTACAGTGGCGGCCAGTGGCCAGGACGAAGGATCCACCGATCCGTAGAATACCCAGCTTAGTTCCATCGTAATTACAGGCCAAGACGAGGCTTAAACGATCTTTATTTATACACGTGTCACGCTGTGACTCGTGTCACACGCCGATACCTCTTGAATCGCGACGAACGTTTAACCCCCTGACGTACACAGATTGGGACTTTGAGAAGGGATTCTTTCCCAATCATCGTGAGGATAGGATCAAGTTCAATATGTACTCACGAATCTCAGTTCCAACGCGGAAGTTTCATTTCACTTCGCTACCCTTAGAGGGGTTGCAAAATATTCGTATGCATACGTGATTTGCTACCTCGTGGAAAATATTTGTGTAAGTATTTTATTATTCGAACAAGTCGAATCTTAGATAGGTTATAAATATAGTTACCAATCTAAATATCAGATTAGACTTCAATCTTGTCTACTATAAAAATAACTTGTAGGCAAAGCGATTGCGGAACTACCCTCAGAATTAACCAGAAGCAGGTGTCGCTCGGAAGCGCCCTCGAACGCGACTCTTCTTTTTCGTTATTTTAGCCTGATTTGTATCTAATAAAGACAGCGTCGAGTTTCTCGCAGTTCCAAGAACGTTCGCCGCGACAGAGTTATATCGTCGGGCCGAAGTTTTTATTAAACCCCAGCCAGGAGGTCGGAGTTACGAAAGGTAAAGCCGGTCTCTATTTGCCGTCACAACTTCGTTCTACTTCGAATCAGCATCGATTCCACTTTTCAAACAGCTTCGAAAGGCCAATGATGATCCAAGTTGTTCGCATATTTTCTTCCATCCGGTCGGTCGACGAACTCGGCCCGGCGAGCGTTCGTCCCATTAGCGGACCATGGGAAAAAATTAACGAGCCCCGTCGTTTTCGAAAGCGCACGTATGACGCATCAAACGGGGTTGTTATTGGTCGATGACCATTCGAACGGCGGGTCCGTAGAATTCGTAACGGCGCTAAAAGGAGCACGTAAGGCGAGGAAAGCGGCCGTCAGAAGGGGGGGAGGGGATGAGGGATCTTTTAAGCACCATGTCGCTATATTTAGGGCTCATCCTTATCTTCGACAACCCCTTCTAACCGCAGTTTTGAATTGCGGCGCGCGCACCCTCGCTAACCGCCGGTCCACGTCGCGCTGGTGATTTCACGACGGGGTCAAAGGAAGGGGTTGCTCGCGCGACGGAGACCAGCCCGAAGGAAAGGCTGGCCGCGGCACGGAGCGGGACAGAGGCATCAGAACGAGGGAAAACAGAGCAAAAGGACGAAAAGAAGGAAGAAGATCGAGCGAACTGGCTAGCGACCGAACAACGGGGGTAAAAGTGACAGAGACCGGCTAACGAGACGGACAAAGAGCCGATGAATGCGTGAAAAAGGTGAACGAAGAAGAAAGGAGACCGCGGCGAGCGGGGGGGAGAAAAAGAGCAAGAGTGATAGGGGTAGGTAACCCAGCAAGTGGCCACAGGTGAAAGAGTAGGACAGTCGGTGACAGAGACAAGGGGGATGAAGCTGCTCACCGAGGAAAGGGTGTTGTAATGAAGCTGCGCGGGAGAGGTGAACGCTGGAGAGAGGTCGATGAAGAAGGAGTGGAGGACGATCGTGAACGGGACGAAGAGGGTGGAAACGCGAGCAGTGGCGGGTGGAAGAGAGACGGCGAACCGACGGGACGAGGGAGGGAAACACAGAGGAGTATGTCACGCTCAGAATTCTGGTGGGAGTGCCATGCAAGGGTGGGAGAGATGAGTGGCGCGAAGAGAAGAGAGGGGTGTAAAGAGGGGTTGGAACGAAGGGACAGAGCCATAAGAGGGTTGATGGTGGCCCGGGTTGGCCCCAGTAGCACAGTCGCGCGCCAAACTCTCGAAGGAAAGCACGTACTCGGTTCAACGCGCTTCTTCCGCACCTACCTTCCAGCCAGATTTTCCTCTTTTTTTTTCCTTTTTCTCTCTTTCTTTTTGCACCCCATCCCCTCGTCGCCACCCACTCTACCGCTCTCGACCCACTCACTCTCGCACAACGTATCCCGCGACAACGTATCCAACGCATTTTTTGTCCGATTTTTTTGTTTTTTGTTTTTTTGATCCAATCCATGCGCGTAACGCCTGGCCTGTGACTGCTGATTCACACGAACGATCCACGATCGAGCAGATGACGAGAAGCATCGACGAGAAGCTGAAGAACGGGGCTGGCCAATTAACGGGCATCGATAACAGGTAATTACGAAACAAGTTTATTCCGATGGTAGACTTAAGTCAATCGATGATGCCACTGTAAAACGTTAAACGTTCCACGCACCGAACGGGCAACGGTGGTACCATCGCGACCATATGCGCGAAAGAGTACGGTTTACGGTTTTTTTAAATGATCACCGTCGTCGCGAATCGTATCGTTTCGATTGTCGCGAGACAAAAATGAATCGAACGTTTTAACGAATAAACTCGAGCGTCGAAACATCGCTGTCTAGCCCGTACGCACCCACTCGACGAGCAATTAAACGTTTATCTCCTCGTGAATGAATCCATTCTCCCGATAATTGGATAACAATTTATTTCAGCGAGCATCGCGACGTTATACGCTTCGATCATTCGCTCGAAACGTCGGTATGTTTTACGATGAACCGTGCTGTTTTTTTTTTCCCCTCGCGAACCATTCATCGATATCGATGACGTGCGATTCAAGTTCAATCGTTCTTTCTGACGTCAAATTGAATTTTTCGATAGTGCTGGCGAACGACGACAGTATTTAACCGAACAGTTTCCAACTCGATGATCGCCAATTGTTTGATTTCGCGCTTTATCGCGACCGGGGGTTGAAAGCAGAAAGAAAAGCTAATATTCTTCAATTTATTTGCGGTCAATTATCCACTTTTCTATTTAGTAAGCAGAGTTTCAAAATATGACATTTAAATTTCGTTTGTGTTAAGATATAATACATTTATAAACAGTAAACTTCACTGTAAAAGTATAAAAAATGCTCAGAGTTTGAAGAATTAATATTCCTCGCATTTATCTTGAATCTGTCTGTTATTAATTCTAGAACGCGTAGAGGGATAATTGAATATTCTATTCAACTCCAAAGTTGTAATTATTCCAGTACCTTAAGATTAAATACAATAACAGTAATAATATTGCTAAATGTTTTGTGAAGATTGCAATAACTATTATAATAAAGCAATGTTAAAAAAAATCCTCTAATATTATCCAAATAATTGTAATTAAATTAGGAGTTGAAAATTAATCCTTGACACACTTTAATTAATCAGACACAAATTCCTTCCGTCATCAAACTTCTGATCTCCGAACGCGCAACTATAAGAGAAGAAGCGGTGCAATTTTTCCCGAAGCTATCGTTAATCAATCAGGTCGATGTAAAATTTACGCGTTTCCCCTCGCGGCCTCTGCACAGATGGCCCCCAGAACGTAGCCTTGTTTTCCGGGAATTAATTAGTTCACAGAATACTCGGATTACCGGAAAATACATATATACTTCAGCGGCGAGTTACAAGGAGTGATGTATATATGCGCGTTCCTACGAGCCCCGGAGTGGACTACGACTGGCCGGATCATCCGAGGGTGTTAACGTGCCCGCTAACAGGATTAAATGCCAATTAGGTTCTTAGCACCGCGAGATTGCGTGGCACGCCGAAACTTTTAATTCGATAAGTATCCATTAACGAACAGACCAGGAGGGTGAACAGAGAAGGGTACGAGGGGGGAGGGTACGAAGAGGGTGGTGTTCGTGGAAGGGGCAGACAATGATACAGTAATCGAGCTCCGATAACGAATGCAACGTTGTCAGCGAGCGAACGTATAATGGCGCAGGTAAAATGATCGTGTACGCGCATCGAACTGCTTCCGATGTTCGATTACCGCGAGGAATCTCTCGTATCGCGGGCTAAAACACAACGAACTCGATACGACCCGATCGTTTCGAGGGTGTATACAGGCTGATACGGGCATTGACTAAAATCCCGTCTACCCCGGGCCCGCTCCGACGCTGCCGTGCAATCTGCTGCAATTTTAGACGATGCTCCGGGTGTACGTTGCAACGGCATCGTATCCGGTAATGGAAATCGAATTTAGCTGGAAGCTCCGCTTATTTCGCGGAGGAAATAGATAGAGGATCTATCCTCGAATAGATTTCCAGAGAGGCTGTGTACAGGCGACGGGGGAAGGAGAACGAACCGTTCGGGGGTTGCGAAAGAAAATCGTATCGGATTTGAAACGGGGGGTGTATCACCACGGGATGACGAGGAATGGTATTCAACGAGATCGCGATCGAAGCTTGTAATTAAATTAGTGGCTGACGGAAACAGAGACGGAGCCACCCCTCGATTTTTCGTCGCGCTCTCGTCGAGATAAAACGACGACGGCTACGGATTCCGGTCCACGGTTTTTCTGTGACCGGCTGTTTCAAAGTTTCCGTTGTAAAAGCTGCTCCGTCGCCGCCGTAAAAGTGCGCTTAAACTCCGCGTAATTTATTTTACGTCAACGTCCCGCCCCCTGCCCCGCCGCCCCTCTATTATCTTCCCGGAGTTTTCTTTCGTCCGTCCTTGTCCCTCCTTTTCGTCGATCGGACGAACGCCGACGATTTCGCCCACTACGAAGCCAGTTGACCGTCTCGTGATACACGCTTACGCTTTCCGCCTTCGATTGCACGTAACGTTTACCCTCTTCGTCCCTCTCGTCACGCCCTGGTACTATCCTACTTTTCCTCTGGTTCGACTCCGCCCTGAAAATAAACCGTTCGTCTCGCGATCGCGATTATACCCGTGAACCGTTCGCGTTAATACCCCCGGAGGAGGAGATCGAGGGAATTCGACTAGATTAAGGGTGAAATAGTCGGTCGCTTAAATGCACCCTCGCGGTTAAGCGGGCCGCGACGAAAGAAGAAATACAAGACGTCGCCGTCGGCTTAATCTTCATCCCTTAACGAGGCGGACCAACGATCCTGAGAATCTAAAACATCGTTTAAGGAAATCTCGCCTTAAGTCGAGCGTCGTGCCGTTTAACGCAATTGGGGCTCGTTTAAAAATCCCATCAAAAATGTACTTGGAAATATCTGCGTGCGAACCGACTTCTCCTCGATCCTGCTCCCCCACCCCCTTCTCGCTCCTCTATCCTGTTATCCCCACTTTAACCCTCCAGGACTATTTCCACGGCCTTACGTTTCCACTTTCTCATCCACTTTCCTTTTTCCTTCATTTTTTTTTTGGATCCTGACCATCCCCCTTTCCGTCTACCGTTCGTCTCGCGCGATCTTCCTTCGCCTCTCTTATTTTACTTCCGCCCTCTCCCGAGCTGACGAACCTCGAGGAGAGAGGTACGAAGGGACGGCTGATTGGATTGTAAGCTCAATTTACACTACCTTCGGTTTCCAGCTTTCTTCCTTTTTTTTCTCTCTCTCTCTCTTCCTTTTTACTTTGCGAAACGACGCGGTCCTATCGCCGCGCCGCGAGACGCGCCGTTTCAGAAAGTTACGAGTTTCGACTAGGACGGGGACGATGGATAACAAAGCGTCGTTATAATGACCGGGACTACGGGGGAAACTTTCGACAAAGTGAAATTGAGTGTGCATGATATTTCACGGAATTACCTTATCTCCCTCTCTGTCTCTCTGCTGCGAAACCGTTTCGTTATATCCATGCTCGCGGACGGGTTCCCTCTCGTTCCTTTTTTGCTTCGTCGTTTTCAATATACTCTTTCAAGCGGAGCCCGGATCCTTTCCCAGTATTTCGGTCAAATTTTCGGTGCATTTCGCGAAGAGGATCGCTGGAAAATTCTATGTCGAATAAGCTGGCCGCGCTAACGAATCCATTGTTCGCGGGATACGTTTCTGCTTTCCGGAAACTCGTGCAAATTACCGACCCTTTCGATACGTAACCCCCTCGCGTAGCCTCGTCTTGTCAAAACGAAAAGATGTAAAAAAAAAATGGAAAAAAGAAGGAACAAAATTGGAAACCGATGGAAGGGTCTAGTTCGCGCGAAATGCACCAATAACTGCGAATCGACGATATAGGAGAGGAACCGGGATGAAAAGGAAGGAATACCCGGTGGCGGGCAGGACAAGCCTCCCCTCATTGGCCACGAGCAGCAGTTTTTCTTCGTTTCCGTTCGACCGATATTACCGCGAATCAGCAGAACTCGACGATTGCGCCGGTGGCCAGCAACCGCGGCACAGAAAAATTAATTTGCAAAGATTTCCGATGCAACCGCGGACCAACTTCTCCCCTATCCCCCGCGGCCGTTTAATAAAACGCCGTCGAATATTTGCCTCGCGCTCCTTTATCGGCCGATGCTCGTAGCCGGACGTCGCGAGTAGTAATAAAATTAAAATTGTTTGTTAGCGATACCGCGGGAAAAAATTAATACAACGAGCGCGACGAAACGCGTGTCAAAATTCTCTCTTATAAGGGAGTTATTATTTATTTTATTCGAAATTTACCTGTTTGGTAAATAAATAAAAATTGTCTGAAGAAACGATATTACTGCTCCGGTTTTGCCGCTCGCCTACATGCACCTAATAAAACTTCGTTCGCTCATAAGAAACGCAAAGTTGAAGGGGTTAAACGGCAATCATCCAGTGATCGAACGATCAGACTTCGAATCCCCGTCACGGTAACTCGATCGACCCATTCTTCTTCTCCGCGTTATACGACGAACGGCACCGTGAAACGAGCCCTATATCAGATTTAGACCGGGAGCAGCGTCGAAACGCGTCGTTCGGGATCGAGAAGCGATGGAGAGAGAGAGAGAAAAAAAGATCCTCCCGGTCGGAGGATGCGTCTCAGGACGAACAACGACGCCGATCCGATCATCGAACGCCTCTATATTTTCTGGTAAAGACAGGCGACGATTACCCCTGGTGCGAAAGTAATTACGGTCGAACGAGACGCGAGGTGAAGGCTTACATGTAAATTGCTGCTTAAATCCTGGCGGCTAGATTAGAAAAAGCAAGCAGCCTCTTACACGGTTCACTAGTCACGGGTCACGAGCGAAGGAAGCCCGAGGGACAAGGGAAAAAGGGAACGGGAGCTCGAAGGAGGCCGAATGCAAAGGCAATATCAGCCAAAGACCGATATTTTGGCAATTCGAGCCTGGATCGATGATGATAAATATTAATGTCTTAATCGTCAAAGGACGAAGCTGGATCTGACAAAGCCGTGACTCGAATGAAAAATTCGAAATTCAGTTTAAATTTGTTACCTGTCTTTCGGAGGGTTAATGAAATAGGAATTTGTTTAAATTACTTCAGTGCATTTGCAAACAATATCGTAATCCAGCGATAAAAATATATCTACCCTGATGAAAAACGTCGAAAAGCATTCCGTAATTAAGAGGAAAAATAATTCGAGGAGTCGAAGGCAGCAAATTGCGTTACCGGAAATCAGCGATTTTCCAGCATCCCGACGATTTTAACGAACCGTCCGTTAACGAAATATTTGGAAAAATATCGAAAATTATTCGCGATGCGATTTTCCTCGCTCGGTTTGCACCGCGTGTTCCGTTTCCATTTTGCCGAAAAAATCGAAATTGTAAAAAAAAAAACTTGGTCAGATTCCGTCGGATACGGAACCGAAAAGATTTTTCTGAAATTCCTGACCGTGGAGGAATATTCTCCGCGCACGGTCAAAGAAACGATCCTTGATAACGTTCGACGAAAATACCATCCGATAAAATATCGTGAGCGACGCGGAACGCGTTTATACGCGCGCGACCGTATATAGCCGACAATCTCCCGGCGATTCCTCCTTTCCGTTCGGGGTGCATATATTCCCCAATCCTATCTGCGTGCATACGTCTATCTTCGTTTACGTATTTCCCTCCCCCGTGGGAAGGGGATTGGGAGCCGCGGTGAAAGGAACCGTAAAGAGTCGGCTGCCGCGGAGTCTCGAATGCGAGCGGCTTCGAATTCAAAGAATGATTGATTCCGGCTTGAAAATTCCTCGTCTCCGCGCTCTCGTGTCTATCACGGCGGAGAAAGAAAGATTTTTCGCGGGTACGCTCGTTCGCAATTAAGATCGGATAGGATAGGATCGGATAGGAGGTGGAGAACGGCGTGAAAATCAGCGTTAAACGCGACGCGACGCGAATTTCCGTTCGAAATAACGTTGTCCAACCGGGAGGCACCATCGACGGAGGTGAAATCCGATTTGGCGGATTTGTTATGCTCATGAAACGCGAAAATCGAGACGCGCGACACGGCACGGTCGACAGAGGCGTCAGCCTCACCCAGTTCCGCGTTTATTAAATCAATTTTCCGTGGGAAACTACCGGCGGCACGGTTCTCCCTTCCTTTTTTTCTCCTTTTTTTTTCGAAGGACATTAACGTCGTCCCACCCTCGCCTCGTCCGCCTCTGAATACGAGGAGGAAGCAGGCATCGGACAAGCGACTCGTGATTCGAACGGCAGACGAAACGAGCAATAAAAGTGCAGCCGCGTCGTGGGTCTCTCTCTCGCGTGTGTATGTGGGTGTTTCCTTTCGTTTCGCAGTCCGTCGAAACGAATAAAGTTCGCGTCGGTGGCGCGGTTTTCGTCGCGCGCGTAGGAACGGGGCCAGAAGTCCGGACACGTTTCACGGTGAAACCGAGATAAATGAGCGGAATCGAGGGAAACTGCGGAGCGGAGAGAAACGATACGTCCGTCAGACGGCCTCGGGAGAAAGAATTAACTCTATCCCCGGCTCTATTAACGTAATGAAAAGAAAGCGTGCTCGAGACTGTTGCGTCGCGTCGAACGCGTTCCACCGTAAGATCCGCCGACGAAACGGCGATAATAGAGAACGAGGCGAGCGGGTGGAGCGGGAGGTCGTGCAATTAGATCGCTTCTTTCCATCTTCCGTCGAATTCCGGGATTACAAGCGCTGTCGCAATTAAAGTTCTTGAGATCGCTTCGATACCGCTCTGCCGAACGATAACGATATCTGGACTTAAGAGAAACGATCTCCAGACGTTTGGACCGACCCATTTCCGCGGGGGGTTGTACCCGCGATCGTCGCAAAACGCTACGAGGATCGTTTTGCGAAAAGCGGCCGAAATAGCGGCGGCAGTAACGGTTAATACCTTTACGACTCGGAAACGGAACAAACAGACGAAGAAAATGGTCGGTGAGAGGGGTGAAAAAATGAAATTCTCCCCTCCCCCGTCGGTAATGGGTCGTGATAGCGGGTCGTGGGAAAACGGGTTACGATCAAATTAGAGGCCGGAGCCTCGGTACGCTGTTAAATTTTATTTTACACCTTGGCGAGGCAATTGGAATCGGGTCCGTGGTCGAGCCATCTCGTTCTTCTGGGGTCGCAGCTGAACCGACGTGGGTTCCGGTCCGCGCATCTGCAGACACCATTAGCGGTTCGAAATGTGGCCGAACGGCGCGAAATAGCCAGGCTCCGGTTAACTCTGGCCACGATTCTAACGGCTACGCAAATACGAGCGGGTTGACGCGAGAGTACACGCTCGAACGGTTACCCCCGGTGGTGGCCGCGAGCGCGATAGAATAGTGTCTACGCTATCACGCATACCTGCCATCTCTGTACGTATACGTGCACACGCGGCCAACACGTCCGTACATACACTCGCGAAGCTACATTTCAACATTCCCTCGCATTGGATTGCGGTTGAAAGGGGAGGGAGAGGGCGCAGGAGGGTGTGCATAGGTGGCCTGGCTGTTGTGCACAGACTATATCGGGCGGTAACGCGAGCACCCGCCTGGGTCACACAGAGCCACGGGCACACGCGTGAGCCTGGGGTCGCATTCAGGTAAATGCCTCTCCGTATAACGGGTGCACATAAAGGAGAGAGAGTACATGAGGTATGAAGAGAGGAGAGGAGCAGATAGCACCCGGATAATAGCGGAGAACCATCCGCCAGAAAATCTCTTCCAGTGGATATAACGGCGCTGAACGAAGGAAGAAAGAAAGAGAGAGAGAGAGAGAACAAGGGGGCAGAAAGGAGGGAGGAGAAGGATCATAATATAATGGATATACGAGGAGGCTTCATGCAATGCATACTAAAGCTCGTCTGA
The DNA here is from genome assembly GCA_022405125.1 of Anthidium xuezhongi. Classification (NCBI taxonomy): domain Eukaryota; kingdom Metazoa; phylum Arthropoda; class Insecta; order Hymenoptera; family Megachilidae; genus Anthidium; species Anthidium xuezhongi. Next base: position 9,449,710 of record CM039637.1, read on the forward strand.
CCGTTCGCCGTAAGCCAGCCTCCTGTCGCGTCGCGTTTTTTGGCCTCAGCTACCGTTCGTTCGCGTGTACCGGCCGCGATTAAACCGCAGCCCACCTGTACGCCGCGCGTCAACCCTGCGAAATGCCCTATCTCGGATTAGGTTACCCGATTGAACCTGATAATTGAGACCATTTATCGAGCAACCGCTTCGCCGTCTGCTTTGAGGTCAAGATCCAATCCAGCGGCTCTCACAGTGTCTCAGCGATAGTCCTTGGAGAGCTAGGCTCCGTTTAGCCGGGAATTACTAAAATACGACTATTACCCAGATGTTGGATCATTCGACTGTTCGCTCAAATTGGAATTAACTCAAACGAAGGATTTTTAGAATTTACAGAAATTAACGTTCTCATAAAATTATTGTGAACAGTATTAAAATGTAAGGCGCTAAGTTTATACTGATATTATAATTTTAATAAAAGTTCCAAAACGTGGTAAATAATAATTGTATCCAACACGAGACATCCGACGTTTGCCATGTTACGCTTAAGCAGCATAAACGCATCGACCGTATAAATATTGGTTAATAATAATATCGGCTTATCCGTTTTGCGCCGCCACAGAGGGCAAACTCTTGAACATCGCCGCTCTAAACTATGCTAAACGCTCTAACCATTAAATATTCGAGCGCGTTAGCCTCCCGATTGATCGGTCCCGGTCAATCATTCCGGAGTTCTCCGGTCGGGTTCCCATTATCGTTTATATCCAATTTCAAGATCTATTGGATCCGATGAATCATTAAGCGCGGATTCAATCCGCGTCGCATAAACAATTAACGGGTTACCCGCGTCGACGTCCTCCGATCGTCCGGATAAATGTCTCTATCGCGATCCGGCGTGTCGACGCGGACGAAGAACGAAAGAGTCGAACAATAATTCCCCGGGATCGGCTTTTTTCCCCTCTTTGAGAACGGGATAGCCGGGCGTGATCGTAATTAACATCGGGATACCCGACTCGTGGATCGTACTAAATGGATCATCGAGAAAGCCGCAATCGAATTCGGGGCCCGGAGTGTTCGCGAGTAAATCCGAAACGGATCGTCCGATTGTAAATTCGCTAAATGGCCAACTATACCACGGCCAAAGGTGTGTGTATATGTGTGGTGCGCGTGCTCGCAATTCACCTAGTTTTATTCGCAAAAATTAACGCTTAAGCCCCTCGGATAAAATGATACTAAACGACCGTTGATCCCGATAAGCTCTCCACCCGTATCCGGTGGTCCTGGTGCGTACGCGCTTTATCCAGTAGTATACCGTAGTCTATGTACGACCCATTCCCATCCAGTAGCCCAGGATCCAATACAGTCGTACAAATAGATACAGTTGCACTTCTGGCTATTTCTATGCTCCCTTGCTTTTTTTTTCTCCTTTCCTATTCGTTTTGTTTATTCTTTCTGGCTCGATCCCTTTTCCCATCGCGTACATTCTCGTTATCGAGGCGATATTTCAGTTAGCGGAGCTTAACGGCAAGCGATCTCTGTCCGCTCGGGCAGAATTTCGCCGAAAGGGTTTTACCGTATCACGGATCGACAAAAAACGGGGGGTAGGAAGGGTGGTGGAGAATACACACACGCACACCAGCGGTCGACGCGACGGAATTTACGGCCGCGACGCGACGCCTTCACGGCCGGTTAAACTTAACGCCTATTTACGCGGAAAGTAACGAAAATTAACGCGGCTTATTCGGCGCGAAACGACTCGATTCCGTTCGAATTCGAACGGCTAATCTGCCGCGAACCGATAATTGTCCGGGAGTAATGTTCCATTGTTACGTTTCGGGATGCCCGGCCGAGTTAATTGTCGGAAAAATTGCTCGTTTTCGCGATGTACGAGCGACACCGGGGATCACGATCGATGATGTTAACGAATTGATTGCCACCAGGACGTTTAATTCAATCGGTAGGAATAATTGAAAAATGAAAGGAGATTGAAAATTCCAGACAGCGCGATAATTAAATTAGCGATTTAAGAAATGATAAATTCAGTTGGTGCTTGTTCCTTTGTACGTTTAATGAATCGTATTATCGCGGGTTATATTAATCATTGTTGTTTCCATTATGACAATTAATATGTTAACCGCGTTATAATATAGAAGTGAAACTAATTATCGCTTGACAATTGATTGCTTAGAGTGACATAATTAACACTTCGACTACTGACTAGTAGAAATATCAATGTATGATCAGACGTGAAGTAGTAATTCTTCATTTCAAAGCTTTGAAGCTGGTGGTTCAAATTATCAGTGCAATTGTGAGATATTTCTTTATTTCCTTTGGAATATTAATGTTATTTGAGATTAATTTATTTATTTTTAAAACAAAAATCAGAAAAATCAGTGCAGCGAGGCGGAATTGCGGATAAAAGTCATCGAGAACTTAATTGACAGAGGATTGCGTATCTCTTTGCCGCGGAGTGCGAGGAAATTGGTGTTCGCCGCGTAAGAAACTTTCACGCGATCTTTAATTGGAAATCGCGATAATCCCGGAAGCGGAAGTCGGCGGCGTCGATAAAAATTTGTTTGGAACTATGCGTCCGCGTAATAATCCACCCCGATTCCCGAGTGTGTGCAACTATCATCGACTTAAATTAATTATCACCGTGCTTAATAACTCAACCGTATTAAACGGCACAATTATGAAACTAATTTATTACTGAAATTAATTTCGTTAATAGACGGAACCGGGCGATACCACGATTCGTTACGCGTATTATTCCCTCTCTCTCTCTCCCCTGCGAACGGTTTCTTTATTTTTATTAATTGTCTGATCTTTCCGCGGTCGAAGTCCATTTAACCAGGAAATCGCTTTGGCTCTCCTTCGTTCGTTCAATTTAATCGAGCTTGCTTTGTGCGAGCCTAATCAGAAACGATTTAGCAGAGGCGTAAGATTTCCCGGCGAGCTCCCGTTTCTAGGCAATCGCTGGGCAAACGTTCGTTGAATGGATGTATAAAACGTGAAACATACGAGTAAATTAACATTTGAAATTACCCCAGCCTGAATTCTTTAAGTTTCTCAGAAAAAATGTTAAACACCTTCAAAGAATACTTTCGTTTACAAATCGTGACAAGATTCATTAATATTACCATTTTTTAATTTAAAGACGTGTATCTATTTCGATTCTAATTGCCAAGAGCTCAAATTATTAGCAATAAACATTCTTGATTACAGCCAAGATCCGCTCAAATGTCTCGGAGGGATAAGGAAAATCGGGTCAGATCGATCTAGGGTTTCAGAGATCAGACCGAATGGCGCGTTACGTGAAACGTGATGATGTCACCTTGTGCCTCTGGCTCTTTGCCCGTCCAATGATTACGATATGCTTCGCATATCTCTCGCAAGACAAATTGAAACTCGCAACTTGACATAAACTAACATGTACCTTCTCTGACATGTGTGCTTAACATAAACGTACATATGAATCATTAACCAGGTACGTCTCACTGATGGAGGACCATGTGAATTTAACAAATCAATAATCTTTTGCAATATTCAAGCACTTTTAAAACGGAATACTTAAAAAAGTAGCAAACTCGGTTGCCAATCTAAATTACACTAATAATTGATTGACTACAGAATTAATTTTTCGGTATTCCATAATCCATATCGTAATATTTCGCATTAGTCCGCATGACAGTCAAAACACGAACAAATTACTAAATTAACAATTATACGCGTGTTATGAAATATTCATTTGGTAGACAATTAAATTCGCGGCGTTTATTTAATTAAAATTTGACGAGTAACAATTTTCATTGAAGGTAATTCGAATCAATAATCTTTTGCTATATTTGTATCAATTGTTTAAAATTTAGTTCTGAATCCAATATAAATCGTTAAGATGACTGTCGAACAAACATTGGTGTGAAACTTTGACGAAATCCAGTCCCGTCGCCGGCTCGTGATCGTCGCAATCTCCTTACGGCCGGTCAGACGGAGGCGTCCGCCTGAAAATTGGTTCGCGCTACTGCGACCGGCTTTAATCTCGGTTACAGCGTCGCGGGGACGCTGGAAATGCAATCTCACGGCGCGAACGACAGGGCGAAACGGATATCTAAATTCATTACCGGTTGTTTTGCGAACTTTAATTAAATAAGAAACTCCGGGAGGAATCCTTTCTCCGCGGGACGAGAGGCGAACAAGGAGGAACATCGACGACTAGGAAACTGTGCGAATTGTAGGGAATCGGAAGGGGGTGGCGGAAGATAGATGGGAAGGCAATCGAGAAAAGTGGAAACTGCTCGACTCTTAAAGGTTAACGCGTCGTTACACGCCGCGTTTGTTCGCCAGTCGCGTTTCGTTCTTTTCCGTTCCGGCAACAGCCGCGACCGATCGATGGGGACAACTTTCAAACCGCACGGTTTTCCCGACGAATAACGGAAAACAAGCGCGCAAAATCACGCGAGGAATTCAAATAAACGTTCTCGACACGGGGGAAGGGGGCGAAAAAAAAATATACACCCCACGGATGGCCGCCGCATCGAGGATCGCGAACTTTCATAATTAGTACGGTGAAATTTCGAAGCCCAGGCCGCTCTGTGCAATTTCTCAAATTGCGAAAGTCGTTTCTGCTTGTTTGCGACGCGACACACTTATTAAAACGTTTCCGGGGAACGGACTCGGTTAATGGTCGCGTGGACGGCGACGGGCGAATAAAAATTCTTCGCGAACGGGAAAGCGGTGTTTTGTCCGTCGTCCGTTTGCCCAGCGTTTTTACGACCCTCTCCGCGCCACTTCCTTTTTCGTTCCCGTTTAATATTCCGTTGTAACGCTTTCCGTTTTTATTGTCCCCCTTTTTCGCGCGGCAATCTAATCGTCGGATATTCTTTACGGACGATATTTGCATATCCGCGTCGCAGAAAAATATTGGCGCAACGTTGAAAGCTAAGTGGACAAAACACGGGTACACAGATTAATTTTGGATCCCTTTTTAAAAGCTTCAGCGACCTCCATCTCATCGATAGTTTATTTATATTCTTACGAATACCTTGGTACAATTCGACGAATTACATTGACTCGTACTACTTAATTCTAAAAATACTTTTCTCTGTCCCAAAGTTAACGTCGACTTAAAAATAACCCACCACCGTTAACCTTAACCTTCGTTCCCGAAATCGTGTTCCCCGAATCCTATTTTAAAACTCGCCAGGAAAACCGAAAATAACCGACGACTATTTAGACCGTTTTGTAGCGTTCAAAATACGCCAGCTGAGTGCACATGATCAGTGCATTACGCAAACAAATAACGAGGCTCGTTAAAAAGACCACTTTGAGCGTATCGATCGTTCGCGTCTCGTTAAACGATCGTGCAAATCGCCGCGAGTTTCCGCGAAAACACTCGCAACAATAACGATCCTCTAATCATCCGCGATATTTCCCGAGCAGTTCGCTTGGCTCTACTAATTGTTCCCGCTCGGCAAACGTTTGCGCCGAGCGTTTGTCGCCTTCGAGCCTCGAGAAGCTGCTTTGGAGGCCGCGTTCCGATTTCCAGCAGATAACGCGGAAGACGAGGCCCAAGGACTGACGAAAGTTTCCCCCTCGCGTTTCTGCACGCGAGTTTGCACGACGCTACGCGCGCGCTGGAACAATGACGTTAGGAACGAGGAGGGTAGGCTGTCAGATGGCGAAGCTGCGATAGCCGGGCGGACTCTCGCGTGTCTGTGCCTCCATACAATACGCGCGGCCGCACAATTGTGCACGCGTTCGCCTAGCCGCGAGCTGAGCGGCTGCGAGCGGCCGCGAAGCGTAGACGAGACGACTACGACGAATCGTATCTCGAACGGAAGGCGCAACGTCGTCCATTGTTCCGTCGCCGCCGACGTCGCCGCCGTTCGCGATGTTTGACATCGGCGACGTTTCCTTCGCGCTTTAAACAAACCCCCCTCCGCTATCTCCGCAATTCTGTCTTCGTGATTGTTGCGTCTCTTTTAAGCGGCGTTCGCGTTAAGTTCCTTTTCGTCGTTCCTTCAAACTGATTATCGTTCGAGGTTGTCAAAATTGGATTGGAACAGAAATAAATTGAGTAATTGCATTAATTATTTTTAATGCAATATTATTGAAATTTGTTAAAATTCAAATCATTTTTTGCTACAATAAATTGTATGAACCTTTGGTAATGAAAATTGATTGGACATGTATAGAATGCATGTAGACCTGATTGCAATTTAGTGTAAAGGTAACATTTTTAGCGGTTCAGTAATTCGATGCAAAAATTGTTAAATTGTCCCTTTTATTACGAACGCCATTTTAGCGGAACCAGCCCCTGCCAGCCTCGACTTAAAATTTCGCACGGAAATTCGTGATTTAGCAGCGTTCGTCGGAGATTGCGAGGGATTGATGAACCCTCCCCTGTTCTCTGGCGAGAGAAAAAAATCTCGGTTCTCAATCCCCGGCCAAAGACTTCTTTCGACAAATTTAATTTCCAAAGAAATATCCGACAGACGTTCTTCCCGGCCAATCAGCGGTAGGCAGACAGCGTAGAGACGAGCGAGGAGGGGGGTTGAAAAGAGCGCGACCCATCATCGTGGCGGGGTTGCGCTACTTTCCACTCGGCCACCCCTTTGCCTCGAAACGTAATTTTGTTTCTCCGATTTTAAGCGACGCTCCGGGCCCTAATTTTGTTAAATGAGTTGTTTGCTAACATGGTTAAATTCGCGAGGCAGTCATCCGGCCAGGCGGACAGACGGGTGGACAGACGAGCCGCTTCCCCGTCGGCCGGTCCACCGACCAGTAACGAACCGACCGACAGGGTCTCGTACGGGTAATGGTTTGACATGGTTATTGACGTTTCAAGCCGAAATCTAATTATTTGATATACGTGCTTGTCTGCCGTCACTATGGAATACAGATACGTCAGCCATCACCGCTTCTACTCGGTCCCATCCGTTTTCCCCTCTCCTCCTCCACTCACTCGAAACAGCTACGATATTTTCAGGATACGCGTTAGAGGCTCACGCTAACGATAATTGCCCGCTAACGCATAATTCTAACATCGTCGACAGGTAAACGCATTCTTTCTGCTCATCTTTGCAATTTGCTTTCTTAGTTAGCGCACGATAATTGATAATGAGTTGAAAGCGAAGCAACAGCGTGGCCTCATCAACTCGCGGCATCAACTCGGACTTCAATTTGCAAACCGATGTTAATTGCACGGAGAAACAACGCGCGTTATTACCAAGTAAAATATTCGTCAGCTGGGTGGCACCGGTTGCCAGCCGCGCGATTATTCTTCATTTTTCCGAACGGTAAAGCTCCGTGCCTCGGGAAACTCGATACGCTGCACCAACGAAAGATTAAAACTGTGTTGGTCGATTTAATTGTTTTCACCGTTCTCGCTCTTCCATTTATGTTTTTCCATTCGCGCGAAAGAGAGAGAGGGGGAGGGTGGATGAAATGAAACGCGGTGTCAACGCGGGACGACAAAACTAATTGAATATTTATTTACACGCTCGTGATCGCGCGTTTCATCGAGCACACCTCCGAGTCCTTAATTCCACTGCCGACGATAATCGAAACGAAACACCGCCCTGCGCCAGGCGGCTCTGCACCCTTCTGCCTGGTAAAATTTCCTCGTACGTAGGGTGCCGCGCTAAATTTTCCACTCTACGTACGATAAGTACACCGACACAAGTACGCGTCTGGCTCGTTGATGGACATGCGGTTAGTTACTGTCTGATCACACAGGGATGGTCGGTCGAGCAGCTCCGTAACAGCGTTAGGTTATAGGCTGGCTCGTAATATGCACTCCCTCTTCGCCTGTCTACAAGAGAGTCTCTCCCTATATAACCCGTGTGTACGCGCGCTCTGTGTGTGTGTGTGTATTAACCAAGTACACGGTTACCGATGGTAGTTTAGTTGTTGCCGTATACTATATACAGTTTCCCTGTTCCAGCGGCGTACTTAACATAATTATAGGACGCTGTCGCATTGTTACGCGGCACGATGCCTTCGGGACAAACGGTGGCAAAGGTCGAACTTTGGTCACGATCCGCGCACTGATTTCCGCTTCAATCTCCTGCCTTCCACTCGACAAACAATGAACGCGTATGCGGCGAACGAGAAACACGGCCGGCAGTTAGGACGACACGGTGGTGGAGGGGATAGAGGGTGGTGTGCCCACGTCAATCGGGTCAATCATTGAATTTCGCGTTATTGCGTCCGCGGGATATTTCGCGTGGGAAGACGGGGCAAATTGGTCGTCGATCAACCGAACGTAACGGAAAAGACAAAAACATAGAGCGCGCGATTCGTTAATGGACCTGTTGGCGAGGACAGTCGACGCGGCGATACGCGAGCGCGCGCGCGCCCCCCGGTTTAAAGGGCAAAAGGCATCCAGGCGAATTCGTGAAGCTTTTATGACTTCAACGCGAAACCTTGCCGCTGCCGGTTATAAGTGACGCAAATTGCTCCGCACGACGGGTTCCGGAAAATCTGGAAACGGATGGGCGGCAAGAGGGCGGCACAGGGGGGTATGAAAGGATGGGTAGAGGGAACGAGCGGAACTCCTACACCTCGTCGCGAATCGATTCGTGTTTTCAGGCTGTACAACAAAAAGGCAGCGGCACATCAAAGGACGCGAACCGATCGGACGGCTTTCCGGCTGAATATTCAGTATACCCGGCACGTGGAAATTTAACCATTTAATGCATATAAAAATAAAAGGAAAAGAGATAAAAAAAAAGAAAGAAGAAAAGCTTTGCTCTTTTTCTCTTCGCCCCGCTATTAGATCTGTCTCTGTTCGTCCTACGGAAGTGCAGCACCTCGTACCGACCGGTCTGCCATCACCATGGTTTCTCCTTCTCGCCCCGTTCCCGCTCCTTTTTTTTTCCTCGTCCATATTTCCTCGTCTACTAATAGGAAGGCCCGTCAATTGCGCTTTCCACAAAGCTCTCTTCCTGGCGCTTTGCGAGCAGCTTTTCTACGGCGAAAGAGCACGAATGCAGCTCGGCGCATGCACGACTACACCTACACACGCAAACGGACGCGTACACCCCTGTGATTTACGTGTACGTGGCTCTGCGTCAACGGCTGTCGTGTACACACACGTACACGCACGGACGCAAATCGGCGAACTTTACGCTCCGTGTACCCTCCACTGAATAGTGTCTTTCAGACAAGTAACATCGTCATTTCATTAGATTCCTATCGCCCCCGTTCGTTCTTCTTTTGTCGGTGCTCGTACAATTACCTAGTATGATCTGCCACTTGTTCGACGATAACTATGTATAGGAGAATAAAAAATTGAGTGAGAAAACTGTTGTACTTTTTTAACACTTAAACGACTGATGAGTTTGGGATAATGCACAAGCAATGATTTGTTGTTTGATTCACGGTATCGCGAACCTGGAATTCTTGATTTAGGATATCATGGAACTTTAACTTTAATTTTAATTTTCCCTTCCTTAACTTTATGGTACTGGGTCAGAGCAAGCTACTGTTAGAAAATCGTAGAATTTATAGACAAGCAGATCCGTTCAATCGATGGTTTATAATACGAGAGTATCTCTCCACGGTTCTGATAGCCGAAGCAACGTGTAATCGTGGATGGATCGACGGCGCATCGAGCGTGCTTATTAACCAATATTCAGTAGACGATTAATAGTCACGGGAATATTCAACGAGGCCGTCAGATTATAATTTTGTTGCACGCCCGGCGTAATGCCGTGCACGCTGATTAAACGCGAGCTGTATTTAACGATAGGGAGCCGAGTGCCGCAATTTCGTCGGGGGCATTAATGCGATGTAAATGAACTTAATAACAATTACGGTACTGGCCGAAATCGTGCCGACTAATCCAATAATCCGAGGGGGTCGGGGTTGAGAGTGGGTGGAGGTGCACCAACGTTTCGTGACGTTTCTTTCTGCGAGCAGGAAACAAAGTCGGAGGAGGCTGTACGACGTGAAGCTGAATCGAACGGAAGCGGAAACATGGATGCAGACGTCTGGGTTTCGTGACAGGCGAGCCGTTCTTTACGACTTGGTTCGTTGTCGACGAAACCTGCACGATCTGCAACCACATCTACGATACGTCAATCCACGGGAATAAACATCGTCGAGCCCCTTTAACGTGAGAACACCCGGCACGGGTGAACCAGAATCGAAAAAATAAAACGTCTATTACGGGCGCGAAAAATCGTGCTTGAAACAACGGCACGACGTGAGAAAAGAAAATAAAGATAAAAGAAGATAGCAGGGAAAAACTTCGAAGCGGAGGAAAAATGATGCGAGAGGAGGTGATTAATGCGCGTCCGTGGCCGATGAGAAAAAAAGAAGGGAGGCCGAGGCAACGATGGCCGATGGTCGCGGCGCTGTAGCGTTAATATTAATGAGCGGGAGACAGATTAAAGACGCGACGCGAAACTGCGAGCAAAATAAATCGCGAATTCGGTCTGCGACCCGGGGGGAACCTTCATTTCCGCGAAATGTTCGTTTCCTTCGACGGTTAGCGGAGGCAAGCGCGTAAAACAGAAAGACGTCGAGGAGTTGGCGTGACTGGCAACCACTTCGAAGGGCTCGAAAGATCCTAATCGTTAACGATCACACGGCGCTCGCTCGTGCTACGTACATATGTATGTACGCTTCGTGCAAGCCGAGCCGGGCCATCCAGGAAAGGAAGAACGGAAGACACTCGAGGTCTACTCAGGGGTTTACTTAACTCGAGATTAACCCGGGGTTAATTCACTTAGAAGGAGTTGGCCCCGACACCGCTTCGGGCTGCTATTAGGTATTACCACTGGCGTCGGTATCACCAGCTTACTAAGGTTACGTTGCCGCCGTATGTGGCAATCTCTTCCCCTTAACTACCGGTTTAACGGGGCATCCCCGTACGGAAGGGTCGTTTCTGGAACTGGGAAAGTATGCTCAAATGTACACGCAAGTATGTTTTAAAACGGTTATTGATTTATCCGCGAAAATAACAACTTTTTTAAGTGACGAGGGTGAAAATTTGAGATGAATCTTTCACGTATTATTAAGAAATTATTATTTTTTTTAGTTTATGATTTCTAAGCAATTACACAAAAGTTTCATCGCATTTTTTTAAAACACGAATAAAAATATACAAAACATCACAATCTTTTTTCTGCCATTAAACCATCCCTGAAAACGCGAATGCTTCCTTAATTGTAATCCGATCTTTCTCTTCAACCGACAACTTTTTCGTCGGTCTCGTGATACACGAACGAATTTTGCGAATCGAACCAGCAAAATTTTCGCCGTTCGTCGGGGACTAACAAGATGCTGGTCCCGCCAGGGGTGGTTATCCGCTGGGTTAATATCCGATTACATTAACGTCGTTATCGTTATCCCTCGTTACACTGTTTACCGGTGTTTACACGCATTTGCGCGGGTGCGCGTGTCGTCGACGCGTGATCACGATACAAATTCCGTCGGTGCCCGATGGCGAATGAGGTCGGCCCAATCGGAAATGTGTCGCGTATTGGCCATTAACGGCGACAGATCGAACGAGCACTCTTCTCTCAGGGACTAAACCACCGGTCATTTGAATGCCGAAGGCCGAAACGAGAGAGGGAGAGAGAGACTTAACAGGCCAGTCGCTTGTCGTTCGCAACATATTGGAAATCACCTCGTGCACGGCATAATAACGAGTCCGCTACCTTCGATTGTCTATCACCTGCGAATCGTTGCCCGTGCACGCGGCGATCCTCGCGTATGCATTGATACGGGCTGACACGTGTACCCCGTGAACTCGCTAGATAAATTTTGTGCCAGGCCAACGCCGTTTCAATGCTGTATTCCCTTTCGTTCGTTGGCTATCTCCGCGGATGAATAGCGACGCGAAATCGGCGGTCGAACAGGCGCGAATTCGGTTCGAGCGCGTGAGAATCGTTTAAACGTCACGAACTGTATCTGTCAACCGAGTCGAGGATCGAACAGAGCGCGGCGGAGGGGGGTCAATTTTTCGCACGGTCGACACACCCGTTTGTGCATCGCGCGACGCGTGGACGAGACATTATTTACAGCGAACGCCAAAAACATTATCGAAGTCCACCTTTTTTTTTTTTTTGTTATATCGCGTCGTTCCTTGCGCGACCGTACATCGTACATTTTTGTTGGTTTTGTTGTTTTTTTTTATTTTTCGTTTCAATCCTGACACTTCCGAGTCGGGGCGAAATCGAAACGCGAGAGCAACCGTTGCGTGAAATCAAGCCTGGTTATTTCGAAAATCGCGTTGACGGCTGCACACACCGATCAAATAGAGCGTTATGAAACACGCCGGGAACGGTTGAAAAGTGTTTTCGAAAAAACAAACCTCGAACCGTATAGTTTCGTTCAGGAGGGTGTGGAATTTTAATTCGTTTCAGAGATTTCAGGATCAAAAGTCGTTGCCGGTCTTCGCGAAGGCGTTCATCCATTTCCATTAAACCTGGTGGCTGGCTTTCTTGGCACAATGCCCGGGCCCGCTATTGCCGACCCTATTACTCGGTCGAACCATTTCTGTTCTTCAATTACGCGATACCGTCCACTTTTGCCTTCCCTTTTTATCATCATCCCCGCCGTCCCACGCCCCCCCGTCATCCACGTTCTCGGTGACATCAGACATCGTACCGTACTTCCTCCTCCTTCTACTTTCGTTCGCATTATTAAGGGTCATGCTACCCTTGCGTTGTATTCAACCGAGGCAGACATCGATTTTCGTCTCGAACGCGAGTGCACAGGATAAGAATAACCGACTCGGGAACAGCTGGTGTTCCCTGGTTACAACTCGCGGAAAAAATAACGTTTTAAAAAATAATGGCCTCGATCGCGGACCGTCGGTATAATTAGTCGGCTGATCGACGCAGAATCGTTAAGCCGCGCCGGTTCGACTCGGTCTCGTGAACATCCGCTAATTGATAGATCTCTAATTCCATAAACCTATAATTCCTGGGGGATGGGGGGAGACGAAATTCCACGAAGCTACAAGCCGCGGCGAGTTTGAATATCCTGGCCAGAGATAAAAGTTGCTATCGAACGGTAAATACAGAGCGAATCCCCCGGATGCCACTCAAATTCCATTTTCACTACCTTCGGCCACTCAGGGCTACGTGTTTCCGGTCTTGTCGCAAGTATACGAACCAGTGATCGAACTGTCCGAGCGAATCAGTGTACCGTCCGATACGGCGTGTATCTCTCTCTCTCTCTCTCTCTGTTTGGTTTTCTCGTGCGAGCACGTGTACGCCAACAGAAGGCAACGACAGCTCTCGTGACAGCCACGTGACGTTTGCGGGTATTCCGTCAGGCATCTAATTATCGTTCGCCATGCAGAAACGCGAGACCGCTAGCGAGAGATTCTTTCCTGCGAGATCACAAATTAAAGAAGACCAGAAAATTAGAAAAAATGATCCGTTCGTCCCATTTTTTTCTTTTTACATTTTTGAAGGGGAAACGTACCAGTAGGAATTTCATTGTTGCAAATAACTTAAATTACTATTATATAATCAATTACCGGGACGAACGCGACAGGAGCGTCGTTAATTAAGACACTCAAGCATTTAGCTTGCATAACGATAATTTCATCGTTACCGTCATCCGCGTCATCGAAGCGTTTAACGACCCCTCTGAATGATCGCAGAAAGGAGTGAATCGTTCTCGGTTCAGGTATCTTTACGATTACCTCCGAGTCAAAGATTCGTCGAAGAAAACGTATCCAACGTTCGCTCGTCCATTGGCGAGCTTAATTACATTCGAGGGAGAGGGTTGAAAAGTTTTGGTCCGCGTTCAAGCTCGTCCAACGCGAAATATCGTATTCTTCGACCCTCTGTGTCGTTCTTTGTTCATTTAACTGGTCGTTCTCCATACACAAAACCCACACCCTTCGCGGCGGAGGCTGCCGAGCGGCGCCTCTGAAAGCCACTCCTGATCATTCGCGCGTACTATATTATTTTTACCTTCGCAACTAGAGCGGCGAAACACGCAGGCGTTATCAAACACGGCTTTGTCTAACTTTAATTGAAAATATTGGAATAAATCTTCCAATAGACATTGTCGGGCGAAACTGCCGCTCCACCGGCTGCTGTACAGGCGCCGCACGCGAATAGATAGGGATGAGACGAGCCAACGAGGCAGGGGAGGCGGGAGTCGGTTGTGAAGAGGGTGGGTAACTGGATGGCTACCGAGTGGAACAGGGACACGAGCATCAACGAACGGGCCAGAAGAGGTAAATAGCCATTTGTGGTCGAGTTTATAGCGAAGGTTCGACGTTCAAAAACAGTTGACGATGCCCGACTCGCAGCCAACGGACCGTTTTGGCAATTCGAATCAATCCTCTGCCTATCTGACCGTCCCCTGTACCCTCGTCGCCAAACAATTCACGCCGTATCAACGCTTTTGTCAATTATGACCAACGAACTTTGCCTCGTCCGCCTCTGTTTATCTCGAGATTCATTCGTAACGTTTCGCAACGAGACATCCTCGATCGATGACACTTTATTAGAAACGTTAGACGAGGAGATTCCCAGGCTCTTAGTCGATTTAATCGACGGAGAGAAACCGCATTAACGCGGACGCGTTCGAAAGCAAAACCGCTGCGGAAACGCTGGAAAATTACAGGGCTGAAAAATCACTGTTCAGCCTGGAGGCTAGGATTGAACCGCTTTCAGACCTTCCACGGGCCTCGCTCGTAGCCGGCCGGTAATGACGATAACGAATCGTCGTAATGGCGGCTGACAGCCGGTCGTTGTCGATGCCTGGGCGACAACGGCGCCGTTTTAGAATTCGAGAGCGTGACAGGCTACATAGGTAGGCGCGCGAGCAACGACGGTTATCGGAGTCGATCATTCAATTTTGCGCTGCAAATTGTCCGTGCCGGAAACTCATATCCGGGCACTTCCGGTTCACCCTGGTTCCTCCTCCCTTCCTCCTCCGGGGGGGAAGGGGGACGGGAGTCTCGCGAAAGGGCGACCCTTGCTGAATGGCCCGGTTCAAGAGAGAGGCTTGGAGACTGAAGAGAAACAGAGTAAGAGAAAGAGAATAGGGGGTGAGATATGGAGGGAGAGAGAGAGGGGAAGGGACCAGGGAACGAAGAGGTCGCGGATAGACGAGGACCCTGACTTGGATGAGCGACGAATTCGCTTCCGGTTGATTGCTCGTCGTCCTGACTGTCTCACCTGTGTTGCACCCTAATATTAATTCTCAAATATCAAAAATATACATTGTTTTCGAAGTGTTATTTTCAAACTGTTGTACGGATCACCTCACTTCTAAATTGCTCATTTTTTAGCGCTGCTTAGTAAGACACTAATTCTTAAGGATACAATAACATAAGTTCCAAATTCAAATTGTCAATTCAGTATCTTACGTTATTTTTCACGTTATTTTTCCAGTTTTCTTTTTTGCAGTGAAATCATGTCATATTTCTGACAGTTCGAAAGTTAAAAATTTAACTAAATACTTAACTTTGATCGTCGCACCTGCCGAAAGGATTATTAACGAGAGATTGAGTATTTGTCTAATCGATTTCGACCCGTTACGTCCCAGGTCCGCGAGGATAAGATAAATCTACTTTAACTAAGTTCACGATCAGTTTGATCGGTCGTGGTACTTTTGCGAACTTTATGCGTGACGAGTTGGCTCCATCCCCCCAGGGTCACGGTAAAATGTGATTATTAAACTGGAACTAGATCTAATCCGGGCATTACTATTCATCGCCAGGCCATCGTCATAACGACGGACCTAGCGGAATTATTCTCGTCAATCTGAACCCAATTGGGAATCGAATTCGAGCGCGCGTCGCCTCTCTGTCCGCTTATTCGTTCGGCTCTCAAGGAATACAACTTTCGAGAAAAAAAAAAAAATGGTTCAACGCTCTGCGCCGTGAACATCTCGGGGTCGGGATCGTGGGCGATACGATTGTTGAGTAAACTATTATTAGCCGGTGTTTAACAACGAACGGGCCAAAAGTGGCAAGGACAACGTCGAGCCGATGCAAATCAGGATTTGTCGAATCGATCGGCGTGCAACGATAATTAGGCTCCGGGCACTAACTATTACCGGCTGCGCCTACAATTAGTGCCTTTTAGCGGGCACGGTCTAAATTTTCCAACTGTTTCGGTAAACACATCGTCGCGCAGATGATGATGTTGATGATGATGACGATGTTCAGCTTCGTTAACGACTGAAGCTCCCGCTTAATCGGCTCGTTTGCGCGGGATTACGCGTCAGAAAATCGTCCCATAAAGGTCTGTACGCGAAAGTCTCGTAAAATTATGCGGAAACCGCGGCCCCCTCCCCCCACCCACCCCTCGCGTTACATGTTTTCCGATTAACGCAAATTCCTCGGATACTCGTTTCACTTAGGCCGCTAGCGGATCCTACGGCTCGATGCTTTCGGCCGGAGCGGATCGCGAACCATCGACGGCGCGCGACCTCGATGAAAATGTTATCGAGCGGGCTTCCGCGTCGAATGCGCGCGATTTCTTGCTTCGATTATTCCTAAAACCGTGGCAGAAATTGAATTCTCAGATAATCAAGCAATACAAATGCAAATACCATCGAGGAGGGGGATAGAGAGGGGGGTGTGGATGGAAACCTCGAATCGCCGCTGTTTCACGTTTCGAAATATTCCGCATAAATAAACAATCGACTGATACGAATTACATCTGTTTAGAATATCGATCGACGCTCGCGTTCGACGAAAGGAAAAGTCAATAATGGACCGGTCTTATAAGGGATACGTATGACGCACGGAATATTAATTCGATCAAAACTTTGTAGTTTTGTAGAGTATATGAAAAATAGATTTTTAATGCCCCCAGGTTGAGCCATGAGGGACAGTGACCTGCGGTTTTTGCTGCAGATGTGTCAATTTTTAACTTCAAAGCAACCCTTAAATTTCAATTTTATATTCCCTTCCATTTTCTTAACGCGCCACCCTATATGTAAAATTATGATGTCCCGAAGGTTGTGCGTTCCCCTTGTTATTGCAAGCCGAACGGTTTACGGACGTACACGCATTGTTCGAGTGTTTTTCCTCCCTCCCTCGACGTTTCTCGCGATCTCTCGCTAATTTCCCGATGACATCGATCGTTCGGTCGATGTTGCATCGAAACGAGTCGTCTGGACGTACGCGTTCGCTCGGGCAGAATCGCGAGCGTACTCGTAGCCGATCGGTGTCGGGCTTGTGTGTTTCCGCAGTTTTCTAAGTGCGACAGAGGACGCGTGAAATTTAATTGATCGACAACAACGGCCGATACGTTATACCGGTTTTGTCGTTT
The DNA here is from genome assembly GCA_022405125.1 of Anthidium xuezhongi. NCBI lineage: Eukaryota > Metazoa > Arthropoda > Insecta > Hymenoptera > Megachilidae > Anthidium > Anthidium xuezhongi. The sequence goes on from CM039637.1 coordinate 9,466,956, forward strand.
CGAACGTGGACGCGAAACGCTCGTAGCGGATTTCAGGCATCGTCCGGTCCCCAGCCCGATTTGCTAATCAAAGCGACAATTTGTAACGCTTCGAAACGGTATCGGCTAATTTGTCAACGTGAAAGGTAATAACGTTTCCTGTTGTATTATGCATCGCGCGCGATCGTCCGTCGACGGGTCGTTGGCACATTCGCCGCACGAAAAGAGGGCATCGCGTTGTGACGTTTCCCTCGAAATTTCGAGGCTATTATTTTATTCGAGCCGATATTTTCCATCCACGGCTCGATCCCATCCGCCAGCGAAGAGTTTCCTGAACATCTTGGCCGGATGAAAGCGCTCACCTTCCGGCGAGGCGGGCGCGAGGCGGCTTTTGTGCGATTCCCTAGACTAGTTACCAGTGTGCACATAACACGTCGGTGACGTTACCAGGCCAAACACGACGTTTCACTCGATATCGTGGCACGGTGTGTGCCGGGATTCGTTTAATGCGATTCAAACGAAAGTTGGCGAAGTTAGTCCGCTCGTCGGGTGTCGTCGCCGCGAACGTCGGCAACAAAGTCGAGAGTGTAACTTTCAGTCGAGAGTTTAACGCGCGGAAACGCGCGAGCGACGAATTCGGTGGAAAAAGTGCTCGCGATTACACGTCGGCTAAGGTGAGCGAGTTCGAAGTCGCGGAAGAGACTAGGCGACAATTTTCCAAGCGAGGTTTTGTTCCGCCGGTTCGATCGACGCGAAGAATCGCTTCCTTGGCGGGTCGTTTAAGCGCGAGTCGCGTCGGGGAAAGAAGTTCGGCCGCAGCCTACTAAAAATTCAAAACGCGAGCGAATTTCCCCGGGAATAAATTTCCAAGTTTCCCCTTGGGCGAGAACAGCCAGAGCAAATACGCCGCGCCGGGCTTATCCAACCACCCCCCTGGACCCAACGAGAAAGTTTGACGCATTGCCGGCGAATAAACCGAAACGATTGTTACGCAACGTTTGCGCGAAAGAAAAAGGGGGCCGAAAGGGGGGGGGGGGGGAGAGGAAAGAAGTTTCCGAGGAACGTGGTAGCGTCGGATGCATTCTGTAATATCGTTCGAAAACAATACCGCCCTCCTTGCCTCGATTGCCCCAACTTACATTTCAAAACATCCAGAAACGAAAAAACAAGAATTCGTTGTTTCCCTTGTATCTTTATCTGCTTTTTTATTATTAATTTCGTAATAGCCTAATTACAAAACTATTGATTGCATTTCAAATTTAACTTAAAATTTGTAACACTGTTTCTAGATCCCTATAAAGTAGCTAGCACATTCTAATTTTTTTCAAAAGAAGATTTTGTCAAATTTTTTATTCTACTCTTTATTTCCAGCTCCTGTTGTTCGTAGCGCACCGGCATCGACGATATACTATGCATAATAGTCAATTCAATACAACGACGACGTAAGTAACTGATATTAAAGTATCCACGCTAGGTGCACGAGATTCACGTGATATCGTGCCATGTAATCCCGCTGCGAAAGTATATCTTCAGGAAAAAAAAAAGAAAAATAACGATATTCGGTAAAAGTTTCGAGTTGAAGCAACGCGACGCCCAGGCAACGGTAACCCCATCGTCGGAGGCTGATGGGAAAGACTACACGTCGTCGCCTCGAGGAAGAACATCGCATCTACGAAGACAGAGCATGTCGCTGACTGCCGTTATGAACCATCGGAGGGGCCTTCTCGGGTAATGCTCGTTCTCGTTCTCCTAATTTTCCCTCGGCTCTCTCTGCCGTTCGATTTTCAACCCCCCTCCGTTTAATAACGTATCTCGAGCGAAAACACGAAATGTCTCGCGTGCGGTCAACGCGAAACGCTGCAGCGCAAAAACCGTATAATTTCACGATCATTGAATTCAGTTTTCGACGTGAAATATTTTCGACGCGACGCCCGAACGGATTCGTTTCAATTTATAGCGACGGGAGTATCGACGCGAGAGCCACGCTGGACACGCTCAAACGATCCCCGATATGCATTCTAAACGCGCAAATAAAATCGCCCGATAGATGTTTTTAATCGCCGTCCCTCGAAATTGAACCCGATCGTTCCCGTCGACAGGGCGTTGATCTCAGGTATCGGCAGCAACATGTCGCTGCCGTCTTGCATGCCCCAGGATCAGGAGTTCTTAGCTGGACAAACGGGCGCCTCGAAAACACCGATATTGAACAATCATCATCACATGGAGAAGAACGATCACGATCCTCAAAGGCTCCGACCGAATTGTCTGCAGTTGGCGCCTGTCAACGCGGTCTGCGTGCCTATGCACGCCTTGGATGCTGCGAAAAGTGAGTGAATCTATAAAAGTGGCTATCAGAACGAAGAACAACAACGGAGATTTTTGTATGCGCAGCTAAACAACAGATGCTCAATCAACAAATGAGGCCGATGGAGAAGAGAAAGTGCCACAGGGAAATGGTGTCGATCATGAGCACCCTTTACGCGAAGTTGTTGATCGTGATTGGAATTGCTGTGCCCATCACGGATAGTGTGACTGAAAGAGTCCCTGCTTCTTTGAACCAGGTCTGTGATGAAAGATGAACAATTCTGACGAGGTGGTTTAATTGATTCAAAGCATGAAACCGTGTTCGTTTTGTATAGGGATTTTATCTGTATCTCTATTTGGTCAGTGTCGCTTACGTGATTTCGATGTACGTTATCGTGTTGAGGGATAAGACCTTGAAGAACCTGATGCAGAAGAACGAGAAGGAGCATCAGACTTTCACGTTCGATGAAAGGGGCGAACGAATAAACGCCAGTCAGGTAAAAGACTCTTTAAGATTTTGCTGAAAAGCAAAAGATTACTTGTCGAGGAATAAATTTGAACGAAATATCTTTTTTCATCTCAAGCTTGCTGATTCGAAGTTTTTTAATTAGCACGGTGGATTCAGCAACACGACGCGTACAATAAAATCTTTGTTTCTCAGATGCAACAGTACGGCAGCTTTTGTCTGAGACTCGGTGCGGTGGGATTTGGCGCCGGCTCGTTGGTATTTACAGGATTGCAAATTGGGGCGGAAATAGTTTCCGGCCCGTTCAGGGCGATTACACCGGGTGCCAGGCTGCTGTTGGTCACGGCCCAGATGCACTTCATATTTCTCAACAGTAAAGGTCTCAGCCTGGCCAAGCACACGGCTCTCGCGAAACTAGGACTGATGCACATGATCGCTACCAACCTCTGCGAATGGTTACAGGTAACTCCAGTAACCCTTCATTATCAAAAAAAAACTTCAATTTGATTAGGTACTTTATATTTTTTCGAATTCTCTCATCGTTTCAGATTGATTTAAATTAAAGCAATAACTATCGGAATAAATGAAATTTAGCTGTACGCATTAATCTCCGAGCAACGGAAACAGGAAATTTTAAAGAGAAAAAGAGTATCGAATCATGAATATCATCATCGCAATTTCAATGAAGTTTATAATTCCAATGCGATGTCGATTAACCGTGGCCAGCATTTATCAAAGTCAAACGGGATATTTAATATCCACATCCGCGGAAACGTATCCCATTGGACTCGTGTTTCGTTTCCCGGGGAAATCGAAGTAGCCGCTTATCGGCGTCAAACGACGTTAAGCTTTTGATCCGACAACGCAGAAACGCGACGAACGTTAACGACAATTTCACGCAACTGTCCCAGCTTTTATTGTTACGCGATGTCGCCTTGAATATTTCACCGTTGCCCTCAGCCTACTTTACGTTGATTAACTAAAGTGGTTAGGAAAATTTAGGAAAATAATTAGGAAAAACATTTCGTTTGTTTTCGAAGGCGCTCGTCGAGGAAACGCGACACGAGATCGACCAGCTGGGTCATACGCACGACGACGAGGACGGTATCCTGAAGTCTCTTTTAAGAGACGCTAGCCCGTTCCTTTTCCCGTGCACAATTGAATTCAGTTTAATTTGCGCGGTGATACTGTTCGAGATGTGGAAGAGAGTGGACGAGACGATCGATGCAAAGAGCGAGAGTCCGACGAGATCTTCGTATCATCTTACCATCGATTGCAGCAGCTCTCACAGGTCCGTCTGAGAATTTGATTAAATCGATGGAATCGTCTCGTTAATTTCTTAATGCGACCTTGACTTTTACATCCGAGACATTTACAGAGGTCTCTTCGGTGGTATCCTGGTGGTAGCCGCGACGATACTCAGCCTGATCATGTTCTTCGTGTTGAAGGAGGCCAAGAATCAAATAGCGATCGTCCAAGTGACCGCGTTGGACGCGACTATACTCGTGTTAGGTAAACGGTATCATTCTTCTTATTATATATTTAAAACTGAAGAGAACGTTGAAATTCTAGGAATGATGGCTTCAGTGGCTGGAACCTTGAAGCTGCAAGCGTTGCAGCAAAAAATCAAACCATCAGACTTGGATACAACTTTGTTAGCCGCGGCTCAAGCCGGAGTCTATCTACACTGTCTCTTCGGCGTCGTTGGCGATGTTCTAACCATGGGTTCAACCTGGGTGCTATCGTTGATCACGGACCTGTTGGCCCTGATGCAAAGCACCAGTCAAACTTTGCTCATTAAAGTAAGCAGAAATCGATCGCCCTGCGAATCGCGATATCGAGTGTCGTTAATTGTAGAAAATTCTTAGATCGCCTGGGGAAGGCGTTGCTCCAGAAACGACAAACCGGGAAAGGAGCTGATCACCTTCTTGATAGTCGTGAACATCGCCCTTTGGACGGTGAACACTCTGGAGAAATCACGCGCTGGCGTACGTCCGGATCACCTGACGTTCTTCGGCGTCTGGGCATGGACGATCATCACCCATGTGTCCATGCCGTTGGCGATATTCTATCGATTTCACTCGGCCATCTGTTTGTTCGAAATATGGAAAACGTGTTACAAGTGTCGATCGAACAGCAACGTCCAGTCCCCCTATTGATCGGTCCTGTTTAAACGTTGCTCCCATCAATTGTACGTTAACACGAATAAATACGCTGTTACCTGACCCGCATACCGCGAGACAAAGAGGCCAGAGGGCCGAGAAAAAGGTATAACCGCGTCACCCTTCGACCTTCCTTTCAATTACGTATTTTAAAGGGCGGGAAGAGGAGGAAAGAATGCGAGAGAACGGCAAGAAGGCAAGCGCGATCCTTGGCAAATAACAACGTTAACGTTGGCGGTGGAGGGCTAACTTGGTCGCAGTGTCTGCTACCTAGCCGCAACGTGGAAACTTCTAAGCTTACGGCAGAGACAAAGGGTAAAAGGGAACGCTTCAAAGCGTCGCGGTGGACGTCGGACGCGATGCCGTTGGTGGCCGTCCTCGAATCGATAAAGGTGCGTACTTTTATCGATGTACGCGGAAAAGATAGAGGAGACAGGGCGAAGAGAGAGGGAGAGAGAGCGTGAGAGAGTAAGAGAGGGTAAGGTAACGTCGATGGTGGGCATCGACAGTTTGATACGGTTTACGGTAAACACATTTCGGTTGCAATCACATCACCGGGCAAGCAAGCCTGGCTGCAACGAGAAGTAGGTGATGCCTCGATGGTTGGAGAAAGCGAGCAAGCGGGCAGAACGGTCGGTGAAGAGGCTCTTAGCCAACCCTTTGTTGCTCCTGCCACCGCTATTGCGCCCCTCGTGCCCACCCCCTCGATCCTCCCCGTGCCACCCTAAACGGAGTGGAGGCTGTACTCTTGACCAAAGGCCTCTGATTTACTTAGCCTATCGAGTGCTCTCGGACTCGTCCACCAAGAATACCGTGCACGCGGCTCGACCGTGCACGCCGTGTTCCGAAATTTCCAACTTAATGCTCCACTTACTGTCCGTTCACCTTCCACATCGAGATCTCGGACGTTTCATTGCGGGACATCGTGTAAATAAGTTTCCCTATATGTCGGGAAAATTGGAACACGGGTGCTCTATACGTCCTTCTTTTCCCCCCCACCTCGTCCACGGTCTCGATCAGAAGTATCGATCACTCCCTAATACTGTTTTTGCAACTTAATCAATGTAATTAGTATCTTGTATACCTCTCCTTAGCCTTTTTAATTGCTGTACTTTTTGTTTGCTTATTATTAAGTAGGGTACTACAAATGCCCAGGGATAAGTCACCCCATTCTTCCAATATTCTTACGATGAACATTTATATTTATGTACTTTGTTCTTTAGGACTCCCCATAAATTTGTCTAATAGCAGGATTTCGTTTTCTTCAAACTACCCTTCGTCTCGTGCTGAATTATGGAGAGGGTGCATTGTCTCGTCGAAAGATCGTATTTCCCAGATTTTCGTGAACCTGTCCCAAGAACTAGCTCTAACAGAAACCAAGGGTGTCTAATTGTATTTCCATTCGATGATATCGCAGCATTGAAAAATGATACAGATAATGATCGTACGCAATAGTTAAAAAAATGTATGAATATTTGACGAAAGGAATGAAAAATGTAACGTGTTAGCAACGTATCACCACTCCCACGACGGTTCTGTTTTTTTTGCGGATTTAACGAGGATTTACCGTTTCCACTGCATGGACAGGCGAGCCACCAACACCGGGTGCAATCTGCACGGAAGAAATCTCCGGACGTCGAAGGGGAAGGAGAAATCTTAGATTCCCTGTGTTGACTGGATATATATTCGAAACGGTAACACCGGTTCAGGATAGTTTTCAAGAATTTATTCGAAACGATCACGTGTTCCTGGCTGATAAAGTTCACACACTCGTCGCGCGCGTTTCACGATGCTTAATCGAATTTAACGCGGAATTCGAAGCTGTCCCATAATTGATAACCGTAATAACCGTGTAACGAGTCGTCTAATGACGATAATAGTTATTATCACGTTGAACCGACTACGCGACCGAGCTATCGATTATTATCGATGACGAGGATTATTTATAGCGGGGACGCCTTGAAAGCGAAATAATCAAGGACTGAATAAATTTGCGTTTAACGTTGAACACGAGTTTTCTTGACGACAAATAAAAGAGAGGGGCGGTTCAGAACGCGACACGGGTACAGCCGTACTTATACGACCGGCCACGGGAAAATCTCTCAATTTATCGGGTTTACTTGCACGCCCACCCTCCCCGCGCGATTCTGAAGTCCGCGATGGTCGAGGGAAGTGGTAGAAAAGAAGGAAAACACGACAGGACGGCTACGGGACGAGAAAACGTTGATATATCCGCCAAACACAAGGAGCTAGAACGTCTGGGCGGATTTATCGGTGCCGGCGGATAATGGATGGTCTTCCCGGCATGGAAACTTTTTTAAATAATATAACGTGCAACTAACGGGAGCGCCTCGATTCCAGGACGATTCGAAATACGCTTAGCCCGGTAGGAAAGCTTCCATTCCTCTCCGAGATACGACCGGAAAATAATCGTCCGTCGAAAGAAACGGTAATAGCCGGTTTCTTGTTGTCGATCGCGGGAACAACGTGGATGGAAAAACGTATCGATACGTGAAATCGTGTAACGTCCGAAACAAAATTATCTCGTGTAAGGCGGTAACGATAAAGGAGCCGCACGAAGGGTCAGCGGCGGTTCTCTTTCCCGACCCAATTACACGGCCGCTTAATGAATTTTCGATATGCCGGCTGGCGTCACGGGTCTGCGTGCCGATAAAGAGAGAAGAAAAAAAAATAGATAAATCTCCAACGAATACAAGTAAATTAATTCGACGGCAACAAGGGGACGAAAGAAACGACAGGAAGCGGAGACAGGAATCGAGCGACAGACAAAAACCACCACTGGAGGTAGCCGATTGGACGATCCTCGGGAATGTATTTAATTCGATTGGACTCTGCCGCCATCTGGACGAGGCGGGGAGAGAAAGAGAGGGCGAGCGGGTGATTCTCGCAGCAAGGGTGAGGGAACCTCTGTTTCCGCCGGAAATGAGACCTTCGCGACTCGTACCCCCCGGCCTCTACCCCTTTTGCCTCCTCCTAAATACCCTCCCCCGTAACCTTCCTTAAACCCTTTGTCGCCCTCTATCTCGAGGACGCGGATCGACCTTAAATTCCATTCCGTGCGTTCAGGTAAATATTTTAAACGGCGCCGGGTGATACGCGTATGATATATCTCTGTCTCTCTCTGAAAATCATCGAAATCCACCTGTCAGATTATACGAACTCATCCCCTACAGGTTTCGCTATTCGCTCTGCCCGCTGTCCGCGCCCGACCACCTCTTTCAAATATTTAAATTATAAATATTTACCGATTCCGCGAAACTGGAGTTCAAACTGAACGCACGATTGAAAATAGCAGAAGAACTTGGACAGCGATATTATCATCGTCGCACGTTTATTGCGATTTATTGAAACGCGGCACCCGTGTGCCGGGAAATTAATATTTAAACGAATTCTGTTTCTATGATATCGTGTTTTCATCTCCGTCAGAGAGGCGGGCAAGCTTAAAAATAAAAAAGGAAAAAAGAGGAGGAAGAAAGAGAAAAAAAAACACGAAGAGGAGAGAAAGGTAGACGAGAGAAAAATCAGGAAGGTGGAAAGGCTTACTAATGCTCCCCCCGCCGTCGCAGCGCACGGTGAATGTCGCTTGGTCTCCGAGGATGTAATTTTCGCTGTATGCCCGGATTAGAAGCCGGCTCGTCGGGCTCCACGTTATACCGCTTGATAAGTATTGCCTCATGCCTCTTGAATACACTAGAACTGGAAAAGGGATTTTGAGATGATCTCAAAGCGATCGATTGGCCTCGACGTGACGTCACGGGTCACGGCGATAGGCCGGCTGTTGTGTCTCGTTAAGAATCCACGTACCATAATAGCGCAGATTAATGATAAGAGCGTAAGGGTAGGACAACCGTGCAGCTTGCTGGAACGTGAAGGCTGTTATTACAATACCCGGCGTTGCTACTTCGACGAGATTAATTTTGCTTCGCGCCCTGGGGAGGAAAAAAAAAGTTCTTTATCGACCTTCGCGAGGACCTAAATCTTTAGGAACCAACATTAACGTAGTTTACGAAATGATCCACGAAAATCATGTTTACAAGCGTTGAAACATTATTGGCACCGTAATGGAACCGATGTCTGTTTAAAATATAAAATTGCTGATGGAAAGAGTGGATTACGCGAGTTCGCCGTTCTCGAAGACGGGAAGGACAAAACTTTTGCTAGACGGTATTTCTTAAAATCAGATAAGCGGATCATTGGACGATTCGGTAAAAAAATTTCACGGCAAAATGTACCGATGTAAAATGTCCACTAATGTTGCAAAATGTTTGCCCTCGAAACGAATCTACAGGAGTTTAATTATCGAATCGAGGTAATTAATTCGAACAGCTCTCGATCTGAAAAACCTGCAAAATTTAATAAAGAACCTAATACGTATTTTATAATCTTCGTTTATTTGAGCCCTTAAGACTAAAAGTTACATTGTCATATAATGCATAACCGACAGAATAAAAAACTTTCAATAAGTCAGGTTTTGTACCTGTTCTTCCAACTCAATGCAGCGATATAAACGTGGTAATGCTCGTGCAATAACATCCTGATCACTTCGTGTTCTCAAGCAGATTTTTTAGTTTATTCTTCACCCTCGAATGGCTGCTACAACACTTACAAAATATGACACTGATTTGTTTGTATTCGTGTAAGAACAGATTGTTTTTTTTTTTTTGTCTTTTAATCACACATAGTTAAACTTGCGTCGGCTTTGGCATTCTGGATGGTTCTGATGTCTGTGGCAATTGAACACATTCCGCTAATGACCGTATCTAAATCAAATAAATAAAGTCTCATTTAGAAAATAAGAATTTGCTAGAAATACAAAGAAATTCTTAATCAATCGTATGAAAATGTTTTGTGTTTCTCTACCAACACACAAACAATTTTCAAAAGCCTTTAAGAAGCCAGTGGTGTATTGTTGTATGTTGTAGATTGTACTCACTTCTGGAACTCCCACTCTCGATTGTCTAGTGGACAAACTTGTCGAGTCTTCAACCAACGTGAGATGCAATGGAAATGGAATGCATGCTATGCAAAAAAAAATGTCAAAAAATTTAAATAAAAACGTTAAATCATCCCAATACCGCGAATGATACTAAATGTGTATATAAAAGAAACTGTAATAATAAAATGCATACATTGCATACACCCCAGGCAACCGTACATTCTTCGCTGGTGGCTGATGCTTGATTCGCTTGACATTCAATACATAAATCCATTATATGATTACGACAGATTGCGCAATTATCTACTACAATATCTGTAAAGTGATAAATTCCATGGTTAATGAATAATCCTTTGAGTATTGTACAACAATAACTTTACTGTATTTGATGGAAATTCATAAGTATATGAAGACTTTTAATATATACCCCATGCCCAGAGAGCCACAGCATTCCACTGAAATAAAAAAAATCGTATGTTATTGATTAAACGTTAAATATAAACCATGTGAGTATAGTAAAAATGACAACGCAGAAATAAGGTTAGAGTTTAAGAATTAAATAATTAAAATCGAAGGAATTTATATATATTCTACAAAACATTTCTTTTAATTCTATATTTCACCTTTTTCACTTCAAAACGCTTTTTCTCTCCTTTGCTACTACTCGAAGTTGGTAAATCATTTTCTTCATCGTCAATTTCCATTGCCGACGCCATATTTAAATTTTGATGTTTAAAGCCAACTGACACCTTGCGTAAGGAACTCGAAGTATGACAAACAGCTGGTCCATAAAGTATATATTTTTCTAATTATTAATTATTTCGTGCACGTCGTGAGTTGTTGTAGCAATGCAACGGTGATACTGTAATTTCGTACTGGAAAAATGCTTGTAAATCAAAGTGTACGCTTTATAAAAAATCTACAAATGCATCAACCTAACGATACTAGGTTATGTTATTAGGAGAATTATTGATGTTCGATGTAATGTGACAGTTACGTCGATCATTCAAAAATTGGAGCAGTTCACCTCAATTTAGTGTGAATACAATTTTCAAGTATTGCCTTGTAATCCGTAGTACGGTATAAGAAATATTACACAATGAGACGAAAGGCAGGCGTTGGTGCAATTCAAAAACAAAAGCTGGAACAAGAGAAATATAGGGATAAAGGAACAGAGATTCAAGAAAACCAATTTGAGCAAATGACAAAACAGATGGAAACATTTCGTGTTAATCTTGAAGAATTCGCGACAAAACATAAGAATGAAATTAAAAAGAACGCACGATTTCGGCGACAATTCACTGAAATGTGTGCATCAATAGGTGTGGATCCACTTGCCTCAGGAAAAGGATTTTGGTCAGTCCTCGGTATAGGAGACTTTTATTATGAGTTAGCTGTACAAATTGTAGAAGTTTGCATGGCAACAAATTATAAAAATGGTGGACTAATCTCATTAGATGAACTTAGAACAAGATTGATTCAAGCAAGAGGTCGTAGAAAGGAGCATCAAGAAATAACAAATGAGGACCTATTGGCTGCAGCAAAAAAGCTAAAAATCTTTGGAATTGGATTTTCCATTGTTCCAATTGGTAGAGGCAAATATTTAGTACAGTCTGTTCCTGGTGAATTAAGCATGGATCATACTGCCGTGTTACAGCAGGCTAGTTTGTCTGGAAATGCACACATTTCAAAGTCCATACTTTGCAAGGAGTTAAAGTGGGAACCAGATCGTGCCCAAAAGGCTTTGGATCACATGGTAAAAGAAGGACTGGCGTGGTTAGATGAACAAGGAGAAGATGAAACATTGTACTGGTTTCCTAGTTTGTTCACAGCTTGCATTGTATCCAAAGAGTAAGCATCTGACTTTATCATAGATAGATGGGTATTTAAAATAGCAAAAAATATATCTGCAATATAAAATGTACTTTCAATGTGAATAAATTTATACATGCTATAATATTTACATCAGCAAACATACAATGTAAGATTTTTATATACGAGGGAAAATATTGTCACCTAATTTCGCTTGCTTCATTAAATCTGTAAAAGAAAAAATATTCAGCAACCATTACATTAGTCATTATACACGTGTAGTAAATACGTACTTTTTTATGTCATTTATTGCATATTGTGCCAATTGTTGCCTGCAAGTTACTAATTCGGTATGCAATTCATTATTTTCTTTTTGTAGCGCGTTTATTTTGCTTCTTAGTTCCTTTGTTCTTCCTTGAAATTTGGCTGTTAAAGATTTTGCCTCGTCCCTCCATCTAAAATAAAATAGTATAAGTTAGTTTAATTAATCATATACATTTACGAAATTTTCGTACGTTTTGCTTAATTTCTGATGAACTTGAACGTGATGAATTAATTCCTTTGTCTTCCTATCGAACTTATCCTGCAGCTTATTCATGTGATCTGATAATACCGATTGGCAACAATTACATTTATTTTCCACCCTGAAATAAGATCTTATTATAATACCATTTAAAGTATCAAAAAGCTTAAAGTGCTTACGTTATATCGAAAGTGCGTTTATTCTTTATATCGTAAACGTTCATTTCATCCGTAAAAGCATCCCGTAATTTATTTTCCTTTACAGAATTTGCCTTCTGAAGATTAACTTCTAATTCTCGAATTTTATTCTCGAGAGAATATCTTTCGTTGTCTCTTTTTTGTATTTCGTAATCAAAATCATGTTTTAAGGATTTTAATTGCGATACAAGATTTTCTTTGTCGCCCAGCGTTTTAGCCAACTGACTCTCCAAGTCCGAATACTGTTTCATTATATCTTTATTCTCACGATCGGTTCTTTTCATCCGATCTTCTAAGTCGTCAGATTGCTGTTGTTCTAATTTTTGTAATTTATCGTTCGAAGTAACTAGTTTACTCTCGAGAATAGCAATCTTTTCTCTCAGTTGTCTCATTTCTACATCATATTTGCTTTTACCTATCGTTTCGTCATAAACCTGCAATTGAAGTTCCAGACGTTTAGCTTTTTGCTCATACTCTAATATTTTTGCACCTAAATCTCTTTGAACTCTGGCTAGTTCCTCTTCGGTAAATTTCAATTCTCTTTGAGCTTTTTCTGCCGCTAAAGTTTTGTCTTTTAACTCTGCTTTAAGTTCTTTAATTTCTGTTAAGTATCTTTTTGCATTTAATTCGATCTCGTCTTTAGTTTTCGTATTCAGTTCTTGTATTTTTGTATCGTATTCGTTCGCTATTATACTTAGTCGATGTTCCAATCTGGCTTTCTCTTCCAAAACAAGAGCCTCACGGTGAAGTATCATATCCTTTTCCCTAACTGCAGATTCTATCAGTTCAATGGCTTCTGCCATTTTGTTTTTTGTTTCCTTATCCTTTTCCAGTACGGTATCCGCGTATTTTTTAACCTCGTGTAACTTTTTCTCCAGTTCCATTTTTATTTGTACCATCTTGTTGGTCTCTGTTTTGGCATAAGCCAACTCCTGTTTCAGTGTCTCTATTGTCACCTGATTATTCCTATCTTTTGAAACATAAAAATAATGTTTCCATTTGTTACAGAAAATTAGAAACATGTACTACTGACCTTTATCTTGAGCATCCTTCTGTAAACTTTTGAATTTTTCCTGAAGTTCATCCCTTTCTTTGGTTAAATTTTCAATTTGTTCTTTATTGGTTTGATGCAGTGTTTGATGCTTTATAAAATTCTCCTTAGTCTGTGAAAGTTTCTCCTGCAGCATTTTAATAGCCTCCGAGTAGCTCTCCCTCATAACACTTGCTTGCTCCTGATAAAACTTTGTCCCTTTCCCATCTGCACGAAATTTTCTTAATTCCTCCTCTAAGGCACTTATAGTATTTAGTGAAATATGCCATAGCTGCAATGCTGAGTCTTTTTCTGTTTCTAAAAGTGTGATACGCTCTTGTAAATTTTCTATTTCCTTTTTATGCAGGTCTTGATTACTGCATTCTTCCAAGTGAATACGATTAATGGATTCCCTAATATCTTCAGTCTTTAGGTTTTCATTAAGTAAACTTTCCAATCCAATTCTTATATTATTTTGTTCTACCTGAAAGAACCAAATAAATTTTTACAAATGCATATAAGTACTTGGGTATGATACATACTTTGCAAAAATACAAATCCTTTTTGAGAATTTCCACAATTCCCTGATATTCTTCAATTATTGAATCTCGTACATCACCCCTGATGAAAACAAATTGAAATACATTTAGTGTGAAGAAAAGTAACAATTTAACAAATAGTATAACCTCAAGACCAACCCTTGCTTCTGATTTGCCCCTTGCTCAGCATCGAGCATTTTATCGCTAAACTATTTGTACTTTGCAGTATTACATTGAGCTAAGAAACATTATGGAAATACATTGTATGTTTAATTAATATTTTCTATGTTTTATAGCATATTTTGAGCAACGGATTATTCACGCCTGACGCGTAAACATCAACATTCATTCTCTTTTACCGATAGCAGGCATTCGATATTGGTACCAGTACCTCCAGCGCAATCTAATGGAGAGAAGTAATAATGGGGTAACAAAAAATTATCTTTACTTATTTATTTATTTAATAAAGTTGTGAATCAATAAGTTGCACCTAAATTTAGTCAGAAAAGTAAAGACATATTCATTAAGCGTAGATTTATACCAATTTATTTAATTAAACAGAGTTTTGTGTTAATTAATTTAAATATTAGCTAGAAAAAACATATTATAAAACGACCAAGCGCTATCTGGTAGTGGCGCCACCGAACTAATGAAACTAAATTTCATATATCGCGATGTCAAAAAATGAATTTTTTTTACGTATTTGTGCTATTTGTGCTGTAAATTAAACCTCTATAAATTAATAAAAGTAGAAAGTAACAAGTTTTAAACGTTCTGAAATACAATCATTACGAAATAGTCTGAAATTAAATAAATTCAAGTATATTTCTTGCTAGTGGTCGCACAGAGGGAACTTATAGCCTGTAGGATGACTTCCTGTTTTGCTAATTTCCTCGTGCTAGATGGCGCCACCTGTACCATTTTTAAATATCGTAGAATCATTTATTATCTTTAGTAAGGACTAAAACTCGCTTATTTTAAAAAGAAAAGCAATTTTCTGTTTCATTACCATCACCATTCACTTCTAGTTTTCCAATTTGCCGCCAGGGTTGCAATTTTCAAAGCCAACATTGATCAGGAATTCAAAACCATCCAAAAATATTTGCGCAATATTTACAGCTTGTTAATTTCTTCACAACAGAAGCAGCCAGTTTTTGTCACAAATTTAGGATTCAACTTGGGTGTAAATTAAACTCAATGACTTATAAATTTGATAGAAGTATATTGTTTTAAATGAAGTATATAGTAATACACAGAGGGTTATTTTGAGGCTGAGAATAATTACAAGCTTGTACCACATTTTGTACTGTTGACGTTTTATAAATAAGACAGTTTATGACAAAGCTATTGGCACGGTCGAGTCATGTGTAAAATATAAAACCGTTGGTGACTCAGTACTGGCTGACAAGAACGGTAAAAAAATGGTAAAATTTCGTGTTCTCTTTTATTAGAATGATTATATCGAGTCTCGTTTCTCAGCGGGCGTCTCTGTTAAATTGTTCATAATACTCTTCCGTCGGAATATTGTTGTAAATCATCCATTTCATATGCTCCTGCTGCGACTTGTGTAGCTCGGCCAGCTTCCGGTTCTCCTCGGCGACCTTTTTGTTAATCTCTCTGAAACAGAACAACGTGGCCATAGATTGTTGGCACGATGCGGCGAATTGTTGGCGTCAAAACGAAATTCCTTACGCCTTCTTGCGTTCCATCTCGTGTTGATACGCGCCCGCGATCTCCGCGTGCGAATTCATCAGACGATCCCACTCCTCGTTCATCTGCTTCTCCTCCGATCTCATCCTCTGAAAACCGGAAAATCCTTCCGTCAAACCTTGGCTTCGATCGTTAAAAATCAATGGGAATCGATTCACCTCGATCTCTTTTTTCTGGTCGGCTTGTTGCTGCCTGAAGATCCTGAGTTGCTCGGCGTTCATGCCTTTGGCTTCCATCAGGAAGTCCCCGGTCATGTGATTGTAGATATCCGCCTTCTTGTCCTCTTCATCTCGAAGGGCTTCGCAATGGCGGCGCTGTTCCCGTTCCTCCGCCTGCGAGGGACAAATTCGAAGAAAAAGAAGAAGAAGAAGAAGAAAGAAGAGGAACAAGGTGAAGTTAAGGACGAGAACGCTTGGAAGCGACCGGAGGATCGTGTTATTATCGAGTCCCGTGCACGGTGACGTCACCGTGGTTTGCTCATCGACGATAGTAACCTCGTGGTCTCTGTAAACGGTGCTCACCTTCGAGGAAGGTTTATGCACGACACGATCCAGCTCGAATACACGGCCAGCGTTTTACGCCTCGGTCCAGCGAGACGGATACGCGCGGGAATCCGATCGAGAGAGTAACGGAGACGAGATCTCTTGGCATCGTTCAACTCTGACATTTCACGGCTCGTCTGCGAGAGCCGGCAACAAAATAGGGCCGCAGAAGGGAGGGGAAGCTTTGAATCAATTAATGCGACGCGAAGCGCCATCGAGCATTAATTACGCGAGTTCTCACTTTCCCGCGCGCGCGGGGCACGCGAGCGTGTCCGCTCGGTTAACTGGAACGAACGAGATCGCGAAGGAGATTCGATCTATCCCGCGGGGAAATAGAATCGTCAGATAATAAGATCCTTATCGTTTCTTTGCAGTTCCTGTCGCTCTTTGTTCCCCCCTATTGAGCACGCAGGACGAAATAGGAGAAAGCCTTACCATGGCTCGATTAAATCGTGCGGTGGCTTCGTTCAACCTTCGACGGCATTCCCGTTCCATCTGATCTAAGGCCACGGCACGCTTGTCCCTGGAGATGATGGCTTCCTGGTACGCTTTCTCGGCTTCCTGATGTTCTCTCTCCGCCTGCGCGCGCTCGTCCTTTTGCTTCTTGATCCACCACCTATTCTCCTCCTTTTTCACCCTGATCCGTTCCTTCGTCGTTTTACTGTCCTCGAATCTGCACAGTTTTCGATCAAATATTTAACGCCGCTCGTACTCGAGCCTCCTTCGGGATCGACGGCGACAGTATTTACCCCCCCAATTTCAAGGTCTCCTCGCCATCTTTTAGAGACACTTTTTTCAGCGCGTTGGGATCGTTCAGGTCGTAATCGCGACGCTGCTCGGCGCGCTGAAACTGTTGTCGAAAACGCTCGAGTTCTTTGTGGATCTTTCGTTTCTCCTGAAAACAAGAACATTGTAAGAGTAATCGTGAAAGGAAAAAGTGTCCAAACGATAACTAGGATCTTTAATGTTGACACCGGCGACGACGATTAATCATTCCCCTTCTAATTGACAGTTTACCTCTTCTTGTTGTTTCTCCAACAACAAGGCGATCTTGCTGCTGCGAATCAAATTATCGTAGAGCTCCGATTCCTGGGCTCGCTCCAGCTCATGTTGCTGCTTCTTCTCCTCGACTTGTTTGTCTAGGAATTCTTTGTCGATCTACGACAATTCAGAAATCGATGATTGTTAGCCTACTTGTCCGTCATAAACGATGGAGATCGTTGGACGGGACTTACTCCGATTTTTCTGAACCGAGGATTAAATATCCGCTGTTTCCGTTCTACATCCGTTTGCTGCTTGCGCCGTATGGTCGCGGCGAGTTTTAATTCTTCCTTGGTCGCGGTTTGGAACTTCAACATCGTGCCAAATTCGATCCAACCGAAGACAGGGGTAACCAGAGCTGAAGTGAGCTTACGTTAGCCACGAAAGCCGCAGGAATCGCGTGGAATTCGTTGCCATGGAGCGTTTGGACGATAAACACGACGATTCGCGAAGTTCGATTGCTTCCTTTCCCCCTTAGCGACGAAAGAAATTCGACGCTTTATTAACCTTTCCTTCGTGAAATTAGCATGCGTCGTTCGGTAAACAATAGCGATACCAATAATTGGATGAATTAATTAAATCCTCGATAATGCTCGTCGTCGATAGGATTAAAATTCGTTCGATAAACAAAACGATAATTGTTCCTCGAGAAGATATATTAAATAATATCCGTCGAAAAATCGAAGGCTACGATACTATAATTAGTAAGATTAATTACACGGAGCGTAACGAGCGCCGATGGCAAAATCGGCCTGTTTCGTTTTCCGAGCAATAACAACATTATTTTAACACACATCGGTTCGCTAATTATTCAGCTGGTGGTAACGTTTGCACGAAACGTTCACGTGAAGAGCAGCTATTGAACGCGTAAACATATGTTGCACTATCTGTTGATTCGGCGAAAGTCATTGCCGATGACTCGTGACTCGGCGTTGTTGTATTATCACTCGTGTGTGGCCGCGTGTATTGATCGCGCGCCGCGTATGACGGGAAATTAAAACGAATTTGGTTGCCATCCTTCCAGGGCCTCTTTGTGCGAGCGCGGGCTGCTCGCGTGTCGTGAGTCAGACTTCTTCGTTTTTCTAACAATGAGAACGACGGTAATGAGAACGCCGAGCCTCGCGCACGCACACACGGAAGCCGCGAAACGCGACGTTTCATTAAATATTCCGGGGGATTAAGACGTTTAAGCAAATCGCGAGGGGGGCACGAAACGGATCGTCGTGAAAGGCGAAGGCCTCTTTGTGCTCTACCGTTTTCGTTCGGTCGCAACGAACGGGGTAACGCGTACGGGATAGATTTCAAGGAAGTAATCGTCTCGCTTCCTCGTTTATTGATCCAAACGAGAGCAATTTGTGTCGTTCTCAGAAGATTTTGCCCCGACACTTCGTGAAAGTGTAGAGAAGAAGAGAAAAACGACTTCGCGTCGGAGATTTCACTGATACTTAATTGCTGATACCCGGGTCGATAGAAAAACCGGATCGTTTATCATCGTCCGGTAGATTCGTTTTCTGTTAATTACTCCGGTGATTACGTTGTTACGCAAAAACGTTTCGATGATTGACTCTTGATCTTTCGACTCCTCCTCGCGATTACTCTTTCTCTTCTGCGTCATCGTATGACACCGAATGTTTCGAACAATGAATAACCGCCTCGTTTCGTTTTATTTTTAATCGTGCCGTAGATCGTTCTCATTGTTAAGAATTCTTTTAGAATTCACGGTAAATGCTTTCAATTCTGAGGGTGAAAGCTGCGCCAGCCTAACTCGGAAGTTACTACACATTTATCTTGAAATAATTATTAAGATAAATACTCTATGTTTAATTCAATCCACGTCTAGGCTAAACACAATACTTGGTAATTTACTAATATTATAGCAGGTGGTGAGAGTCAATTTTCTCTAGGAAGCAGAATTTCCTTCGACAGTGTAAAGGATGAAGGATATGCGAAAAAATAAAACGATAGAATAAACTAATAAACTGGAATTCAAGTTAGATCGAGCATTTTCTGATCGAGTGCCGCCGTATCGAAAAGGTTAATGATCATGATTGTCTTTCACCTAACAAGGATACGCACGTGTCTTGGGATAACCTATATTCGTCGTATCTGGCCATATGGTTGACGACTGCAAGTACTGATCGCAGAAAAGAAGTGGCGACACGTTGGCCACACGGATAACTGTCTCCCTATGACATGAAAGGAATCTCTGACGACAAAAAACAGCCGATGAGAGTCACAAAATCTGGTCTCCTTATGTACCCAACGAACAGAAGGACGTTCAATTAAATTGCAGCATGCTCGTTCATTAAACTTCGCGTTTATTTACATTTTTCTTTCGTACGAAGGAGTTAACAACATTTTTATAGTCTGTGTACGTAATTGTTACGAATTCGAGAGAAAAAAAAATTGAACTCCATTACTTTTTTTTTTGTCCGTTCTGAGCACACGAAACTCAGAATGTAAATTGACAGATAACATTTACATGTTCCGAGTAAATGCGGCGGTATGGCAAGGTCTGAGGCGGCTTCCTTCCATAAATAAGTTTCTTTTTCGAAGTAGATCTCAGCCAGTATTCATGTGCCTTATATAAAACTCAACACATGGGCAATTTAACAGGTAAGCGTACAGAAAGATTCTTTTTTCGAAAGAGGCGTTTCAAATGTGCCATGAATTTGATAAGTTGTTCATAAAATATGAAATTAAAGTGCTGTAAAATAGAAAAATGTTAGCAATGGTTTCATGGAGTTAAAAATAGATCATGAGTGTTATAAAATAAAAATCATTTGAGTTTAATTTATTTTATTTTATTTACAAATTATGATGTTTCTAAGTTTCTAAGTTTCAAACTAAATATGAATATAAATTATCTCTATAAATACAGTTAAATGCCATACCTTCCATGATACCTTAAGTCCTATAGAAAATCCTAAATTTCATCCACGATTTCATTCTCTTCAATCCCTTTGAACGAGCAGCCGAAATAAATTCGGGACTAAAAGTGAACGATTCAAAGGAGTGAATCGCAGCTGTTCCCGAGAAAACGTACGTTCCGTACGCGACGGAACGTTTCATTAGTCGGCGGGAAGAAATGAAATGCAAAATTGTGTATCCGTTTAAAAGGAAGTCGCGGAAGGATTCGCGGAAAAACAAGCTGCAGGTTTTCGCGGTAGCCCGCACGCTCGACCCAGAGAGAAGATGCCCCGAAGCGAAGCGAGACTCGACGGCGCCTGCGTGGCCATGTGACGTCATTGGCGAACCGGGCAGCTCGTCCGCTAGACATTCAGTCTCGCCTCAGCATCGAACGAGGTTGTACGTACTTACGGTGCATACGTGAACCCGACAACGCAAGTATCACACGGAAGTAAAGGTACTGGTAATACCCGATAGTCGTCGCGCTTTGACGTTACATAAACGCGTACAAACGAGAAACGAGATTGCGTGACTTTTCTGAGATCCAAAACAACAGCCATTCGTCCAAGGTACAGTGTAGAATTTTTATTCGCTGCTCGTCGGTCGAGGATCGTTCGGTAATCGATAAAAAAAAAAAACCTTGTCTACAAAAGTGCACGTACAACGATAACAACAATAACAAGAAGAAGAAGAGGAAACAAAAAAAGAAAACGGAAGAGATTCTCAGCTCCAGTCTCTCTCGTTCCCCTCTCGCTATCGTTCGAACGGGCGATTAGCACGCGATACGCGCGCGCCTTCTTCTCCTCTCATTTTTCTCGTCGCGTTCGCGAAATCGTTGCTCGACCACGATAACCCTCGCGGCGTTCTAATTAACGCTTCAGTGATAAACACGTGCCGAGCAAACGAGCCAGGGACATAAGTTTCTTATTGTCGTCCGGACGATGCTCCAATACCGTCCGATAAAGGACGAGTTCTGATACAGAGGACAAAACCGCAACGAGCGAGCATCATTCAAGGCGGAGGGGTACATGCAACGTTCGAGTGCGTTACCGCGAGCGTCGCTTCGTCGTTTCCCCTACTATGCACACTGAGAGGTACCCGACTACTATGAGAGAATGAGCTGCTCGGTGAAGATCTCGTGTGGCAAGAGTTGGAGCGGATCGCAGCGAAGGATCAACTCGCTCGCGGAGGAGACAAGCTGCCCTACGTCTGGAAGCGCGGCCTGCGCCGGTCTAGCGGGCCAATCGTCCGCCGTGGCGTCGACGTCGACGTCGACCACGGCCACCACGACCACACCGACCACCACAGCCACCACCACCTCAAACACCGTCGCCGGCACGGTGACCAGCGGCAGCCAAAGGATAGGACAATTGCGTCCTGTCAAGTCGATCGCCGCCAAAAAGGGGGAGGATATCACGAAACTGCTCAAGTACATCGACGATAACGTCATCGGCAAGAACGGCACGTTCTTCGGACCATTTGGCCGCAGGAAAGGTCAGTGATCAATATAGTCTTTACCCCCTTGGCCCCTCCTCTCTCTCTTTCTCTGTCTAACCGCCCCCTCCAGCCGATGCTCGTCCCTCCGCTCCCTCTCGTTTCTCGTCCATGGCCAACGACACGCGTCGCTCGCGAAACAAAGAGGCGCGTCTCAGCTTCTCGTTAAACTTGCCGGCGTCGTTCGATTAACGCCGATGCATAACGAACCGTGTACTATCAATAGCCATCGAAGCTTCTCGCAGCTTCCTCGAGGCGGTGGACAGCTTTTTCGTAGGGGAGCCGCCGCCTCTGGAGCGCACTCCCTTCGCACAAGCCTTCGCTTCTGTTTCCACCTTCGCGTTACCTGTGCTCGCGGCTACTCGGGCGAACGGGTCTTTTTTCTTTTCTAGAATCGGCGGTCGAAGCGGCTGCGGTTTCCCCGGACGGTTCTGCTCGGTCTTTCGCTATGCACCGGACGGCCGAGGGGATGCCTTACAAGTGCACTTGGCATATACCTTTCGTAACGCGATACTTTGGAGCGGCGCGGGGAAACCTCTCGCATGTGCTCCCGAGTATCTTCAATTAAGAGCATACGAGAAAGATTCGATCGATGTATCGCGAAGGGAATCGTCGTTTATCGTCGAGCGCGCTCGTGTGCAAGGATCCAGTCGTCGCGGAACGCGCAAACGGACGCTTGCATAATTTATACGCATCGAGTAATACGCTCGTCGGCGTAAACATCGATATGGAAACTCGCGCGAGCGTTAAATATTCACGGGCGCGTTCGTGTTCGGGTGTCGTTGGCCTACGGGCGTCCCGAAGGCCGCCCATTTTTCTTCGACCCCACCAAAATCTCGATCGCTCTCGTTCTCTATCTCGAATGGCGCCAACTTCTGCCGGAAGTTTGGCCGGCTTTTTCTTCCGGGCGGCTTCGCACACGGCGCGACATCGTGTGTCGTCCGAGCGAATTAGAAGCCCTGAAGACCGCGCTCGTCAAAGATAAAGAACCAGAGTCGATGTTTAGGATGTTGTGCCACGTGCGATTCGTTCGGACGCTTTCATTAGCGGGTTCCCGATTTAATCCACTTCGGGGAACGTCTGCCTAGCGAATCGTCTCTGACGACCGAGTTCCTCAGGTGATAGACGGATCCGTGACGATCGTAGAATGGTAGAGTAAATATTAGATAAACGACGGTTTCGCAATCGCCTGGGAAACCGTCTTGCTTGTTCGAGATTGCGCTCTTCGTGACAAGATTTTATTATACCAGATCCTGAAACCTTGTTGCCCTTTATTTTAATTATAGCAATGTTCCTTAACGATCTTATTAAAGTTTTTGTTTATCAGCTAACACCACTGAATGCAAAATATTTATGATTTAAATGTGCATGTTTCATGCGAGAAACGTCGATTGCAAAGTACTAGTATACTCGTTTAATTCTATTCATATTTCATAAACACTTTAATGAGTCATAAAAGCAGTAAAATTGATTCTCATTCAAGACGTTTCATGGCCAAAAGAAGAACCACGCGATTCCAAGAGAATCGACACCTCCCTCTTCCGGTGGTTCGGAAACTATTCCCGTCCGTGTACAAAAATATCGATGCCGTTAATAGAACGCGTAATTTGGCAAACAATTATCGTCATCGCGTGTATACGTCAGCGTGCCTCGTGGTTGGTCCCGTTCGTTCTCGGCCGGACTGCCCATTATTAACGCTAATATCCATGAGCGAGAACGAGACGCGTGATTCATTGAATGGCGGGGAAGGAAAAAAAAGAAGCGAACTGGTGGACCAACGGTCGAAAAACAAGTTTTTCGTCCACGAGTTGACGGACACGGGCCAGATGTGTCAGTCGCCCAATTTGCCGATGCACCCGTTCATTCCGTTCCGAGAAGAGCGTAAACTGGTGTGCAAGGTCGGCCATCGCGATGCTCGTCGGCGCGAAAGGAAGTCTCGCGTGAAAGAGAGAAAAAAATATATTGGTCGAGGAAGATGACCGGGAAAAAGGGAACGACGGTGAATCGCGCGGTGACTCACTGATTCGACGCGAGCAAGGGAACGATAGACCGCGAATGCACGGGCCTGATAAGAGCACCGCAAACGTTTACTACGCGAGTAGCGCGGGTTATCTTGGAATGGACACAGTCAAGGACTCGAGACGACGAACACCTCTCGAAAGAAAACGAAAACGAAAGTCTATCGCTCGTGGACGCGTCGTCGGCATCATCGATGTCGTCATCGCTCGAATATAGCCACGTGGACGGATAGTTTCGTCAAGTGCAAGGTCGACCCAAGGAGTTGTTCTCGGAGCACATTTTGACCCGTACACCATATACCGCCATTCGACAATATTTCATTTAGTTTTGATTTATAGTTGCTTTGATAACTGTTTTGATTTTTTGAATGCTCGATCCTTTCGATACACGTGTACCAGTGATTCCTCGAGTTCTTTTAATAAAAGTGCACGAGGGGTTAATAAAATTAATCATCGAAATGACTATAGGACTGGCATTTCCTCCTTCGGTGCCAATTAGCCTCTCGAGTGTCGATTGATGTCGATGTTCCCAATTATTCTCTTTGCCCTAGACTCTGATCATCCACGCTATCAGAATAACTTAATGAATCATCGCTTCCTCTATCATTTATTACACCTCGTTTAATCCAAAAATACATGCTCTTTTGGTTCTTGAGGGTCGGAGGAAGTCACTCGTTATTCAATTTTTAATAGCGCCTATATACCGGAAACGGTGCAATAATTTGGGTCGCACAGACGTTTGCCTGTTCTACTTACAATTAAGTGGAAAAGATTATTCGCATTGTGAATATGTTAACATTTTGACGTCCTTTATCACTTGTCTGTTCTGTCTTTGAATTTTTTTATTATCCTTTGCTAAGGCACGGAATTAAAAGGAATGAAATATAAGTTTAACAATAGTTTCGTTTTGAATAGAAAAGTACAGAAATTTAAAAACAGAATTAAAAACAGAAATTTTAAAGAGCCAGAGGAGTCCGAAAACTGATACAAACGAATTCGTGCACCGAATCGCGATCACCGTTTGTTTTCGCGCACGAAAACGAAGATCTCTGTTTATGTTCGGTGGTCGCGCGCGACAGCGTATCGCGAGCGTTCGCTCGCGATAAGATAATCCGCGGGGCAAATTCCGACAGCGTGGCCGTTTCGCGTCGACGCCTAAATTCACTTTCCCCAGGCGAGCAGTATTTTCGAATCGACCCGGAGCCCAGCCCACGAGATCGTTCACCGTGCAAGAGCCGTTCGCGAACGCGCACACGACCCAGTTCGTTCCACGTACCGACACCTCGTCGACCCAATTCCTAAGCCCGTCCGACATAATAGCGACGGAGCAACGCCCATGACGAGCGTCCCGTGTCGGGCGTGGGTCGTCCGCGACAACTGAGATAAAATAAAAAGTAAAGAAAATAAACGAAAAAGGAAAACGATCATAGGGTGTCGCTTTCAACGTTGATTTCGCTCGAGCGAATTCGCGACAGCAGATGCTCGCCAACGATCGCTTGAAATTCTAGACAGATCGTCGATAGCGGCTCGCAACGAATGGCAATTCCATCGAGTAATTACGTGACGATGACACGGGTGATTTGCGGATGGAAACGTTCGCCTGCTCGCGAAACGCTCTTTTGTTTCGCTGTTGTTTTCTTCCTCCTTTTGACACGAGACTCGAATCGGAAAAAGAATGAGCAACTGCGACTGTGGACTGTGTTTTTGTATTTATTAGCTGCTCCAGAAAAATTTTAGCCTTTGTTTTCAGTTCTGTGCAGAAATTGTTGTATCTTTTTCATAAACTGGAAGATGGAAAATTGGGGGCATTGTAGTTTCACAATGCCTATACGCAAGATGCCACTAATTTAATGCAATACTACTAGATAAAATAGCAGCGATAGATGTAGGTTAACGTTTAAATTCGCGCTAGAATTACTCGAAAGTAGGGTCGGACAATTGTTGGTATATCAAGGTGACGTTAAACATTTCAGCTGGTAGTTTATATCGAAGCACTCTGTTTGTCAAGAATTTGATTGCAATTTTCGTAACGGCTCTATTCTTGGTCCCGGTCTGCCCGAAGTCGAACCGCATCGTCGAAATCCACTGTGGCCCGGGTGCCGTTGCACGCACCGGCTTATACTACTGCGGCCGGCCGAGTGTTTTCGTGTTTACACGCCGATGTCTCGCGCGCTCCACCAGCCACGGGCTTAATCGCGCAAAGCTGAAAGTCCAACACGTTTGCTCTGTTTAAAAAAGGAACAAAAATAAAAATCGCTCGTATCTCGTTCACGTGTGTGTCGCTCGAAAGTTTCGGAAACGAGAAATCGTGCGATTTCAGATATCAATATCGTCGCATCTGTTCTTTTTCTTTTTTTTTCTTTCACATTTATTTCCGAAATCGTTTCGTATCTCTTCTCCCCCCTCTGCTCCGTTCTTTTATTGCTCCCGTTACGGGACGTTGGAAAGTCAAGACTCGGCTCGACCTCGATCCGCGAATTCGGATTTCGGATAACTCGACGGAACGGCGGCGTAGAATATTAAAAAGGCGTTGGATTTCGTCGAGGCGCGTTCCGCTCGCGGACACCGAGCGACGAAACGGCGTTCGCGTTACATCACGCGATCTCGACGAAACCGCGTCTCCTCTCTCTGCCGAGGAACCCGAGCCCCGACGACGTTCGCTATCGTTCTTCACACATTCTACGCACGTCGTTTTCTCACGGTCTTCAGAGGCGAACTCCGGTGCCACCGCGTCGTACGTCGTATCTTCTCGTCGACTACGGTTACGATCATCCTTACGTCCCGAGGTCGTCGCCGCGATCCACGGTTCGAACACGATACACAAACGAGAGACACGTCTATGGCAAAAGAACTTGCAGTTATCGGTAGCCGGCCTGATAATTCCCTGTATCATTCATTTTCTTCGTAGCTTGGTTCGAATAAGATACGCTAGATAACAATTATGTTTGTTTACACTGAATACCAGCAATACGATCTCAGGTTCCGTTACAGCGGATGTCTGATATTAAATATCTGCCTGCCACTGAAAATAGATATGATGTCACCCGTTCTGAAAGGACAGGAATCCAGCGAGCCGCCCCGAGCGATTCTTTCGAGAACCCTTCTGAACAGGTAGATCTCCGCCGTCCCTTCTTAGAAACGTCGACCCTAATGGGATTCTGAGACGAAGGGTCGACGAGAGTGTATTCAATCTACCGTAAGAGAACGTCACGATCAGGGCATCCGAAGGACGTCTCTGAGAGCGCTTCTATTAAATGACACTCTTTTTTTAATAACTACCTAATCGAAGACGATAACGCGAGAACGACCCTGCGTTACATAGTCCTTGACCTAGTGCAACACTATTGTTTCCCAGACGTTCGACGAGAGTCTCGTATCGAAAGCAAAGAATCCAGCGAAATCGCGTTACCACACCCATTCGTCGGTTCGTAATAATTCCTAGCCGCGGGAAAGTAACTCGGGGCAGGTACGCGATACATTGTCGGCGCGTAATGTCCTTTCGCGGTTGGAAAGAACGCGCGTAATCTCGCGGCGTAAGGACGGAATTATGCCCGGTGACCCGTCGGGAAAAGAGAGATCTACTTTCACAAAAAAGGTAAACCACGAGATCACGGTTGCTTGAATTTACGTATCTTCGAGTTTCACCGCTTTTCGCCGATGCTCGAACGTCCAGCCGAGCGGTATCGGCACGCGCGTGTATCCAGCAGCCCGGTTGGGGCCGACTGTTCAGACGAGAGGTCGGGCCGGCATCGATAGTCACGGTCTACGGGCCGGACGCGATACTAGACATTTTTTGGCGGCGGCTTTAATATCTCGCAACAAGAGCAACGACTCCGAGACGCGAGATGTATGCAGGTCAGTGTGATTCGCTCGCAAACGGTTCGCCGAGTACGAAGATGGGAAACGGGAACGGAAAACGATCGCAATCTATTCGCGCATGTAGGTGATGGATGTGGCTGGCCCGAGCTCGCTAACGGGATAACGCGGTGCCCGCCGGAACAGCCTCGTCCTCCGATGTCCTGATTTCCTCATAAGGATCCCGTTCAAACGGCTGACAAAGAAACGCCGGGTATTCCTTCCTCGACAAAAGTGGGAAAAATTCATTTCCAGATATCATCGTATGGCGAACGTTTTGACCCTTCGTGGGCGAACTAGGTCGTTCTCGGTTCTTTTACTGTTTTACGATGCTAAGGAATCTGCAAATATTCTGAGATAACATATTGTATCAAATTCTTAAAATTTTAATAAAAATTTGAAGGTCGAATTTCGTTTGTACCATCGAGTCAGGCTGCCTAGGAAGGGTTAAGTAGTATAACCTACCATATTTTCTACTATATAAAATAATTTTATTTACGACGCTATAATTTTTACAATAAGTACTCTTGCATTATATTATTATTTGAAAGGGAAAAAAATTGCATTTGCCTATAAAAATACACCACTTTAATCAACATTAGGTACGTCTTCGCCTAAATTAACTTTGCTATGAAACTTTTACTGCCATCGATAAAAGGAAAGCGTGATTCAATTTTTTATCACTGTATTTTAATTTCGAGCCTATAATGCGCTCGTTAAGGCACGTTTATTCGCGGCCGTGACTCAGAATCGATCTCGCGAATCAGCCGAGTGACGAAGACGAAACTGTGGCCTCTGGACTAGTCAGGATGACGCGATACCCGCGTTCGAACGCTCTCGTCCGCTTCGCGGAATCATTTAATTGCCATGACAATTTACAAACATGTTTGTAAATAACTCCGGCTATCGTTATGGTTTATCGTTTATTTGCTCGTCCGAGAGACAGCTCGGGAAAGTATTTTGCAGGCGGCCGATCGCGGAACGACTTTCAGACTCGTGATCAAATTAGATGTTAATGAGTCGTAAACGCAATTTGCAGATTGAAGAAATTTATGGAAAAGGAAACTATAAAGTATTCGGTAACGCGTATACCTGTTTATGACGGTTGAAGGATGGAAGAACGACGGGAGAAAGAAGGATTGTTTTGTTCGAGGCTGGTTAGTGGAATCTTCGGCGAGGATAAAATAGTCGGGTTGAGAGATATATATCTGCGTAAAATTTATTTTGCAAACATCGCGCTCAGAACGTCATTTTTCAGGCAATTAAAAATTTGAAAACCAAATTCTTTTAGAAAATTGGAAATACGAATGTTCAAAACCAAAAAGGTGTGGGTGTTGCGGATGTGCTCTGGCGGCGAGCTCGACGAGTATCACCGCACCTGCTCGAGACGTTTTTTGTTTTATAGATGCCTCATGTTTGCAAAAACACGTAACCGTTTATTATTCCTAACACGATCGTTTAGATATTTTTCTTTGACGTCATCCCCTGAATATTACTGTGTCGACGCCGTGCCGGCAGCGTTAATCGCGTAAACCGACGCGTTCGACGTGTTTAACAACAAAAGAAAGACAAAAAAGAAATTAGTATTTAAATTGCAACGAACGATTACAAGATTGCATGTTCGACGAACTACTAACCAGTTCTCGCATACAGATAAATGTATTTTTGTTTTCATCGGTCTCTGCACGGTTCATGATTTATTAACATATTACACAGCAGACCGGCGCAAAGCGGAATGGCGTTTATCGGAACGTCGCACGAGAATTATACGGGCGTTGATCCTTCTGACCTCCGATTATTTAGCCACGTAATCAGCAATTTTTGTGTTCGTGTTGCGAAAACAATTTTTGACCAAAGTAATTAAGCAAGCCTCTGAGTTTAAAGCCGTGTTCCAGGGAATCAGCTGACTTCGATAAAGCGAAACGAAAATCCGTGGTTGGTCGGTTATGTTTAGAACGCCGACGCTCGAAGGTGTACCGGCTAGAAAAAAAGTCACGCGGTGATCTAGATCTCGCTCAAGATGGATCGCGGCGGATACGTCACACGTTTGTAAAAGATCCGTTCTCAGTTAAGCCGTACGTTAAGGCTGTTGTATGTCGAGGACGCTCGTTTCGGTGCAACGAAGTGCACGCGTGCCCGAGAATCCGCCGCGAATCGAACCAGGCACGTTTTCAACGAGCGTCATTCGCGTGACTCGTACGGGCCGGCCAATTATAATGACTTTACGCCGACGGAACGGTAGCCGGCTGGTTAAATAATTCCATCATCGAGAAGCTTTGAAATATTTGACCTTTGCCATCCGTAGCAGAGTTTATCGAGCGTAACGTACAAAACAAAAACAGTGAAATGACGGCAGAGTTGCGGAACAATCGCGTGAAATGTTGTTTCCTCGAGGCACTCGGGAGCGAAAAGAAAAAAGGGAGAGCCGATGTCTGGTGACATTGCACCGCGTTCGAATACGTAACTCGATTTTGTCACGCGCCAAGTAAAATTCCATCGAGAAGTCGCGCGTTTCCGATCGCTTGTTTTCGCGTCCGAGCGTTGGAAACGCGCCTTGCAACGCTCGACGAGGTCCTTGCGCAAATATATTACAAAGAAACGTCGAATCGAACAACGTTAGCTGTCGCGCAGATAATTGATATTCCGAATTTCGCGTAATTAAATAATTAGCAAAAAACAGGAAGATAAATCTCGAGTAAAATTAATATTATTACCCTCGGGATCTTTAATAAATACGAATGTTGACTGAAGATGTCGTAAACCATATATCTTTTGATTGCGGTACCGTAATCTCTGGTACGTAATTGGTGTTTTCATGCGTATACTACAGATGTCACGTGTTAAATGCCACAGTGAAAGTGGACATGTGTAGTCAGACACGTTGGTACACCGTCGAGTACCGTGGGTTTCTTTAAAGAAAATGCTACCGTAAGGGAAAACCTGTCGTGTATTTAAATTATATTTATTTCAAAAGTAAATTATCGCAGCCATGTAATAAATTTTTTAGTCGCCATAATATTTTTCATTCGAAGGGTCCCAAAAAATGGACTAACATTGAAAAAAGGGTAAAAGGTACACGCGAATGATTAATGGAGGCCGCGAAGGGAGCGAAGGAAAAAAGACGATAACGTTCTAATCGATATTAGCAGAGATGATTGGATAGCATATATGGCATGGGGCAGGGGACACGAGAGACCCGCCGACAGTGACGGCACAATGGTAAATCGGTCGAGTCAGAACGACGGGAATAGCCGAGTTGTAACGAGCATAACCGAAAGTTCACCCGCGCAGCGACCGTGCGTAGATCCGATAGGATAGATCGTTACGCTCTAGTCGGCTCGCTTCTCGCGCGTTACGTAACGCTTGTACGCACTACGTCAACGGTGCAACCGGAAGTTGAAGCGTTGCTATCTAAATTCCGCGTCGGCCAAAGAGGAAGCGACCACTATCGCGACGCGACACACGATGCCTATCATTCGCGGGGCCCCGTTCGAGGAAAGAAAGTTTTGCCTGTTGTTTTCTCTTCCTTTTGTTGGGTTTCGGCGCGGAACCGTTGCCAGACATCGCGCTGGGAGCAAACATCTCTTCTTTCGTTTGCCAACTATATCGATGATTCATTGCTTTTTCGTTTGTGTAAACTCGTTTCTGTTTGGTTTTATCGGTTTGGCAGTCACATGTCTTCCCGCCGTGTTTTGAGGCAAACTCTCGCTGGTTCGATTCAAGATTTTTCAAATTCTTTTTCAATTCATAACCGAGAAACATTCTTTTTATAATCGTTGTTCATAAATATGCAAAGTTGCAATTATCAGTCGGTCTCGATACACAAACTGCAATGCTTGTGTTAGCAACGAAGAATTAATGATAGTATTTGAAGTGTGACTATTGATCATGCGTGAAACGTATACGGCACACGTGTAGTAAATCGATAATTGGCAGAAGATGGGAACTGATTGGATTTGTTCTGGAGTATTCCCCTGTAATGTGATTATCTTCCACGCGCAACGGTGCGAGTCATCGTCAATAAGGCCGTTGCTTGTGGCGGATACTATATCGTAGGAAAATAATCCTCGTTAAGCCATTCAACTTTTCCCCGCTTACCAATTTCCTGTTTCTACGCTTGTAAATATATTACAGCCTATCCTTTAACTGCTTCAATCACCTATCATATCGTTAGCAGTAATTACAGTTTATTACAATGAAAGATCATCGTTCGCCCACCCTCGTAGGGTGGATCCAGTGCCCGTAGGAAATAATCAATAAACGCTCTTCTAAGCGCCTGGATCGATTTAATAAGTGCCGTCGACTAAATGAATGAAATTGAAGGAAACTCCAAGTAACATTAATATTATATTAATGTTTTAACCTGTTGGGTAGTGCAAAGTACTAATTGAAATAGTTACACTTGAAAATTAATCGATAGAATCCCTAATAATTGGAATTGAAGTGCGTCTTACCACACTCGTCTGTTTTCACTGCGGCGGTCGAGCCACGTGCAGCGCGATATAATTGTTTCATTTTCTGAATTAAATTTTGCGCAATCAACACGATACGAATCGAACGTGAAATTTTCTTTGATGTTTCCTTCATTCACTTATTCGACAATATTAAATTCCCGATGTCGAGCATATTCATCGGAAGGTTAACGTTATGAAAGAACAACTCTTCGAACCGTGAACGTGCAAACGCTCGAGAGGCTACACAATGGCATGCACCGGATGTGCATACGTCGGAGTTTCCCTGTTTTCGACGAGGAACGCGAGGTTACGTTGTCCGATGAATGCTCGTCGGTGCATTGTCCTGCTTTTCTCCGGCTAATAAAAGCGAAAACCCGTCCTCCCGAGACGAAAATTGGGGCTCGCCCATGGTTTGTTATTGTTTTTCCCTCTGTAAGAAGAATATAAAAAAAGAGAAAAAAAGGGGGAGGGGCGAAGCTAGGACACTGGCGTCGCCTCTGTTTATCTCTCCCCGCGTACGTAAAAATACATCCCCCGACGAGGGTGAAGCGTCCGGCTTAACTCTCGGCTGAATAGTCGCTGATCGATGCACGCTCTCCGAGATTGAAAATTGTAGGGTCGTAGTATAAACGCGACGGATGACACGCCTTTCTCTGTGCTCGTTTCCCGGATTCTGTCGCTGACGTCACCGTATCCAAAATGGCCGAACTTCGACGATGCCAACGATCGGGTGGAAACGTGCATTATCGCGGGCGTGGTACGTAAATAGTCGGTGCGCCGGGGCCGAGAAAAAATATATTCGTGAAAGTACCTCTCGAAATAAAACCGTACGTTATATCCACGACAACGCCGTATTCACCGATCGTTCGGCTCAGTCCCTTTTTTCTCTCTCCGTTTGTCCGCCCGCTTTTGTTCTCTGCGTGTTCCCTTGCACCCTGCGCCACGCTGATCGGCGTCTCTCTCCCCTTTCGACACGGTGTCAACCTCTTTCTCCTCCTTTCGGTCCCTCCTTTCCGCCGTTGTCGACCCAGAGAACTTGCGCGTTTGTGTACACGTCCACGCGTTGTCCTCTCGTCCCAACGGTAATTCTCTATTATGAGAACCGGAGGTTCCTCGGCCGTGCCGAGGCGACGACGAGTCTCAAGGTCGTGTTATCGATCCGCCATCCCTCGCGGCTCCCTCGTCACTCTCTGTCCGATTTATTTTACTCCCGTTGATGGATCTCCAGCCCGCCACCTTTTTTTATTCCCTCTCTCTGCGCTGCTCTTCGTCCTCTCCGGCCAAAAGTGGTGCAGCCCTTTCGCCGCGTTGAATGACGTCGGCCTTCTCCGGTGTGCATCGATGCTTTTCGAGCGTCGCGTCGAACGGGACGAAACTGGTTCCGTTGTAGGTGACATTTACGGGTTAAGATCCGTTCGTTGACTCGTGGACGCCAGGGGAAACAGGTAACGCAGAAGGCCGGTTTTTGATGTATGGCTACCGTGGAGGGCCGGCACGTCGTAATCAGATCGGATTGTCTCGCGTTACGCCCTCGATAAAAAAGCGAACACCCTTTTGGCGGCGCACGCGCACCTCGATACAGCATCCACAATTTCATCCCGTCTGGAGCGCTGGATCGAACGCGAGACGCTTGAAAATTTCTGTCGCGAGAAAATAACGCCACGACCTTATTTTGTCAAGGATACCGTCTATAAAAAGATACTCGTGAATATCTTTACCCTAATGGTGGTAATATGAATTAATTAAAGGGTTAATTGTAGAAATTAGTCACTGGTATCGTTCATAATTACAGTTTCCATATGTCTGGCCGCGTACGTCCAGTTTCACTGCGGCGAGCACATTGGCTGCCCCGCAGACCAGTTTTAGACCGCCGTCGATATTATATTAATTTTGTAAGACAGCAATTGGAAAGTTTAAAGAATCGATATTCTTTTGAAGAATCGTTGCGCGGCTCTGTGGTCGACGCGGATTAATTCCAGCGTCGATGTAATGGATAATCGAGTAATGGTAATCGGTACGGATTATTACGGGTCTCTCTGTATCGATTGTCGCGCGTTGCCGGTTTCTGCCGGCGTTCGTAAGCGTTCACCGCAAAACGATCGCCGCAAAAAGCATTCCTCCGTATGGCGAGCGTACCAGTTATCTGTGTCAATTATATCTTTCGATTCTCGGCGACCGGCGCACGTGTTATCGCGGTTTTCTCGGAAAACTCGCGAGTTTGGCCGTGTGCTCGATCTCGCCTACAAGAACTGCCAGCTTTTCTGGATCTAGCCGACATCGTTCCGCGAAACGTTTTCGGGTTAATCGGGGACGAATTGTGCTTCACTCGAGCAAGGTAACCGTGTTTTCTCGAACAAAAAATGAAAAAAACAGGGGAGGAACGCGGAGCTCGCCGCGTTCCAACCCAAACCGCCGGTTTCTAAATTATTACGTTACACGCGAGACCCAGAAGAGTTCGATCTAGCACGAGCCCAGGTGAAAGTGCTCGAATCGGCGTGCCGCATGAGCAACCATGGACCCTCGTCTGCTCGCAATATCGATCGATCGATCGATTTCCCTATTTCTACTTGTTGGATCTCTAGAACAGTTCTAGATCGCTAGGCGGGTGAGACAACATTTTCTGGATCGCTTTCGCAACGATCACTGCACAATCTTGCCCCGACTTTAATACAGTTTTTTTGTAATCATCGATTATTATAAAATATCTAGTCGACTGAAATTTAGGCCTTGCGCGTTCTCATGTTTTTTAATTTTATAAAGCAATTTAAGTTCTGAAAAGTAAGAGGTGTCTGTAGCAAGGGTTCTCATTATATTCAAAATTTTACATTCTTGGTAAAAAATGGTCGACGAGTACAGGTTTGATGATCTCATCTGCCGTTCATTTCTTTCAGTTACTTTCCATTCTCTATACAAACATTACGAAAGCGCGAACGTGAGAGTACGGGTAATTGTGGGCCGGCGTGTGTATGCGCGAATCGTGGCTGCAATTTCGCACGATCCACGAAAGCGAAAGAAGAAGAAAGAAAATGAAAAAAAAAACGAACGGGAGAGTTTCTATGGAAATATGTGCAAACGATCTGTCGACAGGGTGGCGGATGCCCGAGAGCCTCTCGACTTTCGATAGCGAGTTAA
Organism: Anthidium xuezhongi; assembly: GCA_022405125.1. Taxonomy (NCBI): domain Eukaryota; kingdom Metazoa; phylum Arthropoda; class Insecta; order Hymenoptera; family Megachilidae; genus Anthidium; species Anthidium xuezhongi. Next base: position 9,502,081 of record CM039637.1, read on the forward strand.
TTTTACTTCTTAAATTGCCACCGACTCTCTCGACTATCCTTGAGAGATTCGTTTTACATTTAACGACGATGGATGGAAGCTGGAATGGTAATTCCAGAGAAAATGTTCCGACGAACCGTTGCGATCCGTCACTGGCAGCAGCGAAAAGTCCAGAGATAGGATCTAGTGTAATCTACTTTAATTTCGCTTTCCTTTCCGCGTTGAAAACGTGTTCGAGGCAACGAAATGTCCGATAATGGTTAAAGGATTCAGACGATTTGTCATGAAAAACGTTTTCCCTATTTAACCTTACGGCTCGCGCGACAGTCGTAATAACGACGGCGATAATAATAATGTCTTCGCCGCGCCGTCTGTCCAACTACGATACACATGGAAAGAAAGTTAACGATGCGAATGGAACCACTTATACGTATTTGATTATTTCCAAGTATAACTCCCGGCGTGGATAAATCGATCGTCTTTACTCGCTTTTATACAGAACTTCTACGGATGCATAAATAAGGAATAGTCGACCCCTAGTATTTGTGTCAGAAAATATACCCCACTGATTCAGACGATTTATCTTTCTTCCTGTTTGTGATAGATCTATTCGTTTTCTTCCACCGGCGATACAATGGTGTATCTTCGAGTCTATTAAAAACAGAACTTATGCGATATGTATTTTAAAGATAATTTTTTTTTAAATCAATAATAAGGGTTACATTTATTTCTTTAACGAAACTCTCATATGATTTAAATAACAAATAAATTAACAATTTCTAAGGAAACCTTTAGCTATTCGATGCAGGATCGATCAGGACGAAGGGGAAAAACCCAGCAGGAGTCGCGAGTTTCCCGCGTCTTGTCCCGATTACGCTTTCTATTTTAAATCGAGTGATTCGCGGCGCGGCGCGTTTGTCAGCTGTCGCGCCGTTTCGCGAACACGCGTATTCCGGGACACGATCGCGGCGTGAACGCGTGCTCGTTCGTCCTGAGCTTGTTTTCAGAAGCGGCGAGGAGAAGGGCGCTCGATTGGCCGTGGTTGTGGCTAACGGTAACGCACACTCGCGACCGGTTCGGTAAACGCACCGAAAATATTCGCGTGTTACGCGCGTCCGTGACCCAAAACTGTCCGTCATTCGTGATCCTGGGAATCCGAGTTAACGAGCCAGTGACGCGAGCTCGCCGAACACGGCGTGTCGATTAAATTAGACAAGAAGCCAATTAGAATCCGCTGCCACTTATGAGCCTCTCGAGCGGGCACAACCGATCGCACGTGTTTTTTTACGATGTACAGTGTCGAGCATGTGAGTTTTTCCTAGGAAAGCTTAACATGTCCCCCAGGATAAGTATCGTTGCTCTACTCGCGGTTTCGATGCTCTCTTGGAATTGCTTCTGTCGCGAATATTGGCTGGATATTTCGCAGACACGGGTATTCATAACTTCGTTTCCACGTTGAATCTGCAATTCAACGTTGCGACCGGAACGGGGTCAGCCGCGGCAGCGGAAACGTCGATTAGAATTACAAAGAAGCGGTCGTTAGTTAACGGTGCGATCGTGTTTGCCGCCCTTTCACGAGACGGGCCAGTCGTCGTCCACGGTTTTCATTACACCCATTTCCTTTCAATTGGATCTCGTTAAAAGGATGCCGGTCGAGAGATATGCTCTCGTTTTCCTCTCTGACGTCGACGACGGAAGTTCGACCCCTCCAGGAGGGGATGAAAGGAGACGGAAATCGTCGCTTCGTGTCTTTTGGTTTTCGCGAAACGGAAGATTACATATCATCGTGAGTGGATGATTGAAATCAACGGTTATAAGAAAAGTGCTTACCGTCGAGAGGAATAGGCGATGGACAGGCCTTGAGTTATACATCGGCTCCTCTATTTATGCACTCCCACGAGCTCCATCGAAAAGTAGGACGCTGCTCCTATGGGTTCATTAGGACGATCCGACGGTGCTGTATCTTGCACGTTTAAACTAATCAAAATTATCCGCAAAAAACCGTGAACGTTGCTCCAACAGGACCATTAAATCCATCAATTTCTTGCTACAAAATTATTACCATCATGTAGGAATTTTTGTAAAGGTTTAATTTACTCAATTGCTTCGAATCTTAAGATCCGATGATTCTAGATCATATTCCTACGCTTTGATGTCACGTGTATCCATTTCAGCAGGAATTCCAAAACGATTAAACAGAATATGTTTATTGCTTTAGTATGGATCTAAATATAGAAATAGTCCAGTCTTTATCAGATATCCTTCGCATTGACGGGTGTGGTAAAACTAGGTGTACGTTCCGGTATTAAACAGAGCACTCGTGATTAGACGAGGACAATTTTAATTTCCGTTCCGATGGCCCACTTTCCCCGTGGTTCGCTTTCAGTCGTTCCTCTTCTCTTTTTTTTTTTTTTCAATATCACGAGCAACGTAGAAGAGATCTTTTGTTCGAGCTCAATGATTAGAGAACCACCAAGGTGAATGATTTTCCAGCGAGGCGCTCGATCGATCGATTTCTCCTGCTTCGTTCGATTTGGCCGCGTTTAATCCGTCATATATTCCGCGCATACCGAAGAAATTGCAACCGCCGCGCGATTGCACACGCTCCGAGGCAAACGGTCGTGCGAGAGGCGCGTAACATAATCTCCGCGGATGGATTTTGCAATCGGGAACGAAAGTACTTGAGCCCGCCGGTAATCGGCTAGTTATCAAGGCACGATGGCGGAATTAATTGGACCGCGTCAAGCGTTATACCGTGTCCGTGACAAGCGGAGACCTATAAAGTACGCCGATATCCATAAAACGCACTTTTGCCCGCGTCTGATCGCCCCGGGCGAGCCGTTCGCACGATATCCGCTCGCCGTACGCCGTTACACGGAGCCACGGTTTATGAAACTTTCATCGAGCGCTCGTCCAGCTTTTATTACCCGAATGTTATCACCGTTTTCTTTACGAGGGCATTAATCAAATCATTTGTTACATTTCTTAAAATAATCCAGGGATTAACAACGCATCAGCAATATTTTTATATGAAATTATGGGATTTTTTACCTCTATCTTTAATACCAATACCTTAACAACAGTGCAAAATAGCAATTTGAATGATTACATTTGAAAATTAATCGATAGAATCCTTTATAATAGGAATTTAAGTGTGTCTGACCACACACGTCTGTTTCTACTGCGAAAACTTGAATACAGTCAAACAACCAACACACGAAATTACACAAAGTTCTAATTGATATCACTGTTGCATTAATCTCGTTCGGTTATAAAATGAGACGATATCATGAATCATTGTTAGCACAAAGTGTCTGATTACACAAGTCTGTTTTCACTGCGGCGTAAGTGTTAAATCGGTCATGAAAGGGTTAAAGCGTTAGGTGGAACGAGCAGGGCGGATGTGTGTTTCGAATTCGTTGATCCGAATATCAATGTCCAGCGTCGAAAGGAGAAATAATTGATTATGACCAGAAGGGGCAATGAACCTTTTATCATCTACCGCGAAGAGCCCGTTGTCCCCTAAACGTTCAGATAAGTAGAAGTAGTGGTACCGTGCATGCGCACGGCTTGCAGTGGAATAAGCCGTGCACCGCCATTAAGCTTCGGACAGCACGCGGCTGTGCGCTTTCACGTTCGTAGGCGGGCGTATATTTCAGCCAACGAAGCGAATTCCTGGCGAGGTGCCTGTTTGCCAAGAGGTGCGAATTCCTGATGACTGCGTCGAACAATCGAACGGTCTCTTTACCGGTTTCGGCAATCGAAATTCGTCCACGCACGATACCAGGCCGAGAAGGAACGTTCGAGAGATGTCTTATCGTTCACGGAAGATTTTCTCGTCGGCGACGAAACTTTTCCGTTTAATGACTAGTTGTTTTTGTTTTGTTCGTTAATGACTAACGCGCCGGCACCAAGGATGACACACGTGACAGAGCCGCGCGGAGAAGCGTAGTTTTGTATTACGATCGCCACGGACGGGACAGATAAGATTTCGCGCACGGTCGCAAAAGCGGACTTACGACGGAGAATTTTCAGCTGCCGTCGATCGACGACATTTTACGACTCCCGGGTTGACCGAGGTCGCGTGTGCAACGATAGTACGCAATCGGCGAGGCACTTCGCCGCGCGTTGAAACGGGACGATCAATTGCATAACCTCTCGAGCCGAAGAAGAAGAAGAAGAAGAGAAAAAAAAGATCCTGGTCAGATCGACTGTAAGAAGGCGTCCGCCTCGATGACGCGAGAGAGCGTGGTCGTTGCATCTCTCGTGTCCGTCGTTATTTCCTTTGAGTCAGAGTCCGGCAGCCGTGCACCTATCCTCGTTTATATTTATACCACGATCTAAAAGCAACCTCGAAGAAAAAAAAAGAGAGGAAAAAGAACGAAAAACTATCTCCCTCTCGTCCGAGCGTTGACCCAAGGCTCGCCGTGATACGCTCCAGGTCGGCACATTCATAGTACACGAGCTGTTTTCCTTCCTTGCCCGGTCGCGAGCCTCTTTCACCGGTGGGCTAAGGCCTTCCACCGGTGTCGCGTCAGCCCTCGGGATTACTTGTCATCGTAAAAAGACAATGCCCTGGAGATGAGCCAAGACAGCGTATCTATACACTGCACTCTCGTTCGAGCAGACCCATCTGTCGCCATCCTTCGCTCACCCTCGGATACTCGTCGTCGTCGTCGTCGTCGTTGGTTCCTTCGATTCGCGCGTGTCATGCCATCTTCTTCTTCTTTTTTCCTGTCTCTTCTTCTTTTTTTTTCGTTTTTCGTTGCCAGCCGAGTGGCCAGAGAAGTAGCCCGCGATTCTATCGAGCCTCTCGTGACGGTCGTCGATCCGCGACCGTACAAAAGCCGACCATCTGCTCGCGGACACACGTGTGCCAAGTCGAGCGTATCAGCGGCAAAACTGTTGGTTCGCTGCTTTCCCTTCGACGTCCTCGTCGATGTCATTACCTTCTCGAACCGACTCTTTCCCTCCTCGGACACGCGTCCGTCTTCCCTTTCGTTATCGTACCGGGAGGCCTGCAGCGAGAGCCGGAAACGCCCGATCACTTTCTACGCCCGGATCGTGTCCAACGTAGCCTCGTGGTCAACGATTCTGACGGCTAGAAAACTGGGTTGCGTGAGCGACCGTCGTTGCAAATCGCTCGAATCGATTTCAGGGAAAGTGTAACGAGCTTGGGGCGGTACAGGGAGAGGCTCGAGCGGCTACTAAATCCTACGCTCCTTGTTTCAATTTATAAATATGAAACTGCTGGTCTAGAGAATATACGAACACGAAAATCAGCTTAAAATGCAATATAAATCTCTCCGAGCTTCGCCGTCCGGGGGGTTAAAAATGTCCCGGACCTATTCTTATCTTGATTAATGTCGGGATCTTCTTGCCGTTCGGCAAAAACTCGGGATCAAAACCGAGCCAGGACTTTCGAATTCTCGTACAGATGCAATCTCACGGATCGTGAGTGCTTTTTCCGTCGGTCTATTGATTTTTCTTGCGTTTTCGTAGCCCCCGCGATTGACCGTGAACACGGACGGCAACTCGCTTTCATTGATTTTATCCGCGGCCTGGGGATAGTGACTTTCTATCGTAGATAATGGTGGCGTTATTTTCACCGCTTCCTCTCGATCGATCGGCACCCGGCCGCCCGCCCGCCCGGGCTCTCCTGGAAACAGAGAAGACGCTTTTATCTGTTCCAGTCATCGGATCCCGAGGTTTTGTTTACTAGGTCGTTTATCAAAAGGCAAAGAGATGGGACTACCGGTATTGGATTAACGCCGTCCCGACCCGGACGAACCGGGTCAAGGATGTTTGTTATCGGATTATCGTTGAAAGAAATTTTCCCGGAAGTTCTCTTCTATCCGTCGCGACGGAAGCGCCGTTTCGCGAGCGGGGAACGTTAATTCGGTTATCCCTCTCGACTTGGTCCCTCGGGGATGATAGAATTTCGCTGGGAAAATTCGTTTACCAGCTTCCAGACGAATAATTTGTCCGCGATATTTAATGATCGACGTTGCACGTCAAAGATAATATTCGAGTAAGAGCACCGCGATTAGCTCGAGCGAAGTATCATAGCGGGTAGTAACGTGAAAGGAAGTGAGAGGCTGAAATTCCGCGGCAGTGTTATCTAATTTCGCTGACAATTGTCAGCCGCACGGTTTTAAATGGCCACGTTTCTACTAGCAATGCCGCCAATTTCCTGTTGGAAGCATAATATCGTTTCCTTCCCTTCGAACGCGGAAGCGAAAACTGCCTAGGGAAAATGGTGGCTGAGGAGAAGGCACCATTGATACAAATACTTTAGAATCGCCATGAGTTCAACTTAGGTTAAATCTGGACTAAAGTAATTTGTTAAATTATAATTTTGTAATAATAGGTAAACTTCCTCCTATATATTGCACTCGCTTTTTGCCGCCTTGGTTCTCGCTGCTTCACCTTTGACGATCATCAAAGGCGGTTCGAGCTCATTGCTTTTATTCCCGTGAATTCTAATCACGTGGGGAAAAAGCAGCCATTAAAAAGCGACGACGATACTGTGTGCAAATAACGGTTCTTCTTGGGTTAAATGTCGTCCTCTAAATTGCCGTTGTATTGCTACCTCGTCGATGCTGTTGACAGCTTTATCGATTTCACGGGTTTAACTTTCTTCGGGATCTAACGTATCGTCGCGCTTACATCGATTCGGAAAATAAATTCTCTGCATCGTGCTGCAGCTCACGTATAGAGAATCCTTAAACGGCGCTTTCCTATCTACTTTGCCTTGAACGGGGGTAGGAACGGGGAGGGTATACCGTACGCGAGGCGGCGAGATTTCGTTTATAGTGCCAAGAATGCAATAAACTAGATAGCGGATATATCGAATATTCGAAGATGAGGCAAAATATTTACGTGACCCGCTTCTTAAACCGTGTCAAGACTCGCTCGGTCTATTTTCTAATGTCGTAACGAAATTTCCACCAAGTAGTGCAACTTATTATCGAATCAAGTGATTTAATGTCGAAAAATAAATAAAATAAACGAATCGATTCTTGGATGTAGAAGCTGTTACGGAATGCGACAATGTTGCAGACCGCGCGTCGCCAACTTTGAAATGTCAAAGTTCAAAATATTAGTATTAAAAGCTTCGAGAATTAAAAATTGTTTTTTTAATTAAAAAAATGAAGAACTCTGTGGATAAGTAACAGACACGTGGACACAATACACGCCCTTCGCAATCAAGAGATTAAACTCCTTTCACCCTGATCACATTTTTTTGCGGAGGGTGACCGCTAAGGTCAATCAGGTTCCAAACCGAAGATCTGTTAAGCCTGGTAGTCTTCTGCCAGGTCAACCATACCACTTCGGGGCGTGTTGGTACGATCAAAAATGAAATCTAGCTCGGTTTCGAAAGAACGAGAAGCGGAGGCCCCGATGCTAAAAAGTCGAGGCTTGCCAAGCGAATTCTCGCTGCGGTATCCTTGATCCTGGCTCATGTATGGAACGCGATCAGAAGGCAACAACGCCAGGGGAACGAGGCCAGCGAAAGGATTATACAGGGGCCGAAGAACGAACGAACTCGTTACGTTTTCCCATTGGTCGCTGGCCATCGGCCGACTCTGGCAGACCCGGCGTCGCCCGCGGTTTACGTTACCGATTACATCACCGCATCCACTGTTCTCTCTTTGATAAGTGCGCCTGTGTCTGTGTATCACGAATCTGTTGCCGGTTACGTGCGAGCACGATTCGGCCCGTGGTTACACGCTCGCCACGGCTCTGCACACACAATGGCGTATCTGTTCGCGTCGGGTATTGCGCGCTCTAGGGAAATATGTACGTTTCCTCGACTGGCAGACCTTGAGCGGTGACGGGCTTTATCGCGCGGATCGCTGCTGCATTATTACTCCCTGCACACCTTTCATGCTAGAGTAGATCTACTAATTTCTTTTGCATTTCTGTAAAAAAAGAAGGTTGCACGAGGAATCAGGAACTTTTGCTCCTAATGCATACTTTTCATTATTTCAAGGAGCAAAAAGTACAGGTGTAACGAGTAGTTTTTGTTAATAAAATCAGAGAAATATTTCTAAGGCGTAGAAGTAAATTTGTTAGACAGTTAATTTTGTGTATTTTATTTTGTATAAAATGTCTGCTTCGAACAAATTCCTCGATTTAATCAAGAACTAATTGTACAGTCCACCGATTACGAATTAGCAACAGGTGACGAGCTTTCGCAATCCATCAACGAACAATTTAGGCAATCTATTTTTGATCCATGATTGCGGTGCTTGCTTCATTTCATCATCCGCCGCTCCTTTCTTCGAGATACCGTTTCGAGATTCGTTACCAACATTCAATTCTCTTTTTCTCTTCAGCCGTTTTAAAAAAAGTCTTTTGATAAAAAGATTGAAAACAAACTCGTTCTTTCGATATTCTCCGATGGGTGTTCTTTTTTTCTTTTTTTATCGTTTTGTAAAGTTCATCCGATCTTACGACTGTGTACGAATTCGCGGAATTTTATTGCTCAACGGTTCATTGTGATTCGATTAAGCGTTTCACAGTAAGCAGCTCGTAAACGACGACGAATTTCAGTAGAAGTAATCAATCACATCATATACATCGCAGACTCGGTTTCAGTTTTAAATCATTCCGATCAGGAACGGCTAGACTAAACAAAACGAAACGTGACATTTACGCGACAATGTTATTCTCGAGAAATTAACCCTTTATGAAAGAAGATTTCAAGTCCAAAAAACGTTGACTGTGAAAATTATTCTATTTTCATTTAATGGGAAAGAAAAAAGGGTAGACTCGTACGCATTATCCCCAACTGAGATTAATCGTTCGGTAAGGATCTAAAAATAAAGAAACGACCTTGATCGACGAGGTCTAAGCGGACGTCTCGTTGGGGATGAAGCTGGTAACAGCAGACACAAGGCTCTCATTGTGAAGCCTTTAAAAGGTGAGGTCTCTTCGTCTACGCGTTCTCTCGTCTCGACTGGCACCGTCACAGTCGTCTGGTTGTTTAGAAAGCAAAAAATGAAACTCGTCTACTCCGAATCTCGTATTCGAAGGTGATAACATGGCGTTTCAATGACACGACCCGGGACTCGTCATTCACGCGTTCCCGTCCAGTTTCGTCGTGCTCGGAGATCTTTATCTTGCTGCCACGTAGAAATGTCATCGCCAGGAGCTCGGATCGCATGCGAGCCAACAGTACACGTAGACACCGTTGCATTATTCATACGTACGCATGCAAATCGGCCGATTTCCCTCGAAACTGATCGAGCCTCCGCGTTCGGCCATTGATTCTCCGCCCGTCGAACGTCCTTTTATTGCGGAACCGTTCGTGTCCATTTGCACGCGCGGACAGATCTTTGATTTACCAGCGATGATCATTGAAAAACGAAAAGCAATATTCCAACAATCCTAGAGATTGGACTTTAAATCCAGGACCAGCCAGCCTGAATGTCCCGTTCCTTTGCCAATGGCAACGTGCAAAACAAGATTACCATTCAATGTGTTCGGACTAAAAGTCTGAAGGTCGACTTTCGTAATTCGTCGTTTCTATTGAAGAATCGTGCGACTGTTATTCGATCGAGGTCCCCTGTCGTGTTCGAGTCCCGTCGCTGCGAATACATATTCAAAAGACACGGTGCTACAGTGTGCCAAAATCAGAAGACAGTTCTCGAGTAATGAGTCCTTTCTGGGGGGCCAACAGTGACCTACATCACGAATTCAATATCGTAGAGCCATTAAAAGAAGGCAAAATTAAAATTGCAACCTTTATTTATCATGAAGTGGGAAATTTTTGCATAATTACTCTTAAGTTAGTCATTTTGGGTACATTAACTTTAATATTAATGAATTCATCTCGAGTCATTCAACTCAGGGTCAGCCAGCTGTAAACGTGGGTGTCTTTAGGGTATCGCAGTTCGTCTATTCGCTGTTTACTTTGCGACGACGTGTTATTTGCGTCCACGTGGCGCGATACGAACGAGATAAAAGCGGAACATCGGTTTTTACACCTTGGTAGAGGCGTGTTCCGTCTTTTTGCTCGTCCGTTCGTGTCGCGTCGCGACGCGTCTTGCTTCAGCGAGCCGATCGCAACCAGGGTGTGAAAGCAAAAACAGCGCGACGCCATAAAACGCCACGAGGCTGCGCTCCTTTTTCCCTCGACGGCAAAGGAGGGCAGTCCGGATAAAAATTCCCCAGCTTCTTCTTTTTTCGATCGATTTTGATCACGTCCCGCTGTCGCGAGTCGATTTACGGATCGGCCAGGCGCCAAGTGGACCAAGATATCGACGCCCGCCGAAATCGACGCTACCGGTACGTTTCCATGCTTCGAGAAATAGCAGCCGAGCGAATTTCGCGCTCGCAACGAAGCTCGTTACCACGGGCGGACAAACAATCCTGACGTCGTAACTTTTTCCGTCAACCTTTGCTCGATGCTTGGAAACGGAAGAGCGTACCCCCGCCGAGTATCGACGTGTAATTTTGGCACGAAGCTCGAAGACACTCGTTGGACATTTCGCACAATTTCGTTGCAACATGCTTGCGGGAATTTACGGTGGCGATTCGATACGCTTAGGAGATGTGCATGATTTCTCGTATTTACAGAGATAGATTATAAATTCCGCTTTATTCAAATTTTATCGATGCACAACATGTTTGTTTCGTTACTCTAATGATATACAGTATGAAATACAATTTGCATATAAATGAACTACGTTTTACTTTCGACTTATCAATTTTGACTTTCTGAACAATCAGTCGAAATTCGACGTTTTCCTTAAAATGTGATGTACCAGGTTCCATCTGAATCTGTGTCGAAACAATCATGAGAACCGTCACTGGTAATTCCAGTACTAATGCTCATACGTTGACAAATAAATTCGCAACCTTCCTTTCTAATACGCTTCGAATCTACTTGAATTCCACTGTAATAAAATGGACAAACTATAAACAGAAAAGATAATTTTGAACAGAAATGATTATTTGCCAAATTTTAGCAAATAAACCCACGAAAATTTGTAACGGTCGCAAATCTCTTGGACAAGCTAACACATCACGTAGCGCAAATTTCACCTTCCAGTTTCTTAGCTCGAAATCATCGTACACGAGCCTCGAGATATCGCAATCAAATTTCCCAAGTCGAACCGCGTTATCGTGGTACTGCCGATAAGACGAGCGAACGATACGCGATACAAACACGCTTTTGTGCACGCGAGCCGCGAACCAATATGTTCGCCAATTTGCCGTTCGAGAAGGACAAAATACAACGATTTCGAGCGAAATCGTAATTCGATCATCGCAACGAACGTTAATGACATCCGGGCACCCATTTCGCGTACGACGAGGTTGCGTCACCGATCTCTCGCGACAACGACATTTCGCGTCGCGCGTTTTCCACGTCTAGAAAATGGCCTCGGAAATTGTGCGACCAGTCATGCACAGGAGTTTCCACGTATCCGCGGGACCGTATTGTTAACCGCTCGCAAAGATGCTGTTTACGTAACAGCCTCGGCATTCCGCGAAGCCGAGGAGCGGACTCGCGAGAGAATTCCACGCGAACGCCCGTGCTTCGTATTTCGACTATCGCGAATTTCAATTTTTTTTTCTTTTTCACCTCGTGGCATTAATTAAACGTGGCATTTCGAATTTGTTTGTTTTCTGAATATATTATTTAAATTGAAACCGGTGGCGCCAGTTAACGTTCTTTGGACTTTCGCTTATCAATCTCCGTTGAATGTTTGCGAAGTACTTTGTTTCGATTCCACAGATAACACAGATTTGTAATTATAATATTGATACACAAATAGAACAAGAAATTGTGTTGTTGAATAAAGTTAAGGAATCGTACGAATTAACCCTTGAAGGAGGTAAAATCTGATAATTATTTCTCAAGTTTTGCGTAACACGAGACACGTTATATATCACATTTTTTTGGCTACTGTCGGATGTTTTTTATCAAAACGATGCAGCACGTTTCTCCTTAGCTCCAAAAATAGAGAAATTAAAGTTTGTCGCCCGGTGTCCTCGAGGTGTTCCAACTTGGCACGTGGTTTACCAATAAAACTAAATACGCGTGTATTTAGAAAATTGTTGTCGTAGGAACACACCCTGCCGCACGGTAAACAGTGGTAAATCTTTCAGCGTGCAAGAAAATAAATTTTCCGTCCCGTTTTCTCGCTTCGGGAACTCATCGACGGATGTGTTTTCTAATGATGCAACACCGACGGCCATTAAATTAACGAGGAAATCGCGGTTTTTATTCGAAACCATTCGGAAGGCAATAAAAAAGGACTCGCGGCGACGGATTCGCATAAAACTTCGTCCTGTCCGACCTTGCGGGCGAGCGTTCGCGAATGCCGTTCCTCGCGTATCCGCCTCGCTGCGTGCCATTAGAGATCGGCGAGTCTCGCGAGCAGCGCTTCGTAGCGTTATCAGGGTGGCTCGGTGAAATGATACGTAGAATATTGGCGACAGTGTTTACAAATAGTCAGCGCGATCGCGCGCGAGATACGGCGAATCGTTGATCGCGCGAATGTTTGCGCGGAATCGGTTACGTGTAGGATCTTCGAGGCGCTAAAAACAGAAGCGAGGTCGCCCGAACGCACGATTCGTTTATACGAATTCCTTTCTCACTCTCTCTCTCTCCTTTTTTTTTTATCGGCTCCCGCTATTGAATTTTCGATCGTCGAATACTCGTTACGCGAACTTATTGCTTCCGCTGCATAATCGTTTGCGGTAATGCCTCGTCGTCGATGCAGCCGGCGGACAAAAAGAAGAAAAAAGCCGATGCACACAATGGAAAAAGAAACAAGAACTTCGAAAACAGTTGTTAAAGCACGTGATGCTCGAATTAATGGAAAGGGGGGAGGTGGGTTAATCATGATTGTTTACTCGGACGTTACATCTGCCGGTTTGATAGGGGTAACGACTTCCTGCGCGACGGAATAAGTACGATTCATGCTGAAACCGAGAGCAATTCTCGGTTAATAGCGGCTCGCGAATATTTCTTCTTTCCTGTCCTCTGAAACAATCGTGTAGGAGGATGATCGCTAAAAATACGCTTTTTTTTTTGCTTCATCGTACGTTGACCGACAAAAAATAACAGCTTATCATGGAGGGTGATTAATCGACGATTTATCGCGGATCTTAATCGGACGGTATCAAGCGTGTTCGGTAGGCGAACGTGTCGAACCGTTTCAAATATTCCACGGATCGCTACACGCTATCCGACTCGCTCGTTACCGAGAGGATTTACTTTACGTAACCGCGAGCATGCAGCGTGCTGCAACTGCGTGCATGCATTCGCGTCGCCTGGTAATTCGAGAACGCGACGCTTATCGCTTTATTAGCCGTTCTTTATTGCGAGGACGACCCCGTTGACAACCTCGAGGCACTGACAATCGTCGAGGAATCAACCGATTCGCGATGACCAACCATGAACGTCTCGAGGGAAGCTCGATAATCTACAGTAGAATCTACCGTATCCATTCATTTCAATGTTTGAACATTCTATTGTCCGAGCAATTGGAAAAACCGAGATGGAAATTGATAATTTTCTATTATTCAAGCAATTAGGATACCATGACCCCGAAATTGCAATGAAAAATGATGACAATTTAAATATAAAGAAATTTTTACTGGTCGTATATAACATCAGATCGAAAGGAATTAAATTCGTGGCACTGATCAACGATGAGCACCAGAACGGTCTACGTGTCAATTTATTTTTAGTCGGGAATGGGTTGATGATCGTTACACTTGCGCGTGTCGTTTGCAACAGTGTATAGAGGAACGCAAGTAGTATACGCCTGTGTGAACGCGGACCGTAGATTCTGTGTTACACGCTTTGATCGACACTTTGTTCCATCGTTGTGTACCGAACACGTGGCTCGCATAGCGAGATAAGGCTAAGGATAGATCATTTTGACGACGTGCGATCTCGCGTTCTAATTCCGGTACAGCTATTCGATCGATAGAGTCACTTCTGCCAGTATTAGGTCATCCTACAGGTTCTTGCCATTTTTCCACTTAATAGGCGAGGATCGTGAGGAAACCTGTCGATTTTAAAGTGTTCTTGGATGATCGTCCACTTAAAAATTATTACAGATTCTTTAAAAGATTTTTTAAAACTAGTCCAGACTGTCGCAATATATTATTTACAATGACTCGTAATTGTAAATTCTTCGAGAGGATATTACGGAAGGGCAGGAACTTTTCGACTAAACGGATGGATCTGGCAAAAGCGAGGGAAATACCGCAAAATAGCGTGTTTCCTTTCATCGGTGAAGTCACTGATGAAAAAAGCCTTATCTAAACAGATCTCGGAACGTCGAAAGGATCGATCGCGCAACGAGCTCGCGAGCACAGAAGTTGATGGAAGGGTTTACGGCACGTAGTCGTGGTAGCGTTTCCAGATAAATAGGTCGTACGTCTACATGCATTCTTTTATTGTCTTTAAGTGGTGAATCCATTCGAAAAGTAGGTTTCTCCGGTTGCTGAAGCACTATACCGTAGGCCGTGACTGTATAAAATACTTGTGCAAAATCTATGCACGTCGTTCATAGAAACTGGAACAAACATACGCGAGAAACTTTGTATACGTTTCTTGAAGCGTCCTTGTATATTTAATGCATCGACTGGAGGGGCGGCTTAACAGTTGACAGCGATCGGTGACTCAATCGTAATTTAATTGAGTAATTAGAATCTTGGCCGTTAACGCGATGTACTTGTACTTTGATACGTCACGCTTTATCTCGTCATCCTTTATTCCATTTTTATTGTACGCGTAATAATTATCGACTGCAATCTGAAAATTACTAATTTTACGATGTATATTAATGGAACCACTCGAACACAATGCTATCGGCAGACATTCTTTAGATATAACAAGGTATGTAATATTACAGAGGTAATGGATTAGTACGTTGATTGCCACCAGTGAAAACGGATATGGGCAATAAAACACAGCTGAAACTTTAATTATTAAGCGTACGAGTAATTGATTTTCAAATTTATGCTAACAGTTCGCCGTGTTTTACTGCCGTAGAATCTGTTTCACTAATAATCCTCGTAGCAGTCAATTATATTATAAAATATATAGTTCGGTGCGATAATTGAAGTTTCAATGCATCTTATTACACGCGTCAACGTTCACTTCCTTCGCCTGTCACAATAAAAACAACCGTATTCAATGCGACACGCGATGTTATAGATTATCAGCGATATTACAGATTAATTCCTTAACGAGGTGTTTCAATTAACCACTTCAAATTATATTAACAAAATGAATAACCGGTTAATGGTCGAGAGATAAAGACAAAATTCGAAAACGTTATATTTAAATTGAAAAACGAATGATTACAATGTATCTCGTTGCACACGATCGTTTTCGCTGTAACGTACGACGTGTTAAACGAGAACACGCAAGAAAGTTAGTATTCCAAACGACCCCTTTAACGACGAGTGCGAAAAGTACCGCTATTCTTCTTTCTTCTTCCTTTTTTCCCCTCGTTCGAATAAGCGGCAAAGAAACAACGTTTGAGGATGATCGTCGTGAATTAACGGTGTCATTCGTGACCGTCGTGATCGTTTCGCGACACGCGATCGTAATCGAGGATCGCGCCTATCAACCGAGCCGAATTGGTCGCCGTACGCGAGGTAGATTCTCTAAACTCGACGGGATCACGGCACGTGTCACGGCCGGGACAAGAAAAATGCCCGACACGAGCGTTTCCAAAACGCGCGATCTCCGCTCGCGAGCATGGAACGCAGGCCTGTGTCGGGTTTATCGTCGCGCCGGATCGTTACACCGTGTTTCACCGGTGATAAATTGCCGATCGAAAAAGACGGCGCGTGCCGTACGAAACAGTTATCCCCGTCAAATCTTCGGTTGGCCCGCGTGAAAATATCCGTCGCGAAAATAGACATTTGTCGAAAAGGCAGCGGGTTATTTATACGATTAACACACGCCGCGAAGGAAATCTACCCGAAACCGCGTACCGTAAACACCCGGTATAGATCGTGCGCGAGGATAGTCGGTGACATTTGCAAAACCCCGCGATGATACCATCGATTCGATTAAAGATGGTTCTGTAATGATACGTCACGCGTTTGTCGTGTCAAAGTACACGGTGACGTGTCGGAAACGTCATGCTATTCTGAGCGCTTTTTGACACTTTTACCACAGCGAAAACTATGAATTAATTTTTAAATTTAAACTTTCAATCTGTCACCTTGGCTTGACATTCCGTTTCTTTAAATTATTCGAGTTTAGAAAATTTGTGACGCCAGCGATTGACGGGTTAATGAGCCACGATTAGTGCTAATTACAACTTATCAAGTAATAATATTGAATTCAAATGTCATTCCAACACTGCTCTTCCCTAAATTTTCAAGAACCAAAATACAAGAAATATTTACTGATAACACGAGTAAAACATTGAGACCTTAAACTGGAGTCGCTTGTTTGAATAAAGAACATTATTCGACGTTGAACGGTAATAGCAACTTAACTATATCGTGATGGATAATTACGTTCACGCGATAATTGCTTGCGCAACGCGAGTGTGGTGGAACAGACGAGCAGATTTTTGCCAAGCGGCTCGTTAATTATTAGATAACGACGACGGCACGAGCAGACTCGGCGGCACCGAGGTTAAAAAACAAAATTCTTATCGGCTCGTAGCGAGCGCTTGTCGCGTTTCTCGATGCCTGGTAATCGAGGACAATCGTACGACTGGTTTATCGTCGGGGAACGTCAGTTATCCGCGTGTCTGCCGTTCGAAAAACTTTCAGCCGTTCCGATGCAAACGAATTTTCAACGGTTTTGCCATTGATAACGCGGCCTCGTTAATCTGCCATTTGCTTCGCCAGTCAGTCCGCCTCCTTCGGTTTTACGTAATTGCTCGCGTTTCGTACGTTCTGTCCCGCGGTAAACAGGATTATGCGATGACGACGATAACCGATCGGTTTTGCCGATCATAATTACAATCGAATCATAAATGCACGAGCAGAGAAACAAGAGATACGCTCGTGGAAGGCTTAACAATTCTTCGAGAAATATTATCAGTGAATTAATTCGACATTTTTGACAAAAACAATTTTATACCATATTATTATATTATTTATGCAAGCTGGTAAGGTTAATTGTGTGCCGTGTAATTGCAAGTATAACGTGTCTTACTGCACATGTCAATAATTAGAGTTTCCATATGTCTCACTACAGATATCCCTTTCCACTGCGGTTAAGACATTGATTGTCGCAGTAGAAACAGTCATGCCAAGTGCGACAAGCGATACTACAAATTACACATCAATTTCTCGTTCCAACGCTTCTATTCATTATTTTAGATTACTAGAATTTTCCTTTAGACAAACATTGTCTCAAACGTTACATTTTTTAAGTAGTATAGCGTAAAAACGGTCAGACGGGTAAATCGGCAATCGGGCAATTGCGAAATCTTTCGAACGATTAAGTGGAAAAAGAAACGATGCCCGTCCACGTCAGCCCGATTGAAAAGAAGCACGATGGAACGCAATAAAAGAAGCCAGGCCACGATTACCTCACGTGAGACAGCTGTGAATCGACTGATATTACATCAACGTCTAGATACAATGCTGCACCTCTCTATATACAATGTACAAGTATCGATGTGTCGATTGAGCATCGACTGTCGGCAAATATATACTTAAATGGCGGAGTTTGCCCGTCAAACAGGAAGTCGTTCCACGGCAGAAACAAGAGACACCGACCAAGTGGATTGCCACGATGACGCCTCGGTGCGAAGATTAAATATAAATCGAACGATTGTGTTGAATCGAACGGATACCGGCCGAGAAACCGTCCGGATTTATTTTCAAATATTTTTCCAAGATATTTCTGATGTTTTTATACAATCTTATTTATCGCTATAGCTACCTGTAGCCGAGCGGAGGACGGTATTTCTGTCGGCCTTTAAACTTTCATCGAGTCGCGGTTGGTCATTTCGTTATAAGTAGAATGAGCCGCGCGGAGCCGTACGTGGTCAGACGGAGCGCGACGGTTTAACCCTGAAAGCATGAATCTGAAAGCTCGTAGAATTTCCTTCGTTTCCATCGTTCTGCCACAGATATGTTAATTAACCGTCATGTCGCTCGATGGCAAATATAATTGTTCTCTGTGTTTGATCTGTGACCCAAGGACCGTTGAAAGGTCAAAGGGATGTATCCGGCATTCAACGCAAATGGGATACGGTTTTTCAGAGCGAGCTACGATCTCTGACGCACGTTCCCGTGCAGATTCCCGAACAGAGTAGCCAAGCTCTCCTCCATTCATACACTTTCATAGGTCCGCCCCCGAATCGGGGCGGAGCTCTTTAAAGTTCTCCTGGCTGTCATCGGGGGTAACGAATTGATCCATCACGGTTGCATCTAGCGAGCGTGTACCATGAAAAGGATCGCGCAGACGAACGAAGCCAAACAAGAAGATCACCCACGCGATCTAGGAGTGTCTCACTGTGTGTAACCTTCGAGCTCGATATCGCTAAATCTCTGCCAAATCTTTGCGCAACGTTGCCCGTCCGTTCACGCTTCTTTCGAAAATCAACGATGCTTGAAAGTGCGTCATCGCGATGTCACGAAGTGAAGAATAGCAACGACGAATACCCCTCGGGTGGTGTCACTTCGGTTTACGTAGGAATTCGTAAAAAATGAGCATTCCCGCGTCCGTGGCTGCCAGTGCCATTTGTCATTTCGCGATTCCTTCTATTAGGATTTTCGCGTTCTGATCCAATAGTTATAACTAGAAGATCTAATATTAAAACTTTGTAGATTTCGCGCGATATTAAAACGTTGCCAAACAACGTCCTTACATTTTAAGTGCAGGCTCTTTACTCATCGGTTCTAAACAGTAGCATTGATTGATACTCTTATCTCTATCCATCGAGTGACACAACTCAGAACTTTTTCGGTCAGCTGATAATGAAATCGTGGATCTACAGAGGTACTTGTATCAACAGAGCAAGGCATGGATCGTAGTTGCGCCGTGACTACATCAGCACAGCATCCAGCCTTGACATTGCCCCCGGTTACCTCTTGCTTACGTAATCCTCAGCCAACGGACCAACCACGTGCTAATGCAGCACACGCCTAATGTGGTTTGCTCGCGTGGTCGTTAGCTAGCTACGTGTCCCAACCGGTGTATCAGCGGGCACGCGTGTCCGTGTGTGTACATACGTGCTCTTGTCACCGCAGCCGGTTGCTGGCTTTGTAGACGTCGCGTGAATCACGGACGCGTTCACCGCGTTTCGATTAAGGGGGAACACGCGTTTAATTAGAGACCGTCGTGCGTCGTTCAAAGGATGACGAATTCTCTCTCTGTTTCGCTGTCTTCGTCAGGAAGAGGCCGTCGAACGGTCGGATCAATCCAGACGGACGACTCTCGAAAAGGTTTCCTCGAGGAATGTCGATCCTGCTGACCGATCGTCCTTGGACGGGGCTGGAAATTTACGCGCAGAATGTGATGCATGCCTCTCGTTGAACTCTGACTTTAACTCGCGTCCGTGCTTCAGGTGCGCTGTCCAGCCTTCGTCGTGTGTCACGGTACCGGCTCGTTAACCTTTTCGCTGTTATTGGCGCCTAAATGCGCCTTTGGGCGTTCGATTTTAACTCTGATAACTCTTTAAATCCTTCCATAATTATTTATTTATCATATACAACTAGTTAACTCAGCAGTGGTGGTGATCAAAATACTAAATTAGTAATTTAGTAACAGATAATATGCTGGGCTAATCACTGTATCTATCGAGCGTAAGAGCAACGTTAGAACTTTGTCTCTGTTCATTGGTATTTTCCTTGAGGAAGGTTATCGTGCCTTAGCCAAAGGGTTAATAACGTTGCACGATTATCAGGGCCGGTTATCATGGCGGCACGCGGAAATTATTGGCGTGGATATCGGCCGGAGGCGGGGTGGCGCTCGATCACTTCCGTTCGCTTCGGGATTACGGAGGCCCCATGCATAAAATAACGCTGCGCGAGCCTGCCAAGCTGGAAGTTTAATCGAGTTTACCGGGGTAATTACGGCCGGGCAGCTTGCCACTCCGGCTCGAATGTTTACGCGGATAAGTTACGGGCGTCCTGTCGTATTTTTCGCGACATTTACTCGCTTACGAATTTATAATCGCTCCGGGAGAAAGCTTTATCGATCTCGAGACCGGCACGTGTTCGATTTCGCAAACGTTCCCGGCGTGTACACGACGCGCGCGTACGCGTACACAACGATCCGAAATTGGGGGTACACGGAGGATGTCGTGGGTGTCTGAGGACTCTTGGACGAATAACAACAATAGCGGAATTGATTCATGCATAAAACATGATACGCCGACGATACTCTTGTGACACTTCTCGCTCGCGCGTATATGTATGCATGTAATCGATGCGCTGTGCCCACTCCTCTTGCGTTTGTTACGATCAACGTTTCTCGAGTCGACGTTTCGCGTTTGTGAATGTTTATTGCGTAACCGACGCATCGCGAGCCGTACAATTAAGCGTTGATTCATTTAAATGGATCACCTTTTTCCGGGCTGATTGTAAGCGTTTCAGACACCAGTAGCCGGCGAATCAACACAACAAAATGTACACTTGTTGTAGTCCTGTGCATTGTCTTGCGTTTGTGCAGCTTTGGTTTCATACGCTGTATCGAGGTATCAAATGGACAGGACACAACACTTTAATTAATTCAATTATTCGATAATTAACGGATAGACGCTTTTTTACAGCATCGTAACAGTGCAATTGAAATTGTACCAACAGGCTTTCTTTTCTTTAATTCTAATCGAAGCAAACATATTTTTCTTTCTTCATATCTCTTAAACAAGCTAGATCGTTTCTGATTCTTTTATTGACTTAAATTTGTAAGAAATCTGTTATATAACTGGAAGCTCGAATTTAATATCAAACGACGGATAATGGTGTTTTAACGCGTCCTGTCACGCGTGTCCTTATCTACTTGGACAGTGGACGTGTTAATCGACGAAAGCAACGGGCATGGTCACATCGAATGAATCGCTTCAGTGTTCGGCGCACTTAACCGGTTTCGCGGTCGTGCGTAAATCATAATCCGTGTTCCAAGTTCAAACGCGCGTACTGGGTCGCCTCCATTCATGCGTCATTGCTCCAGGGGTTAAACGGTCCAAGGAAGTGTTGCGGTGATTTAATCACTTTCGGTTTTATACCGCTCCCCCACCTTCCCCCGGCCACCTTGGCCGTTATTCCACGGTAGTTAGATCCAGTTACGATCGACGCGAAACGTCCTCCACAGTTTCTAATCTCTCGAATCACGAGAGGATGGGGAACGGCTCAAGAATCAGCCTCTCCGTGCTGCTTCCCTCCTTTTGTCCCCCTCCCTTCGGTTCGATCGCAATCTCGATGATAGACCAATTATCAGAGCTGACGCGAGGAAACAAGAAAATCGGAAACGGCATTCTTCGGATCCTTAGTTTCCAATCTCTTAGACGATGAATTGCTCTCGAAGTTAATCGATCGTTATCCCCTTTTGGACGCTGATTGAACAACTCGTCGAACTGTTCCCTTTGTTCTCCCGTTCGTTAGCGATTTAAATCGGATCTGTGATCTTTCCAATTTCGTCCTCGACATTTTAGAGCGTCAAATTTTATTTTTCGATTAGTAATCATGAAATAGGCTCTCAAATTTTCAAAGCTTCATTAAAGAAGAAATAAAAGATGCTTCGAGTGCAAAGGGTCAATCCTCCAAAATACTGGTCCCAGAGTTACGAAATTAGGAAAAATGATCATATACCGAAAACTTTTAAATTTGAAAAGTTGGAATAAAAGCGAACTCAAACTGTAAATTGGGTCAGCGAAGTTTCCAGTTTCGCTTCCTGCCTGAGAGTTGTAAAAAGGTTAAATTGTTCAGGTTTCTTTGTACCCTCCATGTTCGATGAAGACCTCTATCGTTATAACGACCGGAGGACACAAAGGATCGAACATCATCGAGTTATAGGCCTGTTACCAGTTGCTTTTCCGCTTTGTTTCCGCGGTCCCTGAAGTTCGAGGGGGTTCCGGGACAGCGAAACACGGAAAGCGTCTCTCCGGTGGCGTCAGCTGGCCGAGTTCCTCCGGGATTCCGGTCTCCGGTCGATCGATCGATCGCAGAAAACGGCGGGAGGCCAACTAGCGGACCGGATGCAAAAGAACTCGCGAGTGCTCGACGCCGCGTGCACGGACGAACGAACAAAGGAGAACTATTTTCGTCCGGTGGTTTCATGGAAGTGACCCCGCAGAAACGGTGCCCTCTCTCTCTCTCTCTCTCTCTCTTCCCCTCTCTCACCTCTCTCTTGTCCCTTCGTATTTAGGTCGCAAGCCGACGCTCTCCCGCCGCCCTGTGCCGAATCGTGCGACGTTGGATATGAGCCTTGTTCCAAATTTAGTGTCGGGCTCGGTCTCGTAAGGCTTCTTCCACCCTCTACTCCCTCCTTTCCCGTCTCCCTCAACACAACACACACTCACTTCTAACCGTTGCTTTTGCTCCTCAAAGGTTTTTTGGCGCTCGTAAAAGATTCCCAGAAACGAGACCGTGGCGAGTTGTTGCTTCCCGTTCGTTATTGCACGCTCATTACACGCCTCGTGACGTGGATCGATTCACGGGAAACGATCGCGATATCCTCTATTTATAACGGTTAATTGTTACGTGATAAAGACGTTCTTGGCCTGTTCCAAGGCCACCGTCGGCAGAAACAGTGTGATTTCTTCGCTGAAATCACCTGTTCTAGAATGATGGATTTACAACGTTGTTGAATTTATTGTATGTTGACTGGCTGCACTTTGCCGTCTCGACATTGAACTTGAAGCACTCCTGATACGCGTGGTTGTCGTTTGAGTCTTAGCCCCTTGCCCTACGATATCGTGTCTCTATTCTTTATATTTCGATTAAAACTCAATTTTAAATTGTAATGACATTTTTCTAAACATTATCCTTTATTTATTCTATAAAAATTATCAGTACTTATTCATACTGCTTTTTAAATAATGATTTGATTATACAAACGACTTCGAGTGCACGATTAGGAAATATCTGACGGCTATTATTTACCTGTTCTACTGAAAAATAATGAAAATCGACTTAAATCAATCTGGCTTTCAATTTTTTCCTCTCAAACAATAAATCGACAAGTAACAAGTGTATCTAATCAACGATTCGTCGTTACTGTCATCATAACGTAATTAACAATCAATGCCTTTTATCATGTAACGATCGAAACAAAACGGAAGCTCGATAAAAATCGCACCTCGGCCCAACACCTGTCACGATAATCGTAAGAGGGAGAATGCCTCGATTTTTGTACAGCTCTCGACTATCTTACCAGGACAAGATTAGTCCAATCGAGCAGAGATTACAGGAGAGCATCGACAGGGAAACGTCGCGCAAGATACGCAGGTAGCCGTGTAATCTGAAATTTATTGTTCGAGGCGAAGGTCAGGTGCGCGAAGGAAAGCGGCCGCGACGAAGCGGGTTCGTACGCCCACGGCTCGGCCCACACTCTCTCGGGATAAGCGCGATTCGAATCGCGCCGAAGGACATCGGTCCTCGAGCGTTCCGCTTTGAATTACTCTCGATCGTTAACTCCGGAATCGAACGGTTTCCAATTCTAAAACAATTCACCGTTCGAACAGCTTAGAATAACAACCTCGTAATTCCCTTTATATCGCTTCTTCGTAGAAATTAAAAGAACTGCACGAAGCCGCTCGGGCTCGAAGCGTGTCGTCCGAGAAGGGCGCTCGCGATGGAACGGGAACAGGAAGCGTTTCTAGAAGCGGATGAACAACCATAACTCGAGCGTATCGATCGGAATAGGTGTGAATAATATTCAGCCTGTAGAACGGAAAAAACTTGCTGGTCGGGTCGATCGTGTTGTTGCACCGATCCAAAGAACACGGATAGGCTATCGTTACGGGTGCAGAAGTAGGGGTAATCGAACTCGAAACTGGGTCGTATACGACTCGATCCAAAGGACGCGCTCTTTACTCTCTTACATCGAACCGTGTGCAAAGTTTGTCTTTTTTAAAATCGTTTTAACGTTCTATCCGTCTTACGGTTAAGGAGTGGCCTTTTTATCTGAAGCTCGGCGCGATTAAAAGGGATAACGAAAAGATAATCGTTCGATCATACGGTCGTCAAACGGACTGCATGTCCGTCTTCTTGAGGGGAACACATCATCGGAGAATATTATTGTAGGTAGGAAAAAATAACTTCGTTTAATCATCGCGCCGCGTCACGCATAGATAACGGGCCTCGTTAGGATAGTACGGTCTGTTTAAAATAAGTGTACACACTGTTTTAATCGTAATAAGGAGCGCTGGAAACGTGCTCGTTTCGTTTAATTTACGATGCAATTATATTAATACGAAACTCCAGTTGTTGTTTACGAGCTTGACGTCTTCAAGGCATGCTTTCTAGCGAACCGACGACATATCCTCGAGGTAAAAACCTTCGCGGCGACCTTATTTCTTGAGCAAACCGCTTTATTTTGCAGTTTACTTCGAAGTATCGTCCTCATGCGTGTTCAAATATCGCAATCATCTCTTGCTTCTTACGCTGTCTGCACGGGTGGCCTTTATATTTAGACTTATTAGCTCTTTAATTATTGTGGACGAACGTTCAAATATTTGGTAAAGTTACTTTTAATTGACTGAGATGGGTTTTGTTAAAGTAACTCCTCCAAGTATAGCATAGCTCTTAAAGTGTTAATGGTTTTTTAAAACAATTGGTAATTGCAGGCTCGAAAATAAGTTTCGTTCAGAAACAGTCTCTACGTTTTCTTTAAAATTACAAATAAAGCAAATGAAGTAAACAAAGTTTGTTTAAGAAATCTTGTAACCCAAACACGACACCCATAGCGAGTCATGTCTATTTATTAAATTACGATACCGTGCAGCAACAAAAGTGTCGATGCTTTCGTGCTAATATCGAGATACCAATGGCCTTGATATTACACGATACCAGATCAAAATTCATAGACTGATACCGACGGTATCACCGCGGTATCAGATCTGATCACTAGATCGAATTCTACGAACCCAGTGGAAACTTTCTATCTATCCAATTGATCCGGGGCGCTGAATCATTTGCTCCTTTGTTCCGAGCAGGCTAGATAAATCCACGCGCGACTCGCGGCTACGTCGAGGCGTTGAAAATAGCCAAAGCGTCGTTCGTTTACGTAGCGAGGCGCGAAGAAGCGGCGCGGCCACGCAACAGGCGTTCGCGATTCGTTTCGCGGCGAAGTTCTTTTTTTTTGCGTGGTCGCGTTAACGGCCGCGCGATTAAGCGGGGCGACGCTTTTAATTGCCCGCGCCGAGCGGTTGGTCCGACCTCGAGGATAATTTTCCCGGATCGCTGTGTAACCGTGAGGGGGACAAAGTGAACGGCGGTGGAAACGATTCACGATACGCAAACCGTACCGGGCGTGTTCGCGCCAAATCCAGTTAGCAAACTGGGTTTACACGCAGAAGCGGGCAGGAGACGCTGGCTGCGTTAATTGCCAGTGTTAATTTCGTTCCATTTCCCGGCCGGCAAGCGTCAAACCGCGTCAAACAGGTCGATCGATCGAGCGTTCTCCATTTAACGTAACCAAACTGAATTTCGCGGTTGGTTCGATACCCATTGACCCCATTTTGGCTACTTATCTGCCAGGATTAAAAGAATAGCGTAGGGTTTACCTTCAATTAATTATAAAGCGAGGTTTTATCGGGGGCGCCCTAATAAAGCAAACTTTCTATTATTTACACTGTAATATATGCAACTGTATTAATTTGATATCTGTTACATTGGTCGAAACGTTAATGCCATGACAATATTTATTTACCTCAAGAGAACAGGCAAGATTGAAATCAAAATTTACAAAAAGAATTAAAAGTGGAGATGACAACCAAAGATACGAGAGAATTTCAGTCAAAATTAAATTACGTGAGGCGTGAAGTATAATTTTATGGACAAAACTTCTCTAAAACTGTCCACGTTTTATTACGAAGTTCCGAGACTTAAAAAGTTATGGCCGATGCTTGAAGGACGTTTAAAACGTATGAACCTCAAGGTGAAAGAACCGTCTTCAACTTCTTTGTCGACCGGTACAATAGAAGACACCGACGAATTTGATGCGTGTTGGTGTAGTTGCGTGTAGAAGAATGAGACGACGAAATAAGAAAAAATACGAAGGACAGAAAACACGTTTCATCGTAGGGTCCACCGGCGGGCCCGTCAGCAAGGTTACCTAGCGGGCCGCGTACTTTAAACGCGAAAACAGCTGAAATCATAATTCAGAACGAACGTCCCACGCGAGTAGTCAAATTATTAATCATCTTTGAGAAACGGAAGCTTCAACCTCTCTCAATGACAATTGCCGATGGTGCCGTAAACCGAACCGCATTAAACATTCAATTTTCTCTAAACTTTCGGCCGTAAAGACTGTTTACGACGAGGATAAAGTTTGAAACGAGGGGAAACAGTTTGACGGAAATTATTCGGATTGTGCCAAAAGCAATAACAGTATCGCATTTTCTAAAACAGTTTTGCCGTTCGTCGCGAGAACGCGCGAGGCTTCGAGAGCAGGCAAAAGGTAGCGCGATGGGAGGGATTCGTATTCCGCTGGGTCATCGTTGTATCGTTTGGCCGGCAAAAGACGACGCTGGAAGCCACGAATGACGATGTAGGAACTGAGGTCCCGCGAACTGTCACGACGCGTCCTGGAATAAGATCGCGGACTCCCTTATCGCGGACTCTAACCGCGCGCGATGTTGCATGCGTCGCGTCTTAAAATAGTCCCTAGAGATTATATTCAATTAAGCGACACAAAATGGCGATGGGAGCGACGCGTTTATCTGCAAATCATCTTCGATCAGCGAGCCTGTGTCCCATCAATTACCCGATACACGCTTTGTGCTGAAACGCGTTTCAATCGTTCCTTTCGACTTGTCGACGGATAAGATATAAATAATGTTTCTATCATGCGTCCCTCCCTCTTACAATACGTTATTCTATGTACACGATTTGCACACAACGCGATATAAAAATTGTGATATTTTTATGACGATATTCTTGTATTTTATTTTATTATAATTGCGACTTGAACGTCTAATAATACGATATTCTATACAAAACGTGATGTAACTCGATATTCTTACAACACGAATTCCATATAGCACGGCTTAATAAACTTGGGGTAACCTTCGTGCGGTATAAATGTTTCCAACGCACCATTTTGGTTGCTTCGAAGTTCTGTTCAACACAGTTTCGATACGCAACGAAATAATCGTATCAAAGGAGGGTTAAGCTCGCTACTCGCGTTGTATTCCGAGCGTACCCTAAATTGGAAACGAACGTTCTCTTTTTATAACGGTCCATGGTATAACCGCGTGGAATACTAATATTTAAAGAGATAATAGAAATCATCGCGCATTCGATGCAACCGAGTCGTGCAAATAGCGCTCGTATAAACTGTAAGAACGTAGCGAAAGGTGTGCGCCACTAGGCACAACTAAAACCCACGGTATTTAAACAAATCGTCACCGTTCCGAGCAGACGTTCCGTAAATATTTAATTGCGCGAAGATAGAATGGCTTGCAGGATAAACAGCCGAATGTGCCTGGAACACGGTGGCTGACTAGGTCCTAACCGCACGTGTTGCCAGCCACCGTGTTACCGGCTCTATTTTCACTTGGATTCCAGCTATTTTATTCCGTTTTTTCCTCCACGCACCGAAATGGCTTTCTCGAGAAATTTACCTCTTCCGATGTATCAAAATATACAAAAAAAAATCGCAGATCACGAGTTCTTCGAGAAGGAAGTAGCGCCAGCGATTCGTTCAAAAATGATCCTTCGCAGATAGGGAACATTAAGATTCCGATCGAGTAAAACTAAGGCTCCACTACTGTACATCGAATAATTCCCAAAAAATCGTTTACAACGCGTATCAAATCTAAATCCCCTTGCTTTAGATTAAACCCGTGTACAAATATTATTCTGACGTTTTGTTTTTGATGACGTTAATTCAATGTTTTTGTTGCCATACCACCCATACCTGAACCAACAAAGTGCTGTAAAAATTCTAGATAAAGTTTGTACAAAATAAGAAATTTTCAACAACTTCAAAGTGGCAGTCGTGTTAATTATTACTGTGCCTGCCAAAAAGTTCTTCGAAAATTATTTAATATTAAAAATGTGTCATTTGTTAGAAGTTGTACCGGTCCGAATTATTAAAGGATTTTCTTGGAAGAATTTTCAGCGGCACAAAACATTCTTTATCGACAAAACGAAGCGGAATCTCTAGCAACTGGTCGAGAAACGACCTGTAGGCTGGTTCAAGGTACCAGGAACTGCAGGGGATTCGCTTCTGGGCGTAGTTTGACCCAAATCTCGAAGGTAACGACGATTGCCCGAACGACCGTTTGACCCCGAACGAACAACTATTCGCGCGGCGAGTTCCTTGTGTAACTGGAGCGCACGAACGTGGCCGTTTTCTGCTCGAACGAAAAGGAACGGGCAAGGAAAATCGAGGGAAAACGCGGAGCCGGGCGCGGCGAGGGGGGAGTATATAAGTTTAAATGAACACCGACGCATCGTACGTCGCGGATAAACGGTAAATTACCAGCACTCCGCTTTCCAATTAGCCTTCAATTATACGCGCAAGTCCGACCGACGACGGCACGCTTTAACGTCCGGCGACGCTTAACTGCTAAACGACCGACAAGTTCCTCTCTGTTTGACGGGTCGCAATTAGTTCGGGGAAAAGTTTGCTCTCGCGAATTAATTAATCCAAGCCGGTTGAAAGAAACTCCGTTCGCGCATTCGAACGGACGAAAAAGGTAGCGTCGGATTGAAAGGAATCCAACGAGATGTTATCCATTGATACCCCGGGTATTATGCAACCGCTGCCACGAGCGGTAAAAACTGCACGTTAAATATTAAGATGAAAACGTGAAGTGAAATTTGTTTAAATGCGAGCTCGTTTTTGAGAGACTCTGAATACGGAAAGCCTTCGCTTTTTTAAATACAGCTACCTTTTTAT
Source organism: Anthidium xuezhongi (assembly GCA_022405125.1). Lineage (NCBI taxonomy): Eukaryota > Metazoa > Arthropoda > Insecta > Hymenoptera > Megachilidae > Anthidium > Anthidium xuezhongi. The sequence goes on from CM039637.1 coordinate 9,531,095, forward strand.
TTTCAACTGTCCTTCAACACGAACACGTACCATTCCAATAATTGTTTAAAGTGAAGTTTTATCTAACTGCACAGTGTCTGATAAAATGTGCAAAATGCAAAAATAATTAGGAGAACTTTTTAATATAAAGCAGTTAAGGAGCTAAGTTTACCATTGTTTTATAAAATGTTAAGCTACTAAAATTGAACAATTATAGTCTTTAAATCGTGCTAAATTTATCAAGATTAGAACTGCACAATTATTAGACGAGCATTGCGACACCGCGGAATGGCTCGCTAATGATTTTCACGTGGACCGCTCGTCGCTCACCTTTAGTGACGTAATTAAGCGACACCTCTTGTCCCCTCTGTGTCATGCTTTTTTTCTTAATGAACGCGCGAAGACAGGCTGGTTTCGTGCCTGCAAGCTAGAGAAAGCGATGGTGCGCGAGGTTTCCAAACGTTGTCTGCAACGAGGTTGCATTGCTGCATTTTGATTCAGCCAACGAGACCCTTTCTTTCTGCTGGAATCTTGATTAAAATCAATCGTTCCTCTTGTTAAAAAGTAGCCAGAGATGCGATTGAAACGATAGTGCACCAACATTTATTATTCTTTCCCGTTTGATTCGTGGAATTTTATGCTCTCGAATGGAACGGGTTGGAAGCGGAATACGCTCGCGACAGCGTCCCTCTTCGTATGCAAAGACACGGCTGCCATTAAGGCTCTCTCCTGTAGCGCATTCGAATTATTTCCAAGGAGTTGGCTTGTGGATGTATAATGATAAAGGCACTGGTTTGATCGAGTACAGGGGTTTTGACGTTAGTCGTACGGTGAAATGAATTAGCTACTCTTCGACGACGACGTTATTAATCGAAGAGCTAATTACATTAACGCTAGAATTATCCATCGAGTTAAAATGATAATTATATTCATTATATCATACGTGAATGGCTCTTTCGAAAACGTTAATTTAAAATCGTCGAAGCAAGTTTAATCTGGACGCGTTATAGTTTCTCTTGCAACTTCTTGCTTCCTTACATAACAGGCTTTATCCCGCCTCTAATACGGCAATAGGCTCTGTCAGGATAAGCCGGGGCTTGGGCGACTAAAACGAATGGAATTTATTAACAATAATACTGCGTTAATGCTCTCCGTAAGCTTCTGTGAGAAATCGTCACGTGTTGCTCGCGTTTCCCTTCCCGGCGACGAAACACGTTTTGCGTCGTTCGTTGCATTAATTATTCATTGGCGAGTTCAAACGTCTTTAATTGAACTGAACGATGCACCAAGAATGCTCCGTAATAACATATAATTTTCATCGACGTCCTGATTGCGACACACCAGACACAGTTATGACCATTAACACACGTAACAATATGGATATCAACCCTATTAAAAACGTGTTTTAACATTCATTCATTCTCTGAAGTAAAAAACTTTATAGATTACATATGTAAATTTATTTGTGTGTATATATTAATTTGATTTTGTTCTTCGAATCTCTGTGAATTTTTAACGGTGCCGAGAAGAAAGGAAATTTTCTTGAAAATAAAAAAGAATACATAACAACGAAGAACGGTGTCTGTCCACGTTTCCCATAGACAGCTAATCGATTGGCAGGAGAAAATATAGGTAGGGTTGCGTACGCACACGATCACTTTCGTCTTCTTACGTAAGAGACGTTGGACAGTTACGAAACTGCTATTAAATTTCGCTGGTTTGTTTTGCCGGTCTTTTTCGTCCCTAAAACAAATCGATACCGCACCGTTCCTTTGTGAGCGAACGAACGGAAGACACTAGGAGAGCGATATCGTCCGTAGACCGGTTGCGCCGATCGGTCCCAGTTTCGTAAGGCACACCTGCGAGTGATTATCCTTCGCCTACCTTGGCTTTCCCTCGCCAATAAAGCGATTCGTTTTGCCATCGCGGATCGCTCAAATCTCCTCCGCCTCCTGCTTCGATCCGGAGAATAATCGCGCGTTCCTACGAGTCAGTCCAAATATTTCGTAATTGATGGTCGTACGAGTTTCTCGTTTGCACAGCTGCGAGGCTTTTGGTGTAATAAGATTATTATTGTTGCAGGAATTGAATTATTATTACAGAAATTTGCTATGTCATCCTCAGTTTACTAAAATCCTTATTAAATTAAACCAAGGATCATTTACTCTTTTTCCCAAATTTTTTAACATCTCTCTCCTTTTGTTCAAAAATCCTGCACTTTTTAATTTTTCAAAGAACGAGGAATAATTGCTGCAATTAAACTTCCCCGGCTAAAAATACCGTCTACGCTCAAATCATCCCTCGAACACATTCTCCATGCACGAACGAGCGCCATGGTGCTTCTTTTTTTCTATTGAAAGGGCTCTTTTTTTCTTTGAAACCTTTCCGCGTACAGCGAGGCCGGGCTGCAACGAATGCAAGCCGGGCACGGCCCTTTGTTCGCGTCCAGTACAGAAACGAATCAGGAGAAACCGGCTCCCGGTTCCACCGAATAAACATTTTCCATTTTCTGGTCAACTCGGTCCGGGCGGGACTGAAAATAGCAACGGAAGCAACGGCCGCCTGTTTCGATGCCTCGACGCACACCACGTACAGGGTGTAACGCGGCGAAACATCGTATCGACCAAGGGTGAATTCCGCGCGGAAATATCCGCATGGGAAAAAAGCTGCGACCTTGCCGGGATGCAGAGTAGATTTTTGTGCTCTAATAATTCGCGCGATAAATGGGAGCAAAAATGTCGGACGCGCGACCTTAGCGAAGATTACGTTTCCTTCCGAGCCATTTGCCGTGGCCGACTGTGATTCTTTCCCACGCGACGATACGAAAACGTTTTACGATAGCGATTTCAATGGGTCGATACGTTGATACGAGCCATTTCTGTCCGACGTGTAAGCAGATACATATCGGAAAGTCGATTATCGAGGTCGAACGGTGCCGCGAGCTGTGTAGGCGGTGGCTCGAGGACGAAATTTCTGGATATCTTTAAACAGCTCCGATGTTGCTAAACAATTGATGAAATTCGTGAATTCGACGATCAATACTTTCGTGTTTCTCTGTTCTTTTACTGCAGTTTCAACGACACGCTCGGACAGAGGGTGGAAAATTAAATTTGCGGCGTTTAATTAGAACGCCTTCTGCCGTTTTATTAAACCGCTTCCGTTAGAAGCCATGGGCCACCGGTGACCTACGCGGAACGTGTTCAGCGACACACCCTGTGTATCTTCGAACAGTGGGGCCGTTGATTATAGCTGGATCACGCGTTGCAAATAATAACGCGCAGTTTCAATGCTCGATTCAAGATATTTTCGGCGAGAAACGTATCCGTTTGGAACGAGGAAATCGAAACTCCAGAAAATCACGAGATTACTAATTTTAAATTTCAATAAATCCTCACCTTCTTACAATTGATACGCAGGTAGTAGAAAATAAGAACTTTGATATAAAAATAAGAGAACTTTTGCAATAGTTCTGTCATTGGTGGATCCTTGAATAATTTCTCGTATCGTTTGTTTCCAGTGGTGTACTGCGACTACACAGCGTCCGGAAGGTCGTTGCAGTTCCTCGAGGAGTACATCGCGAAAGAAGTGCTGCCATATTTGGGCGACACCCGAGCGTCCACGTCCATCTGCAGCCTCCAGTCTTCTCTGTTCAGGTGAGTCGATCGCGACGGACCTCTCGTCCTCTTTCTCATTCCCTCCTTGTCGCGAGGTTGGACCATCGCGTTCGAACGAGCACGATAACGATCGAGGTCGCAGAAACACGCGCACGCATTCGTGCACGATCCCGACGAGACACATCCGCGTCCAACAGCTGCTTCCCAGAACCAATTCCAGTTACTGGTGTCGACCTATTAATCGAGAAATTGAAGCAATTCGCGGCGACGGTCCTACGTCTGCTGGCGAACCGCTAACGTGGTCGTCGTCGCCGTGGATCGTTAGAAAGCAGCACGAAAGAATAACGCGTCGTGAATGCCTAATCGTCGATTTCCTATGCCGGCACGAGATTAGCATACCGTGATGCCTGCGTGCAGCCACGATTCCGGGCTGACGTGCAGTTTCCGCGATAAAACGAGACTCGTTTTCTGCGCCACTCGACCGTACGACTCGCGCCTTTCTATTTCGCTCGTTGGCCGAGGAATTTCCCCTCGATTCCCTCGCCGTGCCGGGACGGTCTCCTTTCCTTTAGGCGGTACTGTCCTAGGACACACGCGGCCAGGATTTTCGATCGAGCCCACGAACGACCCCGTTTATCCCGAAATCTTATGCGCTCTCGAGCGTTGGGGTGGTTCCGCTCGGCGTCCTGGCGCTGATGTCCCAGATCAATATCCGACCACTCGAGCCCCAACCGCTTACCAACCAGCCCAACGAATAAGACAACAAACACGCGTCGAAATCCAACATATACCGTCCGTTCAGTCCACGTAAATGGATATTAGAGATTGATTGGAGGAATGGGAAGAAATTTTCTTTTTTGACACTTTCGGTGCAGAATATTTAATATTCAATATACGAAGGCTTAAATTAAAAAATTTATAATTAGAGTTGGAATGTGTTTTTCGAATTCGTATAAATAAATTTTCCACCGACGTTGACAAAAAACAAAGTCCTTAAAACGACCCGAAAAACTCGTCAAAGTTATCCGCAAACGTAGACAGAAAGTCGTCAATGACGAACACTGCCGCGCTCGTGTTTCGATCGTGCAAAAATGGCAGTGGCGTGTAGCGGAGCGACCTCAGGAGCGGCAAAGAAACGCGAAAGAATTCAACGTGCCCTCGGGCGGCCGCGATTTTATGCTCGTTAACGTCCGCGGAAGGACGAATCGATATATCCTGACGAGAGGGGACGAACGTTTGCAGACACGAAGCCAGAGACATCGTGAGACATGCGGTGGGAGCCGGCGAGCAGGATGCTGTGCTGTTCACGGGTCAAGGCACGGCTGCTGCCCTTCGCACACTTCTGCGACACCTGGATCTCTCGAAATCCACCGTGGTGTTCGTCGGACCGTTCGAGCATCACGCGAATCTGCGGCCTTGGCGGGAGTACGGAGTCAGGGTAAGAACATCGGTTGACAATTATACCCGAAGTGTTGGATCCTCCGACATTGGGAATTTCATTGAGAATATTTTTAATTCACCGCTGGACGCGTTGACATTAGGCGCCAAAAGGTTAACGTACGAGATGTTTCTGAGATAAGCAAAGGTGCGGACGGTTTCCTTGGGAATTAAATTGTTGCGACGAAATAGTTGAAGACACTTTGGAGGAAAACATTCTTTAAAAAGTATCTCAGTTTGTGGAAGAAAATTGTTAACAATTATTTCCAACCGGTGGGTTATTTTTAGAAAAACTACTGGTACGAACGAGAACACGACATTGTTAATGTTTAGCAGATCAGCGAAGAATGTCGGGAAGGCGGTCAATGGTACGGTTCAAGGCAGGATCCTTGGGTCGTCCCAGAATAAAATTTACAACGTCGACTTCTCTGTGTTCCACGTGTGCTTCGAGAATTACGATCTTCAGGATCTTGTTTCTTGATAAAAACAGCAAATCGAAATAGAATATTTGTCATCTCTCGATAAAATGCATTTTTAACGTCTGATCCCAAGTTTCAGAAACATCTCGAACGAAACAAAGTTTTCAAATTTTATTTATTTTTGGATATAAGTAACTTCCTATAGAAGATAAAACAAAATCTTTTCAGTAAAATATACTTGTAACTTAAATTCGCGCGTTTCATCGAACGACTAAGGATTCTCTCAAACATTATCCTCGATTAACGTCGAAACGATGATTACAGATAGTACGAGTGTCCGAAACTCGCGAGGGTTTCTTGGATTTGAACGATCTCGAGCGTAAGCTGATGAAAGTGCGATCCGAGGGTGTTACGCAAATGATCGGATGCTTCAGCGCTGCCAGTTGCATAACCGGGGTTTTGGCAGATGACGTCGCCACGACCCTTATACTGCATCAGTACGGGGCGCTTAGTGTCTGGGATTACACGACGGCAGGTAACGATCGTGACACAATGAAAAGATATCATCGTGACGTAATAATCTTCGTCCCACCCCCATTCCACCCTTCCATTCCCGATAAGGTTATTACCATACGACCATTCAGCGCCATCGATCGAGATACCTTATCACGGAAAACATGCATCGTCCGTGTTTTCTTTTATCACAAAATACGTGCCGCTCTTTCAGCCCCGTACGTGCAGATCGATATGAACCCTCATCTGCCCGGAGTCGGCGAGACGGCCGTTCACAAGGACGCGATCATCTTCGCGGGTCACAAGTTCATCGGCGGCGTGCAGTCGCCCGGGGTGCTGGTGACCAAACGATCCCTGCTGAAGGAGAAGATCGCCACGGAGGACATGAGGGACTCCCATCATTATCATCGCGATCCAGAACTGCGAGAGGAGAGCGGCACCGCCGGTGTCGTCGAGAGCATCCGATGCGGACTCGCGGTTCAATTGAAGGAAAACGTCACGCCACGTGCTATCGTCGCGCGTCAAGATAAGATCTCCAGGTAATTGTTCGTTTTGGCTAAAAATACGCTCTTATTAATTCGATTCTTATCCGAGATCGATTGGTCGTCTCGGTACGTTCCCGGTGTATCTTACACTCGAGTCCGATGAGTCTGATAAATGGCGAAGAAAATGTATTACGGACTATTTGGGTCGAAGACTATTCATGTTCTTTAAGCTTTTCTTATGTTTGATACTTGAGGCTAAGTAGTTTCTGTCTAAAACTTTGAACTTCAATGAACTCTTAAGTATGCTTATATAATTTATTCTAAGTGTATTTTTAAAAATTTATTGTGAAAATACAGACACTACATTCAGGTTACATAAATACACTATCCATGTAACCCTTTCTCAGGTAGTCAATACAAATAGTAAATCTATTTGAGTAATATTACTGCTTTTATATATTATTAAATTTGAACCTTGCTATAATAAAAATAGTGTTATGCATTATTGGCAAAAGGGGTGAACGACCGAGGAAGGTTGAACACCGCTGCTACGGCCTCGCCTGTTGCATACTAGAAAATGATAAATAAAAACAGCAACTTATATGGCGTATCGCGCGACCCATTACAAAGTTATTATTAATCACGATTAGTTTCTCGTTCGACCTCGTTCGTAATCGAACGAACGGCCTCGGTGAACCGATCGATTTTGGACACGAACCAGTCACGTAACGTCTTTGACTAAAATTGTCGTAGATCGATTCGATTGTACAACCGAATAATAGTCGTTGTTTCCTGTTCCCGTAGGCAAGTGCTGGCTCACGTACGAACGATTCCGGAACTGATTCTGCTCGGCAGCGGCTCGCAGAATGTTAAAAGGTTGCCGATCTTTTCGTTCATGGTGCGTCATCCGAGGGGCACGTTTCTTCACCACAACTTCGTGTGCGCGGTGTTGAACGACGTCTTCGGTATACAGGCGAGAGGCGGCTGCGCGTGCGCGGGTCGTTACGCTCATGACCTGATGGGAATCGACCAGGAACTCGCCAAGGAATACCAGAAAGCCCTTCTAGAGGGGTACGATATTCAAAACTGACCGACTACGTAATAATCGATTTCGCGTGCATGCCCCCAGCGAAGTCTTACAGCTCCAATTAACGTATGTTCACCTTTTGACAGTGACGTTTTCCTTTTTTTATAGCGAGAAGAATGGTGAGAACGAGGAGACGAACGCCGAAGGTCTAAGGCCAGGGTTCGCGAAACTCTCGTTTCCGTATTTCATGTCGGAGGCCGAGGTGGCCTTCGTTCTGGAGGCTTTGAAAATGGTCGCCACCGAGGGCTGGAAACTGCTGCCGCAATACGTGCTGAATCCGGACACCGGCGAATGGAGGCATCACACGAACAGCGTGTTCAAGGAGCGCAAATGGCTCAGCTCGATCAGATACACCGACGGCAAGATGAACGCCTCCGAGAGAAGGGTGTCCGGCTCGGGCGTTCTTCCGCAGAATTACGGCGACTGTTTGCAAACGGCCAGGAACATCTTCAACCGTGCGAGGAAGATGGCGCAGAGGTATCCGCTGCAGATAGATCGCGGCTACAACTTCGTGCCCGAGCGTTTGGAGTGTCTGCGGTGGTTCATGTTGCCCAGCGAGGCGCAGGACCTTCTGCTGGGCAACTCGCAGAACGTGAAGCAAGACGTGCCTTTCAATCCGATGCTATCGTGGAACAAGCACGGCCACCATACGCCGACCACCACGCACGACAGCCTGGTCAACTCGTTGGCGTTAGCGAACAGCATTCGTCGGCTGAACAGCGACATTCCTCGGACGGGAAACGCGCCGATCTCGTCGAACTCGCCCAGACATCGCAGTCTTCCGGTGTTGAGCAGCGTCAGAAGAACGCTGTTGAACGCGGCCGAGTTTCAATCATCCTCGTCGAGTCCTGGCAGCGGTTACGAGGAGGAGCAACCGAGCTCCGTCGATTGCAACAACGACTCGACCGGTCAAAGGTCACCGGCCACTTGCCCGAGTTCCCCGATGCCGGTGAGATTCGCGGTCGGCGAGGCTGTTACACCTTCTGCTCTCGGCGCGATGTCTCACCCAGGCAACAGGCCAATTAAAGAGCAAAGAGATCTCATGGACGCTGCCAATTCTGGCCGTGCCAGGTGCAACTCTCTCGGTAGCACCAGCGGCGGGGGCAACGGTTCGGGAAATCGAAACGTGGCATCCTCCTCGTCCTCGCCCATACCTCCGCTTCCTCTGAGCCCTCAAACCTTGACCAGCTTAGGCTTGAGCGGGAACAACGGAAACTCGACGAAACACAGACGACACCACTGCAGCTGCAGCAGTCAAACAGAGCTGAACTCCTTGGAACTCGATAATGGTAGCCCAAGTCATTCGATCTTGTCTCTGAACTGTCATACCGCAGCCTCGCCTCCATCCTCGTTCTCTTCAGTCAGCGACTACACGGAGAAGTTCGTGGGCGGGGGTAGATCGTCGCCCGTTTCCGGGAACGGGGGACAGAGGTCGGAGGATGACCTGAGCGCTTACGTGAAGGAGGTGACGAAGGAGCTGGCGACAGAGATCAAGTCCGAGATCCGCGAGGTGATCTCGAAGGTGGACGACGCGCTGTCGGAGACGAACACGTCCGAGAACACGCCGCAACATCACTCGCGCAATCACAGCTCCATCAGCCAGCTGTCCGTGGAGGATAAACAGCTGAGACACGACTCGTTCACCGCCAGCGACATCGCAGAGTACTTGATGGAGTTCTCCAAGGAGATGGCCAGCGAGGTGAAATCAGAGATCAGGTGCATGGTGAACGCCGTGGATGGACTCCACAGACACTCGCCAGATGCATCAGCTTCTGACGTATCCTCGAACGGTTGCGGTTCACCGGACAGAGGGAGGATTCTTCAGTCCTCAACGTCGCCCAGAATGTCGAGCGCCAGACGAAGCGGACCGATCGAGATCTCTGGGAAGGTTGGCGAGCTCACGCAGCAGGAGAGCAAAATGTCCAGCGAGTGCTCCTCCGACGAGACGGTGATCTACGTGATGAAGCCGCCCGAGAGCGAGCAGCTGGTTCGCAACCAGTCGAAGACGGACGACGAAGAAGTGGTACACGATCTGGACGATGATCTGAACGACGACGACACCCACGAACGAGGCGGTTTGGAGATCGGCGACGCGCGAAAGGTCCTCCCTAAGATCTACTCCGCGGTGAACTCTGTCAGCTCCCAGGACAGCGGCATCAATCTGTCCTTCCACGAGAGCGACAAGTCCCTGGACTCGGTGGAGCTGAAGCGCAGCAGCAGCGCCGAGTCCAACTCCACGAACAGCTACGGTCGCAAGCCGAGGACCGCGTCCATATCGAACAAATCGAGCTGCAAGCAACAGGTACGCCAAAACGACGACTTCTCGGAGGACGAGGAGTGCTCCGGCGATCTGAAAGAGGAGGAGGACGGAGAGCAAGCGGCAGCGTTCGAGGCCAAAGATGGGAAGGTTGAGGTATCCCGACCTCAATGGCACTGTCCGCCTAAAAGTATCTGGAAACCGGCCGTGGAGGCCATGCAGGAGTTCGACATGATCCGAGACAACGACAGAGTGCTGGTCTGTCTGTCGTCCAACGGCAAAGGTTCCCTGTCCCTGCTGCACACCTTGCATCAGTACAGATTCTACGTGAGATCAAAAGGAGTGAACTTCGAGATCGGCGCTGCCACCGTGGACACCAACAGATCAGATCCCCTGAAGCTGATGAGCTACCTGAAGGCTCTGGACGTGCCCTACTTCTACGAGGAGCAAAACGCGGAGACGAAATGCAACAACGCCGAGAACCAGCCTGAAGAGGCTCTGGACGCGAACGGGGCTTGCAGCTTCTGCGATCGCACCACCCGGGCGCAATTGTACTCGATCGCCAAGCGACACAATTACAACGTGCTGGCTCTGGGCCAACATCTGGACGACTTGACCGAGGGTTTCCTCGTCTCGGTGTTCCACGGCGGCAAGCTGAAGACCATGAAGGCCCACTACTACATACGCCGTCAAGATCTCAGGGTCATCCGACCTTTGGTCTACGTTCGAGAAAAAGCGTTGAGGCAATTCACCGAGACCAAGAAGCTGTTGGCCGCGCGGGAAACCGGGTCGAGTGACCTTCCCGAGGTAAGCAACCTTATTTATATCTTTAATTGCGATCCCTGTCGCGTTCCCTTTAATTAGACGCAATCTCTCCCGATTCCGTCGCTCTTGACCCGATTAAACCCAAAATTCCGTTTCAGAAACCGCGCCAAAGCAAGGACCTGATACTTCAACAGGAACGCACGTACCCGCGGTTCTACTCGTCCCTGAGGACGGCCCTGCGACCCTTGATCGACGCCTACGGACCACAGAACTTAGACGTCGCGTTCAGCGCGGGAAACAACGTGGGGACCGACTCGAGCAGCCTAAACTCCAACGGAGGCGCGGCAGCCTCGAATAATCATCAGAAAAGACAGAGAAGAGTGAAGACGAACTCCGCGGTTCAGAACAAGTCGCAGGAGCACGAGGACAACGACGAGACCGACGAGGAGCCGGTCCTCTGAGGGAGACCCGTCGCGAGATGGGATTTCAATCGTGCTTCGATCTCATCCTCGCATCACCGTCGAAAATTGCCGTTGTCTGCGTTCTCGGGAGTGAGACGAAGGCGTCTGCGTTTCGCGACTGCCGCCGCCAACGCGAACGTTCAAGATCCGGACGGAGATTGCTAGGAGATCGATGCTTCATCGACATCGATGCCGGGGTGAAACACCGGATTCGATCGACATTTCGATCGATTGAATTCGCGAGTGGATTCTACTGTCTTATCCAGTAGAGCATGTATTTCCGGGACCGTCCTAAGCGGTCCGCTCGCTTCAGTGACTATATTTTCTGGATTCCTCGTGGTCTAACGAGACATTTACGATTCTTCCTAGGAACGTTGTTTCTTTTTTTTTTTTTTGGTGTCGATTAGCGGACAGTTTACGAAAGATAGGAATAACGATGACCGCGTAGTCGTCGCATCTTAAACGATATAAATGCTTCACGAGCCACTTAAAAAAGAAAAACAGAAACGTTGTGCGCGGTTAAATGTTACTTACCTAATGGACACTTTAGCGTTTAAATAACCACCAACACGATGAGACTTCGGGTTGTACTTTTCGAGTTCAGAGCACGTGGAACTGGACTCCGCTGAGTCTTGCCTTTTTTTTTCTCTCTCTCTTGGATCGTTTGTCCAGTAGCCGAGGCGGGGACGTTCGAGAGAAAATGGTGTGAAACGCACGAATTCGACGACCGAATTTGACTCTGAAGTGGAACGATACCGTACGGTCGATCGAACGCGATCACGGCTTGCGCCAGGATGTAACGAGAAAAAAAAAACCTCGACTGCTCAACGGACCGCGCGAGGGACGTATAATTTTTTATATATTGTCGCGAATTTCATAAATTTTCTCGAGGTCGCGCGTCCGTCGCCACCCGTTGACGATCACGGGTTAGCCGTTTTAAGGATACCAAATTTTTGTAAATCGTACCAGCGCGATCTCATCGGTGGGGTTCGGACGGATCTCCTCTTTTCTCTTCACGCGAGTTTTGCTCCCCGTTTTCGAATCGATAGGGCGTTCATTTTTTTTGCGGTCAAGAAAAAATGTCGCCCTTGACGATTCGCGAACCGCAGGAGACTCGCGAGGGAAGGCGCCCGAAGACCAATCGACGATGCCGTCATCCATCGTATCGATCGATATTTTCTTCTATTTTTTTTTTCTCTCTCTCTCCATTTTGCACGAATCACACGAAGTGAAAAAAAAATACGGGATCGAAGGTTCGGACAGATTCTCAGCTGCATGTATGTACTTCGATAGCACGCACAGAAAACAATAAGAAGTTAAAAGAAAAAAATACGCGACCGTCGTACGGACGGTCTCTCGTCTACTCGTAAATAACGTGTACATAAGAAATAATGCTTCTCTGACGAGTTAACCGAAGGAACACGGTGTGTATCGTTAAAACGAAAGCTTTTTCCTCTTAACTGGTAATATACAACGCATCTAAAGGCCTCTGGTGGGCGCTGAAACGTGTTGCAATTCGCTAATCGACTTCTAAGTTTCGTAATACGAGACGAGGATACGCAAAAGTTTCAGTCTTCCTTAAGAAATTTTTACTTTTTCATGTCACGTAAAAGAATCGTGATCGTATCGGTCGTCGTTGTATTTATTTTCTATGACTTGGGTACCAATCGCTCGATATCGCGAACGGGCGAGAATTGATTTGTATCTAAAATAATCGTTGCATTGGAAAGAGACTAAAACTGTTGCATACACCTGTATCGCAAAAATATCAAAAATTGATAAAGCAACGGGTCGATATTGAAACACGTTCCAGCGCGCACGGGCCGCTTTATACATATATATCATTGTGTGTCGTCTTGCTCGAGATTTCATTGGCGGATCATATTTTTCGACTATTGTATAGCCTCTTTCTCGTCGATGAACGTCGAGCGAGCGGATTTCGCGAGTATTCTTTCGAGCATTGTACCCTTTCTGTCCGAGATGCGAGATGTACGCGTCCCGCTCGTCGCCGAGCGGAACTTCCGTTTGCCCGCGCGATCATATTCCAGGCCACGCGAAACCAGTTAATGGTCAAAGCTGGATGGCGTAGAGAAACTTTAAAAAAAAAAAAAAAAAGAAATATGTAAGAACGTTCGTGTCCGTGTGACAGTCGATAGATACTTCGGCTCGATACTTAAACGTCTTACGTTTTCAATTTGTTGTTTCTTTTCGAGGTTTTCTCTTTCTTTCTTTTTTTTTTATGTTGGACAAGTTGTACGCTCGCTATCGTTAGAATTATAAACAAAAGAACGGTGAAACGACGCTTGCGTTGGACAATTTGTTTCGCCCGTGAGTTTGTCGAATATTTTTATGGTTCGAGGTACCGAGGGGTTAATTTTTTCGAAAATTGGACAAACAGGAGTTGATGGGCTACCAGACAGCGAAAATTTGCGTTTGATTTTATACACTTCCATTTTCGAAACTTTACACCGTTATTTTTCCAATATACGAACTCTTTCGTTGAGAAGTTTGTATATTTATCTTTAATCGATTGAACCGAACTGTCTTTGGAAGATGGAAAAATGTCTGAGCTGAATTTTCATGGAATGATGGAAAATTGTTCAACGCGAACGTCGTTTTGGGTTCCTTACGTAGGCCGCATGCAAACCACACATACACACAGACAGACAGAGACACAATCGCAGCGTAGGTCATTCTGTACGCGTTTCTCGTGTTGTACCGAGTTTTCCGCAAGGGAAAACAGCCGTGCGTCGCCGTCCGTGCGGACGTCGACGGCGAACAACATCAAAGGAACACAAGGTGAAACAGAGAATGGAAGTCTTGATCTATATGGATTTTCGCGGATAGATATTACCATATTTTCCGAGAGTTACGAGAGGACGTTGTTACTGTAAAGATATGTAAGTTTATTTATCGCTAATAAAACTGAACGTTTAAGAAAATCGAGAGGGTTCTACGGTGATTGGGTTCCGTCGACCGAGTGATTTGACCTCCTTACATTTTTCTTTTATTTTCAGGTGATTGAATGAAATCAGGTTTGTTTCTTCTTGGATTAGTGGACGAGTGAATTAGATTAGAGTTGTTGGAATCGTTTACAAGGTGTCAGCTAATAGTTCCTACCTGCTCTTCGTGATCTATGTATTCTCTTTTTCCTTCAATAAAATAACACAGGTACAGAGAGGGGAAGCCAGTGAAATAACAATCGAGTACCACTAGAACCTTTTTTTTTTCCTCATTTATTAGATTTATTAGACCCTTTAAAATATTTGAAACAGCGTGCGGCTCTTGTTATTTACGGCGTAACAGTGAAATATCGTTTACAAGGTACACAGTACGAAGCTCAAGGAGAGCGAAGCGATCAAGATCGATTTTAAAATAGTCGTCTTCAACCTTCCTCGCGATCTCGAGACCCAGTTCTGTCGAATCTCGATGAAAAATCTCGAGGAACACCGGGGACGTTCGAGAGAGAGATCTCAATGTGGTGCCAAATACGACACCTTCTTCTTCTTCCTTCCTTTTGTTCTCCATTCTTCAGCTCTTGAAGAAATTTTCGAATCTGGTCTTCGATTGATCGATGATATATACGCGATATTGCTGCGGTGCTGGTTTTGTTCCTTACGTGACAGTAACTTTTAGATTGTGTAATGCAATGGTAATTTAAGATTAGATTTTGAGAGAGAGAGAGAGAGAGAGAGAGAGAGTAAAATCGATAAAATCCACATATCTTACGAGAAGAAATCGTTCACGATCCAGTTGCGTTCAGAAAATCGGTATTTTAATTTCAGAAGCATTTTTAAAGTCCCCTTTTCAATACTCAACATCGATGTTCTTTTCTTTCAATTTTCTCGAAGAAAATCGAAGATCGTGTCTCAATCGCCGATCTCTCGCTTCCTGGATCGTGTAATCCATCGAACACGTAGATACTTTTTCAGCACAGTTAACGAAGGAAGTTTAAAGGACGCGTAGCTTGCTGAGATTTTATGTTACACGAAGAGGAAGAGGAAACTTCTCCCTCCCCTGTTCGCGTTACAACGCGGATACACATACACCACGATTGCTACGATACACGATAGGAATATTTGTTAAATTCGATGAAAGTCAAAGGAGTGTCGCTATTTTTAGCGAGCGAGATCGGAAACTCGAAGCGCGACGTCACGAATGTAACATAAAATCGCATCAGGCATCGTATCTACGGATCTTACAGATTAGATGCGATTAGGGCTTGTCGAAAACGGTCCTCTGACATTGACCAAAAATAACGAGCGTCACGGATGCTTTTCAAAGTTGCCCCGCGTGACCCGGTTACCGGAGCAGAGGGTGGCACACCCTCTTGGTGAGAGGCGTAACCATTTTGAGCGTCGGCGCCAATTTCAAAATGCACTCTGACCGATTTTTCTTTGATCGATTATGATTTTTATTCGTTTCTCTTCATTGCGGTGAACATAGGCTTCGTGTTTGGACTCGCGACGCGGAATAAAGCGAATGTCAGAGGTTAAAAGACGCGGTGAACAGTGTGTTTTTCGCGCGTGATTATGTTTTATTTTTTTGACTCGTCGTTAATTCGTTCTATCTAACACAGACACGAGAATAGGTAAAATCCTAGTAGCCTGGGGACATCACCTCCTCTTCGTCGTCCTCCTCGTCGTCCTCGATGCCTGGCTCTCCGAGCGCGTGAACGAATTCTGCAACAAAATTCAAATTTTCCTTTATTAAAAAGGTAAGTAAAATAGTTTTCCAACCCTACTTCCAAATACCTTTATGAATTCTATAATATATCAAAAAGCAATTTTAAATTTAAAAAAAAGTTAAGCAATAATTCTTGATATTTGCATTTAGAAATTGTATAGATTGCAAAAAGTTTCGATTCAAAGATCGTATCTTTTGTACTGGCTAATATTTATTCCGATCAATTACTGATGTAACTGAGAAAAAAGAATAACTATTATTTTTATTGACCGACCGTAAAAACATTATTTATGGGATATTTTCCAGAGATTTGTAAATACAGGAAGATTTAATGTTCGTATTATTGTGAAAAAGTTTCCACGAGATCAAACCATAGGTAAGTAACATGATGAATGTAGTCTTTTTCTTGACATGTGTCAGGGATGGTAGCTTTTTTGTGGAATTAAATTTTATCTCAAGTGTGTCCTACAGGCACTCCTCACGACGGTCCCTGATCGTGTTTTCTTATACTTTATTTATGTATTCTCGAGATATGACAAAATAAAATGGTCTGCCTTCGTTTAATACTTTCGTTCTGGATCAATAAATAAATCTACTTCATAACAACCCAGTACAAATAATCATGACGTGATGCAGCGTCTTTACACGTTTCCGGTTTGCCCAACAAAAACCAAGGAAAGAAAAATACACGGAAGCTTCCGCGCAAAGCCATCGAGTGGAATTCTTCAGGGTTTATCGTCCCCGTCGACACTGCATATCCCCCGATCCGTACACCACGGAAGAGCGTGGAGAAAAAGTCGAAGAAGCTTTTTCGTCCTCGTTCTCGCCTTTTACCTATACGATTTCGTTTCCCGGCGACCCCTTTCGCGTCCGTGAAAAGTCACCCCATGGCCCTTCTCTCGAAACACGTATTCTCGTTCCATTGCTTCTTTTTTCCCCTGCGACGTCGATCAATCGTGGCTCCAAACAGACGGAAAGGCACGCGGGCCGAGAATCAGGTACGAGGCAGTTCCCTTATCGGTTCCGTAATCGTATTTTTTCTTGGATTATTAGAAAGCAGTCTGGAAAAACGGAGAAAGCTTACCGTAGAAATCGATCCGACCGTCCCCGTCCACGTCCACTTCCTTGATCATATCCTCGACTGAAACATACAGTGAAATCGGCTTACATTTTTTATTCTTTATTTGAACGAAAAGGGTTGATAAATCCTCGACGAACAACAGGTAACACGATTGCTCTCTGTTTCGCTTCTTAGCCGCGGGCGAACGACATTCGCTCCCTTTTGGAACCGCGACCGATTACAGAGTCGGACCGGAAAGTCAAAATTAATATCTCGGCTATTAACGCGTCGCACTCGCTGGCACGGCAAATATTGCATTTGGTCTGATTAAAATCAGCCGCGAACGATCGTATACTAATTGACGGGACGGGCAAGCGGCAATTTCATTTTTCGTTCGACGCTTGGCGCCGCGCGTCGGTGCAACCCGTTTCCGTGAAATCCTCTCCCGCGCGTTCTCGCGCGATTAATATTCCGCGTCGAGCTCTCCCGGGGCGAAAAACGCGCGGATAATTGGCCTTCGTTATCATTGACACTCGTCGCGCGAAAAAGTGACGGACGATCGTTCTTCATCGGGGAATAAAGTTTCCCCGCGGTTTTGTGGAGCGAAAACGAATGAACTGTTAGGATTTTCTAATGAATAAAATTATGAAGCAATTCATTTTTCATAATCACGAACTTATATTCAATATATATCTTCCTATAAAAATTTCATCGACGACAGACGGGGAGTTTAATGAATATTCAAATTCATTTACTTCGGATATTTTCACAGTTGAAAGTTTTGAAATTCAAGACATTAATAATTCCAAATGGACATTTGGTTCAAATCGTGATATTAATAAATGAACTAATACTTTCAGAAGATTAAGGGTCATCTATTATATAACAAACACAATAAAATCGATTCGAAAAAACTTCCCATATCGTCCGCGAGCAATCTCTGAATTATACAATCGTCAATTTTCTCGAAGGGCATTATTAACCATTATCGTAATCAGTTTCAATGCCCTTCCCCGCGGGAATTATTAATACCCGGCTAGAAATACGTGTACAGCACAAATTGATTCCGGTCAATTAGTAAGCTCATCCCGTGTCCCGACGGATTATTACGCTGCTCACTATAGACCCTGTTTCTAGGTTCAATAGAGGGAACCCGCACAATTTACTCTGCCGTCTCCTCTTGCGGGGAGAATCTCACGACCTATTAACGACAGCTCGAACAAATTTCCCTGGGACGCATGGCGATTGTCCACGATGAAACTTTTATAGGTAGGTGCGCGAGGTTTTTGTTATCGTTTTTGTCGGATTTCGTTATGTTACCGGCTCGTTCGAGCGGGTTAACTTCGTTATCGCGTTCATCCGGCTCGTATAATCGCAACACCCGAGGAAAAACATTCGCGTCAAGTTTGAAACGATGTTTCAGGTATCGACGAGATGCATTAAGCGAATAAAAAATCAATTTTCTACGTGCAATAAATGAAACATTATCTCTATATATTATGATCTATTTTTAGTCATTTCCTGAAAGAGATTTGAAATGAAAGACCTGAAAGAGATTTGCAAATGAAATTACAAGGATTCTTCATTTTTAACACGTAACTGAAATTCATTGGAAATGGTGTTCAATATAAATGTAACCAACGTGTATCGACAGAAATTTCAAACGATTGGTCGAGAAGGTGGGACGTGACGTTCCCACTAAACTACAGAAAATCTGGCAAAATAACCGCACGACTCGTGGCACCCTTGTCGCAGGATAACGGGAGGTGATTCAAGCCTGTTTATCCATTCTCACGACTTGATCCCCGCAAACTAACCCAAAATTCAGCGGGATCTTGCCACGCGTGTCAAATAAAATTAGTGACGATACGGTAGTTAATCCCGCGCGATAACAATGGAGGAACCGGTACAGCAGGGAGAAATGTTTTTACGAACGGACTCTTATTCCCGCTGGACCAACAACGCTCCTTTGTCTCCGAAGTTATCTTAGGCGCTGCAATCTTCGGAACAACAATGCGAAATCGATCGGGTCTTTTTTCCCAAAACAATATACGTCTCTTAATGTACACACTCGTCGTTCGACGAACCTGTTCCAGGGGGAAATCTTCCACGGGATTTTACGAAGCAGGAAGCTGTAAAAGTGTACGGCATAAGAATGATTCGAGGGATTCCGGGACCGCGAGGTTTGCATCCGTGAAAGTTTTCATTGTTGCGCGATTTTCACTTTCGAACGCAACACCGGAATCGATTTGCCTGGGAAATGAAAGGATATCGAACAGCACCGAATCACTGTCGAAAGCAAACTTTCCGAGAGCTTCTCGCCTCGTTTTTCTGTTTCCTTAGAATCGTTTGTCTCCCGAGTTTCATCGAATTGACGATTAATTACGTATAATGGGAGCCTGCAAGAGATCCAGAAAATTACGATGGTTAATTTTAAAGAATCGGGGTTTTAAGCTTATTCGGTGAGAATTAGAAAAGAGGTTTGAATTTTCATTTTGCTACCTTATTAATATACTAAGAGTATTATTTAAAATTTGTCTTGAATTAGTCACTTAATAAATAAGATGTTTGGAAATAATTAAAAATTAAATTTGATATTTTAAATAATTATCTCGTTCGAAGTACTTTAATCTTTCTTCTAACTTTTAATTACCAATACATAAACCGACGTCAAAGAGCCCAAAGGGCACGGATCTTGAGTGCCTCCAGTACTTCCACGAGTACACATAGAATTGTTAAAATGAAACCTAGAAACGTATACCTAGATTTCTGCGCATTCATCGTCATAGAAAGCTTAAACGGTATTAAACTTGGCAACGAGTTCCGAAGCGTTAGAAATCTGCGAAACTTCGTTGCTGGCGAGTATAAATTTCTACGATTCTACGGTGATCCATAATTCATGAAGCACCTTGATCGTTTGTATCCATTTCTACAAACGTGCGACTCGTTCCACCTATTCAAAAGTTACATCGCACAGATCAAGAAACGATCAAACTTGTGCCGCACGAATTTGATATACCCCGTAACGAGTTTTACTCCTCGCCAGTCCGTGAGACAAATAACGAATCTCGGTCCTCGACGAACGACGATTCGTTAAGGGCCCTTTTGGCACGAGCGGATACGTACTTTCCTCCTCGGACAGGTCCTCCCCGAGGCACTGCAGCACAGCCCTTAGATCGGACGCGGTGATGTAGCCTCGATTATGTTTGTCGAACACCTGCGAACAAAGACGAACGACAAAAATTGAGCATCTTCGTCGGAAGAAAAGGAGAGACGGAAAGAGGGGCGCGAATCAACGGTCGGGATAGATTCTTTTATTTCGAGGTAAATGGAATATCCGGCCGAAAGAACGGACCTCGATGGCGTTATATTTTCGTTCCTTTCTTCTCTGCTTCGGGAAAGGAAGGCTCTTGACCGAACGCGTCAATAATTGTGAGGATGTGCGATACACAGAAAAGGACTCGCGAAAAAAGGTAACTCGTTCGCACGTCTATTATTTATCGGTTCTTCAGGTGACTCGATCTTCCAGGGAATAGGACCGGGATTGATGCTACGCTGGCGAAAGTTCTCAGCGAGGTTACGAGGTTGATAAATGAATAAAAATTATCGGTGCTTTTTGCGCATTCGCGTTAAACGAAAAACATACACGACATAGAAACGTTTGGAAAATCGCTATGAATTTTAATGTCGTTCGAGGAAGACCAACAAAACCGGGTGAATTGAATAGAAATCATACGTTCGATTTATGGGAATCGGCGTGACCAAAATTTGCGTGTTAAAAACTTCATCAACGAGGCGAAATAACAATGCCACATTCCAAAACGCGTATTTATTCGCGCGGATTTTCACGAATTTTTGTCGGTTCGGCGTCGACGGTAGAGGGTGTTAGCAGGGGGGATTTCGCCGGTACAAAAGATAATTTAATTATCAGAAGGTAACTCGTGGCTCGCTTTACAAATTGCAAATATTGTTTCGGCGCTGTTGCGCCCGGATATCGTTTGGAATTTATTAAATTCGTTTTCCTCGTAACTCGACCCTGCTCGTTGTTTGATGCGCCCCCGTCGTCGAATAACAACTCTTCCTTCCTTTTTTTTTTTTAACCGCCTATAACGATCGATGAAATTGCACGCTCTTACTCGAAATATATCATCGTCTACCCGTGTTGTTCTACGCTGTTTTGTAGTCGTGCGTGCGCCATAGCGTTCCTAATTGGCCGAGATAATTAAAAGAGGCCAACGGTTGAAACCCTTCGGACGACTGCTGCTCGATAAATTGAGGAAGCATGAATTATCAGAAACTTCGCGCTGCATAAAATAACGGGGATAATTATTTCACTCGCATGATAGAGTATATTGTTAATATAAGGATGGTGCTTAGGTAAATTGAGCAGAGCTGAGTATAGTTAACGTGTTATTTGATACAAAATAACACTGGAACGTTTCACGGATCCCTTTATTCGTCCTCTTCAGTCTGTCCTGTCGTGAGTTCAAAGGAGACCGAGGTCAGCGATTGCAAATCGATTGACCTTCCATTGCAGCTTAACGACTGCACGCTCTTCCGTTTCTCCAACGAATGAAAATCATTGGTCCGTTTCCGTTTCCGGGTACCAGAGATTCGTTGTCCCGTGGAAGGAAATAGGAGAGGAAGGGAAAGTCACGCGCTAAGGATTCCATTCAACGTTTAAACGATGTCAATGTGTTGAAGGGTCGACGCTACGTTGTCGATCGAGTGTGGGAAATCGCAATCAGCCAGCTATTAACACAATCGCTAAATCATTTAGCTCCCTGACCGCTCCATTGTTTGGCCAGACGAGCGTCGACGATTGACAGCGTGTAATAATTGGCACCATTGTCGTTAGCATAATTGAAACCATGTTTTGTCATCGTTCCATTACGGTGTAAGCGATTTCTCGTGGAATAACGTCATGTTCTAAAACGATGACAGTCGGATCAATCGTGACCCAGACCCGCGAAACATCTCCACCGATGAATCGATTAAAATTCAGCATTGAAATTTCCAATCGAAACACTTTCCCATGTTGGGAGAATAATGTATGAAAGAGGGTGGAAGGGGTAGCCCTGTCTGGCGCCGCCAGACTTTTTTCTAGGAACTGTATATAAACAAATTCCTGGAAATTTATTGATTTGTAAGATAATTATTAATAATATTATTATCAATTTATTAGTTTATAAGCTAATTGAGTTTTGTTTGGACTCTTATAATTGGAAATTACTTGTTTTTTATTTCGAAGTTAAAGGATTATAAGTATCGATGAGTTGCTGTTAGGCAAAAGTGGAAATAGAATGTAATTAACTTTGTTTCGACCTTAACACGTTCGGCGAACAATCATCGCTTAAACATCGCGTGACGGAATAATTGTCAATTAAGACTACGTTGCAAAGGTTAAGGATGATTAATTTCGTGCACGTTCTGACGCGTTTATTAGGTGCCGCTTTTAAATGTCAAGCTTATACGAGCGACATTAACGAAGGAAAATGTGAAGTTTCGCCGCATAGGGTAATTTTCTTATTCACATCTGTCATCGAGGGTAAGAAAAAGAAAATATGTAACAGTAAAAAGCCTTATTAATCCATTTGATCAAGCATCAATTTTCTCTGCGCCGAGCCAATACGTTAGAGTGTGTCTGACTGCGTACGTCAATTTCCACTGCGGCAGCGCATGCACGAGCGGAAACAAATCCATTATCCTCAAACCTGAACCAATCGTTCCATCCGCACCCATTGACCTCCGCGAAAGGTGTAGAAGAAAATCACGAAATCGGAAGAGCAAACATTTCCACGAAGCTGAACTTTTCGAATTTTTTCAATTCCCCAATCCGCCCCGACCGTCTGCGATCCGTCGACGGGGGCACGAGTTCGCGAAATAAATCGTGTCGTTTATCCGGTGGCAATCTTCAACCCCGACGAAGTCGGATAACGGGGCGTCGCGGGCCAATGAAAAGTTCGCGGCTGTTTTACGAGGATTCAGGACAAATCGTCGAGATCTCGGCGCGGGCAACGGCTTACGAAACTCGAGGCGGGAAGGAGCCGGAAAAAAGGATTATAGCTGAGGGGATTCGCGGCTGCGATAAGATGATCGCGAACATCAGCAGACGTGACGGTGGTGCGATCGAGGACAAACGACGCGAGAATACCACGACGAAAATTCCCCGAGATCTTTGCCGCGTCGGCAAGCGGAATATCAAAGATTCCTTATAATTCTACGTCGCGTTGCGGTAACCAATTAGCACGCCATTCTGCTCGGCTCTCAAGCGGTACACTCTGCGATATTAAAAGCGGCTCGATTAAAAGCTCAAACCTCTTGTGTTTCGCGTGAACTCGTTAAAAAGCCACTTCCGTCGATTAAGGTAACTCATAACCTCACGCAACAAATTTTTTTTTCCCGTTGCTTTCGACCCACGTAAAATGAAAATTAATCGTCGACTTATATTAGTACCACGACGTTTCGTTCTGCGTCCCGTGTTCCAGGGGGTAGAAAGAACGTATAGCATCCTGGCTGCTTTGCTTTCCGATACTTCAGGAATGCGAGGCGAATTTTTGGATTCCCATACTCTTCATTTTTCCTCCTAATCTGCGGTTTATTTCGCTTTGAGGGATTTTCAGTATTTTGGTTTCTCTTTTACTTACAACGGACAACGTCTGTGAAACTCTGTTATTAATTCTATTCAAATTCTAAAATATACAAGAAGATGGTACATGCAATACTAAAATATAAAATTAAAAAGCTATGTTGAAACTTATATATTTGATAGTTTTACTCGTTCTAATCCTTTCGTGTTTTAAATTGAAACCCAATCAAGAATCGAAAGCACGAGTCCCTGGTTTTTTCACAAATAAAGTTCGAAGCCCAATCAGGAGTGGAAACCGCGCAACTCTCGTTCTTTTTTCACAAAACAATACTTCCAAACATTTACAGAACTCTGAAACCGTAGAAGTGGTTCACGAGTTGGACAAAATTTTTTGCAAATATTCACCTCCCGTTTCTTCGTCCCTCTCTTTCGAGCATAATAAATCTTACTAGTCGTCCCTTACACCCCATCGTCTCTTTGTCCCGCTCGCGGATCTCTCTCTCTCTCGTTTTTTTCCTACGTTTCCGCTTTTTTTTTTTAACCGGGCGCTCGACTACAATCCGACAGCCAGGCCACGGAGATTAAAATATCGACTCGGAACACTGCGATACGTCGCGTCTGACCCCAATGCCGACCCGTTAAACTCTTTAAGCGCTCGTTAGACGATTTAAAGGGATCGAGGCGAAGCTTTCGCGAGCGAACAAACGCTTTCTCGCGACGGTGAATCGCGCGTTGCCCTCATGGAACCGGGACGAGCACCCTCCTCCGGTGATCGCGTTTTCGACAATTCATTTCCACTCGCATCAGGCTCGCGGTAAAAAGATATTGGCAGCGAATTCACGGCCGAAAAGAAACAGCCGGAATACCGAAACGCTGAAAACCCACCCCCGGCGATTGGATTGTACCTTTCGCGATATTCAGTATCGTGTCCGCGAAAAGAACGATGACGCCGATGCCGTAGTTTATATTCATGAAATCTTTCGTCACGTTTTCATGTCTTCGTTGAATAATACAACTGTGATTACTCGAAACGACGCGTGCCCCGTTTGTACAAAAACAATCGGCGCTCCTCGCGATAAATTCTTCCAGCTCGAATTTCTCGTAAAACAACCGAAGTTCCGCGTTTAATTGGCAAAACGGATTGTCGCATTAACGATGTAACTTCCAGCGGGACGGCGAAGTTAAGAGAACGGTCTCAACTTTAAATTAAACATAAATACTCGATCGAAAACAATTTTGACGCAAGGCTGTTTCGAAGTTCGTTCAAAGACCCGAAGAATTTCAAACAGATTTCTCTATAGAGCCTCGAACGGGAAAAGCAGTCTCTTTCAGGAAATTGATTAAGTGACGAAGAAAGTGGTGGTCTGCGAACGATGGGTCTTGAGAACATCGCTGAATGTAGCGAAATTTCGCGCCAGAAATTGCTCGACATTTCGTTAACGCTTTGAGTGTCGCAGTAGAAATAGCGGCTATATAGTCAGACGCAAGATACATAAATTGACGAGGATATCGAGTATCAATTTCTTGATCAAGAACCTTATATTAACCGTATATATTAGCAATCTTTTGTCATTCGTTGACTTAAATAATTAATCGTTGAAGTGATACGAAATTCTCAAATAAATAATTTTCAAATGTAAGCCTTTAACTACTGCATATTATTACCTAATTCAAATTAGCTAAGAAAACAAAATCTTTGACCCAGCAACGTTAAACATCGACCATTCGTAGGATATCTACGAATATTTACTCGGCCGACAAATTGACTCGAAGATCAAGATGGTAATACCGTTCTCGTTAATAAATGAGAAGAGAAGAACCGCTCCCGGCGAACATCGCCGAAATTAATATGCAACGATTCCGTGGACGAACGAAAGACGTCGAATAAATTGATACACCCCCCTTCTTTCTCCCACTTGCCCCCTGTGAATATATGCATGAAGATCCGTAAGGAGCGCGACGAAGATTTCCTCGATAATCGCGGAACGCTCGAGGAAATAGTATAAACGCGAAAAATGAGAATAAAGGAAGAAGAACGGAGGGGGCGAAGCGGCGGGGTCTCGTTGCTAAAAGAAAAGAAAGACGAGGCAACAAAGGGTGCAGAATGGCTGGAAAAGTGTAGGCAGACGGTGGGTAGAAGAATGGAGCGCGAAAACGGAGGAAGGGTGAAAGTCCTTGTGGGGGGGGATACGAAGCTACAGTCATTAGAATGTATTGTGGCGCAATGGTTTGACACGCTTCCTTTGCGGCACCCTTTTCTTCCACACCGACCTCCCCCCTCTGCCTCCGTCATTCGTCCGAAATTCGTTTCCGCCCACGACCGCTTCTTCTTCCACGCATCCAACGGATGCACGGACGTTCGCGCTATGTATACAAAACGACCGACACTTTAATATACCACATAATAGGTGCAGTACGCTGCTTCTTTATTTTCCCTTCCGTTTTTCTCTTTTTATTCGTTAGAGGACACGGACGACCTTTTGTGCGCTGCAAACGGGTCCTTCAGCGGCGTTAATACGGGTTTGTACAGAGGGCAAATAGAATTGAAAAGCACGGGGGGACAAACGTCCAATTAATTTGTTGATTATTACGTCGCTGAAAACGTATTGTCGATCCTCGCTCGACGGGCATCGAACCAAGCGTGAACCGTCGCGAGCAAATCTTTATATTAGATTCGTGCTTTACGGAACGATTCAGCTTCACAAATTTTATGGCCCGCGAGCTTTAAACGATTATCTCATCGCTATCTTGTATTTGCCAGCCCTTTGTTAATTAACCTTCTTTTGAACGGGCAAACAGAATTTGCCGCTGACTTCGTTAATCTAACGTTAAAAAAGAGACGTTTTTGTATGGCGAAACGGACCGAGCGCACGACGTGTCGTTCTTACTTTAAATTATTAAGCAAGCAACCTTTCGGGCGCGGTGATCAGCGAGGCGATTAACCGCACAGGTGTGCTGAATTCGCTCGACGGGCTAATGAATGCCGAGGAGTGGTTTATCATCTGGTGCGGGTTAATCTTTTGTCCTTACACCGTCTTGCCTCGATGTTTGCGGAGTTACAACGATTAATTCCAGGCACGGTTAATTCGCGGACCAACGTGGCCGGAAGTCTTTTGACGAACTTCCTTCCCGTGCGCTTTTTCAGCCGTCCAATCCAGAAATCACCGTCGGCTGCGTCGAAAACCGACAGAAAAATCGCGTTTCGCTCGTTTCACCGACAAGCACGGAACACTCGGCCGGCCGCGTAAACATTTCGCGTCGCGTGTAATCGCGTTAAACGCGAGTTGGCGAGTTGCGAGTCATAAGAAGCGAGGATTTTGCCCGTTTGTTTTTTAATAATTACTGCCGGAACGCCATGAACTCCCCACGGCCCTTAATTATTTTCACGGTTTATACCAGCAGCTCTGGAATACGTTACACGAAATACACGCGCGAAATGGTAGTGTTTTGTGTCAACTTCCAAACGACAACAATGTAAAAGTTTATTCCTCGAACGAGTTGTGAAAAATTGATGTATAAATCTGATAAATGGCTTTCGGACAAAACTTATTGCCGTAATGAAATTTAAAAAATACTTCTGTGAATGATTACATGCACGAATTAACACTAGAATTACCAAATGGGTCAAAATTACTTGTTCCAGATTCTTTATTTTATATTAAAAAATGTATCAAGTTGAGATCTTTAAAGCAGAAATTGCTGGAAGAACACAGGCACTCGATTACCAGCACGAGGGAAACAGGGAACACGTATAATTAACTGTTTGCCAATTCGAAACAACATCAATTCGCAACCATCGAGAATAGACGTACGAATGCAAAGGGGCCGCTAAGGCGAAGTTTAGCTAGACGGTAGACGGGTTGGCTAAGCCCGTTCGACTAACTAATATGTACGATAACTACGCGTGGGTGGTACATTATCGTTGCGATGGAAATGAGGACGAATAGGTACGATCGCGTGTCGAAAGCGCATTATCGACTTCTGAAACTCGAGCATACACGGGCGAACCTACTTACACGTACGTACATGTACGTAGATACTCTGGCCGAGGGAAAAAGTCGATCGGCTCCTCGTTGGAAAAAAAAGGAAAAGCTTCCGCTTTAATACCGATTCGCCGGCGAGTTAAAGTTTTCTTTAAAGAAAATACAAACTGTCGTGGAACGCTTTCTCGCCTTTAAAGAGAACGAGTGGATTGTATACGATTACGAGGCGTTACGTTGAACAGATTTTCTCGCTGCGTCCAAGAGAACGGGAGTTACATTGCCATTCTGAACTTTCAAATTGAAGGGAATAAAAGTGTAAATGTAAGTAAGTGTAACGTGGGATCGAACGAAATTACTTCCTTCCAAACGACCGTTCAAAACGAACAATTCGTTCTATTTTCTGGGGGCTGTTTGACAATTTGCTTGCAAAAGCTCGTTAAAATTTTTGTACGAAATTGTACAGATACTTTTTAGATTACAAGTGAAAATAATTATGCAAAGGTCGACGTTATTGAAACGAACATGGATCGATTTCTATGCCGGGATCTATATTCAAAGGCTCGCGGAACGAGGCGTCCTCGATGAATAATTAAAGAATCGAAGGATGTTCGCGGCGAGGACGAACGCGAAAGAGATACAAGTGTCAGGATGTACTCGTAATTAAACACTTTACTTCGCAGGGAACCTAATCCGACGTTTCGTAGAAATGGCGTCGCTACTCTGGTTACCGTGCAGATCTTTCGATTCCTCTTCTAGCTAAAAGGTACCTTTTAAGCTGACAACGTGCAAGAACGAAACAGCCGGCGGGGCTAGCGGCGGTTTCGTATAAAAGCGCACGTCCATTAGTCCCCTCGAGACCGTAAGTTCGCGAAATTGTAATACGATTCAATTCTTCGTCTATACGTACGGATACGCTCGGCCCGTTTGAATCTATCACGTATTCAGCCGGGGAATTCACGGAAAATCAGTTTACCGTCAATTGTCGATGACCAGAGTCGAATTTTAACCGATCCGAAACAAACTGACTGGAATATCGTGGAACTCTCCGACGAAACAGATTCTCGTGTTCCCATTAATACTCCATTTCCTTTTAATTTAATAAAAAGCAATACTTTTGCCATTTTTTCAAAGTTTTTAGTCGGGAAGCTTAGATGCAGTTTTAACTCGTTAGCTAAGAAATCATCTTCGACCTTTCGATATTTGAAGAATCTCGCTTTAAAGTGTCATCCTTATCAATGGGTCTCGTGAAAACTGATGAATCGTCAGATTGATCGGCAAAAAACTTTCCTCCTTCGGGAGTCATACATAAAACGGTATCTCGTTTCTTTTTTCAAGGGACTTTTAATTACTTCAAGATTCCAGCAGCAACCGGTCGCTCATTTCGCGCGAATCTCATATGCATACCGAAATGGAAGTGGGTCATTACATTACACACTGGTTCTAGCTCATTGTCACTGGAGATAAGCTTGGGCCAGCTCCGCGTGCGAACATTAAACGTGGCAACTGTAAAACTCATGAAATCTCGCCTGTGCCAGCAGACGGATTACCGGGACGAGATTCTTCCTCTATTCCCCGCCACGATATAGCGAGACAAAATGAAAAATTCGTACCCGTTTGGCGATTAGAGAGACACGGTACAGGTAGATCCGATCTTGCCGGATTTAACGCCGGATGCGGCATTAAATTTCGACTTATCAGGACGGCACACGTGGCCAACCTTTAATTAACTGAACGCTTGTTGGATAACGGTTCGGCTATGATAAAGTTTCGCGAAGTACCAAGTCGGTACACATACCGAAACTTGTTACTTTTATGCGACACCCCAACTATCGCCCCTAAACTATCGCCCCTAAATGCAGGGAATTTACTGATAAGAGATATCAATCGACATCAATTTTGATAAAATTGTGATGTGATATAATATTTGAGATATATTTTATGATATTAAAGTTGCACCTTCTAAAAATAACACCTTCGTCTGACAGAAGTTTCAGGTGCAGAGTATAAAAAAGAAACACGGGGACAGATGAGAAAACAATTTCCCGGAACCGATAAGACCCATCGACGTATCTTTGACGCGGCTCAAAATTCCATCGGTGGACATCCACGGTCGGATTATGGTTTTTTGATCAAGACAGCGACGGGCGAACGGTGCATCTGTGGACAACGTTAAAGGAGGATCCGCATGAACCGACGGTAATCCCGCCCTTTCGATCCTTCTTTGATTACGTCACGTGTCCCGGGAAGTTTCCTCGCATTTTCCCGTCGCCGTCTTTTTATTTCCCGGACGCGGAGTAAACTTGTCCCCGCAACGGCGACTCACGAAACGACACAAACTGAATCGTCCGTCCCGTGGCTAAGAAATTTCCAAGTATGACCTCTTTGATCCCTGGCGGCTTTTGAGCCGTCGAAAACTCGCCAAGTATTCCCTTTACCCCGGGATATTATTAACAAAAGAGTAGAAAATAAAGGGCGAAGTTCGTAAGAGGATTCCCTTGTTCCCCGGCTCGCTCCAGAATCCGGATTAGTTGGAGAATTTTAGGCGAACGATTCGATTCGGACACGGGAAGATTAGAATCGAGACAAATTTTAAGTTGCTGCGAGCTCTCGAACAATTTGGAACTCGTTTAGACTTCGATTTATCAATTGGAACTTTGAAATGGACACCGATCGCGTTTTCTGTCTCCAGCAACGAGAAGAGACGACTCGGGGACGTTGATTCACGCCTGCGACGAAGATTTCTTTGACAAATATCAGGGGAGACAGGAAAATATGCATCCCTTCCTGCAGCTGAAAGTTTGCAGGTTTTAACCTTTTTTACCTGTTACCGTTCAATTCGTTCCACTTTCCCGCCGGAAGTTGGATACTCGCTTTGCTTGTTCATCGTCGACGACGGATAACGGATGAGACGAGAGAGGACGTGGCGAAAAATTGTGGCCAATTTTTAATCGCGATTTGTATTCCAAATAACAACAAAATAAATACAAGAAAACGAAAGCGTTATTCCTGAAATTGAAATTAAATCAAATTTACTTTAGCATACAAATACCAAAAATAATAAAATTGAATAAAAGTAGGGTACTAGCAGTACTTTTTACCTAGAACTTTTAACTAATTTAATTGTAAGTTTCGTAGATCTTGTTTTACCTTGTTCTCGCGATGTTTGACGCTGAATTTCTTACTCTGGTGTTATACCGTCGCGCGACAAATACGTGGCACTTGTTCATAGCGACTTAGATAAATTTATTCGACTGTGAGGAAGGAGCAAAACGAGACTTTGGCGGATTAAAAGAAGACGCTCCAACCATCGGAAAAGTTTTCCCTTGAAGAAGGACGAGCATCTCAAGGTAATATAAAGTGTCTCGCCGTCGACGACTCCGTTGGACCTAGTTTCTCCCGTCGTATGAAAAGGCTTCCACTTAACGCGGTTCGCTGCATAGCGGCTTAAAATCGGCGACACGTCGCGATGCTTTTCAAAGGATGTAAGGCGTGAAGCCAGGTACCACGCCGACGAGCACGATGCTCAGTTTTCGCTTTTCTCGCGGAAAAAAATAAAAGATGAAGATACTTTGCGATGGAATTGCATCGGCGTTCAAACACGCTTCAACGTTTGGAGGATCAATTTCTTTACGACGGGTAAGTCGTTTACACAGTCAATGAGTCTAACGTTCGTGAAGAGGAAATTAATGTAACTATCTTTAATCAAAATCTTCCAATTCTCGTAAATTGGATCGGTAACTTAACCCGTGTCGCGCGATCGATTCGACTTAAAATATTTAAAAAGTTCGAAATTAGCGAATGAAGTTATCCCAGATGAAAGTTTTCCGCTTCTGAAAATTCAAACGAACCTGGATAGGCTAAATCGTTAATCGTCCGGTTTCATCAAATTTCCAACCTATTTCCTTCTTAATCATCCTATTCCCTAAAATTGATTTCAAAGCTTAACGATTATAACCTTATAATCCGTACATGTGGTTAGTTTAGATTAAAAAATTTAATGATCCCAAGTTTTAATGAATTTCAGGTAATTGCGTATCGAACAATGGATGGAACAATATCGATGGAACCATTAAACTTCGAGCTTTAAACTGATACGTCACAAGGGACATTTCGTAACACTTTTCAGTCGCGAAATCTAATCAGAAATCAACCCTGTACTCGTGGTCCAAATGAACCAAGGACCCTTGAAAATTATTTTAAGAACTATCGTACGCGTATCTTCTGTTCGACTTCAATCAATCGAACAATGGCGGTCTACCACACGTTCGCGGGACAAATTCGTGACGCGCATGCGAGAGTTAATTGGAATTGGTCAGAACGGGACGGAACACCGCGGACGTTGCGGCTCTTTTGTAAGGGCTCGGCAAGAACGTTGTATGCGAAGCTTTGTACGCCTTCGAACGAAATCTGTTGTTCGTTACTCGTTATCTGACAATTATTATTAACGTTTGTATTCGAGCCGCGAGTCCGATACGACACCGGGGCGAAACAAAAGGGGCGTCCTCGATGACGCGATCGACTTAACCATTGGAACGACTACGTTTCTTACGTTCCTTTCAACGCTTTGGTAGATTCGGTTGAACCTGCGAAATTGTCAAACGAGGAACTCTCGCGGAACGCGACTTTCCGTGAATGGAAAATTGTACGTTTCGTGCCGTGCTCGTTTATGAGAAATCTCTGTAAGGAGATTGCACGTGGAAACCCGGTGATTGTCACGGCGAGAATAGCGTGCCTGATACGGCTCTTATCGTATAATATTTATTAACACAATAGGGCTTACCGGTGCACCTTTGTTGCGGATTTAATTCAACTCTGTAATTAAAAAGTCTAATATCTGCGTTTATTCGTTTCGATAAATTAGCAGATTACTGATTAAATAATAATTCTCGACGAGGTTTCCAGCTTGCGATGTAATAATGGAAAATTTCTTTTTATTTTTCTAAGTTTCATTCACTATTTTGAGTTGCTGGTAAATAATCTGGAAAAGGGTAACATTGCATTCGAGAAAGAACAGTGGTAACGATGTGAAATTCGTGGACAACACGCAAACAACGGCTACGTCACTTTAAATGTTAAAAGTTTTCCTTGTTCTCCATGAAACTCTTGTGAAGATTTGTTTTCCTTAACGGATCGCTGCTTCTCACGTACAGGCAGTAAGTTAGATATGCGCATAAGAATGCAAGCTACCGTCATCGGGGCTTATATTTCGCCAGGGCGAACGTGTGCCGAAAATTTCAACGCGCGGAACCACGAATCCGACTGGTCACGAAAAGCATGCGGAAGGTCAGGTATCAATAATAATCGACCTTATTTAGTACTGAGTTTTATCTGACATTAATTACTAATCTTTCTGATCATTTTTTATGATAGAGTTTGAGAAGTTTTCATTTAAAAAACGTTAAAAGATCGCAAATTGAGTTGCCAACCTGCTATAACTAAATTGAAAGCCACTTTAAATCACCCTCTAAAAAAGTTCGACATTTATCACAAAATCTAATGAAAAATAAAAAGGGCGAAAACAAGTAACACGCGGTTGCAATTACGAAAAATTGCTCTAGCAAAAACGCTTTCAAACGATTCAATTCGAAATTATTTGACCCGTGATCGAACGATAACGAAATCGTTAAATAAACGAAACGATGGTTCTTTGAAATCGTACCTACATGGTTTTTCCGTACCGACAGGCGTATTGGAACGCCATAGAATGAGGCTTTCAAAGAACAAAAGGGGAATATAAAAGGTGAACATACCCGAAATGCATCCCTCAACTCCTGCTCTTCCTGATCCTGATCTGTTGGAGCGGTTTCGTTCGCGCCGATGTTACTCACGATTTCCACGAACTCTTCAAAGCTGACATTTCCATCCCCTGGAAAAAGAACACGTAATAAGCATATAATGTTTCCATTCCATTCGAATTTTTTATTCAAATGTTTTAAATCAAACCTTCACGTCATAAAAATTTTGCACGAGAACCGTTTAAAATAAAAATGTATTAATAATAATTAATACGTCCTTGCTTTGAAATACTCATTGTATGTTTTAATTTTAATTTCGTTCATTCCAGCAATTCCTTTCGAAAATTCTAGCAACTATTCCCACATTTTTCGGCCAAACTTTTAACAGCCCCGCTTTTAGGCAAGTGTATAGACGTAGGAATAAAAATTCCAAAACCGCAGGAACATCGAAGGATTAACGAAGTTTGCGACCGTGCCGTAAGCCCGACGTTCTCGAACGAAATCTACTTTCCCGCTTCTTTGCACTTCCCCCGCGAAAATCCTGTTTCCAGCTATTTGCATATTTCCCTTCCGCTTCTCGCGCGATATGACGGGGGGGGGGGGACACGAAACACAGAGTCAAAGAAAGATTCAGTGGCTAAGAAACTCGCCGTTAATTCCCGTGGGAATCGTGATCGACGAGGTCCGGTGAAATTCCACCGAGAATCCTCTTCTCGTTGCCTTCCGCCAGAATG
Source organism: Anthidium xuezhongi (assembly GCA_022405125.1). Lineage (NCBI taxonomy): Eukaryota > Metazoa > Arthropoda > Insecta > Hymenoptera > Megachilidae > Anthidium > Anthidium xuezhongi. The sequence goes on from CM039637.1 coordinate 9,564,899, forward strand.
GCTGCAATTTTCCGTGCCGAGGAGTCATCGAGAGCCATCGTTTTCGCGGTATCACGGCCCCGATAACTCGATCGAAACTTCCTTTAAATAAATACCGGCCCGTACCGACAGGGGATTCCTTTTTATCCAATACGCTCGCGATAGAGCGCTGTACATCGTGGGCGTAACGGCTGTTGTCTTGACCCGCTGACATCGACTACAGTTCCAAAACGCGGAGAGAAGTGTTTCTGAATCGGTTCGTGTACTCAAGCCGTTCCTCTTTCGGTTTGTTGATGCACGAGGTGACGAGGAAATAAGTGGCCCAACTTTGATGGTGTACTCCCGGAAGTTTGTACAAGCATAAATCAGGAAATGCATCCTTTCCGGAGATACAAACATCTCCTGTTCGTATTCATAATTCACGATGCGAATGATGAATACTGCAATTCGTTTTACCAGATGTGAGGCAAATCTTAACGTGACTGGTTGCATTGTAGACTGATAATTTTTTTTTTTTTGCAAAATCTACTGGGAGTTGAAATTTTGATCACAGATTATCAACACACCCACCTTCCTAAATATCCTATTTGTTGCAAAATTGATGGAAAACAGTTGCATGGGAAACGGGACAACGCAACATCGATTACGCTATTTACATACAGATTAAAATTTTCGAGACTCTGTTAAAAAAAGCAATTATCCTTTTTTATGCTCGTGTTCTCAATTTTCTGCAGGAGATAAGGACATTTGTATCGAGTCGATTATAAGAAATTATTCAAAATTCGAGAGCAAAATTAAATTTTTGAAAAAGAATATTAGTCGAATTTTTATTTCTATGAATATATTTCACCTTCAGTTATCGAATACGATCCCGATATTTTATTCTTCCAGAAATAATTGAAAATTACTCGTATCGAACACGAGCTCGTATTTTCAAAATTGAGACGAATCGTGCCACGACATTTTTCACGTGTTACTCGAACAGATTTGTCAAGGCTTAGACGCGATTATTCCCGCATCAACAGGGATTTACTTCATGTCTATACATAAAGCGTGTGTAATCGCGAGTCTAGAACTCCGCGTCGTTTGTGTATCCGCGTAAACTGATACACGAGAAGTTATCGACTTTGTTTAAAGTGATAAGCAACGTATGTTTGTTCTTCGAGCGATTAAACGTCGCCAGCGTGAAGGATCGCGCGAGCCAGCGCGGCCTTCGTTTCTAGTCGACAAATCGGCTAAACTGACCAAGATTAGAGCACGAATCCCTCTTTTCTGTTAAACTGGATCGTTGTAAACGTCAACCGTACCAAAATTAACGACTCACCTACTCTTTCGATGAATTAATTTTGTTTTGAAACAAGAATTTTTCAAACATTGAAATTGTATCGTTTAAAAATTGGTATATCGAACTTTAATCCAAAAAGGAACAGTCTAAACGCGTTAGATCCTCAACTCATCACATAATTGACGAACGGATTCAACTTTTAATTGGTTTAACGTTACGCGGATTTAATAAGTTCGCGGAAACACGAGCGAAAGATGAAAAAGCAAACGGGCAGAGAGGTTGAACAATTATTTTCAGCGAGAAGCTTTGCTTACGTTTGCACGCGCTTAAACCGTGTCACACTTGGCCGCTCGCTTTGGCGGTCCGTTTATTCATTCGCATACGGCGCACGTGTACGTACATGGTTCACGAGAGCCTCTCATTCGAGGCATCCGGGATTTCGGATGATGAATTCCGAGAGGCCGGGGTAGTAACCGGAGCAACCGCGCCACTTCGGAATCTCTCGACGCATCTTGAAGAGGTGGCCCGCATAACTTGGCAACTTCATCGACAAAGACCGTAGCCGGGAGGGCACCGATGCTAAACTGGCTGATCTACGTGGAAATTACCCGCAACACCTGTTAATTCTCTCTACCGTACGATAAATCTCGCAAACCGGGCCGACGTTGTTGCAGCCAGAATCCTTTGCGAATAAATCTATCGCCGAATACTTGTTTGCTTGTTTTCGAAGTCGCGAAATCGGACGCGTTACGAAGCGTATCTCGCTGGCAGATTTATTTTAATTCGTAAAGTATCGTGGAATAAAAAAAGAATTTCGCGAAACAAAATGAACGATCTCGCGGAACGTTTTATCGGGCGTAACTCCGGGGATTATCTCGTCGCAGATGCAGAGGCGGTGAATTCAGATCGAAGCGTTCGCAGCTGCGGATAAGCATAAGCGACAACGAGGCTAAATAAACCGATCGGTGCCGAATAAACCGCGATTCGTTGAACGGCACACGTAAGGAATAACGGAGGGGTGAGAGGGACGGGGATGGTGACTGGGGAATCGTCGAACCCATAGAAACCATCGTACACCCTTCGTTCTCGTTCGATTCGTTTCAAAACTTTGATCGTGGAAAACGTGTGGCTCTATCCAGGACCATAAAATCGTGTTTTGAATCGTCGTCGTGCCGACCCATGTTTTTCTTTCCAACAACGCTCGAGGGGTAAAAAAGACTGCGAGAAATGTGGAGAGAAATTATTAATTTTAATCAGCCAAGATATACGAAGTTATATTTCGAATTTTCAAAATTAAACTTTGAATGGTAATCGATATTAATAATTTAATTGTTAACCCATTTAATTGTCACATCCGTTCGCAATAATATCAAAGACATTACCGAATAAGGGTTGAATCCGTTTCACTTTGCGTTTACGAAACAACGCAACAATCGATGCATCGATGCGCCAACCACACAGTTTCGAATTTTGCAAAAGTGACATCGCGAACAGACAAGCTGGAAGAGGGAGGTCACAGAACCTAATACGCCTCTCGCGCATTGCACCCCTTTGAAATATGTGTAGCTTTGAAGCGGGACACGCGCAACGCGAAGTCTCGCTGCATTTTCAATCGCGGATCGGACTATCGGCGACTCTCGCTAATTCGCTCGTTTCGCGAGCAGGAGTTCCATTTGAAACGCGAGTCTCAGTTCGCTGTAATCAAAACGACGCGGCTCGACGCTCCCGTTTCTCCGTTCTTCCCGTTGTTTCTTGGTTTTCTGTGTGCTCTCCGCGGTCCCGCTTTATCAACCAATATTTCGCGATGACAAAACGCTCTGGCTACTTTGACGCGCGAACGATATTAAATTCCATCCGCGAAAATAACACGAAATCATAAATAATGGAGGTGCGGCGCCAAAAATGATATCCATCCCCCGGGGGAAAGGGTAACGCGAGGGAAGAAAAATTACCACCCGCCTTAACCCTTTAGAATTAATATATTTTTTTCATACAAGCTAGTTTAAATGAAGTTTCTGAAAACCGAAGGCTTTATTTCAAAATGAACAAATTTTGGAATTATTGCAGAAGCAATCGAATGCGAATGGTTAATATTGCAGAGTAGCTGCGAACTGATACAGCTAAGTAACAGATACTGAATCGAATTTTTATCTCGAGAAAACCAGACATAACACGTGGTAACTATCGGATATTGGATATTAAATCGCTGTTTCCTTTAGGAACGGCTAGTTTTTCACGTCGATGCTGTTTCCGCGCGCTGCAGATTCGAACAAAAAAACAACACCGCGGGGAAGGTATTTAAATGAAGATACGATAAAATTGAAACAGAAAATTTGAAGAGGTTTTAGTTTATTTGTATCCGCTCCATACCCGGTCCTGTTTCTATTTATTTCCAACAGCCTGTTGTTTCCCTTTTGTTGTTTTTGTTTGGTAACAGAAATTCACGAATTTCTTCGTTGTTTTCAGCGTTGATTTTCGTTTTTAATTTAAACAGAAAACAACTGGCATTGTTAGAACGCCCGTTTCTGATTTTCGGAATAGCTTCACGGGATTGAAATGAGGAATATCGAGGAACAACCGAGAAATCTCTAGTCACCCTCGCTATGTAACACGAATTTCAGCATTTTATTTGAACGAATCAACAGTTCCCCGGGGCGTCTTCAGCCTCGACGTCGGCTAACTTTTGACCTATCATTTACCACGTACTTCGCAGAACGATAAAAGTTGTTGGAAGCTTACTATCATTTTGGAAATTTCTAAGAATCCTAACTCTATGTAACGTGGTTAACTGGTCACTGGGGACTGGCGCTTGAAATTTTATACAACTAAATAACTAATAACAGAAAATATAAAATATACTAAAATATACGGAAGCCTTAATAATTGGAATTTAAGTCAACGTATTAAGCTCTTTCCATTAAGTATCATTCAACTTGTCTCCTAATCAATACCGTCTAATTTGTAACGATCACCGGACAATGTCTCCAAGAAATCGCAAACAAAGAGGCTCTACATCGAGAAGCTTGTACAGATCTTGAAAATCAATTCGCGTCTGGATTTCTCGGACTAGTTCGTATCCGAACAACTTCATCGTTGAATACCGATCCCGGTCGGCCGCGAGTTATCAGAGAATCGACTCCGTCGGTCGGAGCGTTGCCGATCGAACGGCCGGAAGTTCCATCGACGTTGCTAAATACCAGCGACGTAACTCACCGTTCGACTGACGTTGGCGAAGCCGACGACCTATACACGCGTGTTTCACGCTTTGGCTCGGTTTGCTGGAACGACCAAGTCACGGCAATTCCCTATCGCCAGGAGAGAGCCCGTATTCAAATGACGATATCGTTGGCTGTCGCATCGGAACGGTTTCTATGAATGTCGTCTGCCATCGCTGCTACCGCAATATATATATATATATTTTTTTTTCTTGTTTTCCCATTTACTTTTTGTTCTTACCACGTTGCGCGCACGCGAACACGGTTCTTTTTATTCGATGCAGGCACTCGCGCACACAGACAGATGGAAGCGTTTTATTCACGGAGCCGTATCCACGGTGAAACGAGTCCCCGATTGCGTGGGCGTACGACAGCCTCGTAGCTGCTTCTAATTACTCCGTCCATCGGCTATGGGTTCTGGTATCGGAAACCGAAACCGTCCCGCGACCGGGTCTCCTTCGATTGATCAACACACTTTTCAGATGTACTCGTATCGTCGACGACGTGCCGTTTCAATGGCATTAACCTTCATCGATATCGTCCATTCGATAACTGCACTGATTTTTCTTCGTACTTGTACTTTCAATACGAGATATTTTCATAGGAGAATACGATTTTCGTACGGTCGTGAAATTCTGTTTAGGAGACTTTGTATTAACTGCAGAAGTGACTTTTGATAAAAAAAACTGATCATCTTTATACGGTTAAAAATTCTTGAATAAATATAACAAAAATTATACAATTCAGATAGGATTCGATACAACTGTTTCCTCTTTTTATTGTCTCGTGTGTGCATCGTTTGGCGGCGAATACGGTATTTTCAAAGGCTTATGTGTTGGCAGCGACTGATAAAAATTTCACTTATCTGCGCTCATTCTGTCAATCACACCTGCGTCAAAGGCAATAGAATTTTGTCGATATTGGTTGATAAATAACACTTGAACACAGATTGAATCAAGATACCACCGATTCTCAAACGGAATGTCGACGAATCATAAGATTTAGTGATACCGTCTTAATTGCGCACTGCAATTAAAATTTATTCAAATCTTTTAAATTCTGTTAGATTGGCAACCAAAATCTATCACAAATGTTATTTGTAATTATTTTCATAGAAAACTGTTAGTCGTTAAATGTTAACAAATAATCGAGTAGGAAACGGGTGCGAAGTTAATTAAAAATTGAATTCGCGGTGCCGATTACCAGTGTCCATCACGGCATTTAACGTTGCAAGATTTCCCCGATTGTTTCACGGGTAATTAAACAACGAAATTATCCGCGGACGCGGAAACGCGTCCCACCGGATCGTGGAATTAATAAAAATCCTGTCACCGCGATAAAACCTTTCACGAGCAACCAATTTCCCGATATATACCAGCCGCGTGTCCGGGGGTGGGGGCGTTCGATGCACATAGAGAGGAAAAATTTTACACGCCGTAAACACGAGTCGCAATTGACGACGACAGCCCCGCGACGTCTCTGCGAATGCTCCAACGCCGCACGGTTGTTTAGGTGTTCCAATAATCCCGCGAAAATGCAACCATCCGCACGAAATCCTTTCTTTCTTTTATCCCTTCCGCGAAACAGGTGGAAAGGAATAATATTTCGAACCTCAAACATTGCTTTATGTACATCCATAAAGTAATCTGTTAATTTCTTCTTCAAATAAGTGCTTCTCACGGTAATTAAGGCGTGATAATTAATGCTAAAAATTAGTCAAAATGCGTGTTTAAGATAACTTGTCAATATCTTTCTTCTGAATTTAACAAGTTCCAAGGTTCAAGAACACAGGGTTTATCGCACTTCGCGTACTTCTCGGAGGGTTAAATCTTCGTCATAAAAAAAAAGCACTGTCTGGGAAGTTGCTGGCATCGTAAAACAAAAAAGAGATAATTTTCTTAACGCTCAGCAACAGGTCCGGGACAAATTAACCCGCGTCAAATTCGCAGCCACTTCGCTGTCTGTCTGGAACGTCATGACAGTCCCTAAATCTCCTCTGCTTTCACTTAACGGGTCAATCGAGAATAACGGCGGCGGTTTAATTTTCATCCCCCTCCCCGCGTCTTATCAGTAGGGATCGTCGAACTTCTTCAAAACACGGGTGGGGTGAAAAAGGTTAAGAAGATTTCGGTCACGATACCGCCCGATTGGCGGTCGTTAACAATGGAAATTTTCGTCTGGCTGGTTTGCGGTCGGACAAGATTTCCCCGGTAACTTTCTCATGCCTGACAAAACACGAACGAACACCGGTCTCGCGAGGATACGGTCGAACGAGAAGGAGGACGAGGGAAACACAGCGATCGAAAGGGGTTACCGAGGGCGAGGAGGGCGGGCTCCGGCTTAATAAAGATGCTACGCTTACGGACGTTCTTCCCCATTGTTAGGCGGCGGAACGCTTCGCGAAAATTACCCGCAATTAAGGCGATGCCGTCGGGCAGAGAGGTTGTAAGTGGGCCAACCTAGTTACACGGGCGAATGATAAACTTCTGAGGTTTCTTTCGGCAACCCCCCTTGTTTCGTGGGGGATCTCCACCTGATCTCTCTCCCTCCCGTAAGGGGCCGGCTCGTATTAACTCGGCCGACGAAACGATTTACGCTCCGAACCGTGCCGGACTTTATTCGAAACCCGCTAATGAATTTAACCGGCGCGGTTCGGAACGTTGTTACGAATTTTAACGAGCCGTCCGTGGCCGATCGCCTCGTTCGCCACGTTTTAATGGCGCCGTTGAATATTAATGGAAAATTTTCGATCGAGGCCGCGATGCTTTTCGCGAAATTTCCTGCACACGACGATGTTTCCTGCCGCGCGCCCACGCCACGTTTTTCGATTACAACATCGAAAACATGAAAATGCCCCCGATGTTGCCGTACAATGGTCATTTCGAAACGAAGATAAACTCTTCGTGTAATGAACGTTTTCCACGGAACGTGTAATCTCTCCCCTTTCAACTATATACCTTTTGATATATCCGCACCGAGCGCGTACACTTGAGTTGAATGTGTGTCGTTAAGCTCGCTGAGAGTTATAAATCTTAGCGTTTACAGAGCTTAAGGACTATAGAATTCAATATTTATAAGAACAACACGTTCGTGGTTTTGATATAAAGGGGATGGTACGTTCCATTGTTTCTGCTGTTCATTAAAATACTGTCAGACTCGATATTTTTAGATAATGTGAAAACTTACCGTCAATGTCAATCTCTTGCAACATTGTACGCAACTCTTCAGCCCTCGCAAACTGTCCAAGCGATCGCATCACCCTTCCAAGTTCCTCCTTCGTGATACTCCCGTCCCCGTCCTTGTCGAATAGCCTGAAGGCCTCCCTGAACTCTGCAACAACGAGATTCAGCATATTTACAACATTGAAATGATAAACCTGTACATTGAGAAACCTTGTTATACCATTGTTTCCCGATCGTGTTAACGTCAGCTAGAATTAATCTGTTAGAAGAGAATTTATTACCGAAGTAATGAATTTATGATAGAAAATGAAGGAAATTGATTGCGATTGAATACAATATATTCAGACATGTCTATTCATTAGTTGCCAATATATATATTGGCTTTGAAGAGTATACAGAGTGTCCTAGAAATAGTACAAGAACTGAAAATAGAAAAATATCTTACAGTACCGCGCGTGTCAACGTCGACACGCAGCAACCCCTTCCGACGAAAGCGTGTTAAAGCGGAAGGGTGAAGAACCAGCGTACCAGTGTACAGAACATCTTCGAGCACGGTCGTACGTCGATGCTTTAATGTCACGGAAGAATCGATCTAGACAGCTAATTACCAACATCGAAATCACAGAGTAGCCGACGAGTGGCCGTTTTTACCTGAGGGCCGCTCGAAGAAATCGTAAAGCTCGTTCGACGTCTACCTACCACTCTCTTCGTGGCCGTAGAGAATCGTTCGAGCTGATTAAACGCCCCGGTCGATAACATTCCGCGACGTTTGATGGCCACGCCGCGAAGGAACAAGCACGGTCGAACCAGGATCGTCGGTGCTCGACTCGACCGTTTAATAGCCTCGTTTCACGGCCCATTGATTTTGTACGGTACCGGCGGCTATGGTTTTCCTATAAGCACATTCTGCAGCAAGGGGGGAGGTATCCGCGAGCCATTGTACTCGGCCAACGGCGTGGTAGACTGCGAGGAAAGAAGCAAAGCCACGATTTCCGCGTTAATGGGTAACGACGTAGAAAAAAGCAGCCAGGAAGAAGCATCGACAAATAGATTCTGCTTAACCCGGTTACGAGTTTAGTCATCTTTTTACTTTCCTTACCCTCCACTGCCCTTTTTTTCCTAGAAAAGACGCTGGTTGAGGATATCGGAAGGCAGTAAGGTCGATTAAGAGACAGAGGGAGGAGGGTGGTTCCTCGAATCGGGATACAACTTACGAGATATTTGTCAATTGTTTCGAAACTGTATCCCGAAGGCCGGAGGGATTAAAGTATTAGCCAAGTGTACTAACTCGTATCGTTCTTAAAAAGTGGAAATTTTCTAGGCTACGTTTTATCGAAACGCCGTTATTCAATGATACTCCGTGGAAATTAACTTCGACCTCGATTCGGGCTGAATCTTAAGCATCCGGCGTTCGAAAATTCTCAGATAACTCTTTTGAACTTTTTTAACGAACGAAACTTAAATCGCGCGCACGACGGATACGTTTCTTTGCAGGGAAGAGGCGGGCGTATCCGAACGCTTCGCAATTCCAACGAACGACCCCGACGAGATTTTTCTTTGATTCGAATTCCGTTTGCGACATGCTTTTTTTTCAGCTCTTAACGCGTGCGATCCGGACCCGACGCCGTGACAGAACATTTTCACAGTTGTAAAAGCAAGCGTATTCCTCGAAAGGTTCGATCGTTACGTTCTCGCATTTTTCTTTTTCATTCTTTATTATTAGAGGGCTAACACAGGCGAGAACGATCCGTTTCAAACATCGACGATCCGACGTCAAAAACAAACGGGCGTGGAAACGTGGCATCGGGCCGAGCTACGGAAAAAAATAGGCGACACGAGAAATCGTATTTTCGTTTGAATCTGACGTGCACGTCGAAAAAACAACTGTCGCGAAATTCCACGTTCAACAGAAATTTTAGTGACTTATGATCGCCATCGATGCAAACGAATTCGTTCGTTATTTATTTACCGGAACAAAGTTTCTTTGCTTCCAAGTTTTCTCGATTATTTGACTAATTACGGGTTACCCTCGCAGGGGTTGACACGTTAATACGGTACACGGTCTAGAAACAAATATAGTAACCCGGAGGCCGTGATTAAATTCTATTGATTTAACCGGTAACAATAACCAGCAGTATTAATGATATATTGTACCTATTGCGTAGGTAATACCGATAGATTGAACATGAATCATAAACCATAATTTAATCTCTGACGTTAAATTTGTCCCCGGATATTCCGCGACACGTAACATAATACCGTTATAATTGGCTAAAAAGTGAAATCTTATTAGTGAAAAATCGAGCGCGACGGTGAATTGTAAAGGCAAAGGTGTGCTTTCGACACGATCAATCGAAACGGTATGTTAATTAGCCGACAAAACGATTTGTTTCCCGTGTTTGTTTCGCGCAAACACTTTGAAAAGCAATTTTACGAATAGTGTCCGATACATTCGCGTCACTGTCGCTCGAAACCAAACGGCGCAAACAAACTTGCAAACGAACGTTGTTAGGCCGCGCAGCCGTTAAATACGAACGGAAACTTTATCCGGTAACGTGGCGCCTTCGCGCTCGGAACTTGGCCGGAACGAGAGATTCTTCGTTACGTTCACTTGTAACCATTAATTCGGACGGGGAAGTTACTTTGAAATAATTCACGGAATTCCGGTGCCAGACACGGCTGCCTTTTTACCGAGCTTCCAAGGTAATCCGAACCCCGAGCTACTTTCTACTTCACACTGTAATCCAATTTTCTCTCGGCTTCGATATACGACGCTCTGAAGGTATTTTCTCGTTCTTAAGCACGTTACATTTTATGAAAACGATAACTTTGCTTCTATCTATTTTACAATATTGAAAATGTCAAAAAGTCGAAACTCTTATGCTAATTTCCTGAAAACTTTTAGTACGTGAATTACTGTGTCGAATCCTTGAATTTTGAACTATTCTCAAATTTCCTTTATACGAAAGTCTTGCATTTAAAATTACTTCGAATACCTTACCTTTCATCTGAGACTTGGATATAGTAGGCGCCTTGGTGGACGAAACAGGGGTTGATCTTTTGGGGGTCGCGGGGAAAGAGAAGAGTACGTTGGTCGACAGTCTGCTGGTCTCCGTGGACGACGAGGCCGGCGACAATTTTGAGCACGTGGCCATGATCGAGGAGGTGGTCGCCTCGGATTGATCCCGTTGGACGGACCAACGGTAATCCTGTTGCTGTTGCCCCGTCATGTACGACACCGACGCCTCCGATTCCATGGGCACGTATGGAAGCGGCATCGACGTGGTCGTCATGGTGGATGTCGGCGTTGTCGGCGTCGTCGTCATCGTCATCGTTATCGTCGTGGCCGTCGGCGTCCTCGGTGAACAGCTGCTCGATCCTTCTTGTTCCTCGCCGTTCCCAACTGTCCCGCTGCTCTGTCTCGTCTGCGAACAATTTCGACGTCGATCCTCAGAACATATCCGAGAACGGTTTCTGATCTCTGAGAGGAAGGTGGTTTAAAGGAAGGAGACACGGGAGCTGGCCGGAAATCACGATTTAATGCCCCGTTCCAGAGGCGGATCAGGTCGGTTAGCCACAGGTGGCACGAGGCACGCAACGGTGCACCGCGACACAGAAACAACGGCGAGGGGACGAAGAAGCCCGGGATTATGTTTTCTCGTAAACAAACACGGTTACTGCGTCGCTTTGTCCTTGCAAAGCGCGATTCCGCTCGGCCGGTTTGTTAACTGGGTAAACGTTACCGTTTCCCTCGAAGCGCGTTATCGAGCCGCGCCAATAAAGAGACGCCGCTCGCGAACTTTTCAGCGCGGAGAAAAGCGGAGAATCGGAAAATATACACTCGGTAACGACGGCGGAGCTGTTTCGCGGTTGTAAACTTGGAAACACGTCCCGCAAACGTATCAGCGAGTGTAGTTTATCGGATACGCGACTCAGAAACCGACCGCGAACGTGTTTTAGCTCTGTTCACGGTAATCGTGCCGATCGATCGCACGTCTTGATGATTGACTTGACATTCGAACTGTTCCATTTGAAACGCGCTCCTGACGATATTACCGTCGAACGATCGATGCTGCTGCGGTGCCGTTGGGACATCAATGAATTTCTCAGCGTATTATACTGCGAGTATAATGAAAATGACGCCTGAGCAATGTAGTCTTGTATCTCTTAAGATGATTCCCTGTCAGAAACTACAGTCAGTAATACAAGTTAACAGAATGTCAATTGTATCGTCAAAGTTCTTACGAAGAAAGGTTAAGGCGTTGACCGTCACAGTAGAAGTAGTCAATGATTAGTCAGACATGACGAGTAGTCAGATAAGATTTGTTAAACATATAAACACTATTTAACGCCAATTACAATGGTTGAAGCATGTTAACGAACTTGTTAAAACAACTGTCGAGCGTTTCATGTAACGAGAAGTTACGACACGGTTAATTTCCTTCAGACACTAACTAACGCAGCTTGGTAGCGCTCGGAGCGACAACAGAAGTCGATTCGACGTCACGTACGTGTCACGATGATAAACCTCAGAACAGACAATTCGCCAAATTGCAACGTTTTTACAATAGGGGAAAGAAAGGATCTCGCAGGAGCGTAGTATCAGCTTTAATCTTCCGTCGAGATCGAGCTCACGTCTAGCTGGGACCATAAATTTCGTGTTCTCGCTGGAAAAAGAAACGGGACCTTCCCCCCTGCTCACGTATTACCGTAATTTTCACCTGCAAATATTTTCCTCGAACGACGAGCAACGTCGATTCGCGGGTCAAAAATGGGTTACGTGGAAAACTTAAAAATGATTCGAACGAAGCGGAGAAGAAATACGGCCGATTTATCGAATTCCAGCGACGTCGCTGACATCGATAGCTGACCCAGAACGAGAAACTATGTGGCCAACCCCTATGTAGACAGAAGTTTCTGGTTTAAAGTCGACCGAGAGAGAAAGTTACGTGAATTTAATAATAAAAGGAGCACGATTTTCCCCGACAGAGGTCCTTTTTTTCTACCTTCTTTCATCCTCTCTCCCCCCTCGCTCTTTTTCCTCCCCGTCTGATAAGAGCACAGTGGCAAAATCGAATTCTCGTTAACTCGTCACGCGTTGCCCGATCAGACCTGACACTTTTGTCCTCGGCGACGACGATCGTTCGCCGATTTAAATTACATTTCATCGCTGCCACCGGTTGAACAAAGCGAGCGTAGCCTATTTTGGTCAGCTCGATCCGGGATTCCGTTCGGAATCGTCGAACCAAAGGGTTCCTGTGGGTTTCAGCCATTCAAACGAACCGCATAAAAACGTATCTTCAATATTTGCTTGAAAAAGAAGCCCGATATCCATTCCCGATCGCCTCTTTTTATTAACAATCAACTTCGTTTGCCTTTTCACTGTTAGTCGAACCTTTGTTAATAGGTGAAATATTAACCCTTTTCCAAATGTATCCCGTTAGTGACTCACTTTACAGTTCAATTGTGGCAACTTTGGTTCGTATTTTTAATACAATCGAGTTTTAAATTCAATTATAATTACAATTGTCATAGTCAAAGATTGATAATGTTTCTTTATTTTCTTTGGACGAATTTATCAAAGCCAAAGGGTTAATTAATTACACGCGTTTGTGATGAAGTGTACCATTTGTAAATTTCTTAGAATTATAAATTTTCGTCCGAGATACATCCATTTCGAAGTCTTAAGAAGAAGTACTAGCCATTCGACTGAGTAACGGCACTTTCTTGGAACGAATTCGTACGAGAAGCGCAACCGGAAATCGGGATAAGTGGACTCAAGGAAAGAAGAACGGCGCGTTGGTATCGGCAACCCACCATGCAGATAATTCAATTACAACAGCCTCGAACCATCCGTTTTCCAGCTGACTAACGAAATAAAACGGGACGAGGGGACACGCGGAATCATTCGTCCAGCGGATCTCCGGATTCAGCTGGAAATTGCATCGTTACCAATCTTCCGAAACATTGCTTCCGCTCCTTCTTAATGAATGGACCCCTTGATACACTGTTTTGGCGCGAACGCTTAACGAACCGTTCCGTTATTAACACTTTCATTACCGAGAACCGCTATGAAGCGCTGATTACACACCAGAGACGCAGGATTACTACATCGCGAATTAACTTCCTCCCACAATAATCAAATACTATTGTATGAAACAAATATTTACAATCAACGTACGGAGTAAAATGATCACGGATACTGTCCGCCCTCTGTTTATGGCGCGAAATTCGATCGGGACCGTTCATTCTCTCAGTCACTTAGCTCGTCGGGAAAATTGATACACACTGCACCGTTAAAAGTCTCCTTAACCCGGGGCATGCCGTTAATTCTTCTCCGAATGCTTCATCGCGGAGGGAAACTTCATTAGTGGCGACAACGACACTAATTGCTTCGCTCGGTACTCGTCAACGAAGCGGGACGGCTGGAAAAATGCTGAAGGGCCTCTGACCGCGGCCGACGATCGAAGTCACGGCTATTATCGTCGCTCGGCGTCTAAAAACACCCGTTAAAACGCTCCAGAATTGACCCGGTTGTAATTCAATCAAATCCCGGTACGAACGGGTCACTATTGTAATTACACTTAAAATCCAATTGCAATTAAAATAAAAATCAGGTTTGTAACATTCGAAGCGTAAAGTGCGTCACGGGTCCAACTCGTGGAAGTATGGCAAGGGGTTAACAGTTCGATAGGTAGGTTACAGGGGGTGTAGGAGGGGAGAGAGGATCGCGTGGCGAGCTGGCACTCAATGCACGAATCTTTCCAGGAATGCTGCGGATGATTAAAAGAACGCTTTCTTTGAATACCGATGAAGTGGGCGCCGCGCGAAATGGAATGCCTGATGACACCGAGCGGCAAAGGCGTCGCTTAATTTCCCGCGTTAAGACATTTTAATTAAAACGAACGCGATCGGGAAACGACCACGGGACGTACCTCGTTGAATCGAGGGAACCGGTTAACGTTGATTACCGACGGGCAAAAGTGCGGTCGCGAAACGTTGTCGCGATACCGTGATTAATCGGCGCCAAATTAATTGGTCCGCTTTGATATCGCGCCGGGAGCTGCACGGACCGACCGACAACGACCGGTACAACGCGAAAGCGCGTTCGTGGCGCGGCGAGGGTTCCACGGGGAGGAAATTATAGGAATCACGCTAACACGTGGCGGGAAACGAAGTAGGTAAAAGTAATCGAGGAAAAGGAGAATTTATAGCAGGATGCAACACTCCATCACGCTGTCTCGTGCTTTGATCGAACGAGAAACGAGAAAACTTTGACAGAGTTTCGAGACAGCTCGACGATTTGCACGCGTTAACGCAGCAGTCTACGTGCAAATTGAATTTGCGCCGAGTCTACGCTTTTATTTAATTTTCGGATGTCGTAGATTGATCTTTTCCCATCCATTTTGAATTTAAATTTCATTTCAGTTTCGTTCATTAAATTTCATAACATCTGCATTTGATACAGCCTACCCGAGTTTGTTTTGCGCCTGGAATTATGAAACTGGCTTCGAACTTTCTAATTGTAAATTTGTGTTTCATCACCTGGAGAAAAAGAAACGATGAAAACTCTTCGATTCCTTTCGATTCCTTTGGATGTTATTTTCCGGAAACTCGAATGTTTAACTTCGAAATACAATTAGCGAGGGTTTCTCGCGCCAATTCCGCAACTACGAGTCTTTGAATTACAATGTGATTTCAATGTTCCAAAGATAAACTGAGCGCCGGTTTCGAGTCAATGCTTCGAATCCTGCTGGATCCTCGTGCGCGACACGGCAAATTTCACCAATTCCGTTCAGGATTAGCGCAATTTGTAGACGACACGCGAACCGTGGCTGATTCGATTTACATCGAACAAACAACCGTGACAGGGTTTGTGTCTTGTAAGCAGTCAACCGACTATCTGATAGAACCCGTTCAATCTTCGCGCGAACGAACGTTTCCCTAAGAATTGCGCGTGCCTCCATCGGACATCGTTCTTATATTCGAGAGCGTTTTTCAAGATAACCAGATAAGACACAGCCCACTATATCAGCGGAAAAACACGAGGTTAAAGCGTGTAATAGCCCCGGGGAGCTCTCCGAGTACTTCTTCGCGTTTTTTCCTTACGTTCTATCCCTCTATCCGGAGCTGTTTTTCTGATCGCGCAGATTATAATCCGAAACTCGTTTCCAACGTGGGATGCAGTTTCTGTAATTTACGGATCCTACACGTACCAAAGGTTCACTCTTTTGCCTCCATAGCTCTTTTAATTAAACCCGAATTATTAGGTGGACGACTTCGTGATCTCTATCATTTTTCCTACAGGATTATTTATTCAAATATAATGAGTAATCTTTTACAATATTTGTGGTAAAATTCGAATAAGTTTGATACGAATATTAAAATTAAAATAAAACCCCTAATCTCTTTCGATTGTTTAGGTATGAATTTGAAGGAACTCGAATTGTAGGAACTGGCAAGGCACTATTTCGAATCTCGAATCCTCCGACGCATTCGCTAATTGGGAATGCACGAAATTGCCAAGAATTAACCGATTAATCGGCTTGCTGGAAAGGGAGAGAAACGCGTCGAGGGTGAACTCGTTAGCGCTGCGGCTGACCGCCCGTTTACGAGCGATTTCACGCGGCGCCTAGCTCGCGACGATAATTCAGCTTATGAGAAAGGAAATGATCACGCGTCAAATAAAAATTGTTCACGTGTTGCGCACAATCTTCGCTTTCTGTAACTCGAACGAGAGCCGAGGGACCGCAATCGCGTTCGAACACGCTCGAACAATATTATCCTGCCGTAAATAAAAAAGAATTAATGACCTCTGGTGATCAACAATCGAACAGTAGTGTTTTATGTTCTTTGTAAGTATCGATAAAGCGAAGCAATTTTTTTCGCTGAAGTTAGGATAAAAGTTTATCTTTTTTGAAGGCACATTATTCGAAGAGCACCCCGTTGGGCTGAGTACAGGGGGAAGGAGGTCGATGGAAAGAAAACACACGGCCTATTCTCCGTCACATCATTCCTTTCCCTCCCCCGTTTTTATTAGCAGGGCTTTTGTTAAAACATTATTTTTTAATAAGGAACCACCGCGTTCTGCGAATTTCCACGATACACCAGACACCCGTCCGTTTCAAAATTATTCAGAGGATTCACGCCAATTGCCGTAATTAAATTCGAAATTACTTGTTGAAAATTTATAATACGACTACCCCAGAAATGGTCATGTATAGCCTATTCAAAGCATTTTTCTTTCTATTATTATTTAAAATTTAAAGATCCTCGATAACCACCCACGCGTTCAAATAAAGCGAAATAGAATTTTGATCAAAAATTAATTTTTCAAGCAATATAAATTGGAAGTCGAACAAAACTCGTGACCCAAATATTCTATGTTCGATTAATTTATTCGACATCGAGATGAAAGCTCGCTCGAACATTTT
Source organism: Anthidium xuezhongi (assembly GCA_022405125.1). Classification (NCBI taxonomy): domain Eukaryota; kingdom Metazoa; phylum Arthropoda; class Insecta; order Hymenoptera; family Megachilidae; genus Anthidium; species Anthidium xuezhongi. Next base: position 9,581,994 of record CM039637.1, read on the forward strand.
GAACGATGACCCAAGCGAAAGATACCGGCTTACGTGTCAAGTGTGATAATATACTCCAAGGAATTTAGCATTTCTCCTCGTTTCTTTTCATACAAGAAGCTTCATCCCGGTGTTCCTTGCGCCGATGCATTTTCCCCGGGGAGCTTTCACCCCCGGTGAAAAGTACGTGTTTCCGGCTACGACGTGCTTGCCGGTTTTTTAAAGGCCTTCTAATGCGACGCTACATTTTACCGGAAACTCCCTTACTATCTCGATCAACGTGCATGCAAACGTGTATGTAGATGCGCGTGCGAGCGACACGGTTAAGCGAAGATTCGCGAGAATAGACTGCTGCTTCGTGTCCATTTAAAAGTAGGTAAAAGAGAATAAAGTTCGATATTACGAAAATTTTCATTTCTTTTATAGCGGGCTTTGTAAGGAATTACCGACAGAGCTAACTAATGTACGAGATATTCGAATTTGACCTACTTCTTCAAACCATTGAATATTTTTCGTATAATCAGAGAAAAAGGCGAACCAACCATCGAATTGCACAATAGACGTTCTGCGAGTTAGATCCATTTGCTCCGGAGAGTAATTAACTTTGACGCGGGGTTGTTATTACGAACCCGACAATTACAACATCCCCTGTCTTTTGATTTATCTCCATTCCGCTTCCAAACGTTTCTCACGTTATTGTACACCTCCTTAATATCTCCAATTTCACTGGAAACGTTCGAGTCTCCCCGTTTAATCGTTCCGACGAGCGTTCCATCTATCTCAAAAGTGTCATATCTCGGGCTTGGAGTTCGTTAGAATTAATGAAAACGGCGAAAGCAAAAGCATTCCACGTCCATTCGAAAGACAGAATCATCCGTAATGTACGGTCGCATCATAAATTGTACCCCCTCGTCGTGAAATATAAGGGATGATGAGATTTAAAATTTCAACACACGAGAACACGGCCCGCTCGCGTGCCCGCACGTGATCGCGTGTTCCCTTGACCATGCAAATATAAAAAAACAGATAAATTACATCCAGCTCGTAAATTTTTACAGAATTTTCTGGAGCTTCGAGGGGCCGGAGCAAAGAATTCGAAATTCTGCTTCGAATTTTTCAGAGGAGCTGGGACGATTCGAATGTGAACATTGGGAAACCTCGTTAGCCTCGAGGAAAAGCTGCTGAGGATCGAGGACAATGCGAGGCTTTGACGTGAAACTAAAAAGGAACGAGCCGAGCCGCTTATCAGTTAATTACAGCGAACATAATTTGCTCGCTCGTTAATTGTTTAAGAAAGTCACGATTATCGTGGAGACTTTTAATTGTAAGCTCCTCGAGAAGACCTCGAGGGTAAGATTCGCTTCGAGACGAGGAACTTCCGACCACGCGTTGTCCTCTTATCGCACAAAATCCTTGGAGGGCTGTAGACATAAACAGGCCCCATTAGAAGAAATTTGCAACGATTACAACGATCGTGGGATCGTTCAAACACAGAAGAAATTATCTGGAAGAAGAAAGCTCAGAAACTGGGGGGGATATCTTTGCATCTATCCTTTGAATTTATAATTTTATTCCCAACAAATATTTGCCTCTTTCCATCGTGCAAAATGCCTGGTGAAATTATTTGTAATTAGATAAGCAAAAGTAGATGACAGGTCCTTGTGAAAATCCATATATTCCCCGGATACGAGAGACATGACACTCAAAGTATTAATTCGGGTCAGTATATTTCAATTATTGTGTCAGTGGATTAGTTCAAGTTGCAATAAAAAAAAAGGACTCGAAGCGTCGACATGGTATTGCTGGAAATCCAGGAACAATCATGGAAAACACAACCGAGAGCTGTCAATCGTGCGATCGCCACTCGTCGTCGAGAGGAAACGGGGATCGATGAATGATCGTGTCTTAATTTTAAAACGCCTCTGAACGTCGCCTTATCCCTACCGAGTTAATTGGCCCCGTTCCGTTTCCCCGTTGTTCGTTGATTCGCGGACAAAGGCGAACGTTTACGAATCGGCAATGTGTCGATCATTTGCGCGGTAACGAGTTCTCGTAACTCTCCGGCGGAATCGAAAATTTCGCGTCGAACAATCGCGTCGTGTAATACCGTGAAACGCGTCGCCGTCGCCCGCAGGTACAGCGAGTGTTTACCCGCCACCGTACCGATATCGTTTTGACAAAGTGGACTCGGTTTATCGAGTCGTAGGGTTTTTGTTCAATAATAAAAAGACATTAGCTACCTTTTTGCGCAGCCTCCCGGCTGCACGATACTTGTACGAGCGTAATAACCGAGTAAAATATGATTATACCTGGTCGGATGTTGATACGCGAGCATACATTGTTTTTTTGTAAAGCCAATTCAAATTTTATACGTATTTTCGGAAATTTTATGGAGACAGTAATTGTCATTTTTTGTTTTAGAAATTTTATTACGAGTTGGTTTTGTATGTGGAAATTTTTATATCGGGCTTTCGATATTTGTAATATTTAACAAAAGGACTTGTGAAACAGTAATTAATAAGGATTGTATAAATTCCATTATTATTCTATTGTTCAAAATTTGGGACATCGACATTATTTTTATACCTGTCTCTTCACGTTATAACTCCACTGTGATATCGGGCTAAGTGTCGTTAATAAATAAATAAATAAGGAGCAAAATATCAGAGGCAAATGGAACTGATCGTATATCTCGGTAATACGAGCGACACGGATCGTGTAACGCTACGATGTACTATCAATTTTATAATTTCATTGACGTTTATCATCGGTCATAAAATTTACACAGTCTGTCCAACGTGAACGAGCTGTAAATTGTTTACCACGAACATTTATAAAACGGCCGGCGAAATATCTCGAATTTATCGTGATACGAACCACCCCAGTAGCCCCGTAAAACACGAATAAAGACGGTACTCGTAAAGTGAAACAACGGCGCGTCTTAATCCCCTCCTTTTACATCCGATCATCTTCGATCAACTTCGTATCGGTCGTAAGCGTTCGAATCTCTCTGGACCTCCAACAAGATTACCCTTGCGAACTTTTACCCCGGGTTATGGCTTCGTAAATCGGTCTGTTGCGACAAAAGTTGCTCGTGAAACCAGAACACATCGATTCGTTTTTGATCCGCAGTAATTTCTGTCCTCTCGTCGGTGCTTATTGTTCGTCCTGCGAAGCCTCCATTATTCGACCCGTGAAATCACGGCTCCTTAATTTCCACCAGACCTCTGTGTATTCTTCGCTAATCCTTTTGAACACACCCGGTCGCGGATTTTTCCAGCATTTCTCACGCCCACGCAGGAAGCGAGAAAATCGAACACATACACGATTCCCCCCAAGTTCCCCGACGAAAGTTCTGATAATGAATAAAGTTAGCTGGCGAAGTTAACGCGAAACGTCTTTTCGACAGCCGACGAGCGATACCGTCGGTGGTACAGGTAATTGAAACGCGGTCTCGTTTGCTTAATATATTCAGACGGAAACGGGGGACGCATTATGCAGTCTCAGAAAAATATTTCAGCTTCGTCCGCTCTAATTCTCTTTGAGAAACACCAGCGTGACAATCGTAGCCATCTTCGTCGAATTACTAATTTGACAAAATACACCGTAGAATTTTTATCAAAATTCTTTTATGAGCGACTGAAATATCACCGAAAATGTAATATCGCGCAGTACAGCAATGCCATTCTCAAAAATCGCGAAAATTTTTAAAAGTTCGAATTAGATTTTGCACTTTCTGTTCTAATTAAGTTCGCAGGCCACTAACGAATATTCTCTTCGTGGCTTTTAACACTTTGACGACCGATATCTGCGGTTTTGAACTTCAATTTCTCACGTTCGGAGCCTTGTTTGAATGTTAATTGCAATTAAAAAATTAATAGCTTTTCGGACATAACTTTATTAGCAATCTCCTGGCGGGTATAAAGAGGAAGATAATATTCCACGAAATGCGCGAGCATCACGGTATTAGGATTGAAACGACCGCTACTTACAGAAAGCATAATACAAAGCCGTTAGAGACGTGCTATCTTTGGCGAGCACAGATATTAATGACACCGCGCGAACTAATTACCCGAACAAACGTGAGAGTATAATTGTGGTCAATTAGATTAGAATAGCGCGGTTAAAGTTGCGGTTAATGGATCGTCGTGTGAAACGTGCAAAGCTGTAAAATAATTCATAACGCGTTTCATTGCTGTAGATCAATATATCGAATTAAACAGTGGCATGCGTTCTGCTCGCTTTCGATTCACGGTGATTCGGGATTGAATTAAAACTGGCGCATTTTATCGTTTGTAAAAGAGAATTCAGTTAATGGGAGAGGATTAGGAATTTCCATTAACGCGTTGCCTGATGCTGTATCATTTGATCAATGACACTACCAGTCAAAAGTACAGAACCTTCTCTTTTGGCATTTGATGACACAAAAGTACCGCGAAATGACACATACGCTGTACCAATTTAAAGCTTAAAGTATGACACGATAGTATCGTGGTATGGCATTTGTGATATTAATTAAAAATAAAAATTGTATTAAAAATATCGATCGAACGTTCATACAATCATCTTGTTCGGATCTGAACCTTTAAATTGCCGTGGATACATACAAAGATAGGTTACACCCGATATCGAAATAGTGAAGCATATAAAATTCCCATAAAACGAAATGAAAAATCGTTTTGCATCAGAGTGTAACAAGAATTTCCGTCCTGGACGAAAGGGCACGAAAAAGGATCGCCCGCTTGGCACCGTTGGATCCAATTTCAGGGATGGAACGCGCGTGAAACGCAAAGCCGCGATTCGAAACGCGCGGCCGAGAAGTCGCATTGTGCGCGCGAACAATCGGAACAGTTTGGAAGAAAGCACGCTCCGTTGGAGCTTGGAACACGATAGGGATCGTGAAATACCGTTTGCTCGAATTCGAAGTATCCGGCAATCGTCCGCCCCGAGGATTTTCCTCGAGCTTCGCCGGATATTCCCCGGGTTGAATCGCGAGCGAAACCCAAATCCGTCAAACGATGATCGCGAAACAAACCGGGGTAAAAGGGTAATAAAAACCGTGGAGGAGAAGGAAGAAGCGGCGGGAGGCGCGAAGGCCGCGAATACACCCCGTAGTTTGTGACGTAAAACCCTTCGTACCCGATAGAAAATCCCATGAAATTTATGGTCCGGTACCAATTAAACGCTTCCATTTTGTACACGTTACAAGCCCGTAGTTTATCCCCTTTACGATAGATTTGTCACGAATCATTTTGCCTCTTCTTCTTTTTTTTGGCCACCGTTTTCGTCGCAACGAAGCTTTTTACGAGGCGGCGTACTAAACGCGAACCTCTTAATTGGAACACCTATCCCTTCGAACTTTTAATCGCCCCATAACGAAAAGAATATTCGACGTTTGAAACAGTCACGAAGCTTTTTACGAGCGAATTCGACGATGATAGAGGGCCGTTTCTGTTACGCGTTTCATAGTCATCGTATTTTTACCTCGCCTCTGACCGCCTCGTTACATGAACGCGCCGTCGAAAAAACCGATGTGTGCGAAGCTTCTTTACGTCGGATGAAAACGGGGAGGTCAGCAACGCGGCGAAGCTCGAGATCGCGAGCACAATAGCCGGGGGATATCCGGGTTCCGATATTTCCTCGCCGAAATCTTCCGGTTTCCGATGGAACACGGAGCCGGCGGCGCGGGAAAGTCGGGCAAGGTCTCGCGAATCGTCTGGCGCGCTTTTTTTAATCGAGATCGAGCGTTATAACGGGGGCCACGAATTAAATAAAGAGCCAAGTGGGCGAGCACGGAATTTCTTCTCTGGAAACGAAGCCGCAAGTCCGAACGAATTAAAATAACGGAACGTTAGCCTATCTCTCACAAATTGCCAGGGAAAATGGGATAGCCTAATTAGATTCCACCTTGCACGCTTCCTTGACTGGATACCGTGATCCTTGCCCCTTTTCGCGTATAAAAGAAACTCGTTAAAGCGTTGTAAAGAGTGCCGCAAATGAATGAAAGAAGAATGTGAACAGTGCGCCAGCGGGTTACGATGTTGTACCGGGGGGGATAAAGTCATAAGACGCATCTTCTTGCGGATACGCCTGATGCGAATCGCTTTTTGAGCGATAGTCGTAAAAAAAATTCTCGAACATTTGACTAGAGATAAAGTTCTATCGCGGATGGTATGGAGAAAAATGAAAATTTTTTTATTGTATGCATGATAATTCCGTATAAAACGAGGTATTTCATTTTCATACTGCACCTGTATCGACCTATTATAAATAATATTACATATTTTACGCAGTAATTGAAAGGTTCAAATATAAAAGTACGCGTAATTAATTTGGATATTTTGAGGAATTTAGAGCGGATAATCTTCCCGAAGCCTTTGCCAGAAAATTATTACAAAATGGCAAAAAATTATCTGCGTTAGGTTCTGTCTCTTCCGTTTACTTCTATATACATATTTCCAACCGTTTAATTTATCTGTCGACGTGGAATTCGGCGATGTTAATAGCTCTTTCAGCCGCCAGGACGTAGAATGCACGTATAATTATGTAGCAACCGCTTTGGTTGGTGCCTAGCTCATTAACATTTTCAAAGTGACCCGCTGGGCTTTACGGACAGTCGCGGAATGGTATCGTAGCCGAAAATTCGAAAAGCTGCTTTTTATTACGATCCAGAACCAGGATTGCAACTGTCAACATGCTCCTTTAATCCGCGCTTAACGACCCGTGCTTACATGTGCATATGACGCGTGTCCTCCTCAAACGAGGACGCTCTAAAACACGATCGCACCTGGCTTCGTCGATTTACAAACGAAGGAAACCGAATCGAACCGTGTCTCATGGCTGGCCGGATTCGTTTCAAACATTTACTCTTCCCGATGATGTTACCGCAGTTTAATTATTTTACCGCAACGAACAAACTCTCGGGCCGACGAGAAACACGCATGCCACGGGTATCTCGGTAAAAACTTGTTAAAACGTAATGCCACTGACCCGAATTAACCCTTTACGAGCGATCGAACAAATTGGCTACTCAGTTTTCTGTTCTATTTAACAATTTTTTGGATCCTTGTAAAAATATGCCAAAATTACTCTTGGAACGCGATTTACTGTTCCAAAATAAATATTTTAAATATTAAGAGCCCATTTAGCATCCTAGTATCCAATTCTCCGCACAAGAGCTGATACCAAATAAATAATGAAGATCATTTGATTAAAATAATTAATGAAAGCAAATTTTCATTTCTGGAACAGTTTAATATCGATTCCCGTTCCCAAACTAACAGTTATTAATGTTAAAGCTTTAATGAGCACGTGGATAACCGATTGTCCACGCTAGAATTAATATTCGGCCGATAATATGAAGATTGGTTGACCGAATAATTGATAGAGACAGATTTGATAACGGGGACCACCACGGTATAACAGAAGTTCCAGGGATTTCAACGCGCGGCAAAATCCTGCTGAGATTTTCGATCATTTGGCCAGATGCTGAACACGAATTCGATTCGATTCGCCTCGATTGGATGGTGGTCGTGTTAAGAAACATCGGAAAGCTTTTGAAAATTGCAACCGCCGAGTATGCAACTTCGTGAAATTGAACCAAATATTTCCTTTCGTATATTGAGCCTTGGAACGTCGAAATATTTTGACTGAAATTATGTGGGTTAAAATAGAACTCGACCTAACGTCTAGAAGAAGTTTTTGGCTGATCTGGATCAGTCGTCTAACTTTTATTTGAAAACACGCTAACAAAATTATTTATTTTCTAAATGTTAACATTTCTTAATTTTGTTCAGATCTTTATCTTGTTAATTATGATGATAATTCCAATTCAAAATTTGATGAACATTTTAGATACGTTCACTGTGCCATCTTGGTTAGTAAGAAGCTTTCTCGGGGTGAGATTGTTAAGCACCTGAATAGATAGTGATCCACGAGGGACAGGTCAGGTGAGGAAGACTGATGAAGACAAAGTTCGTAACTCAATTGTTACAGCTTTCGAAGACGAACGCTGGCAGATGAGGTTCCAGGAAACAATGATGATTTGGTACAGCTGTTAAAACGGATACGTCCAGCTTTAAGCCTGTGAACGCTCCGTACGAAATTGATACGATATTAATATTTTGTAATATGAATCATTAGAGAACCGCCTAACTCTGGATGATTAATTCGCGAACGACGAATCTGGGTCAATCGTGACCAAAATTGACGAAACGTGTACGCTTGAAAAATTGAGCAAACAAAAATATTAATGAAAGTTATTATTATCACAGTGCATCAATAATTAAAACTATATCAGATATCGATTCCACGAAAAACTATCCTGCAACTGAAAGTTTCGATAAACCGATGATCGGTAAGCTGATAAAACGGAAACGGTATTCTCGTACGAAACGAAAGGGGCACTTGGAAAATCAACAGCCTGCCCCTTACACACTGCAACCCTTTTACGCGGACTGATAAAGCGTCACATTGTAAACAAACGACGAAAGCACAATGGACTGACCGTATTTCCGACAAACGAGCTCCACCACCATTCGGAGAGGCCACTCGTAATCGAGTTTGGACCAGAAGTTGTCCTACGCCGCGTTCTTTTAGCGACGCCTCCTATCTGCCTACGATCTGGCCATTTGTCGCCGGTGCATGACGTACAATGCACCCTGGGAATTTCGAGTTCTCGTGCACGTCCACGATAGAGGCGCGCGTCCCGAATGACGAGGGACTCCTACAGGAATCGTATCGGCGAAGATCTACCCTCAGAAAGTGAGCTTGCCATTTGTCGTTAGATCGATAATACTTTAAGTAATTTTAAGAATCTGGAACAAATTCATGCATATAGATTTAGTTTTACCGAGCCACCACGTGCCAAGAATGCTTAACCACCGCTAGGGGACGTCCGAGCAAGATCTGATACGCTTCTCCCTTTTCTGAGTTAATATTTTGGACTGACCTTAAGACTGCGCAATCAATATCGTTGTTTTTTGGTCTAGAGAAATATTTACTGTGTGGTCAGTTTAATTTCCAGTAAATACAAATAGAATTATGATGGGCACTACACGGATCAAACTGTAAAAAATGGGTAAATTGTAAGGTTAATAAATAATTATGGTATTTATATTATATTGAGTAGCAAACTTCGAAGAGCGATGAAGATACTAAAACACAAGGGGTAAAATCGAGGGGTAGATTCGTTATTTACATTAAAATACACTCTGAGGTTAGAAATATTATATACAGCACATTTTCATTTGTTTAAGAACACGAGCGAATAAGCACCCCGTCGAGTTCCCTTTGAGAGGAAAAGTCATTTGCCAGCCAATAATAATGTACAATCGCAATCTATTTGGTTCATGAATATATTTAATTAGAAATCAGGTGGACAGATTACAGATGGAACTTGCAACGCTTCATTCGTGATGCAGTCTATGGGGTTCTTGCATTGTAGACACGAGCCGAGACTCTGGCAACCGTCCCTTTGATCATTCCAATCATAGACACGGTTACATACCAAACGGTTGAATTCCGCGAGATTTGCTCGTGGTATGATTGCGAATTAATTCGAAATCGATAATAATTACACCGGGGCCCGACGTCCGTCGGTATTAGTATCCCGTGCAACAAGTTAGAGGGGAAACGTCGAGGAAGCGAAATGGCGTTTTCGATTCGACAGGAAAATTTCGGACGGCAATACGTTGGAGTATCAATTCCCATTGTCTCGAATCGCGTTTCAGAATACGTACCGGAAAATATATATTTTCTGGCAGAACACCAAATTCCCAGCTCTCAAATTACTGTTCTACCCTGCCTACGCTTTTTTCCCAACGGCCCACGTTGGTTCATCGTTTTCTCTGCTCGATTCTTTCGCGAGGTAAAACATACCTATATGAGAGGCTTAATGAACCTCTTCGCTAAGCTCGGACACTATAGTTCATTAATGCACTGTCTTTTTACAATGAACGTATATCGGAACAGCGGACGTAATACCTATATATAAGAGGTCCTCTAGACGGGGCAACGTTCAAGAGTGGGAAAAAGGAAACGTAATGACGTGTAAGCAAAGATGAAGTTGGGTAATCACGAGTAATTAAAGACGCTGCGCTCGCAGAACGTGTGGAAAAGTCTCCACGGGCCATTTCGTTTGCATAAAATCCCCTTTTCATTGTTCAACTAAACCGAAAAGCTTATTCTCGAAGAGAAATCTTCTTTAATTATGATAAAAGTCGCGTTATGAAAACCTATTCTGTTGCATTTTATAACCATTGTCCCATGCCGCAAAATGAAATTTCCTTTCCTAAAATATTTTTACGGAAATGCAACAAAGTCTTGCGATGCGATTTCGAGAAATCCCGTTCTCGATGTATCCTGTTACCTACCCCCTCTGTTACCATCGGAACAAATGGTCCGTGTAAGTGAGCTTTAACATGGTCAGGCTGCGTCGACTCGTTTTGAAATTATTCCACGAGATGGATATTCAAAACTCCCCCCTGCAAGTTTTTAAGCGTAGTCGAACTTTGAATCATTTTTTAATTCTGTTCGAATCCCCTAGAAGCCTTGAAAGTTTTACGTATTTATGGCACGTTGAAGCGTGAAAAAAGCGTGCAAAACAAACAATACACGCAGGGGAACGAAACAAATTGTTCGGGGCCTGTTAAATATGCAAAGCACGCGAATTATGATAATACTTTCGTGGCTTATCCGCCACTAATTACGCGTGGAATAATTTTAATTCGGATTTAAAGTCTGCGTAGCGTAGCGCCCTTTCCAAGAATCGCTAACGTTTCGAATCGCGAGCCATCGATATTTCGAATGGATCAAAAGTTTCCCCATATATTTGTTGCGCGTCGATCTTTCAAATAATTTTCCCGGACTAATCGAAGACGTAAGGAAGCCGAGGACAGTTCACCGACAACTTCTTCCGATAAGGTTGAAGAGGAAAGTGTGTCAAGAGGGTATAAGGCCAGAGAGACGAATAGACAGATGATAAAAGAAAAATCCACTCACCATTAGTAGCTTGACTTTGTTAACCAAAGGGGATGTCGTAAGGAACTTGTTGACGGCCGTCAATATTTTCCCTTCCAACGTGGCAGCGTTTCCGGCGTCTCGTCCTTGCGAACATCCGGGCCCGATGTCCGCTTCCCCGGGGCTGGGCAACAACCCCCGGCAGTCTCGCGGGAGATCGCTCTTCTTCAGTCTCCTCGCGGGCCCTCGTGGCTTTTCCTCCCCTTCTGATGTCGTTCCCTCAACGATCACGCTTCGCGTGTTCTCCTTCTATCCGCATCAAATGCGATTACCTAATTTTATTCCAGCTACCCCTCAGGGCATTCGTTATCACGGGACAACCGATTGCTTATCCTTCGGCCCACGAACACGGCCGGAATAACAAACGAATTTCTAAAGGTTCCCTTTTATTTTGTCAACGTAATTGGATCTTTTAAAGATATCTGCCGATTAATCGTCCGGTTACTTTATCCGTCAATGTAGCATAGATAAATGGTTTCCAAGAGACGAGAATATGGGCGCTGATTCTCTGAATCTGTTCCGATCGAACGGGACAATTTTCTCTCGTTCTTTTTTTCTATTCTTTTTAATTGATCGAAATCGTTTTTCTTTTTTTTTTTTTTATACTTCGATCGAGGAAAATTTGCAAAAATCTTTACTCGATTGTTCGACGAACTTGATCTACCCCGCCAGTCTATCGCAATGTTTAAGGATTGTCGTGGGTGCTGTAGGGTCCTTAGGGTCCCGACGGTGCCGCGATCTCGACATGGACTGAAGTCCAGAGCGGGCCGATGGATGCTGCGAGTTGCTCCAGAGGCAGAAGAACGCGCGCGCGAGAGAAAGCCGCGCGTTGTCGAAGAGGGAAAGAGATGGGACACAGGAGAAGAGGGGAATCTGGTGAACAAGCGAGGGTAAGAGAAACGGCTAAGAGAGGGAGGGGTTGATACGTGGAGATCGAGAGGGGGTTGAGGTGGACGGTGTCTATTGAGGGGGTGGGAGTGAATGGGAGGGGGAGAAGGGTTCACCGAGGGTAGAGTTTCAACAAACGCCACTAGTTGCTGGTAACCCTTGTATGTTTACGCGCCCGATGTTCCAGACCGGTTGCCGATTATCCTTGCCGGCGGGACTCGATGCTTTTTCTTTTCGTTTTGCCTGAAATAGTGAATCAAAAAATTGTCGGGTTGATTTTTCACGCTTTTCAGAAAAACAGAAGGTACTTTGACAAAAAAGAAAAATTGTACGGTATCGAGTATGTATCCAAACCATAAATTAATATTTTTGCAAAGAAAACAAAAGTTCACAAAAATCTTGTATTTTCTACAGATTTATAATCAAACTTACCTTATTTCATTTAAATCGCACCTATCATTCATGAGACCTTTGGTAACTGCCCAGCACACCCAGCCCTTAAGATAACACTATACGCATTCTATGTATTCTATGCTTTAATTATAAATTAAAATATATAACCATCCATCTTCCAAAGGTTAAGTGTAAACCAAAGCTAAAATAATTTATCGTCGACTTATAATTTGCGTATACAGAGACTGTCTCTGTTGCGAACAACGCGGATGACCGCTGTTGGTTCATCTCCTTTTTTATTTGTCATTCCCTTTGAGAATAAAAAAATTGTACAAAGAGAAAGAATGAAACAATGGTCTGTAAAAACGATGGATTCCTATTGTTTCGATGTTCGATAGTAAATGTTCGATAACAAAGGAAACGTTGACAGGTGACGAGGTTTCTTGCGGACTCGTCCTGTTTCACCATAAAACGAAAACGTTCGAGCGTTTCGGTCAAAGGTGCTCGTGATGCTTCTGTAATTTGCATATATGGAAAACCAATGACCGGTAGTTAATATTTAAATGCACGGCAAGGTCCGCTGGCTAATCGATGCACGCATCGGTACAGACACGAAATCGCTTAACTTTGATGTTTCGATTAATGAACAGTTCAGAAATCGAAATTCAATTTACTGTATACGTCCGATTGAAAGTTTCAGCTGAAATTGGTTTATATATCCGACGGAGCGTGCAGGATGGAAAACCACAAAGGTTTTTTACATTTCGAAATCTTTTAATCGATATCCACCGTTGTGCAATCACAGCAACAACGAAACGAATACATTGTACTAGACGCAGTGCATCTTGCTAAAAATGCGAAGGGAAATCGTGAATTTGGATTAAACTCATTATTCGTTATAATTAGACACCCCTCATCGACACCGCCTTATATCATGTTACCACGAAACCCCACGTACGATAGGATGCGAGAAGAGATAATTAAATCCAGTTTGCATTCTGGTAAAAATAAAGTAACAAACAAGATAACATCCGGACAAGTATTACACACACTATGTCGTTTCCTGTGTGCATCCAACATTAAAAATAAATGCCGTAACAAAACAAAAAATAATTAAAAATAGCTATTTAAATTAACTTCGATTTGTGCCGATTATTCAAAATAAAATTGTTTCACATAATCGTCTAACGAAAGGAAAAAGGTTAAAAAACTCTAGGTAAAAGTAATGTTATATTAATTTAGTAAGGTAACAAGTGGAAAGCTTAAATTGGAAAATGGAACGATCGTATTCTGAATAATTGCAATTACAGCCTGCCGCACCACACACGACCATCTTCACTGTGGTATTTAATGTGTTAATATGTTGACCACATTGAAAATGGATGTGCGCAGTAACGCACACACCGAGACTGCAATTATTATGGATACAAATAATTAATTTTCAAATTTGTGCTTCCATGAGGGCGTTTGCTAATAATTTTATTTCAAATAGATAAACAATCCATAAATACAAAATGGGTAAATATAATTTAAACCAGCAACACTTGCTATGAATAAAACAATATTTAAGTCTGAAATTAAGTAAACACGTTCCAACGAAACATCACGATTTTCGTGGTTAAATTAAGCGCTTAAGTTTCTAAATTAAGTACAATTCTTAATTATCTTGTGGGATACCGAAAGCGGAAACTTCAAAGGCGAGGTACCAGTGCTGCCACCTGCCTACGCTTTCCTAAACGCGAACGAATCTTGTATCGATCAAAAGTAACGTTACGGATAAACACACTTTTTTGTATAATTGATCGTTGCAAGTCCAACGCTCGTCCGTAATTAGACGGGTATCGATAAAATATCATTGCCACTTTATATTCCAAGTTATGAAAATACATATGTCGTTCCCTTATGCGTGCGACCGTATCACACTTCCTATTAGCACACAGTAACGTCGTCCTGTTATAAATCCTATTTTCGGGTTCTGAATTCGTCGAAAGTAATTATCCTCGCGCAATATCACAGGTATAGGTACTCGAAGTTGCAATTCATCAACACGTTGACTGCCGCGGCAGGTACGGCCGTGCGTAACACGACACACGATCACACGGAATGCCAAGAATGTTAATTCTCTACCAACGGAGATGGGTCAATCGTAACCCAGACCTACGTATCGTATACAATAACGCTTTAATTAAATTTAAACGCGCAAATCTTTAAATTGATACAATTTTGTATGCTGAAGAAAAATAAGGAATATATATTATGGACGGTGGTCCGTCTAAATTAAACACGTGGCATCGATGACTACCACGGCAGTCAACGTATTAAGTCGTTAAATCACCGTGGAAGGCTACCTCTGAAGAGTTCCGAAATATTATCGCAGTATCGCGTTCACGACGCAAACAATTCGTAATCCGCGATATTATTAGCAATCTTTAAGATTAACTCGGCCGAAGTGCGGTTGACTTTCGTACATCGCCAAAAAATAAAAATATACGAAACGTGCCGTCCGTTTCGTCAGACGTAATATCGTGTCCTCTCCTTTCTTTCTTTTTTTGTTTACGATAATGTTTGTCAAGCTCGATCGTACGTGTGTACGAAACGTGAAAATATCATCATTGCTTGTTGTCCGGTGGATGAAGCGCCAGGGCCAAGACTTGTTGCATCTGTATCCGTACGTCGAGCTTCTTCTCTTCCGGTACTTGTCGAATGATCGGTAACAAAGAGAGCAGGAACATTTTGTCGTAATCGTCCTCGTCGTACATAACACGCTGGCTGCTATGGGACGACAGGATATCGTGAATTTCATTATCGAACGACGTGAACGACGTCTCGCAAAGCTGCTTCGGATAACGGGGGTAGATTTTATAGGAGGCGCCCGGTTGAAGGTACTCCCTGCCCGTCGTTATCGAGGGTGCGGCGTGCGCCAACGGTACGTCGTATTCCTCGATCACAGGATTGTCAACTTCACCCTCGCTTTCTTCAGATTTGCAATTATTTAACGTTGCTCCTACGTTTCTGTAACGCACAGTAAGAACGAACATAGGGGTGGATCTGGACGTATCAACAATCTTCGTTGCTTACATAATACGATCGTAAGACTTATGATTGCTTATTGCATTTGATAGCGACTTGAAGACCGATTTAAAAAAATCTTGCATCTTAGGGAAAGTCATAAGCGATAATCAAGTATTGTGGATAACGAGTTGACTGAAGAGATAACGCTAATAATCTATGATTACGGTATGTGCAAACGCTAAAGCGAATACAACAATTAATATTGTTATTAGTTTTCGTGCTCGTAGAATACCAAATATTATACCAACCGTTTGTTTTCCACCGTGGGCATCAGGAACAACAGCTGATCGAAATACATATATTTCTTCCGTTTCCGACCAGCCGGTCCTAATTTCTGCGATTTCTGAAGCTTTAGCTCTTTCATAAAATAATCACGGATGTTCCTCCACTTGCCCCGCAAATTTTTCTCTGAAAATCATGGGGATGCGTGAATGATCGTACACGGGAAACTCACGGGTGGAAGGAAGATAAGGTGCACCGCGAGTCTCATTTTCTATTCGCGATTACGTAAGCGAACAATCGGCCACTTTCATAATCGTCGAACGGAAAGAAGGAAAAAAAAAAGAAAAAGAAATGATATCGGACTAATTTTAAACGACCGCAGTTACGGTCGCGGCTACTTGTGCCAGGGTCGAACAAGTGCGAGTGCAGGAATCCGGATCGATCGATCGCAAGAGGCTGTGTTGTATACCTTCTACGTTTCTCTCCTCGTCCGTCAAGCGCGCCCAATTCGGTACCATCACCTGGCAGACTTCGTCCCACGCGGTCATCTTGGCGTTACGGTCGTTGTACTCGCTACGATTCACATCGTAAATTGCCGGTCGTTTCTCGATTTCTTCGATAAACTTTTCCGTATCGAACATGTTGCACGGCTGCAGGATCAAAACAACCCCTACTCCTGCTCCTTTCCCTCCCTCTTCTTTCCACGGAATACGATACGCTCGTATCGGAACACGTGACAAAGAGGAGACAATCGGAACCGTTTAAATGCAGATAACTAGGGGGATGATGATGGCTCGTTGAAAGCGTCGATTGTTTTCCCAATGGACGAACAAGATACAAGGAGTATCGATTCGGATTAATCCGAGCGTGCAGAGGAGCCGTAATCAATAATTCTCGAGCAAATGAATAACAGAATCCGCGAAAATGTCTGTCTTGGACAGGAGAGTACTTTTGAAAACGTGCGGAGGACGGTCGAAGAAGAATTACTAGAAAGAATTGATCGTGGACGGAACCGTTTAGCTCGCAAAGCGATTCGATCGTACGTGTTACGCCGTCCCCGGCGGCTTGCGCGTCACTGCGGAGAAACCGTTGTACGGCCAGCTTGGTTTGGCATCATGGCGGTAGGCTGGCGTGCGGTTGCGGTTGCGGAGCGGAATCTATGCCGCTGCTATGCCGCAGCGTTGCCAAATCTACAACCGGCCGAAGAGAGCTGAAAGACGACGGAACCCGCGCGCGAGTACACGCGGCGCGGCGGATCGCCTCCTTTCTTTTCGCGTGTGTGTGTGCGCGCGCCCGTATGCACGTATGCACGGATGTATATGTGGCGACACGTCCTCGTTGGACCGTAGGTCGTCGCCGCATTTCCAATGCGGTGATACAAGCGCGCGTCGACCGCACCGGATTTATAATAACGTCGCCGAGAAAACCGGTGATCGGCTGAAACCGGTTGTAGGAGGCATTTCGATAACCGCGCGGCTCGATCGCTATAAATAGAACGATCGGGTGAAATAATTCAAATTAAAACTTTCGGTTCGTGCAGCTGCCCTCCCCTCCGTTTTGCATACGATCTTTGAAATCTGCGCCGTCCGAAGCGCATCCGTTCCACGTCGAGTACCGCACTCCGCGCGATCGGACGATCGTCGCGCGGAATTCGCGCAGTTTTAACGTTTGCCAGACGCGTTCTCGTGGTGTGCGTGCACACATGAGGTTCGCGAATACGTCGAACGTGGCGCGTTGCTACGTGATCGTAGACACCGTGTTCAGCGGGAATGAACGCGGCCACACCGCGGCCACGTCGCGTTCCCAACCGTGCCGTTATCGACCATGCCAACCCGTTTGGCAAACGCAGCGTAATCGACGCCGACTGCTCGGCGAACGTAACGCTATATGATGATGCATGATCTACAGATACCGGCGGCGATGCCTTGGATAAACGGCAGGAAGGAAAAATTGTTCGTAACCGCATCAAAATACGATGCAGGTTGCGTTTGTATGCAACGGTGAAAGTAAAACTCAACCGCATCACGATCCCTCGTGATTCGCTCCTAAGCATCGATTAAGTTTATTCAAGTTGTACACGCGAACGACTGAATCGACAATTGAACCGTAAAATATGGCGACCAGTCGGGACGTGGTGCGCAGGTTGCTGCTCGTGTCCCAATAAAGGCGCGCATCGGCATGATCAGGTGAATACTCGCGCATGATCCGAGCCGTCAAATCGTTCATCCGTGTGGTAATTAACGATGATCATCGACACGGTCATTTTGTCCAGCAATTGGCACGAATTGAACGAATCGAACCAGGAAAAATACCACAGAAACGTGTCCTCCGCTCGCTAAAAATAAAAGAAGATACATGGTCCGACACGTATCACGACACGGGTATCAGTGCATACGACACGACCGGTAAGTGGTGAGTACATTCGATACACCCATGATACTCCAAAACGAAGAGGGCAAACTTCAGGGACCGCCGGTTCCGACATTCTCGAATGCTAATTACCCCGCCACCTATCGAGGTATACTGTTACGCCTATCCTATGCAAAAAGCCGATCGCGAACGAAGTATCGCGAGAAACAGAAGAAGGCGAAAAACGGTTTAACAACGACCTGTAATTAAAAAAAGAAGAAATCACACACACACATACGCCCACGGTGGAAGGAACTCCGACTGTGCATAGCAGCTGCGAATATTCCGGGTGGGGAACTGCCCAAACGCCCAAGCAAAACGAGCGGGGAGAAACGGAGGTTTTCAAATAGAAGATGAAAAAGAACGAGAGAAAAATCAAACGAGAAAGAGAAGGTCGATGGAGGGAAAGAACGAACAGGGGGTGAGACGAAAAGGAGCGAGATGAAATAACAGGGACAAATAGAAGTGGGAGGGAGAAAGGGAGAGTCGGAGCCGAAGGAGAGAGGTGTGTACCCAGTTGAGAACGTACAGCCAGTATACCTTTAACACTGTTCATCCTCCCGGATTCTAGTCAGTCCAGAACCGGCGACAATACAGTGAACATCGGTCCATTGGTCCAGTTTTCTCTGTCAGACTACGAGGAAAACCTCCTTTCCGAAATATATATTTCCCAGTCACGTGCTCGAATCCAGGCAATTTCGATCGATCGTCATGCCGGCGGAACAGTACCTCGGAAAACGGTACAAGCTGTTCAGCAGCGAGAATTTCGACGAATTCATGAAGGCCCTCGGTACGTACCAAACTGATAGCGCACCACCTTTCGTTACGTGTTCCAATGAAAGCACATCCGTCCACCTTGCACGCATTCTTAATTAATCTTACGCGACGAGGCGAATCGCACGAGAAATTACGGTATTATCGCCAACGCCCGGCAAATGCACCGCGATCAAAGCGTAACGTTAAAGATCGCGTAGCAGCATTTCCTTGCTCGATACCGAAGATAATTTATCTTAATCGCTCGTTAAATGGACACGAAAAAAAAAACAATAGACATAACAAAAAATTTTAATTAGCATCCAACGCGGTCGGTTCGTACGATTTCGTCTGCGATACGATTATACGTGCAGTTCGCAGACAGTTATAGGTCAATCATTGAACTTGTTTACAATAAAAAAAGAAAATGTTGACTGTGAGATTAGAACGATAAGGGGCGTCGCAGATACTTTCGTTTAGCGAAACGAATCTCGGGGGTATGGAGCGCGCTTAACGCTGTGAAACCGGGAAATTTAATTGAAATCGAAACCGAAACCGAGCCTCGTTCATGATATTAGGGGGTTGGAAACCTTCCTGTAAATGATAAATAAGATAATCAATTTTAATATGTTGAACTATGGCCCCGGTGGTCGTGCAACGACCTGACCTCACGCTTAATTCGCGCCATGTGCCACAGACAGAGTCCGATTGTACTCCAATTTAGCACTTGAATTAATTTACCGGCAAGATTAATAAATCGCAATTGTCAGTCGAATCGTGCTAATGTATGGTACTTATAGAGTTGACTTAATAAAAATACATTGATCGTGTGTACAGTCCGTTAAAAAAGAATTCCCAGCGATTGTCTTTCCTAGCCTCTGGTTACTATGTTGCAATTCGCGCTATGTCCGATGAATAATCGGATATTAAACGAAACTACAAATTCATTCTAATCGTCGCTTTCAACGCGATCCACGGACGTTGATCATTAACGCGAACAGAAATGACTCGTTTCTTTAAAAAAAAAAAACGTCCGATTACACGTATATTATACGGACGTTTCACGTACACGCGCGCATCGCGATGATATTACAGATCTTGTGTACGTAATCACCTTTCAGAGGTGTAACCGAGAACATTGAAAATATCCGTGCTACATGCATATGCAATTATGATAATAACCGGGCAAAAATATTTTACAACACAAAAGATTACCATTACGGTATGATGCGAGCAAACAACGGGAAGAAAACGAGAGAAAAGACGCGACACGATTTTAACGAGCGATTCAATCGCTTTCAATCATGTACAGTGTGTATCGAAACGGCGACGTAAGATCGAGGATGGGTTCGCCGAAGCTCAAAGTTCAAAGTTTGCATTCCGTTTCGTATTATAATTAACGGGAGCTCCGGGTTTTCGTACAATTGATAAGTGGCGCACGACATTGTCATTATTCATAATATAAGATACGGCAACGGTACCGCCGGCGGTTCAGTCTCTATTTTGCTTTCGCCGATTAAACATCACGCTAGGATCGTTCTAAACATGCTGTCGAACATACTGGGCAAACGTTACAAGCTTCAATCCAGCGAGAAGTTCGACGAGTACATGAAAGCCTTGGGTAAAAATACTAAACTTTCTTAGTTCTCAAACGTGAAATATATACTTAAAAATTGATCTCGAAGTAAAAGTGACAAGTGGATTCGTCGTTCGCAAAAGTTCGCGGTCTCGGTTCGACGCGGTACAAATTAGGTCTGTCTTATTTAATCCCATGGATTTCTAAACGATGCTTCCTTCATTTTCAGGCGTAGGTTTGATGACGCGTAAAATGGGCAGCAGCGTGAGTCCCGTGGTCGAATTGACGGAGAACAGCGGACTTTACACCTTAAAAACGACCAGCCCGTTCAAAAATTCCGAAATAAAGTTCAAGCTCGGAGAAGAATTCGACGAAGAAACGCCGGACGGCAGGAAAGTGAAAAGTGTCTGCACTCTCGATGGAAATAAACTTATTCAAATACAGAAGGGAGATAAACAGACTTTAATCGAGAGGGAATTCACACCTACCGAGATGAAAGCGGTATGTATGATAAAGTAAAAATAAAAAACAGAATCGTTGAATTTAACTCTTCAAGATTTATCTATCGTCGTACCGGGTAAACGATAAATCCAATGATAATGGCAATAATAAAATTACGTAATTTCGTTCATTAGGGAACGTGAAGTTTAGCAGTTTCAATTGAGCTACGTTTCGTGTAATGAAACTTCTGTAGGGTTGAACGATACGACGAAAGATAACAGGGCGAGCCGTCTGATGATAATAACAATAGCTTTGTCATTGGTCAAAAGGTCCGCCAATTACCGCATGCCACTCGTATTCGTGACTCGAACAATTTAATAAGATGTTCAATAATAGAGTTAGTGATAATCATTTTGAAACCTTGAACGGAAGTTGAAGAGGAATCGTACGCGTATGCTCATCCGACTGGAAAGATCAGGAGACCGGCATTATCAACTTTCACAAATGAATAAATAATAATAAACATATTTTGTTTTTTTGTTACAGATCATGAAAGTCGACGATATTGTTTGCACGAGAGTATACAAGGTTCAAGAATAAAGATATCTTTTAAGAAAACAGTGTTCTTCAGCATCAACGGATTCAAAATTTCAGTGTTGAAAGTTCTTCCCGAAATTCGATAAGCAGTACATTTTGATAATGATAAAAGAAAGAATATAAACGCACAACAATACGCTGAAACGTATAAATGTTTCGTTATTATTTTCAAGTGAAAATATATGCACGCAATATTTGAAAACACGTATGTTCGTGGGCTTGTATGTCAAGAATTATTATTATATAATGTTTCTGGAAGTTTATATGTTTTTTATGCATCGTTAGATGTAGCTTATACATTTGCTTTTGTTTATATTATATCCGTACGTCGTGTTCGTAATGGATACGAACAATTTGGAGCGACAGAATTTGTATCAAAGTATTTTTCTTATGTAAACGCAATAAAAAAATATAAAAATAAATACAACGAATTGGAATCATTAATTATAATATAATATCAAAAGTACCGTGGGACTCTGTACAATTGTTGCTTATAATCTTATCGAATTAAATTATTCGTTTAGATCTACCACAGGAGAAATCTGAAAGAATATTTTTATATACTTATACGCTATCTTTATGCATATTTAGTTACTTATATTAAATATAAGCATAAATCGTTTCTTACATAGTACTCTATGTAACATGTATGTCCCTCTTCAGTTTTAACCATGTACTGAAAACATAGCAATCCACCACTGTCTGTTCTCAAAGAAACTTTATTCACATATTGTAGTGCCTTCATAGCTGGTTTAATGTGAGACAATCTATAATTTGATGTAGCTGTTGATGTGCATTGAAAGTTATCTACTAGGTCACCATCGTGTGGCAATTCAATATGACAAATTCCAGCTAAACCAGCTGTACTAATTCGAAAGAAAGGTGGAGATGGTGACAAAAGTAGCTGTAATAGTACATGAATGTATAAATATAGAACTCCCTCTAAAACATAGATGCAAAATTATATTCTACCTCTATCAAATCACTAGTTGGATCCAGTTCAGATAAAATATCTTTCAATAACTCAGTCTGCAGAATTACTTTATTCACAACATTCTCCGATTCAAGATGGAAATCTAACAATTCATCTGGATCTTGAGTTTTTAAAGAACAGTCTGTTATAATACCATCTTCCTCTATGAGCACACTCACAGGATGTCCAACACCCTATTATCAACATTAAATATCCTCAATCTTACTAATTCTGTTTAGTTATCCATATACCATAATTTCATATATCATAATTTAGTTCATATATACTTTATAAAAAAGCTGTAAAGTGACACAGCTCCCATTAACATTTATGCTGCTCCAAAACATACAAAGGCACTCTACAAATACATTCAGATTTATTCTAAAAATTACATCTTCCTTTAAGTTGTATACTTCAAATACATTGACTGGAATATAAGCACTAGCTTGCACACATTTTGAATCTTCTACTGTTATTTTTAAACCATTTTCGGTTCCAAAACAAGTAGCACTCTAAATAATATGAAACATTTATCATTTTCTTAATTTTATATAAAGTTGAATAAAGATTTTTATTATTATACCTCCTTGAAATTAATTGCTTTTAACAAATGAACAACAGTTTTGAGATTTCCTAGCTTTGCAACTAAACTATGATTTTCCAAATCAGGATACATGTTGCTTATATGAAACCTGATATAACAATAAACTCTGAAATTGTTTCTCTGTTATATATTGATAGGATAATTTATCTTTTGTGACTGATGCTAACCAAGCTGCTAAAATATGTTTACAAGTAAACAAGGACCTATCATTTAATACCTGACACCTGTAAAATTAATATCTATCAGTAACCTTCTTCATTATAATTATCTTTAATTAAAAAGAAACTCTAATACCTAAATGAAGCACAAGTACAATAATTTATGTCTGGAAAAAGCATATATGATACCCCTGAAAGTCCTTTAACTTGTACTAAATATCTAGCATTATTTCTGTCACTCTGTGGTGCTACTCCAACTGTTTCAGATGGAAAAATATGAGTTACACGTCCTTTTTCATATAAATCCAATGCTCTTTCAACTATATCTCCAAAAACATTATAAAGATTTAGTAATACATTGTCTAAAACTAAAATGATCAATCATTAGATACATATCTGCCATTAATAATTACAAAATATTGTAAATTACATACATTTCTGTTCTTTCTCATAACTTTCAGACGTTTCCTTTAAAACATTATCTACAAATTCTATATATTTCTCATCATATATGTTAGGTACTGTAACATTTGTTACTGACTGTTGATTTAAATTCATGAAAGCTATTAAGTTATACAATCACTTTAATTACATTTAAATAATGAATAATATGAATGATGTAAGATGTTAATTTAACAATCCAAAATGTAAGTGTGTAATAAGTAAATTTTTATAGAGGAATGTTAAGCTGCTTATTAACAGTAACAAAACTGAGGAGTACTATGTTTACTATGTTTATACTTGTGATATTTAAATATTTATATAGAAATACAAAAAATTAAATTTAGGTTATATACAGCCATTTAAATTCTGTCTTATACCAACATAACGAATAAGTTACTATATTAGCAATTGTGTTTGATATGTTGGTTTCACTGAGAATTCAAAATGGATTGAAAATGGTGAAAATAACGTACCAAACGGACGCTACAGAATAAGCTTTGAAAACAGCAAACGTATAGTTATTAATAAGACTTTAAAACAATATTAAAATGAATCAACGCAGGCGACGAGCTAATAATTTTACAGATTCGTTAAGTAGTTTCCGTAAGTACCTCATTACTAATACAAGTGTTTTTAAGTAAAATAGTTTACTGTTCTTAAGTAATAATTGAATAATATTCTTCTCTTAGAAAATGTAACTGGATCAGAAGCCAATTCCGACACACTTTATTCAATATCTGAGGACAGCTTGGAAGAATTTAAAGGTATAAATAACCATACATCCAATGATGCTACCCACAGTGTTAAACATTCTATTATTTTATCTGGTAATTCTACAAAGCATTTTCAAAAACAAGATTCGTATACTACATCTCAATACAAGCCAGATTTAAATAAACGCATTGATTCATTTCAAACCGAACAATTATGTGATAGAAGTGCTAATGATAAAGAAAATAATAATCCTCAATGTTCATTCAGAGATGGACAATCAAACAACACTGATAGATCTGAAAAGTTAACAGATACACCAGTGGTAACTTCATTAAAAACACCAACATTGAACAAGAAAGTAAAAAGTAATAAAATGAATAAAAGTTCAAAAAGGGATACTAACTATAATATCCATAACAAGTCTATAAATAAAACTTTGGAACAATCTTCATCAGAAAAATCTTCACAGTTTACTTCTTCCCTAAGTTGTGTAAATGAGGATACACTCATTGATGATCAAAATTTAAGACATGAACAGAAAGATACTGAAGTGAAGAAATTTGAAACTATATTATGTTCTTTGGATAATAAGCTCAATCAAATGAAAGAAACATCAAAATCACAAGTTTTAAAACGTTTATCCAACAAGTTCATGCATTCACCACAAAATTTTACTGAAAAATTACTAACTATTATTGAAGATTCTGTGATCAATAATGATAATGATTCTTGTAATGCATCTGCACTGAATTTAAGTAGACTGACTATGGAATTTAGAAAAATGTGCAAATTCATTGAAGATGAATCTGCACCTGAATGGGTTCTATCTCCACCCTCTATATCTCTTTGTTCAAAACAAACTATTGTAAGTCCCACATGTGATAAATTGAATCATGTTAAATCTTCTGCAACTGAAACATCATTAAATTCACCCACAAGTATGTCTACACCTATCAAACCTCTGTCTGCTATAGATGTAATAAGAAAACGATTTTTTAATAAAATATCAAAAAATAATTTGAGTGGAAGTGTTGACAATGTAGTTAATATATCAGAAAATGAATCTAGCAATGCATCTTTTGAACGTTTGGAGGCTCTATGTAAAAAACTGTTCCCTGAAGAAACAGTATGTTCTAAACCTTTACGAAGAAGCTTATCAGTACCCTCTTTGCTAAATATGCATCAAATTAAACACATATGTGAAGAGCAATTGGCTTCATTAAATGCTTCTGTTGCTGCTAAAGAAAAGCACAGGGAAAATGTAATTTTCAGTACCCCTAATTTATTCCAGAGGAATCAAAGTCCACTAAAAGAGACAGAATTTAATTGCTTAAATTCTCAACAAGAAGCATACAAAAAATTAAAAAATTCTCAACATGATAAGGTATCATACTCTAAGAAAAAGTCTAAAAAAATTAGTGAAAAATCTGATATCAGTAAAGTGCAATCTGATAAAACTACAAATAGTTATGCAATAGTTGACCCAGATGAATTAGAAAAAACACTGTTACAAGATATAGCTGAAAAAAGAAAGAGATGCCTTGATACAGCAAGACTCATTACAGAAATTAATGCAGATCCCGAAGTAATAGAGGCACGAAAATCGTTACGTATGTCTCCTATGTTTGCCGATGATAATGAATCAAATTCATTAACCAATGATGAAGCTAAGTTTCTCAAAACATTAATGTCTTGTAAAGACTATCAAACGTATTTGGAAAAACAGAAACCTTATTTTAAATTGTTGGAAAATTCAAACCCTTGTACCTTTGATACCACCCTAAAAAATAATACAACTCCTGAGTTAAAAAATAAAACTCCAAATTCAAAGGAAGAAAAGCTTAGTGAAAAGAAACTGAGTACAAAAGGTATTACATTAAGTACAAATTTGCAATCCTATAGTCCATATAAATCACCATTATCAAAGAAAAAGGGTGAAGAAAGTGAAAAGAAAAAGGAAAAACCAAAACTTTTTATTACACCTGGGAAAACCCAACCAAACCAAAATTATAAAAGAAAAAAAACATATTTCCCCTCTTTGAACAGTCCTATTAAAAGCACAGAGGGAAGACATATTTTAAAGAGTCCTCATGCAGAAGGATTATACAGGTTGAACTACAATACTATAATTTCACCTGTTGGTATGTACATAAGAGGTACAGATATGCAACTTATTAAAAACGTGCGTGCTAAAAAAGATGACTTATTATTAACACCTGTGAAAACAGGTGCCAAAACATCTCCAAATAAAAATTCAAAGCAAGGTACTCCTTTAAAAGACAGAAATAAAGCATGTGAAAAGTCAGCATTAAAAATTGCTGTATCTCCAAAAGTAGATACAAACTATGTATACAAATCAGAGGTAACTATAAATTTTCATTGAGTTTAAATAATACTTCATTAAATTTGTTTAACCCTTATCATTAATGTTTTATTTGCAAATTTTTAAGGCAATTGCAGCAAATACACCAGAAAATAATATTACACCTAAAAGTCATTTTGTGCTCCCTAAGGTTTCATACAAACTTCCATTGCAAGTTAAGACAGTGAGTATTTTTACATATACATCTTTCCTATTTCAGAAGAAATTTTACAGTTTTCATCTTTTTTTAGATAAAAGAAAACAAGTCTCCCAAACCAGGTACAAGGATAAAAAAATTGTTAGAATGTGCCCAAAGCAAAGTTGTTATTCGTCATGAAGGTATCCTATTTAATTATATAAATATTCCAACATTTAGTGTGGTAAGACAAATATATAGACAGAAAATATTTTCAGCACGGGTCAATTCAGTTCAAAAACAACAGAACACTGCACATGATGGAGTATATGAGATTCATTATGAACCGGAGGATGAATCTATACACATTGAACAGGCAGCTCATAAAACAAATTATATATGCAAGCGGAAAAACATTTAATTAATATTTAAGTATTTACAACGAGTTAAACGTTTTTATATTTTTATTAAAAATGGTCTAGAATTATTATAAAGGGTAGTATTGGTAAATAAAACTCTTATAATTTTGTTTACAACTGTGTATGGTTACAGAGAAATTCTTAAAAAAACGGTGCAGAAACGAAAATGTGCTTTCTAATAAATTCCAAAAGAAAAGGGTGTAAAGAAATGCAGTTATCGATCAATTATAACGTGAATCAGCGGGCAATTTCTTTCGGCGGAATTTCTAGAACCGATGCGGCGCAATCTGTTGGAATATTTACGTTCTTATCTCTCAGTGTTGTGTAACGTGCAATTTCCATTGGGTTCGTGCAGCGTTTCTACAACAGCGTACAATCTCTTTTCGGGCCCTGCGTTTAACTACGTTTTTACGACCGATTATGTAAAACACTAATAGCGTGCGAAAGATCACGTATAACTCATTAGTAGTTTAGCTTTATCGTATCGTTCCTACATTGTAAAATGACGATAAGAACAAGTAGGTGAGATACGTTGAATGAAGAGAAACTTTAGATCATGGCATCGATTGAAGTGGATACACTCCTGCTTTGCGCATGGCACGCTTAAGTACGTTGCACACGCTGTTCAGGTGCTTCAGAATAAAAGGCAGCCATGGTAGGGGGTAATCGATAAATTCGAAGGAGTGCGACCGAGCTACCAAGTAATCATCAAGCATTCGTTGGATTCGAAGGACCAGTCAGCAAGTAATCAACTACAAACGAAAATGCCGGGACCAGGATGTGAAAAGTGCACCGGTAAGAATTCTAAGAATGATGACGTTCTAAATAATTGAATGCATTAAATACATTAAATGATTTTTAAATTACGATTAGTTGCATCATTTTTTATTCTGAAATAATTATTATTAAAAACCATAATTATTAAATTAAATTGTTTAACGTAATCATATTTATTTTAAGCAAGTACTAATTTTAATAATTCAGTATTAAAATAGAATTGCATGGGAGCTTTGTCTGACTGAACACGTAATTTAACGAGAAATTCCTGACCGACATTTTTTAAATAATGCGGTTCCCGTTATCGGTCTATTAAGACATTTCTGAAATAACTCGCGCGTTATTAAACGACGAATAAATTGATTTATTCACAATTTTCATTAAGAAATTGAAATGTTTAGCTATTAAATATTTTATTGTTACAGACAAGTGCCAGAACTGCAAGTGCGGCGATAATTGCAAGTGTGGCGATTCCGGATGCGGAGGTAATAATTTTTTATGTAAATTGTTTTCATTATTTAAATTTACACGTAACAAAAGTTATGTATCCATAAAATAATATATACGTTCGTGCCATATTTCTTTAGAGAACGCGATAGTCACGGTGTTTTATTGTAACTGTACCCGATTTTTTTTGTAAACTCGAGCAATGACCGCTCAAGTATGGCCGTCAGTGTTGGTTCATTGTACAATTTTATTTAAACTATAGTTTGTGAAATATACTTTCTGTCGGTTTTATAAATCGCTGATATTCTTTTAAAAATATAAATGAATAGAAGTTTGTCACAGATAGTATGCTTGCTGTACGTAATATACAGAAATGATTGAATATTAATTTAATTTCCGTTTACAGACAAATGCTGTTGCCAATCTGGAGGGCAATGCGACTGCAAACCCTGTAAGTGTTAAACTCGAACAAGGCCGCCAATAAAGTGATAATCATCGTTAAGAACGGATGTTGCGACGGATGTTAGACGTTATTATCTACTTAGCTACCCTTCACCATCATTATTCAACAATAGACAATGATATTCAAGCATTTAAACTGTTATACATTTTATCGGAAATATAAACTATAACATTGTATGCAAAACTATTAATAAAAATGACGAAATAATTTTAAAAGTGTTCAATTCGTTCCTGTATTTGTTTTAACGCATCCATCTACTACTTTCCCTGAATCATCAACAATTAACTAGAAAATTTTTACTTACATGGTCTTCTGCAGTTGAGAAGATACCAGAAAGCTTCTTGGATTCCATAGCAAAAAGGAGGGAACACATTATATCACTGAATACACCGAAAACACTGCGAACTTTTGATTTTTATAAGTTTTTTAACTTTATATCAACGCGCACTTTGAAAATAACACAGCTAACACTATTTAATCTTTGATTTAGCACATAATTAGACACAAAATGAGCTTTACAGCCTCCGATTTTAAAGAATTCGCGATTTTCAAGAATCAACTACTTCGCCACCTGGCTACGGGCACTGGTACTGAAATTTTTTTATTCAAATACAAGTAATTCCTTGGTTGAAATTTCTTTCAAATAATGTTCAGTAGATTATACACTCGTTTTTCATATTATCAATCAAAATACAATAACTATTCAATTTCTAGAGCATTTATAAAGTAATAAGTATACAAAAGTAATTTAATTAAAAAAGTTACGCATAATTTACTTTTAATTCTTTTAAAATTTTGAACCAGACGCGCCCTGAGAAAAGGGTGGCGCTATCTAATAGCCGGTACTGGAACTACCAAAACAGAAAATCGCGTTTTTTCGAAAAAATAAGCTACTTTTTGGCTTTTTTGGCACGCGCATCGTGTTCTACGTTCAAAATTTTATAAAAAAAACATTTTCTGTGATTCTAAATAGCGTTATTTTCCAAAATTGAGGAAACATGCTCTAGTAATGGCGGTTCCGAACTAATGAAACTAAATTTCATACATAGCACTTGTAAGAAATGAGTTTTTTGACGTATTGGGACTAATTAAACGTACTGTACTAATAATGTGCTATAAATGGAACTTCTAAACGTGGTTTTAAGCTTATAGTTATATATATTACTTAGTAATTTATTGTTGTTAGGAATATACCGATATTGCCGCGAAGTCCAGGCACGTTACCACGTCTTGTAAGGTTTAGTTCACTACTTTACTGCTAGACGGCGCGACGGCTACCTTTGCAGTGATACGCCTAATTTAAAATTAAAAAACTTAAATATAAAGCTGGTATATAATATTTTTATCCTTCTAAATTGTCTAATTAAATATCAGTTACATATGCCATCTTACTAAAATTAAGATCAAATAATTATAATACTAAAGATACCTTATACAATCCAGTACTATAAATGATTGAAGTATATAAATATATCTTTTTTATTTAACAAGCTATTTCAAGCAGAGTCCGATTTAGAAGAATATCAACAGTACTAATGAACAATCGTTGTTTCAATCGTCGATTTTGTCATCCAATGATAGGTCAGCATGGTTTACCGTGTAACAGTAACGACCCGTTAATTTCGGTGATGGTACACAGAGTGCGCCATAGCGTTAGTCAAACTTTCAAGCTTGAACCGTGCGCTTTAACGCTGCGCACGTCGTTAAATAAACTCGGTTATTTAATTAAATTAATTGTGTAACACAGTTCGATTTCACGTTATTTATCGTATTTTGTGGAGTGCTATACCTGTGGGACATTCTACTCCTCCAACAACTGTTCAAAGTGAGTACTATCTACTTTAATTCGTTTGTAACATTTTTGCGCCAAAAGATTCGTTTATCAAGATGGCTGCAACAAGTTTCAATACATTCCACATTCTTTATTATTTAAATCATTCACAGTACAATATCAGTCATATTGTTAATACGTTTTTGATTATTCTGTTTATAACATTTTGTCCTATTTAATCGTTAAGTTAATTATTTAACGTTCGAAAATACTTGACGAAAGAACCGTGTAATCCAGTTCCCTTCGGTCTAATCGAAAATTCACCAGAAGGATTTGTCGTTCCCATTAAATATCGAGCAAAGTGCATTCGGTTCCCTATGTTTGCACAGACAATGTTGGTACTTGCCGTTTCGTAGAACACAGAGAATGATTGAGTTCGTTGGTTCCAAATACGGTTTAGTCAATGAGATGTACGTATATCGAGATCGTAATTCGATTCGAAGACGTTACATGTCGCGAATCGCTCGGTGGTTGAAATCAATTCTCGAGTTCACCAATTTCTTAAATAATAATTGTATTTTTAATAATTAAAAAGCTTTCAAGAATCTAATAGATTAGAATTGCTACGTATAATTCGACATCGATCTTTGGTGCGCGATTAATCGATTAGATCTTGATCGATTCGAGTCGATTCCAGTTCGAACTTCCTCGTTTCCGTCGTAACAACGATCCAAGCGTACGAGGCGGTCACGAGTCGGCGGCGTTCCTTTAATTGATAACCCGATTAATTATGCATTCGGACTTCGAGCGCAACACCAGTTCGCCAGTTCAAACAAGGGTGGCAAGTCGTTCGGAATGCGGCATGCAAAGTGCCGGCATTGCGTGCGCCACGGCTGTGAGCTAACGTGGCTTTTGTTAAAAGCGCTTAAATTTATAATGACCGCCGCTATCGAACGTCACGATCGAAAGGTAGCAGGGTCGAATCTAAGGAAACACAAGCCGTGCGGTTCGATCTCTTCACAGTTAGTTAAAAACCAACGAAGCCTCGCTCCGTTCAATTAATCTTGAATTACAAAATGAAACGTTTTATCAGCGTCGCTGTACGCGTCCCGAGCAAAGTCGTACGGCTCGACAGGAAGCGGAGGAACGGGAACACGCTTTCTTTCTCTCGTTTCAATACGAAAGAGGAAAAAAAAAAAGAGAAATTATAGCTCACGAAGGCCTATAAACGCGAGACGTAAGAAAAGCGACGAGCAACGAGGGGCTAGCAACTTTCAGGCTCGTGAACGGGAAAAGGTTCAGACCGTTAACGACACCCTGCGCGGCTTTAAAAACTAATATTTCCGTCATTGTTAGTTTTTACGAGGTGGCGAGTAACGTGGTCTCGTGTCGTTCGTTTAAACGAAGAATTACTCGGATCAGCAAAAGAGAAAGAAGGAAGAATGATAAAACTTTGATATCAATTCTGATAACCCTGGCAATTCACCAGCTACGCTAATTAATTCTTCTTTATCACGGAATTAATTTAACCACCGTTCCTTATGTTATAAAGTTACGTTATTCGCCGGTTGCTCTTTCGCGTTTCACGTAACCCCAGCTCGAAACGATCCCCGCCAGAGACGGCGGCGTAAGTCTTGAAGCTCGAAGGTGAGATCGTTAGCGCGAAGAGGTGTGACTTGGCATTGTGTCTTGGAGTGCGTCTTAAGTGTTAGTTTATTGTTACCCGCTAGCCGGTGGGCAGGCTGCTCGTTCATATTTAAGACGGTCCATTAGCGCTCAGTCGCGTTTATGTTTCGAAAAGTTGCGAAACGTTTCGTCGTCTGAAAATCTCGTCGAGTGTCGACGCGTCCGTTCCGGCAAATATTTCTGTTCAAACCTATTTTTTGATTCGTCGAGTAAATAAATAGAATAACGTTGGATCTTATCGAGAAACGTGGTCTCGTTTGAAATCAAGGTACTTGGGAGAAGGAAAAGGTAATTTTACCGACCGAGGACACGCGGTAGGCGGGCTCATTAAACTTTTCGCCGTTTCATCCTTCGGAGGAATCGTGTCGAGAGCAACGGCTCCCGCGGGAACACCGATGCGGCGCGATTATACCGACCGCCAGGAGAGGATCTAACAGAGGGAAGGATTATACGACCCGGCGGAAGAAGAAGGGTTAAAGTAGTCATCTTCTCGTCGCGGTACGAGAATTCGAATGTTTTCGAAGAGGGGTTTCCAGCCGAACCAAAAAGAGGAACGTTCCTCTTCCTCCTCCATACCCGCCATCTTCCAAGACGAAGTCCAGCGGGTCCAATCGGACGAAATTAATGTCTCGGTGTTGTTGGCAGAAGTTAGTCGAAGAAACTCGTGATGTCACCGGTATATTGTTGCAGAAGAGGGAAAAATAGCTAACTACCCCGGGCGAGTTACAAGTTTCCCGACCGAGTGTAGCTTTTCTTGCTCGCTTGTCGCCCCGTGTTTCTTCGTTAACGTAATTGACTGCCGGTGAAAGCGTCGATCCGGCAAGCTAGTAGATGATACATGAGACCCCGGCATGCTCGGTTTCCTCCGGACGACGTCGCGTCCAAGTTACTCGTCCGATTTATCGAATCGACGGTAAGCCGATACGATAGACGTATCGAATTATACGCGAGCAGAACGGCCGGGATGCATTGAGTTCCAACCGCAGTCTTGAATCGCTTATTCTCTGATTACTCGTTCCCCGCTGCGGTAGGCTGCGAAAAATCATTTTTGCCGACGACGTATCGTTGCTCGATAATGGCATCTAATTTCCACCGTCCTTACGGACGAATATTACGACGTTGAAAAATTTCACGCGAAGTTATTATTAGATTATTCTCGATCGATCGAGTTCCTTTTTTTTTGCAACGACTCGATAAATATCGAAACGTTGTCGTGATTAAAGGTGTCTGTCGGGAAGGTTTTCTCGTGTTCTTTCCTCTACGCGGCGAACGAACCGAAGAGTCGGTCGTTACCATAAATTCTTAATCCGAATCGGCGGTAAAACTGAAAGTTAACCAAGTTTGGTAACATTAGCCGTAACAATGCTCGCCAGTAAGTTCTTACGGTAACGATGCTGTAACGACGGTTTCCGGACCGTGGCAATTTCTTGCGATAAAGTCACCGATGGGACCCACAAGAATTAAACTTGCTCGAGGGCTGGCTTTTGCCGATGGTGCAACCACCATGGTATAGGGATTAAAATTTTACGATTATCGTGCTCCGCGCCCGGTTATCGCGTCTACGAAAATCTGATGGAAAATTTATTCGTCGAACGATGTTTTCATCCCGAATATAGAGCAGTATTGTATTTCACATTTATTTGATTCAATGTTTTATTTTTACTTGAATATCAATCACGCTTAATTGAGGCTCTCTCTACGTTCTTCCAAAATTTAAGGCAAATAATGGAAGACACCTCCCCTAATATTTACCCCGTAACAAAGAGGGTATTATCATGAATTCATTCTTCACTGGATATTTTCTAAATAAAATCCCATTGGATTTGCATAAATTTCAATTAGTTGAAATCAATGGTAAGCAAACCTTGCTCGAATAATTTAATGAATCTCACGTTCAAGATAGATTAAAAGTGATCTTGCGCGGTCTGCCGTAAAGCAATCAGGATTTCGCGATCGTATAGACGATTTTACCGAATTCCTGTGTAACGCGCTATTACGGTCGGGGAGATTCGAATTGAAGCAGATTACCTGGCGGAAATTAGTCAAAACTAACAAAAGCCAGGCCGACCCTGTGGCATTCAGCGGTCGCAATCGTGGCTGGATCGCGATCCGCAATTCCGCAAATGGGGCGGTTCGAGCCTTCGAACAAAAGATGTAATAATTCTGCCCCTGTTTTCCAGCACACCCTCCCTTCGCCCCCTTTTCACTTTCCCTCCTGTGCTTCTTCTTTCGTCCCGCCTCGCTCCGCCGCGCTTCACTTTCTCCCTCCTTTTCCCTCACTCGACCCGAAGTCTCTCCAACCCTTGCGAGAAACCCTTTGTTTGCAAAACAAACAAGAATCGTTTGCTCACAAGAGTCAGGGACCATGGGGTAAAACGGGGGCTTTTCACGGGAGGGGGTAAGGGGGGCGAAACGTGCAGGCGTAGGGCGCGGAATTTTAATTACGCGAACATTATCGAAACGCGTCATAATTGCATTACTCGAGTTGGAAATTGGCCATCAAACGATCGTTGATTCGCAAAGAGATGATTTCGTTAACGTTCCCAGATTTTTGAATACGATAAATTTTGTAGGTTCGTCTCTTTTTTTTTATTATTTTTTTTTATTTTATTTTTCATTTAATATAATCGAAGCAGCGGTCCGTCAGAATGGCCATCCGATAAAACGCCGAATCGTTCGTGATGAATGAATCCGCGCCTTTTTAATACATCGGTGTCATAAAATGTCGCAGCCGGTAATCTGGGAAGGGTAGGGCAGGAGCGTGCATTGTAAACATTTTAATTAAAACCTGCGAAGGATATTTAATTTCAAATAATTAATGGTCGCTCGTCGAAAATTCATGCATCCCGGACAAAAGCCATCTCCCTCTAGATTACTCTTGATTTCATTACACGAATCAACAATCGCGCGTCTCTGACGGCTATTAAGCGCCCCTCTTTTCCGATTTTTTTTTTTTTCATCACCCCACCGCGCCTCCTCCCTTCCGCTATCTTCTGTTGTTTAGCAACAACAATTTTTGTTCACTGAAACGACCTGTCGATGTACGTGCACTCGAAATTTATTGGAAAAATATTTATATTGTGTTTTTTATTCGAGCCATCGGTTTATCGTGCCCGTTAAACGTTTCACCCCGGAAACAATGGCAGAATAAACAAGAACGATCCGTCTTTGCATGTTGACGCTCCGTCCCGGGATTTCCGTTCGATTCTTGATATGTAAACGCTGTTCTCTTCCCCTTTGGAGCGCTCCAGAGCCGATGCTACCCTCGCGGCACAGATTTCTTTCCGGCGAATATTTCTTTCGCCGACCCCGTATCGCAGTCCGGTCACGAATTCCACTGCCTTACATATTTATGCAGCCGAGGAAACGAGACAATACCGCGAAACCGTGGAACGAAATCGGCGTTCACTCGATAATAAAAGAGGCGATCTTGTTCATATTTAACAGCTAAATGATACAAGGATCAGAAAAAGAAATAAGAAATGATTCTTTCATTGCAAAAAAGTATAGGTAGATCTATGAATTTTATAATTTATCTTCCCTTTGAATCCGCGAAGATCGAAAAACGTTCGTATCCAGATTATCCGCGTCGTTTACGTCGATTTCGACGTTTCGTTCGCGAACAATCGGCAAATGTATTTTCGTTCGTTTCCGTCCAGTACCATCACGAAATTCGTTTAAGCTCCGGGTCGGAAGTCTAAAAGCACGCATCGTAGGCATACCTCTCTGTTCTTTCGCGAACCATTTTCCCCCGGATAACGATTTTATGGTTTGCCAACTGTGGAAAAAAGGAGAACCGTGGAAGCGCGTACCGAGCGGGCACCGCGAGGCACAACGAACGTAGCAGCCGTGTATTGTGTACCTTTTGACCGTACTTACGCAGCCGTGAAACTCGATTTCGTCGGGGCCGCCCGGAAGGGAGAGCCCCGGTTCGAAAGATGAATATATCCGCGCGGGTTTCGAACCGCGCGCCAATTTTCTTTGAACAACGAGGCCGCGTCTCGCTCGCGCGCAGACAATGCACAACCGGATTCAATAAAACCGCAACAATAAGGGTGAAAACGGCGGCGCGGATCTGGCTTGCTGGGACGTGGCGAGGAACAAGGGGGAGAGGTAGGGTGGCGGCAAGGGGACGAACGAGGGGGGAAGGGCGAGGTGCGGTGGTTGTAGCGGCGCGAGAATGGGAAAGCGGAGGGTAATTTGAATGAAGAGACAAGAGACAATGCGTGGGCGAAGCTCAGAACAGAGGAGAGGAGGCGGCGAGAAGGTGGGTGAAAACAACCGCGGAATCAAATTAGAGACGATGGGATGGGCCAGGTGGAAGTACCCGGCGAGGGAAGGGGGGCTACGAACTGTAGAGAAGCTTCGGGTAATTATATTTACAAGTGGCAGAATCTCGAAAACAAAGGAGCTCAAGATTGCTCGATTCATTCGTGAACTCCCCAAAGGAAGTCGTCCTTTTTATTATTATTTTTCCTTTCCCTCTTTTTTTTGTTTTGTCCACTGCCATTTCGGGGAAAAAATGATTGCCGCTAGGTGGTTGTAATAATGGTTCTTCTGCGATTTAAATATCGATCGATTAATGCATGGGGCATCGTGGCAGGGATTATGCACGATAACTGTCGTGGATGTTTGCTGAAATAAATAATAATTAAGGATTTAAAACATGATATTGTGTACGGTCTTTAGAAGTTGTGTAACACGACTAAAGTAAGGTGGTTCCAAAGGGGAGAGTAACGAGTTCTTTCGGCGCGTGATTTTTCAAAGGTTTCTGCTGCCTTATAACGAAACCTTTTAATTCCCTCGTTCAAAGTTCGTCGACATGTTTTAATTTTTCCTTCGTAATCGTTGGCGACAAGATTTTATTTCGTTTGCAAAGAAAATTTCTTATTCTTACACTTTCGTGTCCGAATTCTGAAAATATAAATATGTACACCTTTATTTTGTCCAGTTAAATCCGTATCGTTCAATTTCAGCCGGTCTTTCATCCCCTATCGGCTTTTAACATTTTATTCTCAAGGATCGTTTTCCTCTTTCCATCCCCCTTCCGTTGCTCGAGGGTCCATCTTTCTCTGATGGAAAGAAATTGAAATATTTCGAATATCACTGCGAGAAAAGTATCCGTGAAAAAGAAACGAGCTACTAGTCCGAATGAAAATCGTCGAGTCCCTTCGAACATTAACTTTTCGTCACACTGCGCGACTAAATGAAAAATTCACCTTTTTTCTCTTCCGTCACTTGGTCTCACCCTTGATAACATCGACCCTTCCGGTATACTTCCATATATTCTATTTTATCGGACAGAGTATTACGAGAACGTAGAATACTTCGCATACTTTGATCTAACCCACGCGCGTATATCATTGTTTGTTCGGAAATATTCGAAATGCGTAAATATTCCGACACTTTTTATTATTTTATTATATCGTGTAGGATTAATTCGACGTTAATTGTTTCGATAAAATTCGAAATTGCTTCATCCCTTTCAATCAAACGACAGATTGAAATATTTCTACCTTTTTCATCTCGGATTCGAACGTCACAGAATTCCAACTTTTTGACAATATTATTATTAATGTATCATTTTTTATTTTCGCGAAACCTGGCGGGGAACGGTTTGCTTGGAAATTTTCGGAAATCATCGATTCGCGTTGCCGCCGCGGAAAGTCGGCAATACAAAATGTCGAAATTAAATCACCGCGGTAATTGTTATCGGCGATGCAAACGAGAAAGAAGCGCGAAAAAACGAAAAGGTTTTACCGGCAGAAGTGGCGAACGTGCAGGGACATTTGACGCAGCCCTCCATCCGTCGCTTTATGGAATTTTTTTGCGCGGAACGGCCCTTTTTTTTTTTTTAATTGATGCAATTCAAACCAGCCAACCGGCAGGTCTGTGATGCTCGTAAAACATTTCGTCGCCTTTCGCGCCGCGCCGCTTCAATTCGAAGTTTTCAAAGTTTTCTTCCTCATTTTTCTCCGCGTTTTTTCTTTCTCTCTCCTGTTTCCATCGTAAACGATGCCTTTGGGACTTGTTCCGTGCTTCGAGTTCGAATGAAAACAGAAAAAAAAAAGGAAGCTCGCGTTCTGTAAACGATATTAAAGTGAAAGATTCCGACGCGGCAAAGTTCGCGAACCGTCGAAGAATTCAACGGGGATGATCCGTGTAACGAAAAGCAAAGATTAAACATTATCTTCCGATATCAGAGGAGGAAGGAGGGGGAGGAGTGGAAAAACAGCGCTGTCGACACGAAGAGAAAATCTTCTTCGCGTGCTCATTTCGGCATAATGAAAAGCTTAGCAGTTGGTTTAACTTGGCCAAGGATTAAGTTTACCTCGTTTCAAGGGTGCCAGAGCAGCCGTGGAATTTCTACCTCTTATTTTTCCGCCTCCTCGCCCCCGCCGCCGGTAAAGAGCGCTCGCTAGGTATTTCTTAATTAGCTGCAAGTATCTTGCTACGCGGAAGTTGCCATATTAATTAATATTACAAAAGAGAGTCCAGCTGTCAAGCTCGATGAATCGGATCTCTTTCGACGATCAAACGTTTCATTTCTACGATTTTCTTTCCTTTTCAGAATAAAACATTTTGTTATGAAATTCTAGGAAGCTACTTTCTCTTGCTGCAATACTGCAATATTTTAAATTGAAGGGATAAAATTTTATAGGGATAAAAATCCCTAAATTTTATAGGGATAAAATTTCACCCCGTACAGCTTAATCTTGGACGGGGTGTTACCTTGTTTGTACCACCGGTTACACAGCACCCCATACATGGTTCGAAAGGGTTGGAGGATGCTCGTTGAGCAAAGCTCGCGAAGAAAGTTTCTTCGAGTCGCAGTAAAAACCGGTGGCTCGAAGGTAGTGGCACGGAGCAGAAGAAAAGGAACCGTGAACGAGAAAATGGTTATTCGAGCAGCTAGCCTTATACTCCGACAAAGAGCACGGCGAAGAATGGTCGACGGGGGTTAAGAACGAAAGGAGAGAGAAGGGTCGGTTTGGCCAGGTCCGAGCGAGACGAAAAATATGTAATATCGCCCGGGGCGTTTTAATAAACCGAGTTGGCCAATCAAAGCGGGAGTTAAGGAGGCTTTCTTGCCTTTTTAACGGCCACTTTTACGCGCGTTTAAATCACACTTCGCGCCACTCCTGGTCGTCCGGAATAATGGGGCGGGGGGAGGGAAGAAAACTATGCAAGCCGCGGCGGCGACGGAAGGAGAGAAAGGGAGGGGAAAAAATATATCCAGGAAAGCGTAGAAATATTTTTATGACTGAACAACTGCGAGATTGAATGAACGCGAGAACGAGGGAAACGTGGCGAGCTAAAAACGAAAAAAAAAAGAGAAAACGAAAGGAAGAAAGAGGACAGGGTTTGCGACAACGGGACACCGTAGGGGATGAGAGGTTCCGCGGAAGGGACAGAGAAACGAAAGAAAAGACAGAAAAGATTGGTCGCTTCGTGTATGCAACGATACGCTTACGATGTGCCGGGGTCAAGAGAATAAACGCGGCCACGCACACGGCGAAACGATAACGTATACACGGTCCGTTGGACGAACGGTAAAAAAATGCGAAAACTTTCGCATTTCGTCCACACAGCCTCCATTTTTATTCGCGTCGCTTTTTTCCAGCGTAGAATCGTCGTGGGTCGCCGTTGGACCGCCGCGCACCGTCGAGCGGGGACACGCGCGCTCATCGGCCGGATATTATTTCAGTCGGCGCATATTTCCGCAAATGAATTTTATGAAAACAGTTTTTGCTCTTTTAATTAATCGCTCTTCCGTCGCTGGACCGAACCACCCGCTCCCCCCTCGCTCCTTCGCCGCCCGTCCTACCACCGAGCTTTTGGCCTTTCTCTCCGTTGGACCGCGTGTCCACTCTTTCCGTCATTCCGTCGACTCACGTGGATCACCGGGCCGCGCGCACACACAGCTTTTAATAATAATATTGTTTCAAGGACCGCGAGGACCGCGATGCGCTCGTTCTTCCCTTTTAATCACGTTCAACGGATGGAATACGATTTCGGCTATGACCGTCCTCGTCGGTCGCGTTTCTCGCGCTTTGTCCCGCCGTATCATATTCGTGGAAAAATAGAACGGTTACGGGCGGCGTTTATCATCCCCCGAAGAATAATATCTTCCATGAAATTGTTTAAAATTGAAACGGATTTCGATGATTTATAGGAATCTGTATTAATATCGAACTATAAGCACGATACCTATTGTCTCCGTGAAATGGAATCGAATCGAACCTTTAAGGATGCGTATTTGGACGATGAGGTTGTCCAAAGTTGATTCTGTGGTACAAACTAAATTAAATTACCCAAGTAAATTTTAGAGTGATTAATAAGCTTTTTATTATCCATCATTAATAAATAATTATATAAATATAGCCTCGGTCGCAATAGATTGGACGAAAATATCAAATTGATTTGATCGATTAGCGTATACGGATAAATTCGGACATTTTCAATTTGAAACAATATTAAATCGATACCTGTTCTAATAGTACTATAATTTCTGAATTGAAATCGATAGCATTGATTCAGTATCGTTCCCAACATTATTCTACCATTTCTCGAATCGAACCGAAACGAACTAGATGATAAAATCCTATTT
Organism: Anthidium xuezhongi; assembly: GCA_022405125.1. NCBI lineage: Eukaryota > Metazoa > Arthropoda > Insecta > Hymenoptera > Megachilidae > Anthidium > Anthidium xuezhongi. The sequence continues at coordinate 9,622,908 of CM039637.1, forward strand.
AGCGAAGTTCTTCGCGGTTGTACGTGATTCGGGCGCATTAAATCGGTCGACGCGATCCCGGCTGAAAGTTTTCGCCAGTATTCGCAGCATAGGTAAAGTGGCGCTTGTACCGACATTTTGTACAAACAGGAATAATCGCGTACCAATTAGACGGTCGGACGGCGGGGGGTGTTTCATAGTTAGGGCGAACCTTCGAGCGACTAGGTGCGCCACGGATAATCGCGGTCATAAATAACATTTATCGGAGGCCCGTGCTCTAATTGCCGATGATTACCGTGAGGCCGCACGAGAAAAATTGCCAATTTACATCGAATGCTCGCTCGAATGCCCTTCCGTCTAACCCTTAGTTTATTTACCCCAGACGTTCGATCGTAGATAAGCTTGTTCCTTCTGCAAAATCGTACGACGCTTTATTACCGCGATCGTCCTTTCGTTTTTGGAATTCCTTCGAGACGGGTGTTGATTTTCCGCGAGGGCTTGATATTTTTAGCGAAAGTAGTTTCATATACATACATGTAACGTCTTTAAGATTTTTGAATGCCAATAAACAGATTGAAAATTAAATTAGAAAAATAGTAGAAGATACATAAAAGCGTATATATATGGGAATCATTAAACAGTTTTTAATCTCATCTTTAGAACTTAGATTCGACCGTCTTAGACTCACCAGTTCCTTTTCGTTTCCGGTTTTTGCTCAGGGTGAGGGTCCGCGTTCACACCCGAATAGAGTTGGATCTCGTTCTCCTGAATACGCAATGCGATTTATACGAAACGTGGCGTATAAAACACAAAGGACCGCGTATGATTGGTAAATTATTGAGGCATACCGGATTTGTCGGCCAATCACGTAGCTGCCTTAAATAATTCAGAGGAAGCGCGAAGGATGCGAGAAATGTACGGGTATATCTCGGGAAAGGGGCACGGGGATGCGAAGATATTACGAAGTGTATCGACTTTAAAGCCGTACGGATGCGTTTTGAAATCAATAAAGAAGACTTCCTTGGCTTCGTTTCCCCGTTTCAAAAACACGTAACAGCCGTGATAACATCGAAACAGTAATTTTATTGTAATTGATGTCCCTATGATAGAACTATGATACAAAACGTTCCTATGATAGCGAACGTACACACTTCCATACGTGTTCCTGCTTTACTCTCTTTACATGCATCGTACATTTGCGTTCGAGACGAGACGGACTCGGTTGTAGCCTCAAATATATAAGCAGCTTGGATACAATTGTGATCGTTCGTTTGTCAATGATATTTATTAGGTCATGTCATAAGTAATATCGTCATTCATCTTAAACTCACCTACTATAGACCGTATCTTTAATACTATATAATAGAGTTCGATTTTCCTCTATTTTAAAACATATAAAACAAAGACTATAGTGTAATAATTTGGTACAGAATAGTAAGATAGTTGAATGATTTCATTTTTGTAACCTTGTCGATTGAGAAAACATTATTTATGGGATGATCTAATACAATACATTATCGATGACGTACGATAGTGTTTCGCGATCGCCTTCCTGACTGACCCTACGAATCGTAATCTATACGAATTATTTGATTAGACAATCGATTAGTAGTCGCACGACGCTATACAATTTTTCCTTTCCTCATCGTTACGATTTCCACCTCAGAGACGCTTAGCGTTAGGAACTACGCGTGTACTCGTTAAAATTCTTGAATAATATCGCGGCAGTGGTCTGTCACGCTCGATGCTTGATCAAAACCGTACAACGCAGTAGAAATTACGGATTTACGAATAAAACGATCGTGTTTGACAAAGACGTAAGCCCATTATCGTTCGGGAGATTTCGAAACTCTTTGCGTAGGCGTGTCGCCGACAAATCTCCCGTGGTGTATGGCACGTAGAAGGAAATAAAAGATTTTCCCCGGTCGCTGCTCGTCTCTGATATCGCCCGGCCAAGTCGAGAGAAAGAGAGAACTTTCGGCATAACTCAGCCTCGTTATCTGACTCGCAAATAAGGCAAACGGAAAAGTTCGTGACATCAATCTGGCCCTCTAGCGAGAGATTCGAAGTTGAAACAATGCTTAAGTCACCCCGTAACGTATGAGCCCCAAGGGGTGGTCGAGGAGGCTTGGCTGGATGGCGAAGGCCAGCGACTGCCGATTCGATCTGCCAAGCTCGACCTCGCTCGCCAATTTCACCCCGTGGCCGTTCCTCGAGTTCTACCTCCGGCGGTCCGTCGGTCCGGTAGTCCGGTAAAGCTAGATTTACCGGCGTTGCCCGCAACGGACAGCAAAGTCGACTACAAGAACGGCCAAACTTTGATCACCCCCGAGCATTCGGTTTACCTGCATTGTTTCCCTATGCGCGCCAACCTTCGCCCTCTCTCTCTCCCACGGCTTACCTCACTCCAGTTCGACGTTCGTACATTGATTTTTACGTTCTAATTTAGCCTGCGTAACTCGAACAATTAAACTTCGTTTTAAACAGCACCAATAGCCTCGCGCGCTTCGCTCGTACAGCCTTAGGGGCGCTGCCTAGTGCGACAGAATACGGTTACTTGCCGTTATACGTCATCGTTCATGAATATTCGGACACTTGGTTGTATTTTTGTTTCAATTAAAAATCACCTAAGTTGCTACCACGTAACATTCAATCATAAATTTATTATATCTTTAAGGCAACATATATCACTTGGAATTTTCTATACTAACTTAGAACTGATTGAACGTATTAAGAATCTCATTTTTCATCGAAAAATTTTGTTTCATTTTAATTTTTGTGTAAATTTGTGTATCCTCGCCTTTTTATTAATATTAGGAAACATTGAAAATGTAAGGTGCAGGTGTCCAAATGCTTATGGACGATATTCACGATAAAGTCGCGCGAGTAAATTGTTCAGTACAGTCTGTATCGTGATGCGATAAGTACCGCCTTAATGTCTAAGATTTTGAAGAAATAGGATTCTCGATAATAATCGTTAACGTGCATCTACGCGTGATTCGATCGTTTCTTTTTAACGCGTTGACTGCGATAAGAGACCTTTAAATGCCATTAATTATTTAAGGTGGCAAATGATTCTGCTGTATTTTACATAGCTGTCTTTACAGAGACAGTCAACGCGTTAATTTTAATTTTTTAACGAACCTCGAGACGCGAAAGCGGTATTTTCGAGAACTGGCTACTACGACAGTGATGACAGAAGATGTCCGTGTCCGTTAAAGATATTTGGCAACGCGATTCGCGATTCGATCGATACAATGGCCGTTTACTTCGTTTGTCATTTGGAATCGTAAGGTGTTTGTGTATTGATACCGTTTAAATTATTCATGGGGTTCAGGATGTTATGGTTGCTCAAGCTCGGCAACGCGGGATACCCATTGTGGTTATGGGTTGTTTCTCCGTTTGTTTGTCTCTGCGGGCCTCCCGGTGATATTGTCTGAAAGGCAGAAGGATCACGAAGTTAGAACTCGTTCATGAATTAAAACGCTTCACGCGTTTACACATTATGAAGTTTAAAGTTTGATAAAAATTACTGTATAAACGTCTGATCAATATTCTTAATATAAAATTAGTATCGTTCGTTAACAATATCAATAAAAAGATTATATAATCGTTTATAGGAAATTTCGAGCTTCAAATTGATACGTCACAAAAGCTATTTTGCAATACTTTTATGTCACGAAATCCCGTTGGACTTTCAGTGTCTCGAAACAGCTCGTAAACGAGTATTATCCGTTTGCAAACATTTTTCGCAATCAAAGCGGCTTTAAAGTTCTCTTTAATCGTCGATAAATGAAAAACTCTAGAAAGATTGAACGGACGGTGCAGTGTCCATAATTACATTAGCAATCAATCGGCCGAACCAGCAGCGCTTTAATCTGATTCGGGCAATTATTCACGACAGAGACTTAAAGCCGAGCAAAGGGGTGGGCGTTCTTGCGAGGTAAAAGGGGTTGGACGCCACTAACGAATTCGTTTTGGAACGTGGTTCTCGTTCCGCCCGGTTCTGCTTCAAAAACAAAAGGCCAGAAGAACCGAACTTGTATCTCAACTCGAGCAACTCGACTCGGGGCGTTTCCTCTCGATATCATCCTCTCTTTCGTTCCCTTTCTTTCGTTTTCTCCGCGCCACTCGCCTCAGTCACTTTACCCAAGTCTCTATCTGCGAGCCGTGTTCCACGGGATAAAGAGAGAAGGCGCACTCCATGGGAATGGGCGGTGGGATACCGCGGGGAACACGAGATGCCGCTAGGATAGGTAAGTGCCGTTGAAAACTTCAAAACTTCGTATCTCTGGCTACGTTGTTCCCTTCACCATCAGTTTCTCTTAGTTTCGCCGGCAAAAGGTGTTAAATTATACAGGCTTAAAATTCGGCAGACCGTGCGGCTGACGGCACCGCCTGACGGGATCCTCCCTTGCCATGATTTTACCCCCGCGACTTGATCATGCCAACTTTCCCGTGATCAACGAACCTTCTATTTTCATGATTCACTCGTGTCTGTCAAAACTTTCGTCTCTGCATCAACCGGTTGTACCAGATAGTTTGATTACGATATGAAACAGGAAGATTAACCCTCGGGTGAAGGATCATTAAGGGAGTTCAATTTTGAGAACAAAGAAGTAATATGGTTTATGTTTTTTAAGCCTGGGTCACGATTGTTGATAACTCTTTCAAAGATGACACGCTTTAGTAAAATGTAGACTGGTCTTTAATTTTGTTCCTTGTTCAAGGTAGAGGGTGAGGGAGAAGGAATAAAGAAAATTCACGGGTTGGCGGGGCCAGTAATTAACCCGTAAATAATTACGATAAAAATGACAAAGCGTCGCGAAAGAAATGCTTTATCACCGAGGTAAGGGAGACTTTCTCCCTTGGCAAGGATTTCTAAATCTTCGTTGCCGCAACGCGAACCCTTTTTAGCCTTCGCGTACCAACCACCGTTCTCCTCCTCCTCCTCTTCGTCTTCTTTCTCTCCTCGATACATAACGCCCTTCCGTTTTTATCTCTTTCGTTCTTGCTCGGGAGCCTTGTTCCGTTTCTTTCCACGCCCCTTCAACCAGGAGGCCGCGCGTAATTAAGAAATCTGCGTGGATGGCTCCGGACCGTTGCTACCGCTCGGTACCACCGGTTAAATTAAGTCTATGACTTATTCAAGTTTTATCTACAATTGCCAGAGGAGGAATTACCGTCCCGTGGATTTACTGCCTTCTTTGTAATCAAACGGCACGAGCCGGGACTTTCGAAATTTCTCCTCGTACTTACAATAATTTTCTTTTTAAAATAATGAAAGATGTAATGTGATAATTATAATAGAACTATCAAAAGTTATTAGGGATACAATTACGATTAAATTTGCAATTTCTATTTGATGCAAAATGGTAGTTTTTCGATTTAAAAGAAAAATCAAGTACACTAAGGGATGGTCATGTATCTTCACACCTTCGCCCACGAATAAGACATTAATCGCGTCTCGACGAGAAGGCGAAGGCAGTTTGTAACTGACGGTAAACGGGGGGAGCATCGAGGGGGCTGTCGGGGATTGTAGGTGGTTGCCGGGAGCTACGAGAATCGCGTGTCATTTGTCCGTTGATCTCCCGTGGCTGGGAACCAGCCAGGTGCAAGCTACTTCCTCCACATTGGGCGCTTTTCTTAAGCGCAAAAATTAGCGCACCCTCTACACCCCATTCACAACCACACCTCGATTCTTACCCAGACCGTGGCACGAGATGAGAATTAGCCGAGTCGTTTATCGGGGTAGGATCATTTGGAACAGAATGACCGAGAACCTTGCTATTTTACCGGGGATTATTATATCGCCCAAGGATTCTGTTAATGTGCTTCATCATTCGGGATCTCCTTATAACACTGCTGGTATTTGTGAGATAGAGCCTCGTGCTTAACGATCGTTAATTAACCAGCCCTTGAAATGTATCAAAAGGTTTTGAATTATCCCTTGTACGGTAGTTATAATTACAAAAATAAATGTAGAAATCGTGCAATCGTTGTCACTCGATTTGTTCATTTTATTAAATTCGAGTGCTGATTACTTTTCCATCGCGGACAAAGCGTGGACCGGCTCGCAACAAGTAATAATCGTTACAAAAGAGCGCGGAGACCACGTACAGTCCCGTTGTTTCGCAACTAAACTCATAATCTCGCATAAGCTCGTAAGCTGAGCTTTCCCATGCGAGCTTCTTCCTCTTGCAGCGTACAAGGGACTAGACGAAAGCTTCCTATGAAATTCAGCCAAATACGGTGCATCTAATAATACCCTAATCAACAAAAACGACCCACGTGCTCGATACTCGTAATATACGCAAAGTTCTCTTCTATTCGCTCGAGATTATCATAATTCAGGGACGTAGCATGCCCCCGTATAACCAAGTTCGATAAGAATGACGTATATTCGGAAGTTTAATTTAATTCAAATCGTCTGCGCAGGTTTCGCGAACTTTCGGGGGTCTAATCGTCTGGAAGAAGTGTAGAAGACGTTGTAATACCTTATTCCCCGTACGAATCTCGTACTGCACATTGATCCTCTTAAATTCCCATGTAGTCTCCGTCTTGGCATTAGCATATTATCTTCCGCAACCTCCTTCCATCCACCCCTGTTCCCCCCGCTCCTTTTTCAACCCTCTGATTCGCGGAGGACTTTGCAGACACTTGAGAGTTTGTTTTAAAACTCAGATAATCGTTTCGAGCTCCCTCCCCTTTTCTTCCTCTCGTTCACTCCTCCTTCCTCCGCCTCACTTTGAGCTTCGTTTCTTTCTCCCTTTCTCGTATCCGTTTCCTCCCACGAGTCTCAAGGGGAAAATTAGATCAAAATAAGACCTCTCGCCAATTTTTAAACGCGTTACAGTTGTCTCCAAGGAAGGAGAGATTACGCAGCTCGGGAGGAAGTTTGCCGCTGATAAAGAAACGATCCGAGAATCGATTATAAGTTCCGTCAATCGAACGAGACGTCTTTCTAAACGCTTCTAAAGACCGGCGTGACAAGTTTGATAGATGAGCCGGGGGTATCTCCTTTCGGACGAGACGTATTTTATTTCTAATGGCAGGAATCATAGAAACACGTTTGCCGCGAGGGTGGTAATTGAATTTATCGAGGGCGATGACCGTTCTCTTGGTTCTTCTCCTTTTTTACCGTTTCTTCCCCCTTTTTTTCACCCCCATTACCGGTTTACCTGAGATCACTAGGCACGCTCGAGTTATTCGTAAACGGCCCACGGTCGAGCATTATTTACAAGTGCCGACGAGATATCCGTCCGAGCCTGGGTAGCGAGGCTGAGAAAGATTGGGACAGCTGTCTTGTTCTCAGGCAATCAGAAAAACTACCACCCCCTTCTCCTTGGGGCAACTTCGCCATTCCCATAGCCACGGCTTAAGGAGAACGCAAGGGTGGCAGCTGCCACGGACCGGGACGAGAGCACCCTCTTCGCGGTTTTTAAGAATCTTAACGCCTGCTTCGCTCCGTCCCCCTCTGTTCCTTCTTGATTTTGTCAAGCCGAGATAGCACGACCACTTTGCATTTTCGTTGTTACGTCTAACTCCCAGGGGTCGAATATCATTTTCTTCCTAATTCCTGGCGATTGTCGTTCGAGTCTAATCCTTTCCCACGATCTCCGCAGAACCGGTACTTTTTGAGAAAATAATAGAAAATCGGAATAATCTTTCAAAGGTGCTATCACATAAATTTTGAATACGAAATCTTTTCGAAATATTGAAAATATTAAAAAATTGATATAAATTTATTCGTCGTAGAAGCGTAATGTACTAATTAGAAATTTATATCAAAATGGCAGCAGCTTGAAGCATCGTGTCCTGTTGCCGGTTCGTTTGAATTACAACCAGTTCTAATGCACGGTTCTAGACACAGATAGAGGCAACATAACGCGGTGTTCGTTAACGACAATTAACAGGCGGCCGCAGATGACGGAACGATTCGCGATCTGACATTATCTGTCGCGTCAGGCTCGCACCGGAGACTGGCTGTCTCGACGATCGTCTTTTCCATTCAGGTGGTAAATGTCAGAGCGACATTCAGCGAGGAAATAGCACGGGGCCGTCGGATGGTTGGGCAGAGGGGGGAGGTCGTCAGACACCTTTGAGAGCCGTTCTCCGCGATCGAAGGTATTCACGCTCCAGGAACGACATGTCAAGAGGGATCCATCAGGCTTAACGTAATAGATGCGCAAACGACATTAGCATGCCACGCCGATTATTGGCATTAGTCTGGCATCCCGTTATTTCGCGCGCACCGGTCATTTATAACCCTCAGCCGTAAACCCTGCGGCGAAATCGATACCACCTGAACGCCTCCGGATCCTCCGAATAACAAAGAACGAACGACCCAACGGGAATGCTGGAAATTACGGGGCGAACATCCAGCCTTTCCTTTTTTTTCCCCTTTTTATCAGTCGTTCTTAATGGTTTCGTTTTTCTTCCTTCGTGCGTTTCCACCTTGTCAGGGCTGAACGTTCGTCGCGTGTCGAGGAGGTGGAAAAAATTTGTTGCACGATCGGCGGACCGCGTGTAATATTTCTTTCGATTCCCGTGATTTCTCGCCTGTCGAGGCGTCGTCGCGTTGTTCCCTTTCGGTACGCGTACAACTTTCAAGGCTTTTGTCCAACGCTTTTTCCCTTTTTCCCTTGTTGCCGCGTGCGTGGATTCCGCCAGGTCACACTCGTCACGTTTCCAGTACGCGCAAACTGATATTAATTGAACTAAACACTCACGCACGGCGGCGGCGAAGTCGAGAGTACGGAAGCGGGCCGGCACGCAGGAGGCCTTCTGTGCCGCGCGGGAACATGAACACTTACGTGGCGGCAGAAATAGAGTCGCAAGGGTTAGCAACCCCTGAATTACACGCAGCTCGCCGGCAGGACGGTTAAGGGGAAGAAATTTGCATATTATAAGTAGTACACGTTGCCGGGGCTGATATCATCAAGGCTCGGGGACCTCGTTATTCTGTGCATGCGTACAATTCGAGCGTGTGCCCCGGCAATCTAACCTCTTCGACCGGTCTTAAAAGTTTGTCTTGAAACTTCCTTAACGACTGTTGCGACCAATTATACGAATCGTTTGACCAACCGGCGCGGATTGAAACCGAAAACGAAACGATTGCGAGCAAATTAATTTAGTAAATCTATAACTGTTCCACTGATAAATAGGATAGAATTAATTTAGCAGCAAATAGTTTAATAACTCTAATACCTTGAATTTTCTGAATGAAAATAATTTATTAGAAATGAAGAACCGTAGGAGTTTAGCATTGATATTTTTAAATTGAAAACTTAATTTATCGATCACTTATATGGGATAGTATAAGGGTGGTATGAAAGGGATATCAGACGATAGCCGATCGGTAAATATTGCACTTGGTAAATTATGGTACGTGATGTAAGCAATGCAAGGGGACGTAAACATCCTTGCAAGACGGGGCTCGGATTAAGTAGATCGGATCCGCGTTGGGTCAGACAGGGACCAGGTCCTCGGTACAGCAAGGGCTTAAGATATTGTTCCGAAGCACGGCTGTTGCCTTAAGATAATCAAGAAACTCAAACGGCTTAACGCGACGAGTTCATAATTCCGGCTTGTAAAGAGCTGTCTCTTGTCGTTATTGGTAAACCTTTCAACGATGAACTCGCCTTCAACGCGGGTTCTTTCCAATATTCATCTGAATTTACCACGACTTCTACGTCATATGGTAAATTTAGAAAATTTAAAACACGAACTTCGACTTCTTTCAAATATTATATTATAAATATGAAATATGGTACAAAAACCTTCATGTCAGAATTTTCAAGCGTTAATCGTCGGGTAACGTGCTTGAAATACTTGCTCATCTTTCCCGCGACAGCTTCTTCGTCGTGTAATTCCACTTAAGACGCTGGCAAATCCTTCCGCTCAAAGAGTACATTCTTTCGCACGTTCCAGCCCCGTTGAAGAGGACGGATCGTTACGGTATGCGATGAGGCTTGCTTAACGGGCGAGCTTAATTAATAAGGACACACGATATCCTAACTCGTAAGACGACGGTGGGCCCGGTAAAGCATAGCTGAAGCCTCGAGGGAGTCCTTTGGCGTCGAGAGGGTCAGGACGAGCGACCTGCCACTTTAACCTACCTTAAGGGGTTACGTCTTGAGGAGTTTTCAACCTTCCTGAACATCCGATCGTCGTGACGTTTGGAAGATTCAAAGCGACCCGGTCAATGTCACGCGATACTCTTGTACGGACAGTATATTCATCTTTTAAGTTAGTATTCATATTATTTTATACGAATTAACTCTTTGAGGACGGAGACATTTTAATCTTAGTGCAGTAAACGCACGGGATATTATTTATTTGAAATAAAATAAGTAATAACTTAGACAAATCTGATTACCTGTGGCTGAAGATGGGTCACTTGTCTCTTGATGTGTGCCAGTGTGGCGGTCGCTGGCGGATGTAGCGCCATGTTCGCAAAAACCAGTCTCTCCTCGTAGTCGTATTCGCACAAGATTTTGTTCTCGCACAGATAAAACTTGTCGCCTATGCAGAATCTGCAAACAAAATGCAAAAAAAAAAAGAAATTACTAAGGTTAATACATCGCGGTGGTAATCAATGTGTCGGGGGAGCTGAAAAGTGGCGAAAGATTTGAAGAAACCGGGGCTAAGGGTTGTCGGAGATAGGCAGAGTAGTAAAGCGTGCTAATTCCTTTTAAGACCGTTTTCCGTTCCGCTCCGTCGAGGAAATTGCGAGAAAATAAAAACAAGCAGCGAAACGCTACCGGTCCCGTACCTTCCGAGACTGTCTTCGAGCTCCTTTAAATGTAAATTTCCACTCGATTCGCAGACGCTACATCGTACCTGGATTACCACCGGCTTCTTTTCTACTCTACCCATCTTCCCCGTCTCTTCGATACCAGAATCGAATCTTTAACCACCCGCCAAACTGCTTCCAAGCATTCCTACGTTTCATTTTTTAACACGTTCCAGTTCAACTTGCAATTATTCAGAATAGATTTCCATGTGATCGTTTGTATAATATAAATTAATATTGCCTAGGTAATATTACTAAAAATAATAGGCATTTAATGTTAATATTGTCTAAAGTTAAAACTATAATAATTCGCAATTTTCCTCGAGTCGTCGAGAGGATGCACCTTAAAATTCACCATATAAAATCAGCAAGATTTTCCAACGATCAAATGCGGTACACGGCGCAATATACACACACGTAGATCCCGAAATGGTGGCGAAGTACGAACGTGCTTGGTTTGCGATATAAGAGAAATAAGGTTGCCGCGAGGGTTATACGCATCGACCAACTGTCGCCGTTTTCAGGCCGGGATGGTGGTGGTGGTGGTGGTTATAAAAATCAAAGATTTCGCATTTTTCGTTTTTTATTGCCGGCTTAAAAGTCAATTTTTTCCCTCGGTACCGGGCGAGAGAACGGGGGCGGTTCTGTTCCGTTTGTCCGCATAAAGGACGATACGCCGGAAATGCTAAAGAGCCTTGGAAAAGGAGGATCACGAGGGTGGCTGGCTTCCACGGCGAGCACAATAGATCCGTGCGGGATCCACGGGGGACTCGAAAATCGTTTTGTCAGGATACGCGACGACTTGAAATTCTCGTCAGGTGCCGTGAACATCGCTCTCCGAGTGTTATACATATACTTCGTATCGACCGCGATACCACGGGCTCGTTCCCGCCATTTTTTTCTCGAGATCATAAAACGGGTTGCGTTTCACCCCCTCGTTATTCGAAAGGTCGGATCGTCTTGATCCGTTTAAGAAATAAGTATTGTTTAGGTATTTCTGTTTCATTCCAAATACTTTTTTAAAGTTTTCTTTAAAGATAAATACGTGTAATACTGACGAAACTTTTTGAATATTGAAAAATTTCGAAGTTTAATCGTGACGGTGAAGAAAATTGAATTTTGTTATTAAAGAAATACAATGTTTGACGGTATCGGCACGGGAGGAGCAACGTCTTGACTCCATTAACTTCACACTTAGCAGCACCTTAGAAACCCCCGGTGCCGTCGTAAGATCTGATTAGGGGTTCGAGTCTCTGCTAAACGCGTTAGTCTCGACTGTAGAACGTCGAGGCGGGGTTTGGGTGTACGGGGTGTACAGCTCCATCAGGTGCTAGAGCGGTGGCTCAGCGAGGGTGGGATCTCGAAGGCGCAGGGGGGTGGTTGACGGTGGTTGTCTCTCCATAGTTTGATGCAAATTGACTAGGAGCAGCGGCAACTACCAAGAATATAGTAGACGCTTTCTGTAGCTCTTCGTTCCCGGTAGGGAGCGGGTAGCGATCAAGTACAAAATTTATTCCCTACAGCCTCCTTTCGTTGCACCAGCTTCCCATCTTCTGGTCTTGACTGCCGCCAAAGTGTTGCCGTTTGGGGTTTCTCACCCTCCGGCCACGACAACTTGCTCTGTTTGCCGACGAATCTCGGAGGCTTCCTCTCGACTTAGCAACGCTCCGACTCGCGGCGCCTGGAACGTTTAACGGTTTACGAAACAACCCTTTCGCGATTGTCGTTCGCTGATTTTCCTGCACGCTAATACCGAAACTCTTTTGCGGCACGGAATTGGGTAACTCCATACCGGCTCGATTCTTCGCCCGCTATACCCATGAAACGACATCGCCGCCAACGTTTCGGCTGCCATTTAACGTCACTAATGCCCGAATCGTTTAACGATATCTGTATCGCGTATCTAGCCGGCAAAATCACAACACCATTATGCCACGATCTCGTTCCTCTCGTCTCTCTCTCTACGCTCTAATGTTCCCTTTTTATGGCTCACGATTCGAGGCTGCCCCCGGGATCGATTTTACTTCGCGCCATGCCACTTATCGTACCCCGTTACGGTGGAGCATTGCTTTTTATGGCGGTCCATGCTAGATGTTCCGATCGCTCTCCGGTTCTCTCGCTGTCTTCTCTCCTTCCCTTTATCTCTTCTCTCTCACCCTGTTCCCCGTTTCTCTGTCTCCTCTCCTTTCGCCGCCCCGGAATCGCGGAATTAAAGGAATGGAAAATCGAACGGTGATCACGGCTACGCGACGTCAGTTACGAATCCGAACAGATGCTATCTCAATTCATTTTTGATGACGCTAAATCATCCCTCCTGCGATCGATCCAATCTCTCCCTTATTGGAAAGCGTTCCAACCCTCGTTGAACGCGAAACAAATACTGTTTGCATTGCTTCGAGATCGATTAGAATTTTGTAAATGTATTTCTTCGTTCGGCGATGACGATTGAAATTGTTCGTTCTGTACGTCGCAAATGGCTTTTGCGCATTCGTGCCAGGGTAGGTGGTGAAAAAAATCACGTCTGCATTTACATAAGCGCCGGCATAAACCACTCGACAGAAATCCCGACATAAAGCTCAAACAGGATCCCAACACGGGACAGCACATCCGCTGAATACGCAATGCCCGTATGTACTCGATGTACTGCCCCTCGCCGGATAAAAAAAGAAATGCTTTTATTATTCACCGGCGAGCCGCGATACAACAATAAGATACACCCTTCGCGTTTACGCATACCCGAAGTTTGCTCCAAAATTGTTGTCTCCACTGTTTTGATTAAAATTAGCCATTTAAATTTCCATGTATAAAATCACATTTAAATCATCGTAGTTTCAATGGAAAATTAATTCAAACCTTTCGTTTGGTACCTTCATGCTATTTTCAACATTCGGTAGATATTAAATGACATTTGTTTCTATGGAAGAAAAGAATGATCTATCCCGCGTCGTGACAGCGTCTCATATCTGGTCGCTTTATTTCGATAATGGCTGCTTACCTAGCACGTTCTCCTGTTAATTAATTCAGACTGCCGGGGTATCAGGGAACTGTGACGCGCTAATTCGATCAGAAGTGAATTCGCTCGGTTCGGTAGCGAGGGCTCGTCGTTGCCACCGCCATCGTTCGCAGGGGGGTGAAGCGCGCGCTTTGCCTTTGCTTCCAAGACAGATTTACCCCCGCAGACAGTTGACGTCGCTATCTAAATGTCGGTGCAGAAGCGCGTCGGAATGCCACTCGATAATACACAACTCGACGTCTCGAACCACTACTCATTGTCCGACCTGTGCCGTACGTATATACGTACCGGTGACATGGAAATGTTCACGGGCTCTACGTCATGTCACGCGTCCCATCGACGTCGAATCAACGGGGGTGAGAGGGTTCAGGGCGAAGAATCCCGTTAAGCGGATTTTCCTCTCGCGGTTACATCGACGGATTCGTCACGGTCAACCTTTTTAAAATCGAAAATACGATACGACGGGTTCATTCGTTATTCCGTTCGGGTGTTCGTGCACGAGGGGAGCATTCGTCTTTCTATTAATTTCTATGCGGCGTGAAATTACGCGGCGTCGACCCCAAAGCTATATTAATAACCCAGATTACGAAGGAAATTAAGACAGCGATGGGTCGTTGATACCTTTAGGAAGGCGGCTTTGTTGGCTCGCCAAGCCGAAGGGGTTGAAGCGGCCCTGGATGAAACTCCGATATTTCTACGCGACACGCTCCTCCTCGTCTCGTAATACCGCGTCTTATCGGACAATCGCGACGCATCACTCTTCGTTCCACCGAAGAAAATTATCTTTATTCCTCTTTTCTCTTGTTCCGTATCCCACCTCCATTCAAACAGCTTTTACCGCTTTATTTATACACGCTTCTTTTCTTCGTCCGATATTGTTCGGTGTTATGCTAATGCTGGCTCGCATTAATATGTAACAAGCAAAGAGAGAGAGAGAGAGAGAGGAGAAAGAAAAAACTATAGGAACGAACACGTTATCGTAAATATGCGGACGCGGAGTGGCTGGCGCTGTTCGAGTTCAATCGGCTGTTCGTATCGCGAATCGATCGACCGCTCGCCCTCGTTGCCGAAGAAAAAGTTCCAAGGCAAAGCGCAATCACATCAAAGATTATTTCCGCCAATAAAACGGAAGTTGAGTTTTGGTCGAGGAGCGGCGAGGGGAGGTTGTACGAATCGTTCTCGGTCGCGGAACAAGACGAGGGCAAGAACCATACTAAGAAAATGAGAGAGGGTGAGCCGACAACGAGGGCTAAGGGTGGTAGCAGGCAAAAGATAGAACGGGGAGGAACGATGGTAGCGAGAGGTTAACCGACAAGCACGGCAATAAATCTGCCGTTCGCCTCGAGCAGGTACTTATCAGTTCTCCAGAATCAGCCGCGACATCACTGACTGTGAGAAAAGCCTGGCGGGCTCTCATCTCTCGAAATTGACGCTCGACTTCCAAATAAACTCGTCAATCTCGTACTATGGACCTCGATCATGGTTTCATTGAGCTATGGTCTAACCAGAGTGTCAATTCCTGATTTCTATCTTTTTTGGTTGTGTTACTCTGTACCAAATGAAAGTTATATTAATTATAGCTTTAATCTTTTCTGAAGTCGTGTTATACTTGGAAACACGATACACGTTGGAAATACGATACAACAATGGACTCTTGTGACTCGATTAACACATCAGTCAGGAATTTCCACTACTTCGAGAAGCGAAGAAATCGCGGACGATAAACGTTTCGAAGGTTGGAAGAGGATTCGCGGCTTCGATTCGATACGGCATGATTATCTCTCAGTTTCACGGAAGCGTATTGGTTGGATACGCCGGGCATAACCGTATGGATGGTCGTCACGATCGATGCCCATTTCGAAAGGCTAAGCTCCCACTCTGCATAATTGCCAGTTAACGGCAACGAACTATAATACGTCCGCCAGACCGCGCACACAAACCACCGGATGTGCCCCGGTTATCTGTACACCAGCCTGGTTACGATCGATCGATTTTTTTTCCTTTCGCCTCCCTCTATCTCCCCTTTTTTTATATTTTTCACGTGGTGACCGAGCAAAACGCTACGCGGTCCTCGAACAGGATTCGACGAAACGGTTTTTGGCCGAGGTTAAGCGAGAACTTAATCGATGAATAACATCGAGGGGATCGGCCGGTTATGGCGGCGATAATCGATCGATCCGTTCGTGAGCACATACTCGTGTTCATCGATGAGCATCGTCGAGAAGTACTCCATAATTCCGGATAAACTCCGACTAATTTGAATGGGCCGATCCGGGCCGGGTGTATTCGAGTGTCCGCACCGGAAGTGGAGGACCGTGGCTAAGTCGGTTTGGTCTACGAGCTGTCCAGTCGCGAAGGGGAACACGGCTAAACACGAATTACTCCGGTACTTAGGTTTCCATCGTTAAGTAGCTGTATCCGGTCGAAAGTCGAACTTCCAACATCGAGATCTTCCGTGCTATCGAATATCGAAGTCATCGAACGGCTTGTAGCCGTACAACCGCGGGGCATTGTTGAACTTTCATCTTGCCCCTGTTCCTCGTCATTTCGCGAACAATATAGTTCCACGGTATCGAAGCATATTCACTCGATCGAACTATTTTGTTCTCGTCTCGAAGGTTCGATCAAAGTATCAGAATTCGAAATTCGTCAATTATTTCGTAGCGAATTTCGATTCAAAATCGTTGATTGAAAATGCACGGGACCCGGGTGGCTCGCGAACGGTTCGCGTTTTCATATCAAACGCAATGAAACGCACACGGACAGAACGGATGGAAGTAAGTGTGCGGGATGTTTAAAAAGCGGTGATTCAATTTTACGCTCGAAAGAGAGCACGCCACTGCCCTCGATGCATCGGCGGACCGCTGTGGATGACAGGGATACCAACGATGGTGTTGACGTTCCTGTAATTCGGCCTGGAAAATATCCAAATCGTCCGCGTATTTCTACCGGAAACAGCAGATTGTTTCGATGTTAATTCTGTCGTTAAAATCAATTTCAAAGCACTGGCCGTTGCCGAGTCATTTACACGAGGCGGCGTCGCGCAACGATGGGAATCAAACGCGGCGATAAATCCCCGTAGCCGAGGGTTTCCTTTCTTCTCCTTACACGCTTTATCGTCCTGTATTTTTCTTCGCCGGACGAACGGCCACGGGATCCACCGCGTATTATACAAATCGAGCGTATTCCGGAACGGATTTAATAAATTGCACCCCACGGCGGAATAATACGACCCCTCGCCGTGGAAGGGTTATGAATGTAAACCCTAAAATTAAGCTCACAATTAAAGAGATCCAGGAGACGATTTAAGCGGGTAAAACTCATCGGGACGACTTTGCTCGTGACGTTTATTCCTGTAAGCTTGAACGATTCTCGCGGAACCGCATCGTCAACAAAGGGGATGATCAAATTTATTTACAATTTACAATTTTTCTTTGCAAATAAAAGCAAAAGAAATAAAGAACATCGAACAGTACCGTCTGCCAGGAGTGCTTGTAACTGGAAGACAAGATACTTCGAAGGCTTAATCAACAAATTGGTCCCCGAAGAGTTCCCCGGCGCAGGACCGTGAACACGCATAATTCAAAGTTGCACGGGCCACGGTTTAATTACCAAATCTTGTTCGAAGTTCGCTGCTCGCAAACTTCTTGGCCCGGGTTATAATGTGTACGAAACTACCCTTTATTATCACGGCCGCGAAACGTTACGGGCCAATCGTGCGTATCTAAATTTCAAGTTAACAAGGAAACGGTTAGCTGGTTTGGTTAGTTTGTTAGTTTGAAGAAAAATGGAAGGTCTGAGCGGTGTCCCTTTATCCGCTAACTTACAGCTTCGACTGACAACCTTATCTCGCTTAGGGCAGCTTGTTTGACTTCTAACGGTGGCTCCTTCTGACCGGTAGCACTTGATAACTGAATATCCTGAATATCCTAGAGGGGCGAAGTAGACATAGCAAGCACGGTGGAGTAAGAGAGCGAGAGAGTTCTGGTAGCAAGCTTAGCTAGCCTAATCCTTTCGGTGGGTCGGCTTTGCATTAAGCAAAGTCCATCAACTTGGCGTAAAGCTGGAGGAGTTTCAAAGACTGTCTACGATGGCCGAGTATTAATACAGTATTATCCAATAATTGGTGAAAATTTAATCTCGACTTTAACCTTCCAAACGAACATCTTTCGATGGATCGATTCGTTGAATTATCAAAGGTCGAAGCTTATCAAGATTCTTTTGTTCCTACCCTTAAATCAAAGAAGGATTCGAGAAGACTGACATTGAATAAATTTCGAATTTGATTCTATATTTTTGATTTATATTCTGTATTTTGTGGAACGTGATCCATCGAATGTTGGAAACGAAAGAACGAAGGGGGTTAATTCTTAGGATCGAAGCAACGGCCATATTTCTCAATAAACAATAAATCAGCTAGGACGCCGAGTAAGGTATAACGCCCTCTCTTATAGATCACCTTTCTTCTTTCCTCTTTCACGTGACACATGTCTTTTGCTCGCTTTTGCCCTTTGGTCTTTCATTCCGTTTCGTCTTCTTTCTTCGACACGGCGCTCGCCTCTCTTTCTGTCGCGTTGCCGAGTCTCCGAGCCCCATTAATCTATGGTTATCTACGGCGTGCGCCGGATAAGTGCGTCGGAATGAGCCATTTCACCCTTGGGAGTTCGAATCCATCCTGTACCCTCGAAGAGAAAGCCCATCCACCGACTGGCCCTTGGGCATCCTCTTTTACCCTCGTGATGAGCTGTGCAAAACTTTCTCTTTAACGAGATTGTAATGACAATGGCCACCGTGAGAAACGAAAATTCTCTAAACATTCTTATTATTATCCGATAATGCTTCAATATTTCATTTCATTTCATTTATTAGCAAAAATTCCAAAACTGGCGAAGATAACATTTTTGTCGTCTTCTAGCAAGATATTATTATAAATTGGTCGAAAAATTCTTAATACCAAGATTGTAGGCAGAATATTAGTCAGGAATTGAATGATTTAATTTCGTTTTGCAAATTCTTGTAAGACTTGTGGACAACAAAGAATAGGGGTTGATCGAATCGTATAAAGTCAGCAGGTTATCATCACCCAATTCTGAAAGTCTAACCGCATCAGCCTCTTTCGAGCCGTGAATAATGCTCGTGGGTTATCTTTCAACCTTCGAGTCTCATAAGTAAAGCGGAAAGC
Source organism: Anthidium xuezhongi (assembly GCA_022405125.1). Lineage (NCBI taxonomy): Eukaryota > Metazoa > Arthropoda > Insecta > Hymenoptera > Megachilidae > Anthidium > Anthidium xuezhongi. The sequence continues at coordinate 9,641,880 of CM039637.1, forward strand.
AGGCGCCCCTCGACCTAACGAACTAAAGAACAACTTTACTTTGCACGCGTTCGGGCAACCCCTGTTCTCCTCACTCGTTCCATCGTAGACGATGTCAGCTTTGCCCTTATCGCCGGCAAAGTTAAGTGGAAGAAAATGCGTCCTCTAAAAAAACGGGGAGATGCTGAGTAAAGTTGAAATTGATGCACTGGACGGGACCCTGAACCCCGTGGGTTTACGCCGCCGTCCCATTCTTGGGGAGAACTTTTTCGAAAGTTGCTATGATGGACAACGATCTATTATCGTGTTTCTGTCAATTTGAAGATGACGAGGTACCTTGTCTCGACAGCCATTCGAAAAAAGGTATTAAGTCTCGAAATTTTGATACTTGGAAAAACAAATGATATCATACGTTCCAGTACTCTGGAAATTGGCTGCAAAAATTTGCTACGTTACCTGAAAGTTACAAGAGCGGATAGAGGGTTAATTAGGCGGGCGCGACAGGAAACGGCACTGACATTCCGTGAATATCGCCTCCTTTATGACCGTCGCAAACAAGCCTAACGGACGAGCTGTCTGGAACGGCAACATTACTGAAACCGTATGGCAACCGAATAGTCTAGGTTTCCGAACTGACGTTGGACGTGACAAGTGATATTATACCGAGTCGTCTAACTCCGTTGCAGCCCACTAGATACGGGGTGTCTGTCACAGACGTGTAACTCAGAAACCAATGTGTCACGCGGGGACCGGCTACGGATTGCGCCTTAGTTTCTACCTGCTCGCGGCAGAACGATGTCTCATATCGTTCCAATAATGCACGATTCCTCGAATCCGCGCAAAAAGCATTTTTCCCTGTACGCGTAGCTGATTCATCGTTTCATCGCGACGAAACGCGGATCGTGACGAAGCATCGGGCGCGCAGATTATAACTCGCGGAGGTCGAAAGCGCGAGGGCATCGTTCGATAAATTGGTATTTTATTATCGCTAATAACCATCCGAAATTATTGTCTAGCGATATTTACGCCGAGGCTAACCTCCATCGCCGCACGTTCGACCACGTTGCCCCGCGTACACGTGTAGGTGTACCGGCACACGTACGCACGGCAAAACGATGTCCGCGTGGAGGAACACGAGCTTTTCCGCGATCGTATTTTCCCCATTATTTACGCGTCGCGTGCATACGGTTTTCGCTTCTACGCGCGGGCTTACGAATGTTTATCGGCAAAAATTAACGGGCAATTTGTACCGGGCGCATTGTCGCCGGTAATTATTATTTTATCGACGGTCACGCGCGAGCCACTGCCGATTCTCTCGCGTTCTCATTATTTATTGGCCTCCCGTACGTGATTCAGCCGGCGGTTTCGTCCTCGCTTTTTCCAAAAATCCGCACGCTATTAAATCGTTCCTCGGTCATCTTCGATGCTTATAAATAAATGTCTATTCTCAAATCGAAGTTTTAGAATGTTACCAAGACGATCCTAGAACAAGATGGCTAATTTTATATCGAAACCCAAAACGGCATACGATTTTTAAAATTATTTCCTCGGGAGAATTCCATCAAATTCGCTTGCATACACAGAATCGTTTCGAAAAGGGGGTCCTGTTATTTTGTCGCCGGGACACGTGTTCACACCATGGTCGGCCAAACCTCCGCTGTTTTTCATAACTGGCTCGGTTCATGCCGAGTCATGCGCGGCGGCAAAAAAAAAAAAAATTACGTTTCGCGACATGCAGCTTGTTGTTTATACGCGTACGCGTGTCGCGGCACGAAAATAAATGATGTTTGTAAAACACACCGGGCCCCGGACGCGTACGTCCAGCTGCTACGCGAGCGTTCCGTGGGCGATTTCGCAGGGCCGAAACCGTTCCCGAAAAGGAATTTCGAGGAAACGGTCAACGAAAGAGGGAGAGGTTCTCGCGTTTCGCGTGTCACGTCGTTCCGGGATACACTCGATTATATTTCGATTATGATTATAGTAAATCTAAACGGAGCCGGGGTTAAAGGTGGGCTGGAGAGGGAGATGGGGGGTGGGGGTAGAGGGATGGTGGTAGGTAAATAGCCCGGGGGAAATCGCATTAATTTCTATAACGACATTCGCCGCGGTGCGGCAATTTCGGTATCGTTTTATCGGCGGCCACGTAACGCAAATACTCGTGTCTGTGCGATCACCGAGCCTGTGTGTATACAACACGCTCGGTACGTGTACAGGCCGTACACTCGCGTATCTGCCGTCCGCTTCAGCTAATTTCGTGTTTGCTCGATTAATTTCCCGCGTTTAACGGAATTTGATGTTTCGTTAATTATTCTGTCGTGCGCGCTTCATACCGCACGCACTCTCTCCGCCACGCGTGTGCAAACGGCTAGGGCTCGTTTCGCTACTTTTGCTCGCGGTCGTATCCGCAGCGAGAACACTGCGAACCACGGCTAATATCGACGCTTCAATTGACGCGAACGTAATTTATACCTATTGTTCCCATCAAAATTGTTGTTTCTACCAGACCAATTTCGAGATTTTCCCTTCCCCCGCGCTGCCGTCGAACAATAAGTTGGACCGACGTGTCGGGTATCGTTATCATAAACTGTTGCTCGTATAATCGGTAACCGATGTTACGGGATCAATCGGAGGTGGATTTTCTAGTTAAATATAACTCAGCCAGTTTATGAATCCCCTGGTACTATTAGTTTATTAATTTTCTTAATAATCTACGAATACCTGCCACACAATAAAGTGATCACTGTATCAGTACGTGTCAAAAGAAATAATGCAAGGGAAACTATTTTTATTTGCAGCGAAGAATTTTTTTTTTTATAATTGATGACAAACGATTCAGAAACACGAAAGAGGTAAAAATGCAAAAACGGTTGCCGTTCATATTTCTTACTTTACGTGAAACATAACGATATCCTTTCTTCTCCTCGCAGTCATTCATTTAGTTACTAATTAGAATTTTGTTACTAGACTTTGCTTTCAATGGGAGCTCGCGGGAGAATAGGTCACGCGACGATGCACGCGATCAAATATTAAAAGAGGGAGGAGAAAAAAAACGAGACGTCGTTAAAGGCGGTAAGCCGACTAATCGCAACTTGTCAGAGTGATATAGACCATGTGTACGCCTTATACGAGACGAGTTTAATGCTCCGTTTAAGCCATGCAAGGCTTAGCTACGTCCATTTTCTAACAAGGCCCCTTAAACCGGAGATTAAGCCATCACTTTGCATGGGAGAGCTTCAAAAATCCCGTGGCTTAGGTCTAGACACCGGCACCGTCGCGAATTAATTATGACGTTATAAGAGTCATCTCCTCTGTCCAACAATTATGATCGCTTTCTTTTTGTCCGTCACACCGTTGTCTACCTGTGAAGCTAAAAATTGAATTTTCTTTCCTTTCGGTTCTCGTCCCGCTTTTTCCGGTTTCAAATTAAAAGAATTCGTTGAATTTCTTATGAATCGTATAATATGATTTTTGTAGGAAGGGTGGTTAACGAACTTTTGTTTTTCCGAACCTTTTTCCACTCGAAATTGATGTTAATGCAAGAAAAACAGCATAGTACAAGTTGGCGATTTTGCATAAATCAGGTTGTTATAGGTACGCATGAGCTGTCTCGTTTGCTCGACCGTCGACGCCCGAAGGGTGCGAGGGTTTTGTAAATGGATAACGGTGTGGGCGCGGGTACACGTTACCCTTTCTGTGCATGTGTGCATGCATTTACGTGCTACGTTGCCAATGATTTATGTATACCGCTAATTACCAGCATGCACTGTACTGTTTTATCCGGCGATCATAGTTTTATTAGGCCAACCTGTGCATTGCGGTATTGTTAGCGCCAAAAGCACCGTCGGCGAACAATCCGTGCCGGCTGCGTGAAATGTGCCACGTTTCACGGGCCGGACGATCGATTAACATTTCGTGCAAAAACTTTCTTGACTATCCGACATTTTGATCGTCCGTTTAATTCGGCTATCGAACCGATTTTTTACCGATACAACCAATATTCGTTCAATTCCTTCGACGAGTCTGGAGGTTCTTTTCAATTTGAAATAGGATTACCAAATTTTATGGAAGAAATTTTTATATCAAGATCACTGGTAATATAAGATATTGCAATAAACCACCCCTATCGTATCCCGTTCGCTTCCTATCAATCTGACAAACTACAAACATTCCTCTGTTTTTATCCGGAAAAAAAAGATTGTTGATCGAACGGAAACAATCTCTTGTTTACTTTCGGGCCGGCTCAATGAAAAAAATTGATCTCCCGTTTTAATATTCCACGGTACGATCCCGTACGAAATTCGTGTTCCTTTTTCCCCTTTCGTTTGACCGGATCATCATAACCTTTTATATGGTATCTTCGGCTACGTTGCTTCCACCGAACCTGTTGCCATTTGACCACGCTGTTCAATTTGTATCGGTTATCGCGTTCAATTAAACTCACCAGAGTTTTTGGCTCAGATTACCGTGTCTGTAGTCAGCCGCGTTCGTGCGCTTCCGGTGTAACACGGAAGGATACACGTGTAACCGTGAAACTCACGTCACGTTCGTATTACAGTCTTGATTAACTATTCGTCTATTTCGAATTCCAAAAACATAATATTTTACAATATAAATTTATTCAACACCTATTCCAAATGATGTGCATAATTACATAAAAATCTAAAGATTATTTTGCCTCGTGCAAGAAATCATCGTATCGATAGAATCCTTCGAGTAATTCGATACCACGTATCACGCGTTTCATTTATAATCGCGCGAAAACGCCTATTATCATCGAGTTCGTGCATCGCGTGAAATCACAGAGGAACGTGCGCGGCCGATTTCGAAGGCAGTTTCGACGAAGGGGATGAAACGGGCCGGCGAAAAAGGGGTTGGAACAGGAGGAGGAATAGGAGCAGCGATCGTGTTGGAGGGGTGGGTGGGTTGGTGGGTGTCTATCGTTGTCGCTACCGGAGCCGGCAACGCGAGTCTAGGTTATCCGGTGACAAAGCTGGTTCGGTTCGTGCAACCAGGCCCTCGCTACGTCGGATTATCACCATTGAAAATGGTGCAACTGAAACCCCACTGTTCGGATGCAGCGGCGCTTGAACGCGATACGCGGCCAAGCTTTGCATCGAAAACCGGAAGCGAATTCCTTGTCTGTCGCTCGTTTATTGGCGATCGCGAAACTACGACCGGTGTTGTTTTCCCCTTCCCTCCCACTCCCCAGCCTCCCCCCGACCGCCCGTTATCGAAATTTCACTCTCTGATCGATGTCTTTGGTGTACAGTTACCGATGCACAGTTTTCGATCCATCAGATTTTACGCCGCGGCTGCCGTGATAAATAGGGGTTGAAATCGGTTCGATTGTCAGAGCGTGGGTATTCGAAATGAAATTTCAATTCTATTTCAAACTTGATTCAGGATAACTTGCGTAGAAATTAAAAAGTAATTACGGTGTCAGGGTAATTTAAGAGCGAGTATGCTAACACGTGGGCAAAAATTTGAAGTTTATTGTTGGTCAACCGTTCTTCAGCACGAACGGGACTGAACTTTAGAACAGATAGCAGCGACGATTCGCCGGATTCTTCCAGGGCATTAAAGTCGGATGGTTAGCGAACGAGGTAAGGCGAACCACCCTCCGGGGGGTTGTAGCTAAATTGGCGGCAGTATATTACCGGTCAGACTCCCGCATTTAATTTGAATATAATCGTGGAAGGAGATCTCAGGAGCTCGAGGGCACTTCGCGACGCAGAACTGCGTGACGGTGACCGGAAGTGGTCCCGGGACACCGGAAACAAAATGGCCGCTCCCTTCTACGCGAATCTCGCCTCTTTCCATTCCGCGCACGACCTTTCCCCCCCTTTTACCCAAACCTTGCCCCACCCTCCTTGAAGAGCGTGAATTCGTAACGCGAAAGTTAACTTTGCATTGTGCGGATTTGCCGACGTCTCGCTCGGTAACATCGAAACGCACGCACGAGCCTCGTTCGTCCGAACAGATACAGTCATAACCCCGCGGAGATCGTTGATTTCTCGGGTTCCGTTTCAACGGCCCGTCGAAAGATTAACCGGAAACGTTTTCATTCCGTACGACGGACGTCCCCGCACCATATCGGCCGTGAAAGTTTCATGATTTTCGAGTAATTACCCGGGTACCCGGGCGATGACTCGCGTGGGAATGCAACAGAGCAGCGTGTTCGATAAGCGCCACGGGGAACAATAACAATTAAACCGGGATAACTCGTAACGCCTAAGTACAATATAAGCACGAACAATGGATGGTATTCCGGCGAGGGAGGAACGGTACAGACGTTCGACGATGACTTACGCTGCTTTCGTAGACAAAAGACGAGCTTAAAATTTCGACGTTTAGGCGGTGGGTTGGAAAAGCTTAGGCGTCTTGCGTTTAAGACCTTCAGCCAGCCTTAATTGCCGCATCTTATTCGGTAGGGTTTGGTTTGTCGCGAAAAATCTACGATCTTCTGGAAATCAGTTACCATTTACTCTTATCGAAACTTTTAATCAACGACAGGATATTATACTTCGGTTTTGGATTAGGTCAGCGTTCTTTCAAACGATTACGTTCGATCCACGGTTTTTATTGGTGCAGTACTCCGGGTAAAACGTAGCCGTTAATGGATAAACAGAGTAGCCTTATCCGGGACATAGATCTCGATTAGCGGAGGAGAGCGTTCGAAAGAGGGAAAAATAGAACATAAGAGAAAGGAAAGCTACCCTTACAAGTTTACGATGTACGACTCGGCTTAGGAGCGTATGATTAAACAACTCAGGTGTTTTATGCTCGGCTCGTGGAGATCGCGTGACCCAACGGCCACATCCGTTTCCGCTTTACCTACGGTCAACCGCTTCGACCCCTAACCAATGGTTCGCCTTAAGGGTTGCACGTTACCTTCGACCACGAAAGAAAGTATACTTTCGACGTATCTTTAAGCAGTAATCGGCTTCGCTCGATAGTCACGTGCTCGGCCGGGATCATGCCCGCTAACCTTTCGCTCCATCCCACCCCCTCGCCTCGCGCTTTTCCTTTTCCTCTTTTATTCTCATTCCCCGGGCCCTGGTCGCGATACGAGCCGTCTACACGGTAAAAAATGCCATTTTTAATGGCGAATTATATTTTAAATTCACCGAGGAACACGGCTCAGCCCGATTAATTCCGACGACAATCGCGCGGAAAGTTTCTTTTCTGTTTCTCGTGTTAGCTCATTGCGGAGCCCAGACGATGCACGACACGCTGATATCGGCCGAACGAAGCCTTGTTAATCCCAAACGGAAGCGGTGAAAATAAGAAAGGTCAGAGAAATGCCACGATCTGACATTAGATACTCGAAATACCGCGCCAACCCCTCTAAAACTGGATCCGCCGGGCAAGAAAAGCAAATGCCCTAAAAATAATGAATACGGAAGAGGGATTAATTAATTCGCTAATTTCGGATTATCAGCACCCGGAAATGTTCCGTCTGTACTCGACAGGGATTCGTTAGTTTTCCGGGAAATTAGTCAGCATGATTTGCATCTGACGTACAGCTCCGGGCACCTACACGTCGCTCGCATAGTTCGCAACTCTGACTTTCCGCGCGGATCTCCTCTGTTGCGAGATGTCTCAACGGCCCTCCATACCGCTCTCGCGTCAGTTAATGCCTGTCACGGGAAGAAAATTTCAGCCACGAGCCTCCTCGTTATCGGTATAATTAATCCAATTTTCAGGAATTTCAATTTTTATGAAGGGTGTCTTCGAGCCTTCTCGAAACGATTACATACACTCGATAAAACATTAAACTGTTAGGTGAATTATTAATTCAGATAGAATTTCGAGATTTTTTAATATTTTGACACTTTTATATATTTTTGTGTAAAGGAAAAAACAGAACGAAATGCGAGGGTGTAATTAATTGAATGTTATTAGTCGAGCCGGTGAGAAAACGCGACGGCAACTCGCGGCTTCTCGATTCTTGCGCCGATTATCTCCATCCGGCGGATTCACCGAGGTGTTCCGACTTAAACGCAGACTCGAACGAGCCCCGAGCTTAACTTGGTTGTTGTGAATAAGTAAGCGAAGTGTTGCGAAGTGCTGGTGAAGTTTCGTCGAGGCCCCTCCAGGCACACGGCCGGGTTGGCTCGAATTAAATTGTTATACGGATGAGCTGCCACGACGAATACTTCGCAGAAACCCAGCGACTTTCCCGCCACCCTCGGGTGTGAATGTTTAATCACCGCCTCTCGTTATATCTAATAAAATAATATACCTCGCGCGACTGGAAACTTGCACCGCTATTCTCACGATACGAACAGACAGATTCTATTATTCTGATATAAGAACAAAATCTCTGGACAAATTATGTAAATGGTTTTAAATACCATCGTCGTGATTTAAATCTGTGTGCGAAGCATTTAAATTGGGTATTAAGGCATCAGGGGTGCCAAACGTTTCAAGTTCAAACGAATAACTTTCTTACCTGTGATTACACTGTTGACAGGCGAAACACTCCAGGTGGTAGACGTTCGTCCTCGCCCTCATCACCATCTCGAAAGCAGGTATGATTTTGTTGCACACAGCGCAGTGGCCGCTGCTTCCGAACAGTCTGCGCAATCGAGAAACGAACAGATTACTTAATTCCACCGCGATGGAGAAATTCCGGTGAGTGTATAACAATGTTTTCCGAACGATATTGCTTTTCTTTTTCCCTCCCGGCACTCGTCGGGGGTATTACGTCGTCGGAGACCCGTGTCCCTGCTGTCGATGACATTACCGGTCGGAGAGGAGACTTTTAGTTCGCGTACCACGAGAACCAATAAGCTTACGACCACCCACGAATATGCCATCTTCAAATATTGGGCCATTAATAAAGGCCACGGAGCTACGATAGCGAGCGCTCTTTGCAGACGCGCCACCTGCGCGTGTTCCCTCGGGGACTTTGTAATCTCAACACGGTTTATTTGCCCCCGCCTGTTTATATGGGACGTCGGTGTATTCAATAAGGGAAACTCATCTGTAAAATTCGATTTGTTGTTTCCGTTCGACGGTGGCGAGCCACGCTCTACGTGCACGATGTGCTCGACCTCCCCTTTTACCCTCTTTACCCTCTATTGACGATCCGCCACCGGTGCATAATAACAAAGATACGAAACGTCGAGACGATTGCACAATTAAATTATTAAGTCCTCGATGGATACATTTGTTTATCAGATAATTGGCTTTTAAGAATTCATTTTTATCAATTTTAATAAGAATTTTATTCCTCTGCTTAAAAATTGCCGGGGAAAATATTTAATTAGTGAGCACGCTTAATTTTCAAAATTTCTTGCGTTAACACGGATCGTAATGTTAGAAAAAATGTTGGGAATACAAGGAATCGATGTCACAGATTAACGGGTAACATTGAGACAACATTTACCTTAGATAATCCTTCTTGCACAGTATAAGATTGGACTTTGTGTAGAGGGTTGAACTAACTTCCACGAGTTTACAGTCACAACAGCTGCATTTCAGGCAATCATCGTGCCAGAACATGTCCATCGCCTTCAAAAGGTACCTTTAATTCAAAATACCAAACACGGTACTCAGCCGAATTGCGTTTAAACAATTTTTCAATGTCGATTCGATAAAAATATATTTACCTTTCCGTGATTACTTTCCCGCAGCCAGCGCATTCTTGTTGAACTGTCCCGTTCTTGCTCGGCTCGCTTTTACTCGCATCCATCGTCATGTTTTATCGCCCTTTCGTAGCCGCCCTTATATCTCCTGCAAGCCAGCAAAATTCATGCAATTTAATCGAACGCAAGCGCAGCGAACGACGAATCGTTATTAACGACGATTATTATTATATTATGCCGGCCAATTAATTCCGCCGCGGCCTCGATTAATCGACGCGGTAAATCATTCGTGCAAACGAAAGCGGGTAGCCGGATGAGTAATCGCGTTCGCGTGCTTTTAACAAGTTTCAACGGCATCTGGCACTAGAACGTCCGCTTGTCTATGAGCAATTAGAGCTACAGGTTCAGAATTTAACGGCGCGGTTAGTGCCATCTGTGTCCATCCTGTGGGTGCGGGGGTGGCTTTTCTCCGGCGACCTATTCCTCCTCTCCGAAACCGCCCGTGTCTCTTTCTCGCGATGCGGTCAGAGTTTAGAATCGAATTAGTTTGACCCTCTCTCCACTTATTGCGCGTGTTTAAGCGCCACTGGTTCTGAAACAACCGGCCAGCTTGTCCGGGGTAACGGCTGCTGCTACCTTCCCGATAAACATTAATTGTTTTCGCCCGAAAGACGTATGTAGGATCCACCCTTGCGGCCCGTTTAAACGAAATTTCGGGGATTAACGTTCATTTAATCGGCGCCGTTTAACTTTTCCCGTCCCGTCCTCTTTCGCCCGTTGTCTGCAAATAAATGTACATTGAGGGGTAATGTATTTTTCGTAATAAATATTGAAAGTCTGAGATTATTATTTATGAATATAACATTTTTCTCACTCGATATGTTTTGAAATACTTAAGGATATTTTTGAATTTCACCTACGTCCACGCGGGTACGTTCGATTTCAGCTACCCGGTATATTTACGAGTAACCGTGGATGCTATGAGCAAAGTTTATGCGGTTTCAATATGTCCTCTCCCCTTAGCCTGGACACAATATCACGGGGACGTTAATATCTTCTATGCGGTTCAGACTCCGAAGCAAATATTAATAACCGTGCCTTTGATACGTTAATTATTAAAGACTAAAATATTAGGAACTTGTGCCCTATCATTGAACAACATTTCCCCCCTAATTTTAGACGAGATTGGTGGGGCTATATTTAACGACAGCACAAACGTAGCGAATCCTCCGCGAAATAATATTCTTTCCCTACGTGATTGCAACAGATATACGATTCGTCCGTATCGCCTCGAGGCGAGTTAATTAATTGTGTTGAATCCATTATGTATCTCTGTATACCGATATGTCGAATATGATATAAATAATGGTACAATTATTATGCGTAAGCTTATACTCGTACGAGTGCAGTGATTAATGGAATAACTAACTGGCCAGGTAAATTATGCAAACTATTAAATTCGAATGCGCGCAAAGTTTCCCACATAATAATCGCCGACCGATCGAATACGATGAATTTATGTCGGACGTTAATACATTTTATTGTTATTATGGGTTGATTAAAGTCATCGTTAATATGCCGTTGTTGAAAGGTATTACCATTAATAATACGCGTTCCGTATCGCGTACAAAATTCTGTATTCCAAAATTGTACTCGAAAAGCGACGATATTTCGATTCGGATTTCGTTCGAGCACGAACGGGCTCCTTGGACGGATAAGAATTCAACGCGGAGCATTTCCGACGGGAATTGTTTCCTTTGAGACAAGGAGACAAGGAGCGTGTATTTTATAATAACAAAAGTATTCTCGAGTTAGGCATAGAGGAATTCGACCACAGACATTCCTGCGGAAGCCAGACCCGGATACCGTCGACAACCTCGAAAACCTTCGCTCGCCCCATGCGGTCGGTCAATTTCCACTTTGTTCCTCAATTTTCGGGAACAGGTAGCCGCCGCGATCGTTCGTCGACAAATAACAGAAACGCGCTTCTAATCGCGACGGTTGATCAAATTTATCCGAATCGATGGTGGTCGATCAACGATTTAAATTACAACCCTTATCGCGAACGCGAGCGCGATCCTGATGAAACATTAACGTCGTTTATCCATCGATGTGCATCTCGTTACCTTTTCGCGTCTCGCACGGCTTTAATTACTCGTTAGAAGTAACTATCGTCGAAAAGCCAACGGAGCACAGTGGAAACGGTTCGTTGGAACGTAACGTTGAAGGGTCCATAACGAGAGCTTTCCCTTCGGAAGCGGCTCGCATCGCTGGCGATCTGTTCATCAGGTACGTGATCAGATCATCCACGGACGCTGCTCCTCAAAGCGACGATAATTCGATTATCTCGTACATGTTCGACGACCACCAACATGTCCTCCAATCGGTGGATCTTCTTGGTTAACCATCTTCCTCGCTGTAACTCGATTGTTCCCAATGCTATCTGTGCCTGATTCCGTTTTCCCGCTCGTCGGGCTCGTACTCGATCAATTCATGCTATCTATACTTAGATAGTTTCAGACGTGGCAATTTAAAAATATTATATTTAACTAAGATTTTCCAACTTGAAGTCAACAATAGTTTAAACGTTTTATATCAGAACTGTGTACCACCTAGGTACACTTTTATCCACTAACAATTTTCCAACTGACCCAAATACTCGAACATTCAGTCAGCAGTGTACACGCTCGAGGGTGGCAATCTTTCCTTAGTGGTACGTACTTGAGGAAAACGAGTCCTGCGTTTCCTTGAAGCGAAAACCGAGGAAAGGAGGTCTTTCTATTTATCGACGTAACTGGGCAGTCTCGATGCAGTTCTCAAGGCTCCGCCCTCGTAGCATCCGCGACACTCCCAGAGGCGCCACCCCTGGAATCTGTTCCGCGGAAAAACGAAATTTTCCCACCCCGTTCAGCGCGATACTCCGAAACGACGCGTTGAAAAGCCGCGGACCCGAAAACGCCTTTTCGCGGTTGGGGCGAAGGCGATCGTTACAAAAATTCTCCGACTTTTTTCAACGGCAGGACGCTTTTGTCTTTAATAATGCCGCCGCGGAAGCGTTATCTTTTACTTTTAGGACGAGAGAGAGTGTACGGGCATCCGGTGAGTCGGTCCATTAATTAGGCGGGCCACATTAAGCCGAGCATTAATATACTCCGCTGGCTGTTTTGTTTTATCCCGCAGGAAGGACGTGGCCTCCCTCGTAGGTCGAACCTGGGGGGGTTGGTAGGCGAAGCCTAGAGGGGGCGAATTATTTCGACGGCGGCAGCCTGCTAATCCGACCTGCCATGCTACCTACTACCTTATCCCCGGAGACTGTTTAAATTCTGTAAATCGTCCTGAATATCCTTCGCCGGGTCCCCCGTGTTCAACGGACACCCGGTACTTCGACTCGTTTCCGGGAAATTATGGAAACGTTGACAAAGATGCGTCTCACTTTGTCTTTACGCGTTCTCAAACGTCTGTCCGTGATGTTAATTAAATTCATTATAAAATTTGTCAAGATATAAATTTTCTTTTGAAATGTTTGTACATCTAATTTTAATCGAAACGCTATTGTATTTTTCGTATTAAGGATTTGGAAGTTTTTCTGGAACAGGGGTAAAAGTTTGATCAGAGAAGCCGACGTTATCCGTCGGTTGTGTTCTAGCTTTTGTTTTTAGCGTGACTCGTTGGCAAATCGGCTTACACGCGTGTTTAGGTCAGCCCCGAAGCCGCGAGAGGTTTTCGGGGGGGGGGGTGGGGTGGGATGGTACGTAACGATGTAATTTAACGGGCGAAAGGAATACTTCCTACGGAATAAATCTCGCGTAACAGCGCCAGTGAAATCCTCGTTTACCCGGCATTCAGCCCTTGCTAATGGGGGTAATTTAAGGGATGTTTTAAGCGGCCCGCCGGCACACGTGAGTCGCACAAAAAGTTCACGTATTACGACCACGGTCGCGCCGTAATCACGCATTAGCATTCCGAACGGTCGGCGTCGACCGAAAACACGCTCGTCGAGAGAACGTCGCTTAAACTTTTGCGCTTCGTAGCAACGACCGACGGGAAAGCACGGAGTCACGTGAACACGGGATTTAATAAAACGAAAATAAAGAACCGGCTCCCGGTGGATACGCGTTGTTGGCCGCGTACCGTTTCGCGATCGGTGTGCTTGAAAATAAAATCGACACGAACCGGGCAGTTTCCTTTAATCGGTGAAACTGATATTTCCAAGGAGTTGGAGCCCGGTGACAAAATGCCCGACTGGTCGTACGAGCAGTCATCCTTCCGGATAATTTTTGCCCAAAGACCTTTTAAGGACGACGGAAACGACGGAACGGACAAACGGTCTGTTTAACAAGTTCTTTCGCGCCGATAAACGCGCCCACGGTGTCTCCACTCTTTTTTCTCTTCATATTTGCCGTCCCCTTCTGGCCAGACCGCGGTTAATGAAATTCTAGTCAGGTCGTGGAATTCTTTCGTCAGGTGGTGGTGCCACCTAACTCCTCTCGCCCTTCACCTGCCCCGTGTTGTCGACTCCTATGTTTCTTTACTCTTTTTTCAACCCCCCATTTCTTCCATCTTTCTTTCTCCCCTTTTTTCTCTTCTTTCTTTTTTATTCAACTGTCTCTGGTTCGTGCTATCTCTACATCTCATCCGGGTGCCACTTCTCCGCGCCACCGCCACCGGAGGAGGGTGGCCACAGTCTTCTGGAGTCCAGGGGGTGAACCGAGGGGGATTCGCGTACGTCGTGGGGGCGAGGAGGGACGGTGGTTGAAATGGGGTGGTGTGCAGTCAGATTACGCTAAGCTATGCCCGTACGTGCTCGCATGGAAGTTCCACCCCTCACCGGGTTTGCCACCCCGCTTGGGAAAATGTATTTATTGTTGTTTGTCCAGCGTTCTGTATATGGCCACCGGTGGAGAGAACGCGAGTGCCAGCGAGCAGGGAAGGGTGGAGAGAGGGAGGCAGAGAATCGCCCGAGGTTGAAGTTGAAAAAAAAAAATTGCCCGGGGACGACCGCTAGGATGCCGAGCATAAATTTAAGCGACGCTCGCACCTCTCCCCGTCCACCCTTCTGGATATCCCTCGGATCCTTTCTTCCTTTTTTTCGGATTTCAATCCCATCGCCCGCTTAAATACATCGGGATTATGCCACCGAGATGCGTGTTACGATCCAACGGAGAAGTTGCTCGTCATCAGGCCGGGTTCCTGAATGAATTCTTTTTTTCTGACCGCGTCATTTAATAAAAAACTACCCCGCTCGAAATTGAAATTCTAGCTTGAGCTTAAAATTTGTGTGAAAACTAATTTAAACGTAAAGATGATAAACCAGAATTTACCAATGTTATAATTCGGGCTTGTTTTTAATTCTGATAGATTAATTCTCAGATGTCCGAGGGGTAAGTATCGACGAGCGTTCGATGATCACTAATTGCACGGACAGGAAGGTTCGGATACGGTGCTTATCGTTCGGCAATCGGTTCGACGGTCGCGATCCGATACATTGGCAATGTCGACGACAAAGGGGCCGTAACTACTTCGGAAACTTTTATCTTACAGGATTAATGGACGGATTAAAGTATTTGCGACGGGATGCGGGCTGATTGGGGTAAATCGTGGTAGGATTAGAACTTGATTGGCTAATTTGTAAGTGTCCCCGGCAGCCAGGCACGAACTTAACGATCGATCGGTGTCCTCCTTCCACATACGTGCTCAGCAATTCTCGCTCGAGACATTGACGCGAATGGAACGAGACTTTGGCCGTGCTATTCTCGGAGATGACCTTATCGACGAATCGGGTTCCGCGGCATATTTTGCGTCTCGATTTTCCCAAATGCCAAGAATATTTGCCGCATGACAATCGTTTGAATTTATTTCGAATTTCGTTTCAAATGTCACAGAATCTCCCGTTCGCTTTAGAAACGTTAAACCACGTCTGATACCCGAATCAAGCAGTACAACCGGAGACTTGTTTAACGGTGGAAAATTCATTGGATGCCCGATCAGTGCGAGCAATTAACCATGTTCCGTGCAACCGTACGAAAGGGGCCAGCACACTCGGACAGTGAGATTAGCTTGCCTCCATCTGGAGTGGTCAAGGCTACTTAATGTGCGGTCAGTAGATGCGGCTAGGCGTTAGACTGATTTACATCGTATCCCTTTACCGAAAGCGAGCGCGATGCCAGGGAACTGTGGTCAGCCGAGAGATGTAGCCGGCCGATCGGGAGAGGCGAGGCATCGATTCCTCGTTGCGTGACGGCCACGCACGGATACCTGTATATTTTACCCGGCTAACCAGACCCCGTTGACAAACGATACGAGTACCACGGACAAGATGAGATGAAGACGGATCGGTGGTTATATTCTTCCTGAAAAGGAGAAGCGGTCGCGTCGTACGTAACCGAGGTAAACAGTGTGTCGAGTTACATATCGACGGAGGTAGAGTATTCGAACGAATGGAAAACAAAAAGAACAGAAAAAAAAATATAGTTGGAACGATGGCGGGATACTTGCACGGATCCAGAACCCCCATCGCATAACTCACGACCCTTGTTTCGCGGCTGATCGACGTTTCGAAATATTTCCCAACTGGTTGTCCAGACGTTGCTCGCTCTGTCCAGCTTCCTGTCTCCTTACAATTCGCAGACAGTGGCTACGCCTGCGAACACAGCCAGGACAAAACCGGTCTCCGGTGATGGACTCGCGAAAGATAAGGGAACATTCATGACAAAGACAAAACGGGCTGGCCAGTTTGTATGTACGCCGAGTCTCCTGCCGCAATGTCGCTGCTGCTGCTGCTCCTCTCCTTCCTCTCTTTCCCCACCACCTCTTTTGACGATCGTTCGTTTGCCGTTTAGCGCGACGGTGCGAGACAATGAGCGAAAAGTTTTATTATTAATGTTTCGAGGCAAGATAACGCCAGTTAAACCGAGGCCCCCCCTCTCTCTTTCCCCCTGCGTCTCGATTCATCACGAATCTTCGTCGTATTTTTTTCTATCGAACCCGGGGTCCCTCTTTGCTCGATCGAAAGTCGAAGAAGCGAGCCTTCCCTCGTCCCTGTTCCCTTCGACTCGAGCTCCGCTTGGAAATTAGCATTTTGACAGTCTCGTTCTAGTTGGGCCGCCGGGAAATACGCTGAAACTTTCCGGAGAAATTTTAGCAACGATTTAATTAGCATTCCTACGAGTCCGCGTAAATCAAACGCACGGTATGCAGCGGAGGGAACGCAACTGCGAGGGTATCTTTCCGAAGAATGTTTATTAATTATTTTCCTTCACCTGGCGATGCCTTATTAAACCGTGAAACGCGAAACGACGTATCAAAGGAGTAGTCGAACGATGGAATTCGACCAGTCGAATAACGAGTTAATCTCACGGCCATGAATATTCGTTAAATCCGCTCGTGGTGTCCGAGAAGAGGGGTATGATTAACACGAAACAGCCTCGGTCTAGGCCCGGATAACTCATTCAAGACGGTCTGGCCGCAATAAGACGAAGGTCCGGACACTCGGGACATATTCTCGGTCGTTGCGCGTGAGTTAGGACTGCTCCAGGTACGGTTAGCCGTTAGCAGTTGGTCGGTAAATAACCTAGACACCCTCCGCTGCCACCCTTCCCTCGCTGGATAGACGCGATATCTTCAACCTTAGACCTTTGTCCAAGTTCGGGATCGGTTTTCGACTCGGGGCTTCACGCAACGTTGACCAGCGAACTTCGACGTTGGTAAATCGTCGTCGCACGATCGATTCCATGAACCCACCTGTCCTCCCTGAACGTTTTTCAATAGAAAACTCCGTCGTCGAATAAAATATTAAAGAGCCAAACGGGGGGGGGGTTGGCGACGTCGACGTTTTTGACGTTTCGATGGTCTCGAAAGAAGAACGCCGAAGACAAAGCGATCGTCGCGAGCGAGGGGGGACCGGCTCGTGGCTGAAGTAGTTCCGTTATTGACCGGTCGAAGAGTACAACTCGTTCACGAAGCCGGGAACACTTAATCCAAGTGGTGCTCCGTTAAACCGATGACAGGAAACGTCAGGCAGCCACCGCGCCTGGTGATATATCGATATTCGCGAGAAGTGTCCGTGCTAGCGGAGGGTGGAACTGGCTGAAACACAGCCGGTGCTGTTAGCGATCCGGTCACGAAGGAACACCTTGTTTCTGCATAAACGATACTTGTTGATTCGTCGACGAAACGATACGAATTTACTGCCAAAATGCCTGACAGTGCTAATTAGCCGTCTAGAATTTAAGTGATTAAACTATGGACCTTATGTAAAAATGAGGAAAGATATTTTTGTAGGATTAAATCAGATTAAAAGTATTTTGAAGTTTTCTTAAAGAAACGATAATGCAAGCCGTGTTGAATTGATATTTTTTTGATGTTGTTTTCTCCCCGTCGGTCGCCACGTTAATTAACTCTGAAATCGCTAATTTACCAGTGATAATGTACGCGCGGCTCTCTAACAGGCTTTATGGAGTAGAATGGGTACGGAGAATAATCAGACAGGACAGAGCAGTTAGGATAGCCTGTGAACCAGCCGATAGCGGCAAATGACCATTGCTGACACCAACATCGTCTCGGTGTACGCTTCGATAATTATATACGCGTCTACACGGCCCACCAGTAGTGCTATGTCAGCCTTTACTTAGGACTCTAATGACCACGGCTCGTCGGTTGTCGACCAGATAACGTAATTGCATCAACAAAAATATTTCATCGACGATTAAACGAGCATTCAACCCCCGGAGATTTAAATTCGTATTGCGCCTCCGCGTTTGTACAGCTTTAATACGATGTGTACACGTTGTTTGTTTCAAAAGTAACGAGAGTGCTTCCTTTATCGCTCAGGTTCCTGGCTTTTACAAAAAATAATATTAATACGTTTATTGCCACGTGTAATATACTTTCAAATTACAATATTATTTTGTTTCAAATTCAATGGCCTCTTTTTATTTTCCAAAAATGAAGAATAAATCGATACATCCCTCCTCAAAGAAAGCGTCTTGAAGGAACCCGCTTTAATTCTTAAAAATGTAACATTAAGAAGCTTTTACGAGCTTATTGCTTTCGGGGCGGACCATGTGTTAAAAGCGATGATAGATAGAATGGCCGGTTTTAGCGCGAGAATCGAGCCGAAAGAGGGTGCGTTTTGGAAAGGTGTCGATGGTAAAGGACCTCCGGTTATGAATCGAACGCGATTCAAATGGAAAAAGAAAGGTCAACCGAGTTATTGTTTCCGTGATGAATGCACATAAAATAATGAAACCTCGAAAGTACACCGGCCCGGTAGACGGAGCGAGGGAGAGAGAGATAGAAAAAAAAATATATCGCGAGTAATACGAGCGACAGCGCCATAGGGGTTCCGCGCGTTTCACGTACGTGGAACGGCGAATTTATTGTCCATGGTCAACGGCGAAGACGATCCGGCCGTCCCGTAACGTCACGGACAAGAGATTCGCCCCCTGGATGGTACTTCGGATTTATCGCAAGTTTAACATTACACAGAAGTTGGAAACGGCGCGAGGGATTCTGCCGGATATTTATACGGTTTGAATGCACGTACGAGGATCATTCTAATGGTTTTATTATACTGATACCCGCGGGATTTCTTGGTGGACGCATTCGCACCCTGCTCCTCCACGATCGCGCGGATTCCACGATTCACCCTGCTCACCGTCCGGAATTTTTTCGACAACAGACAGACTTCTCGACGAGCGAAGCTGCGTTTTATGTTGAATTCTTCCAGTGATACAAGTGATACAGTGTCGCGGAGGTAATAAGGGTGATTAAATAGCCACTGTGTGCTAAGGGTGGGTTTGGATATTTCGTGCAAACCTTTGTACATCACGAAATAAGAATGAAAGAAAAGAAAATGATAAGAAAGGGTAGGATAAGGTGGAATGAACTTGATACGTCGACCGCCACAGTAGAAATATCAATAGTTGCAGCGACAGACTTATTAGACTACTGAAAATATCTAAAAATTCACAGCAATCGTTAATATTTTATACAGAATATATAATAAACGGTTCAATACTATTTTCTCAGTACTTGAAACTTCAAGAAAATTAAAAACAGGAAGGGGATTCGATTTTTTAATCACGTACCCCCCTCGAACGTTTCACGGACACGTTAATGGCTCGAAGAATCAAATTTTCAATTAATACAGCTACGCTCGTGGTATAATTGGGGTTGTGGTAATAACAGCGATGATATCGGCCAGAAATATTTGAAGAGTCGGTAGAGGATGAGAGAGTGAGGGTTACAGACCCTTTTCACGTATATAACTTTTACTGTGAAACACGAGAGTACACGTGGCTACCGATAACGAGTTCTGTCAGTGACTGGTGCCGCTGTCACGAGTATCGTCAACGAAGAAAGGGTGCACGTTTGCGTTTTGCAAGGCAAAAACTGGAGGCCACGTCACGACGGTATAACGGCTTATCGGCCCGTGCGGTACATTAAGCACGACCGTTTACTGGCGGTACCGCAAAACGGAGATGCTGTCGGTCATAGTGGCATCGCGCAGGAGTAGGAGGAGGAGGTGAGGGTGAAGGAGGGTGTCGAGAGATTATCTTGTCGTATTCAATATTCCTATGGAACGTTCGGTATGATAAATCGTTCTTCTCGATAGGAAAGATGCGTCGAAATCACGTTCCAGGACCTTCGTCGATTCCAGCCACGACTCTCTTTGCAGTAAAGCAACCAACAATGTCTTAACAGCGTCTGACATTTAACCCTTTGATGGTATTTTAAGTTTCCATTAGTTAATATAAACCTGAACTCAAGTCTTTGAACGAAAAATTCGCGAGAGGTCTCGAGATGTTCGTATTTCATGATCCACTTTCGAAGGCCTATCGGAGGCTTATCTTCAGCTTGGAAATTCCAGCAGCTAAGATAGCAATCGGCGCGGCTTAATTATGCGGAGTTCGGTCGACGGAACCGAGCAGTTATGCTAATCCGACTTTATTAATAAGGACTCGAGCCAAAGTGGAGATCGCTGTTGGAAACGGTAGCCTTAACCCTTCGCCTAGGGTCCTCGATCCGCACCCCCATCTCTCTCTCTCTATCTCGAGTCACTTCGCAGTACCCGGGGAATGCTCTTTGCCGTCCCGTTGCGTTCAAACCGGCGAGATTTCTCGTATAATCGTTTTATCCTTCGTTTGCTCTCTCCGAGACGTTCTGGGAAAATCAGCACGCCTTCGTTTCGCCCCAAAATTACCGCCCTGGAATGCTCGTTGTTTTAATTAAGAACGACAGGTTTCCGCCTCTGTACGCGCCGATACGCGCGTTTTGTTCTTTTTTTCCCCCCGTTCTGGATGTCCGTGGCAAAAACCGTGGCGAGCTTGTTTCCAAAATATTCGCGTCACGAACAGTTTCCTCTCTCCCTTTGACCACGACAGTCCGTTATTTTGTACGGGTATAAAAAAAACGAATAAAAAGAAAAGAGAGAATAAAATTTGAATCGTAATCCAACGTTGCACGCGGTTGCATATTCGAAGAAAAGAAGATCGAATGACAGATATCATTTGATAGGATTGATCAGACGATCGGTACGATAATAATAAACGATCGAAGCGTGCTCGTAACGCGACGGACAAAGGCGCCGTCACCGTTTCGGACGACACGCCGGCGGCTTTGAATAACCGGAAGTGACACAGGTGTCAGAACGAGTGGATTGTTCTGACAGCCAGTTATCGGTTATCGGCAATTTTCGAATTTATCGGTGCTCCACAAGACGGGACAATCGGTTCTATCCATTAACACGTTCACCGCCCCGGGGGGTTGTCGGTTAACCGGATTTCAAGCTTAATATAAACGAAATTTTTAATGATATTACTATCATATTAGTAATTAACAAGAGAATTTCGTCTTTCTCTGCGAATAGTGAATGAAATGTAGCTAAATTCGTCTTTAGAATTTGGAATTCGTTACTTTGTCTAATATCTTATGAATCAAATCTTTTTACCAAATTGATCAGCATAATATATGTACAAGTTATAATATTCGAAGTTATCTTTACCGTGCTATAATAATAGCTTTCCATGAATTCAAGAATACTTTTCCTTTTTACAAAAATATGTTCAGGAATGTGATATGGAAAATGATACGGCGAGAACAGTCGATTTGTGTTACGAATACTGTTCTAGTTAATCGAACAGGACAGGAATAAGATGGCATCGAAGCAAACACCAACTGAATACAGATCTCGTTCCATGGTGGGTTGGTTGATGCGGCAAAGGGGATGAGGGTCGAAGCGAAGGGAACGGTGTTAGTTTCCGTGGCATTGACGTTCCACAATACAGGCCTGATGCCGTTGACACCCCCATTTGCAACCCCTGGCCGGGCGCAATCTCTGCCGTCGCGGAACAGTGTCCCGAAAGTGCGCCACGGTGAATCTTATTCATCCCCTTCCGTGGCTCTCGCGATATTTCCTGTCGACCTCGAATAGCTAAGCAAAATTTCGGGAAACCGCCTCCAGGTTGGCCATTCTTCGTGGGTCGCATCGGCATCCGCGATAAGTCTCAAGATTTCAAGAGAAAAGCAATAAACTTCTCTAATCTTTTACAATAACAAATTCCTAACCCCCTGTGATTCAATTTTCTATAAAATATTTTTAATCGCGAGATAGTGAAATATATTTGCTCCAAATATATATTGCTTTCGTGTATACGTAAATTATAAAACAATTTAGTATGTTGTTTCAGAGTTACACGGTGCGCAGAGGATTAACGGGATCGTTTCGATATTTTCGCCCGTGTCCCTGCACTATTATAACCTTTATTCTAACTCATTTATCGACGTGAATAAACGATATCGAATTCATCGTTTGAACGGGGAACAGGCGGCTTTGATTTTTCACCCCACGGGGCGAATGCCGTTGTTCGCGGCAACACCGTTGTCCAATCATTATTCGCGTATTGTTCGCGTTTCACGTAGCGGCGATCGCGTTCCTTTGTCAATGAGATTTTAACGCGAACACGAGCCGGCCCGGTGTTAATTCGATACTTAAAATTCTAGCCCCGTAATCCCTTTTAATTGCGCGATAACAGCGGTCGCGTCGCGTTAACGAACGAATCGCGTCGCGACACGAGTACCGAGGGAAACAGGGGGGAGGCGGGGATGTTCGTTTGAATTTAAATTATAAGGATCATATTTCTTGCGCCTCTCGACGTCGCGCTTCCGTTTTCTCCCGGTAACCCCTCGATTTTTGCATCCGATCGTCCGCGCATATGCGGTTCGCCGAAAAACCAGCTTGCGCCTGGCCGTGGTCGAGCCACGGTCGCCATCTTGCCGAGCCATCGTGCCAAAGTGTTTGGTGAGCCGGAAACAACTGATAACGGTGTCAGTGATCGTTCGAGGACGGTTAACACCGATATTATCCATTGTCCTGCGACCAGGGACGATAAGCGGCTACAGATAATAGATTTTACGGGGCGCGTTCATGCTCCGTTTCCTTCTGAACCGTGTACCGCTGTCGTTATCGAAACTACCCCAAAGATATACACGTTCGAGTTGTATATAAAATAACTAAGTTTCGGTGGGGTGATAATTTTACAAAAAGTAAAATGTTTTGGCATTACCTAAAGGTTTAAGAATAAAATCGAGCCTCGCTCTCGATTCGTCATCTTTGACGGCGTTGAAATCTTCCGCGGCGAAACGTTTGAAGGGGACACCGAAAAACGTTCAACGACCGCGTCAAGCTGCAAGGGTGGTCTCGTGTCTCGTTGATTAAATTCTCCCGGCAGATAATTACGTGGCTCGCGTTAAAATCTCTTTGACAAAGGAACACGATCGTCCGCGTGCAAAAACAGCCGGGGCGCCGCCGTGCGCGCGGAAATAATGATCGTCGAAAACGGTGTTGGCAAGAATCAAAGCGGGTTGCCGGCCGATGATTTTGTTTATAGTAAATCGGATCCTCTCCCCCCGCCCGCGAGAACCGAACCAGGGGGGGAGAATATTTTTCCGTGGCCTACGGGTATTATCGTTCGCGCCACACCATCCCGATAATGGCGGTAGTCAGTCGCGTATATGATGCGGGCGTAGATAGCCGAGAGGCCGATAGGCGAGAACGGAAAATGCGGCCGGCGACCGAAATCCGGCTAATGGTTTCACTGAATCAAACCAGCGCCGCCGTTTAACGGAGCAAACAGACAGAAAATGGAGCGCAACCGCATATAAAGAGTCGATGATAACGAAATGATATATGACTCGACGCGAATAACAGAGGAGAACCGAAACCGACGGGTTTTCCCTGCATCCGCCCCCCCTCCTCCACCCCTCGCCTCCTCCATTCTGCTCTCCTCCGATCTGCTCGTCTCTCCTGCTCGCTACTTGACTCCCGACTCTCTCCTTCGTTCTCCTATCTGTTCTCTGCCCTCGCCTCTGGCTAGGGGTTATACGGCTCTCCCTTCTGTGATTGATCGGCTACCAGATATATACCACGGGGATATTCACTACGGGATTAAGTGAATGCGCGAACACTTAATAATCCCTATAGTTATATACCTTTCTGTCTTGGTCGTTGTCTTGGATCTCGCTTTTGCACGCGTTCGATGGATTTCTGCCTTCGACGTTTGCTTATTAAATTATCTAATTTGGTATATAAGTAATTAGTAGATGTTTATTAAACTCTTCGCTTTAAGACAGATACATCTACCATTAATCTTGAAAGGTTTGATTTGTATATATTATTCTTGATTCCATTATGAGTGAAAATAGTTCCAGATTACGTTCTAGATCCTTTAAGAAGGCGACGCGTTATGGTATATCTTGATTCGAGCTACGGCGCCGATAAAACTCCTGTAATTCGTAAATAAAAGTGTCAGACTGTTCATCATCCACCCCCGGTCCCTGTACTTTGTTCTCATAAAGGATCATTGAAACGGATGTGTTCAGACAATCGAGAGACGAGAAGGTGAAACGTTCGAGTCACGATTTAAAGCGAAATTACCTACGTGTAACGGGCCGATAAATCTTCTGAATAATACACAGAAACGGTTTTCTCGGCCGGCGAACAGAAGCCCGGGGAGAAATATGCGTTTCCGGTGACGAGCGGTTTACCGAACCGTCGCGTAATTGTCCCACCGCTTAATGGCGGAATAATTCGATAACAGCTTCGGATAGTTATCGATTCAATTAGCTAAAAGTGCCATAAAAGTCTGGCCGTGCCTGGCTCCTCGGGCTCGCCGTCTCCTTCGAACGATTAACTTTATATCTTTTAAGGAAATCGATTAAGTTCGACGCGTTTTGCTCGCGCGCGTGGAAGCGGGCAGGTCGCGCGACTCGTGACTCGCGTCGAAGGCAAACAAGTCGAAGGGTGCTTGTACAGTCACGCTGGCTCGGCTATAAAGCATCCCCCGCGAAGGCGCGGGTGCTAAGTTAATTTCCCGGCATTACGCGAGCCGAGTGGGTCGTTAACAGTAAATAATACTGCAACTATTACCACCAAACGGCGCTCCCGCCGAAGAAATATGGGCCTCGTACAAGTCGTGCTTAAGAATCCCGGCCTCGAGGCACACCTCGAGAAGAATGAAGCTACCGCGCGACCATCCGTTTCCGTTTCCCCCGCGAGTTAGTCTCCTCGGACGATTCGTGCTTAATTTCGCTCCGCGTTCTTTCAACGGGAACGAAAATTGCTCTTTTCGATGTCGTGAAATGGGAAGACGGCTACAAAGCGATCCGTTTCCGTCGAAAGAATCTTTCGTACCCGATGGTTGACTTAATCAAGCGCCTAGGATCGTGCATCCGACGCGCGGCAACGATTGCTTTAATATTCAACGTTGGTAATAGCCGGACACGAGGTTTCGGATTCGTTCAATTATTCAATCCCGCCAGCTAGTTAGGTCGGTCTAAATCGAGATCTAGGCTATGTCCGGAATTTCCCGGGGAGGAAATCTAAATTTGCCCGACGTTGCTTTGAATTTTGCAACGAACACTGCGCACGAACCGCTCCGTTGCACGATTGTTCTCCGTGCCGATACGGGCAAACGATATCCGTGAACTGTTATCCAAAGTGGTTTCGCAAAGGATACGTTTGATCAAAGTTTCATTCGATCCGTTCGATCTCCCGTCACGTCAACTTTAACATATTTATGAGATGGTTCTAAAAATCCAAATAGCAAGCAAATCCAATTACTTATTTTTCTAAAACAGCTTTCCACGTTTTACACATTCCACTTTCAAGGAGAAAAGGTAGACTGAAAATGATGGATCTCACGAAAAGCGGACAGCAACTCCGACGAGATCCTCCGCAGAGACTTTAACGCTCGTTTCCAAGGTCCGAGTCTTAAATAATGCATGAACAGGCTCGAGCCGAAAAATGAGTGGCGGATAGAGCCGGAAGGGAGTCACCAGACCCTTGCTTTCTTTCTGTTCCGTCTCTTTCTTCGTCGGCTTGCATCCTGCCGGAAATGAGAGCGGAGACGGACAAGCAACAGCCACTCATCACCGATTCAGAACGGACATCCGCTGGGAGAGACGTTTGCCTCGGATGCCTGTTTAATTGAATCGTAAGACCTCGCAAGCCGTCCGTGTTCGGGGACCGTTTTCGAGGCGGGTTGTACCGCGAAATGCTCGAGCTGGTTAACGTCCACGGAATTCGACGTCAGCGTGTAAACTTTCGGCCCGAATCAGTGCACACGGCCGTGTCTGGAACTCGTCGATTAGCAGCCAAACGAATGGCCTCTTTAATCGTGTTTTACACTTTCTTTACCGGGTATCCGTTTCACCGTGAACGATCCAGCAGTTTGCTGGTAATTGGCGAACCAAGTGGTTTCTTATTTGTGAAACGAGCAAACGAACTGGAATAACCGTTTCAGTAGGTGGCGAAAGAAAAAACAGACTGCAACCTCGATGTTGCTGCGTGGCTGAGTACGACTCTACCAGTTTTCAATTTTTAGTAGAATTAAAGTAAGAAGAACAAAATTTAATTTGACGAATAATTTTCTTTATTATTTAATGGTCAATTAAAGTACCTCTTCTGAAGCAAAACACTTTATTACACCTTTTTTATAAATGAATTAATCTCAGATGAGTAATTATGGAAACTAGTCTACATCTGACCTAGGGATTTAAAAAACTGATAATTAATAACTGCTTGCAAAGAGAAAATTGTAAGGTGCCCATTACGTGGTTAGCCAACCGAAGATTCTCAGGTACTAACGAGCAGACGATCACCAGGACGACGAAGGTGAACGTTTTGACCCCGGGGGGTCGCGCGTAGAATTGCCTATTAGACGCTTAATCGATCCGGGATTAAAAAAAAAGA
Organism: Anthidium xuezhongi; assembly: GCA_022405125.1. Taxonomy (NCBI): domain Eukaryota; kingdom Metazoa; phylum Arthropoda; class Insecta; order Hymenoptera; family Megachilidae; genus Anthidium; species Anthidium xuezhongi. Next base: position 9,668,703 of record CM039637.1, read on the forward strand.
AACGCGGATTAAAGACGCCTCGGGGAATTTTCAAGTGCGGCTGACCAAGCTGTAAGTGAGTTTCGAGCCGACCCTCGGGCCACGTTGACCAAATTTCTCCGGCAGATAATTACGAGGGTCGGGATACGAGGCTCGGGCAAAGGGTTTCGCGTAGGAGATAATGTACTTCTGGTGGCGATTCGAGGCACCGTCGTTTCCCGTCTTATTAATATCCGGCGATCGTCTCGGTTACGCGAACGTTCAACCGTCCCGAGACCGGGTCAAACTTGCTTGTTTGCTCTTCCAAAAACGATAACACGCCCGCCGACAGGCAGCGGCGTCATAATGAATCGTTGCCAGGATGTATAGACCGCGCCCGGTAGTCTGCCGTGTATTTTGCATAAAATGTAAAATAAGCCGTGGCCAGGGAATAAATTGTATTCCCATTAGGAGCGCCGCGATGAGCGAGCCTGGCCCCATTTGAATACGCTCGGATTAAAAATTAAATATTACCGCGGGTAAAAGGCGGCGATTAGAGCTCGCGACGAGGAACGAACAAAAAATACAGCGAAAAAAACAGGGTCCCGGTTACTTGATACGAAACGGCCCCAGCCGTTGCGGAAATATTAAATCCTCGTTAATAATTTGCGATCGGGGCGGTACACGCGGACCTGACACTCGTCGATTTTGTTTTGCAGCAATTTTTGGAAGTGGTACCGATCCATTAATACTAGGTTTACAGGATCCGTTGTTTTGACGGATTTCGAATTTTACAAGGAATGAAAAAAAAAAAAATCACACAGATATGGAACAACAGCGAGCAAAAGTGGATTTCGGAAGTTTTCGCAATATCGCTGGCTTCGAGCGGAAAGATGACGCAAATGCGAGCGGCGGCTTTGATTTGTAGCCGCTCGCGGGATCGTATCGCTCGCGCACGCTGCACCATAACCATCTCTCACAATTTCGACGGCGAAGGTGGAAGCGCGCGGCCGACACAAGTGGCCGTCGCGTATCTCGCGAGCCTTCTTTCTTCTATCCTCTCCCCCGTCTTTTTTCCTCGAGGCATTAAAGCGCCGGCACGGTTAACTAAGGCATCAGTCATAATACGAGAGACAAGCGGACGCGAAAGGCACGGGCATAAAGGGCCCTCGTAACTCCTCGTTTACCCAGCTTTTGTTTCTAATGCCCTACAGTCGCGCGAATATCTCTCTCCCCCCTCCCCGAAAACTGCCTCGTCTTTCTGCACGAGAAATTCGCGCGTCTAACTTCGCTTACGAGAATCTCGGGATTTCCCGCCCGGCCCCGTTATCGAGCCAGACGACATCCACTGCTCCACGGGAAACTTTCGGCCCTGAAAGTTTCGTCACATCGAATATCGGTTCGTTTCGAGCGTTACCCGCTTCGCGATCTCGTGTTTCGACCGCGACAGATTTTCCTACGGCGCCGTTTACCACGCTCGTAAGATAGACAAATGCGTTCTGGTCAGTTGGGACAGCTCCAACCCCGACCAGGGAGATTTACAAGTTTAGTTAGCGACGATCACACCCGCGGGACCAGAACCGATGGGTCGCGCGGCTCGCTTGATTTCGCAGCTTCTAGTTGTGCCGCAACGTTTATTCTCTTTCGCTACGATTTTAATTTTATCAACGATTTTGTACAAACAAATGTAAAATTGTTGGTAGAACATCGAGTGACAGTTTCACGAGGAACTTTTGCTAACTGTACAATGTTCTTATATTTTATTACAAAAAAATCAAAGCTTGCAAGGAAAGTTACGTCCATAATAAATTTTGTTACATTAAATATCACTAAAAATTGTTCTCAATTACATTAAATTTATGGTGTCTCTATATTTTTCCAAGGATATATGAAAGGATCTTATCGACGAAACGAGCTCATACATCGTCATCATTTGCCGGTCTCAGAACCGCTCGATGGCGACGTAATATCAGCGAACGTCGAACGACAGGCTGGAAGAAATCTTTCCTTTTCCCTTTTCTCGGTGACGTCAACAAATCTCGCCCACTTCCTAACCGTTACAGATAGCCGGCCATTAGAGCGTCACTTTTTTTTCCCACGTGTATGAATGACCGGACGCGGATAAGCCCCAGCCAGGATATATCGTCGCAGGACCGTCCTCCGTGCTGGCGCATTTGTTTGAATTATTTTATATCCCGCGATTTTTTATTATCAGTATCTCGCGTGACCAAACGGCGGCTCTACGTGTGCCGAAAATCGGATCGGCTCGCCGTGTCGGCGATAAACGTGTCGTTTCCTGGATTATTTTCGCTGCAATCGCAAAATTATTGCGATACGATCGATTATTAAACGTTTCAGCGCTTGAAAAATGCCGAGCGACGATTATCGATTATATTTAATAGACGTTCTTCGCACTTTCGATATTCAAAAAAGGTAAAAAGAAAAATGTGAAAAGCCGGTGATGCTTTATGATTCGACAGAGATCGTAAGCGAGGGCGGAGGGTCGTTTCCTTTTCAAGGATCGGGATCCCAAGTGAACGACGGCGAGGGATACCAAAACTCGTCGTGAAAGCGGCGTCGAAAGCGGTTGTCGCGGTTTCGAAAAGCTTCAAACTCACCCCCCGCCGATGGTAGCTGGAGAAAATGACGCTCGTTCCGACGGTCGCCCGGATCGTCCCGTTTGCCGGGCCAAAACCGCGTCGCATAATGGGAAAATTTGCGTAAACGGCGGGGTCATTAAGCACCCCTCTTACGCGCGAATGTGCGTGGCGGTCGCCGATGTGGAGACGGGGCTATAACTTGCGGTAATACCAACCTAACCGTGTACCCATGATTATAACGCTACCAATTAGTCAAGCCGGCTTAGGATGGCAGCCCTGCCTGCCCCGGGACAAGGGACCTCCGCTATACACGCACCTACGCTCGACTTCGACTACACGCGAGGCTGCACGTTCTGTTCAACCATCGGCTTATCATCTAACAAATAGCGTGGTAAAATCTTCTTTTTACTTCAATTACACTGAATTTCTTTGAATTAGCTATCCAATTTGGGGGTTGGTTAAACCTGGGGACCATTAGATCTTTCTACTTTTAGATAGACATCTAAGTTTTACTTTGGAAGAAGATAATTAAATTTGAGAAACCTCGGCTCGATTTCATTGCTTTTGGTAACTTAAAATTCCCAGAGATTAATATTAGATCAGAAATTCTTTATTTGTAAGATTTTACATTATCATAAATGATGGTCCTGTAATGTTTTCAAAAGTTTTCTGTCATTAATGTTTGATGTATTTAGACGTAACACACGAAAGATCATGATGGCTGAATAATTTTCGGTTGTTCTACTGATTCGCCCACGGCAGACTGTTAAAACGGTGGAAAATTTAGCGACACCCGTGTGCGACTCCGTTACCAATGAAGTTTCCAGTCGTCGGCTGGCAATGCGTCGTCGTCCACGTGGGGGGCAAGTTTGGTAATTATTTAGCTAAATTGCGAGACAGTTGGCGGCGCACGGTAACATGTGTTCGCAACCGGCGAAAAATCTCTGAATTAATGTTCCGCCATTAATTATGTTTATGAGGCCAAATTGTCTCGGGGAGGCGCGGATATATGCAAATGTAATTTGCGAATTCGGCGTGTACGTAAAACAGCCGCTATCAGGAACGACTCCTCTTCCAGTCGAATGTGTCACAATTTCGGTGTCATCTTCGCGTTCGCTTTCTTCATATATTCTTTACTATCTTGCAATTATTTTAACCCTTTTGGTAATTCTTAAAAATCACTACAAATTTCACTCGAAAAATTTCAATAGAGCGAATTTCTCCAAAAAACACCGCGTTGAAAAATATCATCCCTATCGTTTGTGGCGTTCAAGGATCAATCGTCCCCTTTGACCGCACACTTCGGATCGCTTCGAATCGAAAAACTTGCCGATTCAATTAAACCGTCCGTTTGTTCGAATCGATTTTTTACTTTGTTACCGTTGATGTTCCTTATCGCGATGACAGGCCGACGTACGCGGAGCGACGGGGCGGAATGCATCGGGGAGGAACATTTTACATCCCCTTAAACCGGCGCAAATTGAAAATCTCTCCGGGTCGAGGAGAGCCGATTTCGAAGAGGGGTATGTGTTTGTTTTACCTGGCGCCCCTTCCCCCCTCCTTTTTAATAGGGCCAGCACGAGGTGGTTCGCTGCCGTTGGCGTATCAGCTGTTTAATTAATTTCACGTCTCGTACAAATGAAACGGAGAAATATGATGTGCGCCGATTTGAATGGCATCTAAAATCCCTCCGAGCGTTAACGCTGCCTGTCTTCGACCCTTCTCTGCTGTTTTTCTTCCCCCTGCTCGCTCTTTTAACCGACTCGCGTGTACCTCCTTTGTAATGGACATACAAACTTTCATCGAGGAAGTTTATTATTTTGTAATGAAGTTTATTAGCTTCAATTGCTTCCAGCATTTTATATAAGGATGTCTATCTTCTTTGACTAAATTTTTAAATACTTCACCATTTTATGGTAAAATTTTGAGAGGATGCTTACGACACGTTCTGTTACGACAGTGGTCCATTTATCTTCGGGAAGTTGACAAACGCTACGAAGCTGTCACGTTCCCCGTCGCCCACTAATTTTCTTTATCTTCGTGCAGCGGAACCGGCGTCGGACGGGCTCGTTACCGATTGAATTTTTAATTACAGCCTCTCCTGCTGAGCTCCGCTTTCGTTCCGGCGGCCAAGATCGACGCTGATCGTCGCGAAAGATTGAAATCCGCTCGCAGAGACGGACAGGGACGTACCGTATCGCGGAACTTGGCCGGACAAGCCCTTAGGAATTGCGAATACTCTCGACAAAATCCAATTACGCTTACACGCGTTCCCATTGGTACGTTTGCATTCGCACGAAATGGTAACGGGAACGATCGAAGCGCGGAAAATCCATGGGAACGCGTTCAATCATCGAGCGTACGCCAACGAAATTTCATAAGCGAGAATTAACAGGATGGCTGCTTTTTATTAGAGCGCGAATGGAGTGGAACAATTCAGCGTCATTTAATTTCGTTTGTCAGAATGGCGGCCGGGCATTATTTCGACACGACCATTCGAACGTTTCCCGGAACGAATCCGACCGTGTCAAAAATATAAATTTTCCCGCGCGCAAACACCCGAACCCTTCTCCCTTTACCGTTCGTCGACGAAGACACGGGAATTGTATGACCGCGATAACGAAACTATTTTCACCCGACGGAATGAAATTACGCCGCGGCACGGCTTTGAACAATATCGAGCCGAGAAGTTATTGATATTTGATCCCATGGACGAAACGTCGGAGTAAAATATCCCTACCGAATTAAACATCCAACCTATCCAGACCTACGGATCGGGAATGGGATTCAATTTCGCGCGTGCATATATTTAAAATCCAAATTCTAATTTTGAAAATTGGTGACATAGAATTTGAATCAACTCAAATTTTAAGGAATCTTTAGAAAAACCCTAATAACTCTTATAGTTCCCATTTCATAAATTTTCTAGCATGCGAAGTGATTTATTCACTTTAACCCTCCAGTTAGGACATGATATTACCTAGTCCAAATTCATCGACGCGAGAAACCTTCTTGAACCGTTGGCCCGCTAATTTGTTCTGTACCAAACGTATTCATGTTTATCGACTTTGAATCGAGGCCGATCGTCACAGTCGAATCGAAACGTCGAAATCACAGGCGAGCTTTTGTAAAGTATGGATCGGAGCTGGTCGCGCGATACGGACTACCTATCGGTCGTTTCGTAGAACGCCGCGCCGCGGGCAACGCTCGATACCGGGGGCTTTATTAGTTCGCGGTAATAAATCAGAAGACAGATCAATTTTGCGCCGGTTCCCTGATTTCCGTCCCGCCGGAAAATCAGATATAAATTTGCGACTACGATCGTTGTGTATCGCGACATCCGCTCGTCCAGCGGCGCGCGCTCGTCCGCGGTCGCGGAGATGCGGCAGATATTGCGACGATGTCATTCGATGCTCTTAATTTCATCCGTGGAACGCTTCATTCCGCTTCCGCATCGTTTCGTCGATCGATCCTGAATCACGACCGATTTGTCCCCGTTATCGGAATCGGACCATTGCCAAACGTTCTCGTTCGACCTTATTCTCACCCCCAGCGAATCATTTTTTTTTTTAGACTGTCCATGGAGCCGTGCATGCGAGATAATTTAGCCGTTTCGTTGCGGGAAATCCAGACGCAGAATCGCGTGTTATAAAAGTAGCTGACTTGTAGCAATAACATTCTCTTTAAATTGAGAGAACCTCTTAAATTTCAATGATTTTTATGGGATTTTCTTGAAAGTCGGTTTGAAAATAACGTAAGGCGTTAAATTAGTTTTTTTCTCCTGGACGCAAAATAGTACGGCACGTCCGCTACAGAAATTAGCGTTACCGCGTGCACCGTTGACTAACGATGGAGGGTCCCAGAGTTCACGAGGGTGACCAGGCGGATGGCTTCCATATACATACATACATATCGACAGGCGTACATCGATTATATGCTCGATTAATTCGCGACCGTACCGACCCTTGATACGCTCGTTCGCTTACTCGCTCGTTTGTTCGCGCGACCACGAAAGCTCGCGATCGATTTCGCATAGGACCGTGTTACGTTCACGCAGCTTGCAATTCTTTTTTCTCGTTCGAAACCCCGATGCGACTCGAAACGAGCCGCCCATTACTTTTTAAACACCCTCCGCCGACTCGTGCGCGGAATGGAAAGGTGTCTCGCAGAAACGATCCGCGGGGAATCGAATTGATAGACGCGAAATTAATACGGCAGCGAAACAATTCGAGCGATCCTAGATGGAATCTTCACCCTTTTATCGGCATCGCATACGACACAGTCGTCGAACGGCGCACAGACGTGGGGGGGTAATTTCGAATTCTGGCGAGGCCACGGGCGTAACCGGGGAGGGTGCCGCGCGTTCGATCGATCAGAAATCTCGATCGCAATCGGCCGAAGAGTTATTTCGCTCGTTCGCCAGAGAAATTTCGTCATCGTACACACGATGCTCGAATGCATGCTCGCAATTCTGAAAGGACGAGTATCGGAGGGGGGAGGGCGAGTTACGAAGGGATGGATTTGGATTTGGATTTGAAGGGTGGCTACGACGCGGAGGCCAGAGGCGGCACCGGAGCTTGGTCGAGCAATTAGCGAGCCGTCAGTGGCACAGTGGCTGACAGCAAGGCTATACAAGCTAGCCTCCACCCGACCGGTGTCTCTGGCTTCGGCATCGTTTTCACCTGCGATCGCGCTGCCGTATGCCTTACCCGGCTACCAAAGTATCGTGTTACCACTAATTAGAATATCTAACGGGTCGATCGTTGCCTTTGCTATCGACGTTTCGTAAACCGTATTAACGTGGCTAATACGTGTTTCCCGGCTAGCTGCCACGGCGTTAAGTGCTTCCTGGGATTTGTATCCACGAGTCGGATAACCTCGTCAAAATACAACAACCCTTTGGAAATTGAAATCCTTTGATTCCATTCTTCCCTCGGTCCCTTTTTCGTTTAAACAAAAACGTGAAAGTATGTTGAGGGGTTCCCTCTATATTTTTTTTTCCCTTTTCAATAGAAATCGATGTATGGCCTCTTTGATTCGAACGATCTTTCCCTGTTTTTTAATTCTCCGCGGATCCTCCATACGAGGGGGAGCAAAGCACGAAGAGAAGTATCGCGCTCGGTCGTTGTCGAGCCGAGAGGGGGGTTAGCGAATGCAATTATAATTTTAATTTCGATGGTATTTAATAAAGGGGCGCATTGCACAGCCTGCACCCGGCGGTCTTCCGACCCTCGAGCCTACCATACAGACCTGTATGCGCTAATTAGCAGTTACGGCCCGCAGACCGCACGAACGCATTCTACTGCTTGCTCGCGCGCTGCCACGTTGCACTTTCGTCCAGAACTCGTTCGCCCTGTTGAATCGTCAAGTCCGCGGGATCCATCCTGATCAAACAGCGATCGAAAGCTATAATGGTTCCACCTGCAAATTGCTCCCTTAAGTGGTCCAACCTGAGTACCGTCATCTTCGCCTCGAATAAAATATCTTATACAAATCCATTTTGAAACGAAAATTTTTTAACTACTTAACCACTTATCAAAGATATCATTCTGTGTCTTCCACAATTCTATTTCGCATAAAAATAGAATTTGAATTAAAACATTTAGAGGCAAACGAAATTACAATAGGTTGGCAATTCGATCAGGCGGACTAATCAGATGATCGAATTCACGTCGAACTCGAACGTATCCTCGTCATCGATCGATTCTTTTTTCTCCCCTGGCCTCGTTTCCGTCCCCGTTCCCTTTCCGTGGACTCAACGACGTTACAACGGGCATCGCGTTTCGGTCAATTTGCGTTCGAGTCAGGCGGACACTCGCGGCGATTCAATTATACCGACAACGAAGTTTGTTCGCATCAAATGCCGAAAGGCTGAAAATCAATCCAGGGTGCGATCGGTTTAATGGGGGCACACACCACGTGCCGCGGCCATTATGTCCCTCGTCCCCCCTTCCGCCCCCATCTGCCCCGCAACCCGCCGTTCTAGCTGCCGCGCTGCCGATCACGACCTCCAGCGAGAGGCCACCCTGTTTCACCCTCGATATCCATGCCACACGCACCGATACCGCAGCAGCCGTTACCTCGCGGTACTTATCTGTACAGACCGTAGCAAAAACCCCGCTCGATGATTATCACGGGATACGGGATTTTTCAATCCTTGAAATTTTTCAAGATCCGTAAATAAATTTTTTTACTTTTGAGAACGAAATAAAAAGTGTAATTTGAGGGAAACGAGATAATTAACTAGACAAATTCGTAATTAGAAAAATAGAACGACAGTGATTGACGTAAAATGTCATAAATTTGAAACTTATTGCAGGAGATGTAGAAATTTAATTATTGTAAGAAAACCATAATCCGATATTGTAATTATCTTGGAAATTATGATAATACATTTACAGGAATTTCTATGGATATAGATATCTGAGATATTTGGAAAAACTAACTATGTAAAAGTTTCATTTCTTCACAACACCCATGAAAAATTCGAACGACAAATATTTTAATAATCTATTATTTATCTCGGCATTCGTTGAACCATCGTCGAAGGTTCTCGAAACGTTCCTAAAATAATAGGTCCGATTTTACGTTTATTTTTTGTCCACCGGCGGTGGAACGGGAAAATTGGTGGAAAGCATTGATGTCCTCGATTCGCAGGATTTTCCCGGCGTTCAGTAACCCGTGCACTTATCGCGCGGGAGATCGTTGGATCGAAGCAACACGGCCTAGAAGATCCATCAATCGGGCCGCAATCGAAGCCCCTTACCCCTTGTTCGAAACGTTTAATAACCCCCAGCTGGCCGATCAGGCCAACGCGCGTGGTAGCCTGGATATGCTTGGGGAAAGGTTTGAACGCGCGTAGAGGGAAGAGCGTGTGCACGCGTGTGAAAGCGAGAAAGTGAATCGCGGGGGGTGAACGGTATACCGTGGCGTGGGATGAGTTTTCACGGTGGTGGGACAGAGAAAGGAGAATGATAGGGGGTAGGGGCCAGTTGCATATGAGCGATTGCCACACACGGCGTGTAACGCCGGCCGTGGCGGCGGCATTTACGTTAATTAAATTTCCCCAGGCCGTAGGACCGATCCTCTAGCCCTCCTCACTTTCACCCCTCCATACCGACGGCCCTGGCATCAATCATTGCACGCTCAGCCTCACTAGCCGGACTCCGCTATGCCGGAGGATCGAGTCGCCGGAGACTGTTTAAAATTGCTAAACCCATCCCCCTCTTCTCTCTCTCTCTCTCTCTCTCTCCCTCGCACACATACGTCCGCGTTCTGCCCCCTTTTTCCCCAGTCCCCAACCCTTTATTTTCAGCAACGAAGCACCGGCTGATTCGCCAACGGCGCCTTCCGCAACCTTCTGCTACGCTCCCTTCGAAACCTATGATTTCCCGTTAACTACTTCGACGGCTATCAATTAGGGGTCACGCGGCCAGTTTCCCGGTCACGTACTCTTAAATACACACCGACCGGTTCTGATTTCGATGAAAGAGAGGGTCGGAAAAGTCGATTGCTTCTCTGAATAGGGAGCCACTCTTGATCCCCCCTTCTTCTTTCTTTTGCCTTTCTTGCTTAGAGCTGAACTTTTCACCGTTTACTAGCCGTACACAAGCGTTGCCTTGAAAAGGGAGCGTGAAGTAGTTGTATTAGCCGAGGAAGGGTGAAAAATGCCACTAAAGACATTTTCGGGGTGATTCTTAATCCTTGTCAAATTTTTCACCTTTACATAGAACGTTGTAACAAGTCATTTTATTAATTAATTGCAAAACGAAAAAGAACTAATGTAGAAAGATAGAAAGGATAATACAATTGCGTCCTGTATCAGAAACGCAACGAGGAATTAAATGGTTCGTTCCTTTGATTGGTGAAATCAAGATGAAAGTTGCTCAAGCCTTTGATTATATTTTACACGGTCCCGGAAAGCTGGCTTTGCCGCGCGTTTCGCGAAATCCGATAAATTCCTCGCCGAGGCTTCGACGTCTTGAAAACTCCGGCTACTTTCCTCGTCCCCGCTCCCTTCCCTCCCCCTTCCCTGTCGTCCCAATCTCGTAATCGACTTTGCCAGGCAATTCTATAATCCCTTAAACCTAATTAGGGGTGAGTGAGCCACGGCCGAGTCGGAACTCGAGTTAACTTCGCTACAAACAAGAACAATATCTTCCTTCGTCAGTCGAGGAACTTCGTTACAGAGGGTCGAAGGGAGGGACGGCGAGGAGGCCAGACCGGGTTGCGTACAGATCGTCTTTGGATAGTCGCGAGGAGGAGAAAATAAGGTCGCCTCGGAGGATAGCCGGCGGCTGGCCAATGTAATCGCTTGTAAAAACGTAATAAAGGATCAAAGTCTGCCGTTGAAGCGGCTGTTACTCGTTTAGGAAGGAACAGCTTTGTTCGAGGAGTATTTTCTGCTTTCGTACCCTTCGTGTTTCTTCGAATCTTGGTTAATATTCTCAATTGCGAACTGGTATCTTGATATACTAGATAGAATGTTAATTTAGTAATTAATTAGCAAGATCGAACGACTAGAATTGAAAACAACTAATTTTTGTAAGATACAAGTAAAAAAAGGCAAAGAAAATTGATATCTATTGTTCCATTTACTACTTCAACTCTGATCTTGTATATCACAGGATGTGCACCTCCGGAAGGAATTCAGACACGTGACGTCCGTCCATGCAAAAGGTCCGAACATTCCAAAGACATTCGTAGCCCTCAAAGCCCGATGTACCGGTAGCCCCTTTGCTACAGAATACTCCTGTGTCGAGACAGACAAAGGGGGTGGGAAAATGTCGCCGCTAGATGCAGTCCGACGAGACGCTCGAAGCCCACCCTCCTACGAGAGGGAGGTCGTCTCCGAAGGGGGCACTCCTCGGACCGGAGTATTTCATATCTGACTATCAAAGGTGGATCTTTGTGCAGTTTATATTAAATCACGTCACGGTTACGGGATGTCAATAGACGTGCCTTTTCTCTTTGCCTCGCGTTCTCCACGGAAAAATTCTATTAAATCGTTCCTTCGGGCAGAAGGAAACTTCTAATCGGTCGAATAAATAATCAAATGATTATTTTTAGCGGATGAACCGAGACTAACACCGAAATCGATAATCAACGCGGACAGAACGTTAATAATAACGTTGGCGCAGTGAAAATGTACGCGCATAGTCAGACGTACAGAAAATTGAATTTTTCACACCTCGAGAACGATGGAAAATTATTTAATACGGTATTCTTGCAGCTATATTTAATTTAAGAAAGTAGATAAGAGAAAGATTAAATCTTTTTCGGTGTCGACGTGTGCGGATTTAATTATCGATTCAGGCAAAATTCAGGCCACTTCTCGTGACAGTTAACCCGTCGAAACGATCTTGCAGGAAAATAAGAACTTAAGGGGGATCGTAGCGAACGAAGTCACTCGGAACTAATGAATGAAAATCAAATCAGTGCCGTTTGATGATTCGCAATCGGTCGACGTAGGTGGATCGAGTGCGTGGAAAGAGGTAGCTGGAAACAAGGGTGGTCCGTTGCAGATTCCAATCGATATGATGCACACACCCGGATACCGACAGCGTTATTACGTCGAGTGCTATTAAGACTTCCAATTAGTTCGATGTACCAATGCGCGGCCGTGCCGCTGGTTTCATTCAGGAAAATCAGCGGAAAATCGGCCAGTTGTTTGTAATGTAGCCGGGACGCGAGGGGGGCAAGCTTGAACGTGGAGGAACAACGCGTTTGTGTTTTTCATGAAGCTACCTCGACGTGTTTTCCAATTTTTCTCTATGGTAGAAAAAACACACCTACACACTCGCGCGAGGGCGTACGCAATCGAATAAACAAAAGGAAAAATTTGTTCGTCGAAATATTTTTTCTTCTTTTTTTGTTGTTTTGTTGTTCTTTTTTTATCTGATAGAAGCACCGATGATCAGTATCGGGATAGTTCGATTGAAACGAAAAGGAAGCATCGATGATACCTTCGGCCCTCGCTAGCGATCTGTACGAAGCTTATCTCGTTTATTACCCGCCCGGTTCCGCTCTCGTTCGACGGTTATTTTACAACCGCAGATAGGGGCCGAGTAACGTCTTTGTTTTCACCGCAACATCATCCGGACGGCGACCCCCCCTCTGTAACCAACCTTTCCACGAAACTTAAGGGAAGTCTCGAGATAAGGAGACATAGTGCTTTCCGATTTTCCGTATCGCCACCTTCCTCCTCGCTTCCCATACGGATCCACGTTCCCCAAATCGCGTTATTGTTTCCTTTCAACGTTTCCTATCTCGTCGATTTTTCGCTTATCGATCCATCGATTTGTCCGACGGATCGACGGAATTCCGTTCTCGCTTTTAATTTCACGCCCAGGCTGTCCCGTCGTTTCTAGATGAAATTTAGATTCTGAAACAGCGTACACTTGAAACGTAGCGGGAGGGGGGACACAAATGGAGGAAAAACAAAACGGGGACATTGTAATCGCGTATGCGAGTGGTTGAAAGCACGCGTTGATTTTTCATTTCGAAAATACGGTCGAGTACACAGCGACCCCGTCCACCGATGTCCTGGAGGTAAAACGTGAAAGGAATATCGATATTGAACTATTCAACCGAATAAAACATATATCGGGGCTTTTTGACAAAAAGTCGAACGAGATTCGGCCTTTATGCCACGGGCACAACGAACGGGGAAGTCCTTTGAGCGAAGGATCATCAAAATCCTCGGATCCTGAAAGATACTCGATACCCGGTGTCTTCGAGACGAGAGCTTTATTCGACTGTTTAAAAAAATCTTGCTGGAGAGGAAATTGAAATAAACCCGGGTGCAAAGTGGTCGCCGGGAGAGCGAGAAACAAACGACGAAGCAAAAGTGCTGGCGGGAGGGGAGGGGAGGGAAACTTAAGGTCGTTTTGTTCGAGGAAGGAGATTGGCTTGGAAGAGAGAATACCTAGTTGTTAGCAAGCACGAAGCAGTCCGGGTTTGCTAGATAAGGCGTGGGCATAAACGTCCGCAGATAAGGGTAGTTTGCACCCCCGTTGTGGACAGTTAGCCTTAAATGAGGCTGGGTAGTAGAGGGGGGACGAGACGTGTAAAGGCTTTTGTTGCGTGGCTCCCGTCTTCCAGCTTTTGAAATCAGTTTCGCTGATGTCACTTCCTCCCCGATAACAGATCGAATATTTTCGTCCGACAAAGGAGAGATTATTTTTCTTACGCGAACGCGCTTTTTCCACCGTTTCTTTTTTCGATTCTTTTTTACTCTCTGTACGGAATCGGACCTGGGATAACGAATGGCGAGGGACAGGCGAATCGAAGAACGGGAAACGAGAGAACGATTAAAAGAGAATCTTTGTTTTCCGAGCGGGAAAAAGGAAAAGAAAAGCTCGCGGCGGGTCGGTGATTTTTCACGAGCATCGTCCGCGCAAAAATCCTGTCTCGCCGTTCTAAATTCCGCTTATCTAACGGGGTTTCGACAGTAATGTGCCGGCGTATTATGTAGAACCATCCTGCCAGGACCATCCCTTTTACGTGGAAGGCCACGAGCAACGGTGCCGTTTAGCGTCAGATAGCGGAAACGTATGAGGGACGGGGTGAAACCACCCCTTATCTTAAGGGTAGCTACTCAATAGCTAGTCGCACCGAAATTTCTCTCGCTTTCGCTGCCGTCCTCTCTCGTTTCTATCTATTTTTCCTTTCCCTAATTCCCCCACCTTTTTTCATGAACGTACAACGTTATCGAGAATGTTTTTGTATTACGTTGTCGTTCGTCGAAGATCGAACTCGATCGAAACTTCAGGTATAAACGCTTCCGATTCGTACCTGCGAGGCACGCGCGCATAATTTAATGTACAAGACACTGGAGGCAGTGCGGCTCGGTTCCATGCCGCGGCGTTTAGGGTTACTTATACTTTGGAACGGCGATGTGTGCAGTGTACAAGAGCGCCCCGGGGGTAGGTGCTTGCGGTAAATCTAATAACGTTGTAATGCTGTTACCCCCTCAAAGTTGGCCCGTAAGTTTCTGCGGGGCCCTGTTGGCTCCGACCACCGTGCCGAGAATTCCTAACGCGTACGTTGTTCTGGCTGCATACGCCACTCATACGCATACTTCCGGTGAAAAAGAGAACTCCGTCTTCAAAGAAACCACCTTTAGAGGCATGGACTCGCGAATAAAATGTTTCATTTAAGCTTACGTGTGTAATTCAAAATATTAGAATATTAAAACTGGTAATAAAAAATAAAATCACGAAAAAGGAAATTGAGACGTTCAACTCAGTCGAGGAAGCATTCACCATCGTTCGAGGATAAAATTTCACTGGTAACATTCAAAATTGTCACCGACACGTCGATTGACGTACCACGAAGACGGGCAACAGGTAGCTGATAGCAATTTACCGATTTTTCCGTTAGGCAGACGTGGTTGAAATCGAAAGAGAGAGACAGGTCACGGCGTTCTTCGGCAAATTTCGTGCGACTCACCCTCGGCGAGCCTTCTCCCTTCTCGGCGACGGTTTGTTAGAGGCTCGCGTAGATATATGTCACGAGCCAAGGTAAGCCTTCCCAGTCACCCGAGGGTGTTCCGCAAACTATGCTCGCGAAAAGTTCAACACAACTTCATAACATCGGTGCTTCGTGGCAGAATTAGAGGGGGTGAGAAGGGACTCGAAGTGGATGGTCGGGAGAAGTGCGGCACGTCGGGGCCGGATAGGGGAAGGGGGGTAAATTTGTTCTAGCGTGAGCTTACATGGGTTACGTTAAGTATATAGGTGTTTGGGGGTAGTTAACTGTATTCAACCCCCCCGCTGAATACGTGCATTGTATGTGAAACTTGAAACGTCCTGTAGCCTGTGTAACTATTCTTCTATGAATCCAAAGCTATTTATTTTTTAATTCAATTCTTTAGACTTTCATCTAGAAATTAAAGTCATTCCATTTTTAAATTTTTACTTCAACATTTAAGACAATTCATAAACTTTTGTCAATGAAATTAAATATTTTTATTATAGTGGTATATAAAGTGGTACACAATATCCAGAAATGTACAAAGAGTACCACCCTTCCCCTGTCGAGTGATTATAGGCTATCATTAGTACACAGTGATCATTTAATGGTTGTCGATTACAGTCACCCTTACTAATGAAAGGATTAATATCAAGAGCTTCGCTCCCCTTAAATAGATGTCGGTTGTTTTATGGAAAATATCGTTCGGGTTTCACCATTCAGACAGAAAGAGAAAAGTCACCATGGTAACCGTAAAAATTCTGACAACGATCACGGACACGATGAATACCCGGTTAAAGCCCCGGCTATAACAGGGCTGGTACGGTTTATCGCGGAAAATTCTTCGGTCGCTTAAAATCGCAATACAAACGACCGTTGACCCGAATCCTATTCTTCTTCCGGTTATTTTTCTCTCTCTTCGATTGTCCCCGTCCTCTCTCGTGCAACCCAATCCCCCCGCTTCCGAACCGCTCTTTCTCGCAGTGCTGTAGATAAAAATCAGTAATTAGCCGGGACCATTATGGCGGCCGTTTGAAAAATTAGCGGGTCGTGGGGGTAACCGCCCCTCTGGGCATAATCCTGCATCGGTAACGGCGCATACCAACGTGCATCCAACCTGTCTCTGATTTATACGGGTTTGCTATTAATTACACCCACCCCAACGGCTCGTTTTCCAACGCCAACCCTTCCCTAAACGATTATTCGCGAGCCCCTGATTTTCTTGCGGTGCGCCTCTGTGATTTTTCTCCGCTCGCGTTTCTTTATCCGTTTCAACCGTTTGCATTCGAAAAGTAATTCGCCACTTTACGAATTGCAATTAAGGAGATCGATATTCATATTAAAATATCTTCGAGCTCAAAGGGTTGTTTCACCTCGAAGTTTCGAGAGTTCGACCACCGTGGAAAAATAAACCATGCACATTCAACGCGTGCAAAAATGTTGGGAAAACCACCATAGTTTGCTCGTCCGCGATTTTTTTACGGCTACGCAACCGTTCGTTCGGTATTTGTTTCCATCTTTCGGTGTGTCCACCGGTCGCATTTTGATTTCGTGCGTGGCCGCGCGTATGTGTGCGCGAGTACGCGCTCTCGCTCGCGCGCGTGTATTTTTTTATTTTGTTTGCGTACGAAAGAATTCGAATCCAGTGCGCCGAGCCGAAAATTCCGGCCGGGTCTCGCATCGGTTGTTGTTTCAACTGACGCTGGCCAGTCTCGACGGGCTGCGGTGCAATTAAATTAAATGCTTCGGATTAATTGTTCGAAAGCAGTTAAATTAGTTGCATTTGTTTTGCCCGATTTTTGCGCAATCCCGGCGCGGAATGCGCGACCGTGTGCACGCACACCGGGATATTCCGCTCGCAGCCACCTATTACCCGTCGCGCGTCCTCGAATATCGCTCGCCTACATGCGAGCCCGAATGCTCGCGTGCTTTCGCGAAAAGGGACACTTAAAAAATTCATTTATCCGCGGCCCCGGCGTTTGTATGCTAAACGGATACGCTTTTTCGTTTTTCCATTTCACCGGCCGTAGAATTCGCGGTCTCTCGTCCCTCCTCTCAATTTCGAGAGGATCACGCGTTTTAGGGGGGCAAAAGAAACACCAGAACGCAATTTTCATTTAATTCTCGCGTCTGCGAAACTGGGAGCAGGAGGTCAAATTTTGATAAAAACGTTCGCGGTACAAGTGTAAACGGTGGGAAATTTTGATACAGGATATGAGTTGCTTTAACACGTTGATGTTTCAAATTAAGAAAAAAGAAATGACAGACAAATTTCAATCACTGTTGGTGTTATACTAATTACATAAAATAACAGATTGAAACTTGTAATACTCTCAAAATAATTGATGTTTCGGTGTGTCTGACTAAACACGTTTATTTTCACTGTAAATCCTTGAACGCTTCAGTTTATTGAGACTACTTATTTATATTAAAAGATTTGAAGTACCTGGGTATAAAAATTATAAATAAAGTCCCCGAAGTTAAAAGTTTGTCCCTGTATTTGTGCCCAAATATCGGACTTCAGTCGGACCGACAAACGGCGAAGAGGTGAATCTTCATGAAGTAGGCACCGAACAGAAGAGGGTGAACCGTGAGTGGGAAAGCGGACTCTTGAGTCACATTGCTCGGATGCTGATGATACGTGGAGGACGCGTACACGTCGAGCTTGCAAGTAAACGTACGGTAGACATGGTTAGACTGGTATCCGGCCGCAAGCTCTCAACCTCATTGCGACCATCCACCACCCCGATCCCGGCTAGCTTTCGTGCCTCTCCCGTCGTTCGACCTCCCTCGGACACCCTGTGCACCCGCCTCGTTGACCGATGCCCGTACCACCAGATATCGCATCGTCGTGACATTCAAGACATAACCGGACCGTGGATAGATATGCATCATTAGGATTGCCGGACAGCCGACACACGCGGCCACTCGACGCGGCGTTCCTGTATCCTTCGATTCTCGATCGCTGGAGATTGTTGGAATGCTGAGGGGTGCTTTCCACCCCCCCTACCTCCTCCTGCTAAGATGGTCCGCATAACCGATACCATGCCGCCCACGCGTGCTTCCGTGCGTGTTTGTGTATCCGGTCGCATTCGAGATCCCATGAATTCACCAATCGTCCAAACTCGATACTTATTTTTATTTCAGTTCGTTCGATTGGCTCTAATTATTTTCCCTCAAAAATTGTTCTAATTACTTCTAATTCTGAAATCGTACATCGCCTCGTGCGTGTGCGTACAGAGTCGGAAACAAACGGATAGTGTTGTTCGGACACGGTACAGAGTCCGTTGGCACGGGACAGTTGTGGCGAGGGGAAGGATGAGACGGTGTAGGTGGGCCAGGGAACCGATACAGGGACAACGGGAGACGAAACGAGATACGTGGCAGAGAGAAAGAAGGAGCGAAAGATAGATGGTGATAGGGGTATGGGTCGGGGCGAAAGGGGTAGACAAGGAGGGATGGCGTGGGTGCCGATGGTGGTGCCAGTGGCGGTGCCACCGACTCGCTCGAACGACGAGGGGTTTGGAAAGCGTAATCGTTCTAGCCCCGCGCCTCAACGAACTGCCCCTACGCTTCGTACCAACCCTCTCGCATCCCCGTGGTCCCGTACCCGCTCGCGCTCGCTATTTATTGCCCGCACTCGGCCGGTTCACAACATAAATATGTTACACCTATGGCCACACCTATTGCCCACGGCGCGCGAATTCCTCCGCAAGCATTCGACCGATCCGCGAAAAGAATTACGCGGACAAGCGGATAAACGTTGTTTCGTTGTTTTCCTTTCCCAATACGCGTACCTTTTTCCTCAGCTTTTGGATTCGTTGATGATTTTATTATTTTCTCTCTACTTAATTATAAATGGTTTTTTAAATTTTGTCTTTTTTAATGATTAAAGGAACATTCACTGATTTTCAATAAAAATCGTGTTCTTTCTACACAAAAGGTGTTAAATATTGGGTCACCACTATCCCCCACCCTGGTATGTTTTTAAAACGGAACCTGTCAACGGCCTCCTGCCAGGGAGATACCGTCTCCTGCAGCAGGGGTCGAGGGTAACGTAAGAGCGGGCCTGTTAAGGGCTCGAAGCAAGGGTGGCACCGAGGGTCGAGTTTCGAAAGATAAAAGAAGGACCAACTTGTTGAATATCTACCGAGCCTGCAATTTACCATTCTTATATTCTCGTCGACGAACTTTCAGCCCCGATCCCGTATCAATTTTAACCCTATCACAAATCGTGAAAGATAATCGAACTGCTACTTACGTTCTTTGCTGATTCTCTCGGAGTCTTCGCTCCCTTCCAGGCGTATTTAAAGCTCGATTTGGTGATGTTTGATGAATCACAGAGCACGTCCAGCGTCTTCTTCTCGTTCCTCTGGCAAACGACGTTCGTCTTCAGCATACGGAACAAGGTAGCAAGGCAACGAATCGAAACGATATTCGACGTCGAAAGGGCGTTCGGTGCACGAGGCTCGTTTCCTCGGGGACGAAAGCTTCGGCTCGTGGCGTCGAGGCGCAAAAGCTCGACAGCTCCGCGGACGCACGTGCAACTCGGCCGCGTGGCACGTGGTGTTTGTCGGAGTGGTTCGGCTCGAAAGCCGCTCGGCAGAGCTTGCAAGCTCTCGAGCTTTCATTGGACGATGGGTGGAAACTGCGCATGATTGCGGGTGTGGCCAGAGCTTAAGGGGCGGAATAAGCACGGGGTGACGATAGGGCATCACGAAAGGGGGCACGTCTTCGTGGGTGTCCACGTTCCCGTGCTATCCCACCCCTAATGTGCTTTTTCCTTAAGCTTCTAACGAGCCTGAGAACCGGTCCTCTCTTCCCCTGGCGGAAAGCTTCGAGAACTTGCGAACTGACTTCCACGATCCCGTACCGGGGCGAACAGAAAGGGGGGTTCACACGGGGTAATTAAGGGGAGAACTAATGACGTCGATGGCTCTCGAGGACACGGTCTCGCAGCGAACGTTCTCCATGCTGATGTTATTCATCGAACTTTTTTTTCTGCGACGCTCCTCGTTCAACTTTCGTGCCGGAACGAGCACCGAGCGCCCTTAAACCTTCATAATTACTGACAGGGTATTGAAATATAAATTTCACACCCTTCGTAAAAAATCCCCTTTCCTTACGTATACAATTTCCTCGCGATTTACTGTTGTAATTACAATTTTGGTGATTTTCGAGTGTTTAAGAATTCATCGGGTATCGACGTATTTTTTTCTTCGGTAGCAACAGGTGGGGGTTACATTTGGCATTAACGAGAAAAGAAATGAAGGGTCGCGGGCACACAGTCGGACCGCAAAAGCGTTTTTCCGTGAATCGAGCATCGTTAGCGAATCAATCGGCGAATGTTTGGGCGCGATCGTGTGTCCGCTGTAAAGTGAAAGTCTAATCACGGCCGACCGATAAATAAATCGGTTTAGCTAAACAGCGAATCAGTTAGGAGGATGGTGTGATTTCCAGGCAAAGAGCACGCAGCCCGCCGTATCGCGGGGGCGTACGAGGGGGGTATTTCGATCGCGTATTTACACGGTATGCCTGCTGATTGGCTTGCACGGTTACCGTCGTTTTAATGATTTACCCTTGGAGAATCGCGTTAGCCCTAGAACAGCGTAATTTATTATCGATTTCCCGTTCGCGCCGGGCACACGTGATCCGTTTACGAAACGACAAAACGTTGCACCACTTTTCGGACGTACGTCTCCCAGAAATTCCACATAAGTAACCAGTTTGCACCCCTTTGGCGAAATTAGCTCGCAAAGCAAACGATCAATCGTGATTTCTGAGATGTTCATTAGATTTGGCCGGTAAGAAGCTTGTTCCGGGCAAAGTCAGACGGGGACACGTGAATAGGTAATGGGCCGTCGTCTCGACGGCCAATTATATATAACGTCAATCATTGATCGCAATTATGACGCGAACGGCGCAAGACTCGATACGGATATAGCCCGCGATCGCTATTTCATAAATTTCCAATGACGCACGGCCCGGCCGTGAGTGACGCGTCATATATCGCGGTATAAACGGGGGCGAACATTTATGTGCACTCGCCGGCGCATAATTGCAATTAGAGGGGAATTCATTTACATCGGGCGACGTTCGATTTGTTCAGGTAGAAAGCGGTACGGATTTGCACGTTGCGCCCTCTCCCTCCCCGCCCTGCCACGCGTCTCGATTTATTTCCGTGCACGTCAATCCAGCCACCGTGCCACCATGTAAACGGGATTAGATTAGCCCCGTTGGCGAGACTAAACGCGATCGTTCGTCGCCGTCGAAAAGAGAAGATAAAATTGAACGATTCGCGCGCGCCCCTTTTCGAGAATCGCCGGCCGGGGGGTTACGATTCGCGCCGTTTTACACCCGATCGATATCGGATTTTCCCGGAAAGTAGAAACGATCGGGAAATGTTTCTGGCCGGATGACAGATACCCTCCCCACCGCTCGAATATCAAATATTTACATTGTTTCGCTATTTCTCCGCTCCGTTCTCGTTATTTTCCTTCCTCTTCCTTGAAAAACCCCCCGTCCATCGTGCTGGCCCGAATTTATCGTCGGATGTATCGTTTCGTCGAAAAATTAACGGTGTTTTCGTCCGACCGTGCGAACAAATAAATCAATTTCGCTTTTATTATTTTAGAAGAGCCCTCCGGTCCCGATATTCGTTAAACGATAATACAACGACGGTAATAACAGAGGGGGGGGAAGGGGAGAAACGGCGTAACTGTTAACCGAATAGCGGATCGGGTACACGTTGGTACACGGTGGGAGTGGTCGAAAATAAAAAAAAATGAAAAATGAAAAAAAGCGGGAATAGAGAAAAAAAGATGTACAAAAAGAAACGAGAGGTTCGTTCTAAAAATTTCATTTCGATTTTTTTTTTAAATACCACCGGGGCGCCCTGCCTCCGCGCTCGGGATTAAAAGCTAATTCGAACAATCCGGTTTAATTGAGCGATTAACGGCTAAATAAAGCCCGTTCCTCTCTCGCTCTCTTTTATCCTTCTCTTTTCACCTCTGGCCCTCTCTCTGTCTGCCCGCCGCCCCCCCCTCCTGTTTCCCCCACCGCCGCCACCTTTTAGAACAAATCGTTCGTGATGGTGTCCAGCCCGGTGGAAAATATAATTCAAAGATATTTATGGCTGGATTACCGCTGGAATTGGGTATCTAATATACATGACCGGTTCCACGAGCCGGCCGGACTTTAACTGTCCACCGGGGGGGGTTGCGTTTCGGACCTTTTTCACGCGATACGAATCGCGTTTGCGCGCCAACGAGCCCCGATTACGCGACGATACGATCGACAGCCGGACGCGCGAAGACTCGCGTGCGCCTGCGAGTCGTTTCCTACGCGAACGAATTCCGGCTGCGACCCCCTCCCCGGGGGGGAAACAGCACGGAAAAGGGACAAGAGTTTCCCAGCGATCCTGGAAAAGGATTAGCCGCAATTGATAGCCACGAGCATGGAGGAACGTGCTTGAACCTGGCGTTACGCACCAGAGCACCGACCATCCTACTATCTATGTTCTGGTCGTTTCAAAAGTTTGCGTACCGGCCCGTTCCGACTGTAACACGCGTGTGTGCGGTGTAAACAGGATGAAAAAACACTATGAAAAATCAAGCGAATAATTCGATCACGACTCTATCTACGCTTCAATTATGGCTCTGTGTATTGCTTTCAAAATGTTAAGACGTTAGATAAATTATTTAGTCTTTTTAATCGAATGGA
This sequence comes from Anthidium xuezhongi, assembly GCA_022405125.1. Classification (NCBI taxonomy): domain Eukaryota; kingdom Metazoa; phylum Arthropoda; class Insecta; order Hymenoptera; family Megachilidae; genus Anthidium; species Anthidium xuezhongi. Next base: position 9,691,457 of record CM039637.1, read on the forward strand.
AGTGACACAGATTAACGTTTATTATTTCATACTTCGGACGAAGATCTGACACTTTTAGATTTGCTGAATCCAGGAGGAATTAAATTTAACAATTATGTCTGAAATGTCAAACTAACAAGACAATTAAAGTACAGAACAATTGTTTCAATTTTAACCTAATAATAGTCAAAAAATTTCTATTTAAGTTAGTAATGATTTTCAATTTTATATTATTATTGCACCTTTTGCACCCCCTCTTTATTGTTGACCGCAGCATATTGATTTTTACTTAAGAATCTACTTCATCCAGATTAACTTATAAGAAGTGCTTAAAAATGAAACGAAGTTTACTATAGTTTGGAACTCGTAAATTTCAAGGTGTGTTGGTTGAAGGAATACGATCGTAGAGTGTGCCGAACGCGGAATTAATTAGAAGCAGCTGCGGAGGCTAAACGCGATCGCAAGGGTAATTTTGATCCTGATCCAGAGTTAGGGCCAGACTAGTGTCCACTGTCCGATGTTCTGCAGTGTCCGGTGGTTAATGCCGGACCAGATGTCGCCACGGGCGTGACGTCACTGGTTAACTACCCTTTCGCAACCAACACCACCGCTCCACCACCACTACCACTACCGCCGCCATCACCACCATCGCTAAACCCCGCTACCTACACCGCACCCGACGGACACGATATACGGGGATGATTCTGATTAATTACCGATAGTTACACAAGCTGACGCCACGCCGTTGACAACCCTCGTCAACAGCGCGGACCTTTCCTCCCTGCTTCGCGTCGAAAATCGCATAATCGATGAATCTTTTTCTTCCGATCGGAAAAATTCATTTCTTTTTGCATAAAATACAAATCAAAAGAATTAAGATCCCACAAAATTGGTTCTTAAGGTTACGGTTAATTAATAGTTTAACGATTTCGAAAGATTCCGATCAAGACGAAGGGTATCAACAAAAGCAGCACGGGCAAATCCATTTATCGATTCGTCGTGGTTTAATTCATTCAGAGGACCAGCGGGAAGGATTGTTATGCGAGAAGGGATGAAAACGGTGGCTCGCGCTAGCATCCCCTCGCGAGATGCATCGGGCCACGACCGACCGATCGGATCGCCAATATTTGGCAATTACGAAATATGAGTTTACATTTAATAATTGCGGTAAACACCGGCGGACGCGGCGAGTGGCCACAGGGGGTGGGCCCAACGAGATATGGTCGCGCGTTCGTTTGCTCGCTCGCTCCCGTTTGGGGTAAATTCCGATTTACCCTCCGTGATAGGCATTATTCGACGCAACCCGCGACTACGTTTTATTCGCTCCAACACGCCGCGAACCTCTGTTTCCCTTTATCATCGTCCGCCGAGATAAATGCCTGCCGCACCCCCCCAACTTTTTGTTCACCTCCCCCCACCCCTTATCCCCGTCGTGTGTATACGCTCTCGAACACACGCGTGCAATCGTACCCACGCATCAACTTTTCACGCTCGCGCCTGCCTTCGACGTGTGCATATTTGCTTTTTCTCGTGTCCCTCTTGCCTCCTTCTCGATCTGCTCGTACGAACGATTACGCTCCTATCGCGCCGATTAAAATGACGAATATCGAGCCGGGAGCCGTGTATTTCCACGCAAACTCGAAGAATTTCCTATAAAATAAAAGAAAACTCAAAGTCGTAAGACTTTAAAGAATTTAAATAAAGATTTAAATTTCCACTTGAAGGTATTATTAACAAGAATACGATCGATATTAAGAAACATTTCCCAGGGGACGTTCGACGGCGCGATAAGGTGTTCGCGATCCGTCGCGGTTATCGACGAAGACGTTTATTCAAATGTAATATCTCGTTCGTCGACGAAGATTACCTGGTTGGAAAATGAGTCCCACAGGCACGCATCGATTCCCCTTTTGCCCGGCGCAACAGCCGTCTCTATTATTTCATGCATATTATCGTTGCTCGAAACAGCGTTGACAAAAAGTCTCGCCTACGGACAACGGATGAATAACGTTCGGATAACCGTCTTCTCTTATCCAACGCGTCACGACGTAACCGCGAGATCTGCTTGTATCGTTTTATTAGCGTTCGCTCGCCGATTTGTCAAGAACAGGTAACAAGTTCCGTGGCGGTATTCAAATTGCCTGCCGGTTACGTAAAACGCCTGAATGGATGCAAAACGCGAGCCACGAAAAGAGCTTCGACGAGCCACCTTCGACGATCCTCGAAGGTTACGAACACACTCGTGCCGTTACGTAAATCCAACGGGAGAACCTGGTCACCTTTTATTCTTTCCTTTCAGACCCTCCTACGCCCTCCACGCCGTCTCACAGAACGTTTCTGAGCGAAGGGCTCGAGCATCCGTACAGCACGCGCACAAAGCCCCTCGGTATTCGTGGCGGCTCGACGTGCCCGCGTCCCCATCCCCCTCCTTCCGTTGTCCTACAACAGTTCAAAAAGTTCTCGAGCCACTCTCGACGCAAGCTGTTCCACCAAGGATCTCGCGCCTTTTTCCAATTTCTTAAAGAGCCGCGACAATTTATGTGAACCGTGTTCATAAAGTACTGCGACCAACCCCCTTTGCTCCCCTGTCGCGGAGTTTGAGAACGGACTCCGTCGCAGCCAGACTTCTTAAAAGTTCACTCCGAGCCGTTGTTTCTCGATACTTATTAGCCCTCTCTGGCCGATCGGCTTCGCACGTACGCGCGTCGACGAAACTTTCGTAATATAGGGAACGCATGCGTCCATATTCGGCCTGCTCGCGAGCCGGCTCCTTCGTTTCCCCGAGGATTCGACGAAGGGGCCGAGCGCGAGGGTGGAAATCCAAAAATGATCGCCCCTGAGATGCAAATTGCCCAGAAACGATGTTAAACGCTGTTTTGTGATTAAAACAAGGATGCTCGCGGAGATTTAAACGATTCTTCCGTAATATCGAGATCATTGCGCGCCGATTCGAGGGATCAGCGTCGACGAGGATAAGGGAGGAACGTCTGTACAGTTTCCTGGAGTCGAGCAGCTAAGGAACCGAGCTGAATATCCGAAGGAAAATCGTGATCGTGTGTGGATACTTTAGGAAATTGATTGCGGGGGTGGTAAGGGGGTGGCTAGATGGTTTATTGTTCCTCCGCGACGTGGCAGCACCCGTGCCTTGCTACGACGGAATCCATTTTAAAACGCTTCTTGAGCCCGGCGAATCTTTCGTTGACTCTTTAGAAAATTTAACATCTATCCTAGCTTCTTTCTTTCCTGTCCTATGATTTAAAGATTTATTCTCAATTTCTTTAATCAATCTTTATCTTTAAAGGAATCAAAATCAATCGACTAAGGATGATCCTGAGTACTCTGTACATGTTTGCAAACACCTATCATTATTTCTACTATATTAAAATATCTGAAACATGTTAAAGATACTCATTTACAAATATTAATAAAATTGCAGTCAGTCTATTAGACGAAATATTATTCCACATCTTCGATACCCTGTATAAAATTAAGCCAACTCATAAGAAAATAATTGGAACTAAATTTTAACCAATGTTAATACTAAAATGGTACTAAAAAGTATTAAAACTTGAAGTATTAAAAGATCCATCATGTTTGGTAATTACCTGTCCAGCAGGTGACTTTGTGTTAAAAATAATAATCGAGCCCTTAGACACGTCCTGTAAGGGCACAGCTCGAGTCAGTTGCGATTCATTCGCGTAGACGGTCTATCGGTATCCGCCGGATGAACCTGTAAAGCCGCGATCAGGCCAGGACAAGTCGGATAGGTGGGGGGATGGGTTAGATATTCATGTATTTAAATTTATTTATTGGCAGGATTTTCGCTTCGACGAGGGTGTCGCGTGGTGGGAGGAAGGTCGGACTCGTCCTTCCCTCCCCTCCCGATACCCCATCACCGGGAGCCGACTGTTAAACCTTCGACGGTCGACAAGCCCTTCTGGGTAATTTTCCCGCTTAAAGAGATCTCGGCCAATTACGCGGCCTGTCCGACGGGCGTTGAATTTTAATTGGAAAAGAAGCGAGCAGAAACCCTCCTTGCCGGCTCCGACGCTCGCGTTTTCCAAGTATAGGTGCGAGAGCGGATCAGCGCCGCCTCGGTCCAAGGTTTTGTTCTTGACGGGGTTCTCTCTGCGCGAGGACGGGCCCTGGAACTCGCGGATCAGCAGCTTCCGCGTGTCCGGTGTTCGTGGCAGCTCCTCCGCCCTCGGTGTACCCGGGGAATTTCAAATGAGAGGATTTCACCGGGGTTAGCCCGTGGCCAGAAAGACGACCATTAAGTCTAGGCGATTAATCGCGACTTGCTGAATCGCTTACGCAAATCGACCTGTTAGCTATTCAGTGTTATTAGTACGTCGCCTTTGAATAAAATCAAATTTTATCCCCGCATCTACAATTCAATTTTTATTTATACACTATCAATCGCGTAGCTTATGCATTTCGTGCCGCGACATCGCCTTGCGATTCGAAAAAAGTTCGAAAGTAAACAAGAAAAGAAAAAGAAAAAAAAAAGAAACGCGATAATTTAACGACAACCCTTCCGGCTGTGCGATTCACCCTGCCGAAAGCTCGGTTTCCGTTGCTCGCCATTGACGTCACCGGCGTCTCTGAGTGTTCCTGTGCCGTCTCTCTCTCCCCCTCCTACAGGCTCTTTTTGCCCCCGCCCGACTACCCGGACACCGCCATAAAATCATGTAATTAGCTATATACCTCTTGTCCGTATTGCTCTGTCAGTGGTGCGGTGCGGTGCACTTTAGCGGTACGAGGAGGGGCAGCAGAGCGGAGGAGGGTGGGTCGACGTACCGGAGCGGCCGGAGGACCGAGGGGCCAAGGGGGCTGGTCCGGGAAAGGGGCACCCGGGGGTGTGGGGGCTAGGCCGGGCGGGGAGGCGAGGGGGACATGAAGTACCCGCTAATTAATACCCTTAATTGCACCGACCCCAGCCTACAGCCGCTGCCAGGGCTGTACGTAGCTAGAATGCTCCACGGTGAACTCGTTTCAGCCGATCGTCGCTTCGCTTGTCGTCTTCGATGGACCTTGTCAGTGTGGATGAGCTCCACTCGAGGCCGGTCGAATTCTATGCCCAGCTTCGATCCGCTTCTACCGGCAGGCTGGTTAGAGGAAACTCGACGCGAGTACACGGCTAAACGATATTCTTGCCCGGAGGAACGCGTCGATCCTGTTCATTTTTTTTTTCTTCTTTTTTCTTCTTTTTCATTTTTATTCTTAAATCGTTGCGTATTTTTCGAACGTAAACCGTTTTGATTGAAGTTGCGCAAATGTTTGATCGGTTCGTTATTGAGTTTGCTAGCAAAGGTTACTTGGAACGGTGATCGATGACACTGTGCTTTGCATTGTCTACCACTGAATGGAAGTAACGCGACACGGTCGTGGAAGGATTTCATTGGTGTACACGCCGCTCAGAAATGCTTTCACGGTATTAATATAGGCGAGAAGACACTGGTGAAGTTAATAGGAACATCGAAGCCTAGAAATCGTGCAGACAGTAAATACACTTTGCTTTCCTTGCGGATTTCAAAAGGGGCTCAGACTTCTGTAAACGTGCGTGTGTGATTTCAATTTCTTCTTGAGATTACCAAATTCTTTAAGAATAAAATTGAACACGTAAATTTTCGAAACAGAATGCAATTTACCACGTTACCCTTATTACTTTTCCACCATACGACATATATTACTATCCTGATGGGAACTCCCGTCAGTGGTGAAAAATATAATTCCAAATGATTAAAGTCTATGTGTATAAAAAACACCATTGTGTCATCAAATCGTAACGAAGTGGGTACACCAGGCAAACATCTCGTACCTCCCCACGGAAAAATACTTCATCAGTATTTTACAATACTTCAAAAAGTTCATCGAGCGTGTGGAAAAATTTATGAAACGAGCCGTAACTAGGGCCATATAACGCCATACGATTTTTATCGTTTTCTCTACACCCAATATCCGCCACGGCGAAAGTTCTCCGTTACGTTTGTCCTCTCTCACGTGCCTGGCCGCGAGCGTAAATCGCTTCGACATATTTTCCATCGTTTTGTCGAGCGCGAAAATAGCGCGTGGGTCCGCCCTTAAGTTCACGCTGTCGTAGGTTCGCACCTTATGAAGGGACGAGGCTAAAATGTGGACGGAATCGGGTGAACGAGTGTGTAAAAAAAAAAAAGGAGAGAAGAAAGAAAGAGAAGAGGGTGGCAGGTCCTCTCCCATATCGACGACGGCGTTAAGTTATGGCGCTATCCTGGCAACATGTCGCCGGGCTTGTTCGACAAACTTTTCAATGTCGATATATATTTTCCGCGGGCGCCCTTTTATGAGCTGTTTGAGCTAGTCTTTCGAACCGCTTGCCCACCAGCGGACCGATTCAACGTATCGATTTCTTGCCGCGCGTTGCCTTCGCCTTCTAAAAAAATTGTCCATCAATTCGCCCCTTTCTTGAAAATAATTATCCAATTACTTCTACGTGATTGAATATTTTGGAGCTGAGAATCACTTGTGGTAATATGGAGTTACAACTGTCACAGTAGAAATAGTCGTGTATGGTCAGACATTATGATATTCCTACTAATACTATTAAATTAATATAAATAATTTAAAATTAATAATACCGCTCCTAATTACTACTCCTATTGATATTACTAAAATATATTAGATATGCTGTATTAATTACTATATTAATTAGGTCAATATATTAATTAGGGGTTTCGAGGTCTCCCTTATTATTGATTTAACCCCTTAAGCTAATGACCATATATGGAACTCTTCTATTGAGGCTTCTATTTCCCACCATAGCCGCTAAGTTCTAATCGAATAAGCAAAAATTGAATACAAAATCTAAAATTCCTCGTATAATATACAGGGTGTATCATAAAAAACGGGACACCTATCTTCATAAAACTTAAGAGATAGAAGAAAACGTGTAAGAGGAAAGTTGTATCACGAAGGATTCGATTCGTAAAATAAATTGAAGAAGCCACCGATGGGAAAGCAATGAATGTAGGGAAAAAAGTACGGGAACGGAATAGGTTGCGATTCAACAAACAGCTCGTCGCGATGTTATGGTGGCGCGGCGCGTTATGGGGTGTTTAACGAGTGCGGTTAACCATCCCGCCGGAAAACACCGATGTCGTCCTCTAATATATACGGGTCGCGTTCGTGGCAAGCCTGTCTGAGCATATGTTGCCAGCTTCCGCTGCTCTTGGCATCGTTTCTTGCGTGCCGCGCGCGCCCTGCTTCGTATTTCTCAAAGAAGAACCTAATAATCTCCGTTTCTGCTTGTCACCGGATAAATGGTGGCCGGTAATTGCGCGCTAATTAAACAGGAATCGCGTTCGTTTTTATATTTTTCCACGGTAACGTCGCGGGACGAGGAGAGGTGCTCGACGGTAAACGAGACTCCCCGACTCTTCCGTTCCGAGAAAAATAAATTACACTTTGGACCGTCGAAAAAGTTTTTCATCGGCTGTACCTTTTCGACTGACGGTTCGTTCGAGAGACGTTCGATAACGCATCGATGCGATGTTTGTTTCGGGGGAGGGGAAAAAAAAGGGGGATGAAAGAATCGAATCTTTCAGGGGTCGCGACATCAAACGATCGTCGAAAGGTTTCACGCGTTTTAAGTGATCATAAAGTCGAATCGGTCGCGAGAGAACCGATCGTTAGCGGATCCCTTTATTGGACGTGAATGTTCACCGACATTTTGATAAATTTGCGCGCGCACACACGCGTGCACAGCGCGCGCCTCCAACAGACGCAATCAAATAGACACGATTAACGACGCGATCGTTAATTATCGTTCGGTAAATAACGAGAGAGCGATCGCATTGGCAAATTGTTCGAGGCGCTTCGATTGAACGCGAATTCATTTTCAAGTGCTTCGTTGGTCCGATTTTATCCGGCGAACGTTTTCCCGGTTAATTGAATTTTTCCCTCCTCCCCTCCCGGGGAGAACGATTCGCGTTCCGCGAATCTTGACACCGGGGCTTTGCCGGTTGCCCGTTTTCCTCCGTAAACCGAACGGTGGGATACGAAGCCGTTAACCGTGCAACCCGTTTCGGTAGCCGCCACCGTCGATTCGGTTATTAATTAATCGCATTAAAGGGGCCGTCGTGATCCGACGATCAATCGTGGCCGCGTCCATTGTGTCCGGGAGAGGAAAGATTCGAGTCGCTTGGAACGAGCAATTACGATCGACGTTTCAGCCGTTGATTCGGTTTCGTGGCTCTGGGTCGTTTCGAGATTAGCCCGGAGCTCGATTTTACGTGGAAGTAGATTCGATTCGTCGAGTTTCCGGCGTGAAAGCGAGCCAATGCTACTCTGCTCCCCCCCGTACATTATTAACATGTAATTGAATGGTGTATACTTGTATCGGGTATATATATATACACATATATATGTATAAATTATATATGTATGTATGTGTATATGTATATATATATACATATATATTCTATTGTGCGAAGTCGCGTGAGCACCGCAAGTTAATTAAGAGTCTCTAATGAACCAGCCGCACCGCAAACGACGGCAGCCCGACGCTGGCGTCTCGATCGATTAATTAAAAATCTTGCACAGCATCGTCGGCAGGCGACGCCGCAGACGCGCTAGCCTCGAAAACTTGGCGGCGTCGCGCATGTACACCGTCGTCCGTACGATAATAAGGATGGTCATTAATCCTGTCGGTCTGTCGTCTGCGACCGTGTTTCTGCTCGCCGCGAGTCCGCGAAAAACCTTACCCGCCCCTCCTTCTCTTCCTCGTCATCGCCTCCCCCCCGCCATCCATCCCCCGCAGCTCGTCTTCGTCGACGTTTCTCCATTCTCCTTTTACGCGTGCTAATTACCCGCCCCCGTGTTTGATCATTCGAGACGTAATTAATAATTATGCACCATATTGTGCACTCGCGTGTCCGGTAAACGTTTACAATTAATTATGATACTGCAAATGGATATTAATTATGTGTATCAAACGGTTACCGGTTTATTTGCCGAGTTTCAATACAAATATAATAATAACGCGATTTATGCACGGGGTGTTCTAGGAATTAACGAAATTGCTTTTCTATTCATAACGAAAAATTTGATGTGTTTTAATAATAACAAAACCTAATTATTGTCTAAATTTTCTTCTTTTATTTTCCTGTAGAACCTACATTACTATATCAAAGCAAAATACTTTATTACCATACTTTGCAAATTACCGAGTTAACTAAAATTTATCGATGCAAACGAAGTAGTTCGACCATACGTCGAATTGCGTTATTAATAATAATATCTCGAAGCGGTGAAACGCTCGAGGGGAAGGTAAAAGAAGAAAATCCATAACGTTAGACGATAACGTGTACAGTGTACGAAGAGAAAGCCGCGATGCCTTTTAAACAATGTCCACGAACCATCCGCCAACCGCAGCCTGTTACGTGTAATTCAGCCGGTGGTCGCGCGGAATCTCGGTAGGGAAATGTCGATGGTTAAACGGGACGTATTTACGAGGAGAAAAGTGGCAGCAAAGTAGTATCGATCCCGGATAATCCTATATAATTGGAACGATAGAATCTGGCGAGTTAAAGGGGGCTAATCGCGATTGTCACGCGCTACTGGACGAATCGATGCCCGGCCACGTCACTCGCTACGTCACCAGGGAACGAAACCGCGTCGCGACGCTTCGCGACGGCTACACGACGCAAACGGCGATTCTTGAATTTTATTGGGCCACGATAGCCCGAGGATCCAGTCCATAAACTATTACGCCTTTTTACGCGCGCTTTTTATCGTCGCGATTCCGAGGGACATGTTTCTCGGAGCCGAATCGTTCAACGGACTTCTCGCTGGATTGCGTTAACAAACGTTGAATTACGAGACCATTCGGCCACGATATAATGGTTGTTCCATCCGAAAACGGACGTCGCTCGGTATCGAGACGCTATTTCTGCCGAGATCCACGGTTATGACCGACTTCGAGGAACGCGGAACGTTTCTTTTCATATTTTATGCCGATCGTTTGCGCTTCTCTATTTTCGACGCACGGCAGCCATCCGTTTCTTTAACCTCATTAAATATCAACTGGAAAACAGTGCAACATAAATGAGTCTATGAGAGACGGTTCCTCTGTTACAACGGGATCGAAGAGTCAAGAATTATCTAAGAATTATTACCTAAGGGTTAATAATGTATTCCATTTGGACATCGTCTAGACAGATCATCTTTATTTAAACATGATTTAATGTCGCTTCGTCGAATTTGAACGACGGAGAAACGTTTCCACGAATTCGTTCACCTGATTCTTCAGAGAGAAACGCTAGACAATTCGTTTGTGGGCGACGTCGTCTAACGGGGGATCAAAGTGCTGTCGCGAATAACAAAGCGTGGCAACGGTTCAACAAAAAGTAAGAATAGCGATAACTATGTACCCGCGGAACGAGGCGAGGGAGGAGGTTCGTCGGGGAACGCGGAGGAAATAAAAGCGGGATGTAGCCGTGTGCCTAAGCCGAGCCAAATGAAGTAAATAGTCTGAATACCAGCGGTACTAATTAGTTATATAAAGGGCTCCTTACGGGTCCGCGGCTTGGGAAGCTTATACCGTTAATTAACATACCGAGCAAGGGTGCCAGCCGTGGCGCCGTAGCCGAAGCCTTTCGTAAAGCAATCGCTTGAAACTGAAGAAACGTTATCGAGGCAACTTTGTTATCGCTTTTCGTCGAAACACCCCTTATTTAAGAGGAATTATTGCTCAAAGCGCCGCCTAATCTCTTCTGTATTTTATCGAGTAGACTTAATTTTATCGAATGTCTTCAGGTGTTCCTGCTCATCCCGAGCCACTTAAAAACTCGTGTCTGATCTCGAACAACCCGTCGTCTGAAACAGTCGTTCCGAAACGAAGCCGTTTCATTCGTAAGTTTCCTAGAAATTTCATCGTTACGTCGAAGCAAAGTGCGAGGGAAGGGATATTCCATGAATATTCCACGATACGAGCGGTGAAGGACGAAAATCGAAAAAGGACGAGGGGGATGAGATAGCAGCGGGCCAAGGACAACGTTGGTACAACGAAAGGGAGTTTGTACGAGTCGTCAAACTAGCTTTAACCAGCTCGGTGCATCTTCCTAGACGATCTTATCGGATCGCCAGCCGAATGATCTTTTCGTTAGAATCCTCTCGCCAACTGTTTGTCATCCGAGCGACGATATACGTCGTAAAGGAGCTTCCGAGGCTCGTTCCGTGCTCGATTCGTATCGAGGCCACTCCACCAGTCGTTCGAGAACAACGGGAACAAGACTGTATGAAATATATACGAACTGCGATGGAACGTCCTCGTAAAAATTTGAATAAGATGCCATAATACTCGAAACCCGGTTCTTGATACATCGATCCGACCGAAGGAAGCCCAAAGAATTCGTGCAATCAGCTAAATCGATATAAACTTTATTTATCGTGCTCTACGACTAATCCTCGTTGTACACGAAGGTCGCTCGACAAACAGAGGTATTTCAGAATTTGTTAATTCTACGTTGGAAACCGCGGGCAAACCTCCTCCGTCGCGGGCACAAATCTGCAAAAAGCCGCTTCGTTCCCCTCATCCGCCGCGTAAGGCTGTAAATTTCGATATTTCGCGTATTTGAGGAACGGATTTTTTCCCGCCCGTGATTCACGTTTCACGCCACCGGCAAACGAGCGATATTTACGATCGGACTTAAGCTTTCTCCTCCTTCCGTCTCCTTGTACCATCCCTTGTTCAACAATCCGGTCTCGGCAAATTATCAAGAATCGAAAATCAGTTACAAGTTCTTCCAGGCGGCCAGTTCGAGGGAAAGTTCCACGAGAAAGAAACCGCCAAGAGGGTAGGAACTCTTTTTACCCGCGTCCGTCGGTATCGGGGTCCGATTCGGCGAAAGTTGCGCCCCGCGGAACTAACGAGCCCTTAACTCACGCCAGTGCCATAAACGTTAGCCGCAGAAAGTCCGTTCTCTGCCCCTTCCCGTGCGTTCCCTCGCGGGGATCGTTGGATAACAATGAGAGAAACCAGTTGCCAGGACGAGGGTCGCGTCGTCGCCGCCGCTGTTCCTCGTGGTTTCCCGTGCACGAGCCTCGAAGTGGCTTTTTGCGATACCAGATCCTGCTGGTCGTCGAGAACGTCGGCTCCTCCGGCTGCCACGGATTCCAACCCCTGTTCCGCGCCGCCATTTACTGTACCTAAGAGGCTCGCAGGGGTGCAATGATCCTCCGCGAGATAGCGGCGTACAATCGTTGAGGCATGAGACGGTCGCCGGGGAGAATCGGAAAGCCTGTTGGACACCGGAGCCCGCTGGAGGACATCGTTGCCCTCTCCTCCAACGAACAATGCTGGAACGCGGTACACGGTAGTAACATCCGGCGGGGCTAACTTTATAAATCGACAATGGGAAATTCGGCTGCGAACGACCTCGCGCCGCGATTCCAGCGAATCGTCGAGGAATAGTGCTGTAAGGGGACAGATTCTCCAGGTAGTGAAATTTTTAACGTTACACTTGTACCATATGCAAAATTGCTGTTTCAAGATATGGAAATGTCGGCGCTGGTCTCTATGGGAACGTGGGACCGTCGGAACAGGTTGTAATTGCTTTAAAATGAGGGATTGTAAGGGATTGTATGTCTCCTGATGCAAATACCCCACAGTGTGAGCATCCAGAGGATAACTTTCAATAATAGAATTATTAAATTCGATATAAATTATTCCCTGGTATATGTGCTTTAGAATAATGGTACTTTAGGTTGTTTCTGATTAAACTATAAATAACGCAAGATCTTGAAAGTGTCAAATATGAAATTGACTGGAAACAAACAAGCATACGAATTGATCCGTAGCAACGAAAGAATGTCAAGGATTACGCGTTGTAGATACTCGTCGCAGAAATGCTCAATATCCGCGGTACAAGTCGAAGGGGTCGTGTTGCTCCTCCGCGTGTGCCCGTTCCGTGCTCGAGCCTTCTCGGTAATCCTGAGTTATGGCGGATTATATCATCAATTTAGCGGACCCAGGATCAGGTGCAGCGAGCAGCATCGGTAGCCAGGATATATCCGCGTGCCTATATGGAACGGTGTTCCCTTCGCCGTTCCCTGCAGCCCATGTGATCCTCTATCGCGAGCATCCAATGTCCCCGTAACACAACCATAACGCGAAACAACTTAACGCGTTGCCAACGCTACCTGTTACCCTCTCCGTCCCGCCTTTCTGGCCGGCCGGGTACGCGGCACGCTCGCGCAGATAGCGGGGAGGATATCTTCCAATTTTTTGACACGTGAAATCCCTGCCGCGAATTGGAAAAATATCGCGCGACAATCTATCCGCTGCCAGTGATTATCCGTATATCACGCTGCGATGGAACTCGACCCGATAATGGAGCCGACCGACCCCGACGTACGTAACGAGACGTATAATAACGTCACCGGGGTCTACCCCGTTTCGACAACAGGGATACGTCGTCTGTTTACGGCCATCAGAGAGCCTCTGGTCGTTCAGTTTTTTGTTCGAATATCGACTAGCGTCGCGAGGAAACGGTCGTTCAGAGGGGAATACAACGTGGCGTGGTAGTGCTCGAAGGAGAAATGATATGCCTGTCGTACGTTTCCCTCCCTCCCCCTGGGTAGATATCTCGGGGGGATCGAACCGTGGCGGCACTGCAACCGGTGAAAATATAAATCCGTTAAAATATCGAGAGATTAGCTTTCGGACACGTCGGCCGATAGCCGAGCCGAGCCGAGCCGAGCCAAGCTGGTTGAGGCTCGGACCCAAAGCCAAACCCTCTCCTACATTTTTTTTTTTCCTCCTCCTCTCTTCCTTCCTCCCACGGTCATTCCTATGACTCTTGTGCGCGTGGCCGTTGCACGCGCGCACACACACGCACACGGTCGCCATTTTTTCTCGTAACAATAATTTGTCGTTATCAAATAACACGGGCGCGGAGAAAGAGAGCCGGGCCAGGTCGAACGGCTTTGCGAATACGCCAATAAATGGCCGGCGAAATAAAATTTTACTGCCGAATAATATCCGCGCGGGTGTTTGTTGCTATTGAATTCCGCGACTGTTCCGTAACGATCCCGGTAAACTACGGGCTTCGAGCCTCGACGTTGTTCCGCGGGATTTGCCGCCGCGAATCCCCCCCCAGGCCAATGCTTCCTGGAGGAATTTTTCAACTTCGATTTCTTTCACCGTCGGCACACGTTCATTTGTCGGCTACTTTTCGTCAAAATTGTCTCAAAATATAAATGCCGATATTCTATTCTAATCATTCAATATTATAAATACCTAGGAAATTATAGCAAGTCGTATCTAATGAATTTTCTATCGGAAGAGAATCAATATTAGGATCCGAAGGCTGAAAATAAATCGTTAGCTTCTATTTCTACTCAAGTTCCAGTTTCAAAATCACGTTTAAAATTAACGGATCTAAACTTGTATATAATTTAAATTCCGAGTCAGAAATTGTCGGATTGTTTCGCGTTTCGTAATCCACCCTTTTAATATAAAGGAGCCACGAAAGGGGGACACGGAGCGTTTTCCGCGGAGAGACAGAAATTTAAATGAGACCGCTCGCGCAATCAGTTTCTAATTACGAGACTATAGCCACGACGAGGTCTCGTGGGGAGAGTAAGTTCCGCGGGAAGATCGCGACGAGCAGCCACACATAGCCGAGCTGGAGGAAGACCGGGGGGGGGTTCTCGAACGCACAATCGAGCCCCTTCTCCAGAAGCCGTTTACCTTGTTGGGGTCTAGCCGCGTGCACGGAACACAGAGAGACGGGCCGAGTCTACCGCAGAGAATAATGTTAATGAAATACAGATATTATCTCTATACAGGGGTCCCCGGCGCCCGCCGGTTCAAGTATTGTCCGTTTCGTCGCTCGCCCGGCTCGTCCTTCGAGCCGTTTTCTCGCCGCGACACGCTTTTGTCGCGAGCCGCTCTCCGCGGGACGCGTTCCTCCTCGGCTTGTAATTCGACGCGATATCGGCGAGTACGAAACGCGTTCGAGACGGAAGAGCTTGTTACCAGTCCGCGTACGGACAACAGTTTTGCCGGAGGCACCCTGGGTCGGGGAGCCAGCTAAATAACGTGTAAACCACACCACGCTCGATACGAGAAGGTTATGAACCCACCCGTTCCGATGATAAGGAAGAAGCGCGACATTCGCGAATTTCGACGATCGCCGCGCGAACATTTAAGCGGTTCCAGACCGGAAGACTCCGACAGAACGCTGCCAGTGAAAGCGATTCTTAGTATAAGAATTTTCGACGAACAGTCAAACGGGGAGAACTTGTTGATCGAATTAAAAATGATTTATGCATCTATAATTCATTTTTAGTTTGTGACTTTTCAGCGTAAACGCGTTCACGGAATCGTTTATTAACGAAACGACGTTTGATCGACGAGCAACACAAACGGTCGCTGAAAACAGTAGATCAAGCCGCGGGTAGTCAGGCAACGGAAGCGCCGCGGGCACGGCGTACCGGCTCCCGCTGACTGATATTTTCAAAAGCGGCCTAATTAAAGAACGCCTGACAAAACGTTAATTAAAGCACTCGAAAAACCGAGTGTCATTAAAGGAAGAGAGAAGGCAGAAGACCGGGCAAGAGAGAAATTACAATCGCGGCTGCCGCGCGCATAAAGGAGGACACGGGCAACGTGGGACGGAGATAGGTGACAGGGGGAAGAAGGGGAACAAAAGCAAGAAAGATGGAGGTAAAGAGAGAGAGAGAGAGAGTGGATAGAGGACGGAGAGAAGGAAGGAAGGAAGCGGAGAAGGGCTTAAAAGTTGGAGTACGCCCGGCGCTAGTAGGTGTAGCCTGGTTAGGGCGGACGAAAGCAGCCAGCAGGCAATTCCTAACGGCTGGAAAGATATGCAAATGCGCGAAAGGGAGAGCAACGGGGTAATGTCTAGCTACCTTGGCCGAGCTCGGGACGCAATAATCATTAAAAACTAAAACGCGTGTCCCCTCTGCCCTGCCCGCTCGCGGATACCATCCCCAGTGTCTGAGAATGGTTTGGCGTGAGCGAACTTAGGCGGCGGGCTTAGTAAAGTTGGACGCTTCGGGCCGAGACGCGGAGAGACTTCCCGTTAATTTCGCAGTCGCGCGACGACACCGGCTTGCGTATCGAGCACGCGGCTCCCCCGGGATCGTTCAGCGTGCACGCGTGTTCGATAACCGGCGGGATCGATGGCGGAGGAACGCCACGATATCTCGCGTGCGTCCTTTCACGTTTCATCGTCAGAAAAATTATTCCAATTAACCAACTGATTCTAATTAACGGCACGTTGGATAACGAATTAAATTATCACAAATATATATCAGCTGCTAAACTAATAAATTAACAATAATTTCAAATTAACCTTTCGTTAAATGCTTATGCACGTTTCCGTACTAAATTATTTCCTTCGGTGTATAACGTACTAAAATGCATTTATGATATTATTTTGATATTTTACTGTCGCTTGAAATTTGAATTGTTTCTGGAGATCAAACGAGTTTGGCGAAGCGTCAAATTGCAATACGACAATTAGCAAATTACCTGCTCTTCGAATCGAACTTTTGTCGTTAACTCGCGACGAGTTATCGTTTAGTTAGGCAGGAGCGTTTGTTCGCGTTAAAGCGTTACCCGGCTCGAGCCGGTTTTCAAACAATTAAATCGTGGCGCGAGCAAACGCACGCAAGACGGTGCAAGAATCAGCATAATTCAGGCCGCGTTTATCGCCGGTAACTTTATCCTTTAGACTCGGGTCGGGCTGCTGTAATTCGACGTCGACGCCGACGCTCGTAGCCGTACGCGTAACAAACTCTATTGTAACGCTAATTTATGAATATTAACTCAACGAGCGTGCGGCATTATTAACGGTCCGGGGGTCCAATTATCCGGCGTCGGCCCCAATCGATACCGCCGGGCGAAATAATAATTAATAACAGAAAGTTAATACGGCGCGCCTTTGGAAATCCGTTGAGCGCCCTTTTTAATCGCGTCGCGTGTTCGCGTCGATCGGCACCGACTTCGAAATTTAACGATCGTGCGGAGAAAAGAGCCCGAGCCATCGAACCGGTTCGTTTATAGCGACTCGAATGGCCCCGAGACGCGGTCCGGGCCTTTTTTAATCGATAAAGGCCAACAGAAGAGAGTGGGGAAAAAAAGAGGAACAAAACTATGAATGGAACGACGAATTTTTTGGTCGCGCGGTTAAAAAACGCGACGCGAGAAAGAGAGAGAGAGAATCAACATGGATGGGAAACACGTGAACGCGTCTCTCCGCGTTTCGGGCATTAAAGCGTCCTGCCTCTTCCAGGGGAACTTCATTTAAGAGTCCTTGTTTATAAACTGAAACAGGACGCGGCGGAATATAATTCCGCTTCTAATTACCCTGAGTGCTTTGCTTCTTTCGTGGAAAGCGAGCCCGTCCCATCGGCCGTCCGCGCGGCAGAAGTTTCGTCCGCCCGTGAAAACGGCCGAATCCGATCGACCGGGCCGCGACGAGGGACGATTGTTGTACGGTCGCCGCCATAAGTAAAAACTTAATAAATAGCCGGAAGAAAGACCGAGACAGGAAGTGTGAGCGCGAACGAGCAACGACGGCGATGTAACGACGGGAAAAGAAGAGGGACGACGGATGGAAATAAAAAAAAAAGGAGAAGCGAGGAGAAAAGCTGCGGCCTGGCAAGGAAGGCGGATGGGAAGGAGAGGGAGTAGCGTCGAACCAGGGGGATGGAAGGGGAAATTCCCTGATAATTAAGACCGTTTTAAGGAAAAAGAAGCCGCGTTCTGTCTCGCTCCGTTCCGTCGCCGGTCTCAGTCGGTTGGTATCCTTGCATCCTCCAGGAGGCTAATTAATTTAATTACCGCCTTCGCCAGATTTACTCCCCCCCGTTCGACGCCCCTCCTCCCGGCCCCTCGACTTCAGAATGGCTCTGTGTTTCTCGATTTTACCGGCGAGTACAATGATTTCGCTAGTCTCCTTCGGAATGGAAGAAAAAAAGAGAGAAAAGGAAGGGGAGGGAGAGGTGATTCGATCGGCTCCCCCTTTATCCGCTTGATTTCTTCGTGCCCGAGACTCATGAATGACGAAAGCGACGAGAAAAAGGTTAACTATCGAGCGCATATTTATGAGAGGCCGCATCGCGGGCCAAAGAGAAACGGGCCGAACTCTTCGAGGCATTCAAATTAACGGGGAAAGGGAGGGGGGACGCCACTCACCGTTCTTAATTGAACCGATATTCTTGTAGACGCTCGATCGAATCGACGCGAACGTTTCAAACGCGATTCCGCCTCGTTTTCTTTCTGCTTTCGATCGAAATTGATATCGTGCGCGTACAATTTATGGTCGGGGGGGGGGGGGGGGGAAGAGTGAAAAAGAAATAAATAAAGGAAAGGGGTAAGCAAAGCAAGCAACAATTCGTGTTTAGAGAGGTAACGGTGGGCTCGCTTATAGACCGTAACCAGTAGTAACGGCCTGGCAGGAGCGGCCCGTTAAATTTAATGTTTATCGACGACAGAGGGCGTAAAATTTAATTAATCGAAAAGTGATTATGAGCAAAAGCACGGAGCCAGAACGCTGATTCTATCGGTCGCGATCAGCCCATAAGCCCACGGATGGCTGGCCATAACCCTTCAGCTCCATTTTACTTCACTCCGTGGACCTGACATAGCAGCCGGACGATGTTACGCGACGCGTTCCGATCGCTTCACTGCCGCCCAGAGGCCTATACGGACCTAATCGACCGGTTCCGCCGATTTCCCTTCCGTTCCGTTCCACTCATTGTTACTTATTTCAAAATAGATATCCTGCCGCGCGCGATTGCCCCATTAAAGACATCGGCATCGGGTCTTGGAAGAAAACGTTAACAAAATCCATATTTAACAAAGTAGAAAATAAAAAGATTGGAAAAATCGACAGAAGACCTTTGATCCTTTGAAACGAGGAAAGATTGAAAGTTTCGATTCGATTTTTAATTATTTCGACCTCGAATCGCCACTGTACGAAATAAAAACAACAGGTTCTATGGAAAAAACACATAATCTTCTTCCAGCAAGCTCGATCCGGTGTTTTCGTGAAAATTTTCGTTATTGGCCTTCCGATCGATCGACCGTCCGAAAATATGCCCCGTCAATCTGGCCGGCAAATATTGCGATTCATTTCGTCGGAGCTGCTCGAAACGGATATTGTCGGCGAGCGCGGAAGCCGATAAAAATTATAACACGCGGACCGTGAAGGATCGAAGTAAATAAAAAGCAACGGAACGAAAAAGAACAATGGTTTGGATACGCGTTCCGTTTCGCCAGGTGTACAACGTATTCCTACGAAAAGGTGGGAGGGGAGGGGAGGGGGGGCGTACGGATCGTGTATCCGCGCTACGTTCGTTAAGGATGAACGATTCTCTATCGCGGCTACGAACCCGCTCGGATCCCGTGCCCGCGAAACCCGGCGCGGAACACGTAAATTGGAACAAATTGATTTTCCCCGGCGACATCTATTAAAGTGACGGAAGTGAGTCGCGGTATTAACGAGCGTCGCAATATCGAAACGCGCCTCTCATATCGCCGAGGTTTTCGGGTCAAATTGCATTTTCGTGAGAAACATTATGACACCGGCCCGTAATTGTCGCGCCGAGCGATGCGCGCGCTTTTCTCTACGCCTGACCAGTCGTCGTTCGATTGAGAAACAGGTACAGCTGAGGATAAATAATCTCATAAGTATTCGTTGTGTATTAATTTATGAAAATATAAATTTTGTATCAGAATCTAAGTTTAAGATAATTCGATCAATTTTGGCAATGACACCCATCGCCCTATCGTTGGAATCTTCGATTACTCTTTGTCTATTTAAAGCTGAAAAGTTCTCGGTGTATCGTGAACGAAGAGGGAGTCGTGGGTCTCATATTAATTCCGTAGGCCTACCGGTGATAATGTCTCCGGCATGCTGCTCCCAAGGGTGGCGTGAAAGCATTCCCTTTAACGACACCGAATCATCGAGCCACAAGATAGGCGATCGTCTTGCCGATTGCGTTAAGGAGAACGGGTAATTACATTCCCAACCGCCTTGATTTTCATCCGTCCAAATATCCTTACAAGGACAAACTACCATCATTTTATTTTCCCATGGAAAATCTTTAGTCTTCGACTCTGTTACCATTATCTGGCGTTTGTTCGAACGAGGAATCAGCTATCTTTTATTAGAAATATTGATGAGGCGATTAAACTTCAAATTGATGTACCGTAAGTGCTATTTTGCGATACTTTTATGTCATGAAATTTCATTAGAAATTTTGATATCTAATAATTTCACTTCGACCCAGTGTTCAACCATTTTGCATTAAGAATATCGAAGGAGCGCTTATATAGTAATTTTTATTAAACTTTAAACTTCAAATAGATATATCCTAAGTATGTTTTGATCCCGCTTTTATGTCGTCAAATCATGTCTACATGTTAATACGTAACAACGCTCGGGAGATTCATTGTATGCAACAGAATGGAGTTAAAAAACGAACACCGAGAAAGATAGCGCGTTATATACGATCGGGCGTTCGAGGGCGAGCAGCGAACAAGCCCGGTAAAATCGGTGGCACGTACGAGACGTTAAAATTAACGGCGCAGTAACAAAGTATCGTAAGTCTATCGAGGCTGGAATCGCGTGCAGAGTTGGCGTTCCGGCTACTAACGAACAGTAACGGTGGCTCGTTGAACGCGAACGCGTTACGGCCCTGCAGGGTGGTAATCAAATACTTAAAACTCGACGCGACCGGAGGGGGTGGGGGACGGAAGAAAAGTTGGTGCCGGACGAGGAGATGCTGGATGAGTAAATCCCGATCCTTCGAGGCTGACAGGCTCGTAAACCGATTCGTCTTCCCGTCCCCGGTCTTTATCCTCTCTGCAGAGAAGACGCAGCCTTTGATTCTTTCATTATCGGCCACGGAAGTCGTGTTCGAAAGGGGATCATCAAGACACGCGGAAAAAACACGATCGAGCTTATTTTTCCTAAGTAATCGTTCGATCATAGAGGAAGTATTTAAAAAGATAATAGATGCTGAACGGAGTAGCGAATGATCGAAAGGAACCGTAGCCGCTAATTTGCGCGAGAGAAATCGGTCGGATCGGGCCGTAGACGCGAAAAAGTTTCAGCAGGATCGTAATACGCCGGTAATGCCGGTGCTTAGCGGCGTATAAATAAGCATTAAATCCGTGCTTAGGATACCTTAATCTGTATTTTTCTCCCGGCACGCCGGCCGGAATATATTATCACCCCGGGGGATTTTATCGCGGCGGCGATAATGCCGTTAACGCGCGAATATACTCGAAAGAACTTTTTTAAAGGAGCCCGCCGCCGGTAGACCGTCCTATTTCTTCCGTTCCTGCAACTCTCCTTCTCTCTTTTGTCAATGAACGCGAACTTTCTTCGATGCTCATCGGGACACCGTACTTAACGAACCTTTGTATCTCGGAAGTCAAATTTTAAAAACAGACGAGGTTGAAAAACACCCCGATTAAATTTTAAGCGTAATTTCAACTGCAATTGATATGGTTATTAAAATTTTCTTTACTTGTTTTAACATCGCCACGATAAATGATAAAACGAGAAGGCAAACGATCCCCAATAATAAGACCTCGTTTCCCTGTATTCTAATCCAGAAAAGAAGGGACGTTTAACCTTCGCCAAAGTGGTGCACGCTATTAAGGGGTCATTTCGGTGATTCGTGGACGTTTTGCAGCCGCTCGTCAGCGTCCAGGAGTACGACGTACACCGTGATCCTGCACGTATTTGAATTAGGAGACGATGCAGCCAGAAACTCGAAGGTGAAGGGATGAGAGTGAAGGGGGAGGGAAGGGAGACACGAGGTTGGTTGCTAACGACCGTCGCCAGACCAGGGTTGTTAACTGCTGGCGGGTTCGGTTGTCCCGCTGGATGTGGTGGTTCCTCCATGTGGCAAGAGGTTCCGCCGTAGTGGGTGCGAGGGTGGAAAAGGGCCGGGGGAGGCGGGAGGAGAGGAGGGGGCGAATGGCTAAGCTATTCGGAACAATGTCTTGTTAGGCGGTTTGCTTTGAGGTAATCGCCGGGAAGACCCCGACAGTCGTTAGACTTTCCCTCGCGGACCTGTTTGTTTCGCGGATAATTGCCCACCGATACTCGACTCTGGCCCCTCGTAAAATCGTGAACGATCCTCGCCGGGCCGTGAAAGAAGAACCGAGCCAGATACACGGATTGAATACGCCGGACAAAAGAAAGAGGAGGCGGGAGAGACATGGAAAAGAACGACGTTACTCCTCGTAAGAACATTATTCGAAGCTGCGGCCCGACTTATTAACGAGACGATCGAGTTGTTTTACGTACAGGAGAACGAGCGTTTATTACGTCATTCGATTAGCCAACGTCCCAATTAAAGGAGTTTCGCGAGTTCGCGCAAAAAGGAGAGCCTTGGCAAAAACGTGATCCAAGCCGAGGCGAGCCTGGAGTCGAGTCGAGCCGCGAAACAGTGAGAGGCGGCGCGCACAGGCCGAGAGGAAAAAATGCTTCCAAGTTAATTAGCGCAAATTACATCTGCACGAGGACGCGGTAATTACAGATTTTCTATTCCCGACAGCTCGTTTCAGCATCAGAGCCGGTTAAAAATACGCGTTCGCTTAAGCGAGACGCATTAACGTATCCTCTCTTTGGCACAAGGGAAACGATAAGGACGGGGGGGGGGTTACAAGGTTCGAAGCATGGAAACTTTCTGCTTTTCAAACACGGCTGTCGTTTTGACACGCGCGAATTGTTGCCTATACATCGGTCGCGCACGAAAGAATCGACGTCGTACGCGCGGCGAAACGTCGATGTGAAAAAGAGCTAATAAAAAAAGAAAAGTACGCTAATTTTCTGCGATGCTTTCAATGACGGCTACCCGCCACCCTCCCCTGTCTCGTTTTTTAGATAAACCTTTTCAGTGCCCGCTATAAAATAATGATGCCGATATATTTCCTGTCAAACGAGAATGAAAATACCGTCCACCACTTTTCCGCTCGGTTATTTGCATCGTTCGTTAGCACGCTCTTCAATCGAGGCGAACGTTTTGCACCCGTCCTATTGATTGCGCAAACGAAACTCCTGTCCCCTAAATTTCGAATATCGAGGCAGTTAACGTCGATCGTGTAGCTCTCTCGGTACGTATTGTCGGCTAATTAGCATGCACCACTTTTCCCGGGCAACATACTTGAATCGCTGTGTGCATTCCACGCCGCCCCATTACTCGCGTAAACGCAATCGCTGTTACAATTAAAATATCATCGCGTCGGCTATTAGCTGCGATCTTAGATATCTCTGTAATCTGAATTTTCCATCTTCTCAACGAAAGTAGGAAAGTGTTCTTAACCCCAGACTCGTGACACCCCTTGCCACTTGAATTCTTATTACAATTGGATTTTAAGTGTAAGCTTTATTGCTAAAGATATTTATATCTCTAAATCGCAACTAGGTTTCAAAGTATAATATTATGGTACGTAATGGAAAATATAAAAGGTTCTAAATTTATATCAAAAATTGAATAAGTGACCTGAAAGTCAGGAATTCGTAGAAAATTAAACTTAGAATGGAATTTATTCAAATTTTTAAATACCCTTGCGTTCAACCACGCGATATTCTTAGTTTGTTTCTCGAGTCGTTCGCAGGACCAACGTGCTCGCATCCGGTGGTTAAGGACCCAGGAAAATCGCTCTCCGACCGAAACTCCTCCGCCGATAGTGCTCGCCTGGCACTAATTCGTACTTTGGGGGCTTACGGACAACTAACTTGCCCCTAATGCTCTGCTTACGCGCGATTATTGTCTTCGCCGAGTCTCTCCTCCCCCGAAGTCGCCTTTACGCCCAATAAGTACTGCGTCCAGGCCAACAGCTTGAACTTATAGCGTCGGCGAAGATTCCGACGATTAACCTTAACTCGTTCGATGCAAATTAACGTTGTTTCACTGGTCTTAACGTAATTGTAACTTTTGTAATTGACTTCAAAGAATTTCTTTAAATATTCTGTCGTCTAACAATTTAATTATTTAACAATCGAAATACGTTTAGTGATAAGCAAATGGAATAGTATTGGGGATATTAATGGAAGGGTTTATAGAGTCATTTTTATCGAAGTACGAGCGCCAAATTGATGTGGGATAAGCGGTGTTGCAACACTTTTATGTCAACAACTTGATATTAATATCAGCAGTCGTCGTAAGGCGATATATTCCGCCATTCACAGTTACAAAAGACCAATAACACCCCTGTTCCACGACTTAAAGCGCCGTTACGGTCCCCCATTTTTACCCTCGTTTCTTCCCACGGAAAAGTGTCGGATCTCTATAATTCCTGGCAGAACGGGCACCGGTTGGCCGGCGCCAGGGCCACAGATTACGGGCATCCATCCGTAATACTGTGCAAGATAGTTCATTGTAACGTATCGTTGGATAACATCGACTCCACCGGCCGTTCTTATTTATGTAATACGATTTATCGATCCCACGACCGAATTATTTGCTCGTGTCGCGAATCCATACCCTGTATATTTACAGATTCGAGAAGAGGCAAGAAACCGTCGTCGAAAGAAAATTCCAACTCTGACATCGATATTGTATCAACGCTAAGTGGCAAGTTAAAGTCGCTATTGTAATTTGAATAACCAAAATTGATCGAATATTCGAAATTGATCGAATATTCGAAATTCGAAGCAAGACGATAATAGTCAGTGCCATGCTCGTTAAATAATTCGTTGTATGCGCAAACTGACCACAGGTGTTGGTCAAGAGAAAGGGTAAAAGGAGAAGAGAACGGAAATGGCGTGTGAGAGGGAGAGAGACGAGGAACGGCCATTAATAGAGCTTGAAATCAGACGGTCATGCGGCAATCTAGTGACAGTCTGGTGACAGTGTCGAGGAAACAAGTATTTCCCATCAGCGAGCGACGCGGAAACGGGAGGACCGACCTATCCATCCCTGGCCCGGCTCGCGAGACCAGCTCTCCCCGTTTCCGTTCATTATTCCGACACGTGTGTTTCGTCCTCTTTCTTGCCCGTTTACCGACCCTGTACAGACCCGATAGCGGGTATCGATGCACCCGAACAATCCCGCCTATCCCCGGCAAGTGTGTTCGCCTCGATGTTTTTTTTTTTTAATTTTCTGTTAATTGATTTTTACACTCCGATACACCCCGGCAAGGTTATTCCTTTTATGACGGTCGCGTTCCGTCGCGTATCCATGGAAATGCTCCGCGAGCGGAGCGACGATATTAACGCGGGCGAAGAGGGTGGAAAAGCGCGCCGTTCGGGCTAATTGAAATCGAGACGTTGGTTCGTCTTGTCGCGCTTTTTGTCGGCGGCATCGATGGGCTAAAAGTACAGCGATTTCTTTGGGCTAGCGTATCGCGACTAGAGTCCACTCTCCGCACGTATAGAATCCCTTTTCACGAGTTACACCCCTCATAAACTTTCTTTCCTACGTTTGCTATCTTCGCATCGCCATTCAGTTTCCCCAAGCTGGAGGCCGCGTGTACGTGACGCCACCACGACACGCTCGAAACGTCGGCGAAGTAGATTTTTCCGCACCTCGATATGATTAATACTCTCCGGAGCGGCGATAGAAGGGGTGCGGAACCGGGAAGAGAGCTCGTCGGAGGAACGAAGAAAGAAACCGTAGGAGAGACGAGCGTAGCGCGAAAGAAAGAAAGTACGGACGAAAAGGAAGGAGGGAGGAGAACGAGGCGATCGCGGGGCGGGGGTGAAAAAAAGAAGGAGAAGGATGACTGAGGGTGAAGGCAGCCGAGGTAAAAGGGAACGGTTATGGGCCTGGTGGTCGCTCGCCGTACAGCAAATCCCCGTCAACCGCATTCAATTACGATGTTATCGCGAATACAGATGACGGTTATTTCCTTCGGTACACCCTATACGTAACATTCGCGATGCGGCGTGGCGTGGCGTGGCGCGGAGCGGAGCGGCGCGACGCAGGGTCGACGCCGACGTCGCTTCTCCGTCCAAAGTTAAGGCAGTATATCGTGTAATGGTGGGTTGGCCGGCCGCCCGTGTGATTGCTTTAGGATGCGCGCCGACAATACACCGGGATAAAGCGGCTCCGATTTCGACCAACGACAGTTACGACCGCCAGCCTTCCTTTTTCCCCTACCGCCGCAGATATTGCCGTGATATTCCTTACTGGTCATCATTCCGATGGATTTTTCCCGTTTTATGGATTTCTTGCCTCTAAATTGTTCGACTGTTTGGGCCACTCGTTCAGCCATAAGGGTAGTTTCAAATGAATTTAATATAAGTAGCTGTCGAAAAGTATCCTGGAAGATCAAGTCGCAGCTCGATCCATTTTACTTCCATTTTGCTACAAGCAAAATTCGATCGAATCGGACCGATTCTTTTCGCGACGTGCTTGGGAAATTACGCACAATCGATACCCGGCTTATCTTATCGCGTCGTAGAGAGCTTGTCGCGACTGTATACTCTCCTTGGAGTCGAGGTTCGCCGAGCTGCCGCTTTTCGGTGCACGGTTTGTCGAGCACGACGACCGGGGCCCACCCTCGACGTTTTCGAGCGATAAAACCTGAAATACGAGCGCGCACGTTGCCTCGAACTTCTATTCGTCTCGAGCGAAAAGGATGTCCGGATCATAACGCGGCCGGCTACCGTGCACCCCGTTGCCTCCGTGAGTTACTCTTTACACACGATCGTTCGAAAGGCCGGCTCTTTTGCCAGCTTCCCGTTCCCGCGTACCCCCTTTCCACCCCGTGACATTTTAATTCCCGAACCGGGATCGTTTCTGTTTTTCGGATCGACTTACCGATCGAACACCCCTTCGAATCCGGCGTAAAACGGTTCGACGCGTGTCGAGACCGACCTATGTCTATACAAACGAAGCGTCCCTCGCGAGGGGTAAGGGTACGAGGGAGATTAATTGGAGCCTTCTTCGGGGGCAACGGAGACGACGAGAACGGCGAAAGAGGAGGACGAACAGAGGGGGAGATCGGGACGGAGAGACAGTCAGGATAGCCCCGGGGGCGAGCTTTTTGCCGAACATATAATGCATAGCGAAGGATGACACCCTTATCTCGGGATCTTTAATTCCGTGAGCCGCCGCGAGGGGGTTGCCGCGTCGTCATTTGTCGGTTGCAACCGCGGCTCCCCGGAATCAGGGACGGCGTCCCGGAGTGGATGGATAAAACCGGCAGCACTGTTAACATCACCGTCGGGATACAGGGGCTGGAAATTGCCTTGGCTGATTTCATTTCGGTCCAGATTATTTTAAGGGGGCTCTGCTTTTCTTTCTACCCCCCTCCGTCGCTGCTTCTTATCCGCTTACGATTTCGACGTGATTAATGCGACTCGGCGGAGACCGTCGGGGTGGTTGAAACCCGATCGTCACCGATCGAGACTCGTTAACGAATTTACAACGTATCGAAATTTAATCGACGGTTATTCGATTTCAACTTCGTACGATTAGGAGAATCCATTTTTTCGAATTCGAAGTGACGGGCCCTTTCGAGGCCAACAGCTTGCGAGGGTAAAAGGATCCGCGAGTTTTAAAGAGTTTCAACGTCCTATTATAAAGTCTTCACCGTGCATAATAACATTCAACTCCGTGGGCTGGAAGACATTAGGGAAATCGCGTTGCCTCCCCTTAGGGCTGTTTCGACCTCACCCCTTTCCCTTCGCTCGTCCCGTTGGCTCACCGTTTCCTCGTGCCGCGCGGACAATACGGTCGTCCACAAATCAACGGATCTCGGCTAGCGGCCACGATTTTACTTCTCGTCGATTCCTCCTACAAGCTCCGGACGCGGATTCGACCGGACAAGGCGAACAGGTTTAACGAACGTTATCGGGAACGAGGTGGAGGATGGAATCCGTGAACTGGGATGATAAAAGGCAAGCAGTGAAGCGGTGAACACTTTCTGTCCTGGAAATGAAATGAAGACACCGTTGAAACTCATCGTGTTGTTGTATTTATAAGAATGTTATATTTTCTCGGTAGTAATGGGGGCCCCTATAGAGGCGTTTCGTAAATATATTAGTTAGTGCGCTAATAAATGATATTTATATACAGATGGATAAAAAAAGAGGAAAGAGTGTTTCGCGTTTCTCGCGCTTGGAGCGCGGATCGCTCGTTACAATTCTTCTTATAATTTCTCTCGCTCTCTCTCGCTCGCTCTCTCGCACACACGATTACTATACGTTGGCTATCCTGCTCACAAGCGCATCCTCTCTTCGTGTAACGTCTTTTGTACTTAATCGATTCGGTGGTTTTGGATTCGGGGCCGCGTTCATCTAACGATTCTTCCTGATCGAAAGGCGTTCACAGAAATAGAGAGATCAGGGTGTGAAAGGGGGGGGAGAAAGAACCATGGTCAGGTAGAATTTGCGTCGGTATGCGATCGTACGCGGCCCGTGGCGACACTCGCTTCGTCGGGGATGTTCCAGCCGTCGTCCGGTATCCGCACCTCACCGTTTCTCGCTTCCTCTCGATCTCTTCAGCCGCTCGTTCCGATGCATCTTTTGGCGTTAAAAGCGTAAAGCCGCGGACTATGCCCCTCGGTTGCGCGGGCTCGCGACCGCGGACACGATGTACAGGAAGTCGCGAGAAAAGGACTGCGATACACACGGCTATAATTCTTTTATCACTGAGCAACGAATTTCGAGATCCGCGGCACCGCCGGGCCCGCTCCCGAGGGGCGTCGAAAACTTACATCGTTAATCTTTGGTATCAGCCATCGGGATACGCCTTTGCTTCGGGTCGTTCGCCTCGTATACCGAGATTTTCGAAACGACTCGGGATTCGTCGTGTTCGCGTTCGATTTGGGAGAATAAAACTTACGATCCTCTTCATCGACGGCGAGGCAATCTTCCTCGAACGGTGAACGTCGAATAGGGACGAATCGCGAGTTGAAATCATCGATTGGTCTGTGTATACTGATAGTCTTTCGGTGCTGCAGAGTCGACGATACAACAGCTATTTACAAGAGAACTCTGCCCCATTCACTCTTCGTGCACACGCTCCGCGAACTCGATCATTCCTCTCCCTTCCGCCAGAAATATATCTTACATAAATCGCCTAGTTTATCGTTACATGTTGTACCGTATATTACAAGACGTATGTCACGTGTCCGTTTATCCGCGTGTGTGTGTGATATCACGTCCCATCCGGTTCCATCGTCAAACACGTCATCCATAAATCTTTTTTTTTTTCTTTTTATTCATAATATATTTCGCGATCACAGTGATTAATTCCCCGACCTCGCGACAAAGTCCCGGACAAGCGTTCGATCGTCCGGAAGCGTCCTCGAGTCCCATCGCCGGAGGTCGGTCCTTTTTTTCCCTTCAACTTTTGCTCGTTCGTTTCGAACGATTCTTTTACCACCCCCCGTGCTGTGTTTCCGTATGTCTGTCGGTCTGTCTGTCGATCACTCTCGTCCTGCACGCGGTTTCCCTCGCGTTCACTTTGTCACGACTTCTCGCGTCCTCGGCCTCCCTCGTCCTATTCTTCGTTCACGTCGTCAGCCTCAATAGCCGCTGAGACATCTGAGCTTCTTCAAAGGGGGTGACACCTCGTTTCAGCTGGTCGGAGCCTGCATAGACATTGGCGGTGGCTTCACAGGTCCGAGTGCCGGGCCCGACAGCCCGTTGTTGTTCATGTCACCGGGAGCTCGGGGACCACCGACACCTATTGCCGTCCCGTTCACCGTTGGTGTACCCCCCGACATTTGACCCTGAAGCCATAAAATCATCGTTCTCAGTAAAACCGGATCGCCGAACGCACGATTTTCAGCGATTCGTTTCGTTCGAGGAAAAGGCGTTCGTTTTAATAATCTGCAATTTTTTAAACAAGAAATTTAAAAAGGAACCTTTTGGATAAAAGCGATCGTCCTGCGTCAGGTGTCACGTAGACTAAACAAAGCTCAATCACGTGAGAAAAGCTTTCTATCGTCGAGCGTTTTCGATTAAAACGCGACTCACTTGTCGTCCGGACACGTTAACACACAAGCTAAGAGAGCGTTGGACGCTTTTATCGGCGCGTACATACGTGAAACGTTTGAAACGTTACTAGTCTCTTAACTTACGTTCGACACGTGATTATGTTGACCCACCGACTGGCCAAGTCCCTGATGAGGTTGCAGCGGATTGTGACCCGGATGCATGTTCTGCCCAGGCGGCGTCGGTGTTGGGGGTAGTTGCCTTTTGATGTACGCCAGCGAGGCGGGTGTTTGTAGTGACATATTGGCGAACGCGAGCCTCTCCTCGTAGTCGTACTCGCATAGGATTTTATTCTCGCACAGATAAAATCGATCGCCCACGCAAAACCTGCAATCAAAACCATAGGCATTGTGTCGTACTCTCAGCTTAACCGCATCAAGCTCTTACAGAGATTCGAAGGATTAAATAATTTAACCTTTTGTGTTTTTTCATCTCTGTCACAAGACAAAGATTGTCTTAATAATTTAAAATAACATATTCAATCGTTACATTATCAAAAATATTACTAGTTCATGCTACAATATGGCTAGCAACGTGCAGCAAGTAGAATAGGACAGTAAGTAGAATAGGACAATGATCAGACCGAGCCACACTACTCAGACAACTTCCTGATTGAACGTCTGCGACCATTTCAATATTTTAAACCGTGCTATTTCGAACCATAATATCCATAAACACCCCTCCAAATAATTCACCCCTCGTGTTCACATTCTGATACGTTGAAAAACCGCGGGAAGGGAAATAAATGTAATTTTCGGAGCGTACATCATTTAAAAGGCGTGCAAAAATTACAACGGTAAAAAAAGGCTAACGATTCTTTTAGCGTAGTTATCCCATGGGATTGTCATCCCCCGGTCGGTGGAGGCACGTCGATAATCGGTTGATCGTCGCGACAAAAAAAAAAGAGTCGGGAGCAAAAAAAAAAAGGGAAAAACAATGGTAAAAGGGGT
Organism: Anthidium xuezhongi; assembly: GCA_022405125.1. NCBI lineage: Eukaryota > Metazoa > Arthropoda > Insecta > Hymenoptera > Megachilidae > Anthidium > Anthidium xuezhongi. Next base: position 9,722,370 of record CM039637.1, read on the forward strand.
AGCCGGTACGAGCGGTGGATAACGAGCGTATCGCAACGTGTCGGACAAATAATTATTATCGGGCTTCTGTCCGCGAGCGGTCTCACATCCGCTTTGATCCCGGTAGGAAATACGAGAGCGAAATACGAGAGCGGCAGAGTCTGGTTCGAGGTAGATACTCTCATAATCGTACGGCAAATAGAATTATCGCGTTGCGAGCGGCCGTTGCCGGCTAGCATAGCTTATACCAGGTTTCGCTCGTTTCCCCCATTATACGCGTCGTCTGCTAAATGACGCTGTACTCTGATCCTCGTCCCTTCCTCTCGCTTCCACCGTCCCTTTTGCCACCTCCGCCCTTCTCTCTCGCTCCACGTTCAGCTCTCCTGTTATTCAGCTGACCGTCACCTGCTGCTTTCTGCCCTCTATACGTTTTCAACGCGCCAAACGATCCCGCCTCTCTATGCTCCCAAGGTGTGCTCTCCTCTTTGCCAATTTGCCAGCTAAATCGCGCGGGATCGACCACTTTATCAAACGAATCAACGTCTCGAGTCGACGACCTGCTAGAAATTATTTTTGCAAATTTCCTGACGGTGTTTACGCTTCGACGAAGTGTTTGGCGCTAAACCGGCGTTTTCGTGTCTGAATCGAGGCAGATACTCGCGTAACAGGGAACCGACCGAATTATCAGGTTGCACGAGTGCACTCGTTCCGGGAACTCTATTATGATCGCGCGAATAATGCCGCGTTGATCCCTGTCCTCTAATTCTGCGCGACCGGCGCAGCTGTCTGTCCCGACACGATACCAGCTCGTGATACACGCAGATTTTCCACTTTTACCTAGCGTTTTCCGACTCGTGCGCGCCCCTGGGGGTACGATTCGATCCTCTCTATTAGCTTTACACCCCCATTGTCGCGCGAACAACGCGAGGAATTCAATATTTTCGTCCTTTGGGCTAAACAAAAACCGGGGCCCTCGACGTCCGTTCTTTTCGATGCCGAGTCGAGTCGGTGGCCCACGTATCGTTTGAAATATTAACCGGCCAGAACCACAGAACCGAGAAGAGGAAAGAAAATATCATTTAGAGAGACGGCGCGCGGGTTCGCATAGAATATTTCAATCCAGCGAGAAGCGAGAGAGAGGGCCAGCCTCTCAGATAACTCGGTTGAATGTTTAACGAGGGTCAACCCGGTTTTGTGAAAGCCATGCGGAGCCGAGAACGTCCTAGAATTCGAGAAAAATCGGATACCTGGCCCCGTGGAAACGTACGAGCGGCGCGGGAAGCGAATAAATAAATAAAATAACCGGTGCCAATGCGTGACCCCGTTAAGAGTCACTTTACGGTACGTGTTCGGATGCCCGGTGCAGTTGTAACGTTCGTTCGCCGGCCTCCCGGCGAATAAAACATTCACCCGTCCCGTGCCTCTGTGAATCCTTTCTTTGAAGGGACACAGGTTTCTTGAATAAAATTTGCATACGCTGCAGCCCCGTGTTACGCGTGATCGCGTCGACAGGAAGAGGGTCGCCGTGACCCCGTGCATCGTTACCGGTTTAATTTGCGTCGCGAGCGCGCGATGACATCAGGATTCCTCCGAGCGACGGGTACGAAAAATTCAACGAAACGCTCTCGTCCAATCGGACTAATTGCAGCGGACGAAAGAGAAGAGAGAACATTTTTGTGTGTATCGTTAAGATCAAACCGACAAATTAAGTTTAACCTTAAAAGGCGTCGCGGCGGCCGCGATCAATTTCACTGCAGCGATAAACGTGTCGGATCGAGGAAGATAAAGTTCTTAATTATTGGCCATTTAAGCTGATTTCTTTCCTGTAGTGTGAAAATTAAGATTCTTCTTTGGCTAATATTAATTTTTAAGATTATCTTGATATTATTTTCTGTGTATGAATAATTACTAAATATTCTACCAGTTAAGTAATAAGAATGATTAATGAAAGATAAAATATTTCTAGCAGAAATTGAAAGTTTCAATTTGAAGGGACTAATTGGACCCGTTTTAGCCGATTGTTCGATATCAAATGCGCGAGTATGAAGATTTAGGGAACGTCGAATTAGCGACGGCACGGCGGCAAACTGTAATTTGTAGTCGTTGAGGGGGCATTAACTGGGCGGTCGTTAAATTTGACCGGTCGTCTTCTCGAGAGGATCGAAGAAACGTCGAGGGGACGCGTTATTCCGGCGGCGAGTGTGAGTGCTCGTTGCTCTTTCAACGGAGGGAAAGAGAGGGAGCGCGAGACAGAGATATCTAATTGGATCGGTAAATCATCCTCTAACCAGGAGGGTGGTAGGCTAGGCACCGCCACCGGCAACCCTTTATTCTGTGTTATTACAGTCTAAAGTTACCCCGTGTAATTGTTGCTGTTTAATTGCAAACTCTAAGTCGTCGCGTTACACGTCGTGGCGCCCCGCGTATAATTGCCCTCCTCGAGTTCAGACGTTCGTTTTTTTACCCACGAAATAATTGGAAGCGATCCCCCCCAAAACGACCGAGGATAATATCTAAATCCGTCGAATCGACAGCCAAGTTGAATCGTTTTCAAGTTGGCTTCGCCAATTTTCAACATTTTGGATATTGAAATTAATGATTTCAAGTGATGCAAATGTTATAACAGCGTTGGATAATTTGAAACTCCGTATTTGTTAAATTTAATCAAAGTTACGAGAAATCGCAAAGCGAAGTTTACGAACGATACAGAAAATCTTTTTAACAGCATTTACTGCAAAACGATCGAAACTGTTATCGCAAAGTATAATAGAAATTAGGTCGAGACGAAGCCGGTTAAATACTCGGGTTCACGAATCAGTTGGCGAAACGGGCAATCGTGGAGGGTGGGGAGGGGGCTATCGGGCCGGCGTTCGTCGCGAAAGCTTTTCATCGAACCGTAAGAATGTCTCGCGCGTGTACAAGGGGTGGAGGAGGTGAATTACGAGACAAAAGCAGGTTTTCGTTGATTCCGTTGAAGTCAGTTGCGCCAGGCTGAACGCGACGATGCCTTGGGCATGCCGGCGCGGCTCCGCCGCTGCCCGGTTCGCCGACCCATTGTCGAAGATAGACAATGCCACGCGATAAAAACGTAAAATTGATGCTCTTTTGTTCGCATTGTTTGAGAAGCTGTACAACGTTTGTCGCACGCCTGGACGAGCCACTGTTATTGGCTCTAAAACTACATTCTACCGTTGCCGTTTCTTCTCCCCACCGCGTTGGCCTACCTCGTCCACCACTTTGCTTTATCTCTTTCGCACCCCTTATACCTAGACCGTTGCCAACTCGCTTCGCCTACAAACCCTCGCCCTCCCCCGTTGGAACCTTTCTCGTTTCGTCAATAAGCCGGCATTGTGTCTCGCCACAGTTCCATAGTTTCGGCGTTTTACATTGACCGCTTTCAACCCCCGGCTCCGTTCTCCGCGATTTTCAACCCCTTTCGTCTTCCCCCCTTTCTTTTTGGCAATTTCTTGCCGGTCGCGACATTCCACGTTTCGTTCCGTCCGTCCATCTCCGTACAATTGACCAAGGGTGCGTTATCGTGAAATTTTCAGCAGGCGGAAGAGCAACGCGCGAGAAGACGGTCTCGCCGAGTCGCGAGACTCCTCGAGCGGGCTCGTTACGGGCGAGGCAATAAAATTTCGTATCCAGGCAATTACTCGGAGGTGTCCGTTGTAATTTACGCGTCAGATGGTAGACGGCAGATCGCGGGGAATCGTTCCCCGGGCCAAATTGCGGAACTTTAATAAAACATGAACGCGAGGTAAGGGGGACGGGGATGGGGAACAAAAGGTGGTCGCGTTACTCGAAGAAGCGAGATTATTATGAAAGGAAAGAAACGATTCGACGAGGGTATACCGAGAGAAAAATTGAAGGATGGACATCGTGGAAATCGTCCACGGGAAAGTCGCGAGCTGTTCGGCATTTAGGGACCGTCTCGGTCGCCAGCGAGGAGCAATATGATACAAAAATGTCAGCAGTATCCGGATAATTACATAACTGGTCTCAGGGGTCGTAGGTTCGAGGGGGCGAGGAGAGGAAGGAATAGGGGGGTGATACGGTGGCGGGAATAACGGAATGAGGAGTTGGCCTCCTCCTGCGTAGAATGCTGGCGCAAGCGGAGGAAGAGGTCGCGACGGATAGAGCGCAGGGTGATTTCCCAGCTGACCTGTAAAGCAACTCCCGTGTGGACTGTGTCTCGCAAACCAGTACTCGCTTCTTTCCTTTCGTCCCCTGTATTTCTCTGCATCCACCACCCCCTTCCGATCCCAGCCGCATCCTGTTCCTTCGTCATTGTTACTTTTGCATGCGCACGATCCCCTTTTTTCTACTTCTGCATTGCTTTTCACCGCGATACGAGGAAAAACGAATAGGGGGTCATCGTAAAAAAAAAGAATCTAGTCGTACGATTGGCGTTCCGAGCGAATTAACTCCCGTTCGAACGACATATTCAGAAACAATTTTTTAAAATTCGTAGAAAGTTTTGTCAGTGAGTTAAATTTTATACAATTGAATAATTCAACAAATAAATTGATATTAGATTAGTAATGCAAAATACCAATTCGAATGGTTAAACTTAAAGATTAATAGATAGAATTCTTAATAATTAAAATTTTAGTGTGTCTGACCACACACGTCTGTTTTCACTGCGGCAGGCAAGGGGTCAACCAAGCGTACGAATCATCGCACCACGTTTAAAATGGAATATGTTAATCAGTCAAACTCACCGATGAGTGCATTGCTGACAGGCGAAGCAGTCCAGATGATAGACATTCGTCCTGGCCTTCATGACCATCTCAAACGCCGGTATCTGCTTGTTGCAAGCTGCGCAGTTTCCCGTGTTCCCGAACAGCCTGAGGTAGTCCCTCTTGCAGAGGATAAGGTTGGCCTTGGTGTACAAAGTAGAACCGACCTCTCCTAACCTACAGTCGCAGCACCCGCACTTCAGACAATCCTCGTGCCAGTACAGATCCAAGGCCTTGAGGAGATACCTGAAGAACCGACCATAGTTTTCGTTCTTACCGACCAGCGTGACTGTCATCCTTCCGGATCGCGTCGTGATTTTTACTGTTTTCTTTTTTTCTAATTCCTCGCTCTCTTTTGTCGAACGCGAACCGCTCGGATCGAGAGAAAAAAATACCGTGACGAAAGTCGCGTACGTGAACGCGATCGGACACGGTCCGCGGCTCACCTTTCCGTGATCGTTTTTCCACAGCCAGCGCATTCCTGTTGTGTGGTGCCATTTTTACTCGGCTCCGACTTGCTCACGTCCATCGTCATCGTGATTTCGGCTGGAACGCCGTCTGCAACACGCGAAAGAAACAGGGGCCACGTTAGATCCTCGGCTCGATACGACGCGCAATAATGATCCACGCTAATTGGACCGCTCGCTCGTCAACGCCTGCCAAATCCTCCGCGACGAATCGACGTTGAATGCGCGGCGGTACGCGTTGAATTTTAAGCGTCGAGTTGGCAGGTTACTCCCGTTACCCGTAATTTTAGAAACAGCATCGTTCGTCCCGAGAAACGCAAGTTCGCGAAGAAGCGGGCCGAATCGAATTCGACGAACGACCTGAAACGGACCCGACGTCCGCCTTTAATCCCGGCCGCTCGGAAACGTGGCCGAGCTCGCAGCATCCGGTGGCCAGGTTTCAAAGATCCACGAGGAAATAAGGGGGGCGTGAGCATCGATCGCGGGAACCGTTCGAACCGACGACTCGGCTCGGCGCGCCGTGAAAAGCGGCAAAGTACACGAGCGGAACACAGGGAGGAGCGCATTCGCAGGAACGAACGCGTTCTAAAGGCGATCCGAGGGAAGCAGGAGGAGGTGGTGGCGGTGGAGGAGACGGAGGAGGTGGAGGAAGAGGTGGAGGAGGAGGACGGAGCGGCTAAAATGGTGAGTGGGTGCTCGGCGAGGCGCGGGGGCTTAATTAATTAGCCGGATACTTTGAGTAACAATCCATTATTACATACAAACATCCTCGGCCCCGGGGCCGAGCTGTAGCTTTATGCTGCTAATTGGCCTTCTCAAAGCTTGGAGACCCGGGCACGAGTTATAAACGCCACTCCTCTAACTCGCCACCAACCTCCGCTCGCTCCACCCCTCCCTACTTTTGCTTCCTACCCCTTTCCATCTATCTCCCTCTCACTCTCTCTCACAGTCTCTCTCTGTTTCTCCCTCTTCCAACCGTTTGTCTCTCCTCTCTCACCCTCTCGCTGCTGTGCAGAGGCCCGTCGTGTGTCCTCCTCCTCCTCCTCCCTTCCTCCCTCCGTCTATGCCAGGTCCACCAGTACTCGCACACTTTGCAATGCAAGTTAAAACTCATACCAACACCGGGGGACAGGATACGGATACGCGAACACGCACGTAAAAAACCGGCTATGACAGAGTGTGGGTGGGATGGTTGGACAGGGACGGATGGTGGGAACGAAGAGGAACAGCTCGACGTGAAAAAAAAGGGGAGAGGAAGGTGTGGGGTAGGCAGTGGACGGGGGGAGGGTAGAAAGGAGGGTAGGAACACAGGGGTCGAGGAGGAGCAAGAGGAACGACGGATAGCGCTAATAACGCGCTCGTGGCGCAAAAAAAAAAAAGGAAGGAGTATAATTGCCAGCCCTCGTGGCAGGTATTTTTCAAATAGGACCCCGTCCGTTAATTGGAGGGCAAATTAAAGAGGCGCCGCGGAGGAAAAAAACATCATCCCTCTGCCTCGTATCCCCTTGGCCCCCCTCTTAGCATACCCCACCTACGTCGCTATCCAAGAGACGCCTCGTGATTCGTCAAACGATCTGTGCGCTCCATTTTTTTCTCCGGATTTTTTTTCCCTCCTTTTTTGTATATGTGTGTGTGTGTTACCACCCTCCCTGTACCCCCCATCTAACGACTCTAACTACCTTCCTGCATCCGGTCTGTTCTCGTCTAGTTCGATTGATACGATCGCCGAGAAATCGGAACGCGAAACACGATACCGGTAATCGCGGACAGAGACGAGACGTTTCGACGAGATTTCGCGCGAAAAAAAGATTCTGTATCGATCGACGAGCGTGTCCATCGGCGCCGTACCGATCGAACTTTTTCCACCGGCGCGTACAGTTATTTGTCGACCGCACGCAATATCCAATTCCATTCCGGCCGCCCTCCCTCTGTTATCAGAGGCTCGGCCCGATGAAACGTTAGATAAAATTAAATTAATTCTATCAATTTACCATCCCATTATTTCGCGACAACGCGCTACCGGTGTATCGGTGACCGATCGAGGATCTCGATTCGCCTCGGACCATCTCCGCCCCTCGAACGGGAACGAGGGAACGAAAATTCCGAGAGCGACCGCGTAAAAATCGTTCTCGCGCAAGAAACGACTTAGGGGCAGAGAAGGAGGGGTTGAGGTGAGGTTGGAACCGTGTCTCGAACGTAACGCAATCGTAAATTGAAAAGTTGATTTATGGCGGGGGACCGTGGCACGGCGGTTTCGTGCGCGATACAGAGAGAGGGTGTTCCATCGTTTCCGCGCCGACTGTCTTTCGGTCGAAGGGAGCCGGGAGAGAAGATCGGCGGATCTGGTCGCGCGGCCGAAACGACAGGATATCCGATCGACGAATCGACGACGGACACGACTTTTTATTCGGTCAATATAAAAGGCACCCCTGCGAGATTACGAAGCTGCCCTAACAGCAATATGGGATAACCTGGCCAGTCTCCTGTCCCGGACCGCCTCGTCCTGGGATACGCTGTCGCTTAGGACAGGGCTGGCTGCCGGCTGGTTTAATAAAAATGTCAAATATAAAGTAGCCAGCGGGGACGGACGTTTAGGAAATAAATAAATGTAAAAGAACCGAGCGAAAGTGAGTGAGAGAGAGAGAGAAGGGAGGGTCGTCGGCTCAAGGAGAGGGAAGGGAGCGTGTGTGGAAGTATTATTCGAAAGGACGAGACGAATTTGTCCGTACGTAAGAGAATGGCCTCCGCATAATATTACAGGAGCTTGGAGAGGACGAAGAGATTCTATCCAACGATTCGAACGTGGACCGCACTTTAGGGTTTTATGGAACCGTTTCTACGCCCCTGGACTCGTGTAGAAACGTTGGATTGATTTATATAAAGCGGCGTGTAACTAGAGATTCAAAATGAAAGATGATTTCACGAGAGAAAGTATAAAATATAATTTTCTTATATAAGGCTTTCTTTCCGGGGGAAAAAGCTCGTCCGGTTTGTATGCGTTTGATTAAATTTTTAATTAACGCATCTCGTCTTTTCGTTTCTATACTAGAAAATTATTTTTGTCGTAATTTCATGGTAATGTACACTGTTGAATTACTAATTTCTGAATTATAATTGATGATTGTTACAGTGTATAAAAAACAGGTTGAATAATGACCAGGTAAAAAGCCATCAAATATACATACAGACGATTCTTAAAAATAGATTGCCCCGATAAAGAAGCCTTGGAACGAAAAAAAGTAGGAAAAAAGTGAAACGTATGTTATCTCGCATGTTCTAACATACTTTCTCATTTAGAATCACCAGCTTTTCCCTCGTACCGCTAGTTACACGACACCCTGTATTTAAGAGCGCAAAGAAACGTTCGAGTTTACACTCCGAAGCTCATTTATCGCAACACTGTAATTTCCATCCTTGTTAACCGTCATGCCAAAAATAAACTTCTAAACATTCCTACGTAACGCGCGCGCCGCGTTTCCCTTGTTCCCGGGGTTATATGTAGTTCCGCGCGTTGAAACATGGACACGCAATTAAGAATCGGCCGGTACTTGTCGGGATTCCCGCGCGCCGAGGGAGCCCCGTTTAATTGCGTCCAGCGTCGAAGCAATTAAGCAAGTAATTTCACACGTATCCCTTTAACCGTTGAAACTCAATATTTCGTGTAGCAGCGCTCGCGGATCGAATACGCGTACAGGTGGCGCGGTTATATTCGAGTCAACCTTCGAAGAAGAACGTCGAAAGGGGGTTTACCGACGAAAGAAGGAAGAAGTTGCGTGTAACGAGGGTTTTTTAAAAACGAAGAAAGAAAAGAAAAAGAGGGGGACCGAGAAAGATCGGGACGCGCACCCTCGTCCTCGTCGGGTCACGTTCCGCATCTTGCCGCGTGTCCTTCGAACGGGTGGATCGAGCGAGTAGCGGAACGAAGAAGAGGCGAGGGTGATGCGCGACGAGCTTCAGAAAAGGGGGTGGATAGGTCGGGGGATATAGCGCAGGACAGAGGAAAGTACAGGGCAGGGCGCGGGTTGCGCGACTCGTAACACGGGACGGCAGGCACGACTGCAATTTCGGGGCTTAATAATGATCCCGGCCGACGGCTCAAGGCTGTATCCCCGTGTCATTATACTGTGAAGTGGAGAGGCTGCTAATTAGTCATTAGCGTAGGAAAAAGACACCTTCAACGGGCTCGGTAGCTGGCAGGACGGGCGGCAACCCCATCCGACGACGGCGTGGTGCGACGCGGCGGACGGTGGCGGTGCACAGGTACGGCGAACTTGAGCAAACAGGGTGTAGTTTCTAGCCTACGTCTAATTGGACCCTAGCGACGTAAGTTCTACTAATTGAGACCAGGCCTGTAACTATCAGCCGCGCGACAAGGGCCTTCGTAAATTCGCCGAGATCGACGTCGTTCCGTGTTGTACGTCAACACAACGCGCCAGTTGATGCACACACGCTTCCGTCTCGCGGAACGTTGAACTTTCATCACGGCGAGGGGAAGGGAGAAAAAAAATCGTCGCTTCTTTCGAAGGCGGAACGAAAACGACGACGGCGGGTGTCGGTGGAAGACTCGGTTTCGTATTTTCACGACTCCAGGCCCCCCCGATATTTTTCTTTCGCCGAAGTATTTCACGAACGTCCGGCGGCCCGAGCGGCCACTAATTTACATCGTATCTGTGCGTATATTTCATGGTCTGGAAGTTATTAGTTTTGCTCCAGTAAACGCGCGATACAGTTTCCAACCTATGACTAATTGGAAGTCGGTAACGTAGTTGCAAGTTTCGCTAATTGAGACGACCAGTTTAGTAACTACTAGAGAGCGCACCGAAGGGCGTTCCTGGGGAAAGGAAATTTCTCAAGGAGAATTCGAATCAACCGGCGAGCCTTAATTTCGCCCCTGCTGCCTCGCCACTCGCCCTGCCTCCTCCTTCTCCTCCTATATATATACCCGCCGTTCGCCGCCCCGTACACCGAATTAACGTTTAATTAAGCATCGACGTTCAACTACGACCTCGCCACCGTTGATTTCTCCGCTCATAGTTGCGCGAGGATATAAAACGGAATCTCCGCTTGATACCGCCACTTTCGAACCGACTCGTCCAATTAAACGATGCCAAGAGGACGCCTTTAATCGCTCCAATTACAGCCGCCGCCTCGAAATTTTCACCCGCCCAAGGAATTTCCTTGAGCGAGGAGGCGAGCCGCCGCGATTCCTTGCGACTACCCCAAGAATCGGTTTCTCGTCTTTTAACGACGGTTCTCTAGCCGCGACCGTGGGAAACCGGCGAGACGTTAACAAACGCAATCGCGTCGCGACGCGAGCGGCGTTCTCTTCCCGGTTAAAGGTCCTCGAAATTCGAACGAACGCGTACCGGAGCGGACGGATCCCCGGCTACGAGAAGACGTATAAATTTCACAGCGACCGCGTAACGAAGCCACCGGGGGCAAGAAGAGAGAGCCAGAGCTCGTGGAGAGGAAAGCGAAGCGGAGGACGAAACTGCAAGAAGTGAATAGAGGCGGGGAAGAAAGAAGAAGGTAACGCGTAACAGGGACGGGAGAAAGTGAGACGGTCGGATGAAGAGGAACGGGGAAAGGCAGAAGGTAGGTAGAGCCAAATTTTAATTTCACCCCTAACAAGGGAAGGTACGGAGTAGGGTGCTCCTCGGCCCCTTCAGGACCATGGTATTCCATCCTTCAGAATCATTATATCGCCAATTAGAAGATAGCGGAGCTCGCCGACGCCTAACAAGCTTCCTGGGGAGACAGATCTCTTCTCGATCCTGCCGTTATATGCGCAGGCAACCGTGGCGGCGGTGCTGTCTTCGTAGCGAGCTCGTTATAAAATATCCTTATCGGTACTCTCATTCTCTCCGGGTACGCGCGTGCCAGCGTTGTCATACCCGGCAATCTACCAGATATTTTCCAAGCTTCGCGATAATTAACCGTTTAACAACGCCTAACGATCGTGGCCGCGAATTAACGCGAAATTCTTACGAAAGAACGATCGCGTATCAAAAGACCATAAATCCTCCTACCATCGGCTTATTTTCCACTTTTCCGGCATGCATCGAGTGATTTCGGGTACGAAGTGGGTTCCCATTAAATCGCGAGGCTCGAAGAAACGAGGCACGACCACCGACGCGACGATGTATCGGGAGACAAGGGGTTGCCGGGCAAAATAGAATTGTTCGACGGTATGAAGAACACGGGGATAGATGGCGGGCGGATGCGCGCGGATATCGCCGCGGATAGGGGAGGACAGAATTCAATTTAAACTTATTTTGGTAGGAACGATATCTGGAACGACGCGGGAGGATGTTAAAAAGGTGGCCATTCGGGGAAGCCCGCGTGGAAATGGGAAATTCATGCAGGAACGAGAAATATGATTTTCTTTAATAAAAAAAAAAAAAAGTACAGAGACAAAAAAATTTGCAATCGACGAAGACGAGATCCGAGAGGTTTATTAGCGCGTAGCCGTGGGATTCGTTGGTCGCCCTTCGGATCGCCGGCGAGCGTGATGTTTACCGTTCGAAGTCGGGCAAAATATTTGCGCTATAAAACGGTCGCTGAATATTCCGTTCACGCGGGGAAAGCGGTCGACCCGATGACACAGAGACACGTGTTTCGAATTTCGCGATCGTCATTATCGCGCCACGCGGTCTGGCTGCGCAAAACGACACGCCTCGCGCCACGGTCATATTTATTAATAAGCTTTCTCTATTGTCGACCGAAGGGCCATTCATTTCCCGACTTTATAATTAATGGTCGATGTTACGCGATAAAACGCTGAATTAATTACATTCCCGCAATGCTGCGCCGATCGTCGAATCGGTGTTTTTCATTTTATTAAAAAAAAAAGAAAATCGATAAACAGAGATACAACGAGGAGGGATCAGTAGCAACAACGTTCAAAGAAATCCGCGAGAAAGATCGAGGAAGTCAACGGAGCGGTAAAGACGGTGGACGGGGGGTCGATTTCGATCGTTTCCGCGTCGCGTATCTTTTCCATTTCGCCGATCTCCGCTAATCGGAACGACAAGAATGTTCATGGGAGGAAAGTTCGCGTACGGGGCCCGCTTCAAAGTCGTTCCGGCGAGGTAAAATCGACGCGGCAACGCGATACACTTTTCTCGGTAGGCAATATTCATAAATCACCCTTCAGCCCACCCCGGCCATTCTCCTCCGCCTCCTCCCCCCTCTTATATACGCTTAGAATAAGCACCCCTTTTCCTGATAGAGGGATGCAGCGCCGGGGTCAACTCCCTTCCCCTTCCATCCTTCTTCGAGCGTAGAAAAGGCCAGAGCAACGTGGTGGAGGAACGAAGGAGAACGCCACGTACGGGAAAAGTAAAGGGTAAGAAAGAGAGGCGGAAGAAGAAGGAGGAAGAAAGTTAGAAAACGTGTAGCGAACAGGGGAGAGAGAGGGGCTGTACCCGAAGGAACGACGTTACTCTCCTCTCGCTACGAAGGAAGAGGGGGCGGTCTCAGATTCTATTAAGATCTCAGTAAGTCTTGTTACACGGAGAGGCCACGCCGCAAATCTCGCAATAAAACAGCCACCGGTATAACACCGATTCAAGGGACCCGTCTACCACCACACCCCCCTCTCGACCGTGGCCGGATCTCGTCGTGACGGTGGCGGCGACGTCGGTCGCCGTCTGCGGCGTCGCCGTCTTCCTCGTACGTTGCCAAACACCCCGTCGGCGCGGGGGGTCCGCTCGCCGCGCGCGGATGCGGCACGTACACGAGCATCGGAAACGGAAGTCTCGGTTAATCCGGGGAGAAGGTTGCGGCTATCGGTTATCCGACCGTTTCGCTCGAACCACTTTAAATCGCTCGCCCTTTGATTTAACCGGGCTCCCGGGGACAACGGGACGTGGCTAATTTTTGGCCAACCCTTTCCTATCTAATGTAGATCCATCGAAAGAAGGATTTAACAACCAAAAGGAATGCAAAGTCTAGAGATAATTTCGAAATAGATTTCTGTTTAAATAAAAATAAAGTAATTGCTGTTTAGTTAGTAAGTAGTTTAGTTGATGAAAACTGAACATTTTTAATAAAAAATAAAGAAAGGGTAGTAGGAAGTTTCGATAGTGTACATTTTCAATAACATTCAGGATAAATCATTCAACGGTTAGTGAAACAAGTTTAAGCAGAAAAGGGATAGCTCGTCCCAGTAAGGGAAGAACTTTATTTAGTTCATGTTATGACCCAACCCAGAGTTACGGTCCAATGCTAACTGTATTTAACTTGTTCCTGATAGACCTAACTACGTCTAACTTGCTATAACGCTGTTAGTATTGATATTCCCATTGCACCATTCCGCTCGGACGATTTATCTAAACCGGATTCAATCAACTACTCCAGCATTTCGATTACACGCACCAGAAAGAATTACCATGTTCCCAACCGTCGTATTACACTACCTGTTCACGATTTTTCTACGGCTTAATCGATAACAATTTATATTTTAACTCTTCGATTGCCAATAATCGCTATCGTACCTGTCTGACCAGTATCGATCGGCTTCTACGTTACCGGTTAATGGTGTAGAGCCATCTTGAATAAAATTACATTTTATAACTTGCGTCACATAAGATACTTTAAATATAGTTCTCCACCTGCAGTTTTAATAATAAATTGTGAATGATATTCAAAATGATAATTTAATCTCGAACGATGTATTAAGAAACTTCGTGGTTTAGAAAAATACGACTACAGTTTGATAAACATTTAAAAATTTATAATCACTTCCATGCATAAAATTTCATAAATTATTTCACTGTTTGTATAAATAATTTACTGAGAAAGAAATGATCTTATCGCCGATATAAGTGGTCCCGTACTTCCGAGCGCCAGTCTATATCACTCGTCTGACCACCCACGAACCTCCTCTACTTGCCCGATCTATCCTCGATCCTATCCCCTCGCGCGCTCCTAGTTTTTCCACTGGAGTGTTACGAAAACACGGTGTCCGAGGACACGATATCCCCGCGAGTGACCCTGTTTCCTCTAGCAGGCCACGATACCGTGAGCCGCAAGAATAATCCTCGGCAAATAACGCGGAACTATATAAACGAGACAATGGAAAGCTTAAAAGGTAAATATGAAGATCGATGGCGCGAGCGTGGCGAGGAGCGAGGAGGCAAGGATCTCGGGCGTTCGAGAAGATCGAAGAAGAAACCAGTAGGAGGGGGAGAGAGAGAGAGAGAAAGGAGGGCTCGGCCTCCGGGCAAGGGTCCGAAATCAATCAAAACATTAATTGAAAGAGCCGAGAAGACAACGGCGCCCGGTCGGCTAAGGCGGTAGCTACGGATGGTCTTGATAATCGAAAGATATCCTTGGCCAATAGCTGGCACGGTCTGGCTACGACCGGGAAAGTGAGAAAGGGAGAGAGAGAGACTCGAGCGGAGGAAGAAGTTTCTTCCCGTTCGTTTGTTCGGGACGTCCGGAAGCGAGGAAGAAAATTCGTGGCACGAAGGAGAGGCAGGGAGCCGCGCGACGCCGATAGCGGGGCCGTGTCGGGGGTGGATGGGCAGAAACGTTTAACAAAGGGAACAAAGTCTTTTTTAAACCGGTGACACGAAACGGTTCGGTTATTGTTCGCGGTTTAGGGCGCGGAATTTCCCCGCACCCGCGCGAACGCGTCCCCGACGCCGATGACCGTGCGAACGGCCAGCGAAAAAAAAGAACGCGCACGCAGAGGGGAAATAAAAATTGTTTATCGAGCCGCAAACTCGATCATTCGGCTCGGTTGATTCGATTCGATGGTAATGTACCGCAACCGCTGCTAATAGTACACTGGACAGTTAATGAACGCGATCTCTATTCAATTGTGGACCAGTGTTATTAGTAGAAGCGAACGTAGCCGCTTTATTAATTAATGAATCGATTTTAGTCGGTGGCCGGTTAATTATTCAACGTCGGTCGGCATCGGTGCAACTGCAAATGGTTCTTTAATGATCAGGCGGGGGCGGGGGTGGTGGAAATTGGGGGGGAGAGGGGGGCCGTAGACAACGATATTGCGAGTCGCGACCGCGCTTCGATTAAACGCTCGCTCAAACCGTGCGGAAACTACCCTCTCGAACGAGTCGATCTTCCAGGGGTGAATCAACCCCCGAAAATTCGCATTACCCCCGATTGCCTTATCGAGTCGCAACCACCGCGGCGAACGAAACGAATTAAAGTTCAGGGGGGGGTTAATTATATTCCCGTTCGTGTGTGCGCTTCTGGAGCGCTTCCGACCGCTTCGACCCCGCTAGAGTCGAAGAGGGTGGCGCGTTAAAAATTAGACCGGCCGGAACATTCTCCATCCCCCTTCTAGCGTGTATCGTAGCGAAGAAAATCTGCCAGAAACGTGGCAGAAAAAAAAGAGAACGAAGGAGCGCGATATTCGAGGATATAGTCGAGGATACAGCGAGGGATGTCTGAAAAATCTTGTAAATGGAATATTGGGGGCCGACGCCCAGAAGGACGCGGCACTGCCACCTGGCGGAATGCCCAAGGACCCATGGGAAGCTTCAATCGCCGTAAAAGCAACGCCTCTGGATAGGAAAGGGGAGCGAGAGCAAGGAAACGGGCGAAAGGGGGATGGAAGTTAACTTAGAAGCTCGCGCGGGTGGATCCGAGTCGTGCACGGGACGAGGACGAAAAACGTATCGTTCGACCGCGGGTGGGAACGAGAGGAAAAGAAAGCCGGCAAGAAAGAAAAGGACGGAGTTCACGATGGTCAGTCCCGGAGATACACGTTCGACCGGTGCACCCAACTTAAGAGGATTACATTTGATATTTCGATCGAGCAAAGTGGCTTTTTATTGGACATTCGCCTCGGAATTATCGCTGACGCGTGTCGAAAGACATTACGCGCGGCCGGTATTATTAAATTATATCGCCACCCCGTGGTCCCTTATAATTTCCTTCGCGTCGTCGTCGACGGATAACTCGTTGCGCGACGAGCCGTCGAAAACCGTTGAAATCCGGCACGCGACAGCGAGCAATCGAAACGAACGAACAATGTAAATATTAATCGCGCCATTATCGCGGTTCGCTGGATAAACTTGGGAAGCGCGTGAACGCGACAGCTCCCGTTGCCGCCGATTCAATTTCGCGGGGGACGCGCGTGAAACGAAGATGCACGACCGGGATGAAAGAGACAATTGCCGCGAATCGTGTACGACTCTCCGGGTCTGCAACAGTCAGGATGCAACGACAGCAACACAGCAACGAGACACGAGTCGCGGCGTCACGGTCATACTTCTGCTTTTAGCCGGAGCTAATTAGCCGCACCAATTTGTCGGTGTAAAATAAACGTTTGCCTCGCTCGACCGTCTCCCTCGCTCCAGTTTTCTCAATTTATTTGTGCGCTCACGGAGCATACCTCTACACGGACGACCGTACGTCTGTGCACCGTCCAAAAGCCTCCTCTCTTCCTCCCTGTCCTTCTCTCTATCTCTCTCTCTCTCTCTCTCTATCACTCTTGCTCACTTTCCCCCGTGGACTTCAAACGAAATAATTAAGTCACTCCGTTCGGGAGGACGACTAACGAGACCGCCGTCTCTACTAAAACTGGCACCAATTATTGAAATTCAAACGACCGAATGCCTCTCTCGCGTCTGTGACTAACCGGGACGGTCAATGGACGCACCCTCTCACCCCCCCCCCCCCTCTCTCTCTCTTGAGTAGGACAGAATAAACTAATTCGTGATTTCGTCTCGAGAACGGGGGGGGAAAAAAAAAGAAAGAAGCGATCGATCGTTTTCCATTTAACGCCCGAGGCACACGCAGCGTGTACAACGTTTCGACATGTTTTTTGTTACTCGATAATTCGTGGTCCGTGCACGCGTCGCCGATGGTGAATGAAACTTGTTTTTTTTTTCACTCGCTCGCGAGTTTACGTCGGGGGGCGATAAGCATCGGTTGGCAGCGTTTCAGCGTCATTAAAGCGAATGACCGGTATTCCATTCGTAATAACGGGCGGGCATTACACGCTTTATAAACGCGATACACAGGTCGCGTAACGTCGCGTTTCGCACGCTTAATCCCGACGCTTGATTGAAAAATTCCCGCTGCCGCGAGAACCGCGGCTAATCGAGCGCCACCTTGCACAACGAGACTTGGCGAAACAATGTGGCCAGCATTTTACGGGATGCAGATTAAGTACGCTTCTAAGGAATCGGTATCGTTAACGGCAACCATACGATCGCGTCGACTTAGCCGAGGACGAGCTTAACCGGCTCGATGTTGATGATTAAATATTAAGGTGGAACACGTATCAGGGTAAAAGGAATCGTGACAATAGGTCGTGGATCGTTCGTCTTTCCCGCAATTTTTTATCTGTCAAGTTTGGCGCGCAAATCGGATTGGGGGAAGTTTCATGAAAATTTTGAAACGACGCGAATCGAGTTATACCGAACTCGTGAAACTTGAGTAACATGTTTTATTACGAGTTCCCGTTGTATCGGCGATCATTGATTTCTGACAAAATTTGACATCACATTTAATCGCAAGTTTCCAAATCCCAAATAATTAGTACAAACTGTTCCAACTTACCTGACAGTCCGCAAAGTGCGAGCCAGCTTCCCTGGACACCTTGTACCCCTCACGATTCTCTGGATTCCCTCCGTCACGTGACACTACACCAGCTGCACAGAACAACGTTCACTGTTTGACATTCGTATTAGCTTCTCCATCAACGCGAATTAGATCCCGACCAGAAGACGCGTCGATTATTTAAAGCGCTGTTCGAGCCTGATCGCGATATCTGCGTTTACACCGCGACGAAACGAGACATATCCCGCGTCTGTCGAGCACCGTGTACAGCAAGCGAGAAAGCTCGCGAAACCACCCGATCGGCGGTCGGTTGTAAACTGCCGAGTACCGCGTGCGACCGCGGCACGCCACCGAAAGTGATAAATCCCCACTACCCTGAACCCTCCACCCCTCCGAGCGTCCCCACTACGGCACCCAAACCCCCACCCTGACGACCATCGCCACCCCTCTGTCGCCGTTTCCACGTTCCCCACCCGCGGCTGTTATCCCCGCTCCCGATCGGCTTGCACTCGACCGTCATCGCACCCGTGTGCTCGAACTGGAGGAACTCGCGCGAGCCGAAACCCGTATCTTGCACCCACCATCGAACCCGCACTCGTTGCCCCACTACGGAACGACCCATCATCGAACCATTCACGCTGCCGCACGGTTTAACTGCTACTCGAGCGGAATTCTCCGCGACGCGGAGCGGGGCTCCGGGTTCCGTGGCGGATTAAGACCTCCGCGCGATTAAAACGTCGCTCGCCTCGGTATCGGTTCGGGGGCGCGTTCCCACGATTCGAGAAAAAATAAAAACAGCGGAAAGGAAACCGTGGTTGATTTTTAAGTGGCAGTCCGACGGTCGGATATTTGACTTGTATATTCGGTGCGAGTTAATTAAAGGCGGGTTATAACGAAGCGGCATCGTTGGAATGGCAAAGAGCCGATACGCAATGGAAACGTTTCCTCGGAACACGGGATTTAATAAGCACGCGGCATCGCTCGTATCGAGCTAGAAGTGTCTCTAATTACCGTCCTTTCGAGGATAAACCAACGGAGAAATCGCTTTATGCCGGGCGAAAGTGTGCGCCTATGTGTGTACCGAGGGTGGAAGAAGAAGGGAAAGAGAAAGCATCGCGAGAGACAGGGTAACAAGAGGGATGAAAGAACCGGGGAGGGATAGAGAAAGAGAGAGATGTATATATAGAGAGAGAAGCAGCAACGGTGGATCGTAACCCGAGTCGAGACATAGCGACGGAGGATTAACCACCGAAGCAGCGTGCTCGCATCGTAGAATTTCCACCCCTTAAAAGTCGCCCCTCTACGTACCCTACCATTCCTCGGCTGGAAGCGAACGCAGGGATGGCATCCCTACTATATGTCCGTTTCTCCCGCTGGGAGACGCGTCTACCACCCCTACCAGGCCACACCTCCCATTACAAAAATTACACTGGTCGCTGATTTAGTGTTCTGCGCCGGTTCTTGGGGGGTGGCCGCGGGGCGAAGGTGGCACACAGGCACACCGGGGCTCTGGCCGAGTAGAGCGCGGCGAGGGTGCCTTTCGACGGTAGGGGTGGGGACGTAAGTAATGAAAGGGTTGCCGCCGGCTTCGAGAATCACGGAATCATTCGCCAGATTAAATTAGAAAGGCTATGACCTTTTTTCCACTCCCATACTATCCACACCTAACGGGAGCTACCCAGGCGAAATGGATTAGGCCATGTTTACTACTGCTACATCGACGATGGGTCTCTCTTTTAATTACCGGCTGATTTATGACCGGTCGCTGATTAAATCAGGAAAAAGAGTGGATTACACCGTTGAAATGACATTCCCGGTGAACTTACTCGATTCCCCGTTATATACATTTTCCATTCGTCCTCGACTCATCCCCCTCGGTTCTCTGTCCTTTCACCACCGCATCCCCCCTCCCCCCATGACCCTTTTTACGTCGCCGATCGTAGCGCGGCTAAATTTAACGTCCGCCAAGTTTCCGGTTCGCGGGAAACGCCGTCGCTCTATTTTTCGAATCGGGATTTCGACGCGTCGGTTTACAGTTCGCGTTCACCCTTTTCCGCCACCCCCTCCTCCTCTGTCGCTCGAACACTTCTCATACCCTGTATTTTTTTTTCTCCACCCCCCCGTCGAACGAAATGAAAGTGGAACGATTGCCGGGTTTCATCCGCGATCAGAAACGAAACCATCTATGTTCGATTGAATTTCGTGGAATGTCGCGAGAGGTCTATCGGGGCTCTCGGCTCGCGACCGCGCGCGGCGTAAAGCGTGCGCGTAACCGGAGAGCCCGAATTTCAAAGACCTCGCAAGAAATATCGGAAGCGTTCCATGGGCCGATCGGAATTCGTTTTCCCTGTGTCTGTTGCGAGGATACGTGGTTGCCGAACGATTGAACGATCAAGCAGGGGGAGCGAGGGGGTGGAGGTAAAGAGCGGAGGAACGGCGAAGTGGAAAACGAGAGAAAGGAAACGGCGGGGATAGAGAAAACAGCGAGGGTGGAGAAGATGGGGAGGGTACTAATCACTTCTAGGGACTTTAATGGAGGTTTTCTGTACGCCGTCTACTTTGTCCACGACTTATACTACTTCGAACCGGTTGGAAGTAGAGTATTTGGGAGAAAAAGCAGTCAGAGAGTAGCGTTACGTGTATTAAACTAAACGGGCACTCGGGGTCCCTAGCTGGCCGGCCAGCTAGCTCGCTCGCTCGCTCTCGCGCTCTTGTCTGCCTGAAGAAACGTTCCGTGTCGATGCCGAAATAAATTTTACGCCTGCCACCCTGCGCTCGCCCCCGTCCGCACCGGCTATTCCGAGTTCCGTCCAGGGGTTACGGGATTTATTTAGCGTTTCGTTAATTAAGAGAGCTCGCACGGTTTCAACTTCTAAATTCGATCGAGCTTTTCTTCGATAAAACCTAAATTTCCCGCAGTCACGCGATGTACCCTTCGTTACCCGTAATTGCCAGGAATGGTAGGCCGAAACAGCGAGCACAATTCAATGTCCGTTTTCGTTAACGAAACTGTAACGATCGTTACGATATTCCGTATCGAAACTGTCGTCAACGTATTAATAAAACCTCGCACAAAATCCGTGTCAATCAATCCGTACAATATTTGAAAAAAAAAAAAGATTGATAATTGTTCGATCGGATACGAAACGGTTTCAACTTTCCCAACGGATGGGTGGCGGTAAGAACTTGATGACCAAGTTTCCCTGTAATACAAGCGTCTGTCTACCCTCCGATATTGATATCTGGAGAAGGCTCTTTCGCCGAGCAAACGGACAAAACGCGCATCGAGAGACGTCCCGAGCACTCTGTTTTCAAAGTTCCCACTCGACCAAGCGTATCCCCGCTGTCTCCGTTCCGTCCGACATCCGCTCGACCAATACGGCTAAAGGTAGCGGCGCGTTCGCGCTCGCCGCGTCGCTTCATGGATTTATTATGCATGGACTTGATGTATCGGACATTGGACGAGCAGCTACGTGTGGAACGTGCTTGGACGCGTATATGTGTGTGTGTGTGTGCGTGTGTACGTGTCGGTGGCGCTCAAGTGGCACTGCCCATCAAGGGAGGTAGACGTTACTCTCGAGAGTGGACCGGGAAAGGACGACTGCGAAGGATAAGAAGAAAGATGGTGAGACTCGGTGGGAGTAGATGAGAGTAGTAGCTCTGGCCAGCGTTCCTTCTCGGATCCCGAGTCGCTTTTTCCTCCAGATATTCTCTCTTTCGCTCGTTTCCAGCCAACATCTATTCGTCTACCTCGACGATCCTATTCCCGTCCACGACACACGAACCGACTCACGCGAATAATCCCAATCGGGTGGGTGTATTTTTCACCGATGTCGTTGTTTTCAATTATTCGTTGATTACGGCTCGATAGCGTTTGTTCCTATCTCTTTTTTTTTTCTCCCCCTGTCCATCTCCCCCTCTGTTGTCAGCCGGTGAAAGAAATACGTTTAACCGCGTTTGCTCGTAAACACGAGCACCCTCTTAAATATGCCAAACTGTTTTGCATCTCCGCGGGAAAATATTTGTGCACGGGAAAAATATTTCCGCGCCGAGCGCGCACTGGCCCCGTTGCCCCCCGTCCAAACACGATGCTTCTTCCCTACACGCATCCGGTTGTTGCCCGTTATCCAAACACGTAGGTATACAGCCCCCCGATGCCTTTCTATCCGGTGCAACTTCAAATATTTTTTCGTGCATAAACTCGGAAAACAAGCCAGGTCCGGTTCTCGCCTATTAGGCGATCAGCATTGTCGCGCGCGCGCGCAATGGATAGATCGATGGATCGGCTGTGGACACAACAGGCGCGAAGAGAAGCGGAAAAGTTCCCGAACGCCGATACGCGTTGCGGATTTTGGAAGGACGCAGCCCGATGGCATCGATGCTCTCGTGTGGCACAGATACTGAGAGCTTTTCTGGAAGAGCAGGGGTCCATTAGCCGACTCGCCTGTCTTCTGAGTCCATTACAAGATGAGCCACCATCCCCCCGAGCGTCCTACCCTCCGTTTCCAACTTACTCAACGATACGGTACGCGATCTATACCCACCCGTATAGATACGTCTCTCCCTCTCTTACGTTTCTCTCCTCTCTTTCTCTCGGTTTTTCCATCCCTTCTACCGTCACCCTCCTCCTCCTCCTCTGTCTCTCCTGTGTTTCTCTCGCCGTTCCCCTCTCGAGTTTCCCGCCGCCTACTCAACTTCTCAATCCTTCTTGTCCGGCCTCTTAATCCTTTTTCTCGCAAATAGATACCGGGGTAAAAGGTATCGAGCATTACTTCATAGCGTCGCGTAATTACCAATCCCCCCTCTCCACCAGGGGCCCCCCTTCACTTTCTTCTTTCCCTCCCTTTTTTTCGACCGGATCCAACCGACGTCGTCGTCCTTCGACGCGCGATGAAAGTGGACGACGTTTCGAGTTTCGATGCGCGAATAACGTCGCGTTTAATCTCCTTATTGTACGAGCCCTTTTCAATGGCGCACGAAGGGCAGAATGAAAAACGAGTGCGAACTCGCTGCGCGTCTACGACGACAAGCTGCGGTGCGGACAACCTCGAAGACCCGGGCACACGACAATGCGTCAAGTTCTGGTACGCGTACCGTGCGCTGCCAGCCAGCCGCGGTTAATCTTATTTTGTAATGGAAGACAACACCGTAGAGCAAGGGCAAGGGGTGCCCTTAAATCATTGCGCGCACCTCTAAGGACGGATCAGAGGATTAAAGCCGGGAACACGTTGGCTGTACGTGGGAATGTCCAGGGTTGAAACGAGACGCGGCGCGTTAAGGCGGCCACCTTCCCCGTCCCGTACCCGTGTCCCTTTTCACGCATTATTCGCCATAAAGTATGTACAAAAGAAGAGGAGAGGATCGTGGCGCATCGGGTAGCCTGCTTCCAGCATGTTCGCGTCGCGCCGTCGCTGCGACGTTTCTTGATTTATTCACCCTCTGAATTTTTTACCGCGCCAACCTTTACCGGGCGGCCTCCACGGACTTTGCCGGCCCCAAACGAGCCCGTACATCCTTCCAGTCGCTTCTGGACGCGATGTATTACCGTGTTGCTTCCGCGCCGGCTCTCCCGCTACGTCTACTTTGAGTGCCCGCCTTTTTCCGTTCTCGTGAGGTCTCTCCTCGGACGCGATCAGCCTCCGGCGCACTCACGGATAATCGAGTCCGAGCTCGTACCTAGGGCTCGTGAAAAATTGACGATACCGAGCGGAGATGGCAGCTGCTCGGTGTTCAACGAGGAAACGAAGCGGAGCGTACGGAACACGCGACCAGCCCTTCCGCGTAATTATCGATCCGACGCGATTATAACGACCGTCGTGTTCGCGACGCCTTCGGTGTATCGATACGCGCGGCGAGGAAATTTTTCGTTGTTTTCGTATTACGGCGAATGGTTACAAGCTCGTCGAAGGAAAACGGTAGGCGGGTAGCATCGTTTTACGGCCCTCGTGTAACCGGCGATAAAGCCGGCGGGGGTTGGCTGTCAATCAAGATGGTAGCGCGACGTCGATGCCGGCGAGCAATAATTTCAAAAAATGCAATAATAGTGCGCGCGACTGGGACGGTAATGGATAAATTGCTGAGAGCCCGTCTGTACACACCGATAATACGAGCAGGCAGACAGGCAGGCAGGCTGGCAGGCAGGCAGGCAGGCAGGCAGGCATGTGGGGTGGATGGATATTGCTTAGCGGAGACTGGAGAAACCCCTCTTTCCTATATTATTCTCCCCATCCCCTGTATATTTCGTTCAGCGAGTGCGCCGAGTTACGCGCAAACGTTCAAGGAACCGTTGCTGGGAAAGGAATCGGTTTTAAAGCGTTCTTCGCGGGGATGCTTTTCAATAAACCCTTGTGCAACTTTCGACGCGTACTTTGAGCGGCTACGATTTATGGGATTCGAGATATAATCGCTGAAACGTTACCTTTGATTCTGATTGTCTGAACAAGGTGTTCGAAAAAATTTAACAACCCTTTACAATTTTCTGTAGTCATTTCATTTTTCAATATTTAAAAATTTAACTATATTCTAGAAAACCTTATTAATTTTCAAATATTTATACAGACACAAGATTAAGTATGCCTATTTCCAACATTCAAATTTTAATTAAAGTTATTAAACTTACTAAGATATGCAAGAGCGAATGTAACTGTATGTACAGAATTGTTATTATAATATGCTTTGAGTTCAAGTGAATAAATAAACGATACTAAAAAACTGGAGAAACGGTACAACCACTTGTTCCATTTGGTCGTATTAAAAACACGTTCGTAGCCATCGATACCGGAGGCAGGTAACTCGGCACGACAGCGGTATGAGCGAGATACCCACCCACGCCATTCATCGACAATAATTGCCTTATTGACATTAATAAAACGAGCCAGATACCGACGGGTACGTCATCGGGGTCTATGCACGGGCACACGCGTGCACCGTAGAGTGCGTAGGCACTCGAGACACGAGGGGAAGGGAGAAGAAGGACGGGGATGGCAGCTGGTACGCAAGGTGATTAGGAGAGACTCGGTCGCGTTCCTCGCCAATGTCTCTCGATAAGATAAAGTGTGTTCCATGGTCGTTTTGAGCCCGATCAACGTGCTGCCTCAATTTTCCCTCCGTAACCGCTCCCTTTACCTTGGAAATTGAATCAATCGCGTTACCCGCCTCGTTCCACCGACCGATCTTGATTGTCTGCGGATTATACAGGCATCCCCCGTGAGCAGGAAAATTTAGCCATCCGAAGAAAAGAGAGAAACGAGCGAGAACGGTCGATAAGACGTCGTCATCCCTCGCGATAAAACGATTTCGTGAATTTCAAAATTCGACGCGTCGTCCTCCGTATCGATCGCGGAAGGAAAAGCTCGACGCGACAGGATTTCGCGCGATCCGGGAAGGATGCGAGCGAGGCACAGGTGTCGCGTGCGCGCAATAATCGAAAAAAACACCGAGACGACACGCGACGAGATTCTAGCGGCTTCGTCGACGACCTTCCGGTTCCGTGGCGGAAGGTCCCGTCACAAGACACACCGCGTCAGACGGTTCTAAATACGTAAAGCGTCGCGGGGCTGGTCCACGACGGATGAAGTAATACGGATAAAAGCATGGAATCGTAAATAATCCATCGCGTTGCTTTCGCCCGGCGATCCGATTCTCCGCGGGCTCCATTCCCGTGACTGCGGGGGAGAGAGAAATTTGAAAAATCGAAACGCACCCGCCCGACAAATGGAGAACGAGAGAGAGAGAGGGACCAGCCGGGGAGACGAGTTTTTGGACGACGACCGACGAAAACCCGGCGTATTTACATCGCGGCTTACCCGTGATTATTTTTGCTTCGGGGAGTTCGCTACCGTCTCGAGTATAAGCTGGAGGCAGATAATAAAAGCCCGGTGTGGCAAGAGGCAGCGAGCCGAGAGTGGAGGAGGTGAAGGGTCTAAACGGCGTTGAAGAGAAGAGACTCGCAGGAGGGAAAAAGGAGGAGGAGGCGGCAGAGGCGAGGGGCGGGGAGGGAGGGAAGCAGCGATATTTCACGGGTTTCGCGTGCGGGCGAACTTTAATAATATTCGTTCCATCAGGTATGGCCGGCCTCATATTAAGTCGGTCCGCGCGGTGGACGAGGAGGCGCTGCAGGGGTGGCAGGATGTGACGAGAGGCGAGAGGAAAGGAGAGCAAGGACGGGCGCGCAAAGGGGGCGGAAAGAGGAAAGGAGAGGTTCGTATAGACGGTTTACCGGTGGCGAGGGTAAGAGACGACCGGGGAGCACAGAATGAGACGTGTAATAAAGTGAGTTTTTAATTTCCACCGGTGCCGGTGGTTGGCCCTACGGGGGTAGGGGTAGGAAGGCACGGGTTTGCCCCCATGCCGGTGTGCCCCGGCCTCGTGGCCTGTCGGCTAGTATTACTAGATAAATCACCCAACAGGCAATAACCTCCCGCCTGCCCGCCCGTTCTTGCTTGCGAGCCACCTCTGCCCCTGGATCTCGCCCGCTACACCGCGCCGGGGACGCTTCTGCCATCAAACTTACCGATTTTCCACCCGATACCGAATCGAAAGAACACGAAAATCGAGGCAAATATCGTCGCCGCTTATCGCTCGGTTACTTTCTTTATCGATCCTAATCTAGGCAGGTGACGACTGGTAACAGTTCAACGATGGCCAGGCACGGATTTATCTGAGAACTCTTCGAGCACACGTGGCGAAATCGAAAAATCAATATTTGAGAAGCGTACAGGACCGACAGACGGAGAGTCAAAACGATCCTCCCATTTTTCGGAAAAACACCGAACGTCGGTGACCGTAAAATTTGGCCTAGCACGTCCCGTCGTCGTTTCCCGGATTCTTCCCAGCTAACCTGAGAAAATACAAGGAGTCCCCCGGGGGAAACGACCGGGTCAACACTCTTAAGTCCGTCCTGCCAACAAATTAATGTCCTCGGATTACAGAAACGGGCCGTTGGGAGAGATTTTCGTCTGGGGGCCGACGGATACGTTTTTAAAATTTACTTTAAACCTGGCCTCGGCCCCCGGCATGCGTCTAAAAATACACACGGTCTCGAGGAACCGGTGCACGAACACGACCCACGAAAAATTCTCTGATAAGTAAAATCGTCCACGTTCGACGATAATTGACGAGTAAACAGCGGATCGATCGAGAGAGAGAAAATCGGCGAACAGAGAGAGCTCGGATACGAACGCTTCCTCGTGGCCAAGAACACATTCTTCTTATCGCGTGACCGTGTAATAAGTTGTCGCAGAAGCATACGCTAACATCGCGCGTATCGATCGCGTTCGGGCCCGTTCGTTTCTTTAACTAACAGGTATAAACACATGGTTAACGTAGGCTGCCGGTAGAAAGCCGGGTAAAGAGTAGCGAACGATGAGGAGCGACGGAGAGCCATGAAAACAGGCAGATTAGCGGCTTTAATGCGGCACTTCCTGCCAGCGAGCCGCGCGGCAGCGAGGGGGATGAGGTCTGGCAACTTGACTCTGAACTTGTTCAGAAGCCGGGAGAACACATCTGGAACGTTTCTTCCATCGTCGTTCCATCGTCGTCCTCTCTTTTCTCCCTTCGTCCGTTCGGCGATGGCCCTTGTCGCTTAGCTTGGTCTCGTTTCTTTCTCTTTCTTTTTTTCTTTCTTTCCATCCACGGCTCGGCCCTTTCTCCATAATCGGCGCATCGTGAACGTAGCCGGGAGTAATAGGCAAAAAGCCAGAAATTACGTGCTCGGTTCGCTCCGAGTCTACGATTCCGTTGTGTTTCCGTCCACGGAAATCGAACGATCATCGGTACGTATGGAATTAAATTCATCCCGATCCGATTCGTTAAACCGCTTTACGGCTAACGAAACGTGCATCGAAAGAAAAGGAAAAAAAAAGGAGGGTAACGAACTTGGATATCGAACGCGTTACATACCGACGCGTCCGTATCCCGAGCGAGGGAAGCGCACGCGACTTAAAGCGGAGTCCGATGAATAAAACGAGCCCCCGATCCTGGCCGGGCGAATTCGAGCAAAGAGGTCGAGGGAGCGGGGTCGAGCCAACACGGCGAAGGGAGGGGAGAGAACGAACGAAAGAAAAGAGGAAAGAAAGGCGTCCAATTTTCAGGATATTTTCATCCGAATCCCAGTAGCCGACAATCGTTCATTAACAGATTTTTTTTTTCTCTCTCCCGCGACACCAGGTTAAATTGCATAGACTCCGTGGGGCATTCAGGGTGTCGGCTCGTCGAGGGGGCGCATTTAAATAAAAAAGTGACGGTGGCCCGACCGGTGATATGTCTGTCTTGCCAGCAGTGCGCCGCCTATGTACCCGGGGCGATGGGTACCTCGGAGCGTGGCGCAGGGTTTCAGGGGTGTCGAGGGGTCAAATGGCGGGCAGAATGCGCGGTGATTGCTGGAGGGCCGCATAATTGCACCCTTTGTGGTGCAATCAGCGGCGCAACTTGGCCGGCGCCTACGTCTATCGGCCCTCGCTATCTCTATCTCTCTTCCCCTTCCTACCTACACTCTCTCTCGTGCACCCCTTCCCTGTCTATCTCTATCTCCGTCGAGCCTGTTTTCGTTACTATCCTCCCTTTGCCCCCTGATTTCTTTCCCTGTCGCCGGTTGTCTCCTCACCTTAACTACCGACGGCGCACCCCAATCGTCCCTTAAATTCCTTTCCAGTTACTTATATCGTTAAATGCGTCTATTTCCGAGCGAAGATGGATTTTTCGTCAAGCGTGTCTCGATGCTGGGCGGAATTCGACGCGGACTCGATTAGGCTCCGGGAATACCGGGCGGAATATTAACGACGCGTTCGCAGCGCAAATTGACGGGTAACGAGGTAACGCGTTATTCTTTCGTGGAACAGAGACCCGGGGGGAAGAGAACGAGGCGTGTAACCGTCTCTCGCGAGGGATCGCGACGGTTCCGAGTCCGATGGAACCAAGAAGGAAGATACGAAGGGGAGAGCGAACAATTAAGCAGAAACGACATCCGTGACGACGGGATCTCGTCGGTCAAAACATCTTGCCGGCATGGCACATGGCGTGTGCATACGGTTGCCCGCATGTGCGTGCACGGCCCCGCGCGCCGTATACCCCCGAGAGTATTCACGGGAATGTTTATCTTTTCTTCGAGGCTCTCGTATTAATTCGGTGGGGCCGAGCCTGTACAAAGATTAGAGGAAACCGCAGCTGGTCCCCTTCTGTGTGCGTCTCCTTTTTCCCCTCTCCTCTGCGCTTCTTCTTCATCTTCTTTCTCGTCCCTTCTTCCCGCTAATGTCCATTATGCTCGCGTACTTACTCGTCGGCCCCGAACAACCACGTTTGATCCGATTCGTGGACGATTCGAAAAAAGGAAGAAAAAGAGCGGGAAAGGCTCGAGCGACGCAGCAGGATTATTTATTTTACAACAGTCTGGAGGTAAAGGACGACATCGACGGGGCGGAAAGCGTCTCGGCGCAGTCTCCATCCGCGAAGCGGACTCGCTGCCAACGCGATGGACACGGAGAATGGATTCACGTGATTGAGAATCACTGGAGCTTTAAGCTGGCGACACGACGATGCCATTACCGCGTCGACCTTCCCGCCCCTCCGCGCAAACCCGCTCACTCGTTTCACCTCTTGCTCGCCTCTTCCTCATCCTCGTCCTCCGTCGCCTCGGTCTATCTCTTTTCCACTCTTACCAAGCCCGATACCATAGCCCCTTGCTCGCTCTCTGTTTCGCTCGTACTCTGTCTCTCTGTGCACCCCGGTCTTGAATTATACAGACAGCGCCACTTAAAATAATACGCCCGGTATAAACTGTGCATCAACGCTAAAAGCTGTCATTTTCTGTAAGCCAGAATTATGGAGATTCCATGGCGCCGTTACCCGTGCCCCCGCGCTCCCATATGTTCCCCGTTGTCACGCCGTGAAAAAGACGTCGAAGGGTAAGTTAAAGGGAGGCTCCGCGAAAGAAAATAAATCTAGCCGCCCTGCAAGATTGCGGAAGGGGTGTCCATTAATTTCGCTTCAAACGGGCGATTATTCGATTTCGATAATTAAAAGGGATCCAAGGGAAGGGGTTCGAAAAGCGCCCTTCGAATAGGGGCTCGAAATAATACTTTATTTCATTCGAAATCGACAATAATTTCTGAAGAATCGATTTAAAAATCCTGGCCAAATTAATTTCCGTATTCCAGGAGACCGGGCGCGGGTCCTCCGATTGTTCATTGTCGGCCATCGCCGAATCGCAGAAAAGCGGGAGAAACTCGCGAAACTATTCCGGGACTTTGTAGAATTCGCGCGACTCTCCGGCTCGCAGGCGAGCTTCTTTAATCCCGGAATTTATTAATTACACGGTACACGCGGAGGACATTTATTACGTTGGATACAAACTTCAATTACGCTTGCCATATAAGAGGACCCGAAGCGGCTCTCCCGGGAGAGACCGGGGAGGACGGAACGAGGAGCGAGAGGGGGGATAAAGACGGAGAGAAGTTCATAGACAGCCTCGGATGGAAATAAAGAAGGACGGCTCATTATCCGTGGCGGTCTCGTTACTTTTAAATAAACTGTTGCCCGCGGATAAAGAATAATCCATCGTGGTCCAGCTGTCAGAGACAGATTTTTAAAAGTCGCGCCGTAATGGGGTCTCATTATAACCATTGCTCTTAACTACACCAACAGCTAGGCTACGCCACACGAGTAGCTAGAACTCGCGGCAAGAGTTGGAAAAAGGTGGCGGTGGGTCGGGGGAACAGAGTCACGGGGAACCGGGTGGAACAGTAATGAAAAAAGAAAGGAGGAGAGAAGGAAAAAGGAACGAGGGCAGGAGCGAGGAGGAAATTAAATTGATTGCTCAACCTGTTTGCTCGTTATGCTCGTTATGCTCGCGACGTCGATGCGTGGACGCGCGAAAGAAGCTTATAACGCGAGCACCGGGATTTATCGAGACTGCGTTTCGCCGATCGCTCGTCATTGAAGACGCGACCATCGTAGAAGGTTCGCTTAATTAGAATGTTTGTTAAGGAATCGCGCGTGGCCCCCGGGGATCGTCCCCGACAAAG
Source organism: Anthidium xuezhongi (assembly GCA_022405125.1). Lineage (NCBI taxonomy): Eukaryota > Metazoa > Arthropoda > Insecta > Hymenoptera > Megachilidae > Anthidium > Anthidium xuezhongi. Next base: position 9,753,120 of record CM039637.1, read on the forward strand.
CGGAAGAGATATTTTCATTAAACTTGATATCCAGCTCCCGACTAAAAGGTCTTCCGCTTTTGTAAAAGGAAACGCGACCGTGCAGCCTTGTTTCGTTATTAATTCATTCTTATTAATTGTAGTCGAGGGACAGGAATCGCGGATGCGTGCGTTCGATGCGAGCCACGAAACGGAATCGATCGACGCGTCCCCGTCGATTTCGCTCGTATACGTGCAATCAGCTACGCGCGAGCACGCGTCTATCCTCGAGATCGTATCGAAGACACTAATACCCGAGGATACCAAGATGGATGGCGTCTAAGCGCGAGGAATTTGCTCGCAACTGCTGCAATTTGCATCGTCCTCCTCTCCGCGATACCGAATCGAGAAAAATCCCGATGATCCACCCCATTCGACCACTTTCAACCCTTCCCGCGAGCGAGTGCGCGCCCGTGAAATTCGAGGACCACGACACACCGTGGCCGTACAATGGCTCGAGAGTCTCGGAATTTTCGTTAATCAACGCTCACCCTCTTGACGAGAGGAACGGGGCTGTTGCTCGCAAACGCCAGGTACGAAGACACGCGTGTACACGGATAACCGTGTTCTTAACAGAAGCCGCGTTTCCGGAAGCGCAGTCACCACGAGTGACGGTGAAAAAGGGGGGGCGTGGGTGGAAGGCATAAATGGCGGTGAATATAAAAGACGCGGCAATGCCATTAGCAAAATTACCGCTTACCGTGTTATCGGTACACTCCAGCAAGGGGGCAAAGAGTATTCGGTAAGTGGCGTTCCGTTCGGCTCGATGGCGAAAATCGGAAAGCGCCGCGCGCAATCCTCTCCCGCTCTCCCCTTCCGTTCGCCAATTCACCGAGGAATGCCGTTGCAAATGACATCGATCGAATCGAAAGCGTAACTTCTAATACCTTCCAGGAAATATTTCTGCGGCTGATGCAGGATAAAGTACCGTTATAAAGGATTCGATGGAAATCGCCCTCGATTTTTTCGTTGAAAAAAACCGTGCACCACAGATGTATGGGAACTGTTAAGCAATAAAATATCGAAACGCGAGACTAATCAATTTAGGGGTAGAGATTGTTAAAGTTTTTATTTCGTTTCTGTCAGGAAGGCCAACGACACGGACATTGAATCGAGAAGATTAAACGGACGATCTTTTGTTCTTTTTCCTTTTTTAATTGAATGGATAGCCGCGGCGCGCGCGAATCGGACCGTTCGCCGCCACGGCGGAGACAAAAGATTTATGCAAATAATCGGTGTTTTTCTATGCGCCGACGGAAGAATACGTCGGCGGAAGCTCTTTTCAAGCTTCCGCGAATGTCGTGAAGGACTCGGTTTTCCGTGAGCGCTGTAGCCGAGCCAGAGCCGTTTCAATGAGCTGTGTCGTAGGAGTAGCGGATGGATAGACGCAGAATGGAGAACTGGCAGGAGAGTGCAGTCACTGATTTAACGCGGGACAATTGAATCCAATTACAACCGCCGCAGCAGCCAGTGGATCTCAATTCGCCGCCATAACGTGGCTCGTTTCTTCCATTCGCGAACGCGTCTCGACACTCGTCGCATTATCTCCGATATTTTCTCTTCTTTTTACCTTCTTTCTATTCTTTTTTCTCTCTCCTCCCTCCTTCCTTTCAATCGGTGACGCGTTATTTCTTCACGCGTTTATCCGCTCGAAACGATTCAGTAATTCACCGTGGGTTTTTACGAAGTTCCAGTTTCGAATACGTTCAGTGACATCGTTACGCGCCATTACGTTTCGCGTCGGCTACGTGCCTCGTCATATCCTCGATTTTTTTTTTTCGAAGCGGACACACTTTATCGAGTCGCGCCTCGAGAGTACACACAATTCGAGCGTAATTCCGTCAAGACGTTCGAATTCGCGAGACATTCGACGCCGACGCGAAACTGCTCGCCTCGCACCGTCTCCTCGACTCGTTAACGTCGGCTTTCAACCGCGTTACCGAGTGTTAGAAACGAGAAAGTTACAATTCGTTTACGGAAACCTCAAAATTCGTTCCGAACGGGTTAATTCTGTTTCGTAGTTCCGAGGTCTCCTCCTTAAGCCTCTCGACCGAACATTGAAACCACTTTGATTCTGTCGAGAGAAAAATCCAGATCTTTCTTTGCTCTTATTAATAACACGCTATTATAAAACGTTTCGTAGAAATAGTTCGGCGATAAAATCGAACATAGACCTTTCTCTAAATTAACCTTATAACTATCCAAAATTAACCGATCTTTCTTGGTTCGTGAGTTAAATTCTCTCCGCTAACCTTCTTACATTCTAAAAATGGTTGACTAGCAATAATCCCAAGAATCGAGATCACTCGAGTCCACCCTTGTCTAACTTTAGAACGGTCTGCCGCTCGGGGGATAAAAATAAACGGCCCTTCGTCTTCCTTTCGTTATCACCGAATCATGATCTCACGAGTCACGACGTGACGTAATTAAAGAAACGCGTATCACCTGAGCCATGACATCGAAGACACACGAGCCATCCGCAGGCGCGTTTTCACGCTGTAGATTCGAGGGTGTAGAACGCGGAGCGGTACTTAGGAACGTCGATACGGTTTACTCGAGTCGTAAACGGCGAAACGATCGGCCGTAATCGAAATTGCCACGCAATGCGAACCTCGGATGCAACAGCCGAGGGAGGATAACGCGGGGTGGTATAACGCTACGCAACGTAATCTGTCTGTCTCAGACTAGATGGCGTGCTCCAGTGGCTGCTCTGCCGGCCGCCCCTGGCTGTTCATTAGGGGCCGCATTGTCCGCTAACTAAGTACAGTCACCCCCTTCCATGCAGCCCTCGAACCGACCTCTACCGATCCCCCTTCCGTGGCCCCCCCCTCTACGAGTTCCACACAAATCCCTCTTCCACCCCCTGTGCTCCACGGAATCGCCATCGCTCCCGTTCACCGTGCCGACCCCCGCGGATCACCTTCTCTCCCTTTTTCTTCTCGTTTAACTCCTTCCCTCCCCCTCTTAACGGAAGCTACGACGACGTCCTGCGAACTGTGATGCACTCTGATCCCACCGTTCCCTCTATTCATCCTCTCGCGACGTGTTCCCGTTGATTCCTCTCTTTTGCCGCGACTGCTCCGACACCGATGCTCCGCGTTCGATCCCCTAGAGAACCAGACGAGAGCTCTCGTCGCACCGTCGTGCCTCTAAAAGGACAACGATCCGTCCTCTCTGTCTCTCTCTCTCTCTTTCTCCGATCAGAACGTACGATTAAGCCTCTCGAATCCGATCGATATAAAAGAACCCGTAATTCATGACCGGTTAGATGATGCCCGGATACGAATCGATCGGAGGAAGGGAGGACACGACGATTGCCTCGATGACCGTGGGCCACTCGACTGTTTTCCAGGACCGAGGAAAACTTCTTGACCGGGAATTCGCCGTATCACGAGGGGGGGACAGAGGGGACGAGGAATCTCCGAGTCACGGAAAGTTTCGCGAAGGTACACGACCGGGGCTGAATAGTCGTTTCATCGGGAACGCTTTCGCGCAGACGCGCTCGCCCTGCACGAGTCGGATCTCTAATCCTTCCGCGCGCGAACAAGCGTCAATCAGTATCAAACTACTATGTGCGAGCGCACCCTCGGTACGTGACCAATATATACGATCGTTCTTGATGCTTTCATTTTTCTCCCTTTTATAGGCGCTCTATCGTTTCGAGTTTCGACCGGCGTTATTTTCGTTCTTTATTTTTCTTTATCTTTCCGCGTAAAAACCGTAGCAAGTTAAATATTGAAAATCGTGTGTACCGCGTGTGGAATGAAAAAAAATAAAAATTGTTGTTAAAAAACTTCCGGTTAAATAAACACGGAACATCGACGCGCGAACGTTTCGACTTTTCCGAGAGTTAATCGAAATATCCTGCGAATCGAACGGGTGGAGGGGGATGGTGGTAGGAATTCTTCGACAGTTTCGCACAATGCCTCGTAATATCTCGCCGCGCTCCTTTCTCGTGCTCCCCCTCTGGCTCCGTTCCCTCCACCCTCGATAACTCGCTCGATCACGTTGGATCGTACGATGTACAGTTCATTGTGTCCAGGATAGAATCCAATCAAGGGGCTGGCGAGCCACTTTCGAGCGTCCACGTCACGGCCAATCAAACGTTGCCGTTGATCGTGCATGTAAATACACGTTCGTACAGGCCGCGTGAATTTATAGCACAGGCGACTAGTTGTCTTGACCCGTCGACCCGGGGCTTCCGCGCGCGACGGTTCGATCGACGACAGAAAAGACAGGAAGGAAGTCGATGACAACGAAATTAGAAAGTATAAGTGTAAACACAAAACCCGGTGTGAACGTAAGCTAAATTCGATCCATCGTCGAGCAGCAGCGAGGAGGGGGAGGTCTAGATGCTCGTCACAATCGCCGAGATATGGAAATTTAGTTATGTCTACCCACCGTCCTGGAAACACCGTGGGTATTACCGTAATACCCTCCGCCTCGACCCGCTTCCTGCCAAGCTATCCTTCTGCCGGTGGACAGCTAGACCCCTCTCTCTCTCCCCCATCCCTCGGCGACGAGCTACTCGACAGGGCCGTATTATCCAGGCCGTATACCTAACTATGTAAATAGAAGTCAGCGGAAATTGGTCTTTCGAGGTGAAACGTGACCTCGCGCCGACGGCCTCTTAACAGAAAAACCGTCGCGGTCGACCGTCGATCTCCATCGACGTATTAGAAACGCGTCCGGCGACGGCCAATTGCATTTAGATAGGCGATCTCGACCAGCTACGTGGCCGTGGATCATCGAGCGGGAAAATAAGATCGATGAAACCGTCGGTGGATTAAACGCATCTGACGAGAACCGCTTGTAATGAAGTAAATTTCCCGACGAGACCGATCGAACAGGAACACGTGTTGTATACGATGCGTCGATACGAGCCCGCTACGCGTTAAAACACACGCGTGCACGCCGGAGCGCGTACACAACGACGGGATTTCAACGGACAGAAAATGCGTGCATTAGCGAGGCTTATCGTTTCGAAACCGGTATGGCTAGGTTGCGGCTTAATCGCTTATCGCGAGTCTGCATAAAACATGTTTCGCGTATGTTCGCGACGCGACAGGATCCACTACTTAACGCACCCGCATACACGCGAGGCACACTTTTTTTCCCCGCTCGAACCGTGCGACCATCCGTGCCTCGTTTCCTAATAGACGTTCTAACGTTGTGAGACGATTAGCGTTCGCTCGGTTGACAGTTTCGGATCACCGGTGATCAAACGTCTGCTTCGATCGAGGCTCGTTGATATTTAACGCTGTGAGCTCCCCAGGTACTCGTTGATTCGAGAATTATACTGAATGAAACATTTGACGAGGCAGAGAGCCGTTCTAAGTACCGTGCGTCGCCGACTGTACGAACAAATCTCTGATATATGTATAAGGGAATACAAAAGTAGGATTCATAATAAAAATTTAAGGATTTATACATCCTTAAAGAAAATTGTTCTTGTCACAGATGGCTTTATAAGCCCGTGGTGTTTCGTTCGAATGGACAATTAAAGATTCGCTGCGTTGTTTCATTAGCGAATCGTGGATGGAACGCGAAACGCTTTAGGCGAGCCGATCCGTAGCAAACGGCCCCGCGAACAAAATTGATCTGTCCAACCGTCGACGGGACGTATTATCTCGTGATACGCGGGAATAGTAGACGTGGAAGAATGAGGAGAAATCATGCATGAAATACGATACAGATTCACTGGAAATCGTCGATGATTGTTCGCCGTGAGATCGCGTACAAGACTGGCGGATAACGTGGCCGTAGCGTTTCGATCGACGTTTTCTTTCGAACGGTTTGGAGTAGAGGCACACGGGTCGGTTTCGACGAGTCGAAATTATACGCGAAAACGATTGCTCGTTTTTGAACGAGTTTCTGCAGTGACCGACCGAGGGCGTATGCCTCCGTATACGTACCGTATATAGGATAGAAGCGCGCGGAGAAGAGCGACCTTCTCGCAATCTCCTCTCGATCCAATATCCGAGTTTTTTGACAGCAATTTCGGTCACGTCCGATAATATATCTGGATCATTAATATAAAGCTCGGACCACACACCGCGCGTCCCTCGCGGGGAAATTGCTTTTCAATCCCCTATACCGCCCTCCCTCTTCCCCACATGATAGGGCGCTCTCCTCGCCACCCCACCATCGCCGTCGCTACCATCCGTCTTTGGCTCTGCCTCGGTCCCTGCTTCAACTTCTGCTCCCCCCTCTCTCTCTCGGCCTCCCACCTTCACTTTTGCCTATACCTCTGTCTCAACATCGAACTTCGTTCCGCTACCCCGCCGAAACCACCCTTCTATCGCGATCCCGATCTCTATATTGCCCTTGTTTTATTTCGCGAATGAATCGATCCTTGACGAATGGAAACGCGCTCCGTACGGATACCCGAAGCTCCGATTACGATCGAAAGCCTTGATCTTTCGGCCGTTCGCGAGTTCTCGGCGATCGTACGCGCTGAATATTTCACCGGTTGCTGCGGTCGCCTCGCGTCCATTATCGCGCGAATAAGCTCGTACACGGCCAGGCGTGTTCGTCTCGTGTACCAAGGAGCGGTGTTTGCGCGAGTACACGCGTGGAGAATAAAAAAAAAAAAACGTAGAAACACGATCACTGCGACGGAGGGTTGATACTCGAGGAGCAGAGGGTAAATGGTGGCGGTGGTGTACATACGCGCGACACAGAGAGCGTCGGAGAAGCGTGCGCGGACAACCCTCCATAAAGAAGATCCCCTCGATCAGATAAAAAATGTATTATAGCCGCCATGATACAGGTCTCGATACTTCGACGAGACTTCCCCGGGAACGGACAGCGTATCCTCCCGCAGGATTCAACCCCCTACCCCCTCCTCCCCCACCGTGTCCCTCTCCCTTCCTCCTCGCTCCGTTCGACGATCGGTGGCGTCGTTTCTCTCTTTCTGGTGAACGCGACAGCTTCCACCAGCCCCCCTTGCCCTCTTCCCCTCACCTGGAAATTGCTATCGGGCGATTCAACCTCGAATGCAGATCGCTGCACTCTCTCGAGTCTCGAGGATGACATTCGACGAAATTAGATTCCGAGGAAAGGAAGAGGAAACACGCGTGTAGCTGTCCTCGTCCCCCCTCGCCCCACCGGCCCGATCACCTACCGAACCTCCACCCCCTATTTCTGCTTCGAATTCAGCTCCTACTTCTCATTCGGAATCCCTTCCTCCGGCGGGACGACGAAAAATCTACTGCTTGCCGTTACTAGCCAATCTATCGAATGGGGATGACTCCGATCGAAAATCGCTCCGACCTCTAAACAATGTTGATGCACCCCTCGTCGTAAACCTCGGGTTCTTAACGCGTTTTATCGATGGGAGCTCTTTTTTTTTGAAATGCAATTAACGCTGATTGCCTGGGCATGTACGCGTGGGAGACGTCAGCCCTGGAAATGACTCGATCCAGTTTTTTTGTTTCTATTCGATAAAAAGTGTACATTGAACGTCGGTAGTTCTAGCGTTAATAGTTCGTGGCAGTTAAATTCGCAAAAATAGTAAATTTACGATTTTTCGAAAAGATTCGACGCTCCGATAAGAACCGCGCACACCGGAAACGGATCCGCGCGGCGGACGTTACGAAGACGGAACGTCGAAACGTAGAAGCCGCGACGAGGTAAAAAAACAATCCTCTCTCTGCGCCACAACATCAATAACATTAGTCTAAGTAATGTAATTGGCCGGCTTCCCTGCACGACAGCGTAGCCGGCTAGCCGTATCGTGCAAGCCGACGCTATATTGCGACGCGGTCGTCCGCGCGTCCGGTGTCGTCAAATCCAATTCCACGCTATCGAGGTCGTCGACAAGGAAGAGAAAAAAGGACGAGAAGACGTGGGCGAAACAAAAGCAAATAAAATTGAATCTTAAAAGTCGTACCCGCAACACGGTGTCTCGCGTGCGCGCGCGTGTTGCACGGATTCGTGCATCCGCCTGTAAGAGATCGCGGACAAATTCGGTTTAGGTTATTTAGCGAACGAAATGGGCGACCGGGTTCTCACGGAAATAACTACATTAAGTCGATTGGATAGGGTTTGTTCCTTTCGTTGGCGGTTCACTTTAGAAGATCAATGGCCAACAACGGTGCTCCCTTGTTTCCGAATGGATCCTGACATCCTTGACGTTCCACGGAATACATTCTCGGATTAGATGGAAGCTTTTTTGATACCGCGTTCAAAATATAGATCCTTGCATGGGCGGGGTTGTAGGAGGACTTTGAAAAATCATTAAAGGGATGACTCATTGGTATCGAAACGAATTAATAGCATCAGAAACGACGTATCCTTAATTTAATTTTAACGAGGATACAAATGGCAAGATGCACGCGACGAAACAAACAAAACCGTGGCGGGGCAAGAGGCAAAGCGGCATGAACAATGGCGGAATATTGAGATAAAAATGGAGGTCGAAGGGTGACAAGGGGAATGGAAAAACGTGGAAGAGGCAGCATGCGAGACGGGGGTTGGTAATAATAGCGGCCTGGCAAAGGGAACCTGGTAGACTGGGGGAGCGTTTAATTCATTACAGACATTAAAAAAGTAAATTGCCCCGTGTCTACGAGAAGGAGAAGGAGAGAGAGAGAAAAAAAAACGAGAAGAAGACAGCAAGATGATCAACGGACGTACGGACATTCGACCACGAAAATATTTAATTAAATTCACGACCGCAAGATACGCCTGTTTCGTTTGCGCTCGCTGAAGCGTACGCCCGAAAACCGAAAGTAATTATCTCGGCCTTTCCAAACGAGCGGACACGTCTCTTTTTCGTGGAAAGAACGGGGATCGCCGCGTCGATGGATTGTTCCTCCGATATCGTAGGAAAATAAAGAAAGAGAAGAAAGGGGGGGAAAAAATGAGAAAGAGCGGAAGGAGTGCCAACCGTTTGGCCCCGCCAAACCGTACGCTCGATCTTTGGTTAATACTTTTTTCTGTCGCTTCCCAGGAGAGCCGCAACCTTTCCAACGAATTAAGCGCATGACTTGCGACTTTCATCTTTCACCGGTGTGTCCAGTCCAGTGCAGCAGTTCACTTGACCGTCTTTAATCGGCACTGTGACACATCCATGCCCGGTTCTGGCAACCGGCCACGCTCGCGATCGATCGATCGATCAAACGGCCACGGAAGAACGGTTCACGATTTCGCGAATTAATTATTGCACACGCGAGACGATCGTCCTATTTATGTTGCGCTATTCGCCGCGTACGTGCACCAGACGCATCAAGCATACCCTCCGGCAAATATACGGCTGAGTGAACAATATGTTATTACGAACGAGCCTTGTAATCGACCCCTTATATCATCCCCCTCGCGCAACGCAATCTCATTACCGGAGATGCACTTTCTGTATTAATACCGTAAGGAATTAACTTTCGGAAGGTTATGGGATCGAAACGTCGTCGACTACTTGATACCAAGCGGATATACAGGGTGATTTGTTTCTTAAATACATTGAAATTTAACAGCTTCACTGCCACGTCACCCGTGTATGGGTGACGCTTGAGTTTCCATCAGAAACTCAAAAAATATTGTGGAATGGAATTTATTCAAAAGTTTTGTTAACGCGAATTATTTTTTGCACGAATAAAAATTATTATATATTCTATTTGATTTAACATTTTTCTGTATTCGAAACGAGATCACGATCGGTTTAATTAGTTCGTCGGCTCATTGATTACTTGGTGCCCTGTCGTTTATTATCGAGGCAGCATCGAGCGGCGCCTATTAAACCCGGTGCACACTTTCATCCCCTACTTTCATCTACATTTTGATTTCCCTTTCGACAATTTCGCGGCGCGATTCGTCGACCGGCAACGAGCCGAGCGGACAATTGCGTTCGCGCCGCGGGAGATCGTTTTAAGCGTTCCGCGACATAATCGCTAATTTTCCTTCGAGCGACGAATAATCCGACCCCGTTGGATTGCACGGCCGCGAATTTAATGGATTCCATCGATTTGTTAGCGGACGAAACGCGTACCAACGGCGAATAGATTCGACCGATCACACCGTGCACCAGAAACGAACAAGCGAGTCGAGGGACGGTGGATCGGCGAGGAGGGAGGGCGATGGAATACGAGGCGTTGTAAACGGGTCGCTAGACACGTTTGTCATCGATGTTTCGAGCGTGGCTCGATACGAAAAATACACCGACGACCAGCTCGAGAGATCGTACGAAAAATACATTTTTTCCATGGACCAATCCGGACTGACACCGGAGCCCGGCTGGAGAACGGGAAGAAAAACAACCGTCACGATCGTGCAATTTAGAGTAAACTTAATTGGGAAGCGTCGTTCGATTGGACAGGGAACGAATCAGACCGCTAATCGAATGCGATACAACGGATATTAAGGATTCCAAACTCGAGTATCGACCTTACGGGAACGATTCCATCCGTGTTCGTCCTGGGGTTGTTGCAACGTTACGAAAATTCCACGAATCTGTCTGTTGAATTTCCAACAATCGATAAACGTACATGTTAGAGAACAATCGTTTCGTTCGAAGTAACTCTTTGCTTAAATATTTTACAGGAAAATTGAATTTTCCTGCGAACAACATTGTAAACCGACGGTACGTTTCATAAACGCGAAATTTTCTGGTGAACCTAATATAATCATGAGCTAACTCGATATCTGGCCCGATGCTATAAAAGCGGAGGGGGTTAATAATCAATTTTCGACGACGCGTACGCGCGTGGCAGGAAAAGGGTTAACACATCGAAATTAACGGAACCCAACCGGAGGGTAAGGCGAGAAAAAAACGTGGCGGTGTACGATGTAAAGCCGATGGCAAACGGATATTCGATCAGAACCACGTGTATCCGATAAGCCGAGGTCCCCGAAGGTGGCAAGGGAATCTTGCAATCGGTGTATCGGTTGCGGCGTCGTATGGTGTTCCTCGGTGGTGGTATGGGAATGCAGCGCGGGATCACCGGCTGACAGCTTCCTAATGGAACCCATAAACAGCGCGCGAAGCACGTTATGTTTTCCAAATGAAATCCCGAAAATTGGTTTTGAGAGTCGACGCTGGCGTACACAACCTACCCTCCTTCTCTCTTTTCTCCTCCTCCCACGGTCCCTTTTTCCACAGCCAATCCGCACCCCCTGCTGCGGTTCGGACCAACGGCGACGCGTGCAACGGCTCGACGCGAACCGTAATAAATAGTTTATCGTGGATCGACAGCGCCCGTTGGCTAATGTCTTTTATCAAAACGTTTCGATTCCATATTTCCGATCTGACAAGGGCCACGGAATTATCCGGTCGTCCGCGCGGAATCATTAAACCGTTCGCGCGCGTTTCGCCGAACGCCGGCCCCGTTTAAACACACAGACCGAACCTATTAATGACAATAAAAGCAGGCTGATTTCGCGTAAGATTAATTAAACGTGTACACGTGCGCGCAGCAGCCGCTAATAGTGTTCCCTTGATCGTTTCGCGCTCGTTTCGACGGTCGACCGCAGCCAGCACAGGCGAATACCCGTCTCTTGCGCCGTTCTCTCGGTTATATTCGTAGCGAAATTTCGGAAAAGGGTCACCCGCCCTCCCTGCCCGCCCCGCCCCGCCCTGCCCTCCGCTCACTGCTGTGTAATTACTCGGTTTTCTTCTAATTAGCGAGGCGAATGCGCGCCGCTTAGACAGAGACGCCTGATCGTTTGCGAGAACGGACGGACGGCGCGACGCTAATTCCAAGATAATTGGCCGCCGGTCCCGGCGAAATTTATGACCGGCTAATTGGTAAAAACGGTGTTTTCCAGCGTCGCGTACACACGCACGCCCCGGGAACGAGAAAGACGAGGAAAATGGCCGACGGGAACGGGCAATCAGTAAATACGACTTAATATCATTGGGAATCAGCTGACTCTGAAGAAACGTTAATTTATTACGTTCCCTCAGACTCACCCAAAATGTACAATTAGAATATTCAGATGTATATTCTTTGGTATTTGTTTGTTAAAGTTTTTATAAATTAATTGAATACAACTCTAATTACAATTGATCGAGGTTATTTCTGTTAATAATCCATCAATCGTGCAACACGATTCGTGTTTAAAATAAAAATTAAAAGACCACATCTTGAAAAAGACAAAACCTCATCTGCCTGAGATTTATCTCATGATCGATTGACGACAATGTCGCCGGATAATCATCCTTTTTTTTGCAACCGACTAAATTTTCATGAAACACTAACGAGAAGTACCATCGAACCGTTCCGAAAGGAATCTCTCTCGCTTTGTTCGGTGAAATGACATTGCGTAATTAGTCGGTTATCTCGCCGTTTAATTTAATTTTCCGTCCGATGACGCGTCTACTTTAATTACAAGCACCACTCGTACGTGCCCGATTAATATTCATCCTCCAATACTCTAATAACGTACTACTGTAATATCGTACCCGGCGTAATGCCGTAAATGTAATAATAGCCCGATTATCGTCATTTACGCAGAAATAATTATTCCTCCCGTTTGGAAACGGCCGGTATTGTGCAATAGCGAAAATGGCCATCGGTTCAACGAGGCGGAAACGGGAAAAAGGATTCGGCGCCGGCCGAATCTGTTCAATCGAAACGATTCGTAATGAAACAAACGTACGCGTTCGAAAATTAAAAAAAAGAAAATGAATACACGCAACGCGTCTCGAAGAAAGACACCGGAGTCTTGAACGCGAGCGTAAAAAAATCTCTTTGATGAAAATATCCTCTGATACGCTTTGTACGACACACGATACCACGGTTGCGAGCAATGCCAATTAAATTTCATTTTCTACTCTTTGCTTGACCGTCACAGAGCACTGTGCGATATTAAAAGCCTGGCCGCTTTCTCCTTCGCGAAAACAACAATTTTACCTTAACTCATCGAGTTTCGTGCGCGTATCCCGTTTCGATGAGTATTGAAATTCGAAAGAGAGAGAGAAAAAAAAACCGATCCCGCTGGCTCGATTTTGATCCGATTATCGCCCGGTATCGAAGTTTCATTAATCAGTCAATTACGAGCAATCGATAAGCGGCAACGCGGTTTCCCCGATGGCTTTCGTAAATTTCAATGTTTCGCCCGGTTCGAGGGGGGGAAGGCGGTACGAAAAGCGAGGCAAGCAAAATGCATTAAAGAATCACGATCGAGCGCGGTGAACTTGCTCGTCGAAGTCCGTAAGTAACGCGGCGGGGAAAGATTACTTGCTGGAAAGAAGGTTCGCCGTATTTACGCGACAAAATGGATACGAGAGGGACCCGGCTCGATCTCGATCCCGATCCCGTGGCATCGGTGCCTCGCGAAATTATATTTGATTCTAATCTAACAAATGGGACGGGAATGCAATCTATTTATTTACACTTGGCTTCAACGAGCCGCGGTGATAGTATTGTCGCGGGATCTAGCCACTTTCTGGTCGGACCTCCCGCTGACGTTGCTTCAAAACTTTCTGTTAGCAGCGGGAATCGTCGAGACGGCAGCGAAATAGGGGAGGGGAATTAAAAAGACAACGAAAGAAGAGAAGAAAAAGGGAGAGGCGAACAAGACGACGGGACAAAAGGGGATATTTTACACGGACGCGCGTAGAGGAAACGCGATGTACGGATCCGCCGCGAATGTTTTCGAGCATCGCCACTTCATTCTTCCTGTCTCGGCTCGTTCGATGAACGAACGAGAAGGGACAATTGTTTGGCGGCGTAAAAGACAGCTTGGCCGAGCGTAGACGCGACGCGCTCCGGTACGAAGTGGCTATTTTCCGCCGACTGCTCACCGATTAAAAATCGAATCCCCAGCCAAGGAACGTGAGAGGACCATTTGAATCTACGATCCGCCACGTTCTCGTAACGAACGTTTCGCACGTCTTTCGTTCGTCCCGTACCGACCGCTATGAAAAGCTCGTTGCACGAGCGCACAAAAGGTTTCAGGCACCGAGAGAGCGTCTATAAAAGGCTACGTGCAAAGCACGAGAGCCCGTCGATATTTATCCCCCGCCGGTATATTTCGCGGCGGTCGGATACGCGAATCAACCCGCGTACAGAGAATCGTATCGAGCGCTCGCTTTAGGCGCTCCGGCTACGCGCGACGACTGCGATTATTAATGGGCATCGAATAATGAGAATAATGGCCGGGACAAGCGTACCGGGGGCCCTCTCTCTTGTCAGCTAATCCAGCATGGTTGCTCACTGTCCGATCTATTATTGGAGATCGCGTTAATCTTGGTAATGCGATATTATTGCGGTCAACGCTCGTATCGTGACACCGGTATAATCGTCGAAGCCTCTCTATACGCTGCGAGAATCCATACAGAAATCCGAGACATTGGCTAGCGCGCAGGAAACGAGAACACGCCTGGACATTAATTATCGGAAGATCGGTGACAACCACGGCTCTCGTTTTCCTAACCCTCGAACCTTCTTCTAAGTATCAGGCTGGGGCCAAAAATTTGTGATCGACGAGGAACGATTCGTTCGAAAACGAGATTGAAATTTTCGTTCAGGTCCAGGCGGCGAGGGATCGCAGAGTGTCCGGACCAAACGGTGCCCGGAAGGGAATTAATAACCTTGAAATCCATCCGTTCGTGAGTGCAGCGAGCACGGGCACGAGATAATGGAGAAGCAGGCGTGTGCGCGTTACGTTGCATAATTAATCGAGCAGCCGATATCCAATTGATAACTACGCCCAGTTCCTTTGTTTCGTTAGCGGAGGCGTCACTTCCAGGCAACCGATCCAATACTTTTATTGATAAATGAACCGCCAGCAGCGTGATTTCTGGTGGGATCGGTTACCAAGTCCAGTATAACGGGAGAGAACGAGAGAGAGAGAAGAGGAACGTCAATAGAAGCTGGCCGATGGACGATAACCATTGTGGAAGTGGCTTTCAAAGCACGAGAGGGACAGCCAGAGAGAGACTGGCTGAGAGATTAAGGGAACAAGAAGAAGGAAGGTTATAAACACGTATTACGAACTCATTAGTAGGTCCATTAGGAACGGGAGCTAAACACATCCACGTCACGCCATTATCGCGACTCGAGCTCTAATTAGACCGCTCATTATGTCGCGTTTAAATATTTCCTTACATCGATGACTATTCCGTATCTCCGCGCCTGCTGTTGGCTCGCTCGTTACGCTCGCGAGGACTCTCGCTAACGTGCGAGCCTTGCAAACCCACGTTGTGCAATTAATTCTACCAATTTGTTCTAAAATTTATCCTGGCTCCGTGTAGCGGAGGTCGGGGAGAGGAGGGTGTCGCGGGAAAGTCGCCTTGCTGATTCGAAATTAATTGCAAAACGGCGCGACGTCGACTCGATCGGCCTCATAATCCGTGCCGTCGCGCTTCATTCCGGCGTAATTTGCGATTGACAAATGTCACGGCGCGCGCCGTGACGTGCGCGTTCTAAATAATAGGATATTAAAACCGGGGGGGAAACGATTCGATCGAGCGAGCAATTGTTTCGCTGATTCGATCGCGCGGGTATCGTTCGCGATTAGCGTGTCCGGCCGTCACGAGCCTTCGATTTTCGAGCATGTTAACCGGGACACGATTTGTTCCGGGGGAGATCCACGGGTCCGACGCTTTTCCCCGAGAATTTAAGATAAAGAAAACGGGCCTCTCGAAAGAGGGAGGGAGAAAAGAACGGGCGAGGGTAAGACGGTAAACGGTTATTGGGGGGGTGGGAAAGGACGGCCGTGAAGTAAATAGGAGTCCTGGCCGTTCTGCCGTAAAATTGTATGTGAAATTGTGCGATGTGTCTTGCGAATTGAATCGCCGGAAACGACATTGATTTTATTGCTTGTTTTCAGGGCTGTATACCTCGTTCCGTTCTCCTTCTCTCTGCCTTCGATCCGAAAACTGTCCTCTTCCCTATCCCCGTTCTGCCACCCACCCTCTCGCGTACCTGTTCTTTTTCCTATTCTTTAAATCGACCGTCACACGTTCTCTATCCCCCTCCGTGCCCGCCGTGCCATAGTAAATAAATTAGACACGTTTCCGCGCGAGGATCTTTCGCGAAAAAAGACTATTGGAAGATCGTAAACTCGCCGAGTTATTTTCGAAAGTTGTTCCGGTAACCGAACCAGGGGGGTATCGAACGTGGAAAATCGTGGACGAAAGGGATTAATTGGTCTCGTTAACGCGACCAGAAGTATCGGTTGTATCGGCACGGATAAAATTCCGATATTTTTATAGACATCCACGGGGGAAAAGGATTACGAGGATAAAGAGCAAGGGCGCGAACGGGGGGGGGGGGGGGGGTACGAGGGTTCCAACAACCATCCGCGGGTTCCGCCCATAATTTGTTTTCAATGATTTACCACGGGCTAATTGCAGAATGCAGCGAGCGGTAATATCGCTTTGCAGCGTTACGTCCGGGAGCTAGCTATACTTTAGTTTGCAATTTAAACTTTACTTCCTCCAGAATTGATTAGCTTTTAGTAATTAAGCAAGCAACGCCTTGGACCTCTCCTACCCTCGACGATCCTCTCTCTCCCTCTCCCTCTCTCTCTCTTTCTCTCTCCTCTATTTCACCCTCTACCCCTGGTCGGTTATATCCACCACCTCTGCTCCTTCTTCGCCTCCTAGGGTTTTCCCTGTTCTCTCGTTTCTGTTCACCGTCGTCGGACACCAGCGGGTTCGGTGCGCCTGCGTGCGAGCACGCGCGCGCCCACCTCATACAATTGCATACACGCACCCATACAACCGTTTCACGCACCCACTTACGCGGGTATACGCGCACCAGGCCACCCAAACTTCCTCTGCCCTCGACCCGCTCCGAGCCTCCCCCTCCGTTCCGATGCCGTCTCTTTTCCGCCGTCTCTCCGTCTCGCCCTCTTTCCACATTGCGCGGGTGGGTTTTAATCAACGCTTTACGAGTGTGAGACAGAGGAAGTTAAGCCGAGGAGAAGCCAGAAGAGTGGTGGGATACGCGCGCGCGTGTATATACGTGTTACAACACAGCCGCATCCCCCCCGCACGTACACGCTCGTACGTGTGCGGCCCACCTCGCGTATATATATTTTTTGACGCGCGAAAACGTAACCCCGAACTCTCGAAGCCTCGCGTGTGTTTTCCGTTGAATCGAGTGCGAAGCAATTTCGGCAAGGAATGCGTTTCCCTCGATACCTCGTATACAGGGTATAGCTTGCCCAGACGGGACAGGCTCAACCAATTTCAACTTCCATTATACACCCTTACCCGATTCCGTGGACGTATTTCCAAAGTATGCAAAGCGACTGATCTGGATTTCCATGGTAATCTCGACGCTTTACGCCTCTCCGCCACCCCCCTGACCGCGTCTTTTGCCTTATCTTGTCTTTATTCCCGTTCAATATTCTATTTCTTTTGCAACCAGTTAATTAAACTTCGTGTTCGCGTTTCTCTCAAAAATTTCTCTTCTTTTAACAAATATAATAAATATAGTAAACAAAGTAATATGAACACGAATCGTTGGTAATAAAGATGCAAAAGTGGAAGTAACCGTGCACGGTCCGAGGGGTTGCTTTTTCCGAAGCCGCAGGTTACGGAAACTCGCGCGATCCCGCCACGTGCCGCGACGCTCGACGAATTTAAAAACGCAATTTACGGACAATAGAATGGCGGTCGAAGTTCGGTAACCTTGTCTGCGCGGTGAATATAGGCGGTCTATGTAGAACAAGGAGTACGGTAGGCCACGATCTTATCTGTCGGGTAAAAACGATGGAGGAGAGAAATTTTCGCGGTGCCGCGAGCCGATTCCCGTTCTTCGACAGACTCGCTGCTCCCGCTTCCACGCCCCGGCCATCGTAAAAATGTTGTTTTTTAATTTAGGGGACGCCACGAGGTTAATATACGGCTTTAATTCCAGGATTTCATTTAGGGGTCGGTCGTCTCCGCGTTTCGAGGGTGAAATTCGCCGGGAATATCAGATATAGGAAAGGTGACAGCGAGAGAAGGAAAAATTGTATCGTACGCTTCGAAGACGAGAACAAAAGCTAGGAAAAAGAAATGATTCAGTAATTGTTTCAAGCCAGGTGTAATTTCGGTGTAATCGTTTAATCGGGTAATCGTAATCGTGGAAGAAATTGGTCCCGGTTCGGCGCGACCTTCCAGCACCCTCTCTCGCCCTAACTTCGGCGGTCGGTCGCGCTAAGGCAATTAAAGCTCCACCCAATTAATGCCGCGGGGAACGGCGGAGGCGGGGGTGGGCGGCGGGGATTGGCGTCGCGGTGCTCCGGCAAACAACCTCCAGACCCCGCACGGAAATTTCATTTCGCCCCCGAAACATAAATGTACGCTCGTCCATCGAACGACAAGTCCGCACGAAAAGCGCGCGTCCACGCTGACTCGAGTCACGACGTGATCCGTTCACGAGCGCGAACAAGCGCTCTCTCGACGTTCGTGTTTCGAGCGATTGAAGCTGGCACGCGCGAAACGAAATCAGCCCTCGTGACTGGGGCTTACGCGCGTCTCGAATCGTGCAAAAACAAACTGAACGCGGACCCCCGCTGCGTTAACGTACCTTGCGGGACGTAAACAACGCGTCATCAAGCGAAACGGCTCCGATGGAATGTCCTTCGATTTAAAAAGGGGGAAAAGAAATCGTCACGCTCGTTTCGTGACACGACGAAAATCGGCTCGACGGGGTAAAAAAGTTTTTATCGTTAATTGAAACGTCCCGCGTTGGAACCGGCAGATCGGTGACCGCGCGAACGGAGCACGAAAGAAACGGTATCGACAGTACGGTTCGTTTCGTCGCTTTGTAAACCGATTCGAACCGTTCATCCGCCGAGCGATCTCATTAACGCTGTACGTCAATTCATTAATAAGATAATGCTACTCACTCGGTTAGCAGAAGCCGGAAGTCCACTGGAAATCCTTAAACTCCCTCCCGAGACGGCCGAGAACACCGGATCCTCCGGATGGATGGACGAAGATAGCTTTCGACGACACTCATCAGATCACTCCGAAACAGGGATGAAACGTACGAAAGTGGGCAAGGGGAGGACGAAAACGAAACGTATCCAACACTTTCGGAGTCACTTGTCGCTTGATATCGATCGATCGAGCGTGTACACGCGTGCCGCGAAAGTCACGCCGCGAGGATAGTCCTTAGGCGACACGACACGATTTGCGTTCAAAGTGCACGCGGTTCGCGATGCGTTATCGCCGATGCGCGCCGCTGCCAGAGGGTTCAGCAGCAGCGAGCAGCGAGCGGTTAGCTCGCGACGGCAGCTCACTTCGGAATGAAGAGGAAACGCGACGCTACGCGAGGGCGACGCGGGACCGCCAACCGCTCGGCGCACTCTCGGCTCGACTTTGCTTCGACACGCTCGGCCGGCTCGTCTCCTCGTCGGATTCTCGTCCTTCGTCCGCCACTCGTCGCTCCATACTGCGACGTCAGTTGGCACGTCACGCGTGGCTGTACGCATGCGCGCTCGCCCGTACGGCGCGTGTCGCGTGAACCTTCTCTCTTATCAGCCTGTCTGAATGCACACACATACGTTAGTCATCTTTATCAATCACAGCTTTCTTAGATTGCCTACTGTCATTCACCAACGTCCCTGCTACCCTGTGTATCGTAATCTACTTGACAGCGACGATTGTCGTTCGAATGGAGTTCATCGGATGCGACAACGGTCGCGGATACCGGAAGTGGGTATGACGGCTCTGCGTAATGTCATTGAGTACCGTAGCTGGTACCATTAGCAGGATGCTACGAATGCGACCAATATTCTGGGAACCGAAGTAGAGCTTTTTATACACCGAAGCTATTATTATTGACTCGTATCACTGGTATCAGGTGTTTCGATCTAATTAATGGCGACAGTTACCGTTTAGCAGGATTCATCGGATATTTGGAATATTTATCAATCTCTTGATTATAATCGACAAACTATCCTATGTACATTCTGATCAAAGTACTGATATTTGGAATGACAAAAGGGTATTAAAGGACGAATTAGTTTCGTTCTGTCGTGAAATTTCCGATTGAAAAGGGGGAGATAGAAATAATCGGGGATCGTTTGAACGGTGACGAGCAATATTAGATGGAATCGCGATTACCCCGGTTGCGAGTGAAAATATCCCAATCGGCCTGGTCGATACGCGGCGACTGCGATAATTACCGCTAATGTAAATGTTCGTTAATGGGCGTTATTAAATGCAACGCGGCAAAATAGTCACCACCGTCACGGCGTACAAGCTGCACACCCACGCCCACTAACCGGTCCAATTATATTAATTAAATGAACGTTATAATTAGCTAATTAAATCAAAAGCATTTCGTACGGCAGCGTGCACGTACAGGGGGAGAGAGTGAGAGAGAGAGAGAGAGAAGTAGAAAGAGGGAAATAGGTACACGCGCGTGCTCCCTGTCGCAGAAACGCGATAAAGGTTTCACAATGACACTGGTAAGCGGTATTGTCCGGCTAGATTTTCCATGATTTTCGAGGCCAACCATTTTGGCCCCGGCTGAGATCAACGCGATAATCAAATTCGTTTCGTGGCAAACAAAATGACAGAGTGCTCGACCGTATTGTTAACCGCGGCGCATCGCATTAGAGGGTGTTTCGGAACGGTGTCGATGATCGAACGCGAACGCGGCATAACGCGCGCCGTCGATCGAGATTTCCACGTTCCTGGCCGGTGGGGATCGGTCGGTACCGGGAACACAGCCGCGATGCCGGGGGATTATTCGACGTATTTTTTAATCGAATTCCCGCGCAGCAGGTATCGGCGTTTCCGAAAGAAAAACCGGGTCAATTAAAATTAATGGATGGCGTAATTAGGAAAGTCGTTACGGGAGCTTGCGCGAGATACGCTTCAATCCAATCAGAGAAACGAGTTCCTTTTCTCCTCTTTAAAAAACTATTAAAATCTCTGTTGGCTGAACGAATGGTATAAAAACAACCACCTTCCCCTCGACACCCCTTTTATATATACACGCACACGTATGCTCGCTACGTGTGTACGTTGGAGACGTTAACGCGTCTCTCTGTTCTGTCGAAGTTAACCGAACCCCATTAGCCGGCTGACGTGAAATCGAGAGAGTATTTCGGTTGTTCGTTATCGACGGGCCGAGACATCGAAACGACAGGGTGAAAGAGGTTCAATTACTTTAACGAACGTCCTGGAAACGTCTCGATCGCGTGATCCCTAATCGCAAATAATTGTAAGCCGAAGCCCTCCCCGCCCCTGTACGCGTGTTAAACCCCTCCTCCCCCCCCCCCTCCCCCGGGTGTCTGTCTGTACACAATGTTTTCTGGGTGTACGAGTCGTCTACGTGCACGAGAAGCTTTGCAGGCCAGCCGGTTACAGTGACTCTCGAAAAGCAGCCTCGTGTCATTAGTATGTTAATTGGTAACGGTCTGCCTGCCTATCCGGCTGGCTGCCACATCGAGTTTCGTATACACACACACACACACACATACACACATACACATACATAGCCCAACGTCGCCGTAGCTCGGCGTGTTTATACGTTAAGATGTTTAATCGCTTCTGTAATTATACTGTCCCTCAAAGGGTTAATTGTCCCATAAACCCATGAATACGTTAACGAGCGCGCCGTGCGGCTCGCGAACATCACCAAAGAACAAGGAGCTGAGAGGTTACGGAGGGGAAAGGGGTCGAACCCGACGAGGGATCGACGAAGGCTCGAACGTATACAAACACGGCCGCCACACGTATGATCAGCAAGGAGGGTAAAGGTACGAGGAAAGAACAGGGCGGATTGCGCGTGGCGATACGGATTTCACCGCTTCGCTGACTTTGGCTCGCAACGAAAGACCGCCGGCTCGTTTCGATCGGGACGATCGCGGGAACGCGAGGAAAGGAGCGGTTTTCGATATTTTCCAGATAAATTTACCACAGCCTCGACGATAAAGACCGTCCTTCTTTTCTCGTTTAAACGCGACTGACACGACGGAACGATGCCTCGCGAACAGTATCCACGGAAACTTCTAAGAAAATGGAGCGAGCGTTGAAAAAGGAAGCGACAGCGGCGAGAGAGTGCATTGTCACTCCGTTATAATTAAGAAGATAGACTTTAAATCCAGAATGCAAAGCGAGGAGAGGCGGGGGGGAGGAGAAAGCCGAGTCTCGTTGCGGGCTAAACGAGTGGTAAAAGGCCGGTCTGCTAGATGTAGAAAGGGGGCACGAGAGGGTGGGCGGGGGTTAGGGGACTCGGATGGAAATTAATTCATTACTCTAATGCGCTGAGCGAGAGAATGGGCCGGGAGTTGAAGCGTCGAGTGCCAAGTATTTCGCGAAAGATGGATGTCTCGTTTTCATTCCGAAAATTAACACTCTCCGTTACTTGCCAACCGCCCAACAATTTCTTTCTTTTTCTCTCTCTCTCTGTCCTCTCCCTTACCTCGGCATGACCCACCTTGCTTAAATTCCACTTACCTCCTGCCTCTGTCTGTCCCGCGTACTCGCCACGCGACCGATTCCGCCCTTCTTTATTTACCGTTCGATCCGTCGCACCTTTTCCAATCCGCTCGCGACCCGTGGATGGCCCGTCGCGACGGATGTCACTAATTTCATTCGAAATTAGAATTCCTCCCGACCTTAATTGATCGAACGTTTCGTCAAACACGATTCGGCTATTCTCAAACGATCTCGAAACTCGATTCAAAAGCCTTGGTCCATTTTCGGAATTTTCACCGTCCTTCGATTCATCGATTCGCGTATTTCATCCGTTCGGATATCAATCGCGACCTGTGGAACGTTATCGATAGCCGAGAACGATTTTCTCCAACGAGACAGTTAACGATAATGACCCGGTTCCGGGAACGAACGCGAGGCAATCTCCTTTTCCATTTAACATACATCGCTAATAATAATCCGGCTCTCTATCTCTTCTACCTGGCAACGAGGTTGAAACGATCGCGACGAGCAGAGGAGATCGAATCGCGTGTAATTCGAGGATCGAGCGGACAGAAACGGACAGACCGAACGTGGACGCGTCGCAAAGTCGTCGTAAAGAGCGCCATTGATACCAATTTAAAGGGGGAATATCGGGACTCGTTCCACACTCGGATATACCATTATCGACGGCAAATCGAAGAGATTCGGACGAGCTATCGGCCGATCCACGGCCGTTCAAACAGCCGTCACGGACACGTGTAATTAAATTTAACGCGTTACCTCTGACCTAACCCGTGACCCACATATCCGTCCCGTTCCTGAACGTTTCTTTTTTTACTATTTCCGTTACTCCCCCGTCTCGACCCACTTTACCGTGCAAAGTTCGCGGCCCAGGTAGATGTAGAATCGCGATACCGCGGCTGAACATCGATTTCGGCTAAATTCGATTCGATAATCGAATGGAAAACCGGCTGGCATGGGAACGGCATTAAAATCGACGATCGCGCGCCGCATATCGAAACGGATGGTAACATCGTTTAATCGGTCATTCCAGAATTGACGCGCGTGATGGCTGAACGCTGCAAAGAATTTCAAAACAACGATGAATTCTTTGGAGAATTAAATAAAAGAAATAAATTTTGGAATATTGTCAAATTATTTAACGTGATTATAGGAATCATCCCCCAAGGAAAATGGCTTCATACACGAATAACATCTTGATAATCTGTACGATCCGATTGAATGATGAACGATCGCTGTAACGCGACGGATGAACGCACCGATTCATATTTAGTTTCTTTAAATTCGCCGGACAATCTGTCGGAAGGAAAGGGCACGCCGTGCCCCCGTCGCTCGTTGCTGATTGCGGATGCCTTCTTCACGGCCCCCCGATGTAATTTTCTGAATGACTGCGTAATTAAAACTCTAATTTCCTGCGCTTAATTGACCGGAGTCTTGGTTCCCTCCTTGCTCCGTTTCTCTCGCTCCTTACCTCGGCCGAGCGGGTTCGCGCGCCGCTCTCCTTCTCCCTCTCTCGCCGCTTCGTTGTTCGCGTCCCTCGTTCTCGATTAATGTAAAACGAGCGAGCGACGAAAAAAGCCGACGAAAAGGTGTTTCACGCCTTTAACGCGAAAACTTTTTCAACACGTTCGTACACGGTCGCGGTTAAATCGTGGTTGTTAATCGAATGGTATTTACGAGCGACCTCGGTAAACCGAAGACGGACATCTCGCGTGCCCGCAAGATTTTCCGGGGGCCGCGCGATAACGTCTTTCTCGAGCCACTGAAAGTAATCGTCTCATTCCAGATGATACACGTCGCGCGACTTACACATCTCGTCGCGTACGCCCAATTCTCGCGGCGAGGCTCGCGCTGTGCCCGGAGTGGTCGGATAATTACATCCGTCTCCGCTGGCCGGAGGCAATTATAATTGCCGACTCCTTTCGCAATTATAAGTTTCTGCGAGACTTGCCGTGGCGTGCCAACGCGGCAGCGTGTACTCGCTGGAACAGAAAGAGAGAGAAAAGTCCGGCTGCTGAGAGTACGCGAATACCGTTGCTTTCCCCGAGAGCGACGGAGAGAGAGACGCGGCGAGGGGACGAGGCGAGCTGCACGTGAAAACGTTAATTGGGGTGACCTGCTCAGAAACTAGTTACGAAAGGACTGTACCGACATTCCATGTGCCCCCACGCGACATTGAATACATACAAACGCGGACGAGTTGCATTTTATTCCGACGGTGAATTCAGGGGTATTCCCGAGGAAACCGTGCCCGGAAGTGCCGTACCGTGATATCCTTTCTTCCACCGCGGATTAATCCTTCGATACCGGGGTTGGCCTCGTTAAAAGTATCTCTCGATCGATCCTATCCCGTCGATCAACAGTTTGAGACGCATCGCTAGGAATAAACCGGTGTCGCGAGAACGCGTTAGACGGCTGAGACGTTCCTGAGAACCACTGCGAACGAGAAGGTGGCGGTCGTGGAAGAAAGTGGAATTGCAAATAAAAAGTCGCAGAAGTAGCGCGTAAAGTATAAGGTAAACCAAAGTAAAAGGAGTGACTAGATGGTAGGGGATAGAAATGGATGTTACTTACTTAGACTTCGGAGTATTTCTATCCTCCCCCGTTCTCCCTCCCCGGCGCCCACCCCGGCTCTCTGTCTCTCGTACGGTACGCTTTTCCGTGCTTTCTTCCACGGCCCGTCGTTCCTCTCCATCTCTCGTTTCGTATCCAGCTTTCTCGGAGCTTGGCGCGTGTCCCTCGTGTTGAAAGAGCTTTTCTTCCCGGGTCTCGCTGTCGCCTCCTCTCCTCTCTCGGGCGGCGCGCGAGGCGAGACCCACGACGCTATCCCATGTCCCGTAAAATCCTCCTCGAACCCTGACGCACGGCTTCCACGGTTCTTTCCAACCCGTTCAGCCACCCTAAAGGTGTTGGCGAGCTCATTTCAAAGGTGTTCGCCGAGAAACTTGCGGGACTACCAGATTTTCTCAAAGCTAATGATCTTCTTCGTTAGGAGTAGCGACGCGCGTACAAAAGGCTCCAATTACGGCACCTAAGGAAAATTACGAAATAACGAGACCAACGTTCGACGCTCCCGGGCACACGGGTGGGGAGGAGGAGGGATTTCGATCTTGCCCGTTAGACACCGTTAACGCCGAGCGGGGCGACTTAATATTACGAATAAGAAATACAAGGGAAGAGCGAGCCAGCAGCATCCGCCAACCCCCCTATCGCCGTTCAACGAATTGACCCGCACCCCTTACAACCGTTTTTCTTTTCTCTTCTTTCTCGCCGCCACGCTTTCTTGCCGCAAAGCTTTTCGACTTTAGGCACGACCGAAACTTTCCACCCTCTCCCGCCCACGACCGCGTTTCCACCCTCGCTCGCTCTCTCTCACTCCTTTTGTAACTACCTCTCTTTTTCGTGGACGCCGCGATGGAAACGGTGGCTTCGTGAAACGGAGAAGTTAATTATAAGCGATACCAATCTCTCGGGGTTGTTGGGCGGTTGGTAGAACTGGGAAGCCATGACAGCCAATTACCACCCCGTGCCGACCCTCGCGCACGAGCCACCGTTCTCTCTCTCTCTCTCTCTCTCTCTTTCGTATACACACACGTATATACACAAATATATCGTTGCTCTCTCCGTTCCACCATCGAAACGTTCCTGCTTTTCCTTTGCTCGAAATCTGCTATCCCATTTACTCTTTCCCTATCTTCCCTACATCCATTTCGCACGAACACGCGCGCGTTCCAGGCACACGGACGCGGCCACGCGGATACACGCCAACACGTACACTTACACGTGCTCTCTCCCGCCAGTATAGGAAATTAAAAGACTGGGCGATGATTGCGCACGGCCCGAGCCTGGCCTTTCCACCCCCTTTACCCTGTTACCTCCGTCAGAGCCCCCCTCCCCTTGCAATCTATCGTGGGTTCTTTGCCGCAAAAGAAGAAAGGGGAGAAGACGTTCGTTCTGCTTAACGAAAACTGCGGAATTGGCCGGGAAAAGTGATTGGGATTGGCCCTTTTGCCGCGTTTGTCCGTGCCTCGTTTCGCCTCGTTAAAGCGTCCGAAACGGACACCCCCTGTTTAGACTCCCTCCTTGGCCGTCTAACGGTCGCTGATCATCGAAAGGATTTTGTGGATACCGCCCTTGCAACGCGCCCCAAAGGATCCTCCGGTAACTTGGAACTTTCTTCACGGACCTTGTTCGCGTTTAAAATAGCGAACGAGCTCGAAAAAAAATTCGATCGTTCGCAGCGTGACGATAAAAAAAAAAAAGATGAATGTTTCACCCTTGTTTGCGTCTAGCAACGTTTCGCTCGACAAACAGAGCGAATCGAATTCGTCGTGCGTTCGCGTTGCGAGGCCCGTGTCGTTCGCCGCGCGGATCGGTTCCATCCATTAGAGGCTTATGTCAGCCGACAATAGGGATTAACCTTTGGGAGAACGCAACGAGAAAGCGGCAACGGCTGGCTGCCGTGACACTGATCGTACCGGGTGTCGTTTTTAAGCCGCTTCCAGGCAACGGCTTGTTTGCACTTCCTGTGAGAAACTCCGCTATACCCGGTGCTACTGACCGAGGAAAAATTCACCCTGGATTGATTGTATTATCATCGACTGCAGAAATATCACTATCAGATTCGGTACCGTTCGAAATTATACTGAATCCACTTTCAAGGTTCCGTGAGCAAACGAGCTACGCCTTCAATTTATAATAAATCAACGTCATACATCGTACTGGAAATCCCTCTGTTAATAACCATAAAATAGACTTAGGTGTACCACCTAATCTCTTATCACTTAAATGATCTACCACGATTCTAATTTATCCGAGTAACAGATCGTTATACATAATTACAAACATACGAAGTCTCGCTATCAATAATATTATCTATTCATTAAACGAAGATTTCCAGCTGGAATATAATTTTCATCCCATCACCCATCGACAATCTTACTCGTTAATCTCTGATGCGGTAATTAAGATCTTCTTATTATTCTTTAATTACCATGAATCTTTGAATAATGAAAAGTTTTTAATTCGATAAGCGATCCGATTAACCGAATTCGTACCGATCGATTTCGTTCGTTCACTTTTCTATTACCCGGCTCGCGAAAGGCTACCTCTACTTCTCCGATTTATCGCCGGGATAAATAAAATTACAACACGTGGATACAGAGGTCTTAACAAGAATCCTAATAGCCCCGATTCTCTGGCAAAAACAGCCGGACACTTAACAACCAATTTACTCTTAACTACCCTGTTTAACTCGTAATTATTGAATAACGAAACTCGTAGTCGTACAAAACACAAACACAAGATCTTATCGTTGATCTTGCTGCCTCCCCGCCTCTCTCGCCAGAAGACTAACAGAGCAACGACGCGAGGAATCTTGGAGCTACGAGAGCGCTGCTTCGATACCCATAAAGTGAAACGCACAGTTGCGGCTTGGCATAGTTAGCGAGGTCGGCTTGTTCACCGGTTAGGTTGAGTTAATTATAACCGATGGTTATCAACCGGTTAACTCCGACACGCCATTACCTCACTTTACCTTGCACCGTCTGCTCCCTTGTTGCATCGTCCAGCTCTCTATCTCTGTCCCTCCGCCGGTGTCTATTTGACGCTTCTCCTATACCCGTCACGATCGAGATGCTAATTCCTTCGAGTACAGTCGTAAGGTCCTGAGCAAAGTCTTTTAATGAAACCTCGTCGCGAAACTTCCGCCACGGGTCTGTTTGCAAGAAAACTTGCAACCTTTTCGTGAAACATCGACGTATTCGAAGATGCTGTTAGCTTACCAGCACCGTTTTGATAGCTTTTTTTTATTAGATGCTGATGATAATACAACTTTAATTAAATTTGATTGAGGGTAAACGCGTTCTTTGTCTCGTTTTGCAGGGACCACAGGTGAGTCTTAAACGGAGCCGACGAAACAGAAAATTAACGGGGGGCTGATCGTTTCGACGCGCACAAAATTGCGTACACACGCGTGCCACCATCCACTATCTCGTTTAGATTGGTCGCTTTGAAGGGATATTCCGTCATTAGTCGGGCAACCAGGTCAGGATCAAAGCGAATCGAATTTCTTTCTGGTGTCTGGCCGCGACATCCACTCGCGGCTACGACAAAAGCAAATTACTTCGCACAATCAACCTCTCACGGGCATGGTTCGCGGATTATTTTGGCTATCGGTACGGCGATCGATCAAACATAAACGAGACCTTATTGGAAAAATTTCCACTCAACAAATGTCTCCTATAATATATATTTTCCGCTCAATTAAGTGCCCTACTCGATAATTTTATTGTACGAGAAAAGACATAAACTCTCTGATTATTCGTTCAGTCGTATCGATTATGTTTCACCATAACATCAGAAGTCAAGTCTGGTTTATATCTAATTGACGCGAATAGTTTCAATCAGTTCGCTAATTACCCTGCTCGAAAGCTGAACGAGCATTCTTTATGAAGCTGCGCTAATTGATTCCGGGAACAGACGATAATCATCGAAATATACTAAATGACGGTTCTCACGATCGTCCCCTAGACGCGTTTCTCGGTAGGAATGGGGCACACGGAAACGAAGGTGAATGGAAATCGTAGGAAAAGTTGCCTCGCCATAGGGAAGCGCGGTATCAAAGTTAACGGTCGAAGCGTTTCTCGAGAAATCAATCGGAGAATGGCCTCGTTAATCTGGCGGGGTGGTTTCTGGATGCTCGGTTGCTCTTACATCACGTAATAGTATCGGGCCATCCCCCCGTTGGCCTTAACCCCCACACCCCCGTCCGACTCCTCGGACCGAACCACCACCACCACCACCCCCCTCACAACCTACCCTCTTCGCCGTTTCCCAGCTAAGTCTGCGAGTGACTGAGTGGTTATTTAGGTAAGAGCCAGTCTCCCCGCGCAAAAGCCTCTCCCCTGCCTTGCCCCTCGTCCTGCTTAAGTAATGGTCCCGCAACATATTGTGCAAAGAAAAACCCGCTCGCTTATTTACACCAGTCTGCTCGAGCAACCGAGATAGAGAGAGAGAGAGAGACGAGACTTTCTTTGGATTCCTCCGTGATTCGATGGAACGAATTATCTCCTAAGATATCGTCCAACTGTGATCGATACCTGAATCGATATACTGGGGTGTACGATGGGCTACTATGGGCTGAGAGTATTTGGGGAACCCTGCTAGTTTCGCAAGTTAGTATCCTCTGTTCTAGTCGAAAACCTATTGTAAACGGCAGCCATACGAAGTTTAAGATATTTAGACAGAGAATATTCCCCGAAAGAGCTGGAAGGCTTAATAGTTGGAGCAGTCGCTTAACGAGCGGAAGGTCCAAGTTCCTCCAACAACGCACTCAGCCTTTTTATCCTTCGCGATGATCTAGGCATCGATAAGACTGCTAAATTATTCACCTCCATGTAACATTCTGACCTAATATTCTCACGCTCGAGCGAGAAGAATCCTCGGATTCGATCAACCCCGTTCTACCTTCGCTATTTAGCAAAACAATTGAGTTGATACGCGAAAGATCGAGCATCGAGAATCGGAAAGAACGATTTGCATGGTAATACGCGCTCACCCCCCGGGCTCGGTTGGAGTCGATGCAAGAAAAATAGCATCGGGTAATCGAGACGATGGGGTGGCAGCGTACACGGCTCCTCCTACTAATGCCGGCCTATCCGTACAAATAGCTGCTTCTCGGCCGGCATAATTACGGATTAGATGAACGGAAGATAGCTCTTGAACCGATCGGCGCCAAGGGTGGCCGTAGATCGCGGGATGACCGCCACCATCGAGCCGGGATCAATCGACGGCGCGAGCGATTCCGCACGCACACGCGTGCCGACGATACCTTCTCTCCTGTCTCGTGCCACCCTGTGGCCGAACCGGGGCTGGCACGTGTCGAACGTCGCCGACACGTGCGAGCATCCGACGAAAATCGATATTCTTCCGTGCCAGATACAATGCCCGGCCATCTCGTATATTATTTTAACGCGCTTTAAGCTCCCTCACGGGCCCGCGAACATTTCGAATACACAAATTTGTCTATCATCGCGCCAGCCGGGGTTCCCATGACGCGTAATCGTTTAATGATTTTCGCTACGCTCCGAGTCTCGACGATCTCTACAGGGTGTCGCACGACCCTGCGACACAATGGGGCGATTCTGGGCACGGAACGAGGAATAAAATGTTTTTCTACTCGAAACTTCAGGGTACCAGTAAAAGTTTAGTTATTATTTGAAATAATCAAAAACCTGATTAAAATTGCTAAGTGTTTTTATCTTTAATTTTGTATGGAGCATAAATTCAAAATCAGATTAAAATTTGTTTTATTTGCTTGATAATTGAACAGGATTTCCCTGGAATATTTCCATTTTATTCCAAAGGAAGAACGATGAGCAGCAGCACGATTTAATCGCGACCACGAAGCCGTGATTTAATTAATTCTCGAACCAAAGAACGAACGCGCTATGGCGGAGCCCGGACAATGGGGCCACTTAAGCAATAAACAAAAATGGTACGCGGCCATGGATGGAACAGCCGATGGCGATACGGCGGGGTAGGAGATGATCTGATTACGACCGCATCATGGGAAAGTCAACTCGCAAACCGAGGGTAGAAACTCGATTCATCCTATCGTATCCTATTGTGCGAGTACTGTCACCGATGCGGATAATTCGAAGGGATCCCGCTCGCGTACGCACGCTTCGCGCATTAATTTCGAGCGTAAAAAGGTGCATAGCGACGCCTCTTCTCTCGTTTCGATAAGAAAGTCAGGACGATGATTCATCAATCGTGGAACCGAGGAATTTTTGGGGAATTCCGGGAATCGAGAAGAATCGGTCGGTGGTCGATTTTCTTGGGACGAACGAAACGGGAAACGGACGTTGCGACAGGAAGAAACGACGAAGAAAAGACGGCCCACAATGGGCCGTTTATCAAAAGTCGTGATACCGGGGTCGCGCCATTCCACCCTCGCGGTCCATCAATAAAACCAAGTGATTTAGCGAGTCCCTGGCGGTCGAACGGGGAAAAGCAAGGTGGCGGAGGCACGAATTTCCAAGATAAAGGGGTCAACAATGGACGGTAACCAATGGTTGGTATTCGGCCAGTGTCGAAACGCCGCCTTCCAATCACTCGCCGATAACAATGCCCCCAGTCTGGTTTATAAATCCGCGCATTGTTGCCAACTTAAAAGCTCTCTCGCGACAAGAGAGACGGAGAGAAAGCGTGATAGAGGAAGCGAGGCGAGGGAGGAGAAAAAAAACAGAGGGGTGAGGAGAGGATCGTAGGAGAGGGACGAAGAACAAGCCAAGACTCTCGAGGGGGGGAGGGAGAGAATCTACTCAAGATCTCAGGCGTTGAAAGCACCGTCGAGAAAGGTAGACGATGACGAGAGAAGGAGAGACGGAAGCAAGAGAAAGAGGATGGAGGAGGAACGATGAAAAAGAGAAAGAGAGACGAAGGTGGGGAACGTGGGTGTTTAAAGAGTGGGAGCGAGAAGATGGTGGCAGAGCTTGAGAGCCGTGTAAAAGCATTGAGAGCACTTTAATGAATACGATTAGGGGCGTTAACTGTGAAGGATTGCCAAGCCGAAGAAAGCGCCGTGCCGGGGAAAGGCTCTTTTCCGGCGCCTTCGAACCCGGGGAACAGGGTTCGACGGGAAAATTTTCGTTCGGCCACACGATCGTTCGTCCCTCCCGGCTACACCTCGATTCGATCGTTGATACACCTTGCTCCCGTTATTCTGGATTAAATCTTATCCGCGTTCCCAGATAATTCCGCCGCTCGTTTATGAGCTACGAGCGAAATTCCGGCTCGCGACCAGCTGCGAGTACCGTTCGGTTCTCGTTATTTTCATCCGGCGAACACGCTCGACTACTCCTAAAGATTTATCATACTTAACGACGCCTTCGTTTTTTGTAATCCCCCCTCACCCGTTTTTCCCTGTAGCCTCTCGAAGCAATCAACCGTAGACATTATTTAAATGAACCCCCCGCGAAATTTCCAAGACTTCGATTCTCTTTCTTTCGAAACGGAACGAAGTGGAAAACGTTAACTCCGGGACGCACCGTATCTTCGGCAGATGCACTTATCTCCGACTGGGGGGCTGAATACGATGTAGCCGCTATCTGGCTGCGCACGACAAGCCCACTTCCTATGCACATTCTTGTTTCTTTCTTGTCAGTTCGGACGGCCGGGAATAATCTGCCTCATTAGCGGAACGATAGAAACCGGCTGCCTACGCGAAAACCGGCCACACGTGTGTGTGTATGTGTGTGTGTGTGTGTGTGCGAGCGTGTGTCTCTGTTTGAAGCGCGAACGCTTAGCCGTTATAATCGAAGCTTTTCGCGGCTCCAATTAGAGAGGATATTCCGTCTCTGCCGTGCTAATTCGATCCGGCCGTGTGTACGTTAGCGAGACTCGTTAAATTATCGCCAACGGCGATGAATCGACCGGCCTGTTTCCACGTAAATATTGCACGGAATAATTAACGAAATATATTACGATGATCGTGTGAAAAGAAGATACTCTCCAATACCGATTACAGAGACCGTGTGTCGAATGGTAAAAATAGTCTTGATCATTTCGATGCAATTTGTAACGATGATAAACAATAAATTAGGTAAAATTAAGTGAATACCTAAAAGATATCTCAAGCATAATGCAAATGAATTTTTAGAGTGCTTACAGATGCTTGTAGTTAAGGGGTTAATATGTTTCTAGAAAAATAATAATTTGTAACAAGTCAGTTTTAATATTAGGGATACGATTTTAAATGGGCACCCAGTATCATCGCGAGGCCTTCAATCTCGAGGCGGCAACGGGCCGTATTACTTGCGGCCACCGTGTCCAACTCCATATCCGGTGGCAACCGATGCCCCCACGTTCGGAGTCAAACCGACGTACACACGAGCGACGAAAACACGAACACAGCAGGATACACGATCTCGTCTCGTCTCGTCTGGCCTGGCCTCGTCTGGTCGGTACGCAAACGCGCGTACGTGTGAACGACGTGATGCTGGGTGCCTGCCACTCGACTCAACCGCTCTAGCTGACTCCACGCAATTATAGATCCCTAATTACGAACCCGCATGCCCTGCTTGGCACATCTATTCCTCTCTCATTTCCACCCCTCCTCATCCAGCAGCCACGCTTTCTGCAACCCTACTCTCCTCCTACCGCTCCTCTTCGTGCTACTATTACCACCCGGTGCCCGTATCTCAATCCCCTAACACTCTCTGAGCCTCCTCTATCGGTTCTCTCTCCTTCGTTCCCCTCTGCCCTCTCCCCTGCCCCTCTTGCTTCGTAGTCTTCTTCTTCTTCGTCGATCCGTGCTTTTTCTCGTCCGTTCCACGACGAGGAGAAACCGGCCTCCCGCTCTGCGCCCCGCCGCCGCCGTCTCACTTCAGTTCGGTTAATTAACTCCCACCTCATTAACCGAGCAGCATTCTCTTCTGGAGAGCAAGCAATCCATCGTGCAGGCTCCGCACCCCCGTCGCCGCTCGCCTCCTCCCTTCACGCCACGTGTTATTAATAATTGTTTTCGACCGACCCTCCTCCTTCGATGGCCAATCTTGCGTACGGTATTATGCGAGTCTCTCTGTTTGCACGCGTTATAAACGAACGTACGTACGTACCGCGTGTACGTGCATACGCGAAAGTTCATGCGCACGAGAGGGGAGGTATAGGGGTGCCCAGGCGCCGATACACGAACACTCTTACCCGAGGAATCTAATTAAAGTTTGATCTTATTACGTCGAAATATAATGATATCTGGTTTATAACGCGTTTAGTAATTTTATGCAGGGAGAGGATACGCCGAGCTAATTAAGCGCGTACACTTAAGCCGCATGCGCGCCGCCGGATACGTATACCGCCGCTTTTCGTAGTAGTTTTTTTTTCCTTTCTCCCTTTACCTCACAGTGGCGTTTTTTTCTTCTTCTTCTTCTTTCTTCTTCTTTTTCGCTCTCTCAGCAGTGTTCGCGCGAGTTCCCGCATCGAGACCTCATCTCGCGTCTCCGGCGATTTCTTTGCCGCGATAATGCATTATTGGAGGCGGGTTCCGTTCGAGGTTCGTTTAGATACGCATTGTAATTAAAGCCACACCGCGGGGAAACAATGAAGGTGTAATATCTGATAAAAGTATCGCCGAATAATAACGAGCGACGCCGTGTATCGAAACGAAGGTTTAAAGTCCTACGCTAGGGAGAAAAAAATCGGAATTCTATTATTGTCTTTCTTTTTGGAAAAAGATTATTGCGATATCGATTGTCGGGACGCTCGTTTCCTGACATTCGATTATTCGTACACGCGATCTGGAGACAGCGATCGTTTCCAAATATTAAATTGGCAGAGCTTAAGGATCGCTGCCGCGGCTCGGACAGTTTAATCGACGAATTAAGCGGCGATTCGGCTGATGGTTCAACTTTTCGCTCGAATCCAATTATTGCTCGAATAAATAACCGTGCCCGCGATCGATTTACTTGAATGATTTCACCTCACCGTCGTTACCGACTATCGATCCTTTCCTCGATCGTTCCATATCTCGAACGCGTCGATGCGTGTATCCGTGCGCGAGGATAATAAATTTACGCGAACTGCTAATTACAAACTGTCACAGGGAACGTTCGCGACTCGAGCCGTATTTGTCGGGCCGCATTTCTGAATATTAACGATACCACCGTATCGAAATTGAATATCGATGACTCAGAATGTAAACGAAAAAAAAAAAAGAGGAAAGAAGAAAGTACGATGGAAATTAAGACGACAGCGTGTTCGTCGCGCTGTGGAAAATGAGCGGATTTACATAAATCGCGCCGGTTTCCAACCTAACAAGCGGAGAAGTCCCTGGCGTACCGGTTTAACGTGTTCCCGCGACATTTAGAATCGCTTTAAATATTTATTTCGCGCCAACGCGGACATTTTTTCCCTGTTTTCTTTTTTTTTTTACACCTCTTTGCGTCATTAACGGGAAATAACCTCGTTTGCGGAGGCAGCAGTCAACTTGATAGTCTTTTGACGATATCGCGAACGTTCTCTCCTCCGTTGCACCGAGACGGATATTACAGAAATATCTGCGGGTTTTTAAGATCCCCGTGGTCACGGAACGTTGCGCGCGTCCCGGGGAACGCCATCGGGATAAGAAAGTCGCGGTCGAAAACGCGGTGAAAAATCGAGCGAGCAGTTTTAGCGAAATTACTTAGACCCAATTAAGCCGAGTTTACCTTAGAGCTAGGTATAGGATTCGTAACTTCTACGTATCAAAGAGGGGCGCGAGAAGGGGAGGGACAGCGGGAATGGGCGGAAGATGAAGCGAGCGAGAGGAAGTGAGGCGAAGACGAAGCAGGAGGGAGAGAGAAAGAGAAGGGCGATGGGAGTTCAGTTTCTCCCTGCTAAGAGGGTTTGCTTGTATCCCTCGAGATGCGCATACGTCATCCGATTAAAATTAGTAAT
Source organism: Anthidium xuezhongi (assembly GCA_022405125.1). Lineage (NCBI taxonomy): Eukaryota > Metazoa > Arthropoda > Insecta > Hymenoptera > Megachilidae > Anthidium > Anthidium xuezhongi. Next base: position 9,788,914 of record CM039637.1, read on the forward strand.
TAGCTAATTAACTTAAGCACGCAGCACTCCGGGCTAAGTAAGTTGACCGCCTGATTATGATGCATCGCTTCGGAGTTCGAATCTGCCCGCGTACGCTCGGTCTTGCGAGCGGCAAAAAATAATAAAGGAAACGGACGTAAGAAAACTGGACGTAATATACCATTCCCATGAAAATCTCTAGAAATTCTTCTTCATAGCAAAGTTAACATTCCTCTGTTGTAGAATTGTTAAAGAATCATCGATCGATTCGCTCATTAAAATCACACAACTTCGAAACTTTATCCTCGTAACCCTTCAGACTTTAACGCGATCAAGACCCGATACAATTTCAATGTTTAATCCCTTCGACTTCTAATATCGATCCGATAGGAAATAGAAGACGGCGCATCGTCCGTTTCGGACGCGTTTGAAAGACAGAACTGTTTAAGACAGTCCCAAGCTGAATCGGTTGCTTCGTATCCGATTTCGCGTTATCCCGGCCCGCAAATTCCACTTTCGCCGTACGTTCGAGAAGGCCGGTGACGTGAGTGGAAAATTGATATATGCACGGAGTGATATCTGGTGGAAAAGTATACGGTATCGTGGTATCCGAAGTAGCGCGAGCGAAGGGACGCGCGTCGTCGAGAGTGATTCAGAAGTGCTTTCCCGTGTTCCTTAACTAACCGTTCGTCGGTCCTGTGGACGCGTCGCGTAGGTTCGCGACAAGGACCGGGCTAAAGGTCCTTCCCATCCACCCTTCCTCCACCACCTCCTCCTCCTCCTCCTCTACACCCTCTTTCAATCCCCTTTCGATACCGCGTCTCTCACGCTGTACCGTTTCAGCTTTTTCAGCTACCCTCCCACCGTTTCGTCTTTGTCGTTCACGCCATTCTAGCCCGTTTGCGAATAATCGAGCGATTATTTTGATACGATCGTGTGCAATTCTTATTTTGATACGATCGTGTTGCAATTTTTATTAACATTCTCGTCATTTATTCAAATCGTTCTTTTGTTTTACTCGAAAGGCAGAGAACGCGATTAAAATTTGTCATGCTTTGTAGATAAACTAAATCAAAATTTGGAGAAAAGTAATTTGGGCTCAGATTTTCTATGAAGGGACAATTTATTTTTCAGGAGTTTTAAGGGCACCACACAGTCCTTAGAGACAAATCCGCGGCCTCGTCTAAGTGACAGTAATGTGGCCAGGATTGCGACCATTGGGAAGCCTCCGGTAGCAATGTATCATCGTTAAAGAACTGTTAAAGAAGCGCCTCCGTCTCTCCGTTCGCTCTTTATCTTCCTATCATCGTCGCTCGAATAATTTCTCCTCGAACAATTCCATATTATCGAAAGTAAATTCAACCTCAATAATACTAAACAACTTCATGAAGTAATCTACTTAATTGGGCTATCTGTTCTGGAAAAATTTCGCCCTTAACGCGACAAGATCTCGAGCGGAGAAGTTCCGACGACCGAATCCGCCGATCGACATCGCCGCTTTCACGTAATGGGACCCGTATGTGTAATTTGCCGCTTGTATCTCGATTAGAATTTCTTTGAACCCCCATACACGGTCCATACACGCGTCTCTGTGTGTCCGTCGCGCCTTTCAGCTCGGATCCTCGTCAACCGATGCGGGCACCTACGGGACAACGAAGGACTCCCGTTTCGTTTCAACGAACTATTAACATTAAACGTAGACGCGGCGAAGCCCACATTTCGTAGCCGTCGAAAAAAAAAAAGAAGAAAGAAAAACTGTCACCCGGCCTCGTTAAAATCGAACGATTCGCCCCACGGCTCGTTAACCCTGCAAAGTAAAAACTGATCGAGCGAACAGCGAGCAACGGGGACGAATCAATGTACCCTCCGATCCGTCGAGGTACACCACGCGCCCGAACGCTAATAGCGGAACACCCAAACCGGACACCCAAGACCGCGACGTATCGCGGTCGTCCATTTTCTCGATCACGGTACAATTACGAACTTCAAACTCCGTTCAATTGGTTGGTCGGTATTATAGCTGGCTGTAATTAGTGTACGAAACTAGAGGTAGGAGGGGGGGAGAAGTGGGGAGGCAGCATACGTGTAATGCTCACGTTAATTACCTGACATGTTTAGCATGCATTACATCCACGTATACGAGGCAGTAGCTTCGACCCATCCTGTCTGTCTACTTGCTCGCCTGTTACGCTCCACCTACGGGCCTACCCCCCTGTGTTTCGAGCGAGCCGCCCGCGCCAGGTAACGAGCGAAACGAGCGAATTTTCGGTAAGTTTCTAGCACCCTGCCTTGCAAATTCTAAGGAACCCGCCGGCTGTTATTAAAGGGGCCACCCTATCGTTCGTTGCTGCTAGATAAATCCTTATCTACTTGCCCCTTTGTCTGTATATTAGTTCTTCAATAAAAATCGCTACGCATTAATGTCTTTAATAATTATCTAATCGATCTGCCATTATTGAAAGTTTCGCTATTACAAAGGTTTATAATTTAAGGACTGTATGGACTATAATATACTAAAGTGTTTTCAATCCAACAACTATTGCCTTAATTGATGTTTGGGGGGTGTTATAATGATTTCGTTAGGACTCGTTAAATGCGAAGATCGCATCCGTAACGGGAAGGACGATTAATATCCCGCGAAAGGTAAATGGACGGTGAAGGGTGGTGGACACGGGTGGCGGTAGTCCACGATCAGCTATCCGAAATAATGCATAGAGCGTAGAGTGCACGTAACGGAATAACAATTTCCTATTGCATTAATTAGAGGTCGACGAGGCGTGAAATCGAGGTTTACGAAGCGTCAACCAGTTTTACACATCGCAACGGAATAATAACGTCGCGACACGACTCGAATCCCGAATACATTACCTACGTCAGCGGGACGCGATCTCCGGCCGGATCGTTGAAAACCAAGGGATCGGGGATTGTAATGATCAACGACGAACGTTAATGCCTGAAATTCGATCAGCCCGCTCGGCAATTATTGTAACCAGCCGCGAATACCGCGACACAATGAACACGTCCAGCGTGCGGCTCGCAGAATTCGTAACAAAGACATTGAACGTATCGTATCGGCGCTGAATACGCGTTAAACAGAAAACTATTTTACATAGGAAATTACTCGATCATTTAACAATGAACAAATTTTTTTAAATGCTTATGCAAATTAAAAGAATTACGAAAGCCCTCCTTAAATTTTCAACGTAAACACGATTCCCTAAAAATGAACAATTGTCAGCCATCCAAAGCTATTCAGCTCGCTCGAGCTAAATTACATAGACAAAGAAGAAGCGCAGAATGCCTTGAAAAACATTTCAATTAAATCGAAACGAACGTTCCCGATGGCTCGTTTGGTGTGCTGGCCGCCTAACTCGCAAAAAAAAAAGCGTACGAACGGTGCAATTTTAATTCGGCATAAAGCCGAACGTACGTTTCCCGAAATTGCGGTGTTTAATTGCGATCAACCGTGTAATGACCGGCAGCGGTCAATTAACACTTCCAAGACCGAGCGCGTGCGCGGAGAACGCGCCGAACGAATCAGCGCAGCGTGCATGACCATGTACACGTACACGAATACGTACGTGTTGGACGTACGGTGTACACGCGTGCACGTTACACGCGAAGTAGACGCCTGGAATTGGCGTTTTTGTTTCCCGATATCAATTTCGAAGCGACGACGAGGGGCTTTTAATTGGGACCGGCGGTGGCGACGTCGCTGATGGCGATCGAATCGTTCATCGACAGTAATGGAACGCGATAAATGCAAGTAAATCTCAATGCGTAGTGGGGACACACGGGGCGGAGGAGGGGGGAACGGGGGGCCGGATTCGTTAGCTTTTTTTCCCCGATGAGCACGGCCTATCCGAAAATTAACTCTCAAACATGGACAGTGAATGATGGATCTCTCTCTCGTTTTCGAGTCAAGTTCAATGACCGGTATTACGGGTCTCAACCGAGCGATATGTGACTTCGAATTGAAACTTGAGATAACATTCGGATATTTCAAACGAAACCGCTTGTACGCGCCGATTTTTCGAGTTTCGATCCCTTATTTTATTCTTTGTAATTTAGTAAATGCATTAATAAACATCCGTTGCACCAAAAGAAAGTTCATTACCGACCTGAAAACAAGTTTGTAAAATACGGTAGTTTGACGAACTAGATGTCGTTATTGTTTCCCGCCATTTTTTCCGTTCCGGTTACATTTTACGAAGTTCATATTCTATGATGGCGTCATCCCGATAATCGACGCATATGTAAAATATATTGCCTACTTTTTACGTGTAGCAATAATAAAAAGCATTAAAGTTGTTCTATAATGGTACATAAGTACAAGGTACCAAGAGTACCATAACCACTACTTAACAGATTGATAATATGAAAATGCTGAGTAATTTATTATCAAACGATTTAAATGCTTCTCTATAGAGGCTTTACTCTCGGTAATCAATTATAAAGTAACTCACGAATGCTTTCAAAATATGTATCCAAGCCTCGATCCAATTATTGCCAAGGAAGCAATGTAAAAGCGTTCAAAGAAAGATGATTCGAAATACCTTTGTCGTTCTCATTGAAAGTTGCCGCTTCCCGCGGCGATACAACAGCTGCCCCCGATGGGTTTCTAATCGATGATTCTGGAAGTGGTCGTTATATTTCACTGCACACATTCTATTATGAAGTTACAATTTGATTGATCGATCGCAGAAGAAACGAACACCGTTCAACCCGCACGTGAACTCCACTTTGAACTGTTCCGGATAGAAAAATTACAACTAACGTTCGTCCATCTGGTGACCGAATACCGAACTATGCAATCAGCATTCGAACGGTAACGTTTCGTAGGTAATCTTGAGGGTTCGTTTCCACCTGTCGTCGATTAAGCAAACCACTGCATTTATATAAAAGGCGTAAAGAAATTCAAAAAGGTATTCTTCGAAGAAACAATTATTATACCAGGTTGAAAAGCTATCGTTAACAAAGCGTGGGAGAAAAAAAAAGGAAGCGTAAGGTAGTTTAGTTTAGCCGTGATTCGAGCTTTACGTGCAATTTCGATGATAAACGATCGAGCGTCCGAGATAAATTGGTTAAAATTAAACTCTGGCAGAAACTAACAAAGGAGAAGGGAGGGTAGAGAAAGGGTGACGAGAACGGTGGTAGGTATGGGGATGAAGAGTAGAATGGGGAATGGGCAAACAGAGCGCAATTAACGTGCGACCATTAAATATGTACGCGAGTTACTGCGCCACGATACGTGTATGTGTGAGTATATAAGTGTGTCATGGTGTACGGGCCAACGCAAATGCATTGGCTATCGAACGCTCGCGCGCCACTACCGATCTCTTCTTGCTGCCTGTTGGCACAGCCGCTTGATTAGCTCCGCCATATTTACATATCATTAGCCGAGTGTTTGTCCGAGTCGGGAACACCCCTCTTGCATCACCGTTGTCCGTCAATATTCGAAATAAAAGTTATTACGTCGTCTAACCCTCGTGTAGGCAACCGGCTATTCATTCAAACTTTAATATCCTTCATTTTTATTTTGCAAATCATAACCGTTCAACGATTCTCTTCGCAAGTACCGAAATGGATGCCCACACAAAAGTTTAATTATTGGAGATAAAATACTAAGTTATCGATCATCTATAAAAAAAAAAATTCTTACCGTTTACAACTTGTTATATATTTCAGTTTCACTTTATTCATAAAAATACGAATTTCGATCTTAATCTCGTTGCCTACATTGCATAACAATTTCTTCCTTTTTTTTTTTGTTTCTTTTATACGTTTTATACGCTACTCAAATAGTATATTGGACAAGCTGGCGGCAATGACCGCGAAAGAAAAATGAAAACGATAATAAATAGATTAACGAACTCGACCCGGTTTGATCGTTCGATCGGGCAAAATATCTTGGCTGGACAACATCGTGATTAGTTGATACTATCGTAAATCTTAAACGTTCGGCACAATCTAATCGATGAAAGGCATCCTGCCTAATGGTAGCGGATGAATGATTCTCGCGAATACTGCTATATTTAATTTATCGAAGGAAATGCTTACCAATTTAACAAATAATATACGACTAAAAGTAATAAACGTGTTGTTGCTCGAAGCGTTCGCCTCGATGCAAAACGTGTTAAAACAAGAAAACAAAAAGACGACGAAAAGAAATGCTCTCTTGCACTTGATTCGTAAGAACTCCCTATCGTGGATCGTAAAATTAAGATAAGCAACGTTGGGTTAAGCAACGTTCTCTTATTTTTTTTTTCCTTTATCGACTACGTTAACGTACACGCAACCTTAACTTCTACGTTTTTCTTGATTACGGTAACGCGTTTTGATTATCTTTTTCCACTTCCGCTTCTTTGTCCTCCTTAATTTCAATATGGCGACGTCCAGATCAGTCTATTGAGTCGTACACGTTTCTCGAAGCTTATCCATAGAAATTATCGTAAAAAGTACCGTCTTTAAATTACTATTAAGGCAGTAATGGTAATATGACTCGACGCAGGCTTTTATTCCATCCAAGCCTTCTTCTCTACCTTGTCACAGATCGTCCAGTATCTGTCGGATATGTGCGTGTTTTCTACTCGTAGGGATTACGAATATCAACGAAACACAACGTTCTTTAAAGCCTTCGAATATCAGCGAAACAATGGCGTTTGAGTAATTTCGTGCGCAGATAGACAGTACGAAGTGCTACGAAATTGATCGGTGCTAACGCCGCGAATACAAAAACTTTGTATAACACCTATACAAATGAAAAAAAAAAACAAAAAACACGATCTCTGTTGTTTTTCTCTATCTCCTGATTGAATTACACGTGTCGTTTAATTGGAAGAAAGTCAAACTTGGTCCTCGCGCCTCGCTAACTACCATAAAAGAAATCTAAGAACAATTTCATGAACAACGATTAATAAATAAACGAACAGACAACATAGTTAATAGAAATCGTGAAGCAACGATGCTCCTCATCCTAATAGCTTTCGAAACTATGGTAATCTATTACCGTCGTAGTTCTTTTCTTTTTTTTTCGTTATAGTCGATACAGCGATATACAAACGATTGCATTGTTGGTTTTTTTATTTTCAAGGCAGTAAAAGAGGATAGGAACTGCCCCAAAGAGGTTCTGTAACGATTACGAACACCTAACACGTGTTCTTTCTTTGTCCCTTTAGGTATATCCCTAAGGATAAGTAACCAGACTCAAATGCAGTACTGAACATGTACGAGGTACGAATTCACCTCGAGCGTCAACTCCGTGTCCAAAGAGTTGCCTCGAACGCAACGTACTTCGTGCGAAAAATCTTGGCGTTTGGAAAAAAAAAAAAATGAGAAATAATAATCGGTTTCCGTGGTGGAAAAAAAGAAAAGAAATTCTAGCAATGAGCATAATCAGCATGTCGACACTGCATTCTAATCTAACTAACTCTAGCAAGTGGCAGCATTACTGCAACCAGTCTCCAGCATAGCCGATTCAAACTGTTCGAGCACCTGCATACTCTCCGGGGATACAGCATTAATGTCCAAACGTTCCTTGTAATCGTGGTCGGATAATCGACGCCTTGAATACTTGATCGAATTGTCCATCGCTTGTTCCGGGGTATCGCTGTCGCTGGTGCTGCTACTCCGGCTGCTGCTGGTTGAACGTCTGCCACTGGATAAGTCTTGTCTCTCGGAATCAGCCTTATCATCAGGAACTGAGACCTCGTTACGAAGCTCCAAGAAATTGCTTTGTGCGTTACACAGAGACTCCGTATCCTGCCGATCCCTCCGACTCTCCGACACGATTTCCGTCAGCGACGCGATACGCGTCGGATACGATCCACCAGTCACCGGGCTATCCTTCTCGTCGTGCTCGGTCTCGCACTCGATTCTGATATACTTGTTGCTACGCTTACGCTCGTACGTGATCATGTCGTTGGATCGGGCGAAATTCGACACGGAATCGAACGATTCCATGTTCTTAACGGCGTTATCGTTCTTCTCTACTTTGGCCGCGAGCCAATTGTTCCGCTCGACTTCTCTAACAGCAAAATCATCCTCGAATATACCGGGCGACAACGACGTCTTGTTATCGTACTCGTTGCTGTTCGTATCCTCGTCCGGGATTTCAGTGACCTCGAGCTCGTTCCTCTCGGAGACCGTGCTCCTCTTGTATACTAGCTTTGCTCTAGATGGCGCTGGTATATGCGCTTCTTCCAATTTCACGTGCTCGAAGAATTTGGTGAGGGCACCGCGCTGCAATTGGACCGAGGACTCGTTTCGTTCGCCTGACTCCAACTGGTAGTCTTGACGATGCAACTGTTGCCGATTGAGCGTGAAGGTATCTTTGTCACCTGTGCCAAAGTCTCGTGGCTCTCGAGAATTATCGGTGAGGATATAGGACTTGTTATGGCCTGCGAACAATGAGTGGAGAAGACCACCGGTTCTTGGCCTGTACTTGGTACGGCTGCCGAAGAGGCTGGCTGCCTCCTCTGGTTCCGTTGACTTGACGATTTGTAGCTGCTTATCGGATTCTGTATTATCGTAGGAAGGCAGTAAGATTTCTGTGGCTCTGGCAGATCGCAGCTGATTGATACCGAATTTGTTCCTCGGCTGCTTGGCTCGGGACTTTCTGCCGTTGAACGCCGATCGCTCCAGCTGATATTCGGCCGTGATGGAGAGATTCTCTGTATCGATGATTCGATTGAGCGCGGGTACTGCGCGATTTGTTTGCTTCTTCCGGTTACGAGCGCCGGGATCGGACAGCTGTTTACCGACGAGCATCGAGGAGTGGGCGACAGAGATTTCCGTCTGTACGCGAGGGTTGTAGCTTGGTGCGGTTGGCAGTTTATAGTTGAACATTGTTGCATGGCTTTGGTCTTCGGAAGACTGGCTTGCCCTTCTTGCTGGCTCTGTGATCTTCTTGACGATAAGGTATGACTGGTGCTTCTCGGATTGGACGCTGGTGACTGGTAGCTGATAGGCGTAGGACACTTGAGGCTCTGTCCTGTCGATATAGGCGATGCTCGATCGTGGCAACTGATTGAGGACGATGGAGGAGTACGGCACGTTGCTTTCTCGTTCGACGCTGATTGTTGAAGAGGACATCCCGACATCCGGCTGGTTGATGGTTGATGCGGGGACGTTGTTCGAGGAGATTGGGATGAGGAAGGTCGAGGAAGGAAGCTGACCGATCCCAATAGAGGTGGGGAATCCCCGCTTTTTCTGAGTTGCATCAGCTTTATGAAGTCCACAAGACGTTTTATAGATCTCTGCGTCTTCTCTTGTTTTCCTAATAATTCCTGGCGTGTGCGCTGTTGTAGCTGTTGAAAGAAAAATCACACGATTAGTTCACGTACGCCGTTACCCACTTTCAAGTACAAAACTTATCAATTAGCGCCGATTTTCTATTCGACGATATCAGAACATAGATGCACATGCTCTTAATACGTAGTTTAACGAAAAAACTAATTTCGAGTACCTCCCACCGATTTCGTGATACACACATACGCTAACTTCGATTTTTATATTTTTTTTTTTTGTTTCTTATACGCGTTATCTTTCTTTGTGTAAGCTATTCGACAATCAACTAAGTGCTCTAACACGAAGTACATAAGCAATACATAATTGAAATTGAAGAAGTAAAAATGAAGTACATTTTCTTAAAAAACACTGACACTTGAACTATACGTGAAGGAAGCATCGTGCATTCCGTAATCTCACGGATTAACGAACATAATTATTGCTGTAGGCGAATAGTGCGTTCGTTGCAAAGAATGGTCCATTAAAAAAAAAAAGAAAAGAAACAATTTATACACACGTATAAGCTCTACAGCAATGATATTAAAAGAAATCATAAAACATCAGATCGATCGATTTTTTTAATAATGAAACCGACAACAATAATTGTCGTAAAAAAATCGACGTATCTTGGAAAAATAATATTCAAGATGAAGAATAAAAAATGTAGAGATCTTGCAGGTTCTCACTGATGAAAAAACAAAAGATGGAAAATATTTACGAACAATTTCATCAACTGAACAGCATTCCAAATGAAAAAAAAAAGAGATTGAATTTCTTTCTACGCAGGCCACAGGACGAACCTGAAGGGACTGGCCGAGTAGTTGTGAGCGTTTTTCCAACTCGTAAACCTGCAATCTCAGATCCGAGTTTCGCTCGCGCAGCTCATATCTTTCTCTCTCTTTCTCCTCTGCAAGATATTTCGCGTTCAATACACGTTGCTTTTTTGAGCCCTATTACTGACGATCGACCAAAAAGTTCTTCTTAATTGCAAATTCTTCTGCTGTATTTCGAGGAGCCGGTCTCACTCGCGACACTTCTTCCGGCAGGCTGCTCTCTCGTTTATTCTCTCTGTGTGCTTACGCTCAATAAAGTCTGCGGCAACGCTGCGATACCTCGTTGCACGTTAAATCTAGAAATTGTGGACCCATGTTACACAATTTCCTGCTTTTCTCTCAAACACAACTTTGTCTGCATTATCTACATGTACTTTTTTTTTTTTTTGTTCCATCTTACTTCCTCTCGCGCGAAAGAGTTTCTATTTATATCTCTGTTTATAACTTTTTGGCTGCGCAAAGTTACGGAAAAATACACGAATCACTTTTGGTTATCAGGCATAACCAAAAGAGTCACTTTTTACTCGTTACTCGTTCTCTAATCGAAAGATACATCGCAATACATCGAATCGTCCCGGACGGTGCCGCCGCGGAATGAGATAAGCGTGCCACGAACATTCATCAAAGCTAGTGTCTGCAGGAAACAAGAACTTTTTTGTCAATCACACGATCAACGTTACAACAACAGGTAGAAACCCTTTGAAAAGTCATGGACGATTTACCGAATTCTTCGTCCTTCTTAAAAGTCGCACGTCCCTCCTCCTCCTCGTCCGCCTCGTCACCGTCCTCGATCTCTTCCTCGTCCAACAACGCGCACTTGGGACATATTCTTTGCGGCGCCGGCGATATGGAGTGACAGGACACGTGATAATTGGACGCGCAATTCTCGCACACCGTGAGCGTACCTATCGCAATACAAAACGCATCCTATAAGTATCCTGATAGAAAATATGACGGAATAAACGAACGGGAATCGTGGGTCGTTCGATGCGCCGATTATATACCTGGATTCCTACAACTTATACAGACTGCTGAATCACTGCTAATCCTCTCGATGGTCAAACTGGAAGGTAAGCCGGGTATATGAACCGCCTTGTTGCCGATCGATTGTACAGCCTTTACAGCGGACACGGGCAATTGTATCTGGCCGGGGCCGTTCTCGACCTTGCTTTTGTTCGAGAAAACTTTGCTCTCCGTTACGTTACGCAGAATGTTCGGTCTGGTGGTGGACTTCTGAACCGGTATCAACGATTTCATCACGGTCTTCGATACTGGCGGTGACGTTGATTTCGGCGGTGCCACTTTCACGGGAGGCGGAGACGGTCCGTTCATACGCGCCGTCGTTTGTCGAGTCTGAGGAACGTTTCCGGACTGCAGGTACGAGTGTCTCTTTCGTTTCTGAAACGAATCAAGATACAATCAGCACACGATATACAAAAATATACATATTAATACGAGTTTTGAGTAAACGTTTACCGTTGGCACTTCCACGTTGGAATAAACAAAGTGCGGATTAGCCGTGCTACGGCGTTTCCTTTCAGCTCTTTTGTTTTGCAACTCGGAACATGTGGCGGTGGTGATCAGACCCAGAGCGTTCAAGAAATCGATCTTCTCGGTCGATTCGACTTTGCAGTCCTTCTCTGATCCTTCCTTCTCGGACTTCTCGTTGGAGTTCTCGTCCATGGAGACCTCGATGACGTCGTCCTCGCCGGAAATGGTCTCCACCGAGCTGGACCGTTCCCTGAAACCCAGCGATTAGTTATCAAAAATGTTTATAAAAAGAAGCGTTATCGGGAACTCCCAGTCCCGAAATACTGGAACAACGACTTACTTGGCCGGCACGGCGTCCTGCGGCGGCGAAGGGACATCGCCGTTCCTGACGATCTCCTCGTAGTCCTCCTTCGAGCCCTTCGTGTCGAAATCATCGGCGGCCGCCTTGCATTTCGTCTCATTGTTATTCGTGATATGATTATTGTTGTTCAATCCGAGCAACGAGGCGATGGAAACTTTCGCCCCGTTCGCATTCTGCGCCTTGAACGTCTCGACCTCCTTGCGCAGCCGCTGGACAACCTGCTTCTGCGTGTTAAAGATTAAAAATTATGAGCAACGAGCCTTCGGTCAATGATGATCGTAGAAAACTTTCTTGGCAGACTGTGTGCGTATGCATGCATCGCAGATCGTTTAAACACGAATGCGTGTCATCGAGCGGCAGAATGTATTCTTAGAGGATGCGCCGACTTATAAATCTAGAAAACACGAGACCGCTCGTCGCGATAGAGTTACCATGATTATGTATTTTGCCAAGAAGATTTTCAAAGAAAAGACAATTGTATTCCCAAAGAATATTAACAAACAATTAAACACAGAGCAGGATTCGAGCCGGTTCTGAAAGTTTCCCTGCGTTAAAATTCCCTCTTTCTCTGGTAAAAAGTTCATCGTTAATCGTCCCCTTTCAATTAACATCGCGAGAGAACGAAAGAAGAATAAAGCCTCGACGATCGCGCGGATAAGAAGAATCCGCGCTGTTTCGCGGCTGTCACCTCGATAATCCGCTCAAAGATATTTGGTCCGCGGGTGGTGTCGTGGAAGTTGCGGAAGTTTTAGCGAGCGAACGTTTAACTCGATAATACAATGAACAACGAAGGTAGGTAGCAGCGGTTGCGTCGAAAACGAGCGTTGGAAGGCCACGAAAAGACGAGGACGAAACAAAACGTGGCAAAGTGGAGGACACCCGAGAAAGAAAACAGCTAAAGGGGAGGGAGGAGGAAGGGAAAAAATGCGGAGATCTCGTAAAGAGCTGAAAACGTTTCTGCGGGACATTTTATTGATTGAGCCCCTCCGCCTCTACCCCTACTCTGCTTCCTTTTCACCCAAGTCCCATTCGTTCTCTCTTTCTATCTGTCTCTCCCGTCTTTCCCTGTCTCGTGCCTCTCCTCCCTTTTGCACCCTCGCCGCCCACCACCCACTCGATGTATCTGTGTATACACCAGCCTCTGCTCCCTCTCTCTTTTCCCATTTCTATCCGTTTACGTATCTCCTTCGCTCCGGCGGCAATCTAGCTGGATCGGTCTCGTCGTTTATCGTCGACGAGCGTAAACGAAAAGACGGGAAAACGCGATCGAAGAAAAGGTGAAAAGCGGCGAAGGAATTAGAAGGGAAACGAGAAGCGGGAGATTATCAGGGAAATGTTTAGAAGAGGATGCTGTGCGATAGCGCATCCAGCGAGGCTTCTTCGGGGCAGAGTTGGCCAGCCGCTGCTCCGCTATCGATTCCTCGCGTCGATTCGCGAATTCGGAAAAGAAACGCGTCTGATGTATTCTATAATACACAAGGAGTAAAAATTTAACCCGTTTCAAGGTGGACGACCGTGGTCAGCCGAGACACACAAATCTCGAGATGGCGGTCGTTCGAGGGAATCGTACATAAAAACCGTGCGCTGCAAATAGAGTTTGGCAAACGGAATTACTTCGCGTATCGAGTTAAACGGTTTGTTTAGCGAAACGGAAGTGTTTAGCGACAGAAATGGCCGTAACGAAAGGGTTAATCTCCAGGAAAGTTTGCGTTAATCACGCGCGACTACAAAAGCTGTTCGACCAACTTTCGTCGCGCGGCTAACGCTCGGCGCAGCGTCGTTTACGTTCCGGAACCGTGCCCCCCAAAAACGGGTTACTTTTATTTAAAGACTCGCGACCACGATTATGAAAGACGATGGTTGAGAGTACGGGGGAGAAAGGTGGGATTATTATAACGTTGCAGCCTCGATAATGCGACGAGCGAGGTTACGAAATACGAGCAAGAAGGAGGATACTCGCGAGCGATAACGAAAACGGGAATATCGTCTGCGTCTATCCGAGACGCGATCGACGAAGTTTGGAAAGATGGTCGGTAAACTTGCTCAACGAGTTCGCTATTTAATTATAACTGTGCGTTACACGTTCTGGCGAGCATCGCGCAAAGAAACGACGTGCCTAAACTCGATCCGCCGATACAGAAGCTCGCGGTTCGACGAACGCGAGTTTCGCAAACTTAATCGGTCGCGTTACGATTATTTAATCATCCGCGCGCAGAATCACAGAATATCGTTTATTTTACTTCGAATAAATCATATTCCCGGTACGAACCGTATCGAGAGCGGAAATGCTTCGAGGGGGTAATTTTCAAATTGCTGCATCGACTCTTCCAACCCTTTGACGAGCGATTCGAAAGCAATCCAAGCAACTATTATGCTTAATCAATTTTTAATACTTTAAACGACGTTTAATCGAAGGGGTAAGCATTCACGCGTTCCAATTAGCATTCTACCCCGTAGACGTTCCTCTGGCTCGCTTAGAATATCGATTAACGGACACGCTCCGAATCGAGGAGCACTTTTGTTCCCAAAGAAATTGCCTCAATTTCAGATTACTTTCGATACGATCCAATATCGATGGGGACAATTTAACGAGGGAATCCTTTCGATCCGTGCGGAGAGGACAGAGGCATAAATATGGAACGGTCCACCAGAGCGAATCTGCCCTGGATCATCGCGAAGAAGCTCGAGGAAATCAATTCTCAACTTACCTGGCATCTTCCCAACGATACGATGTGCAAGTGAATCTTTTGTATCTGACCAAGGATGTCCGTATTCTGTAAAGGAAACGATTTGTTTTATACTTAGAAATTATCCTCCCTTTCCACGACGCGAAACAAAAACAAAAGAACCGAGAAAATCGTGGACGTTCGCGGATATAATAAGACCCCGATTATCCCAGCGAACCAGTATGCTGTAATTACAACCGTGCACGTTTTCATTACGACAAAAATAATATAGCTACTTCCTTTCGATTTTTATGTAATATTGTCTACTGAAAGGAGGTTCAAAAATTCACGAAATCTTTCACATCGAAGCTTTTGCTCCAAAATGGCCGCCTGGTCCGAGGTAGCGTTTCACGTTTACTCAGACAACATAATTTCTCGTGTTATCCGCAATATCACAAAGGATGCATCTATCGCGTTGGTTACAATTCTGATGTAACGGTCACAGAAAACAATCGCTTACGCGAGCGTGTAATCGACGTAACAGTGACCGTAGCCCAATTATAGTTACACAGGCGCAACGTGTTTAGTTAGATCTAACTAAATATCATTATTTTGTGATAATAATTTTTCGAAGCTGTACTTGTATTACGAATGCCAACAAAATTCACAGCGATACAAAGAGCTTTGGAAAACGAGCTGGATCTGCGAAATGTTTGTCGCCGCGCCGGAATAAGAGGATTTATTTCGGAAAGTATCGATACATCGAACTCGGCGAAACGGTAAGGCTTCAACGGTTTCGCATCCGCTAAATACCACAGATCAATTGTAACTCCAAAAATAACCGATATCGATACTCGGTTTTCGTGCAAGCCGAAACACGAGCGAACGCCGCTCGCTACGAATCCCGTAACGATATTAATTGTACGAGTCGCGTGTTTACCAAATCGATCCGTAAGATTAGCAAAACGTAAACGACTTACGTTCGGGTCATCCTTCAGTTTGCCCACGCAGATCTGTAACAGTAGAAGAAAATTCAGGGTTAATAAACGTGGTCGGATCGGCTTGTAACGGCTCGCCTTAAAACAACTCATACAGAGGAGCCTTTAAAACGTGACCGTTTTGCTCTGCGACGCAATAATACAATTATCGTAACGTACTGCGACTCGATCCATTATATCGAACGGGACGAATCGATATTTTATACCAAACGCGCCTCTTTTCGCCTCCATCCTCGGTTTCGATACGTTTCGACGATAATTTAATTGCTATTTATTTTATGAAAATTCATGATCGATTACTTTATACGTATAAACAAAACAAGAAAAAACCTCGCATAGCCCGTTCGATGAGAATCTCATTGACCGTGAAAGTATAACCGCGTTCAAAATAAAAATAAAACGTAGCGTATATAGACTTACTAGTATACCGATACATTATTAAAATAAACGTGCGTTACGTACGTACTATACGTCGTTTTCAAAGACGACAGGGTAATGTTTAAAAAAAAAAAAGGAGGAAAGGACAGAACGCGTTATAAAATTCGCGCGCAACAATATTGCTGCGCACCTGTCCGCCGACAATCGACGCATAACTCGAATCGGACGAGAACAGGTTTACCCTATCCGGTCAGTAAATACGCCTTACCTGAATATTGATTTATTTATCTAACTCGACAAATTCGTGATAAAACGTTTGACGGTCGACCGTTAGCCGAGCATTAGAATGTTATAAAAGCGTTTCATGGAAACGTAACGGCTCCACGGTATTGCGAATAGCGAATGAATCTGGGAGGGGGGTTAACGATACGAATCGAGAATCGAGTAATATCGATCGAACGATAGTACTCGAACAAGGTCGGTAGAGCAGGGCAGAGTGGCGATCGCGCGCCGACAAACTTTCCCCCGGCACGTATATCCCTCTAGCGTTCTTGCTAGTTAATAAAAGTTCTTTCGTAAATGGCCGAAACGAGTATACGTAGTATTCACGATACGATGGTATCGCTTACAAACTCGTATGCGACGGATAGCCTTGAATCTTTGAACATTTATTATGTAAAGATTACCAACGATATCGTACCAATCACTAAACAAAGGATTTTCAATAAGGGTCGGCGCCGGAACGTTCGGGACACGTATCGCAGGTCGTCCTCAAAGTCCACACGAGATTATTATCAATTTTTATGAAACACTGTTGTCGAAAGACGTACGGAGATAGGTGGTTGGAAAGGAAATAGATAAAATTAAATATGGCGAATGACGGTTAGTATGTTTATTTAAAAACAAAAATACATAGTAACGTGGTATGGTTGAACCGAAGTTTATGGTACTTGAAAAGAAAGAAAGAACTAGGCGAAGACAAAAGTGATCGGAGGGAAAAGAGAAAGAACGAAAGAAAGAGGGAGGGTAGGACTTAAATTATTGGGAAGGAAAGAGAGGGAGATCGAGTGAACAAGTGAGTAACTGAATGAACGAGCGAGCGGGAGAGAGAGAGAAGAAAAGAGACAAAATGTTGGTTCTCAAAGTCATGCGACGCATCGGTCGAAGCACTCTACCAACAAAGGTTAAGGTCTGAACAACTCGTTCACCTTCGGAGTTTATGTGATTCGTAAAAAAAAAAGAAAGAACGTCAGAAAATGACCACCGTTCGATGTAAAAGCTCGCAACCATGATCGAAAGCGAACAAAAGTTTCTGTTGGAACTTGTTACGCTTCTTTCACTTTCGATAACGCGTAACGCTGCTCTCATGCAATCGAAGAGGAAACGGTATTACAAATGTCCAATACGAGTGAAAGTCGAGACAGTTTTGTTAAATCGAAGGAACACGTACGGCGTATTTGTAATTCGGTTTCTATTCATGTGTCTTTACAAACCATCAATCGGAATTGCTGTTTGAAAATATTTCTGAGAATTTGCATTGAGTTACAAGTCCCCCGTAAATATAAGTATGGGAGGTGTACATTTATGCACGCGCGCGCGTGAATGATGCGTACATGCATTCGTGCACGCATTCTGCATGGGAATGCCAAGGAAACTGAATCACAAATGGAATTTATCGATGAAAAAGAAAGAAGTAACAGAAGTTTTGCCGTGCGTCTGATTTTCGTTTACTCTGCGACACTTCGCCCCGAAACAAAGTTACATCCGGAAGTTATAACTTCTCGAAAAGTTTTCCACTTTTCAAGTCGATTATCTATCGACTATGCTATCTCGATTTTTTAATCGATAGACAACTGCGTATGAAAAGAGATCGAAAAAGTAAAGAAAGAAAAAAAAATAGGCGTTTGTCGATCGAGAGGAATTATATTCGTTAAAAGTTTGCTCGCTCGCTTGCTCGTTCGTTCGGTTTCGTAGTCTCAATCTTTAAATCGTTATCGACATACATGCACAGTCGCGAGACTCACCTGATGATCGCGTATGGCATTTTTCAGCTTATTTTGCACGGTGAGTATTTCTTCCTGCAAACTCTTCGATATCTCCATAGTTTTATATCGAGATTATCCGTTTTTCCTCCCTGTTCAAAAATCCGGCCGATTTTAGCGAGAGAAGAGGAGGACGGGAAACCCCTCCTCCCTCTCACTCTCACTCTCCCACCAAATTGACGAGAGCAGCGGTATACGCTCTGATCAACCGCACGCACGGCGCGCACCAGCCACTAACTCTTCGAGCCACCGCAACGACACTTGACCGTTTTAACTTAGGAAAAGCGGACAGGTAAAAATGTCACAGACACATTTCCCCGTTTCGTTGCGTGCGTACATATGAACACCCTTATTTCACGACTCCGAACAGACGAAACAACGTCGTGAAACCGCGCACCAAAGTGAATTGTTCGCTCATCAACGAGCGTCTGTGCTGCCACCAGCACTGTTGCCTCCGTACACGGACGTGCCAAGTTGCTCGAGATCCCCTGACACCCCCTGGCCCTTTCGCGCGATCGTTCTCTCTTTCTCCCTCTGTAGCCCTTTCTTCGTCCCTCACGGTGCGCTGTATGCCCAGGGATCCGACGCGCTCCTTGAAAGCAAGTTTTCGCGCCAAGCTATATAACCGGTATCTGTGCCACGCGGAACAGCTTTTTAATTTATGATGAGATTTTCCGATATCTATTATTTGTTCACGTCCAACGATCACTATGAACCTCGTTTGCGAACTTTTCCAAATAGAATAGGCTCAAAGCGTAACGTTTCCTTGAAGCAAATCTTTTACGATAGCGAACGTTGGTAATGCCGACGACAGTGGCGCCACATATTTGCGATTACGAAACGAAACGAAACGCTGTTCACGATAGGAGAGGAGCGTGCTCGCTTCCCCGAAGCCCGAAGACGCGTTTCGGAATTTCTGCGCATTTGAAGACACGTCTTAATATGGCTGCACTTATCGGGCATATTATGTTAAATTAATATTTTTATTCCCTGATTTACTTCTGTCGATCTTTACATCCTGCTGAAACAAAATTATTTAAATTAACGTGTTAAACTGTTATCCTTTCACGTGATTTTTTTTATTATTCAAGTACAATACGAAAACAAAAATAAGATAATGTATACTTTACTAATTTAGAAATGAACGTATCGAGCTGTTTCTGTAATGTTTACAATTAATCAAACAAACGTGTACTCAACATTTATTTTACATTGTAATTAGGAAAATCTTACTTCAACGTCAAAAACAGCAGTGCATAAACGATATGTAATATTAATTTCTTTATAAACTATCCGCACTTTTGAAACTATCAACTTATATTGTTTATAATTAATTTTACTTGTAATAATAAACGTTTTATTATCTAAATTAATATTTGATTCTATAAAAATATAAATATATAGGGGAATGCAATGTTTAAATCGATCATCTAGACGCGATAGTATATCACGTGATCATTCATCATATACCGACATTATAGGCTAGCTTAATGAATACATAATAATTTAATGAACTTCTTTTTAATTTTTGAAATGATATATTAGAAAAAAAGTGTATGTCAGTTTGCACATAAGTAAATTATTATTGAAAATGTTTTATCAATTTGTTTCAAATCCAGAACTTTTTTTCACAATTTCTTTACTTTCTAAGAAGCTAAAAATCTAACATGCCTGAAAGTTTAAAACTATTAAAAAATATACAATATTAGCAGAAAATTTGTTAGATACTAAAACATCTTTCTACATTAATTAACTTTCTTATTAATTAATCGAAATGTTACGTATTTAATAAATATAAATTAATGAAAATGTATAAGTTTCTAAGATTTTTACGTAATCTGTGTTATTTAACTGTAATCATGTATGTATGTAAATGAAGATTAAGTAATTAGTTTAAATTAATTGTTTATAGAAAAAATATTACGCTCAAACTAAAGAAATTATCTGTGCATTTAGAATAATAACTTTATTAAAACTTATTTTAATATGAATTTTGTTACCTTATTACTGCATGTAAGATTAGAAATATGTCTACATCACATACACGTTGCATAAAATAGAACTGAAATTATTATAATTTTGTCGTTTAACCTTTTAAGATTTAGTTTGTTCGTTGGATATATACTGCGAGCATGGTTGAAAATACGCATGCGCAAACTTCGGAAAATTGTGTGCTAGTGTTCAACTTTATGCAAGTTCTTATGTACTGTAATCACATATATTGTTGTAAATGTATCGAATTCATCTTACTTAACTTGTATATGGTTTCGAACTTACTACGGTAAATATTACGATACCGTTTCTTTTATGTTTTGATTGTATAAAACGTGTATTATCGGTTTCTATAATTAGGTTATGTGTTAGGTTATATTGCAACTTCTTCCTGTCTATTTAAGAACAATCCTTACATGTTTTTTACTTGAATTAACTTATATATAGTTGTATTTATTTATGCACTTACAATTGAATTAAAATTTTTTTCATTTTTTTTATAATAATGCTAATTCTTATATAATCAATTATATATGTATACATATGTAAACTCTACTTAATCTTTTTATTAGTATATAAACTTAACGACGCTTCGGTTTCAAATTAAAAAAATATCACGGAATGTTTTAATTTTATTATGTACTATTAATGATTGATTATTTTATCTTGTTTTTTTGTCAAAATGTTTAAGTGGCTGTATTTAGAAAAGTATGTTTACAAATATGTCTGGCAAGAGGTCTGCATCTACAGATTTAAATCATGATAATTGGGATAAAGGTGAATGTCCTGAGGAAGCAGGAACATTTAAAAAAGCAGCTGATGATGTGCTTGAAAAAAGAGTTGTAAAAAGGGCTAAGCGTCGTTTACAAACAGGAGAAGTAAATAACTTTTATACTTACATGATATTAATTTTAAGACATATTTGTATTTTTATGTTTTATCTATTTTTCAGGATGGTTCCAGAAGTGCTTTTGGTACATTTACAGGTTTCAAAACATCACCTTCATCTAATGCTTCATTATTTACTTTCTTAGCTAACAGTAATACTAATACTAATACTAATGATGCATCCCCAAAAACAAATACAAACATCAGCAAACCACCCATAAATAATGAAGCTCCTAAAAACAATGAAAATGGAACAAATAAAAAGGAAAATTCAGAAATACAAACACCATCAAGCACATCCATAAGTAAAAAAAGTACCACTGATCAAGAAGATCAGAATAAAACTAAAAAGTCTTCTGATTATTTTGCTAAGTTAAAGGGATTAAATGAAAGCGTGGCGCAATGGATTAAAACACATGTTGATGCAAATCCTTTTTGCATTTTAACGCCTATTTTTAAGGACTATGAGAGATACCTTAAAGAAATTGAATCCAAACATGGAATTGAAATGGAAAAACCATTCCATACATCGGAACAAGCGCAGCCTGCCCATACTAATGATAGTAAGGAGGCTGCAAGCACTGAAAAGAAGGCAGACAGTACCTCATTCAGTGGGACAAATACAAAATCTTCTTTGAGCTCCACAGAATGGAAACCTGAAAAATCAATTTTTGGCAATATTAACACAAGTTCAAAATCCATATTCGGTAAATCAGAGCATACTGTAGATAATAACAAGTCCATATTTAGTAGCACAGATCAAACTTCAGATTCGCATAAGTCTGTATTTGGTAACATTGATCAGAAAGGTAGTACTAAGAATATATTTGGAAATATGAACTATGAAAAGAATCCATTTTTGAGTAAACCCTCTACATTATCGGATAACAAGTCAGATGAACAAGAGACAAAATCGGATACGAAATCCACTACCACTAGCTCTTTCCCCACAACTAACACTACTACCTTTTGTTTTGGTCAAAGTTCTACCACTACCAATGTATCAACTGGTTTTAGTTTCGGAAGGTAATTTATTGAACTTTTTCAGTTGGTGCACAAATGAGTAACTAAAGTATTATAATAACACGTTTTACCTCGTAGCGCTAAGCCCTTCACATTTGAAGCTCAAGCTGTAAAACCTCAAGAGTCCGAAAATAACGAAGAGAAAGAGGAGGAGGACGAAGAGCCACCGAAAGTAGATTTTAAACCAGTAACAGAAGAAGGTGCCATATTTCAACAGAGGTATTATTTTCAATATTTTCTAACGAATACGTTCGATCAGCGCTTGATTACGCTAAAATTTATTCTTATATTGTCTTGCAGGTGTAAAGTTTTCGTTAAGAAAGATGGTAATTTTAGTGACATGGGTATTGGGACATTGTTTTTGAAACCAACACCAAACGAAAAAATGCAGCTATTAGTGCGCGCCGAAACTTCTCTAGGAAATTTATTGCTCAATACCTTATTAACCGAAAGTATTCCGACAAAACGTATGAACAAAAATACAATCATGTTAGTCTGTTTACCGAAACCGGAATCCACGCCACCTCCGGTACCAGTTTTGTTAAGAGTGAAAACAAGCGAAGAAGCTGATACATTGTTCGAAGCGCTGAATGAATATAAAAAATAAGGAAAAAAAGTAAGAATGATAAATAACAAGATAACGTAATAAGATCATGTTGAACAATGACTGATGATTTTTTTAAATCACAATTCTGTTGTCACTCACACTGATTGTAATATTTTTATCTTGGATGCTTAATATAAAAAAAAAAATTATGTAAAATAGCAGTAAATTAAGTTGAATACTTTTTACTCTTAATTGCATTAATGGTATGTTATGACATCATTACTACAAGTAATGTTAATCGAAATATGAATGAAATTTAGAATAATTAAAATCCGTTCTCGTTTATCGGCGGATATATTGCAAGTAATTGCAAAATTACAGATACATGATCACTTAACTGTATATACTGGTTTCGATCATTTTCTTATACTATATTTTTCAAAACATTAAAGTCGTAACATCGGATTTCATTTTAGGAAATATACGTTATATTTATAGTTTATATTTTGTCGTTTGAAATTATATCGGTTTTTTAGAAACGTATTTTTATGGAATATTACATGTGTATTTAATAAACGTTTCGATATGAAATATTGTTAGCATATGAATTAAGAAAACTAATTGGTGTAAACAGAATGTAAGCGAACATGATTATTGTAATTTACATTCCTGTAGTTTTAACACTAATGTTCTAAATTTCTTTGAAATTTTTGGTGATAAAAAGAAAAAGAAAATTCTTTAACAAAACAGTTGTTATAAATATCCGAAGATTGCTCCAAACAATAAAAATTAATTATCACATCAGATTTGAATATGATGAATTTTAACGTTCCTACATTCACAATTTATTGCATTAAGTTAGAACTCACCTGACTTTTCTCTATTACCGAAAAATCGTTGAAATTAATCTTTCGATTAATTTTATCAACATCACGCGTGACAAATGAATGTAATATTCATGTAAATATGTTTATAATCACAAAGTTATTTTTATATTTTGATTTTTATAAATGATTTTGTTTCATTACAACTACCGCGAATTGTATAATACATTTGAATATCCTAAATAAAAATACTTGGTATTAGTCTAAAGTTGTTGGTTAGTATACATGAAGTAAATTTAAAACAAATTACATAGTTTTGATCATTTATAGTGTATTTACAATTTGTTATGCAATATTAAACGCATATATATCTAATGTACAGAGTTACAGGAAATTATTTTTAAAAATATTACTGTATTAATGATATATTACTTTCTGCAACTACTTATAAGCAAAAGAACATTAAACTATTTTTTTGATAAAACAAAGTCTTTTATTCCTAATGTGATCGTTTAGTTTGAAAATTTCTTTTTTTTTTGATAAAGTTAATGAAAGCTGCCACGGCAAAACGCACGTTTTATTTACAACAGCAATGTCAATTTAACTTTAATCTAATAATTAAATACTTATCCAATGCTTTGTATTTAAATTGTAAAATTGGTATGTAAATCTTTCAAACATGAACATTTTTAAATGTTTAATGCAATTAACAGCACAGCACGTTATGCTAAAAATTATTTATAGAATATGACTTAAAAAAACAATTTTAGAAATATTGTATGTACAAAAGTAGTGTATCATATATTTGCATCTTAGCAATATAGATCAGATTTGAGCAATTCGATACCTATCGATTCACGGATAGCGTTCGATACTAATCGATAGCGCTCGTGAACAGTGACGTCGCGGTCGTCTTCTCAGTATTAGTTTTCTTTCTAACGCGGACGTCTTGTTATATTTTATTATCTTGCCCCACTACCATACGATTGTTGTTTAAAATTGTCCGCGATAAACAATCATTCGTCGCAATAAAATAACCATTTCAAGGATATCGAATTACCCAGGCTTGATATATATACTTTTTACTAATGATATGCCCTATATAAAAAGATAATAAAATAAAGTTGAATTTTCTTACAAAATATTATGGTATTATGTTTCGGTAATGTACATATCTTGACGGTATAATCACGGTTATTTTCATTTTTGTTAAGCCCTTTGAGCCATAAACGGTGTTAAAGCACCTCTTTGTCCTAGACCTAACTGTATGTGCTGCATGTGTATTTCGACACAATTTTGAAATACTTGTTGATTTTGCGGGCTTAATTTAGAACGTATCTGTTCCATAGTTCCTTGCAATACTTTCAATTCGTATGCGTTTCGATCTGAATCAGACAAGCTCTGAAACACGAAGATACCTGCATGAGTAATGGCGTACACAAGCACGCTATCTCTGCGTTTAAGTGTATATTACATTACACTACCTTTACTTGAAGCATAAGAGCTGTTAAATCTGTTACTAATTGAGTCATTTTTCCCGGTTCTTTATCGTTGATGACATTATTTCTATTAACCATATCGGCTGCTTCTTGTCTGCATTTCTCACGAAGATGAGATGGTGCCAACATGGCTGCCACGCTAGGTTCAGGAGCCATTTCTTGACACAGTTCTTGAACATCGTTCAGAAAATCTTGAAGAGCAGTGTTCATTTTTTCTAATTCGACCACAATACTGAAACCAATATAAATATTCATAAGAAAAGCATAAAATTTTTAACTAGCATAAAAATAATGCAACAGCTAAATACCCTGCGTATCGTCTTTCAAAATCCGGCGGAAGCAATTCTCCGAATGATCGTCGCTTTTCTGCTTCGCTGTTCATTTCTTTCAACTTTTTGATTTTGATTTTTTTAGCAGCCAATATTTTATTTACTTTAACCATAAACTCCAGTAATTTTAATGGATAACCATTCATTGTTCCACCAATGTGAGACTTCTTTGGCAAAGATACAGAAGCATTAGATATTAAAGGATCGCTGTTTAAGCGCGGCGACATTAATTTCATGGCGTATGGTGGAGATGGTACATATTGTACATGTCTAGGTCTGAACTTTTGCGCAAATGAGGCAACACTAATTGTTTCTGGTGGTTCATTTGACTGTAAATTATATATAAATATCAGTAATTTTTTTATCTTGATTAAAATTAATTTTGTATGATATAAAATGGGTGTGTACATACCAGTACTTCATAATCTGGAACACTGTGTGTCCCAAGTCCAGCACGTTCAAATGTTATCCTATAAGTGTTATTACTTGTATCCACAGCATCAATACTTCCGGTAAATAATCCATCTTGTGGTTTTCTCAGTCTTGCTGTAACTTTGGTACCTATTACTAATTGCAATGGTATTTCTGGTGGTAAATCTTTAAAACTGTTAATATCTGCTGCTTTTCTTTGTTGTAGCATTCGGATTTTTTGTCGTTTTCTTTCTAATTCTCGTCTTTCTTCCTCAAAAAATGACTGCGAACATCTCCGCGGTTTACCCATCATTCTTCTTATTTTACACCATTCAACGCGCGTTAATTTTCGAGTCTTTAATTGTGGAAATGATTCTTTTAAACATATCATAAAATCATTGTCGCCTTCAAAAAGGGTTCTATAATAAGGAAATTTTAAGTTATATTGTGCCAAACTGTAAATACATATAACTGTTTAACTTTTATACATACTTATCAATATTACTATAAAACCATTCGTAGCAAACCCATTTGTGTGCTTTTGGTAATTTCAATAAATTTCTCAATCTCATACCAATCTTTTGTCCAATTTTACGATCTGGAGATGATGGTTGCATCGGTTTATCAGGCTCTTTTTCTTGTTTAATAGGAGTCATTGTAGGCGTTAAGGATTGAGTTAATATATTATTATTCCTTTTTGGTTCATTACTTAATCTATTATGTTTCTTTGCAGGAGATGGTCTACTTATTTTTTTAGGAGATTGCTTTGTATCCGGATGTGATGAATCCTTTTTGATTCTATAAAATACATGCAAATAATTGTTTATGTAAAATTAATAAAATATAGCATATCAAACCTACCTATGATGAGGATGATTAACTAATATGTCATCATAAAATAATTTATTCTTTTTTCTTATTCTTGCTGGCATCCCTCTTCGATTCAAAACTTGTACCGGCTGAGTAGGAGGGTTCGGTTTTGGTGGAGGTTGGGTTCCTACTCTTTGAAGTCCTAAAGCTGCAGGGCCAAGTTCAGTTAATGGATCAGATTCCTCTGTATCCATATGTGAATCGGTTGAATTATTTGAAATTTGTTGATCATCCATGTCCATTGTATCATCATCAATCAACTCGGTTTTAATTTCATCAACCGATGGGTATCCATCAGTTTTCATGGATAACAATGTTTCAGCAGATTCACCTGAATAAAAACATTATTTTTGTACTGAATAAAGAATATACTTCTATTACTATGTGACACCATATATTTGTGCTGCGCTCCACTTGCCATAATTTAAACAAACTAATACATTTTAATAGTTTATACTTAACAATTATCAGACTACAAACATATTTAATCAATTAATACTATAAAAACTATTTTTTAACGAAGTTATACTTTTCCCGTTTTAACATTATTTAAAGTTACTTGTTCAGAATCTTACACATTGCAAGGTTTTGAAGAACCATGATTTATAAAAAAACTGACATAAAATTGTTGCCAATAATAGATGCAGTGATTTATTTATAAATACAACATTCATGTGCTTTCTTTTTTTTCATAAATGTACTATTAAAACGTTATTCAAATTGGGGGCTCGAAAGAAACGAAGAAATCGTTCTGCTCCGACCCGTCGACATAACCAAACTTATACGTAATTCCGTAAACAGTATGTGTATTTATTACACTGGGACAAAAGTTATAGAACCATTGATATTGCAAAGTGTACACTGTAAACTGTTAAATATTTGTTCCTAAAGTGTCGTTTCATAAATGAAATCTTAAATGATAAAGGTCTTCGTTGTCCCGCTTGAATTGTGTATTGGTCATTTTTGAAATTTTAAACCAGACCTTTCTGAGCGCAATTAAAACATCAACTGCAAGTTCGAAAACAACGTTCGAAAATATCTTACACATCGAAACAGTAGAGTTGAAAATGTTTCTTATCCTTATGCGTCTACTTTTTGTTTTTAATTAATTCTTATTACAGTAATTTTATCAAGAATTAGTTAACTTTTACTTACTTTCAATCATGTCCGCCATGTTGCTATCAATGATGCATCATGGGTATGTTTCCGTCGAGCTCGCCCGCTTCGCGGTGAATTTCGTTAGTGGTTCTTTTCCGTCGTTCCAAACGCTATGATTGGTCGGGAACTACCTTTGAAATACTAAACCAGACATCGCGAAATGTTTAAATATGCATTAAAATCATTTGCGATGTAACGTGTAATGAAACGGCAAAAAGAAAAGGTTAATGCACTTTGCAAGACTCAATAATTTTCAGACTCGATAGAGATTAAATAACTTTCTAGTCTATACATACTTACGCAACTATGTATGCATACACTAGCGGTGCCATTTACATGGCATTAACTATTCTATTACTACATTAACATTGTATAAATGTCAATAAACGTATCGTGATTAAACATGCTAAAAACGTGCATTTTTTGGTTATTAACGATATCATCGGTGAATACGGATGATGTTATCTCTGTCGATACATCCGTAGCACCCATCAAGTATTGCAGAAATAAAGAACGATTGATAACGTCCAATGAAAACGATGAATATTTATTAATCAATGCTGAACTCGATACGATCATTATGATGGAGTGTCGATTTTGGTACGATATAATTTATCGTCAATTAAGAAATACAATATTATCCTTATATTCATTTTATAAGATAGCAATGATAACGCGGAGAGACAGTCCAAGATTTGGTACTATCAAGATCGATACAGACGAAATCCCGAGAAGGAGGTGGAATTAGGGATGGACAATAATTCCTCTTATAACAGAGTTTATACGACTTTGGAGCTTTCTTTGGTGATCAAGGAGTTCATGATCACGGATGCTGGCATTTATTTGTGCCACGGGGAACAAGGGCAGGAGGTTGAAAATAAATTCAACTACAGAATCGAACGTAATGATTTTAATTAATTCACGTCTGAAGTACATATATTTACCGTTATCCGAGAACCCGTAGATAATTCAATGAACGTGTTGCATAACAGCGATCTTTAAAGAACACGGTGTCTCATATACGGAACAAGGAAATCTGACCGATTGGGAGAAATATCGTGAATTATATCTAGCATCGGTTACCACGCGATTTGCTGTAAGATTATTAATCCATATTTCTTAGCAACAATTATACAGTGTTATCGATTTAGGTTTCACATATGTCCGAGTTGGCTGAAATTCGAGAGGCGGGCATAATTCTACATGTGATGTCTGAATGGGGACCATGGGGTTCCTGCGAGCACTGCCTACATAATCGTGGATACAAGACGAGCATTGGAACATGTCGATTGAAACGACTCATAAACGCCGTAAGAAGCAGCGAATCACAAAATCAATTTGCTTACGATCCAAGTCACTTCAAACAGTCTCGTTATCGCAGACGATTGCCAACAGGAGCGACTCGTCGATACTTCAATTTTTTCGTGCGTCCCCCTCGTTGCCCTGCAAGTGAGCGCACTCGCTTTCACCCGGAAGCAGCGCAGGTTGATAGATCATGGCTTGTTCCAAGGTCGATGCTGCTGGAGGAAGAATTTCCGGCGATCAGCAGCGCGGTTCGCCATTTGCCGGAATTCATGCTGAAGGAGACGTGCAAGAAATGTCCGAAGGAGAAGACGAAGAAGAAGGGCCGAAAGTTCAGATATCGTAAGCGATACGTGCTCACCGAGGGAGCTTATCTCACCGTCATTTGTCCAGAGTAATATCATTCGTGAACGCTTTCGATAAGATATTTATTTCCCTGTAAGAAAAACGCGTAAACCGTTTTCAGGTCGAGCCTCGATACACAAGTATCGTGGAAAAAGGATTCGATTTCATTGGAAAAGGGTGTGCAACGATCTTTTCGTAAATTAGATCCGGAGGCACGTGTGATAGTGGACGCGTTTGGAACGCTTTATCTGATAGGTGGTAGTAGAGAAACAGATATATTACGCCTCGTATTTCATAGCTTACTTCATGGTTTTTCTGTTTGCGCCACGTATCAGATGTTTCTACCCACGAAGAAGGAAATTACACGTGCTACGTCGATGGCGTTAATATGATGCAATTAAAAATTATCGTGGTACCCTCGGCTAAACTGTTGACTCAGGGTAAGATTGTAGTTAAACGAAAACCGAGTCTGCAACCAAGATTTCTCATACGACATTTCCATATCAAACAGAATTTCTGCGACACTTGGGATACTTAGGATTCGTATTCTTACTCTGCTCGATTTGCTACTGCAACGGCTTGATTTACACGTGCAGAAATAAGAAGAACTTTAAGGTAGCGGACGAAGAGGCGGCGGAAGATGTTACAACCGAACAGGAAGACAAAGAACCGTTGATGGACTGAAATTTATTACTCAAAATGTAACCAAAATGGTATATTATGCATATTTTTCTTTATTAGTTTGTTACTGCTTTGTAGCACGCTCGTTTACCGACCGAGCCACTTTTCTTGGTACAATTTCTTCGGCGTAATCTGTTCAAACAGGCGATGACCTTAAAGGTAGGCAAGTGAAAGGAGGCATTGGGAGGGACGACTGCATATGGTGTACGGCTCTTGGCTCCTATAGTCATAGTTTAGTTTCAAAATGGCCGTGTTCGATCATTCCCGTCTTTCTGTTGCATTTCTATCGTTTCGCCATTAAGGATTCATCAAAAACGAAGCAGGATCGAAAGCGAACCGTTGATAGAATGAGAATTAGGACAGGTATCGTTGCGGTGCTCGCGGTTCTCTGCCTGGTTCCACTTCGACCAACAACCGGTGAGTTTCGTCCGTGCACAGATTGCGTTTACGTGTGTACGCGTCGTGGACAATGTCATACTTTCACTGCATACCGGATACCATAACGCATCCTTCCCGTGAACTGGCCTGTTTTTCGCCTTCTTCTTTTTCCTTTTAATCGAAAACCAGAGATCGAGGACAAAGTCTGGCGCAACAGGCTTTTGTACATCGACGTTGCTAGTTGTTCGAGCCTGGGTGTAATTTATCGATATTCCCTTTTAGGACTGCTACGAAGATGTGTGAATTGCAGATCAAGAGGAGAGTTAGGATCGTGCAAGGATCCTTTCACTATGAACTCGACGGAGATTGAGATGGAAAAAGGGGTCGACGCCGTGCCCTGCGCGTCTGGCTGGTGTGGCAAAATAATCGAAAGGCAGGGCTTGAACAACGGTAAGATCACAATAGAGAAAATACATAGTTGTGGTTACGATGCAAGGACGTTATTATTTCTCGCAGAATACGGCACCGCCACGCAAAGGCTTTGCTTTCAACGGGGACCCGACGACGGCGAGGAAAGGTGCGCCTACACAGTGTGGAATTACAAGAAGGTGTACATGTGTCTTTGTTTCGGGGATTTGTGCAACGGAACGACAAGATTAAGCGTCTCTAATGGCCTGATCGTTACTGCGTTAGCTATATTGCTTCGATGGTTCGTTTGATAATGATAGAACTGAATCGAACTGTACATTGTTGTACAAAAAGTTCCTTGTATCGTTACGTGGTGTGTTCAATTTTCAAGAATGTCCAATTCGTTGTTGACCCTTTTGATCTGATTAGGAATATTATGTTATCGGGAACATTTACACTTCAAGATATTACACTTCAACTTGGAATCCTTGAAACATTATATTTTTATAAACTTATAAAAGTAGAAGAATTATATTTGTAACATATTCACGATATTTTTATAGCATGTATATATACGCTCGTTGTAACGAAGGGGTTAAGCTGATGTAAACAAGATGCCTGTAAAAATTGTACGCTAATTTTATTTATATCTTATGTATGATAATCACATGAAACTGAGGTATACACATTTCACATAATCAAACGCGAATGGAACGGAATCCATTACAATATATTAATTGTCGTTAATAACGCGATGCACCGTAATTTATGTACGTGGCACTCGTGAAACTGTTAAACGCAGATTGCTGATGGCCAACAATGATACTTGTATACAATTTTGGTACATCTGTTCCGTGCGTGATTCGCTTCTAACACGCGAAACGAGAGCCTCATTAATTCAATTTGCGGCTGATGCGGACAAGAATTCGTTCGTGTGTTAAACGATTTCATAAACAGAATAATTTTAACCGTTTCCGAGAGATTAATTAATTACAAAGTAGTTAAATAAAACGATATACCGAAAATAGCACGAGCTTAATCATTTTAAAAAACCGTAGAAATAGTGTTAATTTTTATTCGACGTTTGAAGTAGAATTCGAGCTTTACCTTTTTCCATTATTAAAATGCGGCGTTTGGTAATTCGCAAATAAATAATATCATCGTCAAATGCATTTTTCTAAATCATTTAGTCCTCGCGAACGGAGAGTTGGATCTTAAGCTACTCAATATTAGATCGAAGAGGCCGTTCCGTCTTCTCTCTTCTTGATTTCTCAGCAGCGCCCTTTCGTGAGGGATATCGTCGTAAAACAATTCGCCCCGATCGTAGAGATACTTCACCGTCAACATTGCCTTTTTACCAGTTATCAGCAAGGGGTCGTGATACCCTGAAACATCGTTAAATATCAAATCAGATTTCTTTGAAAGTTCACTGTCAAGGGTAACCTTCCTCGAATGCAACTTCAATTATAATGATTTCTTACCTAGTCCATTGGTAAAATCAGGTGTTGCGTGTCTCGATTCGTGCGAACTATAGCCGAGATCGTTAATGTCCACTGGTGGAATGAAGACCCCGACTGGCCACAGGGATTCAGCATTTTCCGGTCTGATCTCCGCGGGTGCATTGACTCTGCTGCTCGTCAGTCGTCGTCCTGCACAAATACTCAAATCGAATACAAAATCAAACTTGACGAATAATTCGATTAAGTAATCTTCTTGTGTGTTTGTTAAAAGGAAAATAAATAGAAAATTTTACCGAATTCTCGGGGGGTTCCTGTCGTGCTTCTTCTCCCGATAGAGACGTAAGATCTCTGATCGATCGTTCGATCCCCTGAGACACGAGCATTAATTATATTTGCGCAATGTTTTCGAACGACACGAGACGTAATTACATTTGAGAACTAACCATCTGTCGTGATACCGTGCTCATAAATATGCGGCGGGGAAATGAATTTCACGTGCACTTTCGAGAGTGGCAAAGCTCTGGTTGCCGTCACCGCAACCAGCAAGATTACCGCTTTCGTCTGTAATTAAAATTCCCGAATATTTAATCAACGTTAATTGCAAAACGTTTCCTGCGATTTATATAACGAGATTAAGCTGTGATATTGCGACACGCGCATATTAGACGTTCCGCAGACAATTTACTTTTACCATGGAAAGTATTCCCATAACCGTAACACGCAACTGGGTCAAGGCACGTGTCACTAATATTTCTACGCCAAATCGAGCCGAATTGTCGAACGTTACATAGTATTTACGAAATTATCATCAGATCGATCCTGCTGAGAGCGAAACGGAACCGTCATCACGCAGGTTCGTCAGGATTCAATCGGCAAAAATGAATCGCGACCTCGACTCGGCACCGCTTAAATTAATCCGGGCAATCTATCGGTTGTAAACGATAATCGCGGATCCTGATTGCCGTGTTCGAACACATCTCATCAAGCGGAATGTTATAAGCGATTTGTTTGCCGTCTCGAGTCGTGTATCATCTTCGTTGCAATATATATCATCGAGAGGTGTTAGGCAAACTGTTAGACACGTGGAAGCAATGTCCACTGGGATAAACAATTATCCTTCGACACGAGAACTCCATACATCAAAGTTGTTTAAAAGCGAAGCTGAAAGCGATCATGAAGCCGGTATCCATCGGACACGTACGATAATGTGCACATGCACCGGTGCACTCGCGTGCATGTGTGCGTGTGTATGTGAGAATGGTGTGCAGATGTACGCAATAGACGACTGTGAATTGGTTCGCTCATACATGACTCTGAACGGCGCGTCTTGCGAAGGATTACACAGATATCTATTCGTGATTTCGCCACTCTGTTGTACATTCGAACACGAACGTTCATAGAAAGTAAACGTCCAAATGATGCTCATATTTTAGGTGAAAATGCCGATCTCTTTTTACCCTGTTCAGAGCAGCATCCTCGAGCAATTCGCCGAGCAATGTGGTCCCATCTTTGGAGGCGAGCGGTTCGATGAAACAGATTAGCGAACTTGGGTATTCTAATCATAGAACGATCTCTTTTGTTTGCTTCGTCACGTGAGCATCAGCGTTTTAACCCTTTCGCTGCAAAGGACGGCTATAAACGTTCGCCACGAAACACTCGCTGTATAATGCGGACGTCTATGCTCGCATATACGAATTCCTTGAAATAGTGGTACAATAATTGAAAAAATAAATTACGTTCATATATCAGGTATATTAATTTGACACGAAGAGTTGTCAGGTATTATTCGAACGTTACATAGCTTATGATATTTATATGTGGATAATGGAATGCTACTTATTAATGCATATATTTCCCATTCTATGTTGATCTAGAATGTAACTATATCGCGATTGAAACCGGATCGCACAGTTTCATAACCCTCACACAGAAAGAGTGCACTTGTGCTTGAAAACAGTGTTATTGTATCCAAGATAGGCGGCTAGAGACATTTGTGTGTTCGACAGTGCGTGTCAAACTACCCTTTCGCCTTGCTTTCCGCTCACCTTCACTCTCCGGTGGAAGTGGATTTTATTAATTCCACGTTTGTTCTAGCGAAACGATACGCAATCGAGAACGATGGAAAATTTGTTAACTCTTCCTTCCATTATACAAAGGATTCTCGTTACTCGAACGCTATATTGTAATCGTTTTGGGAATGTTTCTAAAACGAAAGAGAATAACAAGGAACGGAAGACCGTGAGAGAAAACGAATGAAAAGATGGAATTTGTATTGTTAAGAATGTTCTGTCCATAGAAGAGCAATTTTTAGAAAGTTCTAGTTGTATGGCTAAAATAGACGAATAAGGATAAAATATTCAAGTTATTGCGTATCTCGAAATAATAACAATAACCCGGAGTCACGCGAACGAAAGTGATTAACATTAATAGAGAAAATCTTTGCCGCGCATCCACGCCGCGTTATCTATGAAACAATTGTTCTCGTTCAATTACATAAACGAGTAACGTCATAGCAATTAACCCAATCAAGTGTCGTGCCCAATTAAATGTTGAAGCGGTGCGTGATGCAAACGTTATGCACAACCTTCATTTTATTATAAGAAAGCGTCTACGATACTTGGCTGCACGTGTATATATGTATTTAACGTTTTCACTTATTATCTTTCGAAGAAATCAAGTTTCGATACTTGAAAAAGAAAAAAATGATATGTCATATTATTTTATAAAAGTTATTGAACGTCAACAATTGTCGCGCCACTTACCGTTATCATCACGGATAATGAAAACAAATAGTTATCACCACTGATTTTTCGTTTCGTCGAGGTCGATGCGCTTGTACTAACACTGCGGCGCACTTGCACGGAACAAAAACAGCAAAACAATCCGTGTAGCGTCTTCTGGACACGACCAGGAACTGTTCTAGTTTAAATGTCTCGGGAGAATGTCGCGTGTGGGTTCCAGCATCCCCCTTCTTGTTATGTACCCCACCTGTAGAGTCCAAGTCGCGAAGGTTTGTAAGGACTCGCACGAAGACGCGGTAGAACTTTCATTTCGGTGAACGCTGCGCAACTGGGTTTCACGCGTTTTAAAAATACCGCGCACGAGGATGACCAATAGCTGCGCTCCAGAGTGTGCGCAGTAGTACACCGTTTTGGCGCGGAACGCACGTTCACTTCGTAGTGTTGTAACTCATTAAAAATTCATAAAAATCTAATTTATAGGCGTTAATGAGTTGTATTTTGTGTTGTGATCAATGCGTTAATGTACAGTGACATAATTTTATCGTTTTCAAGTGTTATCATTTTGAAGTATGCGTTTTTGAAGCCTACAAGGATGTCGTCCAGGTACTTCTTGAAATTTACAACCCTCTTCTAATGTAAATATTAAATATCAGTAGATCTATTTCATAATCATATACGTATTTGGATTTATTAATACTTTTAAGTTTAAATAATTGGTTACTAATATACATGTGATAAAGTATTATAATAGATTATTATGTTTCAAACATTTTTTATACTTTGAAGCACGCTTTATATTTAAAAAATTTTGATACTTTAAGTAGTTCAATATTCCTAATATTATATGAGTAATAAATTAGTATATTAGTAATAGCGAAGGAAAAAAGTTCATAAATTATACATGGGCGTCGGTTTCGTGCGCTTTTTAACGGTTTGATGTAATGGCGGCCTATGGCACTGTATGTAGAATAACAGATTAATTCAAGGAAGACTTTTTTAGTTATTCGTAGGAGAGTTATATAATAATCGTTATTCAACATTCATACCTATTTATTTTCTAATTTACTTTACATAATCGGGTTGTAATGTAAGCATAAGTACCATAACCTAAACTGTGATACAATCAAAATTTTGATTTTTATTAAAGTTAAAATTTTTATTACATCAGTGAATTCAACGTGATTTTTAGTATATAATATTAGAATAACATATTATAAACATCATATAATGGTAACTTTAACAGATATATATAAATATCTGTAAATTTGGCTTGTTAGCATTTGACGTTTATTTATTATACTGTTAATTCTATTAAAGGATTGTTTGTGATTAAAGCAGTTTATCCAGGCTTTCTCTAGAATTAGGAAACGTATACAATATTATAAGATATTTGATTTCTTTAATTCCAAAAAAAGAGTTATAAGATGTAATGAAACATGTTGGAAGGAAAATCATCGAATACTAATTATCTCAGTCTTTTATGTAATTATAACTTCAGTGATTATAATGAAATAGGCTTTGATCTAAAATTATGTAGTTTTATTCAAGCAACATAATCATTCACAAATTTGTATAAAAAAGAAATACTTTAAAGTATATGATACTATACAAATTAGTTTATTATTTAGTACATACAAAGAGATTGATAACAGTACGTATTTGATATCCTTTATTTTGTGAACAAGTAGTTTGCTTAAATTGTTCCATATAACAATGTGACCACATATTTAAAAAAGCAATCATCACTTGAAATTTAGTT
This sequence comes from Anthidium xuezhongi, assembly GCA_022405125.1. Lineage (NCBI taxonomy): Eukaryota > Metazoa > Arthropoda > Insecta > Hymenoptera > Megachilidae > Anthidium > Anthidium xuezhongi. The sequence continues at coordinate 9,825,565 of CM039637.1, forward strand.
GTATAATTTTCAATAACTTAAAATACTATGCTATTATTATGCGACTATTGATTCAGGAAAAGGAAAGTTTTGTTTCCGTATATGCAACACTAATAAATAATTATAGCGTCTTGCAGTAGTAATGCCATAAAAAAATTCATCTAAATTTCTATCACCTATACAAAACTTTTGAAATTAATCCTATCTACAGTTATCAAACAATGTTTACTTTAGATATTTATAATGTTTCTACGTTAAAAGCAAATATTTATCATAATAAAAATTTCATCCGGTGATAGTGTATCTTCAATTTATAATACAATTATTAATCAGTGTTAAAATACTGACTAGGTCTTCCGCTTGTACACGATAATACGACAAATATACAGTACGTTCAAACGTACGGTTTAAAATACTTTGCGGGTTCTGGTTGAACCATTAAGAGTACAATTAAAATATAACAAAACTATTAAAAAAGAAAAGGAAACATTTCGCTAAGTAAACGATCGTAAATCAATAAGCTCATTGTTGATCATTTCTTTTTTTTTTGCGATTACGATCGTTAGTAGATTACATCACAACGAGAGCCGTTCACCCGAGGTACATAATTAGTTGCGTTAGAATCAGTGTCATTGTACTTCGTTCTATCTAATAGAATACTTATTTTGAGAACAACGATATATTCTTTTAATCTACTGTGTCCGAGCCGTGCGATACGACTAATTAACGCAGTTAATATACCATTAAGATGTCCTTCATGACGGGATAGGAGAAAACAACAAAAGGAATCGCTTGCTCTCTTCGGTCCGTGACAAATACCCTGTTCGTGTTTCTACGAAATACTCACTTCGTTAATTAATCTTCCACTTTTTTTCACTTCTTCGTTTTCTACGAGTTTTTCTTTCGTATCTTTTTTTTAAATTTTTTTCTACTATCGATGCTATTCGGTAACGTTGTCGTTCGACGGGCGAAACCGAGCATAACACATTCTTCGCGCGATTTGCTTCGCATTCTGGCCGGCCTGTTACTTGCCGTATTCTTGATTGATAGTTATTAGGAACCAAAACGCTCCGGCTAGGAATACCGATCCCGATAGATCACCCAGAGCGGTCAGGTACGGGATGGCCGAGTTGTCCGGGTCGATTTTGTGCCGCCACATAGCGTGAATAATGATATGCGCGACGTAAAGCAGCACCATAACCTGTGAAATAAATATTAGACGGTTCTTTTTTCCCTGTGCATTCGGACCTTTCACTTTTTCGATAGTAACTCGAACCGAGCGGTATACGTACCTGGAAACAGGCGACCAGGATGTAGGTGCCCACGAAGGGCGCGTGCAACGTGGAGATTCCGTGTTTGAGGTAATCCGCGACGAAGATGAAGATCGTCTCGCCGAAAATCGCCATGCAAATGAGTATTCTGGCTGTTTTCGCGTAAGGCGCTAGAGAAACGAAAGTAAGAGCGTTATTGTGCAACCAGTTATGGTAAACGCGAAAAAAAATGCCGTGTAAACGGCGCAATGTTAGTCCGGTCTTGCATCACTCACAGCCTTTGAACAGCGCTGTCCACGGGGCAATAAACATTTTCGAGTGTGGCGGTAGAATTCCCATGATGGACGTTTGGTGCAACGTGGTTGAGATTCGAGATGCCTGCACGGATACCAGGTTACCGCCGATCCCGTTTATGATAGGCTGGAAGATTACGAATCCTTCGAACTCGTCGACCACTTGATCGAGTACCAAACCACCGAATCTGAATTGAAATATAAATGATCGATAAACAGCCAGTTCGCCTACTATCGACTGACCGGTTTCTTAAATAAATAATTCACTACGAGCGAAAGCACATCGTAACGTACTAACCCGCTGATACATAGAGCGGACAAAACGGGAACCCATCCGGACGTTAAAACATCCCTGGTGTACTTGTTCTTGAGAACCACCCAGATCCAAATCGGCAGAATCAGCAGGTAACAGCTGATTATGACATACAATAGCCAAGGTTGCGATTGCATTCTCTCGAAATACTCCGAGGCGATGGTTGATAGCACGCTAATCGACACCACGTCACCGAACGAGGCTGCCAAGGGCGTGGCCAAATTGTCAGGGTTCATTTTGCATCGATACGATATCAGGATGACGGCAATCATTATAAAATCTGTACGGAAAGAACGTTAATGAAATCTACGATATGCATATGAGCCACGATCGGGGACAAAAAAAGTTGCAAATCGTCTTGTATCCCGTATTTATGTTATGTGACGGTGTTTAATCGATCAATTATCAATGTAAAATGAAAGTTTTTTATAGACAAATGTGTATAGTACCGCCACAAAGTCGTTAGAAATGTAAATGTGCGCGGATAACGTGCTTTACCTAAAATGAAACATGAACTGGTGGCGGTGGACACGCTGGAGGCGACCAACAACAGACAGTGGTTCCAGTTGAATTGGTAGCTCGAACCTTCTGTCATGGCATTCACCACGATCGCAAAAATCGAGACCAAAATAGCCGCGACGATCGCTTGTATCTGCACCAGTGCCACGTTACCGATGATCATTTTCGCCACCTCCCGGAACGAGTGCATATTGCCCAGATTCGCTTGCGTGGACAAACGAGAGGCCAGACACATGTCGAGGTTGCCCTTTAATCCTAACAGGGGTGGTATTAGAATGAACAATTGGCTCACGGTACGAAATACCGGCCATTCCTACAACAGAAGCAACGTTTTCGTTAAACAAGCCACTTTAACGCTGATCTTACTACCGGAACATAAATCATGTCTCAAGGATCCCGATATCGATTGAAATCGATAATATCTTAGCTCGCTGGTGTTATTTCTCGGATCACAATTGTGTTTTACTTTCAAGATCATCGTATTTCATCGTACGCGCTGTCATGATAAATTAACGAGAAAAGAAAAACTAAATAAAACAGACGCTACCATTGCGTGAACAACATTATCTTCAGACAGTAAGTGTAAAATATGCGATAAGAGATGTACCAGCAAGGAAATACGCGATTTACGATCGCGTTGTAAAAATTTTCGATCCCGTTCCCGACGTTATGAAACATTACAGCGAAGATACGTACCTTGATCACCGACTGTACGAGTCCCGCTCCGATCGTACCTATCCCGGCGATGAAGAAAGGTACGGCGACCTGCAGGGTGGTATGATACCATTGTTCGTTTCTGAGCGTGCCGTTGCCTGGTCCGCCCGCGTTATTACGAAAGTCCGGATCGGGATCTGAATTTTCGACGGAAGAGATCGTCACTAGGGAACTTCCACTGGAAAGCGATCCACCACCGCGATTGGGCGGTGACATGTCCGTTTTGTTCTTTTGTCCGTTAGGGTTTTTCAGACCCGCTACCGAGAAACCAATACATCTCACATTCCGCCGTACCACGTATGACTAACATTTCATTAAACCATTTTAATCCCTCCCCTCCGTATCGTGTGGAACTTTTGCACTCTTCAATCGATACCCGTCCACGTTTATCGTCTACGAACGAGTTTCCCCTCCTTTTCAAGTCACGTGAAATCGGTAATTCCACGGTTCACGCGTAAACAACGATACGCGAGTTCGTTGATTCCTCGAACCCCGGTACACGATGTATTTTCGGTTATCGTCGAACGAATTGAACGAATCGAAAATAATGGGCCGAGGTTATTATGTTAGAACGATTGTTGTTTGTTGTACATTGTCTTGGAGGCACGCAACTCGCGGTATTCCCTGATTGTTTCGCGTTCGTGCCGGGGACGGGAGGGAAACACGACACGCGCGCGGACAGCATCCTCGACGAGCCGAATAGCGCGGCTCGCGATTAATTAGCGCACCGGGTCCTCCGTTTATTATAGATCCATTGAAAACACGGACAATGATCACGTTTCAATCGGCACGTTTCGATTCTACGCCCGTTAGGATCGCTTTAATAGAATCGGTCGCGGGAACAAGAGAGCTTACGCGTATTATCAACAGTCGTGACAATACGAGCCGCGGATACACGCGTCCTATCCCCTCGCTGTTTCGCGTTGGATTTTATCGTGACGATAGGTCTTTGCAAAAGTCGTGACCCCCCTCCCCCCCGTGATCGAACCGTATCGGTACGATAAATTCGCGAGCGAGTCGATTTGTATGTCAAGGCCGTGAAATTCACCCGACAGTCGGTATTGTGTGTTAATGAAATTTCTCACCTGCCACTTTCTTCACGACGTCGGGCTCCGCTTTAATCTCGGCCGACGCATTCAGCTTGTTGTCTTTGCCCTTCTCGACGCCGTCGAAATCCAACGCATAATTATCCTTGCCGTTCGACATGTTGTGCCGTTGGATCGTGAACGCGTGATCCTTGACGCTTCTGCCGTTAGTTCTGTTCGCTAAACGCTCATTCTGATCACCGCAGTCATTTAACTTGATGTCAGTCACGTTCAACAGTGTGGGTTCAGTCGACGAGTCCGGAAAAACGACCATACCTGTAATTTTTTTCAATGATTCGATCAAACGAGGCGTCGAGACGCTGGTAACGTGTACGGTATTTGTTCGAGGAGGAAAAAAAAATCGAGGAATATTTATAATCGACTACGTACCGAGTTCGATGCTGACGTACGATCTTGTAATATCCCCTTCGAAATTGGCAAAGTCCGGGGTCGACCTGTGATACTTTCACGTCGGACCTGCCTATTTCGGTCAGCCTTGTTCTGGTAAAAGGTGTAAATTCAATGACAAAGGTTATCCCATTTTTTTTTTACACGGAGAGGCGCGATGCTAACCGATACATCGCAGAGACACCGGTTGATTGAGCTAAGTTTTTGTTTCGCTTCATCATAGATTTGATCTATTACTTTTTCGTGGCTTATCGGATAACTGTCTTATTGGCGAGAGCACAGGTAGCCGATAAACCGATATTGATTAGGTTTATTCGTTAATCGATAACGTGAGAAGAGAAAAAAAAAATTCACGGATTGATCGTTCCCACTTTAGATGTCGTTGCTCTTGGCTTTTTTAGTGTCTAGACGTTTTGATAGCGCGTGAAATATTATATACTGGATCAGCAAAGTATCGTTAACGACACGAGGAACTTGGTTCTTGTATTACTACTAATCAGAGTCCACGTGTCGTTGGAATTATGTTACGCGCGTGCAGAAAACTGAAAAATGGTTGTGCAGCGTTTTCGAAGGGTCCGCTCGGGGTGGCGAAACTTCCTGCGTGTGATCGCTAATTTAATTTAACCGAGTTCGTTTCCTGTTTAACTAGATCATCGATTATCTTGATTTTACTTATACCCGGATAACGGGGTTAACGTTACGCGTTCGTACGAAAGTATTAAATACTTTTCGACAATTATATCAATTCACGAAGGTCTTATGACCGAATCACGATAACGGTATCGATATCGGCTTTTTTGTCGTATCTACGGCGAGCATGGAAACATCGTACGATTTTCGATATTATATTCCGAATCATAGTTATAAAAATGATTTTCTTTTAATACTCACACGGAACAACGTATTTTTACCCGGTTAGAATGCGAAGGCTCGCGTTATCCGAGTACCGGCGATCGCCTCGTGACCGAACGATATTCGTGGACGCGAAATAGGAAAGACTTAGTCATCGTTTCGTTACATACTAACGTTTCGAAAAATAAAAGTAAAACGAAGGACAAGCCGCTTATCTCGTCCCATACTTACGTGGTGACAATGTATTGAAGAATTTGCGCCAGCGTGTCGATGTTTCCTAATAAAATCTTTACTGTTCCTTGACGTTCGATCGATCCTGCCGAATCCCGCTCGCGCCTCCTCTTGGATCCTTTCCTCGAAATCGCGCTTCGGTCCTCGTTGCGTGAATCCGTTTTCGACGATTCGTTAAAGAACACTGCGACCGGCGATCGATCCAGCGTACAATATAAAAAAAGGAATCGTACACGAGGAAGAGGCCACAAGTCACGTGAAAAAAAAAAAAAGAAACGAAGACTCCGTTTCTCACGGCGAAGGCACCACTGTCGCGCGATACTCGACCGTTTGCTGCACGCAGTCGTGCTTGACTGATAAAAGAAGCCTTAGGTCGTTTGTCGGTACTTCGGTCGCTTCATGTGCATTCAGATGCGGCTCGAGTGGTGCTGTCCGAGCGTACGCACGTGCGCTATTTTGCCCGGCCATGGTGGGAGAGATTATTGTACATGAATCGTAGATCGGGGATCATTAATTGATTTGCGACGTCGCCGCGGAGGAATTTCCACTCGAGATCGGTTCGATACTTGAACCGATTTGCCCGCGCTACCCTTGGCGCTCTTCTTATTTGTATAGTTTCGAGTACGTTGGTTGGATTAGAGGTATTATCTGGAATTTCTTGAAAAAAAAAGTTCCGCGATAAGGTACCCAGGGAAACAGACGGAGAGGAGATATTTTTTATTTTTTGTTTCTTTAACCCTGACAGAAGCGTGCTTTATGAATCACTTCAAGGACTGCGCGGGGTATGAAATTATCGGGTTCCGTTTCGTATCTATTTCCAGGCTTTAGTATGTAAATTTATACGAAGAAATAGATAAATCATAATGTTTGGAAGGCAAATTTTATTCATTATATTCATCAAAAGTTAGTTTGTTGCGCGAATGATTGCAAGGCCTAATTAGTACGAATATTATCTAAAGGCTAGTGAAGAAAATTATTCTCCTAGGGAAATACGGCGAATTTATTCATGTGGTTACGTAAGGGAATATATTTTGCATTACTTTTTTCATTAAGCACAGTCGATGATTTTTTTGTCCATCATATGAATGACAACGATGTTTCTAGTGGGAAATATCGATAGATCGTTAATCATTGTCTGGATTATCGTACCGGCATTGTTGATTAATTGTACACACCTTCCATTTATTACGTAAAATCTTATAATTTCTATTCTTTCGTTTATCAGGAAAAATCTTGTAATTTTTATTCTTGCGATTATTAAAAATAATTGAGCTTTCAATTGTTGCTTAGCGGACGGACGTGTAACGAACATTAGAGACAAGTGAGTCAGCACATGACCGCACACTAGGAAGTTTGATTTATTTCATATGTAAAAACGTGTACATGAATATGTCGCGACCGAACGTAACGTTCGTTGAATATAATTTCGCGGCTCGAACGTTTATGCAATTAACGGCCGGGACAAATTTGTATTCCGATTTTCGAGGATACAACGACCGTTACATAAACATGTGGAATTCGGTGGCGATCGTCGTTTTCGAAGGAGTTTTTTTTTTCGACAATTTGTATGCCGTGCATGCTATTACGCCAATCAAATGGGATTCACCTTCCTTCTTCGAGATGACGTCATCGACGGGGAAGAACAGATACGTGATACGCATGGTATCTTGCGATATCGATCGTGAAATCCGATAGATCGAGGTCCCGTTGGGAATGGTCCTGCAATCGGTTAATTACACCGCGACATCTTATCACCATTTATTAAAAGTAATTTTCTTAACGTTAATTGCGGCACAACAAAACAATTATGATCACAATTAACTGCGACTGTGAGCGTTTAATGTGTCGTTTTTTGAAAAAACGGAGAAACTATGTAGCAATAGAAAAATAAAAAGAAAATACTAAGTCACTTGTAACAGGCTGGGAAATCAATGATTTATCTTCGTTAGTGATTTTCTTGGAACGCTGTTTTCATTTCAATCGAGATTTAGCCGATTATCACCGACTTTAGTCAGCATTAGATGATACGTGTTATTGTTTTCAGGATCTTTTTCGATGGTTTTCCATTGAAGTAATCCATTGAAATTGCGAATTCGAAAAAACTATTATCGCCATTGATAGCTTCGAGATGCCGATAATCGAGTAGCATTATGCTAGCGCCTCGTTGCAAGCTATTGTTAACACGTGCACAGGCATGTTTCATTGTTCAAGAAATAGATACAGATACGATTTAGACATGGATTTTCCTAAGTAAATTATACTTGACAGGTACACGAAACGGCGAAGCACTGATTCAATGAGATCAAGTAGACACTTTACTAGACAATAAACTACAATACGAGGCGTAGGTTAATCGAGCATCTTATTATTTACATTTCGATGTGTAAATGTCACGGATTTTGATTTCGTGAGGCTAGAGGGAAATTAAATATGGTTGAATGTTATACTTGCTAATTCGGTTCGAATCTAGAGACACAAACAATAATATCGAATTTAGAATCTTGAATTCCCAGGCTAGTTTATAAATATTGTATGCTATTTTAAACGTTATATAAAAGTTGCCTCCAGATATTCTGTTAAAATGCTACGATTTTTATGTACTGATAATTAAGCAACAAAAAATTGATGCCTGTCTCAGGTGTGAGTGATGCTTGATCTTCTACTAGAATCCATCACCTTTTATTTACTTAACTATTCTTAGATACTTAAAACGATATAAGTAATGGATGAACTTATAATAGCTTCGAAGTGGCAGTGAATATGTTAATTGGTTTCTCCCACCATTCGAATGAAATTTACGATGCCCATGACATTCAACAGTGTAATTAACGAAATTCGTTAAAATTCTTCGAATCCGTGGTATAATAAATTCCACTACGTCGGCGTTAATCTTGCATCCGCTTACTAGAATGTCGTTTTGAAACAGGGAATTCATAATACTGGATAATCATTTTTGATTGCATTATCTATCAATGATACCGGCTCGTTGCCAAATAATAAACACCGTATAATTACACCGGCGAGATAAACGAAATTCCAGTATTACGCGCACGATAATTTTCCGGCAAAATATTTATAGCCAATCTCTGTCGAACATTTTATTCCCGTTTCTTGCGTTCCGCGAAGAAGAATCCAGGCATACCCGGTCAAATAATAATTAATCGATCGAATTGTTGATCGTGAAGAGAAAGAAACGATAAAATCTTCCATGTTGATGACATTCGACACATTTCGCTAATCTGAATAATACAATTCAAACAAACATTTACAGCTGTTTTATTGGCGGCCGTAAAACGGCCTGGATGCCTTCTGAGATTTCACTGTACTGTAATCAGCATTATTAAAGCGAATCAGGAGACGTTTGATGAGCAGCGATTTTCCATCGGCTTACTGCACTCGTATTCTTTTTCTCTTTTTTCCTTTTTCTTACAACACGCGAGTCAGTGACTTTTCTTACGGTTATCTCTCGACGCGATGTCGCGTTAAGCCTTTCGAGAAAGACGGCTTTTAACTTCCATTGCATCAAGCTCCTCCACCGTTTATTTGTGATGTCTTCGACACAGACGTCTCTCTTTCTTATTTTTTATTATATAATCGTGCGTCAACAGTCTGAAACGATTAATAGCGGGGCAACAGTTGACACCGTCGAGGAATTCTGTTTTCTAAATGTCAGTACTTTTTTAACACAAAATTTTTCCTTTTAACGCGGAGCGTAATCGCGTGAATTTTCCTCGTGCCTTCAATGATACATACTTCATCTAAATAGTTGCATAGAATCGTGAAAAACCACTTGTTTCAGAGTGATGAAGCAACGAAGGTGCGCGCAGGTTGGCTAGAATTCCAATGAAATAATTCTGATGTACGTTCGTGCTTTTCGCGGAATGAAAAAAACAAAAAGAATTCCACGAATCGATTTTCCTCCTGGATTTTCCTCGAGGATGCGCTCGATTGCTTCTTCATTCATTCTATGCGCGTATTTTCAGTGTTTCGACGGGTGCCAGATGTTAACTTCCTTAAAGCTCGGTTTACACGCTACTGTAATTTGCAGAAATCAATTTGACCGTACAATTGTGCCCGAATAAATGGAATTGATAAATCTTGTTTATACGTTCGGTTTCGTTTGTTTAGGTTCAGAACATATTCCTAAGCCAATGATATATGTATATCGTTTATCGTTCCACAACTTATCAAAGTGTGGCTAAAAATAAACCGTGCAAGAGTCGACTGCTAAAACGACTACTATTTTACCCAACTAAATTTAATCGAGGGACCGAAAGATGAACCCGATGACTTTTCCCATTATTTTGATCGTTAATTTAAAAAAAGAAAAATCGATCCCCTAATTTTAGCGGCCGTTTCGAGACGAAGATTCGGGCTGCACAAATTCGACACTTTTATTCACACGCGGCGAACAGTTGTGCAAATGTAATTTGTTTGCGCAAACTGAATGAACGTGTAAACTCAGCTTAAGATTTTATCTGTGGAGCTAACCATTTTTTTTAAATTCCGCCTCGCGTTGGAATACTCACGGCTCTGACATTGAGTGTCGACGGTAAATTGAATGTTTTGTTTGTTGCACGTTAACAGCGAGCCGATAAAGGGGATTGTTTAAGCAACACTACTCGTCGCCGTACAACAATAAATTTCGTCAATTATCGAACTCGCGAATCGAAATCACGACTCGCGTGACGCAAATGATCCTGATTCTCGATCTTTGATTCTGTTCAGCGATCATCGTATTGGCCTTGTAGTTACACGCTCGTAATTTATCGGAACCTTTATCGCAAGAGTATTCTTGATTGAAATACCATTTCTTCACCGCACACCGATAACATTATCATGTGGGTTAAGTGATGTATTATAATACTATAAATTGTTGTTTGAAATCGATTTTTTTTTCAAATCTTCTGCCTTCTTTTTTAATCTGCTAACCGATGTTTGATGTTCGATCCCGCGATCGTTATCTAAATCTTTATACGTGACATAACGGGACAAAATTAACTATCGATTTAGCATTTATTTGTTCCACGAATTCACGATTATCTAGCGATGCGTGAATACACACATGCGCGATGGCTATCAATTTTAATTTTATCAATCGTGTCAATCTGATTCAATAATTAAAAATATTAATTGGCTCTTCCTGTGTTGCATTCGTGAAAAAACAAATTTATAATTTGTATTAAGAAATGGGTAAAAACGTACTCGTGGAGGAAGGATACATATCGAAACAAAGCAGGAACACAAATAGAATTTATTTTTTTAAATTTTGAAAGAATTATTAGGATTTAGGACGAATGTAATGGAAAAATGAAACGACAATGCTTAATGATTATTAGACTATATTATTGGACGTATCCAACTCTATTCTCGACTAACAAATAATATTTATCGACGAACAACGAACTTCTATGAACTTACAGTGTAATTTTGATTCTCGAATATTTTGATTCTCGCTCCTTCGATTTTTTTTTTTTTGTACCCTCGATCGTGTTAGAACATCGTCGTCAACAAACACGCCGAAATAATGAAGATGCCGAACATAGTTACAATGAAACATTAATACAATGAGAAAAGATATTCTTCGTACGACGATGAAAAAGAAAATTTGTCGCGAATGTACGACGGATGATTTATCGAAGATATCGTACGTTCTTTGGCTCGTGCGAAAGAATTTCTCTGAAAATGGAAATTCTATTCTATCCGTTCGATTTAAAAATTGGAGAAAAATGTGTGCTTCCTTTTGGTACGTTTCAAAATTCTTTCGTACAAGCTGGATACATATCGTAAATCATTTCGTTTTAATCATTCTTGAATTAAGTATATTAGCGTTTAATCTCTCACGCCATTCGCAACTATAAATACTCCATAACGTTCGAACTCGATTGAAGTGTTTCGAATTTCTGACGCGATACACGCACTTCTCTCTGTGCTTTTCCACGAAATCAAAAATCGAAACGAAACTGTTACACGGCAAGGTCTTGATACATTATTAATTGAATCCTTACATTTCTTTGATTGGTATTATATAAGAAGAGTGTTCAGTATTTTCCTTCACCGATCACTAATTAAATAAAATAGAGACCGCGAGGGAAACATCTGGGATGTTTTGTTATTTATTTCTTGATAAAGATAATATTTCCATGGAAACGAAAGAGAACTTGTTTGGTACATTAATTTTCCAAGTATCGAGTGGAAAGTTCCAATTTTAAATAGTTATTGTATAATTATATTATGCAGTGCTAAATATGTTAATTGTACCGCATAAAATATTTGAATATATATATCATATTTATTTGTAAAATAACGTATCTCAAATATTTCTCCCGCGATATCAATTGTATTTACTTAATGATTGGAAACAGCGAACAAAATACTAAAAGCTCTTGTTACACAGAAAGATATAAATATCAGAACTTCTATCACGTAAATACTTATGAATATATATATATATATATATTTTTTTTTTTTTTAGATGAAAGCATTACATTAGGAACATTCGGTCTGCTGTATTCTAAACGTTAAGTTACAGCTATGCTTAAGATTATGGATTTCTTTTTCCTTTTTTCCCTTGATCTTTTCGATATCTCGTTGATCGACAAAAAAGATGTCTATTGCATAGAAAAGCTACTGTCTCTATAACCTGAAAAATTCCTTCGAAAACCGAGGTACCGTCGATCTTTTTTTTTTCTCTCTCTCTCTTTATAAAATAACGTTTCTTGCGTTTTCGGCTCTCGCGAAAAATATGTACGTATTCTGATGCAGTGTGCGCTGTTTGTTCTTTCGATTAACACCAGTCCCTAATATTCACGATCGTATCGAGACGAACTTAATTCTCGTCTAACGTATATTCACCTGCGAGCGATTAGATAAAATCAGATTATCTCGCGATGATCGCACGTTATGTACACGCACATGTAAAACTTGCGCACCGTCTCGTAAATATATGCATATAATTTAATAATTCGTCATCGAAATAGTGTTTTACTTGTACTTCTGGTTCGCCGTTATGAATAGATACATTCATTTTAATTACACTATCATCATCGTACGCTAAGAGAGAAGTTAACTAGAGGACCCTGAATCGTGGTACTTAACGATCATACTTTTTCCTTTCATCCCTTTCTTTCCTTTTTTTCTTTCTTTCTCTTTAAATCATAACTTATCGCGATCGGTTATAGCTTCTCGAATCGTAGTACAATTTAACAACTAATTTTGATTTTCCTTTCTCTCTCTCTATCTCTCCGTCGGAGGAACTTAATTCTCTACGCAATTTTACGTATTACGATGCCCTTACGTGCAGAGCCGTCGCTTAATGATATTGCTTAACATAATAATAGTGTACAGATTTTCGCACAAAATTCACACACGTACATTTAACATACTTGGTTAGAGACGTAGAAACGGAATTTCTATATGCACACGTTCATCGAATTAGGGGATATCGTTGGCGGAGCCCAGGTGAGCCGGGCCCGCAACTCGCCAGTCTGACGTGTTAACTCGTAAAGCTTAACTTAGGAACGTACGTTTATACAGTAAGTTTAATAGGAACTTAAGAAGAGTTTATCGGTTTATCACGTTACCGTTAGTATCATTCCCGCGCGAATCGTTCAATCAATGGTTATTTACAAAAATCGCCCGCACTCGGACGTCGTTTCTCGACGATCCTCCTTTCATTCTTTCTGCGCGGTACTTCGAATGGCGAAGTTTAGAAAAATACGGATAATTAGCCGTCACGTCGGTTTAAGTGGTCGTACAATGTCGTATGTTGTGCATACATCTATGTGCGTTCAGGATTCCCTTCTCTCTTCTTCTTCAAATTTTTTTTTTTTTATTTGTGACGCTTGCGTAACGTTTTTAACCAGAGGTATTATTGTCAGGCGGTTGTTTGAGATTACGTAAGAGAAAATAAAAATTCGCTAAATACCCATCCATGTGTGGTGAGATGCCAAAGTACTCACTTCGAGGTTGTCTCAGGCTTGGAACGTAGATGAGGTAGGAAGAAACCCAGAGGAACGAACGTTTCTTTTTTATATTTCGCGTCGAAGGTGCACGTATCGGCTTTAATTAGGTGTCACTCCATTTATAACCCCCGGAGAACGGATATACTCCGGGATCGACGCGATGCGGGATCATTTTCATCCATAATTAAAACATCATTATACGCGGGGTTTGAAAATTGAATCGCGCACAAAATTGAAAATTTATGTCGGCTCCTGAAAGCATTCGACTGGCATCGCGTTTCGAGTTAAAGTGCACCGAAATTATGATCATTTGATGGGGCCATCGTTAATTTTATAAATTGTATATTTTTGCGTATAAATATTATACAGAGGCGAATATTTAAATAATTCTGCATCCATCGTGCAAGGAGTCTAAGTTGTACGGAATCGCGTGTTTACAAACGGGTAGCTTTGTGCGCTCGATTTTTCTCGGACCAGCGTTCGATTTAGACAGCTTTCGAAATCGTACCTACGTTTGTTTCCCGTGTATTAAAGAAAGGAGATAAAAGAAGAAAGGCACGTGTCGCGTTAAAAGGGGTGCAGGACAGATCGGTTCACCCTTCCGCTCGACAGAGCCCATTCACAAACGTCCATGTTAATTCCTCGCGTATTTTTTTGCCCGTATCGACCCTAATTTCCCGATTTCGACGCGTTTTACAAACTTTTTTTTCTGCCTTCGTATACTTGTCCCTTTGGTCCCTCGCGGTGTTTCCTCGCAGCGCGTACACGGTGGCACGTTCCCATCTGTCGTCGTGGTCGTTCGTCGACAGGTCGTAGGAACGGGTCCAGGGGTGAGAGGTGGGACGGTTACAATGGAGAGTGTTAGAAGGCCGCTCGTGCTAAGCCAGGGGCGAAAGGGACGAGGAATCTTATAAAAGATTTCCAAAATATTGTGTAAATCTGGTGGGGTGCGCGCCAGCTGAAAATTTGGGGTGAAATCCGTCGAAACGGTAAGCGTGTGCCGTCGTCGGCTCGCGCACCCGGCGCACGATGGTGTTAAACAAATAAAGGGTTGCGTTCCCTTCTTTCCTTTTTTTTTTCGGAATTGCGAAAACCGTACGGCGAACAATACCGATATTTTCACCCCGTTCGCTCCCAAGTTTTCCTCGAATCGCGGATTTCTCGGTGTTCCCCTCTCGGAAATCGTTGAACCGGAAAGGAAAAAAAAGAAAGGAGGAGAATGCGCGCACGCGAGGAGGGAGAGAGCGTGTGTTTGTCGCGAGATGAAAAACGAGGGTGAATTCGGTGAAAGGATTCCACGAATTCGAGGCTTTTTATCCCGCGACCGACGATCCCGAATGTTTTGTTCAATGTTGCGCGATTCTGCCCGGCGGTATTGTAATCGTCGCCGATATTTCATTTTTTTCGCCGCGGCTTACAAACTCCCGTGAAGTTTCTGTGCCATGATGTTATTTTACATTGAGATCCGATCCGTGCGATTTCGAAGGAAGTCATTGTACAGGGCTGATTCAGAAATTTCACAGAAATATTTTCCCGTTAAAGAAATATCACGAGACATTCCTCTATGAAAAATTTACACTATGATATTGTTCCCAAGTACAGAGGTATTTCGTTCGTAATTTTTACGAAAAATCAACTTCAGCTCGTATCGTTTCTTAATTTCTTAATTTGCGATTCTATTTTTTTTTAAGCAAGATTGAAAGGCTGCTAAAGATTAATTGGTAATTTTTTTCTCAAAATGACTTGCGTTTAATTTTAAAATATCGACGAACAAAAATTGCCGAGTCACCTTCCCAGAACGATGCTCATCAATAATAGAAACGAAAAAACAAAGGTCAGAAAAGAATTCCAAGTCTCTGCTCCGGTGAACGTAAAAATCAGTACCCACTCGTCATCATTATGATCGGCAGCGATGCTTTCATTTATATAAGATCGAACAATGGCGCTCCACGAAATTCGCTGCGTAGCGAAATATTTTTCGTCGACCCTCATCTCGCCACGTGGATTCTTTTGATCGTCGAAGACGACGGAGGACGGCCAGGCTGTGGTGGTGTACCGGTGTGGTGGCGAAATTATTACGGGGGGATGAAATTTCCAAGTTGCCGAACGATAGGGGGAAAGGAAAGTGAACGGCGCGGCGAGGAGGAGGCGAAAGGGCCGAAAGTATCGTGAAAAGAGAAAGAGAGAGGGGTTGAAGGTCCAAAGAGGGGAGAGAGGCTTTGATAATTGCAATTCACTTCCTTGTCAGGGGTATAAGCAAGCGTTGCGGTTGTGGTGGTTGATGAGTAGGAGAAGCAGGGTGGACCGGGAGAAAGAAAAGAGGGGTGCGTGCGGTTCGATACCTTTCTTAAATTTACCACGAACTTCGAGACGCCACCACCACCACCTCTCTAAATAAATGACGAGGAAACATATGCGAACCTTTCGATCATTTCATTCTGTTCATTTACCCGTTCTTTATAGATTCAGCGATCGCTTTCGTTTTTCCTAACCCTTGCCGTGGGTAATCAGGTACCTGAGTACATTTTACGAAACTTCAATATTTAGAATTTTGAAAACGTACATCGACGTCGAAGTATTCGGAGAATGGAAATCCCGAGCGATTTTGCAATCTCATCGTAAAAAGATCAAAAGGATTGAAGTGTTATGACGACACGGTGTCTGGAAACGAAATACACAGAACCTTTTTTAAACGTAAGATTCTGTTTGTTAATTTCGTCGAATTCGCATTATTCACGGAGCCTTTTTTATTCGATCGAGGAACGATCGGGATGGTCGTGAACAATTAATATCCGAAGGCGAACGGTAATGAAAAATTGGCGGTTCTTTTGTCTAGAGGAGAGAATTACATTCCCCTCTCTTTTATATATATATATATATATATAGATATATATTCCCTCGTTTTCGGAGCTCTTGGAAACCGCAAGATGTTATTGATTTTTATACATATCCCTGGTGGGTGTAGGTGGGTGGACGTCCAATTTTCGGTGTGTACGTGAGAGTGGTTGTGTGTGTGCGTGTTTGCGTACGAGAGTAGGGGTTAGCTGTGTCATTTACTCATTGGTCGTTGATTCAAGAAAGACAGGGATGGTTGCCTTCCGCCTTCCCTTTTCAAACCGTCCACTCCGGCCATCAACCGAAAGGAAAACTCCCGATATAGCGCAAGCGTTTCACGTCTTCGGATCGCGCTCTCCCTCTCGCTGAAAATTGACCAACCCGCTTTTCCTTTCGTTCGCCCATAAAATATTATCCCTGGCTACACGTTCACGAAAAATCGCCCGGAGAAAGAAACTCTCCCCCTCTCTCGTGTGTGCGCGCGTGTGTCCCTCTTTCACCGATCCAGGTCTTTTCGCGCGGGATGAAAAAAGAAAAAAAGGGAAAAAGGAAGGAAATTCGTACCGGGAAGGAAACCGGATACGATTATGTTTGACCTTATGCTTTTTTGCTTTCGCTCGACAAAACGACGAGAGTGCACGACACGCGACCAATTTGTCCCGTTTAATTTGTCGGGCCACCCCTTTTTTTCGAGAACGGCCAGGAGCGACACCCTTTAAAACACGAAACGGCGAAACCGATCGATCTGACGGACAGACGACGAGTAAATTGAATTATACAAGTTGATATCGTGCAACGGTGAACGATCAAAGTTTAATGGGAACGTAAAGCTCGGCTGGCAAGGTACGAAACGAAAGGAACGAAAAATCACGTGAAATAACAAATTAAAGAAGCAAGAAATGAAAAGAGAAAGGAAAAGTGAAAATTTTATTCGCAACACATTGTTCCACATTATATATAAAATCGTTATAAATTAAAAGAAAGGGAAATAAAGGTTTTGAATAAAAAATGTACAAAATAATACAAAGTAAATAATAACAGAGAATAATACTTCCTTTTACTTCGCAGGCCTTATATAAAAATATACGATCGATCTTGTATTAATAAACCATTAGAGGTTACTTGCATTACGACTGCGTGTATATATGTATATATACATACACACACATAATATATAATATATCCATTTATTTCTTTTCGACTATGTCACGTGACTAGATCAGCATTTGGAATTGTAAATCGTGTCGAAAATGACTAGATGAGTTAAAAATAATTTCTTCTCCTCCCTAGACGCGCGGAACACTTTACAAGAAAACGGTACGCTTATCAAACACGTACGTTCATATAATCTTTTCTCATTTATGTATGTACGAAACGCGCTTAATCTCTCTATATATATATACTTATATTAACTGTAATAATAATAATAATATATATATAATACATATATATATAAATGTTCAATATACTTTGTCTTTCTATGTTTTTTTGATTTAAAGGGGTAAAATTTGATTTTGCGCTCAATTACGTTAGTCAAGGCAATAGTAACTAGTTTCGGGACGCATCGTTTGCAATTTAAAAATGATCCCCGGATACTCAGGACCGTCATGATTTTTTTTTTCCATTTGGTACCAGCACAAAAATTTCGTTGGAAATGAATTCGAAACGAGGGAAAATGATACTTCGTTCGTGGCTCGTACGTGATCATTGGTACGTGGCGAATATAAATTGCAGGCGGCACGCGAAAAACCATGACGCCCCTTTTTTTTTCTGCGTTGCCCGATTTATTATCGACCGCGAGAATCGTTGCAATAATTAAAATCTACCCTCGTACGCCGCGCACGGTCCATTAAGTGCACAATACGCGTAAGTTCCATGGGATGCAATTAAGAGGGTGCCGATTTACATGGACGCACGGCGTTTTGCATGTCACCGCTTCGTTACGTGGGGTGAGCAAAATGGACAGAAGGGGAGAGGGGAGGGCCCGGGATAGGTGATCTACACTTCCCGTCCACCATCCCCCCCTTCGTTTCAGGTCGTTTCTCTTGGACTTTTTCCCGAAAAATCCCGGCCAAGGTCACGACCTCTTCCTCTCTGACCTTCCCGCGAGGGGACCAGATGTGGGACCGTTTGTCTAGGCCCAGGCCGGCTCCGACAATGCCGTTAAAAATTCCATTTTCCCCAACCAAATTTTCTCTTTCTCTTTCTTTCTCGTTTTTAGTAAAACCTTCCTTCGCCACTGTCCCCCCCACCCCGTATCTCTCTCTCTCTCTCTCTCTCTGTCTCTCAATCGATTCGTAATGGCCGATTCCTCTCGTCCCCTAGAAATATGTTAATGCACGCGTGCGCGCATACTAATTCAGACGAATTTTCGTCGGGAAAAGCCCGGACGTGCCCTGTTAAATGACGCGGTTCTCGAATTTCAGCTGCCCCGGGGAAATTTTTATGGCCATTGAGACAAAGGTCGACCGGTGCTGTTTTTCGCTGCCGATTTATAGACGTCCGTCATAAATCGTCGACGTGGCCCGATGGTCGTCCGCGTTCACGTATGTCGCATCTGCGAGATCGATTTTTCGAAAAGTTCGCATAACTTTACGAGATCGGAACGAAATTCGTGGTCCGCGTTATTATTTCATGATCCAAGGTCAATATCGCGTGGGCGTGCATAAGGGGCGGAAATGCGAGGCGCGTGTTTGTTCGTCGAAGGGACGAAGACCCCACCGGTGCAAGGAACGCATTTTGGGAGCCGAGCTAAGGTCGGGACGGCTGCACGGCTGGCTATCGTCTGGTCGCATTGCGAAAACAGCTGCCCTTCGAGTATTTCCATAGGCTGACCGTTAATCGTAAAAAATATTGCGAGTCCGCGATAGCGTTTTACGATTTTCATTCTATCTGCTCGTTTATCTGAAACTTTGAATGCTCGGCGGTTACATCGGATCGGGGCAAAAATACTTGCGGTTGTCGCTGTTCTAAACTTTGTTGCTCGTTCGAAAGAAACTTTTATTCAACTACGTTGCTGTGTACCGTTTCAAAGGACCCGACCAGATAAAATTTAAACAAATTTTATTTTCACCGTTTATGCTACATTTTTATTGTACGACTTTTGTAGGATACTTTTTGATCCAAATAAAGAAAGAGGGAACGGCCATCGCGAGATCGAGAGAGGATTATCGTCGTATGGATCGTTTCTGTACGGACAACAGAAATAATAAATTCGCGTCGTCGATATCTATTCGTTCCGTTATTGGCGATAAAGAAATTTTTGATTCTCGGTTCTCTTCGATTGCAAGGCACGAGGTTGAAACAGCATTCGGAAAGAAAATGAAAAAAGAACCCATAAACGAACAGGAACTTACCTTCCGCTATTTCATGTAAACGACTAGACTATGTAAATCTTACTGTTAGATAGATGATCAGAGATTAGAAGAAGTTGGGCGTCGTACAAGTCGATTAAATCGTATATGGTCGTTCGATCTCCTCCAAAAAATACCGGGGGAGACCGAGGGCGTAATAGATTGATATCCGCGAAAAAACACTATATCGATATATTTATTTTAAATTCTATGCGATGCGTTGGCTGTGTATACGATTGTACTTTTTGTTGCGGGTTATACTGTTTTCGACCCTGAGTTGATTGGCTTTCTCTGCTCGTTGATATCTAAATAATGTAACCATAGAATGATTCTTGCTCGTCTCGCAGTTATTAATCGTGTCGCGACGATAATATAATTTACACCTTTCTCTCCACCGTCTTATTAATCGCTACGCTTCTCGTTTCGTATTTACCTTTCGCTTGTTTCTCTTTTCTTCTTTTTATATGTGTACACTATAAATAGTTCTCTAAATCCTCTTTCCTATCATTCAACTTCGCTTATACGCGTATAAGCATATAATATTTATAATTTTATATGTATATATAAAATATTGACTAGCACGATCGCGAAATTAAATGAAATTCATCGAATACGATTTCAAGTATATACGTTGAAACATCGAGGCGGCGTCATGTTTTCTATCGTTTCGTTCTTAATTCCTGGACTTGAGCAGAAAACAAAACGGTATCACGATTAAACAAACAAACAGAGATTGTTGCTCGAAGGATTAAAAAACACGGTCGTGTGTTCGTCGGAGGCATTTAAAATAGGAACTTTTTTTTCGATCACCCGTTCGTGTTAGTTATACGATTAAACTATTTACAATACAACGTTCCCGGACCGGGACGTTATAACAACGTAATAGCATCGAAACACGGGATCCTGTTCGATACTGAACCGGGATCCGCGTTATTCTATTGGCCTTTGATAAATACTATGCCTGGAGTATGTATCGTCGTAAGAAAAATCACGAAACAATCAAGACAGACGATGACACGAAAAAACACGAAGTCTTTTAAAAAAAAAAACGTACTTCTTCGATCCCCGTTCGTTGCTCGAGTCGAGTGAAATATCGTCTCGTTAATTGGTCGCCGTTGGGCGATCCGGGTAATCTTCCAACGAATCGTTTTCATTAAAGGAGTACGTTAAGAGTGATGAATGCATGAAGCTCTTGAGAGCTGCTTACGTATATGAAAAATATAAACTTTCGCTAACTATTTCCTTACACATTACATAGGAACCAATGGCACGTGCTCAAATCGCAGACGCAGAAACGAGTTTGCAAGGATTCAAGGGATCGATCGAGAGGAGTTCAAGCAGGACTGAGGGTGAAGGATGCGGTGAGAGCGTTGTTGATTCGCGATTTAACCGGCAAATAGACCAAAGCCGGCGCGAATCGTTTATCCGAGCCGGATTCCTCGCCGGCTTGCATCGCGTCCTGTTCCTCGATCAGGAACGGCTGCATGATGGTCTTGTCAGGATTCGAGTTCATGTCCTGCGGCATCGCGTAGCAAGCCGGCACCTTGTGTCTGTTCGCCACGTCCTTCAACGTTCTGCCGAGCTCGGCGATCACGCTCTCCGTCGGATCGCCGATCGTCCTGTGATCCTTTCTCACGTGCTTCTTGATCCTGTTCAAATTGGTCGTGGCGTAACAACACTGCGCGCACTTGTACACACCCTGAGGCGTCACCTGAACAGTGGTGTCGTCCTGTCGTTGATTCCTGATCGGTTCCGGGACGCTTTTGTTGGCAGTGACTTGCGGGCTGCTCCCGACGCGATCGTCCTTAGACTCCAGCTCCAGCCTCTCCTTGACCTCATTCAGTTTCTCCGCGTCCGGCGTTAAATTGTTAAGCATAGGCGGCGGGAAATGCGATAATAACGTGGGAAATTGATGCACCGCGAGCAGGTGCTGATGCAACAGCTCCGGCTGATGAAAGTTTTGCGAGCAGATCGGACACTGAAGAGGCTTCTCTCCCTCCGCGTTCTCGCGGGAGTGCACGTGAGACCGTTCGTGTAGAAAGAGGAACGGTAACACGGTGGTGGTGAAATTGCAATAGGAGCAACGATAATTCTTCAATTGTTGATCCTCAGAAGATGATCCTAACAAACTGGACAGCACTTGATTTCCTAAACCAGGGTAATCGGGCGGTTTCAGTTGTTGCGAGATCTCGAATCCGTTCGGTATCTTCAAGTTCGAGCTCTGTTGGGCGTTCTTCGGTGTTCCTGTCGTTCTGTTCCCCGACTTCGACGTTGTCTGATAGTGTTGCTCCATCTCGCGCCATTTGTCGATGCCCGTCTTCCCGTGATCGCCCATCAGATGCGCCTTCAGCCACTTTATGCTGCGGAACCTTCTGCTGCAAATCGGACACACTTCCGTGAAATGGGTGAAGTACCTGTGACTTAGGTCGCCCAGTTGTTCGGGCTTCAGGGCTGCATCCTCCGCGTTCGTCGGCTCGTGGGTTTCCTGTTTCACCGAGCTGGGAGCGTTCTCGTCCACGATCCCGTGGGTGTTGTGCTTATGCACACGCAGGAAGTACTTGCTGCACAATTCCTTGTTGCAGATGTTGCATATCACGCCGCCGATCTGGGCCCCGTTCTCGATCTCGATACCGTGCATCCTCTGCATGTGCGTCTTCATGAAATACTTATTGCACAGCTCTTTGTTGCATATCTCGCAGTAGCTCGAGGTCGGCGTCATCGACGTCACCTTTCTCTCCGTGGTGCCTTGGGTGGTCGCGTTCGAGTTGGTGGTGGTGGCGGTGGTGGTGGGTGTTTGAGGAAGGGTATTCGGTATCGGTGGTTGATGCTCCTCCGCGATGTGCCTTCTGAGAGCGTCTTGACTCGCGTAATCTTTACCGCACAACGAGCAGAACATGGATGTGACGGTTAACGGTGATTTCTCTTGCGGCGAGGACGTCGAATCCTCGTGTATGGAGGCGTGCTCCGTCGCCACATGAATATGCAGGGCCGCTCTGGTGTCGCATTCTTTTCCGCACACGTTGCAAGATAGTCCTTGCTTGCTTGACTTTAATCCGTTCAGCTGCAGCAGCATGGTCTGCAACTTTTGAAGATCTTCTGAAATGGAGTCGTTCCGTTGATCGGTCGACGTCTCCAGCTCGCATTCTTGCTTAGGCGACTGTTGTTCCTCGCTCTCGTGCATCTTCCGGCAGTGCGTTTGATGAAGATCGATCGTCTGGAATCGTATTCCACACGGTTTACACTCGTAATCGTCTCCCGGTCGTTCGTTCGACTCGGTGCTACTTGTGCTTTCGGTCACGATTAAGTTTAACGGGCTGGTCTGCACTTGGTGCCAAGTGGGTGCTGATCCCGGATTACTCGGCGATCTCTCGTTATCTTGAACGATGATACCGTGCCTCTTCATTTTATGCGTTCGCAGGAAGTACTTGTTACAATATTCTTTACAGCATATCTCGCAGAACGCGTCCGGATTTATAACCCCTAAACGGCGAAGCCGATCAGCGCTGAAACCGGAGTCTCGTGCCTGTTGAATCGATTGAGGCGATAGGTGTCTGGGTGCCGGCATGAACGTCGCGTCCTCTTGCTCCACCCCGTACTCCTGCTTGAAAAATGTTTCGATGCTTGCGAAATTGGTTCTCGGCGCGTCTGTCTCCTCCTCGTTCTGCGACAAATTGATCTGCGATTCCTGCGACTGATCCAGCAGCTCGGTGTGCATTTTTTGTTTGTGCTTGCGCATCGAGTCCTCGTTTTTGAAACGTTTTTGGCAGAGATCGCACGCGACGCTGGGCGTCGGTGGTGTCGCGGGTGGTTCTAGTTTCACCACGTTGCTGGAAAAGTTAGCAGGGTACATCGGACCCGCGATGTTATTGTCTATAGAGCTGGGTCCCGGCGAGTCCACGTAGATCCCGTGTTTGTTCGCCTTGTGCGTCTTCAGGAAATACTTGTTGCAGAACTCTTTGTTGCACAGGTCGCAATACGCGTCCGGATTAAAGATTCTCACCGGCGTCGGTCCTATCGAGGATCTCGCGATCGAGCTGGAATCGGTTAGAGGGAACGCGGGCAACGGTAGATACTGCGTCAAGGAGCCAGGGAAACCGGACGAGAGTACCTGCAAGTGATTAGGCAATGGGGCGATCTGACCCGCGGCGCTGGTCGGCCACGAATCCTCGTTCTGCGGCTGCGTTTGCACGTGCGATTGCACGTGTTGCCCGGTAGCCAGCCAATTTATCGCGAAATTCTTCACGCTAAGCAGATTAACGGGATTCTCGGATTGGTCCAGTTGCTGGGACGATTCTTGTTTAATCGCGCTATTCAGATATCCGATCTGAGCCTGCTGAGACGGCTGATTCGCGGAACCGTGCTCATGATCGAGATGCACGTTCAACGTTTCCTTGCTATCGAAAAATTGACCGCAGTACTGGCAACGGAATTCGTTATTCAGGTTCTCGTCCCTGATCGACGATTGACTCGGTATTGGTGACTGCGACGACAGCTTACCTTCGCTGTCCTCGTCCTCGTCCTCGTCCTCGTTCGACTCCTCGTGCACGCCGCTCATCATCAACGCGGACGAGAATCTTACGGGGGTCGTTTGTTTTCGCCTTTTCTTCGGACCTGTCGAATCCACGTCAACGCGAACGCGTTTCCGGGCATCGCGTTCCCCGCAACTCGATCCGTCGCTGTCCAATTCCGTCAATTCCGATATCGTTGCCGTCGTCGTCTCGTGCGCCATCCTCCTCGTCGAAGACACACGATGGCTCGTGGGTGGTAGGCCCGTACCGTCTCACTGCTCGTCTTTCTGCGAAACAAAAATATCCCCACACCCCCCAAATTTGTCATTGATATTTGTATTCGTATTATTGCCCCTCCCCTCGTCATTCGTACGATTCACGGTATTTTCCTTTCCACTACTACGTTGTAATACGAGAAACACGAGAACCGAATTGTGGGTTTATTAAAGAGACGTTCGGGTCAATGGATATTGAAATTTCATCCGCGTTTCGAGCTATATCCCAATGGATTAATGCGTTCATCATTTCCGTGTATGATCAGCGTGGCTGTGGCCGACGGTAAAAGGAATAGAATTGGCCGGCGAGCGACGGAGAAAGTGCGCGCACACAAGTCGACGACAGTAACTCGGCGACAGACCGCCCTACACGCGAACGGACACCGACAGAAAAGGGAGACGTTTGGGGAACCAACTATATGACTCATATACGTACGCCCATGTTTTGGGGCTGAACGTCGGACGACAGTAGGAATATGCATTTCAGAAGCACGGTAATTACTAATTGAAGTTGACAGACCCGTGCGCCCTGTCACGAAATAAAGGCCGGTTCGTTGAACTGTGTGCCAGTTTCTCGTGACAGGGCGGCGGTGTAGCCGTCGCGGAAAACATCGAGGCGAATATGAAACGCGCGCGAACAGCGTGCGACGAGATGATTAAACATTGTAAAGTATGTTTCAAAAGTGCCGCAGAATATTCCTTACCAGCAAACACTTCGATCCCGCTAGCCGTGCGTTGTATTAAACATCCGATGAAGCGTAAATAATGTGTCACCAAACAACAAAATTCCATTGAGCGTCACCGTGCAATTTTATCGCGCATTCTTTTCCTTTTTATCCGAGAAATCATGAGCAAACAACACTTTTCCTTTGGAAAGTACACGAGCACAGGAACAATCGTTTCGCTTCGTTTTTTTTTTCTCTCCTTTCAAGACGTTAGCAACGCCGGTGAAGCGTCATTGGCACGTGGCGTTAAGGAGGGTAGGTAAACCGAGGGGTTACCTTCGGGGCCGGGGGTTGGTCAAACGAACCCTCGAAGAAACGAACCACTCGATATAAATTTTACGATTTCGACGGAACGTTTCGGCGGGACGAAAGGACGAGAGGAGGGCATTTTTGCGCGAGGATACCGCGTTCGATCGGCTGAAACGCTCGGAGAGAAAAGGGTCAAATCGGGTGAAGGTCTAGAGATGACGATGCAAAGGAAACGCGAAAGGGTCGGTTCTCGAAGCGCGGAGGACCGTAAAGGAACAGCTGGCAGCGCGTGCCCCGATCAGAAATTTAAAGATCCCGACAAGGTGTTGATCTATGATTCTCGCACGCTTACGCCTCTCTGGACTCTCCCAGGTTACTGTTAGGTGCAGCCACGGTGCCCTATGAAGGGTCTGTCACATCGTTTTCGTCCCTACCACCTTCGAAAAGCCGCCACACAAACACCCCCCACCACCGCTAACGAAACAACGTTCGCTCACATTCCCCAAATAGATGATTTCCGAAATGATCCGATCGATCCTGCCCTGACTCGTGGACCGAAAACGATCCTTTCGTTCGCGATTAAAATAAGCAATCATAACGCGTATGCATACACACGCGCGTGTTGTTTTAATTGTTTCTTATCATCGATCGATTCGATATGCCAACAAAGTTAATGGAAAAACTTGGCTGTAATTCGACGATAATGAGGCATTATTTCGACGCAACGCGGGCGTGTACATTGAACTTTTGAATGGAAAAGCGGGCGGGGGTCATTATTCGAAATGTGGACGGCTGGCTGTCAGTCCACGGAAATTGGATTACGGGAGGGTTGAAAAACAGGAACGGGGAAACGGGGCTCGAGGGACGGCGGGGTGGGGAGGGGACCGATGCAAAACCCGCAGCATTTCTGCGCAACGTTTGACGGATTTTCCAAAAATACGCGTAAATACGCCCGTATGGTACTCCGGGGCTCCCGATATATTGTGGAAAAGCCTATGCACCGTTTCTGCTCGAAATTGGATGAAGGACGGAAAGTAGGGGGGAAATTTCGAGGGGAATTTCGTCGTTTTCGAAAGGGTGTCGAGAAAAACATGTTGTTAGAATAGAAAGGGCCGAGTAAAAGGAGGAGGGTAAACCATCGAGGTTTTCGACGCAAACGGACAGGCTATGGAAAGAGGTATTATCGTCGTGGTACCGTCGGTACGTTGCATATGCCCTTTTCTCCGTTCCCTTAAATCGTTTCGCGGGAAATCGTCGCGTGGGCGTACGGTACACGGTAAACAACGCTCGAACTTGACAAAATAACGATGATGTCACGGCATATGTTGCGTTAGCGGTCGCGCGTACCGGTCGCAGCTGGCCATTTATCGAAACGTGAAACGATGTCACGATAAATTATGCGTTTTCGGCGAGAATAGTATAGTAATTAATATTGAATGTGCGCGATCGATACAATTCGTTGAAAACGACCTGAACGTTACGAGATTCTCGGACGGTCTGCTCGATAACCGTCTTCGTTTCCTCGAAGCGTACAATGTTCGTCAAAAAAAACGGAATAAGGGGAAACGGTGGTTAAGAAACGGGGCGAGATAAGATTTATTAACCGTGTTTATTGAAGTTAACAACGAGCGGGAAAAGCGAACGGAACCCGGAATTTCTGGTTATCGATAAGTGGACGGAGAAGGGTGAATTATGGAAGTTCGCCGCGTTGCTCGTTCGATCATCTCGGCTCTTCAAGCCCGAAAAGAAAAGCTCGCAAAACTTTCTTTTTTGCGTTAGCCGCTCGCTCGCGTGCGTGTGCCCTGTTGGACGGACACACGCGCGTGTGTGCGGCGGGGTCGAGTGCGTTTATATGTGATTTCAGTAGAGGCCTATTGATCGAGCAGCGAACTTCACTGGTCCGCACACGCGCATAAGTCTGCCCGTAAACAAGACAAATATCATCGCGCCAGTACTGAAAATCTATCCACCCACCCATCCACCCACCTCCCTTTATTCTCTTTAAACGTCTAACGAGATTTGTCTCGCGTCTTCGATCTTCTTTCGTTCTGATGCAATTTGTCCATACGAGTTTATTTCGTCGTACTTCTGGATCCTTTGAAAAGTCTACCATATACATTAAGGCATAAATCGAAACGGTTCGACACCCGTGATTTATTTCGTGGAACGAATGTAACAAATTGGCTACATGTTTTTAAATTTATGATTATAGCCTTATGAATGAAAAAAAAAAAAAATACGCGTATGAATGAACCGCGTTTTACGTTTTCTCTATCGTAAAATCAGTAGAGAGATTTTGCTTGGGGAAACACGTTCACGTGGCCGGGACACATTAATCGAGCGACGTTATATTCGCGTACCTGAAATCGCTATGGTAAAAGGTGCGATTCACATAAAGGTGGGGATCGTGGAAAGTTGGATCTGCGCAATGCGTGTCGTCGGATGAACCACGTGGAGTATTCGCATGCAAAAGACGTCGGATATCGGACGGTCTTTTAGTCTACCACGAATAGGCAACGGTGTAGCTTCGTTTCGAGAATTTCCACGCCTCGAGTCGTCGCGTCTTACATATTTTTTTTTCCTTACCGATGGGGTAATCCGACGCGTAATTACAATTTATAATCCGTTCGAGCAAATTGTCTGTAAAATTGTGAAGGTCGAGCACGAGGACGTGCACGCGTCATCGCGTACACTGTTGCATGCATGGAATTCTCATCTGTTCATTTTTCCTTCGATAACCGATTACATTTTAACGAATCTCACGCGTTATCGTTAAAAAGCATTTAATCAAAAGATAACCGATCGCATTGTTGATGATCGTCGAGAGGAATAACAATATATCGACCGCACGGCGTGTGTCGTTCGATTGGCAAATATATTTGAAGAAAATTCATAGCGTCTCGTTCGCGCACTTACCGTGATCAGCAACGATTCGCCCACTTGAGAAAATCCGAAATACACACGATCGCCTGGCTCCTTGTCATTATCCATTTGTTAACTATCGTGATGCGATGATGAATCGTTTTTCATTGAATGAGGCACGAGCTCGCGACTGATAACGACGACGATAACGACGATAACATCACTTTATTCACTGCGCACTGAAACACGAGAAAAACAATGGGAAACGTGTAAAAAACGTAGCTTCCGTTTTGTTTCGCATGGGAAAACGGGAATTGATGAATTAACGAAATTAAACGGCGGCGGCGACGGCGGGAGGGGGGAGAGGAAAGAAGCGGGGAGAAAAAAATAAAAAGGTGACGAGAGGAAAGAATCGGAAGGAACGAAGACTGTCTACGGGTGTCTCTACTTACTATTGTTTTGGCCATCGTGCCACGATGGCGGCCATACTTGATATGAGAAAGTATCCCCCACATTGTCCACGGCCATCTACTAATTCCCCCATACACCCCCGCGCTGATTCAACTCCCCCGAACCCCTCTACCGCCATCATACCCTCGCTTCTAGTCCCCCAGCGAACTCACCCCTTACTCCCTGCCACCCTGTTTCAAAGTCAGGGCCGACGTCTTCCGAGGCTCCCTTGGCTCCTTGGGTTTCCCATAATTTTCCATCTTTTCGTTCTCGATGAAACTCGACATTTTCCTCGTACTTGAAAAACGTTCTTTTCTTCTTGAATATCACACAAAATTCACACTAAGTAGTTCATCATTAACGTTCTTCCGTTCATTGATCGCAGAAAGTAATTCAGGTATAATAATTTTAATCTGTTGAATTATGAATCGCAAAATTCGTCTAATTTTCTATAAAACGAAACGAAAGTTGTGTTCTCGAACGGAAGGGTGTACGCAGGTAAACAGTCGTCACTGTTCAAGTCGTTCTTCGTTAAGGCACTTCCTCCTCTCTCGTGCTTACGCACCTGCACACACGTGCGTTAAAAAAGAAGCCCGCCCACACGTTCGCACACAAACACCCTCGTCTCGAAGCTATCACCGTCTTCCTCGCGACTCAGCACGAGCAGTCTTTTACCCCAGTTCACAGTCCTTCTTCCTATAGCCGTAAGGTAGCCGGGGGTTGATGAGGGAGGGCGGTTTGAAAGAAGAAGGGAGACGAAAAGGGAACAAGGAGTAAGGGAAGAAGGTGAAGCGGAAAGAGAAAGTGAAGGCAGAAGGGAGGGGGGTGGGTCTACGTGGGGTGGCATTTTTACTGGTCACTCGGAATTCGGTTCTCCCACCACGTGGAATCAGATGACTCTCCCTTCATCCCTCCCCCTCCCTCCCCCGAACTTTCCATCTGCCCCGACCCTGTGTCACCCCACTTCAAGCACTAACCCAGCGACTACCCTCGCGCAGCAAATTAGTTTAGCCTCACGGACAAGTCCGAACTGGTACGAGCCTCCTCTTACGAGTTTCCTTTCATTTCACGGAAAATGACGGCTAGAATCTCGCGAGATACACTCGCGTTTACACCGGGCAGATTTCCTTTTTCTTTTTTCCTTTTTGAAAAATTCTCGAGGGAGTCGCTGCGATGACGAGGCGAGCCTTTTGCCCGTTCCTCCCTCGCCATCGTTCCGATCCTTTACGACTTGATTCTCTAGCTACGCTACAGATGCTGCGTTTCCTCAAGTTACAATTTTATTTACTTCTCACTTTAATTATTTACGGGGTTTGATAAAATTCCTTCGTTAAACCATCCCACGGTACAAAAACTCACCCCATTCGAAGGCGCGCGTGTAAATAATTCGCAGGAAACACAAATTAGACTCATCGACAACGTGCGCTCTCCTCCTCACGAAGTGAAATTACTCTGTCAGGCACGATTTACCTTTCGACCCGTCAGGTAGCTGTTTAATCGCGCGCCCGAACTTAACCCATGACGTGTGCCCCGGTCCTCGGCGCACCTGTCCCGTTTCTTTTGTTGCGGATCAAAAATCGACAAGATAGCCGAGATCGTGCATAATGTAGAGGATAAATTAGAACGGCTGGCCAGTGGTTTTACAAGCGTGTATACAGCCTCGGGGCGTTCCGGTTTGCGGTCACACGTTCGTCACGCGATTCGGTGCGGTATTGATAATGATAATGAAGTCGGGACCCGGGCCGCATTGGCTGTGGCAAATTAATGATATTACTCGAGGAACTTGGCTAGTCGAAGACCAATAATTTCGAGTCGCATGATGCATTTCAATTGGCGGTACGCGCCCGGTGCACCATTTCCCACCCCCTGTCTTGCCTCGTTGTTCTGCTATTTAAACTTCTGTCGCGTCATACTGTGCCGATGATCGTAACACGTTCCCGCGTTACTAAACAAAAAAACAAAAAAACAAAAAATGAAACGAGTTCCCTTTTACAAAAATTCTGATGCATCGAAGTACGCGCATCGTGGTCGTTCAGATTTCGTGCTGAATCGCCCCTTTGTTCGACCGACTGGACAATGAAGGAGATCCCGTGCAACTTGGTGCGGTGAAAATGAACAGGCGGATACGTTTCTCCAGCACGCGCCTGGTCGTCAGCCTTTTTTTCTCCGTTTTGTTCCTCCTTCGTGAATAATCGAATCACAGATGAAAAAAGCCGGGAAAAAAAAAACGTCGGACGAGTAGCCGTGTCACAGGACCACGCGCCGCACATGGGTGGCCATGTATCTAACAATTCAATAGCCCTCCAGTTTTTGCTTGACCGTATCAACGGACGTGAATCGTTGCGCAAAATGACAATAAGGTAATACGCAATTTTTCGACCCAGGTTAACAGTTGATTACTGCATTATTCGGTTAAAATAATACGAATGTGGTTTGTCGGTGTTTTGTCGTGTACCTATATTTCGTGAGCCATTTCACGTTTTCATAATTTTTCATTTATTTTTTCCAATACATCGATGCGTTTTGATGGTCCAGATGTCTTGAAAACTTGGAACCCATAAACAGACGGACGTGGAAAAAGTTGGGTAAAAAATTTGCTTTTCTTAGTGCGGCTGTAATAAAAGGCAAACGTTCGGCATCGTGAAATATAATCACCAAAGCGTCCCGGATCAATTCGACATTATTAGCTCGAGCCAAAAGAGGGTCGTCCATTACTGGACAGCTGGACAATAGTGGCCCTATATTCGATTTTTTTTTTTTGTTCTCGGTCTCTGGACAATGTACACATGCGTTATGCAACCAATTTTATACCCACGTTCCGTGATACCGATCGCTATCGATTTTGAACGATTTCAGAATATATTTCGTTCGAAAAATAAATTCTCTTTTTAACGTTTGTTACGTCCGTCCGTGTTCCTCGCATTTCGTTTTTGTACAGTAATTTAGTTAGAGTTTACCTCGGAACTTTTCTGATTTTTTAACGTCCAAACACTTGCTGGGAGAAAGTTAAATAAAGCTAACGCTGGTTAACAATTTTCTGCGTTTTACGGTAATTTTGCTAATAGGAAGTCTGGAAACTTTTTTAAATAACCCCTTACACGAGAACGTAATACGATGTTACCTCAGATGCAATAATGAAAACTTTTCCCGGAAGGGCTTTGATAGTTTCAACAGTTGATAAAACATTAAGCTGGTGTGCGATAATGGTTATAAGGTTAATCAAAATTTATTTAAATTTTATATGAACTTTTAAACAAATGGATGCGATATGATTTTGATGAGTTCAATAAGATCCTTGAAAAAATAACAAATGATTCCTTTTAGTTGATAGACTTAAGTTAAATTTCAAGTCACTAAGGTTTATGTTTTTTATACAAATTCTTGAGGATAAGAATTGTAAGTCTTTTTGCATTTTTCAATTTTATATCAATGCGCGCATCAAAAACCGCATCGCTAGTACCATCTAACGCTGACCGTCGAAACTAGGTAAACAGAAAATAGAATTTTTCTAAAAAACAAATAATTTTTGTACAATATTAGAAGAAATACAGTCTCCTGTAATTGTTACACAAAGGTTTGCGAAATGTACTAAAATCAATAATTGAAGAAATTGCATTTTGAAGACATTGACACTCTATAATCATCAAGTGGTAGCAGAATGAACAAAATTAATGTTTTTTACTTTTCTTTTACTTTTTATTAATCATTTTATTTATTCTATTTTTTAAAACCTTGTACACCTATTACATTTTTTAAAATAGTAAAATAATTAGACACTTAACGTGTTACATAGTAATTACAAATAATTTGACTGATTTTGCTGTCCTGTTATTAGTCACCGCTTTGAAAGCGATACAACAGGTGTTATTTAATGATAATATGATTTTTTATCAAAAATAGGTGACCACTAGATGGCACTGGCAGTACCGTTTCCTTCGCGGTTTAGGATCAAGGCGTTTCAAAGCAGGAAACATATCCTTTTCATAGTTCTTACCTTTACGAAACAAAATATTGTGTAATTCAGTTGTTTGATACTTAGAATTAGAGTAGGTCATCTCACAGGCTAGAACAATTCCAAAAAAGCAATTTCTGCGACGGAAAAATAATTAAAATTTAGTTTTATTAGCTTCTGAGTTTGGTTCCATTTGGTTCTAATGTTTTAGTGTTTCTAATTTCTTAAATTATCTATTTTAAGGATTTAAAATGATTTCTAGTACCATTAAGGTGATAGAGTATCTTATTCAGGTCAGAGAAAGTACAAAGGACATTTATTTTTAAGAAACAAGCATTTGATGAGGAATTAATTCTGTCGCCTATCGTCAGATGGCACTAGTGATACTTTTTCAAATTTGACACTGATAAAAAATTGAAAAACAATAAAATACCCCCTTACAATGCTTCTAGTTTAAGAAATCCATTCTTAAACTAAACAACTTTTAGTAAATTAGTATTCTGTTTTATGTTGATGACACACAAATGATTATTTAAATTATCAAATTTTAATTCAGAGACCTAACAAGTATATAAATTATACATCTCCAAATAAGAGTCTTTTGATAAGAAAATTGAAATGAAAATCTGTTATTTAACAGTAAACCAAAGGATTGATAAATCACATCAACATATTTTAAACATTCTTTAAAGAATGACCGATCGACTCGATCACTTTTGTAAAACTCATAGTTGTTACAAAAATATTTCCCTAAAAAGTGTTTGTACCGCGGTGATATTTTTTCCTCCCCGGAACGCGATCCCTCATCCCCGATCTCGGTGTTTGCAACACAAGCAATATTCGCAACAATCGTAAAGGAAAACCCTCGAGGGGTAAAGTAAGCGCAATCTCCGCGTTTGTTCTCGTCGTGGATAGACCCATAAATCAGTCAAGATGCACGGTATCACGGATCTGTTGCGCGAAAAAAAAAAGGAGGAGAGAGAGAGGGTGAGAGAGAAGGGGGATGGAAAACAATGAACCTTCGTAGGACGAGAGTAGCGTTACTTGATCCAGTTACTGGGCGGTGTTTCTTGAATGATCAAGGGGTTAGGATCGTCACGTACACGGTGCAACAACGATGATGCCTTTTGTGACGGGGTATACGGCAAGGACAAAAAAGAACGCTCGAGCGTGCTTTCATGGGCGCGCTAAAATATTCATTGTCTGAAAATGGGCGTTTGTTAGAGTGTGTATAGTCGCTCTGTGGCTGAAGTGGCGAGAGGTCTGAAATACAGCACCGTCCGAGTAGGTGTGGAGGTGTTCTATTATATCTCAAGGCACGAATCCGCTCGAGACTAGGGGTTCACAACCCCCACAGAAATTCAATATCTTGTTACGTGGACGGGTAATGGGCGTTCTTTCGATCGGTCGATGATGCCCACGACGAGTTCGAAGCCGACAATGACGAGTCCCGCTCATGGACGACTACCACCCCCTTCGAGATCCTTCTTCGTTTTTCTTTCTCCTCTCTCTTTCGCTTTTCTTTTTTGGATTCGTTCTCATCCACGGAACCCACTCAGGCTCGAGGTGGAAAACTTTTTTAATGGTAATGTCGTTCAATGGCGGGGCCCCACCAGCGGTTGTCTATTATTAGTGGGGG
The DNA here is from genome assembly GCA_022405125.1 of Anthidium xuezhongi. Classification (NCBI taxonomy): domain Eukaryota; kingdom Metazoa; phylum Arthropoda; class Insecta; order Hymenoptera; family Megachilidae; genus Anthidium; species Anthidium xuezhongi. The sequence goes on from CM039637.1 coordinate 9,860,042, forward strand.
GGAAAGATAGGGAGAGACATCGGCGAAATTGTTCGTTCGCGCGACGATAATTAGAATCGCCATTGAGAATAAGTTTCTTTTTTTTTTTTTTTTAATTGTACCTGGATGAAAGGCAGACACTACGCGCAATCGAAATACGATATAACGTTCGTTCCACGTGCGCGTACCACTGACTGTGCAATATCATCAGCGCGCTCGAATTAAGCTACCTTTCAATTAATTATTCGCTCGTCTATTAATCGATCTTCGCTACGTTTAAATGAAATCTTTTTTTCCCTCCCCCCACCCTCCCCCTCGGCTCCAATGCCCGAATTATCGATGCACCGACGGTTTCGCGATTTATATTCCCCGAGCGTTCGTTCGAGCGTACGGGATCATTAACGAAGCGGATCAATTACAGTGAATTAAAAGCACCCGGCATCGGGCGCCCGGTGTGGTTTTCAGGCTCGTTTCGACAATCTTTTGCGCGGAGAACAAAAATTCGTGCAACTTTTCGAACAACGGCGCGCGCGCGTCGGTTCGTAAGCGGCGGAATACGTTGCATAAAGCAAACAAGTTCCCCGGTTGCTTGGGAATTTGCAAACGGTCGAGCTAAAAATTTCACGTTTTCATAGCGGCTGAATATCTGGCGACACGACACGCTCTCGAAAATAATCTCGGCTCCGCCAAGAGAGAGAAAGAGAGAGAGAGAGAGCCGGGATCTCGCAAACCGCCCGAGGGTGGTGTGCGAGGGTAAGGTTGACTAGGACCAAAAAAAAAAAGAGAGAAGAAAAAAAAGAAGGGTTGTGCTTCCTCCGATATGACGCGGTGAAGCGAGCTTCCTCGCGATGAAGCACGTTGTTTTCCTCCGAAGAATATGGATTTTGTGCATGAATAAAAAAGCAGGGAGGGAAGGAGCCGATGCGCGACAAACCCTTCCCACCAATGATTTCCCTTCGCCCCCGTTGCCCGTCTTCGAACGACTAATTCAGGTACATTGTGCCACTGTCACCAAACACGGCTACGTGGGCAACGATGACGGGGCGCACCTGCATCTGCAAATTTGCATGCACAAGCACGACAATCCGCGTGTTTGCTCGTCTCGCATATTCGATGCGGACCAACCGTATCGTCGATGCTGCTATCGCAACATTTTTCTTCTTTTTTTTTATTCCGCGTCCGTGTATGCTCCTTAAAAAGGGGGCTTTTTCAAAAATCCCGCTTGGAGCTGCATAATTTCCCGCCCTCGTCCACCAGACCTTTTTTTATTTCCTGCGTTTTTTGTTTGGAAACTCGGGAATTTCGCTTTTGTTTCCCGCAGAACGCTGCCCCTTCCCGAAGATCAAGGCAATCGTGCCCTTTTTTTTTTTCTATAAATTGAAATGTATTCAGAAATATCCGAACAATCGTGTAACTCGAGAATAATAACGAAACACGGCCGAGCGATTCGATTCTGTTCGAACGATTCAGATTTATTAAATATTGAAAGCGCGTTTCGCGAAAGCTCGAGCTTTACAGAAAAAAAATCGTAATTTTAATGAGCTTTCTTCTTTTGAATAGTAAACGCGATACAACCGCGCGACACAGCTTGTGTTTTTTTGTTTTTTCAATCCCTCGGCTCGAAACACGTGGCACACGAGTACGTACGCTGTCTCGTTTCGGTGATCTTTTGTCGCGATATGTCATGCTAGCGTCGGATGCGAGGGCAAATTAGGTTTCGCGACGATTCGATTGATTTTCGATTCAAACGAGACTTCTTTCCCGCCGTTGGATAGGCCATGGATAGCCCGGGATCGAGCGAGAGAAAAAGCAACGAGTTGCTACCGGATAGACACGAAGGCTAAGAGACTGGCGCACCGAAAGGAACAGAGACAAGGGATCGAGAGAGGGTGAGATGGATAGGGCGAAACAGAGGAAAGGGGTTCGTGGTGAATCTACCAGGCACACCAGTGTGTACCTCTATTCAGAATCATGCGGCATGGCTCGTAAATGGAATAATCAGTGACACGAGGGAACATGGAATACGCTGTTGTCCCGGTTCCCTCTCCCTTCTCCTCTCCCGTTTTCCCTAACCTCCTGCTTTGCTCGTCGCTTCTTCCTCTTTCTACCGGTGCCGTTGTGACCCCCGCCATCACCCCTACCATGGAAACTCCATCCCCCACGGTAGTTGCGGTGATGAATAATCCTCAGATCCAACGGCGAGACGGCAAGTTGCGAGGTTAACAAGTGAAAATGTCAACGGAGAATGCGACAAGAACGGTGACTCGAGAGACGCCGGGGTCGTTTTCTCCTTGTTTTATTACGGTTGAACGGTGACGAAATCCAATTCCGTCACGGACGAACCTGGGTCCCACCGTCGTCGTCGTCGTCGTCGTCGTCGTTGTCGGGCGACGAGCATTCTTCCGCGGCAACGAAAGGTCCGAACAGAATGAACCATTCCTAAGGGTGGGGAGAGGGGAACGCGTTTTAGCCGGCGAACTCTCGTTGAATTCCATTGTGATCCGTGGCTTCAGGATCGCGATATTGTCTCAGATTGGATTGCTCTTCTTTTCGCGTCGCGGTGAAACCGTCTGGAAAACTCGTTCGAAAGACTTTTCGCGGCTCGTTTATTTAGTGGTGGCATTGTCGCGGCGATGATCCACGATAACAACCACGAGTGGCGAAAATCGACGGGAACGAAAGTTTCAAGAAAACACCCCGGTCGAAATGTAAGACCTGGCTCTTCGTATTTTCTTTCAAAAAAATACCATAATTTTTCTTCTATCTTTACCACAATTAGTGCTCTAAATTAATTGCAACGCGAGTCTCAGGGATGAAACTTTGCAACCCTTGAACCGCTTACGATCTTTAATTTCCCGACGATCGTTTGTATTTACAGATACTCACCGTTACTAATTTCGAACGTTAATTTCGTGGCAATTCGCACGTTCGATTACACGCGCTATTAGCAGCTTCCCAATAAACGATTACACCCCTTTTGCTCGGGCGTACCTTATCGAATCGATTCACCACCACGCTTTTAAAAATGGCTTTCCCCTCTCCGTCTTATAATCCGTTCCCCGGACACGTATCGGGGTGGCGATGATCTTCTAAAGAGATCCCTATCAAGGATTCGAGGTCTCATCAGGGCTGGCGGCAGCAATATCTGGAAAATGGAAACGCAAAATTTCTCGCGACTTATCGGCAGCCGACACGGCCCGATCGAACGACGAAAATAAGGAGAGGGATGAAAGGGATAGGCTGAAAGGGTAGGAAGGAGACGGGCACGGTAACGAAGGATGTGGGAGAAGAAGGAACGTCCCCTAAAGGAGAGGGGGTTCGAACCGATGCTACTTCCAGACGTAAATTGCAAATGTTCCGGAGAAGCAGATAATCGGATAATCAGCCAGACTGTTCTGTCTCCGTTTCGTCGTTTCCAATAACTGTTGTCCTCGAGACATCGACCCGTGGATCAACGGCGAGTTATTGTCGGAATAAAAATATTCGCCGTGCCACGCATGCATTTAAAAGCCTTTTATTGTCCCGTCAGAAAGGATTCCCTTTTTTTTCGTCGTTGATTAGTTTCCATTCTTTTTTCTGTTTATCCTGGACGAAGCATTGTTATCCTACGTCTAGACAAACGATAACTTTTCCTATCGATACCCGATACAATCGTTTTAACCGACCGCCAGGAGAAAAAAGATTCATCCTCTCTTTTTATCTTTCGCTCGTAACTCGCAAACGATCGACTACAAAGCGTTTGGAAAATATAAACCGATTATGTAAATTCGAACGGGGTATCATTAATCGGTTTTTCTTTCCACCCTGTCACGAACACGGGCTCGTCGAATCGGTATGTCACCCATGGTTCGGATTCGTTCGATACCATAACCCACAAACCGCACGCCACAAACCGACTACCAGAAGTCTGTGTACTAACTGCGCTGGTAACAAGACGGTTGATTGGGTGCTTGTATCTGTACTTAAATTCAATCTTTGTTTGTTTCGATGAAATCGATAGTCCGTTATCGTTGGGAACTGATTTATAGCGTCGATCGTCTTGAAATTTTATTTCATCTTGAAATAAAAAGTTTGTCGAGAAAACAAAGCGTTAATACGATGATTTTCATCAATCAACGCGTTAAATTATTCAGCTAATTAACTCGTAAACAGATACTCGTTTCAATATGTCGCAATCAGACGTCCCGGAATCGTTGCACTTCGAAACGACAAATGACGCGCATCGTCTTTTCTGTAATCTACATTGTTTATTGTCCCGTGTCGGGGCCCATTGAAACGTTCGCGCGCGTAAATTACACAGAGCCGAGGCGTTGCTGAACGAACGTGACGCGACGTGGCGAAATCGAACGACGCTGATAACTGGTTGCTATTAGCGATAACAACTTCGTGCCGGACGAATCGTTTTGCATCGCGAAACTGTCCGTAACTGGCAACCGCACAGTTCCAGATAAACTTCTGTCCGTCAGTCCGTAGTCAGCAAACTTCTCGTATAAGCAGTTCGCTGGAACCCCCGATGCCTTGGCTGCTTCTTTGTCTACTTTTCATCAAAGTGGCAACGCGGAAGGGACGCCGGTCCAGAGGAATCACACGTTGTATCTTGATACCGGCGCGTTCGGGGGACAGAAGTCTGCAAAAGTTTCCGCTGGGAAAAGGTGCCATCGACGCGCTTAACCGTCCCGCAAGTTTTCAGCTTCCTTCTCTCGAAGACGCTCGATCCGACTCGGAGAAATTTAAAACAATATTTCCACAGACGGAACGGATAAAAGGAAAAACTCGATCGGCTCTGTTTCTCACGCGGCTGCATCTTTGATATCTCTCGAGTGATTTCGAACGATGAAAAGTTAGTTTTTGGGGACAAAATGGCCTGTGAAATTTAGCGTTGTAAAATCTTTTCTATCGATTTCTAATTACTTTTCTTTCAATTTGAAAACTTTCCAAATCGTACCATATTTAATTGCATTATTTTAAAGCCACGAACCGTTCCGAATGATATATTTTATAGAATTTTTGGCGAGTGCGCCCAACGATCCTCCGTGTTCATCCCTTGTCACGGTATGCAAATAATTATGGCTGCTATATTTGTTATGGTCCGTCGTAAATTTAACTCGTAAATTCGCTGTCTTTGGAATATGACAAGGGTTTGACTACGCAGGTCTCAAAGGACGGTCTGTAACGTCGTGCAACCGGAAGTGCTCTCGAGACCGTGGTACAACTGGTAACTATGGCTATGCTAAGCGGCCACGATGCCGTCGGGACAAACATGATCGATAATCGAATCAGTCTTTTCGAGTCCCTGAAACGTCCCTTCTCGCGGCCCTCGGCCAAAGAAAAAGCTGCGGTTAATTCTTTGGACAGCTCTCGCGGACGGGGTCCTCTTCATCGGACAAGTGTAACTCCTTATAAATATTTAATCGGTTATCTCCAGAGGCAGGAGCGAGGGAAGGAATAATCGGGCTCCCGCGGTCGCATTATTATTCGTTTTTAATAAGCCGCATTTTACCACGGCCTCCGGCCATTTAAATCAGAACCAAGGAAGTAACTAGCTCGCCTTCCTTATATTTGTACGAAACTTGCCGCGGAAGTTTCCATCTGGCACGTAAGCTATCGCGATCTCGAGTTTCTAATTACTGGATACTGTTTCGCGGTGCCGCTGTAACTCGCGATTACACTAACGTAATAATCGTTTAAAAGCGCCGCGCAGCCAGAGGCTGTGCGCCTTTTAATGAACTCGCACGACGTCGGAAGCCGACAGAAATCATCGGGTATTCCGATTCCCGTGACAGACGACAACACCGGTAACTTTGACGAAGAGTTCCGCGGAAGTTGAATTTAATTTTAAACATAATTGACAAACGAACCTATACGTCTTTCGATCCTTTCACGTGGAGACGTTCTCCCGTAAGGGGAAGCCACCGTGGCCCGATAATTAATTACCATCCCCCAACGATCGCATTTACGTAGCTGTCTACCTGAAAGCGTCATTAGTGCTGCCAGCAGTCTGAGAATTCCTGTTTGTCAACCGGATGTCTCGATGCCACGTCGTGTAACGTTTCGTTATTACCGTGGAACACAAGCTTGCGGCCTCGTCAATCGACGGAAAGGACGTTCTCCGTTATTCCCTGTTCTTCTTCTTTCTTCTCTTCTTTTTTTTTTTTACCTGTGTTCCATTCCTGTTTTTAATGCCTTTGTCTCTCCCCCGCTGCACACCCCCGGTTTTTCCCGGGTACCTCTCTTTGTCCCACTCGTATCCGAGCGGTTCACGGGCGACCAACGCTTACCACCCTTTTGCATTTCTTCTCTCCGCTTTGCTGTCTCAACCGTGCGACTTCGCTTTTCTTCCTCCTCTCTTTTCGTTTCTCCTCCTCGATTTTTTTTTTTATTCGCCTTTCATTCGGCCTTCTTCAGACAATGAAAGGCCCTCGCTCAGAGGTAAACGGGAAACGATAGGGAATTCCACGACGATAATTGTTGGAGATTTCGCTTTTATCGCGGTTAGAAGTAGATCTGGACGCGGTTGAATTTTAATCTCGTGCCTCTCTGTGCTGCACGGACTCCTTTCTCTCTTTTTTTTCTTCTCTCTATTCCATGAATCGACCGAAAGAATTGCCCTCTCGCGTTGCCATCTTCGTTCCCGTTTCACGGTTAACGTAAACGAATTTTGTTTATTCGATGAGAATTTTACTGTTTCTAGAGGATGAAAAATATCTGGTCCGCGCTCGACGATAATTCAGTACCTCTAGTCACGATTGAGCACGAGATTATATAATATATTTAGCGATCGGATATTGCGAAACTGTAATTGTAATATCGGTAGATTGCTACCCGCTAGGCATACCTTCGCTCTAATTATCGTGGATTTCGATTCTGCTCGCTGTTTAAAATTAATTTCCGCGCGAATTCATTTCGGTTTTACGCCCCACTCTCTCGCCCCCCCAATTAATATTCCATAGGATAATAAAATTCGATGGCCGGGATACGTACGAAATGAACGGAATCGGGGCATTAGCACGTGCATTTGTCACGAGATTTCGAAACTGTAACGATCGTCCCGTATAATACGCCAACCCGTTTCGACGATTTTTGCCCGAACAAACAGTTTACGACTGCCTGTAAGGAATTATCTCCTGTATCGTTATAATTCCGTGCCCTTTCTCTTCCCCCATCCCGTTGATGCAAATTATCCTGAAATGATATAGGAAGAACCGTAAATGGAGGATCGTTGTTAACGTCTGATTCAGATTTACGAGATTAATATAACAGCTTCCACGTGCGTGTACGTACGTGTGTGTGTGCCACGCATACGAGCGTGATACGTGCAACGCTTTGTACACCACAAAGTATTAAAAGTTCCCTGTCTGCTTTGCATTCACGTATGCTCTCCGCGCTAAGAACGCTTTTAATGTTTCGAGAGTTGTATTAATCGCGACCATTTCGCGTTTTCGTGCGACGCGTGCAAATGCGAGCGAGCGGTGAAATTTCGCGCCGTTTACCCCTCCCCCCCCCCCTCCGTGCCCCGTTCGCCCGCGTCGATACTCGATCGCTATACATCGCGACCATCGAACCCGTCGAAGGTTTTACAAAACGTTTTATGGGGAACGTTCGTTGCAGAGGTCTCTCGAGGATTTCGAGGATCATCGTGGACTGTTTACGCCTTCGATGGCACCGAAATTCGAATTGAATCGCTTTATGCTTCTCCAAAAGCCGTACGTCGGCTCGAGACAATAAACTCCGGGGATAAAGAACACCGTTTATCGCGTCAACGTTGCCCATTGAATGTCGAATGGTTTCGAAGGACAACAACCGACCACCGAACCCGGGTCTCGAAGTTTTGGCCTGCCAGAGTGCAAAACGGGTCGGGGTCATCGAGTCGAACAATGTGACCTCCATTGGCCGGCAATTATTAAGAAAAGTTTCGCCCCTAGTTAGGTGCGAGGGTCGGCCGTACGAGGACGTAACACCGTGAAAGGGGTGACTGGTGTGTCTGGAGAGAGTGCACAAGGGTGAAATTTCGCGCGTGCCCGCTTTTATATAGCCCCGCGCCTGCCAGATGCCGAAGACAGAAATTAACTTTTGTTACGTGGTTGCACACGCGAAATTTCCCATAAACCGACCGAGCAAAGCCTCTTCCCTTCCGCGAGCAGAAGTTTTCATTCCTACGTCTTCCGCGATATTTTTCGGTCAAACGCACAACAAATATCTTCTTTTCTCTCTGCGTCTTATGATACGATTTTGAGAAAGAATACTACGGTATTGAAAATATTCGTATTAAATGGACACGGTACTCCCTTCCACGAAAGGATCAGAATTCGTAATGTTCTTCGTGGAAACAAGTTCAGAAGTTACCTTGATTTATGAGGAACGTTTTGAAGGTAGTCTGTTCTGATTTCGATCAAACTTTAATGCATATTTTCTTTGCTGTTAATCATTCATATTGAATGGGTGAAAACAGCTTTTAAAGCATCATCAAAGTCGGAGGACCATTCGCGAAACATCTTTCGCGAGGATTCGCGAAATATAATGATATCGTTCGTTGGAAAGTAATCTTACGGGTATAATTCGACGGCGATGATCCTTTCTTTTGGAAAGCCACGCGAAGCCCGACTATCTGGCCGATAATTATCGGTCGGCTCGCCTTTCGTTTCACCCCTTGACATCCTTTTCTGGGGGTGAAGCGATGGCGCGAGATTGGAGTCAGGACAAAACAGGTCTGCACGTAGAGTCGTTCGAGAGAGAGAGAGGATGAGAGACAGAGTGGGAAAGCATCGGTGGTGGTTAAGGTGGGACAGGGGGTGGGCGCAGTACAGAGGGGGCGGAATTTCGCGCGTGCTCCGCTTCATCCCCCTCGGTTGCCGCCACCGCTGCTGGTGCTGCTGCTGCCGCTGCTGCTGCTGCTGCTGGATGCTGAGGGTAGCTGGACCGCGCGCGTGAGGTGTCAGTTCTGCGCGCGACCTCTCCCCCGAAGGTGTCAACCTACTCGCGACCTACTCCAAGGTGTTTGCCGAAGTCTCGTGCGACTGACGTGTCTTCTCCTCTCGCGTTTCTTTTTCTCACCCTCGCTCGTTTACACACATCCATCGCTTCGTTTTCCGCTCTGTCTTTTGTCTGTTGTTTTCAAAGAGGAGATAGCCAAGTGAAAAAAGAAAAGAAAGAAAGAAAAAACACGGTCGGTTTCTTTTTTTCGAAAGGAGGAACCGGAAGTTCATCTGGCACGTGACACGCTCCAACGGCATTATCATGTTCGCCGGGATGTCCAGAGGCAACAATGTACGTGAACACGTTTCTATTCCGACCAAATTGAATTATTTAACTCGTTCCACGGTTTTCTTGAACACTTTTCTCCCACACCCCCTGAATTCATTTTTTTCTCTCTCTTGTTCTATCATTGGGTGCGATCTTTCTGTGAACACGACCGGACGGGGGTTATCCATTTGCCAAACGTCGGATCGATTCGTGTTCGAGCGATCACGATAAAACGTGAACGTCGATTAATGACAGACGCGCGCGCGGAGAGAACGAAACGCGTTTCGACCCGGTTAGAATTCCGCTCGTTTATCTTGGTTCCAGCTCGCGGAGTTTCGCGGACGAAGCGCGCGCGTTATCAACGCCACGTAAACGCCTGCGATAACCGATTCGCGGTTTCGTGTATACGGGTCACGGTTCACCTGCCGCCGACAATGCGAAATCGTTGCATCGTGATCATGCCCGCGAGAGCGCAGCCTGCGCTTTTTTCCCCGTCTGAAACTTTTGCCACGCGTTTCGAACGTGATCGATCGGCCGGACAGCGATCGTTTAATTTCACCGTTCTCTTTCCTTTCTTTTCACCGCGATCTAATGCGTTCATTCTTCCCTCCTCCGCGCCCCGAGGCTGAGTTTGAACGTTGAAATATCGCGGCTCGCTAGCGTTTGCCCGGCATCTCGTATCGACGATGCATCATTGTCACATTCCATCTATTTTCGGCGTAACAGCGAAATTTCTGTGAAGAATGAGGAATCCTCGTAGGCAGATATGAAAGGTATATATCGTCGGAAGTCAGTTCCTCAGGTGGCGATAATTCATCAGGGTCGAGTAACTTGGCGGCTCCCAGATGATTAATTAACGTCAGACTCAGTGGTCCCCCTTCCACGGCCGTCGAGAACGGTTTTTCTTTTCTTTAAATAGTCAAAAATCGTTCCACCGACGAACCTCATGGCATTCCAAGACGTTTTTACTTCGTCCCCTCCTCCGTCCTTCCCCTATGGACTTTTCCGCTAAATCACGCTTTAAATCCTGTCGTTTACCCAGTCGTTTCTCTTTTAAGAATTTCCTTCCAAGAGAATTCCTTTCCCCGTTCGCGTTTTTGCCATTCATTTCTTTGCCCTTGCAAACCGCGCTCTATTGTTGTTTGCGTGGCCGGCTGATATTGTCGTGATCCCGAGTTCATTTCAAGTTTTTTAATTCACCGTACATTTTCGCCGGTGCACGGAAGTGAAGGTTGCAAACAATATAGCGCCGAGGGATTCTAACCGGAAAATCAAATTCCTCCGTTGACACGTGTATGTCCTTTTTAATACGCGAAACTAGGACGTTTCTTCGAATCGAATTTCTCCTACGTTCGTGTCGAACTTCGAACCGACGTAAATCGCGGTTTTAGGAAATGGTCTGTCGCGAAACGCTCGGCGAATAATAATAGGCGCGATGTGCGGCGACGATACGCGACGATGATCGTTAATTTCACCGCCCTTCACTCGACTACGAACACGCTTTCCGATAACCGACCCGTTTCGATTGTTTGCTCGCGAACGTGCGATTATGTAAACGGGCGTAAGAGCCGCGTGGTCATCAACGACGCGAACTATCGAACGTGTGAAAATTCGCGAAATAAAAATATTGTTCAACGAATTTTATGGTGTATCTCGATATAATGACAGATTAAAAGGAGCTGTACGGAAGGTTACTTAAATTAATTTCCCCGTTGAAAGGCGTCTCGCTCCCGAGATAATTCCGCGTCACGTTCCACGAACAGTCGTCCGGCTAAATGTCCTTAATTGAAAACGCGTAAATCCAGAAACGGGCGCGAACGACACCTAATCCTATTCCGGCTGATCCTCGTAGACAAGAGGGGGCAATTTTCTTTTAATCGCGACCGTTCTACAGTGCACGCGTCCCGAGCGAAGAAAGCGAGAAAAGAATTTCACCCCTGTTACTCGTCGACTTATAAGAAGTGGCGGTCTTCTTTTCGCTATTAAATCCTCCCCTCGATCCGCCTATTTATTCCCACTCAATTTCGACCGGGACGTTCCGCGATTTTAATTCGGTGTCAGAGTCGATCAAAGCGCGAAATGCAAAATTAAAAATTTGTCGATCTTTCATTTTTTATTTCTTTTATATTTACCTCGGCTATATATTTACAATATTAATACTCGTGGATCAGAACGAGCGACCGTTTTATCGGATAATCGTTAATATTCCCGTCGATTCTTCATTGACCCGTTATTCCCGTGGCTCTCGACATCCGGTGGTTACTTGAAAACGTCTCGTCGCAATCAGTCAATCGTTGCAGCGCAATCACACAGGGCCACGAATTAATTAATCGTCCGATAGCGATGTCGAACGAGGGGGGAGGGGGCTCGCGACGAATTCGGACATCGCCCGCAGGAACGAAGTAGAGATAAAAAAGAAGCGAGGTAGGAAAGTGCGAACGGTAGACACGGAATAAAAGCTTTCGATGAGGACGATCAATGTTACATTCGAGGGGCGAGACTCTCTTAAAACGTGCGTCGAGTGAATCGCTAGTAAAATGTACACTACCGTTCATAAGTATTTGGCCACCTACGAAGCTCATAGGCGAAAAGTAGGTCGGGCGAAATTACATGTCACTTCTTATTACTTCCGTCGAACGAGCCTCCGGTATATACGCGAAGCGTTATACATGCACGGCCCGTAACTAATCGAGTCTTCCTGCGACTTTCGACGAGATCGCATCGAAGCAGAGTCACATTGCGTTCCAATTACGTCCACTTCTTGTTATTGAATTCTGAGTTCCGATTCTGTTCTTATATCTTATTCATCCCGCTTCTGGATGGTCCTCGTGTCACGTACGCCAGTGTTGTGGCAGGTAGGCGGCCACAGGGACTCCTCGCGGAAAATCACCCTCTGCCCTCTCCACCTGGTGGAGGGACTGAGCCCATGATGGAACTCATGAGTGCCATGAAGGAGTTAGACTCCTTGGTCGATATAAACTTCATGTTAAAATTGACCCGTTCTCTGATTGTCAAACTCCGCATACGTCGAACGCAGGCCGAGAAGTTTCAGGCCTTCTGGTCTGTCTTCCAAAGTCTGGAGTAATATGTTCCCCAGGTTTTTATTCTGGAACGCTCACTTCTCACTCTATATTCGACGCATCGATCGAACGATTTACCCCGAAGAATCTTTAATACGGAGCTATTCGATGGAACGGTTCCCGTTCCCGATGTGTTTGCACCGTTCCAGCATCGCAAATATTTCATACGCATCCGATAGAATTATTATTTACCGTGGATCAATATTTTCCCGGAACGGCTTAAACGGTTCCCCGGGTTAATCATTATATTTGGATGCGTTAACACGATGAAACGTTAACGAATTATCGGCTCGTTCGATTACGATACGTTTATGATTATGCATCTATGATGAGCACGATTTTTTTTATTCAAAATATATCGGGGCTATTGTGCAACGAATAAAGCGTGTAAAATTATGATTCCGATTTTAAAGTACCATTGTTAATTCTACGCATCAATTATTCGTTGTACCCTATGCTTTCAGCTAACGCGATATAAACTTCGTGATTGTTGCGCAATAATTAATTCCGTTAATTATTTCTGATGACGTCAAAGTATAACGAAATATCATCCGAGACATATCGGCGCGAAGCTTAAAGTTTGATGAGAATGGCTGCATAATCGCTTCGTTAATGTTTCGTACTTTTATATTTCGAAGTCGGTCATACATGACCTATCGCTTGCAGAGGAAATGAATAAATACTGTCGTTTTATAACTTAATATTAATTAAGGATTAAAGGGTGTACGAGCCAAATGTGACGTTATAATTAACGTACGTTTGGACGATGTTTGCTGCGCTCAAATTAATACGACGCCGCGTATTCAATGCTATGGTTGAATAAAATTGGATACGACACGGGTCTGAATGAAAAGTTCATTTATTTTTTACCATTGCCAAAGGTAACAAGTTCAAAGAGTTGATTGTCGATGCAGCAACTTAAGACTAGATTGCTGAAAACTGTTTATTCAATTAACACAATATTTTGGCTACTTTTCAACATAATTCCTCGTATAATCTGAATTTCTGTCTTATAATCGACCCCCCATACAATTACTATGCATTCTCTATTACTCATTTAATTCATAAAAATCGTTCGCTCTAAGCCATCCAATTTTCTCTGCTCCATTCAAAACACCGTTCGTTTTCCCTGGGCTATTCCATTAACATTATTTAGATTGTTCTGCAGAAATACTCGGTCCATGGTATCGGGTGCGCTTTCACGCTCTGAAAATTCGTAACGGGTTACCCCCTGTTCATCAAGTTAACTTCCGGACGTGCATTCAAAGTAGCGTCCCGAATTTCACGGGCAGTGATTAAAGAGATATCCGTTGATTACTAGTTCGTTCGGCCTCGTGCGAGCGGGGATCGTTGCTTCAATCTTGCTACCTGACTGCTTGATCCGCGCCGACCTCGCCCCGACGGTCAAGCGGGTCCCGAAGAAACGACCCGAAGTCGCGGAATAAACACGCGACGAGAAAAGAACCGTGGTCCCTGGTCGTGGCCGTAAATCGGTGCCGGCCCGAAACTTTCGGCGTCGTTTTGTTAACTCGCCGAAAACTATTCGAAACCGACGACGCGGACGGACGCGACGCTTGAAAAGTGGCGAACCTTCGCGAGGCGGGCGAACGGCGCACGGTTCGAAGAGTTAAACGACATTACATAGTACGCTCAACAAAAGTTTTCCGTGCGGTATGCAGAGTGGACACTGCTCGATTCCTGTTTGGTCCTTGAAATTTACATCCGACTCGTACGAATATATACGTACACACCGCTATTTTCCGTTTTACCCCTCCTACCCTTCCACTTCCACCCGTTGCGCACGTATTTTCCTGCCTTGGAGAATAGCAGGTGAGTTTACTCGGGCCAACTTACGCCATTTGCCATTGCTCCCTCTTCCTCCCCCGCCCTGTGTCCGTTTGGTCCCTGGTATAGTCGTTCTTTAGTCTGGAAAGTTGCCGGCCATCTCGAAAGTAAGCCTGCAAAACAACCGGCCCCTGCCGAGTCCACATGCGTATAATCGACCTCTCCCATTCAAGTTTGTTTCCCTTTTCTCGAAAAAAAAATCACCCGGAACCTCTCGAAAAGTTGGATCCTTGTCGAAGGAGGAAGGATCTTCACGTCGTTGGTAAACATCAAAGATGATAGTGCTTCGTTGGTGATTAAAAGGAAGATTATTCATTTCCAAGACACGATATTCCTGTACCGTGAACAATTTTCCGACTTTGATATCCCGCCTCTGAGAAGCTGACCGAACGCGACGTCTTCGAGGAGGGTGGGTCGGTGGAGCGGTGACGGCGATGTCAGAAATACTTCTGAAAATCGCGATGAAATTTCGTCTTATCTGAGGAGAGGATAGGGGCGGAAAGAAGGGTAAGGGCACCGTAGTTCGCATTCCATGGCACGGCCGGCATAACCGTGTTCGTTCTACGCAGAATTAACGAAGTTATTCGAGTAGATAGGGTAAAAGTTTCGTAACGGTTCGCCGCGGAGTTTTGTAATTTGCGTTATTGTCGAATACGGCCGGGAAGTCGAAAAACCGAGAGATAGAGAGGTCCGTGGTTCTCGAGTCGAGTGGAATTGGTCGAAACGAACCGTTCTGTCGGCTTTCGGTCGGCGCCCACCGTGTACGTGTGTGTTCAAAACTGATCCGAAACGTCGATCGGTGGGAACATTCTTCGGGAAAGAGCCGGCTCGCCCCGGGCGTTGCATCGTCGAACACGTTCGAAACGAACGGCAACCGGCAACGTCTCAGCTACTTTGACACGCTCCCTGTCTGAAAATTTATCCAAGTTTCCCAATTGGGAATCTCTTTACTCCGACGTTTCGTGCCGCTTAGCCGCGTAATAAGGTGCCGTGGCCGTCGTACGCGTTCTCCTGAAAATCACGCGTATAACGTTACCGCGACGCCTTTCAAAGGGGCTCGCCGTGTTGCAAACAGTATAATTAACCCGCGGAACTCGTTCACAGATTTTGTTAATTGTGAACCCGAGCCGTGGCGGATTAATCTGTTTAACGACGATGGAACACAGACAGCGCGTTTTTCGGACCAAAAAACGTAGCTTCTCTAATTATTTGTACAACGTTTTAACGAGTCGTGAAGTCAGAATGAAATTACACCGAGTGCTTTATTCATGTAAACTGTACTATAAATTAATCGAATGGTATTGGTCGGATTAAAATCATTCCGTCCCATCACGTGGCCGAATAATTAGATAGCCGTGGTGGTCGTGAGTCATATTGAATTGCTATGGCTGGGCGCAAGACGTAACATTGCTCGTTAATCGATAGTCTGGGCAAACAATATCGGAAAGCCATGAGAACGTACGAAGTTTCCATCATCAGGGCATAGAACACGTGCGCGATACGCTCGCAATTAAACCACTATAGAGGAGGGTACACGGCGGTGGTGTTGGGTCCCCGGGTTTAGTGTAACGTGGCGGAGTCTCGTAGGGATGGGGCGGTCCTTAGAACGACATACCTTGTCCGTAATACAGCATACACCATGGCATAATGCAGTATAATAAACTCGTAGTAGACGACGTTCTAGCAGATCTGGCCGTCCCCCGGAGTATACGCATCCGCGATATATAGCATTTATCGGGCTGCTTCTGGCTATAACGGGTGCAAGCATAGCCCCCTGCTATATCGTATTCTATCCGTTAAGCTTTCCTCGCGCGCAGCCCCTCATTATCTCAACACAATGAATGCCCCCGCTCGGCCGGTATTGGCATTTGCGCGAATTCCAATAGAATTTAATTGGAGAAGACCGAGCCAGGTGTGTGCGTGGCTGTGTACGCCGAACGGCCAACACCCACACGTCCGTGCACCTTGTGCACGGTTCTCGAGTTAAAAACAAACGATTGCCTGGCTGTTTGCCCCGTTCATTGTCCATGCTTTTCTCCCTCCCCGCACACGATTTCTCTCGCATTTTCCGTCCGTTAATAGGCAAGGTTATGGCCATTTCGCCGCTAGTCCGGCCAGTTTTGGCCGGGGCTTCAACGAACGGAGCCACGTCAACACCCGGAGTTTCCGAATAGACACCGCTCGAAGCATTAGCCGGAGCAGTTTAACTTTGCTAATCGCGCCAGAACTGCTGGCTTCCGTGCGGACCCGGCCCGGCCTGTTGGCATCCACAGTCTTCCCCCGTTGTGTTTCCATTTGTAACTGGCTGCACGAGGAAACCGGGTTACCCGAACTTTGCCAGGGCCAAATTGCTTCCCCGCGTCTTCGTTAGGCCACCGTCAATGCGATTGTCTCTTCGTGAATCGATCGATCGCTTCGACCCGGTCGAGGAATTTTTCTCGGTCGAAAGGGAAAATCTATATTCTTTTCGGCGCGATCCGGAACGGGACCGGCTTGCGGAGAATACAAAAGATATTCGAGGGAATGCGGGTCAAACCGTGTGTATGTACATTGTCTTCGTTGCTTTCGCCACACCTCCGGGGGATACGACGTTTACGGGGACAATACCGATTTTCTCGCCGGATGATGGCCATTGTTCCACCGCGTGGCTCTCAATGGCTGAAAATTTCACGTGTCGGCTGAACAAAACGATGTAGCCGGCTTCGAAATCGAGGACTTTTCCCGAATCGTTCGTTTAAGACGATCTTTCGAACCGACGGAGAATCGACGGAATTTTCGTCGTCGCGCGGTTTTTGAATAAATGAACGGCGAAAACGACGTCCAAAAGCGCATTCGTGGAGAACGTTTCGATGGTGTTTACGGTCCTGCTCGTCGATTCGTACAGTCCGCGTCGAAACTTCGCGAAAACAAAAACGCCTTAATCCATGGATGTACCGGGTCGCGATGGGCCATTTGCAATTGAGATGGAAACGAGCGGATTCCTCCGCTGTATCCTTTCGACAAGGGAATAAAATAATGGATACGGATCGGTGGTGCCTTTGTCGGGTGCGGGGCGCACGAATCTTTTTCAAAGCGGTCAATTCAGTATTTACGTTAGTCCGGATTTACAGGAACGTTTTACATTAATTGCATAGAGGCGGGACGCACAATCAGTTTCAGGAATTTAATTTGTTTTCAATTTGCCGGTCGGACGCGAGGCAAATAAAGGAGCGGGTACGGTGGAACGGGAGCACACGCTCGTCTCGCATTTAATTTGAGCAAAGTATAGAAGTGTTCGCGTGTAATCGCTCGAAACGCGTTCGGGAAACGCTTGGTACAGGGTTAAAAGTGTGCCCATGGAAAATGTATCGGGCAATGGTTTCGGCCCCCGCTGCTACCAGCCGCGAATCGATATATCGGAATGGATATAACGCGGCCCATAATTCACTCCGGTTATAACGTAATCCTTTAATTCGTGCCAATATAAATTAGAATAAGCTTCGAGCCTGTCCAAGGGATTCCTCTCTTTTCTGAAAATTTCTATCGTACACCCCCTCCCTCTCGTCCGTCGTGTCACGAGATTCTGTCACGGCTTCGAATCATGATTGGTTGCCTCCCTGTGTTCAAAGTGCATTGAATCCCAGCTAAGATAAACAGATGAACGTCGACGCAGCTATGATATAGCGCTTAATAAATTCGTCCTCGATTGTCATGAACTCTGTATTACGGGGAAAAGGGGCGTACAAATTTACAGTTTGCAACGTGATGGATTTATGGACGTATAAAGATTCCCAAACATTTTTCGCTTTTGCTTTGTGAGATGTCGAATGCATAGAAACGATTTATATCAAATCAGATCATTACGATATTAAAAATTTTTCTCGTTCGTAATCGAGAGCCGAATTAATAAAAGACATTCTGATATATGCGTTTATCATCAGCTATCGTCGCGAAAGACTATCACAGGTTATCGAAAAAAATAAAGACGATGCGTTCCGCGCGCGAACATCACGCTCGTAAATAACTTTTGATCCTTTTAAGTGGATTTTCATTTCCCTCGTATACCTTGCCTCCACTCGACAGTTATAACGAGTACGCGGGCGGAATGAGCCTGGTCCCTTTCGTGGCACCACGGTTTCGAGGATCCTCCGGGTGCAGAGTGTTCCGATAATTGTAAATTACGAGCCGGTCCGTCGCTTAGAACGCGTCTTTTCGTTTCCCGATCAAACGAACCCCGTGAACTCGTTCCCCGTCGATCGATAATAAATTCCTCCCGAAGCATTTTTTTTTTTATTCACTTTGTTTGATTTTTTTTTTTTCAAAGGATGATTTATCGTACGCGTTAACTGGCGAACAAAAAAGTACGGTAAATAACTCATTTCATTTTTGACGTTTCATTCTTTCGGGCCAGGCACACACGTATCGACGCGAGGCGATCTTTCATGCGATATTCAAACATCGCGTCGAAACACGATTTATCTCGAGGCGAGCAAACGACAGAAAAATTATTTTCCTCGGCGTGAAACGACTCTGGCTGGTTATTGATTTAAACGTTTTACTACCTTCATAATCTGTCGTGGTTTTTTAAAGAGACACGACGAAAGAGAGAGAGAGCGAGAGTTAAAAGTGGATGATCCTCTTCGCGTGCATAAACCACCTTAATGCACCTACCACGAGAGCGCATCATCGTTCCCTGCAAATGACATGCAGTCCGTTCATTTTTCTTTTATCCACGTTTTGTCCATTGTGGCCCGACCAACAAAAGCATCGTAACGATTTAATAGAAAGGAGCCTTCCGCGACTTCCGTCCGCAACTTGTCTGCTCGTCGCGAGTCAAGTTTCACGCTCGATTCTGCGATTCGACGCGCGTCTCGTCGTTGTCCTTTTTGTTCGAGCGACAACGTTTCGAGTGGCAAGGAAAAATATGAAAGCTCTACAAAAATTAACACATTGCGCTCATTTTTTTACTCCTGTGCAATTATCGTAATTCTCGATACAATGAGAACACACATTTAAATTTAAAATGCGATGGAACGAAAAAGAAAAAGGCATCGAACTAATTTACACGGCCGATAGAACCGGCAGGTTTCAATCGAATCGAAACGTCCAGGAAACCTATAAATCGAGAATCGTCCGATCGACTTTCGACGGTGTTTTAATGAACCATCGAAATTGATTATTGGACATAACGCTACACCGTGAATATACTACTACGGTTTCAATGAAACCAGCATTTGAGTCGGGTTAAAAGACCTCATACCTCTTCGCGTACATAAACCGCCTTAATGCACCCTCGGCAGCAGGCCATTACACCACGCGCGCCCCCCTCGTCGCCCCTCGCGCACACCCTCTCGTCTTCTCGCTGACTTGTGCTGCGCGTTCACACATTTATGGAGCGTCGTGCTCGTCCGCGCGCGCACACACATTAGCCCGTCCATTGATACGGCCGGTACATACACGAGCGAGAACCGTAACCCTCCCTCCCTGCCCTCCCCCCGTGCCTACACCCCCATTCAGCTACCCCTTAACGCATATTTACTCTGTATCGACCGGCTAGTGGGCGAAATTTACACTACCAGCAGCGATACATTATTTCCTTGAACATTACCGTACTGACATTATTACGTTCTCCCGGGGATCGTGGCGCGACTTCCGCGATAATGGATCGCCCGTGTTTCCGCGCGTAACGCCGTCAAAAGAAAAAGGAAATCGTTTCGATCGCGTCGAAACTACCCGTCCCCCGCGAAACTTTCGCGCAGCCCGAGTTAAAAAATTACTTTTCCGTTCGAACACCCTAGTTTCTTCTGTTACTTCCACTCTTCGCTCCGAACGCTGCACGGCCATCGACAGTGACGGACATTTTATGGACGTCCGTTCGCGGAACGAGCATGCACGTCGATATATTTCACTCTTCACGGTGTAGTATTTTTATCTGGCTCTTTTCCTGTATATTTGGGACGAGATTGCGACCTAACGTACCTTTACGGCCACCGAGTGGCCTATTCTCGGGTTCATTGTCGACGACACGCGTGTCTTATGATACGACACATCGAATAAGGGAGGGTGTTTTAAAAAATATAGTCTCCGACCATGGCAGCTTCCGGCGAAAGCGCTGTCCGTTATTATTTGATCGTCGGATCTTGCAAGCTGCCGGAGAACAAATTTTCAACGTTCTTATGGGATCAAAATTTTCCTCCGTTTTTTGACGATGCGGAATTTCGTTTCCAGGTCTCGACCCGTAAACTCTTCCCCAAAGTTTCCTTCTTGCGAGACAAGAAATTTCGCCACGTTTGCGCGTGATTCGCTTCGAAGAACGAAGCTAACGAGGTTGCCTTAAGCTGATTGCCATCGTCTCGAAAGCGTTCCGTACCGTTGGCTGGCAACGAGTGCTCGATTCTGTACATAACTCGCGAACGGTTTTTACGCGAGAAATTCGGACTCGAACTTATTCACGGTACGGTACCCTTCCGTTTGTGTTACTTATCTCGGGCCCGTAAGTCGTTCGTTCGCTTCGGTCGCGCAGCAATTGAATCTCCTGGACGATTATGCCAGCGCGCGCGCTGCTCGCCGAGGGATTCGAACTTTTACTTCGAAACTCCGCCGACTCGCGCCAGAGACCCGTCCCGCTACGAATAAAACGGCCGACTCGCGATAAATATTTTCTCGCGACGGCGAGCCGGGACGGGTTAATATTCCTTCGGTTTCCCTTATTACACTGGGGACATTGTTACTTCGAAAAGTTGAGCAATGAATTAGCCGGATGGATACTTACTTTCGAGTTACGGTCCCGTGCAACCCTCGAGAAAAAACCAGCTTCGCCGCGATCGAAATCGTCGTGAATTTCTTCATGAAACATTCCCCTTGTCTCGATCGTGGTCATTGTTGACTTTCAATTTTTATTACAATATTAACTTTTCGATTTATTATTTTAAATTAGTAATGTAATTTTAATGGTATCCGTGGTCGATGGAAACGTTCCAGCGTTCGTTTTATCCCAAAAACCGTACCGTTTGATTGGTCATCAGTAATTGATAGTAAACAAATATTGGCACGGTGACTTTTAACCAATTTGCATTACAGCATTAATCTGTATTTATATATTCGCTTGATAGAGGGAAGTTTCGTTCACTTTTTATTTGTCCACCCTCGTACATTTTGTACAACGATCCGTTAAAATCGCATTTGGGAAAGTTGATATCATACGAAGCTCGAAGTTAGTCGTATGCGTATCAAACGGAAGATACCATTTACGAATTTCCCGGAAATTCCCTTTCTTCGAGCACGGATTTATTTTGGTTTGAATTTTTTCGCCAGCTCGTTACTCCGCGATGGGTTTCACTCCGTAAAACGCGACGACGTTCCTCTTCCGTTAATAACATTCATTGTGTTACACTAATGTCCACTTTCCCATTTTTCTACCGAGTTTCGTCGTTAAAATGCAAAATAGCGGCTAGTCGGACAGGGGAAAAAATCGTTCCGCTATGAAACGTTTAGAAATTCGCATGTTAAAAAACAATTACAACAACGAGCACCGGTTCTCGACGAGATTCTTTTTTAACACCGTGGAGTAATAAAAGCGAATGATTTTAATCCGACGATTGTGAGATAAAATACCGAATGTTCATCCAGAGGTACTCGGATTTGTGCCGAGCGAGGTTTTCGCAAGATTTTTCGCCAAATTTCGTCGAATGACCCATCTCTCTGTATCTACTTCGAATTTATACTTTTGGTGGCGCGATTCGAGTCTCGCCGACGTTAAGAGCTCCCCAAGGGCACGGTGACGTTTCCTTATTTTCGGTATAGCCTGGCAACTGGGCGATAAAGTAAAACGGTGTGGATTCTTCAGGGTTGGTTTACTACCGCCTTCGACTAGTCATCCTGCTCCTTGTAAAAGTATCTTTAACCAGCATCGTAAACTGGACATTTTTTGTAACTTTTATGTCGTGTAAATAAATATAGAACGTGTTTGGGATCGTTTCAGTACGTATAGCAATAAATGATCGCATTTTGATAGAAAATAATAAATTGATGCCGTCTCTTTGGGCGTCAATTCTTGCAAATCAGGCTTATGTAAATCGATTGCAATTTTAATCGTGAACCGATTTGATCGTTCTAAAACCCGGTAAAGTTTTATGAAGTGTTTTGAAGCTTCATAGAACTCCCGTGTACACTGTACCGCAAAAGCATCCATTGTGTACGTGAGAGTGCACGTTCCATTGGTGGAAGCATGCACGCCGCAGGCTCGCCGAGTCGATTCACGTCCCGTAAACGAGCCATCACGCGCATTGCAGTCGCGTTCCAATACCTAAGTCATAATTTTAATGAAATTCCTCGGTGCATCGTAGTCTCCGAATTTCAATTCACTATAAATAACAGGTCACCCAGACGCCGCCGTGGGAAATGCCTGGATCTCTGGGTACAAGGCAGCCACGGGGCCGATATATTATTTTGCCCCGTTGAAACGCGGTCAAATCGGCGTGTACAATGGTAAAAGGAGTCGGCAAAAACGAAATGGAAGAAAAAAAGAAGAAGGAACTTAGCGAAAATGAGAATAGCGTGAAAATATTTCGTTAAATGAAAATTCCCCGGTGTATAATAGGAATTTTTCAGGATCAAGAATTCCCTGGCGCGTCGAAACCTCCGAATATGCGTTAACAATTTTAATTATCTTATCGGTCCCGTTACCATCGTGATAGATGGAATTTTGTACGAATCGGCGTGTGCCGCGCGCACAGGTTACGCGTAACAGGAATAACTGATACGGACCGTGGTGGTCGTTTCGCCGGGTCCCCGGACCGACGGGGGGTGCGAGTGTGATTAGCAACGCGACGTAATTTATTTATTAATCGTACGGGCGTAGCGCGCGATCGAGTAGCTCGGCTTGTTTCACGATTAATTTCATGGAACTGATGCGAGTCTGTGTTCGCGAGTAATGCAATTACGGGGCGTGTGTATTTGATACGCGAGCGCGAGAACATTTTCTACGGCCCGCTTTCACGTTAATTAATACCGGTTCGTTCGCGGCAACGTTACAAGATTTATAGCGTACCGGAGCCGCAGAAATTTCTCGTCACACGAAACGCTGCTCGCCGCACGGAGGGTTCAAGGACCTTAATGCATCGGTGGCGACACGTTATTCCGACGAATGCGGCCGCTGAAACGCGGTTCCACCAGGTGGTCCCCACCTCTGCCGAAAACTTTGTATCACGTTCAGGAGCAATGTTCCGGGATTTTAACAGTCAAGACGTGCGCGCCGGTAATTTTCAAGGGCACTCGACGGCCCGGCTACACGACTGCACTTTTCTCCCAGCCGATAATTCGAATACGCGATATTACGTCTGCCAGACGAATAATCAAATCACGGAGTTACAAACTCGCGGTTACGTACCCGCACCGTTATCGCCGTTCGGATCCCCTTCGAATCGACCGGATTAATTGTTATTTATGGGACATTGAGCAAAAATAGTCGAGTCTAATTGGAAGCTTTAAATCCACCATTGTCCGTGCCCATATAATGCTTCATAATACGAGCCTGCCCGAACATGGATTTTATTACATTATACCACTTTGAGTCTAATAATTCCGCGGTGGAATTTTAATCCTTTAAAACCGAAGAGTGATTAACGAAAGAGGCTGAAGTGGATATACCAGCCCCCCATACTCATCCCCCCGACTTATCAGTTAATTTTCTGATTCATGCTCTCGATCCATCAGCTCGCGCATAAAAATTCTTCAAACTCGTCCGTGTTTTCTCTTCTCTCAATTATGTTAACCAACGAGCCCGAACGCGTTAATTTATTTCCCCGGACAGCGGCGGAGATATCTTTATTACTTCGACGAAGAAAATTCCGCGAAAGAATCCTCTTGAACAGAAAACATTTTTCGGAGAGCAGACACCGGCGATTAATTCAGCTGGAGGATGAAGTCGACGCAGAGGAGAGGCAAAGAGCAATGGGAACAGGATCCTTGCAAGTTTCGCGAGGAATACAGCGCGGGGGTGGTATCGTCGTGTCGTTGTAGGCAAGACCTAAGGTGATGGAATGGTTGTGTAGGGAAAAAAAGGTGTCGGGCCTGAGAGCGAGACACGGATGAATGAACGTTATAGAGGATGAGTGGTGGAGGAGTTTCGCAAATAAGGAGTATGGGGAGGGGTAGCGAGTTGCGAAGCAGAAGAATGCTCTTGACGTTGACAACGATGGGATGAAACTGTCGTCGTGGAACACCATGGTCTCAGCACCTTTTTGTCGTTACCCTCGTTGCGTTTGTGTTTCCTTTTTTTTTCACCAAGCTAGCCGTATTAATTTCTTGCCCGCGGCGGACAGATGTAACAGTGGAAACTTTTCGAAACTTCCCAAGATCGACCCAACGTATTATCATCCATGAACATTTATAATATTCCTTCTGGAGAAATAAATGGACGTACGGTATCAAAGTGGCCGTCACTTTTCATAGCATGGTGGTGCTTTAAAAATATGACAAATCTTCAGATTTATAAAGTCAATTAGCTGACTGATGCGAAATCTTCAAAAGTTCGAATTCTTTATATAGTCTAATCAGTTGAATACGACTTAATCAGTAAATTAGAATTATTAAGGTGGCCAGGATAATAATGGAATTGAAACTTTTGACAAAGTTTAATACGACAGCGAACATGTTGGCGAGCTTAGGTTCCCGTTAAAGAAGTGATATATTTACCCGAGCCAGGAAGCCCTTTTGTTCTCTCTGGTTATGAATTCTGTATAAACAGGGGTTAGCTCGAGAGATATGCGCTTGTACCTGCACACTGTACTCGCGAGTATACCTGCCTGCCCACTCGTGTGTCGCCGCTTGAACTTTGAATATAGCGCGAGTACATTAAATTATAGTTCTCGCTCGACAGGAACGCGGTTACAAACGAGCGTTATTCATTCCAGCTTTTCTAATTACAGCCACGCGCGCGTGCCTGATCCCTCGAAAACATTTTAATTCGCGAAATTGACGGGCGGTAAACCGCGACGAACTTGGGGCTCATTTTTGACCGTCTTTATCCTCTTTCACTTTTAAACCGATCGAGTTACGGATCAGAAGGCAGGCGGAGGATCGTAAAGTACCTGTACGACGTGGAAATGATTTTATTTTAATAAAGACTCGCTAAATTGCAAAGCACTTTGCTAAACCGATTACGCCTGGGGAAATTGCTTTTAGCGCCACAATTACGTTCGTACGTTCACCTTGGCCGCGTCGAGAAGCAGGATGCAATCGTAGCAAAGATCCCGTACGGTTTCTTTCCGCCTCGAGTCCATCTTTTTACGTCGATCACGTCTCGCGCGCCGTCGCCTCGCGCACGGATCCTCTCGCGAGCTGCACCGATTTCCCTGCCCGATGCACGTGCCGAAAATTCGCGATGCTCGATACCCAGGGCAACTTGGCGGACCCCGGCTCGAGAGTTACTCGGGGAAACAGGAGGATCGTTTAAAAAAACTTCCACGGTCGTTCGTTTTCGCTCGCGAAATAACGAAGTTTATTAATTACTCGTAGAACCGTTCGAGACTCTCCATTCTCTTCGACCGTTCTCTGGTAGCTGCAATCGGACCCAATCGTCGTCTCCGCGTTCCTTTAATAGTCGCCACGTTTCACGATCAGCAGTTTCTTCGCGACGGGGAAATGGTGTGTCCATTCCCGGTTCGTAAACTTAATTGTGAACGATGGAACTGCCTCCTGGTTCCGTTTCATCGGCACTCGGATAAAGGCAATTCCGCCCCTGCCGCGGGAACAATGTTACATCGGTGTCCCTGATTCGATCCGATCGACGATATACTTCGCCGGTGTGACCCAATCTTCGGACCGGGTCCGAGTTCTTCCTCCATTTCCGGCCGGGATCCGCCGTCGCAGCGAGAGTCTCCTTTAATCTCTCGAACGTTTAAGGAACAGCGTTTCTCGCGATATCGATTCACCGCCGGGGTACCGGTTGAATTGGCTGTGAAAATATCGCGATGAATGGGGGGGAAGGGCCGAGTGGTTGCTCTTCAGAAACGCGGAACTTCCCGAGAGAAATTCGACGCTGTTAGTTACGCGAGAACGCGATAAAACGAGCGAGAAAATTCGAATGTCCCTGTTTATCTTTTTTCCCCTCTTTTTCTGGAGGCGCACGTTTTTGTCCGAGTTAATCGAATTAGCGCGTTCTTGATCACAGGGAATCGCGAGGTTTCTCTTTTTCCCAGGCGCTTAAAAGGGACAAACGAGACGGAAGATGGAGGAATCCGGATGAGCCGGAAGGACAGGAGGTTGCATATGACGTTTGTATGTGGGCGAAATCGGCTAGATGGTTGGTTTGAAGCGAGGACAGGAGGGCGAACCGGGTCGTCTCTGTCAGTTCGGGAACGAGTGTAAGACTAGAATGAGGGGCAGACGTGACGGCGGGACCGTGAAGCGAATCAAACGATTTTACGCTCTAACTTCCCGCTCTTTGAATCAGCCAGCGTGGAGAAGCCTGTAAGAAATGGCAAAAAGTACCAGTTATTTCGTTTCCCGCTGAAGTGCTTGTATTCGTTTCCGTATCGAGTCACTTGTTCTCCATGCGATCGAAGATTACGGGTCAACGAGATGCGAGTCGGGGACGCGTGACATACGTTTCGTGTCTTCCGCTCCTGTGATCGCGACCCGAATAAAAGAGACGTTTCAAATTGTCCAAAAAGTAAAAAAGTAGAAAATCAATAATTTTCATATTTTTCTCTTCAATCATTTCTACAATAAATCAAGAGTTAATCTTGGCTTTCTATTTAAGCAATTTTCTTACGTTCGAATCGAACGATCAAGCTCAGCAATAATTCCGCTCACGATGTGTAACTCTATTTGCCTTGCTGCTCATTTTTAATGCGATTTGTAGGAAAATAGAGCGAGAGTTTATCGTTCTCCAGTCTGCCGACGTTATTTCAGGTATACTCTCCGTTACCGGGGGTGGGTAGAGGCCGGGCGGCCATTAATGTGCAAAATCGTATTTGCAATAGTAAAATACAGTTAAGCAAACACAGCTGTGCCCGCGTTGCGTTCTCTCGGCATAGTTTAATGACGCTGCAGGCAGCTTACTCTCGGTCTCTTTACACCTCACTAATTAGTAAATATGTTGCGTATTTACATCGCGCAGCTTTATATAGTGCGGAATATTTGTATGGGTTCGGTGGCCGGAGTGTTTTGACCGACGAACGATCGTGACTTTGTTCCTTTCATCTTTCGCGACCGGACGTGTCGATTTCCGAAATTCAATCAGAATTTTCCTCTTTCCGTCTTCTGAACAATTGAAATCTTTGAAGAACGCTGAAACGATCGTTCGATGAGAAAAAAGATGTACAAACGCGGTTTCGCAGCGACGCGAGGCGGGGTCGTTAACCGTATCGCTATCTTCCGGTCGAGACGAGCTCGACGCCTCGCGAATCGTCACAGTTAGCGGCGCGTGTACGCGTCCATTCGGTCGACGAGCTGCTGGAAAATCGAGGCGAGGGTAGGGAATGAAAAAAACAGAGAGGGGAAAAAAAAAGAAATGCTCGATATTCCAGCAACGGGCATAGAGAAGAGAATCGTTCGAGTGTGCGTCGAACGGCTAAACTCGTAAATAGAATAGAACACGCGAGAGCCGTATTTATATTCTCTTTGCGGCAACGTCGATTCCTTTGCTCGCGTTTCCCAACAAAATTTACCCTCGCCGACTTTGAAGGCCCGCGTGCTCGATCAAAGCTTTCGTGGCTCTCGATCGGAATATTCGCGGTGGGTGTAAAGGGGGTGGAGGAGGCGGTTAGACAAGAAATGCACGCGTTCAAACGCGATCCATTCTCCTTTCGTCAATATGATATCGATGCACTGGCCGTTTGAAGGGTTTCATCGGCGATATGTTCTCTCCCCTCTCCCTACGTCAAAACCGCGCGCCGCGTACGCGCAAGAAACCTTCCAAAACTCCGCGCGTACACAAAAGAAGCGAAAATGAAAAAGAGAGAAAAAAAGCAGCGAAGGATAGCTGTAAAGAATAAAAGTATCGACATGTATAGAAAAAGAAAAACAAAACACACACACAAAAAAAAAGGAAAAACTATCCGTTGGCAGGCGTACGCGTCGCGTGTTTTATGATTATGTACGTCGCGCAACGCGCACCGTCTGGGAGGACTTTCATTGAGCGGACAAACCCGTAGGCACGGATTCGAGAGGAAAAAAATCGTCGATACGGAGTTAGGGTTTGGGCACGAAACGAAGGGGTGAGCGTGGAACGGGCAGTTTGCCAGAAAGGACTGAGGGGGCGGTGAGGGGCAGAAGGGTGGGATGAGGTGCCGATCGTGGCCATGCAACGGAACAGACGGAGAGGAAACCGGCCTGGGTGAAAAAGAGAGAGAGAGCAAGAGAGAGACAATGCATGGTAGTCGAGGGGGTGTGGGTGGTAGAGGGGGATCGAATAGAGAAAGACAGGCTGCGGAGTTGGCTGGGATACGCGGATAGCGGATTGGGATGGATGGGTTGATTGATTGGGCACGCTTGTATTGTTTCAGGAGGAAGCTGAATCGACGTAACGGTCTACGCCAGGATGGCCAGTTGGCCGCTGAGAATCGTACTCCTGTCCAGCGCCCTCATCCTTGTCCGTGGTAAGTAAGAACACAAATCTCCTGGCTATGATAGCGGGGATCCGTTCATTTGGCCGTGTTCGACCGTCGGCCATTTCGTCCAGTCGGGAGCAATACCGTAGGGCTGGGTTTGTATCGCGGCGCAGACGGGGGACGGGAAACGGAAGTGCGTTTAGCCGAGTAAATATTTGCGTAGCTGAACGCCAAGCGAGAAAATGAGAATCGTCGCTGCGTTTTCCAGCCGGGAACAAAAAGTATCCGAGCAATAAAGCGACTCTCTCCCTAGGGGGAGATTATTTCACCCGTATTTCCTAGTATTTATTTTTTCAACAGACCAATTTGACTTTCCGTTAAAGAGGTATCGTAATTTTCGGAAGCCTCGCTCGGTTCGCTCACGGAACGAGTGTACCACGGCTTCCAAGTGTTCGTCGATTGATTTTCTGCCACTCCACGATCGGCTCGTCGTTGCTCACCGCGTGACGAAAGTACCACGGGTGTCCGTCTAAATTACGACCTCCGGTTTCATTTATTCCGGAATCCATTATCCCGGCAAGTTCTCGCGCAATTTGTAAGCCAATCCAAGAGGAGAGCAAGTTCGATCGCGAAACGCAACCGGCAACTTGGCTCTCCATCGAACTTCGATCATTAATAATTTTTTCCTTCTTCGTACGCCAGGGATACTGGGGGGGTTGGTCGATCGTTCGGAACCGAGTCGATTAATAATCTTCCAGAGAGCGAGCGAGGTAAGCAATAATCCCGTTTAAACGATGCTCGATGCTCGTAAACAGGCTTTGGTGCGTAGTTAACTTTTTACGTTATTTAAATGGCGTCGATTCGAGAGCCAAGGGGATGTCTCGCCCTCGACTTCTCCGGAGGTAATTTCGTTTCGCGACGATCATGTTCCCATCGGTTGATGTCTTTCTTTGAAAGAGGCCGGCTTTTATTTATTGCCTTTTCACAAACGTCCCCGGGGGTATTAAATCGTCGATAAATTCCGCGTATTTCATTCGATGAGAATCGAGACTGCACCGAAAAATCAAATACATCGTTCGATCGCGAACGATACTTGTTGTCGTGCATTTTTCATTTTTTTCTCTTTTTTTTTTTGACATATTTTTCTCCCTGTATTGTTCTTATCCCGCTTTTCTTCGACCGTTACCGCCGCGTTCCCCGAAGAAACGTTAAAACAACACCATGGTATTCCGCGTAATTAAATACCGTGCTACGCAAACTAGAACCGTATAAACTTCCGAGTTAAGTTTACGAGTTTTGCAAAAGTTACCGGATATTGAATATCATTGCGAACGCGACTCGACGTTGGCCCCCTGGCCTGGACGCTCGTAAAAACTTTCTAATCGCCGCTACTCGAATGCACCTTTACCGCTCCCCTTTTGTTTTAAAAGACACGCGGTTCGTTGTCCGCGCGCTCACCCCTCGTTTCTCCCCAGAGGCCTGCGTCTGTGGAGAAATCTTCCTCGAAGATCCTTCAGAAATCTAGCGGACGAACATCGAATTCGTGTTATCCGAGCCGCGAAGTTCGCCTTTCAACGCGGCCGCCTTTTCTCAACTTTTCTTCCGCGGCCACCTTACGCACCCTCCTCGCGAAGAAAGCCTAAGAAAAAGGGGGGAGGGGGGGGAGAGACGCTTTCGTATCGCTCGCTCAGGATGCAGAGTACGCGGCGGGCTCGCGGTTGTCAGTCGGTTTCCGGCGCGGAGAGAAAAATAGCGGAGAAAGAACGTGGAGTGATTTGGAGTAGTTGCGGCTGGTCGACGGGGTACGAGGCCGAAGGAATAGAAGCGTGCGAAAAAGCGAGAGGGAAAATGAGTCGGTGCAAAAGGTGAAAAAGAAAAAGAAGCAGGAGAAGAAGAAGAAGAAGAGGAAGATGAAGGGAGGTGGAGTGTGACGGTGGTGTTAGCAACGGGCGATGGTGGCTTAAACGAGGGAGGAGGGACGAGGAGCTTTCTTAAAGATGTGAGTCGGGGCGCACTTGTTGCGCGGAAAAGGAGTACGGGCGATGCCAAGGAAGGAAGGAACAGGCGTGTGCAGGCTCGGGAACCGTGCAAAAGATCTGGGAAGAGGGGGGGTGACGCGACGTGCTGGGGGCGGAGGGAAGAAAAACGACGCCGAGCAGAGGAGATTTGACGGTGGCGAGAGTTGCAGAGGGAAAAGCGTGGAAAAGATAGGGGTGCGAGGGAGGGGGGACAGAGAAGGCACACGGCTCGGGGAATCGAATTGATTCTCTTTTATGGGCTCGCGTTACTTTTCT
The DNA here is from genome assembly GCA_022405125.1 of Anthidium xuezhongi. NCBI lineage: Eukaryota > Metazoa > Arthropoda > Insecta > Hymenoptera > Megachilidae > Anthidium > Anthidium xuezhongi. The sequence continues at coordinate 9,891,014 of CM039637.1, forward strand.
TTACCGTCTTGCCATCCTTGCCTCTTGACCGGACCCTCTTCTCCCTCTCCCTGTTCTCCGCTCTCACCTCGACCTCTCTCTTTCGACCGTGTTATTTATTTATCAGCTCTCGCACGTAGCTCTTCTCATTCTCGTGTAAAGGACCTCACGAGGCTGCTTCTTGACTAAACCCTACCGTTTTCTCGTCCTTTTTCACGTTATTTCTCTCACTCTCTTCCCTCCACCTCGACCCCCTAGTACCCAGCTTCTCTATTTCCTTTTCAACGTCGCGTCGTAAAAGGCGGTTCTTCTCGCAACGACGAGACGCGAGAAATCGGCACTGGCCGATTGCACCGGCCGAAGAAGACTTATTGGGATTCCTTGCGGACAACGGAGCACCGTAAAGGCGTTCACGATCGATTCGACGAACGACCAATCGCGACGATCCATCGGTTACACCGAATATCGACTCTTCTATTTTAGACAAGAGTCGATAACGATCGGACCCACCGGTTCGTCCTCTTCTTTCCTCTCGTGCTCTTACCACAGCCGTTGTAATACGGAGCCATGCAGAACTTGGCTGCGCCACGATAATTTATTAATTCAAGATGGATCAGCTCCGGCCGGCTAGCTTGAAAGAGAAGAATACTGCTCTTAAGTTTATTAGCCGCGATACGCGGAACGAAGGCACGGTTAAAGGTAGCCAGTGGTCCATTGAACCCCCGGCTCAAGAGAATTCACCACGTTATTTATTTATCAGCGTGTACGTACGGGGCGAAGCTACTTTCGCGGAAAGGACACGACGACGATCGCCACCCCCTGGGAAAAGGGCACTTTCCGCGCGAGCAGATAGAATCAGTCGGCTCGGATTGGATTGGAGCCTCGAGGAGAAACTTATTGGGATTCCTTGCGAATATAAGGGGGTTCCTAAGGCTGCTTTTACCTGGCGGTTCGGTGCCATTTCATCGATATTATGAGGTGGCAGTCGTATTAACCGGTCCAGTCGAAATTACACGTACGATTTACGTGGAACGTTGACAAAATTCTATTTTACTAATCCTTGGAGCCCTGCTGTGTCTTATTAATCACGATAAGTGTCCTAGAAATACAGATAGAGAATTGGGAAACAATATTCAGAGTCTGATACGGGTGTCGAACCGTCGGTGCGCCGAGAATTAATCGCGAAGATTAAACTCGGAGGAGAAAGGGTCTTTATTTATTCAAGTTTTCGGTAGACTAAACTTTGAAATACGTCGGTGCTCGCCCGTTGAATAAGGAGCGTTAAGTAAAAACACGTAGCACGGGAAGTGGAAGCTCCAAGGTACATGCCCGCGTTTTCCCTTCCCCCTCGCCCCCCGTCTCTGGGAAGCTTGTTACGAGAAATGCGCGAAGGCGAAATATTTCTCTGTCGTGTGTCTCGGTGGTGGGAATTCTTTTACGCGGCGAGTATGCTTTACGACGCTCCCTTAAACTTTATCTCCGTATTCGATATCGATACGTTCCGAGGAAACACATGTTTCGCCATCGGTCGCAAGAAACTTCGTTCACCCTTCGATCCGAGCGAAAAATGTCGACTTTCCCCGGGCGTGTTTTATTTTTTATCATGCTTTTGTCCACGATTCCGTTCTATCGACTTCCGACGAACACAAGCGTCGGTGGCGCGAAACAGCGACGGACGTTAGCCACGTAAATCGGAATGTGACAGACTTGCGCAGAGTCACGGGTGACGGAAATCTGCTGTGGTGACACCTTTATTGATTTCAAGATTATCGCGGGTTCTACCATTCGGCTGTAATACGACGACTTCGTCAGACGAACGAGGATATTGTATTCGTGAGTTGGTAATTGGGACTCTGGCTATCCCCGTCTACCTATAACGTTCTACGCGCGAGATCCCCGCTACGTCGATCCATCCAATCGAGCCACCCTGTGCTTGGAAACTCTCCAACATCATTTAGAATGTCTACATTCGCCTGGCGAGTTCGATTGGTTCGGGTTTTCCGGGAATTTAACCGACCGTATGATTTCGAGAAGTTTTCCGGCCGTGCAGTTTTCGATGATCGTTCGACACGGTCACCGGTAATCTCGATAATGCTCGCATTGATGGCCGTGCAAATCGAGCGGCGCGGCGGCTTCCTCGACATGCCGTACCCGTCGATTCTTCGCTCGACCAAAATGATACTATTTCGCCGAAGGTCCGAGTCGAATTCATCGGACGATTAATTGAAACGAATCGAATAATCCGTCTAGCCGGACGATTTCTTTCCCGATTTCTTCCCCCAATTTTTTTTTTTGTTCACGAACGATCGGAGAAGAATCCCCGCCTTTATCGGACGAGCGAACCTTCGAGCGGCAGAAAACTTTTATAAAAGAATTCAAATTAGTAGATCCTCGGAATTTAACTATCCCATTCGAGGTTCGCTGATGAAATTTTCGACGGCGTTGGAAGAGTATTGAACTCGCGTGCTTTCCCCTTACACCCTCTTATCCGCCAACCTCCGACGTGTGCCTTATTTTTACACTATCGATTCCGTTCGCCTCTTTGACGTTGGATCTTGCATTATTCAACGAATCCTCCTCCGGTTCGTACTATTTCGACACTCTTCGTATACAGGACATTACGGGCGAACCCCCTGGTTGTGTTAATTCTGTATCCGTTTTTCGTTCGGCACCGTTGTTGCTCGAAGCAAAGCTACGAAAACGCACGAGGTTAATTATTTCGTTAAGCCGTTGTTTGCGACTATTTTCCGAGTAATCTGATTCGGGAAAGAGGATTTCGTGGGCTACCTCTTTTCAGGAACTGGCCAAAGGATCAACGAAGCTCACCGTGTCGTGTACAATGCGTGCAACACGGGGATGAAATAATGCCGTTCCGCGAACTGTTGAATTATATACCACGACCGCGATTGTTAGGTTTTACCGTGCGCGCAGGGGATATTAAATAACCGCGTCCAAGGGTAGTTAACTGTTGTTTCCGTGAGGCCAGGATTATCGATCCGACCATGCTTGTTCCATCGGTTAAAGAAAGAATAAACATTGTTCGACGATTTTACGCGGTGACCGGGCCTTTGTACATGATATTTTCGAGGCATTTTACCCGTAGTGCAAAAGCAAATATGTTTGCCAGCGTTCGCGATGTTTCTGACGGATAATAAACAGAGGAACATCGATGAGTAACAACGCGAAAAGTGAAGTTGCAGCGTGTTGTTTGTAAAGCGTTGCCGGCGTTTGACCTCTCGCAGTGGAGCAGTCCCGTTTTGGTCAGACGGACGGAAACACATCCGTGCCGCCGCCCGTAAACGCTTCGAACCGCTTCGTATTATTGAAAACGCGCGAAACATAGTTCGAATGAAACTTTCTGATAGAAGTTCGATCATCGTTGTTGCCTCGCATTTTAATGGGCGAATCAACGTGTAAATCGGACGATATTGGATTTAGGAATCAGCCTTCCTAGTTCGCTTAGTTTGTATTTTAGATATTTTTTTTTAGTCGAAATATAAATAATCTTCGATACCAAAGCTGCAATCTATATCCGTGATCTAGGTTGTCTACACAAGAAAGTCAGAGACAGAAAATGACTGCTTCACCGGTTGTTTTGGCGCAAATAACGTAGAAAGTTCAGTGGAATCAATTCGAGTTGTTTATCGAGCAGCAAGAAAATCAAGGTGTTACATAGCGAAGAAATTCATTCGAGTTGCGCAAGTGATTCGCAGGGAACAAAACAACGTTCGAAGAGACGGTCTTAAAGTCGACGGCTGAAAGAGCCCCCGGACGGTTCCCAGTTTTGCGACAAGCTGCAATTTGCACACAGCGTCTCGGATTCAAACGGCTTGTTCTCTCTTTTTGCGCAAAGCGTTAAATAAACAAATTTAAGCGGCCCCGTGTCGGAAGAGCAACGGCGAGAGAGAGGGGGGAACGGGACAGTATCAACACGGAGGGAAAAGCAGTTGCCGCGGAGTCGGCGCAGACGGACCGACCCGGCGCGATCTTCGCGTTCAAGTGTCGCCCAGACATTTAACGAAAGGTGGCCGTGAAAGAGGCGGCGATAAACGGGCGTCGTTTTCATGCGACGCGAAACGACGTCGGGCCTTAACGAAAGGTGTGCGTGCAACTGTGCGAGAGCCTCGCCGTTGCGCCCCGTGCAACCCTTTCCACGGCTCGTCGCTGCATTTCTTTCCCTCCACTTTCCGTCAATTGACAAAGCTCCGGCCGTCAAAAAGGATTCGTGATATTCTCATTTATTTTAATTCCACGGGTGCCGGTTCAAAGGACTTCCCGTCATTCGCCGACTCTATGCGGAACGGCCCTTTCACGGCGACCGGTATCGAGGAATTCTGTCGTTAATTTAGAGAGGGTCAATGGCGACCCCGGCTTCGCTCGTCCAACGTCGTCCAACGGCAATTCTCGATACGGGTCACGTACAAAGTGATTTAATTAAACGCTTTTTAATTAGCCGAGCGTACGCGATGACATTTTTGCTGTTCCAAATATACCCCCGTGGATTGCTGCTTGACGACTGTTCGACGGGCGCGCAGGAAACAAACGCGCAGCTACGTGCCGCTGTCACCGATCATTTTGCGTACAATACATATCCGTTCTTTTGCTACTCGTACGCCGGTTGATTGATATATGCACGCGCGCGGTCCCGCGTAAAACACCCCCCCTCAAAAAAAAAAAGAAAAAAGGAATCGAACAAAAAACGGGTGCTTGACGCGGATGAAATATTCCGAATTACACACGGTGAAGAGTTTAATATGGTTCCGCGAGCATATATCGCCCGCGGACTTTTCGGCATTACGATTTATCGAGACGAGATAAATTCGTGTACCGGCGCTCGCTCCTCTGGCCGTGGGGCATCGAGAACGCGAAAAATCGATCCCGCCGCCCGTTAGACGTGTGCACACGAGTCCAACTTGTTACGCAATCACTTACAATTACGCGATATTGCTCATTAGCTTCGGCTCGACGAATGAAATTAAGCCGGGATATCTAGCTCATTGTACGATCGATTGCGAATTACGAAAGATTATATCTGGTGTTATCCGGATGCACATTTTCCGCGAGAACGGCTTCCTAATGAGATGCGTGCCGTAATTTCTCGATTGCGATTTTTCCATCGAACCGTCTTACAAATTTTTAGGATAATTGGAAGTCTGGATATGAAGTAATCTATTTTAACCCCTTGCCGTATTATATTTTCCATAGGTGCGTCGGACAAAGCTGAATAATTGTTGCAGTGTTCGAACAAACGAGTTTGCCATCTTAATTATAGTCGAAATTACACTTAAAATTTATTTGTGCTAACCGTACGAGTCGGGTCTGTAACACTTGAGCCGTAAGGTGCCTTTAATTTATTAACGCAAATATGAAAGTACATACATTAGCTCGAGATCTACATATTCCTTTTTATAGCCTTCAGAATCATTTTAGAGCCAAGTTATTATTTTCTACCTTTGTTCATTCCGAAATTTGGTTAACTTTAATTCTAAATCAACCTACCGTGAAAAGTGTGCTCTAATTTTCCATTCTGCGTTGTTCTTGGTCATGAATATTCACGTATTCTTGCATACGCCCTTAATTTTGTTACGCTGGTCTCTCGTTCTAATTCTGTTGCACATGTTATCAATTCCACCCCCTCCCCCAAGAAAAAGGCGGAAAAAAAACCCGACAAGCCGTCTCAAGAGTCACGATCGAAAAACGGAGTGTCAATTAATTCATCCAATAACGCGAAAGTCGTTGAGTGCGACACGCGAGCCGCGAGCCCTCGATCCCCGCAATTAAGCCGAATTTTTCATTTACGCTGGACTTTCAGCCGCGGCGCAGCCGCGCGTGAAACGAGCCCGACGTTGTTGCGATTTCCATTTCAGTCGGCGATCTTTCATCGTTCCCGTAATTTGCAACATTAATGCGCCGGCAAATGCCGTGTAAACGGCGCGCGTGGGCGACGCGATTTCGCGGCTCGGGAACGTTTTTCAAACGCCCTCGGCCCATTTAAGTCGGAAAGGCGGTAAAGGGTTACGCGGATTTCACGCGGCGGTCGACGTCGGCGTTTCGCCGTTTGTTTATAAATTTCTTTCCCGCGACCGTGTGCGTTTTTTATTCTCGCCCGGCCGCGGCGCCGCTCCTTTTTTGCCCCCGCGCGCGCCGCGTTTCCACGGGGCTGAATTTATATGAAAAGGCGGCCGAGAACAAAACGGATTCTGCTAAATCGGCGCCCGATCTTCGACGACAAAAACAGAGAGGCAGATGTCGAAAATTTACGCTCGTTCCGCGCCGTTTTTTTTTTCCCTCTCTTTTCCTTCTTTACGCTTCGCGTGGCAACGCTTGTGCGTGCTCGTTGCTCGCCGTTATTAAAGCGATTCAATTTAAACCGGTTGTAATTTTGAAAATTCCTTCGCGGCAGTATATTTCTTTGCTACGTTGAAGCGCGTAATTTGATGACATTAAAGTACTGCGGAGTAACATTAATTCGATGCTCAACGTTTCAGAAAATTGATCGTGTAAACGCTTCGTTAGCGGTTTTAATTCCACTTAATAATTGCATAATAATTCTTAGTTTAATTTTCTTTAACGCCTCGTCTCACCCGCGATCGAGAACTTACAATTAGATAGGAATTAACAGTCTACCTTATCTCACGGAGCATCGTAATTTTTATCGTGTTACCATGGCGCCGCGATACAGCGTGAAAGAGATCGAGATGGATGATACACCGATACGCTGTTTCCATTGAAGCTCAAAGTCTGGCCAAATATTGCAGTCATCAACAAGATAAACGAGCGAAACAGGGAAAGGTAAATATTAGTGATATAAAAATGGCTGTGTGCAGAAGGTAATTGAAATCGAGCAATTAAATGTAACACACAATCGTTGCGTTTCTAAGTAATGTAAATTAATGTAATGAGTTATCGAGAGATACTCGAGATACGTGCCTGTACATATACGGAGTGTTCGATGTAAAGTAGGCCACCTAATTATCTCCTCCGGTACCGATGGCATGAAAAATACTTGGTACGTAATTTAAATGACTTTTTTACCTTTTCCAAGGTAATTCACGTATTTTTTTGCTTTTCGACACAGATACGTGTTTTTTCTACCGGATATAACTGACATAACCGTAACGCGACTAATATGAATTTATGACACGAAAGTATCGTAAAACAGCACTTATTCCGCGTGAATTTCAAATTTAAAGTTTGATAAAAACGAGCGTGCAAATCCTTCGTTAATATTCATAATATAAAATGGCTAAATGTTAATCACGGCTAATAGTGATTAACGACCGACGGTTATAAAATGTAGAAGCATAAAAATAGCGTAAATTAATTAACGAAGATTCACGTCCGGATCGAAGCGGAATGTTTATGGAAATGGGAAACGTGATTATTTACGTTCACGAGCCGGCTTCTGTTGCCGCCGAGAAGACCATTGTTGTTGCTGTAGCTTCGCTGTTAATTTTAGCGACACGAGTGACTGGTATCGATCCAGGCCCAATTTCCGCTTCCTCTTTCCGCCGTTGCATGCGCCGCGTCTTGTAATATCGAAGACGCTCGGCGACGCTTTCAACGGTACAATTTCTGCACATTCTCGGGCCGGCGAGGAATTATTCGGAAGGCATTGAAGTATATCGGGGCGCAGTGTTAGGCTTTCACGGGGCAACAAAGGCGATTAAACCGCGTGACACGGTTATGACGTCTGCCACAATAAACGGAATATTGAATAGGCGGCGCGGGAACCGTGCATTGATAATGCTAATCACGTACGTACGCTTCGAGCGGTGTTATTAATACATAGCTGGGGACATTCTCAGCCATAGCTGTTCGATTGCAATTTATCGTATTGAGTTTGGTCGATGTCGCGAGCCTTGAATAACAACGAACCACCCCCGTCAGACACGTAGTTACAAATCGTAGCTATTTCTTTTTCCTTCTTCTTTTTTCCATAAACAATAATCGTAAAGTTTCATGATTCTCGAGTCGAGCGAGGAAATTAACCGCGCAACGATCGCGCCGTTTTACGGGCGAACATTTGTAATTGAACACGTACGAAAGGACGATTTTCTCGAGAGACATCGAGGAAGAAAAAGACGTTTTCAACCGGCAAGATTCGCCGATAACGTTTAACGTCGAGCACGATATCTTTCAGTTCCCTGAGTCGAGTGTTTTTTTCCTTCTCTCCCCCCCTGGACGAGCTTTTCAATTACCCCGGGGCAAACGAAGAAGTCACGGAAATATAGTTTAACGGATTTACACCCGGAGCCGGGGTTTTCTCCGCGGAACTTTCTCGTCTCCCCTTATTCCTGCGCCTCTCGCAGCCGCGGACTCTGTTAATAACGCGCCACGAGCAGCCCACTCGACGGGCTTATTCACGCGTTTCGCCAACTATTTCATCCGCAAACTGTATACTTTGCGCTCACGAGGGGGGAAATCGTAATGTCCGCGTTGAATTCGCACTGTAAATTGAGGAAACGAGCAATTACGAGCTGCCCCGGGTAAACGGACATCGCTCGCGATTGCGCGCGTGAATTTCGTGCACGCATATTTCGTCCCGTTTCGAATTGCAACATTCAAACTTAACGACCACCGAGAATTAATTGCTAAACTCTTCTTTAATATTCCGCGAACGTCGGGCTAATGTTTTCGACGGGGTCGGTGGGTGAAGCGGAAGAAAAACGAATTACAGAGCAGTAGAACTTGGTCCCGGCGGGGACGACTTTCGTAGTCGGGAGAGGTCTGCGACCTCTCCAGTTTCGACTTTTGACACGTTCCCCGTGTGACCGTGCGTGTGTACGTACGCGGCCCCCGGTACGCTTGTGTCGGTCGGTTCGTGCTTGTTAACTAGTTAAAGCCATTGTGCTCGTACGACGAAGCGTTGCAGGGCAGAAGCGAGGCCCTGGCCTGGCTTGCCTGCCGGCATCCAGAGACGTATCTGGAGATGTCTGGAGACGGGAACGACGTCGTCGAGCGACGTCGTGGGCGCAGGCAGGCACACAGGAAGCTTTGTAGATGAGATGAAACGCGTCGGAAACAAGGGGCTCCGTTGGTTGAAAAAGGAAAAGTGATTAGGTCGGGGGGGAGAACGCCACCCCTTTCCCTTGCTCTCCCGTCCACGGCCCTCTTCCTCTTCGCCATAGTTTCTGGCGCAGCCCCGACTCCGAGTCGATAATTAACAAGCCAGGCCAGTCGAGTCACTTAGGCGTGCTGCGTCGTCGTCTTCCTCGTCCTCCACTTCGTCCTTGTTGTCGTCGACTTCCGCGTCCTTCTTGCGCCTGTAATTTCTACCCTTACCGCGTTCCTTTATTTCTCCTATTTTCTTCTTTTTTCTTTCTCCTTCTTCTTTTTTTTTTTTTTATTCCACGATCCGGCTGTCTCCGTTTCGCTGCACGTCGAAGCCAACGCTACGAACAGCGGGTTAATTGTTAACGAGAAAAGTTTGCATTTTCGAGTACAAATCCCCGCCACTCCGACGCTCTTTATCCCCTTTCGCTCGCCTCCAACCCTCTGTCTTTCTCCGTGTATTCCGCTAACAAATTCCGTGAATCCGTGGATCGTTCTCGATCCTCCTTCGTTTTCCACCCCGACTCTATCCCCCGGACCAATGGAGTCCGTCGACCTTCTCGTTTGCCCACCGCGGACGCGGTTCTTTTAATCTTTCGCCCGGCACACGGTTGGCAAGCATCGGCCAACGCGAGGCGAAACGCGCGCGATCATCCAACCTCTCGACTCTTCCCTACTTGCGCCCTCCTCCTTTTCACCGCGGGATAGTATCGTTTTCCGAAGTTGTTTCGAAATTGTTACTAATTGGAGCACCGTTTCAGTTTTCCACTCGTACCCGCTCGAACCCTCCGAAACAATAACGATAAGTTTCGAGCGCGATACGTACACCGACTGCTGATGATTTTTTATCGTTCCGCGAGTTCGCGGCGGGGAACTCGGGAAAACACGGCACCGCCTTTAATCCAAAGGCTGGGATTCGGTGACAGAGCGAAAGGGCCGGGGAGAACCGTGGTTGAATTTATTGGTGTTGTCGCAAAGCGGCCCGGCGTTACTTGGGCGGAAAGGTGTCGCTTTTGATCCGAGAACGCCGCCGCGTCTCTTTGCGTCCCTGTCTCTTCTTCCTTTTTTTTTTTTTTTCGTGGCAAAGCCCACGGGGCAAACGGGTGTACAGCGGATTTTTCGTTTACACGCCCCGGGTATCTGTTGTGCGAGCCGAGCGAGCGGAGCCCTGTCGAGTTCTTTGAACTCGCGCGGCGACGATTCCCTCATCGCGAACCGTGCCGTGCTCTCCTCTATTTCTCGCTTCGACCTCGAGAACACCGTTGCTCTCACGGTCGACGCTTCGACAGGAGGTTCTCGACGAGGAGGTGAAAATATACATCGACGAAAAGATACTCGGCCCGACCGGGGAGCGAGAAGTCGCCTCGCATCCGGTAACGAGTGTATCGAGAAGGACGAGGCGGCGTCCGGAAGGACCCAAGCCAGCCCCGGAACTCGCGCGAAGCTCGGCCTCGACACTCGTTAACGAACACTCGATGAAACTCAGCCCGCGAGCACGCCATCGACTCGCGTTCTCCTTTTTCTCTCACGTTCCTCCTTTCCCTCCCCCCTCCGGCCGCTTTCACGCCGCTTTAACGTCGGGTTTTCCAGAAGGAGGGTAGGAAAAAAAAAATTAATTTACGCCGCGTGTCACCACGACACAAGCAGCCGAACTCGATGAAAAGCTTTAGCCGTGGCTGTACCGAGGCAAGAGAAACCCGAGAGGGGTACGGGGTGACAGAGAGAAGAGGAACGGAGAGCCAAGGGGAAGAGAGAGAGGATAGCAGAAGCAAGGCAGAACCGTAGGGTGCGTCGAGAGTATAAGTGCACCAGAGGGGGTGACTACTACCACCATCCCCCCTTCTCCTCCCGTTTCTAGTACCTAGGGAGGGTTGAGTTTCCTATGGTTTAATTGGGCGCGAAATCATTTCCGATGCAATGCGCGCGGATGCAGCCGCGACGACGAGTAATCACCGTAAAAGCTCGACTTCTCTCTCCTGCCCCGCTGTTTCCTATCTCTCACGCTCTCTTCTCTTTCTTTCGTTTAGTTCACCCCCCCCCCCCCTTCTTCCTCGCGTTTTTATTCTCCTTCTTGCCATCTTTTCACCCCTCGCTCTACGCACGCTCGTCTCCTTTCGCGCTCGTATCGTATCTCCAGTCAACGCTCAAAAAGGAAACCACGATCGATACGCACATTGTTACCGGCCTGCACGTTTATTCATTTTTTATTTTTTATTTTTTTTATTTTATTCGTTATCGAGGCGTTTGATTTCGCCGGTCACGATACCGCGATAAAAAGACCCCCCGTTAGTTGCATCGCTGATAAGCATCGTTGTTGTCCGTTAAAATGAAACTAAAATAAATTGTAACAACGTAAATAAACCTTCTGTTACAACGCGCGTGCTACCGAGAGCGGTAATACAATACTTTTTCTCAAATTCCCCATTTCATATAGGAGCGATTTTTCGAGTGTTTTTCTTGTTTTTAAAATACGACGCGAGTTTTGAGACAAAATACAGCATGTAAAAACTGCTCCCGTTTAATTGCTCACGTCGAACGAGGAGGATAGTAAATCTAGTTTCCGGAGAACATGTGCCACAAATATTTCCTTCCTTCTGAATATTCATATAAAATTTACTTTGAAAGTAACGCATAAATTCAACGCTGCAACCGTTTCGCCGCTCTTCAGATGTAGGAGAATTCATTAAAAAACGTGATTTTAATAACATCAGCGCCAGAAAGAGAAGAGTATTTATCGAGTCGAGTTGATCATCCCGATTGTTGGATCACGAGCGTTTTCGATTCTCCGCCTTCGGGCGTTGTTTCTCTGCGAGGCGCGTTTCGAAAAAATCGTTTCAAATTCACCGAGCGAGAACGTATTTGGCGCGGTTCGATCGCCGCGCTGGCGTTGATTTACGAATTAGAGCATGGCGATTTAATCGGTCACGGTGTATTAATATTATTGCAGCCATTTTGTTCTGTCACATAAATAGCGACGGTGCACGCGATATTAATTTCAACCGCGTGCCCTCGGTGACTTCGCGCAGATTTCAGTTACACAGAGGGGGAGCGTGCCTCGGTAACCGCAAAACGGAAATGCGCAAATTGCACGCCATCATCGTCGCCATTGGATTTCCGATATTCGACAATTTCCGAGGGATGGCCGGACCAATGCAGACGCTATTAAAGAGCCGGCACGGCGCGCCTGTACTCGATTTAAAATTAATTACGCCAAATTTAAAAGCGGTCCCCGACGATTCTTTGCGGCGGAAACGCGTTTCACCGTCGCGACTAATTACGGGGGACGGCGCGGACGGGCTTCGATTTCTTGTTAGCTCGATTGAGGAATGTTGAAGCGAGGATAAGTATTCAAATTAAGTATTGAATGTGTGAGTGAATTTAATATCCCTTAACTGTAAAGAAAACTAATCGGTACGATGGTAAGGGATTGCCCTTATTCAGAATATGACAGTTTCATAATTTTGTCAAACTTGAGAAATTTCTGCACCATTTTTGCAAGGTTACTATAAACATCGTCCAAACAGTCGGCGACGCAGGGGACTTAGAACTCCGTCTCGCCGTTTATCCAGCTGTTCTACTTACAAACTTAGGAACCGTCCACGATACTTGATTAGCATCTAGTTTCGAACAAAACTTTAATGGCGCAATAAAACTCGCATTAACAGTCTCTCTCTCGAAAAAAATAAGAGTGTTTTCAACGTTTCCTCTTTAAGAATGAAACTTTCAGTTATCTACGAGTTCGGTTATCAGCCTGCTGTTTTATTCAACCGGTCTGTCCCGGCGAATCTATTATTCTATTTTTTCGCATCGTATCCACACCCGTCGTTATCTTTCCCGAAGAATTTAAGAGGCTTCCGTTGGCAAGACAATAGTCCCCGGGGTGCGATTCATTGATCACGAGCTACGGCTTGCCATTCGTTTGCCCGTCTCGCGTGTTTCACGCTTAATTTCCGTACGGTCGAGAAGCTGCGAGCGCGGGAGGGGAAAAAAAAGGAAGGAACTTACACGTACACGTTCGATCGCGTATCGCTTTTTCCCGAGTGAAAAGCGTGCAGGTGGGTGGACGGATTACAACCATCGACGAACGCGACTCACGGCGGACTCCGCTCGTTGATTCTAGGACGTGTTTGCGATACGCTGCTGGTAGTTACATACATACGTACAGTACGTAGCTGCGTGAACTATTCGTGTATTATAAACGCGGCCTCAACGGCTTTGTGTTCGTTCGGTGAAAAGCACGACCTCGTGGTTAACTATCGCGTCCGATGGTTAAAGTATACGGTGATATAACGAGGATGCTTTGTAAGTCACTTTTCCGTTCCTCATCCTGCGCTTGTCATATCGTTATCGCGAGAAAGTTAAATGGAGGAACGGAAGGGTCGTTGACGCGGTGCAACACAAAGGCCAGGAAATTGCAAAAATACTCGTGGGACTCTGGCCGCTTTATTTTAATAGCTCGAAAGACGCTCGTCGCCGCTGTCGCCGGCAAATTAAATTCGATCAATTAAACATATTGAATTGTCTCGAGTCCCGTCCGTCGGGGAATCGGTCACCGGGAGACGTTCATCTAGACGCCCGTTTTTTTCTAAATTGCAAATGAAATTTTTTCCCACCACGACTCATCGCCTGTGTAATTTCATTCGATGGATCCGTGTGCTTACACAGAACTCTGATTTTTAACTTCGCGCGTTTAAATTTATAGAGTATCGTGTTAATAAATCGAGTTCAGCTCTGTTCTTGGAAACGCTATTACTTCCCTGGAACGGTCTAATTTTGTTACGAACACTCGGGACATCGTTTAATAATTCTTCAATAAATCTTCCGCAAAGCAGTGCAAAGTGATTGTAATCTCGAGCTCCGTGATTCTGTAGTATTATGGTGTTCGAAATTCCTATTCTTATTTAATCAAGCATCCTTTATTAAACAGAGGTACCGCGGTAAATACAAAGCAGTAGGTTAATTACCTAAATTATTGTGCACAAAACTTACCTAGAACTCGGTTTATAATCATTAATCCTTGTTCTCGGTAAACCATCGAGAATATGGGTTACCGGTTGCTATTGGTTTCCGTATCATAATCAAAGTTAATTACACTCCCCCGGTTAGATCGGCTCCAGTGCTAGATAATTATACGCAATTAAAAGTTGATACACGGTGCCAACCGATGCTCTCGGTAGAAAGTTCAAGTAAAACTTGCTCGATTCAAACGAAACGTCTTCAATTAAGAAATTAATGGTACCGATTGCTTAATTACTAAGGAATGGCCGAAATAAACGTACGCGGATGGCAGGCACCGATCGATCGACGAGATTCCAATTTATTCCCTCGGTCGGGGCGAATGGAGCGATCGGTTTCAGCGCATTCATCGGCCGAAGGAAACGTAGCTGGGATCCGTACAACAGGATTTTGCAACGTGGCAGGAAACTTGGCGCAGCTGCTACCGTCGTCGCTCACCTTCTCGCCCGCAATTTATGCTAAGTGAATTAACATTGATCTGGCCGGGAAATATGGGTTCGTTCCGACAGACAGAGCCGCCGCGCTCTTCGCCTCCATCCTTCCGCTCGTGGCGTGTTCGAATTTTACGCGCGCGCACACCAACGACGTTTCATCCTCGTACGTCGTCCCTCGAGCGTTGCGAAGCTTTCGTTCAGTCGGTTTAACGCGAACAGGAGCGACCCGTGAAAGGGTAGCATGCCCGTCAACATCGGGCGTACACAAAGCCAGTATGTAAAAATCAATTAAATTCAAGGAGATGTTCGTGGAACGCGTTCAAAGATATTCCGCTCTCAGAAACTCGATACAGGATGCAATTTTAGAGGAATATCTTGTTTCGCCTGTACATTAACACCTTATTAATTCCGTCGTCCTCCTCGAATTTGTGTGACATAAAATGAAGATTCCATAAGCAGCTTTCAAATATTCCTTTTTTGATATTAAGTTTATTTAAATAAAATTGAGCGACATGTAAATCTTTGTGATATTGCGGAAATGATTAAAAAAGTTCCAAGATTGACCGGGGATTGTGTATTACAATAGTTTAAACCGTGTACAAAGGCATTATATTATCATCTTAATGAAAGCGTCGTGTGTAGATTCCTGATTAACATCGGCGATATGAGACACCGTGTATCCGATGGAGGGAAAAGGGAGCATCGCGAGCTTTTTCAACCGAGCGAAGCTATTACTGCACAATCGTACAATAAGCAAATTAAACCGTTTGAAGATAGTCTGTTGATAAAAAGGACGTTTAATAGCAAAGCACGTCATCCGGCTAACTTGTCGCATGACAATGCTCTTGCCAAGGGAAACAATAACAGAGCTTTGAATGGGATATTTCATCACAGCTTACTTACTTTCCCGGTATTGCTGTTTCACATTATCAGTTATCTAGAACAATACAATACCTGCACTTCACAGAAAATTATCAAACATTAATAAGACGAGCCGGTATTCACTGAACGGAAAACCTTCAGATTTTTATTTAAGAAAAAACAGTGCGATTACACTTCATTTTTAATTTTAACTTTTTCACGAAGTGTTTTATGAATTTTACTTGTAATTACAAATGCCAAGTTGCATGGCACCCGTAATAGAAATAAATTATTAATGGATATCGGTGATTCGCGACGAAAATCGTATTGTTTCGAAGATAAGCATTAATCGGAGAATAACGAGCAGCACTATCGAGATTCGGGTGAATTTTTTTGTTGTTTTTTTCATACGATGCGGGATCGCGAGGCGCGAAATTATTGCGAACACGCCGCGATAACCAATTAACCCGCACGGTTCGGTTAACCGGTACGATGCATCGTTCCTTGCAACGATCATCCGGCTGCGCGATACGCGTACACCGATACTTCGTTTCCGTATCAATTTGACAGTACAAATTGAGCCGCTGTGCGCTTCAAACTGATCGTTAAAAATTGTTGCTAAACATAGCCGGTCGGGCGTGACCGAAAGGTCACCGATGTTCCTCGATAGAATGTATATACCAGCCCGGAAACCAATTAACCTACATTCGTCCCGCGACTGCATTTCAGCCCGGTGATCCCCCTAATTATACGCGTGCAGCTCGCTGCGCGTTTTATATTTAACATTGAAGCGACCGAAGATTAACGTGTACAAATTTTCACCGGGGGGATTAGCGCGACGTATATTTCAGCGAAAAACAATGCACGGTATTCAAAGTATCTTCCTTCGTAAAGAATAAAAGTATAAAAAAGTATACGGGGTGCCGACAGATTGATGTCGGAATCATTTCGGGTATCGATTACTCGTTGTCTGAGTTCAAACATAAATGATGGATTGTTTCTGAAATAATCCTTTAGTAAAAATTAATAAGAGAACTTTACTGTAGATTTTCTTTTCGAAGCTTACGAGTCGCATCACTTTCCAAGGTGTATAGTTTAAAAAAGACTAAATTTGCTATAGTTTTGCATCGTTCTCAAACTGTAGTGTTAATTTTCGTTGAACGTAACAAACGACTTGAAACTCTCGGCTCAGAGCACGTCGTTCTTCGGTTCTCAGGCACGATATTAATCTGCTTCGTGTCTGGCGCGTTAGGCGGAACATTCCGGGGAGAAAAATGGAGGAGTTTCGGGAACGTGACACGATCCACTCCATTTGGAGGGTAATAAAAGCCGCGGTGTGATCGAGGAGCGGAATCGAAGGAACGCAAGAGAGTGCGTTCTGGCCGTTCGTAGACGCGGCACGGTGTAATCTGGGGGAAAACGTATTGCCCCCGGACGAGGGTCGTTTAGCTTTTTTCCTTCGAATCAGTAACAGATTGCAGCGATTCCGAAAAAAGAGTAGAGAGAAAGAGAGAGAGTCTACGGTGATATACGCGAGATCTGTTGCCCTTTTTTTCCTACCGCGGGGTCTCGATACGGTTTCGCAGCCGGCCATTCTATCAGCGTTGAAAATGGCATTTTAAATCGATTAATCAGCGACTAGGTTTTGCCTGCGGAACCGATCTAGGTGAAAATAATTGATGGAGCCCAACTTCGAGCGTCGTTCCGCGAGCACTCGCACGGATCCTTTTGCGCAGAAATGCCTGCAGCTCGTTACCGAACTGTATATCGCGTTTAAACGATAGAATGGACTCCAACCGATCCGTGTTGCGCCTTCAAAGGATAGAATCTGATTGGCTTTAACCTTGTCCGCTACGTTTTCGGTTCGAAGCCCATGAATATTGAATCGTCAGACGCGGTAACGTGGTAACGTCTTTTCGGTAAGCTAGTTTCGCCCAACAAAGAGGCGAACAATTTTTCATTCACCCTGAATTACAAGGTGTCTGCAATTTTATCGAAAGACAAAGTCGATTCTCTTACAACCTCTCTTAGGAAATCCGAATCACGATGGAATGGTTTCAGGTGTTTGAATTAAACGAACCGATAAAATTTAAAAAAAAAGAAAAATTGTGCAAATTGAAGCCACTTCTCTTTTTGAATATTCACGCCGATTTATCAGCGCAAGGTTCATTTTTGATGTTTTTCTTTAAATCGTAGCTGTCGGCCAATTTGACGCCATAGTTGAGTCAGGAGTTATTTTTTGCAGGGAAATTTCGCTTGTTTCACGGTTAATTCTCTTTCGTTCCTCCTCTCTCTCTCTCTCTCTCGCGCGCGCGCGTATTTTTTTCTCCTTCTTCATCAAACAGACACAGTGTGCTGCATCCGATTTTATCGGGCGGACTGTAACAAGTTTCATGAATTTTATTAGTCGACGTTGAAACGCAGCACGTTGACACACAGGGAAGTGTGTCAGATAGCTCCCTGTCGAGCCCACCTACCCAATCGATATTCGCTAACACGGCACGCGAAATTCACGCGATTTAAAATGCGCTTGAAATGAACGCGCCAAAAGAGTAAGTCTTTTGTCGATATTTCGTTCGGCGCGTTACGATTGTCGTTACACGTTATCAACAAATTAGTTCATTTTCTAAATTCTGCTATTCCTTTCCAAAACAGAAAACTTACCCTGTATTATTAAAAAAACGACTAATTAGGGAAAATTAACTACCTTTGATCTAAATATAGTAATACATTTGTCGAGAAATATTTACTTTTAAATTGAATTTCTGAAAAATACTTTGATGTTATAATTGCAATCATTTGGAACTTGATCGATTTTTGTAATTTTAAACTTTTCACTTACTACCTCGCTGAATTAATGTATCAATTTCGCCGATGGTTCGTCGATCTTGAGCCGGTATAAGCCAGCTGCGCATAAAATGCAGTTACTTTTTAAAGTCGAAACTGTTGCGAAATTACGGTAATTGTGAACGATCGGCGAAAGAGGTGGGGGGGGATGGGGGCACTCGTTTAAAAGCCGTCCTCCGCAACGCGATATGCAAACCCGAGCAAACGAGCAGCGGGATATTCCGCGAAGATTAAACGTTCCGTGATCGTGAAAAATTGGCCGGTTAAATTGTTTATCGCTTCGTATCGTTGCGCTACGTACCGCGTGCTCGATAAACACGATCTTCGATACCTGAATATATTTGTTCCTGTAATGGACGCAAACAAATAGCTACTCGAGCTAATTTGTATTTATATTTCGCTCATCAAACGGGATGTTATCGTGTGGCGCGCGCGTGCGCGAATTACACCGTAAACCGTGGTGCGGCGGGCCGATGAAAAATTAGAATCAATATTTGCCGAACGAAATAGACGACGCATCGAATAAATCTGCGGAAATACGGTTTTTCAAAGCACCCGTGTGCAAACCTTACCCGACCGGTGAACGGATTAATTTCATCGGTGGATGAGATATTACCAGACGATATTCGGTTATCAAATTGTACGAATGATCGATGCGGTGTATAATATTGCGCGTGCATCCAACAGCGACGAATTCGATTCTTCATCGAAATTTACGCGGGGGGTTTTTCGGCTCGTGAAAAAATAAATATAAATCTGTCCTTCGATCGAACAACGGGCGGATAACGCATCCGGACGGAAAGAATTGATTCAAATTTTATTAATCCGAATAAGAAGAGGAACGAAGAGAGAGAGAGAGCAGCCTTCGAAAAAGTAATCTGCGACGAACAAGGGATCGGAATACGCGTATCAGCTTCCCGGATCGATCGGCTAACTTTCGTAAAGGATGGGTCCCCCGTTCAATCCACGCGATATCGCTTCTTCGTTTGATCTTTTCAACGAGATTTCTATTCTTCCCGATGAACGGATGTTAGGCGTCTTAAAATCGTGCCACGACCGGTCACGGATCTCATTTTCCTTCCTCAAGGAAATTGTAATAACGAGTAATAACTTTCTCCTCTTATAAAAGGAGAGATTATGTAGAATACACAAAAAACGATTCGCAAACGAGGAGGATAAAAGGGGGGAGGGGGAGAGAACGAAGAGGGGTGGTTGGGCAAACGAAGAAAATCACCTCTTGGCGGACAGGACGAAACTTCGCTTTTTCCCCAGTTCCATTTCCAAGCGATCAGGACACTTAATTATCCGACGAAAGAATATTAGCCGTGTTTACGCTGGACGCCACGAAAGTGGTTCACCTGTGCGCCACGCCAGATTTCATTCCCATCACGTAATGGGGAGGCAACGTGACGTTGCATTTTCATGAAACGTGCACTGCGTATTTGGAAGGGGTTGAATAACGCCCTGGGTCCCGTCCGCTCTGTTTTCGTCCCTTTCCCGACGCGATGCTTTTTTCCCCGACTCTTTCCTCCCGCTGAAATAAAACAGGGATAAATTCTCGCGTTAACGCTCATTCGAGCCGGATAACGTGCTCGCGCGTGCACACGCGCGGATCGTTCGGAACATGCACGGAACCGCGGCGCGTTTTCTTCCGCGTTGTTCCGACACGAACACGCTCGGAGGTATGTTCCCGTCGATTAACGAGCCGGGATCCGCGCGGACAATTTCTGCCCGAGGGGCAAGGATCTCCGCCCTGAGGGAAGGGGGCCGACGTGTCCCTCCAATTATAACGACCGCCGCAGAGGAGGTTAATTAGAGAATGGAGTTCGATCGCGCGATCAACGACGCGATCGGTGGAAATCGAGTCAAAGGCAAACGTCCCAAAGGAAGCACCGCATGAAAAACGATCGCTTTTTACCGCGTACGGCCGGAGGGGGAAAAAGCGAATAATACGAAATCCCGGCCACGAGTATCATTCGTAGCTTTTGAAAGAAAAAAAAAAAGGAAAAAAGAAAAAAAAAGAAAATGAAAAAGAATGACTAGACAGGGCAAAAATGCCTTTGGGAGAGGGCGCCCTTTGATACCCCGGCTCGGGACGCGAGATCGCCGATACACGCGCCGATAAGTCGCCGCCGGTGTCCCTCGGGCTTGTTCAACTTGGGACGCATTTGAAAAAACCGAACGAAGGAACGACGAGGATCGCGCGACCGCGGCGACATTGTTAAGAAGAGGAGAGAGAGACGACGTTGGCGGGAGGGATCGGCGGGGTAGGTTCTGGGAACACTACAAAGGGACGAGGAGATCGATGATAGACAGAGACGGGACAGGGAGGAAAAAACAGGGGAGAGGAACCGATGGAACCAATGGACGGGACCAGTGAAAAAGAGGAGACATGCGGATAAATGAAGAGGATCGAAGGGGGGAACAAAGTAGCAGGGATCAAGCGAGCGAGAAAGAGTGAAATATAATTGATAGGGAGAGAAGCTGCGGGAAAAGTGTACACGTATGCAAATGAAAGGCAAGAGAGAGAAGTGAGGTTCGGACCGGGAGGAGATCGCATCGACGTAGAAGGGGTGTAAGCTGGTAGAAGAGAAAGAGGGGGTGGTTGACGGTAACCGAACGAAGAGAGAGAGAGTGAGAGAGGTGTATGTAATGGGTATGCATACGTGTGAGTTGCGACGCAGTCCCCGGGGACTGCGTTAATTCCAGGGGACCTGATTAATCGGAAACAGGACTATCGTGCAAATAGGCGCGAGATAACCCCGTTCGACCACCGCGTCCACCTATCTGCGAGCATGTCCTCTCTCTGGCTCCATAATGCATCCTGATGGTGGCTTCGATCGACCCCATTCCTAGATTTAGAGTTAAGTCCATGGGGCATGAGGACGGCGCGTCGGATCGCATCGATTTAATTACAATCGATCTGTCAAGCCGATGACGTTGCGCAACCAACACACCCCCACGCGCTATATGACGCGGTCTGGCCTAAATTTCGT
This sequence comes from Anthidium xuezhongi, assembly GCA_022405125.1. Taxonomy (NCBI): domain Eukaryota; kingdom Metazoa; phylum Arthropoda; class Insecta; order Hymenoptera; family Megachilidae; genus Anthidium; species Anthidium xuezhongi. The sequence goes on from CM039637.1 coordinate 9,912,201, forward strand.
AAATGTTCGGTTCGCGGCGTTGTCTCGTTCCGTCTCGATTCTGGATCGACGTCTTGGCACCGATATTCTCGTTTTATTTTTACGCTCCTCACAGCGCTGACATTTTTACTGGCTCGTGGCATTTTTTTTTTATACCTTCGATCCTTCAGATTTATACATCTTTTACAATTTCTGCACAATTGCACTTCTGGTGTACGAGATTTTTTTCGAGTTTTCATGCAAAACTCTAGCAAAAGTTAATTTTTTAACGACGAAAATTTTTACATAAAAATCACAGACATCAAGTCTAATTTTCCATTTTTCTAATTTTCAATGACAGGCATTCGCAGTTTCACGAGTCTCCACGAGTCTGAACTCGCAATCAAAGGAGCCGGGGAGAAAAGTTCCTAAATTGCAGTTCGCTCGATTTCGTTACAGTCACGAAAACGTCTGCCCCCTCCGCGTGTCGCGATTAAGCCGCGACGCGATTATCGAATGCAACATTCGTGCGACCGATTTTCACGACGAAAGCTTCACACCAAGCCTCGACCTCGGTGTTCCTTGAAAGAAGAGTTTTTAATTTATTTCGCGAGCGTGGTTCGGAGTTTCTGCACGCGCCCTCGGAACTTGTCGCTTCCCCGCAACGATCGTGGAAACCCGACCCGGCAGCGACCGAGCGGATGAAAGTTCTTTCATTTTCCAGTTTTTCTTCCATCCTTTCCTTCCTTTTTTTCCTTTTACTTTTTTCTTTTTTTTTTTTTTGAATCCCCGGTAGAAAAAGTTCCGCGGGCTTCTAAATGAAATCCACGACGACGAGGAGGCGGCATCGATCGAGCCCGCGACCCATCCGTCAGAGTCAAGGCGAAGCGATAGCGGTATCGCGTGTCCTTGGAAAATATCAGGACCCTCGTCTCGTTTTCGTCTCACAAAGAGAGAAACGTAACCGGCTATTAAATTGCGAAATAACTTTTCGCAGCGTGCGCGGGGGGAGCGATATTGAAAAACCATAGATAGAGCAGAGACGGCCTTTAAAGAGGACGTCCCGATAGGACGAGGTTCTGTTAAAAGCGTATCATCGATGTCCGTAGATTGTTGATTAAATCCACGTACGATAAAACAAGTTTCGTATTAGCCGCGGGGAAGAAGAGGCAATTAAAAAGGTCGTTAATTAATTGTGGAGAATCGAGACACGAATCATTTGTCGGAATAGGAACTATTAACGCGAAGGGGGAACTTTTTAAACGCCGCACGCTAAACGAGGCGTACGCGTCCCGCGGATGGAGTTTCGGATTAAATTGCTATAAATAAAACGCCATGGGTACGGTTACGTTTCGCGCGTTGAATTAAATGACGCAACGCGAAAAAAAAGAGAGAAGAAAAAAAAAGGCACGGAAGGGTGCGAGAGCGAAAGAAAAGAAGAGAAACGTGAGAAAAAAATAGGAACAAAAGAGCTCAACCTATACCCTTTTGCGACCACCACCACCGCCACCGCCGCCAACGTCCCGCGTGCGTTCACCCCCGTAGTCGTTCCCTTTAATTATATTCGAAGCAATTAACGATGGATAGGGCATAATGAACAATATCCTGCGGCCAGACCGTATTTACGCCACGGTCGCTGCATTTTGTATGCGTGCCATATTTTATCCAACAATTGAAAATAATTTACGATTTACGCGGCGCTCGGTGCCCGCTTGTAATTAGAATGCAAAATGAGGCGAAATACGCGGAAAACTGCCTAAAATGCAGGAAGCCCGGCGTCGAAATTAGAATGACGCTGCAGAGTGTCGTACAAAATTGCTGAATTCACTCTGGACCCTGGCGTGCGTATGCATCGGCGCTGTTTTATTAAACCGTCCAACGAGAGTTTCGCGTTTCGAAGGCGAGGTTCAGCCGACGTCCGGAATTTTTCTTCCAGCGAGGCTGCTCGAATCCGGGCTACGAGCGCCGGACCCGTTTAAAACGCCGCCCGGATTAAAAACGGTCCGTGGAAATTTTAACGCGTCCGTGGACGCGCATTTCATTCACCGCCACGATGCGTCGAGCGGAGAAATTAGTCCCGGTTTAACTCGCGCGAAGGTCTCTTCGCTCGCGCCGTCCTCGCTTCTTCGAAGGGACGAGCTGGATGAAAATTTCCGCGACGAAGGCGGGACGATTATTTTCATGCGTTTCCCTTTTTGCGCCAGTCCTTCTTTTCTCTCAAAGTTATTACCGTCGAAGGCCGTCGGCCGTGAACGAAGGATTAATGCACTGACGTTTTATCAGGAACATGTAGACGCACCCGATATGCATCGTATAGGCTGTTCAAAGGTAGTCTGGTAATTAATTGCTTGGATACAGGAGTAAGAAACTGAGAGAATGTTGTTTCAGACTGGGTACTCTCTGTTGATGTTGTTGGAATGTTTCGTGATTTCAATGGATTCCGTGTGCTTCTGCGGAAAGTTTCTTCCATTTACCCACTCTGTCGAATTCTGTTGGTCTACTTAAGGGTAGTTAATATTCTGGATCAGCATGTATTAATTGCCCGATTGACCAATTATAAACTATTCTCTATCGATGTTGCTAAGACGTTTCATAATTTCGACAAATCCACCACGAAAGTTTCAATGCTTTGCTCGTCAATTCCATCGAACGTTAACGATCACGTTAATTGCTCAAATTACTACTTATGAGAATGGGAGCAAATGCTGCGAATCAGCTTCAAACGGCATCCCGTGTGCTCCATTGACGTATCATGATTCCATTGAATCCTGAGGAATATTAATCCCTCAAGGTTGCCACGCGTGGCCCCGCAACCGTGATTTTATTTTTTCCCTTCGCCAAGTAGAGAATTGTTTGGGGATCGCCGTAACCCTTGCCCGCGACCCTTTGTTTCTTGTCCCTTCTTCTTCCGTCTCCCACCCTGGCCTGCCCCATCATCGATGTGTTTCGTTGTGCACCCTTTAATACGTCAAGAGCCGCGCCGTTTCGCCGTCTGCACCTCCGGCGAGACTGGCTTCGCGTTCCCGATCGATATTCCATTGTATCGGGGCATTGAAGTATCCTGAAGAGTTTCACCGGCTCGTAACGACACCGATGCTATTATGCTAATTCAGCGCGTTCCTGGAGTGCGGATGCTAGCGAGCGATAAGCTATGAACACCTGGCTGAAGAAACAAGAGGATGCGACCCCGTACCCCGTAACACGCTGCTCGCGCGCGCACACACCGATATACCACCCCCGTGCCACGGAGGGGGAGGATGTCTGCTCGTTTAAGCCGGCAAAAAACCGACATTCGTGATTAATTCCCGAGGAAAATAGGACGCGAAACGACTACGACGCAGACGGCGCAGGTGTCTGGTTAATTCTTTTGTCTCTAGCCGGTCGATCGATGAATCTGAAACGACTCTATACCGATTCGTAGCCTGATTTATCGCCGTATTTATTGACATCGCTCCGTCGACGCCGCGCCACCGGCTACCAGGAGGAGGGATGGGGGTGAAATTATTGACTCCGATCGAAGAGTTATTGTTATCCAATATCGCGTCTACCTACCTGTTTCCCGTTCCCGCGCCTTCTTGCATGCTTCGCGTCGAGCGTAATCAGCTTTCTTTGACACGGTAGCAAGGCTTCCCGGTATTGTATCGGCAAAGCGGGGGACGGGATCCGAGAGCGGAAGAATCGAAAGAATGTCGAGTGACGTTCGACAGTCGGAGCAAGGAGTCGCTCGAGTCCGGCGGTCTGGCAAAAAGCATTAATCGTAGAGATTAACTCGGCTAAGAAGGGGATTAAGAAAGTTGGCCCCGACTGCGAAGGAATTCGCCAGCCACTATCTGCTGTTAAGCAGTTTACCGAGGAGCGAGCCGAGATGTCGTCAAACGCTTTCCTCGTCGGCTTCAACGATCGAGAGCTCCTTTTTGTTGCCTCTCAAGATGTTCTTTCCTTTGGCGGCGCGGAATCGTAAGAAGGGCTCAACCGTATTACGCTCCCCGCGAGCCCGTTTCTCGTTCACTGTTTCAATTATCCGGCAGCTCGGCTAATTGCATTTTGCGCTTCATTTTCTGCCCGATAAGTCCGTCTTCCCTCGCCCCCCTGTCGCTCGTTCAATCCCTCTTACTCGCGTTGATCGTTTCGTCTTTCAGGCTGTTTTCGTTCGACACAGAATCGGCAACGGTTGATTCGATCAAACAAATCCGCGACGATCTCGAACGGATTCCGAAAGACGATACACTCGCACCCTTTGTACGCGACAGTAATTAAAGAACGAACGGCAGGCGTTCAGCTCGCTGCGAGTTTTTCGATAGTCGATCACCTCGTTGCACGAAGAAAGACGAAAATTGGTTTGATTGGCAGTGCCATGGAACGGTTCGTGTCGTTGATTGCGACGCTCGTTAAAACACGCTCGAGCCATCTCTCGACGGTGTTGAAAATTCAATAACTTACAGTTCAACGTTCGCGGTCTGAAACTTGCGCGTTGCCGATCAAAATTTCAACTTGACCAGAAGAGACCAGGAGTGGAGCAATAAAGTTCCGAGCCTGCTTCAACTATACCCGAGGCCGACAACGCTATTTAACAAAGAAAGGACCGTGAGTGTCTCGAAGGGACAAACTGATTGATTTCGAGATGGTGCTTCAGAGATCGACTGTTAGTTTTTAATAAAACGAGTCTTTCAACGAACTCTGTCGATAGATGTAAGGGGATTATGTTAGCACATTGGCACTGCGAAAACGAGCTTGCGTGGCACGGCACGATTTAATGGAATTATTATGGATTATTTCATTTTTCAATTTAAACTTTGTTACAATAGCAACTCCATCGAAAATTTCTTTTAAAATTCCTCCGTTTTAATAATTAATCCGTTCATATATATCACCGCGTGTTATAATTATGATTATTCGGATCACTGTCGTTTTATTTTCCAATTTAACTCTCGGTCGGCCAGATTGCTGAAATAGCGGCAATTCAATTTTAATTTTGCACTTTGTATTATTTCAATTTGTTTGATTCTATCCTATTCGAGTTACGATCAATCCGGCTTCGGGGGGGGGGGTTAAACTCTCCGCTCGATACATTACGAAATTAACGTGGTATCGATGCTGTTGTTCTTTTTATAAGTCCGACAAATGAAATGCTATAAGAAAAAGAGGAAAAACGACGATAGGAGGATAAAAAGGCAATTGAAGAGGAGGAAAAGAACACAACGTAGATAACTGACGATCCGACAGACTTTCTGTAAGCAGCTTATGTCAACGATCGGGTCAGCAGACCGCTTCCTCGTCGCAGACTCGAGAGGAGAGGGGGGCAAGCGTTAAGAAACACGCGGGACCGCACGTTAGATGCCAAGCTTCCTCCCATATTACGATCCATTTACCTCGAGTTTCACGATATTAGAAATCGACGAATCGATCTCGAACCGATAATACGTAGGGGAGCTTGTCGCATAGGTCTGCCCGGTCGCAGAAACGTTCACGTATGAGAGAACGTACACGATCACGAAGAGCATGGCGGAAGGCAGAAGGCATGGATCCATGGAATTGTCAGCCATTCCAGGCTCCAGGGATTAACTCGCCCAGGAATGCATTCCTCCTTCCTCCCTCTCTCTCTCTCTCTCTCTCTCTCTCACTCTCTACCCCCTTCTGTCTCTCTCTCTTGGTACCCTTCTGTTCACCAACGGTCTCTCTTCATCCTTCGCCCTTCGGTATATTTTCTCTCCCTTTCGTTCTCATTCATTCACCTTTCTCCACGGTTTTCTCGCCTCTTCCCACTTCATGATAGGGTGAAGCACTCGCAGTCATTTTCTCCATTTTGCGATTCGATTTCCGCCGATATTGCCGCCGTCTCGCTAGATTCTTCCATTCGGTCGGATGAAGACGCTGCCGAGGGAAATATATTCATCCGTGTAGGCAGCGGACAGAGACGGAGAAACGAGGAAGGAACACGGAGGAAACGAGCAGAGACGATAGGGCCAGAGAGGGACGTAGGGAAATCGAGCGGTTAGAGGTAAGAAGAGAGGAAGGTAGTTGAGAGTACAAGACTCTTTGTGACGCGGCCGACTAATTTCATCCTCGATGCCGTCGATTTCCCTTCGTTCTTTCGTTCGTTCTTTCTTTCTTTCGTTCAACCCGTTCCTGGTCGACCCGGTGCTCCACGACGCGTGCATAATGTGTCTACCCACGTACTCGAACATCGGGTCAGGCTATTCAAAGCGAGCCGGTAAGATGCCGACACTGTGGATAGTGTCGAGGATCGCGGCGGATGAAAGAAAGAGATAATCGAGAGAGCCGGAAGTCGTGTCGAAGCTACCGTACCGGAGAACCGATTCCGGGCGAGCAGGAAATCTGGAGCACGATTGTCGCGTGTCAACATTTTCTGTCGATCAGTCGGGACTTCCAATAGGAATATTTTCGGTGTACCTGTTGCAGGAATCCGAGCTTAAGATGCGCGCGCGAGGAACGAGGAAAATCCAAGTTGCTCGAGAGCGCGCGACGCGAAAGGCAGGAAAAATCGAAACGTTTAAAAGGACGCGCGTTCCGTTCGAAATTGTTCGAAATCCAATTTCGCTGGCTCTTTCTAACGGGGCTTTAATGTTCTCCCGCTGGGTTGTTCCCGGAGGTGCGCGCGAACCTAGGTGCGAAGCGTACAGGAGCCGATAAAGATTTGTGGCTGGTTTCCTAAATTTTACACACGCCCGGGGAATCCTGATTTATGGACACCGCCGGTATATCATGCACGGGCGTGCGTTTCTAATTTCGCGAACATTCCTTCTGTATCCGAACAAGATCGCGGGCTTTAAATAAATTTCAATTTCAAATCCCGCGGCTCTTATTCGAATCTTCTTCAAAATCTAAACTCGCCCCTCTTCCAAAGTCCGACTTGTACTCTGCTCGTTCCACCGATTCATCGATCAATCGCTCGACTCGCTTTGCCGGAAATTGATTACTTTTCAAGCTTATCCACGTAATTCCAAGCCGTTCCGTATCTATTCGCGTGGTTGTTCCACGCTTTCCCGGAATAACAACTTACCGTCGAGATTAAAATGAAATCTAGCGTATCGAAGTCGATGGCTTCGTCACGGATCGATCCGTCTCACGGCTTTATCTGTCCGACGATTACACCCGCGCGCCACGACGACGTGTACGTGTACACCCGTGCGCCGCAGCTCGATTTCTGCGCGCGCGTGTATGTGTGTGTACGTGTATACACACGCGTGTGTGTAGGTGCTTCTATGGAGGGACCAATCGGACTGCGCAATGCAGCGAAGTCACGGCGTGATTGGTACGGTATTGTGCGCCATAACCAACGGTGAAATTAACCATGATCCAGATCAAACGATCCTAACGGTGTGAGCGTGCCGACAAAATCTGTCGAGGGGTAGGAAGAAGACAGGGGAAGGGGTTCGGGTATCGCTCGACTGCAATGCAGCTAACTTCAAGGGGGGGTCATACGCGTGTGCGAGAAATATATATTCGTATTTATGTTGGCGCTTAAGTTGGATTAGCCGAGCGGAACGCAAGGATAATCGCGATCCGCGACTATCGATCCAATGGACGAGGGGGGCAAGAGAGGGGTTCGGTGTTTAAACCGGCTAGAATTAACGAAAGGGAGTCGGACGATCGTGCTGAAACCGATCGGCCGGTACGCGTCATCGGGTACCCGGCTAATTGAATGATAACCTCTCCCCTCCTTCTACCCCGGTCGTGTACGCCAAACAGGATTCGAGCGAAAGATAATTCGTTCAACGAAGCGGTGGTTATTGTTAAAGCGGGCGGAAAGTGCGTCGACAACCGAGGCGCGCAAAAATCGGTTTACATCGAAACTCGATTACGAGATAATCATAATCGAGCTGTCGGAATCGAGACAGCGTCGCACGCAAGACGGATCGATGGGATCCAGTTCGGAAGTTCGTCTAACCCCGTGGGTCGAGTTCGATGGCGGTACGCCACAGGGTTCGCTCCGTTCGCGATTCTTCCTGAAAGTCGATCCGAACTGAAATTCGAAGGCGGCGCCCGCGGTCGCCTGCGAGCCTCGGCTCGAGACGGTCTTAAATTACGGTCGACTTGGAACGCGAGCTTAATCTAATTAGAATTAAACGCCCTCGACGTTTCCAATTTGTGAGAGGGAGCGATCCACCCGTTCGATCCTTAACCATCGTCGGATACGCTCGAGTTTCCGCGCGAGCGAATCACCGACGATTCGTCTTCTTCTGTTCGACGACGAGGCTCGTCTTCTCCGATAAGAAGTGACGGCCCTCCCGTCCCCCTCGCAGGTTAATTCGTCGGTGACGCGCGAATTCCGTGCACCGGATGATAATACCAAGGGGGGGGGGGGGGGTGAGGTGCAGCCGGCTTCCGGTGTGCGAGCGTGACGGTGCTCTGTAATTAATCAGCAACGCGAGGCGCGACGCGAGAGAGTACAGGGCCTCCGAGTAACATTCGCTGCAACGTTTACACAGTCTCGACAGGCGAGCGTACACAAACGTGTTGTCGCGTACGATATACACAGGTGCGAGTATGTATAGGTGGAAAGGAGAGGGAGAGAGAGGCGATGACGGTGGCGAGTGTATAAATGCGACATAAATGGCGTTGGTGCATAATTGTGAACCGGCATGGCACAGGTGTATAGCGTTCGTATGCACAATAGAGGAAGCGAGCAACGGCGGACCGTCACTCGGTCATATGTGCGTAATGGAACGCGTTAGAGAGTGAACAGAGACGGCATACGTTTCGAAAAACCTTCCAACTTCAAAGGATTTTTGTTCATGGCGTTCGGATTATCGATGTTCCTCCCGTTACGGTTGAATGGCATCACTGACGAGAGACACACCGAGAGACCGACAAACGTTCCCCCGTTACGTATTTATTTGAACGGAACGCGCGCACCGCCGATGCACCGATGACCCAAATACTTGTCCAACGGTACCACAATAAATTTTCTTCCTCGTTTTGTTTCGTTGAAACACACCGTGTACACAGCGCGCCGGATAACTTCATGGTTCCAGGTTGTAGCTGCGAGTGCTGGGAAGTTTCTCATCGGGGGTAGTTGGAAAGTATCTTTGCTTTAGCGTAAACGTGGTTCTCCTTGGCGCTCGGTTAGAACGTATAGAGTGTCTCTTAACTGTTGCTGTAGCGGAAAACGTACCAATTTCGTATGCAACTACGAATCGAAGATTTATTGTTCTTCATAAAGTAAGATTATGCTAAGATCGTTCTACAGAAGAAAACTTTCGTTTTAAAGAAATACCTTCCACCCTTACGAGGATAATCCAATAACTTGAAGGTCTATTTTCTATTTTAAAAATAAAATAAAACAGTCGAAAAAATTAAATTAAAGCTGTCCAAGTAACGAATGAAAAATTTAAGAACACCGGGTATCCGATCGATATTTTTATCGCGAAAAACTTTCTGACAGGTCGAGAAACAGCGAACATATTCGAAACGGACGAATTAGCGAGCCACAGCTGATGCAGAGCGAAACGAGCGTGAATCAAGTAGTATAAGCGTTAAATACACGCGACACCGGGTTGACGCGCTCAAAGGCCGGGCCTCCCCGAGGAGAACAAGAACGAAACGAACGCGGCACCAGCTATACGAATACGTCGGGATCGTTAAAATGACGAAAACCGACGAATTAACGGCACCGTGTCGCCCGTACAACGGAACAAAAGACGCGGGGACGGGGGTCGCGATAGAAATTTCACGGGACAAGCTTGCACGGTGTTTGGAAATTTTCCGAGACGCGTTGTAATGCCGGGTAAATACACGTCGGTACGGTAAATAGTTGCATCGCGTCGCGGAAAACGGAAGAGAAACGTCGAGCGTGCAATTGCGGCGGGGCGTATTGTTGGCGTATAATTGTCTGGCAACGTAGTTATCCGACGATTACGCAACACCGGAAACGACTCGTGCAAACGCATCGAACTTTTCTCCTCTGTTACGCAATTATTGGCCGATCGTAGAAAAGGCTGATGAACATTCACGTAACGAGAAACACTCTTTAATAGTATATAAATAATTCATTCGCTCGCTGACACGATGTAACTTTAATTATTAATAAATAATTTTCCCGTTTAAGCTTCCATTTACCTGCCTTTATTATTAAAGGAGTCCAAATGAAAATATCTCCCGCAGCTTAATTACTGATTGAACGACTCGGAGTATTCTGTTCGCCCATAAATAATAATTCTTCGCGGATTTCACGTTAAATATAATTGGTTTCGCGTGAAAATTTTATAACGGCGTGGAAATGATTGACGTGTACTACGTAAAACGCGTCGTGCATCAACTTTATTGTCTCGTCCGTTTGATGCCGCTGGTACGTTTGATTCGGCATAAAAATGAACGCAGAATAGTAAATTAACTTGTTGACTGATTCTCGTGAAATCGTACCGGATCGTGGTCAGCTGGGAGCTCGAGTTAAATCTCGGTATACGCCACTGTTTCCTTACGCGAGCAAAATTAACCCGGCTGCCTGCGGCCAGGCAACAGCAAACAAGCTTCGGCGCCGAATTTTGCCGTGATTAATTAAGCCGCGTTCAATCGTGTTTCACAGGCAGCGCATTATGCGAGCTCTTATTATACAAGCGGCGACGCCAGATGCGCGACGAGCATCCGGGGATGAATTTCATGCCGCCTCGACAATACACCTTACCGTAGACCACTTTACGAATGCATGGGACCACTTTGTGTCTCGCTCATCAGGTTATTCGTAGGATGACAATCACCTGTACGATACTCGCATCTTGTACAATATTCAAAATCTCTCTTTCGGTTAATCAATGTTTTCTATATTAATTTACATACTAAATTCGATGAAAGTATAGCGTAGGATTTATATGAGTGGGCGGGATAAGCAAGGTATAATAATTGAACATTCTGTATTCTATAACCAGATATATATTTAAATTCTTTTACCCTGTGTTCCCTAAGTGCTCGTTTAACGCTGAAATTACCCCATCTTTCTCTTACACTCATCCTCTCGCACCTTAATCTCTCGAACTCTGTCATACAAATCCACTCGCATACCCTGCAAGGATAGTTTGTGTCAATTTTCAGCTTAAAGTTTGATCCCACGGAAGAAATTTCAAAATTCATGTTTAGCACAAGAACCACTCGAACGAAAACGATTTCTCGATACACTAATGCATACGAAACTAGATTCTCAACGTTCACGGCACTTGTTCGTCAACACTTTATGCATAAGGGAAGGAAATAGCGGGGAATATATATTTCACGCGTCTCTTCCTCGCGTATATTCTTCCTCGTCGCGCAAACGGAAGCGCGTAGAAAAACGCGGTGACGTTTATAAGAACGGGAACACGCTCGCCGCGCTCGTTCGTGCGGCAGGTTAAAAACGCGACGAGGCGGAAATCTGTGCGTTTGATTTGTTATCGCTTTGTACGTTACTCTTTTTATCTCGCAATTATCCGGGCTGGCCGACGAGTTAACGTTATTGACGAACCCGAACGCCCTTTAATACGAGCTTCATTCGAATTCGCGGACGGGGCTTTCCCGTGGTCGCATGCAACCACGCGTGACGCGTGTACGCGCCTGCTCGACGAGTATATCGCTCGTGACGCGATTGAACGCGCCCCGCTGAAACATGCACGGCCGGATATGAAGTGACGGAAATAAAATATGGGTGAACCGTGCCGTGATCGCAGGTTAGAACACGATACTCCGGTTTAAAGTGGAGGAATCGGGTGTTAACTAACTCGTGAACATCGATAAATTTTGGTCTTTTATTAAATTGTACTTTGATTTTGAATTAAAAAGCTCGCGTTAGATAATACTAAGCATTTCTAATTAAGAATGTATTGCTTCGACACACGAACAGAGAGGGTAGAAATATTGGTTCCCAAGTGGCGGTACTTACCACGTACGAGATGCATCTCTAACAAAGGGGAATCTTCCCGGATAGCAGATTGAAGCCAACGATATTTTGACCTAAATAATTTAATCGACGAGGCAGTCGTCTAGCGAACCGAGAAAATCCTTGTTCAATTCTCCCGAACAATACCCAAACGAGCTATAAAATGTCAACGAAACACAGCACTGGAGAGTCAACTTGCAATCGTAAACCGTTCCTAGAAATCGATCGAACGAAGCAACACAGTTTTCGAGTTATGTACACTTGGGTGCGATGCAGGATCGTTTGGCTATCGGCTGACTAACAATGATTTTGGGTGAATCTCGTATTAGATACTCGAAATTTACAACAATAGATAAAACTTGATAACGTTGAATGAAATTTTCAACGGTTACCGCGCGACAGTCAACAGGGTTTTAGAATCTTCCTTGACGAATTCCATTCGACAAACGTTTGACATCGAACCGTGCGGACAAATTGTATTATACACGTAACAAATCCGACCATATTTTCCATCATCGTTGTTCTCGTGGTTATTCGACGAACGCCCGCGGGAGTAACAGATTCAGTACGTACATTCGTGTGTGCGAACGCATACACGTACGGATGATGAACGTACGCATCCGTGGGGTTGGATGCGACGTAGATGGCGATGGTGCATGGCTGTAAACCGGTGGCGCAGGTGCACGGAAGTTCGTACAGCACCGGAAGCATCGGATATAAACGTCTTTCCGGTGTGGCGCGCGGTTCGCGACACGGTAACGTTCACCCTTACCGATTCCTCGGGATCCCGCGTATCGGGTATCCTGCTTATCAAATCGGCGCTCATACATAATGCACTCGCCAGCCCCGTGTTCCCGCTTCATTTCCCATGCGCATCGTCTATCCGCTCGGCTGGTCCCCGATCGCCGAAAAACAAGCTGCCAGAATTCCGGGACAAAGCCTCCGCGCTGGCATCAGCTGCGATGAAGATGCTCCGTCAGATTTTCTCGTTCGAAAACGAGCGGATATATAGCGGAGAGGGAGGGTTTATGGAGGGACGAGGGTTGGAAACGGGGGATAGGAAATGATACGAGCGGAGGGGACGGTAAACGTAGCAATCGCGGGGAAAAAGGCGACGATTCGTGCGCTATTGAGCAAACGTGAGCGGTTTATATTCTCGTCGTTTGTTGCTATTATTTGGGTGTCCTCGAAGCGGTGTTGTACACGATGCGTAGCAATTGATACAACCAAAAGTTTATTTGATCAGAGAATTGATTTTCTGGTGTGATTTTAGAGGAGAAACACCCTAAACAGGCTTCGAGATATATGGAAAAAAAAACACGAGTTATTTTTATAAATATTTATTAAACATAATTTCGTCGATTAATGTTTGCATGAAATTTGACAGGGAAAACATCCGGGGGATTTTATTAATAAAGAAAAATTCTCGAATTTACCAGCTCGTAAATCTTTTTCAGGCGAGCGGATCGTTTTTCACGCGATAACGTGTCGGCGCGTGAGCGATGAACGCGTCTCTGCGGAAAATGCAAATGATTTCGCGTGGTACATAATAAGTGACAAGACGAAGATCGAATATGATCGATACCGGTGTTATTGCCGCGTCGTGTCGTTAAAACGTAGCCACTGTATGTACGAGGCGACGTTTTTCCAACAAAATAAAAGCTCGTCGTGTTCCCCGGATATGGATACATAACGGCGTTCAGCGTTTTATATATTTTACCGCGTAAACTGCTTACCACCGAGGCGCACGAGTCGCACAGCGACGAGCCTTGCTCGAGAAAACGTTTGTTTCTTTCTTCCAACGAACACGATTATCGATCCCATTTAGTTTCGTATGAATTATTCGTTTTACAGAAGTATAGCCATTTTCCATCCAAAGGTATTTTATCGAATTTTCATTTAGATGCATCGTCTGTTAGAGCAGTCTCGAGCGTATGATTGATCATCATTCGTTCGTTTCCATTTTCGAGGTTGGTTCGTTTCAATTTTCTGGGAAATTTTATAGAAGAGAACGGGAACCTAGATACTGCATCGTTCCGTTTCCTCCGGAAACATTTGTAACTTGTTTCACGAATTCTGGAATTAATAATGGGCAATAATGTACTTTTTAGAGCTCTAGAAGTCTTGAAATATTAACGATTCTTGAAAACGAGTAGAATACAGAACAATGAAGATGTAAAATTTGAATTAAAATCATCCTGCAATCAATTATAGTTTAGTGATACAAGCGTTTGAATCTGAATTTCCAAACTCTCAAAGATCTTGACAAATTGTCAGCTTTAAGTCTGTAGAGGTCTTGAATCTTCAGCGTCCCGGCAGACTCGATCAGGACTTTCGAGACTTTTCGAGTAAAATTTAAAGTAAATCGAAGTTCGAGTATACTCGAATTTCTTGGTGGTTCAAGTGGAGTTTTGAATATCCATCACTATTAGATGTCACTAAAATCATTCTCTCTTTCTCTCAAAATATAAACTAACAAAATATAAAACAAAAACTGAATTTTTGTTTACCGATAGTTTCTTTATTTTTTTAAATTGTTCTTCATTTGTTTTTTTAATTGAACATATTGTGATCCATGTTGCAGGACGAGGAGTGGTGCTGGATAGTCAGGGTCCGGTGTTGATCTCGGAGCCACGCTCGACGGTCGAATTCTCGAACGAGACGGGTGCAATGATCCATTGTTCCGCTCAAGGCAGCCCGTTGCCGAGGATTGATTGGCTTATGGGAGACGGTTCACCTGTCCTCCCCATACCGCACATCCGTGAGATGCTGGTGAACGGTTCGATGTACTTCTTGCCGTTCGGAGCCGAGACCTACCGACACGACGTCCACTCGGCCGTCTACAGATGTCAAGCCTCGAATAGCGTCGGCAGGGTATTGGGCCGTGAAATCACGGTAAAGGCCGGTGAGTACCTTTATTTCTGCCCTTCCGACCGATTGACCTCCCCTTTCGTCTGGAACCTCGACTTCTTCCTGTCTAGCCCCATCGATCCTTCGAACGTTCCTACGCAACGCTGAAGCGTTGACGAACGTCGCATGTCGCTACATTTTTTTCGACAAAATAACGCTCGCGTTCGAAAAGAGACCGGCGATAACGGCAGTTCCATTTTCTGTGGCGAGCGAAACTTAACCGTTACACGAGATCGTTCGAACAAAGCTCTCTCTCGGTTTCTAGACCGCGACGCGCTTGTAATCCGTCGAAAAATTGCCGACGAACGTTTCCGGAGTATCGTGGCTCGCAATTACGTCGTCGAGCACAATGTAGCCGTAGCGCCGAGAGGGGAATTCAGCGTCGCCACTTAGGGGTGCGTCCTCGCAGAATATTTAGGCGCCTCCGCGAACGTTTTCTCGCCGCGTCGAAACCGCCGCGGACGAGACTCGACAATGTTATCGAACGACGACGTGGCTCGCGTTCGACGGTCTGGTATCTCGCCGCTCGTAAATGTAATCGGCCATTTCGCGAAATGATGTTCTAAACCACAGGGAAGAATGATCGTGGCACGAAAGAGCCAAGCCAACTACATTTATCGCCGCCCAGGCTCGCTCGTTTCACTCTCCCTCCCTCGGCTAGCTCGCAGACGTGCAGCCTTAAAGCTCGCGCTCGCTCGTGGCTAACAAGCGGCACTCGCTGCCAAGATCAAGATTTGCCGGCTGTCGCTCGCTGCCAAGTGCTCGCTTTTCCATGGCGAACGATTTAAATGCGGAGGCCTGCTTGTGCGAGCGCTAATACCCCGCGCGACTTTCCCCCTCGGCGAAAAAAACAAACGCAGACCGCGATATTCTTCCCGGCGAGCGGCAGGAACAATCGCGACATCCTGCCAAGAATCACTTATCGCGTTTAGCAGCTCGTGAATCGAGCGAATTTCTGGCCGGTCTCGCGAAAGAATCCGCTCTTTGGTTTTTCGGACGAACGACGGAGGGACGGGGGGGAATTGAGGATTGTACGCAGGAACTCGGTCGTGGAAGGACTGGAAAATGCGAGAGGGAGGCACTCTAATTACCGAAAGCACCGCCGCCAGACGGTTTTTAAATGCCGCGTTGTTCGCCGTCAGAATAACGAGCGCATAATAGAAAATGCGTAATATATGTATAGACGTGTGTCCATGTACGCGTGTATATGTATATCATTATCGAAGTTAACGACGGGAATTTGTGACCAAGAATGGTACGCACAAAGAAATTGTCGGCTCTGTACGAAGGTTCCTTTTACGAGTATTGATTTTCGCCACGATAAATATAATAATTCTGGAAAATAAAACGTTTAATTATATAAAATTTGTCTAAAATTACTGATAATCATTTCCTTCAAAAAAAGAACAGTAACGTTTATATTTCTTCTGAATGAAATTAAATCTCCCCATTCTTCTCCCCATTTTCTTATATCAAACAAGTTACGTTTGATATAAACGTTGTCAGTACCTTTATGACCCTTTTCTTCGCCAAAGATGATCGTGACTTTCTTTTCAGTGGTGCGTCAAAAGTATGAGATCCAAGTACGAGACGCGTACGTCCTGCCTGGAAATACCGGTGTGCTCAGGTGCGAAATACCGACGTTCGTTAAGGAATACGTGGCAGTCACGTCCTGGATTCGAGATTCTGCCTACAACATCTTCCCCACGCCGAAGAGCGGTGAGTGAAATTGCAATAAATGGGGACGCGTTCGATGGGGGTGAACCGTCGAACGTGTCGAGCATCCTACCATCTATCGGTTCGTTCGATATGTTTTCAAACCTACTTTTTGCGGGAGAAGGTGTCACACCCTGATGAAATTCAATGCCTTTTTTTTTTACATATTAATGCACGAAGTCGAAAATTTTCAAATTTCTTTAACGTCAAGAAAAACCACTTAAGGTTAAAGGATGTATTAAAACCAGAATCTTGGAATTAGCTATTTAAATGTTCCAATACCAACAAATATGATAACAAAGGTAACATTCTACGTGAGAAATATTTTTGACATTCTATTCTAATACTCGTTTCGTACGGAATATTTTAAGGTACAAAGTTTCTTATCTTATAAAAGTACACCTTTATACACCGTTCAACTTGCTCGGCAATTTTTTGCAATATGTAGTAAAAGCCAAGATGAGACCGGGTCCAATTCCAAGACCGAGCCCGTATAAATGAATAATTCCAACGGGGACGATCAATTACGCGAAAGGGCAAGTAATCTCTATTCTAATGCGAGTTTCGCTTCAACTCGTTAACGATTTTCGATGGGATCGGGCGACCAATTTGCGTCTGGTCGCAATTGTGGAAATCAATGATCGCGACTTAACGCGAACAAAAGGGTTTCAGCTAGTTGTCGAACGTACAACGCGTTCTCGTTACGCGTTCGGCGAGGGCCCTTATCGTAGCGACGTCGGCGTCTCGATGCACGGGATCGCGAACTTTTTGACGTTTACGCTCGAAGGGGTGAAGGGTCTCGTAAAAATGGCGCAACCGATAGAAACGTGGAATGGTAGGGAGCTGATAAATTGGAGCCACTTTTTTTTGTCTCCCCTTCCCTTCATCTCTCTCTCCCTCTTTGTTTGTGTACCCCGTCCGATGCGTGAGGAGCAGAAAAACCATGTGTGCACACAACCAAGTCGATACGCTGTTCTGGTCAATATCCGAGTTAATTAGAGTCTGAGGGGGACGATTCGAGTGTCCGCGTACACACATTATCGTGGCTGCACCCCCTCCCTCTCTCCCTCCCGCCCCTCGAGCTCTAAGCCCACTCTGAATTGTGGTATTACACGCGAAAAAAAACCTCGACGAGCTTGAAAGAAAGAGTTTATGAAAACTGCGACAACGAGGATAAAAATCTAGACGCGATCTTGATAATTATTATGAATTTTATTTTAAAATATATTAGATAGAATATGAAGTATTTGTCGAAGAAATCCTGTATTTCCCGGACGATGGATTTCTTGCTGGTGGCAAGAACCAGACAAGAAAGTTCACCGGATCCAGCGAAGACGTCAGCTTGGCCACAAACGAACGTTGATTGAATGCGATGCACATTAAATTTTACGACTTTTATCTCTCACACCTCTCGACACCTCTTCAGACGAGATTTTGAAACTCGTGCACCGCCCTCTTACCGTCGAAACTTTCCTAACTTCTTACCATCCGTCCTCGTAATGGTCGTGCTACGCCGTCCAAGCAACTTGCCGGTTTAAAGCTCCATCTTGCCCCGAAAACTTTACGCATTGTTGAGAGCCGCGGCGAGGTGTTTTGATCGCATCTAACATTCCACCCCCGAGGGAGAGAGAGAGAGACACACACGCGTGTAACATCGCGACCCGCCACCTTCCACTTACCATTTTAATGTCTCTCTTTTTTTCTCTCTCCTTCGGTTTCTTTTTCCTTTTTGCGCGTTTCTCCTCGACTCTTTCGATGGCAAAGGGGAGGGAAAAAAAAAGATTATACCGAATAAACGGGAAGTTTCTCGCGTCGACGGACTGATCTGCGCGCGACTAAAACTTTTCCGAGCGATTCGTTTTCCATTCAGGCTCCAGTTCCCCCGACGTCTCTCGACCCTTCCATTTCCTCTTCAATTGCAAGATTGGATTTTCCTCCGGGAACGGCCGCCACTTCGCCTGTTGCCCTCGCCGCACGGCCAGACTCCTTTGCCCGAGGTATTTGATTTAATTCGAAGGTTTGTCGTCCGTTCGTCAAACGTCAGCAATGCTTATAAAGTTTCCGAGCTTTTTGAAGAGTATCCACCGGAGAGTTACCTATGCTTTATCACCAACGATTGCAGCAGGGTCTGCTAAATTTAAAAAGTTTCTTGTATTCCTTGGACAATTTGATCGATGTTAAAATGATTTCGCGTAATAAATCGAACGATTTCGTTGGCGAATAATCAGCTAAGAATTACGCTTCGAAGTCCATTATCATAATTAGAGATTATTAGACCGAAAGTGTTTGTGTGTCGAAACGGTTTTGTATAAAATATGAATGGAACAATTTTGTTCCCGAACTTCGAGCCAACTTCTTTGTCCGACTGCAACTTCTTACAAAAGAGGATGCATAATGAGAATCCGGCTACCTCGATTATAATGGAACAATCCGACAAGTCGGAAGATCCGAATCACGGCCCGATACCAGGATGGTCGATCCTTTTTTAATTCCTGCAACCCCTTCCTTGTTGACGTCACGATTCATCTGCTCCTCTGCAAAGCGTGGACACGATAATGTAGGCCAGATACGGTCAGCTCTGGATACCGAATCGATTCTCCTACCCTGACTCGGTTACCATGGCATGGAAACTTCCAACTGATAAATCGTTACCTGTACCTGTGTTGGTCCGCAAAATCAGATTTGCGATATAGGAACCCGTTCGCTACATCAATCAAAACGACCCTAATCCAACAATCCTCTCATCAATTTAGTGATCAACTTTCGCTCGTTAATAGTGCCTTTACGTGAACAGTCTTTTTCCTCGAGTTCAAAAACTGTTTATATTTCAAATTTAACTAGAAGACTCTAATATCAAAAATTATTCAAAAACTCCAATATTCAAACACTTAAATTTTACTTTCTCTACTGTATTTCTATCAATTTAATAGTCCATGGTAGTCAACACGTTAACAGGTTAAATTCGCGTATTTTTTAACACGAACATTGAAATGGTCGTTCAATCGAGTTCCTCGCGTAGCTACGAAGCTGCCAGGAGCAGTCTTTTAATAATTCCTTTGCAATCTCGAGTAGAAGGTCGTGATAAGACTGCAATCCGATAGAGGGTGTAATAAAAGACACAGGTTGCTAGCATCCCCGTCACGGTTCCTATTTCCGCAGCCACTTCGTCGTATTGCATTCGCCCGATGCATCACGATGCATCGTTTGGCGACGATCTTCGAAGCCATCTCGTCCGACTCGTTTAATTTTAACAACAGAAATGAACGATCGACTAAACGCTCGTTGCAGAGCATCGACGATTCTCCTCGAGCAGACACAGACGGACGAGATCTCCAGTGCAGCTCAAACACGAAGCGTCCGGCCACAATGCAAATTCGCAGGGGTTGGTCGAGGAACGGGGGATTCCCTCCAGCGACTATCTTCCGTTTCGCAGTGCCAGACCCTTCGTCCGACCATGCGTTTCCCAGCGTCGGTTCGTTCGCTCGAACTCTTCCATCCCTCTTTCTCTTCCGCTACCTTGGCCCACTTTCTCGCTCTTTTCACCCGTACATCCGTCTGACCCGTGCTCCTCGGTTCGTGGACTATGCTGGTCTCTTAATTTAAGCGGATCCTGCGCGAAACGCGGTTACATCGCCGTAATTAGCGCGACGGGTCCGATCGAGAGCTGATATCGAGGAGCAGAGGGAGATTGAATCGCCCCGGGTCGCGAATTTGATCGTTCGTTAAACTAAAGCAGGGCAAAAGGTAGCCGGATTGTTGGTTTCTTCGGGAGCCGAATACGGGAGGTGAAACCGCACGAAGGCTGTAAATGGAAGACAGATTTCATAACGGCTAAATTGACGTGAAAACAGTTCATGTTATTCGGTGTTTATACGTAGAATGCAAACGTGGAACGACGCATTAACGATATCGCAGTGATAACAGACCCCGGGCTGTTTTCATTCATAGCACTCGCGAGATTCCGGGAAACTTGCTGGCTAGGCAAACCGAAAGTTACTCGTTTGTAGGCTTTTCCGTCCCCTCCGACCCTCGTCACGGAACCAGGGACAAATTCTAACTTGACACTTCGCCCGCTTTAATACGTGACGATGAATTTTTGATCGTGGTTTTGATTCCTCGCAGCCGCCTCGCTTATTCGTCGAGGACACCCTTTAACCTTTTGCACTCGGAGCGGTTTTTTTATACGATCGAGTCTGGCTTATTTTTTTTACCACGAGAATCAGCAGTTCTGTTTCGAGAAGGAGAGCTTACAAATGTTTATAGTGTAGGGTAAAATGGAATGACACAGTTTTAACTCAAAAACTTCTAATAAAAATTTAATCTCATGCGGACTCCTAAAATTTGTTAATTATAAAATTTTACCTACTTTAAACAAATCACGTGTGTTTCTACGGGGAAGTTAATCGAGTGCAAAGAGTTAATATTTTATCGTTGCTGAGCTGTGCGCGGGTAGAAGATAAATAAACTGTGACACGAGGCTCGGGTTCGAACAGCTTAAAACGAAAGTTTTTCTACGTGGCGATGTTCCGAAAAACTTTTCTAAAATCGTCGAGGAATAACGCGGGAGCGCCAGAGAGCAGCTAACGGGTATCGATTTATCGCTCTTACAAGAATGGCAAACTTCCCGAACAGTTTCTCGACAACGTTGCTCGCCCTCGGTGTACCAGCACGCTTTTCGCCCGGGACCAAGAATAAGAATATCCACGGCAATTTCGAAAAATAAGGTGCATTCGGTGTTTCTCCTCCTCTTTAAAAGTTCGGACGGACTTTTAACAAATCGAAAGAGCATAAACTTCAATGCAATGGGTATAACACAAAAGTCAGAAAGTTTCCTTCAAAATGTCGCAAACGCGACTTTTTAAACATCGTGAAAATTATTTCGAATAGCCTGTGAATATTTCACTAGTGAAATCTAATCTTAGAAACATTATAAAATCTAGAACGTTTTATTAGGGTTGATTAATTAAATATTCAATTGTATTTAATTTAAGAAACTCCCGATAACAGTGAATCGCAAAAATAGAAACTAAATTGACGATGACCTGGATAAAATAATCGAAAATATTTTTTTTTATAGAATTTTACAATAATTCTGATAAAGGTGTATTTACACGCGTTTTCACTGTGGCAGTGCTATAAAGTGTTCTCGAATCAACTGGTTCCTCGAGAGACGATCGAAACAATCCGGCTGTTAATCAGCGCAGAAGGCTCCCGTTGAAAGGGCACGTTGTACGGAAGCTGTCGCGAGGAGAAAAGGATTTATGCGGGGAAAGTTGGCGCGATTTAAAACGTTCGTTCTATCGCGATTCCGCGCGAGATTCATAACCCCGATAAGCGAATGACAAGACGCGGAAAAGGGGGTGCCCGTTTCGAAAATCCCCCGATGATTTATTGCGTTACGCTTTTTCTCTCTGCCCCCGCGGAGAATGGGTTGCACCTGGGGACGGAAGGAAGTTTCCTCGAAACCGAGAATCTGGACGACACTCTGGAGGACATCCACTCTGTACCGGAATAAATCCGCTTCGAATTTCAATAACGTTCTTGATCGATCCGAAAACGAATTTCTAATTTTATCTCCGGACGGTCATCTTGCCGTGTAGTTTCGTTCGGGAACTTTCCGCCAGCATCGATTGCCTTTCGTTAAAAGCAATGTGGTCGGATAGCAAACAGTAAACTAGAAGGGGGGGTCGACTGAAATAGTTTAACCCTTTCAAAGTTTACGAAACTTGGACAGTTCGGTAAGCTGAAATACTATTTTAAATTAACCTACTTTGCAGGAAGGTGCAAGTTATACGATGTACAGAGGCGAAATTGAATTAATCTGTTTAGACAGGATGAAATTATGCATACGGTACAAAATTCCGAATTATAACGGGGATGCTCGCCGTTGTTTCGTTTGACCGGCTAATTTGTCGTAAACATTCGTGCGCGACGCGATCGTCAAAGCGAGGACAACGAGGGATTTATAATACGGTGGACGATTCGTCGACGTTCCGATTCGTCCCGGCAGTGCGTTACCGCGAAATACCGGCGCCGCCGGTCCTCTAATATCGAAACAATACGCGTTCACCTGGCATTATCGCCGGGATTAAGTGCTCGAGCGGCTGAAAGCTGCCATTGTATTCTCGACTTCCCGTCGCAGTCGTGGGAAGAGTCGCACAGGTACACACAGAGGGGTGAGAGGGGGAATAAAAAATCACGGGACAGCTCCCATACGAGATGACGGTGTGAACGAAGGGAAAAAGTTGGTCTATCCCTTGAAACCGATGCTCTCAGAATTATTACATCGGCTAAATGGCATTTCAACTCGTTAATGGGTATTAAAAAATGTTTCGTTTGACCTCCGCTGAAAATCTGTTACCTCTATTCATGCGTGCTCCGCCACGGGACCGAAGAGAGAGGGAGGGGGTGTATCGTGAAGACTTGCAGCGAGATTAAATCCGCGAAATCGGTTTCCGTTTCTCCTTTCAACTTCCTCCCCCTCTACGTTCTTTTTTTTTTTCTCTGTTCACCCCGTCTATGGCGTCTGTTTTTCCACCGAAACAGCACACAGACTGTTTCCAACGGGAGAACCATGGCTCGGTTCTATTCTGCGCCGCGGCCTCGGCTTATTCGAGCATATTATTCCGCGTGTACGTGCAAAAATATTCGCGTGGCCGAACGTTGGTTAAATCCTGTGCCATCAGCCAAATAGACGTCTGTCATTTTCCCACTTGGAGCCGGGAGAGAGTGCACGGCGCGCCGCGGGCGGCGGATGTTTTATGCCACGGACCCTCTGTCGTAGTCCATTACTCTTATTGGCGCGCGAAAATTTCAGTCGCCCGGCTTGAAACGAAGTTTTCCAGCCGCCCCGACGGGGAAGGAGTTTCACAACCGGTGAATGATCCAGCCCATTGGGCGTCGATTCGTCGATTGAAAAATTCATCGGACGCATTGATTTCTTTGTTCAAGTTTTCACGGTTACACCATTTGCCGAAGTGGGCGCTTCGTTTACTTGGCGGTTTTCCCAGGTCCATTTTGCGACCGCGAACAGGGAAACCATTCGCGTATAGAAATTTTAACAATAACGTTGGACCATGAAATACACGCTCTTTCAAAGCGTACAACACTCTACAAGTTAATGTAATAATATTGAGAAGAAATTAATTCGGTCATTAAAGTTTCCGATTACGTTGCAGTTTCCGTAGATGAGGTAATAAAATGAGAATACATGAATAATTTTAGATTTATAATATTAAGAAGCTTTATCAACATATTAATCATATTAAAAGAGGAAAGCTGCACGTTTATCTACTAGGGAATAAATTCTGAGTTTATGCACCACCCTGTTGTAATTTTGATCCTTATCTTTAACCCGCAAGGAAAACTAAGTTCTAAAATTTATCAGTACATGATTTAACAAGTGATCGACTGTATGGTCATCGAATTAGAGCGCCTGCAGTAGTACGAGTACGCGATAAGGAGCACTGGCAGTAGTCGAGCCGCGCAATAGGTCAGCCGTAGCCCTCGCATTATCCTCCGTCTCCGTTTCGCGACATAAAATTTCCTTTTTATCCCGCCAACACGAGTACGTTAATGATTTAAAGCGAAGGCGATTTCTCCTGGCGCCGAGACTTTCAGCAGTTTTCACGGCTAATTTGCGAAATAATAAAATTCCCCGTAGCCGGCGCTGCGAGCGACGTATGCAAATACGAAACACGCCGAGTCCGCCGGTTTTATCCGGGCATTTTTATAGAGCCTCGGCACTCGCTGTCTTTCAAGCGCACACCGTGGCCTTACTCTCGCCTGGCGATGGCATACACATCGACCTTACGAGGCGTGCCAAGCGGACTTACGTGCATTCTCCGCGGCCTTCGGGTTTATAACCGGCCCGTCTAACCGTTGGCGGCGGTTAGAATTTCGAGCAATTTACCTCGGGAATAATGCAACGCACATGACGGATGCGCCGCAACGAACGACGAAATATTGACACTGCCACGCGAGCCCGGGTAAACGTAGACAGGGGAGGTCGAGCGGACGGGAGGGTGCAACAGGCATGAATACTGTATCGGAGCAAATGCAGTCGTTTATATACGCGGAGGTGCGAACGCGGGCGAAAACATTTTCGCGCGATGCATTTTCTACCGCGTCACGCACGGCGCACCGGCGCACACATGCAACGACGAGCTGAAAATGCTCGCGGAAGAGGGGAATTTACGTAATATATTTCGTGTCGGCGGGAGAAAAAAGCAGGAAAAATAGCGGCTAAAGCGTCCCTTTGTGCCGGATGGCGTCACTCGTGCAACGATTTCGCGTAATTTACATTAGAAGGCGCGGCCCGTAACCCGGCCCCTGCTTTCACGCCGTTTCATTTTCCTTCTTGAATACCGTCCCTGATGTCTCTCCTCTGTTCGCCGCTTCGCAAACCAATTTGTATCGCGCGTCTATCGGTTCCGGGGAGGGGTCGCTGCCTCTCGATACGAGGAGCACACTGAAAGATGGAATACATCACGCGTGCGAGGCATCGAAGAGGGTGCCGTCGAATATAATTGCCTCGAGGAGGAGCGGGATCAAAGATTACCAATCGTGATGTTCGATTCTTAGAATCAGTGATTGCCTCCGCGAATACGTGTTTGATTTCTGAAACTCTAAATTAACACTGGAACTATTAAACTTGGTAAAAATATTTTAAATTACAAAACTGATTACAGTGCCATTATCAAAACGTGTGTTACCTTTTACGAAGATTAAACCTTGCCATTCATGGCGGTACAGTCTCCATTCATTTATTTCTGTATTTTATTTTCGACTTCAGAGCAAATACACGTAAAACGCCCGTGAATCTATGATTAAATTCTTCAAATTACCGAATGGAAGTCTTTGTGCGGCGATCATTATTGAACTCTGATTACCGCGAAATACATTAATTAAAAGCGTACGCGAACGGTCCTCTATCGCTGACCCAGATCATTTCAAATGTTTCTATCGCGCGTGTCCTTCTGTTTCTTTCATCGAAATTTTGTACGAAAAAAAAAAAAAAACCAAGAAAAAAAGGAACGAATTATATCTGGTGAAGGTAAAACGAGCTCTCGCGTGCGCTGTATTTTCTCTCGTGGAAGGCAGCCGCGTCGAGGTCGGGTTACACGATTGATGCACGGCTAACTCGCGAGATTTTTTTACGAGCATCGATCCGCGCGTGAGCGTATGAAATTAACTGGTCGCAGCGCGCATCCTAGTCGCCTTCGGGCGCGGCGAACTCCGTTATTTCGGTCAAACGCAAGCGACGTGCCGGGGTTGGAGGGGGGGGGGGGGGGCAGAGGGGGGACAACGGGTTCGCCGCTCGAATTTTCATTTTACACGACCGGCCCGTTTAATGGCGACGCTGTCCTCCATTAAAAGGGTCGGGCCTAGTTTCCGAATCATTTTCCACGCTTCTGTTTTTTCTTTCTCTATTTTTTTTTTTTTTTTTTTTTATTGTTCCTCGATTTACGACACGTGCACCGTCGTGTTCTCGGGGGCGGGGAGCGTTTTCCATTAAAGAAATTTGCATATTAATGGAAGCTCACCGGCCGCGAGCAACGGGCAACGATTGGCCTGAAATTTCGATAAAAAATAAATAAATAAATGTACATAGGTAAAACGAGAGTACTTTTTTTTTTCTTTTATTCAGGTGATACGGGTGTGCTTTCAGATGACAGACATCATATGCTGCCCACCGGAGAGCTGCTCGTGTTCTCGGTCACCTCGTCCGATGGCCAGTCCAGTTATCGATGCCGGACCGTGCACCGTGTCACCGGTGACACCGTGGAAAGTTCCTCGTACGCCAGGCTCGTGGTCACCGGTAAGTTTTTCACGGCAATGCCCGCCTGCAAACCTGTCAAACTTTCCATTTGCTGAATATTTAATGTCGCCAACTACATGGGGAAATTTAACGTTGCTCGCGGTACCAAGGAAGAAAGTCGAGCTGGGCGGGAACGAACTGCGGAAAACGTGACGGATCGTACTCTACCTGGGACCATTTGAATGTTCCCTGACTACGAAAGTTAATAACATGGGGGGTGCTTTATATTTTTCAACTATATTCAAAATTTATTACTATCTTAGGAGATGAGTCTCGTTGGATGTTACTTCAGCAGAGAGCTAGCTATTTTGTTATTATGTGATCATTTTCTTCGTACTTTAAACTTCAAATTCACATGGTAGGTGTGTTATTTTGTGGTACTTTTCTGTCATGAATTCACATCAGTCTTTATACGTTCCCATATCGCGTGTCGCATTAAGCTTGACTGTTTCTACTGTCGCAGTGGAAATGGACATTCGCAGCAAGACATAAATCCTAATTATTAAAGATACGAGCGATTAATTTTCGAATTTAAACTTTAAATTCTCCAGCCACTAAATTGTCCCGGTAACGAATGGGCCAAAATTAAAGTCTTAATACGCCTGCCATTTGTAGAGGCCGTATTCCGGCATCGCGCATCGTTGTTCCTTCGTTGAAACCCGAGCGTTACGACGGGAACACTGAGATATCCAGGAAACGCATCAAAATCGCATCAACAATGCAGGGTTCCGTTTCGCGTAAAGCGGGACACGCACGAGGAAACGCTTGCAACGTCCGCCAAGCGAATACTCGTAATTAGGTTATATCCTATTTGCCGAGGTAGGGACAGGACGCTCGGTGAATGCGTGTAAAAGCTGCCAACCATTCGGAATCGGCTCGTATTTTCAGCGCTGTCGGTACATTTTGTTTACGACTCGAAGCACTTCGCCTAACACAGAAATGCCGTGGCGCGTGAGCGTTTCAGCCATTAGCATTTCGGACATTCATGATTTATTCATGAAGAAGGCAACGCTACCACGGCCAGCCAGCTCGCTCGCTCGTACGCGCGCCGGGCCCGGCCGGGCGGTCCTGTGTTGGCCGGCGTACGAGAAACGGGGCAACAATACATTATGATTTACTATGCAAAAGGTATGCGTGAGATCGTTATATAAACGCTCGTGTTTAAGTAGATGCGCGAAACGTTCCCTTGGTTATACACGAGAAATGCCCCGAACGAACGGCCGCTCACGTACGGCTCGCGACCAGCAACCTTAATCGCCATTATGCTGGCGCAGCTTCCGTCACCGGAAGTCGAACGGATTCGCCGGTCTCCTACCTTCTTGAACCAGAAGAGCCCCGCCGGCTCGAGGCATCCACGATACCGATCTACGCCGCTGGAAAATAATAGACGGTGTACCTAATCTTTGCGGGCCATCTGATTTCTTCATTTTTCACATTGAAACGATGCGACTGTCAGCAGAACTCAGATAAGAATTTTTTTCTTGATTTGCAACTTCTTTCTCATTCTTCTGCTACGATGATTCTTCGTTTGTCGAATGGGTAAATTTAACTTCTTGAGGACTTGTGAAATTTTGGGATAAAAATCAGCGTAAATAGTTTCTGTTCGGGTTCCTGTTCAACTTCGGGGACTGTGAAAATCAAGGGATTATTAATAATTAATGACTTTTATTTTCTGAAATCGTAATAAATTTTCTATTTGTTGTACAATAATCGGTGTACTATTTTCTAGAATTACAGTCGAAATTTGTACATCGTTAGACGAATTCTGTCCGAATTTCGCGTTTACGAAACCGACGTATCAGGTTCGCACAGTCGGTGTTCAATACACGCATCATTACCTAAGCGATCATAATCAACCTCTGTTAACAATCCAGCTGCGAACACGATAGTTCGTGGAGCGCACTTTACCCCCGCGTTGTAGAGCTGCTGATTCGTAAGACACAAAATGGGTCGAATGTGGATGAGCGGCTGGAACAATAGATGGCTAATGATCAAAGTGTAAGCCGAGATGCTGCGCCGGTTTGGAACCGAAGAAGACACGGAATCGAATGCGAGATGAACATATTGTTCGTTAGTTGCGCTCCGTCTCGAAATCAGGAGTCGTTTTCAAGGAAGGTACGAAACGAAGGAAGAATTTCGGCCCGCTACGTTCTCGTGGAACGAAGAAAACGTAACAGACGTTAATATGAAGTTACTTTGAGATCGTCAGACTACGTCGTTACCTTCGAGACCGGCTTAATCCTTCCGCGAGACCCGAACAAAAAGATCCTGCATTGAAGAACGAACCTATTGTAGTTTTTCGGCCGTGTAATGAAAGAGTTAAAGTGATCATTACCTAAAAGAGACAAGTATTCTTCGACGAAGATAAAAGAGTCTAAAAAATTGAATTCGTGGCGGTAATTTTTATTCTTCGATTCAGCAATTGAAAATTTACTATATATTTTGTAAGTAAATTTCACTTTTAAAAATCATATAAATCATACTTTAAGGGTTGGGATGTAAATTCTTATACTATTGCAAATATTACCTTGTAAGGACTTTTGTACGAGTTTAATTCGAAATAGCAAATTAAGGGATGTAATATATCATAGTAGACTATTTCTACCGAAACGGTCATTATAATTTCACCGTGAACGTATGCAAGATTTACGCAAACGCCCAGGGAGATTACGCGTCGAGTCACGTCGGGCTTAAGACGACAGGAAATTAATCGATCTCGCCAAATAGCGTTGCAACGGGGAAACGCAAGTTCCCGGAACGTCCGTTCGCATCAGTGTCTAGTTTCCGTGGCAGACGTCCATCCCCCTTTTTATCATAGTCACCGTCATTATCCGTTCTAACATTTTTCGCAAGCTCTTAGCCCGTTACTTGCCCCGGCACGGCTACGTCACTTCGCCATCGCAGCATTTTAGGGAGGGACCGCCTTTTAAGCCCGGCTGTCCATTAAACAACGGCGCTGGATGAACCGCGAACCCTTTAAAAAACTTGAATTCCTTAAACCAGACACGCGCCCCGCTCTGGCACGCTTTTAATGGACCCAACCCTTCACGAGATTCGTCGTCCACCGGTTTCTCATCCCGATGTCCATTCGACCAACGTCGAAATTCGAGAACCGTGTCTTCTCCGTCAATCTTTTTTTCTCCCGGGGCAGTTTAATCCGTACATCGTTTCGAGTTACTCGGGACTTTTAACGTTTAGCTTTGTTTCTGTCAGCGGGGGAGTTGTCGAGGAATTTCCTTTTAAAGAAACGATAAACTTTAAGCGTCTCCTGCTTCAAGAAATATGATCGAGCATTTCCGAGTCTTGATACAGTTTCGCGTTTCCTTTCATTTTTAACTCCTCGCCGTATAATATCGTGAATAATTGAATTTTAAATTCACCCTTCGACGGGCCATGAAGAAAGCTAACTAACCTGTGTACGAAGGTCTTGAATTTGCAAAGTTCTTTTAAAGAATAGAATTGTTGT
Source organism: Anthidium xuezhongi (assembly GCA_022405125.1). NCBI lineage: Eukaryota > Metazoa > Arthropoda > Insecta > Hymenoptera > Megachilidae > Anthidium > Anthidium xuezhongi. The sequence continues at coordinate 9,941,937 of CM039637.1, forward strand.
TCAGGGGTTAATATTAATTTCAAAAGATAACGAGTGAAAAATTTTAATTGGAAAATAAAATAGTGGTACAAAGGCTCAGTTTACATTGCTGGAATAAACGTTCAGCTGCGACCTTGGACTGTCGAAGAAATCGTAGGACGAGGGTTAAAAGCAAAGTTTCGCCCGCCACCCTGGTAGATAATGGAAAAGATTTCGTTGGAAGTTTGTCGAGGGGTAGAGTATTTAGCGCGAGAACAGAAATCGAAATCGATGACCGAGCAAAAGGCAGGGAAACTTTTCCACGGGTACTGGCGTGGAACTTTTAATTATATTCGCAGCCGCGAGTCAGCGCCACTCGGTTCGAAAACGCAATCAACGACGAATGTTGTCTCCGAGCGCGAATCTCGCGTCGGCAACTGGAAGTTTTATCGGTGCATCCGGGAGTTTCCTTCCCGGCATCGTTCGCTATCAATTGATATCGCGATACGTTTAATTCGATTTCGCGAGAAGTTGCTCGACGCGAAGAAAGTTGCTTCCGCTCCGCGTCGGCCTCGATTCCAGTTAACGAAGCGACCAGCACCGCGGTCGAACGGTTTCTTGGCGTTTAACATCTTCTATTTTATTGGCCGTCTCTCGTCGACGCCGTGTTTTTTGCGCGAGCAAAGCGCCGTGGCGCTTCTGGCCACCGCGCGCTCGTTCTTACGAGTCTCGGCCGAAATCCAAGGCGTAACTCACACCGTGGTTATCCCGGCGTGCAAAGAACAGCTCCCGCTGAAAACTTTCCCAACGTGCCGTTTTATTTACGATTGTTACCGCGAAAAATCGTGCAAGCTGGCTGAGGACCCGGTCAGCGCGATAGAACGCTGACTCCTCTAAGCTGAGGGCGGGAAAAACGAAATTGGAGCGTAAAAATGAAAGATCAACGAGATATCTATTGATTAAAGTCGCTGTTTACAATTGTTACGCTAAAAATTTCATATCGAATCTACTCTAATTTAAACTCGCAATAAGCTCTTTGATAAGCAAACTGATTCGTAATTCGCTAACCCGTACAGTTTAGTGGCGCCCGCCTGCTGTTACCTCTGGAGTTAACCGAATGCTCCACCACTTACAAACCATATTGTGTATGCATAACTCATGAAATTAGATGCAGGAGAGTTTGAAAGCTTCCCTCGAAAACCTGTGCTCCGAGGTATCCGTGAATTTTCGCTGTGCGCGCACAGAGGTAACCCCGGGACACCGGCATCCCCGCTGTTACAGCGGTGATAAAACGCGTTCCTTGAAAAGAATCATGAATGCAGATTTATCGCGATTATTTGAGACACACACACACACACACACCGTCGGTAAAGAAGGCGGGGGAAAAAGAAAAGAGAAACAAAGAGGAGGATGGTGTACGAGTTAGCCGTGGCTCACGTTCACGGTATTACTCCTAAGTACTTTAAAGACTCTCGCTTGGCAGCCTGGAAAAATGTTGAACTTTCGGTAAATCCACGGAATAAGGCGGAGCGGCTCCTTCGCGGCCACGCTTTTATGATACTCTTCCGTGGCCTTTTTTCCCGGTCAATGACGAAGATGCTTCGGGAAGAAAAGGGGCGGAAAGATAAAGAGAAAAGCTCGTAGCCGAAGGAGAGGAAGAAGAAAAAGCGGAAGAAGGGGGGGGGGGGCGGAATGGATATCGTCCTATTGGAAACTCGACGAAAACGCAAAGTACAATCCACGGAGCCAGGATGCAGCCGGTCTGCGGAGCAACGTCGGCAAGAAACAATGCAGCCATCACGGCTCCAATCCCTTCGCTCGCTACCCCGCAATCTTATCGAGCCCAACCTACTTGTGTCTCTCTTTTCCATTCCCTCCGTTTTACAACGTCCTTTCGTACGTGGCGCGTCGTCATCCTACGTATATACACACACGTAAGGGCTCCTCTCTGGCCTTGTCCGCAAGGAACTAGAAAATCTGACGAGTCGAATCTCAGACGATTCCGTTTCTTCCCGTTTCCCTCGCTTCCATCGCTCGCCTCGAACTTCGACGATTGTTATGATAGTTGAATGGTAGCCGGGAAATAGTACTTCCTCGAACATCTGGCGAGAGAACGATCCACGGGAACGACGGCTGGAGTTTGATGAACGAAGCACGCAACAATTATTCTCTGTGTAAATGGAATGAATCGATTGTCTTTGCTTGGAGTAAAAATGCAAATATATAATGCGTGATAATTTTGAAGTATTTTTCATGGAAAAGCTTATGATTTTCCAAGGTGTAAGGATTATTTATTCTCGGGAGAACAAAAAAGAAATCTGCGAGCCGTCAGTCTTCCCTGAATAAGAATGAAAGGGATGAAAGCGCGGCGACGAAGACGAACGACGTCGAAACGTCTTATTTTTCAGTTTCCTCTTAAAACACTCGCGCCCGGGAGCATTATTCACCTGGCGGGGATGTTATTTGTCCCGGTGAGTTTTGAATTTTACACCGGGTTACGGGTCGCGTATCAATCTTCTTGGGTTTCACGCTTCAACCGAACCCCCTTTACCCTAGAATATGACGCGTTAATCCAACGGCTGTAGAACGAACCCGTTAATTTAACAACTAATCTCCGTGCCGAGCTTTGGCCGCGTTCTGAATCCGTGCGGCAACGTTTTACATGCTTCCCGCGGACGGTTTGTTTATCCGCTCGCTCGATTTTTGCCGCCCTGGAAAAAGGAACGTGCAAATATCTTCCGTCGCAGTCGAATCTTGTAAAAAAAACATGGTACGCGTCGAAAGAAAAGGATATTTTTGCCGGTCGACGCGTCGCGAACGCGTTAAATCTTCGCTTCGAACGAAAAATAAGTAGAAAAAGCTGCGAGGGGGATCAGAACCGAATGCCATCGTTCGTTGGAAATCGCGTTAAGCTTCCAGTCATAGTAGCTTAACCTGTGATTTTTTCGCGACGTACAGCAGTAAAACTGTCGCGCGATCGGGATTACTCGTTAAGCAGCTTTTGTACGAGCGTGTTCAAGGGAGCAAGATTCGCGCGAACACGAATGACCCTTTCTTGGATCGCATAATTTGACGCGCGACGAAAATATAATCCCGTTCCGCGGGGGCAAAGTTGAGCGTAGCAGGGAATTGGATAGCAGGGATATTCCCTCGAATGTGTAACGTTTAAAGTTACCAACGATCGGACAACGGTATGGTTACACTTGTTGGGGGATTATGTTATTTGAATATCACGTATTACATTTCGAATGCGAGGCGACCGGGGACACGCGGGCGGGAAATGTATTCAAACGAATGGTTATCGCTGAAAGTTGAACGTTTAATGCTGAAATTTTAACACAATCGGGCTACAATACGGTTACGTTTATTCGAGATTATTTAAATAGAGAATATTATTTTCGCAAATGGAAAACAGACCGAATAAACTTTGAATGTTATGGAAACTTAGTCGTCTGTCAAATACACCACTCTCCTCTTTTAATTTGAACGCTTTTCGATGTTTATTCATAACAAAATTGAATTTTCTGTATTTTATTATTATTTGAGAGCCATTCTTTTAAACGGAACGAGATCAGAGGTGACATAACGCTTTTCTATTATTTGCATTGATTACAGTACTTTTATCTGAAATAAATCCTCTTCTGGGTCACGACTTTTCTCCCAGTTTATGGAAGAATTTATTTATTAGGTTTTCTATTTTAAATTACAAGGTTTATTAAGATGCTATTTTATTTTAAACTCAAAAGTAAGTGTACATAATGCTTTTCGCTCATCGCTAGATTAATAATCTAGAATTAATTAAGCCAATTGTGCAGAGGAGGATTCATTTAGATATACCCGTCTTCGAAAGATGGAAAACGCTCTGAATGGTGGATAAATGAGATTAATTAATTCCCAACAGAAACGTATGAAAACTAATACGAAATTACGCTGAGGTAACAAACGAGTTTAAATATTTCAATACAACGTTCCAAGGGATACGGCTTAAATATGGTGCTCCAGTTTTCACGATAAGAAATCCGTCGGAATGCTTCACGGGGGGATTAAAAGATTTGATCGCATACATCTCCCGTAACATAGCCGTGAAACATCATTTTCTATCCAGAACACGTTAGTTCCGACGTGGAGCTCGCTACGCTCCCAAAGGCGAGCTTTCGCGAGCGGTTACCTTCGAGCATCCTCGCCACGATAAATCTTCATTTCCAGCTAGCAGCCTCCTAATCTAATATTCTCGTTGAGTTACAGCTTTGTTCGAGTGTTTCCCGGCCTCTCGCCACCTTACCCGATATCTGCTAATTTTGACGCTGATTAAACGAATCGGATCACGGAACCTTGCGTTGTCCGGCTAACGCTACAGACACGGAAAGTTGAGGAAAGATTGACATTAATAAGAATTATGAAGGTTCGCTTTCAAAGTAGTCCCCATTCTGTTACACGAAGATATCGGGTCGTAACAAAAGTTCGTAGCAGTTTCTTGTATTCCTGAATCAAATATTTTATCATTGAATAATCACTGGTTGCAATATTTCAAGATAAAATTGTGAATTCTCAGATTTCTTTTCTCAAAACTAAATTTCACCCCTCCAATTTTCAAGTACCCCTAAAATTTCTGATCACATTTTGTACATTTCTGAAGCGGATCAACGATATTATAATGATTTGCAATTGCGGCTTGCTTACACGCGTGGTAACACGTGTACGTAGGTTCGGTGCGCGTAAATTGCGCTCTGGTGTCGCGCGTTGTGACCTGAATTCTGAAGCGCAATCAGCGGCTGGCATTAAATTACCTATGTGCTCCATCGGTTCGAGAGGCCGTCGCTTCGATGACGTAATTAGTCAACGACGTGATACGGTTGCCGGTAATATAGCTACAATTAATGCAGAAGCCCGTCTTGCCAACTAATTAATGAAGCCTGAACGATCCACTAAATATCCCCCGCGCTCCTACCACGGCCACGGAACAACTCGACGGATGCCCTTTCGACTCGAATCCACTTTCTCAAGTTTCGAGCCGGAAGTCGCTCGATTCCATACTCTGGAAACCCATGAGTGTCCATCTTCATGTAACTTCGATCCCTTCGAGGTTGTCGCGGAAGATCCACTTCAACTTCGACCCCAACCCTTTAATTTTACTTTTTTCCTCTCACTTTCCTTCTCGATCGCCACGACTACGTGCCAGAAAGCCGTGTTACGAGCGTTTAAGGAACTATTAGCAGGGGGTTGGGGCGCGGGGGTGCGTCCAAAGAGGGTGGCACGGATGGCGGTAACGAGGCTGGCGCAAGAATTTCAACGGCGGCAAAAGGCGAACGCGGAAAGCTCGGCCTGGCAATGCTCGACACAAGGGACACATTGTACGGGCTAATTAGTGGTAAGTTTATCACGACGAAGTTGCTTGTTCCAGGTAAATACATGAGAAAGACCGGCGCCATTTGAAATTCGCTTTAACCAGCGATACACGTGGACGGTGTATATTTAATAGAGTCTTAATTGGAGTCGACGGCTCGAAAGGTTTAATTGGACATCGTTCCGCCGCGGTTACCGTTCCCTTCAGTTCCCCGTGCATTTCCTCGCCTCCCCGTTCCCGCCTCGCGTTTTCACGTGGCTCGAGGATCCGTGCCGCGACGAGAAACGCCGCAGCCACCGAATTACCCAGTCAATGAGCGATGCTTCAAAGGATATCAAGATGTTCGATCGTTCGTCGCTGTCTGTTTCCCTTTTTTTGTCTCGTTTAAACTCGCGTCCAAAGAACGAGTGCCCTTACTGGCCGTGGCCGGAGCACGGAATTCACTCGCGACCACGTTTATTAATTAAACTTCCCCTTCTTGTTTAACTTTTTAACCGCCCGGAACGATGCTCCCTGACTCCGTCTGGCCGGAGGAACGCTCTTTTTTCCCAAATTTTTCCTTTGGATCCTTTTGGAAACTATGCTTTTAATGATACCTGGCGTTGATTCGCCCCCGTAATCAGTCCAATTAACTTCATTTACGAGCTCATTTACCTTCGATAACGTTGACTTTATTTACGGGCAGGAATTCGTTAATCCATCCGGTCGGAAATAATGAAAAGAGGCCAGGGAATCACGTGTCGTCGGGACCAACTGGCAAACGAGTCTCTTGTTTCCCTCGTTTTATTTTTCAATTCGAGCACCGATCGATCAACGAATTTCCTTTTTTTCCCCCTCTCTCTCTCTCTCTGTGTGCCGCTGCCGGTCAACGTCAACGGGGAACGACACCCGACGTTGAGGCGTAAGTCGGATGTAAATGGCATAAAAAGTTTCGAGGCTCGTACCGTATGCGACGGGGCCAGGGATGCAACGAGCAGCGGCATGAACAAGGGTGTGGTGTGGCGAGGCGTTGCTGGAATATGGCAACTGGAATTGCACGCTAGCGCGAGCGAGAGAAATGGCACGGTCGAGCGAGAAAGAAGGACAATTTGAGAGGCGGCGTGAGGAGGGTAAGCGGAGTGCCGTGGAGAGAGGGCGAGATAGAGGCGAGCAACGATCAATACGCCATCAGCTTAAATTACAATAATAACGCCGACCAGACAAAGCGAAACGCGCCATTATAAAATAGCGCTGCCGTAAAAAAGCGTCGGACGTGGCGGGCCGCGATCGTTCGGCAAACATACCGTCTGTCCGTTTCGTTGTTTAATCGTAGCCGAAACACGATCGAAATGTTCATTATTTTCGCCGGCCATCTGACCAAGATTCCCGGCAAATTGGATAGCCGGATCGATCGTTCCGTTCGATCGAACGAAACATCGGCTACGCTCACTTCTAGGCACGTACATAAATTGCGCTCGCGTCGCTACGAATATCCAGAGTTATTAAACGCGCTCGCAACGGAATGCTAGCCTCTCCTAAGGGAAGGAAACCCCGCCGCCCAATATTCCAGGATTAATGAGCTTTATACCCGACTTGGATCTGGATTAAGTTAAACGCAAGCATTCGGTTTGGTAATTCTTTCGAACGGAGTAATTATCAAACTTCCGAACGAAAAATTTGTTAATTCGATAATCGAGTAATTTAATCAGCGACATTGGAATAGCTTACCCGAATTAATAATCTATTAATGGATAATGGGGTAGGTTATAACAATACCATCGAATAACGGCGTTCATCGAGCGGGAAACAGAGAAGCAATCGCGTGTTCCATGCCGGAACGTCAATATTTGAATGCAATCAATTAATGATGTTGATGTTGTCAAAAACGTTTCGCGCGATGATTTTACATTTTACAGTAGATAAATACTCCCGCCATCGTGGTTTCGGAATTAATCATCGGGGGATCCGTCGGTAAGCCAGCCGATTGTTCGTCGGCGCGGTAATTAAAGCGCGGAAAGTAATGTGGAAATTATATACCGAACGAGAAGGAGAACGAATGTAAATTTGCCTCCGCCGGTACTAACCCGGGTAATACGTAACAGGAACAAAAGGAGGATTTTACGCGACCGTGAAAAATTGATAGCCCGCTTCTTTGTCTCGTTTCTCGGCTAGTCCGTGGAGATTTCATTCCCGTGGACGAGACCCAGAGATTTCGAAATGTATTTCGACGGTATCTGAGCGGCGATGGTCGCCAGAAAAAAGGATCCATTCTTGTGGCATCGTTTTTTTTCTGTTAAGATTCATCGATCACTTCAGAGAACTTTCGTGAGCAGTGTACAAGAGTTTCTTTATCAATTTTAACAATAAATATCTAAACAAAACCTGCGCGCCTGCACTATAACGTGTTGAAAGTACGAAGGATTAATATTTTTGAATACCTCCATTTGGTATTTCGAGTTATCGATACAATTTTAGTAGCATTTGTAGTCGATATTTAATGAAATAACGTTTGTTGTTGAATTTATCTGAATAAAAGTTAAATGGGTGAATGTAAAAATCCTGCGTGAAAGGGTTAACATCCGCGCATGAATTTATCATGCGAATTTCGAAATAACATATCAATTTCCAGCTTCGAACGGCGAACCTTTTCTCCGCTTTAACTATTCACCGACGAGAAAGCTACCGTTCGAGCCGGTTAACCGACACAGAATGGAACCATCGAGTTTTCGGTTAGAGCTTTAAAGCTAAACGTTTTGTTCGCCGACACGGTGGCTGAGTTTCGATTGGTCCGTCTAATTTTTGCCGCCTGGCTAGGATTCAAGCGGGGAAATTTTGATGTACGCTACCGATCCCCGTTCCCGATGGAGACGGGTCCTCAAACATTCGTAACGAACATCCACTTACGAAGACATCCGCTCGACGGAGCACGCCTCCTTCCTCTCGCAAATGGTAATTCAATATTTACGAAACACGTGAGCTAAGCTTAACAACAACACGGTATCCGATACGCTCCGGTAACGATTACCCCGGTTCCCTCTGAATTATTCGCTCGTCTTTCTCAAAAAGTAGCTCGGGACGTTATTAAATCATGCACGGCTACGAATATCATTATACTCGAACAGTTTATTTTATTACGAGAGAACAGGGTCACGATTTCAACGACCATGACGACAGTTTTTCAGATGCATTGTGACTTTGGCGGCGTTCTTTCGAAATTCTTCGACCAAGACTTGTCCGAACTTTATTCGCAGTTACGTCTGTTAATTCTTTATAAGAATATAACAGTGGTAGTATGTGATAGAGAAATGAAAATTTTTAAATAAAATACGTATAAAACAGATATCACTATTTTGCAAAATTGAATTGCAATAACTTGGGGGGTAATAAGGTTATGGTGGGCGTATACAATTTTGAGAAAAAGTTATAAATTGAGATTAAGGGGACTTAAAACACACGAAAAATATAAAATGATGACTTACATTCAACCCCTGGCAAAAACTCGACGAGAGCTAATAAAAATTAGAAATTTAGCAAGTGATGGTTCCCTGGACGTTTACTGCTTACGATAAAATTCTTACGGAAGGTTATAACATCCTTCGTCGAAAAAACCTCGTCAATAATCCTCGTAAAGAGGGTTCTTTACGCGACAGTTATAAGCACCCCATCTTTTGATGTCCCAGTCCCCTTAACCCTTTCGCCCCGGTAGCATTATACTCTTTCAAATAGTAACTGAGAACACTATATTTTTGAAAATCCTAAGCCTCCCAAATTTTGTGAAATTCTTCAAGATAGTAGGAATGAAACGCCAGGAGGACAAAATTAAACAAATCTTCGTCTCGTTATTTTGCAGATCCTCACAGCCAAGTATCGCCGAGATTCAACGAAAGGGTGAGCCCTGCGCCGATCCGTACCGGTGAAACGATCGTTCTCTCTTGTATATCCCAAGGAATACCGCCACCGATGTATCTATGGTTTCGCGAGTCCGTGACCGGCACGGCGATGATCTTCAATTCAGAAAGGATTTACGCGAGAGCGGGCGTGCTGGTGCTACAATCGGCACGAGCGGAGGACGCCGGACGATACGTGTGTCATGCTAACAATACGGTCGGTTCCGAGATGGTCGAATTGGAGGTGTCCATTATAAGCAGCCTCTCCATCCACCTGGCACCTCAACAGGTTAGTTTCCTCTTACGTCGATGAGTTCGATTCTCCTGATTTATCAGTTTCATTCAAACTTGTTTTTTTCCTATGAAATTTTATGAAATTGCAGACGACATCGCGTTGCGCAAATAATGATATTTTTTTTTTTTTTCAAAATTCTGAGCATGGAAATTTTTAGCAAAATTCTCGAGGATTGTCCAATTTTTGTTTTTGTTTTGATGTATCGCGTAACGGATATTTCGTCCCTTGTTTACAGAGTAAACATTTACTCGTATGAAAAAAATAGGGAAACACGTTGAATAAATATTTTCCATTTTTAATGAAAAATGAAATGTCGAGGGTATGCGTTTAAATGTTTTTAAACACGTATCGAGAGCACGTATTTTCGAGCCTTTTGAACAGATCTAATATCTTATATTTTTGATTTTAATTGAAATCTTGAATCTTGATAATGCACGAAAATCGGAGAACCGTTCGAAGGTGTTTCCCCTTTCGAGTAAAACTCGATCCCCGGTTGTGTGTAGTTTCAACAGGTATCCGTTTCCCCTCGATTGGATAACACCAGCCAATCGATTCCTTTTTATCTTCTCAGGCGACAAGTTTGATCCGTCTTTGCCGGAAGTTAAATCACCGATACAATGGGACGCGATCGCGAAGGTTTCTTGGCTCGGGGCTCGCGTTAATCGATGCGCCAACTTTCTTCCCCCGGTTTATGCGCGTTGTTGGAAGTTGTTTGAAAAATTCTGCCCCCCCTCTTCCCCTGTGCTCCACCCCAGTCCGGTCTCCTCAACAGGTTAGCATCCTACTTCTCGTAAATTGAATTTCAGCGACGCAACGGACGAATCCGTGCCTCGGCTTCTTGTCTCGCAGCGCCCCGGTAATCCCAATCGTTCGAGATATCTCGTCGCTTCGTCTCGTTGCTCCCGATTACGCGGTCGATCGTGGTCACGACGACGTTCCCCCCTCTCTTTTTGCGCCACGTCGAGCAGAGTTCCGTTCTCTGGGGACGAACGTCGTCAGGAAATGAATTCTATAACGAATCGTCCCCGTTCAAAGACGACGCGGGGGCGTAAAGGGGAACCGTGGGTTCTCGATGATAAGTAGCTTCTCTTTCTTCATCCGGCTGATACCTCAACAGGTTATCGTTTCCTTTATTCTATTTTGTAAACAACTCGAGAGTTACCCTCTTCCGCGATTATTTTTTTTTTTCTCCCTACCCTCTCTCTCTCTCTTCTCGCTGCTCCTCCATCCGTATCCGCTACTCTTCACAGAGAAAAGGGAAGGGAATGCTTCTGAAAGTTCTCTCAATGAGCGTCGATTCTATTTCCAACAGATCTGCGAGCTGGCTGGGCTCGGCGTGCTCAGCGTGCTCAGCGTTAACGGTTCGTTGCACGCTGACTTTGTTAAGTCGACGAGATATTCCGTTCGACGAGCACCCGACTCTCGAGGCGAGTGTTTCGCGAGCAAATCCGTATCGCGGAGATGATATCGTCGACCGATTCTCAGCGACGCGAATAATCGGGGAGAGGAGAAGATCGCGTTCGGGGCTCGTACATGATGGAGCGTGTTACGGGGCCTCTCGGCCATGCCTTTCGCAAGATGTCGAATCTCGAAAACGGTCCGAGAACATCAATCGCCGCTCGCGTAAATATCGTGCGGAGAGAGTAACGAGCGCCTAGCTTCTTGCTGTGAACGAGCACGCCTCCTAGTAATTAGTATTAACTTCCGTTAATTAGTAGACCGGCTCGTAACTGCAGGCTCGACGGAACTGCGGAGTTCTTCGTAACTTCTTTGATCTTTTAACAAGCTTCGTTAATTGTGTACGCGATGTTCGAGTTCGGGCATTGTGCCGAGAACGCGGCCGTGCCCGGAACCGGAAGGACGCTCGATCGACCCGTAACGATTCTTCGATCCCGAAATCGCCGAGGCGCGTCGAAAAGAGCGACGATATTCGGAACCGTTGAAACAACGGATCGATCGCGTCCCCGTTTGACCCGCGGGATCATCGTAAGCGCATTAACCGACACGACTCGTCCAAAGCGGAATAATTAATAACGTTGGAAACGAAACGTCAAAGGGGGCCACGGAACACGTTAATTCGGCCGCGTTTCACCGCCATAATCCGATTCCCGTCGAAATTTTCAAACTTGTCGCGAGCTGTTTGACGCTCGATCACGCGGCGTGCTGTTTCGTTGCGTCATCGTTGCGTCTCGATCGCGACCGAGCGGAAAATTCGCGTCGAGGCGCGATGGCTCGATCGAGAACGCCCGAGGAAGCTATGCCGGGAATATATAATATAAAGGAAGGGAGCGAAGGATCGGAAAATGATTCCGGCGAGAAGAAGGGGTTATCGGGGACGATGGAATGGCATTCATTCACCGGAAGCTTTTCGCATAACTTTTGCAGTCATCAGCAAAGAAACGATTATTGCGGATGAATTCTACCTCATATATTGGCTGCCATCCGCTCTTCCATTTACGCCCGGTCGACGCTTTATTAAAAGCGTTCGCGTGTTTCCCCGTTGCGCATAACTGTTTAACCCGCTCCTATTTCTGCTAAATCTTTGGCTCAGCGATTTTTGGGACAATTCTAACCTTGAAATAATCCCCTCGCGTTCGATAGAAATTTTATTACACGTAAGTTACAATTAGAGTGGCACTTAAGTGTCCCGCAGTAAGAAATAATTTTGCAAAGATTAATATAACGTAAGAAAATTTGTGCAACAACGTATCGGCTGGAAGGGTACCTGATACTTTTCTATCGCGTTAACAAATTGCCGATGTCCTGAAGATACGAATGCTTTTAAAGGATAATGTCGAAGCTGTAATATAATCACCGGTGACACCGTTATCCCATTAGCGGCTCTTACGATTCCGTTTTCAAACAAGTATATTGCTTCGTCGGTTCGACGTTCGGGCGAGGTTCGTGTTGCCGGTGCAACGAGACGGGCAGAATTTATGAGTATTTATGCCCCATTTTCCCAGACATCGTCCTCGTAATCTCCCCTGTATCCTTCGTATGGATTCGTCTACAGGTCGTTTCGAGAGGAGGAAGTGCACGTGGCACCCCGTATCGGCAACATAAACGCGTCGTCGGGCGTCATAATAACGCCGTGGAACGATAGAAGGAGAGCAGCGGGGAAAGACAAAGGAGGTGAGGAGGATCCACGACCGCGTCTTGGGTTCGTTTTCTTCCTTTCTTTTTGTTTTTCCTTCGTCGCGCGTCACTTTCTTCGGTCGCACTTAAAGGCGTCATCCTTGCGCATCTTATTTCCCCCCCAGTTCCTTCGTTTCAACGGCTGAATACCGTATCAAAGGATATTTAAAACGGGCTTCGGTTTGAAAGAAAGTTTCCTTTGGGCCGTTGAACAAAAGCTGCAGGCACGAGAGCAACTCCGCTCGCCTTCTCTACTCTCGACAATATTTAATGGCTGAGAGTTCGATTCAGCACGCCGTTTCCCCCCTCTTCGGCTCGTCGTCGAATTTTTCCGTCGATCGAGTCCGCGTCTTGCACCGCGGCAAATCGTCCTCCCGGCTTTGGAACTTGAATATAAATATCCTCGACCCGGTTTATTGCGATCCTTCCAGCCGTGAAACCCAGAAAAGGGAAGCGCACCCTCGTTTTTTTTCTCTTCTCTCTATTTCCGCCTCTCCCCCCTGTGGATCGCGTCCGATATGCTCCAGGAATCTTTTCCGATCCTTTGATGCTCGGGAACGCTTTCGAAATTCATGACCAGAGGGTCGAGCACGGGGCCAAAGCGTGCCCTGTACAATGAGCGCCCATATGCCTGCACGTCTATCGATGTATCGACGGTAATCAGGGCGCAGAATCGTCGTCTTGGTCGTCGTTGTCGTCGCTTCTCCCAGTGGCCGGATAAACGAGCCTCTTCAATAATACATAAGACGGATTCCTGCCGGGATCAAAGGGCTGTTTCGTCGATCGGTTAAGCGGTTCGATATACATATGCAAATGCCAGTAGGCCACTGCATTTACCGACGCTACAGCGTTAAAAGCGTCCACGGCGTGCCGCGCCGCAGCGCGCGTCTGACCAGTTTTAGACTCTACTACTTGCAGTCCTCGGCGCCCGCTGCTTGCCCCGCGTTATATCATGCCACGGTGGTTCTGAATATGGAATCAAATTTCTAATTTAATAATCTAAAATGTTAACGTTAAAATATTTATGTTTCAAAGCAATTTTCAATTTTAGTAAACGTGGACTATTGTATTTATAATTAATATGTATATTAGTATCTGATAATGAGTTCCATTCGTTTTTGTATTAAACTCATTCTAAATTATACATTATATTTCTTAATTTGAAGTTTTCATATGGTTCTATGTTTTAAATATATTTACCGACGATTTCAGAATTCTAAGGATTCTTCCTTTTAACTCTCTGTACCCACGATCGAGCCATAATATTTCGCATTTCGATGCAATTTATTACCGCTTTTCGCATTAGCTTCTGCAGCAGGGCACGCCGTTAAACTGTTTGCCGCAACCCGTTTACCGAGAACGATTCTCGTTAATGATAAATCAGACGAGCCGGCGAACTGATCAAAGGGAGATGACCGCGCGACCCGGAAGCAATTAAGCTTTCGAAGCTAGACGATGAAATACCTAACAGGACGTTCGATTTACCGATATGCCCCAGCTTCATGGTCGCCTGGAACCCGTGCCGCTGTGTCCGAGCGCATCATGCCTTTTCTACCGACGTTACAAAACGAATTCGGGGGCGCCGTCGAGCCAATCGAGAGCAAAGTTTTCCATCGAAACCCCTTCGTCGACGAAGCAAAGGCGATTTCCATCGATACAAGAAGTCGTAAACTCTGGGATCGATATTCCCGGAAGATCAAAGGATACTCTACGCTATCGATGGCTCGTCAAAGTTTCCCGAAACAAAGAGGAAATTCGAGAAAGTTATTAACGCGTTGATTCTTTCCGCACGGGAACGAGAACAAAGCGCTACCCGACCATTATCCGGCTTCGTTTGCATGCACGTGCTAAGACGTAGTAAGCCTCGTAACAAGATCTTCGTGTTACGTCGTTACAATTACAGAACGTTACGATACACGCTTCGCTTGCATGCCGGCGGAAGCATCGCGCGATCCTTTGAATAGAACCCTCCCCCCGTCTCTGAATGCGAAGCCTGCACTTGATGGCTGGTTAATGCTCCTCCTAGTTACCGTGAAAATTACCCCGGAACGGAAGCAACAAGCTTCGTCTTCTATTTTTCCCGTTCCGCTCGGGACGATGTTCGAATGCAATATCTGTTTGCCGGGGGAAAGAGGGACTTCCCTCGCCGTCGTTCGGCCAACTTTTCTTCCAGAAACAATATTAAGTTCCCGCGGACAGTCGGGAGATTAAACGCGCTACGTTCGACGAGGAACGTGCACCGGTTAAAAGCGTTCGTCGAATCGATAACTGTTGCAGGTAACCGTCGACCTGGGGAAGGACGCGGAATTCCAATGCTCCGTCACCGGCCAACCGGTACCGGTGATCTCGTGGACCAAGGACGGGCTTCCTGTGCGAGAGGGCGCTTCCGGGAGGATCAAGATCGCGGGCAACGACGGCTCCACGTTGCACGTGTCCTCGGTGGCCAGGGACGACAAGGGGATGTATCAGTGTTTCGCGAAGAACGACTACGAGATGGTCCAGGCGACCAGCGAGCTGCGTCTCGGGGGTAAGTGGTTTTAATTCTTAAATTTTCATCCTGGCCGGAAAGAAAGATAACCGTAAAATTTCTCCCGCGTGAAATTAACTCGGGTACGATTAAAAATTTACGATCAATGAAAACGCATCCGCGGTGTGTCGGTTTCTGTAACGCAGGGACTCGGAAACGTGGCCCCGCGAGTCGAGAAGACGGATTAGGAACGTCTAAGCTCTCGTAAACCCGGCTCGCGCAAGCCACGCGAAGTTTGATCAATGTTCCCGTTGGAAAATAATAAGGCTTGAATTAAAGCTATTATCGGGGGGCCCTGTTGGCCGAGGGGATCACTCTATTGCGAAACTTTTCGCTTTTTTATCGGGCCGTTCGCGAAGTAAGTCCATCGAGCGCGATAAAAAATACATGTTACAATGAACTTTTATCCGTTGGATGGGTTAAATATTTTTTTAATTAACGACCGTACCCCGGCCATCGTCGCGACGCGGTTCGTTAATTCGACCTGTTTTTCCTCTTGACAAAACTTCCTCTTATCGACGTCGTGGCGGGGGGGACGGGGAAACACGCCGCCGCTCCATCGATCGAAGATATCGGGTGAAATATAAAATCCCCTCGTCCCTTTAGTTTCGCCTGGAATTTTACCTGGAATTTATACCGAGTCTGGCAACACGATTCCACGCTTCGTCGCATCCGGCTGCCCTCCGCCGACTTATCTCCCCGTCTACCGCCTTATCTCTCCCCGTTTCCCGACAAATCTCCCGCTCGATACGTGGAAACGAATTCTTTCATTACATCGTGCGGTCCTCTCCCGGTCTAATCGCGTCGCGACCTCGCGAGGATGGAAAAAAAACCTCGAACGAAGGAGAGGAGGACCAAGACGAAGGAGCAAAGAAACGGAGTGGGATGGAAAAAGCTTGGGAGGAGCGTCGAAATGGAGGGGTAAAAAAATAAAGAAGAAGAGAGTGCTTAACGAGGGCGATGCATAATGGAGAAAGGAGAAATCCACTGGCTGGCGTGCCTTGAAATAAATACATACCATTTGTCTTAGTCAGGAGGGTGGATAAGGGAGGGCGGGACGGAGCGAAAGAAACGCGTCGTTGGCTACGGGACGGAGGTAATGGTAAAAGTGTTGGCGCAACTCGAAATTCCCGCGCAAAAACAGCGCGCGAGGAAGAAGCCGGCCAGGACGAGCGACGCCCTTCGTCCACCGGATATCTCGTGGACGTCTTTAAAACCGTGGAACCGGAATGCCGCTTCCACGTGACATAATCCATTACCCTGAACGAGCCTGTCAGTCGACCATCTTCGCTACACGTATCTAACCGCGTCCATTTTCGTCTTAGCGCCGGGTACACGCCCGGAAGCATCGAACGGCATTTCTCACTCGGGCTGCGAATGTCCCAAGCACTGACGTCTTCGTTTACCGGCCCTTTCCCTTGTCCACCGACCCTTATCTCGCTGGTTCTTACAAACACGCTAACAGTCCTTGAAAATGTCTTAAAAACGGGGGATGAAAGGAACGAGGGAAGAAAAGGGTTGCGAAAAATCGTGAAGAATTTTGTAAAACGCGTATGTTCCTTTGTGGCGGCGGTTCCGCATCGGAAAAACAAATGATCGACCTCGATCGTTGGGAATCGAATCGACAACCCCTTAAGAACGTCGTTAAACGAACCAACGCATATTCAGTCGGTTGTATTCAATTTGACTCGACTCCATTAAAATTCCCCGGCGTTAGTTGTGACGGGTTAAACAGAAGTAATCCCAGCGATCGACAGACGTCGACCGGGTGATCGTTCGAAAAGGAACGAGCAGACACATTCAATTTCGCACACTCCGGTCCGATAATTATTTCGAACGCTCGTAATGAAGACAAAAGGTTCCCGTTTTATTTGGCAGACGTCGATGCGGTGCACGCGAGTATTGACCGATGTGTCCTCGGAACGAGGGAGGACGGGAAAAGGCAGACGACCGTTTATCTTCCGGTTCGACTGTATTTCTCGGTCGAGGCGTTGCGACGTGGAAATTTTTAAACGTCGATGGGAAGAGAGGAAAAAAAGAAGCTTCGAATTTAGCCCGGCTGGACGGTCGAACGAAAGAAACGCTTCCCGACGATTAATAACTTTCGCTTTCCGAGCGTCGATAAGTCAGGGACGGGAAAGGCTCTCTTTGTCCTCTTTTGTTCGCCCCGAAGACGCGGCCTCTCCTACCCGCTCGCACGATTGTTCTTTTAAATAATTCATGTGTTCGACCGGCCCGAGCCGGGGATTCGGAAATTCGAAATCTCTTGTTCGATGGTTGTGTCGCTTTGTGCAATTCGAAATAATTGGAAGCGGACTAATCCTCTCGCGTAACAAAGGGAAGGAATCAAAGCGGCGTACTTTTGTAACGATGACGAACCAACGTTGGAAAAAGGGGAAAACAGATGTATGTTCGTAACGTAGAACGTTCTCATCCGCTATGTTCGCGCGTATGTGTGTGTGTGTTTTTTTTCTCTGGTCTTCTCTCTCCTTTTTTTTTCAATTTATTCGGCCGACGAAAGCGGAACGGTTTATGGAAACGCACATATGGCGGGGAAAAAGGAATCGGAGTGGGAGAAGCTGTCGGTTTTGGACCGGTGCCAAATGATTCCGTGAGATACTCGTGGAAATTGCGAAATATTTTGTAAAATGCATCGCGTTTCTTTTTTTTTCTGTGTCGTTTTTCCCCCTTTTTTTTTATTCACGGTTTCGCGCTCGAGCTAATGTACCCTGAGTCGATGACGATTCCCGAAGGAGGCTGACCGTCCTAAAATCACGAAGAAAAATCGCGTCGAGATTTCACGGCGTGTATCGACGTTCTCGTGGAAACGCGGAACGGTTCCAGCCGGTCTCGATACTGGCAGACTTCCATTTTATTTATACCGCTTTAACGCGTTTACACGACCGGCAATCACGTCACGGTAAATAATGCCTTCCTGTCAAATTACCGGCTAGCAAATCGCCCCGCTTGCATTGCCCGTGATACGCTCTGTTTCGTATTAACGAATCCGTGATGTTTGGACGGGACTAATTATTTGACCATAAAAAGGACGAAAGCCCTGTTAAAAGGTCCGTTTCACCGGCTATCCGTTCCGAGTTACCGCTCGAAAATTCTTCGATTTTGCAAGGTCGTTGACCGCGAGCGCGACTGCAACGATTAGCGAACGCGACAGAAAGTAAATTTTTGACGGAACAGGAAACATTCATTTCACGCTCTCTTAATAACGAACAACGGCGGACATATGACCGAGCT
Source organism: Anthidium xuezhongi (assembly GCA_022405125.1). Taxonomy (NCBI): domain Eukaryota; kingdom Metazoa; phylum Arthropoda; class Insecta; order Hymenoptera; family Megachilidae; genus Anthidium; species Anthidium xuezhongi. The sequence goes on from CM039637.1 coordinate 9,960,314, forward strand.
GTACTACTGGGAACGTCTAGTAAAATGTGAATTGTTTCAAGCCAACTGTTCCCAGACAAGGTACCTGGACATCTGAGTCATAAATCTCGAAATTTACGACCTTTCGCGATGATCAACGCGAAGGAACTGTCTTCGTTCCGTACACGATGACGAATGTATGATCGATTTGTACCACCGACGAGCGATTCAGCGCGCTGTGAATGGCCCCAAGTCTATATATCTGAATCATAAATCTCACAATTTAATACATTTTACGATAATCAACAAAAAATAATAAATATCTCGTCGTAACACGTTATGAAGACTATATGATTGACTTGTACTACTGGAAACGTCTGACTACTGCCCTCTGGAGTATATAATTTCACCAAGGCATTGCAAATCTCAAAATTCATTACTGTTTACGAGTATCAATAAGACAATAGAGATGTTTTTTAACAACACACAGTGAAAACTATATGATTGACCCATACTACTGGAAACGTCTGATCACTACGATAAAGCACTCCAAACATATCGTTCTCAGTAAGATCCTCGTGTATGTGAATTACAAAACCCCAAAATAATAATAAAAAATAACATCCAACCATGCAATGATCATAAAGATAAAATATCAAGTGCCTGTCAACGTCTTCAGAGGGTGCAAAGTTTTCGACAGGTGAACGACGAATAACGAAAAAGTGTTGTTGGCCGAGTGCAATAATAGGAGTTCGTCGAAACGGGGCGTGGCATCCGGCAATACGTGGCATCCTGATTTACGCCGTGAGCAAACAGCCGCGCAGCTCCGTGCCTCGGTTATTGTCGGCTCTATAATTTGGGGTTAATTCACTAGGCGGCACTCGAGTTCAGGCGTCAAACCGCAGATCGATAGTTCTGCCCGCGTACAGGCCTTGTCATGTAAATGTTGCGTGCATAATACCCCGCCTTGCGGCGAGCCAGGATCATTTCCACGGAACGTCCGGACCCGGGTTCCTTGTGTGCGTATCGCACAGGAGCCGCTCGAAGCAGGTGTGCCATTTCGAAATTCGCCCGCAAGCTAACTCGTCCAACGTTGCGAATTTACCACCGTCCCATTCACCTTCGACCCCTCGCCGATTCTGATCGGACTTGACCCCGTGACGTAACGTGTCACAGAATTTGCTGGAAATTATGATGAATGTCCGAAGCAGCGAATTCGAAACTCACCCTATACAGCACAACAGATTTCCGTACTAAAATATTCTGGCAATTAGATTAAAATTAGTATTCGATTTAAAATAATTAACCATGCCTGGTAACTTTCGAATGATGAGATTTCCTTCCTTCACATTTTCACCTTTCCTAGGAAAAGCTAATATACTCAGTGCCACACCGTTTAATACAAGATTAATTTCACTTGAAGTACATGTACGTTTAAAGGTTTAGTTTTACGCGATTTTGCGTGCACAGGGGGGCAAAAAGAAGTATCCGATTGAATACGATTTCCAGATGCAAATCCCCGCGAGTAATCTGCATGCGTTTACCTGCTTATACTGCGTATCTACGCGCCATTGAATTATTTCGAAATCTCGATGGGAGATTCGGGCCGAATTCAGGCAGGATCGATTTTACCCGGTGAAATTGAAACACGCCGGTCCGGTGTAATGTTGCCAGAAACGTCATTTAATCCCAGGACCAATACGGACGCGTTAATTTCGCCGAAGAGAACCGATTTCAGCCGACATTCCATTCGATCGCGAAATGCTTAAAAGAACGAACCCTTAATTGGATCAACGCCTCGTTTTACATTACCTTGACGTTTCTAATCCTTCGTCCTATAAAGTGACAATCCCTCGATCTATTTTTGAAGAAAGAAATAAAAATCGTATATCAAAGGTTTCGTTCTATCTTTAAAATCAGTTGATCGTAAAACGAAAGTGCTTGCAAAATAAAGAAAAAGAGGATCCTCCCTTTTCCCATCACCACCAATCCATCCTGGCTCCCATTACCGAGTCACCATTTGCATAATTATAAAAACCATTTCCGTCGACGGTCTCCCCGATGATCAGGAAGTATTTAAGCTTAATGGTTGTGCTCTTCAGACGCGGCGCCGCAGCTTGTGTACAAATTCATCGAACAGACCATCCAACCCGGGCCCTCGGTGTCGTTGAAGTGCATCGCCACAGGAAATCCGACGCCGCAGTTCTCCTGGACCTTGGACGGATTTCTTCTTCCACAAAACGACAGGTACAGGAGCGCGTTCCTTTTTTTTTCTCTTTTTTTTTAGAAAGGATCGAAAGTTCAAACATCGTCGACATCGGGGACAGCGTAGTTTTTTACGGTCAAAAATCGATGGATGGTGTGTACACAATTATTTTCGGTTATTAAACCGGCGGTATTACGAACGACGGAAAATCAGACCGGCTAGCTCGTTATAACGCAACCCCCGTGGGAACTGATATCTCCCTGCGGGCTTCGATTCTCTGAACCAATTGAGGGGAAAATTACCAATCAACCAGCTTCGGTCTAAACTTTTTAGAGCCGCTCGATTTAGAATGATAGATTCAACGAGACTGCGTGCAAGCTATTAGTAATGCATCCGTGTTATGGATTTCATTTTTTATTATTTATTATTCTATTAAGTCGCTAAATTTCGTTTGTTGGAATGTGTATAGGATACAAAATGTTTATTTTGCTTGGAATCAAATAACGAAGGTTAGAGGAACATTTATGCGTTTCTTGCAGCAGACACTCCAACCCCTGTAAATTACTTGAGCAATTCAATTCGAAAACTCTTGAGTAATAACTTTACCGGTTCTCCGTAAGCTTGTTATAACTTTTCCCAAACGATCTAAATTTAAATAACTCGTTAATTTAAACGACGTTACAATCGCTGGAAAATTCGTAAGAAATTATCCGCCGAATTTTCGAGAAAGAAACGCTAAAGTATCGTCAGAAGTATATATATTTTCTGTTTTCGTTGCACTGCAACTTGAAAATGGTGTGCAGCGTAACGGGCGAGAAGAAAAGCTTTAAAATTTATTACACAGGTTCCGTGTGTTGCACGAGCGCTCATAGAGGGTTAAACGATCCGAAGTTACATAACGAAAAATCTCTGGTGCTTGCCCGCAGGTTTATGATAGGTCAATATGTGACCGTGCACGGTGATGTAATATCGCACGTGAACATAAGCGTGGTACACGTGGAGGACGGGGGTGAATATCGGTGCACGGCATCGAATCGGATGGCGACGATCCACCATTCGGCCCGTCTCAACATTTACGGTCAGCCCCATGTACGACCAATGGGCAACTATGCTGCAGTGGCCGGCGAAACCACCGTCATCAAATGTCCGGTCGCTGGTTTCCCGATCGCGAGCATCACGTGGGAGAAAGGTCAGTGACAGAGGCGTATCCTGAAAGGGCTTTAAAGCCGATGTGCCAGGATAACGTTAACCCTTTAGCTATTAAGATCTGTAGCCAACTAACGCAGACCAGTAATTATCAAATAATTTTGTTGAGGATATAATGGAAGTGGGTTTTCTAATTATGAATAAGAAAACAGTACTTAGTGAAAATGGTGGCTTGTATATTTAATGAAATGAAATGCAAAAGGATGTACCAGGACTTTAGAATATATCCTATCCAAACGTAAATGACTGTAGCAAGAGGATTAACGTTGTCTGTTCCATTACTGAGTTTGATTAATTATTGAAAAGGAAGGATAAGTAATTTATAGGAATATCGAAGGATATTATTTTTATCAGTAATAATAAATTTTCTGAAAAGAGCTTGCGATGCAAGAAATTAAAAATTGAAACGCGGGCGACGCACAAACAGCCCCGCGGATAAGTCACCGCTCGGGTACGCTCGTAAATCTTCCCGGGAAAGAGAGGAATGAAATTTTAGCGAAACTGAAAGTACCCGGTCGGTTTTTCGAGCGGTTTAAATGAACTTTTTCGCGGCGCCCCCGCGATCGTAGAAACGAGCCAGATACGAAGGAAGAAAGAGTCAGGAGGGGGTGGCTTTATTCGAGTCGAGGGAGGAACTCGAGGTTCCCACCGTCGTCGTCCAAACGGCGAAGTTCGAGCATTTCTTTTCCGGTAATGATGAACCGAACTCGCGGAGAAGTTTCAAACGGTGCCCTGTTACTTTCTCCCTTTTGCGAGCTATGCAGCGTGACGTTGGACGCGCAATACCGGGGCCGGTAACACTTTCAAAGTCGATCCTCGACTATGAAAGCGGATTGAAAGTTCAGCTACGCGCGACACCCTTACACCGTAGATCTCGCATGAAACAGCCGGAATCCTGTGGATTCTCTGTTGCCGCCAAAACTCGACGATTAATGGAAATATACCCTCTTTTTTCTCTCGTTGTTTCGTTCGACTCTGTACACGCGAGTCCAACTTTATTCAATCAAAATTGAATGCTTAATTCTTCCAATATTATTTACAAACCTAGTACACTATTTCGTATTTGAAAAAAAAAGAAAAATTATACGTTAATTTCTTGAGGTAACGAGTGGAAAATACAATTAAATAAAATTAGGTTTTATCGCAACTTCTAACGTACCAAGTTACCTGGGCTACAAAGGATCGTTGAGAAATTGCGCTACAGAAGTGGAACGCGTTTGTTTGTTTGTTTTTATTTATAGATGGCAAAGTGCTACCAACGAGTCGACGTCAGGAAGTGTTCCCAAACGGAACGCTGGTGCTGCATCACGTCGACAGGAGCACAGATCACGGCGCGTACACGTGTACGGCGAAAAACAAGCAAGGCCGATCCGATTCGCAGACGGTTCACATCGAAGTGAAAGGTAAAGTTTTTTTCATTCCGATCGCTTTTTTACCCTGTTCATTTTTCTCGATCTCTTCTAGCAAGATTCTGTGCGTTTAAATTGGAATAACAACGTGTACCGTCCCGTCGCCGATGTTGATCCGCTCTGTCAGGATTTCTGTCTCCTGTTCGCTTTTGTTTAAAAACCACGCTGCGAAAAATGCACGTAAACACAAGGCGGGTGAAATTGAATAAAATAATTCGGTACTTCGTGGTTGCGAATCGAATGGCCTTTTTAAAACTTTTGCAAACTGAAATTACTTACTGGTATATAAAAACAAACTCGATTCATTTTTTTTTATCATTCGATAAAAATAGCAATATTTCACACTTCGTTATTCCAATCGAGCAATTCACATTAATTATCGACATCGATTGTTTCCATCCACAACATCGAATCGATAAGGCTGAAACTTTTCTAGCATTTAATAACGATTTTTAACGCGGCAATCAAGCCGAGCCGTTTTCACAGGTTGCACCTATCGACGCTTCTCGAAACAGAATAAAAAAAAAAAAGAGAAAGAAAGTAAAGTGTATCCGGAAGACAGTGTAACTACCTGTACGTGGAAAACACACGCGTTTATAACCAGCCTCGCGTATCAGCGCGCGATTCAACTCGAGATTCGAGAGGATAACGCGACGCGGCAAAAAGAGTAATCGGTTTAAGGGGACATTGAAGAGCATTGAAAACGTAATTCGCGTTGAATCGCTGGAATCGAGCTATCGCTTCGAGAGAGTCCCAAAAAACAAACCAGAAAAAAAAAACAGAGAAATCATGAACGCGCAATGAAAATTTCCGCGTGGAACGATATAACGATCGATGCGTACGCCTTTTGTCCGCTTTTTTTTTTTCAATTGTTCCCGCGATCATTTCGATGCGGTATTATCGATTGGTCATGAGGGGGGGACCAGAAAGAGAAAAGTTTCTTTTGGTCCGTCGAGCAACTCGATCGGCTAGCCGGGGGCCATTGATAAAGAGAGAAAAAAAAAAAGAAAGGCCCGACGGAAAACGGAAACGGAGCAGGTGGTTCGCGGGACCGTGTTCAAGTAAAATGTCTCGTGATTCCTGTAATTTTCAGTACCGCCTAAAATCGATCCGTTTAGCTTTCCTGCCAATATACAAGAAGGCGCACGGATACACGTCGCCTGCGTGGTCAGCGAGGGCGATTCACCGTTGAAGATCACCTGGCTGAAGGACGGCAGGATGTTGAATTTCACGGGGACGACCACCCATCATATCGACGAATACGATCTCACGTTGATGATACAGAGCGCAACGACGGCACATAACGGCAACTATACGTGCGTTGCGAGCAACGATGCCGCCAACACATCTCGCACGGCCTCGTTATTGGTCCACGGTACGCAGGAACGGGCACCGGTTTCCTCCTTTCCCTCCCCTCAAGGAACTCTTCGACTTTCCGTTTCCATTTGTCTAAATTCAAAAATGACCATTTGTAATTTAGAATTCCTTTAAAACAATAAGAGAAGTGCAGGGAAAAGAGTGTCTTAAAATTTTCAAGGCAAATTGTAAGAGACTTCCACCCCTATGCTCTTATTCTACCGTGCAAGTTTGACAAAGCTTCTTGCGAAGTTTGTTACGAATGTAATACTCGTTAATATTTTCTAACAATTGCTCGGAAATAAGAATTTGAAATTTATCGAATTTTAAACTTGAACGGTAGTGTACTCCCTTAATCAAGCGAAGTCTGTGCGCCCAAGTGCACCCAGTATTCGCGAATGCCGACGATCACGATAGTTCGCGAGTCGCACGACTCGGCGAAAAATTTCCAAGTTCCACGATTTATACGATGGAAAATCCATCGGCCAATAAAAGGCGCGCGATGAAAACGCGACACCGTGATCGTCGGAGCGACCGGTCCCTGAATGGAAAGTTCGCGCCTGACGTAGGCCAATGAACGCAGTCAAGCGTTTATCGTTTGTTCGCCGACAGAGTCGGAACTTTTTCACCGACCACGGTTACCATTCACCGTTGCCTCCACACCCTCCGCCAACCCCTTTTGAATCTTTTTTTTTCTCTCTCTCTCTCTCTATTTCAGTCCGTACGGTTACCAATTTCAACCACCAACGTCTTTTATTTGTAACCACCCACCACCCCTGTACTCGGTTAGAAAATTTTCATTCGGCGCCCTGGCCCGTCCTCCGTTCGAACTGGCAACGAAACACGCCCCGATGTGTGACGATTTCGCGCTCTATTTTGTTCCGTTCCCGTCCTGTCGCGATAAAGGATCGGTTCGCGTTATCCGTTCCGACAAAGACACTCGAAAAAACGTACGATGGCCGTGAAAATCGAAAGAAGAAACGGTCGATATTAATCGTCGCAGCGACAGGACCCACGGACCGGTTGGAAAACCGTGCAAAGCACGCAGGTTCAATCGTCGCGGGCTGTTCATCCTCGGGCGAGAATTCCGCCTGGTGGAATCTCCCTTTTTCCTGCCCGATGCCCTTCCCATGCTCGTTTGCATACGCACACGAGCGTACGAGACGTTTTCCCTCTCGCTGTTTGCCGCCAGGCCAGAGCCAACGTTTTTTCCCCGTTTGTCGCGCGATGGGGCAGCCGGCATTAAAAACCACCCCCTCGCCCCCTCAACCCTTGTCTCCACCCTCAATGTTCTAGACGAACAAATCAGTGCAAGCGGAACGAACGAAACTCTGGCCCCGACGTACGAAACGAACGGCCTAAGGGTGATTTTAACGCGTTGTTCTGTGACGAGCGACGAGCCGAAACAGCATCCTCGGTTACACGCGTCGCGGAATGTCTACGCGCTTGTACCGGCTGTCACGGTAAATGATCGTCTGATTTCTCTTCCTGTTGGCGCCATTGATGACAACGTGTTACCACTGTTCGTCTCGCGCACCACCACCCGTGAAATAAATGTACGCGTACTCGTGCGAATGAAAAAATTCGAGGCAAAGATATCAATTTTGATCGTAATAAATGTTTTGTGCGTGTAATATCGTCAGAAATCAAAGATAAATAAAACAAATAATCGTATTTAATGCGACACGTTATTAAAGGGTGTATAACAGTAATTTTTCAATACACAATGCGTCAAAATTGAATATAAATGGCTTTATCGGTAAAAATTAACATCCCACCTCATTCAGGAGTCGTTTCATCGCCGTAAATTGGTCCGGCCAATTATCTGTCTCATTTCGAACGATGTCTCCCCGCTAAAAAGCTCAAACAGTCCTCCCGAAAATCATCAAAGCTTTCAGAATTATTATTTGTTTTTTGTGCTCGAAACGTGACAGGGAAACACGGATACCCTTCTTTCGGTACAAACAACGTCATCCGTGTTTATCGTCAAACACGGTATGAATTCGTTTTTGTTTGTTCGTTTATCGAACTGTCTCGTTGCGCGTAACCCGGTTGATATTCGTGCACCAGCCGGGCACATGCACGAAAATACACACGTACACACGTATATGCATTGGTGCAGACTCGTAGCCTACAGGTCGGTGGCACTCTTTGGGCATTACTCATGTAACGCTACGCTATCTGGTATCCACGGTACGGTTTCTCAATTATTCTCAAACAACCGTGGCGTTCTGTTCTAATACCTCGGGGGCAGTGAATATCCTGCCTCCGTGCCGGTATCTCTCTCGCCGGGACCAACGAGCCGAGTTATTATTGTCGTTCCACCCCACTACCGTCCGGTTTTCATGAAACCAAGTGCGTCGGCCAAAGGGTCGTGTCTATATACAGTACGAAAATGTTTCTTCGAAAAACGAACGAATTTCGTTCGCGGAAAAAGACCGTCGCCTTTTGTCCCGTCGATCAAGGGACCACGTTAAGCATCGTATTTAAATGCGCGCAAAAATAATGCAAATGCATGCGTTACGCCGTGCATATTGCATTTCGGTAAATTTCATGCGGGGAAAATTTTATTTTCCCAGCGACCGTCGGGAACGAACGTACATTTTATAAATTTCATTAACCCGTCGTGAAGGTTGTAAAAATTTGCGAGCATACGTGTAACGACGCGGACGAAAGCGTTACGTGGTTCAACGAACCGGACGGGTATCTATAAAGTAGCCAATCAGTATCAACGATCCGCTGACCCTTTTAATAACCTCGACTAACATAAATAGGTCCTTTATTTCATCGCTGGACCGCTATTCATTCGGTCGATAACCACGTCGAAGTACCCGGTGACTTCGTCAATGTTAATACGATCCTATTCGTGTAATGGCATACGCGTAATGACGCGCACGGCAACAGAGTTGATAAGCACCGTCGATGTTATCGCATTACGTTATCCCGTCGTCCATTACGGCCGCCGGGCGTAATGCGTGGGCCACGTTCGGCCGATACCGTCCAACGACGGATTCGGCGACCTCCAATAAACTTAATGGACACGGAAAGGTGTAATCCCTCAAAGGGCATCGAGAAGTCGCGTTATCGTGTCACACGCTCGAAACCTCCCGCTCGCGACGCGTCTCTTCCCCGCGTCAAAATTTTGCCCGTTTATCGCGGCTAATACCGCGGTCCGATCGTTATATTATTGTTCCTTTAATTGCCCGGCCCGATGGCTAAAGTTCGCCCGGGTGTAGATATTTCAGGCGTATCCGCAAGATAATCTGAACTACCGTGGAACAACTAGCGCCAAGAGAGGGATGCTCGCAAACTGAGAAGACCCCGCTTGAATCCTTATTTTAGGGGTCGAAAATCCTCGAATCTGATTCGAGCTAGCAGTTAGCACAGGGAAAGATTAATTCTACAATATTGCCTCTCCGGGCGGCAAGATTTCGAACAAAGAGAATCCTTTAAATATATTTTCCAATTCGACTTTCAATTACAAGAATGTCTCTCTTTTGTTAAACATCTTTCGAACGCGACCAAATCAACAGGAAACAACATCGAGGATTGGAAGAGGATCCGGATACGGAGGACACGCGTACACACCGACACACAAAGCTATACCATACACGCTCATCGCTTGATCTTCTTTTGTTTTTTGTGCAGTTCCACCCACGATAGCCCCCTTTAGCTTTAACAAGGATCTGTCGGAGGGCGTGCGTGCCCAAGTAACATGCATGGTCGAGAAGGGCGATCCGCCGTTTACGATCGCCTGGTCCAAGGACGGCGAGAAGATCGCCGGGCCCAGTTCAACGGAATACGGGAACGCCGGGATAACCGGTCCCAGGCACACGCAGACGCCCGCGGGCCTACGCGTAACCAACATTGACGCCCATTCCAGTACCATAGTTATCGAACGCGTCAGCGCCGCTCACACCGGCAACTATACTTGCAAAGCGAGCAATTCGGTCGCCGAGGTCCTATGGACGGCCGAATTGATCGTTCGTGGTAAAGTAGACCATGATTTGAACAGCCGTGTTTGAGACGGTTGACGAACGAATGCTCGTCGACGGACTCGTTTCACCGACGCTGTTTCTTCTTCAATGCCGTATCACCGTCGCACTTTCTTCTTTTTATTGCACCTGACAGCGCACCTTTTTTCTCTGTAACAGGCTCATTCCGAAAGTTTCGAGAATCGTTCGATGAAATGCAGTATGATGCACCTTGCTTCGATGTCTGATCAAGATTCTCAAAAATTTCGGCGTAGCCGGTGTATCTTGTCGAATAATTTTTTTACGCACTGAGTGGTTCCTTGGGGATGGTGTATGAGTATGCTTTAAGTCATGGAACCAAGGAATTAACACATTTGAGTATCGTATTTTCTTTCATTAGCACGTTGACTGCCATGGTTGTCACTTCAAATTTTCTATAATTGAATAATTAATAAAAGAAAACATAAAATAAATCGTGGATGTTGCTAGTATTAGACTAGTGTGTCTCACCACACACGATTGTTTTCACTGTGGCAGTCAAAGTGTTAGCCGATGGCTCGCCAGGTGATTCACCGATGGAGATTAATGTCTGAGACAACAGTCTATAGATCACCTTCGATCCGAAGATCGCAAATAAAATCATAACGAAAGTTTCTATCCTGTAACGATAAATCATCACCGCGAACAATGTTATCGCAACACTTTATCAATACTTATAAGAAAAACACTCAATCTTATCAAAATCTCTCGAATGTGTTAAATTGATAAAGGTTTCATTTATCGTTTGATTTATTAAGGAGAGCACCTTGATACAAAATGTAATTCAGTTTTATTCCGCTCGTATCGGAAAACACGATCCGATCGCTGTTATTGAACTGTCAGATTTATCTATGAAATATTTCAAGTTTCATGAAAGAGGAAGAAGCGTGAAACTCGTTCGATTCGAAAGAATTATTCGAGCGCGTTTCCGTTAACATCAAGGTGAACGATTAAACGCCGCCGCATTCCCAGCGAGCCAGTCCAGTGCATATTTATATTCTCTATGGTTATTGTTATCATTGGTATTGTGTAATCACGTGTAAACGCAGCCGTGCAGCCGCAGCCGCAGCCGCAGCCACCGCAGCCGCGAATCATTCGAAGCAGCATGCGACTTAGCTAGGGCTGCGGATTCTTTCGTTCGCGGGATACGTACTTCAAACTTCGTTATCTGCTTTTATCGCACACGAGGAATGAGATTGATCGATCGTCGTTGCGTAACAACGATCGACACGGTTACCACCTTTTTTTTTCATCTTTTCTTACTCGTTACGTCAAGTACCTCGTAACACGTAGGGGACAAAGCAACACGGCGGAAAAATTGAAATACAGTTGTATCACGACTTACATAAAAGTAACCGTGTGTGATAGTCAGACATGTATTCATTAAATTATTTTTATTCATCGAAACCTGACTATATTTAATACGACAGACGTCGTTTGCGATTTAGCTTGTTTATTCGGGGATGAATTATCACAGGAACGCTGGGTACAACTGTATCACAATTTCGCGTACGAACGGCAGAATATCGAATCGAAAAACGCAGCTCTAGATCCGGTATCAGAAACGAACCGAACGAAATGCAGCAGCAGCCGCCCAGCCAGCAAAAGCGACGCACCAACGCACTTGAGCACCGCACAATATGATAGCGTTATCACTACTATCACGGTTATCCGTACTATGTCTAGTTGTGTATTTCACAGGCGCACCAATCTATGAAATCGCACCTCTCCCCGATCTTCGAGCTCGACGGGGTACCGCGATCCTGCCGTGTCTTTTTTAACACGTTGCTTCGAGTTTTCTATAATTAAACCGAAGTCTTTGAAAAATTATCAAGCAACAATCTTTAGTATCCTTGATATTAAAGAATGTTATTAAAATTAGATATTAACGTGTTAAACATACAAAGAAGCTATTGTTGTAAGGGGAATCGATAAAGCGATCCTGGTACGACATAAGCTGGTGAATTCGGGTCCCGAGGAGGGGGGAAACAGCGATCGCGGTACTCGTCGAAGGAAAGGGATTCTGCATGAAAGGGCACCAGCCACTTTTGCGAAATTCGGCTTCCGGCGTAGCACCACTACATCTTGAATTTTGCGCGAGTACCAGCAGCAGCAGCAGCAGCAGCAGCCTCGAAGTTCAAAGTTGGAGCACCGAGTTTCGGCTCGAATCTCACTTAATCAGCACACGCATATATGCACAGACACGTTCCGTTCGGTTTTCTTCTTTCGTTCCTTTTATTTGGCATCCGCCTTCTTTTTACTTCTTTTTCGATCGTTTCGTTTGTGAAACACACTTGGCACCGATCCTTCTCGCGCGTCGCACACCTTCTTGTCCCATCGGAAGTACAACGTCACTTGTTTAGTTAGTCGACGATTGTTTATGAAAATTGCACCTCGGCGTCGCGCGGCGAATAATTAATAATAGAATTAATAAAATTATTCGCCACGTGCGTCCAGTCCGATCAATTCGAGCACCGATGAATAATCAACTGGCACAGAATATTTGTATAAGAAAGGGCTTCTCCGCTCTTCCACCCCCCACGTGTATGTCACGCAAAATGCACAATCACCGCATTGTTCTTGAGTTCAAAATGTCCGCACAGCACTGATCTCTGCATTGTTCTAGTCCACTGTGGTTGTCCACGATGTGTCCACCGTTATGTTAGACCACTTCCGCCACGAATCACGAGGAAAATTTTCGAGTAAAACGCACCGTACCTTCCCTCTCGTCTCCTGCTCCACCCTTTTTCTCGTCCGTCTTGTCTGTTCCTATTTTATTTTCATATCGATCGACGAGGGTGCAGGGAGAGAACGGTCGAAAGGATTCAAGTAAATTTTTCTCTCCCCCTCTGGTCGATCGCGCATCCCTTAAATTACATCTTTTTTGTTTCACTTTGCGCTGAAGTAGGAAGTTGCAGTAGGCCAATTCGAGAAGTTCGCTCTTGCCTCGGTGCAATAAGCTTAGACGCGAACGCGATGGCATCCGAAACATTTCACCCCCCCCTAGGTCTCCGCCCTTGATTTCGTTCGAGCGTCTTCCCTCGTTCGATCGCGACGAATCCGTAATCGCTGCATACCTTTGGAAATTTCGCGAGCTAACAAGCCAGACCGCGATAATTGCTGGTAAAAGAGGGAAGAGGAGGCCGACTCGACCGAAACAGGGATCCATTAAAAGTCGACGAGATTTGCAAGTGAAATGGGAGGCGGGCGGTGGGACAATGAAATTTCAGATGCCAGCGTGCTCGTTGCGCTCGAGTCGCGAACTTCGGGGTGACTAACGACCGGTGTTGTACGAAACAGTGCCACCCCGTTGGGTGATGGAGCCCCAAGATGTCCGCGCTTCGGAAGGAATGTCACAGTTGGTGCTTCACTGTCACGCGGACGGATTTCCGCCCCCGGCGGTCTCGTGGCGGCGGGCTAGCGGCAAAAATCCCGGCAATTATCGCGACATCATCGCCCACGAGCACATGCAGAACCTGAGGATACACTCGAACGGCTCCCTGGTGTTCGGTAGGGTGCAGGAGGATCACGAGGGGTTCTACTTGTGCGAGGCGGTGAACGGGATCGGGGCTGGTCTCAGCAAAGTCGTGCATCTGACGGTGAATGGTAAGAATTCTGAAGAATTTGAAATTTTAAATATTTTATTTCCTCGTCCTCTCAAGGGTTGTTTTTATTAAAGAATCCTCGTCGTTCATTTTTCTATCACAAAATCACAACCCTGTCGAACGTGTCTGTACTCGGTAATTATTCGGCGCAGTGCCAGCCCACTTCGTGGAAAAACATCGTAATCAAACGGCGAGGCTCGATTCGAGCGCGTCGCTGCGCTGCGAGGCGAAGGGCGATCATCCCTTAAAAATACTCTGGAAAAAGGCGGGCGCTCATTTGGAGCAAAAGCTGTCCGATTACCGGTACACCGTCAAGGAGGAGGACACCACCGACGGCAGCATCAGCACCCTCGAATTCATCCGCACCAGCCGAGAGGACAGCGGAAGGTATTTCTGCATCGCGTCGAACTCTTACGGCCGCGACGAGATGACGATCCACCTGTACATACAAGGTAAGGGGAACGAGTTTATCGTGCCGGTTTCCGGCAAACCGTGCGTCTAAAAGCAATCGCGGGAATCTCACCTTGGCAACGAATTATTAACGACATCCTCGGTATCCGGCGTAACGGCTCGTATAAATCAGACACGCGCCGCTGAAAAATCGAGGAAAAACCGGGAAATACCGAGAAGTGTTCGAACAAATGCGAGTTTAAAAGTTATTTATCGCCCTGATTGTGCAGGAAGTGTCAGAAATGATCTGCATAATGAAAATTACAATCTCTGCTATGCATTTGAGAAACATTTCCTTATTACAGATAGTGTAATAGTTTTGGCTGAAGAGGCAGAAAATAAATGTATCGATACCATTTATCAAAGCTTATATCTCGCAATTATTTTAATTCTCGCGTGATCAACCAAAGCGTAAGCAAACACATCGAGCATCGAACGTCTGGTGAACGAAATCTCAGACTGCTCGTTCTTACGCGACACCCCATATAATCCCCCCCGGTAACGACATTATCAGCGTAATGCATCGGCTCGTTACGACGGAACAATTTCGATAATGTTTCCAAGAACACTCTCGGTATTTGCGTATAACGTTGTCGCGGTACGCGTAATTATCGTAATGTGTACCGGCGTCCGGCGACTCTCGTCCATTTAATTTAATGCATTTTCGAGCAAGTACCGACTGCGCGCCGGCAACGACAGACGAGAGATAACCGCGGATCGGGCTTAGCCGGACCGCAAAATGAAATACGTTTCGGTCGAACGCTTTTACGTTGCGCAACGACGACGCTGCAGCGGACGTTTCAACGGCCGGCTAACGAATGCCATTTTGTTGCCGGAAACTCTGTGCAGAGCCGCCGGATTTCCCGCGAAATCTTCACGTGATCGAGAAGGGGAGCCGTTACATCAACATCAGCTGGACCACCAGCCAGGACGGGAACAGCCCGATAACGCAGTACATCATCGAGTACAAAACCGATACCGGCAAGTATAGACTTTGGTTTAATGATTTTTGGGGAATTCAATTTACGTGGATGGTCGAGGTTTGGATTATCCTCTGAAAAGCTATTTTGTTATCAGCACGAGTCTCGTCAAAAACGATCCTTCTAGCTGAAAAAGTATTAGCACGCAACGACGTATTAAATTCGAGGATTATTCCGTGAAGAAATTCGAAACATCTCAGGAAGTGTTAATTCGATAGATTGAATATTCCGAATAAATCTTAGAGGCTTTTCAGCATCGAAGCATCGCCTCTTCGGAGAATCACGTTGCCTCGAAAACTCAACAGGTATCCGTAGCCCGTTTTCTTGCCGCTGATCCAGGGCGATTTATGTTGCAGAAGTGTGGCACGATCACACGTTTCACACGACGGTGCCCGGCACTCAGGCACACGCGCACGTGAGCGGTTTGCGTCCGGCGGTCTCTTATCAATTCCGAATTTACGCGGAGAACGAATTGGGCAGGAGTCAGGCGAGCGACGTAAGTATCGCGAGTATCGTTTCGAATGCATTTCAGAAGTCGCTTTTATACGGCGAAAGCTTTCGAATATCGCCCGCGCCGAACGGCAATTTTCTTGCCCGTTGAATCGCCATCGACGTTTCGTACGCGATATGAAATATCGTTCACGGTTAAACGAAATAAGAACGGGGATAAACGTAAAAATTTAATCTCGCGGTCGTATCATAGGTCCTCCCGTTACTTTTTTCCAGATTTTGGAAACGACGACAGAAGGGGAGAAACCAGGCGGACCGCCGAGAAATCTCAAGGTGGATCCTGTCAGCTCGACCGAGTTTAACGTCACCTGGGATCCACCTGATCATGATTTATGGAACGGAGAGATACTCGGTTACCACGTCGGCTACAAAGAACGCCGGTAACGATCCGAGTGAACGGGCCACGATTTAACGTCTACGGAATATGTTTCCCATGCCGCGATCGCGTTTCCAAAACGCTGATATTCCACACCTTCGTCGAGTTCCTGATAAATAACCGTCCTCCTTCGTTACCTTGGCGAAACAGTCGCGATGAAATATCGGATCGATCAAACTCAATACGAAAATTGTAAAATTGACGATATAACAATATCTCGATGATTATAGACTGACAAATGAAAGATTTGAATTCAGATGTTCTAATTTAATAGTTTCATGATCGATTGTCTAGGTTGGCATCGGATCAGTACACATACAGAACCGTGGAGAGGCGAATTTCGACGGCCAGCGTGGCCCTGGGCCTGGCAAGGACGTCGATGCCCGGTAGACAGTATCAGCTGACGAACTTGAAGAAGTTTACAGAGTACAGTGTTGTGGTGCAGGCTTACAACGCGCTCGGTCAAGGTCCCATGACTCCGGAAGTTGTCGCAACCACCCTCCAGGATGGTAAGGAAATGACATCGATCGATTTCTTGATCCCAATGGATGTTACGTTAATTTTTTTTTTTTTTTCAATCGAAATGATCAATGTATTTGATGAAAAATGTAAAAGTTCAAGGATGGCAGAACTGTTTGTAACAGATTCGACGAACACGTTTCAACGGCGTTTAAAAAATTCATAAACTGAATAATACTGGAGGCCCGCGAGGCTATCATGAATTCCGCCATGAATACCAACCGCTGTATATCCGGTCGAGTTTCGAAT
This sequence comes from Anthidium xuezhongi, assembly GCA_022405125.1. Classification (NCBI taxonomy): domain Eukaryota; kingdom Metazoa; phylum Arthropoda; class Insecta; order Hymenoptera; family Megachilidae; genus Anthidium; species Anthidium xuezhongi. The sequence goes on from CM039637.1 coordinate 9,977,151, forward strand.
AAATAATAAATTCAGGAGCCGGCGAACCGACAGGCTGGAACTGATCTGCTTGCAAATAAGTTCTTTAATCCTGGCATCGCGAATGCGGCCCGGTTAAACTCCGAAGTGCTCTCTCTGCGGCTGCAACTTCCGCCGACCGCGTTCCTTACGGACATCTTGCGGTTCTTAACACAAATAAACCAGACTCCACGTTAAACCTGTTCGCAATTTGAATCTCTGACCAGATTTTAAAACTACCCCCTCGAAATGCTTGAAACTCCTATCTGTCGAAAATTTCATTAAAACTAATCAAATTACAACACGCTGCCTGCTGTTATTAATTCAATATACATAATTCAAAGGGAACTTTTTTTTCACTTGTTACTTTGAATAATTAACGTGATATCAACGTTATTACTTTTGAGTGGTAAACGAGAAACCTCAATTATATTAAATGTAATTATAACATACCATCATTTCAAATTTCTTATCAGTAATATTAAAAAATTAATTATTACGTGGATATTATGTGGACGTTGCAAGCCAATGGAGCGCTAACTAAATCTTGATAGGTCGACATAATTGATTCCCGACATCGTTGAAATGTCCTCAGTGCCGAGCAGTCCGCCCCAGGATATACGGTGCACGGCGCTCTCCTCGCAATCACTGCAGATCTCCTGGGACTCGCCTCCCGTGTCGAGCCTGAACGGCATCCTGAAAGGCTACAAGGTCATATGGGAGAACGTAGACGCGCTGACCGAGTCCCCGAAGTCGGAAATGAAGATCACCAATGCCTTGACTGTCGTGATTCACGGCCTCGAGAAGTACACGAATTACTCTGTCCAAGTGCTGGCGTCGACCAGGGCGGGCGACGGCGTCGCGTCCGCGCCATTGTACTGCGTCACCGAGGAGGATTTACCGGAGGTGCCGGCCGGTGTGAAGGCGGTCGTCAAGTCGGCGACAACAATTATCGTCTCGTGGCAGCCACCTCTCAGAAGCAACGGGAACATCACGTCATACAACGTTCATATCCGGTGGCTGGGCCCGGAGGGAAAACGGTACACGCGGACGCTTCCGCCTCATCAGACCAGCTACGTGGCGGAGAACCTGCACAAGAAGAATCAGTACGAGTTCAGTATCGCGGCTGTGACCTCGGTGGGCGAGGGTCCGCAAACGCAGCCCATCGCGATTTCGCCTTCGAGCGAAGGTGGGTTTCCGAACAATTTGTTTTCCAAAAGTTTCCGAATTAAAGTTTACGACCGCCTCAATATCTCCCTTGTCCCGCATAAAACGCGCTATCAGCGTTCCTTGGTTATGATGATGAAGAAAAGTTTTTCAGCTTCAAGGTCCGCCCCGATAATATAACCTGTCCCATGTGGTCACCTATATAGCTGTTAATAAATTCCTGCTTTCCCTCTTAATCTTTCTTCCATATCATTGATACGTTACGATCGTTGCAGTTCGGGCGGCGATATATTCGTTCGGCACCGTGCTGGTCGTCCCCTGGAAACAGAACGTGACACTGCCTTGTCAAAGCGTTGGCAACCCGGAGCCGTCGGTGACGTGGAAACAATGGAGCCAGATAGTGAAACCGTCTAGCAGGGTGTCCTTGTTATCGGAAGGCTCGCTGCAGATCATGGACCTTCACAGGGAGGACAGCGGAAATTACACTTGTTACGTGAAAAACCGCCATGGCCACGATCAGATCACGCATCGTTTAACCGTGCAAGGTACGTTTTGCATCGCTTTTCCTTGAAAAATCGTCGACGAAACGTGTAAACCGATAACCTCGTTACGACGATTTTTGCAGTTCCTCCGGCGGCGCCCTTCTTTCACGCCACCAGCGCGACCAGTAATTCGATCAACGTCCAATGGAAGAATGGCGACGATGGGGGTGCCCCGATCAGGGGTTATATTCTCCATTACAAACGGGAGTCCGGGGAGTGGGAGGAGGTGAAGGTGTCCCACAAAATCAACAGTTTCGTCCTGTCACGGTTATGGTGCGGCAACGATTATCAAATGTATCTGACCGCGTACAATCGGATCGGCATGGGCTCCCCCAGCGAGATCGTGAAGGCGACAACGAAGGGCTCGAAACCGGAGGATCCGCCGAGCAACAGCGATAAATTCGTGACGGTCAACGTCTCCTGGATCACCCTTCATCTGAGCATGTGGAACGACGGCGGATGCCCGATTACCTACTTCGAGTTGGAGTACAGGAAGAACGGGGAGGATATTTGGACCCTGGTATCGAATAACATCGAGGTATTAAAATATACAGTCCGTTCCGTTTCTGATACAATTGATCGCTTGAAGGAGTAATTGAAGTACTTCAGGACACATGGTGGATTAACACGTTGACTGTCGTTGTATTAAAAATATAATTATTCCAATTTGCAATATTAACATGTCAAGTGTCACCTATCAGAACGAATCACAGTGTTAATATTAATAATTTATCAACGTAATTTAAAATTATGCTAAATCCGTGGCAGGAGTTTCCACGGCAGTCAACGTGCGAACCGGTCGATAACTACTCAAGATGGGAACAGAGATCGACCCCGAGCAACGTCGATCCTCTCGTTTTTTACAGTAATAGCTCGAGCATTCGTTGTTCAGGTACAAAAGACATACACGCTCAGCGAGCTACAGCCGGGGACGACCTACGACATCCGAATAAGGGCGCACAATAACGCGGGTTTCTCGGTCGCCGAGTACAGAATAACGACCCTGCAGCCTCATACCAGCAGCACGGTGCCAGCAGTCGAGATCGATCATTACATTCCCCAGCACACGTCCGTGTACTCGGATCTGAAGCTGATCATCCCGTTGATACTCAGCTCGTTGGCGTTCATCGCCGCAGCCGGCGCTGTCTTTTACTGTTTCCGGAAACGTTAGTAGCCGCTTTTTTGCTCGCTGAAATTAGAGGCACCGCGGCGATGCTCCCTCACCGCGTATCCGGTAACCGTTTTGATGACGATGACCGTAGGTCCGTTTATAGGGGAAATGGCGAGCCTTCACGACGCCCAAACGGCAGCCGCCTTAGACAATAAGCAGAACATGGAGCAACGCGAGCAGTATTACGCGACCGTGCGCAAACCGCTTCGCTCGCCGATACACGAGATGACTACCTTGGAAAAGATTCCAGGTAAACGGAGTGGGGGAAAACATCGGAGATCCTTATTTGATTTCTCGATTCGCGTTTGTTCGGGAAAACGAAAGAAACACGAAGCGAAAAGAAAAAAAATAATCGCTCATTACTTCTGCGATTAATCAACGTTTCTTTATTTTTTTTTTCGCGTCGATCTGGACAACCTTGACGTTTCATTTCAGATGTTTATGTTTTCAACTATGGTTTGTTTTTTTATCACGTTGAATTGTAAAGTATGCTTTTAACACGTTTAATGGCACGGAGGAAACGATCGTACCTAGCACGATGATATGAATTATCGAGGTATTACGCGTTATCAATTTTTAATTATAAGTTAAGTTTGTACGTAGAAAATTTAAATTTTTGTAACGAAGCATAGTTTGTAGTAAAATTTTCCTTGAAACGTTTTTCGATATTAATCTTCGAAATTTGAAAGACACGAAGGAAAACGGGCTGGGAAATGTGGTTGCAGAATACTCGGAGGAGATCTATCCGTACGCGACGTTCCAGCTGGAGGAAAGCGTCCCGCCAGGAGGTGATAGCCGATGTAATTCCGCGGCACCTCTCCAGACGTTCGTCTATCACGATCCTCGTTTGTCCACCGCCGACACTCTTCAATTACGAGAGGTATCGTCTGCCGTTCAAGTTTGCTTTTGTCATTTCACCATCGCTTTCCACCATTCGCCTTTCGTGTCTGTTCACCGAGCCAAATGGGAAAACACACTTGCGCACACAGCATGCCACCTCCGACCTCGAATTTCACCGCAGCGTGGAATTATCTTCGGACGAAAGTTCGTACGTTTCCGTTACAGCGTTATTTTGATTACGCTATAAATAGAACCGTCCGTTCGACGGTTTACTTGCGCTCCCTCGAACAACAATTAATCCGACGATAAAATAAAATTCGCGAGGAAAAAAAGTATCGATGAATTGAAACCGAAAGCAAAGAAATGTACGAGCTTTTATCTCTTCTCCAAGAAAAACGAATCATCCTCGTAAAGCTTCGCTTCCTTCCCCGCCATCGTCACTGTACATTTCCATCGATGCTCAGGATAGAAAATCAACGTTAAAGAAAAAAAGAGAGAAATGATACGATCTTGCGATTAATGATCGAAGGAGAACGATCCGCTTCAGCATGTCGCACCAGTATCCGCTCCAAACGCGCGCACAACCCGCCCGCACGTCGGGGAACTGTTTAGAAATTGTTCAGCACTAGAACCTTGTTTTGTACACGAGACAATGTGTGTTTTTTTTTTATTCGTTTTCTTTTTCTATTTTTTTATCGATAAAAACAATAAAACGAAGGCTCGAAAACACTGTCGACGCGAGTGCCGTCGCGGGCGGCGACGGAAAATGTGTGCCGCGATTGAACTTGAAGTAGATAACGCGCGGTTACGAGTAGAACAGATGTGCATCATTATAGAGAATCGATCATTGTGACTGCTGGTCCCACCTTGCTTCGTTTCGCATCTGTCCTGATCAAGTCCATCGAGGAACCGCAACACCGATGCAAAACGATACTTCTCTTTTTTATTATATACATTTGTACTATATTCGCCATTCTTTACACATCTCTCGCCAAACTCTCTTGTCATAGCTCGACTAGCTGTAGATTAAGAAGCGTTATTTATTTACATCGAATCCGTCGGCAATGATTTTATAGAGGGGAGACGGTAGCGCGGACAGTCGGTGACCTTATCGCCGTTTAGGTCGATTTACAGCCGGATTGGTCAAATATGAACGAGACTGTTTGTATTGACGCGTCGATTTAAAGCTGTTTCTTTGCATAATGCACCGAATTAACGGCTAGGTGAGGAATTCGTGCCGTAAGCGAGGCGTGCCATGCTAATGACATGGTAATATGGTTATTGTAACGCGATTCTGACTTTTCTTGATGTTTTTCTCTCGTGTTCTAAAAGGCGTAGAAATTAATCAGTGTAAGTCCCTTATCAAAATTTTTTATTAATAGACAACTGATTGGCTTCTGATCCCTTTACACGCAAGTGAAAAGAGTCAATTATCATTCTTTTGATACACGTACTTGACCTTTACGATTTAAGATGACCCAAAAGTTGTTCGATCAGCTTCTGGTGTATACCCTCTAAAGATGACTTTAAAGCGCCTTACAGATAATGAGACTCGCCTTGAGACATGCCTTGAGATACACATTGCGACATGTCCCATATCCCCGGGCAAATCCCGTTACGTGTAAGGCACTTAATTGTCCCTGTTCTTAAATCGTACCGAAGAGTCCGTTTCTAAGCTTGAAGTAAAAATATTCTCCCGATTAGCGTGCAAAAGGTCTCGTTTATATTTGATCCATCAGCGTAGCCCTTTCGTCAGAATCGATGGCTCTGATCCGAAGTCTCTAGTCTAGCAACACGCTACGAATAGGAACTACTAGTTGGTCGTTAAAAAAAAAAGGAATAAAAGGAAGGATCGGTGTAGCGCGTCTCCTCGTTTCCTCGTGCGATGTGCCAAAATTCATCGAACCAATTCCGTCTGATTGCAGTCGGATTGCAACCGGTACACTAAGGTGCGCGGAGGCCGTTCGTCCTCTGCGCCGTTGCACAAAACGCACAAGGTCAGTCAGGGCAAGTCCGAGTCGGAGGAATACGACACCCTGGGCTCGGATAGCGACACGGAAGTCGGGACCAGCAGCCGAACCGAGTCTTCCAATCACCTCGTCGATTCGCACCACTCGGTGTCTGCGGCCGACTCGCGTGTCCACAGTATGCAAAAAAAAAATCTCTATCATCCTTCTTCTTCTTCTACTTCTTCTTCTCTAGTCGGTTTCTTTATTTTTTGTTTCTTACCACGTCAATATATGTTACGTCCTCTTTTCTGATCCGTACGGTTGATCCCTCGCCCCCGTCTATCGCGGCGCTCCTTGATCCCCTACTCGACCTCCCTTTGATGTCTTGGCATAAAGGGACAGAGAGGAAAAGGTGAGCACAGAGGGGGAGCGTCGCGAGACGTTCCACGCACCGCAATACGTACCCACCGGACATCCGTTTTCCCCCCTTTCGTGTTGCCTGTCTACGTTCGTTAGAGCGCACCGAACACGTTGATCGAGTATTTCACGCTTGTTTGCCGGTGCCGCGTTGCGACTTTGGCGCACGGAATCAGGGGTAGCTTCGCGGCTTAGTTAGCCATCGTTGATCCCAGGCAAATCGACCTGTTTGTGCGCTTCTCTGTTTGCAGACTTCCTGTACCATGGACCAGAATCTAGCACGTCTACAGAACCCTCACCGATTTTTGAGAGAAAATCGTTTCCTGGAAGGGGAAGACCCAAGTAAGTCGTTCACAAATTTAATTCTATATTTCTATCGTGTCTTTATTGGTTTCTAAATGTTCGACGGTCAAACGGATATCCGTGCGTCGTAAAAATCCACGGGGGTTTGGTATAAATTCGATAAACTGAAAGGTAACTTTTTCGATCAGGATGTTACAGTTGGCGCGTCATACCAGCGAGGAGACCCGTTCCAACTTCGGCCCAATCTCCGGGCTTGGCAATTCCAAGCACCAGTCGAGCACTTCCTGTTCCAATCGGGACCAGGAGCGTGACGGATCAGGGAACCTGTTCATCCCCAAGCTGGACCCACCCACGGGCTTCTCCGACGCGTTTGAGCTAAGCGAGGCGGAATGCGACCTCGATCGCGGCCACACCAGCCAACGAAACGTCCGTGACTTCGTAATCGCGGTGTAAATAAAAAAAAAAGAGAGAAACAGAGAAATGAAAAGATGGAAAAACCCGTTGAACCTAACGATGAATCTACACGATACTGCGGAACGAACGAAACCCCACATTCTAATTGTCTCGATGTAAAGATAACGAAATGAACCGTGGTCCGTCTTTCGTTAATTACATTTGGCCACCGGAAGTATCTGTTCCCTGCTCGTGTTCCTGGCCTACGACGACGGGAGAACGTCAATCGTGTATCCTGCGTCGAACGAGAACGTACTGACAAAAACTTCGACCATGTGTTCTTCAAACTGCCATTCCGTTCGAACCTACGACACCGGCTCGTTCGTTTATCTCGTACACGTTTCGTTAACGCGACGTCCTCGAAACGATTCGAAGAAAACTTTATCGACTGCCATTCCGTTCGAATGAAAACGATTCCTGCACGAATGGGGAGACTTTATTCGTCCTACTTTTTAAATCGAATTGTAATTTTCTCGCGACTCGTATCGAACGATCAACGACGTCCGTTCGAGTTTTAAAACGGCCGGGTAGGGGGTGGAAAGACTGCGACGAGGAGGATGGATTTATCATCCGCCGAACGAAACGCTCCTATTATCTTTGTTGAATTATAAGTGAACGTCGATGAACGCGAACATCGTCCTGTCGTACCGTGAAAGCCCGCGTTCGCAGGATAGATCGCGGTTTAACGATTTCGTTAAGTATCGAGTACATATCCCAGCGAGCAATATAATAAGCGATTTGTTACGAGTTTACTTGGTCTTCCAGTTTCGTAGATCGTTTTTTATCCGACCGTCTGATTTCAACCGTCGTCCTCAGCGAGCCTGCATGCGGCCTGTTTCTCCGTGTATAAAATTTGCCAAGCAGGAAGGAGAGAAACATGGTGTTCGTCGTTGTCCATCGGTGTCGTTTCAATTTGCGCGAGACTGAAACGTTTAGTAGACACGTGTAGCGTAAAACTTAACGTTCGAAAGCAAGAAAAAAAAAAAAACTAAATAAATAAATAAAGTAAACTATTGTCTGTAAGATGTCTGTACTTTACCATGCTGCTAACCGTACGTATTGTACCTAAAGATACGTGTCCAGTGGGGGTAAAATTTCTACGAGAAGCTATCGAGAGCGTTCGCTCTCGACAGTCGCTCGCGTAAGTTTTACTCTCGAAGCGGACAGGTGCCTGAGCGCGCGAGATCGATGAGAATCGTTGAAACGACGTTTTTCGTCGCGTTGTAATCGCGCGTCGATTAACGATCGACGGACCGTGTGATATCTGCTAAGAGAAAAAAATAAAAAGACGGGAAAACGACATGGAACGCAGAGTACTAATGAATTTGTTCGACCGTCGTTAAGGAAAAAGAAAAAAAAAAGTAATTAAATAAAAAACGCACCCATCAAAGTCTGTAAACATGTGTTGTCATCGAATCAGTTTCAACTGTACAACCGTAAAACTTGATCGTTCACTCGGCAACGTGACGATGATTTTTGAGTCTGAGAGCTCTCTCGTTATTGTCGGAACTTCCGGGATCGTGCACGCGGGCCCAATCCCGGCGGCTACGAATCTGAAGAGATATCGATCTGTTGACAAATCGTATACTTTATAATATATGAGAATGATTTACCACGAAATTCGTACTATTGTGTTTTAGACGACTTTAGATTGTTTATATTCTATTTACTTTGTAAAATATACAACACTAATTCCATAACGGGACCCTCCTTGTCTTGCGATTACTCGTCCCAATCCTTCGACGACTCGTCCTTGTTCGTTTAAGGAAGGAAGAAGTAAATTTTCTCTGATCAAATTTAAACTGTTGTAATTTTTTGAATGAAAATCGAACAATAATCGAAAGTCGAGGGTTCGTCCTTTAAAATGGCCCCAGATCGATTATTACACGACTCTTCCTCGCGAAATTACAATAGGTTCCCCAATCCTTTAATAGACAACTTTAAATCCCCAAAAATTGAACTAAATTCACTGCACCTTTTATGTTTTATTCTCTATTCCATTTTTCCTCACCTTTAATAAAAAAACGAATCTTTGGTATAAATTCGTATTCTGTAAATACTATAACGTATTTGAAACGAAAATTACTAGATGCGGGTCGTTCAAAGGCAGCCAAAGTAAATAGGAGACGTCGTTATTAAAGATCAACAAGTTTTCGGTTCCAAAAAAAAAAAAAAATTCACGGTCCTTTAATTTTGCCGCCAAGCGCATACGTCCTTTGATCTACATCTTTAATCACGACGTCTCCGTTGGACGAAATAAATCCTCGCAGACGCGTATTCCGCTTGAATCGTTGAAGAGCGAGCCGTGGAACACGTCGACGATCGATCGCGTTTCCGTCCTCCTCGCCCGATCGTCGATTCGAGTATGCAAAAAGGAGCAATGCAGGGCGGCTCGCAGAATCCTCGATGTACGAGCGTCACGGGGGAGGGAAAAGGGGTGCATGGACCCCTTTTAGTGAGGTCGAACGAGGGTTGCTGAGCATGCGCCGACATTCCGTTCCTCTCAGATACTATGAGCGGTGGTGTCTACGGCGGAGGTATGTGATACGCGGTCCGCATTTAATCGTGTAATAAAAAAGTCCAGAGAAATCGTGCCACGATCGACAATACCGTGAAACGTTCGATTCTGTTCGTAGACGAGGTTGGCGCTATAATTTTCGACGTTGGACACCAGAGCCTACGCGTTGGTTATGGCGGTGAGGACACGCCGAAGGCTGAAATACCGACCAACCTTGGGGTATGGGAGGACACCATTGAAACGCCGGACGGGAATCAGAACGCCAGGAAGCACTACAACATCGATGTCACGGCCATTCAAGTGCGAAAGAAGGGTACGATGATTTTTCAATCATAATCCTATCGACAGAAATGCGATTACGCCTCGTTCCTGCCTTTTTCTCTCCGTCTTTGATTTAATTAAAAAATCTGGGCCGTTCTGGAGGCGATCGTCGACTTATACCGGGTGTTCGAAAGGTTTTCGTAAACAGAATCAACTAGTAAACAGAAGTGTGTGCAATTTCGAAAAAAAGACACTGTTGACCGAAGTAAATTCTTTCGTAATTTTTGTTTAAATGTTTCCTTCCTGTATGCAAAAAGTTGGAACGCTGATAATTCGATCAACAAACACGTCTGGACGCCTTTTGAGACACGCCACGTGTTCACGATTTCCATCTAAATGAAAAGACAAACTAAATTCCTTCTAGAAACGCCACGTTTTGAATCATTTAACATTGGTCGCTTGAATCATCGTCTGTATATAGTTAGACAAGTCATCAAACGAACAATGTCGCTCATAATTTCATGCAGTGTTAGAACGTGGATCGATTACAAAGTCAGAATCAAAGACACAGTGTCGGACCTCTCAGACGAATTTCACTTAAAGATAAGAAGCTGTCGCCTTATCTAATTAATTCTCTTTTCCATCAGATATGGAGATAGTTAGCCTGATGAAAGACGGCATGATCGACGACTGGGACATGTTCGAGCGCCTGACCGAGTACACGTACAAACAACGTCTGCACGCGCTGTCCGAGCACCATCCGATCCTGATGACCGAGTGCCCGTGGAACACCAGGCTGAAACGCGAGAAGCTTCTGGAGATGATGTTCGAGAAGTTCAACGTTCCTGCGATGTACATCTGCAAGAACGCTGTTCTGGCCGCGTACGCGAACGGCAGATCGACGGCCATGGTCGTGGACAGCGGCGCGACACACACGAGCGCGGTTCCGGTGCACGACGGTTATGTCATCACGCAGGGAATCGTGAAAAGCCCGTTGGGCGGTGACTTCATCACGATGCAATGCAGGCAGTTCTTCGAGGAGAAAGAGATCGAACTGACGCCCGCCTGCCTGGTGGCCAGCAAAGGCAAAGTGTCGGCTTTTTGTTCTTCTCAAACGATAACGATGCCCGCTAGTTGACGCGAACAAAAGATAAAGAATAGCAGCTCGAAAAAGAGGGAATGTTTGGCGCGTCGGAGAATCGAGATGGCTATTAAGACACAAAAGGGAGCAGTTTAATCCTTTCAGCGCGCATTTTGACCCGATGAACGCGCGCTGTGTGCAGAGCACTTGAGCCTTAATATGTTGATTGCATGCATTCAGCGTTCGCTACGCGCGCCTTTGCCGCACGCGCTCGACAGATTTACCGTACACTTTGCGAAAGCATCGAACGAGCACCGGGAACATTTAGATTTCGATGTTTCGCGCTTTGAGTTCTTCCGCTCAAAGCCGGAACTTCAGAGTCCAAATGGCACCTCGTCCTGAGGCGTCTGAACGTAGCTACAGTCACTTAACAAAGGTTCAAATTCTTTGAAGGTTGTATTTATATTTCCTATAAACGTTTAAACATTTCGTCCAATAATTGTCTATACAAAAATTCCCAAACATTACTCATGAACTTTATGTTAAATCAAGATCTTATTTCAAAATTTCTTAAATTTGGATTTTGAATAAACATATTCTAACTTGATGACAAATTCCACAGATGTGGTTCGCGAAAGGGACCCACCCCGATGGACCAGGAGACCGGGACCCCAGCCAACGTCCTCCTGGCTGAGCTACATGGTCCGCGAGCTGTTGCAAGACTTCCAAATGAACTGTCTCCAAGTATCCGACAGCCCTTACGACGAGGACATGGCCAACACCTTGCCAATGAAGCACTACGAGTTTCCAACTGGTTACAACGACGATTTCGGCTCCGTGAGACTGATGATACCGGAAGCCCTGTTCGACCCCAGCAACGTGAAGGGTGTCGGCGCCAGCATCCTTGGCGTTGGACCGTTGGTCACGACCAGCGTGGGTATGTGCGACATGGACATCAGGCCCGTAAGATTCTTCCTATTTCTATCCATCTCGGGACCGATTCTTAATTATAGATCATTAAAATGAAATTTTTCTCGATTTAGAGTCTGTACGGGAGCGTGGTGGTGACTGGTGGCAACTCCTGCCTGCAGGGTTTTAGCGAAAGACTGAATAGAGACTTGGCGAGCAAAACGCCTCCGGTGAGTGGTTATAACGTTTCAAAAATCGACGTCGATTGATCCCTCCATCGTTTCGCAGAGCATGAGACTGAAAATAATCAGCGCGAACAGTTCGAGCGAGCGTCGTTACGGCGCCTGGATCGGCGGATCGATCCTCAGCTCCCTGGGATCCTTCCAGCAGATGTGGCTGTCCCGGCAGGAGTACGAGGAGTCGGGCAAGTTGATCCTGGAACGGTGCGCGTAGTAAGGCAACAATCAAAATTTTTCTTCTACTTTTTACTCAAAACGTCCAGCCGTTTTACGCGACAGTGGACGTCGATCCTGAAACGTTTAGGACGTAAGATGGCCAATTACGAGACAATACGAGCAACGGATATCAAACGATTTCGTGGAACGTTTAGGTTTAGAGATCGATTTCGATTTGCCCGATGTTATTCTGAAAGTAAACCTCAGCGGGTGTCCGCTCTTGAAAAGGTGAAACACAGTTCCTAATTATTCGATTGACGCCTTCTGTAATTTCGTCGAGTCAAGGATGCGAAGGGAAGGAAAAGAGACGATTTGGAAAATGATTTTTCGTTTATTTCGAACGTACGTCACAACAAGTGTTATACATTTATCCGATCCTGCTTGTGTTTCACGCTCCTTAACGTTCGTTGCGCTTGAAAGGGGGGAGAGAAAACTAGATATACAATAGAATAAAACGGGAGAGGGATCGCGAATCGCAATTAAACCGTTTCTTGAACGCGTCACGAGCAGTTATTAATTCCACAACGACAAAAATATATATGTATATATATTATGGCGTAGCAAACAATATTTCTATATATAGTATCTCGTATATAAATATATATATATATATATATTTATATTTCAATCAATATAGGAAACAGTATTATCGATATATCACATATACAATATTGTATTCGGGAAGGCGAATTATTTTTTTGCAAAGATCGGACTTATTTTTTATTGTTCTTCCAGAATGTGTCAGACCGTTCGAATAACGCGCGATCAGCGAAATTCTTGATCCTACGGTTTCTGCGATTCGATTACTCGCGAATTAATACTTTTTTCTTCTGCGTGCTCGAACGATTTTCTGGCGAGGAATGTTTGATATTTGCTGAATCGGATTTCGCATTCCTCCTTTTCGACGAACGAAGGAAATCGAAGCAGCTTGACTCGCGCAAAAATCATTCGGCGAGTTGCTCGTCGACAATTGTGACCGGCTATCGATGAAACGGCGCTAAAAACGCGTGTCTGTGTGTTCAATCGTATATCATGTGTGTGTGTGAGTGTATGTTTGGCAAATGTGTGTAATAAATCGAACTTGTCCGGCGAATACACCTAATACGCGTTTGGCGACTAACTAAAAAACAAGAAAAGAAAAGAAAGAAATACTGGTGTCGTTTTTGTCATCAATCGAGCGACGTTAAACACGACGTTAAATCTAATATAGCTAAAAATACGTATAAAACGCATGTACATACATACACGTGTATAGCCATAGCCAGAGACTTGGGGGGGTAAATTGGGGGGGGGGGGGGGGGTAAAGGTCGCGATCACAAAATTATTTGATCGATACACGCGAATGTATAAAGATCGAGACGTGGACCGGTTTCTCGTTCCGCTGTCAACGATCGATGATCATCGACCGGATCATTTGTCTGACACTTCGAGCTCGTGTTTCGAATACGCGCAGCGAAACGAACCACGGTCTGAACGCAACCGTTTGTTAAGATAATCCTGTTCCTAGTCTTTTAAATATTTGTACCAAATAAATCTCAGAACGATCAAAACTTATACCCTAGAGAATCGAATTCACGTGCAGGAACATCGTCGTCCGATGCACCTCTTCTCCGTTTCCGTTTCCTCGGATTAACGAGTCAGAAAGAGACCTAGCGAGCGTTCCTCCTAACGATGAACCACAGGTCCGAACGGAGGTAATCAAGCTTATTGTCACAGTATCGAACGCTCTGGCCGCGCGAGGCGACGTTAAAGCGGCTAAAGACAACGATCACGAACGAAGCTGACAACGTCGTCGCAGCCGTGAGGACGCGTCGTACAAGATTCAGGTAAATAAATAAACTCTTTGTGGTTCACGGCGTGGACTACGGTCGTTTTCGTCCGCACGATCGTTCTTCAATACTATTCGTCAGCTGGCCCCTAGCTGCCCAGCCGGGTCGGTTGTGGCAGTTTGCAGATCGCGTTGTGAACAGGCATGGACAGCCATCCCGCCATCGCGATACCTATGGAATCGGCCATCGTCGCGATCCCCAGGGATATCTTACGATCGGCCCTTGGTATCTGTGAAATGAAGAATACCGAAGTGAGGAACCGAGGTGAGGTTTAATTTAATAATTAAATTAGTAATGTAATTTATGAAGATAGTAAGTAGAGTTGTTGAAATAAGAAGTTCAGAATAAAATAGCGGCATAGACTCACCTCGGTGGACATTCGGTAGAACGTGTTCACGTACGCTCCGCCACCGAGCAGACCCTCCCACAGCACGAAAGCAAACACGATCCATACGCTCGGCATATAATAGTACAGAGTCTCGAACAACAGAATTATAACGTTGATAAACTGAAACAAACAAGACGAGACGTCGTGAAACGCGTGTGTACCCTTGATTATATGTAGATCAAGAGTTTTGTACGTTTCCGTTGTACCGAACGCGGGTACGTGTAAACATCGTTTAATCAGTCGCGTACCTGTAAAACAGCCATGATCCAGATTTTGTTAATCGTGACGAGATTGACAGACGATCTTGAAATAAACACTCCGATCTGATAATCCACTTGAAGCCAACGATATTGCGTGGCGTGTGTTAACCAAATATCATCGAATTCGATGAGTTCGTACTGAAAAATAATTATCGTACATGATTAACGAGCACGAGTACCGAATTTTTACTCGTACATCCGCTAGCGATCGCGACTCTGTAATTTTAATAGCAGAGACGCTGCAATTTTATAACGTAAGCAGAAACGAAACAAAAAAAAAAAAAAATAAAAACAATAATGAATTTAAGCGAAGAAAGATTTTACGTAAACGCATGAAACAAAAGAGGCATTACCAATCCTTGGTTAATGAAATATTCGAAGAGGTACACAAGCCCGAGTGGGATCATATACTTCAGCAAGCCCGGTACCAGATTGATCTTTTCTTTAAAGCTCTTCCTAGGCACCTCGATGATATGCTCTTGGCTGTCGATACCGTTCTTTGTGATCGGGATACTGGACTGCGGTGGATGTACCAGTACCAACCAGAACGTGATCCCTTGTATGATCGGTACGACTAACATAACTAACAATGTATCTTCCTTGCTCAACCACGTGGTGAGGGAGGCATAAGATAGAGCGCCAATTATTCCGGCGCCTCCGGTACCGGAAGACCATGTCGCTATTACTTGTCTGCGAAACAATGAATCGCTCTCAATTAACGGGCAATGATAACGATTAACGAGGGAATATTAGACGTACGACCGTCGGTGGTACTTGTACGTAAGAGACTATTTCAACTATATACGCTTCTGCTCGAGAGTCACAGAATGTCTACAAAATAATTAGAAATACGAAATTCCAAAATTCATAGATCTTCCAAAGTAAATGAAAAATTATTAAAGGGATCCTATGACTCTCGAGCACGGCTGCACGTGCAAGAATATTACAAAGTAACGTGAAAAGAAAAATAAAATAAAGTGTTAACGAGATCTCTTCGAGTCTAGTGAGTTCTATAAAAAAAGATCGCGACAACAAAAGGATGTGTCATTGTCGAGTTCGCGCACACGCTCCTATTTAACGACAATTGTTAATTGTTAGTAGCGAATGAAAAGGGAAGGAGGCAAAAAAAAAAAAAGTATTGTGATTAACAATTATTACACATAAGTACAGACGTACCTCGTACTCGCAACGAGTATTTTTTTCAGTAATCCCGTACTGTACTTTTTATTTATATTTTTCTATCTTATTTTTTTCGTACCATGTCTAGAACGGTTTATTATGTTTTATTTTTTTTTATTTTGTCTACTTTGAAACATGGAAGGCCAACCTGCCGACTGCATTTATCTTATCACTACCTTTCTGGAACAACTGTCTAAATGTCAATATTGCGCTCTTTATTGCGCCGCTGCCTCTATAATACCTGCATCAATAGACTTTACATCGTATTTGCCTTATCTTTTCTTAATACTGTTCTTTTTTGTTCTTTTGTTTCTTTTTTCTAAACTCTATGTGTAATTTTACCTGCTCATTCTTTCTCTACATTTTCTATATCGTACATTTGCTCTCTCACGCGCACGCCGTGATCCTTGAGCATCGCTAAGATCAGACGGACACAGGTGATCAATTATTATCGTATCCCGCTAGATGAAACAGAAAGTATGAGAGACGAGAACGTATCCTAAGAAAAATATAATATCTAACCTTTCGAGACTTATCACGTTAAAAACGAAGGATCGATAAATAAAATGAACGAACAACGAAAAGAGCAGAAGATCATGCGTGGAACTCGTGAAATATCGCGAAATCGAAAGAAAAAAAGAAAAATAACGAAGAATCGTAGGGGGGGATAGATTATAAATTGGTACTTACTTGGGATACTGGTGGCTGTAACTCAGCAGTGTAACTTCTCCCAAACCGGAAGAGATTGACGTTAAAACGACGCCCAGAATGGCAAGCCATTCAGTAGTGCTCAACGACACCACGAGGAATCCTGCAGCGGAAAATAACACACAGGTAGCCAGTCGAGCACTGTAATTAACGATTCGATTAATCGATTAGCGTTTCGTTTGAGGGAGATCGCGGCGTGCCCGCGGAGGGACACGACTCCGGAGATGATCCGTATTCCCCGTGAAGCCGCCGTGTACGTAAAAGGGCGGCTTTCATTGCCCACAGTAAGCAACGTTTACAGGAATGTCGGAAGATAAATGCGTATGACGAGAAGCGTGTAATGACGTTAATCTCCTTCTACGTTCGTCTATGGGAGGCGAAAGATTGATATCTCTAGCGATGGACTGCGAAGAGCTTCGAATTTTATTCAAACGCCAAAAGCCTCGAAGTATTGATTAATTAACAGTATTAATCAATCCGTTATCGAAGTCAGAAAAGGGGTTCAAATTATTCTGTCTCAGGAAATTAGTAATTAAAAATAAAATTGATTTATAATTGAACAAGAATTTCAAAGAATTGCCCATCACTAATTAGCCGTGGAATAATTTTGATTTAAATTTAGAATATCACCCTATACCCTCGAAACTATTAACATTTCAATGCTCAGGGCTTTCAAGACGATTAGAATCCGAATGAAATTCAACGCATCAGTATGCTTGGAATTTTTCAAGAGGAAGCCTCAGGTACGAATTAATCATGCGTTTTCCTCGAATCGCTCGTTTAAAGACTCCTGTTAATTTCATCGCTCCTTCTCGAACGATCTATGTAAATATCATGATTCCACAACATTATCTGAACCGCACAGAGATACCGTCGATAAGATATGCACCAGATATGACATCGACGTTAAAGCGTATCGGGGGAGGAAAAAAAAGGGAAAAGAATCGACAATGTCTATCTGTCGTATGACTAATTTCGTCGTTCGTTATCCGAACAGCTGGTCTTATCTGCTTCTAAATTCGTCGTTTCTCGACCTTTCACCGACGACACAGTGCTCGTAATACTGGCTTTCAAATTCGTGGCAAAATATCTTGGTCTGACGTCACAGTTACGCAAACACATTATGATGAATGAAGTACGAAAATAGCAACAAGATGTAATTAAACAAGTAGCAACAAAAAAGTATATATATTTATATAAATATTCAAAACAAAAAAAAAAAAAGAAAAATAAATAATACTCACTGTACGTAAAACGGCAGGAACGGCGTGATTACTTTCACCGCCAACGATGGCAATATATCCGCCAATAAAATGGCACCGGTGGACAGTGTGTTGCAGGATCGTACTCCTGTGGTGTTGATGGGCGCCGCGGTGGTGGTATTGCTCGAATATTCGACGAACGGCTCCTTGATCAACAACGGAAACCAAGATAAAAGGAAAACGAAAGAAAAACCAAAAAACAAAGATTAATGCACCATTTTCGATATCGACGAGGTGGATAGGTGGCGTTACGTAAAGAGCCTGGAAAAATCAGCTTCGTCTGTTATTCGGCCGTTAATTCGGTTCGCAGGCAGGAAACGATCGAGCGTCGTTGTCTATTTTCACGGACATTACCACCTTGAACGAGCGGAATATTAATTTCCGCAAAGGGGTTACGCAATCGATCCGCGGTTCGTATCGCGATTGAAAGGCTCGCCGAACGAGACGCTGTTGCCGAAGGATTAAAGCCCGTAAACGCGAACAACGTATGCATAGATTTGTCGATGACATAACGAGGAATTCCTCTCTCGCAACGCGGGAATCTGTACGGGCACGAAGACGTAATTCGACTTAATTGTTCGTCGCATTAACGATTTATTCTCCGTCCCCGTCCCCGTTGATCCTCGTCAGCCACGACGTCCTCGTGCCCGTGCACGATCGCGTCCGTTTTCGTTTGCATCACGATCAAGAGTGATCACGAGAAACGTCGTTAAACGATGTCGTTAATTAAGCGGAACACCGTCGAACGAGACGCGCAATAATTAAACTGTAAAACTTTACTGCCCCCGCGGGATTCCAATCAAACGATCGTCTTCGAACGTTAATTAGACGGATTGCAGCGGCATTTAATCAGACGTTATCACGAGTCACTTTTGCGTAACACTTTGTCCTTATTTATTTTTTTTGTTGCTTTTTTATGATTCGAAAAGGATATTCACATTTGCAATTTGCCGTCGATCAATAATCTCGACGAAGGCTGAATCCGTTAAGGTTAAGGTTGCATTCCAAAAAGGAAACTTATGATATTAATTGAAAAAATTTCATTACGAAAGCTGCTACGTCGCGTCGATAAACGTCACATTTCGTTTTCCATGTTCAACGCGCTTTCGTTCGCAGATTTTATGTGCAGTTTATTTGTGGAAACAATCGACAAACGTAATTACCTGCTCAACATTCGTATCCCGTTTTAAAAGGGTCAAAATTTACATTAAAAAATTGATCAAAACGCTTGTTAAAGTGTAGGCTAGAATCGGTAGTTCTAACGTTAATATATTTAAAATTGAAATCAGTCTTTTATCTGCACTTCGACAAACGGAAACGAGGAATTACGAAAGCTTGCCGAATAAATTATCCGGAATTTTATGTACACGGTTTAGAGCGGGTCTTGGAAACGAGGCGGTTTACGGCGAAATACCCGTGAACTTGAGGCTCAGTTTGCGGTCGCTGGTAATCGTGGCTCATTACATCGGAGATCTCGTTAATTTGCTCGATAACGCAACGGCACAAAGAATGACGCGCTAAAATACGACAAAACGATCATTCGGTTACAAACAAAGGAGAATAAACAGCTGTTCTGTTGGTTGACGGTCGCTGGTTTCGTGGAACACGCGACCGCAAACGGAGCGAACCATTAGAGATCGATTAGGAATATCTTTCCAATCAATTCTAATCGAATTTTGAGAACTCTGACTACGATATCAAAAAATGAATTTTTTCTAAAATTATACAGATAATAGAATGACAAAATTCTGACAAAACACTGCTATCTGTTGCAGCGATGTACACTATCAGTTTGACCAAATATTATTCCATTACTTAAACTGCACGATTGTACTATGAGTAATGTTCCAACGGTCGCAATCTAAACTAAACAAAACGATATTTGATTGAACCAAGAGTAAACTGTAAGTGAATAATATTTGAGAATTTTATTTAACATAAGCAGCAAATGACTAGTTTCTGAATTTTGATTAGTATAATTCATAACATTGGCTATTATGAAACTTTCTACTCTAAAATTTGCATAATTGTCTATATCTTGGATTTTAAACGTTACACAACAAATTCGTGCGGGCTTACGAGTTCCAGAAATAACAGCTTGGAAATACTATTTCAATTGGTAACATTTTGAAAAGTGTTTAGAGCCGCGACCGATTCGATGAATCCGTGAGGGGTTAACAAGGCCGGTCGTTCAATTGTTAGGCGGGCACGAAAGGGACGCCTCCTTATTTGGCCCACTGGTACAAAGCGGAACGCGTGTTTGTTCGTCGCAATTCCGTCGTAAATTATTCGAGCGAACGTATTCGAAACAGCGTGCGGCCGCGTGGGCGTGAATCGAATTGATGTCGCAACCTTTGCGAAGATTAATTCGGTTGATTCACGCGTCGGGAACAGAGAGGCGCCACGGAATATTCGACCAATAAACCGGGCAACGTTTCGAATTGTCCGCGACAAGGGTCTGGTATCGAGCGAACCCGATCAGATCGGTTTAGCGAAACTTTTCCATCGCTCTGCGGGTGTTCCATGACAATTGGAGCATGGTCGAGTGACAACCAGGAATTCGATCGATACGAGTACCTAATCGGTGTTCTTGTAATAGAGCCGGATGATTCAGCGAGCGAACCCGTATATTCGCTATGAAGAAAGACACACGCTATTATCGGCGTGTCGTAATTGTCTCGGTTTCTAGTTTATCGTCGCGAGCAAGCACAAAAATCTCCGCGAACTTTCGTCGATTGCGCGTTGTTTCGCAACCGTTCGACTAATGATAGAGATATGACACGATCCTCGAACGTTCGAAGGAACGACCCAGAGATTCAATCATTTAATATTGGCTGTCATGAAATCTAATACAATTTTATAGCGTTACCTTTGAAAATCAAAGCTTTCGTTTTAAAATGACAGAATTTAGAAATTCTTTGAAAACTACTTTTGGCGCCATTAGAATTTTATAAAAGGTCCTTCTGACAATGGCAAATTATCCGATGGAGAAACAGTATCGATGCAACGTTTGCTCGTCACGATCCGTATCGTTGCCGGAAATGAGGCAGCAGACTGGCGATCGGACACAAACTCGTCCGACATTCGACGAATATGGCATTACGGTACCGTTAATTATAACCGTGCGATTCTAGTCCGTGCTTTATGCCGCTCTAAGAGCAACAAAACAATCGGGGCCTCTTATTCTTGCACGCGCATCGAATTTCACCGCTACCTTTTCTGCTTACCGGTAATGCCTGCGCGATCTACCTATACGACCAGGTATATCCAGGTATCGTTTTTATCTTTCGAGCCAGGTAAAAACGGGACAGTGAACGATGATCGCGTGTAAAGGCGCGTTTACATGGAGAAAACGATCGAAATCGTTTTTAAATTGCCTTATAAAATAGTTAAACGCCAACGCGTGTCCGCGAAATTTCTATCTTTTTCTTCTAGAATATTAAAACTCGAACAACGTTCAAATTAATTATGAAATTCATTTGCAATTCACTGGCTGGGTTTTAAACGCGGTCTAAAACCGGACGCGCAAATCGTTCCCCTTTCTCCGCGAACCTTTCTTTTTCGCGCCACGACTAAGCAGCGAAGCTGATCCGCCAACGAAAGGTCAGTTTATTCTACTTACCGTGGTGCCGAATTTACTCTCGAGGATATCGTGCGCGGCGCTAAGCATCACCACGTATCCGTAATTGTTGCAGAGTCCTAGCATCCAGAACGCGGCGAAATTTCGCCATCTCGATCTGACCGCCACCGATTCCTCGTCGAACACATCGTTCACGCGCCGCTCGGGCGCCGACAACGATTTCCCCTTTGCCATCTTGGTCATCAACGGTACAACCTCGTGTCTCCTTTTCCGCTCTATTTTCACGCGATTCTGTCCTTTCGCTGTTCCTAAGCCTGTCTCTACTCGCACGCTCGAGCGTCTATCAACGTTTGATTCCTTTTCGTCCTTTCTTCCGCGTTCAAACGCTCTATAGCCGTCCTGCTCTCTTTCCCAGACCCTTTCTGTTCTTCCCCTCCCTTCCGGACGTTTTCCCTCCTCTTTGTCGGTAAACGGTGCGTTTCTATCGAGACGGGCCTAAATGGAGCACGTGGGCCTTCTAAATCCGTCCCGAGTCACGGTGGTTCAAGCTTAGAAACTTCCCTCCTCCTTCGTCTGTCTCCTTCCTTCTTTCAATACGGAGATGACGCACTCCCGTGACTGTCTCTCTCTATGCCGCTCGCCGTGTTTCCCCTGTCCCTGTTCGTTCTCAAGCTCCTCCTTTTTCGAAGCGGGTCTAGAGCAGAGTCAGCGGCAAACCAAGCTTCGAGAAACTTCTCTTGTTCCTTTCGTCGCCGCCTTTTCTTTCAGCGCGATCCGATTCGTCAATCACGAACTTCTCGAAATTCGTATTAAACGAATGATTAAACTATCCGAGATGTTTGTAATCGAAACAGAGAGCCGTTTAAATCTACTTGTACTAGATCTGAAGGCACAGATTCGAGGAAACTTCGTGTTCTTCTTCGTGAAAGCTTGTTATCGTAGGAACTTGAAGAACGATGGTCCCCGGAGATCGACGGATCAAGGCTCTGCAAAAGGAGAATGGCAAATCCTTGTGGCTCGGCGAAACGCGCGAAGGGAATGGCCCGAGAATATCGGCAAGCTATTTATGGTCCTCGGCCTCTGATCTGTTCTCGACTTTTGACGCGGGCGAGTACCGTTTCGATCCTCGGGATACCCGACGGTGACGCGGATTTCTACGAAATTACGCAAGGATCCGCGACCTACGCGAACACAGACAGATGTCCTCGGGCTTCCAGGACGACGTGTGCCGTCTTTTTTTCTTTCAGCGGCGATCCTCTCCCTCCAACGGCGAGAGTGTCGGTAACAGGCGGACAGAAGCGGACACCGATGTAGCCAGTCAGTTGGAGCGGTAACCAAGCTTCGAGAAACTTCTTTCTCGCTTTCTTCTCCGCTCGTGTGCGCGCGCGCTCGATACACGGAGCAAGAGTGCCGCGAAATTCCTTTGCTTTCTCGCGCGGATCCCTCGCGACGATCGAGTACGATCGATCCCCGTCTCCGCGCTTTTTACAGGTTCTCACGGCCCCTCTCTGAGGCGACGTCCTTATCTATCGAGATCGATCGCGTTTTATCAGCCACCTTTTTTTTAATCGATTTGGGTTCACGGAACGCGACACCGTGTTTTTCCCCTCCGATCGAAGCCTTCGTAGATCTCCTCGAACAATCGGATCTCGATCAGCCGACGTGGGTATGGAGCTCCGGGCGCCGCGTGGGCCGACAATCGACACTTTTCTTGGGAAATCGGTCGTCGTCACGGTGGCTGACTCCGACGGAGAACTCTGTTAAAATAGAAAAGTCGACGGGTGTCAGCGCCGATTAATATCGCGGGCCCGCTGTTACACGCTTACGCGTGTCCCTAGAATAGTAACGGCTTTTGCGCGGAAACAGGAACACATGGTGCCGTATACGATACCGGTTAATTGGTTAATTGTAGATAAAATACTTGATAAAAAAAACGCAAGGATAAGAGATTTAGTATGGAGTGTACAATTATCATCGATCACGTGTGTCATTGGTGGTATCACGTTACTATTGTAGAGATACGTGTAATATTAGTCTTTGGTTTCGATACTGGGCCACCTATAAAATCGTATATTTTACTAAGCTCCAGAAATAGAGTCCAAAAATGATCCCCTTTGCAGTTAACCATTTTGAACCAAAATAATTCTGTTTTTATTGTATACTAATGCGTAGAAGTAAAAAAAGATTAAGTAGGTCATGTATACCTCTTTATTTATAAAATAATTAAAAATCAAAACGATTGTCTATGAAATCACAAAAGTAACCAGCTACCTACGATTTGAGAAAAATTGACCAATGACACACCGTGTTTCCACATCTTCTACTTCCACTTTACGAACGTAATCATTCAAGATAACATTATCTATATCTGATAATCACTTTTGTATCAGTTAAACCGATCGAGATACGATCCATAAATTACAATAATTTACAGACTGAATGATAAATTACTTTGATTAATTTTGGGACAAACCTCGCGCGTAAGAATCGAAAAAGGAAGCGCAGTGTTGTTTCACGAAACAAAAGTCTCTGTTGCACACGTATCATCGGCAGCTGTTTTCAAGTACTCGGATCGCTCACGACGTCTACCTTGCGAGACTCGAGGATCTTAAACGATTCGCCTCCGCTCGTGTTTTCTTTTACAGGCTAAATCAGTTCGATCGGCAAAAAGAAGAAGCGCTTTCGACGTAAATACGCCGCTTGATTATAATCAAACGGTCGCCCTTGTTAATATTCCGTGTTCTAGGTACGGGTGCACCTCGAAGGACTATTTTGGTCGAAGCATCGACCTCGACAGTTTCATTGGTCTCTCACCAGCTTCCCGAAACCGTCGAGCGTTTTACGCTGTTCGAATTAAAAAGCTCGAATGCAATAAGTGTTTCACGCGAAAAGCACCGTCTATCAACACTAAGCGTAATACGATTGCTTTATCGTGCGACATTGAAAACACCCGTCCCACCCTCCTCGTCACTGTTATAGTTGAGCACGATTTATCGGCGGCGAGCTTCTTCTGAAATTACCAGCAACTAGCTTCTCGTTCGCGATCGAGAACGGTCGTTTATCGCGACCCCTTTGGTAACAGCTTCCGGTAAGAGGTCCGTTTTCCTCGACGGCGTTTCTAGGCTCTCTCGTGTGCTCATCGTCTATTGTTGGAAAGTTGGCCGGGCACACGATCCGTTTCCACGATAATCGAGATCAAGTTATTTCGCGATCATATCAATTTTCTTCTTTTTATCGTTCACGGTTCCCCCGTCCTTTTAACGCCCAAATCTTGCGATTAATTAAACTTAGAATTTGTTTAGAGAAAAAGAAATTTGATTCTCCGTTAATTTTGTCGAAAACTTATGTTTGATATGGTTTGTCTACAAAATATGGAAAGGATATAATTTGTCCACCGCTTCAGAAAGGGGCGGCAAAAATTGACCACGCGAATTTAGCGGAGGCTGGCGATCTAGATCGAAAGTTCTTCGTTTTGCTGGCGGTCAAAACGCGACCGGTTAAGAGGAAAGAAGGCGATCGAAGGAACCACCGGTTACAGTTATTTTCGTAGCTCGAGGCGTAATCGAGAGTCGAGTACTCGCGCACTCTTTGGACTGTACTTGCATACCTCGGTCTCGAAAGAACGAGTTCCGTGAACGCGCTAGTGACTCACTTGGTGCTCGTATGGCTTTTTCTTCGATCAGAAGAGTTATCGTTGACCCGTGGACGCTTTTAGGCGCCGCCGATATCGCGAGCGAGCGTTGAAACGCGAAGTCGACTGGGAACCTCTGCCGGACGACGATTTCTCGGCAAACAGATAACGCTCGAATGTACGTCGTACGCGAAACGATAAAAAAACAGCTACCGATGCGAATGCTGCACTATTTTATTTATACAAAAATTACTCACCTACTGCTCCTTGTAGCCGACGAAGGACACCGGGGAGCGCTGGAATAAAATCTAAAGGTCCCCGCGAGAGAATAAATATCGTTATCACAATGCACAGATCACAGCAAAAGGACGATCCTGACGAACTGTATCACAGGAATTGCTCGAAGAAACCGAAGAGAATCTCTGTAACGATCGAAACGATCGTCGCACTCTCGGCACTGAAAAAAACCGACTCCCCTTCAAAAGTGTCCCGAAGGAAAAAATCGATAACTTCAGAGTCGTGAGTCGCACGACCTGTACCGTGGTAGTTTCTAGAAGGAGGTTCAATGCACCACGATTACGTGTCGCAACTGTGCGAATAGAAAAAACAAAAAAGAAAAAGAAAAAAAATATTTTAAATTCCACTACGAAACGTCAATGCACCATACAGAGAGTTTGTTTCTACGATTCTTCTGTGTTTCTTTGTTTTTCCTCCTCGTAATTTCTCGCGATTCGCAGTAACAATCGCCGCGTTCTCTATTTCCCCCGTTGCGTTCTGTCGTGTCCTGTCGCGTGAAACGCGATCGATGATATCGCAAAAGAGGAGAAGACAGTCTGTCGAGTTTTGTCGCAGCTGCGATCGTGTGGAGCACGTGGTTGACGCGGCGAGTCTCAGGTTCGAAATAAATAAGCTCCAGGCGAAATCAGCGAGTTATAGCGAGGCGACGCAGGCGCGAGCGGCTACGTACGCTCCAGTCGGCTCGGCTCGGCTCCGCCGATCGGCAAATAAGCATTCCGTGCGCGCACTATGCCCCCGAAGCGTTCCACCAGGCCGGACCGGACCCGAGCAGTCGGCTCACGACCGTCGTGCCGGCCGATTCTTCCTCTCTCGCACGCTTTTCCTGTCTTCCTGTCCCACCCCCTTCGCCTCCCTGCACCCTTCGGCACGTTGCCAAAGCGCCACCGCGTTACGCGTACCGGTCTATCTACGCGAAGAGCAACGGCGGTTTTCGATCGATAGAATTCGATCGGCGCACCATTCCGACCGAACGGGCCGCACCCACGCCTGCACCCTGAGCGAGTTTGATTTCTGTCCACGATGACTCACGTTCCACCTACTTTGGTCGCATTAGCTTTCGATCAATCTCTAATGAACGCTAACGATCCAGCGACTTCCTGTTCGCGGTCTTACGAAACGCTCGTAATTGGGTGGCTTTTTTAAATAGAAGGACAAGTTCGAATTTGGAATCGAGACAAGGTTCGATCGACAGAGTAGTTCACGGTTGTTTCGGAGAAATCCCACGCTAATGGGCAGCCTTGAGTCGAAATTCGTTCCAGGGTAGATTTCGCGTCCGTTTCTCTTTCGACGAATGAAAGACGATCTTCCTTGATTCCGTTCCGCGACGCTTAATTAGCGTGTCGCTTTCGTGACGGTCGTGCGTAACTTAAGCACGTATTTCCCTACTTTTCGCGTCCAAGGATGGTCGAGCTGGGCACAATGGACAATCGACACATACAACGCAACATCTGCAAAACTATAACTTTGTTAGAAATAGTGCCAATTCTGGTTAGAACGATATATTTTCAAAAACATTTTCTTTCTAGAATCTCGAACGATCGAGGCCTGATTTTCAACCCCCTTTTTTCAAGTTTGACTCGTCGGATGCGATTTGACATTGCACCCGATAACGGACGACATAATTCATGCACGACGATGGAAGATGAGCCAGTCATGATGTTGTCAGTTTGACAAATGACACTGTTTGTCTGGTCAGTCATTCATCGTTGGCTGAACCCGAGCGACGAATCAGATGATCGGCCATCGAGGTTCCTCGGTCGGGAATCACGGAAGGTCGACGTAATTATGTTTCCTGCAGGCCGGCTTTATTAGCCGGGCAATGTCAAACGATATTAATTCAAAGCGGTGTGCTTCCTAGAGAAAACAGTGTCAGGGCTGGACGGAGACCTTCTCCGCACCGTGCATAACAATATTTCGTGTATTTGCTCGCACGTCCGCCTCCGCGGAAATCTTATTCTTTCCTCGTTTCACCCCTGAATGACGAACGACCGACGAACCCGATGACTCTTAAACGACGAAGATCGATGGTTTCGCCGAAGACCATTCGTTTCAATAACGTTTCCAAAGATTTATTTTCGACAAAATTCTAGTTGTCAAAATTGATTGTTGTGGTACTGGGGGCTAGATTAGAATCAAATTAAGTAATTAGACTAGAAATAAGCATAAGACGAATAATAAACATTTCTTTTCCTGCGTCAGCGTACTTCCTAGAGCAGGCAAGCGTTCTCTCTACGTTTCTTTTCACAAAACAAGAGAACGACTGGCGAACGTTACTTCCAATCGCACCGCAAGCCGCCATTATATTTTTAGCCCGGGTAGCGGAAGATTAGATGCAGGCCTGCATCGCGGAATGAATTCCTTCAGGCGTTCCTTTCCGTCCCGCGAAGTGTTGCCCGACGCGCGTCGCAAAATTGCTCGATTAAGGTCACTGTTGATGAAATGTATTAAGCCAATATCTTTTGAAGAAACCAACGACCGTGGCGAGCGTTATCAGAAGACAGAGGAGGAGCGGCTAGCTACGCGTCGTCGTAGAATCACGACGGCCAAAAATAACAACTGGGTCATTTTAGAGTTTCAATTGGCCGGCGTAACCTGGCGAACGGGGTCGCGAACTTTGATTCCGCACGGTGCTCTCGACGTTTGCCTCCACGGCGACCCCCGTTCGCTCGTTTCGTTCTCTAACGCCGCGTTTGTTCCGTACGCGAGAGATATTTGCCGAGGGCATTATGTAATTCCCGCGAAACGGCGAACTCTACGAAACGAGCGAGTACACGGATGTCCCTCGCTAGAAAGACATATTGTTAACGCAACGGTACAGGAGCACGCAGCGATAACCCCTCGAACATTATCCACGCGAGCTGCCGTTTTGACAAACGTCTTACAAAATCGATCGACGCTTAACCCTTCCGTCCCAAACACAATGTATTTTCCTGATAAAAATTGAGAGAAGACTAGGAGATCTTAAAACGTTGTGTTTTGTAACACAAGAACTACCAAACCGTACAGAAAGCGTACATTAAACGTCGTTAGTTCTAGTGTTAAGAACCCTGAAGGATAATAAAAATTGAACTCAGGAACTTCGATATATTGGATTATGATAGAATTTCACTTCTGCCATCGAGAACCTCGTTATCGAGCGACTAATTAAGATTTTGTTACAATTAAAACGATTCCGGCATTCCAGCCTCTGATGATTAACGCGATCATGGAGACGGATAAAGAATACAGTTTCTTTTGTCGGGGTTATTTACATTCCTGTCCCCGTGATTGTCAAGTTATCGCGTGCGCCAAATACCAAAGGTCTTCGTAAGCCGATAATAAAGAAGCTCGTTAGAAAATACGCGTGGTTGGCAGCAGTTTTTCTTCCACTTTTATTAAATATAAGTCGGATATCGTCGTTGCGTCACGATCGGATCGTCGACTGGCAGAGAACGCCATAGCTCGTTTGAAATTCACGAACCGTAGGTTCATTAGAAACTCGGTTTCCTCTCCGGTTCGCAAGGATGCTCGTGCATTATGCAAAACAGCCGCGCAACCTTATCCCAATGAATGTATATGCATCTTATCAGGCCAAAGAAGGCGTTTCGAGTTTGTATGATACATCATCGGCTGTTTGGCCGCGGTGTTTGCACACGTTTCCCCTTATCAAGGAAATTTTTCTCGCCTACGCTCCGCCGATAAAACGAGACGGACGAAATCGAAAAACAAGCCGCGTCGTTTGACGCGAGCGATCGCGGAAATCGCCGCATCAGCCTGCGACGAAAGTTCGGTAAGGCCATCGGCAGAAAATAGATTTTGCAATGCAAATCGACGAGTGCGCACCTTCTGCGCTCGAATTACGGATATACGAGCCGTTCGCTCGAAACTGCGATCCGCAAACAGCGAGTCCGCGGAAATTAATCAAAATGAACCGATCTGCTTCAGAATGATTAAAAACTGGGAGAAATAAAGTTGAGAGTAAAATACCTAACTTCTGAAACGGAAGCGTTACGAGAAGTTTATAAACGCAAGGGGGAGATACTGGAATAAAAAGATCCAAGGTGGTCTGGCGTGAAAAAACATTCGATCGGAGTTGAATCGAAGCGGAACCAACGATGTTCCGTGGGAACGCGCAAATATGCGATTACATAAATCTGTTCTAGCCGCCTGGCGTTTACTGGCCAACGTAAAATCCGTTTCGCGAACGATAGAACAAACGTCATTAGTCGTTTGATGTAATCGCGATCCTGTCATCGAATACAAAACAGAGCGGTATAACACTGTTCGTTTGTGCTCTTCTTTTTTTTTCCTCTCTTTTTCCCATGAGAAGATTTACGACGTTCATGTAGGACGTGTAATTTTCGAATACCTCCTGGAATGCATCATCGCTGCATGCGGCATCGTAACCGCGACAATTTTTATCGGTTAATCGAAAACGAGCGATCTGGATTCGAAGGTTGCACGAAATTTGCACTTGAAAGAGGTGGTTCCCGACGCGCAATACTCTATTGCATTTTAATGACCTCGCCCGACAATAAACCGATAATATTTTTCTTCAGAAAGACGCGCGACTGCGTAAGATACTTTTGAAGAAAACACAGCGATCGTAATTTCGTGTTTGCCAACGTTTATCTTGCTTCAAGGGTCGACAAACAAAACGTATTTGTCGATCAATGAATTACGAAACATGTTATTCGTACTTTGTAGCGAGAGAATTTGAAGTCTGCGATCAAATTTAGCGCCTCTACCAGTGCTACCAACAACTGAAACCACCGGTAGTTCATCCGATAACTCCTAAAGTTTAGACACCTGTTACCTGGGTGCTTCCCACGTTGTCTCAAACTAACCTATGTAAAAAATAAACAAATATTAGTTGAATGTTATTTAATCGACAATGGGGAAAACATCAAAAGACAAACGAGATATTTATTATCGCCGGGCGAAGGAGGAGGGCTGGAGAGCGAGGAGCGCTTTCAAGTTACTCCAAATAGATAACGAATGTCACATTTTAGACGGTATGTGTATAAAAATGATCGTATTAACTGTTCGTGTGTGCATGAAATGCAATACTTTATTTATGCTTTGAAACAGGAGTGAACAAAGCCGTGGATTTGTGTGCCGCACCTGGCAGTTGGAGTCAGGTTTTATCGCGACGATTAAAGTATGCATCAGTCAGATAATTCGTTGGAGAAATCATGTGTTGCAAGATGTCTTAATTCTCCTCTGTTCCCTTATCCACAGCGAGAATTACAAGAAGGCTCTGGAGAAAGGTAACGCAACAGCCCCAAAGATAGTTGCTGTGGATCTGCAGGCCATGGCGCCTCTGGAAGGCGTCATACAGATTCAGGGAGATATTACCAACACTAAAACAGCAGAGGAGATTATTGCTCACTTCGATAACGAACAGGCTGATTTGGTGGTCTGTGATGGAGCACCCGATGGTAAATGTTAATTTGTACATTGTTTAGGCAACGAATACTTATGGTCCATTGATTTACAGTTACAGGGCTGCACGATATGGATATTTATATTCAGTCACAGTTGTTGCTGGCTGCTTTGAACATCACCACTCATATACTTAGACAAGGAGGTACATTTGTGGCAAAGATATTTAGAGCCAAAGACGTGTCCCTGCTGTATTCTCAATTAAAAATATTTTTCCCTTATGTTTATTGCACAAAACCCAGCAGCTCGCGCAACTCGAGCATAGAGGCGTTCGTAGTCTGCAAAGGTTACTCGCCACCGGAGGGTTACAAACCCCATATGCTGAACCCCCTTTTAACTCATAAGCCATGCGATTTTAATGAGCTTACAGGAATTAATCGAGTGATCGTTCCGTTCGTTGTTTGCGGTGATCTGAGTCAGCCCGATTCCGATACCTGTTATCCGCTGGATGTAAGTAATTTACATCTGAAGCGTCTGTACAGGATTCATTTTTATCTTCTGTATTTTTTCCAGTACGAGGGTAAGGAATACAAGTATCACGAACCGGTACAGACACCGATCTCCCCGCCGTACGAGGAAGCGTTGTCCTTGATGGAGAATAGGGATACCGATTTCAGAAAGCCCGATGTTAGTGTAGCCATAGATAATCTAAATTCGATGACCATTTCCGACTTTAAAAAACAAGCGAAACAGAAACGCAAAGAGACGAACGAAAGTAGAGTAACGCAGCTAGACGGTAACAAGAACGACAATAGTAAGGATCTGTTAGGAATTAACGAGTTAATGTCCGTCTCGTCGTCTAAAGAGCCCAATAATAAAGATAACGATAACGTATAAAAAAATTCCGCATCGTTTTGTATTATACGATCTGTACGATAAATGCTACACGAAAGTGACTATTTTATTATAATATTTTGTAAATACAACATTGATTTCAGAAGAATTATTGTTATTCTGTATTAAACATACCTAACTAATAATTAACTAGAAATATTTACAATTCATTCTGATGCACTTCAATTTTTTTATTTTATATTTTGTTTAATTTTCATCTTCACTGAATATTTTTTAATCATCATTATTCTGCGGTAAATATGAAAAATTGTTTAAATGTTATCATTTTTGTGAACAATTTTGTCAACGGTGTCAAATACCGGAAGTCGTTTTTTTTTTTTTATAAGCACCGATACATCACTCACCTGTACACTTTATATACTTCGCAGTGTGTTGACTACAATGAAATAGTAAACATCGAATCGTTCCAGTTACGACGACCTTGTTCAAGCATGAAGCCAGCCGAGGTATTTATCAAAAAATTTCTCGCACGAGTTTCTCCATTATTCCGAGCAGGAATCGTATGTTCGAATTTTTCGTTGAACAGCCGAGCCGAGTTTGTTGCGTGTGCAGAAAGCTATTCTGCTGCGCCGATTGCCGCGAAAGACACGAGAAGAACAAACACCCGAACCGCCAACTGAACTGTCCATTCTGCACATCCCAGAAGCTTCCGTTGAAGCTCATCGAGGACAAGACGTTATTCTGCCACATAGTGATCACACATCTGCCCCTGCACTGCACTTTGTGCGGCGAGATTTTCAAACAGAGCAAGGATTTGGAATCGTTCGGTAAATATTCGTTTGCTTTTTCTTTGAACATTTTACGGATACGTGGATTTAATTTATAACGCTACTGCACGGTACATTTTGTTAACAAAGGCACCTGCAAGTGGTGGAAGTCCCGGCACCGACACTCGCTGGTTCCCCAAGAAAAATCCGCGCTGGGGACACCGCCGTTCTTGGCGGAAGGAAAAGAGTACAATGGCTGTCTGACTTCCCCTCCAGAGCTCTTCAGGAACACCAGCACACCGATGGGTGTGTGCCAGAAGACCAGCTTCGACTTCATCACGCCGAACGTGCCGAACTTCTCGTTGCAAACGCCTCAGACCAATTCCGCGTCCTTGGGCAAGGATCCTCCTAGTGATTTTCAAGGCAGCGTTTCGAAGACCGACAGCTCTACGAGCAAGTACTTGAGCTTCCCCTCCAGGATCAGCCACACAGAAACTCCCTTCCGTTCCCTGTCCTCGAATCGTGGCAACAAGGAGGAGGTGTCGCAAAGCAACTCGAGAAACATCATGAACGATCAGAATAAAATTGATACAACCCAGGAATGCAAGGACAATCATTGCGTCGAGGACATGGAGTTGACGGGTATCGAGAGCAAGATACTGCCAGACTCCCAAGGGTTGGAGAACCGGATAGAGAAACGCTCGGAATCTGTAAAGAGGGTTCGATTCTCGGACCAGTTCCCGAATCCACGAGAATCGCTCCTCCAAAGCTCTTCGAACATAACCGCGAACGAGGAGTACTACGAGGCGTGCGACACCTTGTCCGAGATAAAACAGTCCTTGGACAACTCACAGTCGGAGGTTCACATGGAGAACATCAAGAATGCAGAGAAAGAAAATCGCGAACCAGAGAGTCAAACGATATCCGGTTCCTCCCGAGTGGTAATGATGGTGGTCGTGGAGAACAATTCCACCCTGTCCACGTCGGAGGTGATCGAGTCCGGCCTGAAGAAACTGGGCCAAGTCGCTTCCACCGTGAAACTTACGGCCAGCAATCACAGTACTCCCGGTTGTAGCAGCTCCATAACGTCCGTGGACAGCTATTACAGCGCGACAACTCATAATTATTGTTCGCCGTCAATTGAATCAAACAGCTCCGTCAGCGGAGAGTCAAACTCTTCGACGGCCAGCAACGACAGCAAAAACTCGAGCGGGATTCTTTCCGTGGTCGCCAACGCAGTAAGAAGTGTCATGAAAAATTTTCCTGGTACATTACACGGTTATATATTATTCGCAAGAGTGGTAAAAAAATACAGCCAAAAAGTCTGTTTCAATTGTTGTTCTTTCTGCTCAGGGGTAAGCACCGCCAAAACCGTGGAGAGGGATCAGAGCGCTGAGGAGAGCATTTCGAGGACGTCCAGCATGGAGTCGCTCGGCTCTGGGTCGAGTGTATCATCGTTTTTGCAGACGTCGGGAAAGCGTCCCAGGGACACGATCGAGAGTACTCCGTCGTCTCCTAGACAACTCGAGTTCAGAAGTCCTTTACCGAAACGACCTCGTGGATGGTACAGAATCAAAGCGAGAGAACCGATCGCCAGGATGCGAAACAATCGGCTCACTTCTCCGAGGGGGGTGTCCTCGGAGACCCAAGTTTTCCACCAAGGATCGTTGTCCGTCGGTGACACGGTTCTTCCCCTTCCTTCTAGAGCGCACCAATCCACGCAAACTGACTGATAATTAACTTAATTAGGATTTTGACAATTGATTTTAGATCATTTTATTTTACGTGGCATTATCGAATTTTTATAATTGTACATAAGATCGTTGGAATGTGATTTGCATGTTGAAGCGATTTTAATATTTTATATCTATTGAATCGTTTAACCCTTAAGTACCATGGTGGAATCAGTGCTAAGTCCATAGGATTATAAAATAGTGTTGTTTAGATGTTAGAAAACTACAGAGTCCATTTTCAGTTTCCAAGGCATGTTAGTTAAGGGTTAATTGTTACCGTGGATTGTTTTTCTAGTACAAAGTATTATTACGAAGATTGTAACAGTTTTTTCATTGTTAATAAAAGAGCAAATAATTGATATTAAGTTACGTTTAAAATTTGTTGCTTCTCAAGGCGTTGCTAGATGTCAGATCGGTCGAAATTTAAATTCCCTTGTTCTACTTGTAACCTAACTTTAACTGGTAAGTAAGGTTATGTTTTTTAGCGCGATAGACTGCAGTAGACTGATATTGCGAAGAAAAACCTGAAATCGAAGTATGTTACTGTGTTTCTAACAATTATTTCATATATTAATGAACTATTTTCTTTTCAGGTTTAAAACACAATGTCTTCGTGGAAAAAAGCAGCGAAATCAACGCAAAAAACCCATCGCGAAAGACACCAGCCGGAAGCTCGAAAACACTTGGGTCTTTTAGAAAAGAAGAAGGACTACATCGCCAGAGCGAAAGATTATCAACGCAAGGAAAAGACACTAAAGCTTCTGCACAAACGTGCTTTAGATAAGAATCCAGATGAATTTTACTTTCATATGATCAATTCCAAGATAGAGAATGGAGTACACAAGGAAAAACGCAAACATACTGATAATACACCAGAACAGATACAACTGATGGCAACTCAGGACATTAAGTATGTTGCACACAAGAGGAACATCGAAGCAAAGAAGATAGACAAACTTCAGAGCCAATTGCACATGATAGACGTGGCAAACGAGACTCCAAACCAGCATATCTTCTTCCTGGACAGCTCTGAAGAAGTGAGGAACTTTGATTTATCCAAGAAACTGGATACTCATCCGGCACTGTTGTCCAGACGCACAAATAGACCAAAATTAAGCAGACTAAAGGACATGAAACTGCCAGATTTGGATGAAGCAACACTGAAGAAAATTGAGCAGAAGAAACATATGTCCTATAAAGAATTGCAGAAAAGGGTGGACAGAGAGAGAGAACTAACCATCGTGCAACAGAAATTAGAAATGGAGAGAGCACTGAAGGATAAGAAAATTACTAAACCAAAATTAGTACGCCAAGGTACAAAGAATGCTGCTCCTGTCTACAAATGGAAATATGAAAGGAAACGATAATGTTCCTTTTAATAAATATTTTTTAATAATTATTTAATCCCTTCTATATTGTAATTAAAATTCCTGCCCAAACATTGTACATCCGCCTTTCTATATTAGTTAAGAAGTTTAGGGTGCATTGTTAGAAATAAATTTTGATAATCATTTAATCAATGTCCACGATTTCTGTGGTTGGTAACACTTCTACGTCGTCTGGTATGGTGGTCTCCTCGGTTTCCACTTCCGTTTTCATTGCCATCATCGTCGTAGTCATCATCGTCGTTTGGCTGCTGGCCATCGTCGTTTTAGTGGTTGTCGTCGTGGGCGTACTGGAAGTTGTACCGGAAGTTGCGTTCGCCATGGGGGTTGTCGCGTTGCTTGGCATCATCGGTAACTCCGTCGATATGCTAATGCAGTCGTAATTCAATTGCCATACTCGTTTCTTGGAGAAGATGTCCAGGCGAAGACAGGCCGTGATGGATCTTTATACGACGACAATTAAAAGGTGTTAATCTGGAAATATGAAAGATCGTTTCCTTACCTGGGAAATTGATTGAGTTCCAGGATATTCACACAGGCAGACGAGAAGTAACATCCTGGTATGTTGGTGCAGAACTTAATTGGTTTGTAATCTAAAATAAAATCGCGATTTTAGAGTTTAATTATTATTAAAATCATGCTGCCATTACCTGTAATTGTTCTGGTGCTGATAGTATCAGAATTCAACGTCACGTCAACATTCAAGCCATTCCTTTGATAGGTAAAATTCACGCAAACTATAAAACGATCCAGTGTGATTAAAGCAACAATAAAAATTGTGTTTTATAAAAAAACTTACGATTCTTCTCAGCTTTGGAGTACAAGATAAACACACTTTGGCAGCAGGAGCACGAATAGGACGTGGGACAGGTGCAGTATTTCTGGAACGTCGAAACCGTTCTGTACACCAGGAACCCTTTGGCTACAGAAAACCCTAATGCACAATTTTTTATCGTTTAATACAACTCTTGCAGGTGGATAAAGTGAAAACGGACAGATACTAACTTTCTTCCGCAGCACCATAAGATCGTTGACAGAAGAAATGCAAGCAGAATGGAATCAGGACACTGGATACTCTAGAGTTCATGCTTGGAATTGTTCGATACACTTTATCGCCGTGATACATTCACGATTTTACTACAACAGTCTCCATCTCCCGCGATCGTACTGGCCAGCGATCGATGTTCCACTAAACAACGCTATTTCCACTCGATGGTTGCTTCACAGGACGTAATTATTGAGGAATAATAAAAAAAAAGTGGCTTCTGATTGTATCTATTTATTCGTTTTCCTTCCTCTGGCACACATACGGTACCCTTCGACTATGTACATTCGTCTCTGAATAAAATTATTTCAACATCTGTACAATAAATATGCCACGAAAAAGGAGTATACAATAAATAATAATGATCGTCGAACGACGGTAGGTACGCACAATTGTACGCTCTCGTTAAGTACATATTTTCGCGCCGGTCACGAACAGAATCTTGGGTTTCCTCAGAAATCAAGCAAATCATCGTCATCGTCGTCGTCGTCGTCGTCGTCGTCGTCGTAATCATAATCGTCCTCATCCTCATCATCGTCGTCACCTGGTAAGAGTTCTACTTGACCTAGTCCACCTCCGTCCTCTGGCTTGACCGCAGCCAATCCGTTAGCCCCGAATCTGATGCAATCCAGTCCAACCTGGAAACATATGCGTATTCATAAAACGTGTCAAATATAGGCGGTCCCTTCCTCCGGGTCACTAAA
This sequence comes from Anthidium xuezhongi, assembly GCA_022405125.1. NCBI lineage: Eukaryota > Metazoa > Arthropoda > Insecta > Hymenoptera > Megachilidae > Anthidium > Anthidium xuezhongi. Next base: position 10,014,201 of record CM039637.1, read on the forward strand.
TTCACCTTAAATATCGTAGTGTCTTGGAATTTCCCCTCCATGTTCACGCACATGTGAATGTTCCTGCCTTGGAAATAGATGTCGTAGAAGCGAGCGCAGGCTTTGACGATCGGTATTCGTGGCACTGGCACGCATACTGGTCTTGGGTTCTTCCCTGAAACGCGAAAGCCTCATGCTTAAAAATAAGCAATTACACCAAACAATTTCGTATCAATGTTATGTTTATAAAGCTACCAGACACTGTTCTGGTGTACAGAACCCTCTCGTTCATCAGGATCTTCGCAGTGAAGCTGAACTCGTCAGGATCGTACGTCACGTTCACGCAGGCCCTCTGTTTCCAGGTGTCGAATAGGATTCTGGAACAGCAACCGCAAATGCCACCTCCGCACTGACAGGGACCTTGCCTGGTCACGGTCACCTCGCTGGTCCCGTTCGAAATCGAATTCGTCGCCTGCCTCAGCAACTCCTGCAGCTTCTTCATCCTCGCCAGCGCATCCCCATCTGCGGAAATCTGTGATCCTTTTTTCGAATTGGTGTCTCCCTCGTTGGCCCGCTGAATGGAACCTCGAATGCAGAGGATCGTCAGGACGAGCAGCCACAGGGTCCTCATTTCTGATATTTGGTCGAGAGATCAATTGCAACCGGAGGACATCTTCGTAGGATGCGCCTTGGTGGACGATCGAAACTCAACTGGTAAGTTAACGGATATCTCGGTGTGACCTCGTTTTCCGGAGAAATTTAGGTTTGGCTGCTCACCCGCGTCTGATTTTCTAATGAATCTTCCACGGCTGATTATGGAGAAGAAAGGACGAGTCGAAGAGCAACATACAGGTAGGAAGCGTTTCTTGCTTGCTAAGGTAGTACTAACAAAAGACCATAACTAATGCGTACTAATTTTATTATTATTCAGATTAATTACAACGTCATTCTGATGCTTAATAAAGTTCTGTGGTTTCGTTTATATTTGAACACAATTGAATTGAAGTTTCAGGACTGGAAGTTTGGTAACGTGAGTCTCCAAATCGGTGCAGAAGTTCAGGTTAGAACCGCTGATGGTGATGTCGTGGAAACGGAGGCACAATTGTACAGCAGGTACATCAGGTACCTTCACGCAAATAGCAGGTGGATTGCGCGCTGTAAAGATTTTAAAACGAGCCTTTAGATGCAATTCCAAATTGCAGAGAGGGGTAGTACAACGGAAGTGAGAACAAGAACGTACCTGACACGCTGGTTGATAAGACCTGCCGGTTGTTCACGTTTATCGCTGCCTTGATACCAAATTCTTGCGACAGATAGCTCAGTGCAGCACACACTTGGCGATCGAAGTTCGCCTTCTTTACTCTTACACCTGTGCAACAGCTACAGGCAAGGTTTGCGCAATTACAGTTGCCACCATAAAACGAAATCATTTTGAAGGGATTTGCGTTTTCGACTCCCAACGATTTCGGATGGACGGCTTTCGTTTTCACTTCATAGTAGGTCGAATCATACTCGCTTGTACCTACATAACGATAGACATTCGTTGTCTATTAAATTAGCAATTAAATTCGCGATCTTGTACGTCGAAAGCGAAGAAATAATAATTACCAAAGTAAGCATTATTTAAATTCATTTCTTGACAGAAAATACATTGTCATCCCAACATCTAATCTAATTCGACTTACCATCAGCAACGATGCTCTTCATTGCAAGAAAAAGCAAAAAGGTGCTGAAGATTGTGGTCGACATGATTCTGTCAGAAAGTGGAGCTTCCTTTCGTAACCGATAAGTTTTTCGAGGATACTGAAATTCGAACGAGACCTCGACATTATATTCACGAAGACCAGTAATTATGCACAAATAATGCATAAGACACAATCATGATGAGGTCGATTAAACCTATTCAACCATGCCTGTAACAATTATTTCACGCTTTTGTTATATCAAATGCAAAACAGCTTCTCGAAAACTCGCTAACAATTGACAAAAATTAGAATTCAACAGACAATGCGCCTTAATTGAGCAATTATGCACTATTGCGTAATTATTTGTAGACGTTTGAACTTCATTTGAAAGAAGAAACGATAAACAGAGGGGGATTGGAAGCATAGACAAAAGACATAGTTTAATTGCTATATTTTTATTTAAAACATTAAGTGACAACGAGAATTTAGATAATTAATATATGTAGGATCCCCATGACCCTCCAGGATCTCTGGTTTGATTTTCTACATATAAATCTTATTATTATCGAGCCTAATGATGTTTCGTCGCCTTTATCGAGGCCATGTAATATAATTATTAATGGCGATTTTTAGATGTTCACGCAACCGAAGGGCAATTTCACGAGAGGAATCTTGCTCACGTGAGCCTCCAGATCGATGCAGGCGTGCAGTTTCTTGCCGGAAACGGAGAGGTTATGGAAACGAACGCAGAAGCTTATGATGGGCGCGTCGGGAACTCTCACGCAGATTGGGGGTGGGTTGTGCGCTGTAACAATTTAAAAACAATTTGAAAATCGATCTCGAAGAGTCGAAGGAGCGATACGGCGGAAGTCGAGACGAATAACTTACCGGACACGGTCTTGGAGATCAGCTGCTTTTGGTTTTCAGTCAATGCCACCACAATGGCAATATTTTTCGGCACGTACCTCGCTGACACGCAAATATTACGATGGTAATTGTGCTTCTTTACGGTGACATCCACGCAGCAGTGACATTGGTCATGGGAGCAGTGACACGAGGAACCGTGGAACGAAACCTCCTTGAAGGGGTTGGAGAGCCTCGCCGCGTCCGTTTGGACAGCACTCGATGCATCACTCTCTTTCGAACCTGTGAAATAAATAAACCAATGGTTATATCATGCTTCTCCTTACATTTGCTAATATTTTTTATATACTATCCTTCTTTTAGATATTTTATGTGAATTGTGGGAAATATCGGGTAATCGATGTTATAATATTTGGAGTTGCTTGATTACTTTATGCGTAACTAAATTTCAGAATATTACTACCGCAAAATTGGGCAAAATTCATGTGGTGATTTTTGAGAAAAAATTTCTTTAAGTAAAGGTATGAGTCTGACTATATTTTCAATGAAATAATACGAGCGACGAATGTTATATTAACAAAGATATTCGTTATTTATTTAATATGACTTACTGCTATCGCCGCAGATGGCCTGCACCGCGAGAAGCAACAGAAAGACGCTGAAGATCGTGCTCGACATGATGATACGTTTGGATTTGAACGTGTTTTCCTGGAAGACTGAAATTTGAATGAAGATCGGGGCATTATATCCATCCTCAATCATACGCAAAATTGGTGGGGTAAATTAAACCCCGTTTAATTTTATCCGTGTCACACTTGTGCCACGCAGAATACAAAAATTCATAACTTGACATTCTTAAAGAGATTATTCAAATGTTTGTATCTCGAAAGAAATTGAGAAAACTTTATTCGAGATGCAAACTGCATCCAAGTGTACTAATAACAGCAGCCTACATTTCCGTAATCGTGACTTTATCATTTTGTCATATGATAGAGATTCTATTCAATCTGGTTCATGATAAGAATCGTATCTGTTATTTATGAAAGGTGTTAAAAGCAAATGGTCTTATCTTCTATATCAGTGAATTTACGTGGGTCACGTTAAATATTAAAATATATTAAAATATACTTATCCTCTATGTATTTGTGTCTTTGAGTGAAATTTTCGAAAATTTATATACATGACAAATATAATACAGAACAATAGAGATGCAACAAATACATGAAAATCGTTTAACAGAAAAGAGAATTCAAATCGTATACCAAAATATTGTTGTTAAATCGTCGTTTCGTTTCGTATCGTTCGTTTTCAACTAACTTTTGGTCGAACGTGAAAGTCGTTTTTATACCCCCCAGTTGCTAACGTCTCCTAAAATTTTCAAAATTCGTAAATGTTCCTTTCGCAACCGTCCACGCACCGCGATCTGCCGTTTTCACCGCGGCGGTTTATGTTTTTTTTTTTCAAACACACGTTTTTACATCGTTTTTCGTAAACTTGTTTTCAGAAATTTCGCAAGTCCGTTATTCTACTTCCGTTTATTTTAAAAAATAAATACGTTTTTGCGTGGCGGTGTTGCTCGTATGAACCTACCTAGCACGGTTCACAAACTTTCTGGTTATTAACACTCTAAACCAGCTAACTTAAATACTTGCTGTGCATTGCTACGTCAGAATTTTAAGTGTAATTCTAACTATAATTGAGATAGTAAACTGAAGTTAAATGTAAATTAGCTTGTTGGTTTTAACATTACAATGAAAAAGTACTTAACTTTATCTGACACATCTGTAGAACAAATGATATGCTAAAGTTAATCACCTACTAAAATTCGACAGGTACTTCTGGCCATTAAACCTGGAATTCATCAATTATTTAAATCATTTCTACAATTTTTTCGTATCTTTTACTATCTTTGCGATATGATAACATTTTTGTTGGTCCACTGCAAGTTGCCCTGAATACTATCAGTAACCATAGGATTTCCATATCTCGTATTTTTTCTGAAGATACTCTTTATATTTAAATCTCGAGTTCACCATGCTGAGATTAAAAGTTAAGGGATATTTCTAAAATTCCTAGTGACTTTCAATCGAAAATTTTGTTGTATAGGAAAAATAAATATCAGGGGAAAAATTACAAACGATTTTAATCTGTGCCATCTGTATTTAATACAATAATATAAATACCAATCAATAAATATAAATTTTGTTCGATTTAAAATTTATAATACTACGGAGATAGTTTTTTGGTTAAAAGAATCATTATAGACCTAGTTTTGTTCGTGTTTGAATTCCTCCAGTTTGTTCAAATTTTGTTCGTTTATATATGCACGCAATTGAAATGCATAGTTAGGATCGTCGTCGAGGCTACTTGGGTGTCCAGCTCAGGGCAAATGTTCAATTTGTTTCCGTTGACGGAGATGTTGGACAGATTTATGCACATCTTCACGAGGGAGAAGCCAGGGACCGATACGCACAGAGGAGGTGGGCTTTTAACTGTAACAAATTTAAAATAAATGAGATGGTAACGTCTCGATGAAAAATATTTAACCCTTTCAATTGTCCCTTCTGAGGGTACATGGAAAGAACATAAATTATTTTCAAGGGAAATACATATGTATAACTAATTTACATTTCTTTTTTTTAGTTTCCTCAAATAGAATTTAAGTAGAATAATTATTTCTAACACTACATTATCTTATCTACGACGACACGTTCGCTACTTTGTAACCAAATATTGTTGAGTTGCTGATAAAGAATCTAAAAAAAGTTCCCTAATGCAAAGGATTAACCCACCTGGAAGGGAAGTTGATACGATGTTCTTCTTGTCCAAGCTCACCGCTGCAACGACGGCAGAGTTTTGTGGTGTGTAGTTGATCTTGGCGCACGCTTCTTTATTAAACTTTAATTTCTTTATTCTTAAACCGACGCAACAGCTGCAGCCCAGGTTTTGGCAACTACATGTAACATCCTTGTACGTAATTTTGTTTATGTTCCCAGCAGTGATGTGGCCCACACTCTGCAGGTCAGAGCTGGTCTTTGGGTTGAAGTAACTCGATTCATATTGATCTGTGAACGAGCATGATATTTTTTCAATTTCTGCAGATACTTTTATAATTAATGATTTATTTTGTATTAATCATATTAACTTCAAGCGTTAATAGTTTATAATTTTTCTCATTTGCCTTACCAGCAACGGTGTTGCAAATGTGCACCACGAGTAGCAGTGCAAAAATGCTGAAAATTGTGGTCGACATGATTTCGCGAAAAGCCGTTGACAGTTTTTACCTGAAAACTAAAATCTCACTAAGATCGGTCTATTATATATGCTGCTGCATCAATTATGCATAGGATCACAATTGGATGCTTAATTGGTCGGATCAATAGGGCTCTACGTAATGACACCTGTAACGCTATTGCGCACCTATGTCACATGATATAAAGAAACTGTTCGTTAATAATTCGTTATTGCTTCGTAATCAATAGGTAATTGTTGAGAAATATTACGTTCATTGCGAGTTTGGTGTCGTATGCGGAAGTCATTTTCCGTCTTAAGAGATGGGATGAGAATATCGGTTCGTGATAGCTTATTAATTAATAGTTTAACACGTCTTCTACCAATAGTGTAAATCGTTCATATTACAGGGAATTATTTCACTTATTTAAATAAAAACTGGGTCCACTTTTGAAGTATTAAATAAATATCATTTGAGGAACATGTGAATGGTTTCATCGAGGTTTTATCAGCTGATTAAACATTAGGAAATTTTATTGCTGGAATTCGAGCAGTTTAATATTATCTGGGTCGTGGAAGGTTAAACACGTTTAGTTTTGACATTTCCAATTATCCTTCAGTACGCTTTTAGAAAGCTTTTACTTTGGAGGGTATAATTATAGAGATAAAATAGAAAGTTTTTTTCTTTAAATACATTGTTTTATTTAAAACGCGTTGTTCTATTTTAAATACATTGTTCTATTTTGAATACATTCTTTCATTTTTCCTATTCTGGTATATTACATAAACATCACAATCTTTTATTTATATGTAGAATTTCTAATCACAATTGCGCACTTATTAAGTCTTAATTAGAAATCAAACATCATCATCTTCCCCATAGTCATAATAGTCTTCATTTTGATTACTGCCACCACCTGGCAGAAATTGTATCTGACCCAGACCACCCCCGTCCTCTGGTTTGACCACGGCTAACCCATTGGCGCCAAATCTGATACAGTCGAGTCCAACCTGAAACCATGTACAAATATTTAATAAAAATATAAAAATAAATGATTCTTTTCTTTATAATCGAAGGATCTACGAGGCTGACCTGAAAAATCGTGGACTCCTGGAACTTGCCTTCCATGTTCACGCACATATGAATATTTCTGCCAAGAAAGTAGACGTTGTAGAAGCGAGCGCAAGCTTTGACAATTGGTATTCTTGGCACAGACACGCACACTGGTCTCGGATTCTTTCCTGAAACGTGAAACGCTCACGAATTTATCGATAGTCTCTTCTAGGTTCGAGAAAACAAGTACACCAAACGATATTCCTTTCATAAACCTACCAGACACTGTTCTAGTAAACAGAACTCTGTCGTTCATCATAATTTTCGCAGTAAAGCTGAAATCGTCAGGATCATATGAAACGTCCACGCAGGCCCTCTGCCTGAAGGTGTCGAGTAAGATCCTGGAGCAACACTTGCAGACGCCTCCTGTGCACTGGCAAGGACCTTGTCTGGTTATGGTCACCTGACTGGTCCCGTCTGAGCTGGAATTCGAAGCTTGTCTCAGCAACTCTTGCAACTTTTTTATGTTCGAATCCCTCATCCTGACTAGCGCATCCTTGTCTACAGTAGTCTGTGATCCTTCTTTTGAATTGGTGTCTGTCCCGTTGGCCCACTGAATGGAGCCTCGAACGCAGAGGATCGTCAGGACGAGCAACAGGGTCCTCATTTCTGGTATTTGATCGCGGGTTCAATTGCAACGAGAGGACATCGTAGGATGTGCCTTGGTGGACGATCGAAACTCGACTGATCAGTTAACGGGTATCTCGGTGCGACCTCGTTTTCTGGAGAAATTTAGGTTCGCCTGGTCAGCAGAGTCTGATTTTCCAGCGAATCCTCAATTCGATCAAGAAGAGGTACAAGAAGTCAGAGGTACAAGTAAAAGACATTATTCGTTTGCTCAGGTACTTTTATTTTAAATACTTTGCCTACAGCTTTTTAACAAACTTCAAATCATACTAATAGCCAATAAAGAGTTAGCCTTTGTTCAAGAGCTTCTACATCCTAATAATAATTTAATTAAATACATAAATTAAAATCGATCCTTCAGGTTGAAACGGTTACAGCTTTAACTGTCCAATAAGGTCGTCATCTTCGTGGCTGTTCGAGTTAGAGTTGGAGCTGTTGGACTCGGAGCTGTTGGAATCAGAGCTGTTGGAGTCAGAGCTGTTGGAGTCAGAGCTGTTGGATTCAGTGCTGACGGAATTAGGGCTGGTGGATTCAGCACTGTTGGAGCTGGATGTGGTGGATTCAGCGCTGTGAGAGCTGTCCGTGGTGGATTCAGCGCTATGGGAGCTGTCCGTGGTGGATTCATTGCTGTGGGAGCTGTCCGTGGTGGATTCATTGCTGTGGGAGCTGTCCGTGGTGGATTCAGCGCTGTGGGAGCTGGACGTGGTGGATTCAGCGCTGTGGGAGCTGGACGTGGTGGATTCAGCGCTGTGGGAGCTGGACGTGGTGGATTCAGCGCTGTGGGAGCTGGACGTGGTAGATTCAGCGCTGTGGGAGCTGGACGTGGTGGATTCAGCGTTGTGGGAGCTGGACGTGGAGGATCCCTTTTCTGGTTCAAAGTCGACGTCGTCGTACTCTTCCGTTGTGCTGCTTTGGGTCTGTGTGTGCAAGATGCTCACTGTGGAACTGTCAGGGTAACCCCATGAGAGTCCGTCCGCTCCCATTTGCATGCAGTTGAAGTGCAGCACCAAAACAGGGGCATTGGTAATGCGTGTCTCAACGTCGAGGCACGCGTGCAGGTTCTTGCCAGAGGTGTAGATGTCGAAGAGACGCAGGCAGAAGCTGACGAACGGTAGGTTGGGAGGCGACACGCACACAGGTGGTGGATTTTTGCCTGAAATAGCGTGAAAACGATTGTTAAGGTGAGATCCGATGGAGACAAACAGGTGTAACTTACCTGTAAGTTCCTGTGACATTAGTTCTTTGTTGTTGAGGCTCAGTGCCGTTTTAATGGCAAAGTCTTTTGGAACGTAGGCAAGACTGACGCACGATTGCTGGTCAATTTTGAACAGGGGGACGTTCAAGCCTGTGCAGCAGCTACAGACTAGCTTCTCGCATTGACAAGAGATGCCGCGGAACGTAATTTGACCCAGTGGACCTTTGACTGAGCTTTCTATCTCTCCTTTCAGTTTCAGGCCCGTTTTCGGGTCATAGTACACCGCGTCCAGCATTTTCAGATCTGTGTGTTATAAATTCATACATTTTTTTTTTTAGGTACAAAATGTCCCCAAGAAGGAGTAGTTAATTTTCTATGAAAAAATTAATATTTATTGAAAAATATTCACAGTTTGTCAAACAATTGTAAAATATTATTAATTTAAATACCAAGTTCCGAGTATCAAATTAAGTATTAATTACCTATTTTAGTGCTGAAAGGTAACACGGCAGAGCGAGCGCTCTGCACCACGACTAAGAGCAAGAAGGCACCGAAGATTTTGGTCGACATGCTTGCTTGACACCAAGAAGCAGGCAGGAGGTTGATCCGTCGTCGATCGGTTCTGCACCAAGACTGAAATTGGGTTGTGATCGGGCCATATATTTCGTTTCCGTACTTCATTAATTATGCATACGCTTTCAATAGAAAGCAAGATCGGGGGGTTGGCGGTGCCCTACGTAACGACACCTGGAACTGTATCGTACACTTGCGCCACTCGAAGTACAAACAAACTGTCAACATCGTCAACAATTAGCTGGATAAGGTGATCGGAAAAATCGTAACTCGACGAGGCATTGTGAAACAACACATGTTTATTTAAATACGTTTTTAATTACAGGTTCAATAAATTAATTAAATAAGTACATATAAATATTCGTAACTATTCGAGCAATTTGATATGGCCGAGGTCGTGGACGACCCATCGTTCCCCCCTCGCTCACCGTCGTTTAATCAACGAAACGAGAATCGAAATTATCAGTCTCCATGATTCGTACCTTCACCAACAACGTTGTTCGACAATTTTTACAAATTTTGGCTCAAAGTAAATCTCGTTTCGCTTAGTCCAATTATTTTACGTGGAAATTCAAAGCCTCATTACTTTACTCTGACGACTGCTCTTCGAGTGCCTGCTTCTCGCGAGCAGTCCTGATAGACCGAGTTCGTAATCTGAGTCATCTTCTTCCGTTTCCGATGACTGACTGTCCTGCTTCACTTTACCTTTCTTTTTGTCCTCTTTGTCATCGTACACGAGGGCGCTGATCACAGCATCCTCCTCATCATCGTCGTCGTCCAAATCCTCAACTTCTTTTTCGTCTTCGTCTTCGTTATGCTCGACTTCATCAGCCTTCTCATCGTCATCCTCTTCCTCGCTGTCCTTCTCATCTTCGTCATCGTCGTCTAGAAGCTCCTCCTCGTCATCGTCATCGTCCAAATCCTCTCCCAAGAGATCATCGTCGTCGTCATCGTCCTCTCCTTTCACAGGTTTCTTCTTCAAGGGCTTCTTCTTCTCGGTGGTTTCGCTCTGTATCGCGTTGACGCTGTTGGCGGTGACGCTGGGCTTCTTCTTGCTGGCTTCCGGCGCCGTGAACTTCTTCGTCGGTGCTTTATCCGGTTTCACGATGGAGATGACCTTGTTGGAGGCCTCGGTGCTGATTTCTTCGTTGGCAGTTGTGTCGAGAGCTGACGGTTCGTAGTCGTTCTCGGTGCTGTTCTCTTCTTCAGAGCCGGATGGTTGGTTGTATTCGACTTGGTCCTCGTTGCTGGCCTCGTTGATGGCCTCATTGTTTTCGACGGTGGAGACGTCGTAGGACTCCACAGGAGCCGCGGACGTCGGCTTTGATAAGATAGGAATGGTGAACTGAAGAAGAGGCGCGGCAGTGGTCACCTTGGGCTTCTTCGTCGAGTTTTCGTCTTCGCCAGTTATGATGTCGAGCAGGGCCCCGAATCCTAGGATATCCTCGTCCTCTTCTTCTTCGTCTTCTTCAGCAGAAGAGTTTGGCACGGAGTTGGCTAGCGGCGATTCGTCCTCGCTGTCTTCCTCTTCGTCGTCGTCGTCCGAGCCCAGACCGAAGAAGTCGTCGTCCTCCTCCTCTTCTGGTACCTCTGCTTCAACCACCGGAAGTGGCTCTGCTGGACGCAGCTTCAGACCGTCAGGACCGAATCTGAAAGGGTTATGATATAGAAACGATGTTCCTGTTGGAATAATTCTTGTAAAGCAATAATGATTGCTACCTGAAGCAGCTAACTCGCAAGCTGGCTTCGAGCTCGGTCGCTGATTGCAATTCCAATCCAAGGCAGGCTTTGAAATGGTTCCCGGTGTCGCGTTTGATGGAGTAGATTCTACCACAGAATTTCGTAAAGCCTCCTGGTAACGGGACGCACACGGGCTTTGGACTCTTCCCTGAAAATCGTCGTGATTGTTGTTGATCGAGCGTGTAAAGTCTTCGGGAAAGGCGTTTAATGTATGCGAGACTTTCACTCGTAAATTGATCCGGAGACAGTTATAACTCTGGCATCCGGATTTTTAGTGGGCGCGTTTCGAGGAGAAATTTCCAAACGGTACCAAAGAATCGAACTAATATGAGTCCCGTTCGGATCAGTCGAAAGTTACGTTTACTAAACACTTAGCATACTTGCAAATAGCTTTTTCATAATGAAATTAACGGGTTAAGTGTGCTGAAAGCGATCGTGTGTCAACACACTTCTGTTTTCATTTTAACGCGTTAAATTATTGGAAATCGTAGAATTAAACAAACTTTCGGTAACGTTCATTGCTATTGAAAACTTAGAATTGAAAATTAATCTTTTAATTACTATTTCACAAAATTCACATAGTATTAACAATAACCCCAGGGTATAATTCAAGCATCTTTACCATTTACAATAGTGCTGGTCAAGATGTTGTCGCCAAAGCTAAGCTGAACCGCCAAATTGTCTCCTTGCAGGTACTGCAAGGATGCGCATCCTGAAACGAGCATCATAATTGTTCATTTGTCTGACGTGTGCAATTACGGGCGTAAGTGTAACGCGACGTTTATTATTTTTCCAAATGGCCACGGTCTGTTATGTTTAATTGGGTTACACAACGCTTACCTGGTCCCTGTAATTGCACCAACGGTATATGAAAGTCTCTGCAGCAGTTGCAAATGTTTTCATTGCAGGTGCAATATCTGTTGACATTGTCCGTCGCCTGTTTCAATGACAATGTCGATATTCCGAGATGACCTTGTTTGGACCCATTAGCTTCGCCGATCGCACGCACTTCCGCCTGTTCATTACGTTCTGCGAAACAATCGAGTCGATTAAAAAATGAAACGTGGCGAGCACGAACGACGCGAAAAGCCAGACGCTATCATTAGACGGCTGTTTCGCGAAGCAGGAAATTCGAGATAAGCGCAGTTGGGAAAAGATCGGCTGGACGTTCAAGTGTCACCTTAGAAGCCGTGTCTCTCATCAGCGTCAATCCTTCAATCAACGCTTCCTCGTCGCGAGGAAACTGACCGTCACGACGAGTTAACGAGAAATTGACGTCGTTATGAAAGATTGACGTTAACGGCGTGTATAAAAGCCGAGAAAATCCTTACCGATCACTCGACCGTAAGCGGCGAACGCGACCAGAAGAAGAATCAGCAACAACTCGACCACCGTCGACAGCCGCATCCTCCCGTTCCTTTCTGTAACCAAATGTTTAACCGAGCGTTCAGTCCCATTTTCTTTCTTAGCCACGAAAATTTGGCATTGTTCAAAGAAACAGCGCCAAAGAAGTCCAAGGTTAAAATTAATCTTAAAGAAAATATGCTACCACATTTCAGGAGGCTGCTTTTGGGTACCTTTAGAAAATCGAACCCGGTCGACAGGAAAACTAACGGAACGATACGGTTGTCACGCAGACGTAGCCACCGGATGTCGAACAATACTCTGTTCACGCTCGTTAACGACAACACGGCGAGAGGGTGAAACGCGGCTGATTTTTCGAGCTGGAACAATCGTTTCCAGCAGTTACCACGTGGGAGTAACGACTTTTTCGAGCGGCAGCCACCTCTGGAAGTTTCTCGTCTGCGACTGGTTGACCCAAATCTCGGTCACGGTCAAAGACGTCTCTCCCGAGGAGTTCACCGTTCCTCAACGCGATCCAGGAAGCACACGCGCGTCCGCGCGGATACGTGCCTCCATCCTGTGTTTATGGTCGCCATTATACGGTCACGTACCGAAAAACGGTGACCAAGTACGCTCCGGTATGCTCGTTCGAGCTATTGACTCTATCCAATTGCAATTTCGATCGACGATCTTAGAGTTTGAAGAAAATCATGCTTATCTTTTGAAAATTGTCTCGAAGATGTTAACGGAAAAAAAGAGCCACCTGTTTGACGAATGTACGAATCTACGTCGAAAGGGATTACAATCAACGAATCAGCTTGAACTGACCTGTGCGACGGAGATAAAAGAGTTCCTGGCGAAACGATTTCGTGCAAGGATACGCTGATGATGGGACGTCTTTCCTCGTCGCACCCTTCGGCTGTTTTTTCCGACTCTTCGTCTTACGGAGGCCAATGTCTAACTGAAGATGCCGCCCAACTCCCCCCAAGGTTTCTTTAAAAGTCGGTCAAGCCACCACCACCGGCCTCGACCGGCGGCCACGATTATTAAGCATTCTAATACGCTCTAGGTAAATAAAACGACCATTCCCCACCATGACAGATTTTTTTTTTGCTCGAGTATCGAGAGGAAGATTTCCTCGACGACGAAAGCCTACACGGAAGTGGCTTCTGGTTTTTGCCTTGAACCGGCACCCCGAGGGTCAAGTACGTTCCGAACGAGCTGGTACCAGTCCTCAACAAAACGTTTACTCTCGAACTCGTTGTTAAAAAAGTCAGGTTTTGAAAATTGTAGAGAAAGTAGAGGGATGTTTATTTTAATGTTAAGTACAAATTTTCTTGGTTAAAGTTGGGGATACAATAGATCCTAGATGCAAGATCCATGGTTGGGTTAATTATACACACTCGGATCGTAGCGTTCTAATAACCAGTCCCACTTTACGCCAATTTCTATCGCCATAAAGCCACATGGCCGCGAGAGGTGTCCACGATGCATCCACAATGAGCGTGCCGGAAATTCTTCATTCATCCAACGTGCAACTCGCTTTTACGTCCACGTTACAATTAACGCGGACTTTTCACCGACCTTCAAACTGGTCGTTGGTCCCGTATGCAACGGTCGAACTAGGTTCAGCCTTACCGAGTTGAGCGCCGCAGTGAAAACGGTCTGTAATTCCGATTATTAAGAACATTATTAAGAAAAAAGAAGAAAAGTATTAATATTAACAATATTACGTTACGTATCTATTAGTATTGTATTAAATTTCATAAGGCAGCAAGTGGAAAATTGAAAAACGAAACGTACTCTATATAATTACAGCTATGCTGCAACACTTTACGTGTGAAGCCTTGTATAATTCATTTTTCAACTGTGTATTTCGATTGGAATCTTTTATCTATGTAATTTATAAAATTACAGCAATTTGTTTTCTAAGATGGAGAACGTTCTTCCAGATTAATATAACGCTGACGTGACTTCCCCATCACGAATTCTTGATCAGTCGGCTGACAGATAGTTAACAGCGTGAAATCCCTCCATTGTTTGCAAAGTTCCGCGGAAACGAAGGCAAACAAACACGTTCGCCGGATGAGATCCCCGAAGCCCCCGGGCGGGCGCGTGTTTTGGTGGTTAAAAGGGGGGGACCTTTCTCCGGTTAGTGGGTCGAAGAAAGTAGTGGTCAGGAGTGGTTTACCTTGGTTGATACTCGCCCGACAGGATGAAGGTTCCACGATGGAATTCGGCCGGACGAAGGGTCGCTGGACAAATTGCCGATGCACGTACCGCTGGAAGCGATCGTGTATTTTAAGATAACGCCACTCCCCCCCGGAGGGAGATTCTAAATAAACGACGAGGAGGATGTGGGTCAGCAAGGGAAACGGGTTTTTACGTAATGTCACGGGTTTGTTTTGGGACCGATGAGTCCCGTTTTGGGATCCGACGAAGGAAATCGACGATCCATCGATGCCTTCGATAAATCATCCTTTCAATTTTTGCGCTCGTCGTACCGTGAAAATAACGATCCGCCCGACGCAATTATATAACGTTTCGCGATGTTGTTGTAAACGATAATAACGATTATTGTGAAGCAACGTGTACTTTGCCGAGTGTCCGACCGTAACCGTGATTACTCTGTTACAGGCCGTCCAACCGAGCGTACGATTTTCCTTCTCCTTTCGAGATTTTCATTCTGTGATTTGGAATGAAACACGAAGGTACGTAACGAGTTCGATGAAAATATAATTAACGGCGAAGGCTGGCGGGAAACGAGGAAAAAGTCCCGCGTCGAACACGCTCGGCTCTTGCGGGTATTACGGTCTCGTAATAATCGCATTCTTCTCTTTTTATAGTTATTAGCGGGATAATTTATAATATCACGTTCTAATGATACAGGAAAGTTCTGCTCTTGAATTGCCGTAATTTTATTCAAATTGAAACATAACTGTACTCAAAATAAGAAGCGCCGTTCTAATCGACAGAAACTTAAGAAAAAAGTAAGATGCCTGGATAACAAGAAATTAGCATCGCAGCTATTTAAAAAAAACCTACACGTTCTCCTATTTTGTAAATCAAATACACCTACGTAACATCGGAATTTTCACTTTTAACAGAAACAAAATTACGTCGAAGATCGAAGAAAAAAAAAAAGGGAAAAACCCTGATCGCTGGAGCGATGAAAATAATGATCGAAAGAAAAAAGAGGAAAAGAAAAAAGAAATTGCTTTTACTCGCGTGTACTCGAAACGGTACAATCGTTGCTGGAAGAAGAAAAAAGAAAAAAAAAAGAGAATGATCGGCTTTTTGTCGGACCCATGGTCAGATATGACGGTCGCGTAAGTCCTCCTGGTACCAGGTTGCCGAAGGAGGTCACCCGGTCACCCAGATGAGGTTCCTTGCCCGTGGTTACCTCCGCACCTCGGCCAATGGCGTGGCACCTCATCGTCGCCGTGGCCAATCCTGTCGCCAGTTTTCGTGCCGACCGCCAGCCGATCGTCGATCCGAGACCCGCGGCCGGCTTTGTGGCCAGATTTAAGCTTCTTCCTTGCTGGTCAGGATCTCCAGCCTCTTCGACGTGCCGTATATCCTTTTTCACGAGTTTCCCGGCCCCGACGAGTGTCTCGATCGACCACCGCGTTCCACGGGCGAATCCCTTTGCCGTTCGCGAGGATCGTTCGACGTCGAACAAAGAAAGAAAAAAAAAAGACAAAGAATCACGGGAACAACGCGATGACTGTGAGGTGCACGATCCTGGTGTTGCTGACCACCGCCGTCGTCGTGGTGTCCTCCGCCGGATTGCTCGGTGAGCAGATCAGTTACGCTCCCGTGGAAAACGTTTCTCGTGCCACTTTTTGCAGCATCCTTCCGACACGACACGCGCGTCGTGTTCAGCGAGTCGCGAATTCGAAGCTTTTTCCCCGGACGTGCTTTGTTTGCATATTAATCGCGGCTCCCTCCTCAGTGTCGATCCTTGACAAGACTTCGTTCATAAACCTTGGAATATTTATCGCGTTCGATTTTTGATCAGTAAGTTCGTTTTGTTTTAATTTCTTACGTTTTGGATCGTAAATTGTCGGGTAACGGCGAGAAAGTTGTTGGATGGACACGTTTCTGACTCATCGGTGGCCCACTTACGGTACCCGTGTTTTTCGTCCGCTTATCCGAACTTTTTCGAGGGAGGTTCGTGGAAAAGTCTAGAAACGATGGAAATCGACGCGCCATGTTTCCCCGTCTCCCGATCGACGACTTTCGTTTCGTTCCAATTTCTCTAAAGTTTCTCTCATTCGTCTGTTTGTTTCTTTCCCCGTCGACAGAGACGCTGCTCTCCTGGGAGCTACCGGACGCCGTTGGCAGATCGTCCGCGCCACAATCGCAATGCCTGTGTCAAACCTCGAACTGTCTGTGCTGCGTGGATCTGAACCTGACGGCGACGATCGACCTGGGTGGTCCGGCCTGCATCAACGTGAAACAGAAGGAGCAGAACGTTTCCTTGAACCTGAGCTACGGGGACAATCCCGTGCACAACGCTACCATCAAGATCGGTGAGCCCCAGGCGTCCTGCTCTTTGACGAAACTAAAGTCGCAGGTTTTCGATTCGCATACTTTTTCGCAGCTGACGCGGCGAACAGACCTACCTGCATGAATCTGCTGTCGGATTTGGCGCAGATATGCGCGAAATTCACGTCCATGAAGCAGGCCGAGGCTGGGTACGACGGCTGTCTGGTGATCGAGCCGGCTCTGCTGGGAACCCCGCAGGCCACCTACCCCATGGGATGCTTTAATTTCAACCAGGTCGTGCGGCAAATCGAGGCTTCTACGTGAGTACGATCCTGGAGTTCGTTACGCGATGGATCGATCGTACGAAATAATTAGAACCCTTTAAAATATCGTCAAATTTTTAATAAATTATTCTACGAGTTTAGTTATCAAACTGATATTTTGATTAATTGCTGTTCACGAGCCTTAATTCCTTTATGCTTCACTTTGCTCGCAGCATCGTCGAGACGACAGAGGCCAGCGACAGTTCTGAAGAAGAGGAGGACCCTCTGAACACGGAGGAGCTGATCGCTGCAGTGTCGGCCAGCGCCGAGCAAGGCATAGCCCTGTTCTCCCAATGGCTGGGTCTCAACCTGAACCCAAAACTGAACCTGACCAGCAAGACCAGCAACCAGGAGTCCAATCAGCAACGTGCGATCCCGTCGACGACCTCCAGGTCCGCTCGCGCCCATTGGGATCAAGAGGAGAAGAACGACGAACGATTCAAGCAACTACTCAGCGCTCAGGACAACGTTTTAAAGGGATCGGCGACGATAGGTCAGTCTATCGGGGCTGAAACCACGTTCGTTTACTCGAAACCCCCCGAGCTATTGTCCGAGAGGGTCTCGGACGAGAGGAGGGTCGACCAGATGAAAATCGACCCCCAACACCTGGCCGTGGTGCCGAAGGAGTCACGGCGAGGTGGCAGGGCGTACAACATTCATCAGCACGTGAACGAAATCTGAGGGAATTCTCTTCCGTTTCTCATTCGACAAGATGAGGGTGAAAGTTATAATTTCGTAGAGTTTAGGGTATCGCACGTAGGCTGTACTACCACGATTGGCTAGTTTAAGAGCTACCTTCATTCTTAGTCCTTCGGGTCTTCAGTTTGTCGCACTTAACACTGACACCGTCCGATCCGTGGAGCCAATTTGTTAAATAATCATTAGAGCCTTAGCTTACCAAATTTTATAAAAATTGTGTGTTAGTAAAAATATTAATTCTTGGTATTTTATTTTTACTTCGAAAATTTTCAAACTAAAAAATTCGAACCCCATCTACAAAAGGGTTTGAGACTTTTGAAAACACTGTTGAATGAAATGGTATTAAGGGTAGCAGTGTTAAGTGTACTAATTCTTCTTTTCGAGTATCTTATCCTCTTTTATTATTAATTCGACCAAGAAATCCCTCGATCCAACTAACTAACGGCAATCGACGAACGATCGACTCGTAAAACATCGTTCGTTCATTTCGAGGTGGCTGAATCGGTGATCCTCTTCAATCAGCCCCGTTAGAATGATCTCTCGCAATTGTGATCGTCTTTCTCCTCTTGTCTCCGCGAAGATTCGACATTTTTTATTATTCGAAGCATCTCCGGTGATTGTTCCATCCTCTGCTAGGATTTCATTCTGAAAAGGAATCTGGTGTACCCGTGTCCATTATGCGAAATATTTATTTGTTTTCGACCCCGCATAGTAAATAGAAAAATTACATCAACGTTTTCTTCGAGTAGTTCGCGACAACATCGATGTTGCACTTTACCGTAAAACATGTACATGCACGTTGTCGAGTGACAAAGATTGTTCTTCTTCTTTTCTTTTTTTGTTCAATAAAAAAATAACCGCACTACCTATCAACGTACGCGCGTGTTCCGTGTAAAAGGATGATCGGACAGAATGAATTCAATCGCTGTTACTTATCAGGGTAAATTTTCTAATCGTACCATTGTAATCAGGACCGAGTTAATAAAACCAAATAGAAAATTCACGATCCTTCTCGTTCATCCTGTCCTTGTTCTCTTGCACGAGGTCTCGCTGGGAGAGATTTATTCTAACTCGATTGATCCTTGGGTTAACAATCAGACATTTCATTTTTAATAATAGTTATCAGCGATCCGATTTGAAAATTTTAAGTGGCTTGAATATTATTGTAATTAGAGAAGGTGAGAAATGGTAGACTTAGTTTGGAAAATTAAATACTTGTATTTTGAAATATTTCAAAATTCAGAATTTTAAATATTTCGTATTATACTTGGAATATTAAGATACCACTAACGTGGTAAAGTGATTATTAACGTTTCAATTATTAACGCAAGGATTAATTTCGTTTAGATCCCTGGAAGACGAAGAAAGTTTGCTGCCAACGTGTTCGTCCGCGATATTTCGATGTTCTCGAACCGAAATCGTTACAATAATCCTCATGAAGTGACATCGATAGCTTAAAAATTCTAATTAATAATCGTTTACACGTTGGCTTCGTTACGCCTCGAAAAGTCGATATAAGAAATATATGATCGTATGTATATCACCGTATATATATGTGTCTATATATTTTTTTCATCTTCTCGTTTATCTTCCCGATATTCAATAACTATAAAGTATAAAATGAAAAAGAAAGAAATAATCGAAAATGTGTTTTTCTTTTCACGAAACAAAATATTACAGATGGACTAGATACTAATAACATTTCTCGCTTTAAAATAAACGCGTCTCGTTCGATCCGTCAAAATATATATATGTGCGTATATTTGTTTTTTATATATATATATATAAGTTCTATAGATATGCGTTTCATCGTTCAACACGTCTCTCGTATTTTTGTCGATAATAAAAATATTTTTGGGCTTCATCTTTGGGTGATCATCGTTACTCTATGTGTACATAGTTAAAAAATAATACGATCCTTGTCCGCGAGTTATCGTTACAAGCGCGTTTCTTCGTTTCAGGCCATTCGAATTGCCGCCTCGATTTTCTTCCCCATTTCGATTCGTTCGAATCTTCGCGCGCGTAGAGCATCGTTTTACAAAAATAAATTTAAACGCGTTCGTCCCTTCTCCTATTCATAAGTAGCTTGGTATCATTCAACATCGAGATCGTTTGTAAAAAAATCGTTGATCGATTTCTGGATAAATACGTTCCTCCGCTTCGAGAAAGAATACGAAAGCTAGAGCCTTACGAACAGTGATTATTAAAGAGAACGATTAAAAAGTTATCGAGAGATACAATTGGTACATCGATTATTAGTACACGAATATTATAATAGGAATATATCGTTTTGATTTTCTTCGCAGCTGTCTGGCTACGTTCCATCCGTGCGATCATTGAAATCACCAAGTAATCAAAAATTCCCTCTTAACCCCCTGACAATGGCAACCGGATGAACTATGATAAATTTGTCATTTAAATTTTCAAATGAAATCATTCATATCTTAGAAAATCAATATCCAGAAGAATATTAAAATATTTGAAATTAACACTCGGCTCCATCGTTCGAGGGTCGAAGCACTAAACCTTCCACGACTACTTTCGTCAAAATAAAAATATGCAAGTTCTTGTATTTCAACACTTTCAATTGGCACTGAAATGAGTTTCAAGCTGCTACAACCCATAAACGTAAACTCTGCTCTCTGTTCAGTGTCCAAAACGCGCGTGTGTTCGCAAAACTGGAATCATCGTGAAAATAAAACAACGAACAGAAGCTGAACCGGAGCGCGTATCGCGGGCGCGGGATCAACGCAGTCTCGCTCTTATTATTGCCAGCAATAATAAACGACATATTGGCTACAGGAACGGAGAGCATCTGCGTGGCACATGCTATTGTCCTTCTAAAAGTCGAGACTTCGGTGTTCGCGCACGCTTTCCAAGCGGCTCGTCGCTGCATCGGCGGTAACGTAACGTGTTCGCGCGGAATGTAAAACACGAAGAGATCAACTGGTTCACTTGACTTGCTGACGGGACGTCGGCACGACGGCGGGCAACGTCAACGAGTCCCTCTTCTTCTTGTTCACGCGACGTCCGACGTGCAGCACCACGTCACCGGCTTTCACGGACTTGAACTCGGCGATCGCCTCGGCGTGCGTCATGCCGTGAAGAGGTTTCGAATTTATCGATAAAATTTCGTCCCCTGTAAAAATATTTCCATCAAATTACGACAGAGTCAAACATTGTTCCAAGTCGGGGTTGTTATTAAAATTACGATCTTAATTTAGTTAACGGAGCCTACTTTAACCTTCCTTTTATCGAATAAAGGTAATACCTTCTTTGACAGTCCCAAGGTCGGCGGCTTGACCATTGGGGAATACCGTCTTCACGTAGATCCCCATGTTCCCCCGAGGACTGTCTGTGCCGCCAACGATACTGAAGCCGAGTCCTTTGTGTCCCGGACCTTTGAGAAATTTGGCCGTCAGTATCGTGAATGACGCGCCACCCTTGCCTGGCCTCGGTAGGGTGCAAAATTTCGACTCTTCACCCTCGCCAGCTTCGTCGATGTCTTCGAGTTCGGAGTCGGTATTCAGGCCTTCGTCCGTGTCTTGTGCACCCTGAAAAAAAATTACAATCCATCGAATCATTTGTGAAAACACCCTAAATTCTTGCAACGATTTTCAACTCACTTGCCAGGTCTTCAAGCAAGATCCTGAGAAACTAGGAATATTGGCGACGCTTCTGCTGTTTAGTCTCCTCGTCGTTTTCTTACCAGGACTCTTCTCAGCCCCCAAACTCGATGGACCGTCCTCTTTGTTGCTACACGTGGACCCTGATCCGTTCGAATAATTGGTCACCTGTCCGCCAACTTTGAAATCAGTCAGCCTCTTTCTAGGTGTCACCCTAGGTATGTGAATCTCCTCGAACGACGGCTCGGACTGGTTCCTACCCTTCACGTTCTTCTGGTAGTGGACATTTTCATACGAATGGTGGTCCCTCGTCTCCGAGTTGCTCCTCGCCAGATGCCTGTCCGGATTCGGAGTGACCGACGACGTCAGCTCCGACCTGTGACCCCTCTGGAAACGCACGTTCTCGTACGAGTGATCCTGTCTGCCGGCGTCACGGTTCTCGGAATTGCTGCGTTGCAGCACACCCCTGGACCTTGGACAACAACCCGGTGACGAGCGACCGAACAACACGTTCTCGTACGCGTCCTTCTGGCTCTGATCGTGACTCAACACCGGCGACTCGTAAGCGCTGCTGTTCTGCGAGTAAGTGAAGGTCTTGTTGCTGCTGGTCAGCGGGCTGCTGCAGTTGGGCGAGTTGGGCACGCTACCCTCCGTCAGCGTTTCCAGATTGTCGTGGAAGGGGTAAGGTGGCAAGGAGGTCGGTTCGCTGGAGTCGTAACACTCGCCCTCGAAGTTCTGGCTGCTGGACGAAGTCAAGGGACTGGGCACGTAGAAGTTCGACGCGTTATCTTTCTGTGAGAACACCTCCGTCACGCTCAAAGCCTTCCTCTTTCGAATTCCAGCGTTAATCTTGCTGAATTTGCTTCGTAGTACGTGCTGGATATCGGCGATGCCTTTGGTGGTGCCTAAAGAACAGATTATCAGTGGGAATCACGAAACCGTACTTTATTTCTGTGACGTATTCGATAAGAATAATCACCTGGCAGTCTTAGAGAGCTGGTCTGCAACAACTTTTTCGGCGAGTTACCGTCCTGAAGACTCTTGGCGGCCGGGGACGATTCCCTGCTAGCCGGGCTGGACCTTACGGCTTGGATGACCCCCTGGGTCGTGCCACCTTGTATCAGAGCTTCCTGCGGTTCCGAGGTCTCCTGCACCGAACATCTTCTTCTCAGTTTCCTCCATCGTTGGCTGATGCTCTTGTTCCATAAATTCAGGTCTGGAATACAGGATGAGCAAAAAAATTCCGGTTGACTGGCTGTCGGAGGATGTCCTATCTCGTGACGACCGGCTACTCCGAGCGCCATTAAGGAAGCGGCTAAGAACAAGGAGCGGAGGAGAAAAAAAGAAGAGAACCGAAACCCTGTTAATCATCAGGCTTAACGACAGGAAACACTTATCTGTTCCATGTTCGAGGTGGAACGACGTGTTGTTATTTGCCGAAGATAAACTCGGACCACGGAGGAAAAGACAGAAAAAGATTGTAGCAATAACGATAGACGGTATCGTTTTAAAGAGTATCGTAAGGGAACACGCGAAAGAGGGAAACAATTCGAACAGGAAACCATCAGTCCCGTCTAATTACAATTCAGTATAGTCTCCATGTTGTTGCTGGTGGATCCACGTGGCCGTGAAAGACAAGGCGACGATCGTATCCTGTTCCTTTCACCGATTCCCCGAAGGGTCCTGACCCTTCGACTTCCTCTTCCTCTTCGTGGGGTAACTTTAACGACCTTGAGCGAGGCACGCGCATAACCAACCCGCCCGACGTTTCTTTCGACGAAAGAGGAAAAGTCAAGAGTCATGAATTATTAACGAAGACCGATGACAAGCGTGGCCGCGGGGTCACTGAGCTCACGCGTTACGTTAATTCGATTAATCACTGTTGCAACTGCGCGTCGTTTTTCCCCTACGAGACGGTGCATCGTTCGCGGACAGGACACAACGAGGACGACGACGACGACGAGGAACAGGGGACGCCGTTGTCCTCGACGATGGCTGAGAACGCACTGGGGCGTCGGTGGCGGCTGCACTCGCCATTATCCGGAGTTACAGTCATCTTGCAAAATGCACTTTCACTTCTCGACGTATCTGCGGATGCGCTCGGTTCCGCGAGCTCTTGTTTCTTTTTTTTCTTTCTCTTCTTTTCGTTCCGCAGCCGGCTACCGGACGTTGCTAATTCTTCCTTGACTCATGAATATATCGTCGCACTTCCCCGGCTTTTATTCCAGTTCTCGCGAGGCGTGAAAATTGATCGATGAAACAGCTCGAAGGGATCCGTTGCGTCAACCGACAGGACTTCCTCGATTGTTTCATGTTTCGCAACTAGCCCCGTGCAATTTTGTGGGACTGAAGTCGTCGAAGACTCCGGTTTCCGGTTGCTTTTCAGGATCCTCGCGAGTAACGGGAATCGCGATCGGTGGTCGCGGAACAACGGCGACCGATGGCGTTAATTAAAATTTCGCCGGTATCGACGAGCTTTATGCAAATCAGTATCGATTGCAGCGGGAAACGGGGAGATCTCGCGTTGGTCGGGTCGAGCGGAAAAGCGTCAAGGACGCGGGGATTTTTCGTTATCCGGTCGTTCGATCTATCGTTTCGCGGTCCTCACTTTCACAGCATGAACTTCGAGAGTTTGAATTCTTCCGGTTGCAGAAGCATCTGCAACTCCAATCGAAGCAGTTCCGCGTAAAAGTAGAAGAAACCGATGATGTACGCGAGCATTATCGAGACGGAAGCGTCCGATCGAGGCTGATTGGAGAGACGGCACCTCGTTGGAATCGAAAGAAACGAAAGGAACAAAAAAAAAAAAACAGAAAAGATCGACGACGTTAACGACGAAGAGCGACGCCGAGATTTCGAAAACCACGGGAGTCCACACTGTACGCGGTCTCGACATGAACTGAAAGACTGGAGGTTTACGGTTACTCGTGTGCGTAAAGCATTACGTGCGTGTGCGTAACAGACTGTATACACGTGTGCAGCGGCGTACCTGTGCATACAGGGTGACGCGGAAGAAAAGCATCGGGCACCGTTTCCCTGTTCTACTGTTTTTCATGATACGAATTCTTCACATAACCCTGTAATGACACGCCAGGAATTCCTCTTCGCGCAACACCCTTTTAACCGCTCCACCGGCGAACGTGTACGCGCATAGTTTTTGCAGTGATTTCAACCAGGGGGAAGTGAAATATTTTGTAACTGCACCGCCGAAAGGTAATTGGAAAAATCGGTCCAATTAGTCCGTTAAATTTGACGTACGATCATTCGGACTCTGTTATTATACTCAAAAATACCTTGGTCATAATTATTTTAATGGAACGCAACGATATATACACAAAAACTTGAAACCCACAACTGAAGCATTGTTATGCAAATTTTTATTCAAACTAAGGACAGCTCGTCGCTTTAAATTAGCTTCGTTTTATTCACAATTTGAAACTCCGATCGGGATACCAGATTGCCCACGCGAGGGTCAAATCGAGCAGCCACGGGGAAACGGGGAATTCTTAATTCTCTTTTTTTTTCCTCCTCGTTCACCGTGTATGTCACCCGTTCGTAGTCCGATTGTGTACCGATTGTGGGAACCCTTCGTCGCGTGTTGGTGAACGGTCTCTCTGTTTCTCTCCACGAACACATACCCGCCGAGCGCGTTGTGCACAAGGGTAACGCGAGCGTGTGTGCGCCTATTAATGTGCATCACGGCTGCGTGCACACCCTACTCGTGCAATTCTACTCGTGCGCCTCATGGTCAGGGCGGGACGCATTATTTTCTGCAATAATGCGAATGAGCGTTCTTTGTGCCGAAGGTGGACACGCGCTACGGCCAGGGAGAGGCCGACGATGGATTTTCGAGCCGTCTGTCCACCCGGAGAGTTCAATAATCCGACCTTCTGCCGGATCGTTTCGCGAATCGCGTTTTCCTAGCAGGACTTTCCGTGCCCCGCGTAGGAGGCGACTCCATCGTTCGAAAGTTTCGCGGGTTTCGAGGTTTTTATACGTGGGTACCCGGCTACAGCCACGGCACCCGTTCCTTCAGATTGACCTACATCCCATCGAGACCTTTTGACCTGCATTCCGTACACGTCGAACGCGATACCCTTTTCGATTTAACAGGGATACCCTCGAGCAACGTACACGGGAATTATTAGTTTCGGAGAGTACGTATGGATTCCGTCTCTGAATCGGTGGAACTTACTTTTCCCGGCTCTATGGTGTTTCTGGTCTTGAAACGTTGTTACACAATGTTGTAATCTGTCCGTTTAATTGCCTGGCCATTATTCAGGAATAAATTAACTACAGTTTAACCGGAAAGGTTGCTGCAATGTCGAGTCATGTACCGTGAGAGCAACCAGGCTGCACAGGGTGTCCCGTTTTTAATTCAACCTCGCAATTTCCTTTCGAGACACTCACTTTTCAAGACTCTTTTCAAATAAAATTTTAATTATCCAAATATTATTTCAGTGAGAACGTTTTCGAAATTTAATAGTAATATTTGATTTTTAAATAAAATTAATTAACAAAGGACTCAGAAATATCTCACAGATTATTACTTTTCACATACTTATTTCACATAATTTATCTTTAAAATTGAGACACCCTGTATACACTCGCGATAGTAGGTGGACGAACTAAGTGATAGAAAAGATCAGTCTCATAGCTGATGGATGTAGCATTAATGTACGTAGATTTAAGATTAGACGGTGTTGAGGCTTTACCGTACCCGGTTACCTATTCAGGGTACTCATTGTAAGTGACACGGTTATGCGTGAGGTTAAAGCCGAGTGAATGTTTCTTCCATTGCTCATTGTATCCCGGGGGCCTTGTGCGCTCAAGAATAGGTAGGCACACGAAACGGGGGCTCGTTTAACCCGACCTGCTAATATCATGAAATCTGCGAGCAAGCTAATTCCTATTCAATGCTAACCACAGCGTCGCGTTCAAAAATTGCATAGCCCAGCCGGCTGGAAATGAATCGGCGATATGTAAATGTTCATTAATGTTTAATGCCTCGCGGCCGGTATCGATTGTTCTGGAACGTTTAAGGCGTTTAAACGCGTTAATGCGTACGGTATCGAAACGCTAATTGTTACGGTGTTATTTAATGCGAACGATCAAAAGTAACAGAGACCCATTAGCGCTTCGTGTGCGCGCAACCATGAATGATCGAGGATAATTATGGCCACCTTTCAAGAAAGTTAATGTTTTTATTCCGCTCTTATCAGTTTTCTTAAGTGTATTAACAATTTCAACGCTGTAGCGAAAATTTACACGTGTAACAAAACGCGTAATAACTATTATTATCGCATGAGTACCACAGTGAAAATTGATGCAATTCAAAATGCAATTTTCGAATTTCAAATTAGAGCTTTCAGTTTCGTAGCTCGATACGTTTACGAGAAGATGGAAAAATTTTCGAACGGATCCGACGACCCATCGAGCAAAGTGTTTAATTTTACAAACAAGAGGAGTTCAGCAGACCAGAACGACGATAGACCCCGCATTGATCCCGCGGTTCTCGTAAATCAAGCCCGCCCATAAACCCAGTTAAACATTTTTCCTGGCCGGTATCGTCCGTCGGCGATTAGATTCCGCGAGCCAGCGAGCGGAATGACCGGCGAGCATTCTTCGCGTACACGTCAACGCCGAAGAAATTTATTCGACGAGGTGGAGGACAAACTGCACAGAAGAAAGACGAAGAAAAATGCAAAGACACGAAAGAAAGAGACGAAAGCTGCTCGTAGATATTCAGCGACGGTCGGGGAACGCGCGTAGACCCGGTGACTGTTAGGAATGCGTAAACGGTAGAACCGTTTCCCGTTCGAGGAAGGAGAAGGAAAGGACGATCGAATGCAGCCGACAGACGTCGATGACTAACGTCCACGAGCGGTTAAATGATTTTGACAAAAACCCTCGAATACCTCGCGCCACCTGTGCAATTTTCCCCCTCTCTTATTTTTTTCCAATTATCCCCCATCGATGTTTCTTTCGGTACGTTCGTAATTTGCGGGTTTCAGGGGCGTTCCGTACGCTTCCGGATCGTCCTGCAGCCACGGGAACGCTGGTATTTTTGCGCGCAGCAAGGCCAATGACGTGTCGCCGGAGCGTTGTCCGTCGCTGATAACCGATATCATCGGTTCGCGAACGATCTCGCTCGAAAGACGTCGCGGGATGCAGTGTTCTCGCGTGCACGCCTCGATTCTGTGCGCCTCGGCTTGTTTCGTTATCTTCGTCGATGCCGATTAGCCGACCTCGATAACGTTCGATCACCGAGTAAGCTCTGTTCGACTACTTTGTACCCAGATCGGCTCGATTCGATGAACACATTTGTCCGCGCGACACGTTCGCTGGGAAAATGGACAGTAAGACACGCCCAGATTCTAATTATTCGGGATAAATAATTTCTCGCTCGAAACTCTTTGGTTACAAAGAACCCTTGAAGAGCTATGTGTATCATAGATAAATGAACGCGACAGTTTTGAATAAGATACTCTCTCTTCTTTTTCAAGGCTGCCCTCAAAGATTCCGAAGAGACGATCCCGGAGAAAATAGACGTTGAAAGGACTTCCGAGCAGACAAAAGTCAATTTATAAGCATATTGTACGAGTGACACGCTGTCTCCGTTTCACAATGTCACTCGGGAGAGCAGTTTTGTCGACGGTGTGAATAGTTCGGAACGTGTCCGCGGAATAATCGGCTAACTGTACGCAGACAATGGCTGAGGCCACTCGGTACGCATCGTTGACTCCAATTATGCAAGGAGTTCTCAACTTGGCGCCGTAACCGCAATTACACAGGCCACGTTCGTGCATTATCGAGCCCTGAGAACAACGAGGCCTTCGTCTGCTTCGATACGCGTTAACGATTCGCGATTTTGCTCGAGTTTCTCTTCACGCGGAATTCGTCCTTCCGACTGGACGCGGCGGTGTTTCGAAAGGGTGCGCTCTACTTTTCTGGTCGAAAATCGAACGGCGATATCTGGTTAAATAAAGATTTCCATTTTGTTATTCGCGCGCCGTCGCTCCTCCTCGCGCGACGAAGATTCGTCGTAAACTTTGCTCGCCGTTTTCTGCAACGAGGGATATCGCTCGTAACCGGTGAACGTTAATGAGAAAATAACGACGGTCGTGAAGATTAAAAGTTGGATAATAAAATATCCATTATTCGTCGCGCGGAGTGTACGCGTCGTAATGCACCGAAATGGCCTGGGGACTTTTATGGAAAATCGCGTAACGCCAATTTCAGCACGATACGGTTGCCGGCAACCGGTCGTGGATTTTCTGTCGAAGGTTGTTGCTCGAAAGATTATTTCTGCGTCGAAACACGTTTGGAAATTTCTTATGGGATCCGATGTTTCTATGGAACGTCACGTAACCGCCGTTTAGGCAGGGCTCTAAAACTATACTGCACAGCATTCTACGTTTTCACGAGCTACCCGGCCATCGTTTATACTTCGTCGCACGAGAGTGGCCGCGCGAGGCTTTGGGGATAAAAATCGAAGGAAACAAAATTAATCGGACTTCGAACGCGGCATGTGCGCGTCGTGGCTCGCACAATGACGTTCACGGCGGAGAAATAAAAGCGGAAACGGGCCGCTCTTAATCGACGCAGGCGACGAACGATGCTCACGAAACGTAAATTGTTCATTATGCGACGTTGACCTTTGTATTATAGCTTATGCTTCTGGAACGAGAGGACGCGAGCGCGCGGCCAACACGCTCCTATTCCAGAGGCTTTCAGCCAAATGATCCTCGTTTCCTCTTTTAATTGCTACAACATGTACAACGTATGTATATTCGTTTCCTTCGTTTACGCACGATTTTCACGCGGCGATAAATCGGCCAGGGTGTGTCACGACTTACGAAAACCCAGGGCACGCACGGTGCGTCATCGAACGGACAATACAAGACACACGGCCGCGCGCATCATCGCTCGCATCGAATAGATAATAACGACGCGTCGTCGACTGGCTCGTATAAACAATATAAAATTATTCAATAGACGATGTAGGATGTACACGGCGAGTCGTCAGTCTGTAACCGGCTGAAGAATGCGCAAATTACGCGCGGGTGCACGGTGCGTGACGCAAATGCCCGCGAATACCTTGTTCCCTGTTTCCGGACGAATTACCGAGGCCTTTGCAGCCGTGCTTTCTCGCGGCACCGTTACGATCCAGCCAGCGAAATATCGTTTAAATATTTATGAGCCTCGCTCTCGTATCGAGAGTGTCGCGCGCGAAATGAACGAAAAGAAGGAGGAAGACGAGTGGAAAGAAAGAACAACCGCTGTATATTACCCCCCTTCCTCCAAGGGGGAGGAGAAGCGTGGCACGATGTACACGCACGAGCACAATGCTTTTTAAGTGGACGTACAATCGTGAACGAGCATGCCCGGCTTGGTGTCAACGTTCGCTAACCGAAGAACAGGATCATTCGACAGGAAGTACTATCTTTATACACCGAATTTCAATCAGTCGGAACTCGACCGGTCGTATCCGGTCAACGATCGATCGCGACCGGCGATCTCGCTGGAAACGCCTCGTTGCTTACTAAACGATCGGGTTCCAGCTTGAAAAATGGATAACGGCGCACGGACGAGCGATTGAAATCTCTGTGGGATTTAAACGATAATCGATTTTGCAACACTTACTCCGTACAGGAAACTTTAAAAGTTCTCAACGTTGTTGCTGCCTTCGTTGGATGATAAATGTATCGAAGTGCGGAGAACATGAATTAACTTTTGTTCATTCTTTTTATAATTGGGTAGAATTGTCTTTTGTCCAAAGAATCTTCAGAAGAAATCTGCATAATTTCTTACTTCACAGAGTACAATCGGGTAATCTTCGTCCCAGGGGACCGATGAAAACAGACTCAACCCCTTTTGTCCATGGCGAACAAAAGAGGAGCGATTTCTTTGATTTTCACCCCAAAACGGAACACGCGATTAAGCGATTGGTCAGTTTCCATGGCTTGGTGTCATTATACATGGCGTGACTCGAAGGAATCCACGGTTTTGTAGCCAAATTGTACTGTTCTGGTCGTCAATTGCAATCAGGCGAACTGTCACGCGAGAGCCCGAGCTCGCGTCCCTACCCCATAGGAATTTTATTGCTGTGCCTTCTTGGAATTTCGTCAATTACGCTCGCTCACCGCGGGAATACGCTATAAGTGATAATTTCGGGACTGACGGTCGTCCGGAATTGAATTACCCCATTACCATGGCAATTTGTTAGCCTATGGTGTAATTCGCCGCGTGATGTCACTCGAATTACAACCCGTCCCATGCGGGACACAGAATTCTTCGACCGAACAAAGAACCCGTTGGTGGTTTGCTTCCTTCGTACGTGAAAATCGATCGATGGGAACACGTGCACGACGCGGATGAGGGTTCATGAGGGTGGAAGTGTTGGATTTAGGTTTTTCGAATCGTGCGACGAGATTGCTGGCCTGTAGTGGCCCATTAAACTTCATTTATGATGTTTTCCTTGTGAAACCCTGGGGGTGATGTTGTTTCAAAGGTTTTAATTTCAAATGAAATGATTGATGTCCCCAGGAGCTATGATGGAATATCTAATTCTAAAATTTTAGACAGTTAAAGTTTTAACTTCATACAATTATAAAATAATTCTCAAAAACATGAACTACTAAGTCAAATTAGTAACCGAACCGCATTCGCCGCCGAAACGTGAAACATTAAGCGATATTCAATTGCATCGCTCTCCCCCGGAGTCGTGTATGCATACGTATGTGTCACAAGTGATTCTCAAAGTTCAAATTAACCTCTCGTCGGGCGCAGCTGGCCCCCCGGTAGTTCGTCTCGTATTTGCATTGAATAGCAAGGAGTATCACAACTCCCTTTCCAAACAAAATCAAAGAATTTGCGTAATTCATATTCATCCGTAGACCACGATTCGAAGCAACACAACGGGATGGACGATTTTTCGCGTGGCAAAAGTATGACAAGATACGGAGATCGTAGAACAGTATTTTTTTCTGTCCACGATAACGACACTCTTCTAGCGGAATAGAGATTGATAAGCAGGCGCCTGTCGGCGCACTGCGTCGACCAACGACACGTACTTTCTGCCTCTCTATCCGGTTTAACGTGGTCGCCTTATACCAGCCAGCAAGTATTTAATTACGCAAAGAACAATGCCTGCTTCTTTTTTTCGCCACTTTCCCTTGCCGACCCGTTTTCTCGCGAAGGACGAGAAATCGAAGGACACGGTTTTTGAACGCGCACCACGTTCAAATGGAAATTCGTTTCTATAAATTAAATCTTGTTAGAAACTCTTTGGCGAGAAGATCGTGTGCACAGCCGCGTATTCGATCGATTAATTTGACATTATCTGCGAGTATAAATAGCGCGAGTTGGGTGCCTACTATCTCGCGAGCGACCGAACAAAAGTCATCGAATTCCCTGAAATCGTATCGATTCTTCAGCTGGAATCGTTCCACGCGTTCGAATTCGAAACAGATTATTTTGACGGAAATATAAATTTCCCGAAAAACTCGGCTCGACCCACCCGGACCGATTTCCCGCGTTTAAGTCGAGCGAAGAAACCCGAAACCGGGCGTGAGAAAATTTCCCCGAAATAATGGTGCACGGCTGGTCGTGCCGGTCGCGCACACCAGCGTGAATTTATGGGTGTATAATACGTGCACTGGTACGGTTCGAGTGCTTGTAATTAAGTGCATAACGAGGCTTGTTTACACCGAGTCCGAGTCCTCGTAATCTCCAGAGCCGCTTAGTCTGCCGTTTTAATCGGACTCTTCTTGGAACGGAATTTATGGCACACCCATGGTGTACAATAGCCCAACGATGCATCCTCGAACGGTCGATGAAATCTTTCGCCTTGGAAGCGTCCTCTGACGAATATTTCAGAAAAATTAAGCAAAGATATTCCTATCGAGGGGGTTGTATTTTATGGGTTGCGAAGAATACCCTGGACTCCGTTCTCGGAAAACGTTTTCAATGTAACCGCGGGCTTATGGACGTTTTATGGCTAACCATATCCAGAGACTAATATTTTGCAAAATTTCTCGTCAATGGTGCACTATGACACGTCAGTAGACTGTGTTGGAAATATTAAATTCTATGTATCAGTTACGTTACTTTCTTTTTTAAAGCAGTGATAATTAATATTTCAACTAATTTAATATAAGAGCTTTGCGAAGATAAATTGAAAACGAAGAATAAAAAAAAGCTAAGGTCGTTGTTCCCCCATTTTTTTATTTTAATTTATCATGCACAATTAAATTACTCCGCATCAAATAGACCTTTGCTAAGTGGTTAATTCGCAGAGCATGCCGCGCGGCTTGCAAGCGTTTGACATCATAAGCGACGCTCTAATTCTTGCCAGCAATTCTTTTTGCCGTTCGATCGTACGAACAAAAAAGAAATTTGACACAGGCAACGAGGAGGCATTCTGCGAACCGTGTAAACGCTGCCCGCCGCGTCAGGGTGAAAATGTCAGACATTTACCACGGATTTCTCTCACCTTTCCGATCGGTTGGCGCATGTCTTTCGCCGAACACCGCTCGCTGTAAATATGCCCCCCGTGACAGGAGGATACGGGCAAGTACCTTATCGATTAGTATCGATTGCTTAGTTTCAATTTACGAACCACGCTCTCAATGTGTATCCCCTTTGTTCCTTGAACTTTACATGATCGTATCAAAGACATATGAATCATTTGCAATTAAAAACTTTGCGGTAGAAAATTAATTAACATATGTCCAATTAATTTTTATCATGAAAATATAACAAGATTTCAGTTTTTGATCGCAAAGTATTAAACATGCTAAGAATGCACTCCAAGTAGGAAAAAAGTTAATCAATGGTATACTTAATAATTAGTATTTTAGGATGTCTCACTAGATCCATTTCCAACTTGCAGTTATCGTGAAATCATGGAATTCTAGAAGTATTATATATTATACTCGAGGTATTGTTCTAAGAACATTAATTAAAAATCTGAACTTTATCCTACCCCTCGCGTGCAAGATTAAACTCATCAAATTTCACCTTCGAAGCAAAAGGTTGAGCTCAGATCAGCGGAGTCAGGAAGATCGTGACACCCGATCTTTATTCAAGAAGGTAATCTCTCTCACCTTTGTTGTCGCAGACGTCGCAGAGTACCATCTCGGTGGGTAAAGAGTCCGCGCGTGCATCCGTCCGCGTGATCGCGTCTGCACTGAACAACTGTCGGCACGCCCGGAGGACGCTGGCCAGCAAAGCGGGCACTCGTCGACGACGGGGACGAAGAGGAAGACGACGTCGCTCGGATATCGAGCAAGTTCGATAATGCGTTAGCCGGCTGGCCGGAGGATCGTTAACGCGATACACCCCGAGGGATGTAGGAGGAAGAAGACGAAGGCAAAAGGTGATCGGACGAGCGTCGTACGCGGTGGCCGCGAAACCGCAGGACAGAAGTAAGAAAGTAGGGTTGGAGGTAGCGAAATAGGGATGATATCGATACACACTGGTCGAACGATCGCGGTTCGATCGTGTTGAAAAGTGTTGGCGGTTTGACAGCTAGGTTCGCACTGGAGAGCAAGCACATCGGCCCATACGCTGGACTCCACGGGGGCAGGATGGGTCTGCGGGCTGTTGGAGGGGCTAAGGGAGCCCGTGCGTTTCATTGTACGCACACCATGGGCCACCATGGAGGGGCAGGGAAAGACAGCAGATCAATATTAGGGCGTAGACTCAAGGGCAAGGGCCGTCAGCGTACGAGAGACACGTGCGTTGGCCTCGCGTGTGCTCTTTTGGAATCCCTCGAACGCTTTTTCGAGTGCATCGACCATCCATGCCGTCCTCGAATGCGCTTCATCGATCGTGGAATCCTTATCGAGCCCGCGGACACCTATTGTGTTACGAAGTTTCTGCCGCGGCCTTCCGCTCGACCATCGACCAACGCGATTTGTAAGTCTTTGCACGAACGACGGTGGTCGCCGTGCACACTTTTTGCGTTCCATTTGTTTTGCGTGGCTCCACGATCGTCCATTTCGACTTCCTTAACACTTTCACGGTCGCACGTTTCTTGGAATCCACCACCCTTGCGATGTTGCGTTAGTTAGTCAAACTTTTTCTCTAATTTAACATCTCCATTTGGTATTTCGAATATAATTGCATACCTCTAATATTACTTTTGTATGAATTTTGCATTAAATATAGTTTTAACTTCTTTTAAAAATTGGACGTCATGGCGAGACATAAAGGGAAACCTCGAGGGTGGGAAAAAACAGAAAACGCTTAATCGACTACAAGAAAGGATCGACTAATGATTCATAAATATTTATCGTTTCACGATTTCCTCGCATTTATGACGTAAGATGAAATATACGCAAGATCCATTGAACGATTAACACAGCATTTTGCGTAATCATTTTTATGAATCCCCTCGATGCAGGCGAATAATGCAGGTAAAAGTTGGCGCTGAACAAGATTGCTCCAAGTTCCGATCGGATTGATCCGCGCGTCACCGGACTTTTAATAAACTCGCTTGCACGCCTCGATGTGCACACACGCGCGTGTAATCATTGTTTATGGAAGTTTTCTTTCGCGGGGATG
Organism: Anthidium xuezhongi; assembly: GCA_022405125.1. NCBI lineage: Eukaryota > Metazoa > Arthropoda > Insecta > Hymenoptera > Megachilidae > Anthidium > Anthidium xuezhongi. Next base: position 10,049,264 of record CM039637.1, read on the forward strand.
CACTTAGGGAAGTCCGTTACAATACCGTGTTTCGATACTGCAACGTTGGGAAGTTTAGAAACACATCGCATGAAACTTAATTGACGATTCCGATTGCAATCGAGAAAATTGTGCCGTGAAAGTTACAATAACGATAAATCAACTGATCATGGTGCTGCAGATATTTAATTGAATGATTTGCAAAGTTCGTAGAGATAGATAGAATCTTTATAGAACCAAATACGGTGCTAAGGAATTTCTTTAATTGTATAATGTGAATTAATGTTTGCTCTAAATCTAATCTCGTAATCTCGTAAATAATATATACCCCAATTTTGCAGCGTTCCATTTACGCACTGTAACATCTTCCAAGGGTGCTCGAATAGTCCAAGCTCGGAATTAACACGTTAGAATCGAATGATAATAACGATTATCGATAAGTTATCGCGAACGTTACGAATTTCCCGAATGAGCTGACACAAAGCACCAAAGGAAACTGGACGAGGTATTTCCTCGTTCCTCGTATCAGAAAGTTACACAGTCCGATTTGTTCGTCTCCCCGTCCGGCTTTACGAGGGTTGTCTGAAATTGTAACGCCGATAAAGCGTTTTCGTTGGCTGGCACAACCAGCCTCGATAGAGCAAACGTTTACGTGTACCGATCGGATACGTGGGCTCGCACGTGAGCAAAGATAGAGTAAGTCCACATGTACAGATAGATAACCGGCAGATAAGAGTTGCCGTGCATCGAGAGGTGAAAAAAATGTACGAACGGTGCACGTTCGGTTGCCGCCCAGCACACTTTCATCATGGAATCAAGGTAAATGGTTTGCTCGGAACTGTGCTGGCAGAGAAATTAGATACCCGGAGATTCATGGCGTGAGAAAATCGAGAGAATCGTTTTCTGCGATCACGGCAACGTGCCAGTTACATTGCGACACGTTCAGATTCCACGACAGACAAGTTCAAAATTACCTTATAAGGTATTCGATCTATTTTCGCAACGAGGAGATAGAAATATTCAATGAATGAATGAACTGGCGATATTCGTGTAATTGTGCCTGCTTTACATTAAATACCTTTCGAAAATGTTTAAATTACCTACATTTAACGACAGAGTGGTAATAGATGAAGCAGGTCTTTACGAGGTGTTCGTATCTGTGAGCACTTGTTTAACCGATAACGGAACAGTTAATTACGAAATGGGACAAGGCTTTAAACTATCTGGATCAATTGTTTTCTGTCAAAGGGATACATCAATTGAAGTATCGTGTGAAAAGCTCCAAACCGTTGTCGTTTATTCTCCGAGCCGGCACGGCACAAAGCGAAGAGGCCAACGTGTCTGTTCCTCCTAGCCGAATCCATATGTTGGGACATATGTTACGGGACACGTTACCCTGACCTGCGTTAGCGAACGTGTACACGAGAAAGAGAGCCACGGTAGGTCTAAAAATAGGGGTGCCTCGGGCCAAGGGATTAATGGCCAGCGTCGGTTGTATAATTTTAAACACCTCGGCAAACTTTGCTAATCCAATCTGACCGCTCCTGAAGCACACCCCTTTGGACGCACCGAAGGATTTACGATCGTCGGGGGGTCGTCCAAATGGCCGGCAGAAATTTCGATAAATCACAGTTATCGTTGATAACGAACGAGTGCGTTTCAGGGACAATAGCGGGGAACAATTGAAACTGATTGGCGAATAAATGAGACGCAAAGGATTCGGCGGAGTCGCGTTTCGTGATTAACCCCTGCATCATGGGGCCAATTGCGATCCAAACGTATGGAATTGGGTTTCAATTAAGATTTAACGAAAAATCTCTACTAAAATTAAACTTAACTCTTATGTGGACAATAGAATATATGTAGTCTCTTTTTAAAAAAATAGGACACTTGATCCTTTGACCTACCATCTGAGGATTAATAAATCTCTGAAGAATATCAATTCCTTGGGACCAGAAAATCCTCCCAAAGAAGCAAAGAAAAATGACATTGCTCACCTTTCTTCTGATCCTCGCTGTCCGAATGAAGCTCCACGTCGTGCAGCCTCATTGATTGAACGAATCCTCTCCAGTGACTCCTCGATCTTCCTCTTTCGTTCAAATCGGACTTCAGATCCGCCAATTGTTGATCAGATTCCTTCAATAATCCGTCTAAAATATCTGGCCTGTTCAATTCTTTCGTTTTGACCTTCGAGTCCTCCGTTCCGCCGACAGAATTCGAGCAATCGTTCCGATTGGACGATCCGTCGCTCTTCTCCACGTTCTCTGCGGTCCTCGAGATGTGTCTAACGTTATCGTCCTTTTCGGAGTCGCTAAGAATTCCGTTTGTCTCGCTTTTAGCCCTGGTCTTCGATTCCCTTCGTCTTCGGGTCGGAGGCTGCGGGTGCGCATCCTCCGTGACCGTAGCATTCTTTCCTTTCTCCGATTGCTTCGAGTCCACGCTGTTTTTTCGCGAGGACGTTTTACTGGACACCCTGCTGCTCGCGTCCTTGCCCGTCTGTTTGTTCGAGGGGACGTTCCTCGGATTGTTGCAGCGATCCTTCAGCGATTCCCGGTCCCTCCGGGACGCCTCCAACAGCTTCTGAGCGAGTAATCTCGTTTTGTTCACTTCCGTTCCGGATTTCTTCTCCTGTTTCTCGGCCTCGTTCCTCTTCTCGAACCTCCTCTCGTTCGATCGCCGGGCCACGGTCCTGGGCGAGCTATCCGGTGTCTGAAACATCTGCTGGATCTTCAGGATGTCCGAGCGAATCTTCGCCGAGTTCGACAGCTCCAGCTTCTTGTTGGACGCGGAGGACCTGGCCTCGATCTTCGTCACGGTCCTGGGACACCTCTGAGCCGGCGGAGTGTTCCTGAGCCGCTCCAGGTCCTTCAGATCCGCCAGCATGGTGCTGGGCGCTCTGGGCGGTCTGTTGGAGCTGTCCACGGCGATGGTTCGCGGTCGATCCCTCTCCGTACGACCGATCTTCTCCATCGGGATCAGACCGGGATCGACGAACACCGTGTCTCGGATCTGGCTGATGTTCCGCAGCCTCGGCGCGCCGACTTTCAGACCGGTCGTTCGCATGATCACCTTCTCCATGGACTCGATGTCCCTCTCGCGAACCAAACGTCTCTCGCCGATCAGTTTGGCTCGATGGACGTCGAACGTCGGCACGAACGGACCGTGGTACACCGGGCTATTAATGGACGAAGCTGCCCGTGAACTGGACACTGGATGGTTCGGTCGGCTGCTTCTTAACGGGGATACCCTGACCAACCTGGGAGCATCCCTGGGATCGTCGGTCTGCAGGCTGCCTCTGTACACCATCTTGACTTTGCGGTTCCAATCTTACCGTCAGATGGCTGTTCGCTTTTTAGAGGCGATGGGAAAGCATCGTGTACGTGCCTCTATCCTGGAAAACAAAATACAGTTTAATAGTTATCAGTAGCTATTTTTATACTATGTCACATATTCGTAGTGCAAAAGTTCCCAAATACCCAAACTAATATCCGAAACTATCTTCTATTCGTCTTTTTGGCCTACCAAGTCTTCCCCAACTTTAAGTTAAACACGCACACGAAGTTACAAGCATGAAATGATCGAATCGTTTTGAAGTTCGCATGAGCGATCACAGCTGTTAGGAAAGAACAGACACGAGCGACGGTTGCGTTACTTTATCGTCCAGGAATTCCGCAATTTTCTCGAACACGATAAGTCTCCATTAAATCGATCAACGAATTCGAATGGAAATCGATGGCCAGATATTATTGCCCTCAGCGTGGGACCCGTTCCACGAGGCGGGTTTCCTCTGCCCGGTTAAAAGCCCCGGTAACTGTTAATCGACGTAAATTACAATCGAGAGAGTTGTGGTTATTCGTGGCGAAGGCTGCGTCCCAGGAGCCGGTGGGTGTCAACCATGTAGGCAGTGACCCGGCCATCTTGCGACACGTACAACATCGACATGTAGGTGTCACGCGCCAATACGACACTCTCCTGTATGCTTCGTGTCTACCGAAGGCTTATCTCTCGCCCGGTGTATTTTAATCGCTCTTTAACTCGCGCATTCTAATTAATACGAGATGGGATGTCGGGGGTGACAGTTGACGTTCCTCCACGGCCCGTAAATGGACGCCGAGATCAATCGTACGGAACGGTTCTTGCGTACACGTATGCACGTTCGATTAGGATCGATCGAATTGCTTTGTACCGTGTATGTACGTACTCGTCGATCGGCTAGCAATTGTTATGCCGCAAATATCTCCGCCCGCTCGCTAGCGATCCGTTATATAACCGCTGCGAGCTCTGTCTCGAACTACCGCGACGATCAATCATCCTGGCCTGATCAGCGTCGAACGATCCTTGCAATTATCCAGAAAAACAGAAGCCAACAACTTTAGATATGAGATCCGAATACATTCGAATCTTTGATTGGGTAGTTGATGATTTACTTTGATATTCTAAGAGTACACACCCTTACAGATAATATTAGTAATTCGAAATAGCAAACGGAGGCGTTAAATTAAAAAAAAAAGAACGACAGATACTTCTGCATATCCCAGATACTTATTTGAAGTCTGTGTAATCCAAATACTGTTGTAATATTTCAATCTCGCGGGATGGAAAATTTTATCTCAAAACTGCGTCGTACTCGTAAGTACGTAACGAACTCGATCCCATCTTTACCGGACTGGTCTTGCATCTTGAAGTTGCTCGATTGCAAACGATATCGTTTCTTCGCGTTCGCATTCGAAATAACACGCGTCGCCACACTCGCGGCCCTCTGCGGTTTTACTATCGGGCGAAGATGCTGAGAATAACTGGGAGTTAAATAACGAGTCGCGTACGCCATATGTTGCGCACCAATCCCTGCGGTTACCGACAAAGAAATCGTCGTCTTTGCTCGTTCCTAAGCTCGCTGCTCGAACAAAAAGGTTTCGCGAAACGCGTCATGCAACAACAACGACCTCCTCTTCCTTCGATTCGCGTACGAACCGCGCCACTTGTTGAATCTGCAATTCCGTACACGCCAGCTCGTTACGATCGTTCTTTTTCTTCTCTCTACCCGTTTTCACCCGTCTATTCATCAATTAGTCACGGCAACCGGCGTGATTCTGAAAAATCTCACACCGTTTCTTGCCTCGCCCCGTAAGATTTCCGATCCTTTCAAGAAATTGCATATCGATAAAGAGCGCTCGATCAATGGGGCAACCCGTATCTCCGTTTCCGTTCCCCGTTACGCGATAATCGCTCGGATCGCCCCGGGTACGAATAGGACATATAGGAAAAACAATCATAACGATTTACGTACCGTTTCCGGCGTGGACAGTGTTTCACGACAGGAAGAGGACACTCGACGACGCTCGACGAACGACCAGACACCGACTAATCTTTGATATCTCGATTCGATCGCCTCTGCCTTTCCCGTTTCGTCGTGGAACTCTAATAACGGAAACTGTTCTACGTCCGCGACCGGTATCTCGTTAGCTCTGCAACAAAAAGAAAAAAAGAAGAAGGGGGTTCATGCATTTTCCATTAAAAGGATGCTCTTTATTCCTCTCTCTTTCTCTCGAGAATCACGCATCCTCGCTTTTCCCTTTGTCGTCGCGTCTTACAGCAGCAGTTTTTTTCCCGAGAAAACTTCACGCTCCGAGTGCTTTATTTACGCGTTATTTTCATGCCGATCGTTAGCTCGGTTGCGTAACGATTCCCTTCGGTTTTTCATGTTTTTCCATTGTCAATTAGAGGTTAATTGGCCGTGTATCGGACCCGGCCACGAAACGGAGCTACCGAACGAAATACAGGTAATTGCGTGTCTTCGATAACCCTTCCTTATGGTTTCTCTTTTTTTTTTATCGAGCATCTCGCTCGGGTATATACATATTTATGTTGAGAACTTAGCGGATCCGCTTCCTTCGACTAGTGACAGCCGTCCTCCGTAAACTAGACCGATCCCATGGCAAGCGAGGATGGGAACCGTCGAGCACGCCAGGAAATATTCTATTTTTACACGGACACTGATAAACTTCCAAGGCTCCCTGTACGGTATAAATATTGACTAGCTGGTGCGATTGAACGGCGGGCAAACGCGAGTCGTGTAACCCTTTCTTCGATGCAAACGCACCAAGTATCGATCCCCTAAGATCGAACTCACCCAAACGTTACGACGACGGAACGAGCACCCTCGATGTCCTCGATGTCCTGTCCCCACAGTTAAGTCAAAAACGTATATTTTCACATAAAATTGTGCTTTTCTTTATAAAAAACGAAAGCGCACGTGGTCCTGACGAAACAACAGACGGTCGCAGGGATCGATCGCGGTTCTGGGTTGTTCGAATTCCGGCGGACAGACCGCGTCGACCCGGCGTCGGAGCAACAACAACAATGACGACAGTACCAGGTTCCTTGGTGCCGTAAGGAGCACTGAATGGGTTTGCCAGCTACGAAATGTATAATCGCGTTTACGGCACAGCTGTAGGTACACCACTCTTTTCCTTTCCATTCCATGCGAGCCAGTCGAGTACCGGAGGATCCCCACTACGTGCACGCGCGGAGCACGAGCGTACACCCACGCGACACCCGGTATACGTGGGCAGCGATCTGGCATCGCGGAGGAAGAAAAAAGGGGGGCCAGATGCCCGACAACTGTCAAATTTTCTGAAACTGTAGCTCCGTATCACGCGAGATGTCGTTTGTTCGAGTTGCCGCGTTTCAGGCGTCGTTTTTTCAAAATCGTAGCTGTTTTATCAATTGCCATGGACTATGCCACGAAAACAGGTGTTTCTTGTAATAAGTATTGGTACTTTTTAATTGAAAGCAAGGACACAGAAAATAAATTAGCATATGTATTTAACTTTGACAAAAAGGGGGCTAATAGTTTCTGCAAATTGAAATTTTGAATGCAGAAATTGCAAAAATAGCGCCGATGGAGCAAGTGGTTTTAATGTTCTACATTATGAAACATGTTACATTCACCTGCCTGATTATTACAAAAAACCTGCACCATTTTCAGCAGAAATATCCCTGTTGCGTTTCTCTTTCTCTCTGTTCAGCTCCGTTTCGAAGTCGCCCGACCTTGCAACGAGTTAACGATCGTAATCATCCGCAGTAATTGCACGTGCGCTAATTTAATTAAACCTGGAACCATTGTGCGCAACTGGTGCCTGTAAACGAAAGCAAAAGTTGAAAGGTACGATGATCCCGATCTAAAAGGGTCGTCGATCCCTTGTCAAGACCTTCGATTCCCATCCAGCTGGTCCGCGGCCGTGTTCCACGCGTTCCATCGAATACCATCGTCGTGGCGTGCTTCATAAGTGGCGAGCCACCATGTAAAACGCTAATACCCACCCACGGTTTCGGAGCCGGTAATGAGCCATGGTCGGTAGTCGCTACGCTGGATTTACGAGACAAACGGATCAACGTTTCCTCCTCGTTCCGTTCCGCGATAAAGTTGTTCCATGGGAGAACGTGCCTGTTCGCTGATACGTCCTGCCCGTTCCTACAGCTTCTTTGAAACGGCCAAAGATTTATACGCGCCCCGTGCGACCGTGTAATAACAGCCATCGAGAGAATGTCTGGCTGTTAGACCGTGCCACATCACGGCCTACAGAGGTGTAAATCTGTAAATCTTTCCTTTCCTGCCAGCGACATTACGGCCCCGGTCTTGTTACAATGGGCCACGCCATCGTCGCTTGGTTTAAGGTGTGCATTCACTGGCGAACGTTTTCTAATACTTCGTCTATGCCAGAATTGGATATTGTGTAGAAATGGCCACCTTGTAATTAGTACCGTTCAGAGCCCTTTGCAAGGGACCAAAATTGGAAACTTAATAATTTGTCTATGTATGGGTAATAAATAGTTTACAAAATTGAGGTTTCTTCAGTCTTAAGACGTCAATACCATATTTAGAACCTAATGAAAGACAAGAAAAAGTACAAAAACTACCCGCAAAAACCTTATTGAAGACTTTTAAAATAAATAATTCTTAGAAAGGACTAATCGTGTTCACGAAATCCGGTGGATACGCACCTTAACTCGTTTCTCCTGGAAGTTTTTACGTGCCCGACCCATGTCACCGAGCATCATTGTTTGTTCTTTGACAATAGTGATTATCGACGAGCAATATTGTTTCCTGGTTCGCAATCTCTCGGCTATCATTGTTACCGGCAGCTACGAGTCGGCTCGCAGCCTGGTCTGAACAACGACAATAATGGCATTCTAGACAAGCCCAGAGATGACACAACCTGCCAACAATGAGCGCCACGTGCACCGCGACTAAACGGCTAATAGATTCTTTTACAGCGTAGAGGGAGAAAAAAATACTGATCGCGATCAATCGTTCGCGGCGCGCATTCGAAACGTAGAATCCGAGGTCGTCTGGTCTTCTGGACGCGCAGCCATCCGCGAGGACGCACGCGGTGTCCAGTGTCGAAAATTCAGCCCGGAGTCATCCTGTCGCTTCCAATTAACGCGATCTTGAACCGTCGTCGGTCGCGACGAAGGCGGTCGATTCCTGTCGATGCGCATTTCGCGCGCCGATTTCAAGGTTATCCGGTTCTTTGCGCCGACGTACAAAAAAATATATCTATATAAAAGAGGAGAAAAACGTACACGGGATCACCTCGTTCGAGGATGAGATCAGAGGAGATCGCTCGAGATTAGCGTTTCGCGACTAATCGAGCCTCCTCGCCGAGAAAACGAACAAGAACACGCGAGCACGTTCCCTCCTCGAGCTTGCGGTTTCCGTGAAACGAAAACCGATGCCATCCTCGTCAAAAGGTCGAACAAGAAACGCGAAAAATACTCCGGTTATCCTTGTACGGTTGTGTGAAACATAAGCCTCTCCTACTTTTTCCCGTATCTTTTAAATGCGAAAATAAATGGTACCGCGTTGCAATTTCCCTAGGACCTTTTTCCTCCAGAAACGACAAGCGGTTTTCGTATTTGTCCTCAGAGAAGTTGCACTCGAGCGTGGATACGCAACGGGGTTCGAGAGCCGCGACGAGTGCGTGAAACTTTTTTCTAATGAGCCAAAGGTCACTTCCGTTCGTACGGAAAACGGAAACGCAGCGCGTGCTCGTCTGTATCCGGTCAGCGCGTCGATGCTTCACGGTAGCTGACCGCTCCACCCTCGCTCAGCGTTGCACCTTTGTTTACCTGAGCTCCCTTTAAGCGAACTTGCGTTCAGCTCGCCTTTAATCCAGCGTTCTATAACGAAATTAACGAGTCGATGAACTTGTTGCTAGATACACGGTAATCTAAAAAATTAGCGTTCTTTGCTATCTCGTATCGTGGATCGAATACTTCAGCAGCGTTCAGGACTTTTCTTTCGGTCCCCGACCGTTAAATTCACAGCGCTGGTTGACTGGTATGAAAAATTCAAGGCACGATTAAAATCTGAAACTATGTACGCGTTTATTCGAGTGCGTTCTCTCACGGATCGAACGGTGTATAATTTTCGCGTCGAAGGCAGGGACCAGCGCGCGGGCTCGAGGATGCGGGAAAAGTAACGGGGGCCCCCGTCTTTTTGCCAACCGGCAGCAGATGCTGCTGTTGCTCGGTTGATTCACGTGGGAAGGTAGTCGGGTTGGCGAAGTTCTACGAAAAGGTCGTAGGTCAAGTGTTTCGTACGAATCTATACGTCTTCTCGCTCTAACGCGATTCCCTCGACAATTATGCAACTGGTACTACCCGTTTTGCGTAATATCTTTATTCGCGAACGTTTTTAACAATCGTTCAAACTCGTAGTTTATATGTTGGCTATTCAACGGACATGGTAACAGACGGTGCTTTTAGTGGGACTTCGATACCCTTTATCGAGGCTGAACGAGCCGCGAATCGAATTATAAATGGTGACTAATGCAACAATCGTCGATCGTGACCGCGAGGTTCATTAAACCCCGGTTAAATTGCACGCGGGAGAAACGATACGCGGAAATTTACAAACTAATTACCCGTCGATGTTACCTGTGCCATGAAGTGAAAGCGATTTCACGCACTGAATAGAACTGTACAGAACAAATTAACGAGACCGGCCTCTTAACACTTTGATGATTGCATATTTTACGGAATCAATGGATCTTGTAATTTTAGATTTCTTTTTTATACTGGAACACCAATTACCGAGATCATTATGTTGGCAGGTTTCTAAAATGATTAATTTTTTGAAATAGTTGCATATTAAAGTTGCCAATAGATTTTCCTTCTAAAGTCACACAAAATTTTATTTGTATTGTATGTAATAATTCTTGTTACGCGATATTTGTGATCTTTCGTTTCGAGAGCGTCTTTGTTTTCGACTAACTTCGAGATTTTCATCGAAATCTGCTCTGCAAAAGATGAACTGATAAATCCCTCCCGGTTGACTGTAGTACATTTTCTCGAACAACAGTATAAAACATGCCAAAAGTATTCCACCAGCCAGGACAGCTAAAATCGGCACGATACCGTTCAAAGCGACCGAATTGAACACGTTGCTTTGGTATTCGTTCCTCTTTAGAAACGTGTTTCTCAGTTTGTTCAGCATCCCGTTGTCTTTGAATCTCTGCAACCTGAAAGTACTCGTTAGAATCACCGATAATTTTTAGTGATTAATTGCAACGATATTTACTGATAATTGATTACATCCGTGTAGGGGCTGTTCTTGTTCAATACCATGGCCAAACTATCGAATCTGGCGGCTTCGATGTCCATGACATCGCATGGAATGTGACCCACGGAGTCTTTTAACACCTGGGTCAAATAAAATCCCACTTTTTCGGAACAGACCTGCGACAAGGTGAGAATTTGCAGAAAATTGAAAGTTTGAAAAAATAACATTGCAAAGATAAAATTTCACTTGCATAAATTAAGAAAACAGAATCGTACTTGTAAGAAACCACCGTTCACCGTCAAAGGTAAATCTTGCTTGTTCTTCAGCAACCTCCTCAATTTCGGCAACACCCCGTTCTTGCTGGACTGAAACAACATTACTCTACTAGGTGTACTTCTTACAATTGCAACATCGTTATCTTACGATTATTATGTCGTATTCAGCGCTGCTTTTTAAGGTGATCAACTGATAAGAACCATCGGCAGCAAACTCCTCCAAAGTGGAAAATGGCAAGCTAACGGTGGAAACTGTCAAGTAACTGACCAAAGAGGCTGAATAAGCCGCCAGGGTAATCAACGCGGACACGAAGAGCGACAGAAAAGCCAATCTCAACGAGGTCTCGTTTGGAAATTCTGGAAAGAAGGAAATAAGCTCGCAAAGGAATCAAATTTTCCTGAAACCTCTGCTTTTACCTGACAAACCTTGCTGACAATAGATCCCCCACACGCGTATGTAGTTGTCGGACAGAATCTTCATGGCCATACGACCCTTCGTCTTCATAAAGGTCAACAGAATGGGGGAGGACACGATTATGCACACGATGGCGGTCCAGATGTTTCTATGAAACGTCTGGAAGCAGAACGTTGTTCCATATTAAAAAAAAATATTGCTGCAACGAGCATCGATTTTTGTGTCGCAAACGATATCGATGAAATCGATCGAAGAACCGTGTTTTCGTCGCCCACGAGTCGCCCCATTTACCGGCACGCGCTAATTATAAATCAAATGTAGGATGATCAAGCGTTCCGTTTGGAAGGAGAACCTTGAAGTAGGCGGACCACTGAACGCTGGAGACATCGGGTTTCTTGAAGTAGATCCGATTGTGCGACAGGATCAAAGGTAACGTGAAGTCGACCACGTCCAGCCTTTGGTTGCTCATGCTGAACTCGGACACGCCGAAATCGATCCGGTTCGAGGCCACCTCGCCAATCACCCCCGTCAGCTTGTGCTCCTCGTTGCTCCAGCCGCCGTACGTCGACATCCCGTCTATCACCATCGTCGTGAAGTTGATCGATTTGCTTAGCTCTTGGACCAGCACGCCGAAGAACAAGGAGAGCACCCCGTTTTCCATCACCACGAACGGTGACTTCTGAAATTCGTGAAGACATTTGTATTCGTAAAAGGTTGCAAATCGACAAGATTCGTCAAAAGTCGATCACCAACCTCGACGATCGCGATGCGCATCGTTTCCCCGAACATGTCCTTCCTCCTCGCGTACAAATCCTGATTCGCGAGGAAACGCACCGGCTCGCCCGGCTTCCAGGTGGCCAGACTGAAGATTCTGGTACGATTGTCGCGCAACGCGTACCACTCGCTCAGAATCGGCTGATCGTAGCAGAGCACCAGCATCTCGGTGTTGAACGCCAGATCGAGGGGATTCCCAGCGGGATTCCGGCAAACTGTCCGCAGAGGATTTTCACGGTACGGTAGGAACATCAGCAGCCAGACGGGGAAAGAGATATCGATCTGTCTGCTGGCCATCACGAACTCATCCATGCTCTCGTTCGCCGTGAGGAGGACGACGTAGAGAGGACGCGTGATGTAACCTTGATATTTCTTCGTCTGACGGGACAGCTCGGGAAAGCTTACTATCATGGTCAGGATACCCCTGCGGGAGAAAGACCGAGACCATACGTGCGTCATCGTAGTCTCGCTGAAATCTGAAACCATAACTGTCTGCATTCGTTTCCTTTTTTGTTAACAAACAAGTCGCGAATTAACGACGAAATGGAATGTTCTGTAAACAAGCGTGATCATGGAATTTAACAAAAACTAGTGCTACGATCATTTGCCTTCAACCTTGGCAAAACTCAACCTTCGCTTCAAGAATATGAAGAAACATGGATTCATCCCCCGCACTTCCTTTTGCCCAAAGGAAACTTAAATTGCCCGTGACGGTACGAAGAAAAAATTCAAGAAAACTTACCGGTGCAACAATCGGAATGCACGATCACGATGCAGGTCGTTCTGTAATAATTGTGAACATCCATGATAAGAAGGAAATAGTCGTAAGCCTTGCTCGCATCCATCGAGAACGTCAGAGCTGGCAGTAACGACAAGATCGTGACGATCTCGTAACGAAACATTTATCGTACGCGGTGCGCGGTTGTTTTCGTTGCTCGACGAAACTCGTCTTTAATTCATGAGAACGCGAAACAACGTACCGTTGTTGTTTCAATAAGAATTCCTCCAGCGAGTAGGCGAATTTCTGGAACGGCAAGTTCCACGATACAACCGTTTTCGCTTTCGCGATGACCAAACCGCTTCTAATGGCAAAGCGCAGCGGAACCGTGACGCGACTGTTAGGATTTATCGAATACGCGAATCTAAGGACGCGGCCGGTGTCTCATTAGGAGCGTAATGTCCCGTGGTTATGCATCGGCTTCGCGATCGTACGAGCCGGGGTACAAATTGTACGAAGATCGGTCGCGGATAGGGGAAGCCCGCGTACATGCACGAGTTCGCGGAAAATAAGCAGGTCGTGATTTACCGATCGTTATCGTACGATGAATATGCAACGTCAAACAGTTCTTTGGTAAGGTGGTAGGGGATTGATCGTGAACGGGAAACGCAGTTATTATTTTAACGCTTTGATTGTCACAATAAACGTGATTAATGAGAAATTATCAGAGATGTTGAAGATTAATCATTTGATAGTGTCTGTGTGACGTTTCGAATTACTATCATTAATGCCTTATTGTTAGAATTACACATATACTATTTTTTATATATAAAATATAATAAGCACTAGATAATGTATATCACGGATGTTTGACCCCAACACGGTGTTCAAGGATTAAAAGGCAATCTAAGTAATTTAATCGAGAATATCGTACCCTCAGCGAATCGAACGCTCGAAATTCTCGATGTTCTTACACTTATAGCAATAAATCTCTATAATTAAGAATAAAAGTGCCAATATGGTGCCGCACGCGAAGATTAAGAACACGGACGCAGCGCTACCGAATCCAACCGGCTGAAAACTGTTTGCCTTCTCGTAAGTCATTTCGTTCTTGAAACGGTTCAGCAGACCGCTGTTCAGTAATTTCTGCAAGCTACAATTCATTGTAAAAATGAATCTTTTAATCGTACAGTATGTACGGCAAATACTTACTGGTAATTCAGAACCCTTGTGAACTGATTATTCTTCGAAAGGATCAGAGACAAGCTGTTCACACGACCGAACGACAAGCAGGAGACTTTGCACGGAACATCGATGGGTATCGCGAGCTTCTGCAACTTCACATTGTAACCGCTGTAAAACGCCAGGTGGGAATTTTCGCAGATCTATAAACATATAAAATGTTGGAAACTGTTTCTGAAAGGTTACGGGGGCAAACACGCGGAAACGTACGCTGTTGAATCCACTCCTTATATCGACCGGAAGTGTCTCCACCGGCTTTAACAGCGCCATGAGTTTCATCGACGATGGATCATTTGAATACTGAAAATTAAATTGCAATTAATTAATTATTAAGAAGTTATTCTCGTTTAGAAAGATCGTTCCAAATCCCTTAATTTTTCAATTAAAAAAACCGCTTCTTTTTTGACCCGAAGCAATCTTTCGCGTTACACTTTACAGTCATACAACGCTTCTGACGTAACGGTTCCACGATCGAGCAGGAGTGAAAGTATATCGCGTGTCAGAATTCTTCGTTATCGAACAAACTTACTAAAAACATGTCGTAATCCGCGGAACCTTTCAGTGCGATAATACGGTAACTACCATCCTCGATGAACTCGTCGATCGTTCGAAATGGCAGGTTTTGAACGTACGCCGTTAAGAAGCAGATCAGGGACGCCGAATAAGCAGCGGATATCACTAAAGCGGCTAACAGTATGGTGACGTACGCGATCCTCAGCGAGGAACGTCGTGGAAATTCTGTAAAGAAACATTTTTAAAGGGGATAGCTTGATGGAGATGCCTCGAATATGAAAGATTCCTCGCAGGAGGATTCAACGTAGGTCGTTGATCCTCGAACGGCGATGTCGGGTGTTAAAGTTAAAAATATTAAATGAATTATTTTTAATCTTATTATGATCGTAATTCAAGTGTTATTTTACCGATAAGTCCTTGCTGACATATAATGGCCAAAATCCGAAGGGTCTCTTCGCAGATCAAGTACAACATATTGTAAGGCTCGAAATAAAATCTTAAAAAGACCAGGGTGCACACAGCGATCACACACGTTGCAAGCATAGACTTCCATATGGCAGAACTGAATGTCTGCAAGGCATAAATATCAAAGATTACTAATAACATCGATTACGATGTCAGTTTTACAACGTACCTTGAAGTAGGCGAACCATTTCACCTCGAACATGTCCGGCTGCTTCAAGTACAGACAACCTCTGGTAGTTATTATAGGAATCATGTAATCCACGTAGTTCATCCTGTTGTTGGTCATCGAGAAATCGGACAGCCCCATGTCCACCATACCGAATGCCACGTAACGAAACGCCCCGGTCCAAGTGTTCGACGTTGTATTGAAGCTTCCGAACTCCGAGTCCTCGGCCACGACGTCCAAAGTAAAATTTAGAGAATTCTGAAGCTCGCGCATCACCGTGCTGATGTACCCTTCCAATTTCTTATTCTTGTACGTGGCCAGTATCGAGTTCTGTGCATAAAAGTTCGATGAAACGTCGAGTGATCTGTTTATTAATTTAAAATCGGCGAAATCTTGCCTTAACAGTAACGCATCGCAAAACTGTCCCTTTCAAATTGTTCCGTCTTTCGTGGAAGCTCAAGCTGGTGAGAAATTCGGTAACAGTTGTCCGAGTCTCGTTCTCGTATTTCCAGTTAACCAGATCGGAAATCGTCGTGGTTTTTCCATCCAAGGAGTACCATTCGCGAAGAACGGTATCGTCCCCGCACAGTACCAACATTTCCGTGTCGAAGGACAAGTGGAAGGGGTTCCCTGTTGGTTTGAGACAGTAATCGATGTCGTAGGGCGCCGATAAAGGCACGAATATCACGAACCACGCGAAGGAGGACATCTTCAAATATTTCCCGTGATGCGAGAACTCCTGGAATGACTGTACATCGTCCAGAAGGAGGACGACCAATGGTCGAGAGATCGTGTTGTAATATCGAGTCAGCGTTTGTATCTTGTCGATGGTGATGGCCAGGGTGACGATTTGCTCGCGTTGAAGTATCAGAGACCACGTATGCGTAAAGCGCATTACATCTATAGCTAGAAATAATAGATTTGCAATGATAATTATTCGAAAAAGAGCAATTTCAAACTTTAAAAATGCGTTACTTTTCATAATTTTGATTATTATTGCACATCGTACCATCGAACTCTGTCTGATTGTTCGAATACAAGAAGAAAACAGAGGAGGACGAATAGTAGCTGCGAATTCGTTTTATCAACGGGATATAAATATTCGCGAAATCCGGGGACGATCTCGTTAAGCAAACGTAAACCGAAATGAAATTTAAATAGACGATGAGTTTCATTTCGGTACGACTTGTAGAAAATGGTAATGCGATGGGTCGCGGCGGAAGAATACAGGAAACGCAAAATGACTGAATTCCTGCAAGTAAAGACGAGCACTTTTATGACGGATAATTGGTATGCGTGCACGAACAAACGTTCAATATTTAAACGCGTTCGTGGTTGTAAACTTTTCACGCGAAAAACACAACTTTCTCCAAAGATAATCGAGACAGATCCGATGCTAACGCGATATTAAGTAGAAATGTGACGATGACATTTACATTGAACCGACAAGCCTTAGTACGAACAAGTAATTTTATTAATTTAGTCATTACAAACGTTCGACTGGATAGCAATTATTATTATCATTTCCATGATATTAATTTCATTGAAAACATAAGTCGAGCGCTCGTCACGGACAACTATTTGTTTCATTTATTTATAAGTTATTAATCAATCGATCCTGGGCATACGCCTTTTAGATATCTATCATACAGAAAATTAATTTCAATTTGCCATAACATAATGCAAACTCATATCGATTTGTATTCCATTAGAATATTAAGTCTTAACGATTGGCAAGAATTTTCACTTTTATTAGCGACCGATCGCTACCGAACAAACTTTGTATTACAATAATTATGGAATCTATCGGAACAAGTGAAAAATAAAGTGGACAGAATAGTTTGTTTAATTGAAAATGTAAAATACGTTTATAATTTTCATTAATATTATTTCGTGTTAGTAGATAAGATAGTTCTAGAAAGAATTGTTTTAACGCTTATTCGTTAAGTTTGGGTACAGCAATGAGAACAAGTAGTAATATAATTAATAATTTTGTTTAAATCTTAATCAATGCAAATAATTGACATAAATGTAACTAAAAATACACGAAATTATAAAATAATATGACGCAACGCTGAGAGGCAATTTGAATGTATCGTAAATCATTCTTTCTCTATAGCAGTCACGTGATCATCTGTCAAATTTTGCATTTCATTCAAAAATGGCGCCGTTCAAGTTTTTGCAGAACATCATGATTAAATCACGTAAAAATACGTTTTTAAACGTACAATTTACTTTATTGTCAAATGAAAAATAATAAAGATTATATAATACATAATTTTTAAGATATTTGATGAAAAAACAATTGCAATGAAACAGAAAAATGTTCAATTGATACCCAGTCACCGGAAACGCCATTTTGTATTGCATTTTGCTGAGTAGGTTTGACAGATCGCGTATTGCTAGATATAAAAACGACACGGTAGAATCTGCTAGGCATATAGAAAGCAGAATTTTGTGGAAGAACTTGTGAATCGTGGGGAACAGTACTTTACAAAATTTGTATAAAATATAGAAACGTGTTTAAAGATTTAGTTCAAGTATTTGTCATTGCGTCATTATTTTTATTTTGACTTGACATATAAACTCAAAATATGGATTTTGTATCATATAAAATTTATTTGCAAAATAACGATTCGACGATTAAAGAAATTCGAAGATTTCAAATGTTTAAAAGCGCGTATTTTGGTTTTGATGAATTTTGTAAGAAAATAAAAGAACTTTTCTCCGAATTACAAGATGGAAATTTCATTATCTTATGGAAAGGTAAGTTTTTTTTTAATTGTAAGAATACCTATATACGTCATTCTATGTAACTGACAATTTAATCTTGAAATCGTTCAATTACATATTGTTTCAATATCAGATTGTTTTATTGCATCACTAACAATATGTTGCAATTTTATAGATTCTGAAGGTGATGAGATCGTAATATCAAGCAATGAAGAGTTCAAAATTGCTTTTAGAAGCATGCATACTGAAATATGTAAATTATACATAAAATTATGTTCAAAAACTCAAGAACCATCAACTTCTCAAACTGAAAAAGTAATTCATCATGGTATATGCTGTGACAATTGTAATGGCAGTGTAGTAGGATATAGATACAAATGTATCCAATGTGAAGATTATGATCTGTGCTCACAATGCGAAGCAAAACATTTACACTCACATCATTACATGATCCGTATGCCACAACCATTACAATGGTATCACAGTCAAGATTTAATTTATTGTTTGAGAAAGTTTTTCAAAAAGAGTAACGTACATTCAAATAAAAAACATGGCTCACATGATCATTCAAGAAGAAAGAAAAAATGTCATGAATTTGCACTGAATTCTGGCGTTTTGCCTTGGTTGGAACCTTTTATACCATATTTGAATAATTTCATTGAAACTGGAGAAGAACCATGTCCTACTAAAAGCTCTTCAAAAGATACGCCAAAACAAAAAGATGTCAAAAATCCAAAAGCTTATGTAAGGGTTTATCAGACTGATAATGATGATCTAAATGTTGTTATTGATGTTGATACTAATAAACCAGAAACTTCTTCAAACCACAATACTGAAAAGAAACCGGAGTATAAAGAAGATGAGTCTACAAGTAAAAATGCTTCGAATCCATTTCCTGGTGAAGGAAGAAAATTATTTGACGATGAAAAAGATGAAAAAGTGTCTGAACCAGATACTGCATCAGTCACCAGTCAAGATTCCATTACAAAAGCCACAGCAGCGGATGAATGGACAATTGTAGATAAACATGAAAGTCCTGAAATCAGTCGCGCATCCTCGGTTTTGTCCAATTTAAATGAAGTTACTGAAAAACAGGTAAGATACCATAAAAGAATTATATATAAAAAATGTTTATAATATTTACAGGTATTTTTTAACTATATTTACTTATATCTATACAGGTTCCCTCCGCACCAACACCAGCGCCAGAAAAAAAATCTTCCAACAACAAAGTTTATCCTGAACTACCAAAACAACCGAAAATATATCATGCAGACCCAGTAATTCAAACAGCTATTGAATCTATGATAAAAATGGGTTTCTCAAATAAAGACGGATTATTGACTTATTTAGTGGAAGCTGAATATGGTAACATCAATAAAGTTTTAGACCAACTTCTGTCTTCGGATAAATAAACCTGAAGATTCGAACACGATTTAAATTTTTGTAGTGGTATATACTTGCTTAATCTTTCATTCTGCTAACAAGATTTGAATGGTTAAACATAGAATAAAATTATATTAAGAGCACATTAGTAAATAATGTATATTGTTGTTACAAATATCAAACATTCCTTTCATTGCAATATAACAGTTAGTAAAATAATACTGACTACTATTTGATTTAAAAAGAATGAATTTTTCGTGTAATGATTTAAAACATGTAAATTATGTATCGAAAACAGTAATTAAATAAATGTAATAAATATAACTAAATAAATTTTTTAGTAATAATGTTTATTTATACACGGTGTCCTATAACGGTTTGCAACGATGCCAAACTTCAAATGGATTTTTATTAGTTAACAATTCTATTTCTCTTTGTGCTTGAGGACTGAATTTTCGAATCCATTTACGGTCTTCGTAATATTCCAAAATAGTTCTAAATTCATCTATATTATAATCTTCAACGTTGATAGGAAGAAAAGGATCTAAATATTCAAATCCTTTTTTACCAAGTAAATATGTTGGATAAATAGATTCTCTCTTATCCTGTAAATGTAAACAATTATTAGGTCTATTTTATATGTAGCTCATGACAGTAATTCAATTACATGCCTTAGTTGCTTTTATATCCACTGACAAAATTGCAGCACCATTACACCAGTTATAATCTACACTGTTATAAAATGGTGCTGTTATTGTTACCCTGTCAGATGGTACCATCTGATGCGATGGATCACGTATTAATGTATGATTAGAAAGTAATGCATTGAAACCATCTATAACAATTAATGTTCTACATTTTCCTGCTGTACTAGCTGCTTTAAGTTCATCTAATAATGCACTGATAACTCCACAGGCAAATTTAGATCGCTGTACTCCAAATTCTATCATATTAGAAAGCGAATCTCCAGAATTTGTGATTTCTCGTTGAGACCATTCATATGTTTTGGAAACTTTCAGCTATAAAACAACTACATTCATTATATTTAAACAAGGAATAAATGTTGTTTGTTACTTACATCATACTTTGATAACATTGCATGGTTAACCCAAAAGAAATATTTTAACCATTTTGCTGCATCTTTGGGTACATCAAAATGACCTGGCTTCAGTGAAGACTCTTCAACTTCTTCTGGAAATTTATACCAGGTTGAAACTGAAAATCAACAAAAATAAATGCAATGCACTATTTGTAAATGTATATTATATTAAATATCATTCATCTTACCCCATGGTAAATGAACAACAATAAATTCTTTTGCAATACCATAATGAACCAAGTGTAATATTGTTGACGTTTTTCCTACACCGTTTCTACCATCTGATAAATAGTGAAAAATATAGCGATATACAATTTGATTGTAAATGTTATGCTTTGATAAATGAAATATATACTAAAGTTATATAATTAATAAGTTCAAAAGGATACATAATACATATTTGTTTATAGGTTTTGTGTAATCTGTTTGTTCAAGGTATGATATCAATTCAATTGCAGGTTTTCGAACTAAAATGCCAAACTCTCTAAAAATGTCAACTCTCTTTGCTATTTCATTTGATAGTTCACTTTTTAATAATTTTGTAACATCTTCCGGTACCGTATAAATGCGGTTTAAATGACGCGTGTTATGGTTGGGAGGATGTGATTCTGATACACGAATAGGTGAAATATCTGCTTCTTGAATTTCTTTTACTGCAGCTGTTATTACTGCTCGTCGTCCACTTATGCTACGTATTTTGCTAAATAATAAACCTGTTAAAATAAAAAAGCCGATGTAATTATAATGAAATGAAAACGTACATTACAATACACAATGTAGAGATTTAATTCTTATACAAACTGAATTAAATTTTATAAATAAGTAAACGTACTAGTATAAGGTATCATGTTAATTTATTTATTTTTTAATAATTATAATATTTGCATATGAGATTAGTCACTACAAAACAAACCCAACTAACTTAGTACCGTGCATGGTGTAACTCGGCTATTTCGAATACTATTCATCTGCTTAAAAAAGAAGTAAAATGTCCCTAACGAAACAGATTAAAAATATTATTCTTATTATTCATTTTATTAATGTATAAAATTTGTTATTTTATCTAAATCTGTATTAATAAATAGTAATATAAGTAGTGCATTTTTCAACAAAAATCTAGTAATGTTGCCTTTAAATAAATAATATAACTACAACTTTGAAACTAGGAACGCGTATTGCCAACAACCGATTTACCACAAATATTACTCTTTACCTCAAGCAAATTCTGTAAGGCAGACGTATAAACAAAAATAAAAATGAATTTAGAATTGTTAGGTATGTATATTCAAAAAAGTTTGTTTTAACATATGATTGTACATTTAGAAATTTAATAATATTTATAATTTTCTTATAGAATCATTCGGTCAGAACTATCCAGAGGTAATGTATATGTTTTAGAGGTATTATGAATTGTTAACTTAATATTTTAATAAAATTATAATATTTCTAATCATTAGGAGTTTGATGGCACATTAGATTGCATATCATTAGCAGTTACTTGTACATTTAACAAAAGAGGAACTCTTCTTGCTGTGGGTTGCAATGATGGTAGAATTGTTATTTGGGATTTTTTAACTCGAGGTGTAGCAAAAATCATTAGTGCACACGTACATCCTGTGTGTTCATTGAGGTAGGTGATTTGAAACAAAATTATAATATCATTTTATTTCAATTAAACAATACCATCATTTTCTATAAATAGCTGGTCTAGAAATGGACATAAATTATTAAGTGCCTCTACAGATAACAATGTTTGCATATGGGATGTTTTATCTGGAGAGTGCGATCAAAAATATAGATTTCCCTCTCCTATATTAAAAGTGCAGTTTCATCCAAGAAATCTTAACAAATTTTTAGTATGTCCTATGAGGCACGCAGCAGTAATGGTTGATGTTGAGGGCACCCACAGAGTTATACCTCTTGATGATGATGTATGTAATGAATGTAATATTTGTATTTATTATTTTCAATATATACTTACAAAACTTTTTCATTTTACAATTAGAGCGATTTAAATATAGTTGCATCCTTTGATCGTCGTGGAGACTATGTGTACACTGGAAATGCTCGTGGTAGGATTCTGGTTCTTGATGCAGAATTCTTAACTGTGAAAGCTTCTTACAAAATATCACAAGGCACAGCCAGTAACACAGCTGTAAAAAGTATTGAATTTGCTAGACGTGGATCTTGTTTCTTAGTAAATACATCAGATAGGGTTATTCGTGTATACGATAGTACAGAAGTACTGGCTTGTGGGAAAGATGGTGAACCTGAGCCAATACAAAAACTACAAGATCTTGTGAATAAGACCATGTGGAAAAAATGTTGCTTTTCTGGAGATGGAGAGTATGTGTGTGCTGGATCTGCAAGACAACATGCTTTATATGTATGGGAAAAAAGTATTGGGAACTTGGTAAAAATTTTACATGGAACTAAAGGAGAATTGCTACTCGATGTTGTTGTAAGTAACTAGATTTTTATTTCTTATTAAAATTTTTTACAAGTTCATAATGCAGTTATGAAAATTTTATTATAGTGGCATCCAGTAAGACCAATTATTGCTTCAATCTCATCTGGTGTTGTTTCTATCTGGGCTCAAAATCAAGTTGAAAATTGGTCTGCTTTTGCACCAGACTTTAAAGAATTAGATGAAAATGTTGAATATGAAGAAAGAGAAAGTGAATTTGATTTAAGTGATGAAGATAAATCTGTGGTGCAAGGTGAAGAAGCTCAAGATGAAGAGATAGAAGTAGATGTTGCTTCCATTGATAGGGTTGCTGCGTTTTGTAGCTCTGATGAAGAAATGGAAGATATTGGTTCTTTGCAATTTTTGCCAATATCACCGGATGTAGAAGATTCAGAAGATAATCAAACAACTCCACATGAACCACCCATTAAGAAACATCGTTCTCACGATATTCACTTGCAAGGTGCACCAGTAGATGGTAGGGAATTTTGTACTTATTAAGATAATTAATAACCTTATCTAATTTATCTTTTTAACGCGTTCGTTTACAGAAACCCATCCGTTATTAAACAAAGGAAAAGATAAACCAACAACAAAAAAAGGAAGGCCACGATTGGAACACAGGAAAGGAAAATAATTGAAAACATATTTATAAAATATGTCACAAAATACTTTAATACTTCCTATGGAATGTTTCTTACATATTGTTCAATTTTACATGTTTTTGTATCGAAAACGTGTATCAAGAACACAATTATGTACATTAAAATAAATAAATTTTATATGTGTATATTCAGTTAAATAAATAAAATCGAATGTGCATTCAATTTTATTGACCTTTTATGTATATCATTAAATTTCAGAGTAATTAGATTTTTATTTAGCATACGTGTATAAAATGTCTCACGTTTTGTCACGGTCGATATACATATGTATTATACATATACGTACATACGTATACGTGTTTCCTATGATGTAAAAAAACTCCGAATTGAAATGCACATAACTTATTCCTATTTCGCTATTAACTGTGAATGGCTTCAAAGAAAAATTAATTGATCGATAAATGGTTTATCTTATCTTATGCAACGATTTCCAAATACGCAACTAAAACTGCGTAGTGTCCACACTAATTAACTTACTGTTACAAGAGTGTAAAATTTTGTTTGCAATGGTAGTATCAAGGTTATTGGAATACATCAGTAAGAAATTGTTTAGTGTTCAAAGGAAAACGACAAGAAGTGTACAATCTGTCAGAGATGTAATTTTGAGCGGTGGAATTATCATTATTAGCGGAGTTTTCATCGTTTGGTTATCTATATTTCTTTATACAGCATTTTATTATGCCTATATGCCGAGTATGTCCTATGTTCGTCCTGTAAATCTAGAATTCGAGTAAGCTTCACTTCCTACTTGTAAAAGAATTCAACATGTTGTAAATTAAACGAAATTCAGTATTTCATTGTACATACATAGTGTACATTTATTTTCTATTACAGATCATGTGATGATCAAAAAGGCATTTGCAGTTACCCATATGCAAATGTACAGCTAACAAACAAACAACAACTTCTAATGGTTGGACAACCTTATCAAATCAATTTGCATTTAGAAATGCCAGAATCTCCAGCCAACAAAGAACTTGGTAATTTTCATGAACCAAAACTTTTTCTTTGATAGAACAAAAAGAATATGTATTAACTATTATCTTCCAACAGGTATGTTCATGGTTTGTGCAGAGCTAGCAAACAAAGATCTTCAAATTTTGAAACGTGCATGCAGATCAGCTATGCTGCATTACCGCAGCACATTACTACATGCACTTACAACCCTCACATTCTCACCTATGATGATATTTGGTAGTACTGAAGAGAAACAAAATGTTGTTCTTGAGTTGTTCAGTAACTTTGAAGATGATCAAAGTCGACCAGTTACAACTATTTTGATTGGGATACTGTCCAGGCACATTGAATACTATTCAGCAACCATTACGATACATGCACACTTATCTGGTCTACGTTATCTAATGTATCATTGGCCAATTTTGTCTGCTATTGTTGGTATTGGTACAAATTTGTTTTTCATAGCACTTGTGTGCACCCTATCTTACCTTCACTTTACAACCTATGAGGATACGGGGGATGATTTTACTTATGAAGAGTCTAAGAAGGTGGAAGGTACACAGGAGTACAAAAAAGAATTTAATACAGAAGAAGAAGAAAAACACATAATTAACGATCGTAAGTCCTTTAATTTCTTGCTTCTTGAAAACGTATTATATAGAATTACTATTAAGTTGAGCGATTTTTTAAAGAATCGTCCAAGTCGTCAACTTCAGATGATTTTTTCGTGTTACCAGAGCCCGAAAAGGAATCTCACTCGCACATCGAATTTATAAAATAACTTATTCTACATACATTTCATGGATTGAAATACCCTCGAACAAGTCGTTTAACGCAACGTACGAATATACTCCTCAGCTTTAAGTGATAAAATATATGTTACAAAAAATATTTATTTTTTTATGAATGAATACTTTACTGAACTTTTTCATTGTGATATAAGTATACATAAGATTTAATTAATAAAGGAATTTAATATAAACAATTTTGTATGTTACTGATATTTTTTCAATTTTGTGGCGCGTGAAATAAAAAGATTATACGCAACACCACCTAGTGGCACGCGACTGAACTAACAGAACCGAAAATCGCGGTTTTTTCGAAAAGTAAGCCAATTTACGAATGTATTTTGTAATGCAATCATAAAAGTACACAAAATATTCCTCAAATTCGAGCAATTAATTTGACGTCACTGAAATTCCAAGAAGTGGCACGAATACCTCTTAGCATATCATATTCTCCTGATACAATTTTGCAAACTCTAGATCGTTGGTTTCTGAATCCAAGTTTCCGATAATTCCTGGAATTTGACGTCACTAAAATTTCAAGAAGAATACCTCCTCGCAGATTGATCTTCTGATCAAAAGAAAAACATTATAACATTGATAGAAAAATAACGAAATAGACACAACGCTGTCTATTTATGCAAACCGAAATTACTTTCCTGCCAACCCAATAGTTCCATTAGTTCGGGAGCCCTACCGCTAGATGGCTATAGCGTTTCATTGTCCATAAACAGCGTTTTTTTCAATTTTGCTAATTAACGCTTTCTGGAATCATAGACGACATCATAATTATAGTATTTTGAACGTAGAACACGACGCACGCGTCAGAAAATCCAAAAAGTGGCTTGTTTTTCGAAAAAACGCGATTTTCTTTTTCGTTAGTTTCGTCGTGCGCCGTTAGATGGCGCTGATGGTACCATTTTAAAAGCGCGCACCCTCCGCAAAATAAAAAAACGAATAAAACAACATTATTGCGATGTTTTCGCTCGCTAAATTAATTAAATTACTATAACGCGATGCTTTCGTTTAATCCAATTCGAATTTCACGTACTTAAAGCATCCGCACGAGGAAGAAAAGTAGTAACACGTTGAAGGCAGCCCGGTTCCGTTAACTGTAATGCACGCTAATTTATCTCGTAAATAAATTAAAGCCCTAAAAGCCGGCGGGTTCTACGCAAATAAATCCCTGAACATAACAATCCAAGTGGATAAAAGGTGTTCGCGCATCCTGGGCATTTGGAAGGTGCAATCGCTGCGTGCACACGGTGCATAAATACTATGAAACCGGTTCTCCGTGTTACGTTCTGACCAGGCTGTGCCCACCGCGGTGGGTTAAAAGGGAGAGCTCAAAGGAGCAGCACGAATTCGTGGGGTCGCCTTGTGTTTCTCTTGGCTCGTTACTCGAGATTCAGACAGGTGTGCGAAACCTCCTTCTCCTCGCCTCTATTTCTGTCTCTCCATTATGCGCCCTGTTCCTGATGCTTTTCTCCATTTACTTTAAGCCGTATTCACCCTGTATACACACACGCACACACACACGGCACTGAAGTGATTCCGCACTGATTGACCATTACATTCCCTCCACTAAATAAACGTGTAGCCGGAAATTGAAAAATTGTTTAAACACATGGTCCTCGTTAACCCTTAATTACCGTGTTTCAGAACATGGGACATAGTGAAGTTGATCCATTAATGTTGCAGTAAAATCATTATAAACTTTCTTATATTTTAGGTAAATTGTAGGCACTGAATATTGTAATAGTATAATAATTTCCCTACTTTTTTTTATTGATTCGTATTTTATCCTGAGTACAATTTTAGGGGTAGTTTTCACCCCTCAAAACGAACACTAATAAAAAAAGAAGGGAGTAAAATTTGATCGATATGAACATCCCTACTTAGCTACAGCGGTTAGTAAGCAGGGATCGATGGGGAAAACGTTTCCTCTTCTCCGCGAGTCGGCGATAATTCAATTTTCTTGCACCTCGAGTCGATCGCGGCGCAGTCCGGTTAAAACAGTTCAACGACATTCCCGCAGTCACGTTAACCGCAAAAATTCCTCGAAGAACCGCGAACGTAACACGGCACGGTGGTTCGAAGAAATCTCTCGTTACATCTGCCGCGTCGGCCGTCCATTTTGGTCGCGTCCCCTTTCGTTAACCCGATTACGCGCGATCGACGCGGATGAAATAATTAGCGAGCCGATAACGGTCGGTCGTGTTTTGATCGAGGGGAAAGTTACAAGGACGATCGGCTTTCGATTTCGGGGGCTCGATAAGCCGGAGATCGGCGAAAAAACTGGAATGATCGTGCTCGTCATCATTTTTATCTTGATCGCGATTAAATCGCGTTGCGTGATCCATCGAATCTGACGGGCGCAATCTCGATTCGAAGCGAACGTTCGACGATGATTTCGAGCACCGCGATCGGTTAATCGACGAAAATGACATCCTGCTCCAACCGTTGCGAATTTTAAGAGAAACTTATTTACGAGCGGAGAAAAGATTCGAGCGTGTTATTATTAAATCTTGACGGCGAAGCGAGACCTTTCTGAAACGGTTATCCGAGCTGATGGGATAAAGAAGGTCTTACGGACGATTCGAGGGTTGTTAACCGGGTTTACGTGGCCTGGTAATTTAAAGAAATTCAATCAGCTGGCAGTTGGCCACTGGGCGCAAACATCTCGTTCGTTTAACCGTCACGAAATGAAATCTAGACGAATCTAATAAAACGGGAAACGGGACGCGTTTGAGGGGTTGTTTCTTACGATTTCTTCGGCCCTGGTATTCCCGTTGGCGCGCGAACGACCGTGCGAGAAATCTCGGTGCAATTTTCAAAGTGTATTTTAAATGTATTAAAATTTCGGATTGAACATTTTTTACCGGCACGATTTCGTGGACGAGTTGCATTATTTATCAGAAATCAATTAATTAGGGCTACTTCGAACAGACAAGATCCCGTACCGATAACGACGAGCTCATGGGACTTTATTATTGATAAACTGGCGCATGCGGGCTTCAATACGGACTTGAAGCACCTCGAGACCCGTGGGACTCCAGGGATCCTCCGTATCTCGGTCATGTTCCATGAATTCGTGACCTACAATAGATTTTATGAGTTCCGCTGTCCTCGAATTTCAGAAAACGATTCAACGATTATCGATGCTTGTACAACGTTTTCACGCGATCGGGCTTTAATTACAACAGCCTTTTGTGCTTGTACTTAATCGATTTATCTCCGAGCACGTCTTGGAACAAGTGCATCATTTCGATAATACAGGTTATCCCATTCGTACGGGTTGGGTTGTAATTTAATTTCGACAGAGGACAGGATCGAACGGCGTACAACAATGTATGTTGTGGAATTTATTTTATACAATTCTGGCACAATTGAAAGAATGATATTGAATTTTGGCCGATTTTTCGTGAAAATGTTGGAAATGTCAATACATTGCTTTAAACATTCTTTCCTTTAACATGGTATTTTTGTTTTTATCAAAGCTCGCCTGTGATGCTTTGTTGTTTGTAATAATTCTCGATTTAATTTAATTGGATAAGCAAAAGGATTCCTTGTGAAGAAGTTAGACCTAATTTACGTCCTGCAAACGCCACACCTGTGTCAGCCTGTAGAATCGGTGCTCGCGTTCTGGGATCGAACGTGTTCTGGTGCTCCTGTTTCAGTCGTGTTACGCGATTCCGTGGCAAGGCGGTGTAGCAATTTATTCTACGGCTGTGTAATCGCGTATCACGAGCATCCGCGAGGGTTTTCGCTCGATGGCCGGTCCGCCGCGTACGCGCCTCGAAGATAAGTAAATCCACATTCCGATCGAGTGCTTGTACCGTTTCAGCGCCCCTCATACCGGTTCCATATCCAGTCCGGAAAAATTCCAAATAAAACGTTGATACTCGTCTCGGATCGAACGTTGCTTGGCAGCCAATATACGTGATAAACGTTGCCCGCGATCAACAGACCCGCTCCAGGATCCGGGGACGATTTATCTTCGTGACTGTTGGTAATGAGGTCGCGATGCTCGTTTAACGATTCGACTGGTAAGCCTCGCGACGTCGTACCGTAATTTCCGTAATGTGTCCCGTAGGTTTGGCAGGGGGGGATCGATGCCGGTCGATTTGCAAGAATTCGTAAAATTAACCCCTTGACCTACAATATCGAGTCACGCTCGTGACGCATCCTACGGTTCAGGTGTGATCTTTCTCCTTCGATTTTAAGTTTAATTGTAATTATGATTAATGCAGTCAAGACTTATTAAATGTGAAGTATAAATAATATTTTTTCTTTCACTTTAACATCGTGGCAATAAATATTTAGGGGTTAAGCGAAAAGCATTGATAAAATAATATTATACATATTTGATAAAATAATTTTATCTGGCAAATTGAACATTTCCTTTGAAACTGTCGGCACTGAAAGTTTCAATGGAAGACGGTGCTCTATCGTGGTGTTCAGCGATCTGATTGGCAAAGAATCGTCGCGAAACGATCGGTGCCGCTTTAAACCCGGTTCAGACGAGCGCCAAGTATCATAGCGATAATTTAACGAGCGTCTGAAGTGGAAAATGCAGTGGCAGAGGAGGGTCTTTCATTATGTCCCTCGTTCGGATTAACGTCGAACGAGCGAGACACGAATACGCGCTTTTTTCCCCGTGATTTTAATTCGACGAAAACAATTTTTACGGCGAAAATGGCGTGCCGCGTCGCTGAAAGCAATACCGTCGCATTTGCCGTTTAAAGAGAAGATTCGTTTTTAGCCGACAGTGTTTTGTTTGTACACGGTTTACTCGAGCCTGTAACGTCGTAAGATGAAAGCGAGTTAGACAGGTATTACCACCTTTTGCTGGACGATGGTGGGGGACGATGACTTGTCACTTAGACGGGTAGAAATCTCGCCACTTATTGTCGGGGACAATAAAAAGAAGCCGTCACGTGTCAATTTTTAGCCCGTAGGGTAGCTCTCGCTGCAAAACACGATTATTGCTGAAACATGCGATAAAAAATCACTTGTCTGAAAAGGGTGTCGGGTCCGTCGAGCCAACTTCTTTCAGCGTGGTCAGCGTTGAAACGCAGTTGCCACCGGAACGAATCGGTCCGATACGTTTGCTCGAACCAGCGTCATAAATACTTGTCCACCACCTCCGTAGCCGCCTCGAACAGAGTAATTTTCGGAACGGGACACTCGCGCTTCGTCGCGTAATTTCACGCTGAAAGGGCTTCAAACGAATCAAAACAGCCTCGTCCTCGACGACCACGGCGTAAGTTGTCGGATTATCGCGTACGCTTTTCGAGCCTCCTAGGCGCGGCATTGTTGCAACTTAATCATTAACTAATCGATGACGCTCGAATTCGCATTTAAATGCATCGATTGAGAATGGTTGGAAATGGCTCGATAAGTATCGAAACGCGGGCAAAGTTAACGATGGCTGGCTAATTGCGCGATAGCAAAGACTCGAGTGCTTTTTTACTCGTCTGCTTCTCTGACCGATCAATTTTACTGACGCATAATTTCCTTCGTACGAACGGTTTTAATGGTTTCGCGATCTTATCTCGAATCGTCCTCGCTTCGAAAAACATCCGGTGGTTCGATGACGAATGACTTTTTGACGCGTCAGGATCGTTGTAATTGTTATTTGTAATTCGTGTCGTTCGTTTCGGAGCTATGGTAAGTAAAAGACCGTTGGGTGTTAATTGTCACCGATATCGCTTTTAATAACCGTCATTATATCCGTGACTCTCAATGACGGTTCAAAGGTGACGCTCTGTGAAAGCGGCCAACGCTTTGCTAAGGGTCTCATTAAGGATCCGTAAAATTGACATTGCGTCACTAATTGCTGCTCAGCCGGTGTCGCAGTCGATAGTTTCGAGTTACCCTTGTAACGACCGATCGGTAAGTCCTGTCCACTGAAATTTATCACTTCGATGCCTTTGTTTCGTATTCGTTGCTTTGCTCGTTACGCCCTGGAATCAGGCTGCTTTAATCCAATACACCTTTCCTTGGTCACGGTACAAACAACTGTATCTGTTACGGAACTGGTCGGTGAAATGAATTAATAATGACCTGAGTGCTCTATGGTAATTTAATTTCAGCGTGTTGATGTTCATGGTCGTAAAGTATCAAGTACTTCTATTTCCAGTAGTAGATCTGCTTGTGACATATTAACTCTGGGATGTGAAAAGTTGATTTCCATACATTAGAAAATTAATATTTAAAGAAAAATGTGCAAATTTGGAAAATAAATGTAAAAAGGGGTATACGATTACACTTAGATCCGACGTTAAGGGTCGAAGAGTTAACTAAGTAGTTACACGTTGTAATCCATCCCCGACTTTGAAACATAATATATCTGAAATACGATAAAACGCTTCCATGCTCGTAAGATAGAAATATGTTCCGTCATTACGATCCATCCTATGCGCATCAAAGACTAATTGCGAAGTACAAAAAATCAAGCATGAGATTACCAGCGAGGTATCACAGCGGTAATAAGAACCTGGTAATTTCGTATCGACGAAGTCGTCCGCCGAGCTATCCATCGACAGAATACGCTCGCGTTGCTAGTTCGCAAGCCATAAACCGGCGGTGCCGGTAAACAGGATCGTTTTTTCCCGGCCGGGGAATCCACGGCGGAAGTAGCAGCAGCGACCAACGATAGTCTGGCATTATGGTCGGGTTGTTCGCGTCGTGGAATCCTTCGAACGATTCGATCGAAGAAGTAGCGAAACTTGCGCTGGCATACCTCGTTAACTCGTTGAACCCGTGTTTTGTCCGCTACGATTGAGACACTGTCGACGAAAAGCTTTTTGCCAGGGCGTTCCTCCAAGGGCGAGGCGAACACCGTGATCGTCGAGGGGGTAGGTCGCGTTAAACGCGACGCTCACTTCGGGGATATTGCATCGCGACAGAGACGTCAAACGCGTTGCCCGAGGAAAATCGATGAATCGTAGTGCTTCCGGACGTGAAACGAGATTAAAAATACTTTAAGCTCGCCGGTACACGTCCGGGACGGGCAAATCCTTTCCCCAGGACCGTGTTTTAAGAAGCTCGACTGACGTCGAGCAGCGGCGGTCGGACGGGAAGGATCGAAGGGGGCAACGAGCATCTCGAGTATCTTCCCTTTCGACGTTGCGTCAAAAGTGCATTCCGATAAACAGCTGGATCGAAGTGTTCTTATCGGCATCGAGAAAAATTCCTCCGTACGAGGCTCGAATCTCGAAACACGATCTTTCCTACCCCCTCCCCCCCATCGTTTCCTTTCGCGCATTCTTATGCGCTAGCGTCTCGAATGTTTTTCCATCGAGATCCTCGCCGTCGAGGACCACGCGCCCTCTTTCGCGGCGCGGATGCGTGCCCGTTGCAGAAAACACATCAGGACCTACGAGGAAAGGACAAGAAAGAGCGGACGACGAAGGGGGATGCAGATGGAAGGAGTCGGAATTGTAAAAGCCGCTCGTCATCGTGATCGTCGTCGAGCCGGTGTTTTCTAGCCACGAAACTGCCAGTCAGCATCGCCTCGGGTGAGGAGCAGCAACAAGAAGGCAAAAGTTGATAAGCACTGGCGCGTAAGCGTGGCCCCGGATTCCTGAACCGGTCTTGGAACAACCACGGCACCAGCCACCATCTTATGGCGGTCGCTTTCTGTCCCTCCACCCATCCCTCGAAACCCGTTCCCCTCTATCGGATGCTTCTACCTGAAGCCACACGACAGGTGCCAGCGGCGTACGCAGGGTCCAAAGAACGGCCGCATCCTATATTTACACTCTTCGCTCGACTGCCACCGCCCCCCTCTCCCTAAGCCCTCGCTTCTGGGGTCCTGTGTTTTAATCCGTGAGAATTAGGCTGAAACAATAGGGCGAGGAGTAATCTGAAAAATGACACGCGAACGAGCGAGGAACCTGTTTAGATCGTGGTTGTTTATGAGCGCTCTCGCAGCAGTCGGTAGTTCTTGTCGCCACCTCCACGATTCCTGAAAGTTATATCGACTGTTTACCTTGGGAATCGAAGGTGAGTGAAGGGAGCAGCGTGAACCTGTCTGGGCGGACCTAGAAACCAAGGAATCGAAGGAGAAGTACTCGCGTATGGGGATTTGAAGGTTAATGTATGCAAGCAGCAAGATCTGAGATACATGGCTCAAGACTTTTGGTGTCAATTTTGTATCATGTTAGACGGGTAGATAAATTTATCATTCGTGTATTTTATATAAAAATGATCTCAGAGAGGTAATAGACTTTTTTGAGAAGATGATGTTGCAGGGAAAGATATATCTTGTTCTTGAGGGCTGAAGACTACTTCGACACGATAATTAGCCTAATCCATCATTCATTTCATCTCGTTATTTAAATCAATCTTTTCCTCTCGCTGCGTCGCCGTTCTCCTTGGGGAGGACGACCGTGCTCGACGCTGTACATCCCGGAGTCGGGATTCTTGAAATTCGGTGAAACAAGGGTGGTCGCGAGGAGAGATCAGAGAAGAACATCCGAGGCGCAAGAAGAGGGGCCTTCGGACGACTCGCGATCGCAGAACCTGTTTCTGCGCCGATCCTTGGGTGTTCGGGTTGCATTACGTTGTCACGCAGTGACGATCGCGACCCGATTCCCAATGCTTTCGGCGATTCTCGATCGTCGGTTTCACGGCCGGCTCGAATACCTCGGGCGCGAGGTGTAAGTGGGTCCTGGTGGCGACGCAATCCGTAATATCAGGTGGGACAATCGGGAGACGAAGGGAAGGCAAAAGGTATCACGACACGGAATTACGGAACCAGTTTTGGGCCAGTGGTTCTTAAACCACCCAGGACCCTCTTATCGTAACATTTCGATCGTTAAGTCGAGGTTTTTGATAAACGGGCCGGTTACGAGATAATGTTCGAATACCCGAACATCGGATGAAAGATATCGGAACATTGTTAAAACTAAACGCAAGTTCCTTTGAGCCAACGAGTCACCCAGGTATTTTACAATACTTGGGCTATAAAATTAATATCAAATCTTAATCGTATCGAAATATTAATCTCATCTTTACCTGAATTCAAGCAATCGTCTTATCTCATTGGCATATTTATATTACTTAAACAAATGGACTTACACTCGTCAAGAAAAATTTGTAAATAAATAACTACATTGTATGTTGAAGTAGTTGGTTTAATTTGAAACTGGAAATTGATACCGTCAAACTTTCCCCCGTACGAGAGCGTTTTACGTCCGAAAGGAATTTAAGGGGTAAGCAATATCAAACGCAAGCCGAATAGCACACGATAACGAGCACCTAATAAAGATGAGAGGATAGGAAGCAGACCGCATATTTCATGCTTCTGTACACTGTTTTGGAATCGCCTTTGAATGAAATTATGAAGGACCCTGAAGAGGGAAAGATCAAAGGTAGACAAAATACCGGTTTCAGGACCTTAGATTCCCTTGTACGACGTTCCTTCGCGGTAAATTTCTTAATTAACAAACGAACCCCCCTTGCATTCCTATCACGCATTAAGACTGTCTCGATGGTTATCCTGAAATCCACTGGAATTGTGGCAAAAAATACATCGTGTTTTGACGATTATTGTAATTGAATCGATTAAAGTCGAGAGAGCAGAAATCATGTCGCAAACGATCTTGAGGAGGACGTGTTTCGAGGCATTGTCGAAGTGTCGCAAAATACCGACACACCCCACCCTTTGATCACGTTCCTCGGCTAAAAGCTCGATCTCGTTGACTCGCAATGTGGCGCTGATTGACCTAATAGCTCGCAACAAGGTTACGGGCTGGTGGCATCGTAATTTTGCGCCCGGGTTCGAAAAGCCCCGGAAGCACCTGGTCGGGGTCCCCTGTTACTCGATTTCAGGCTGCTTTGAACTTCACCGGGCTGCTTTTGATTTTATCGATTCCCACGATCGTCCATCTCGACGGGGATCCTTTAATCTCCTGCATTATCGGCAGGTTTAGTCATTTCGCTAAAGCTGGTTACAATCGTTCCCCGTTTCGGCACTGTGGCCAAATTAGATTACGAAGCAGCGATTCTCCAAAATAAACGGTGCAATGAAGGATTAACGCGAGGCTTTCAAGCGATTCTGCTTCCAATCTAAACGCCCTATCGCACGGGACCTCCTGTATCGTCTACTTGATTGTTCGATGAAGCGTTTGTTTGCTATAATAATTAAGATACCCGAGCATAGATTCGTTCCAGAAAACAAATTATTACGGTGACGAGATTTATAATAAATAATTTCACAAAAATTAGCGGCAACGTGATAAATTTGTATCTGGTAACTTTGAAGAAACAACATCAGTCTCAGTCACTGCTCAGCATCTTTAATGACGAATCAATTAATTAGGGTGTGATTCGTCGAGGAGAAGGCTCGAGGAGTGTTTGCCCCGGTAAAGTTTCAGCGAGGGGAAGAATGTGTATACCAAGGAGGGAAAAAGGAATCACTTTCGCCGACGATGGCGGAAACTGATCCACGGGGATGATCAGACATCTTGGAAAGCTTTTCCGTAGGAAAAGTTCGAGGTAAGAAACTCCGGAGTCAACGATGGCCGAGCCGTGTGATCGAGTTACAAGGGCGAGGCCTCTTAACCGGCCGGGACCTCGACGGCGTCATTCAGCGGGGGATACACAGCAAAGTAAACGTTTATTTAGAAGATATCATCTCCACCTTTCTCGAGTCGGGTAGTCTGTCTACCCTCGCCCCCCGTCTTGCGCGGGGATGCTCCTCTTCTTGCCGACATAATCCGCGCGAAAGTGTTTAACCATGGAAACGCGATCGTAGATCGCATCTAATCTCTCGTTGTATCTTGATTTGCTTTCGCGAGTCCTTCGGCTACGCTCCTGTTCCTCCTCCTCGAGGATTTCGCAAAGGGCGACCAAACAACCGGGAGGGCCCGGCGGTGTTCTGAAATTTCAGACTTTCACCCGTTCATTCCCAGTCCTTCGAGTGTATGAATTTAATATTCATGCTCTCAATTTGTATTCCCCGTGAAGTAACACGCTTCCCGTATCAAATTAGGTCTCCTCCAATTTTGCCGCTCGTTAACTTTAATGTCTTGCCCGCGAAACTTCAAAAAACACCGCTTTATTTATCGCTACCTTGCTTGTTTATCGTTTCAACTATCCCTCCCCCGCCTCTGTGTTAATAATCAAAATGTTCACGGTCTGTTTTACAACCCGTGCCATTGTGCCCGCGTCAAAAATTCTTTTATTAATGAATATTGTAATGGGCGCGCAAAAGGGGTGAGTTCGCTGCATCCATCGGCAATAATTAATCCACGCCGAGTTTACTTTTACGATTAATGCGTTGTAATGAGCTGAACATATCGAAGGAGTGGGGGACTGCATAATTCAGGTGACACGTAGACCGGGCTAATCAGGAATGGCAAAGCACGCGCTTCATCAAAATTATTTATTTAACGGGCCAGCCTGGTTTCACTTCGGTCCCGGTGCGCTAAAGGGGTTAATATCCTTGGGGAATTGGAATGCGTTATTTAACGACACGGCCAACGACGTGATTAAATGCCGCCGTATTTAACCTGCTGCGCAGATTGAAAGAAAGAAATTTCAGCGCGCCTCGCGTGTAACGTCGTAAGTTTTAAGGAAAAAGGGACCGGTGCGCGGAACCGGGTTTCCGCTTTGATCAACTGCCAGGACAAAGTTTACAGAGTTTCGGCTAGGCGTATGTATAGGTAAGTGACTATTTCATGCTGCACGAGTTCATATTCTTGGAAAATTGGAATATTATTTAATGAACAACTGTCAGCATAATGAGATCGCATAATAGCCACGCAATTTCCACCGTTCCAATTTCATGCTATGCACGTGTGTATAATTGATAGAAATCGATGCGACCGCAGCGTACATCAGTTTGAAACAATTGATAATTAATTTCTATGATAGTCAGAGCACGAACTGCGGTCTTTTCTTCTTTCGGATCAACTAAACGCATTCTGTTCCGCGTTTCCAAATCATAAATAAACATGCATCGATATTTCCAATGACTTCGCACGGAATCGCAGCGAATCGATAACATCGTTGCATATTGTACGAAGTGCAATTGATACGATTAAACGAATTCAGTTAAAAATTGAAAAGGAGGTCAATGGTTCCGCTGATTTGTTAAAAATATCATCATATCAAATATCTGGAAATCGATGGACCCTGTTTGCGCGAGTTTCGAACTCGACGTTGTTAAGGCTCGAAAATAAAACCGGTCGAAACGTTTCTCTTTGCGTAATCGCGTTAACAGCGAGAAAGCGCGCACGA
Organism: Anthidium xuezhongi; assembly: GCA_022405125.1. Lineage (NCBI taxonomy): Eukaryota > Metazoa > Arthropoda > Insecta > Hymenoptera > Megachilidae > Anthidium > Anthidium xuezhongi. The sequence goes on from CM039637.1 coordinate 10,086,725, forward strand.
TAATTCCCCGTCGATTCGGTTTCCAGCGCCGAACGGATCGCATCGGGAAATTTGCTTAACGGCAGCTGCAACCGAAGAAAGCCCTCCGGCTGGCGACGATTCTTCTTGACCGTGGCGAGAGGTATCAAGAGACATTGTTCCCTGGCAAAAGCGGGAGAACCGAAGGAAACCGGCCGTGGAACATCGAAATCAAAGGGAGAGACGGTAACGAGAAGAGGAGCAAGAGAAAACAGAGGCGCGTGTGGAAGGCGAGGGAGGTGAAGCGGATAGAAGCAAGAAGCAGAGGAAGAAGACGAAGACGAAGAAGAAGAAGAAGAAGAGGCGGTGGTATAATGTCCCGGACGTAAAACGGGCGAGGAAACACAGCGGCTGTGCTTGGCTTCGGCTCAATTAAATGATCGTCTTCTTCTCCTCGAGGGTCTCGGTAGAGGCACCATCCATTAATTTCGAAACATGGGGAACAAAGGGTCTACCACGGAAATATTCTTTTTTCTTTTATTCCCTCCCCCTCGCTCGGTTGCTCTCTATACTCCTCTTGGCCCTCCTCCCTCCGCTCTCGGATCGGTCTTCTTCTTGCAGCATCCACCTTTTACCATCATCTCGACCTGCCGCCAAGAGGAGCGAGACGGTTAACGAGCTGAACGAAGACACCTCGATCCGGTGTACAGCGGCGAGGAAGAAGAGGGCGACGAAGAAGAAGAAGAAACAGGCAGCAGCAGCAAACGCTGCAACCTGCTCAGCCTGCGGCTACGTTTCTCTTTTCCTGCGGTAGCAAAAGCCTCTATCAAGCCACGCTTCTTTCTGTTTCCTTCTTTTTCTTACGGCCCGTGTCTTCCTTTCCCCGTCCTTGTTCGCGTTCCCCCCGTCTTCGTTACAGCCAAGCTGTTCCAGCTTCGTCGCTCCTCCGGCGTGCACTCTCGACATCCCTCCGCGGCACGGAGCCGTGGTTACGACTGCTCTCGCATCGAGTCGCACATTAATATTCCAGCAAAAGTACGAAGGTTACATCCAGGCGTGGTTAAAATGTCTAGTGGAATCGTGCTGGGTGACTAGATATTCCTTTTCGTTCTTGTGTTCCCCCGGTCTTATTGCTTGCTTTACGCTGACACGTCCACTCTTTTCACGCTTTGACTATGTTCTTCCACTTTTCGCGTCGGTCAAAATAGATCGAGTACAATTTGCTCGATAATGTTCGATATTTAGAATTAAAACACCTACGACCTGTTTATACAGTCTCTTTGATATCGTGCTTAACATATTCATTCAGCAATTCAAGTACTTAGATAAATAACTATCAGGGATGAAGATATAATCACAGAGTTCACGATTCTTCGTTTGAAATTTCATTTTTTGGATGTAAGACCTTCGTATATTGGTTAAAGGAATATTTAAAGCAATATTTCGAAATTTCGAAAAGGAAAACTAAAGATAGCTTAAAATTGATTTAAAATGAAACTGTTGATACGAACAGAAGGAAAGAATTCTTAGAGTGTCTTTTTCGGAACAAGCGAAAGATCATTATTTTTATGGTACCTATTTTCTGTCCCGTTACGTTCCAGAGGAGGGATGCAGGATGTAAAGAGAAGCCGCGTAATTTGCTGGATTTTATCTTATATGCGTTTAATGAGAGGCTTACCTCTTGTAGGTGTTCTCCGCCGCGAGGTAAACAGCCATTACTGTATTACGTCGAACTTTAATTTTAATATACCGGCATTAAGGGGCAGGATGTAATTTAGAATTTGCGACGCACTGTTTCGGCTATTTGCCGAGAAACATCCTGGAAAAACATATTAGAAGTATTCCGCGTGCTCGTTTCGACGCTATGATCCCCGGCTTCGATTCCATCGTATTTGCCGGTTATTCGAGCCGGTAATACGGCCACGATACGTGTACGGCAACCTCGGTAAATATATATCAGAGCATTTTATTTAATGTGCTTTTATTTAAAAATACCGTACGCCTTCCGACCTCCCGATCCCTTTTTTATGCGCGGAGATAAAACAGACTAGTAACACTAATGATCGAAAGTTGGATAATAAATCGTAAAAGATCGCATAAACCTGGTTAATGCAGTTGTATTGATCATGTGGCAAGTATAAGGTGCGATCTTTGAAATTTTAAGGACCTCGATATTTCACGAAGGTTAGTTCTTAATTCAATTCATTTACAATGATGGCTTATAATAATTTACTTCTAAGGGATGTGTAAAAGTATTTAAAATTCGTCTCAAGGAAGATCTTGTACTAATAACTATCTAATTAAATGTTCAACCCCAACAGAAACTTTTAAATCATTAATTTTTTTCTCCCCGTTCGCTCCCTATCTACCTCGGGACAGTGTTCAAGAAGAATCCACCCCGTCGTTTTAATTAATCACCGCCGGTTACCTTTGTTTTGTCAAGAGAACAGTACGTACTTGCGGGCGGAGTTTTTGCAGCCGTGATAAGAAGGAAGAACATTTCTGAAATATTCAACGTGCACGGCTGAAGTTTAGAAAAGGTTTTGTGTTGCGTTTTCACGACTTACGTGTCCGGCTGTTTCTTCTCGAGTCCCGTATTTATCGTCCGGGTTACGATGCCGGCACGGTATACAAGTTAACTTTAAATTAAAGTCTTCCTTAAAACCGGGGGGGAGAAAACGTCAGTTAAACTTGTTCAGCGATCATAAAAAAAAAAGAAAACGAGGAGGAAGAAAAAAAGTGGGAGGGAGGGTAAAAAGGGTGTACGGCGGAGCTATATTTCTTCGACATGCCGGTTCAACCGATAATATATTTCTTGCGCGTTCTAGTACGGGTGATGTAGTCGATATTTTGCCGCCATGCGGTGAACTCGATTAAATATTCCAACATGCGGTAGAACCACCTTTCATCGGGACCTATCAATTTTCTGCCCCTCATCGCGCGCACGATTCGTTTTCCATGCCACGAAGGAAAACAGTGTAACAAGTGAAAACCGCGTTAACCGATTCGGGTCTATCGATAATCAAGTATCGCGTGTCGGATAAGAAAAGTCCTATTTATTGACCCGACGAGGAAGGGGCGGAAAAGTTAATCCTATTTAGAGAGCGAATCGATGATTCAACGTGGCGATTACACAAAAGCCGATCGCATTATACGCGATGGAAGAAGCTAATACCTTCGAATGTTCATTAATTTGCAGTCGAATTCCACGCAACTGGCCGCATTAATTCCGCTAACCGATACTGACACGCCAATTAGAGAGTTACACGCAACTTACATGCAACACCGGCTACGAACGGCCGCGCGACCGCGTGCGCGCCTTCGTTTAGCACCCGATTAACCGCGCACCTTTTGTGTACGTGTGAACGGTGCCGCCGTTGTGTGTTCATTCTCCGGGGAAATTCGCTGAAAACACGCAGTTTGCGTTTCCGCGGCCAGAAAGTATCCAATATCGCGTTCAGCCCGTATTCCGTTTCGACGACTCTATCTTGGAACGGTTCGGACAGGTAGCGGTGTCGTTCCGCGAAAGCCATCGGTTTTAATTAAATTTTTCGCTCGATACGACAACCTTTATATGCACAACCTTCCTTCGTTCGTGCATTTTTTACTCGCTCCCGGTTCGCGTGTGCCGTTCGCCCGCAGTCAGATTTGTAGGTCGCAGACACGTGAACGTTGTCTCGCGCCTGTTCGCGGTGAAACAAAGATGTCGAGGCGAATTGTTCTCTGGAAGAAAGAATTATCTTGCAAGGTCCGCGTTAACGAGAACGTGCAGAGCGTCGGTCGACACGAAGCTGGGGTAAAAAGGGGACAGGAAGTAGCCGGTGACCGTGCAGACATTAAAGAACAGATTAACTGTTCTTCTGATTCCTCGAAAGCGTTATGGACAGAATCTCAGGGCTCGGATTTACGAAATACGAGTTGCTAATGCACTATGATTAAAATATTATTTGATCATTTGTTGCGGTAATTCGAAGGAGAATTAAATTACACGCGAAGAGTACGTGAACGATCGGAGCTTCAGAGTCGAGGTTCATGGAACGACTTTTGCCCGTCGTCCCGAAAGAAAGGGGATTAAAACGCGAGCGTTCGAGACGGACAGACAGAGGATAGAAGGGGATGGACAGGTCGGAAACAAATGCGATTCGCTCGGACGGGCAATTTACAGCTCGAAGAATATGGCCTGGCGTGTAAACCGCATTGAAATTCACGGCGAGCACGGAACTGTACCGGGGTTGAACTATGGGCAAGCTGTTGCAACTTGCTGTTTTCTCTCCAACCCCTCTTCGCTCATGCCATCGTCCTCCTCCTGTCTCCGTCTGGTTGCCATTTAATTCCCGCCGTACTCTCCCTTCGGCGCCCATTTAAAATCCCCGGGTGGCGCGGCTGCTATCAGCTTGTCTACGTTCATACGCGTGGAATTCCTACGTCGACCCGGAAAGACGCTACCGGAAATCGTTTGTACGCCTGCCTCGTACGCTCGCCCTCTTCGTATACAGTCCGCTGGAACGATCGAGTTGCTATGGGCATGATAAACTTTCCAGTTGTCCTGCTTGCATGTTTTGTATCTTATTCGCTAAACGGGGGAAGCACAAGGAAACGATGGAACTACCGCAAGGAGATCGTCCTTTCATAATGATATCCAACGGAAGTTGCGATGACACGATATGTTCGTTGATCTTCATTCTTTGGTGTCTGCGGTTAACCCCTTGCCATATTTTTTCCACAGATGTGGAAATTGTAATGTTATTATTACATATATATAATTTAAAATAATGTACTTTCTTAAAGTTATTAATCAGCTATTTTGATTTTTGTGTATGTTACTAGATCAATGTTAAATTAGTGGTGAAAGGTAATTTGAAATTGGTGGACAGTAACCTTTTGTTAACTTAATCAATATCGAATGTTCGGATTCAATTTCCATGCATTCGGTCAAGCGTAGCATCGATATCCAGGAACGTAGCCATCGGCCTTCAGTAGTATGCATGCAGAGCGGAAGACGGTCTTACCACGACGGTACTGCGACTACTTGTTTCCGCCAAGATCTTTGTACCGAGATCAAGATCAAATCGCATGGTTCCCTGAGCACATCGAAGCGTTCCTTCGATTGAAGGAAATCGGTGCTTGCCTAGAAGGAAACACGCCTGAACCCTGTACAAGGCTCGTTGTTTTGATTATGCTTTCGAGCGATTCACGGTCCGCCATCAATTTGCATCGATTTCACGTGATACCTTCCACTTCGATCGCAATTTCGTTTCAACGTACGGACGAAATAAATTTAATTGCCCATCAATTTTTCCAGACCCGAATGGAAATCGTGGATAATCGTTTCGTCAGATACTCGTGAATACCTTATGATGCGCGATCTAAATGATTAATCGGCTGAATTATTTAGGAATTCCGCTGTATCTCGTTCGTGATTCATTCGAACGATCGGACCGCGGATAATTGGTGTAGCCGAGAGAAGTGTTTGTATTAATCATCGTTAAATCCAAGTTAGTTTTGCTCCTAATTTCGAGTTACCGTTAACTTGGCAACTGGGCGCGAGCACTCTCGAACGTTTCGCATGGCGGACATTTATTCCCGTGTTGATACACCGACGATATCGGCACAAGAGAAGTATGTACAAGTTGGCGAGCCTTGCGTGCGTTCCTCTGAGTGTGTACGTGCGAGCAGAGAAAATTCTTGCCGTATACACACCAGACGGACGGGTTAAGTATAATGTGAGCAACACGGTGCAACTTCGGGCCTGCATCGCTGCCAGCGTACCATCGACTTCTTCGTAATTTTCTGCGATACATCGTATACCTGTTTCGCTGATGCATTCAGCGGGGAAGCGTGGTAACCTTTCGGTTCGAGCAGGTGGCACGGTGGGCTCGCTTATATTTTGACGATTAGTTCTGGACCGAGCTTCTTCAGACCCAACCGGATGCTGCCGTTCCTTTCCCTTGAACAGGGCCGCACCGTCCAGGCAAATCTTTCGTTCTTCACCTACGATGTTTATTCGATAATTTAACATTAATTGTTGCAAAGATATTTTTTTTTTCTAGGTCTCCTAATCTTAGTCCTTTATTTTTTGGTATTTATATCTGTTAATTTTATTTTGTAGAGTATTGGGCATGTACAAAAAGAATGAGAGCAGCATAAAATAAAATAATACATTTTTCAATTTGAATTTTATTCCATGTCGTTTTCCTTTCATTCGTTCGCCGGTGAATTTTATTCCCTGCAAGCGTTCGCCATGACGAATACGTGGAACACAAAAGGGATTGATACACGGCGTACGGGTCGCATTACCGCATAACAATTTCAGTATCATTTATTGTTCGTGATACGTGTACCTTGCATAAACATCTCTCGTAATAATATTTTACGCAGCCGCTCGTAAACAAGCTTTACGACCGGTCGTTCTTCCACGCTGTTTCTCTGTGGCCGTTGCCAGAAGTTCGTTAATAGCCATGCTAATTTTCATGTTTACGCTTATCTTTTGGACGTCTCGAACCTGCTTTCTCTTCATTCAAAACGAATCCATTGTTCGGTCGCGTACGCTGAAGATACCCACGCGAACGGCCTGGTCGTTGTACCTGGCGATGCGTAACGAATACCTGTCGAATCCTTGATCACCGAGCCGTCACGTTTTCTTTGCAACGACCGATCGTTCATCGACGGGTAATCATGCCAGACGATACACTTTGAGGTTTCGAAACGTAAGCTGTATCCAACAGGGAGCTATTTCCAACGTTCCATCGACGTTACCGTTATTTTCATCAAGGTCTGGATGAGGTGCTAGTTTATTAGTACATCTTCTAATTTCTGAACAAGTTAGCTCGAAGTATCGTTTCTATGGTCGCGGGTTTTAATCAGAATACCGGATGGTCATCCGGTAAGAAATCAAGGCGTGAAGATCTGAACAATCTCAGACATTTTAGAGTCGACAGATGCCATCGACGATACTGTGGGGACGTAAAGAATGACATTCTTTCAGGCCCGGTCGATCCGATCCTGGAAAGCCAAGACAGGCAGTCGCCTTGGCGGCGATACCAAGCGACGACGTAGCAGCACAATGCATGCACTTGCCGTTGGGGAAAGGTGGACGGCCGCGACCTTGATGCGCGTGGTTCTCGCGTGCCCGAAGCTTCACGAGCGACCACGAAGACGACCGAAGCCTTGGATAGGTAAGAGTGTGCCTATGCCCCGAGAAAAGTGGTTGGCCAGGCCGCTAAGGGTTCTCGAGCGGCCTCTTCCGTCCTCCTCTTCATGGTCTCCTTTGCTCTTCCCTCGCTTTTTTATATCCGCTCGCGCCTTACCGCATCCTCCCTCCTCCTTCTGGACGACGGCACACTGGTTTTTAGCCCTGGCTACGGCGGGCAAAGGGGGGAGTTGCTCGTGCCTCGAAGCTTCACGGAAGCTGGAACAACTATCAGGGCCAGGATAGTCGAGCTCGACTAGCTCTGCTAGGATGGGACCGGTATTTCAACTTAACAGGCCGGTCATCCGGACCGGCAGTGTCGCTCAACCGTGGCAAGCCTTTCCGCTGCCAGCTTCGAGAATTATGTCTCCGTAGTTCCCTTCTGAGAGGCCATTCGCTGTTTAGTTTCAAATTATCCTCGGTACCATAGCCAAGGTTCAACATTTTTCTCAGCTTTTTCTCTTCCAGCTGAACGTTTTTCCTGAGCCGTTATTGCAACGCCAGCCATGTCAATTTCCACTGCTAATTACCTTATCGTGGCTTCCAGAACTTGTTAAGTATACATGATGCTGATGACCGCAACAGTTACACTCAGAATTTCATCCCTTAATTAGTCCACCAAAGGGAAAAATAATTTTGCAAACAATTCTTAAAATCACATCGTGTCGATCGATCGAAGGAACGATAGTTTCGCGAAGTTGTTCAGAAACAGAGACGGTGAGGATTTGAGGGTAAGAGGAGAAGGGTTAAAAGAGTTTCAGCCGGAAGAAAGATTTAGACATCTGATATTGACAGAGGAGAGATACCTTATCGCGATAAGATCATATGTTACGTTTCTCGGCCGAACAGGGGCATCGGGGATCGGTCGAATGGAATTTTCTTTCTTGAAAACTCGGTCGAATCCGGGTCAGGATACTCCTGCGCGAAATTGCACGTTCTATTCGCGATATCCAGCAAATTATCCTGGTTTCTGTGTTGCTCGCGATTGAGCCTTTAATCCTTGCTCATCTTCGAACTCCGATTCCGAGCCATTCTCCTCCCGTTCCTTGAGAAGACATCTTAATCGATACCTCGATACCGTGGCATATACACCAATTACTCGTTCTGCACCAATGAGATATTTTGCGAGCTGAGAAAAAAAAATACACAGTCTTTTTCCAAAGAGCGAAACGGGCAAAAATCATCTCGTGAAATATATACGGTTCTTCTGTTTACCTTGAAGAGGTTTTTGTTGCCGTGCCTCATAATTGCAACCTCATAAAGGTTGAGCCTCGATAAGCATTCACAAAAAATCGGTCGAAGGTAGAAGGCTGCCTGGCCGAGCGACGCTCATTCGACTTCTTCACCCGATACGATTCCCGTTGCTGACACTTCCTCTCATTTTCTTTTTTTCGCACTTCGTGGCAGTAATTGACGCGGTTTCCTTTACGAATACCCTCGGCCTCGCGCTCATTATAAGCGGAAAGATGCCGTTTCGTTACACCGGTGTCCTTTTATTCAGCGACTGGCCGAACCCGCGGGAGAGCAAAGAAGAAACGTCCGGCTTACCTTTTTCAGGGCAGATGTGTAATTTAATGCGCTTTATCCAGTATCGCCGACGGGCCCGATTTTTAACGATCGCCCCGAGTAAGCGGACCCCGATATTTCGTAGCCCGAGCAAATTATAATGCTCCCGGACCCACGCTCGCAGAAACATTATAATCGTACGCGAAAATGGCGACGATACGATCTCTCAATTGCCCTGTCATAAATTATCGCAACACCTAGTTTTAATCTCTCGCGTTCCTTTTGCGTGCCGACTCTTACCGGAAGGATCCTCTCGTTTCCCGGAATCGAAACCCATGAACGTAAGGTTTCTAACATTTCAGCTTGGAAGAGGCGGCGGATTGTGGCTGAGCGTAATGGCGCCATATCGGCTTTGTTCGTGTAACATCATTTTGCGTTGCACCGACCCGACGGATTCTCATCGTTAAAACGAATTGCTCTCCAACACGACGGGGGGTCGTAGCGTTAATTAAACGCGTCAAAAAGTTTGCCCTCGTCGATGAACAAATTACTGAATCTACTTGCTGAATTACCAGCAGGAAAAAACTTCTTTAATTTAAAGCGCCTTTCGAGGAGCGAGCGAGCTCGAGATGGTTAAAAAGGAGGAAAGATTCTCGCTAAGAAATTAGACGGATACAATCACGGGATGGTCTTGTCCGTCTTTGGACGAGGTTTAAACTTTCAAGGAAGGTAAAGTCATCGTCGACCCTCTTTGACAACCGGGAAACGGTAATCCGTGGTGGAAAGTTAACACGCATGCAAACGAGCCCTGTAACAAGCCACGCTGATCGTCCTTGATCGTGCTAGAAAGTATCGACGCGGCGAGTAGCACGGTTGCGTCGAGGAAGGTCGTTCGAAAGGACATTCGTGTTCTCAAAGAGAGCTCGGACCAGTTGCTCTATTTGCTCGTACAGAACCAAAAGGATGCAAGTGAGCTGTCCTTCGGAAAAGTTAGCTCTGAGCAAACGACAATAATGCTTTAATGAGGCCGGTGCACGCGATCCGCTCTACCGCCATGCTTCCACAGTCATCCTGTGTGTGTGTACGTGTACACGCGTAGCTGATTGCACTGGTTGCATCCACTTTCGTCGTAACTGCAACGCTGCGCGCAGCTACACTGTAGGCCCCATAAAGACATTTCCCGCAAAAAACCCCGTGGTACCTACCCGACATCGATTTCTTACGACCACGATTAATGCGATGTGAATCAATTAATTTGTCGGAGTCCAAGGGATCAACTCTGGTTCAATCATAAAATACCTCTGCGTCGTCAATTAATTCTTATACGGAGAGGCAAAAATGGAGACATGAATTTCAGCAAATAATTTAATTAGCCCTCGCGAATCATAAACACGATAAAATGTAATTATTGATTGATTAGGATTGAAACGAAGAGAGCAAGTTAAAATTTGAAGGGAACGTTTACGTATTTTCAAGAAAATTACTGCCATTTATGGAGTTCTACTAATTAACAGTAAACGTGGGATTGAATTATGAAGACGGATCTGTCGAGACCTTTAATGGGTCCTTGATCCATATAAGCTACCAATGAAGCCTACCACCCTTGGATATTTGATGTTATTGAAGCATGATAGAAGCCGCAGTAACAATAACTCGTTGATTGCGCGTCTTTAGAGACTAGACTTCATTGTCCTACAACAAGGAGACCATTACGGTTGCATCACGAATTGCATCGGTGTTGGGCTTCAGATACAGCTGCAGGCCCGCAATTCGAGCGGCTTCGGTCTGCGTGAAGTTTCTCAGAAGATCTCCGGGATTGGAATGTCGATCGGTCGTCCATCTTGGACGACGATTTTCTTTCTTATGCGTCCCCGGACCGATATTACGGGCAGCTGTCGCGAGCGTCACGATCCATCGCGTACTCACGTCCGACCAGTCATTTTAATTATTACCCGATCGTTAGATCGTACTGCGTGCCGCGGTACACTTCTCTCTGTCGTTATAATCGAAACTTTATTCGCCCGTGCTTTCGTGCGATCCACGGATCTGTGCACGCCATTGTTGGAAAGAATTTAACACGGTACCGATCACCCTTTATTTTCTGCTTCGCTGCAATTACCAGCCGGCCCTTTGTTGGTTAATAGAATACCCTCGGGGGATAAGATATTTCAGCGTGACATGAGTCTTTTGCTAACTTAATCCACACACTTTTGCTCTTTGCCACCTAAAAAAATCCTTTATTCTATAAATTGCACTTCGACCATTGTGCAATCAGACACATAAAAATGTCAGTTATCGAAAATACGATTTGTTAATTTTCAAATTTGCAGAATTAGTGTTATTGATATTTACTGCTCATTCGATTATAGAAAATGTTATGCTACCCCTTGAGTGAATAATTATATTGAGTGTTAACGTTTGTGAAAATGGAAAAGAGATGATTTCTATGACAGGAATGTACAGTAAAAACTGGGTGTCCGCGTAACAAATACTTGACGCTATCGACGTTACAAGCTGTGATTTAGAAACGACCAGCGGCGTTATAAGACGTCTTTCTTGTCGGCAAAATAAAACTGCAAAATTGTAGATTGTCGATTATTACTGGCATCATTGAAAGGTACAGCGTGTACCGACATGCTCGAAATGATCCTCAATATTCAGACATGAAATCCTGTCACGAGCATGATCACGATCTGGATTCTTTACACGCGACAAGCAACAATGTTTAATGGGACAGTTCTTCGGCGAGAAGACTTTTTGCAACGACTCGCAATCTCGTGTAACCCATCGTTCCTTAAAATAAAACACCGTCCGCGAAGGTAACGAGAGTGTAATCAGTTTCTTTCAGCGTAACAAATTCTCTTCATATAATGACTCATCAAAAATCATAAGGTCGGTTAATAATAAATCGTACAGGTCCTTTGCTCCGGGACGCTTTTATCCTCTCGAGATGGAAAAATAAAGCACCGGGACAGAATTGAAAAAGTTCGTTCGGCTAGCTTCATCGACGACGAAGCATTTTCTATGACGCGGTTCGACAGTTAACGCGGTGAAATTGAAAAAGAAAAATGAAAAATAAGAAAAAAAGAGAAGGATCGTCGAACGATCGCTCCTCGTTATCGAGTTCTTCGGTTGACGCGCACCTATCACCGGGTGTACTTTGGATTACAGGTCGACGAAACGATTTATAGGCGAACGCGTCCTCGACACTCGGATACACGATAGTTTGCCACCGGTAACTTCTCCAATTACGGTGTCACGAGTTCCGCGAATAATGGCGAGAAAACATCTCGTTCAACTTTTCCAAAGGGCTAACGTTCTAACGGGACGGGACGGAACGGGACGGGACGCGACACCGGGCGACGCGACGCGAGACGTCTCTCAGGAGTCACGAAACTTTGTGACACTGGTCGAAATATAACTTTTCCTTGGCGAGCTGTACGTGTCATTCGTGCGAATGCATGCTTGACAGAGTGTGCCGGGACCCGTTGTGTATGCAGCATATAACGCGGAGCTTCGAGAGCAGAGAGTGCTCTCCCGTGAATATGAAAGTTTAATGCTTGAAAGATAGGATCAACTTGGAAATTTAATGACGCTTTATCCGCGACGCTACGGCCCGACGTCTCTGGAATTTTTCTACCATGTGTGGAACAAGTCGGTATAATGCTTTTTTCATATATACATACATATCTGTATATGTATATAAAAAAAGAAAACGAGCTTCTATATAAATCTCGTTTCCTCGCATCGTTCCGATACATCGATATCGTTGAAATCTACCGAATCACTCAACTCTGACGATATTTAATCGTATCCACCGTTATGACGCTGCCCGAAAAAAACCTTCCCATAAAAAATGAATAGGATGAAATAAATAAAAGTCAAAAATTTCGCATTGATTCGTACACGATCGCAATAAATTTTTAAGCGCGTTCGAAAGTATTGGCGGGTGTCATTGAATATTTTCAACTTCGTCGCATGCGATCGTGCACGCACCTATAACTACGTAATTTGATTGGATGTTTATTTTCTCTTTTTTTTTCAAAATTTCAACAGGAAATTTCATTACGTATATTGCTAAACGTCCTGGATTTGAGTGGTACATCAAAACGAATCGAAAATCCCATCCGAGGGATTAATAATGATAAAAGCGGCAACGAGCAAACCGAGGAAATCGGCTTGAAACTTTGTTCCGCATTACCGTATCCATTTTTCCTCTCCCCTCCCCCGCCCAGTTGTAACTATCGCAATTTCGGCGTGTAAGTTTCAAGATAAACAAGCAACATACAAGTAATGAGATGCTCGCAGGCATGTTTTCCGTCGAGCACCGACGCGTTAACGTTTCCCGTCCGCCAACGCGGAACATTAACTTATCCGCCGGTTTTCGAAGCGGGCTACGCTCCGCTCGCGGCTCGTTCGGTGACAAGAGACGAACCTGACGGAAACAATCCGTCGAGATTTGTTAGGCTGTCGCGCGATACCTCTGTTTGGCGAATTTTGAAAGTTTCATGCCTCATATAGTCCGTAATTTGGGACAGCTATATCCCGGGCATCTCGCTCGTGTAATTAAATTTAAGCCCACCCCCTCTCGCGGATAACGCCACCGACCTTTCCCTCTCGTTGGATGTTTTGCGATGTTTGTTGGCTTTCGAATAAAAAAAAAAAAAAACATACAAAAAAAAGAGAAAACGTTAATCCTGGAATTTAAGCGTCATCGCGATCCGCAGCTGTCGAGAATCGTGTATACGTTTTAATTTGCCTCGTAACAGTTTGATATTCCGGAATTAAATGTTTTCGCGTTGATTCGGCCCCGAGCTCGATTGCACAATTTTCCACGAAAAACCACTTCCACCTCGTAGATATAATTGGATCAACGTATGTAAGTAGGTTTACTGTAAACGCTCGCGGTTTCAGCGAGCAAAACGTTTGATTGCGACCGGACGGCAAATTATCCAGTAAATAACGAGATAACGCAAATTGAAGGAGCGGCTTCTTTGAACTTTTATTCGCGTTAAAAACATGATTACCATTCGACCCGTGATAATTGAAATATCTACTCGAACGATTTGCTCGACACTTACGATCAATCCGTACCGGACGTCGAAACTTTCAGCGAATTTCGATAATTTATGTTAACGTCGTGTACGTTTTTTCTGAACGTGAAAGGAAAACGGGCGGTCAATTTTAACCGGGGACGTTTTTAAAGCGGGGCAGTGAAATTAACTGTGGTCAAATTAAATTTTTTCCCCGGCGACGTGTATGCAAAGAAATTCCAATTGTTCGAAAAAAGAGCGAAACTTCAGACTGGAAATTGACGTAGTACGAGTGTTATTCACGGCGCTTTTGTGTCATCAAACGGTGTCGGAATTTCGAAATAATATAAACGGACTCGTTTCTTCGGCGAAAAGAAATGACACGCCACACTCGTAAAAACGCTTTATTATTCGATCAGAATTCGTGACATGTTCATCGTTACAATAGCGAGCGGTTAGTACGGAACGCGAGAAAATTGTGGCCATGAATCGTAACCGGCACGCAAAAGCTATTTCGCACTTGGTTTCTTTCGAATGTGCACGCGTTCTGTTCCATCCCGCGATATCCGCTTTCAATAACATTTCGACCCCCGTGTACCCTCCCCGCTGTACCGAACCAATATCCTCGCCGTAAAATCGGTCGTTGGTAATGCCTATGTACGCGCCGGGAGAAATGTAAATTTGATTAAAGCCGCGGACACAAACGTTCCCTCTCCGTGTCAACGGAACGTAAACTGTAACTACGAACAATTTGTCTTTTATTTCTTTTTTACTTCGCCACGCGGGTTACACGCGGTTGATTATGAACCAGTTCATCCGGTAATTAATCCAACATCGGATTTATTCCGCTCGAACGGATTATCGCCGAGTCGTAGTTCGACTTTCCATAAAAAAAGGGTAAAGCCTTCGAAAAAAGATGGTAATCGTTTAGGTGGAGGGGAGGTACGGTGGCGATTCAGCCCCGTTTACTTAAGCAAACTAATTTCAATGAAATTTTACGTCGCGAGAGGATATTTGAATTTTAATTACTTCATAGAACGAGCAAGGAGGGTGGGTGGGTGAGCTGAGGGTGGGGGTTGGCCGTGTGTTAGATTTAACTACGGCACGTGGGCCGCACCTTTTGCAATCTTGCTTCCGTTATTAACGGTGGGATGTCTTTGAAAATGGACTCACGATTCGCGGCTCTTGGAACGGTCTCGAGGAGGGATTTAAACGTGCCTGGAGTAAATGAAATCGCGTTAGATGTAGTTAAACGGTATTACGCCCTGATATACACCGAATAGAATGGAGAGCTGCAGACATTACGGATCCAACAATGTTCTCTCAATTTCCCCCGGCAAGCTTAATCGTTCGTAGTTACGCGTTAGGGGGGCCCCTGGCCAACACATGCGCCTCGTGATAGTACACGCGGCGACGTTTCAGGAAGTATTACGGTCATGCGAAACAATTGCGGAAGGAAATGCTCTCGCTGTTGCATCGATCATCTTACGGATCACTTGGTTAGTAATTAAAAGCTTGAACATCTCGTGTTGCGTTTCGTTTGAAAATACATGTCGATACAGCGTATACAGCAAAGATGGAAGAATACGTAATTTTATCAAGGAAAGATTATTTTCTTCGTGGAACATTTCGAGCTTTACGGTTATTAATTCATTAACACGAAACGCGTGCATCCCTTTCTTCACGAAATTACAAAAACCGTTCTTACGAGCACGTGAACATAAAACAGGGATATTACGATGTTTCTTTTGCTTGTCATTAGTCTAATTAAGAAGATGGCATTGTGCACTACTTTGGATTATACTAAGTACGCCGTAGGCAGCATTAGACTTGTAAGTATCTCGTGGAAAAGCCGTCAGTATCATTTTGCGTATAAGTCTAGTGATCGCCTCTGGCAGCGAGGGCTCCTCATATAGCGCAGCCAGCTCGTAAGGCTATTACGTACGCTTTTAAGGAGACCAAGCCTTTTCTGCATCGAGTGGTACTAGACCGTAGATTTAAAATCTATCCCCTTAGAAACTTTCATCTTTTTTTGCTGTCCTCCAAAGGGGCAACGTAATCGTGAATAAATTAACCACGAACATACTTTAGGGAACACCGTTGCGAGAAACTGCAGGGAACTTAGTACTTCGCTTAATTCCATGCAAATGAACAATGAATAAATTCGAGATTATGTAGATCTGTGCGTGTATCGTCCGATCGAACTTGCCGATTTTCATATCCGCGGAAATTATCGGCGGAATCAAACGCGGCGACGGGACTCGTTCGTTTTTATTTATCGTATCATCCTCAATCAAACAGTACACGACGAGTAATTGATCCTCTTCCATCGATATATAATGCAATTTATTTCATCGTATCATATGCGCGTTTACTCTGATTTTACAGGCCGGGCAAACGTGTATCGGGCTTACATTATCGCGGGGTGAAAATTTGATTTTCCGAACAATATTCGCGCCGATACCGATATTGCAAACGTCATTAATTCGCAGTTAAGCTATCGAAAGCCGGGAACAAAAAGCGTTTGTACGTTCAATTAGTTAAGCCCAGAGGGTAACAGTTTAACGAACGAACGCACCAGAGGGATAAGGCTGAAGTCCGTACCGCTAGCAACGAGCTTCCAGCATCGTCGTCGAGGCGATCCTTAGCGATATCCAGTGTCCTTCACCAGTCGATTGAAAGAGTTACTTTCTTTCCTCAACCTCTCCCCCCCTCATTGACGTTTGTTCTCTACCGCTATTTTGTGTATGTGTACGTGTAGTTCTTTTTTTTAAAACCCTATTACCCGTAATAGTGCAATTTGTGTAATAGCCAGACTCGGTACTTTCCGTTGCCGTTCGGTCAGACTCGGCCACGCGAACAACACGCGATCGCCAACCTGCCTGGACCAGTTCGAGATCTTCCAGGTAGGTCTGGTGGGGAAAATAACCTGGCTGATCCCCGTTGTGCGTGTGACTCCACGCTTACGGGTGTACGTGTCCGCTACTTTTTTACCTCGTGAGCTGCCGGAGAAACCGAAGAAGAACGGGGTCCAGGATAAGGACGAGGATGGTAGCAAGGAGGATGGAGAGCGGTTCTCGAAGATGCCGGGAGGCTTGACCCCGCCAAGAATCTTGCATCTGCTCCGTCTTTCTCGCTTACTCTTCACGTTCGTTCGCTCCACCTCGTCTCCTTCTCTATATCTCCTCGCTTCTGTCTCTGTCCACCCGTTTAAATCCACTCCGATCTTCTTCGTCTCCTCTTTCTCAACCTGGTGCTGCTCAGGGACTAATTTACCGACTCGGAGTCGGTTCTACCTGCCAGCTTCGCAACATCCACGGATACGGGAACAACGTGGTACTTGTGCGCCGATGTGTCGGGGGGTTTTAAAGGGGAGGAACTTGGATTTATGTCTCGGCAAAGTTGTAAGGTCGAAGGTGGGAGTTTCATGATGCTGTTTGCTAAGATTTGTTGTCGTTTTGAGTGCGAAACACGCAACCCGTATCTCCCGGTTAATAACTGCTGCTCTTTGGTTACAGATTCTGAAACCGATAGATGCTCTTCTCCTTTCCTTTTATTTCAGACGATAATCATGAACCTGTACTCGTCAGGTGTAAGCTTTAATTAAACTAATACGACCGTCGATACGTTAATTCGATGAAACATCTGCACACATCCGCGGCACGTTGGTCCCGGTCAAAGAAAGTGTCGTCCTCTACCTTCCGGCTTTTCTATCCGTTGTTTCCTCTAACTCCTTCTCGCTGAGTTCTTTGGCGAGATCGCAAACGAGCGCGAAGACAAGGAACGACGGGGCTGAAAGAAAAGGAGGAAATGGCGTACCATTCAGGTGGTTATACGCGTCTCCGAGCTCTGAACTGAATAACCATGGACGGCGACGGATGGGAGCTTCTCTTTAATTCATTAAAACTTTACGCATGACGTTTTAGATATTTATCTCGGCAACCCCTTTTATCCGCCATAACTCCGCACACTTTGAGTCTGCCTCAGAGGCTCGACTACACTTTTATTCCTGTGCCGCGGTTTCCCTTTCTTTCTTTTCTCTTTTCGCTACCCTTTCTATACGGTTCTCTTATTTTATATCTTTCTTTTCTTCCTTTCCTTTCCTCCGCGTTTTACACTTGCGTACCCTTCGTCTCGTTCATATTCATCTTCCGTTCCGAGCTTTTTCGCCTTTCTGTCTCGTCATTCTTCCGTTTCGATCGTCTAATTGTATTTCAATTTCTCCCGCTCTTTCGCGCCGGTTTCTTACTTTGCGCATTAGCTACTGCGCAGTCTACGGTCGCGTGTTTTTCGATCTGACACGGTAACGAGGTGGTGTCGATTTTTTACAAAAATTTGTGGTTTAATTATCGCGTTGAAGCCTTCAAGTATAACAAGAAACAGGTAAGTTGATTATTCTTCTCGTTCGTTAATAAAGATATAAGAAAAGAATGAAGATTCATACTCAAATGTATGATTTTCTGAAGGGTCTTCATTGAGGTTAGAAATTGCTAATCTAACGGTTCGGATTCGCGTGTAGCTGGTCAATAAGAAACTTCTGAACATCGTCTGCGAATAGAGTAATGAAAAATTCCTGCATCAACAACGAGGATCGAGATGTTACGAGAAACTTCTTCTCCCCGGTAAGTAAAATCAATTTTCAATGCCTCGAAATAACAGGCACGAAAAGGGGCGTTGTCCGATCGTCCGATTTAGATTCAAATTTCCAGCCGATGTTATTGCCAAAGAAAACGAGTTTGTCTCGTGGTTTTCTGTCCCCTTTTGCGCCTTGTTGTTTCTTTTTGGACCGGTGAACGATGCATACGGTAAAGCTGCATCGATATTTACAGTTCTTTCGCTGAGAGAACGGTTCGCTTGAAACCACTTCTCTATTCGTTCGTCGATGTACGGAACGCATTGTGTCGGTGTATCGTAGGAAAAACGAAGAGACAATATGGCGTCTCTTTCGTATAAAATAAATCAGACGCGTGACACAAAAATTTTCTTTGAGAATTTTGGTTGTAAACGAATATCGAGCAAGGAATATGCACTTTTATTCATTAAATATCATTTAATTTTAATTGAACTTATAAAATCGGGCAAAAACAGTACCTATAGTTACACGTTATAGACGCGTAAAGATGTGCAAAGAACCGTCACACTTAAACGTCTTGTTACACATACGTCTCTGACTTTTATACCGGCCACAATTTAACGTCGTTTTTATTGAAACTTTTATAACCATCGTTAGATTCTTTTTATCCGCGGACACGAGTGTCTCTGCGGCTAATACATTTTACACAGTCTATTATAACCAAGGATAGGAGGCATTAAACCTTTACGGTGCTTTTCAACCCCTATGCTGCTCTCATGAATTATGATAGTAATCTCAAAGCTCTTTCATACGCGGTGTTTCTTTATGAGCAGAAATTTAGGCGAGATTCACACGTTCAAAAGAATAAAAGTATATCAAAAAGATCGTCGTAGATAGGGAATGAGTTACATCAGGATTAAAAGGAACGTTAAGTAACGTTTTGAATCGTTTCTGAATTGAGGGATCCAGTGAAAAGGGGTGTTACACACGCCACATGTGTGCTACTTATTCGTTCTTCTTTTTATACTATTAATTAGCTTTTGCAATTAAACACCCTTACCACGGAAGGGTATTAAATTTTCCTGACATTGAAGCCAATTAGGCACCATCACTGAGAAGATTATTTCTTTTCAAACTTGTACCAAGCATCGGTGGTCTGTGTACAAAAATCTTGATCATTTTTAATTGTAAAGTAGAAGCATGGTATGTCTAGCCGTACACCTAATTAGTTGTCACAATTTAGACCAAAACATGTTGGCAAAGGACAATTGTTTCCTAAACAATTCAATGAAGCTAGTCTCTGATAAAATAATAGTTGAACGTCACATACTATAATACTGTTTAGAGACATCGGTTAACTGGAGCAAGTAATCGGCTCAAAATAATCGAACGTGTAATTGTAATAACGCTAAACGAGATTCACGTGCGCACACGTGCGTGCTATTTCAAGAGGATGTATATACATTTCGTTAATCGATTAGCGGTAATTTCACATCGTAATTCCAATCAAATGCCGGATATTAACATAGAACGTTTTATATCCACCGATGGTTATCGTTTAATTATCGAATGCTTTTCGATACGTTTCCGGCGAAGTTGACTCGAACAAAGAAAACAAAAAAAAAAAAAGATCTCGTTAATGACAAGGTTGGCATGTTCATTAGGGGATGCTAATAAAACGATCTTCGCGGTGCCGAAGTGGTGGAAATTGAATTCGATCCGGCATCGATGGGCAACTACGGTCGGGAACGTTTATCATTTTTCGGCGGGAATTAACGGGTCCTCGTTGTAAGACGAACCGTCTGTCGAAGGTGCAAAGATATAATTATTCAGATAGTCTGGTTTCACGAGTCTAGGACTGTGTTGCAAATCTGTAACTCGAATTTCGAGCCAGGTAACCGGATCGCCGCAAAAGGAGCAACGTAATGACACACCATAATACGAACGACTAGCCAATTTCAACCTGCAAAACCGGCTAAGCCCTCGGCTGGATCATAACAGCAGGTTACGGCCAAGAAACTCGTTCGTCCTTCGTTTAGAGAGGCTTCGCTTCAACGAATTGAACATCGTTCGGTAACATCGCGTTTAACCGAGGCAAGAACATTCGCAAATGTCGTGAAAAAAGTTTACGTTATTAGGACGACACGATTCTATATTAACTCTGGATAAACCTAACCTTGGATGATTAATTCTTAATAGCTACTTAAAATCAAGGATAGAAATTTATTAAAAATATAATATTAGGAAAGTATTCTAATATATTGGTGCTTATTTCGTACGATATTTAATGAAATCGTTATTTGGTGATAAGGAGACAATATTCGGGTGGTATTTCGCTTTAAAACGTTCAATCGGATCGCGGTCTCTGCCTTGAGGAGTTTTTCGCGTATCGGGAAGGCAACAGGCAAGGGTTCGCGCACGGTGTTCGGAGGCGCGGAAGCCGCTTGTACGAGCAGACGGTTACCAAGGCATTCAGCGTCGCGGCGCGGTTTTCCCCGTCTGCCATGAAACGGCACGTATTCAGACTAATCGGCCTAAAAGCATTTCAAGAGTGACTCATCGTCATTGCGACTTTCGCGAGCGTTCGCGAAAGAAGGGTTGGGAACGAAAAGGAAAATAAACAGGGATGCTGCACCCGCACAAAGTCCGAATACGCTGGCTTTCCCGTGAGCGTGTTCCACGCGGCTGGAGAACCGTTTGAAAACGAGCCCCTTACGACAGAGATTTTTCTCGCTGCTTGGTATAAATCAACCATTCATTGATTCACTCGGTTACCTTTTGCCATTCATCTAATCGCGTATCTTCATTTCCTTCTTCATTTTTTTTTCTGCCCTCTCTCGAGAGGGGAATTACTTTCTTTTTTCTCCCTTTACGCGCGAACGAAAGACAACGATGGGTCTTTCTTTAAGTTCGTTTACGCGCAGCAAGGGCCCTCTTTTCGTGCAACGTAAACGTTTCACCTTGAACGTACGCTTAAAACGTCCGACAACGTGAACGTATTAGAGCTCGTACAACTGTGATCCTCGCTTTTACAAAGTCGTCGATGAGTATCATCGCTTAATGAGTTCTTTCGTGCGGCAATTTGCCTCGTTTTATTACGCATAATTCAGAAGGTTAGGACGTTCGAAAAGGGAACGAGGCTGGCACGTGCAAATAATAATCAGAAGGGAGACCCTTTCTAGCTTCGGTCGGAAATGTTTTACGACATTTCGTTGAAAATAAACAGTTCCCCGGGGAGGGAATGATACAAAACCAGTCGGCTCTGTAATTTGCCCCGATCGATCCGTTTTCTTCGAAACAATTAGGGTTACCGGGGTTCACCTTCACGAGCCACGTCACATTTCGCAATCAGCTCGTCTCCTCCCGAAAGGTGTCTCGAATTCATTCGGTGATAATAACAGCGATCGATCGCGAAACGATCCTGATGAAAGGTTCTCGCTTTAATCTTTCCAATCGAACGCCGGATTTATTCTTATTCGTTTCGACGCCCGTTGCTGGCTTCTCCCCGATTGTGCCTCGCATATTGAATCGCGGCGTGCCGCCTTTTCATGGACGCGACGACCATAGCGGAGCAAGCGTAGGGTACGGTTATGGTCGTTCGCCTATCGCGGGAAAACAGAACAGGACGCAGAGACACCGTTACGCGTTGAAAATCGACTTTTCCCACTCCCTCGAACGCGTCTTCGAGAAATTCAGTCCGCCTCCGTCTGCCCGTTTTCCTATTAAGCCCGAAGATCGATAACGCTTTCTGTTTATGTCGTTTATTAACATCGTTTCCAATTCCGTTCGCCCACGCATCGTTGATGCATAATTTCCGGGGCCCGAATAAACATTTAACGGAACACGGTATCCGCGCTCTCTCGAGCAAAGCCAGCGATTCGTTGCTATTCAACGCGACGAAATTCTCGCACCGGCGAATTCCTACGGAAAGGGTCCGGATCCTCGGGGATCTCGCGAATTGTAACGTAAAATTTCTCGTCGCCCTCTCTGATACGTGGATCGCTTCCGCAACTACGGTAAATACCCGTTGGAAAATTTGCATTAAGATTTACATAATCAGCGTACGTACACTTACCGGGATATTCAATTCGCGTAGGAAAATTTCGGCGATGCCGAAGAGATCGCGGTGTTGCGCTGCGTTTCGAGAAACTGGGGCGGCTGGAAGGAAATTCTATCGGTTCATCGATTTTGAAACGTATTTGGAGGAATATGCATCTTTAGCTTAGAAAATTGATCGGTGTTGGCTTAAATATTACTCGAATCGAAAAGTCTTGTAATTCTTAAGGAAGTGATTTTTAATATATATTTCAAAGGGATTTACAGCTTAAATGTTTTATAAAGAATAACAGATCCTCGAGTAGCGTGAATTGTTCGACACACAGATCGATGGATGGGTCAGATAGCTGTAAGTAAAATGAATTCTTTGCGATCTGGTACATTTACCGCACGGAATTCGGCCGGATTACCAAGACTCTCCGTGGATGGTAAACGAACCCGCCGAGTGGGTGGACTGATCTAGCAGAGATCCGTATGCACGTGGCGTTGCATTTCATTAAAACGAAAGGGTGGGTTCGCGAACGAAGCCCGTGGAAAAAGAAAGTCGTGGTCCGAGGAGGAAGGAGCCGTGTGTCCACGTTGCTCCAATTACCACCGCCCTCATGAAATTCACCGGCCATCCCTCGTTAACAAAAGCCCGCGTCCGTGTCCGTGGAGCATAATAAATTTCTATGTTTTTCTTTTCCACATAATTATAATTTGATAAGTCTTCTGTGAATTAACGCTCGCCCGGACGTCGTCAAAAATACTCGTACGAGTCATCGTGTTGTCGTTTCGAATTCGCGACTCGTAATTATAATATTTATTTAATTACACCCGCGGACCGTAATAAGGCAACGTTCGTGGGATAAGTTTGGTCGTGAAAAGTTTCGCGGAAACAACGTAGCAATTTCTTTCTCCCTTCCGCAAAGGGTCATTTGGCCGTTTTACCGGCTTACTTTACGCGTTCCCTCGCGAAGGGAAAATAAATTTTTTTCTTTACAACGCTCGAGTTCTTGACGCTGGAAAACTCCCTCGTATAACGTCCGGGCGTATCGACTTTTCCTTGGAAATATCGGAGAGCATACGTGGCTAAGCGCGTACCTTTCCTCTTTTTTACTCGGTCCGGTACAATTGCAACCGAAGGATACGGCACGAAACGGGGAAGAAGGTAGTCCAGGGGATTATTCGCCGGTCGAGAAAACCGGAATCTCGTATATCCTTGCCGGCGAAACATTTTGGCCCGGTCGCTTGTTTCCCAGGTATTTATTCGAAAACTTAATTATTCTCGCAATTACTCGACAACTCGAACGCACAAGGCGAACGTGTTTGTCCCGCGTAAATTTACATTGTGATTTCGTTCCTGAAAGTTCCGTCGGTTGTTCGAAGATGATGCAAATATTACTATTCCTGCTCGTTGAAAGTTCGTGACAGTGAATCCATACCGTTAATTGCGTACGTTTTTCGTTTTCGAGTTTCCGCCAACTTCTCGCCACGGACACGAATCTTCGAATGATTATTTAAATGATATTCCGTATTGTGTTCAGCGCGGCTCGTGTTTCGAGCCGGAATCTTTTCACCTTTCTTCCCCTTTTTTCCAGCACTCACTGTCAAGAAATAACGCCCGGTTAGAGTAGAGCCGGGATATCGATTTTTCGGTCGGTATCTTACGTAGGTACACGCGAGTCCACTTGCCCGGGGAAGATATCGTGCCGCTAGATACAGATTTAAATATTCATATACCGTGAAAAATGGAGGAATAGTATTTATTACGAGCCGTATTTACCATGTACAACGGCCGTTTGTATGCATGCTTTATACACCGGTTCTTTTCCGTATTAACCGACCGTCTGAAAGCGTCGAGACGCTGGTTGCTCTTGTGTTTCAACGGGAAACCTCGTAGAAAAGGGGGACGAAACTATTCCCCGAGTTTAAGGAATTTACTTTGAAATCCTTTTGTTCTTGTCGTGCCGTATCCCGTGTGTGCGCCACGTGCGTGTGAATGGTAACGCTAAAGGAAAGCGGTCGGCTTTGAAAAATGGATTCGTCTCTGGTTTCGCAGCTAACACGAACGTACGAATTTAAAGTTCACGAAACGAAACAACAGGGATGGGAGGGACCATTTGGTTCGAAATTCCAAGTGATTAAGTAACACGTTAACAGAACGGGTCGTGTCTAGAGTCGGAGAACAAAGTGGTAAATGTTACTCACGGTGCGAGCAAACGAAGACCGATGAGAACGAACGCGCCCCTTTCTTTTTCCCTTCCTCCTCTCGAAAAGGCAAGACCGGATATGCTCGGTCGAGTGCGTCGTTACAGAAGCTCGGACGAGGCGAAAGCTCGCCTTGCCCGCCAGTGTTAACGGTAGAAACGACCCGGGAACAGATAATGCTCGCGTGAGCGCTAATGCATTACCGCGGAAGGTGGAAAAATATCTTAACATCCTGTTCTCGAGAATAGTCCGAGACGTTCCGTGTACCTATCGAGATCTATCGTACACAATGTTTCCCGTCTCAAGCGAAATATCAACCAGATTATGCACCAATTAGATTAATGCATTATTACCAATTGGTCATTGATACTTAACATCTCGCGCCGTTGATTATCTTGGCTCGACAAACGGAGGAATGTTATGGTATCATGGAATAAAATCATGCAATCGCGGCGAGCCGATCTTGCATTTTACAGAAGCGAAAGAAGTTTGGGAAGAATGTGGATTGGATCGTTTGCCGGTCCCTTGATTCTCGATAATGTCGCCCGCGGAAAGGAGATTCGTACCGCGGCGAGTTAATTGTCCGTGGCGATTCCGGTCTCGACGCGGGAACGGCGGAATTTGCACGGCCATCGAGACAATGTCGTTGTCACGGACAACGATTTTCGGTAATACGGCGACGAAGGTAACGGAAGCTGTATCAAGGCTCGCAAGCGGCGAGCAATAAAATTCTCATGAAACCAGAGAGGATCCTTTCTCTCACGAGCGGATCTTGTTCCCGTCTTCGGCATTGTTTCGCGTTATCATTCCGCTTCTTCGTTCGTTTTCTCGTTGCGATTCACCGGTAAGAAGCTTACTTTCAATACGAGAAACCCCCTGAACTTATACCCTCGAAAGATTCCACGATTGTAGCGTCTATTTCTCGTTTGGTTTCCGATTGTTTGTCTTGCCTCCTTTCGTTTCCCGTCTTCCGCCGTGATGCTCGATTCTTTTGTCGTTTTCTTTGCGACCCTCCCTCGTCGGTTCCGCGAACCATCGCTGCTTTCCCTCTGCTCCCTCGATCCTTTCCCTCGGCCCTTTGTCGATTCCACTTACTTCAGCCTGTTAGTACCCGCTCGGTGAAACTTTTGACGGATTCGTTTTTACCCCGTTATCGCATTCCCAGGCGAGTCGTCGTGATAAATCGTTCACCTTGAATCCGAGATGACGCGCGTTGGATCCTCTCCCTACCCGCGTTCAGGTTTATTCGTCGAGCCTCTTCTTTCTCATTTTCTTCGATCGACGAGCATCGGGTACCGGCTGCCATTTACGGCAGAGTTACTCAATTACGAACATTGTGTATCATCGCCGTTAACTTTCGCCGCTGCTAAACGCAATTAACGAGCGTTTTCCGAAGGGTCGCCTCGATTACGTGACCATCGGTATACGAGGCTCGCGTTCGGAATCCGTGTGTCTCTTACTTGTTGCACGCTCGCAGCCCCACATAACCGAGCGAACGATTCCCAGCAGGAAAGTGTGGCCGAACACGACTCCGCTGACTTCGCTTTTTACTTCGATTGTCCTATTTCTGATACCACGACACGTACCTCCATCGATCCGTCCAATTTCTTTTCCTTTCTCATGTTATTTCTGTCGGTTGAATTTCATGGCGTTCCTAGTGGTCGGGCAAATAATCCTTGCTTCGCTATTGTTTGCCTGTAACTTGAAGACAAATTGTTCTATATACAGGGTGTTCCGTAACTGCTCGTACCACTGGCTAGGAGGTGATTCTAGATGAAAAAATAAATAAAAGACGAAAAATAAATAAAAGTTCAATTTTCTTAAAAACACAGTTGCTATAAACAAATTTTATTCTACATTTTCACCTCCTGTCGATTTTACGACCAGTTACAAGGCACCCTGTATTATACGATAGTTTCGTTATTATTCTACATCTGGATGTGCCTCGTTGTGTTTCAGCCGATGGAGTACATATCTTTATCCGTAGTATAATTTGAAATTACATTCAATTGGAAATTGTTTGCTCGAACGATCGCGCAGCTTCTTCGGCAGGGAACAGTGAACTTGTAACGGGTTACGACGAGTGTTCTCGTTCGTGCGTCTAGTCGTTCGCCTAGCTGGAAAACAGGAATATCTACAATCTCTTGTCCTCGGCTTACCTCGGATGTTCGCGTCGTTAATCACCAAGATCGTTTGAATTATACGTATAATGACTAGAATTTGTTGGCAGGAAGAAAACTGCGGTCGATAATTAGCGAGTGTTTTTAGTATAACCGAGCACGAACATTATTTATACTTCTAAAAGCAGCAGGGTATTAGAGAGACTTATAATGAGTCCCGACAGTAACTAGACTATTTACTCGAAGTTAAATCCGACGTACCTGAGAAACTATAATTTAATTGCTCGAAAGAATCCTAATAAATTGATATATTTATTAATAGCAGATTAATTAATTGTAACTTAATTTACTGAGATACATCGAATGGGTCTTTAAAGATATTGCCAATTACGTGAACTCGCGATGCATCGCCGACCTTTCGGATGGTTTCCAGGTATCCCGGAAAAACTTGCTGAATTATTAAAATTTCCAAGATTCAAAGTACAGATCGATTCCAAAAGAACATCGTCCAAGTTTTGTTAACCCAATTGACCCAGTATCGAGGCAAGAAAGTCCCATTTCGTTCTCCCGTATACTTTTTATCGAATTGTGACGTATTAGGGGGATGTTTACAAGATTCGCGCAATCGTGCTATCGCCATTTGGCGCGTGTTCGCTTTCGCGGAGCTTTGCACTTAATGCCAGTTCCGGTTCGTTGTTCATGCGATCATTAGAGCTTCGCAGATGTCTTATTACGCCAAGTTCTTTCCACCGTTTCCATTTACGTGTCTCGGCATATTAATGGCCCTGGCAATGTGATTAAGCGAAACGAGGACGAAGAATCTGTTTCTCTGGTTCAGCTCCGATGTCGCGTGGCTCGCACCTTGAATCTTGCCCGTGGGACACTTAATGTTCGCACAGGGTGACAATTTTTGAACAGAAAATCGAGTCGCGGTTGTAGATTTTGCGCGAGGTGGCTCGTCATGGGTGGTATACCGAACGAGAAGCTTTCATTAAAGCGTTTAAACGTTTCGTCGATCCGCGGGGTAAGACAAGCAATTATACGATGTTATACGGTGTTCTCCGCTGTATAATTACTAGAATACTATGTTGAACACGAGGGGAACCATAAACGCAGTTTATACACGGAATAACGATATGTTTCCAATGTCACCTGGTACGTAAACGTGTTTGGGCCGCTTTTTATGTTTTTAACGATGTTGTTTCCACGCTAATGATTCTAAGAAGGAATCACACCGATGGTTATTAATAACAGCTACGTGTTCCCGTTCCCGGACAAACGGTAGCAATAATTCGATAAAACTGTATCATTGCGAATGGTAATCTCCTCCCTTGCGTTCCGTTCGATACCTCCGACGCGCCTCCCTTTTTATTCGTTCTTTTTATTTTGTCTCGCGAGCTAGTTGTTTCGTCTAGTTGGTAAACAACGAATTTTTATGCCCGCGGGAACTCGTGTTTTTTAATGTTCACTTGAACATGCACTATAGGCAAACGACTCGAGGCTGTGTTATTGGATATTACGGAATTTTACTCGGTCGGCGCGACATGCACGGGGAACACGATATCCTTGTAATGGTATTTGCTAGGGACGAAAATTACCGATGGCAGCGGGAAAACTGAGCGACGACAATGAAACAACTCCCGTTGTCTATGTCGCGTCGACGTACGAGAGCTATTCCGTTTTTAAATTTACTCGCCGAGCTAATGCAACCACGTCACACGTACCGAATAACATTTATTTTATTAACATATAAATATCTCGTGTCTCGCCTCGCCTTGATTCTCCCCTGTTTCGTCCTGATAAATTAAATAGTAACTTTTAAATACTGCACTTCGTTTGCAAGATAACATCGAATTTCTTGTCTCGAATTACTGCAAGGTCCAAAATTATGTTATTTAAATTTTTATTCTAATTTGTTGAATCTCTGCTATTTCTTCAAACATTATTCTTGGATTTTCATCGTTCCATCGTTCAAAGGTTGATTCAACGATTTACTCGCAGTGTGATTGATTGAAAAACAATTATAACACAGCCGATTACTCGTTCATGATTTTCTATTCTCGCAGTCGGTCGTTGTCCATGCAGAAACTAATTTCAATAGGAATTCATACGTTGTTCAAGCTGGAAAATTATGTTTCTCCGAGTGGCGAGGTAACGGCGAATATTGAAATAAAAAATACGGGGCGACGGTGGAACATTTTCATATACGTCAGCTCGTTATGACGGAATATGTTAAAACGTTCGTATTTGTTGACAATCAGTTTGTTTACCGAAGTTTCACGCAATAGCGACTCGTCGTTTCGCAAACACGCCGCGCTGTCCATCAAACGGCATCGGCTCTTTCGCGGGGAATTATTGGTTTTCCGGGGATATAATGTCCCGCCCCCTTCTTTTTCTATTACCGCACGGTAAATAAAATTATTTCGAAATTCTGCATTTATTTGATCGGTTACATACTTTTCGTTATTTGTTCACGAGGTCGCATTTTATACAGTTTTATCGGGTTGTTTGAAAAGTCCCAGCGATGTTTAATTTCATATATATTTTATTTTAATTCCCGTTCGATGAATTATAATTTTCCCGTAAAATAACAGCGATCAATGAAAAACCTACTTCAGAAGAAATACACGTTGATTAAGGTCGTTTATTACAGTCGATCGTATTATACACTTCGAAATTTATCAGATTAATACCGTACTCTGAATTCATTAGCCGTAGTTTCTCTAATCATTGTATCAAATTACCAGTAGACTTCGAAGCGGAATATTCTAATTGAAATCCATTAAGGTACGGTACACGAATTTCGCTCCGATATGTTGCTTGCTACAACTACCAATTAGTCATTTTCTATTAAGAACATTAACAAAAACTTTATACAGTTATTCCTCTTAAATTCTGAGCTTCAAATTAATGTATCACAAGTGTCATTTTACGATACTTTTCTGTCACGAAATCCCAGAGCTAAATCTTTGCGCAGTCATTCCGTTGAAACTTCGAGCTTGAAACTTCCGTCATGGAATCGCGTCGGACTCTTTACATTTTCAGTCGGGCTATTTGGTATGCAGCAACTTAATACAATGCAGGTCGTTTTTCACTAAATTAAACGAACAACGGACTGTCCAAACAATTTCTCCGGTGACTTGGCTGAAACAAGACAAACCTTTTTCCCCGAACCATGGCTCCGTTGGCTGGAGGCGCGCTGAAAATTCAGCGTCGCGCGAATACGTATTCATGTACGGAGGAATCGTACTCCCGTTTCGCAACGATGCGCACGGCCAACAAGGCACGCGTCATAAAATATTCATCAGCCGGCGAACGAACGTAAAATCTCCAATTCGTCGCGATTATTGTGCTAATCAAGCCGTTTTATTGGAACGTCGAGCGGGCGATAAACAGACGCGAGACCGTGCCACGTCGAACGATAAAATTGCGATCCTTCGTACGACGTTGTTTCACCGTCCCGATACGCTCAATCGCGCGGAACCCTTCCGCGGATCCTCTTCGAGGAATCTCGCGTCAACTTATCGGTGGAAAAACATTTTAAATGGGAACGCTGTACAGAGTCGCGAACGGAATGAAATTGCAACGACAAAGCTTTATGGAGGTGGTCAATATAAGGAGGATTTGAAGATCACAGTCGACGGTGTTCCCAGGCGAGTTCAAAAATGTATGGGAGTCGATAAGCGGCGGGACGAGTTTCTCGAGCTTTCTCTTTGCTGTCGTTATACCAGTCGAAACATGCCTCACGTAAGATCACTGCCACGAGAGGAAAACTTCTTTCGTGGAAAATGTTCTTCCCTCACCGCCACGTGTCTCTCGCGCGCTTGATCGTCAGACTGCAATTTTTATCGGTCCCGTGACTCGATACGTAGCTTACAGAGCTACAGCAATTTACATTCCAATATCTCGCATCGACATTTCGGATTGCTTAACGTGTTGCTCTGTTTTTCCTTCTCCTTTATCGCGTGTTCCCTCGTGTGTCACCGCGTCTTGGCAGCGGGATAATATCGGGACTTTGAAGGTGTTACAGCGATCGCGACGGCGAGGTGAAATTCCCTTCCAAAATGTTAAAACGTGATACCAAAAATTGTACGAATTTTTGCATCAGATTATTTTAAAAAATCGTGAAACAACAAATTACAATTTACGACGTCGCATTTCTTATTCAAACGAGATAACCGTGTAAAATCCACCCTGGCTTAATGGCGTTTCCTCGTCAGGCGCGTGTTATAAAATCTTCTCGATCCTTTCAAAACGAAATTATTAAAATTCCTAAAGTTCATGTGGGCCATCCTTCGAAATATTTATTGTTGTCAACGATTCTGATTAGCTCGCACCGCGATGGAAGTTCGAGGATGGAAGATGGAGTGCTCAAAGCGCGGATGACTAATGAGATACGTGACGCTTCGAAACGCGATCGCCAGATGTTTTGACGACGAGTTAACGACTAATTACGTGTTAACTAGTTACCGTGAAAATCGCGGCCAGACACGCGTGAACGATCGATCGAAATTGTTCGAGAGAAACTTTCGTCGTGGTTACCTGCTCAACCCCCTTCCGGCCCGATTATCATTGATTCGTTTAACACGGGGGGGATGCTCGTTCCCGTTTTTCGTCGTACAAAGCCACCGTGATTAAGTTTCCCCGTTGTAAATTACACGCGAACGAACAACGTTGCTTTGATTAAGGAATTCGCCGGGGGGATCGGGGCGGCTCGTATAGATACAGAATAAGGAGGCTCGTGGAGCAAACCAGATACCAGAGAGAGAGATAGAGAAGGGGGAGGAAGGAGAATTAATGTAGCCGGGTGAAATCACGAAGAAATAAATTAGGATGGCAGGAATATTGGACAGGGCCAACGCGGGCTTGTGATTTTACGAATAATAAATTTCGATATCTTTACGAGTATACATAAATTTAATAGATAACAGCACGACCGTGCCTGGCCCCAGCCGGTTACTCCTTCTATGCCGATTATTCTTATGGATGGTTGTCTATTGGTCGTTCGGCGAAACTACGTCTAATTCACAAGGACCATCGATATCGTAACTTTCGTCCGCGTCTAAGATCGCAGCACGTGTCCGGATAAAGCTCTTCGGGCGTCTCGCACTATATGAGATCGTTAATAGCTCTCCCTTTAACGATCCGGATTCGAAGCCGGTTTCTCGAATTATTTCTCTTAAAATTCTTCGTTCCTATCGCCTCTTCGATCTTCTTAATCCCTACGATCCGATCGGGCAATTAGTACCTGCTCAATGCCGGTGGCAGATACTTAAGATGAATGGAAACTAGATTACGATAATCAACGTTAAAATTAGTACCACTGTTGAATCGACGGTATGTACATTCTTCAAACGGAATCGAATAGGTAATTTTATAGGAAGACATTGAAACGTTAAATGTCGTAGAAAGTTTGGAAAGTTTTCTTTTCTCCGTTGCTCAGCTGTTACGATCATTTGTTGGCCATTATTCGATTCCTCGGCGCGAGGTATCGTCGGAGAAAAATAAAGCCGTTAGAGAGAACAAGAAGCTGGTATTTTATGACGGTCGTTCGCGAAACGAGCAGAAATTTTGTAGAAAGGTCGTTTCGAAGGTCGTTAAGGGATCTTGGAAATGACATTGCCGCGTCTAGCTGGATCGCAGGATCGCGGGATGTATTTAAAGGTCCCCGGAGGCGCGTCCTTGACGGTGTCGCCCTTGAACGAGTCCTTTCGTGATATAATCCAGATCGCGATCCCCACGAAACTTTCTACCTCGCGATACTTTGATCTCGTCGACACGCTGAATTCTCGATCGATCAGACTTCACGAATTCGCAAACGGTCGGGTCATTATCGTTCCTCGAAACGCAAAATCCGCACGAAATTAACCAAAGTATACCCGCCATTAAACGGTAATAATTGCAGCGCACCTGCGGTGCCGCGTAAATCAGTTTCCTCGGATGCATCGTGCAAAAGTGTAATTCGCCCGTGCATTAAAATTTCTATTTATAACCTTTGCGGTTACGCAAAGCTTTATAACGCATAAGGCGCAAGGTGGTCCCGCCACGGCAACATTTCATCGTTCTTTTGTTTCGAGAATGGCCTGCGAAAAAAAGGAAATAACGTAGAAAGAAAAATGATCGCAACGTTCTATGATATCGCAGGGCGGAAAAAAATATTCGGTCGAACGGATTATTGGACCCGGATCTTCGACTTTAACGCCGTCGGGCAAACATGCTCCCCCTTAACTCTCGAGATTCAAATGGCCGTAGCCTACGATATCGTGGCCGATGGACCGCGCTACGCTACCCTTACCACAAATTTCGAAGCGGTTACGATGCCCGTGTGTATCGTATCGCGAGGACGAGCGACTAGGAATTACCCCCGAAGAACGAAATTACGAAGAGTCCTAAGGTACGCATTAACAAAGCCGGTTATTTTCCCTGTGCGCGACCGCAATTTACATTCTTCCCTGCCCCGTTCCGCGTCTCGCGTGTACGCACACGCCGTGCGCCCCGGTGAAACACACGGAAAGATAGAACAGGTAACGCGACCGAACGGTTCGCCCCGATCAAGAGTGGGAGCCGATAAAGTCGAATGGAAAGCGCATCTCGGGCGCGCGAGAGAGGGAAAGGTAAAGGAGATGCTGCAGAGGAGGCTATAGGTTGTGGCGCACCTGCTTACCCCCGGGCAGCACGGTACTTCTTGTCTAAGCTGGTCTTCCTTCTTCAGCCGGCGCGCTCGATTCTCGTTCGATCCAGGAACGCTTGTTTCCTTTGCCGTGATCTGGTTACGTGGGTTCATGGATGCGTCACGCCGATGTTGTCTCAGACATTAGCACGGTTTCATACAAACTGTTACGCCGCGTTCGACGCGCTTTTACGGAACATCGAGAACCGTACATGAAAGGAATCGGTCCACGGTGGCCGCGTATCAATGCCTGATGATAGGTTGGCCAGGGCTCGACCGGGTTTTCAGCGAACGCGACGACATTCTCGATACCGGACCTCGGACTCGGGTAATTTTCGATTAAACGGATGGCTCGTTCTTTGGCTGCAGGCTTTTGTTCCACTTTGAATCGAAATGGTGTCATAGACGCGATCTTGCGAGTGCAAGGAAGAAAACATCAGGGTTGAGATAATTAGAGGATAGATATTCGAACAGTGTGCTTTCTGTGAAAAATTTATTGTAGAAATGTTAAATTTAATGGGTGCTTATTTTGCTAATCACAAATAATTTGATTAAAAGACATAAAATTATGAATTCGAAGAATTTATTGTAACTTCAAGGCCGTAAAATACGTAGAATGCTGAGTTAGTTTTTATCCTGGTCTCGAATAAAGATTACAAACATATGTTTTGATAAGTCAGGAGCATATAATTAACTCAAATAAGGATCGATGCGTGCGCAAGCTTGAATTTATCGATGCGCCTCGAACGGTCGAAGTAGTAAAACATGTTTTCTTCCCATACGTATTAATGATAAACGAACACGAAGCTTTCGCTGTTTTCCCCTCGTTGTCCGCGCGCAAACATTGACGCGTCCAAAATTTAAACGCGAGCAAAAAAGAACGATTAATCGAAACGGTACGTGTAGCAAAGTACACGGAATGATTATCGAAACGAAAGAAAAAGAAAGGGACGGTAGAAAAATAAAGCAAGTAAGGCGCGGATGTTGGCAATCAGTCGAGCGATTGCCCCGATGCGTCGTATCGCTCCGAGATGAGCTAATAAGCGGTATTAGACGGCGTCGGCTCGCCGGATAAATCATTGAATCGCAACGAAATCACCGGCCCCAATGGTGCTTAGTAATTCCTATGGCGTACCGATCGAAAGAATTAATCGATCCGTGCGATCGGTGATTTCACGTGTTTCGCAGGAAAAGCGAAGTTCCATCAAATCGGCGCTGGATATATCAGCATTTTCTTCAATTTTTGCTCGATCCCGTTCGCGTTTTTCTTGCCTAACCACGTTAACAGCGTATTAAAGTTTATTGAAATCGCATACCCGTTATCTGCAATTACCCCGGTACGCGAAAAGCTGCAGAAGATCGGAATTTCCCGTGCGCTGTTCCGCGATTAATTTACAGCTAGCCGATTGCCTCGAGCATCAATCGAGTTGTTTCGACAACGGCGGAAATTTTCTCGAATAATCTTCTTGGGAAAGCTTCCTTTCTTTATTTCGCGAATGGACACGAGGAGAAGGAGGAGAAGGTCGATTTTTTTCCTTCAGAATGATTACCAGAGCGGAATTTGTCTTTGTTGGAGCATGGCGGAGGAGAACTTTCATCTCGTATCTTCATACATGTATCTTATTTGCCGGAGGAAAGTTTCTTCAGCAAAACTGACTCGCGTCGCATCAATCACGTTTATTTCTACTGACACGTAAGTTTCTTCTCGCGAATCTTTGGTACACGGGCGGTGTAACGGTTGGCTCGAGGACCAGCCCCGTGAATTATCGCCCGAAACGCGCTCGAATCCGAAATCTTCCCTGCGAAACAGCAGAATTTAATTAAAGCCAGACTTAACTGTCTCTCACCTACGCGCCGGTGTAATGCAGTGTACTTACTTGTGTGCGGGGTCTGATCAAAGGTGCGGAATCCGAAACGGAAGAAAATAAGGAATTCGCTTAATTGTATTATTCGAAGCTTTGTTAGGTGTTCAAAATTTCAAGAGAAAGTCCAGCGATAAGTAAAATTAATATTCTAGAATACTAAGGGGAACCTTCAAATCGGAATAATTATAATTTCAGCAGTGTACCACATGGTTGTTTTCGCTGGGTTAGTAATTAGAATTTAGTACGGCTGATTACACGTGTTCCAGTGTGGTCAGTCAACGCGTTAACCGCACGTGTCACAGATTTCTCCGTGTCATTTGTTTGGAATCTGGAATCTGTCCAGTCGTAAATCATTCGTTTCTTATAACTTATCTTATTACGTGAATACCTGTCGCGTAGGTTCGTTTTTGGTATAACGACCTCGAACGGAAACAGTCTTCGAAATAACTTGTCCCCTTACCGGTTATTCGTTTCGACTCTAATCGCATAATTATGTTTTCGCGAAGACCCAGTACCAGCCGCAGGCTATACGTCGAGATATTTCTTAATTTCCACGACAGCGTTATATCCCCCGCAGAAAAATGAGGAAGGAACAAGGTCGTTCGCGATTTGATCCAAAGATAATCAACTCGGTTTCGTGTAAATTACCCTTTCCGTTTTTACCGTGTCACCGGCGATCCAACATTGAGATTTACGATTTTATCTGCGAACCGGTATACTCCTCGAGCGTCCCCTTCGTAATTAACCAGGAATCAATGAGAAGCGTTTCAGTAGTCGGTTCTTCTGCGACGCGAAGGTCGCCAGCCTCCTTGACGTGACCACACCCTGACTTTAGACGAGCTGCTTTTTCGCTGCTGATTGACAGGATAATCGTATCGGGTTGAAATTATGCGTTGCGTTTTGTTCCACGTCGGGAAAAAACGGACAGCGTCGTGCGACGATCAAAGGAAAGCAACCAAGGCACGCACGAAATTCTTGGAAACGGTGCTCGATGTACAGCCTCGATCGCAATTAATTATTAATTACTGCCGTATAAGTCTCGAATTAATGTCTAATTAACCGAAGAAGAAAGAATCGCACGAACCATTTAAACAATTCCTGTTCGAAATTATTCTATTTGTTCGTAAATCACGACGTTTATAGAGAGAAAAGGAACAGAGGTCGTAATTGCGTTTGTATTCCAGGTCTAACAATTTTCTCGTTCGCCAGCGCGTTTAACATTCCGCGATAAGGCTAAGTTTGTCAGATTAGCAAACATCTCACGCGTTCACGGTGCCAATTTCGTAGCCGAAGGCGGACTTCTCGGACGGTGGCAATGAATTTTTATCGGCTTAACGCCAGTCATTTGTTCCGGCTTGAACGTGGAACTGTAATACTTAATCTCGCCGGAGATTCGACCGCAGTCGGTTCACGTACATCCTTTTCTCGAAAGGATATTTAAATGTATTACCACGGAAGCCTGGCGGACTCGTGAGGAAAATTCCCGAAAAAAAAAGGCTCTTCCCCATCGTTCAGACGAAACCAAGATTATTTCTTTCCTTATCTCTGTTGTTCGGGCCAGAAGCTTACGTTATTCTCTCGAATGTTGCAGTTTCGTTGTCCTGCACGACAATCCTTCGAACGTATTCGAAATAAGATTAGCATCCTCTTTTCCTGTCCCCTTCAGACGTTCCCTCAGGTCGTCGAAATTCCTGTGCATCTCGGTCCGGTAACATTTCTCGTTGCTCCATTTCTTATCATATCTTCGACTCGGATAATCGATAGCGAACTTTGCCTTTCCACGGCAATAAAATCACTCGAGTCGCGGGGTCAACGATAGAGGAGGAAAAACGCCGGGAAGAGAATCGCGAAGAATCGTTTCAAGATGAAAGTTTCAGAAGTCAAAGTAAACGACGGGTTTCCACGGGTGTTTAATTGGGTTCACCGAGGAACTCGATGGCGTACGTGGTTGCGGCGTTCCAACGCGTAGCAAAAGAAGTGAAAAGAGGGGCGGTGAAGAAAAAAAGGAAGAGGGTTCGTCAGATTTTTCAACGACGGATATTGATTTCCGGAATGCCGGCTCCGGTATTCCCGCCGCAAGGATGAAATTTGTACCAGTCACGGCGTAAACGCGAGGATTTTCACTTTACGGCCTGCTCGAGCCTGCCGTTTCGCGTGCCCTCTTCAACTTTTCCCTCTGCGCCGTGTTCATTCACGCGTTCGTTCCGCCATTATCTTCTCTCGTCCCTTATTGCCTCGGCGGAACACGGTTGTAAAGCGAAACAAACGATTCCACGCTTTCCAGGAACGTTTTGACGCTCCTTTCGAGGAGGAGGGACTACGAAAGCCAGAAGTGGCTGGCGAACTCGTAAGTCACTCCGCTAATTTCGTTCGCTGCCGGAAGATTCGAAGCTGGCATTCGGTAGGGATGAAGATTTATAGAGCGGAGCCATAGGTCCAACGGGTCCCTTCCCTTTCCGCTCCGGATCGGTCGCGAAAGCGCCTCGACGTCGAAAATCTTGTACGTCCTCCGTGTTCCCCGAGGCATCCGTGCGCGAGAGATCGATTTTCCTCGGGCGTCAGCGCGATGAAAATTTTGTCGAAGTTCCAAAAGCCGGGCCGCTTATCGCTCGTTAACGAGCGGCGGGACCCTTTAAGCGCGGTCCCGGGGTTCGTTTAATCGTGCAGGTTAATGGAATTAGTTGGAAACGCGGCCGACTTTTATACCCCCGATAATTGGCCAGATTAATTATGTTTAGCTTATCGAGCCGTGCCCCGCTCGCCTCGATCGTGATCAATGGGATCGTGTATTAGAGATACGACGAGGACGAGGAAGATCTTATGGGTAAAGTTTGCTTGAAAAAGGGGGGTCTCCGTTTCGAGCGTGTCATTAAACATTCCCTCTTTCATATCCAGCCTTCGATTGAATATTTTAGCAGGCTTTCTTAAGATGAATCGAAGAATCCTTGATGAAGCTCGAAAAAGTTTCTCGTTTCTTTTTTCGGACCTCGTTACCTCTTCCCGCTCCCTTTGCTCGGCCGGGTCCGTGCCTCGTGTCGGCAACGAGATGAAAACCTCGGCGCTCCTCCATTTTATCGATGCATTCCTGTTAACGCGAACAGTGATAATTATTGAATTACCAGCTGTATCAACAGGCCGTGTTCCCGCAACGACCCATGCATATATATGTCCGCATTTATTGGAATTTGAATACCTTCCCGGCGATAATGCACCATACGGGTTTGATTATGAGTTCACCGGCGAGCCGCGACTGCGTACGTCACCGGGGCTGCATTAATTAATGCGAAAATGGATACAAAACGCGAGTTGTTCCGTTCGATTTCAAGTCAAGGGAATGGAACTTCAAACTAGGAGAGGAGGGACGGGGAGCAGCGGTTGGTCGAGACGCGAGGAACGTTCAAAGGGGTGGGTCTCGCTCGTGGGGAAATGAATTATCGTGTCAACATTTATTTCGATATCGTGGTCTTGTTCGAGCAAAAAAGGAGATCACTCGGTTCGTTACGATCGCAGAGGACACGCGTTACCGGATAAATGTTATCAGCTTTGTCTGCAAAAAAAATACGTACACGGTCGTCGTCGTCGTCGTCGGGGATTTTAGTGGTCGTCGGTTCCAGTCGAAGAATTAAAAAATCAATTACCGAACGCGTGACTGATCGTTGCCTCTTATTGCTACCAGCCACATCTCGAAACGAATTACTCGGTGGCTCTCGCTGAAATTAATCCGCCGTTCGTACGATTTAATTGAGTCACATTCAGATTTATAGCTTGTTATTTCGTCCCGACTCTCTTATATTCATTCTCGTCGAGGCGAGGCGCCCCGGCGAAACTGGTTTCCCAGCTGTTAGCCTCGGCCAGGTATCGCGTACGGCAATCACGTGCATTATTGTCCCTTTCGTTTCTGTCCCTTCTATCTAATCAGCGATGGTAATGGCGGAATATCGACGGAAATATCACGCAATAACATGTACCCCGGGCAAAAAAGCACGGCTCGCCGCGATTTCTATTTGCCCACGGAAGATTGTGCTGTTTGAACGGGTAATGATAATTCGTCATTTCCGAACAAATGGCCACGCTTAACAGTTACCAGGAAACCCGCGTTATGAGAAGAAATTGCAGGCTGGATAGGGGTCGTCGGAAAAATACGGTTAGCCTTTGTGCGCCGTCAGAATTTTTATTACGTTCTTTAGGTTTCAATTCGTACGAAAGTCGGAGCAATTATTAAATAGAAAATTTTAGTAACAAACTTTCACACAAAGTTAATTAAGAATTCGTGAATCGTT
This sequence comes from Anthidium xuezhongi, assembly GCA_022405125.1. NCBI lineage: Eukaryota > Metazoa > Arthropoda > Insecta > Hymenoptera > Megachilidae > Anthidium > Anthidium xuezhongi. The sequence continues at coordinate 10,126,165 of CM039637.1, forward strand.
AAACCGATCGGTCGAGTGTTTCGTTCCGCGTTAATCAAAATATTCCTTGGGGATATTAAATTAAACAGAAAACACTTAATCATCTTCAGATCCGCAACACCGTGACAAGCAGCTAAACGATGTTCTTCGTAAAAGTGTTTCAACGAGCTTGATTTACCCGACACTGGGGGCAAAAACGGAATGTTCGAGCACGGAGAAACATTTTCTGTCCGTCCGATGTCAGTGGATAACTGAAGTCGCTTAAATATTTCAGTGTGTTTTATCCCATCACTGATTGCATTGGATAATTGCAATTCGTTGCAACATCTGATTAGATTAAAATTTAAGGATGCAACAATTATAGGTCATATGGAGAATTTCAATTATCCGCTTCGTAAATATTCATAGTGTTGTCTGAGGCATTAAATTACGACAATAATGCGCCGCTATTTATAAACGATTCTATAATTGACTTTTATTCTGAGTACTTAATTCAGCATATATATCGGCTTCATGAATGTTTAACAAAAGATGTCGCGGATAAGAGCCAAAGAAACGATCGCGATGAATAATTTATTACCAACTGCGATACATCATAATTTTCGGACGATCAATGTAATATCCATCAATTGTAGCCGCTTATTTTCAAAAGACTTCGAAACATCATATTTTACAATATCCACCGTTAAACCGGGAACTCGATGAAATTTTCAGCAGAGATTGCATTAAGTTTACCGTGAAACTATTAAGAGATTCCGAAGAAAAAAGGAGAGTTAAGAAAATAATCAACTCCCGAAGAGGCAATCGACAGTCAATTAAAAGTCTCTTAATTGTCTGAAGAAAATCGATTCTCGTAAGTTTGCCCGCATTTCCATCCGATCTGCATAAATCCATAAAGCTGTTTCCCCGGACGTGGAACGGAAAAATACGTGACGTGGTAACGTTTCGCGGGGCGTCCCGGAACAGGAACGAAGGAAAAAGACACGGAGGATCCCTCGGTTGGGAAACGGGACGAAGGAAATAACAGGAAATAACAATCGAGTGACGTTTCGATCGGGCGATTCGAAGTGTTTTTCGAGTCTGTCGAAAGGGAGAGGATGAAACTGGGGGGGAAGCACGATCGGGGCCAACGAACGAAAGATAATGAGGGACGAGGTTTGCGTGGTTTTCATCGAACCGCAAAGGATCTCTCCTCGCGGAAGCCACCACCTGTCGCGATAGCGAGAGGCAAACCGATCCAGAGTAAAGGGAACCGAACAGAACTTCGTGTAAATGAAATTTCACCGAGGCTGAAAGAGCCACGTTTTACGACCGCTGCTTTCTCTCGTCTCGATTTTCACCTGGGCTCGCGTGCTTTCACGTCAACGGGATGCTGCTCTCGAACTTTTGCTTCTTCGGGAAGAACGTTATCAAGAACGACGAGCAGTCGACGTCGATGCTCGTACGCTTTTTTCTTTCGAACGAAAACGTAGCAGTACAAATAAACTGTCTGGAAATTAAAGGAAAAATAAGGGGATTTATTTATTTTGTATGTATATAAATTACACTATGTTCCCTTGTGAGACACCGTGAAGCAGTGTGGCTCACTGCTCGAGAAGAAAAGTAGAGAACGGCTTTGATTAATCAAATACTTTTCTTTTTCTTACGAGATTTCACGGTGACATTCTTGAAGTTCAATTATTGTAGCTTCTGGCATCCTTTCAATTAAAACCACTTCCGTGATTCTTCCTCTGGCAACCCCTTTCCAAGTGGCCAAGAGGGAAGAAAGTTGACGGTAAAGTGGAAATTGCGTTGTATTCTCACTTCGGTACCGGAAGCCGAGCACAGTGGTGGGGGAGGGAAATTGCGGTGCATAGCGTGCATCCTAAATATTTACCCAGCTCTCGCTGTTACATCGTGCAAATATTCCCGTTTGCCAGCGAGAAAACACGCACGTCCAAACGTTCCACGAATTGTCGTCGCCGACTCGATGGCTCCTCGAATCGCTTGCTTAAATACTAAAAGGTGCAAACAGTTTTGCCTACCTGTCGACTTGTTTTCCCTGGATTAAGACTAATGAGAGCGTTACGTTTAACGCGGTTAAACGAGTGTTTGACCAAACTATTCGGCCGTTAGCAAACACGAAGCATGTCATTCTTTTATTTTTACCGTCTTATCTTTTCTGCGAGGAAAGTCACAAATTAGCGATAAGAAAATAACGAAAACAGGTTCGTAGATTAAAGTGCAAATTTATTTTCATTCGACGATATCGCGATTCTTCGTGTTCAACTTTTACGTAGAATCGAGGTTTAAATTCATTTCAGGCCATTAGTCGATTAGCAATTACGATCGCGCAAACATCGAGATTAACAGTCACGATTATTAGCTATCTGTCCGTTCCCGTCGATCCCAATATTATGAATGCAACGAGAATTAGCAGCGAAGGCTACGGTTCAAGCGGATATTTTATGAACTAATCGCAAAGAGGGGGAAAATTTCACGAGATATTTCACGGTTGATTATCCTATCGTCGGCCACGTAATATACGAGCATCGTCGATATCAGACACATTCGGCCGGACGAATGACAAGCCAATTAATTATCAATCAATTTTAATGAGTTTATCATAAATATGAACATCGAGTAAATATAACTGGTCGATCGTTATTCTAACGAGGCTGATTCGATCTAGTTATCGGGCGAAACTTCGACCGTACCCGGCCCCCCGCCCCGAATGTAGGTCGAACCTCTTCCGATATCTTTTTCCGATAAATTATTTCCATTAGAGCAATAACCTAACGATTTATAATCTCTTCAAGCGAACTGTATCTCGATCGATTATTCCTCTATTCCTCCAGTAATGGGTAGCAAAGTTCGTTCCGATAATAGTTAGGAAATTAATAGACGTACGGTATCGGGCCACTTATGCACAGCCGACTTAAAATATGTATCACTCGTTTCGAAAAAGTAAATTTCTTCTCTTAACCGGTTCGCGAATTTATGCGCACAGGGAGTGACGAAGTTTTACGTCACCGGGGGAAGCGTTAACCTTCCCCGGGGCCGAGCAATCGGGGATAGACGATTCTTCAATGTCAGCCAGCATCGTTTCCCGGACATAATGATCCCGGACCCACGATGGCTCGAGATTATTTCGAAAACCGCCAGGTCACCGAAAGACCCCCCCTCTCTCTAGCCGGTTCGGGCTACGCGTTTTCTTCGCCCGTCGGCAGAACTTCGGTTAAAGTGCTTGCGTAATGAAAGCCTTTTACACGCCGCCGTGACACTACCAACTTCTCGACAGGAAATTCGAACGGTTACTTTGAGGGATATCTCCAAGCAGAGCCAACTTCCAGGGAGCTTAGGTCAACGGCCGAATTAATGTGCAAACTTCAACATAATAGTTGCTCCTCTTAAAGGTCTTAACTATCGGCTGCTTCTCTAAACTCCTAAGGACAAGTTCATTAACTGCTGGCATACGTTATGCCCTTACTTGTCTCTCGGTTGTCTAAGAATATACTTTTCCTTATTGAAATCTCTCGCTGGAACCTTGTCACTTTGGCTTCCATGGCACAGAACCACGACTTTACCTATATTGTTCGTTGGTTCGTCTACCATTAATATTCTACGACCATTTAATTAATTTTGCTGGTCACAAGTTAGCTAACGCCTTCTTATCAGTACTTCATAACTATACATTCAGCTCTCGGATCTCTGATACTCTAAATTTAAACATTTCGCTCCAACCTTCTTTTTATCAATTGTTCGAGATTACGTCTGGTGAAATTTTTCCACGATTATCTGAGATCCTTTTTATGCTCCAAGTCTGGGTAGCTAAATTTCAGAAGAATCCTTAAGGAATTCTAGCGGGCCAGGTTCGTTCTTTATGCAGATACGCGGGCCTGCCAGGTTCGAAAAAGTGAAAGCTCTCGAAAAACGAGATTCCGCGTTATCAGTCGCGGGTATGTTAATGAAGATGAGTAGCGAGGGGGCAAAAATGGCTCGCGTAATTGTCACGGCAATTATGCAAAACGCGACCGATGTTTCCACGAACGTACCTCGCCGAGGAGGGAAATCAATTTGATCGTCGATGGCGCCTCGTCGCGCGTTCGCAAATTGTTTATTATGTATATAAATTCGAATTAACGTGACAAACGAGGCGGCGCGCCGTTAACCGGCGGGGCTGACAAGCATCGAACCCTTTTCATCTCACGGGGGAGGCTCTAAACGCGTCTCTGAGTGGCCCGGAACGTGAAGTTCCATCGAGAGGCACCAATAGCTGCAATTTATCGACGATAATTTCATTCAGTCGGCTTATCGCTGCCGCGAACTCTTCTACGGCTTTAACAGCCAGATGCATCGGCACTCTACTCGCTTCTCCATTTCGATTTCACTCGTCGGAGAGCCTTCGACGAACGCACGGCCGCCCCCACCCCCTCCCCCCCTTTCGATTCAATTATGATATTATTTCCACGGGATTCCCGATGTCATAACTATCTACGATCAGTTAGATCCGTCGTTGAATACCGCTATCACCGACACTTCAACTCTATTCCTATAGAGTTTAATTTTCGTTCGACATTATCTTTCACCCTTTCAACCATTCTTCTTTATTTTTACCAGGAAAATGTTATAATAAAAAATCGAGAATTAAGTACTTAATTCCTTAAGTAATGAAGTTAAAGTACTATGGAAATGATAGATGAAATAATCCTCATGTTTGCGATGGCTTTGCCTATAGTACAGAGGAATGCACGATAGACTGGGAAAAAAGAGCTCATTGTTAGGTCCAGATTAAAGGAATTCCTCGAAATAGCCGGCGTTATCAAAGCGAGCCGATTGTACGCGTCAATTTTTCCATCCTGGATATATTCTCCTTTATCCCGTTTGATACGTCAAAAAAAATGGGAACAAATATTTCCGTACGGTGATGCGTGAGAAACAAACCGGAGCGTTTTCGAAAAATCAGATTTATATTCAATGTTTAATACCCCTGGCTTCGCCGTTCTCGAATACTTTTTTATTTTTTTATTTTGCAACGCGAACCATTTGCTCGCGCTCAGCGGTGAAATTTAAATCGTTACGCGTGTGTCAAGATTTCGTGTATCGGAAGTTTAAAAACGTGACGGATGAACATAAATTATCGACGATTACAATTGAATCCTTTTATTCGGTCGGTAACGAGCGAACGGGACGCATCGACGGATATTCCCAGCGATATTTCGTTGTTCCTGACGTGTCCTGTCGCGATAAACGTTCGCGGATCAGCAGCGCTTATTAAAACGTGATTTTCATTTTCGAACGCGCCGCGGCACGCGTCAAACGAAGTCGGGCCGGTTCTTAATAAAGTTTTCGAACAATACGGTTAATCTCGGTCGTTCGAACGGGCCTGTAATTTCCCCGCGATTCGATACCTTTCGTTTGTAAATTTTCCACGGAATTGCAACGTCCCTCTCCGCCTCGTTTTTCCTCCGGTTTTTTCTAGTTCACGCTCGTTTCGATACGAATACACTTTCGGTCGCTAATTGTTTAATCCTCGTTTCGGTTACGGATATACGAATCGTTGCCGCGGAACGCAATCTATCTGTCGTCTGTTCGTTCCCGCGTCGTCTATCTCTTTGCTTTTTTATTTTTTTATTATCCGCGTTGTTTTTTTCAAAACGAACCATATACGCGACCATGCGGCATGGTAGGGGGATAGGTAAACAGAGAGAGAGAAAAAAAAAGAAGAGGATGAAAATCAGTATTCCGACGAGAATCTACACACGCTGCCGAGAGCGCAAGAGACACGCGGGGTGTCAGCATCGACGCATTCGGTCGACACGTTTTGTTTTCTGGCCCCGTGTCACAGCCCAGTCAATTAACGTGGCCCCCGTCTTTCCCATTTTGTCCCCGTTCGTTTTGTTTCGCGACCGAACGCCCCGGTGTATCCGTCCCTTCTCGTCACCGGGGCCGCACTTTGTTTTGATCACGATCAACACCGGATTGTAGGCTTTCTCCCTTCGACGGCAGGGAGGGGGATACGCGGCGTAGCTTTTAATTGCGCCCCCAATTAGTGCACGCGCCCGATCAAGAACTACTTCACCTGCGGACGTGTTTCAACGGAACACGTGTCCAATTATCAAACCTCCCACGATACCTCAATCACCGGATTGTCTTCGGTCCTGTTCCTTTTAATTCCGGTCCTACTCGAGTGTCCCGCCAGCAAGGACGCTTCCCATCTATCGCTTCGATTTGCTCCTACCCCCCCTCTTTGTTCTTTGATACTGTCTCTTCTTCAAAGCCTTTCACCAGCATCGAAACGATTTGTACCTTTGCTTTATACACGTGTGTATCTTATAGACTCCATCGAGTTCCACGTTTTAATCTCAAGAATCGTTGGTTTTAATTCTGTCGTGATTTTATGAGACTCTTTATATATCTTATGTTTCTTGGAATGTGAAATTTCAAGATTTAAATCAAGATTAAAATAATTCTAAGTTCAATAAGGAATTGATAATTGCAATTTAAAAGAAAAACTGTTTATTTATCATCGATTCAGCGTCAACCTCTCTGGTTATTTCTGTTCAAAAGAATGGAATTGCAGGTTTCGTATCCTTTCATCTCGTCCGTGTTTCCTTTTTATCAATAATCGTTTATCGAAGCAGTCAGGAAGCAGGGCTTAATTCTTCCGAGCGAGGAGAGCCAGAAACGTTGTTTACAGGGATATTGTTGCAAATATTAAAAGAGATTTTTCTTCGTCGGCCCGTATCGCCGGTCTGCCACAACTTTCTCAAGAAAAGTTTTTCCCTTCGCGGCCCCGCGGTGTGTTTACGGTTGTTACAGATCCTCGGTAGGATTAAATGGATCGGGGGCCCCGGATGCCTGGGGAACGGTATTATTAAATTTTATTCAAGGAACATTCTCTCCGGTTTGTAAATTTCCCTCGGAGACCCTGTCGCCCGATTCTCCCGCGTAAACAGCCGCATAACTCCGACAGCCTCTCGCCGAGAGGGTATTCCCTTCCGATGCAATAAGTAATCAATGAGTTCGCGGAGAATCCCAGGTATCCTGTAAATTTCGAATAACCAGGCTCTTCGACGTTTCAAACCGTACGATACGATTACCGATCGTCCGACTTTTATTTCGCCTCTTAGTTACGTTATTGCCGAACGATACAACCGATCGCCTTCTATGCGCGCCCGGCGAATACCTCCCGCAAAGTATAAGACACCTGTAAACGAATAACTCGACGCGTTTAATGCACAATGTTACCCCGCTTGCGTTCGCCAACGATGCGTGTCGTGACATTCTGGCCCCTACCGCTCGGAATCCGATACGCACCGTGCGGAAATATTTTATAGGATTACAGACGTCGTACATGGTGTTCGGAGGCATTACACCATTCCTTACGATCGATCATCGTGACCATCTCCTGTCTGGATGAAATATCAACGAACCTTGAAATTCTTTAAATTCTTCCACGGTCTTAGTACTGCTTTAGAAGGAAAAAGGTTCAACATCGTTGGTAGTATTACGAACCTTTTGGACCCGGCTAACTAGCCCACTTATTACCGCCTAAGAGACGGATAACAACGCGCGTAGGACAACGCTAGTCTCGTAATGGCGGCAAGTGGAAGGGCAACTAGGAGTATGGAGGGTGCTAGAGGGACCAGGGTGACATTAACAAATGACTGCATGGTTGAGCTTCTGCCATCCGTTCCCCCTTCTTCCTCCCTGCCCTGCGATACCTGCAGAGCCTTGCAACCCCTCCGGTTCGTTTCAGGCTGGAGCCACCCCTGCAGAACCGAGCCTCCGCAGCTTAACCGAGCCGGGACCGCGCATTCGCGAAATCTGGGCAAACTTTCGTCATAAATAAAGGGTAAACAACGCCGCCTACCTCTCTGACGTCGTGGCTTCAGCCTCGTAAGTCATTTGGCCCCGCTCCTCGCGTCCTCCGCCTTTCTGGCTTCTTCTTTTCAACCGCGATACCAACCGACGAACTTCCTCGACTCTCGAGAAGGCTCGAGGGTGGAAGTTCGAGGTCGCGACGCGTCGAGATATACCCTTAATTGATACGATTCTCGAGATGATTCTTCTTTACCTACTTTATTGCTCTACCATTTCCGATCGATGAATCGATGAATTTTGCACCCCCTGACCATCGCAATCTCTTCTCCAAAGAATGATCATACGCCGACGGCTGTCATTATCCTCCAGGATCATTGTTCGCACGAGATTGATATTTTCCACGGCAGGAACGAAAACAAGGGGTCGTTCTTGACGAGTATGACAGATGAGTAGGGACTAATGAGAATAGAGACGCGCAGGGAGGGACAGAGACACGGAAGGCCCAGGGAATGACAAGCGGATCATCGACTCGTCGTGGAATAACAAGTAAGGCGAGTTTCTTCGTTTGAAAGGGAGCGAATACACGGAAGGCTAGACGGCGCGTAGCTGGATTGCTCTCGGACGATTCTTGACCCGGCTTGATCGTTCGATGTCGTTCCCCGGGAACGAGACGTAGCCGGATGGAAGAGTCACGGGGAGACCGTCTTACAAGCCGGAAAAGGCAGACTTTCTCGTGTCTGTCGCCGTTGTGTCTCGTCACTTTGGCGGATTAATTCCTGGCCGAGAGACAAATAAACTTGCACTGAATGCGCCACGATCTTCCATCCGGATTGAGCGGTCTATGCAGATTAATTGAAGCGTAGCAGTCGGAGGCAGTCCCGTAATCACGCCGAGCGAAAGGGATGACGGGGATGAATTTGAAGCGGGAAAGAAAGAGAGAGACAGCGAGGCGGGAGTAGAAGAAGGAAAAAAAGAGAAGAAAGAAACGAAAGAAGAGCTAGCCGGAGATTAATTGAAACGCTCTTGCCAGGACGGTGGCGCAACTATCGTGAAAAACGGTGTTACCCGTCTTACTAGACGAGACAGGGAGGGGGTCTCGTTTTAAAGCGTTCGTTCGTCTTCGACCAATTGAACAAGTCGTCGAGTAATACGCATTCATGAAGAGGGATCAGGGAACGGGGTGATTAAGGGGACGGAGGTACATTTCCTCGTCTCGTTAATTTTGTTTTCGTTGACCAGTCTTTCTCGTTCGATTCGATGGCCACCGCTTCTCTGTTGTTCTCGTTTGCGAACCTTCAATTATCGTTCCTCTTCGGATTCAGAAAGGAGAGCATCTCCACCGGTTCGAGGATGAAATATTTTACGTTTGTCGGTGGACAATGGTCAGAACGGTACGGTTTTTCTTTTCGATCCCGTGTACGTACAGAACGGATACTCGATTGGATGTTGTCGAGCGAAACTATGAAAACAGGTGGAAATTCAAGTGGTACAATTAAGATCGATCGTTCCATCGTCGAAACCCTTCGTAACTACAATACCATCGTAACTTTGTTTCGATGTATCCCTCATCCTCTCGAACCTTTTCTCGTTCGACGGTCGATCGCGTTCATTTTCTTGAGTGCTTCGATTTCAACTCTCTCTCGAATCGGCTGAAATCTCGTCCCGGTCGCATTATTCCGCGGAACAAGTGCCCGGGACAACGGATAGATCCGGGAACGTAATTCTGAAAATGGAACTGAAAATATAATAAATATCCGCGGCGACGACGTATCACGATCATTCCGCGAAATTACGTACGCGAGAACGCTCGTTCTTTTCAACCCAGTTCGGGGGATATTCCGCCCCGATCTGGCCACGATCTTAATTAACGCGCGCAACGCGTCCTTAAATCTTTCGGCGACGCTTAACCCGGCTAATTTATATTTTAATCTCCGCCATTCCGGTATTTCACGCCCAGCCTTCCTATTCATAGCTTCTCCAGAAGACGATCTATTCTTACGACTCCCGTTATATTTTATTTCGCACCCTTCACCCAAAGTGATGGACAGAATAATTGAGTGTGCTTAAATCGAACGGATTCGACTCAAAACGTTTGTTAATTATCGTTCTCAAATTATCGCAAGTCTTATTTTCAGATTGTCTTCCAAAAAAATTTAAACCCCAACAACCCTTGAATCTCTTTTCTTTAAATTCACTCGTCATTCAAATAATCGACCATGCGAATCTTTCAGCGAAGAGATTGAATTCCTCGCGTTTTTTCGTGAGTGGTCGCACCTGCGATTCCACACGAGTTTTCCCCGGATAATGCTTTTATCGTGTCGCAAGACGGAAAGGCTGGAAAAACAGGTTACACGTGCGTCTATCAGGGATCGCGGAGGAAAATGTGGCTCTTCCTGCACGCGCAATTTTTTCTCTATTAATTCCAGCCGTTCGTCCCTCTGGTATGCGGTTAAAGGTGGGATACGGGCACGGAATCAAGGACGGAGCGAAGCAGGAAGGGGACGAAGCTGGATCGTCGCATTTTGCGGTCCAGGTCGGCATTGTGCGGCCGACCGGTACTTCTGACAGCGGTCCTTTCAAATTCATAACGCTTTTCCAATATTCGTCGAATAACGTGCCATCACGTGTACATCCCCCCTATTCCCCCTGGCCCGCTTCTTTTCTACCGATCCGAGCGAGCCGCTTTCGAAAGGGACGACAAATTAAACGGCAATTTGCACCTCCGCTGGCTCTGCTTGCGGAATGCCAAAGGATTTTCGAAGGGATATAACATCGGACCCTCAGTCGATTTTGCGAGTCGAGAATCGTCCTATGAGTTCAGGATCCTGGAACAGATCCTTTTAATACTTTACGATGTCGATTATGGTCGCTCGTAACCAGACTTCGAACCCTCGAACAGTTATAACTTGTCGAATATCCAACTTCACCGATTCAATTATTTTCGTATTCGATAACTTTAAGAACTTGTATAAACGGATCTTTTTATTCGTGTAACCGAGGTATGTTAAATCTTTTCTGTAAGGAGGGTGTTAAAGATGACTGGATACACGGTGACGTGGCTGGAACACAAGCGAATACCTTCGTATGGAATCTGGGTTGAAATTCTTTACGACCCACGGTCCCCTTTTCTTCCATGTATATCTTATATTATCCAGTATCCCATGGTGTTTCGCGCGAAAATAGGTATTTATATTAAAATACCACGAGTTCCTTTGTTGCCCTTCGGTATCGAAGTTTAGATTTATTAATTCGCGGTCCCAACGCGTCCCGAATAAAATTCAGCCCCGAGATTTATGAAGGCCGGGTAGTCACGAATCGCCCCCGGGGATCAAGAAACGTTATTCCGATAGGAGAGATTCTCCCCCGTTTCGGGGGGAGGGGAACTCCCTGTTTAAGCGGGTCGAAGGTCGAAGCCCTAAGAACGACGATCCTTGCGGTGAAAAATGAGGCTTCGCGTGGCGCCGCCGCCGCCGCTTCAGCGCGACGCGATTCCACCTTTTATTCCCGGTCATTACGATCTTTTTTAGCGTTGGCGATATCGCCGGCGATCGCCAGTGAAAAATACGTCGTTGCCGTCGTAGAAATATTTGACGTGTAAACAGCCGGTCTGTCGACGATATTTATTTCAGCCATACGACAAACACGATTTATAATTGATCATTTCGCGACACGAACGCGAATCTCGCCGCCGCGTAGAAAAATTCCATCCTAACGAACGATCGTCGATCTCAACAGTGGCCAAAGCACACTTAACCGCCTTCTTAACCACTTCTCAGTCGGTTCCGCCAATTAAACTTTCCATCTCGTCGACGAATCTCCGGCCAGCTATCGCGTACCATCGACGCGCCGTTTCCCTTTTCTTCCTCTTTTGTTTCTCCTTCTCTCCGACTTCGATTTATCAACGCGGTTAATTAGCAGCGACAGCTGCAAACGATCGACGAAGAAACAATCGTATTCGATCGGCTAAAGTTTACCCTTTTGGAAAATTCGTTCTCTCTCTCTCTCTCACTTTCTGTTGGACGTGGGAGTTGGATTTCGTGATCTCTCAAGACGTTTCTACGAGCTACGTGGATCGAGAAGGAGGGAAACCGTAGAAAACTCAGAAGCTTCGAGAAAAAAGTTGCCGGGGATTAATTTACGACGAGGAGATGGGTTTGTAGCGATATCACCGACGATCAATTAGCGGAATGGAGCTGGTCTTGGCTCGCGAGGGAAGCACGTGGTTCGATTTCCTTTTTTCTCCTCTCCCTCTTTCTCCCTCTTCGGCTTCGGCTCGCCAGCTGTCGCGAATCAGCGCTCAATCAGCCAGCTTACTCTTCGGGTTTTCCTTTTTTCTTCTTTTCTATGACATCGCAATCGATGACACTCTGAAAGGAAAAAAACTAGGCTAAAGGGCACGGACCAGGGGGATGGTTCGGTAAAGAGAGTCGAGCTTTTACGGCGAGAACAGAGGACAAATAGGTAGCGTAGAAGTAACCAAGTGAATCCAACGTACCATACGATATCCGATCATACTGATTCAGTGTTTCCATCAAGACCGGAACTGCAGAAAAGGTTATCGCAATGATAAAGTTCCGGGGGTGGGCGTACGAATATCTCCCCGCTTGTTCTTCCACTCGTTCTTCAACAAAGATCGCACCCTGGGAAGAAAATGTTCCACCCTGTAGAAAGATTTCCCAGAGACGTTCGATTTATATCTGAAGAATCTTTCGTGAAAATCGATTCGCGTAGACGTTCCTTGAATCATGGGATCTCTTACCGTGCTATCCTTTAAAAAGAATCATTTAACTCTCCCATGTACCTTAATAAAAGATCAAGAATCCACAAATGAAATTTCTCGAATTTCCTGCAAACATTAGCTATCGATGTTTCTATAAATCGAATTAAGAATTTACGTTCCATTTCAACTTTTAATCAAACCCCGTTCGTGTTTGTGTTTCGATATCCGAGAGGCAATTAGCCTCGATGAAAGCGAGCAGGTATCATAACGCGTTTCCGCCCCAATTTTCCCAGCGAAATCGGTTCGACGATATCTCACGCGATTTAGCATCAACAATCCGTTCGTATCGGTTCTCGAGAAAGCAATCGAACTTGATACGGTCAAACAACGAAGAACGTCGGTTCGTACTGTTTGTCGTTCATTCGAGTGGCCGCAACGAAGTTCCGGGCCGGAAACACGATTAACCGACCTCTAAAAGAGAGCGCAGGATCTCGAGCGGCGCTGACAGTTACCACGCTCGGACGTGGACGCACACGCGGTAGCGGCGCCTGGTCGCGTTCTGCTTAAAACCGATTTCAATTAGAAAGCCCGTGGACCGGGGGCGTTTTAGTGCGTTTTTGCCGTCCATTTTAAACCGGTTGGCTGGAAAATGCATTTCGCCACGTCATTAAATGCGCAGCGTCGTTGATGTCGCTTTCGCTTTTAGCGAAGGCCGCACGAAAGCGTTCCCGCGACTGGTATCTGCCCCGCGTGCTTTCTCATTTTTACATTATCGTCGACCACCGTGGCGCTATTCTTTTTCTTTCTCTCTCTTTTTTTTTCTCTTTTACCCTCGTCCCGCTCGTTCCCACCACCATCGACCGGGTCAAACCGGAGGTAAAATACTGCCTCGTTGCGGCTACGCGTGCACACCCGTCCGCTTCATTATCCTTCTTCTTATTCGCGCGAACGAACCTGTCGAACGGTAACGAACCGAAATTGTTTACCGTTCGCACGATGAAAAATTGTTCGAATTATGTAAAATTAAAATCCCTTGGGATCCGTTCGAAGTGCAATATTTAAAATCGTTCGCGTAAGTCCTGATATATTTTTAAGGTCCGATGTCATTTCACGGAGAGCGTTATCAAAGGAAATTGGAATAAAAGGTTTGTTACGCAGTGCTTGGTAAAGTACGCTGTTTCTAAGCTTCCTGATCCTCGCGAACGACTGCCATATTATGGTCTCGTTGCTTTTGCATTTTCGAGGTCGTAGCCGTTCGACTTTTACTAGTGAATCAAACGGGACGTATAGGTTTTCCTCGATGCGGATCGGCCGCTGCGTCGAGTAACTCGTTCCGTTGAAAGCTCGTAAAACGAAGGGGTTACATCAGCGCGACAAAACCACCTATACACCCCTCGATGTCACCGTAAACTCGTTCGCCATCGATGCGGCCCGTATCGTATCCACGGGGTAACGTATTGGAATCAGGGTATTACGATACGCGCAGCCTGTCTTTTCAATCTTCCGTGACTCTCGAGTTCTTCCCGAACCCTTCTCTCTCTTTTTTTTTCTTCGCCTCCTCGTCGCGAAAGGAATTCGTAATAACCGATCAAACAGTTTCGAGGGAAACCGGGTCAAACCTTTACGCGGGGACCTTTTACGGGTCTCCTACAATAGCCGAGAAGCGTAAAACTTTTCCCGGGCAACGTTTCACCCCCTCTGAGTCCTGAAACGACCACGACGACTTTTCTTTCAAGGAGGAATTTCATTTCCGTTCGAATCTGACGTTTACCACGGCGAAATCACGAAATCAAGCTATTAGCGATGAATCGTATTCGAAAGAAAACGGGGGCTGTAATCAACGAGGGAACGTTCGCGTGGAGAGTTTCGAGTGAACCCTTTGTGTGTATCCTCTAGTAAAAAGCGATCCGTTTTTTTTAACCCCCTTGAAGGCTATCAACGGTGATCTACGATCGGTAATCTGGGTCAGTAAACAGCGGTTGATCCGTGAAATATCGTTATAACGAAACCGTTATGGGTTCCGTGTATCAGCGTCGCTCGATCGAGCGGGTATCGTGATACTTGAGGCTGTTTCGGCTCGTAAAATCGTGTACGCGTAATACCGGGGGGCATGTTTCGCTCGTTTGAGGTCAAGCCCTTAAGCTTGCCCCGGCTTAAATCGTTTTGCGCCCAGGTTACGCTAAGAAGAGACTGCGAACGACAAACTCTGCTCTCTCTCTGTCGGTTGGCCGCGCTTAGTTTTCCGCCTGTAATTTCAAACGGTTTATCGCCGTTGTGCTGGGCATTGACGTAACGACGAAAGGACCTTCGCGGGGCCACGTTGTTTCAAAAGGGGGGTAAATTTTCGGTCCGAGGAACGCGGTCGCGTTTGTTCGCGCGATTAAATCGCCGACTCGCGCTTTTTTTAACGGGGCACAAAAGACAGCCGCGGAGATGGTGGCGGAGAAAAAACTGGCTTGAACAGACACTCCCGGCGAAATTTTGTACACTTCTCTTGACCCGTTCCGCCATTCAAGATAACGCGATTTATGCCAAATGAACGTCCAAGGCTGTTCTGAAAAAAGCGGAGCTTTGTTTGGCGGAAATACCGGGGACAAAAGTGGCCTGGCCACCGGTTAAACATCAAAGCGTTCGTTTTTGCTTCTCACTATTGCATTTTGCTGAGAAAAAATTCCCCTTTCAGCTTTCCACCACCGACATCTGTACGTTAATTAGCGAAAGACGAATATTACCCTGCCATCCTCTGTTCCAAGGTTAAAATATATATATTTCTGATTATAATACCGGGCAATCAATTGTTATCAAACGGTACACCTTCGTTATCCATCATGGGGCCACGTGTGCCTCGAAAACACGGTCCTGTTTCTTACAAAAGCAATTTCAACGTTGATCCCCTCTCAAGTGCCTATTACCTTTCCACCCCCGCCATTATTTATTTCATTGTTCGACCGCCATTCGCTTACACAACGAGTTCGATTGTTAGCCTATTTCTGGCAGGCTTTGTGCGATGGTCAGCTGCGAATATCATCGACGAATCTCGTCTGAGAGATGCCGTACTGTAAATCAATGATTCGTTCAGTTTCTCGCTTGTTATCATTCCCGAATCGATTCTGTAAAAATTGCAAGCATTTTTCTCTCGAAGAATCAGGAATCCTCGTGGATCCCTTGCTAATGGAATTCGAGTGTCGAGTCTCGAAGGACAAAGGCGAAGGACAATCGGTTTCTAATTGTTCGGAAGATTCGAACAAGTCCGTCGATTATAATAATCGACGCTTTCCTCGTCCAACTACCGGGAACGATTAAAGCGCTTCCTTAAACGTTATTAACTCGAGATGCCTGAAATTCCTCGAAGCTTTTTCTTTCTCTGAGAATGATTCAATTTGTTCTTACGTATAACGATGTTGTTTGCCTGGAAACAATGCAATTTGTCGCCGTTGTTCGCGAAAGAACGGAATAAAAGAGGGTGGAGGCCCGTTTTCGGCGATGGTACCGCGACACGAAGATACCCCCTCCGTGTCGCCGGACCATTCTCGCGGCCATAATACGATTCGTATTTACCTATTCGCTGTCGTGGCAGTCAGCATCTTAAAGCCGCCAAGTCGTCGGTCCTGGGGTCCCGGGTCCCGGGCAATAATAAGAAATTGATAGTGAAGGGGGCATAATTCCGAGTATACCGTCGGCACTCGTCCCCCCATGAATTTTTCATGAATTCTCGGGGCTGTATGTATGCAAATCGGGCTATTTTCACGATTCGGAATGCCTTAAACGGTTTAAATATACGGCCGGGAATAGACGCGGATATAACGTAACACGGTTTGCCTCTCGAGGCCATTAAGTTTTCACTTAACCCTGCCTTTCTTCCATTACCGCGTGTCACAATACTCTGGAAACGACCCATGGCCGCTTAACAAGCTTCGATCTCTCAGACATCGTTCCTTTTCGATCAATGAACATCTCTATCTCATGAAAACATTAAACATTAACACCGTCGACGACCGACACATCATAGAATTCTTGCTTAATTATACAACGTAGCTCGCCGATATTTTGCTCCAATTTGAACGTCTATAAAATTAAAAAATAACGAAGTAACGATTATATTCCATGTCCATGACATGACTTATGAAAATTAAGTCTGCGTTAATCCATTCGTTCGCATAGTATTTCAAATTACGAAATAAAATATATATTCTCATATCCGTGGACGTAAGTCCATTTGGAAGATATAAAATATCCAGTTTACATTCACATATGCTATATTCTCGGAAATATAGAATTATAAGAATTATAATTCTCGTTGATGATAATCGAAAATACGAGAAAGTATTTTTTTAATGGAGGGATTAATAAAAAGCGATACCTGTTATTAAAGTCCGTATTCTGTATGGAAAGTTGAGAGTTGGCCGCAGTTGGCAAGCGGTTCGAATACTGGCAAAGATTATCTAGTTGGAAATTCGTATCGGATTTCGGCCGGGAGCCTTTCAAGCTCCAAACATCCCGAAGAATCCTGTTAAGGAACATCAGCCCGGGTAACAGGATATATCCCTCTTATTAATACGTTAAAAACAGGTTTACTTATCGCTGACGGAAACAGACAGGCCCATCGTCGTGGAATGCTTTTTCGCGCGTAACACCGCGATGTTAACGGCTCCGCGAAGGGGTACGGGGGGCAAAACCGTGAAACGCGAGACACATACACGCGTTAAAGCCGCTTCATAAGGATATACGAGACGAGGAAACGCGTCTGCGTTTTATTGGCAGTAAAGTCAGCCACTTTGAAAAGAAGGGAAAGGAAGTTTTAATAAGTAGATTGTACGAACACGAACGGTGCCGCGTCCGATAAGGAGATTCCCTCGGGGATCCAAGTATCACTTGCGAGAACTTCGTTTATGGTATTTAATCGCTTGAGATATTAGGTCCCACGTCTTCTACAAACACTGCACGGAATTCAGGCATTCGTAATTAAAGAATCCATCATTTCAGAAATTCTTGGATTTCGAAGAATTAACAAATTTCGGTTCACCATTGAATTTCAATTTAGTGCAACACGATATACCTACAAGAATTTTTGTTGTTATCGTTCGAAAACAATTTCATCCAATATTCTTCGCGAAGGAGTTCGGGCACGCAGCCCCTTATCCACCATCGACCGTTTAAAAAATTGACCTTTTATCGGATCGAAGCCCGATTAATAAAATAACCGAGCGTTCTCTGCCGCGAAACTTGGCCGTAATAAAAAGCCCCGACGGATAAATAAAACGAGGAACACGCGGTAACTTTTAAATAGTCTTGGAGAGGCCGATCATCGAATACCTTCAGCGTCGGGTAGAAGTTTCGCCCCCGGGCGAACCGATCCACCCCCGCCCCCGCTTTCTCGACCCGCTTCCGATACGAACTTGGAAGATCTATAAACGCGGCGATCTTCTTAAGGCGTTATGCAAACCCAGAAACCTCGAGCGACCTAGCCGGAGGATTATCGAGGGGGAAGGGCCGGTTGGTTCAGGGTTAAAGGCGTCAGCGATTAGGGTAAACGATCCCGAAGGGTTTTCAAACCACCCCTCCCCCTCTTCAATCGTCCCAATCCTGTTCGCAGTCTGGTATTAAAGCTTCCTCGAAGCCTATACTCGCTCGTTTCCGAGACATTTTCCCCTCGTGGCCGGAGTCGATTCTAATTTTGAGTATCTGCCTCGATCGGCGCGTTCTCGGAAAGCTCTAGCCCCCTGACCGTCCCTTTCTTCCTGTCGTGTCCCAGCTTCCGTTCGACGCTTTCCTTGAAGGAAAGTTTCCAAGCACCGTAGGCTCGTGACCGCTAGGTAGAAAATTTATCGAGCCGTTCCTGTTTCAAACATCGCCGCGATCGAGCCCCGACACGCCGGGGTTACTTTGTGCCGGGACAGAGAGTTCGGATTAAAGGCGAAGAGACGGATCTCGTTTTAGAGCGAGTTCAAATATTCGCAAAGGGACGCTGATGAATAAAAATTCCATGCCAGCACGCATCAGGATAGGCAATGTCGCGATACGAACCTCGAGGATTCGATGCTGATGTCGCGTTTTCTTAATTCAATAAACTATGTACCACTGCTTTTCCAGCGACTTTATAACGGCCACGGGTTATCAATTATACAGCCTTGTTTGTTGAACCGCGATGGCTGAAGGTTCCCGGATATCCCGGTTTTTCGCGAAATTCGTCTTGTGCATACGGAACGATTCCGAGGGGTTTGCGGTCTCTCCCCCTTTGCCGGAGGAAAATGCGATCTCTCCTTACGTGTCCGTTGCTCGAATTAATAATTCATCGCGGCGGATGAAATCTCTATTCGTAGCTTCGAGCCTCGATGGCAAATAAACATTGATAAACGGGGATTCGAGGAAAATCGCGAATTATTAGCAGCGCTCGAAAGTCGTGGAAATCAACCGTCGGATGATAAATAATACAGAAATGGTTTTAATTAAAGTCATACGAATTTGTTTGCCGAAGAATTCCGGCTTGCCATTTTATTCCTTTGGTATATATTTGCGGAGTGGCCCCCGGTTTATTCGCGGGCATAATTAAATCCTTCGGTGTTTTTTGCGCGTTTGTTGTGCCCGGAAGGGTCGGACGCGGACGGAAAATCAAAGGAATTTCATTCTTTCAAATTCAATTTTCCCGATGTGTTTTCATAGCCACGACACCGGGGCTATTGTAAGAAAGATCCTTTTCTCCGGGCACAATCAAGCCCCCTCCCCCCTCCCGTCCCCGTACGTGTGGGCGCGCAAGACCAGTCTCGTAAGTTGCGCGCGGACCATTTCTTTCCTTCTTTCTTTCCTTCCCTCGTACACCCTTCGTTTTTGTGTGTTTCCTTCTTCTTCTTCTTCTTTTTCTTTTTTGTTTGTTACTTTTGAACGCGATATGCATTGCTTCCCGGGGAAAAACCGCTTTTGTGCGAACGAACGACGTCGGTGGGCGAAAGTCAGCACCCCCCTTCCCGATGTCTCGTCTCCGTCCAACCTTCTGAAAGCAAAACAAACATTTTCGCAATCACAGCCTTTGTGACGGTGCGAGCCTTTCCTTTCTTTTCTCCTTTAATTTTTTTTTTTTTTCGTATATATATCATACAGAAAAACTGGGCCGTGTCGAGAGAATTCGTTTACTCGACGGAAAGAAACGTGGAAGAAAAGCGAGGAGAAGGGAAGGAAAGAAAACGTTGCGCCGTCATCTTGACCGAGGAAATATCATTCATGAAGACTTTATGAATGGAAACAGCGTCGAGCCGTTCCAACAGGGTTCCATATCGAAGTCCCCCGGTAAGTCTTGAACGTTTCTTTTTTTTTTTTTTGTAAAAAAAAGAAGAGGAAGGACAGGGGAAGCAACGAACGAGCGACTCGGGAAAGGCTTTTGTACGTAGGAAGCTCGCCACCGAAAGAATAGCGGTATTTATGGCTCGACGATAATATTTCAAGCGACCGGTACCGTCATTAATAACAAATATTTTCTGATTATTTCGTAATATTATACCCGGAACGAATGGTATGAATAATATATTCACCAGGGGGGGATTCGCGTATCGTTAATACAAACGGGACCCGCGTGGACGCGGTTAATTTATGAAACGGAATTTCCACGCATGAAAAAGAATCGCGGACGAATTTTCGCCCCGGCGATATCTTATTAACGCGTGCTCCTATCATCTATCGTGATTTATCGCGCGGCGCGATTAATTAAACGAAATCGTCCGGCTGCGTTTAATTGTAATCGCGGGGCACCCCGTCCTGGACGCGCGCCGACGGTAACGGTTCTATCGAATAAATCAATATACCGATATCGCTTTCACACAAAGAAAGTGAACAATGAAAGGTTTACGATCGCCATTGTGCGGCCGCCGTTCGGTAAACGGAGGATAGGACAATATTATGCATCTGGACCGTTTATTATTTCAACCGATTCACGGATAGTAAAATGTAATATGAATGTACCTACCCCCGTGTTGGCTATCGAATATCATTTAAATTCCGTCGGTGATTTAAACTGATCACATGTCGTTCGAGTAATTTTCAGTTTATCAGCAAATTACGCGCGATCGTGACTGTAATTTCATGACCGATCGCGTCTTGATAAACTCCGATTCTCGTTTCTTAAACATTTGATCCAATTTTCTCCAGAAAAATATTCAATTCTTCAAATGTTATTTTTGATGAATTTTATGAGATTCAAGTGTCACCCATACATGGGTAACGTGGCAGTCAAGGTGTTAATTAAATTAAGGTGTTAATAAAATAACGTTGAATACGATTATTATTTCAGACAGGTAAACGTTTTCATTAATCAAAGAGCGAGCCGAGCCAATTTTATTTTAGAGAATGCACGATTCCTTGAAACGGGATTCTGTCCGTTTAAACGGTACTTGGAAATTCGTCCATCAGTTTCGTCATTAACATTTTTAACCGTGACCGTTTCTTTACACTAGCTTGAAAAAACTCATTAACCATAGAAGCGTATGGTTTGCCGCGAATCGCCGTGAAACGAGGGCCGCATTCGTGAAAACAAGACACGGCTGTCGGGGGGCAAGAGAAACGAAGGGAATTAAAGATAATTGCTGAAAGAGCAAAAAGGTGTTCTTAATTAGACGTCTCTTTCGCCAGTCGATAATTGCGATTCATTTACGAGACGAGAAATTATAATCGGGGACTGAAGGGTTCTTTTCTTCCTCTTTGCCATTTATTTGTCTAAACGATAGTTTACGCTCTTTGATATGCCTGCTCATTATTTTATATATCTACATTATTATTAATGAAGATACTCCGAATGGATAATAATTAGTCGTTAAATTGAATTTGCGATTTTCTAATTTCAAACTTTATATTTGATATCTTGCAGGATATTAATGTAACGCTAATCACTTTTAATGTTTGCGCTTGTTTTTTATTAATTATCGTTTTACACGTAATTCAAAGCGCCGAGGAACGTAGCGAATCGAACGGAATTATATACGTGTCCGTTAATTATAAAAAGTCCTTTTGATTACACTTCTTTCCAACGGAGAAATCAATATCGTCTTTTCAATTATACCGTCGGAAAGTAGAGAAAGGGTACGGTGCATGGGAAAAGTTTGCGTGGCCGTTACGAAAGGAAATGAAAGGACCGAGTAGAAAAGCGTGTTCTTGAAATTTTCCGACCGGAAAACGATGTCGGATTCGAGAGAAAAAAAGAAGAAAAAAAAAAATTTGTGTCACATTTACACACAACGATACTTAGCTTTCGGAATTGATATTAATTCCCGGTAGAAAAGCGGCGGACCGCTATCAGCGGCTGCTATCTGAAATTAAATGTCCACCGACAATTTAATTTAATTTACCAAAGTGGACTCAATGAAAAGCACACGGGGGCTACGGGTAAAAGGATTCGATGTCGTGAACCGATGGCGGGACGCGAAGAAATGAAACGTCCTCGACTTTCGAGAAGATATCATCTTATTTGATGACGTCGAAACGGATATCGTTTATTCTTCGATGCGCCCCGATTGTACCCGGCTCGACAATGATATCGATCGATGAATCGCTTACAAAATATATCCCGTATACAGAATAAATCTTAAAATATGCCTTTGTGCTCGCGTCGTTTACCTCGTTAACCTGTCGCTGGATTTTCTATAAATTTCACGCCTTATTTAACGCATCCAGAACACACCAGATCTCGACAGTTTTATCGTTGATTCCATTATAAATCCTTTTCTCGCGATTCGACGCTGTTGCGAAGTTAAAATACACGAGGAAACTCGAAATATTACAGACGTTATCCATTTAACGATCCTCGACTTAGGACTGACATTAAAGATTCAACCGTGCCACAAATATTCTTTAGGAATTGCATCAGATGAGATTCAATTGCATCGAATCGAGGTTAGTAAAATAGTAAAGGACCGATTCATCGTCGATGATAATACCAACTTTACAACATGTTCCATTTTCGTGCCATAAAACAAGCTCTTTCAATGCAGTCTCCTTTATCACGGTGGGTGTAGTAAAAGGACGTGTACATACCCATAAGGATCGATATCATTTACATAAAAATTCACAAAGATGCTCAGAGTCTATTAAATCTTTTGAAATTTGACCTCCTTTCTTTTCATTTTGATTGAAACTCAATTTCAAATTCAATTGCAATAGCAATTTATATAATGTTTCGGTTTTCTTTATTTGTTTTAACATTGTTTAACATTTGTCTCTAACCGACGCACCGGGTAGAAAAGTCATAGGTTAAGGGGTTAACAGGATCCAACGTTGTCGCCACGCGTTACGGCGCAGCGGTGCATCGAGTGACGTCCCCGGGAGGAGCATCGGGTAAAAAGACACCTTCCACGGGAAACACGGTTAGGGGGACGCTAATTATTTGAGCGTCGAGGCCACGGCTTTCTCGCGTCAATTTTCACCCATTCAGTCGCTGTTCCTTCCCCATCTCGTCCTTCTGAACAGTGAAGTTCTGCTGATGGAAACGGACGTGCAGGAAGTTCGAAGGTAAGAGGGAGCAAAACGCCTGGGGGGGAAGGAAAACGGAGGGTCGAAGTTCCCGCAAGTAGCTGGCTCTCCGTGGTTATCCGAACAGGCTTTATAATTAATTCCATTGTTCGGGCGAACTGGGATATACCTTGCGTGTAACGTACCTACACACACACATACATATTCACGCATATACACGTATCGGCTAACAATTACGAAGGACGATCGCGGGCCTCCTTGGCGTTTCCTTTACGTGCCGTAATGCCGTTAATCACGTAACGCCACGATTGGCTGAATCGCGCGGAATCGAGCTTCGCTGGTCGTCCCGTGCCGCGCGTATCGCCTGCCCTCGTGATCGCCATTTCACGTTCAGGAAACGTTTTCATTCGAGCCACGCCGGAAATGATCGCGTCCCGTTCGCTATTACGATGCGGAGGGCGCGAACGAGCAGTCAGCCAGAACTTGGGAAACGCGTTATCAAGAGGGTGGAACGCAACTTGTTCGATGCGTATCTTTATTATGAAAAAACGCGGCAAATTTGTTTTTCTAAGGCCAAATCGCGCGTTTCAGGTAAATTATGGAACACGACTCCGCGATACGTATCGCATCAGTGTAAAATGACCTCGACGTCGCGACAGGATTTTGGGATAAAAGGTTAAAGGGAAGAAACGACCTCGCGACAAATTTTCCTGATGTATTTTGATCATTGCCTCGCACCCGGACGGAAATCCTGTTCAGAGCGTCTTTTATCCAATCTAGCGAAGCGCATCCTAGAAATCCTTACACGGTCGCCTGGCAAAGTTCTGCCTCTGTTTCTCACCCTACCCTGTTGGCTCGATTTAAACGTGGTCGATTCGAGAAAGCTTCTTAACACGGTTTTCGCGAGAATCTCGTAAACCGCGGACTCGGGGTGGTAGGAGAAGAACGAGAAAGCACGCACGTCCGAAACGTAGGATGGGCTAAGTTGAAGAATGGCGTGTTACAAATCCGGGATGGAAGGGGCGCTCGAAAGGGTAGATGGACGGCGTTGGAAGCTCAGCGAGGCAGCACGGGGATACTAAAGGGAGGCCGGACCTAAGGGGCAGGACGAAAGGAGACGGTTAGAAGCAGGAGGATATGGAGGCTTCGTTCGCAAAGGAATGATGTATGATCTATCCGTGCCACGCTCTGCGGCAGCGAGATTTTCAACCCCTTCATCTTCGCAGCCGGCCTTGTGCCGTGGCCAGCTATCGTCCGAATTGATGGTGACGCCCCGCGTAAAAATGGCTCTAATGTATTCCTGTCCGAGAACTTATCACTTTTCGCTCGATACACACGTACCACCAATTCCTCGATCAGTTTCCAGTTTTCCAGAAAAATTTCTTCGATCGTTTATCAGCCAATTACAAATATTCGTTAACCATTAACTCAAAATTCAATCTATAGTTATAATGTCAATTTTCAGCTTGAAAACCGTGACAAAGAAAGATTAGGGCCGTTCGTGGATCGTCGAGAGACAAACAGGGGGTAATCGGTCGACAACAATTGCAACTATCACGTGAAATCGTCTGTTTACCATAAAATAATCGCCGTCAGCCGGATGCTCTCGGTCGTGACATTAGCAGGCAGCGTTTAACGCGGTTCGCTTACTTATATTTTCCGTGCCGCTTAATTTGATAACTAACGCTGGTGGCGCGGTTCGATAAATCGTGCCCGCGCGGACGTACGCTCGCGCCCGGAGAATTTTACCGCTCCGTTTGGCCCGCCCGTTGTCAGCTGGATACACCATTAAAACCGTGTAATTGAACCGGTTATTCTAGATGCATTGCGAGCTTCTAACAAACCATATTGCATAAACTTATCGGCGGTGTTCTCTTCCTCCCCCGTTGCGTTTCGCGGTCGAGCTGCTCCGAATCGGACGCGTTACAAATTGGCCCGCTTCAATTTCGCACTTCTTTGAAAGGCAAACCGCGTTCGCTGTCACGAGTTAGATGTTTTTCCGCTCGATGAATCGACGACGCGTACCGACATCGGTCGTATCGAATCCCGCGTTGTTTCGCGTTTGTCTATTCCGCTCGGCGAGCTTTAATTTCATACTGCTTTGAATGAGACCGCGTATTTAGCCCTGTTGCCCGGACAACGGGTGCGCAACGGATTCGTTCGACGGATTCCGGTCGTTCCAGCGGGCGAGTTTTAATTTCGTGCCCGCTCGAATTAGGCCGCTCCTCTTCGGGCGCAGCGTTCGATCGTTGCCGAAAAACGGAGGGAAAGTCGCGATTTTCAATTGTTTCGACTGGCACCGGTCCCAGAGTTGTCATAAAAGCCGCGCGCCACTTAATCACGGTTGATTAGTCCGTTTGTTCCACGGTTTTCCCCCCGTCAATCGATAGCGCGTAAATCGCGTTCCCTGCGCTCCCATAAATTCCCGTAGGAATAAACGCGTCAGCATATTATATCGCGTGTTATATCGGCAGAGCCGTTTTTAATGTCGCTACTCCGCGCAAACTGACAATCCTTCTTTTTGCCGATTTAATGGACAACTAACGAGACTTAATGAAGTTTCCGCGTGCAGGACGCACGTGAAATAATGGCGGAACCAGCTATCGCGGCTAACTTCCAGCCGACAGTTGTTTCGACGTATTTCAAAAGTAAAAGTTTTAACCGCGTTGCCCGAAACGTGGCCCGAATAAATATTGCGCACCCCGTTCGATTTATCCTCCCCGGCCGGCTATCGTATTATCGAAACGATCGCGACACCGCGTGTTGGAAATTTCAAACTTTCTCGTTCGAAAATCATTCTTCTACCACAACTTTAATTATAATTATTCAACGCAGAGATCTTCGCTTGGTATCTTTGGAAATGAACGCAGGGTTGATGCAACCTTACAAATTTTTTATTAAATTTTGTAATGCTGACGTAAAGCGTTATTCCACGGGGAAGAGCGGGGAATTTGAAAATTCTGTGACTCGTGAACGGGCGATTAACGAGACGGGAAAAAGGAAGGAAGGGTCGGGATTCGCGCGCAGAACCAAGGAGCACCCACTCTCGTAAAGAGAGCCGAATAGTCGGGCCAACGCGAGCGAGTCTTCGGTGGGACGAGAAAATGGAATATAACCCTTTGTGCAATACGACATCAGCGTGTCTCCGTTCGCATGGGATTTGCGCCGCGCGTACAGCTAACATAATACAGGAAGATTGTAGATACAAGGTACCTGCAGGTCGCCAGGACGTGTAGCGTATACCGGGGGTGGTCGTCGAAAATGAGGCTGGTGGGGCAAAAGGGTGGTTGCGCAAGAGGGCAGGGTGCAGGAGGGGGGACGGAGTGGTCGCCAGGCATAGGACGAACAGGAATGGCACAGAGGTAATGGAATCAGGTGCCGCGTGCCGTGAATCGCGTATGTCCTAGGGGTTCTCATTTGCAGACGAAGCCTTTGCCTCTTAACCAATTGGAGGATACCGTCTAATTACGCGAGTAACTAACACGGACGATTAAGAAGGGAGCAGTTTTACAGGCGGGATGCTGTCTCCTCCCGGCTCGATTTTCTCCTTCGATCCTCCGGTACCATCGGCTTTTCGATTGGAATTTAATTTAATTAGAACAAGTTGTGATAAGGCGTTAAAATAAATTGTATAAAATAAGATGTTAAAATCTACGTGGTTGCCTAACCCTGATGTATTTTTTTCTTTATAATTATGCAAGATATACCAAAGGGGACCCTGCTTTAAATTACAAACGAAGCAGTTTCTAATTTCAACAGAATCTGCATAACAGCACAGTAGTGGTAAAAGATATTTAAAATCAGGTAAACGTGTTTAAGAAAAAAAAACGAATCACGATTCGAATGTTTATCAGTGTCACCGCACACGACGGGGTTTCAGGGCTCCTTGGAGCGTCCCAATTTTTTCTCGATGCTCTTTTTTAGAAAACTCACGCAGCGTTGTTCCAGGATACGAAGATACGAATCGTACAATACACGGATTCTTTAGAAAAACGGGGACGAATTGTCTTGCGGTTTAATCGCACGCTCCGAGCGACGATAACCTACATTCACGAACGACGCGTTTATTTTTTTTTTCCTTTTTTTTTTCAACGACAAAGGAGCACAGGTTTGATTCGATGACATATCGAAGTCTTGACTACAGAAAAAGCTCTTTCCGCGCGCAGGTATTGCGGTTAAAACGCCGCGGCTAGAAAACGCGAAGCGTAGCCAACGTGAAGCGCGATGGGTGCTCCCGTTAAGTGCAATCGTTTAAGCCGTCGCTGTTTCAATGACGATCCGATCGCGTGGAAATGTTTCGTGACGCGCGAGTTATCCGCCTCGAATACCCTCGTCCTGATTTCCCCCCGTTTTTCCTTTTTTTAGGGGGAGGGAGGGTTGTTACTTATCCACGAACGCCAAATCCTAACAGTATCGAGCTTCGATCACGTCCATCGTTTACAATGTTGTTCCCATTTGGAAAATTTACTCGTTCACCGTTTGCGATTGATTCTTTTTGAGTGTGTGTGTGTTTTTTTTTCTTGCAATTTACACGTGATTGACGTATCGATAGGGGTTTAATTAAAGCGTCAGCGTGATTCGACGCGAGGTTTTCAACCCGTTATCAAATGGTCAAATTTATGGTTCCTCTGACAAGCAACGTTTGAACAGGAAATTCAACGTATCTCGGATCGTAAACGTGCAGCTATTTATCAGTGCCTTGGACGTGAAAGTTATAAAAAAATATACGAATCGATTGGCCAATTAGTCTGTCGACGATTAAATAACCATAACTTTGAAACAAATCTGTGAAACGTAGAAAATTCCAGCGATATTTTTCAGCGTTTCGAACGGGATAATGAATGAAAACTAGGGTGCAAGAAAGTAATTTATTATGACCAGGAATTAACGAAATTTATTTAATTAGACAACCATCTACAATATGTACAATTATAAGGGTACCCCTATCTTTGTCAGAAAGGGACGTCCGTCACGAATTACTCTTTAATATTTCAATTTACGTCCAAGTACTTCGAGACCTTAACCGCAAATTATCCTCGGAGATCCATCGAATGGAAGTTTCGACTGCAGCTTCTCGGAAAATTCTTCGGGAGATAATTCTCAGCATAGTACAACGACGACTTTGGAACAGACGCGATGCTTAGCAGGCAAAGCGTATCACGGTGTGCCCAGGGCGAGACACTAAAGGGGTATATCTAAAACGCGTTACCGCAAAGCGCGCTGTTTGTTTCACGAAAGGTTGTCGTGGCCGTCTACGGAACCGCAGAAAGGGCCCCGCGCGAAACGCTGGAAACGGGAACTTTACGGGATATACGAACGTCGTTTAAACTTTAAACTACGATTTCGTCCGGACATCCTCCGAACACGAACTTTCTCACGTACCACGGATCGCGATGAACAAATGGATAAACAAACGTAACGGCGACAAGCGAGAAATTACGCGAGCATTGGTATTTGCGAGCAATGGACCACGGCGACGTACCTCTTCAACGAACAGTGCTTCCTGTTTGCGAAGCCGCACGTTTGCTCCGTTAATTCGCGAAAAATGAACCGAATCGATGTTCCCGCGGCGCCGCTACGCCGTTTCTATATTCATGGTTATTTTATGGAATAAATTTCCTCTTGTTTATTCTCGATGTTATTTGACTCTGGATCCGGGAGGGGGAGAATTTCAAGAACAACTGCGATTGTTTGAATATTTCGAATTAATATAAATAGAAAGCCTTGGGATAATTGAACCGCGAAAAACGGAGCAAGAATTCATCCGGACCCGTTCGCGTCGAAAACACCTTTGCCGTGAAATATTCAATGAACGCGAAATAAAGAAAAAGATAACGCGTTATCGTGGCGTGGCTAATGAAAATTTATCGTTTAACGGGACGAGCATTTGGTAAAACAAAATTTATCATTCGCCGGGCAAAGGATACGCGATAACCGGAAAACTATAGATATCCAGATGGGTTTTGTTGGACGGTTTCCTGTCGGAAACCCGAAAGTTTCTGGCTTTAAATTTCAGCTAGCCGTTCCGGGCCAGACCGAATGTTTCGGATTTGCAGTTTTCATGTTCCCTTCCTGCAACCCCCCTCCCCCTTTTGTAGCAACGGTCGACGAGGTGAAGTTTACAGCTGTGAAACTTTATAATATAAAATAATAGTTTTATTAGCGGCGCCGCGTTTTATTTGCGCGCCGGCTGCGCACTTCCGCCCGCCTGTCCTTTCATTTCACGATCCTCTTTTTTTTTTTCTCTGTTTTTTGGGGGGTGTTTTTCCTCCGCTCTCAACCATCGCGAGACTTTCGAGATGAACTGAAAGTTAAAACTCTGTGCAGCCGTGTTAATCCTGTTTTACAGGAAAATACGTACGTCGTTGTTTATTGGTAACAGGAAGCATCGACCAGGTTCTGATATCGCGTTCGGTATCAAGATTGTAAATGTTAGTTAAAATGGAGAGGAACGATGATAGGTTTCGGTTCGACGTCAAAGGGAAATAAAACAACGAAAACAGCAGGGTTGTAATTTTCTTATGACCGAACGGCCACAATTCTTGCTCTTAATTTGAAACGTTTGACGGTGCGATCGCGCACAAACGGACCTTTTAATCAACGGAACGCGTCATTTCGTTTCGCGGGCCGGCGATTCGAGCGATCGTGTCAGCGCGCATCGGCTGACGTGTCCGCAATTTCCGTGTCATTGACATTATTCCCCGGCGAAGACTATAAATAGAGGGGAATCGATACACGGCCTATTCATACAAGTCAGAGCCGTGGCTCGATTCACCGAAATTGTCAGGTTAACCGGTAGTTCACGATTCTTTTTCGTCGTTATTCATCCGGCATCCGCCATTCTCGAGATTACACGGTGATCTAACGTGGCTCCGGTTACGTAAAGATCCCGTCCAGAAACGTTGGTCCCCTTTGATCCCCCGGCTACGCGGTTATTTCGTGGCCCCGTCCGTCTCTGTCTGCACGAGTTTCTTCTGCTTTCCTTGCCTCTTTAGTATTCCCGGGTCTTCGTGGTAACTGGGGCGAAAGCCGAAACGCCACCCATAATTCCTCTGTGACCGCTTACCCTTCGCGTTCGCCGGGAAACCGGTCTTTTTCCTCTTCGACACGACTTGCCTCTTTCAAACCGTTTCCTATTACGCGATCGCGACAAACCGGCTACCCTCCGTAACTACCGCGAACTTTCCTCCTCCTCCTCCTCCAGCCCCCCCTCGTGTTCCGTTTGATTCTACGCGTTTGATCGCGTCGTACAAAGGTCCGGTCGCGAATCAGACGATTTCGCGTATAATGACGAGTTGAAATTGCGAAACGACGTTTTTTTTACAAAGTCGGTTTCAAGAATTAATAACTCTTAAGAAACGGTACAGAGAGGTCGAGCTTTCATAATGCAACAAACGTAGCTGCGCGACAAAAGAGAAACTGAATCGTGTAATTTGCGAATGTACCTTATAAATTTTGAAATCGTCCAATTTTTATTATGGGTTCTTTTAAAGTTTAATTAATACTTTGTAGTTTTCGATGGAATAACTTCTTTGAGTAAGAAAAATGTGTGTATTTAACATTTTATCGAGCCTTTATCGTAATTGTACTAAAACCGACAGGTGTCAATAGGTTCATCAACCCTATAGTTATGTGACACGTTTTTTTCAGACGAAAGTCTTTCACGACGGCACAATGATCACGTCCGGATCCTATATTATATTTTTGAAACGAAGCTGCGAGGGTTGCTCGCAATTTCTGAAGACGGCACACAATCCAGGACACTTTCAGGGAGCCCTTATAAAGGTGTCTTCCATCGAAGTCTCGATATAAAGTGTTTCTCGAGGAGCACGTATATCCGGATGAATTCCAGTCACTCGAGAGGAACGGAGCGGCGTAATAACGCCGGAATTATTATCCCATCGGATTGTTGACGAAGGTCGTGTTCCCGTCGACGTTCGAACGCCAGCTGCTTCGACGAAGTAACGCCGTATCATTTAGCCCTTATAATCTGTCCGCTTCCTTCTCGACTCTGCAGTCTCTGACATCTCGAATTTCCGTTTCTCTCAGTCTTTTCTCTTCTTTCTTTTGTTCCCCTCTTTTCTTTCCTGCATTCGAGCTGAATCTGTCCTCTCCCGGAGCAATGTTTCACGCGAGTGAATGCGTTTCACGATGTCCTCGCGAAACTCGTACTCGATAACGTCGGATAATCCTGAAATTATTCTTGATTAAAGAGCCACTCCGTTCTGGCTCGGGGACACGCGTTATTGTTCGCGACGTCGTTTTTTGGCGCGCAAAACTTTCAAGCTGGCGGACAGGAAACGGATGGCAAAATCGATACTCGCCAGTAAGGGCGGGGCGGAGGAGGGGAAAAAAGGGAAAACATGTAGCACGGTCAGGATTTTTCACGCAAGCACGAAGGGAAAAAAAAAAATTTTCGTTTCTGATTGTTCGGGAACGCCGACGTGGCTTTTCAAGCGTGCCGTCTCGCTTTCTCACGTTCTGTATCTCCTCTGATCGTGCGGCACATCCGCTGCTCAGTTTTTCATCCCGCGTCAGGGTAATCTGCCCCGAGGCACCGCCAGCTAGAGAATTCCCGGTCCTCTCTTTTTCTTAACGTTTTCTACGCCACGCCTTGGCGCTCTCCTTTTCCCCTCCGTATAATGTACGCCGAGTTAATTGGATGAGGCGGCCTCCTCGTGACTGTTCAGGCCACTTCTGCGACCGTCGCGGAGGCTAAACTCGCGAAACTCGCGATTCTTAAACGTGTTACCGTCCTCTGACGGCTGCAACTCGCGACACAATGCTTCCGGTGAAATGAACAGGATAATGGCAGAAATTGATCAATTATTACACGATTAGAGTCACTTTTTAGCATTCATGGCGACATAAGTGACAGGTGGACGCTTTTCAAGGAGAACGAATCAATATTTGTATTCAAACAGTAGTCTAATACTGACTGCATATTAAAGTAAAATAAACCTTGGATGTTTCTAGTATTAGACTATGGTGGAACTAGAAATTTCAATGGTTACATTTGAAAATTAATCGGCAGAAGCTTTAATAATTGGAGTTACAGCGTGTCTTAACAGAAGCATGTTCCGTAATCGAATAAAAATCCTCGTTTCGCGAAAACAGTATAAATAATATTGCTTAATGTTGATTTAATGGTTCGATGTTTAGTCTGGGGTGGTCTGATTGAATTTAACTCGGCGGTGAGTTTCCGTTCCGCTCGAGGATCATCGGAATCAAACGAAGCTTTTATCAGCTGGTAAAACGCAGCGCAAGATAAATTCCCTTTTAATGCGCTGTAATCGCACGCTTCGGAAAGTACTCCGTTGGCTCGAGCCCCTCGTCAAGTTCGAGCGACCACACGCTCCGGGTGAATCCATTTTCGAGAATCAGTTTATTTCTGATTTCTTTCTTTAATGAGCTGCCCGCGCAAAAAACCGAACGTTTCTCCCTCGGATCGTTTCTCATCGATCCCTGAAAGTGTTGCACGCTCGGTTCTCACGGCCTTGCGCGTCTGCCCCTTCGTTCATTCCGTAAACAGTCCTATTTCTTTCAATACGCGATACCATCCCCCTTCGCCATTAAAGGAGCCGAGAGCATTGATTTCACGCTTTTCAGGAAACAGTATTAACACATTTTGCTTTTTTGCATCGTACAATCAATTAACCCTCGAGCGGGAACGTTAAGTCGGTCGTGATTCGATTTTAGAAACACGTGCAATGTAATTTGGTATCCCAAGGACTTTTATATATTTAAAGGGGGTAATTTGAAATTTAATTTGAAATTAGATTTAAGCAGCCGTTTCAGTAGCCGGCAATTCAAGATATAAATTACGACCTTTTTACTACGCGTACATTTAATAGCATTACATCATACGCTCTTAAGATTCGCAGTTAAGCAGCCGTAATTACTTAATTATTCGTTTTCAGTTTTCAATTTACTGCTTTATATCAGCGTAACAGTAATGGTACTTAAATTTTCCCTTCCCTCTTATTTTATGACAGCCGCCGCATTAATTGTCATTACCCTACAGCATGATAATTGGTCCAGGTTTTACTTTTTACACTTCCTAATTGAAAGTTCGAGATGATTAGTGTCATCAGTAATTTCTATCAGCCGCATTTTACGCGTTTCACTCTTCGATTCCGTCCGGTTGAATCCTCGCATCCTACTTTTTCACGGAATCGTCCATTATTCGTTGTCGTTTCGAATCCGCTCAACAACGATTCTTACGACAAAACCGTCGCAATCGATTCCTCGATACCCGCTGAAAGTGGTTTCGTTCGTTTCGCTAAACGGCTGTAAAAACCGCGAGCTAAAGTTTCGGTTATCAGCTTGTCACGTGATATCGAGGAATTCGTATCGAGACAAGTCGCGTTCCTTTATTCCTCAGAGAAGAATCGCATTAACCGCTGGATCGACCCCGATAACGGGGTCACGCGAGTATCGGTCGAAAAAAGGTGACGAGAGCATGGAATTTCATTGGACGCTTTTTTTTTTTTGTTTTCAGCTTCGTCCTGCCAGTTGGACCGCTTTGCTACGAGCAAACTGACCCCGTGGATTCTGACGCCAGTTTGTCAGCGTGACAATGCTCGCCATTGTTACACCGCTAAAGTATTGGGCGGACGTGTTTACATAGGCAGATCTCGCGAGCGTTGGATATCAGCTGTCAGGCGTTCGCGTGCAAAATTGCTTCGTGACGTGTTTGCCGTTTCGTCCTGTGTGCGTACCACGACGAAATCACGACCAGTTCGTTCGTCGATGGGCCGCGAACCAGCGACGGGGGCAGAGAACGCGTGTTCCCGGACGGAATGGAAAATGGCCGAGCCCGTTCGACCCGCAGGCGCCTATCTCGACGAGGAATCACCGTGGCTCGCGACCGAGATGCTGTCTACTCGGTGAGTCTTATCTTTAGAAACTTTTAAAATGACTCATAATTTGACACCTACCTAACCCTTACGGCGATACGTATCATAAAATCGATCGAAATTACAGCCCTCGACGGGGTAGTTTCTTCCAAATTTATTTCCTCGATCGTTCTCGAAAAGAAAATCTGAAATATAGGTCAACTTGGAGTAACGACAAGCCAAGTTATCGAAAGGAAAGCGGATCGAGTCGAAACCGCGTGTTTCACGCGTGGAAACGTATCTCGTCGATCATCCCTAGCGCGAGAAGGTAGCCGAGGGATTACATTATCGACGATGCAATCTCGGACCGTTTAAGACAGATATACGAGAACGAGACGCGTATCGATTTATCAGCAGATCGAAATCTTCATCGACGAAAATTGCCGCGCGCGGACCGACGCGCCGCGCGAATCCGTTTTATTGAAACGTTCGCGTGTTTGGAGACCCGACCTTGGCGATCCTCGCGCAGATTGCCATCGATTAAGCTGTTATTCCCCGCGATACGTATTTATTACGCGGATACGGGCTCGTTATTTCGCGGCAGTTAGAAAGTCATTTTACGGCCAGGCAGATGGCAGTCGGAATATCGATCGCTATCGGTCAGGGAAATCGTGGATGGATCTTAGAGTGTACGTGTACGTGTACAGGGCAGGCCTGGTCATTTCCGATCTTGAAACGGAAAACGAGGCTATTGGCTGTACTCGTTGCATGGCATTTGCGAGTTCCCTTCAATGTGGCTTGTTCCACTGATGTCAATGCGTGTATTAATTCACAGTACGGTGCGTGCAATGGCCATTCATGGACCGTCCATCGATGTACCGTGCTTAGACAGACAGGACATTTCGCTTAAACGCGAATGTTCTTCCCTCGGGCCGGATAATTCCAACCCTCTGCGCTGGTTTCCGTCGTTCGCGTTTCAACTTGCCCCTCGAAATTGAGTTTTGACCCCGTTCGTCAACGTTAAGGAATATTCCTTGTTTTAACGTTAACTCATTCTCTGAAAATTTGACAATTTATCCGTCGAGGAATCTGTGATTAACTCTTCCAATTTGTTGATCGTTTTATCCTGACGTAGAGTGACTCCTGCATCGTTCGATGGAAAATTCATTGCAGCAAATTTGCCTTCGACGGTGCGCGTTTTACGCGGAAATCCGGGCCGGCGAAAGTTAATGAAGCGATACATTCAGTTTGGTAATTAAACGCATAAACTTTCACATTAACGTAGCTTCAGTCAATCCCACGTAACGTTTGCGGCCGCGATCACTCGAGAACTTTGATATTTTCGTGTAATTAAACTGTAATGTATATTTTTTTTTTTATCCGACTTACAGCTTACCGGTTATCTCGCTCGAGTTAATTCATCGGTGGCCATTTATGACATAAGCGTAGCCACAAACGGCGATCCCCTTTCGAGGTTTTTTACGGTGCCGTTTCACCGAAAGCGCGCATGCTCTAAATGTTATTTATTCTAATTTCGAAATCGAATAATATATGCACGCGAAATATAAATTCCAGTTTCTGAAAATATAATAATATTTCTTAGTTAATTTCTATTTAAAAAATATTGGATTTCAAGCCTTTTGAGGGCGTATTACTTAATATTTTCTTGAGATATCTTGTTCGTTTGGGAGAAAAAATGATCGAAGCAACGACTCGTAGTAACAGGGTAATAAAGAGGGGACATCCCGTGACACGGTGACACGTCGATTAATCGAATTAGTTAGAGCAAGCCTGTTGTCAAAGTACACCGCAAATCGTGGCCCCGATCACCGTAAACGCGCTCGCCAATCGCGTTTATTTTCCAGTTACAATTCGTATCGACGTTTCTGCCTCAATCAACGCTTCGGATGTTCGATTCTGGCGCGGCTGACCGTGCCCCGTTGTTTCGCGAAGGGGTTGGCGGCCGGCGTGAAATCGCGGGATAAACGGGGTTGCGGGGTCAACAACAATGCCGAAAAAGTATTTTAACCTTTTTCCACGACGAATGGCCACTGCGCCGGCTAACCGTGAAACTGCCCTTGTTTACGAACTGCCACTCTAATGACCGCTTACGTAACTGCGAAAAATAAAAGGAGAAAAAAAAAAGGGAAGCTGCAACGTTTCAGTAGATTATTAACCTTCGTCTGTTATTTTTATTCGTACATCTTGAAATTGCGGAGGTAATGTGGATAAAAAATGCTAATAAAGCCACGAGAGGAGTATTTTTCTTCGTGAAAATTATTTTTGTAATGAAATATTAATAGCTCCATAAATCATCATATTTTAAAGTTTAAAATAGACTCGAAATTGAATAAGTATTTAAAGCAATGAATAATAGAAATAGCGAAATATTGTCAAATTGATGGATAGAATTAATGGAAATGGAATTAATTAGATTCTTGACGAATTTCAAAATATCAAACGAGATCACGAGATGATAATCGGTTCGAGAATTGAATAATTGTCCATCGGCTGTCTGATTCTAAGACATCGGAGGGGGGGTTTAACGAACGAATAAAACGATTGATGACATAATAATTCAACGTCCTGTCGAAAAGAGACGAGATTATCAGCGTTCGCGCGGTTATCAAGCGGTCGACGCGATTGATTTACATCTTCGAGCGTATCGACTGCGGCCGCGGTAATAAATCCACCGGGTCCTTCCCCTTTTGCCCCGCGGCCCGTATTAATTTACGGGATTGGTGTTTTAACCGAGTTCACTGAAAGTTTGCGTAATAACCGGGGCGAGCCCATGGCAAGTTTAAGCGGCCTCGGTGTTACGTCGAGATGATTAGAGTCGCCATCGTGCCATTATCGTTACCTGTCGAACGTGTAATCTGATCGATGAATCGTGCCAGGAAGTATATGTATATATACACGCCGAAACTACACGGAACAAACGAAAGAGGCGCGGATCGTAATCGTAGCGATAATTGGCAGAAGCGAGACGATCG
Source organism: Anthidium xuezhongi (assembly GCA_022405125.1). NCBI lineage: Eukaryota > Metazoa > Arthropoda > Insecta > Hymenoptera > Megachilidae > Anthidium > Anthidium xuezhongi. Next base: position 10,162,950 of record CM039637.1, read on the forward strand.
ATCGGGCACTTAAAGGGATTTTCGATCCCGCGGGTGAAGGGCTTCAAAGACGATCCCCTCCCCGCTTCGACGTTAATTCTGTGTACCGTAGCTTGGATTCCTTGCCGATAAATTTCGATGATGGTTCAATTCGGTTTAGTGCTCGTTTCCTCGTCGTCTCCAGTCTTCACGATCAATTTCCTGTCACCCCGCCATAGATCGATACGTTTCTCGTCGGTAATGCGCGAGACCAATCAATCGCGTCCGGCTTGTTTTATAATTAGTAAACAGACGATAAATTAGCTTATCCGTGGGCGGTATCAATTTTCCGGATCTATTGATCATTTTCACGGGGTTTCCTTTATTTCTACCGATCCATCGATCATCATTCCGATCTGGTCGCACATAATTTTCTCGAGTTTGCAGTTAATAGCGTCTAAAGTTAGCCGGCCGAGCAATTAATTACATCGGTAATCGAGCGGGATCGATGGCCGTTTCGAAACGTGCACACACGCGCGCGCGCGTACTTGGTCAGCTGATCAATCAAAAAAAATGGGAAGAGGTCACTTCGTCAACACAGACGGTACCAGTGAAATGCTATCTCCAACGTTTGATTGTTCAGCTGGTTAATTAAAATGTGTGCCCAGTGTGATCGGCAGCTTTCATATCTTTAATGAAGTTCAATGTTGACACTTCCTTTGTCGTTCGAATGCCTTTTTAGTTAAGTACTTTCCGAGTAAATATTTATGACGCTAAGAGGTTCTCGAAAGTCCAAAGTAGTGCTCGATGCTTTTGATTTAACAAAAAATCAAGTAACCTTAATTGGCACTCGGAATTATGTATCTTCATTTAATTACCGGTGATCATTATGATAATTAATACGTTAACTTGTCCAATATCGTTACATTAAAATCGAGCTCAGTGACGAAGTCCCTTTCCCAGAGTAATTAACCCTTTAGGGTAGTTATTCGACCAAAAAATTAATTGACCTTCGTTTATTATTCTTTACGGTAAAATGTCCATAAAACTAAAGTTGACGAAGTTGAAATAAAATTTGCATTTGCGACTTAAAAAATTGAAAGCTGTTCCGACAAATTGCAATTGCAAGCAGCGGCAGGTCGACTGTTGAAGAATTCGAAGCTCGCCAAAGCTGGTTTGAAGAATAATTAAGCGTTGCGTGGGAAAAGCGCGCGTTTTCCTCGATGGCCGTAAAAACGTGTCCCCGCTTCTGTTGCGCCGCCGCTCGTAACGCGGCGCAACGGGATGAAACTGCACAAAGTGACGAGAAAGAGCGGCTCGTCTTGAAGCGCGTAAACATCGCGTCGCCGGCAGCCCGGGCACAAAGGTGGTCCGCTATTTGTCGTGCGATCGTGCGACAGTTTCACAGGCGGACACAAATGTGTACAAGGTTCCCGTTTGTCACGAGGATTCAGTAAATGCAACACGATAATTTCCGCGGCACAGGTGACCGGACAGTTTGCTCGTGATTCCCGTTGTCTCTCGTTCCCCACGATGAAATATCGTGAGAGATCTCGAGCAACGTTTCCTCTTCCGTTGTCGCTGCAACCGAGTGGTCGGGTTAATCGTGATCCCAGACCTACGGTATTTCGACTGAAATTGCCCACTCGAATTAATAAATGGCGCAAAGTTTTCCTCCGCCTCGAATACGGGGAATTAAAAGTTTCCTTTGTCGATGGAAAATATTTTCGAAAAGCGATATAATATTTAACTAGACGATTTTATAAAAGCGTTCTTTTCTGAAGTAAGAAACTTTCTTCCAAAGTAATCTTTTCGATCGCTAATTTTAAGGATTACACTTTGGGGATTATATCGAGTAAACAATTCATTATGATAGGTAAAATTGATTGAAATTTAAAAAGTTTAATATTTCCCGAACGATCCCATTTCGACGTGCCTTCGCGGCAAATGTGTTTCCTTGTCGACCCGGGAGCTGCTGTTCCTGCAGGAATTATCCGACAAGTATTTTCGAACGGGCGAAGAATGTTTCGTAATAAAACAAGGTTTCTTTGAAAAACTCCGCTACGAAAACAACGTTCACGAGCATCGACGAGTTTTTCGGCTGAATGGATAGGTACAAAGGGGAACCTAGTGCAAGATTTTGAAACTGATTTGTTCCTTTCTGTCAACTTTCTACCTTAACCGTCAATAGAACTGCGATTACATTTCAAACAAGTCAAATAATCTCTTCCATGTTCAAAAATTATCAAGACTTTAAAGGGGATAATTAACCCCTTGCCTTATTTTGATTAAAACTTAATTTTAAATTAATTTCTAATTGCAATTTATACATTTAACTTATATTTAAGTTTACAACAGAAAATATTAGGACGCCAAATCTCTGTTAAATAATTTTAAAGAAAGTACTTCCCCGCGTAACGATGATGAGGAAGTGGCATAACACTTTAACGAAGTATCGTGGCGGGGCGTAAAAAAAACTGATTCCCGTCGTATCGTCGAACTGCACCTTCCAGCATTGTCGTCGTTCCGGCCGGGAAGTTGGCAAAGTATCGCGAGAAGGAAGGAAGGATTTGAATGTTAAGGATGCTTAGCGAAAGATTAGCGAAATCTCGGGGCCAAAACTGTACAACGATTTTCGGCTCTTAGCAGAGGCGGCCGGTAATCTACAGGCAAGTCCGCGGAAGAGAGCCGGAAGAGAAAGACTCTTTGCGCTCGGCAAAGTCCAAGTAAGTTTGAAACTAAGTTAGTAACGTAGATCCTATTAACTAGTAGGGTAACACAGGCCAAGAGTCTTATCGTTGAAATTATCTTCGCTTTATACGATTCTTTTTTAAACTCTTCCTTTTAAGCCTTCTTTTCCTACCTATCCCCGCCCTCCTCCTCCTCTCTCTACTTTCATTTCCTCTCTTCGTGAACGTAAGATTCTTAGAGTCAATTCTGGGACACGGTCCCCTTTGAGCACTGTTCCGCGCGTAAATTGAATAGACGCGATTTATCGCACGCCCGCGCCGCTCGTAATTGCGAACAAAGACCAGGAACGTAATCTCCTCGTTCGAAAACCCCGTTGGCGACGAAAAGTAGGGCCCTCAGGGGTAAACAAAAATTGAATGGGAACGGGTTAATTTCATTTCAGCTAGACCCATGCGGCCAAAATTATTCGCGACTCGCTCGCGACAAGATCCTCCCTTCTTCTTCGTTTTCTGACCTCTCGGAAAGGGAGGGACCTTTATTCGTTCTCTTCATCAAATTCGCTTCTCCTGCTGGAATTGAATAAGCAATTTGTTGTAACGACGCGTCTGACGCTTCTCTCGTGGATTTTTTGCTTCGTATTTAGATTCAATGGAAAATTAAAAATTATACTTCCATTTAGAGCTGATTAAAATTTATATATTCATGACTCTGTACTCTTTACTTTTTTTGTATTAGAGTTTTAATTAACCTAGATAACTTGATTAGTAACAGTTACACTAATAGTCCAAAAAATATTTTTTATCAAGCTTCCAAATACAATTTCCCCGATAATCTATCTCTCGCTGTAAAGAGAAATATGGAGTTGCTGATTTCATAAAATATGCAGCCGTCAAAGCGGCGCCTCGCGTTTTTCACAAGTCCCTCTCGCTTTCCGTGCCAATAAATCGTCGGCGATAAATTTCCTCGACAGCCGAGCCTTTTCAATCTCCATCATTCCGATCTTTCTTCGTACGCTTTCTCCGCGGCGCGATTAAAATGGACATGGAATTTCGGCAACGCGCGCCTCGATCCCCGTAATCCGATTCGAGGAACGAGAAGAGGAAAAAGCATCGATTCGCGGCGCGGGACAGGATTTTCCAATCTTCGGCCAATTAAGGACTCGATCGGCTCGCGGTTTAACTTTCTAAGAGACGCTGGCCAGCGGCGAGCGATAATAGAATATTCCAGGAACGGCTAGGCCGGTCGCGCAGATTCGATAAACCGGAGTTCCTCCATTAATTCGCTGCCGCAGTGTTCCTCGGGCCCGATCGGCCGAGTTTTTTCCGTATCGTCGGCGACCGATGATAAATTCCGCTCGTTCCTCGGCCCTCGTGGCGCTTTTGCACGGGCTGGCCGTCCCGGCCTCGGGCACGATTCCGGTTGTCAGGTAGGATTCATGGTGACGCAGGTGGCGAAGGAAAAAAGTGAATTTTCGGCGTGACATCGGTTATTCCGGTCGCGGCTATGACGACATAAATCGTAAGCCACCGACTGCCGACCAATCAATATCAAAGTGTTGTGCATAACGTGTACGTGTGCGCGCTCGTGTCTCCGACGTGTCCGTGTGCGGATCGTTCGACAATGAGACTCGCAGATCCCCGGAGATACGAGCGGGCAAAATGTAACCGGGGAGAGTCCATCATCTTCGATCTGCTCGGGCTGGATTGCGCCAAGCGGATCCCTGTATAACCCGCTGACGCAAGCCTCTCGGATATATATTGATGCTTCGACCGTAAACAAGGAACGGTTTGTGCATAATTCTGGATTATATGTTCATACGATTCGTGAGATATCTAATTGGCGATAAGGTTCGAGTACATCGTAAACGGAGTTCGATTGAACGTAATTCGAGAGTAGAGGTAACTTGTGATTCTTCCTAAGCTCTTTGAGAAAGGTAGGATGCTTTGATCGAACATATACGCTTGAGCCTTTCATAAGTACTTTAGGGCGATAGATGTTCTGAAACCTGCTTGTTCGAGGATTATACGTTACAGGGGTTGAAAAATACCTTAAAAATTAGCATAAGATTAATCGTTTCGGATAATGCCTGTTTCGATTAGACTTAACACGATACATCCTCGAACTTTACAGCCGCTATCCTTGTTGTTCGAAAGCAACTTGTGTAATCCCGGTAAGTACTTCGCGTTACCAACGGGGATGAAACAACACGGGGCGAAACTTTTCTGTCGAAATCGACTTCGATTCGTGGATATTACGTATTAAGCTCGATCCCATCCGTGCGAATCGAATCGTCGTGGCAATTATAGCAGCGGTTTGACGAGGGTAAGCGTCATCGAAGTCGAGACGTCTCGTAAGCTCGTTTCGAAGTCATCGTTCCCCTTTTCATTAGTCTCCTCGAAGCATTTCGAGGAAATCGTCAGAAGTCTCCACTTTTGCCCGCTTTCTTTCTCCTCTCGCGTCCCCCCCGCCCGTCCTCCTGACATCCCCCCGTCGTCTTCGTTTTCCCCCTTCCGACACTCGAGCAGAAACGCTGCCGCGGCACTCGCCACCCTTGCCCGCCACTCTTTCGAGCCCTTCAGCACCCTATGCCAGCCTCTGAGGCCCTTCACATCCACTACCATCGTCAAGTTAACCCAGACTAGTGTCGGGCAGCGTTCGTCGACGCTGTTACCACGGCTAACACCCTCCCTGAGCCCCTCGTTTCCAGTCACCACTAGTCATTTCAGGGGCGGCCACTCGCGCTATCGAGCACGGCTGTGGCGCTGTCTGAAACCTCGCCGACCGTCTGCGAGCGTTTTTTTCGCGATTGCATCGAAAAAGTAGAAACCCTTGCGCTCACTCAGCGCCCTTTTTTCTCTTTAGCTTGTTTCGTTTCGAGCCCGCCCCGCTTAAACGGCCGATGTCGAACGTCGAGGGCGAGAGGTCCACGGGGCTCGTCTCGTAATTGAGAGATTATTAAGCTGCCACCGCTGGCTGGCTGGCTTCTCGGTTTCTTTTCTTCCGCTTTTCGTGCGTTCTTTCCTCGCGAGAGGTCGCCTAGACGGGCGTTTCGTTAATTGAAACGCACGAAGCACCCTATCAGTTGGGCAAGATAGAGGCAACGTTGATTCCACCCAGTATAGTCCTTGGCGACTCTTCTCACGATTGTATCATTTCATTTCTCGAATTACTTTTGATGCATCAACGAAACGGGCGAAGCATTTTCATTTGTATTCAAGTTCGGACAACGTTGGCCTCCCGAACGTTTATTCTCGTTAAAAGCACGGCTTAATCCTCGCCGGTCCGCGTTCGGGGCTCTCTCGGGCAAGAATTCGCCGACCTTTCAGCGCGGCTTATTTTAAAACGAGTTTAGCGAACACGGGAGTGCGTTCCCGCCCACGAAAATCTCTGTTTTTGAGGCCGTTTCGCCGATTATTCCGAATCACCGCGGGCAAATGCGTTATCCTTTTAGACGATCTTCGATTTAAGCCACCACCTCTGATCGAACCACGGGAAATCTGTCGAGAGTGTGTTTTTTCAATGGACAGGCGAAAGGACTGGCGCGACGAGGAAAAGAATTTCCGGGAAAGGAGGAAGTACCGTCGGTTTTTCGAGATCCTCTCTCGTCCACCCTTTTCGAGGATCCTTTTTACATCCACTCGTGCTTGTCGTGCTGGTCCTCGCCAGTCGTTTGCAGGACCGATTGCACCTTTGTACAGTCCGTTAAAAAAGTAACGTTTCTCTGAAATGAAGGATCCACAAGTCCCTGTTTACCTCTAGCATAATAGTCACCACCCAAAAAGTTAATTACACAACAAAGAAACTTTCAGTGCAATTCTCTTCCGTACTCTGAAACTTCTCAAGGTTACTATCTTCAGGACCTTTTATAATTGTGCAAAATTTGGAGTCTACAAAGTCATGCCTCAAGATCCATAATTTTTCTTGGCGCCGGCATGACTAAATAATCTAGTCGAGGAAACGAAAACAGGGATGTTCGTAGGAAAGAAACGGTCGGTTCGAGAGTTCGCGACGTAATCCAGGGAACGTTCATTGAATGTCGTAATCGGGTCTTGTTTGAATTTAAAATGCACTCGGTCGAGGCGGATGTCCCTTTTTCCGTGTGTGCGCGAACGCACGCCGAAAAAGGATCCGACGAGCTGTTTGCCGGCGGTACACACGCGGAGGAACAAGAAAGACGGCCAGGGGGTAAGGGAGGGAAAGCAGTGTCTGGGGTCGTAGAAACGTTGTGAAGCTTCCGACGTTCTCTTCCGTGCTCGCTATCTCTCCTCGTCGCTATTAAAGTAACCACCGGTTACCGGGGCCACGATTTGAATACTAGGATACATTTGAAAGTTTACGTCCCGAGAGCAGGCCCCCCCTTTTTCTGGACCGTACACAGGCCCTGGAGGGACATACAAAAAAAAAAAGGAAGAGAAAAAGGAGAAATGTTCCATGGTTGAAAACAACGTTGGTCGATGGATTTCGGAGAGGATCTGACCGGGTTCAGATTGAAGCATCGATATGATTGCAATTTGCATCTAAATTGCATCGCTTTTTTTCACGCTGCCTTTTTGGAGGCCGTGCAACGAATTACCTTTTTTTCTCGAAACTATCGGCTCGCTACGATAATTCGGCCCTCCTGCCGAACTTGGGACGGAAATGAATTTTTTGATGGTTCTTGCTTCGGAAATCGAGCCGTACGGATTTGATAGCGCCAGGGATTACTTCATTGGAATTATTAAGCAGCCTCGATACAGTATTTTATATTCTGTATTTTTATTACCAGCTATTTTACGATTTTTAAAAAATTAAAGTTATTTATATTTCAGAGTTAGTGCAAAATGTTTTTTAAAGTATTCGAAGCTGAAGGTGTTTCTTCAAAACGTTATGAAATATTACATTTTATTACACCTCGGGTAGCGTCGGGTTATGGCGACATAAGACCCATCGAGAACGAATTTTCTGCAACAACCTGACGCTTCCCAGAACTTGTACGGCGTCGTTACGAGCATTTTGATACACCGTTAACCCTTTTCCCCTTATCTAAACAGGAAAAGATCAGAGTCGGACGCTGTCTATCGAACGGATACATCGTCGCGTGTCCGTATTCCGGCTTATTTATGGCGGAACCGCTCGTAAACGCGAGGAAGTCGCTCATAAAACGTCGAGTAGTACGCGATTCCGATGACAGGATTCTCTCCACGAATCGATTTTCTTGTTCCCATCCTCGGACGTCCGAGGATCCCGCGTTGCTCGCACGTTCCTTACCCTCTTTCGGTATGGCACGAACACGCGATCGAAGGATCCGGTAAAACGCCGCACGGCTGTCGAACGTTGCTCGAGTTTTATCGTGGCAGCATCAGGTGCGCCCGTTATTCGATTCGTGACGAGGAGACGCTCGTTTACTTTAAAATAGCCACGAACCCCACTCCAGACGGGGTCGAGCCCGGCTGGTTAATCCAGATGTAATTAGCGACAGTTTCGCTCGAATATCGTCTCGACAGACGGCGTAAATAATATTGCTCTTTTTCCCGTTTCGATGTTCGAGTCGCTTATTATTCATACGACGAATAATTTTGTACATCGAATGACCGATTGTTCTCGTTCGATGAAATCGTAATGGCATGAATTTTTGAGGCGATCCGGATAGATTGGAACTCGGGGCTCTGAATTATTTCCAAAGGCGGCAACGGAAACGGTTATCATTTAAGATAAGTTATCGGAATTTTGATAGAAAATTTTGTACAACGAGATGTATTATGGGACATCAGCATTAAGCAATCCCACGAGGCTTCGCTGGAAAGTATTCAACATAAATCTCAACGGCTCGTTTTTCATAGACGAAGCGTATGGATAGGGAGTCAGCTGAATAGGATGGCACTCTGAAAGGACTTAATATATTCACTTTGACAAATCGCAGACACCTTCTTGCGCTACCGTCCTCCTTCTGCAGGAGGATCGGTAATTTTCATGAATATATAATGTTTGAATTACACGCTTTTCTTTCTCCGCGGTAATTGAAAACGTAACGCACGGCTTTAGCCGTGGACGGTCATCGAAACGAAGACATCGGGGCGCTAAAATGAAATTGATTCTGGCAACAGCTGCTTATTCCTCGAATAATATCCAAACTGCCACTAATAAAGGGGAATTCGAACACACATAAACAAATATGGCCGATAAATTAATTTCCGTACACGCGCGTAGATGAACACGTTGTGGATTCTCACAGTGGCTTGATTTCGAAATCAATGGAATTTTATTATATTCCATCGAATCGGCTACGATTCGCGATAGGTTGATTTTTACATTTTAATATATCGCCAGAATTGTATTATTTAAAAAGAAAATTAACATACCGTCAATTTTTGAAATTTTCTAACAAAACTGAACCAGAATATTTTTCATAGAGTATGGTATTAAGTAAACAAGTAAAAAATTGATTTTTGGAACTGTGAAAGGGTAGATAGACCCTTTTAACTCATTCACGCGTTCATTTTCCCGTTCCAAGAAACAGGAGGGTGATCGAGGCGGAGGTGGTTGGTCAACTGGCCGAGGTCAGCCCCCCTTCTTCTCTTTTTTTTTTTTCTATGAAAGAGAACAGAGAAGACCCCTCGATAAATCCACCGCGAAAGACCTTTGACTCACGGTGTCAGCCAACCGGTGCTGTACAGTCATCGCGAAAATCCAACCCCTGCGGCCCTGTCTAGACGCTCGCCCCTCTATTATTGATCCTGCCCTGGCAATGGGATGAAAATCCCATTGACGTAAAACGTCGAATTTGCGGGAATTCCTGACGTGGCGGACGCGTCACGCGCGCGCCGCAGAATTCCGCCAGTTCCGTGGTCCGGTAAACAACATTGCTATCCTAAGATTTATTTATTGTCATGACCGACACTTTCGGTTCGTTCTGTACAAAATTGCAATCAGAAAAAAGATAGTTACTTTATAACAATATTAAATATTTTAGCTAGCCAGGAAAAATTTGTCTCTGAAGGTAGAGTCTCGAGGTATATCAAATTTTTGTGAAATCGAGGATGATGTCCGGGCACTGGCCTATCTAACCGCGTTTCGCCGCATCATCCGATAAATTCGAGAGGAAGTGACAGTACACGACACCATAGACCGTAGTCACGAAGGTTACCGGCGGAAAGAAGTTGGCGAAAGTTTTGAAAGCACGCTCCTGCCAGGGCAGCCAGTGAATTCGATTCAAACTCGCAAGTTGGGAGTTCTAGCGTTGGCAAAATTTCGGCGTATCGTTCCCGCATTAAATCCGCCGCGGGTCCCGGCCGGCAAATTGAACTTCCCCTTCCTCTAAGCGTTGATCTTAGCTGTTCAACTTAAAATTTAAAAACGGGTAAAATTTCATCGAAAGCTGTGTAACACGGTCAAACGATGTTTAGGAGTAAGACTCGATGTTAGACGTTAAACGCGATTCAAGGTCGATTTCTGGGTCGGCTGGCATCGAAAGGCAGGAAGGTAAACCGCGTGGCACTAGGGGGAGAAGATTTGTTTCGAAAGCTCGGTTGACACGGCCACCGCCCCGCTGGGAAATGGGATCTCGATTGAATGGAAATGACGTTCGAACCAGACACGTGTATCCCGCGTGGAATGCACGTGAATAGCGCTAATCGGTGTCTATGGCAAACGGCCGTGGCTTCCTGCCCCTTCGTGGAGTGTTAATTTCGGAAACAACATTCGGCATGCTCTTACACCTTGTCGTACACCTGCTAAAGCCTGCTCGATAACGATAATGCCGTTGCTTTTCCACGAGTTCGCCCGATAATGCACAAGTACCTTGTACCCCATTTGTAATCATCTACATGCCCGCGTTTCTACGTTGTTCAACGCCGCTATTATTCTTCGTTGTTTCGTCACTGAATGGGGCTTCTATCCAGCTATTTGACAAGAATTTCATTTGCCTTTGGTATCATTACCGAGCACCGAAATCCGAATCCAATTACAAATCCAACGGACGAAACGGTCCTTTGAAGATCGGAAATTGTTATTTTATGAACAACGAACTCTATCTCTACATTTATTTTGTACATCTAATTTCATTCCTGGACGAAGAAAATCGATGTTAGACGCTAGAACGTTGTTTCTTAATTAAAGTTCCAGCGTTTTACGCTTGGGGTCTTCACGGACGAAACTTTATGCGCGATATTCACAGCTGGTCGTCTCCTCCTGTTCGCTCGGTATACATGTCAACCTCTCGAGTGGCATTTTTGAGAAAAGGGGCTCTCCACGTGTTCCCCCATAAATCAAACCGATAAGTCTTTTAACGCCATCCCCTGTTGTCGATCGTCGAACGATCACCGTAAAATTCTCTGAATGGCCAAACCAGAATAATTGAAAGTTCGAAGGGGATCTTTGATTTTCCCCCGGTATCGACAGGCGGAAGGATAAAAATCGATCGGGATTCGAGCGAGGTGCAAAGTTTCCAATCGGTGCGCGATCAATTTCTACAGCTTCACGAAGCCAAGGAATCGACGATTAAAAAGTGCATCGCCGCTGGTGCACCGTAAATACGGTAACTTGATCGACGGACAGTGTTATTCTCGAAGTTCGATTTAATTTTAATCCTTTGATCGAATGATTGACAATAATCAATCGCATTAATCTTACTTGATTGATTGGCAAGTCGCAGTCAATTTCGGGCGCTACAAATTGAATTTGATAATCAATATTAATATTAACCCTTTACCTATCTAGTACATTAAATTTGATGCGCACAAACGTTTCGTTTATTTGGACGTGATACACGATTCATGAAGCGCATCGAAAGTGATGCTTCGTGTGTGATACGAAATGCACATATTTTACAATATTATTTTAATACAACCACTTTGTGTATCTGATTATGTTTCTGAACCTATTTGGTAATAATTTTATTTTTGACAAACTTTATATTCTGTCTCCACAATATTTTAGTATTTCTATTATTCGTCATTTAAAACGTTTAATAGGAATATTTTTGACATGGGCGAGAATGTTTAATGGAAGTTCAAGTGTCATCCATATGCGGGTGACGTGGCAGTCAAAGTGTTAATGATCAACCGTAATACGGTCGTTAGTCACGTTTTTCTCGGTGGTATGAAATTATCAATTCCAGAGGCGTTTCGATAATAGTCTCTCGAGACGGCGGTAACATTTGTTCGTAGGAGAAGCCTAATTAATCCGTCGAAGAAGCTTTATCCAGTCGCGGTTAACACGCACAGACAATGTAACACAGTTAGCAACGTCAATATTAATTTGTGCCGATGTGCAATTTGATTACGTTCCGCGGCGCTCCCGTTAACACGCTATAATAGCAACGCGCATTAACCATCCCCCAGTCGTGAGATCCGATGGTCGTCGACGGATCACGCGTGTAACGTGATTTTTACCCCGCGTAATCTGCGCTCATCGATACTCCGATCGCGCGCGCTCCATTCGAAGAGCGAAAAAAAAAATAACACCTCGATCGATGGAAAGTTCTCACGGTTTTTCTACGTCGATACGAGACCCGTGCTACTCGTTAAAAGTTTCTCGCAGACGACGCGAGACGCGTTCTCCCCGTCGTCGTTCGCTTTGATTTCGTTCCGCGTCCTAACCCGACCCCCCCTCTGGCACCCCGTCGAATCCGACCTGGTACACGGTAAAATTCACTTAGCCGCGAGTCGCGTTACATAATTCGCACGATTTCGTCCGGGCTCGCTTCTCTTCGTCCCCTTCTTCGTTAAACATTCTTCGCGCGAAACCCGGCTCACGTATTTCTTGCTATCTTTCCCCGACCCCTTTGGAACGCTCCCTCGGAACGGGATTCCTTGTAAAACACAGAAAGCCCCGCGACTTGCTCCCGTGTTCCCCGAAACGTCGTTGTCGTTTCTCTTTTGTCCCGTCGCGCTTCGGCGTGTTTAAATGGATCACGCTTCGAACTCCTTCGAGAACGAACAACTTGTAAGTTGAATGATAAAGGGAAAGGGGGGGGACCGCGGTGATTTCTTTGCGAGTAACAGATTGTTACTGTTTCGAAGTTGCAGACGAACTTCGAGAGGAGAGCGTTTGAGCGATTGTTCGAGCAAACTGAACATTCGCCTAACTTCTTTTTTTAATTTCTAATTGAAACGCGCTTTGAAAATTATTAAAATGACCGTGTAACGATTCGATTGAGAACCCTCGCTAAATTTCTAATTTTACCAAATCCTCGATGTTCCCCATGCAGGGTCATAGATTAATCCCAGACTGTAATTATAGACGACAGTCGTTTTCTAAAAACATAAAGATTCCGCAGAAGGAAGCGGCTAAAATAAAACCGTGCTTTCTTTTCGATTTCCTTGTCCCTTCCTGGCGATATTTTTTCAAGCCCCGCGTGTCAGGATAAACACAAAGGTTAAGGGAAAGCAGGAGACGAATCGAAGGGCTTCTGCGTGCGTGTGCACGTCCAGGACACAGCTGCCACGGTGTCGCGTTACTTCGAGAAATCTTTCGGAGCCTCCTGTCCTGTCCGTCCGACTTCGAACCCTCGTCCTCAGCCTCGTTCTCCCCCTCCCCCCTTTTGCCCCGTGAATTTTCCAAACCCCCCGCGGTCGGCTCGTTTAAACGCTCTTATCTGAATGCTAACTACTTTTAATCTTGGCCGGTTTCTACGAACAACTAAACTACGGCCGGATATTGGCTTCGTAGCGGTAGCCAATGGTTCTCACGCAACTGCGGTTTCACACGATATTGGAAACGTGCATAAGCCCGTAAAGGAGCCCCCGCTCGGTATCGAGAGGAGCTCGTTGTTTAACAATGCAAACGTACTGCTTCCAATTGAACGGAAGCTACCGGGAAAAATTGATTTATTCTGGCCGGATGATTTATCGGCCACTGTGCAATCCGTACACGAGAATTATGGTGTTTGTTTGGTCTGATATCTGTTCGAGTTTCTGTAACTACTGTACTGTTTTACAGTTTTCGACGGGGCGAGTGGATATATAGGAAAAATATGAAATATATAATAGCGATCGCCCGGGCCTTTGAGCTCTTGTTTGTTAACTCTGGATGAATATAGGCTTCGCAATTTAGCGATAAGAATTATTCATCCTCTCTTTCGTTTAATCGCAATTTATCTTCATTCGTTTGCTTGCTTGTTAACTATTCTTGTGCTTGCTTCCTCAAGAAAATGAATATCAGATGCACAATAGAGAAATCTGATCTTTTGAGTAATTAGTCAAAATCTTGAATTTTCTACGATCATTAGTTAATTACATGCTCGTCTTCCTTTCTTCAAAGGAGATCGTTATAAAATTATAATAGACTTTGTTGTAAAATCTCACCTGTCCAAATTTATAATTATCTTTCGCATAAAGAACGTAGGACAATATTTGTCGAATGTATGTCCAAATTTACAAGTGATAAAGGTAATTACCTGGGTCAGGTGTTTCCCGGCAAATTAGGGGCTCGTTCTCTTTGAAGTTGTTCATAAAAAGATTAAGGAACGAGGTTTAGAGCGAAGGAATTTGGTAGGTCGCCAGGACTAATTATCGAGAAACATTATCGTCGAGGCGGAAAGAATTCGTAGACATTTAAAGCCGGGCGAACGGCGGGCTGAATATTGCACGGGCCGTTTAATGGCGAAATAATGCAACCTTTTGTTGGCCCGGTTATTATCATGATTGAGGAAGCGACGCGTTAGCTACTTTACTCCTGTCGCTTTTTAATTACACGCCTTAATGAAGCGGTGGGTGTGGCGCAACGAAAGGTAATAGCAGTCGCGTGGCCTACACGAGGCGAGATAATCATGCTTAATTTTGTAAAAATCCGATATAAACAGTGGCCGTTGTCTTTTTAATAACGTTACACGACTGTCGAATCGATCGATACCCGATAAATAATTTATTTATTTGGAATAATCCGTGTGATGACCGTATCCATTCATTTTCTTTAATAGATAACGAGTTGTCGATTACACAGTGTATTCCACTAAACAAATTTGCGTAATAATTTTATTTATAGCAAAAACAAACGTAAAAATTTAATTTTCCAATAATTTATTTCAAAATTAAACATTTGGAACCATGCTTGCACGAAGAGTATGGAAGTCCAGGTCCAAAGACGCGGAAAGTTTTTTTTATTAAACGTCATTCCCAGCGAAAGGGTTATTTCGCTCGAACCCTTCGATCGTAATTTATTTCGACCGTTAGGTTGATAAGGTCGAACTAATTAGAAGGTTTATCGTTGACCCGAGATAAAAAGAAGACGCTTTATCTTATCATGGAAGATTTGTCGCGAGTTTGTCCTTCGTATCACGTCCCCCGTAACCCTCTCCGTCCCTCGCCCCGACGTTCATTGAGCTTCCATTAAAAGCGCTCAATTACCAGCGTCTTCCTGGTATCGTAACAGAAATGAATGACCGTGTCCCGTCTGTTTCACGCAAGCCACTCTAGTTCCCGTTGATTAATGCCTTATATTCTTATTTTTTTTTTTTCTTCTTCTCTCCTCTCAACCGTGGTTGCTTTAATCACCGCATTAATAGACGGCGGTAATTAAACGCCCGGTGATTAAACGACGAGAGCAAGATCATCGTGTTCCTTAGAAAGACGCCAATTTGATCGGCCTCGTGATCCTGACGAGCGGAACGTTACTGTTTCACGCGTAATAAAATTACGAGCATCATGCAACCGGGCAGAGTGTATCAGCATCAGCGTCACCTTCGAGTCGACGCGCTGGCATTAATCTTCCCGGTTGGAGAAGGTTCTCGTTAACGCTTTGACGTCCTCGCGATTTATTAGTTCCATAATTCTCGTGCTTCTGAAAGTAACCTATCGGTGAAGATGATGTCCGTTGAAAAATTACTGAATTCTGCATCGGGCGCTACGTCGGACACAACAAGGACAGTCAAAAAGTTGCCCCTACAGGAAGTATCTAGGCACGGATCGATAACGTCTGGTCCGTTCGGCTCGTTACGATCAGGCGTTCACATAATTTTACGATTCCGGTTCACTCGTCCATCACCGTTGGAACACCCATGGGTAGAGCGAGTCTCGGCAAACAGAGAAAGGCGCAACTTGGCTCGTTAGCCGGAACGAAGCGTCGTCGTCGTCGTGAACGACAAGTTCGACTGCCGGCTGATCCAAGGCTGGTTCGTGGCCATAATTCTCCGTCGTCTCTTTCAAGGAGTTTCACGTTCGTACGTAGAAATAGCTGCGTCGACTAAGTTCACGGTCGGCTACGACTACGCCCAGACCTATCCCTATGCAAAGTCTTGTACAGGCGACAGCGGCAGCGTTCGAGCTTTCAGCCACGGCATCGAAGGCCCTGTACTCCAGTCTGCTTTTAACTTTCAAGCGCACTCACACGCTGCTATGCGACCCGGACACGTGTGCGCGCAAGAGGAGATAGTCGAACGAGTACGTAGTCAGTCTTCTGGCCGGGGAACATCGTCACATCCGTCGCATCTGTGCATCACCATTCACTTCTTCTTCTTCTTCTTCTTTTTTTTTCTCTCTTCTCTTTTTCGGAGTCTTTCCTCTTCCCTTGTCTCGCGTACCCCACCCACTTACCGCCACATGACGCCCTTTCCTCGTTCTACGCGTTCGACCTCGTACCCTAAACGTCCCATCGTGTACAGGCCCGTACAAAAGGGGACGCTGGCACTCGAGTTTTTCAAAGGAACTCGCCAATAAAGAAAAAAGCAATCCTTTCTGCGAACCCTAGCTCTCGCACCCTACCGATGGTGCTAATGCTTTTTGTGGACCACGGTCGCTGTTGCACCTGTAATAATGTCCGCTGAATGGTCGGATTCAAAGTCCCTCTTCTTCCTTCCCTTCTTTTTTTCTTTATTTTTTAAACAAGCAACCACGTCTCCGCGTAGGGCTTCGCGCCGTACTTTTCGCCCCGTGAATATTTACGCGCGGTTCTTTGCCGCCACTTTTGGCCCTCCCCGTTCGCACACACGACGGGTTAATTACCGACGCATTCAATCCGCCGAATTCTCCTCGTCAAAGATTCACCTCGTATCCGACCGTGTTAATCGTCGTCCCTGAGATCGTGCTCCTGTACGATACGATAAAAATTGAAATCGATTTTGTTTCGTAGCGAAAGTTTCGGAATTATAATACACGTTATAACGTCCGGAAAAGCGATTCTGTCAGAAAGCGGACGAGAACATAATTCAGGCGGGTTGATCAGGAATTTGAAAGCGGGGCCGCTTCATTTGGCAATTACTCTTTGTTACGGAAGCGAATATTTCACGGGGGAAGTTTCAAGCGGCCACAATATAAATAGGGGTAGGCCGGAATGAAAAAGCGCGAAAGTTGGATGACAACCGGTTCGCCGGGTTACCTTTAGAAGTAAGTTAGCACGAACGCCGCGTGGCTCGAGAGGGATGGGTGGAGCCAGAAATACTGTATAGCCGGGTAGACGTTCGCTTTCATGAAAATGAATACGACGATGTTCGTATTCGCGAGCGTGCCACGAAACTTTCGGCCCGTATTCGATTTATCTGCATTAAAGCCATGGGGTGGTACTTCGTGTACAGAAATTCGCCCGTGTCTTCCTTTTTTCTCTCCTCTTCCCCTCTATCTCCTCTGGCCGCGTTGGTACACGCAAGCACCGATATTATTTCCCCTTCGATGGCCTGGGTCAGTTTAATATTTCAACAATGCAACTAGTAGGCGCCACCGGTTTCCGCGCAAACGAATCCGTCGGCCACTCCGCCGCGATCCGGAGCATCGCTTTAAATTTCCATCCCTCCCCATCACCCTCGTAGCTCTCGCGTTTTATTTCGTTTCAGTCGGCGAGTAGCATTGAGATTGGAAATAAAAAGCAAAAAAATACCGAACAAATGAGCGAAAAAAGGGGGAGAATCGGTACGCCTTTGATAGCGATTTTTCGCTTCCATGGCCTTTCGCGAAAGCCTTGCCCGCGTTTCTTTCTTTCTTTTTTTCCCTCTCCCTCCCTCTTCTCTTTTACCAGCGCGTATACACTCTCTCTCTCTCTGCGTTCTTGCCATCAGTGTCGTGATATTTCACCGCGCAACCCCCTACCTCCGATTGATATTCGGTGGGATTATTTTTGAGCTCGTTCCTGGTGAAAGACTCCGGAAGGAGCTAGCAAAAAGAGAGAAAAGTTTCGTTGAACGAGGTAGCGGAAAAATGTCAGGGAAATATTGCATCTCAGAAGCTACGACACAATATTGTGCCATGTTGTTGCTTGATATTTTAACGGAACACCCGGTATTTGCCCGGTTCTATTATCATTGAACGTTGTACCGCCACGAAGAGCGAACTATTTCATAGTTTTTCGTATTGCCTCTTCGTGTACGATCGTTTAAGAGGGGATTATCACCGAATTGTCTTTACGTTCATGATACCTTGGGGCTCTTATTATTGTTAATGTCTCTTAAAAGATTCTATTTAATGCTTCTAAAAATGTAGTATTTTTCCTTATCGAATCGAAAGAGCTAATTTTTCAAACATTCGAAAGGAAGAAATATCCCAAAGTTAAGTATACTTTGACCCGTAGCTCGAGGAAAACAAATGGTAATCCGATAGAATAATTTTTTTCGCATATATTTGCTGTCACACGAAGTCCGGCATTAGCTCGATGAAAAATTACTTCCTTCCCGTTGACTAATCCTGGTCTGTTGTAATGGTGCGTTTCAATTCAGCCATTCGAATGGGGGGATCCGAGTAGTATTTCTTCTTATAATTTTTATATTTTTTGCCTCGTAATTTTATCATTTATTAGCATAGGAAGTTGGAAGTGAATTTTTAATTAAAAAGTTCGCTCGTCTCCACCTTCGATTAATCCCTTGCCAGACTCGTGACTCACCTTGCGATTTAAATGTTACAAAACTAACTCGCACTGTTAGTGTAATTGGAATGGTAAATTAGCGTTAAATAAAAATTATATAAAAAATTTTCCTCCATCTTTGTCTGACGCACCTGTGAAAAAATAATATTGCAAAGGGATTAAGGATCGCGAAGTTTCAGTAACGAAGTTTAGATCCATGAAAAATCTTGGTTGTTCGGTTTTGTTAGCAAGCAAGCGTTAGATTTAACCCTTTTAATACTTTAGCGTTTATCTTCGTCCCTCTTAGCTCTCGGTTAGCGTCAGTAGCAGTTAGTTTGCGTCAGAAGCTCGTCAGGTCGACTTAACCTTCGAACTCCGTTTTCACCCTCGTTATCGTTGGAAACTGTTGCTGAAATATATTTCACTGTTACGGCGAACTTTGAACTTTACATCCCTTTCCCTGCGAACCTGTTCTCTGTCCAGTTATCCTCCACCATCATTATATTATAACTCTGATCTTAAGTAACCCTTTGAGGTCCTCGCCTTTCTTAAACAAACTGCGTAGAATTTTTCTCAATTCAAAAACGATAATACAATAATTTCAGAAAGTTTTGAAAATCCAATTTAAATTGCTGGGGAAAATATATAAACGCACTTGTTCATGGCTCTCTAATTATTAGCCTTCTCCATTGAACCTACCCTCGAAGTTTCATTTTTCACCCTTAAAACACGTCGTCGCGTTAAAAAATGGGAAACTTGACAAGGGCTGTTTATGTTATGAACCTGTCAATCGACGGAACGAAATCAGAATTCGTAGCTGAGAAAATTCGAACGAATTTTTCGAGGTAGACGTGTGCTGCTCGTCGCGTGCCACCGCGTCGAAATCGCGGCGTCGACATTTTCTGACAGGCTGGCAGAAAAATTCGCCGAGGAAGCTCGTTACTTTCGTTTCCGCGCACTTCCGTTCGCCTTGTTTCCTTCGCGTTCCCGAATAATCGTGCCCGAAAATAAGCCCCTCGGTGGGTGGCTGGGGTTGGTCCCCTCGAGGCCGGCGACCGTCCATAGACGTTTCTCGCGAGACGTCGAACCACAACTGCAGGAAATGAATCCTCCAGAGCACGCTAGTTCCGTGAAAGAACTTTTTCGGGAACTCCTTTTTCCATGGTCGTTGGTCTTCGAGATATATTTTATTTTTCTTCTTTCTCTCTTCCTTCTTTTTTTCGCGGCAGGAAATTTCCGTTCGCAAAAGTGCCTTCTCCTTTCGAGATCCTAAACGAGAATGCACGAGATCGAACGTTATCGATGAGATTGTTCTAATCAAAAGGACTCGCCGTCGTCGTCGAGCGATGCACAAAAGAGTACCAATAAATCCCATTCGACTCGATGAGGGGAACAAAGGAAAATACCATTACGCGGGTAATAACGAAACCGTCAACCGGTATCAAATGTGGTCGAGCCGATAAATGGAAACGAGGAAACGCCGCGTGAAAAATAAAGCACCGAGGAGGGTTGTTCTCGAACGACTTTATCCAAAGTGCGCGACCCCGGCCCGGTTGTTTATTACATTTTGAATACAAAGTGAAACAAATTGCCGCGGCGCACTCGACGTGGCTATCGATCTTGGCTAGCTCGTTTGCTCGAAATAGAGAAAAAATAAAAAAAAGAAACTAAAAAGAAGGGAACAAAAAGTGGCTAAAAGTTTTCGTCTCTGTGTTAGCCTCGAAGGGCGCCAACGAGGAAACAAACGGGACCGAGAGTCGTTCTAGCCGGAGCAAAGAATCGATTTCATCGTCGCGCTGTGTGCACGCGTCTTGGAGGCTCCGCTCGGCAAACAAGCGAATCAACGAGGGCTCGCCACAGTCTTAAACGGCGCGCGATTAAATCCGTCTAAGAGCAAACATTTGCCTCGATCCTCGACGAGCTCGTTCCTTCGAGCCACGGATTTTTTAAGTGTCAACCCTTCCCCGCGGAGATATACCCTTCTTTAAATAGGTACGGGTGTCACGTTCGTTGAACGCGCGATAAATCCTTAATAAAACTCGAACTTGTCTCTCTGTCGATCCTCTCTCAAAAAAACCAACCAGGGACTTTTTTAACTCGAACGCTATACTTTCAACCCTTTTCTTTCTTTATTTTTTCCTCGAAGAAGTCGAGTCCTCGCCTCTTGATTCGTAACTGGTAAACTTTCTAGAGGATTTTATTTGATAGGGTCGAAAGAATGAGAAAAGTCGAGGGAAATAGGATGATAAAAAGGTGGATGGGGTGAGAAAGCAAGGGTGTGACGAATGGCGAGGAAAGAAAGAGAAGAGAGGGGAAGGGTAGAGGACGCAATTAATCTCGAGGCTGAAATTTTCTGGTACAAGTCGGTCAGCTAACCGGGCCGGGCGAAAGGGCTCCCCTTTGTTTTAGCTAGAAAATAATAAAAAGGGGGTAATGGTCCAACAGGGTGAGCCGAGCCACGTAGTCGAGTGTCGGCCCTGTCAGTTGTACGCCATCCACCGTTCTAACTTCCACCCCTCTTCCATTCTAACCCCTTCTTCCTTTCTTTTAATGCTCTTCCCCGTCGATATTACCGAGCCGGCCTATTTTGTACTCTGTATATTTATCCGGCCGTTTCGTTTCCCTCGAAGACGCTCGCCTCGTTGCTCGCCCCGCCGTTTTTATTGTCTTTACGTTCCGCGTCGCGACGCCTTGAAAGAAGCTGGTGAATCGTACCGGCGGAAATGGGAAGACGTATGCCTCGCCGTTCCGTTGAATACATCCTCCAGGAACAATCGACGAGCACAACCGTGCTCCGTCTCGGGAAGAAAAGAAAAGAAGTTTCCTTTCAGGTAACGATTCCAGCCCTCGCCACGAACGCGTCGATTAAATAGTCCATCGATCTGGGTCGATAATATTTCCAAGATAATCGACGTCGAGCGTCTAAATTCGAGCACGCCGGCTTGTTTCGGTACAGGCCAAGTTTGGCCGCGTTCGAAACTAACTGGCGTTACGGGTCGCAATATAATTTGCTTAATTCTCGCGGCACACCGGCAACGAGCTAACTTACGTCTCAGGTGTAACGACCTAACGATAACTCGGTTTCCATCGGGGACCACGTCGCGACCGGTCAGCTCCACTGAGCGCCACTATCCGATAAGATTTTCCGTGCTCGCGATTGAGCTGACCGACCATCTTCCAGGTTCCCTCGGATAATTCACCCACGATTAATAGTCCTTCTCTTGGCTGCTTCGATTCAGGAACTGATAACAAAGATGATTTCTCCTAATGAGATTCAGAGTTCGTGTTGGATATCGTGAGAAATAGGAATCGCGGTATTGGAAATCTTTTACTCCCACGCAATATTTGACACGTATTTTTTTTTACGTGCGAATATTTTTGAAGAGGTGAAAATAACCCTTAAAGTTGGGATTGAAAATAGTAAAATGTCAGATCAGTCGTGTTATTCGAAATAATAAAATATGAAGTTCGCAGAAGCTGGTGAACAATAGCCGCGCGAAATTATTCATCGAGGCACTTAATTAAAAATAAAGCGATCAATAGGCGGTCCGCGCATAGAGAAGCCAACGAGGAAACAGAAATCTATTTCCGATTGGCCAAGTGTTGTCCGCTTTTGTACCACAGCTCGTCACACGATGATAAATCATCGTCGCTCTAATTAACGCGGGCGCCTCGCGTCCCGGAATAAAATTAACTCCCATAAATAACGCGTAGTTAGCCGCGATTATCGCGAGCCTGCCGCGTCGCGTCGCGTCCACGGGTCAAAAGGTATAATAAACGCGCGGACATTGATGGACTTTTCGAGTAAACAGGTTGTTCGGGGAAAAATACACGAAGCACCGGCTGGTTCCTTCACGGAGGATGTTTCTTGCTCCTTTTACGATAATATCGTTGGGGCTAGCAGGAGTTGGGCCGAGTTGTCGCGTCGCTGTTCGACCCAGAGTTGCTTAACAGGATTCTGTGGGAAGAAATAGGATCTTATCGCATCGCTGGGGACCCTGCCTCATCCGATAGTGGTTTCGACGGTGTTATCGGAACTGTCAACGAATTCTTAATCTTTAAATTCAACCTTCGCCCGTGGAAGATTCCTCCCATAGACCGTTTCACGCTCGGGACTCGATTACGGGACCGACCAGGCCCAGGCTGGATAAGATACTTGATTTTACGGAATTTTTATCTCCGCCCTTCGATGTTCCCATTTCGTTTCGCTCGTGCACCATCAATTTTCACGAATAATATCCCTTTATTCTTCTTACGAAACGTAGATTCTATTCTGGTGTCGCGACACTTCGCGAAGGAACACTGCGATCGCAGTTTCCACGTTTATAAATTAGTTTCGGCGCAAACAGTTCCGCCCCGAGTTGCAAATAATCTTCGTCCGGCATCAGCGAAGCAAACTTCGTCGAATATTCTTCGAATTCTCCATCGAGGTTCCAACTTCGCCGAACGGTTGTCTCGTTTAATCGTTAATTTTACGATGCGACAACTTGAGATTCGGAGGGAAACGACGCGGTTTTAAAAAGGGCGAGACTGATCGAAGCGCGACGAGAAAAATGAACTCGCGACAGGAAGGTAAACGAGGCGTCCTCGAAGCCATCGAACGGAAATTCACGAATTTCTTTGGTCGATCCGAGAAGATTTGTTTAAGCGGTATCGCTCAATCCGAACGGGTCGTGGGGTAAGACGGGGGGCGAGAAAGAAGACGGGAACGAATACAAATATCGTTTCCCGTAAACGGGCACGGCTTCGAGGGTGGCCCATGGAAATTCCTCGAGTTAAATCGAGAACCTGTCCGACGGACCTGTTTATGCTCGAACTTTGATACAATGCATTTATATTTAACGTCTGCGCGGCGCGTCAATTACCAAGTTAAATTGCTTCGTTCGCGCTCCGCGCCCGCTGTCTCTCTTTTATCTCTTACTTAAGATGGATTAATTACCAAAGACTCTGCGTAATGAGTCTCCGAATGCGGATGGGGAAAAGGGGGCGAAGGGCAACGAGGAGACGAGGAATCACGGTCGTTTGAATGAGGAAAAGGAAAAAAAAAGGGAAAAAGGAAATGAAAGAACAAGGAATTCGAGGGAGACGTTGAAAAGAAAAGTGGGGCGAGAAGAAGGGAATCGTGGAAAATGAAAAGTCCCAGGATCTGGTTCTTCGTATTCAGCGAGCAGCAGAATCTTCGTGGTTCCGTCCGAGGAAACGACAGCAGACGACGGGGACCGGTTAAATTCGTTTAATTACCCTCATTATCCGTTTCGGCTTTGTCCGATTCAAACGTAGGCCACGCTTCGTCCCCCGGAAACATCGTCCCCGGAACGTAATTATACGTCAGCTTTACGGCATGCTACCGGTTCGGGGTGCAACGTTACTCGTACAAAAGGCTTTTTGAAATTGAAACCGCTGCCGCGACGATGAACCCGCTCCGCTCGATCACGTCGAGAGAAAACGGGACGGATTGTTATGGTCAAAAAAAAGAGTGGGGAGCTAATTCCCTTCCTTTTTTTCTTCTTTCTTTATTCGAAAGAAAATTTATTTTTTCGCGTAAAAACTTAAATACCAAGTGTTTGTAGTAACGCAGTTATGTTTGTTCGGAACGTTTGTTGTTGTCATAAAAATATCGCGAGACCTCCGTCCACGTAACGTTTCCATTTTGTAAAAAATACAAACGCGGAAGGATCTCTAAATAGTATCGATGTGAAAGCATTTCATATAGTTTTTCAGCAAAAGAGCTTTATAGTTTTTTTAACCTTTATACACCAGTTTGTTCATCAGCGCGCGGTGTTTTATTATTACACGAAAAAGAGAATTAATGGAAAATGAATGAGTGAAGTAATATATTACTCCAGGACCCATCCGATGAAAATGTAGCGGAAAGATCAACACTTACGTAATTTAAATAAAAATGAGTTCGAAAGTCCATTGTAATAAATGTACTAAAACATTCATTCCGATGGGAACGGTTCTAAGAAAACATTTATCTGAAAAATAAGGGAAAAAAAATTGAGCGAGGCGAGGTGAAATTCCGAGTTCCCAGCATGACCTGAAAACGCGTCGTTGATTTTCAAACTTTTCGCCGGAATTTTTGTATATTTTTCACGGAAACGGATTGAGCTGGTGCTTTTCGATTCAGCGGCGGTACGCATTGTTTCCTTCGTTTTCGAATCGCGGCGATAAGCGTTGATACGCCGAATCGTGGCACGAGGGCGGAATGAGTCAACCACGGATAGGATATCGTCGTAAGCGACGCGTAAAAATACGGCGTTCGATGAGGAACACCCACCCCTCGGCGTGACTCATGATTCCGTGGCACCCGCGCCCGTTAATCCGTCGAGAGGTTCGTACGAAGTTCCGGCAAAAAGACCGACGAAATAATTACGTTGCCGACGACGTTTTGGCACAGAGCGAGAGAGAGAGAGAGAGTGAGAGGAGGGAAAAAATGAAAAAAGAACCATTCCCCGGGGGTTTCGTTCGTTCCTTTCGACGGTAATTTATTTCTGCTAATTTTTGTATCGATCGAATCCACCTGTAGTTAATTAACGAGAAGCTCACCAAAGGGCGAGCACACCCGGTCTCTTCAATCGACATCACGTTTGATTCTCAACGATCTGGCATGGAAACATTAAAAAATCAAAGCAACGAAGGAATCCAGCCTCTCGATTGCAGGCCAAAGATCTTCGATTTCGAATCCATCCCAGAGAGAGAGAGGGAGAGAGAGGGAGAAAGCTCGCATTACCAATGGGTACCGCCTACAGCGATGAATCGACCCATTCCTACCCCGCTCGGATTAGCACAAAGACGTCTCCTCCTCCCTGCTTCCTTTTCCTCTTTCAATTGTAAACTACAAGCTACCCGGTAAACGCAACCGGCGACGATTAATCTCGCGAAATCACCGAACCAACACGACAAACGAACGACTCCCGCCTGACCCCTTCTCCCCCTGTAATTTACATTTTACTTTCGACGCGTTACTTGTGGACGAGGTACTCGAGATCATAAGTGAAATTTTAACGCGATGGTTCGCGTGAAAATTAATTTGTTAGTATCCAAAGTGTGTTCATAATATTTTGTTATTCCTTTCACGATTACTAATTTTTGCTTTTCTTTATTTTATCCGAAGTGAATGCTTGGCCTATTTGTTTAAATATCTTGATGCTGATGTCAGAGCGAAAATATTAAGACTCGAAAAATTTATTAAGATACGAACCCACCCCTTAATTTGACGATTGAATGGTTGTACAGTACAGTGGTATTATTACGATTACCTTGAAACAATCCGACATCAGTATTCGCGGACATCATCCGAGCAACACGCATTCCCCGTTATGACTCATTATTACGTCCCGTGTATATACGTTGTTAATGGGTCGACAGAAGGAGGCGAATTGTGGACAGTGAACCCGTAATCACTTACGATGGTGGTCGGTTCCGAGACAGAACGTATCCATGGGGGTGTCCACGGAGGGGTGAGTCAGAGGTGCTCGTGTTGTCACGCACGTGACGTGTTGTACGATTATCATAGAGAAACCCGGTGGACATCACGGTTCACTGACACGCGACACGTTTTCGAAGGTCGAACGGGGTGTCGTGTATAAACGAGAATCGAGACAGGTAACGCAAAGGCTCTGTTTATCACAAATTAATACCAATTCGTTCGATATCGTCACCGAAGTGTTTAATCATCGCAATAACTACTATTTATTTGTCGATACGATTTTTATATAATCGCCATAGCCGTTAATTTACATTTATATCAACAACCCGTACACCCCATCCCGTTTCTTGTATCGATGAAATTCAAGCCGGTTCCCAGCGGAGCAACGCGATAAACGATCGCAAACACAAGAAGAAGAGGAATTACACGGGGTAAATACGGTGATAATATCGAAATTAAATATTTGAGGAGAAGCAGAGAGGTGGGGAGGCGATACAGTTTACCCAGCGATATTTCAATCGGATTCAAATTGTTCCCGGATAGAAAAACGACAAGACACCGTTCGCGGTGCTCGGGCACCAAGGCGTCGTTTTCCACCCCCGTGGCTTCTTTGTGCGCTCTAATCCCGATCGGCGGCGTCGATGCAGCCTCCAGGCGCCGGTCCCCGTTGTGTAAATATTAATAACGCGCTAAACTTCGGAACAGTTAACGAAGCGGAATGGCGCGCCTCGTACACGCGAAAGTATATTTAGTAGCGGTTATATTCGAGTTAACGCGATAAAGGCGGTCAGGCGAGGCTGGTCGCCGAACGCCTCGTAACTCACCGATCCAGGAGGTGGATTGTTGGGAAGGGTGGCAAGAGGAAGACGTCATCGATTGATTCAACGGAATCGATAACCCCCCGATGGTCCCGGCCGGGAGAGCTTCTTGGGTCGTTCGTTCGTTCGAAGCCGTGTTCCTTGGAGATCAATTCTACGCTCCCAACGGCGGGACGGACGATTTATTAACACTGTAAACGATCCGGATCCTACCGTTTACGCGAGATTTAATGGCATAAAGGTAAATTTATATTATCTAGCCGGCCACGGAATGAAGATTGCTTATGAATAAAAAGATATTAATGTTTGTACACGAGGCGGCTTTCTCGTTTAGAATTATTTTTCTATTGTTCTTGAAATAATTGGAAATTTTTAAATATTCTATTATTTTTGAAGAAATTTATTAATTCAAGGGGTATACAGTGAAAATCATACGAGATAGGTTGTTTAAATGTCTTACAAAAATTGACTGTCTGTATCCGAACAGAACCTTTCCGCAATCGTTTCGTGTCTGAGCAGATAATACCCGACATCGACGAAATAAAAGCTTTTCGCGAGCCTGGATCGATAACGGAGAGAAGAAGAAAAAAACGCATTTTTCCTTCTCTCGCCGGTGGAAACACGATTCTGGGACACGCGATGTATCCTGCAAAGATCTTTTATATACGTACATACACACATATATTTTTTCTGCTTCACCGTTCCGTTCCGTTCCGTTCCGATTCGCTTCGTTTTCATATCGTTGATCGAATCAATTTGCCCGTGCCCCGCGCGTACGCTCGCGTGTTTATTAAATGGCCGGGGCCGAGCATTTGCATGAAAACGTTGAAAAAAATCCAAATTGGTCGAATTATCTGGCGGCACGATCGCGTTGCTCCCCGGTCTGTAATTACTTTACGCGGGTAAACGCGTTTTCGCTGGCGGTGCCGGCGAAAAACCGACGGCCAAGAACAGGGCCGAGGGTGAGCAAAAGAGCCGCCAAATTTTAAAAATAAAGAGCAGACGCGTAGGAGGATAGAGGGGAAAAAAGGCGGTCGTTCCGAATGTCGCGCACGTACGTTCGCGCAAATCGCTGGTTTTTTTATTTCAATTTTCTTGGAAAACCGGTCGGCATCGCGACTGTCAATCGACGCGTTTCAATCAATACTCAGGAAGACTCGTCGCGGTCGTAAATCAGTATCCAATTCGGCGCACAGAATCGCGTTCGATCTTGGAGATTGGTTAATTGCTCGTCCTGTAAACCTGCTCGCCGATAAGCCCTGTAACGGATCGATCGTTTATCGAACCTCCGTTTTTCATTTGCGATATGAACGGATGAACCGTGTAATACAACGGCACGCCACGCTTTTTCCGTCTAATTGTATCGATTCCGATACGAAACTCCCAATACCTTCTCCATCAACGATTTTTGTTTCAATACACAGAACTTTTTTATAAGCAGCGCCAGTTTTGTTAGACAAATTGTATCGGTGTATCGCGTGACCAAAATAAAAAATATTGTATAAAAATAAGTTAAAGATAGAAGTTGAATGGGCGTTAATGAATTTATGGTGAAGATATCAGCGAAACGTTTACGTGGTCATTTTCGCGAAATCTGAAGCTTCACATTGATACACGATAAACCTCATTACGCGTTATTTTTACGTCACGAAATCACGTCAAGCCAACCACGTTTCGAAATAGGGCATTCCGTATGGAACAAGCTGATATTTGGTTGTACAATTTACATATTTATCTGTGCCAACGACGTACGAGAGTAGTTTGGACATTGGCAGAGCTTCGGCAGTAAATTCAGCCGATCGTACAACGAATAAAATTTTCATTGGACGAATGAAAGTTTATTGCACGTAAATCAATCGTGCCTGTCTGAGCAATCAATATTCGAAGAAACCGAAGCGCACGAAGATCGCATTAAAAGCGTAACGCTCGACTATCGTCGTTGCGAATATCATCGATACACGAATCCCTCTGGAACTTTAGACAATATTTCAGACGTTCTGCTCCCTGAATCAGTCTGTCGCGTGAACGTTCGAGACGCGTTGCAAACGGCAAGAAAAATTCCCTGACGTTCGATGTTTTTCTGAAACCTCGTCTTCTCCGACGTGTCACTGCACACACACACACACACACACCCATACGCGGGTTCGTATGCACGTAAGAGCATAATCTTCAAGCTAGACACTCGACTTTCGTTGGATTTCGCGTGCCAGGGTCCCGTTGCAGCTGGTGATGCGAATAATTTGCAGCTCTGGCGCAAACGAAAGTCTCGAAGAAGCTGACGAGAAACAGGGGGGGAAAAAGGAGAGGGCTCGACGAGAATATTTCTCGATGCGAACGAACACGTCGGGGGACGTAGCCAATGTCGCGGCGCATTTTCATTTTCCCTCGAATATGCCGTCGGAGGAACTCGAATACATACGTACGGATGGAATACGTTGTTCCAGCCCACGAAACGAAGAGATTGAAGCCCTCGCCTTAGCCCCCGACAAATCCTCGAAAATCCGCGCGAAATTCTTTCGCCACTTTGCGATATTGCCGAGCGAGGATCGAAATACCGTCGGTAGTCTTATTATCGCTCTTTCTTCCCCTGCGATCGCCTCGCGATTTTCACGCTTCGAAATTTCATCCCCGAACGATTTTTCTTTATACGTTTGGTATAACTGAATTGGCATCGTTACAGGTGGTACTAATTTTCAGAATTTTCCCTACGAATCTCCCAATATTAAATCTTCCAAAACTTCAATAATTAATGAGACACGAATCTACGAGACTCGGGAATTTTCTTGGGGATGACGTCGTTGCATTTGCTCCTCGAGTAGTTGATAAGAAAATCAAGGATCCTCGTGCAGTTTTAACACGAAACGAACCCCCTATGTCGACAAACTGTAGACAGAAATTTCCCTCGATAGGAGTATCGAAATTGTCCGCGTTGTTTTCCGAGCAACCGGAAAAGGTGGAAAAATTGAATCGAAACAGTGGACAATCGATGGAATTTCGATGGAGATGTCAAAAAAAAAAAAAAAAAAAAAACAGGAAGAGAGGGAGAAAAAGGGGAAAACGATAAGCTCGCATTCGTCGAGCGTTGTGCCGAGTTCGTTTGACGAGTTTATCGGTGACGGTTTCCTCCGGTTCGTTTCGACGGGCGCTACCAATAGATTCGAAAGTGCGGCACTTTGTCATTTCCATGATTAAGCCGCCGTCGGCGATGTTTCGTGACGATGCAATCGTCGTCGGCACTCGAACAAGATTCATCGCGAAACAGACGCGTAATTGCAACGAGACCGAGCGTAACGCTCGTAGCAGCGCTGTTTTCGTCTCGTTATCGCGGGCGTTGGATCGGGAACACGGGGCTCTCCACGCAGTACACCGCTCGCGAGCTTCGTGCCATTACGCGCGCGTATCTGCGCGAGACCATCGCCGAATTGACAGTTTTTCTCTCGCTGGCGAACAGGAAATCGACTCGTCTCGCGTTCGATCGGAAGACCGGTGTCGTGCCGTATCGTCGATAACAAACGTTCGCCGAGCGAACCGAAAAAGGAAAACGGCGAAGGAGAAACCGTTTCTATTTGCGGACCGTATGAATCGATAATCGGGCCGTATCGTTTCCAAGACGGCGGAACGAGTTTTAAGGAAAGTTCGTTAATCGAATCCGAGCCGTTAGTTCGAGGGCTTGAACAATTCAGCGGCTGAAACATTGATGAGACCGCCACGCTCGCGCATCGAGACGACGAGACGAAACGAATCCGTATTAACAATATTCGAGTTTTAACAATATACACGATAAATGATTCAGAGAAGGAATTGTCAATGAATGGTACACTTTCCTCGCGTCAAGGTTCATCGAGACGTTACTCATTAATGTCATATATTGTCATTCTTGACTGGAACTCGAACCTCTTCCACGTTTTATCAATTAACACTTTGACCGCTAAAAATTCCATTTAATAATAATTTATTTTTGACAATTTTTATATTCTATTTCCACCATATTTTGTTGGGTGACGTGTTAAATAAGACATCAGAGAAATCGACGAGGTATTCATCGAATTAAACGATTAGCTGGAGGACGATTTTGAACGACCACCATGGTCACCGGGGCGCATCTCACTCAACTTATCCGATTGTTGTGTTTTTTTTTTTTTCTGTGGCCATTGTTCCGCCATTAGCATCGAACCGTTCCGGTGGGAAAGTTTAGTTTTCGGTAGTCGAGCTTTCGAGCTTCGAAACAAATGGGCCGCACGCCGTTTTAACCTGTTCGGATATTTCCCGATCGGATTTTTTCCCCCGCGTGCCGACTACAACAGCCGACAGCTAGAAAAATCGAGCGACAGACGTTGATTGTCCTCGCGCTAGCCAGAATTCGATTTCGCTACCTCCCCTGTCGGCTCGGTTAATTGATCCATTTACGATCTGACGCCTAGCGAAAGTTGATTTCCATTCCCTCTCGCGACCCTGTAAATATTTTCTCCCGAATTAACGCCGTGATGCGCGTACTTGTCACACTAAACCTGTTCGTTCATCAAAATAATGAAAAAACTCGAATTATTCTTCGATAAAATTTATTAAGAAATTGTGTTGATTTTTTAATTATTTTTGGCAAGTTAATGATATAACAGATAAAATATTTTGTTAGTTACAACCCTGTTCGAGTAGGCGTAGCACGAACAAGCATTACTTCTAACGAGCTGACACGATCCTGAGGGACGAGGATCCCTGATAAGAATCCTGAAAGGCACCATGTTCCCATCTTCGATAGAAATGTTTTAACACTTCTTTTATTGCTTTCCGATGGGCCACGGGATAATTCATATAGAATTTCTTTCTCCCCATCCGTACGGATAAGTTTGCACGCAAGGTGGGCGTTAAGATCTCGGCCCATCGATCCTCGATACGAATTAAAGTCTTTCGATTAAAGCAAACAAGAAACGTCCGTGCAAGTTGCCGCTGACCATTTCAAGTTACCCGGATAACAGAAATTATTGCTGGTGCTCGATCGAGTTTCGAGTATTTGGTATTTCGAGTGGTCAGGCATACGCGGAGTTCGCGGTCGGCGTCGTGCGAATGAAATCCATCGAACTCGATTTACCGTAATATCTCGATACGATACACCGCGATACACTCGCGTGCACGGCCTCTGGATATATTTATTAACGTATTATGCACGCGTTTACGGCTGGATCTACTAGCGGCGTCTCGTCATATATTTCACATGAGTTTTTGATGGCCTACCCTCCTCACGGCTTCCTCGCCGGCGACACCACTAGGAAGTTGTTTATCCGCTTTCTTCCTCCTCGTTGTCGCCGACTGTTTTTCTATTCACGCTTTTCACCGCGTTCTCTATCCCGCCGGAAAATTCATGACCCGCTCTGCGCAATGTCTCGCAGCGTAGCCTGTTTACGACCCGACGACGGGATGTTTGTCTTAAAAGGGTGATCAAAATTATTTAATGTATAAATTCATATATTTTCATCTTCCTTATTTAATTTCTTCGCGTTTGATATATTTCCAAGGGATAGCTCGATCGGATTAACGCCTGGGTCATAGGTCATTTAAAATAGAATTTTCGAAGCTTTATTGGAAAACGAATCGAGATAATAAAATAAATATTTTGGCCATTTCCTTTGATGAAAACACTCCCCTATTCAGGAGGATTTTATTTTCGACAGCGTGACGCCTGTTACTCTTTACCGTTCACCTTAATAGCGCGTAATGAGATTTCTACCTTTTCTCTCCGGACCAGATAATTGAATCCTTCGTCGTTAACCGCCCCACGTAAACACACGCAAGCACACCTTTTTCCCGGGGCACACACATCGATCGCAATAACATCCGTCCGATGGAGCGATCCCACGAACGGCGTAAATCCGTCGCTTTATTCGCCGTGCCGAGGTAACAGTAACGAGCTCGTCGATGTCCAACGGGTTCGAAATTTCGTCTAAATATTTCATGGTTTTACGACGGACGGGGCGTCGAGAACTCGTTGGCCCGTGGCGTTTGCCCGTTCACAGGATTAAGTACACGGGGCTTCCGTAAATGTTTCCGGGGCCACTTAACGGGGCTAAATCCTTGGTCGTATTTAAGCTCGATGTTACTCGCTTCGGTATAACGCTAATTACGAACCGCCGTGCACGTGGTAATTAGAATTTACTTTCTTCCGAGAGGCTCGTGCGCGTTAAGTCGTCGCCATCCGTCGTGGGGCGCCGGGGCGCCGGGGGCGTCGTCGTTCCTATTCTTAGCGGAAACGAGACATCATTTTTCTTGTTAAGTGGTAACGAGAGATTCACGAGTTCTTGGTTAGAGAAGAAGTCTTCGAGCATCGACGATCGTGCAGTTTTGCGTTATTCTAAGCGACGATTCAAATTAATTAAATCGTGTTCGATCGACTTCGCTTTTCATTTCGCTAAAATAAAAAATTCGTTGTTTCAACAACGTGACGGTTCCCGTCGATCGTTAAAATTCCCATTGCGAGGAGTTAGGGGGACAGAAATTGGAATCCAGAAACGGAATATCCCGTGCAAACGGACACGATTGAAAAATATTAAATAACTCGGGCTCTCGGTACTGATTCGCGGGCGAACGACAAACGTTTGCCCTTTGTAATGGAACGGGGGTTGGAGGGGGTACGGGCACGGTTCCAGCCACTTGATTTCCCTAGAATTTCCGAGGCTCGGGCTGCTTTACGGGCGAAACAAAGTTGTCGAATCTGGAGTAACCTTCCGAGAGTTCTCAACTGTTCGGGTCCAATCGCATTCAGATCGTCGACTTCACCGTGAGACGGGGTATACGTCTTCCACGATCGCTTTTTATACATTTTCGAAGAGAATAGGTGAATTCCTTCGGGATACTTGGGGAAACATGAGAGACAGGAAGGAAGAACGGAGGAGAGTTTGCTTTATCAACAAACAGAATTTCAACAACTGGTTCCGGATGCTTTCGAGAGCAACGAAGATATTTTGGACGTTCACGTCAGATCTCTTGGTCCCGAGTTGAGTACGAATCGTTCTCTCGATCAAGCTTCTCATCCCTCGATCCTACATTCTCTCTCTTATTTTTAAACAACGCTTCGTTGCCTCTCAGACGCTCGAACCAGTGGATAAATAAATGTAGAATCTCTTGATTCTACCCTTTGCACGACAGTGTTCCAGTAGTCGCATTATAAATCTATGCTCTTATCTGTGTTTCTAGATCAAACATTTCCAGAAACAAATTACAATATCTGGAATATTCGAATTCAAAAGGGTTCATTTCATTAATGGTATTCAATTTGAGAGTTTGAAGTTGTTATATAAAAACTATTGCCTTCGAAACCCTCGAACGCCCCCACCATTTGCGTTCCGCCATTGTACATAAAAAAATGAAAAATATCGGAAATAGAAGGGTTGAGAGAGTTCGAACGACGGATTCCGTGGAAGCAGCTGATCGGCTTGAACTCGTAGGGGTCGAAACGTCTGGCCCGGTTATTTTTGGAGCTCTCCGCGCTCGTTCGCGCGAGGGAAGGAAGTCGAAATCGTAGACGAGGCGAGTGGAAAGAGGCGACGGGGGGCTGCAAGACGGACGCAAGCCGAACGTCTCACGGATTTCCGGACAGCGAAACGTTCGCTTCTCTAACCCGCGACGGAAATAAAACCGACGAGCTGGGGATGTACGTGATGTCCTCTACGTGAGTCGCAGCCAGAAAAAGCCTCTTCTCGCGCGAGTCTTCACCTTTGCCTCGTGATTGCGACGCATTCATTATCGTTTCAATCCCGAACGTTTGTGTCTTCGTCGGGTTTACCTCGAACGCGACAGATTTCTCTTCAAACTTGATGAATCGTTTAAAATAGCACGAAGAAATTTGATACAGAAATCTGAAGGATTAACTGTCAAAGTTGAATTTAACGAGAAGAGATTTGTCTCTTATTTAAAATACACGTGGTATAATAAAGTTTCAAGACTGGAGTTATAAAAAGAAAAGCATCCTATATTTAACACTCTTATCCCAAAAATTATTTACATGTCGATGGTCGATACTTCTTCAAAATTTCCACTTTTAACCGATAAGTCATCAGGTGCCAAATTGATCCAATAAGTGAATATTAGCATATCAATATGGAGAATAATCAATTATAAATATTACTTATTATTAGTTTTCGATATAATTAAAAGTCTCAAAATCTCGTCTGCACATCGATATCGGGATAAATGTTATTTTAATCCTTGTCACGGTATTCTATTTCGGCTGATTAATTCCTCTCGAGAGGAATTCGAAGTACCTCGTGTTTAGAAATTTCGCCCAATTATACATTTCATTTTTAATCATAGAATTTATAATGCACAGAGAACAATATTGAATTAGGTATTACACGCGTTACCAATGTAGCATATCATCGAGACTGTACGATTTCGGTTCACGGTTCGATCGATCGACGGACCTCGGCCACGAAAGTTTCGCCGGTAATACGAAACGTTTCGAATTGATTTCGATCGATGAAATTGAAATGATTCCTTCGATCAGCCGCACGCACCCTACCGTCTATTGTTCCCTCGATTTTGCCCGCGTTCCCGTATCCGTGTCCAGTTTAACAATACGATATTATTCTCGATATTATCCCCGATGTTATTACACATTAATGCATAGAATGTCAGAGGTATTCGATTTACCGCATCAACGCCTATTTAACGAGACTTTGCCAATATTTAGCCGGCTTGTCCAGTACAAGCATTGCCAGTTCACAGCCGTTGTTCGCCATTTAATGTTTATTGATAAGCGGGATCACGGCGACGACAGCAAACTCGACGACTAATCGTTCGCCAGTGGCTTGTTATTTTATAGGCGGCTATAGTTAAGATAATATATAATGCACGAACCTTTAAATAACTATCGGAACGTAAATATTAGATTGACAACTAAATTTGTCGATTCATTAAATTATATTTCGGAGGAATCGGAAATATGATTATGATTAAAAATTTTGACCGAAATAACCTGCGGGGATTATTTTCGGTAACTTCAATGACCTTTCTTAATTTTTATCGGGAAAATTGTAAAGTTTAAAGAAAATATGTAGCTCGCGAATTTATTTATCACCCCAGAATCAAGCTTGAAAAAGCGTAGCCGATGAAACGAACGGTCGATGGGAATCGCAAACGTCGTTTCCGATCGGGCAATCGGCCCTTTGAGATCTCAATTACCGTTTAACGTGATCAACGAATTGCTTGCAATTGTCGCGGATAAAGTATCCCTGCAGCCAGTAATATCGCCGGCCGTTCTGTCTTTTTTCCGCCGCGATTCGAACCCGTCTGCTCTTCCCTGTTTGTTTATCTCCGTTCATCTGAATCGGCACGGGACCCGGGGCTCGATTCGAAATTCTGTCGGTGACAGCTCGTCCCGATCGCTTGACTCGTAATTAAATGACACGCGTGCGTCGCCGGTTTATTCTGTACATTCGACGCGATCCGCTCGGAAATCCATTTAACGGGGAAACTTTGTAACGGGATCGTGAGTCTCGTGGCAAACACCGTTTCGATGATTCTCTCGTCGAAACTCTTTCCCTGCAACGTTCCCCCCTCATAAAGCTCGATAAACAATATGTTCATTTGCCTAATATTACAATAATATTTTAGCGGTGTCAAAAAGCTTAGTAGATGAACGAACTCGGGGTTAATTCATCCTTTGGGTACTGATTTGTTTGAAAAATATTAAGTTTTATATCTTAATACAGAAGGCACAGTGATATAAATTCAATTCTTATACTACACGGTCTTTTAATAAAAATATTTGAACCTGAAACGATCTCAGCGCTCTAGCACGGTTTCAGAAAACAATTTTATTTTAATCGCAGCAACACTTTACGTTTATAGAAAGAACAGTGAAATACAAAGTGGATCGTTCGAAAAATATCTGAGGATTGTCGGAGAATATTGATGCGCGATTACAATTTGAGGAACGCGTTCGAGGAGGGGGTAAACGAAACATTTTATTACCGAAACGTGACAAATCGTACGGCGGGTTGCCTTAACTTCGTCGAACTCGTAAAACTCTTGAAATGATTTTATATAGTTCGAAGCTATCGGCGGCGTACGAGGCTCGACCAGCCGTGAAAATTACCCCCTTTCCGACAGGCCTCCCCCTCGGTCTATCTTTCAAATACTAATCGCACCGCCGTTTTAATACCCTCTCTCTCTCTCTCTCTCCCGTCACGAGCGTTCGCACAAATTGTCAATTTGCCTGTCGATCAGCCGGCCCCGCTGAAAAATTCAACTCCATTATCCAGTTGGAAAACAATGCAATCGATTAACCTATTTTTCCTCGTGGAACTTGCGATGAAAAAAACACCAGGCATCAGAACGCGATTGGTTTTAAGAGCGAACTTTGCCCGGCTCTTGATCCTCGAAAGTCGAAATAGTTTCGCCTCGCGAGAACCGTTTAAACATGCCGGATAATAGGTATCAGGTTTTAGCAACGTTAACATTTATCCACGTCGATTCGAAGCTTAAAGTTTAACCGAAACGATTGCAGTAAGCTTCGATTAATATTCTGTACAGAATCGTTGCTTAACGATGGATTAACAAAGACGTATACGTGTAAAAATGTATAATTTAACCAGCAATCTTCAGATTTTTGGTACACGTGTCACAAAGACTGAGATTTTCAGAAGAAATACATCTCCAACGTTCGTCAGAAATCTGAAGTCACCTTATCTCGGTTAAAGATGTACAAGCTTATCTGGCTCTAATCTCGATTTCGTTCATTCGAACCCCTAGTGTCGGCGAAGGTTCGGCAGATAACCTGGGTTCACCGAATTCCGCAAACAGGAGCGGGGAATTCGAAATTAGCAATCACGGTGGAATTTTCATAAAACCCAGACGGAATCCGTCAGAGGTTCATCGTCCCCGGAAGAAGGTGAAACGATCTCTCTCTCTCCCCGCGTCGGATTTGCTCGCCGCCGATTTTTCCACCGTTCTAATCGCGATTCGGCCGCCGGGAAGCCCGAAATTTCCTGGCTACGCGTTAAAACGCCTATCCATTTGCGAAAGTGTCGCACGGAGGCGGAATACCAAGTGCAACCGTTACCCGTTGAAAGGAAAAGAAGAGAAAGGGAGCTGAAGCAGGAGGGACAAAGTTTATCGTCCGACAAACGACACGGACTTCGCGCCGACGAAAATATCCCGGAGCGGAGGAAT
The DNA here is from genome assembly GCA_022405125.1 of Anthidium xuezhongi. Taxonomy (NCBI): domain Eukaryota; kingdom Metazoa; phylum Arthropoda; class Insecta; order Hymenoptera; family Megachilidae; genus Anthidium; species Anthidium xuezhongi. Next base: position 10,200,753 of record CM039637.1, read on the forward strand.
TCGTTACCACCGGTTCGTGCTCTCTCGCCATCTTTTATTTCTATGTGTGTGGCGGACGCTGGTTTCGTGCGATTTTAAGCCACGACCCTCCTCGGGGCCAACCCTTTGACGCACACCCCATCCGCCACCGTTTTTTTCGTCTTTCCTCGAACGTTTAATAGCCTGCGTTTGGTAAATATATTCGAGAGGGTGCTCGATTAATCGTCGAGTTCGAGGTTCAACCCTTATATCGAGGGATGTTGATTTTTTTGTATGGGAAACTGAGTCGAAGGTTACTATAAAAATTACCTTGAAATTTTAAATTAACTAGTCGTTCACGAATGGATAGTGGAGGTAATCCTTCTTGCCATACTTATTCGCAGACTTGAAACGATGAGTAATTTTAAAAAGAATCGCTTCAGAAGAAGCATTCGATTGGAATGGGCAAACAGAGGTCCAGATTCCAGGCGAGCTGGAGTGCCTTATAAGGGAAAACCATTAGTCAAAACGGATGTTTGCTCGCACCACGTGTCCCGTGAACTTCGCTTCGTAAAATCCTTGGTGTGATCCTTGGACGGATTCCTCCGATCGAAGGAATTCCCGAGCAGCTCGCCAAGGAGCGACAGGAATTTCCCAGCTATCGAACGTCCGACTCCGTGGGGTTAAACACTCGAATTATTGGCAATCTACGAACCACGAAACACCACGGGATGCTGCACAGGAAACGGGAAGAGATAAAGATTAGAAGCGAGCCGAAGAGGGAAAATATGGGTCGTTCCATTGGCAGAAAGCTGGAGGAACGAAGATATCCGGGGGATTGCGCGTGAATCCCGGCGACGGCTAAGTAATTTTAGGCCACCCTACCTCGCCCCGTTCCCCCTCGAGTTTCTTTTTTCCGATCCACATCCGGCCTCGACTCCTCTCAACGATTCTCTCTGTTGCAACGTCTCTAACGAGAGCATCGTGCAAAGGGTTCCAACGGGCTTCGAGTATTGCTTCTGTGGAGAAAATTTTTCTTGAAAATACGTTTTTGGGAAATTTAGCAATTGTTATTCAATGCTGATATATTCAAGTACAAAAGTGAATTCTGCACATGACCCAGAATAATTTCTAATTCTGGTACCATGAACGTAACTTTGGCTTTCCGTTCACATAAAATACCTTTGCAGTTAATAAAATAGATGTTCTATTAGCAGAGACTGTACGATAGAACGTACAGACGAAAGTTGTGGATTCGTCGCATTAAAATGATCCTCGATCAAGTTTAAGATCTTGCTCAAACATCCAGAATCCCTCTGTGAAAGGTTGTAAAAAGTTGGGCCAATAGTGTTATCTTTACAGTAGCGCCGGGTCCAAAGGTACCCCCGCAAGTTTTATCCGTGAAACGGCTCGGAAGATTTACTAAAAACTTGAACGTAGTCAAAGTTTGATTACACGAGCGTGCCCGGTCTCGTCGAACGACGTCCCGTGTCGAAGCGGTGTCGAGCGGAATTCGCGCCGCGCACCAGCTACCTCGCTCGTTCAAACTCTCCCCCGGAAACGTCATCGACTCCCTCCCTCCTCCGCCGCCTCCATTCCGCTTTTATTTCACGTTTCCTCGGCTCGATTCTATTCTCGCGCCGAGCGAAGACTCGCGTCTCGCGACGACAAAAGACGGATTCCAGCGACGAACTGTCTCTCCGCCCTAAAAGGCGACGGGAGGCTGCGTAACGAGCGGGCGTCGCGCTGGTATTTACGAGATACGGGGTATTCTAGCGTCGATCGTTTTCGCGCCACTTTCGCCGGAATTTCGAACGCGAGAATCGACGACAGTATTTTTGGAAGTATTCCGAGCGAGAAAGGAAGAAAGGAGAAAATAGCGAACAAAGCGCGAAGGGGTCTTTTAATTGTTATTTTTAAGGTTCCTGGAAGCGTGCTGCATCAAACGGTTACCAAGGGTAAATACGGGGGCTCGCGCAGAGAGATGTAACCGGGGTGTTTAGCTTCTATTATATTATCGTATCACCGCACTGTCTCGACGACGATTATTCTTGCTTACCGCTTGTCGTGCACGGGGAAGGACGTCGCTGGAGAATGCAGTTTATTCAGAAGCGGGGCTGGATTATGACTCCTCGAAATTTATTACGATCGCGCAGCGTGCGTGAATTCTGCTTGCGGTTCTGGAGCTGTTAACTATGCCGGCTATTCGGTTTAGGCTACAGAAACACACGAGAAAAACGACGGATTAGAATTCCAACCTCGGTTCGGCAAACTTTCTCGCTGAAATATTTAAAACTGTCGTTGTTTAGACCGCGCGTACAGGCTACCTTAAAAATGACGGTAAATTTTGTTTATCATTCGTCGTTGGAATAAAAATTAATTCGAGTAATGTGCAGTACACTCTACACTCTATGCAGTATTTTAACCGTGTAGCAAGAGGGTAGAAAATAGTAGAAGATTAAAAAGAGGGTAATTTATTATTCAACAAAACTTTCAACTAAACAGGAAAAGTTCTCACACACGCCAGGAATCTTGAATATATCTTCATTACCATAAATCCCCGTGTAATTAAGATTCCTTGCCAAGTATAATTATGATTCTTCTTAGGTATCGTGATTTAGAAATCATTGATCGATTGGGACGTACGATTCCATTAGCGTAATTTCGAGTGCTTGATGTACGAGCGTCGTCCAGGTAGCTATTCGATAATTAGGATCCCGTGGGCAGCCGTAACTTCTCCTCTCCGGCTCGCTCTATCGTTGCCAGGATCTATAGGAACGGGACGGGGGGTGCAAGCAGTAGCACAATGCCTCAGCAAATCCGTGTGTCGTCCAGGTTCGAGGGCAGCCGCGCGAATGATCCGGATTCTCCGAAGTGATTGCTCGCCGACGGAAAAACGAGTACAGAGTATTCCGCTGGAAGATGAATTTCACGCTTTTCAACAGGTTGCCGTGTACGGCAAAAACCCGATTCCCTTTGATAGCCGAGGCGGCGGTGTCGCCCCATGGATGCTTTTAATCGCGGAAATAATGACCGAGCGTATCTTCCTCGCGAGCGATCGGGCAAAAACGACGTGGATAATTAACGCGAACGGTTCACACGACGGCACTGCATTCGTTTTCCGTTCATTCGAGGAGAAGGTAAGGTGCGTACGCTCGATAACGTCTGAGAAGTTCCGCAAACGCTTCCGCCGTCGAGGAGCATCGTCGTTAAATGAACGGTTGACCTAAGGACGTACCTGGTGCTCGTCCAGCGGCCGATCGCCGATGGAAGACGAACGCGGCGAAGATGAGTGCCACTGATCCGCTCGACCGGCTGATTAACGATCCGGCTGCACTCTCGGCTGCGATTCGAAACGGAGAAACGGATTAGGATCGCTAATCGGTTACGATGCACGATAAATCGACCCTGTTTCCTTCTCGCTCGCTCGATCGATCGACGCTTTGTCCTCTCCTTGACCGCTCCTCGTTCTATCGTGATTTAGCTCGATCTCGCGAAAGTATGGCTTCTCGCCCCTCGCGCGGACTTTGCCGAACGAATCGATGATCTGGGAAGCAATCTATTTCCATTTTCCACGGGGCTGTTTCCGCAGCCGGGTCACCCGATTCTCGTGCCCCGCTCGCGTAATTGAGACGTTCCTCGGGGTCTTCCCGGGGGTTGTGTCGCGCTGTTTGGAGAAATTTACTCCTCGACGACCGGAATTTTCGTCGAGCAAGGTTATTACCACCGGGGCTCTTTGAAAACTTACCAAATTAAAAAGGAAAGAGGATTAAAGCTTCCAGCGACGAAGCTTAGTCGTGACTTAGACTTAGAAAACCTACGCTACGGCGTGTCAATTAAAACGAAAATTATTAAGCATTAAAATTTCGGAACGCTATACCTTCTGATGGCACGCTTTGAAGTTTCGAAGTTATTCTATTAGTCGCAGGAGCAAATTGTAATTTTTACTTTTAAGTTTCGTATTTCGTGGTTCGAATATGAAAAATGTGAATTTTATATTTTCAAGGGGGTTTAACGATTGTGCATTCTTTCGAATATTGAATATCGAAAGTTCAGTATATAATTCTGAAGTAATCCTCGGTGTGCATTCTTCTTTTGTATTCCAGGGATGATTTAAAATTTTGTCTTTTGTCTTTGCTATCGCGCTCATGATGGATGGTGAGCACTGATTTTATTGTGAAACGGGTATTTTCGTTGCCCGTGTAGTGGAACGATCTGCTTCGATTTATCAATGATCTTTTTATTCGTTCCGGCAACATCGTTGTATCGGGGTTATCTGCTCCCTTTTTAAGAATTACGATCAATATTTTCAACGAGGAGCATCATTGTTTCCCACAAAACATTAAATTTAAAAAAATAAAATAGATGTATAATAATTATTTGATATCAGTAACTGTTCTTTTAAATCAGGCTTCCTAAATTTTCATAATTAAAAATTCTCAAGATTTATTTTAGTAGAAATAATAATATATTAACGTAATAGATTTTTCTCGATTTTCATTTACCAATTTTCCCAAGTAAAATGAAACCCAGCGACGTTTTATCGGCGATTCCGCTTGCATTCGTTACACAGACGAATTTAACAATCAAACGGCAACGTTCCAGATTTCGTAGGTTTATTCCTTCGGGTCCGTGGAAAATCGGGGACGTTCGAAAGGGGGTCGATCATTCGAAAACGTCGAAATCTGTGGATACTGTTTGCGACTGTTCGAAACGTTGATAGCCGAAGAACGATCGTAAAGTCCCCCGTCTCTTTCCCAGGGGGGGGGGGGGGGACGGGACAAAGATCGATACCGCGATGGCTAATTAACGAAGAAACTCTACGGTGGCCGGTTCAATATTTATACTTGTTTGCCGGCATCCGAGTGGATGGAACGAGAACTAAAAAAATAAAAGGAAAGAAGGAAAGAAAGGAAAAGCGAGGCCGGGTGTTCCCTGCCATTATCACCGTTCTAGAACTCTCGACCCTCGTTCCCTCTTCTCGTTCGTGATTATTTATATTTTACCTGGTCGCCGCGGATATACGCTGTATTTTATACGGGCACACGTTTTATTACCGCATTTCTGACGAAGCTAATGGCTCTATTTGCCCAGCACTTGAAGTTATTTCGATACACAGGCGGTACCGCGGGTTTTATACCCGCGAAAAACTCATTTCGCCCCGGCGTGGCCGCCGCGTTCACGCTCGTAACATTGTTCCGTTTATTAGGGGGATCAATGCCACACGCAATATCCCTAGATTTTCAAAGGCAGAGTTCCATGACGCCGCTACGAATTCGCAATTAATTTATTTGTTTCGCTCTCGCGCCGCGCGCCCGTGCGACCGCGTTCCGAATCCCCATCCCCCCCTCCACAATCCCTATTTGCCTATCAATTTCTCTTTTGCCGCTCTTATCGTTGTTTGGATAGCAATTTCAATGGAACAAGGAAGTGATCGTAAAATTTCAATTAATCAACACGCCGTCGGTTGTGTGTTGACTGTTGGAAAATTGGAACTCGTTTTTACTCGATGGCCAGCAATCATTCGGGACCTGGTTCATTAAACAAACTGCAGTTATTATTTCGCGACATATTTTCATCATTTTATTAACTCAAACGTTCGAGCGAAAGGGTGTACAAAGCATTCATTGAAAGATTTTTTCGTTTTTAACCTTTTTTTTTTTATTTTTTATTTTTCGTTCGACCAAAACGATACATTCACGGGGCTATATATTAAAAAATACAAAAAAAGAGCTGCCTTTGAGTTTTTCTCGCTCCCAGACGAATTCTATATTATTTGAATTTCGTCACAGAAAGGATCAACAATCGCCGCAGAATTTCCATTCGAAATTCGGTTCAGCCCTTTGAAAATAGCCCGTATTTCGACGTTTTTAATCCGCCTTTCATCGTTAAACGGCAGTAAGCTCTGTTCCGTGGATATTATTATTGTACAGCTGCCGTTGATATTTAGAGAGAGAGAAAGAGAGAGAGAGAGAGAGGGGGAGAGAGACTCTGTCGAGCACAGTCAGCTCTGAATCACAAATACCCATTATTTGTTTAAAATATTTGAACTGCGGAATTTAATCGTTGCCCATTTAAATAGCCCGTACACTTTCAAACGGGAGCACTTCCTGTTCGATACCTTTCGGTTGTCATGTTTCAAATTCTCGTTTGTTCGTTAATTAACTGCTTCTGTTACAGCGAACTGTAATTATTAAGAACACAGCGGTTCGATTTTTCAATTTATTGCCTTGCATTAATAATTAATAAAATAATAAGACCTATATACAATTTTCAAATCAAACAAAAAAGATATTAAAAAATTCAGTTCAAATTGATAGTTTTCTTCATTGTTTGTTGTACAACGATTAATAATTGTTATGGTAACGTTTTATATCGGCAAAGCGTGTTTTCCATCGCCGTCAACAATAAACGGCGCTGGACCATCCAGGTGCTACAAAGAAATCGCATCGAATGTGGGCAAACGGGGGGTGAAACAAATAATCCCGGCCTCGAAACGTCGCGATAAATCGTCAGTCGGCGATTTTTGCAATTACCTCTGCCTCCCCCTTGTTCGTTAGCCGGCGTAAAGTACGACGGGACTTCCGGTGAATTACGTCTCTCCGGGCCGCGATCTTTAACCGGGGGAGTCTTTCGAGGCGCGAGAAAAGACGCCGGCTAATTCGGTCCACAAATTAACCGTACTTGTTCCTCCGTAAATTCCTAATTAGACCGACGAATGGGAACTTACCAGACGGTGGTAACAAAAGGATCGTCGAAATTCGGACTGTAATTTGACGATTTTTATAAATCTTCCTCGTAACGCGTTACTTTTGTGGGGGGGTGGAAAAAGTGCTGAGTGCGAAACGCGTACGGGGTATAACGAAGAAATTACGAGACCGTTGGGCGCCGTTTTAGCGCGCTGAATTTCCATTTAAACCCGTGATTAATTTTCATCGCTCATACGACCCGGTCGGAATATTTATTGGACAGCATCGAGCGAACTGAAGGATAGAGGGGGGGTTGTTCCTCGAGGAAACGGTTCCCGCGGATCGTAAATAAAATTCGTCGTGCGATATTGCGCCGTAAACAATACGATCAACCAATCGTTAGCGTTCTCGCGTAGAAATTATTATTTCTCTGATCGATGTCGAACGACTCGACGAGAAAATTATGGAAAACCTTTCTTACGTATAAATCAGATTCTGTAAATTTTGGACAAAAGTTATTCTCGAAAATAGACAGTCTTCGTGGCGTTAATGAATGCTCGTACGAAGCCCGGATCGTCGACAGGACGTCGCAAGCCGCGAGCAACGAGGGGGGAAGCAAATAATCTGGCAACGGTATCGCGCGTTGCGCCAGAGAGACGAGCCATGAATATTCAAGCTGATTATTTTGCAGTTATTCATCGGTTAAGTTCGGTAAAGACGTGGCTGCTAGCAAGTTAGTTACAGTGGCGCAGTTGAGAAGTTTGCAGCCGTCTATGACAGCCGGAGCGGTTGTATTGCCGGTTCGTCCTCGGGCATAGCCGTGGCTGGATTTAGCTGGGCCAGCGGAACCGCTTAATCTATCGCGATCTAATATCGCGACGACGCGATGGATGGCCAAGTTTTCGGCAGTGGGGTGGCCCGTGGAGGAGATCGTGACCGCGAGCGACGAGCAGGGGGTGTGTTCGATTTTTATCGTCTACGAAGACACCAGTCGCCGAAAGGAGTAGGGAGAAGGGTATCGTATCGGCACAGTTTCGATGTTAAATTCAGAGGCCAGAGGGACGAGATGCACTCGAGACGTCTCCAAAGTGAAGACTAAAGTTTCTCTTGGCTCCGAGGAGACCCTTCTTCCCTTTGAGCTCGGCTCGCCGGCAAGTAAATCATGGATTCAGCGCATGGGCGTAGAAGCCGTCGTCGACCGGCTAACCTGTTCTAACGATGAAATAGTGCGTCTTCCCTCTCCGCCTCGTTTTTCGACCCGATTAACGGGGGCCCCGTAGTCTCGCTTCCTCTTCCTATCTAACGGGAACAGGCAAGCAACCCCCTCCGTTGCCACGATAATTTCGCGCCTTTTTTTTTCTCGATCTTTCTCCTCCTCGACGCGAACGCTCCGACGGAAATTTCATTTTTCCCCTGCGTTTCGGGGGCAAAATTCGTGACGCGTTCGCGGCATCGGGGCGAAGTTTGAAGCGGCGAGAATTGAAAAAGTTGCGTCCCGTCTCCGCGGTCGTGACTGTAGGAGATTTTAATAATTCGCGGCAAGGTCGTGGAGGGGGTGAAAACGGGGAGGGAACAGTTCCGCGAGCGACGAAACGGGGCGGGTGAAATGGAAGGAATCAAAAGTTAGCGGTTCCCTCTTTCTTCCGTGAAATAAACGGCAAATCGATGCTCCACTTCGAGAACCACCGTTTCCTATGAAAGAGTTCACCTGGTGGCGCGTTCCCACAGGTATCCCTCCCCCTCTCATCCTCGATGTAACGAACGAAACGACAAAATTCAGGCGAGACCGTGACGAAACGAGCTCCAATGGATCGTCGATGAATCCGTTCGCGTGACTGTCCCCTGAAAGCGCTCGACATCGTTCCACGGTGACCATTGTATCAGGGAAATTTGATTGTCGCCAGATCCTACGCTCGTTATCTGTGTTTATCAAAAAAAAAAAGAGAGAAGAAAAAATCAGAAAGAAAAAAGATAACAATAAAACAAGAGCGAAACAAAAAATAAAATGTACCATTGTTCGATTCCGCTACGCGAAGCTTTGTGGAACTTTTTTAAAACGCATGCACGCGTGTTTGACGTAACTGACGGATCAAGAGGGATGCTTGTGGTGGGATCGGGTTCGCGGGGCGGGGGGGGATTCCGAAACAGACACAGGAGCATCGACGTTATCCCAGAAGAGGCAAATCGATTCGATTCGAATACAGAGAAGTCGAGCGAACCCGGTCGACTGTGAAAGCTTCCGTTCGCTTTCGATCGTCGTTCCTCTTTTTTTTCTTTCTTTCTTCTTTTTTTTTTGTTTGAAACTTCAACCCCCTCCCTCCCGTTGAAACCACCCCTCTACACCAACCGTTCGCCCGTCTCTACCCATCTTTCTCTTCATCCAAGAATAGCTCGGCTACCATAATAACCGCGTGGAAAGAATAGATGAGAGGAGAGTAATTCCTGCTCTGTGAAGAGTCGCATCGCGATATATATTCATCCTCGACCATCCTGCTCTACCACTCGCTCGTCTCTCCTTCTCTCGTCACACCGTCATCCCCTTTCCTCCCCCCCCGTCGAGTTTCGTTCTTCTCCGTTCCTCTTTCGCCGACTACGGTCCACTGTTTGTCACCGCAGTTTCTCCGGTTAGCATTGTGCTCGGCTTTCCCTCCTCCTCCTCCCTTCTTTCGTCTTTTCCTTCCCCTCCGCCCATTTCGAAAACCATCCACCACGTTTCTTCGTTCCCTTGTCGTCTGCGTTACGTTTCTCGTTACGACTGCCGGTCGTTCGTACCCGTGTATTTTTGGACACGGATCCGAAGGAACGGTTCAACGACCCCGTTCGTCCCTGTACCGGAACGTGTATGCATGCGCCGACTGACGAGCACCGGGGAAAATCGTGATTGATCGTCGTTACGACGGGGCCACGTTTTCGTTTGGCCTCCGCCTAACGAGGTCCCGATACGATTCCCTCCCCCCTCTAGGTTTCTTGCGCGCCCGACTTTTCTCGTAGTTGGCCGAAAAATTATCCTCGATCCGGTCCTCGTAATTAGACGGAAGTCGTTACCGCCACGGCCTGTGTTCCACGGCGACGACGGACTTTTTTCCACTCTTCGTTAAACGACGTTGTAATTGTAAGATCGCGATTCGGCGCGCTCGCGAGGGTCGTCGAACTCTCTGTTCCCCGGCGAACTTCTCGGTCGAAAAGTTTCGCTCCTTTGCGTTTTAATTCGAAGTCCCTCATGAATCTCATAATCTGGTTCGCGAGGAAACGGAAAATAAACTGTTGCCTCCTTGACTAACTTTCCCTCTGAAACGTTGCATCATTTTACGCGTTGATAAGAGCTTCCGTCGTTGGCGGCGCGTGAATGGTACACAAAGCGGAATAAAAATAAAAAATAGAGGGAAGGGAAAAACTTTGAAATCACGATGGCCACAAAACCGTCAGGAGTTGGACGGGCGACAGGAGGTCATGGAATTACATTCAACTTCGCGAAAACCGCAAAATCTGTTCCTGACACTTTTCTCCGCGCATCCTTCGCCGAGGGTCGGACACGCGACCTTTTTTTTTTCGTCCTTTTACAAGGACACTTTTTTCCGCGTCCCTATTGTCACGCGACAAACGCATTTTCATAAACGTTCCCCACTTTGGTGACGGCCACGCGAAAGGCAATCGATGAACAAGTTGCTGCTTGTTTCATCGAAATGGCGGCAATTTGCATTTCGTAAGTGTCTCGCTCGTGGAAATTGCTATTCGACGACGATGTTGCTTCTCTGAAACGTTTCGCTTTACAATTTCATCCTCGTACTCGAGTGTCCATGGCTATCGTTACTGTCCAGTGGTTGCTCAAATGTACTTCACGATCTCGCTTGAATATATTTCTCAACTTTCCTTCTTTTCCACTATGAGAAGCATGCAATTTATAATGTATAAACTATTTTATTAGTAAATTTCATTTAATAATAATTTTATTTTTGGCAAACTTTATATTCTGGTTCCACAATGTTTTGCTTTCTCTATCATTCATAATTTCTAAGGATACGGTGAAAATACTCTGAAATAAAAATATCGACGCCGAAGCTTTAGTTCGAGTCCCTTGTCCACGAAAGGGACAATATTCCCTCATTTATTTGCGTAAAATATAGATAGCGAACGATAATAGGAAAGACGTGAATTTTGCATCGAGCGAAATGAAACATCGTATATGATGGACGGTGTCTCGCGGACCGCAGGTTAGCGGTTAATGGTTAATACCGAATGGATTTCGGGTTACTGGCTTCGACCTCCGCCATTCGCCGTTTCTTTCCTGGTGGCAGGTTAACGGCGGAAACACAGCGCCGGCCAGATTATCGATCTCGCGTCAAATTAATGGGGAACAAGTGTAATCTCGTGTATGAAACCGGTGCCCTTTGCCCCGCTGCCCCTCCGCCCGAAGCCCGGTGGACGTAATTCCAGGGCTGTACGCGTTCCGGACAAATTGACCCCATAGTTTAATGGTGCGCCGAGTTTCGAGTAGTTGTGCCGTGGCAGATAATGGAGCCGAATGGTGGATAGGCATGGAGGCTGCGGGGGAGGGGTGAGTGAGAACAGAGGGGGACGAGCACGAAGGGGTGTGAGGGCTATATTCGAATGATAATATTCGAAAGGCGGTCTCCTATTTCGAACGAGTGGAAATGGGTCGTGTGCCGGAACCGCTTCGTTGCCGGCATCGTCGATGGCGAAACTGACCGTAAATGACTCGTATAATCGGATCCGCCGTTAATTCGCGGTCCTGAAAGCAAGGATAACAAGGTGGCTGCGGCGTGGCTCGACCTTTCGGCCTCTTCGATTGCTGGCCCCCTGCACCATCGCCGTGGCCATTCGAAGGGGGGAAAAATCGGTCGAAGTATCTTCGCACGAAACGCACGGAACCTGGGCGAAGCTTTTTACGTGTACATTTACGATCGTTCGGTTTTTATTCGTTCGTGAGCGTGTCCGACATAAAGCGGTTAAAAGCGGTGCTTATGGATTTCAGCTGTACGATGATTCGTCGTGCATCGACGAGCGAGAGGATCGTCCGGTTTATCCGAACGTGAGGACGTTATCGTTCGCGTTCCTGATAAAGAAGACCGTTCGAAATCGTCGAGGAACCGATCGTTCGAGGAATTATCCGGTGTCTCCTGGACGTTCGGAACGCGACGAGAGTTCGAACGAGGAGGAAAAAAAGCGAACGGAGCAGGATCTTGCTTAATAAGCTGCGCGCAATGAAAGCGACAGAGGCGAGCGGCATACCTGATAAGAAATACTTTGGCGAAAGGGGCGGCACGGAATGGGAGCACGAACAGGCGAACCGGGTATCGGTTAAACCGACGAAGAAACAAGCCGTGTAATCAGAACGTCTACTAATTCAACTACTTAACGCTCGATAGACGTTTCTGAACTTCCGTTACTAATTAGTTTGAAAGTTTCGTTAAGTTTCATTATCCTTTTGAATAATTCCATTATAACCCTGTGTAACATCAGTCTCCTTAATATTTATAGAGATGTAGCGTACACGGTGCGCGCTCGTTCGAACCCCTTCCGGATGGTCCATTTTACGTAACGTTAGTCGGACAAGTACGCGTTAAAATGATTAATCAGCACGGAATTTTCGTAAAGGGTATAATGTGTTTACGAGGTGGAAAGTTTTTGAAGTTCTTCGGAAACGTAGCTTTAAGAGTTAATCTCTCGTTCGTTGTTAAACGGAAAATATCAGAGGGAAATTATTTTTTGGCGAAACGCACGGTACGTTCTCGCCAAAAGTGTTTCCTCGAATTTGGATAATGGCTTGGGATCACGCGACCATCGACACGCACGCAACGAGGGTGGCGGTTCGCCTTGGACGAAGCCCTCGCCAGCCTCTTCTTCATCATCATCCTCTCGGTGGAAGAGTAACGGTGATCCTCGACGAGGCATCGAGCGTATCTCGTTCGTTCCCGCCTCCAATTTCTGGCATTACGGTATCGAATTGTATCCTCTATATACGGCCTTTGATCCGACCTGACCTGTTTTTCCTCCTTCTTTTTCTTTCTTTTATTATTACAAAAGAGAATCCAGCTATACCAGGAACGCTTATTAATAGGCGAATATCGAGACAAAGGGGCGGACGAAACACGACGAAAAAAAAAAAAAAGGTCACCGTTGTGCCCCGTTAAAAGAATTCATTAACGCGGAAACCGTGCGGTGGCCTCGATCAAAGAACCCGCCGTTCCTTTCAAATCTCGCGGTTTAACTCGTTACCACGTTGCCGTTGCATTCTACCCGGCCCCAGAAACTATATTATTTTTTCTCTTGTCACTTTGACACTTTCGATCAACCGGACCGCCATTACTATATTACATCCCCGTCCGTCGTTCCATTACGGTCAGTTCACTGGACACTAGAGAAGATGACACAGTTGCAATTAGAATTTTTTCTTAATTCAAAATTAGGAGAGCTTTATTGATAAGTATGTGGGTGGCAATTATATTTGCGATATTTTCTCAATTCTACATATATCAGAGAGAATATGGTTTTTCGTTGATATTGGGATCCAAAATTGCCGGAGTTCCATCATTGTCTAACAAAGAAACTTCAATCATCAGTGACCGTTCCGTGCAACGATGTGCTCACCACTGCGGAGGAGACTGGAGGCAGAGGAACGATTTGATTCGGTGGACGTTGATAGAAAGGGGGCGAGGCCGGGAGCCAGGGTAAGGTAAAAGAGCAAGGGAACTGCAAATAGAGTGTAGCAGGGATAATTGCTCTCGTGATGTCACGGCATTTATCAAACCCACTCCCGGTGCCTCGTTCCGTGCCCTAAACCGGGAGAATCAGCTCGGTGCCTTCCCTTTACCTTCACCCTGGCTTTATCCTATCTTTGCTCCTTAACGATAAGGCCAATTCTGCTCGGCGTCGAACGATCGTTCATCCCTCTCCATTTTTCTTATCCGTCGAACTTTCGCGTTCGTCGCTTGTTTCGCGATTAACCCGCCTCTCTTCGTCCCTGCCGGAAGTCGGGGAGGGTGACGAGCAAAGCCAGCACGCGAGGGACGCGCTCAGGGCTCAGGCAGTTACGTTTCCGGAAGATTTGCTCGAGATTTACAGGGACAAGCGGCTACAACGACTCGACGTATTGTGACTTAGTGGCTGGATGCGCTCGACTGCGAGCGCTTGGAAACGATTTAGACGGGACGAAGATTTCTCGGTGAAACGAAAACGCGGGGAGAGCGAGGAGTCGCTGCTCCGCCGGGCTTCTTATATCCGTCGACCCGTTCGACGGTGTTCATCCTTGAATATGGGGAAACGAAATTGGTAGAGTCACGAGAATAGTTTGGACGGCCAGGAAATTCAGCGAGTTTGGAAAGTGTCGTTCGAAGAGAAATGCTGCGGCCGCTAGTCGGACCCGTTTTAACAAGTAGTCACGCTCGATCATTGACGTTCCTGTTCCACGGCGCCGCTTTCCTCGACCCGTTTCACTGGCGATCTTCGGTGCCACGTGTCGCCTTCAATTAAGGCGCAGGAACGAACGCGTGTGCTCTTAATGTCTGGATCGAACGATAGGATCTTCGGGCAATATAAAAGGAAATTGCGAAGTCTTGTATCTTTAATACATTCTGAAGTAATGATTAAAACTTGTACTCAATAGATGTCCGATACGGCCAAATATGTGTCAAATATTTTATCGGATAAATACTATTTTCTTGCCGGCTTTAAATGAATACATTTATTTGCTGAACCCTCAGCAAACAAATAACCAAAGAATACTCGTTTCCGGGTCATTCAGACAGGGCCGCAAGAACTTGAATATTCCATTCGTTCCTCGTGGTTTGCATTACGATCCAGCTGCCTGCAATCCAGACGACGACGTTTGCAGAACCATTAAAAAAAAAAAGAAAAAGAAAAGAAAAGAAAAGAACGAGCGATGCTCTTCGTTCGTACTTTTTTCTTCTTCCCCTGTCGCTCATTAGGATCAAAATCGAGAACGAGGTTGATTTCGGGCGCTTAATTGAAGTGAATGTAATCGGACGCAGACAGGAAAAGGAGTTTCCGGTCGCGGAACAATGGTTGAACGGTTCAAATGCGGTTGCATTATCTGACATTTAGTCCCGATAAGTTGCGAATCTCCGTGTAATTTCGCATTTTGATCGATCGTAACTGGAACGTCGTTGCCTTATTGTCGCGGAATTATGCGGATCCCGTACGCATCCGATCCTCCCGATAAATCTCTCGACTGGTACAATAGGGTTTCATTGAAAACACACGAGCGTGCTTCAGGATCGGTTGTCGGACAAATTATGTCCCGTATGCGCCAGCGATTCCGATCGAGAGGTACGCATTCATGAAACCGGATCCATCTTTCCTCCGGTTAACAATTCATAGCGATGGCCCTTGACGTTTTCTCCTACGCCACGGGACGTTTCTATAAGAACAATCGCAAGATAAAACGATTTGTGTAATTGGGCGACCTCGAATGATGCTCCATTCTGGTGGCATGAAATTAGAATCGAACATTACTCGAATAATCCTCGAATAATATCGTTTATTCACGAAATAAGAAGCTAGCTTTTATTTCGAATAAATTTTTCAATTTTCACCTAGCACAAGAACTTGATCGACGTAAAAATGATATTGTTAATAAATTTCGCGTTATGCGTGGAATGAATTAATTTGAACGATACATGTAATAAAAAATCATTTTGACTTCTTTACTTTGATGTTCAGCCATGCACCGAGGCGACGATCGCAATTTAAATATCACAGAGCCGAGTCGCACTTTGTTTGTTTGATGAATAAATAAAAGTTTGGATGTTTGCAGTTAACGTTGCTATATTCTGTACGTACTCCAGAAATACCGAGCAGGAGTAAATTGAATGCGGGGTCAGTGAATATTTTCTTTTGCGTTCGCTGCGTGAGAGTACTCGCAAGTTTCCCAGAATTGAAATATTAAACAAAAATACGGGACGCGTCGAGCTCGTTCAAAATTTTCTTCTTTTTCAATCTGATTATCAGAGATCGATGCTTATCCGAGGATTAACGCGTTTAAGCCGTTGAATTTTCTCTTTCTCCTATATTGCATCAAATATTAATGAAACGATCATCAATCGATAACGTATCAATTATTTCACGCGTACGCTGTTGGTCTAAGGACTGTTTTCGGTAGGTTTTCAATCGGCTCGAACACACGTCGAGTACTATTTTAATATTCAACAATCCGGGCCTCCATGAAAGAAGTGTTTACAAGTGATTCCACTGAAGTTTAAGCATACTCGAAGGCCTGAAAGGCTCGAGTAATATTCAGGACAGAGAATCCGCGGGCACAATAGCGGCAAGGATCACTCGAGGCACCGCATAAACTCGTTAAAAGAAAACTCGTGAAGAAGCAATAAGCAGTTTTATCGTCAGCTCCGTATGGCACTTGAACCCTTATCGAGACTACTTTCCAGTCGTAATATTAATTTCGACTTATCCGGGGAACGTTCGCGTCGTCGGGGATGCACCAGCCTGCTGGAGGATAGGAAGCGGAAGGACTCCCGTTAGTTGGGAGGGGGAGGCGGAGGGCTGTCTCTCGCATAAAAGTCGAGAGCAGACCGAGCGACCCTTTTGAACGCAATAATTCGACAAATTGGTATTTCTTTGAAAGCGCGCCTTCGACGGTGGAGAGAGAGAAGAGAAAAAAAAATAGAGGAGAGAAGAGAGGAAAATAAAAGGAACGGATGCCACCGACGATGGTAAGGAAAAAGGGGAGCTAACGGAAGCGGATTGAAAGAGGGAAAAACTTGAAACGCAACCGCGCGCCACTCGACACAGTTTGGCGACGATGTTCGACGGGTAACGGCTCCGTTCGTTTCGTTGCGTCTTCGCGTCGCCGCCGTCGTCTTGAAAATGAAACGGATAAATCGTGGCGCGCCCGAAGTATCGCGCCAGAAATCGTTTCCCTTCCCTCTCCCAACTGTCGATAATATAACTTTCAATAAAAGAGCGAGCCTGTTGTTCCAGTTCTCGGTCCGTGGAAAAAGAGAACCGTGGGGTGGAAGCAAAAAGGGGAAGAGAAGAGAGAAAAGCAACGTAAAGACGAAGAAAACATCGATGTTGTTTCTTGCAAAGATGCCAAGAATCGCGATGCTTCTTTGTACCATTGACGTTGAAGCGTCGAGAAATGTTTGCCGTAGGAATATGTTCTACCGTTCTTTTTTCTTTCTGATAAGAAAGAAAATAATGGTTTCCCTTTGAGAGGATGAAAACTATTTTTCCCTATCCCCCGCCTCCCCCTTATATATTGGAAGTTATTTCTGTTGGAATAACACGATATTTGCCGTTGAAGGGAAATCTCGTTCGGATATCTCTTTACGCGAAAATTCAACCGAATTTTCGCTCCGCCGGTTAACTTGGCCCGCCGTACGTTGCCGCGCGGCGAACGCATCGCGTTAATGAACCTTGTATCAATAAAGGAGAATGTAACAAAAGATCCGGCTCGATATAGTAGCCACGGATCCTGTTACGTACATGTGCGTAACCGTAGGTTTGAACGCGGCGGGATAATATTGACTCGGAGAAAATTGTAAAACTCGTTGATGAACGATTCATTCGTTCCGTACGAGCGGAACGGTTGAAGAACAAAACGAGGAACAAAGGGGGAAGGGAACGGGACAACGGCGAAGAGGCGAACGAACGGTTAACCCGCGGAGAACTGGTCCCGTCTTCGGGAATTATTCAACGTCGAAGCGGCCGCGTCGAATTTACATCGAGGCCGAAACGGGTCCCGCGATAAAGCGCGGTTATGAAATAGCGTGACGCGCCAGCCAGCGACGACAAAATAGCTCGATTAAGAGGCTATAAACCGGGCCCCGGGGAAAATATATTTCTTCCGTAGCCGGCGTTATTGGCAATCATCCCTGGCGAGTCTTGAAAACGCTCGGTTGTATCGAGAATACGAAATCAAAAGGTATCGTCGAATGAGAATAACAGTTACCTTGGTCGATCGTACGGAAAGAGGGGATCGATGAGAATTTCGGCAACACCGGATCCCGTGGCGGAGGTTTTCGTCGATGTCAGACATTATGCACGAGAAAAGATGTACGTAACAATTTCCGCAACGGGATCGTCAGCCCGTTCGTGGGGAAAATTTATTATTTCGCAAACTCCGCATCCCCAGGATGCAAGATCCAGGCCGGATAGATGGACGCGATTCGAACGTGTGCCTCGTAATCGATTCGTTCGGCCACGTTACGGGGCGTCCGCAACGGAGATCTCGAATTATCAGGCTGAAATTTATAATATTATCGGAAAACACTCCGACCCATTCGGATATCCTTACGACCTTTATCGCGTTACTACGTTTGCCGATCGGACGTGGCGCTATCCTCACGGGGACATCGAAACACACGTACCCGCTGCATCCAGTTGGAAAGTTGGCACTTGGAAGGAGCACGGGTCTGATTGGATATAGCAGATATTTATTTTTAATGTTTCGCCAAGATTTATCCTGTAACGACTGTGTTTTTAAATGAAAGAATTTCTTTCGAGACAGAAGCTCTTAATTGGGTCAATTTCTTTTTCAATTACTTCAAACAGTATTGGAGTTAATTTTTTAATTAGATGGATCGATAGAACACTCAGAGTACTTCAGTGAAAATAAGGAGCGGGAGAAAGCAGGGGTTGAAATTAGACGCGAAGAAAAGACGATAGAGTTGGCATAGGACGAGTCATAAACATCCCCGGCGCTTATCCTCGAGACAGTCCTCTCGATTCAATTTACGTGCGGACGCCTCACGGAAATTCCGTTTGGCATAATGCCACCGAGGCAATATGTCCGACCCCCTTTTTTTTCGTCCCCGTTCGTTTCTTTTAGCCGGGGCCAAGTCGTAAGCAAATATGGGCGAAGTTTATCTCGCGCGGCGCGTACTGTAAAAATCCTGTCCAAAGAGGACGTCCGACATCCTGACCGAGCCGGTCGTTCCTCCTGGCTCGGGATCGCGTCGCGTCTCGGCTTCGCGGCGTCTTCCCTCGAATAAAGAGATTCCCCGGAGCGTGACCTGGAATTTGTCCGACTTTTGAAATTTACTCCGGTCCGCGTTTAAAAGGCCGGGAGGATAGCCGAGCCGGATAAGTAGTTATAATCTGGCTTACAAAGCCTCCGCCAACGTAACATACTGTCCCCGATATAAATTTGCCTTTTAATAGGCGTCCAACGATATTTCATCCGGTGTCCCCCCGGTACTACCCCCGCGAACATTATAAATAACGCTTTCCGCTGTGACGCGAGGCAACGATTAATTTATGAGGCTTCGCGAACGCTTCCCCGTTAAGGAAGCTGAATAAAAGATGAGACCGGGTAGAAACGGGCGAGGCGACGCGAACGGAAAGCTGTATTTTTCGCGACAAGATGAAGAGAAGTCGATTGTTTTCCTCGATTAATCCCTTTATCGAGGAGGGGAGTTTAGAAAAAAAAGAAAACATTATCAAACGGTGCCAGCCGGGTCTCATTAATTACGCGGATGAAGTTCGTCCGTTTATCCAGTCGGTTCTCTCGCATCTATTAAGTTATCGAGTCGAGTACCGGGTCGCGATCGTTCCTCGGCGGCTGTATCGTCAGGTTCGAACACGGTGCTCATCAATCACGATGCTTCTCGGATGCGAGATATCGACTCGAACGCTCGTACGTTCGGGATGCGATTTTTTTTCACGAACCAATCGTAATCGCGAGGCGATCTCAATCCTTTCACCGTGGTATCTCTCCTCTGCGACAATCGCGATTCAATCGTCGAAGACTTCTTCTTACGACGCTGCCTAAGGATGTCTTTATTCCATTGTCAGTGGACGTTCGACGTCTCAATCGCCAGCTATCATGATAATCGAGATTTTCAAAATACCTCCTGGGTCGATCAAATTTTCAAAGGCAGCGGTTTTGTCTATCGGAAAAATTCGAAGGTATTTAATTCAGGGTATTAAATTCGATTGGAATTGTTGCGGTCTACGCGGTTCGTCGTTGTTTTTTCTATTCGCGCAAGAATTTCGGTCCGCAAATATTTCTGGAAGAATCCGTTTCAACGCCTCGCGAGGACGGTTTGTCTCGTTCGATGGAACGGAGACGGATGGGCGAACAGGAAACAGTTTTCAAGGAAAACAGCAGGAACGAGAAGAAGTCACGGAGAGGACAATAAGCAGTTTGAAAATTTAAACTGTACGAAACGTTCGGGCGTCTCGAAGCTACCATTAAGTCGTGGAAGTGTTGTCTCTCGAAGTTTCTGTAATATTTAAAGAGTAAGCCGAGCTAAACTGAATCCGTGATATTTTTCCGCGGGGGCTACATGATTTCTCGATGAAACCGGTAGTTCTTGGAAAAGATTCTGGGGACGAGACGCGCATCTTCGTTGAATTCGACTCGCGAAGAAATCCTTCTCGGTACTTGCGATTCAAAATCGTCCGCGAGATCTCGAAGCTCGTGACTGTTTCTCGATCGACACAATACGAATTTTGTTGTAAAAATGATTGAGAAGAAGGTGGCTTTATTCGTTGAAAATTATTCAGAATAATTTTCTGACTTTCAATGTTCGCTACAAAACCACCCTTTATATTGTGAAATTAATTTTCAAATAGCAGCGATATAAAACTCGAATGAAAACAAATTCAAAGTTAAAATAATACTTTATATTAGTGAAATCTCATTAAGATTACTTGCAAGTTTCCTGAAGTTTTTCGCTTTCGATTATTCTGTGCAAACCTCTTAACATAAATCAGCTGATTTCCAAGTTTAGTATTCTTTCCATTTGAAACCGGGTAATTACTTATCGTCCACGTGACAGTGTTTCCTACGTTTATAAAGCGATCCGAAAGTTGGCGGAGTAGCTATTAAGACGACAGTGATCGTGGTGCTAGGTAGTTCTCCGATGTGATTACTTTCGGGTAATTACTCGTCGTTTCTCACGGTTCATCGACTTTTCGTCGCTGAAAGCGATAGCTAGGTGGCTGGATGATTTCTAAGGCGGAGGGGGTGGTGGTCGATCGCGCGACAATAGCAAACTTCGAGGTCGTCGCCTCGGATCAATCTATTAATACGGCACATTAGAAAATCAATTAAGCCGCAGTCCCGTTTAATCTGGTGTCCGAGGATTTGCCAGCGAGCAAGCCTTCCACGATGGGAGAGACTCTCGAGTACCCGACGGTTCTCACCGACATGACAGTCGAGCAAAAAAGAGGAGATGCACAAGAGGAGACAGGGGCTTAACCTCTTCCCTCCCTCCCTTATCCCCATACATTTTTACGATCCCGCAGGAGCGAGCACGCGCGAACGCCATTAGTATTTAATGAAAATAGAAGAAGAGAATCGCCTTCCTGTTAGAAATTTTTGTGCAAAAAATATTTCCATTAAGAACACAGGGCAATATGGTTAATTATCGTATAGTACAAATATGCTTGTCGAGGTTGCGAGCACAAATCTTATCCGGATGTCTTCCTTTTCTTTAAAAACTTCTGCGCAAGAAAAGCAATCGAATACGATGGTACAAGAATGATCAATTAAAGAATTTGTTTAGAAGAATCGACGTAAGTCCCGTTAAAAGGGAAGTGAATGAAAGTGCATATTTATGCGACGGTGTATTGTACAGCGGTGTACCGAATGGTAGTCTGTTTTGTCAGACAAGCGATCAATATTTATCAGTCGATTGATATCGGGACAAGTTTTTAATCGAAAAGTTTGATCGATAAAATATGAGTGTATCGATTGAACACATTGACGGTATTCATGAGGATGAATATCAATGAAACTGGTTGGTGCCACGAGCGACGGTAGTCGCAAGTTCAGTTCCCTTGTCGCTGGTACGTGGTGCACCTTACTTCCGATATCTCTCTGTCTACATCGTGGGTACGCAAACTTAGAAGATCCGACGGACTGAGTGCATCATTACGGATTAATATCCTCTCGAGGAAGCACGTAACCTCCCGCTACCGTTCCTCGTTATCGCCGTTGGTTACGTCAAACGAAATGTCACTCAAAGCTTTGCTCAGCCATCTTGTAATTTCGCCGTCTCCAAGGGTTGGTCACTACCCCCGGCCCCGAATTATACGAAATCGATCTTGATTACGATCCCTCCTCCTTTATTCATCCCGTCGTGGTTCCATAGCCCGTTCCAGTTTTCGAACTTGATTCACGATTTTTTAAATATTCAGCACGAGTATCTGGCAAGATCTACAAAGTATCTGAAATTTTTCGATTAACTTTCCCCCCGATGAACGATGCCCCCCTCTTCCCTTCGCCCGCCCTTTCGAAAACTTCGACCGCTTCGTGCCGGGTACTTTTCTTTATCTTTGCCCGCCATAAATTCCCAGAGTTTCGTCGTAAGGAAATTTAAATTACAAAGAAACATAAAGCATAGGAACGAAAGGCTATTTGTACGAGAGATCTGTTCTCGAGCCGCGATTCCACCCTCCTCGTTGCGTTGTCCGTCTTTAGTGTCGCGCACGAACGTAAAATATTCAACGGGCGCCGAGTAGCCCGGTTACGAGACGAGATATTCCCTCCAGACAGCGTGTAACGTCGGCGTAACTCTCGTTATCATCATTGTCTGCCGTCGTTGGAGAGCTACGTACCGGCACGGTCCTCGTCATCCTCGTCGTCGTCGTCGTCGACGTCGTGATCGTGGTCGTCGTTCCCCCACATACACACGTTTACCTACATTTCTCCTGGAGGACGCATGCCGCAGGATCGAGGGGGGTGGCGCAGGCGCCCTCGATTTGTCGTACGGCCGACGAACGAGTTCGAATGTATTCAAAATTTAATGACGAGGTCGGCCGCAAGTTGGACACGTTCCGGGGCCGAAGGAAGCGGCCGAGTATCTCCGCCGCGAACGAGCTCAAATATTTGTCGATGGCAAACGTTTACCCTTCGGTAGAGCGAAACCTAAGCTCTAAAGACATATCGCGCTCAAGGCTGCGCTATTATACGAGCAAACTTTTGCCGGGCCTGTTTGACGTTCTCCGACGCGACGGTTCCGCGTCGCGATTCTCTTCTTCCGTCTCCGGTTAATCGTCCCCCCTCTTTCAAACGACGTCGAACAACGTCGAGGTACGTCCTCAAAGGGCGGGAAGAATAGTCACTGGGTCCGTAATCTTTGAAACAAAACGTGTATATTCGTCCGGCGGAGTCAGCGTCTGTGCATCGTTGGCGGCGTAGCAGCGGAGAGAGGTCTCTGCACCCACGGCCTTCGTTATCCCGTACGTAGCTACGTACTTGCCGTGCATTTCACGAGGATGCATTCCCGCAGGAGTGCAACGCGCTTGCGCGAACGCACCGGAGTCTCTGGCCGTCTCTGTCTCTCCATTCCCGTGTCGTTCCCCTTTCGTTCTTCGGATCCGTACCCCTTTTGCCCTCTCATCCCCCACCGCGAGGGTAGCCCGCCACGCGACCGTAGCCCCCACCAGAAGCGTGAGCGTGTGTCACGCTCCGGGTAGCTCGGTGCGTGCCTATTAGAAGGAGGGGGTAAGGGGCGCGTGTGCCTTACGCGAGCCAAAATGGTGGGGGATCGCTACGAGGCAGGTAGTGGGGATGCAAGTACGGTCGACCGAGAACTCGTCACTAGTTTCGTACCAACTCTCGCGCGAGTCGGATGTCGGTTAATACCCCGTGTGTAAGTTCGACCCCGTTGCCGTTGGCGTTGTTGTTCGTGGAAACAACAGGGTCGTAGGACCGATAACTCGAAGAACCGAAGGACCTTGGATCACGTTTCGCACGTTCGTTCGACGTCGTTCGTGTGCTCGTTTTGATCGTTCGCCCCCGTTCGTTCGTTCTTGCAACGCAACCCCCTGATAGGCATCGTCCCATTCACTGTGCTCGAACCCTGGAAAACGCGCGAGTGTGTGCGACGTAACGATACGCGGATGCCGTGATGCTGCACGGTGACGGACAACGATCGTCGGGCCAGCTCGACACCGTCTCGATCGCATCCTCCTGACAGTATGAGCCTCGTGCATCGTCCTCGCAGATAAGATAGTGGTGGTCCGCTCTTACAGGGACGATGTCGTTCCAGTGATTACGAGGAGGTTCCAACGTTTACGTATCCGCGAATGGATCGGGATTACACCAGTAGTGGTACAAGTTGAGACGCGAACAAGTGTGTCCGCGAGTCGAAGAGTGAGTGATACATGCACATATATCGCGTGTGAGTCGTGGGTACTCTGTAACACGTGTGACAGTTCTCGTGAGCAAAGAAAAAGTATAAAAGTAACATCTTCCAAGGAGGTAACGCCAACGAAGACGGTGGCTTGTTGAACGTGACCTTTATCGTGTCCTGTCCATTTGTCGCGGGATTATACATATATAATTGGTGGTTAGTCACCCTGTGACCCGTTCAAGTAGATCGTGCCTCGTCGAGCAATGTTGTTCTAGTGCGTTTACGTTGATTTCCAGTGACGATGCTCGGATTCCACGCCGCGGACACCATGGATTTCTCTACTTCGGACGCGGCGTCGACGCGACGCTCATCCACCAAGGACGAGGAGGATCCTGCGAGCGGTGGATCGAGACATCGAACGTCGAACTGGTAAGCGAATCCATATCTTATCCATCGAATTTTTATCGTCGACCCTTCGCGACGCCATTCATATCGATGTTGAGGTAGGC
This sequence comes from Anthidium xuezhongi, assembly GCA_022405125.1. NCBI lineage: Eukaryota > Metazoa > Arthropoda > Insecta > Hymenoptera > Megachilidae > Anthidium > Anthidium xuezhongi. The sequence continues at coordinate 10,224,993 of CM039637.1, forward strand.
TTCGGGGGTTGCATTCATTGATGATTCTCGCGTATGCTCGCCGCGAGCGCATGTGTGATCGTGCAGAAAACTCGGAACAACAAACTGTCGTGTTTATGTGCACGTGTTTTGTCGCGACCGTGCGGCTGTGGGAAGCGGTGTCGTTCGAATTCAGACGGTCTGACGAAGGTCATCGAGATCTTTCTTCTCCCTTCGCGAGGCTTTCTCGCGGCTCGCGTGGAACGCGTGTCCGTGGCGCGAGTCTTAAAATATTCAGCTCACCGATCGATATTCCACGGTTGTCGCGATATACGTGACTCGGGTGCACGGGCGACGCAACGCGTTCAGATTGGACTGTCGGTGATTCCGGAACGGAGCCACGGAGGACACCGCGGAGATAAATGTAAGGCACGCGTCGTTAAAGTATCGATCTAAGGCGCGGGATAGGCCGACGTTGCATACAGAGGCGAGAATTAAATGGCGTGAGAGGGAATTTAACGGCATTTGTCCCGCGAAGAAATTTACGCGGTCGATATGAGTACGCGTTGCTGCACGTTGGCTACGACGTCAGCCAAGACGTGCCTTTAGATCAACCGATGATTTATGAACCCCTTTAACGTCCGGCGAGTAATTAACGGCAAAAAGGCATTTGTCGAAAGCAACCTTATCGTCGAATAAAAACGATAAACGAAACTCGTTATTCTGGTCTCTGATCGGAGTCGAAGATACGATAATTGATGTTGCAAAGTGTCGTTTATTTTCCACTCGAATCTCAAGTTCATGAAAGGTTTCAATCATTTTCTTTTATTAATTATGCTTCAGATGTGGTATTCCACACGTCAAAGACGATCTCGGTCAAATTTTAATTTCAATTCCTGACGATATTAAAGGGACCCCTCGACACGGGGTCTCCCTGTAATCTCGACTTAAAGGTACAGGATTAGAGCGCGTTGAAAAAGCTGCAGGAAGCTTTGAATAATTTCGGTACAAAAGCAACACGGAAGTCCCCGTGTTCTCGGCTGGTACCCCTCTTTGCTTGGGGTCGCGAACGTCAATGCGTCCTCTGCGTGTCGCATTTGCCTAATTCTCGGAATCCTCGTGACCCGGTGTCTCGTAATCCAAGCGTGTATTTTAATTAGCTCGCGGAGGCCACGTTTTCTATGACGCCAAGTGAAATACCCTCCGAAAGCTCGTAATCACGCTTTTAACCCTCTCGTTGATTCGTCCCCGATTTCGTTCCTGATTCACCCTTTCGATTCTTCCTTTATCGAAAAGTCGATGACATTTTCCAGCGATTATCGATTATTTCGTTCGCGTCGAATGAAATACAATCAGACTTATCTTCGCTTCCAGTATTTGTGCCATTTGTTTCTGGATGAGATTTAAAATCATTCGGAGCACAATGCCGTGCATAAACTGGAACTGGTCCGAAATATAAAGGGGAACGATACCCGCCGATAAAACAGTCATTATCGTTTCTGAATCGCCATTCGAGTTGTATTTAAACCAAACGGCGAGTATGAATCGCCTTTTCGAGAGGAGGGTCGAGGGAGTGGAAGAACGAATCGCGTACCATTGCGGGAACTGTACGCGAAAACGAACACAGATAACCCAATTTTCGCGACCAGCGAATGTTATCGATGCGTTCTGGCATTACCGCTGTTCTTTCTTCCCTTGGGTCGCGTATTGTTTCGACCCGATTGATGATAACAAAACAAGAAACAAGCTTTTAGTCGACTATTTCGCTTTTACTCCCTTCCTCCCTCCTTTTCTTCTCTCGTGAATTCACGACGTTGCAATTTTTGTGCTTTATTTCATCCTCATTTTAATCCCGTGCGTACACGATTTTTTTAACGAACTTCCCAATAGTCCGCTGCTTTCACGAACCGCTAACGAACGCAACAATAATGTATCGGTAGCTGTTCATTCATTCGACGCCCTTCCACCCTTGGAAAACCAGAAACGTGTGCAGGGTGATTTTTTTCGTTGAATATATTTCCACGAAACGGGAACCGACTTCTTTGTGCGACGTTAGCAACCGCGCAACCAAAATATTATTTCCTTTTATCCGGAGCATCGGCGCGCTGCGTGAAAATGAATGCGTCGCGACGGCGCGTAGTCGCGAACATCAATATTTTCGTTTTCAATCGAGTCGAGCTGCGCCGCGATGTTTCCTATTTCGAATGGAATTACAATGAACGGGGGAAAAAACGAGGGAGGGGGGAAAAAACCCGGCGAAACAATGAAATAAAATAAAAACAGGGATCGAGAGCGAACGGAAACGCGGTGCGCGCGAAGGGGAGCGGGACATTACCGGGACGTTTTAACCGGCAACAAAACCCAGTCCCCGGTCGAAAATTCGTTCCTGGATACGATACCGCGTTGGTTGTAGCGATTTCGAATCGAAATTAATCCTTTTGTTTCTCCGCGAGAAATTCGTTCGATCTTCGCGTTCTCCACGAAAATAGACGAGAAACGAGGCCGGGCATTTTAGGGTGGATCGGCAAAGAGGAACGCGAACGTCGAGACCGGGGTTTATCGTAATAAAACAGGGAAAGACGAGAGGAGCGCAGAGAGAGAGAGAGAGAAAAAAGGAAAACGCGTCGCGGCGTGTCAGAGCCGTCGAAAGTTTGACCCGGTTTCGCGAAATTATCCTTCCATTTGGCAACGATGCTGGCAGGCTCTCGTTGCGCCGTAAAAATCCAGCGGAAAGAAGGGTGGAAAAGATGAATTCTTTGTGTGGGTACGCGTGTGCGCGGGCGACGACGTTCCATCGGCGGAAAGAAAGAAATCGTAAAAAGGAGCACACATTGTCGTAAAGCTAACGTAATACGGTGCCGGTGGCAATTTTTGTTCCGAGACCGATAGCCTCCCGCGTCGCCTTCCTGTTTCGCAGCCGGGTTTTTACTGCGCCCCGGGCTGGTCGCGTCGGCGACCCTAGGAAAATCGTGGAGAATAAACTTTCGCGGGGAAAGCGCTGTTCAATTCGAAAATCGAACCGCCAGCGACGCGCCGGAGCGTTATTAACGCGGCTTTAATTCGCCTTAACGCGTTGTGTTTCAGACGCGTGCGTGGTCCAGCGCGCGCCCAAACCCCGGCGTGCATTTCCCTCTGTTGCGTTGCGGAGATGGAATCGCGAATACCGCGAGATTGGGGGCATAGTTGCGAAAACGGGTTCGTTAGAGATGGAAACGTTGCGTATCTCGGCATCCGGAACGCGAATTCGAGCGATACCCGATGCATTCCCGGCGTGCAGAAGTAGTCGAAAGTTGGAAACCGCCGATCGGGTGCATCGGGCCGATAGTTGCTTCGCCGTTCCGATCGAGCGTACGAAAGTGTTCACCGTGTTATTTTCGGTCAACGGGTTTCTGGATCGGCTTTCAGCCAGCTGCGCGAATAGGGTAAATCATTTTTTCCGCCAGCAACGAGATCTCTCTCGATTCGACGACTTCGATATTGCACATCAGCCCACGGCTATCGTAATCGCGGCGAGCTTGAAAAACTTAAGGAACAACCAACAGAGTTTGAGTTAACAATGCAGTCCACCAAATTGAAACGTTAAATTTGAAAATAATAATGTAGCACCGTTGTGCTCATCCTTTCCGATACATATTTACACGAACAACAGGACTATTAACGTTTTATTTCAATTAAACTATTTACAAGCGCTCGACTTGTTTAAATATTTGTCGTCGCTGGACACGGTCAAATCGTTGCAATAATAATTCGAATTTTAGTCGATATTTCAACATTTCGAATAAACACGAAATAGACAAACATGTTGCAACAATACGTTGTAGCAAACGCGTCTCTGACCACTTTCGAAAATGTCCAAGCGCCCGCAGAAGGATCGTAGCACGTAATTCCTTAGTTAATCTACAATGTTCGCGTGTTCCTGTGTGACTGTTACATCCGAGTCCCGGCGTCGTCGTACGTATTCCCGTACCGAGTGATTTTACTCTGTAACACGTAGGGGTTTATACCCTTAAATAAACAAATCCGGCGGTGTTCCGTTCTGATTTCGCGTCTGATGATCACGACTCGAGAAGTTGCTCCGCGGGGTGGTTTGGGAAGCATAGACGGGCGGCTTTCGCGATAGAGAATTTCGGTGTTCGTCGCGATCCCGTTGTCGGATGTCTGGAGACGGGAGAAAGCGGGAAAGTGACGGGGAAAGAGATCGAACGACGTGAACGTACGAAGCGACATTGTATTACGGTAATTTGGCTGTGCGCGAAGAGGGAGGCAGTGAACCGTGAAACACGGGACGCGTAGCGAGAGATGGAATTGGTGGGAAACGGTGTTTCAGACCGATATGTCGGCGTAAATTCACGACCTTCGAAGGAAGTAGACGATGATATAACGACGAAGGAACGAAAGGCCGGGGCCTCGGGATAGTGAGGCGAGGCCACGTAACTCTTCGGGTTCGCTTGTGCGCCAGGATTGCCGGCGACCCAGCTTCGCTACTGCCCTCTTTCTCTACCCCCTGGTTCTTCTTCTCCATCTCTGCTCCCGCCTCTCACCTTCACCTGCCGTGGTCGATCGATTCGCTAAAAGTAAATAAAATTCGCCCCTCGGCTGCCAACCGGGAACCCCCGGGCGCCAGTGTAAGTGTCAGTGTTGGGTGTAATGCAATAAATCAAGGCGTCGATGGAGAGCCGAAAGTCATCGAACAAAGTCGGCCCACATAATTCTCCGTCTCGCTTCGTGCTCTACCGAGCCGGCAATCGAACGTCTGTACCTTTTCTGGCCCGTCTGGATCCCCGCTACCGATCCTCCGTGCTACCGGTAAAAGCATGGAAATTGATCTTACCTGTTCGCTCGGCCGTCACCCTTTTAAACGGTGCTCCTCCTAAACGCCTCCATTCCAAATACCCTCCACGCGTCGAGCCTCTTTCTTTTCTTTACCAAACGGGATGTATTTCTTAGCCGATATCGTCCTCGATTAATTTCGCAGTCGCGTTTCGTCGATTTCGTATTCATCGATTCCGAGCCGGCGCAATCGTCCGGCAAACGAAGAAACCAGTCTCGGATCAAGCTTCCACGATCCGATCCAACGATTGCCCTTTTTAACCAACAGCGTTTCCGTTTCTCCGGCGCGCCACCGTGTTCGTTTCTATTCGACGAGAAACTTTTCTTGCGAACCCCCCCCCCCCCCCCCTCGTTGCTTCGGGTTGTGTGCCCGTGCAACTCAATTTACTCGGAGTAGGGGCGGGTTCCCGAGTTGTTTACCCGGGAATGGCAATCCGGCGAACGAAGATTCGGGTTATGAAGCGAACTAATTTCACGCGAGTTGTTTCTTCGGAAAAATGCGCCCGCCTCTTCCTCGACGATGACGAAAACGTAATAGTCTATTTATTAGTGTCGCCCATTTGCAAAAGTTTCGCAAAGCGCGCATCGCTCTAGCGAAAACGGTTGTTTTGCTTCGTTTTTCAATTTAAACTTTTCCCCCTGATAAAATCTTCGTATTGTTCTATTTAACTTTATACGAAGCTTAATTTAGAACATTACCTCGAAGCTTATCGCGATTATAATTAGAGGCACTAAAATTACCATAACGCTTGGAATTTCAGCTTTCTTTTTTCCCCTTAAATTATTCACGGCGTCGACGATTACCCGCGATAATGCGGTAATAACTATGCATCCGGGGATTTCTTTCGATTTCTCGGGAATATCGAAACGCGAAATCCTGAGATGCATCTCTCGCCCGGGGCGAGAATGGGAACGCTTGTTTCTTGCAGTTCCGCTGGTTGTTATTCTTTCGCGGCGACAAGCGTCGAGTCGCGCCAGCCTCGCGGAATTTCCGTCGATAAATCAGCGGTGCCGGCGAGAAATCGAGAATCGTGGAGCACGCTCGCGCGCCTCTAGTCGAGGCGAGAAATCGTGAAAAGTTGAAAGGGGTTGGTGGGCCGCGGCGAAACGTTCGAGCGAACGATGGAAAAAAAGGGGTGTTCGTTTGAACTCGGAACACAGAAGGGTGGACAACGCGTTCGTTCTTTTTTCACTCGTTGGTGCTCGAATTCGATCGTTCCTTTTCGAATCGACGAGTATTTAATTCGGATGTTTCGGGACGTTTCACGCATACGTAAGAAACGGTTCGCACGTCAGACGGCGGTCGTGTAACAGGTGGTTCCTTGCCGGAATGAAATAAAATTAATTTTTGGTCCCGCCCAACGGTGCCGGGGAACTCCGCAGTTCATCACTGTCGGTGTTAATGGAATTACGGCGCGGAATGCGAACCCCCGCCACCAGAGGGGGGAAACTTCGATTTCTTTTCGAGAAAAGAGGACAGACTCGGGCCGAGGACCAACACAGAGATTAGTTTCCCACAATACGATAAATTGCAATAAAAGATTGATGATGGCCCCGCGGAAAAAGCGTCACACCGGAAGCTATCGGAATCGATTGGCTGACAGATGTTCACCTGGGAACGCGATCCTATTGAAATCGATTTGTTCCTGCTTTGTGAATAATCTGACGTCGATTCGGCGAAGAAGTAGGCTATTTGCTAAAATGTCAATAGAAATAAATCACGAATAAAGTCGATATCAGCCCTATCATCCCTTATCGCGTTATATTTCTAACTTCAAACTAAAATTCATAGTTCTGCTTTTAATCGAAATATCCAAACGTTTCGCCTCTCAAATTATCGGTTTTCCATCGAAAGGTTAATCTTCAGGTTAATTATGTAAATCGATTGACCGAATGAAAATTGCCGACCCTCGACGCGTCCACGTTTCCAGCGTGGAAATAAACGGAATGTTTGCGATACGCTTCGCTGGAAAGCATCCTCTCGCGTCGTCACGGTTATTCAAAAGCCGGCGAACGAGAGTTGAAAAGCTTCATCATCGGTCGGTCATAAGCGTAGACACAGCCTTCGAGAAAGTGGCATTTTGCTTTCGTTCCTTACGCAATCTTGCCGGATGGATTTGCATAAATCGAGGAAGATTCAGGTCCGCCTTTTTCACCCCCTCAGGAACGAGATGCAAATATCATCCTATCCCTGGCTTGGCCCCAACTTATAAATCGAGAGATCTCCGAAGGTAAAAGTCGACGAACGCGACGCGGCTAACTCGATTCCGCGTCGAGGTGTAAAAAAGTCGGTCGCGCGATTTGATTTTCAATCGGGACCCCCGGCGTCGTCCGCGTTCGCTCGCAAATTCGCGAGGAAACCCGATAACGTAATCGCGAACGCGTTAAAGGGACGATCATCGAACGTCGGTCCAGTTTCAAACGAATCGTTTCGTGCTCCTTCTCGCGAAGATAACGCGATTCGACGCGAGGGGAAGAAGGGGGACGGATGAAATTAACGTTCATTAATTTAATAGTTCTCTCGCTGATTAGATGCGTTACCGGTCGGTTAGGACGCGATAAACCTCCTCTCGACGAGCGTTGCGAGGAAGAAGGAGAAAAAATAGGGGAACTCGTTTCGATGCGGCGTTTCGACCTTTCAACGCCACGGACAATTGATTGTAATCGATTAATTTGCGAACGGCAAATATTCTCGTGGCTCTCGCGTTATACTCCCATTTCCGGGCTACATTCACTCCGCGCGAACAACGCGGCGCATGCCTCGTCCATCACTTTGCCCGGCCACAAATTAATTATCTCGTAAGCATTATTTTAATTAACGCGACCAACTCGAAAGCCCCGTCGGTCCGCCGCGCCGTTCTCGTCTTTTTCATTCTCCGCCGTATTTCTCAATTTTTCTCCCCGCTTCTTTTCCCGATGATTTTTCACGTAAACGAAAACGAACGATTTCATTCGCGAAGCGACGTGGATCAACGAAACGAAGTTGTTGCCCGCGGATAACGATAATTAAATGAAATCAAATAAATCCGGTGCTCGTACGTGTAAAGTGGCCGTTCCGTTTCGTGCCTCTTCTTCGTCGTCTTCGTTTTTGTCCACCGTCTTGTTTCACGGACGAGATAACGTCAGAGAGAATGCGCGAGCACCGCCAGGCCATCCTCTGTGACTCGTCGTCATTAGAAGACGCTAATTGCGAGTTAGGCACGAGGATGCTCCACCTCCGGGAACAACGTCGTCGCTTTAACGTCGAGGAAAAGAAAAACAAAAGAGAGATCTTATACGAGGCTTGCCAGTCGGCCCGGCTGGACGATGACTTTGCGACGATTCAGCCGAGCAAATGAAACGGAAGGCGAGGCGTGACGAATTTCTTCGCTGTAATTGCTCTTAATGTCGGCTGCGTGCAATCGATAGTAGATAGTAAGACTTGGGTTTTCGCGAAGGGGAAGTTAGCCTCAACGTTTTGCCTGAAGAAGGGCACTTTGTAGACTTCAGAGCACGTCTAGGCTGATTTCAGTAAAGTACCTTTCACAATTATAAAACTACCACATTTCACGCGATTCCTTGCAGAATATTCATTTGAAATTTCTAAATTACCAAAAGCATAATTTTTTCTCTAATTTTCCCCCTTTCCTTTTGTCGTTGTTGTCTGGTCGCGATATAAGGGGGTAAACGCAAATAAATGTTCGGAGCGGTGCATCTGCATAAACATACATTTTCTCATCTCACATTCCGACGGTTTGCATAAATAACGAACAGGGAAATACGGGAATGTAAAATAGCCGGGATACAATTTCCCGGCTGTGGCCGTTTCCCGCCCGACAACGAGACAATTGAATTAATCGTAAACGTCGAAGAAAACCGACTGATTCCTCCACCGGTCCGCTCGTCCCGTGTATTCCCGATTCAAGGTGTAACGCAAACGGTTATTGAAATCGCGTGTAACAGGTATCGAAGAGCAACTACGGCTGGTAACGTTGTAATCACGCCGACGGGAGGCCTGTTCGTAATTAGCGATCACCAGCGAATTAGATTATCGACTTGCCGTCGGTTATTGCCCCTGTACGACCGACCGGATTCTCAATATTGAATTGGAAATTTCGTGTACCAACCCCTGTGTATTATTTCTCCGACTAATTCAGTCATTGTTCTTATCCACTCCTCCGCGAAGCTTACCACGGAATCACCATAACCTCGAGCTCTTAACCCTTTCGCCACAGTATTCCCCATACATTGAATAATTTCGTTCGTCAACCTTGATTTTATTATATTGTGCCTGCTGGTGCTGTCATTATTTAAAAACTAATTTATTCCATACAAATTTAGAAATTTGTTCGGGCAAGACTCCTTTTCAAATTCAGGTCGCAACAATATTTAAAGATTTCTATTGAACGCAAGCTTCGAAAGGGTTAACGAACTGGGATTGCCCGGGGACTGTATGAAAATTGAACTTTAGTCGGTACTTAAGGGTTGCGCGGAAGACAAATAAGCAACCGAAAGGCTTCTCTGTTTGAACGGTTGCTTTTTTCTTAGCATACGTCTTCCTGACGTTTTCTGTTCGCAAATGACTCTAATCTCTATTCGAAGTAACGAGATAATAGACCGCTGGACAATAAGCAGGGGGTGGAAGTGTCTCAGCGCTGATTCTAACCGAGACTTCCCTTATGCGTTTCAACATCGCTGACCAGCCTAACGAAAACTAAACAACCTCTGTTCTTTTCGTAAAATCCATTTCACCTTGTCACAAGTGTATCAAAGTTCACGGGTCATAATAATTTCATACGGTACTCACCTTTGTGTCACTGTCACATACTTTAATATACACAAAGGTCTTTCTTTCGCCCGTATGAATAAATAAATCGTCTCGAAGTTGGTCAAAGGTGGCACGGTATCGTGTGTCGATGGTAGCCGTCGATAAGGGTCATGAACCGAGGTCGATCGAGTCGTTCGAGGAAAAATAACGACGTGTTACGGAAAAGTTAGTCGTTCTCGGTCCCGGCCGGTAATTAGCGGAAAGTCGGCCAGAAAGAAACGAACAGAATAGAAAAAAAAAGAAACCCCCGTGGCGGTACCGGAGGGGACAAGAGGGGGGACCGGTTCGCAGATTGTTGAAAGCGTGCCGAGGTGAAAAGCAACTATTCCGGTCGCGGCGCGATAAATGGTAACCGTTTAAGCGCCCACTTTTTTCCACTTCCTTCCGGTCGCTGCGATGAATGGGTGCGTCGGTTAAGACGTCTTAGCATCGGTTTGCATTTTCAACCCCCGACCGACCTTAAGATCCTGAAATTCGAGCGCCGACCGATGCTCGCGAGGCTTTTCCACTCGCGAGGAACGTTGCGAAATCCCCGGGTTAATCCGTGACGTTTATCGCTCTCTTTCTGGCGCCTCCGCTTCCGGTAGGATCGATCGCCCGGATTCTTCGCGAATATTCGACTTACGGCGGAAAAATTCACTTTAAATGCTTCATTTCGCGTTCTCTGCTCATTTTGCGGTTTTCTTCGGCGTAGCTTCTTTTTCGAAACATTTGCACTCAAACTTTACTTTCTGCTAGTAGTTCTTAAAATTGTTTAATTTTGAATGACATTCATGATTACCTTAATCTTTAAAGTATCTCCTGAGCGTTACCTTAAAAACTCGCGGGGCATATCGTGACCAGCTGTGAACCGATCAATTGCCATAGATTAACCCTTTCGTTATAATATCGTAAAATGGTCGTTAATCAAGCGGCAAGCACATCGAACAGACGATCGACGCTATTAAAATTCAGTTGCACGAGAATCGTTAAACTCCCTGTCCGATCTTCCCTGTTCTTTTTCCAATTACGCGGGGAACAGGTTCGCGTTTATTTCACGGGACACCTCGCCTCGGTCTCGTTCTTCTCCCCGTCGTTCGTTAAATCGTTGGGTATCGTTTGATCGTGACGCGTCTGATTTTCAACGGGATGCATGGCCTTCGATAATTCATTGGCCACCGATACGATATAACAGGTAGCCTGCAGCGGTCACAACAGATCAATACGCTTTTACAATCGCTACATGGAACGATAATTATTGCAACACGAGCGATAATTCACGAGGATGACTCTCGGTAGCTTTTCCATCGGCGCGGATCGAAAAGGGGGCGCGCACAAGAGAGAAGGCAAATTACAGGGCACGGTATACAACCGTGGCTCGGGACACTCTATTTTATTAACGTCCACGTATTAACGCCGCCTCGATGATTATCGTTGCCCGTGACGCGCGAATTTTGCGGCGTAATCTCCAGACGACGAAGTTGCCCGTTGTTCCGTGTCGTCGATTATCGAACACGAGCCAGAATTTTGCGACCCGTACCCCCCTTCCCGCCTCCCGATTCTCCGACGAAATTTTAATGTCCGAGTATCAGAACGGATTTGGCCCGGTCCCCGTAATCGAGTTCCCCCAGAATCCGACCGGGTCGTGGAAAATTTTGATTAAAAGTTTCGACTCGACAACGGGCGTGTTCTCATCGGAATCAGGCCATCGGATTTCAGCATCCATCCAGAAAGAATCGAAGGAGAGAGAGAGAGAGAGTGTTCTTGGTTTTCGTTGTACGTCAATAATCGAATAGTCGTTCGCGACTGATAATCGTCGCCACATTCTTCGCCATCGAACGAGTCGCTTCGGACGATAATGTCCCGGTGATAAGAGCAACGAGGATCACCTCCGCGGTGATTTATCAGGATATGCGAGACGGTTCCTTGGAACGCGTGTTCGCGCTGGCTTTCTTCGGGTCTTATCCTTTTTCTTCGTGACACCGGCCTCCTAATCGGGGAATGATTGTAAGCCAAGAGTTATTCCCCCGGTGACAAACTGCAAGCTTTTGTCTCGAACAGATCTGTTAACAGATTAACCTTGTCCTTTTGTACCTTTTGAGAAATTTCACAGCAATTAGGTTCGTATAGTTCGAGCATCCGTCTTCTAAAATTTCTTGCTTTATTATTATTTGGTAGTGGAGATGGTTGCGGAGAAAAGGGATCGAGATCTTTCATCACCTGATAAAATTTAAAACGTTGTTTCGTGTTCTTATTTAAGTAAACGAATCTATCGATTCTTGCATTTATTATTCTCGCATCGTACGATACATCGTAAAAAGTTACTGCAGATATACTGATGTTATATCACGACATAACGATCTTTCTATTCCTGTCTCATGGATTATTTATTCCATCTCCTTTGTCGGCGATAAACACCAGATTCCCCCGGTTTCATCTCGACGAAAGCTTATTATACAGAACAGACCGATCGCCTGTTCGTTTTGCATTCAATTAACTCGGTTACTGCTTAATAACTGTAACCCGTTCCCCCGAACGTTGATCGTTAAAATTACAGCTATCGATGCTGTCCTTTATTGATAAGCTGATTATCAGATCGTTTGTACGACGTTCGCAGCGTTAATAGGTTCGCGAAGCCTCTCGCGATGCTCGTCATTTTTCATTTTTTCCTTCGTTTCTTTCTCCCCCTCCTCCGTTCTGCCGCGAACGCGTTCCGGGCAAATATAACGGGCCGCTATTCCGGTCAGATTGCATCCGACGTGTTTTCCCTCCCCTCCGCGTATTTATAACGCGGATCGGTAAAAAGTATTGCGGCGTAGCATGCGCTCGCGCTCGCACAGGCAATATGCATATCGCGTTAAACGTATAATTAACAAGCTCGCGGGAAAACGGGATTTCAGCTCGGTAATCGAATTACTTGGTTCTACTTGGAAGACCTGGACGCTTAGCAAGCTCACCGATAGCCTTCCCCTCGGGACCGACCACTACTGTCGTCCGATCGATTTCTTAGCAAGTCCCTTAAGCGGTCTGGCCACGCCATTACGCGACATATCTATGCAGCCTATCGTAAAAAGAAAGAACAAGTTGGCCAGAAAGTGGGTTCGCGAATCGATAGAGAGAGAAGCTTAAAGCCGTACCATGGTCACCCCTGACGGTGGAACTTATATACGTCGTGGCGTACAGAACGTCTTCGTACGATTTTATTTATTTATTCATACAGTTTTATCGTGGTTGAAAGTTGGCAAGATGGACGCGACGGATAGTCGCTACGAGATACTTTAATGACGTAACAAGCGACGCAAGATCGCGATCGGACGAACGCGAAAAATAATAAATATGCCCAATCCTCGCGCCAAGTGGAGTGCGAGTAATTAAACTAACGCGAACAGCGATTACCCTTATCGGATTTGTAATGGAAGTGGAAAATTACCCTAGTTTATCGTAGATACTGTTACGAAGATCGCTAATTGTTTCGTATGCGCGAATAAGAGAATAAAATCTAAAACCTTAAATCGATCTCGAGAATTTACATCGCACCGTTTACTAAAGAGGTATCGTTGCCGATAAACAATGCAAAATTACGCTCGTTCGTCGAAATCGTTTTGGTCGCTTCGCGTGCGCGCGCGTCTCGTTTACGTTCATAAAGAACAATAATTAATCTATAAAACCGTCGAGAAAAGACGAAATTGATCATTAAATTGCGTGCTCGAACGAGCGATCGAGCTCGCAAAGATTGAGACGACGGCGAGCTGTTTCGTGTCTCGAGATCTCACGCGGGTACGATCGCAGGGGCCAGCCAATTAATAACGGATCACGCGAATCAAAATTAACAGCAACATCGATTTCAATGCTGGCAGCAGCACGTAGAGCCGGCTTTGTTAATTACAACGACGTTAATTGCACAGATATCCGCGGTACGGCCGACAATCCTGGAGCGTGAAAGGCGTGCGCGCGCGAGCGCTCTTGTGCTCGTAGGAGCGTGCACTTAAACGGTTCGCACTCGTTATTTCTACGCCGTCTAGGATTATCCTGCTCGCGCGCGTACCTCGAGCGTAAAGGTGTAACCGGTTGAAGCTCGAGCGTACCGTGTCGTCGTTCACGTTACTTCCCCCCGAGGAAACGTTGTATGTTTTAGATTGTTTGATCTGCCTACGAGACGCAGCCCAGCGACGCCCCGGAATGTAACTTACGATTATGGGTTTCCATTCTCATCTCGACGGTATTAAGCCTCGAGGATCCCGAGGACACGCTCGTACCACGCTCGAACGGTCCCGAGCAAGTATCTGTTCTCGAGATGGGAGAAGCACCTTACGGAACGATTTCCTTAATCAACCCCTCGCGAAGGGATGGGAGGTGGGAGGGAAAGTGGGGGAGGTAGGGGGACGTTCAACGAGCTTGAAACTACCTCGCGTTTAATGTTCGGTATCAAGGACGTCGGTGTTTATTGTTCGTGAACGATAGAGAGTTCTCGGTATCGGTATCGAGTTGATCGTAATTACAAGCCAATTGAATCGAAACGTTTTAATATCCATCGTCCGAGCAATTGGAAAATCATCGTAACTTTGATGCCTCCATTAAGGGTCGTTAACGAGCACGCCACCGGCTCGACAATTATTTAATCGACTCGATCGCTTTGGTCGTTCGTCTTTGGTTCTTTTTTGCGCGAGCGAACGGAATCCTCTCGGCTCGCCGCCCCGTGTCAATAAGAGACTGAAAAATATTTATTTACCCGATAACTGTTTCTTCGGCCCTCGTCAAAGTGGATTATTGCTCGCGGTACATTTACGTCGATGCTATTTATTAATGCTCGATGTGCATCGATTGAAACTCGTTACCTGTAATTGCCATCGATTCGAGAAATTCAATTCACCCTTCGATCGATCATAAATTCATCGTTTCCGAAAAGTTTTACGAAACACGCGTGCCGATAATTTCCCCGGTCGATCGTAAACGTCGTAGAATCCCACGCGAGGCGACGGTTAACGAGAATAAGAGGAAAAAGGGAGGAGAGCGGAGAGGGAAAGAAACAGGGTAATTAGCGGCGTAACGAACGAGGACGTTTATTAGCGTGAAACAGTGTACGTTCGATCGTTCGCTGGCCATATTTAGTTATGCCACGCGCATTCTTCTCGTCCCGGATCAGTGAAACCAGTTTTTCCAAGCGGACTGGGACACGCTCGTCTGCCCAGCGATCCTCTAATGAGAAAATCGATCCTTGCCGATATCGATAAGATATTCCTTGTATTCGTTATGCGCGGACGTTCCGCTGTTCCGCTGACTCCGGATCCTGATTTTCTGCCGGTAATCCCGTGGGAAACGAGTCGCTGGCCGGCTTCCCGGCAACTGTCTCGACTGACCACCGGCAAAAGTGAAAAGTCGCACGCACTCTCGCGGAGCGTGGACGGCTGGCGGCGCGGGGGAAATGCGACGAAACCGAGCATAAAAACGGGGAGCTCCATTACGTTCCAGTGGATATATCCGCGTTTGGCCCGCGGCGTGGATCCGCCGCGTTTCGTCATAAAACACATTTAAACGGAAAACATTGTACGGTTTTTCGTGCGCCAGCCTGCGCCGGCTTGGCTGACCAGTCGGGAAAATTTATCGGCGAACAGGCGTCGCGATGCCGCGCCGCGTTTTCGAGACGGGCTTTATATAGCCCCTCGCGATGCCAGCGCGACGACGCTCGTTCCTTTTGCCGGCACGGACGCATTTTTATCGCGTCGCGGACAATTTCGTACGGTCGTGAGGAAAAATTGCAACGTCGTCGCGGGCTCGAATGAAATCGTTCGTATTCCCAAGTTGGACGAACGGGCTGAGCCCTCCCTGGGGGAAAATTGAGATGCGAAGGGAAAAAATCTCACCGTTCGCCTCGATAATCGAGAATTAGGTGGTTTGGTACTCTCGTTCGTGCATAGACAAATGGTGGAGTGTTCTTCCCTTAAATTGCCATTTTTTTTAAACGAAACCAGATGGTTTTACATACTCGAAAGATCTAAGAATCATATCTGAAAAAATATTATTTAAATTATTTAAGTAAATACCGAATCAATATTCCTGTTTTTCGAAATATTTATGAATTATTGAGTCAGGTTCGAACCCGCGTATAATACCCTCGAATCCCGTTCATCGATTTCTTACAGATATCTCGGTGTAATTCAGAATTCATGTATTTTCATTGCAACGAGGTGTGTAAAGAAAGAGGTTTTAGGTTGAATCGATGCCTTCTTTCTCGTCGATCCATTTTCGCTCCTTTGTCGGGACTTGCTCGATAAAATCTCGACGAAAGAGATCTCGTCGCTATCAGTCGACGCAATTCCTTTGATCCGGTCGGAAGTCTTTTACGATAACTCACTGGAAAATGGGATGCGTTTCCGGTACAGCCGTTGCCAAGGCTCTGCGTCATACGCATTTTTATCGTACCTACGGTGTCGATGCGCTGCATCGCTTTGTCACCGGATTTTCACAGACCGGTCAACCGAGGGAACGCTCTCCGTTGAGCGCATCCTCATTACGGGACACGCTGTTTATTAATGTTTGAGGGAATCGCCCAGTGCGAAAAATATTCACATCAAAGTGTCATTACATATGCGAAAGTAGGATACAAGTGACATATAAGCAAAACTTCGCTTATCAAAGAAAATTGAAAAAATTATTCTCAAACTCCTTTCGAATGATAACGCGGTTAATCCGCAGATCTTCGCTCCGTGACACTAGTAACCGGGTCGTTTCGCGATCGAGCGTATTCGAACGCATTCTTATTATTCATAGCGGTGCACTAGGAGCAGTCAACCGGTGTACGAAGGAACCCGTGAAATTTTCACACCCCGTTCCGAGCAATCCCATCCCCCTCGTGTTTCCTGCTCCCATATCCGATTCTATTCCGCGACGCCGGATGTTCTCGGCTCCGGCAACGCCAGATATCATTCGCCTTATTTTAGTCCCTTCCCCAGACTGCTGCCACCACAGCTATGAATTTCCACGCGAACGATGCCGCGCCCCGTCGCGTCGTCCGTCCATTCTCCTCCCGGCACAGCTCTTAGCCGTCCTTTTCACGATATTCGAAACGCGACGGCCAGACTTCTCGTCCTGCGGGGAGGGGACAGGTCAAAGGGAGCGGCGAACTTCCCGATCGATTCGCAAGCTTCATTATCCGTCGCGGTGGATTCGCCGGATGGCCACGGGCACGACGGTTTGCGTGAAATTTTCCTCTCTGTGCGCCCGGCGTCGGGACGCTCGAACGAATCGGGCATCCCCGCGTCGCTGCATCGGAACACGGGCGAATTCTGTTGCCAACGGCGCGTATTCACCGCCGTTCCCACTCTATCTGCATAATGTCCGCGTATCGAACTGGTCGACACGTGCCTTCTGGCTAACGTTTTAACCTTCGACGCTTCGTCGTTTCCACGAGACTCGCCCTTCGTTTTCGGCCCCCCATGCTCGGTAATTCCCTGTTACACACGTGTTACGTGTTCACACACGCTATTCACACATGTAGACGCAACTCAGTTTGTCGCCTAAATAGTCGATGAATGTACAGCTGTGACGCGTAATGAATGAACCTGTCATCGATGTTTCCGTAATTACTGGTTTTTGTGCGGTGCAGCAGTCATTGCTTATAAATCAAAATGATTATTTAAGGAAATGTTAAGAAGTGAATAGATTAAGCATCTTCCTTTAGTTTTGGTACCACTTTTGTCGTTAGTGCTAGAAGCTTGTGTCGTGGCAAACGGTGATGTCCTGAACCATCGGGGAACCTCGTGGACAAGCATGGTGTGTAAGCTCGCGAGTTTCGTCGCTCGTTAACAGGTGCCATGCATTTACGCCCATCGTGTCTGAGGCGAGAGAAGCCTTCCTTGCACGCTGGCAATCACGATCCTGTCGTTGGCTTGCATACGTTATACAGGCTTCAGGGAAGAATTTTAGAACAGGAAAACCAGCGAAAAATTCGTATTATAATTTTATTTATATTTCTTAGAAGACCAGATCGGGTTATATCTGCGTAGCTAATTAATTTTCAAGTTCTTCCATTTATTTATTTCGTACAAAATATTACAACAATGTTCAAAGTAACATCGACGACACGTGCAATCCTGTTATTACATCGAACAGTGTATTCTTCTCGCGTTTGAAATCGAATACAGGATCGTTCGAGATGCGGCTGTTTCATGGCGCCTAGGCCGGTCAATCTCGACCGAAAGCTCCGTTATAAAGCGTCGTGTATCGCGTGTTTTGCTCGTTAAACATCGGTTCAACGATCCTCCCCCCGCTGCCGGTCGCTTTATCGATTCTCTCGAACGTTCCTGAAACTCGATCCTCCCAATTGTTCCCGGTGCCCAGGCATACGGAAAGCTCGATGCCAATCATCGGTTGACAGGCGAACGCGTCAGAAGACACTCGAAAAATGTTCACGCTGCGTTCGATGAGCCCCCTCGAATCGATTAATCGAAGCGTGTCGCGGCGTCAAGACGAGGGGGGAGAGATCGCCTCGTAACAAAGGACTAAAAAACAATTATCGCGGAGGTGCGAGGGAAGGGGACGGGCGTATCCGGTCCGACCGGACGATCGTAATTGTCCATTGCGGCAATTAATAGTCAGACCGAGCCAGTTATGCGGGATACGAGCAAACGGGGCCAAAGGTAAATATAATTACAGTCGCATTATTCCTGTAAAATCGAGCCCGACGCGGCGCACCGGGCTGACAAACCGAGCGGAGATAGAATTGAAGAGGTAGCGGGGGAGGGGAAACGGAGCCCTCGAAAATTATGAGCCCGCGCGTTTCCCGTAACCACCTTTCCACCCCGTCACTTCTCACCCCCCACACCATCACCCCCCCCGAGGGCCACGTTCTTCATTCGGTCTACGCCGGGAGTGCATTCATGCGTCGCGTTCGCGCGACTGCAACACACAATCCCGTTTTAAACAGAGCCCACTCGCGTTACCCGGTGCGCCATTGTGCGCGCCGACTCTCCCCCACGAAAATTTCTTCTCTCCCCCTCTCTGTTCTTTTTTTTTTTTTGCTTTCTTCAACCCCTTTCGTTTTTTATCGTACACCCTGTTTTCGTTACGCCGCGGACGTTCGCGCGACGATGCTGCCCTCCGCGCACGTTTAATTAAACGTCGTAATTACTTCGGGCGAAGATATCGAGCATCGTTTTCGATTAGAAGGACGCGATCGTGCTCTCTCTCTCTCTCTCGGCGTTGATGAGAGCAGGTTTAAAGAGACAGGCCGCCGCGAGTCACGATTCGAAACGCGGCCTCGAATAGATTCGAAAAGCGAAACGGAACGGTGGCGTGTTGAAGGAGTTTACAACGTGGCACGGTATCGTTATCGCGGCTCGTTACAAGGGGATTAAAACCGCGAGATAAACGAGTCACCGGCACGTTACGCCCTGTACTACGGCGAACTAGCCGGCTTTAATTTCGCATAATTAAAGCTTTCGATTTCGTACGTGTCCCCGATTCGTCGGGCTCGAGTAACGAGGCGGCTGCGGGGCACGTGGCCGAATCAATCCGCGCGACCTTACCGTGCACTGGAAAATTCGTAACTGCACACTCGGTCCTCCTCCCCCCCATTGCTTGTATCGTGAAAGTTTTCTGTTTCTCCCGGTCCCTGTTCTATCTCGTTTCACGAGCGGAGCGTGGTTATCGAAAACGGGGGAAAGTTAAGCTCGGTTTGCAACGAGCACGCACGCCGTCAGAATTGCCGAGTCAGCGGTGCGCCGCGATCGCAGATAGAACCGTAATCGAGGATCTTGAAAAGCGGCGAAACGGTAGTCGCGAGAAACGAATTTCCTCCGTCGTTCTGTCTCGATGAAAAAAAAAAAAAAATGGAAAAGAAAAGAAGAAAAATGTCCATCGCTCGATTTACCGCGTCAGCCGGTTTGATTTCGTATTAAACTTTTTCCCCCCCGGCCAAGATCGATTCCGAAACACGGAACGTCTGACGCGTTTTCATGACGTAAAGGTAGCTCGAAGCACCACTTGTCCCGTATCAGTTTAATGCTCGAAGAAAATGACAGGATAAATGCAGCATCCGCTGCATCCGGTGCTTTCGGTCGGTATAATGGTTGGCTGCTAATTATAGCAAGTAACGAACGATCTCGAAACACGGAAAGTCTGACACGATTTTATGACGTGAATGCAAAACGATACGTGTATTAATTGAAAGCTTAAAATGTGATGAAAATGACTGTACAATGTCGTGGTTAATGATTTTCGTATAAAATGGTCGGTTGACAATTAAATCGCAAAATGATCGATCTCGAAGCATACAGAATCTGTATTTCGCCTCGATATGAACATTCAAATTCAATGAAAACAACTACGTAAACATTTCATCGATACTTTTAATACAAATTGGTTGATTCTTCGTTGGAAACAATGGATCGACCAATTTACAGCTTAGCATTGTCCATTAGTGAATATCCGATTTCGAAGCGATTATATTTCATTTCGAAATGCTAAAAAGAATTTACTATTTATTTTCTCTTGAATAAAATATACGATTTTTAGAGTCGAACATCCTTTCTCTCTTTTAAACGCTCTGCCATAAACAAAAAACAAATACTGTGCATTACGTTAATATTATTTTTTTGCCGCGACCATTTCATATTAAAAAAAAAGTTATCGATGCTTTGATGTATCGCGAGTACCATTCGACGTCGCTTTTGTATCATCAAATTAGGTCAAACTTTTCGTATTTCCAAATCGACCATTTGCCGTGCAACCATCCGATACTTTTGTGGAACCCTTTCGACTATTTTGAAAATCGTTTGAACCGGAAGTTGGACATCGTCGTTCAGTTTGACGGGGGGGAAAGAGTGGAAGCGATTTTATTGGCTGGCGAAACGTTAAAGTCGTCCACGTGGCAACGCTCGCGAAAAGTTATCGAGTCGAACGTGTATCAATAATAACCTCTCGAATCGGGTCAGAAAAGTTTCGAACGCGCTCTTCAAAGTCGTCGTTTCTCCTGAAAGTATCGTGAAAGTTCGTCTCTTCGGAATTTATACCCGTTCTCTCTTTTTTTTTCTCCTCTCTCTCTCTTTCTTCCTTCTCTCGTTCCGTTGGAGAGACGGCGGGGGACATTATTGCCAACGGGCAAGACGAAAGTCGTCCACTTCGCAACGAGCGCAAAAGAGATTTCTCCCCGCGAGACTAACAGTCGGCAATTTTTCATCGTATTCTCTCCGTGACCCCTCGTAATGGCCGCCCGTCGTATTAATGGAATAGCCGGACGATTTCGTTGATTAACGGGACGCGATACTTCGTCGAACTCGGGGACCGCGAAAACTCCGGCTCTCAAAGGGAGGGGACCGAAAGAAGGCTGACCTCCTCGGCCTTTTACCTGCTATTTCTTCCGGGCCGGGACGTGACTTTTCACGTCCGCAACAATGCTGCAAGCCGTGTTTCCGCAGCGGCACGTGATCCGAAAGCTTACTCGCCCCTTCGACTTCCGTTCAGACCAGACGACCGCTAATTCGCGTGTACAACTTTCGCGAATGTTTCACGGTGCCGCGTTTACCATTGTGTACACACACATACACGCGCACACCTTTTTTCCCCTCTTTCTCACCGCTTCCTTCCGCGTGGCCGGATGTTGGCACTTGTTGCAGAAATGACGAGTTGATTCGATGATCAGCCAGGCGGAGCCTTGCGCTTCCTCTCCTTCAATTTTCGCTCTTCTTACGTGTCACCTGTCCGTTTTATCAGTAACCAGCATCCCGATCGTGCCGCGTTTCAAAGTCTCCTCATTGTGCACGTTCAGGAATTTAATGGCAGATATCGGGTTCCTAGTTTGGCGGCGATAATGTTACGTTATAGAGGTCACCAAGTTTTGTCCCTTGGTTGAATGCCGGCAGACTGTGTCCCAGTTTGTCGGCAGAGGTATAGGCGCGCCCAGGAATGTGTATCCTGGCGCAGGAATCATTCGAAAAACGGTTTAATAATTCTTTTTTTTAATAATCTCGTTCGACGCCGCCCGTAAAAGTTGGATATTCGAAAAAAAATTCCCGGAGCACGTTCCACGACGGGCAAAGTTATGAAACAAAAGATAAGCCGTAATAGCGTGCAATTTTGTATGAAGCAATTATCAAAAATGCAGTTTGTCGTAAGATTAAGGTTAATTAATACGCGAGCTTTAACAGAGAGAGCGATTCTTATTCGACTCGATTCCGTGCAAGATTCGGCCACGTTTCGATTATCGTTTGCATACGGTGCACGCGTTTCGTTTCCCGCGTTTTATCCCCGCATGATCGTCACGAAATCTCATGGAAAATCGTGTGCCGAGGGACGGAATGCGAATCGGGTATTCCGTCGAAGATTGTCATCGATTCTGTCCAATAATCGACGCTATTTAAACTGGAGACACGTTTTGATATATCACCTCCACTATTTTGAATTATTTTTTATCAAATGTACAAATCCTTAGTTATCAGCGTCAAACAGGATTGAAAAATAAAAAGGGAAAATTCTGGAAAATTTAATTTCAATTTCGTTATCGAATACCTACGGTTCTCTCGCCCCACCTATAATTCATTTGACGTACGATAACATGTGATTTCATAGGACGCGATGGTATCGTGTTTCTATCTTTAGCCGCGGGGGGTGAATCGAATCGAAAAGCGGAGTAACAGAAGCGGTTTGCCTTAATCAAGATCCGCGATTGCCTATTATCGTGCAAAGAGAGGTCGATATCATTGGCGTTATCAGCGCACAAATTGTGACGGGATTCGGCTAGGGATGGTTGGTTCGCCGCGGGCCTCCTCTGCGTCGCTAACGCGATTCTGAATTTCGAGATGTCGCGATCCTGCGGTTATCGACGCTCCTTCCGGCGTAATTGGATCGTTTCGTAGCGACAGGAACCGCTGGATGAATCGGGATGGCTCGTTCGAGCGAGCCGCAACGCTTTGCCCGCTCCTCCGCTTCCGTGCTTTTTAATTACGATCTCGTTCCTTAAGCGTGCCGGCGAATTCATTTCCAGGACGCTCAGGTGAATTTTTCGGTAAACGTTTACGAGAAGGTAAATCACGGTGGCGCTCGAAACGATATAATTGATTCCGTCCCGTAGCTGATAGCTCCTCCCCTTGAAATTTAACGCTTCTGACCTGGAATGCTTTTCAAATAACTGTGCACACAAAGTCTGAATTTTCGATTCCGTATTTACTTAGAACTTTGGAAAGAAGATGCACCGATTAAATTAATAGTTCGAAACGGAATCCATAATTACAGAGAAACGAACGAACGAACTGGGTAAAGAACGGAATACTCGGAAAACACACCCCCATCGAGTAACGCGAAACAATTTGCGTCAAAGTTGACTCAGCCCCGCTGACAGTCAATTAAAAATTGCAAGGAAAAAGTAGGATCGAGCGAAGCGGACGGCTATTAAAAGATGGTTATCGCGGTCAACGCGTCCTCGTGGGCGTTAATGAAGCCAATTTGTCATGGGTCAGTGGGGGAAAGGGTTGAAACACTTTCGCGGCCGGAAGCCGCGAACAGCTCGTCGACCGTTAATTCCATAACAAAGGAAAACGTGGCGGCGGGGGTGGATCGAGTTCGAGGCGCGGTATTCGGCCCCTGTTATCGGTCGCGAACTTCGTTCTGGTACAGGCGGGGTGGCGCTTTTGAAGGGTCATCCTCGTATCTTTATCGCGGTCGAGCGTCGGTTTCTAGCCGCGTGTTTAATCGTATCCCGATCGCGTTCGTGTTAAAGTTCAACGGCGCGTGGCAAGAATCGCCGTTGGCCACGATCAAGATACGTGATCGCGAGTGGTTGAGGGCCAATTAAAATTACAAAGAGAAACTGACGAGCATGGTCTCCGGCACTAACTGAACAGACCAATGCGACCGGGAGTAGAGAGGGGGGATCTAATTCAGCAGGCCGAAACGTCGGTTCCATTCGATTAAGCGTATCCTCGTTTTCAGCTTGTTGAACCCGACGAAATCTGGCTGGCAAACGCGGACTTCTCTCCCCGATATCAAGTGTTTTCGATCGTCGTCGATATCAACAAAGCGAACTTTCCATTAATTACCCGGCTTCTTGGCAGCACGAATACTCGTTAATTTTAAATTCGTCTGTACTTGAATATTCGCGGATCGTCGAGCAAACCAGATTCAATTTTTTTCCTCCTTTGCTCTATGAATTTCAATTGATCTACTCCGCCGAGAATGCCGGGCTTCTTCAGGGGAAATCACGTTGAACCGCGTGTTATACTTAATACACGAATTTCGTACTCGACGAATTTCAACGATCGATCCCCGCCAGGAAATATATATTTATTCGAGAGAATTCGATTGTCGTCGAGGGTGAACGTTCGTTCACGGTATCGTAGCGATACATAATTAATCGAATCCGTTCCGCGTTTATCGGACATTGTCGCGGGAGCGTTTTCCAACCGAGGAGAATCGTACGATTTATTTTTATCCGTGGCTGGGGTCGAAACCGGTTGGATAGCGAGGAGAAATAAAATCACGATAAGGAAGAGGCTTTGGGAGGATTGGAAAGCTCCTCGTAACTTGGAACTAATTTTTAATGCCCTCTCGAGAGATGGCGGCCGAAGGAGACGCGAGAGGCGGAACGGAGAGGCGAGCGTCTTGGCGCGGTCGCGCGACTTTCTGCAAACTGCAGCCGTGTCTGGCATGATTTATTCAGACTGCCAACCGTACACGAATAAATAGTTTACCCGGTAAGTTCGCGGCACCGAGTCCCGGCCAGACGGCTCCGAATAAAAGCCATCGGAATTTCATAAACAACTGCGCGGACCCGTTCGAGCAAAGAACCTTTCGCTGCGAGCGGGCCGCGCGCCTCGTTTGCATACGGGCTCGTATCGATTGCACGAACGGCGAAACTCATAGCCCATTGAGCCTCGTATCGGTACGAGGAGATACACTAAATTCAATTACGTGTTTATCGGGAAAAAGAAGGGGGGAGCCCTCGGACCGGAGGTTTTTGCAGCGTGCAGCATCGGCCTCTGCGAATCGACTCGTTTCTTTTCCGAGCTATCCGCGACGCGACCGCATTATCAACGCAATTTTCAGCGAAAGGGACTGCTGAGTCGATGAAAAATAAGGAGGATCACTGGGACAAAGGGAAAATGATACGGGGAAAAATGAGCTACGTCGAGAAAATGTCGGTTCGACGATAATTAACTCACGAACGGATTTGTCCACGAGTCTTTTCAGTCCCTTGTTCCTACTTTTGATCACGCGCGAGAGGATTGATTAATAGCCGAATTTTCTGCCACTTGATCTTATCTACGTAGGATATCGGGAACTTCTACCTTGCGGCTTAAGTATTACATAGTCATTACGAGCCATTTATATCGAGGAAATTACAAACAAAAGGAATAAGACGTCAACCATGGAAAGCACCTTCGAATGAATAATCATTTACTAATTTATCAAGGATGTCAACCTAGCATTTGTTCAAATGAATCAGTCTTATCTCCATCTGGAAGTCGTATTTTACAAATATCACCGAGATACGATCAATCATCAGATACTGGGGGGTAACAGAAACATTAGCGGGATAAAAAAGTATTTCGAACATAAACTCTCGCACGAACGGCGTAATAATATGAAATTTGAACGATGCATCGTTACGAGTAAATCGATGAAAATCGAGATCGCAATAAAGGTTGGTTATCTCGCGATCGAATAGATAATCGGGAATAATCGACAACAAATTTATTCCACGGCGGCGCGTTTACATAAGATAACAGAATTATACGATTCGTTGCCAGGCCGGCTAATTTTAATGAACTGGCTTGCAACGCGAGCGTGCACGGCTCGAAAATGAAAAAAAAATTGATCGCGAGCCCCATCGAGCGCAAGGGGGTGGAAAAAAAAATTATTTGCTCGCAAATCTACTTGCTCCGCTCAATGACGACGCATCACGGAACCGCTTAAAAAGGGCTTCGATGATTTTCGACGCGTTCTCTCGCCCTCGTCGAAACAGGATTTTTATTTTTTTTTCTCGTATTTTTTTGTGTTTTTTTTTTATTTTGCACCCAGAGTTTAACTAGAGCCAACAAATCGCCGTGATTTTTTCCAGTCTCGTTTCCGCGGAACTTGCGATATCGGCTCGTTGGTTTTGATAATAAAAATTTAGTGCAGTTACCGCGAACTCTCGAGCCGGCCATTGTTACCGGTACACGGGCGTTCACGTAAAAATTGCGTTCGATTCCTCTCGTACTGAATACATGGGGTCCAACTCGAAAACTCTGTGCACGCGACGTTCCGTTACTGTATTGTTCTTCCTTTTGCGTTCCTTGCATTCCTTTTTGTTTTGTGACGATGCAAAATTTCGTTGACCCGCCCGAGTTGTTGTAAGCACGTTAACTGATCCGATAGCCATCAGCGGATTGGTGTCACGAATGTAATTTAACGAAACAATAATAAAATGGAAAATGAAATTTTAAGATTAACCACAGTGTCGTCGATAATAACGATTGGCCGAAGTATCGTTGATCTATACTACTGCGCGCTGCCGCAGTAGAAAGTCGCGTATGTGGTAAGACAGTTCGGGCTTCCATTTTATTATTTAACTGTTTAGGGACACTCGAAAGTTACTTTCTGACGTTTTTCTTCTAAATATTCATAATTTAACAGAATTTAACAGCCTCGGTGCCAACAATGGCAGCGAACGTGTTAATTAAATGCTGTTTGAGCTTTGCTGGTCCGCTGTTAACGTCAGGAGCTTCTATTAAGTTTCTTAACGATTACTTCTTATAAAATTATACAGGAAGGCTAGATCAGGCGATTAGAAACACGCGCTCCTAATTTGCTGATCGATCATAAGTAACTGACGACGTTTGTTAAACGTCATTCCAGCACAAGGGGTTAAGTACAAGCTCTGAAGCTAAATGGAACATTGTAAGGCTCTTTGGGAATCGTATGACACGAAATTACCTGTTAAGATTTCACTGCAGACACATTTTGATTAAATTTCCTTTTCTTTAATAAATCATATGATCAAATAATTAATAATCTTAAAGTTTAAGTACGTCTTAAAAAAAATCAAATTAAACAATATAGCAGTTGTTGACAAATATATAAAAGAGGGAAATTCGTCTCATTAGCAAGAAAATAAGAATTATAGAAGAATAAGGTTCGGTGTTGCCGGCAACAAAGTTGACGAAAGTAATCATCCAACTAATCGTTCGACGTTGCTGCGTACGAGCTTTCTGTTCGTCCATTAAACAGTCAGTTAACTGGCAGCCAGCGTGCACGGCAGATATTGTTGTTCGACTTTCCATCAGTTGCAGCAAACTTCACTCGGGAACAGGCTTCCGCGGCGAACGAAGTTTTCCGCGCAACTTCATCGCGGACACGCTTAAACGATGGGGGAGGATGGAAGCTGACAACGATACGACGCGACCGCGGTAAATACGATAATAGGCAATGTCGGCGCGGCGAAGCCACGGGTTGGATATAAATTTCGCCAAGTTACCGTTAGTTAAGAATTTATACGCGGTCCGTTCCGCTGTCTGTCGGCTCGCTGATCGCTTCTCCAAGTTACGAGTGCGGAGAAACAGAAAGGAGGGGGCGAAAAAAAACAAGAGGAAAATTAAAAACCAGCGAAACATTGCTGCTCGCAGTTGCATGTTTTACGCAAACAACCAGTTTCCGGAAGATACGATCTCCCTGCGGCTGCTGGCTTTTCAGAGAACGCTCGTTTTCTGCAGGATATTAACCGGACACGGATTTTCTGCCGGAAACATAAATATGTAAAGCCAAGTATACATGCGACGATAAAGTCGCTTTAAATAGAAAACTCAATTGATCGTGACAATTTTCAGTTCATCGATTCGTGGTACGACTTTGTCTTTAAGAGTTTCAAAGATATTCAAGAAAATACAACCCTCCAACTATGGGGGCTGATTGCAACCCTTCGAAGTGAATATTAGCAGCTACAAAAAATACGTGTCTAATTTATTTATGAGAGCTACATTATGATACCAAGAGTGAATCCAGTGACGTGGTATGTAGGTTAATTTGACAGACGGATATTTCATTCACTTGGCGGATCGTTGACTCAAAGACCACCCCGAGAGCAAAAGTGACGGTGTTTCTCGAAACGACGTATCATGGTTCCCGCCCATTGAACGAGGAACCAGAGCTAATTGTAAGACGGATTGCGTGGTAGCTCGGGCGGCTTCCGGTGTAGCAGGTGGACGAGGGGGGGTAAGAAGTGTTTGACAGGGAGCTGCTCGCAAATCAGAGAGTGAATCGGGTTAAATGCATGCACGAGGCCCGGTAAACTCGTTTCGGATGCCTTCAACGCATCCTTGTCGCTATTTAATTCCCGAAGTCGTGGCTGCGAAACAACCATCAAGACGTGTATACCTCTAATTAACCCTTTGACGGTAGACAAGTTTAATTCACAAAAGACATTTTAAAAGCAAAGGCCCTCGTAATTTTTATTAAATTTTTGAACATTTTTGAACACTTCGTGGTTCCTTGATAAGTTTTCTTTACCATATTAGTAACCATTGTTATTAATTTAAGCTACCAGCTTCCATCTAATGAAACTTTATTGCCATTAAAAGGGGAAGGGTTGGTCTTGAGTCGTAATCATTGTCGAAAAATTTCGAACGCTTACCGGAAATACTGGGTCTCTCGATCGTGGTACACGCGTTGCATCGTTTGAACCATGGTCAAAGCCTCGGCGTGCTTTGTCGAGGCTTTTGTGCGGCTTTTTGTGAACGAGCCTTTTAATTAAGCCAAGATATCAAGCTTTTCCTTTTTTCCAACCCCTTGGCCAACCGGGCTCTGTTTCTGTGTTCAATCAATCGAGCACAGTCTCCTTGCTTCTCTTCAAGAATTTGTTACTTCGAGGACGACGATAAATTTTAACGAATCTGAAAAAAAGCTCAGGTCGAGCCAATAAAAATTGCCATCTAAAACAACTGCTTTTATATTGAACCTATTGAAAATATATTTACAATTTATTGTGCTTTAAGAGCCTAATTAAATAAATAAGTTTTGATTTTCTGATATCTTATGTTTCCTGAAATATCAATTTCTTAAACATAGTTCTTATTGAATTATAAATTGACGAAGCGGTAAAGACGACCTTTTTTATTTTCTTCTGCTGTAAAAGTCGCAGTTCTTTTAATTATAGCTGATAGGTAGGTTCAATTCCGGTCTCATTTGACCCTCGAGCGATTCTTAAAGAGCGTACCCCATCGACTACGGATCCATCAGGATTATCAGTCGTGGAGTGTACACCATCCTCCTTTTTTTTTTACCCCTCTGTTCTTTCTGCTCTCACACTCATTCATCGAATCGTTTCGCGGTGAAATTAGCAATGTCCTACCCTCGTTCTTCTTTTTTTTTTATCTGCCGCTCCTCTTTATTCCGTGTCCATCTTTTCAACGAGGTATTCTTTCTCGCTTCGATGGTCCCTTTTTTTCTTTTCTTGCCTTTGTCCGAGTCTAGGACAAAAGGAGAATGTAATTTCTCCAGCTTGCGTTATTTCTACGACCCTCTGGGCACTGGCGTCGATTCCGTCTCCCTACTCCCTCCGCCGCCCTTCGTATCCGGTTGTCTTCCTCGTTCCTTCTTCCTTTTTTTATTTTCTTGTTTTTTACCTCGTTTCTCAGCGCAGAAGATTGTTACGCTCGTTGTCGATGACAAGATTCACAAAATCACCGGCGTCAAACGCTTCGTGGACGACTTTTTGTTTCGGCTCGTCGTTGCCTGAAAGAAACCATCCCCTTCCGCCTCGCTCGTCTTCATCCTGGACTTAGAAATTTGTTTTCTTTATTCCTCTGGCGAGACGGAACGCTCTGTTTCACCGTGGCGGCTTTCACGGTACTTCTGGCTCCTGAAAAGATTCGGGTATCAGCCATATTCTTGAACATTTATAACAGAAAAATTGCAGAAATTAAAATACGACGTAGCATAACACGGTTCATTTGTGTAAATGCAAATAGCCTAAATTAGCTAATTAAAAGTAATTTTGTTAAATTTATTGAAGGGAAATCAATGCCAAAATTGTATTGTATTTCAAATAGGATGCTTCTTCGAAGCGTTTTGGTCTCGTTACTGTATAACCGTGTCTGATTCGACGGAAATGAAAAAATAGGAGGAAGATACGCTCGGGAACAGGAAAGGGGGTGGAAAACGCGAAGGGAAATCAAGCGAGAATAATGCATCCTGTCTGTATTCGTGAAACACGAGGATGGGCCCAAGCAGACGTATACGAATCGTGTTCTCGCGATTGCGAGCGCGATACGTTCTCCATTTCGATTCATCGAGTTTGTCTTGTCCCGTTGAAAAGAGCTCGATGCTTCTTCGTCGGTCGGTGATGAATGCATCTCGATGATGTTGCCACTCGGCACGCGATGCCTGAAATTTGTCGATCTCGATGCACTTACATACGTTTCAATCAATCTTCGACGAGTTGATTCGAAATATTTAATTATATTGCCAATTAAATTCTCAATCTGTTCGTGTATTTTACGTGAAAATCCTATCGTAGTGTTTTATCTAAAAATGAAATTGTCATTCGCAGCTTTAATAAAAATTTAGTCGCCAAAGTAACACAGGAAGTGTGCAATAGATTATAAAAGAAAAGGATCAAGGATATGCAAGATTATTTTATGTATCTCTCGATCTATCACGCCATTTTTCTTATCTACTTCGATCGTGTAATATCTTTTGTAACGCTTTAGCGTAGAACACTTTATCTCGCGTTTCCGGATTTCAGCTTGTTTAAGAGATACGATTACTTTCACCTGCGATCGGTATTTCATTAAACTCGTACATATTGAAATACAGTTACGAAATTCCTCTCCGCGTTCAGGCTTGATCGATCAAGCATAAAACGAGCGCTTAATAGTATCGATCGACGGGAAACACACGGGCGTTGTTCCCGTAATTGAGACAGTTAAGACACTTCAACGATCTGACCATTTTCCGTGTCCTCCTTTAAGAAAACGTAACCCCTTGAAAAATGACGGGAATAAAATTTGATGCGAGCTATTTCGATCTTGCCACGGTGTTCAGCCTCTATTTTATACCTGGCTTGGACTCGTTTTATTTCCTCCTCCCTTGTCATCGATCACGACCCCCTTTTTCCACATTCGTCGCGCGGGAAAGTATGCTCGGCTGGAAAAAGGCATCCACCGACACTGAGAAGACGATCGACGTGTCGTTTCGTGGAAGGAAAAACCATATCAATTGAACGATTGCCTCGATCGTTGAAATCTGTATCGCCCGATTCGTTGAAACAAGTATATATATTTCACTCGATAAATTTTTCAAATCCAAAAGTCTTACGAAACGATCCCCTCCGATCGAAGTTCTCTATTTCCTGGCCGTTTTATCGTCCTCGTGGAAAATCTTTGCTTCCGGTCGGGGATCTGTTCTCTGTGACCGGTTAACCATGTACCCGGCCACCGGTCTAATCGTTTCGCCCCCGGGGCTAGAATCTCGTTTCTAACGAAGGAAATCGATGGAGAGCAACGGTGTCTCGTTAAATTTCTCGCTTCCTGTCCGTATAAAACTCGCGTCTGGTTTGGTCGCTTATAAAAATGCAGCATCTGTTGGCGAGGGAACGGTTTTTCGCGCAGCTGCACGCTTTTCCGTGTTTAATGGGTGTCGTAAAACATTTTACAACGGCCACCGTGGGATCCGATTTTCCTTCGTGGCTCGTCGTTTCTGCTTCTTCTTCCACTATCTTTTTTTTTTCTTCTTCTTCTTCCTCTTTTTTCCGAGACGGCCAGAAGGATACGACGGGAATTATCTCGCTTCGTCGATGGAAATATCGTTATCAGACGGCGGAGAGGGAGGTCCTTTGAAGCTTTCAGCAGCCCCGTTTCCGTAGTTAAAAGGGTTACAGGCGGAGGGTATTGGCGAGCCACCTTGATGCAACGTCTGCGGCTGACGTTGAGTAAGTGTGACGTTGAAGAAACGCTGGTGGGATACATTTTCCCCGAGATGCACCGGTTCACCGTTCCAGGCTGGCTTTGAACGCTTTTAATCGTATCAGATGGAATTTAAGCTTCTGTTTCTGATTGAATTTCGTAATGCCGGCTTAAAGAAGGACGTTTCTGGGGCACGGTACGTAGGGAACAAGTAATATTTGCACGGAGCCCTCGAATGTTCCTTGTAGTCAAGGTCTCTTTTGAATCCTTATTGAAAATAAATTACGATCCTGGAAAAACCTTTCGATTACGTAGGAACTAAAATTCGCTTTTCATTCACCAAATATAAATCCTGGTATATTAAACCCACGTCCTTGAGAAACCTTGAAAAACACTGTACCTTTGGTCACGTTTTACCCTCTTGAATTCTTTCGGAAGATTTCACAAGTCACGGAGGAATCCATGGAAAATCAAGCCTGAGTTCTTTACATTCCTACAAGAAATATCGTGCAATTGGCACGCGTTGATTTTTATGCAATTTTAAAAACACGATTTCGCATTCATTACCAGACAAAAATGCATGCGTGTCAGTTGGAGGATGTATTTTCTACACTATCACTACTTTTCTGCTATGCTCAAGGATACTCGCTTCGACGATACTCGAATGCATCTGTAACAAATGGAAATGAACTTTCTTCAAGGGTATCGAGTATCACTCAACGTGTCCCCTATTTCCTCGCGATTACCAGTCAATTGACGCCTTTCGTCAAATCAAGCCGTTTATCTTTCAGAAAGCGTACTGCACCCTCGTCCGCTCGTAACGCGATTACGCGAAAAGTTCCGCTTAATTCGGCGCGGAGCGCCGCGCGCTAATCAAACGCGGGCAACAGTTTTAATTCGGGGGAACACACGGCGCGACGCGACGTGTACGAAATCGAGTTACGCCGGGATAATGAACGCGGAATTATGCCAATCCCGTGTCGGCCGGCAATTGAGCGCGAGTCACCGAGCCGCGTCGCGCCGTTTCGAGGCGTCTACGCGAGAAAAAGCGTCCAGTAATTGACGCGTCGAATCCGCTCGCTTTGAAACGAGCCGATTCTGTGTACGTCGAAAAAATAAAAAAGAATGTCGCTCGGATTTGTCTCGACGCGTTTCCTCGCTTTCGATTCTCATGAGCGATTCAGCGAATTAGTCTTTCTCGGGCGTTCGACGCCGCGACCGGATGCTGTTTGTTCTCGCGTGTCGCGGCGAAAACGCGTTTCAAACACCGGCGACCAATCGATCCGTCGCGCTGAATTGCGATGAAAAGCGGCTGCCGTCGATGATAAAAAAGTTAACCCACAGAATGTGAAACGAAGCAGTTTAAAATACGCCGATATAAGAAATTTGTTTGATCATTTTCAGTGGAAAATGTTTGCCGAACGAGAGGAAAATATTTTCTACTGAAAATTTATTTTACGAACAAAATAAATACACAGTGTGACTACGATATTTTGAGGAAACTTGAAGGGTTATAGGCGAGGAGGAGAATCTCGCAAAGCGTGTCCGAGCTAAGATCGCGATGGCGTGTCGGGCGGCCGTTTAACAATCCCTGCTCTCCGCAGAACGAGCCGAGCAACGCGTCAGGTTTGAAAGTTATGTAGCAAACAGGCATTCGAAACGTCGGATCGAAAGAGCAAAAGAACGAGTGGATCGGATCGTCGGCCACGGGATTCCAGGGCCCGAATCTTTCGGCCGCTCGAGTCCCGGATCGAGGTATCCGGGTCACCGGCGGACATTCCTTTCCGGTTCTGATAGAAATTCGAGGACGGCAGGTGTTCGCGGCCCGGACCGATCCCTCGGACGATTAAAAATCATTCTTGAATTCCGACCGGCCCGACCGACAAATTCGACGTTATTTGTTTTCCGGTTCAGTCTATAAATTTTCGCGCGTATCGAACGAAATCTGACGGCCGATTGGATGGCAACGCGCGATAAAGTCCGTTCGCGGGTAAAATGATGCGAACGAGCATAGGTTACGGGATGAGGCATGAATTACGGGGTGTAACGGGCGACGCATCGACGGGAAATCGATGAAAAATTAACGCATCGACGAAATTGAATTTTCACCGAATTCAACTAACGTTTCTCGCGTTTTCGAAGGCGCAGTAGAACGAGAAACCGTCCGGTCAGACAGGGGGCGCCGGCCTTCCTCTCGCTAATAAAGCCGCGTGTCGCGACGTTGAAACGTCGAGAAATATTAAACGCGCATGGACCACCCTGGTAGATTCGGGTTTCCCTGGTGCGAGCGCTTTCACCTCTCCCGAAATAACTCGAAACTTGCCCTCGAACGTGTCTTCGACCTCGTGAGCTCGTTATTCCATTGTCGATGCAGAACTGAATTCGAAACACCCTGACGCGGTTCAACTATGACGTTCTGCCCGATCAGGTGAATAACGATTCGTAACGAGTGCTATTCTGAACTGTGCTTGCAACATTGACGGTGAAATTTCGTAACTGAATTATTTAGGTAAATGGAAATAGTAATAGGCTAATAAACTAATTTTGCACAATATTTTCTACTATACACCATCGGTTGTCGCAAAGCGATTTATTACGCAGACGTAAATTATTAAATTCCCATTTTATTTGAACGTAGAGAAAAAGGAGCAAAACGAAGGATTTCGTGCGTTATGGGATCCGTACAGTCAGAGGCGTCAGGTGAAATCGAATTAGCGCGGTTTGTAACAGGGTTACAATTATGTCGATCTGACGGTAATTCATTGGATCTAGTCGGGCTGATGCGGCCCGTTTACGAGAGTGTCGAATATCGAGAACAGGGCCGAAGACAGCCGGCTGTCATGAATGGCGCGGTAATGACGATAATTCATCGCGTTCTACGTCACGCTTATGAAAAGCTCGAATATCGAGAGGCAGTTCGGGATCGCGCAATACGCTAATCGAGATGCATCAACAGAGAAAGATAGAGATATAATCAGAAAGTGCAATGTTTGTTTTCCCCATACAAATCGACAATTTTTATATACTTTTAATTGTGACACTGAATTCGTTCTATTAAAATTGCATAATCTGCACGACAGAATTTATGTCTCGTTTAAACGCAGTTTAAGGTACAGATTTTTCGCAATACAAAACATTAGAAATCGTTAGACTTACCGGAAGCGAGGTCGGTCCGGCGAAGCAAAATATCCAGGTCCCAAGGGCGAAATAACAGCAGGATCGTTTACTGGAACTGGGGCCGATCGAAGGGAAGAAACGCGAACGGAAAAGCCCGGTATTTGGAAATCGATACTTCCGATGTCGTTTCGTGCGCGGTGCCTTCGAATCGACTTATTCCCTCGGTCGAGTCCCGCCTCGAAAATTCCTCTATCATTGAACGTTTCCGTAATTGACTGTCCCCCGGTTTCGCCGAAAATTTCGACGAATGCAAAAATTCTTTACAATCTCCTCCGTTATTTTTTTTTCTTTCTTTTTCGATGCCCTCGTCCTATTCGGACGCTAAACCAGAACACGGTTTCCTCCGTGGCGGATTTTCTCGAACCTTGGCATACACATCCCCGTCGAGTATCTTCCTATACCGCCGGCTCGATTCTGTCTCTGTCGTTTCTTTTTTTCCACCGAAACGATATCAGTTTCTTTCGCCATCGCATTCAAAAGTGGCGCGAGGGTGCAGAAGCAGATTACCGGCTGACTGGCTGCCTTTTATGCGCATTTGCTTTCGCGTTTCACGCTCGAGCGCCCCCGGCTAGGAAAAGCTTTAGGTGCAAGAAAAAGGTTGGCCCCTAAATGGACGTGACGAAACGCGGTTTATACAACGGCTCGTGTACACTCGTCGAATAGGATGGAATTCAAGCTGTTGGTCTCCGGGATTCTCGGGAGCGTTGGTTTTGCTTCCGTAGGGAATTGACACTGGGGTTTAACGTTGTTGTTAACGGTGGATTTAGAAAAAACTCCGTTGTACGAAAGATGGAAGCTTTTTCTTACAAATTTCCCAAATGGTAACGCAGAAAAATTGAAAAATTACCATAAATTTTCTATCAGAGTGCATTTTGTGGACGTAATGTGATAATTCTAAATTGCAACGAACGACAATTTCTCGAGGGGGTTGAAAAATGATTCCCCATTGGATTATTTCTTTTATTATCGGATTTCTTCTGACAAATTTTCTCACCTTTATCGGGGAAAGTATATCGGACGGATCGAACGATGTACACCTTATTCTCGTGCTCGTGCTTTAATAAAAGCGATTTCGGGACGTTGATGGACGCGTAAACTTTCGACCTTCAGCATGTTGACAGAGGGGAGACTTTCAAGGTCCGTTCGCTCCACGTTTATGACCTTGAATGTTCCCATTTAATGAAGTCGTCTAACTGGTTCTTAAAAAGGTTCTGTCTTCATTACACGGTATATCTTTACGCACGAAACGGAATACGAAACGCTCGATTATAAGAAACCGCGCTTATTAACGGTGACCGTTTAAAACGAACTGTTATCGTAAAATCCTTCGACATGTTGATCGCCGTGAGCGACCAGGAATCAGTTATTACACGGTTCCATAACATTCACCGTCCAATTTGTTTCCATGTTTCACCATTTTAGTTTACTTTTCCGTACGTGTCTAAAATGTTAACCTCCTAATTCAGCACAACCATCCGCAGTTTTCTACCACTTCAACCATAAATTTCCCGACCACTCTTTTCACTTTCCCTACCCACCTCATCACCACATTCGCGATCCTTCTTTAAACGTCGTTTTCCTCGTTTTACTTAGATCTTTCCCTTATCTCTTCACATTTTCCATCCGCTATAAAAAAATCTTGAAATGATCGAAAATTTTCACTTGACTCATCACTTTTTTCCAAACTATCAAACTGTATCAATCTTCAGAAAAACTTCAACCGCGTTAACTCGGGAACCGCAGAATCGATAACGATTTTGATTGAATTTTTCACTCTTCTCCAAATCGAATTAATCTCGGATGCATTATTCTTCCGATACACGACCGTTTTTCGTTAAAAATATGAGTATCCTATTTCGGCGACCCAGTTTTAACCACTCGATCTGCATCGTTCAAAGGTCGAACCGGTGTGCCGTTGACCCGGGTTTCTTTTTCCCGAGAATTCTTATCATTTGGTATCGAAAGGCTGTGGCAAAGATCCCCGACGCCGAGGCTCGGCTAGC
This sequence comes from Anthidium xuezhongi, assembly GCA_022405125.1. Classification (NCBI taxonomy): domain Eukaryota; kingdom Metazoa; phylum Arthropoda; class Insecta; order Hymenoptera; family Megachilidae; genus Anthidium; species Anthidium xuezhongi. Next base: position 10,261,619 of record CM039637.1, read on the forward strand.
GTCGGTTCGATACGATCGATACGAAACGGCGAGCGTCCTTTAATAATACACGCGGTCCGATTTATACAGCGTTCGCGGCGCGTAGATACGTCAGTCGATAAGATTGTCGGTGAATATCTAATTCGGGCCACGGTGCACCTCGTTCGTTCTCCGTTCGCGAACGTCGCTCGTCGCGGCACGTTTCTCCGACCCGGTGCAACGGGAACAACGGTAACCGCGATAAGAATTGCATACCGTCGGGTAATTGTTCGGCTGTCGCTCGGTTCACTGTTTGATCGTGTCTGAACTTATATATATATATATATATGTATATATAATATATATATAGACGAGGTTTTCGCGAGGAAAAGTTGGTGCGGTCGACGTCGACGGTGCACTCTCGAGCCGTTCGACCTCTCGAGCTGATTTAATGAGCGAATGGCTGGAGACAAGAGGTGGTTTTCGGTCGCGCTGTTCTTTTCCTCGAACGAGGCGGAGCTTCGAGGAGCTGTCGCGGTGAAATCAAGGAATCGAGAAAATCGTGGCTGCCACTCGTCGACCATTTTTCATTTTCTTCTTCTTTCTTTCCCTTTCATTTTTTCCCCTTTTTTCGAGAAAGAGAAATTGATTATAGCGAGCAAATGTAGGACGCGCGCGGGAGACTGATTGGTAGACGCGACCGTTGAATAATCGAGCACCGAATCATCTAACGATTCCCGTCGGCTAACTAGGCTAACGGAATAATCGGTCGGGTACTTGACAGGTTAATCCGACGGATAATGAGGACAAAAGTTGTGAGAGAGTCTTTTCGTGTCCTTTCAGGCCGACGTTATGCGAATAATTCAGCGTGGCGGGTGTCGGCTTTCGTTATCAGCCTGGCAGCAACGCTCTAATGGATTCTTATTTAATAATGAGGCTGACCCTACTCGGATTTCTTTTCTCCGACGTTCGCGGTGTACGGATATCAATTCCTTGCGTTCGTAGTCAGGAAAAACTCCGTGAGGACGAAAGAAAATTTTCCTACACTCGTAGAAGCTGAAGACCTTTTCGCTGTTCCTCGTAAAAAACTAGATGAAGCCCGGCTGGTCCCGCGTTTTACCGCACAGAGGGAACGGGTGCATGCAGCGTAATCCGGTCTGATAAAATTTATCGCTCGACGGAACTTTCGTAGAAACAAATCGCGACGAGCCGCACGGAAAGTTTCTTATCAACCGAATCTTGGCCCCGTGACTCTTTGACACTCGTCGGCACGTGAAACGGTAACGAGCGTCGAACAACCACCTTGGGAAACGTTTCAATCGAAAAAGAATAATTCCGACGACGGTTTTTGTCCTCCCGCCTGCCAGAAGAAACCGTCTCGCGTTCCCACGCCGGAGCGGAGACACATGGGATCTCCATTTAGATCGCGAGAGAGAGAGAGGGGTCTTTGAACACCGGCGTCGCCTCGAAGAGACAGCGCGTCGCGTCTCTGCAAGCCTTCAGCCTCGGTTTTCAATGCGTTTGTCCGACGGTGCCAAGAGGTCGAAAAAAAAAAAATACCGGGGAAACGCGAGAAAACCGTGCGATACAAATTGCTTTTCACGAAATGACCGACGGTTGCAGTGTCTCCGCGAGAATGCTTTTAATTTACAGCTGGAAAGTTCGTCGCTCTAGCGCTATTCTAAGCATCGAACAACGTTCTCGCGGCCGGGGAAAAAAAAAGCTTGAAAGCGTAGCTTTCGCCGTTTCGTTTCCCCTTTTCCGAGCCTCCGGAAACCGGCCGTGTATTCTTGGCGTAATTTCTGTTGGTCGTGTAATTAAAAAATATTCCCCCCCGTCGACGAAACAACGGGACGAAACCGTACCGCGGTTCTACGCTTATGCTCCGCGGCCTCCGACCGACCAAAAATACGCGCACGCAGGGTTGTTGATCTTGCGGCCAGACGTTAAAACGAAGACGCCCCGGCGTATCTCTGTACGCGAATAGGGTTTCGGCCGGTTTCGAGAGCGGCGCTCGGCGAACAAAAACAGGGCGAGATTCGAGATTTTCTAGAGTCCTCCAGCGAAATTACGCTCGAGGACCGCCGCGTCCGCGTACGCGCGCGATAATTGGAGAAGTCTGCGCCGCGTAGGTCTTTAGCTTCGACGTTGAATTCGCTGGCCCGATGCTTTTCGACGATCGTTAAAATCGCTGACGGTTAATTCTCGTTTTTATCGAGATTACATCAAACTTTTGATCGCAAAAAAGTGCGTGTACAGCTTACAATGTTACAAGCTATTTCCCGAGCTTTATGAACAGAAGAGTATAAAATAAGAAGTTTGCGTTGGCGGAGTAATTTTGATGTAAAAATCCGGAAAAACTTCTAGCACTACGTCGATGTTGAACCTGCAATTCTCGTGCAAGCATATCGCAACGAACGATTAATGATGATCGTTTAATCGAGCGTGAAAAATCGAAAAATTAATATTCGAAAGAATTTTCTTCGCGCGAGTTACTCTTTTCCTTTCTATTTCGCGTTGAAATTTTCTTTGTGCCGGCTGTAAACTAATTGTGTCTAATATATTCTTTTGTAGCCGGCTTTTATGTAGATCCTGTAAAAACAATTTGTACGAGAAGTAGCTCGTTCGCGGTGTTGTAATATTCAAGTTGCCTTCTACCGTCTACCCGGGCCCGGTAAACGAACTTGGTAACTTTATTTCGCCCGGGCCATTCGTCGAATTATTCAAACGAAGCGCGAGCGAGAGGCGCCTCGAAGCGTCCGAGGACGAAGGAAACGGAGATTCTTGAAAGGAAGGTTTCTATTCTCGATCGCGGTTTTTTTTTTCTTCCACCCTGGAAGAAAATACGAGGCCGATTCTTGTAGCATCTCGAGGAGGAGGCGCGCGTGACAACTCGATTTCGTCGGGGGTAACGAGGCAACCGGGTCCTTTTTATCGAGAATAGAGGCGCACAGTGCACTCGTCGGTGCTCCCTCGGCCTTCGCGTTTCATTTTTCGTTCCCGGAACGACGGATCTTGAATCAGGATTAAATTGGCCCGAATTGGCTGCGGTGGCCGCGTCTGTCGCGCGTCGCGATCGAACGATTCTTTCTGGCGTGCTCTCCGAGTAGCTGTTCCGGAGGAAGGTAAAAGGGGCGCCCAGGGGGCAAAGCCCCTATAATCCGTTTACGAGGGGGTGGCCAGCGAGGAGAAAGCTAATAATCGTGCACTTTTCATCCGACGACTCCGCTGCGCTTGCAAAACGCGATCTTTATACCTTGGTTCCTTCTTCCTTTCTTTCGCTTCCCTTTTTTCTTCTCCCTCTCTCTCTCTCTCTCTCTCTCTCTCTCTCTCTCTCTCTCTCTCTCTCTCTCTCTCTCTCTCTATTTTCTTTATCTTCTCGTCTCCGTACCAACCTTCGGTTTATAGTCGAAACGACGAGTCCGTACGAAAGATCTTTCGTGCGTCCCTTTTAACGCGGAATAATAGGCGAGAATTGCTGGGAATTATTAGATGTAAACTGATTACTCCAGTCGAGGGGGAGAAACGGACGGGAGCGGGCTGCGAGAAGATTGAGAACGAAGAAGAGAAGCTAACGAAGATCCCTTCGAATCCGATTCCCGTGCTACCTAAGGACGGGCGCAGTCTGTTTCGAAACAAACGAAGACGGTGTTATTTTTAATGCTATTTGTTCGATCGCTGGAAATGCTTATCGTAGCGTAATTTACGAAGCGACGTTGTATCCGTGGTTGCCTTGAATTTTTCAGTGTCACAGTCGACCTCGTAAATTAATAGTCATGAGTCGTGGGTGGTAGGTCATGGGTCGGGGTTCATAGGTCATAGGTCGTTATGCGTAGCCCTGCATAATTAGTCGCTAGTCATTAATTATTACCCGCTAGTCATTTAGTAATGTTGGGATCCGGGTGAAAGATAGACTGCTTTCGAATGTGGAAGGTTTATTCGGTGCAATCTTTAGAACTTAAGAAACTTCGTAGAAGAATAGCAATGGAACGTCGTAAAACCTAATTGCGTTCATTAAGACTTTACTCTTACTATCTGTTCTCTGGTCCTTAACCTAGTGGGAGGAGGTGACTATTACTATGATATAACGATTTATAGTGCAAACGTTTAGATTAGATAAGGTTATCAATTACGGTAACACTTGGAGCGAATAAATTTCTTAAAATACTCTTAACACGAAGCAGATAGTTCTCCTTTATTGAAACGTCCCACCTCCAGTTTCTTCGTTTTACGTTTCTTTGCGTTTCCGGCAAAGTTAAAATTCATAATTAACCGGTGTTACGAGCAGAACGATTTTTTTAATCACGGCACGTTTACGCGACGATAAGGAGAGTCGGTAGTCGGTAATGTCGACTAATGAGTCGACACTGTTATTCCAGTAATAAATAAAAACAGGTCCGTCGAGCTTATCGGCTACGCCCCCGTTTCACGGATTTACCATAACTGTTTCTTTTTACGAGAGATCGATCGTAAATTTTATAAACCGGCATCGAGGGTCTGGCAAACAAGCCAGCTAGTTTCGAGTGTCGTCCATTAGATCGGCGAACGGACGGTCACGATTTTCACGATCGCTCTTATGTTCGATAGCAAATACGTGTTCGTGCTAATATCGGGAACGAAATGGGAAAGTTTCCATACCGGATGGAATTTTTATGCCCACAGTGGATGATTTCGTTTCTTTCAATGTTACATTCCATCAAAAAGTTTGATTACAACAATTATGTTTTGACGCCTAGAATAATGTTCAAGTTTATTTTCAAAATTGTACTTGATGGAAGATAAAAGATACTCATAATATACAAAGTCATTTAATTTAAATATTCATTCTAAACATCAAAGTCACGAACACGAATGATCAAAGTGTTAAGAATTGGTGTACGTTATAAGATATATCTTGCTTCAATAATTAACATCGTACAACATTTATAGATCGTAATGTAGCCAGCCAGGGATAGATATACGTTTCAAGCCCAACGGGGTACGTATTCAGAAAGCGAACATGCACGTACGTCGTTTGCGGTGAAATTCATAGACTGCTAATCAAGCGGCGATAAATAATTGATCGTCGTTTCCTTTCGAGCGGGTACACAACGATCCCCGCCGGTGGCTCGAATTCGGTTTCCCCGGTTGAAAGGCAATTAAAGGGGGATTGTTCAGCCGGCGTGTACACCGTTGTCTTTCATTCGAAATTTCGAATACAGACCGCAAGTTGACCCGCGCAAAAATGGCCGAAACGTCAATACGCTCGCAACGGGCGGTCGCGTGAAAGATTAACGAGAGTCTCAAAACTTTCGCTGGAACATTTGTTCAACGGGTTTGCTCGCGTTTCTGGAAGTTCTCGTACGACTGGAGTGCGAGCGAAAAACCGGGGATCGTCGCAGGTCAGACAGCGGGAAACATTGCACGGACGAGAGGGAAGGGAGGGAGAGGCGTACCGTTAGCGTAGCTGGTCTCTTTCGAGGGGACAAATAAATGAACGTCACCGGCGTGGCGAACCCGACCGGGCATTGTTTCGTCCGGGACTTCCGGTTCTGGCCCTCGTCATTGATTTTTGTCGGCTTTCACGCGGACGGTGCACGTAAGACGCGCGGAAAATCGGTCAGCCTGCAGTCCCTTTTGTTCCTCTGTCTTGCTCGTTGTACAGATCGTTTCAAAAGAAAGGTTTACAGAGTAAAAATTGCAAACCCTTTGTGGCGAAATAAGTAAAGAAGTAAGAAACAAAATAAATATTAAAAATGAAGACGAAGCAATAATGGTAGAAATTCTTTAAAATAAACAGGAAAGTCAAGATGGGTTCTCAGGAATTGATACCAGGCTATGATGTTTCATGACGAACATTTATCATAAATTCACGCGGTTACTGAAATATACATCTTCCGATCAGCGCAGCAACGTCGATGGTTGTATTAATAATGCAGCGGCACGGCAGAGTATCAGTTAGAATTCTATTTCCGTTTTGTCTAATTAGCTTTTCGAGTTCATTATCGATGCAACAACATCGTGGGTCGGTCGTTCTACTTTAGCCTGCATCACGAGCTCGATTCGCCGGGCTAACGATTTCGTAGCTGCGACTTTCAATGCTAATTTCGGGCATAACTGGCCGCTGTGCCGGTGCACATAGTCCAATTTCATGGGTCTCCGTTGCCTCCCGATTGAGAGCGGAAACAATGGCGGCTACGTGTTACGTCTTGGCGATTAAAAACGTTATCGCGCGGTCTTCGGCCGTTCTCCATGCGAGGGCGAGCAAAAAGAGCAAAGCAACGGGGAACGGCCACGAAGTAGCAGTTGGCTGGCGAAGAAATATTCTGTTTTACTTGTATTAGCAATTTTTACGCGGTCGGTCGACTTTCGGGGTAAAAGGAAGACGAGTCAAGGGGATTAGCTCGACTCGTTGCTTTCGTTCTTTATTTTTTCCTCTTCTGACAGTGGCTGTTCCCCGGCGCCGAAAAGCTTCTCCTTTTTTTTAATTTGTACGCCGGTGTAATATTGTGGCTCGCGCGCAACCAGCCCGCCGTAAAACCGAGTTCCTCGTGGCAGAAAATCTTTTAAGGAAACCGGAGGCGCGACGGCTAAAATCACCGGAGGAAAAGCGTTAAATTAAAGCTCCCGCAGCACTCGAACCGCAGCCACGTTCGACTTAGACGTAGTTTGCTCTTTTCTAATAACGAATCCCAACCCCCCTCCGGACTCTTTCCGCCACGACCAAAGAATCTTCGGGGGCGTTCATGCGTCGCGTTTTGAATCAACAGACTGGGAATTTTCAAGACGAGGGTAATTAAATTTTTGACGAGTAGAATCCTTGGGGGTCGAAAGTTGTTGAACAGTTTGACGGGTTGCACCTCGATACACTTTCGGTGGTCGTAATAAAGCAGTCATTGCTCGTTTGAAATTCATCGATCGCGTTCGAACGGCACGCGATCCGTGCTTTCGAATTCGAGCGGGCGTGCTGCCTTTTGGGATGAATTTTTTTTTATTTTTCATGTACTATTTACTTTGTATAAATATTTGTGGTATTAATATTTATAGTAAATATTTGTTTGCTTTATTATCTATTCGAGTACACCGTTATTTTCGTCCTCCGACAATTAGCGGGATTTCCAAGCGGGGTAAAAATAAGCCCCCGTGCAATCACGGTGCATTTGTTAGAAGTATTTAATATCAAAAGGGTTAAAACTCGATCCCGTTGAAACGCAACGTTTCCGTGTCGCAGTACGCGGAAACGGAATATCGCGACGATCCGATTACCTGACGGGACAAAAATTTCTTGTCGTCAGAGAATATTCATTCTCGACACTCATTTCCTCCGGCGAGAAACGTTCAGCATGAAAAATATTTTCACTAATGCCACGCGGAATTAAATCGACTGCAAATAATTACGATAGCCATTGTCGCTCGGAAACACGTTGCACGCAAATGGAAAGCGGCAGAGCTTACGCGAAAAGTGAAAGAGAAAGAGGAACAGAGATATTACTCCAACGATAAGAGCATTTTATTCAAACCGTCGTTGTTCTTTCCATTTATAGTTTTTTTTTTCTTCTCCTTCTCCCTCCTTTTCTTTCCCTTTATTTATCCACCGTCTCGCTCCAAAGAATAATTTCCTACGCGGAACTATACGCTCCCCCGGACGTCTTTTCCCTCCCCGGAACTGCAGACCTCAACGATCGATATATTCAAAAGGAAGTCAGCCACAATGCGTGGGATTCGCGAGGTGACCTCCCTATCGCTGTGACCGGTGAAAATCATCCGGTTGACAAAGAGCTTGTTTCCATAATTACCCCTATCTGGAAGATAAAAAAAACTTGTTAACCCATTTGCGTGGCTCGGTGAATGTCTCGACTGTCATCGACGGATGCCTCGAAATGGGGCGCTCGATTGTATTGCGTTTTCCTTCCAGCTTTAATATCTTGTAAATCGTGTCGTTGATTTACAAGAAAATTCAATTTTCTTTTAGTTCAGTTTATATAAATTATAATAGTTTTCAAGTTACTTATAAATACTTAAATACTGCTCTAAGCTTCGAGACGATTTTATTAATAACAAGAATTCGACAGAGCCCGAGGTTATAAATCCGCGGAATAGCGGAAGTTTGCGCAAACACGGGTAAACCGATAGCCAGGACGAGGCAACGATTTGTATCGAGGCACGAGACGGTGTCGTTCGTCGTCACCGGCGTACACGATGTTTTCCATCGGATGTCTGCACGCTACGCGCTGTCACGATTAATGTCGCGACGTGGGCGTGTCTGTCTCGCGTACACGCAGGTGAGCACACGTTAGCCCGACGAAGGAACGAACGGAGATAATGGAATATCAAAAATTGGCCGGCGGCGATTCGTCCGGATACGAGCGACTGATTAAACGTTACGACTCGATTCCGTCGTGTAACGATAATTGTTTGGCCCCATTCCAGCGTACGGGTGCCTGCGAGTGAATCGGAAGCTACGGGGAGTTCGTTAACGTTACACGAAATAGGAAGTACCGGGGAATAAAAAGTAGGAGACTCGTAACGACCGTAACGGCGGAATCTCGATCGGAATAATCGACTTGCGATGCTTGCGAAGCGACGAATGACCGAAAGATGCACAAAAATTAATTAAAAATAGTATCGAGACTCCATCCTTCCCCCACATCGCGTACTCTCTTGAGGTTCAAGGAAGACCAGCGTACTTGTCGTTATCCGGGCATGGTTAGCCTCGAAATTTGTAATTTCGGTTATAACAATCGACGGGACGGTCTTTCGAGTGCCATTCACAAATTGATAACGGGAAAGGGATCCGGCGGATCGGTGACAAAGGACGAGGAAACTTAACGTCCTGCGGAACGAGCGTCTTTGCGCTTACACGATCGGAAGCTTGTCGACACACTTAATCCGTCGTGCTCTCGACGTCGTTATCCCCCTGGACCGGGGTATACGATCCAGACATATCGGCGTGTACATATCTACGACGCTGCCGCATAATCGTCTTACTATACATTAAGTGGGACAGAGAGATGCCCGATGGGTTCAAAGGGACTGGCCGATGCGTTTTCGCAAACGGCACTCAAAGCCTCGACTCGGAGACCGGTCGTGTACATGATCTCGACATTCCTGGCGCCGTACAGCTGGCTAAATGGAGTGGCGTTAGCGCTAGTACAGCCACGTGGTGCGGGTTTACTGGTCTAGAGGGAAGGGTCGAAAAGGGAGGCAAGAGGTGAACGCCGTGACAGAGAACGAAGATTCCACCGTTAAGGTGTATACGAGAGAGAAAGAGCCAAGAGAGAATGTACACGAGGTTTGAGGAGACACAAGCCGGAACGAGGCAAACGGATGAAGCTGCCTGGAGAAAGTGAGAAACGGACCGGCGAGCAAGAGGAAGACAGAGGAGTTGGTCTCGTTCGAGTGAACATAGCAGCGAGTGGAGCGCTATAACACTCCCTGGAGGAGGTTCGTGGTGTGGGTGGATGATGTAGGCAGGGTGGGTCGAGCACAGAAGGGGCTGAAGGGGTTGGTCGGGGCCGAAAGGTGGGGTTGCCGCTCGATACCACTGCGGCACAGCCAAAGTTGAAGCTACACCTCTCTCTCTTTCTCACCGTCATTCCCTGTCTTCGTCTAACCAATTTCCTCTCTCCTCTTCCGTGCTCGTCGCTCTTTCTCTTTCTCACCCCTTCGTCTCCTCGTCTCTGCCTCTCTGTGTATATTTACCTTTTTGTTTCTCTTTCTCGTCCCGTCTCTGTCCTCTGTTCTGGCTGGCCGTTTCTCTGTCGCACCTACTCCCTCCTCCCTCCCGCGTTCCTTTCCTCTCTCGTACACGAGGCGCTATAGTAAACGGCCTACAGCCTTTGCCCGGTATCTACTCCCGAAATCTACCCTCCGTTTTCCTCTGTCTCTCGTCCCTCGCTCGCTCGTCCCATCCCTCGGGATACCTCGAGGGGATCTACCGACTGCGCTCTTTAAACAACGAGACACCTTTCCCTCGACTACGTCTCAATTCTCGCCCGGAAGAGGCCCGATCTGCCTCATCTTCCGGGTAACTCGCACAGCCAGCCTCTCAACTCTATCGTCGTGTCTTGTACCAACTCCCCCTTTTCGGAACCCCTTTCCTTCATTTCCCCTCTTTATACCATCGCGATATCGATGACCTGACCTTTCCCTACGGGGGGATCGATCTATATCCCCGACCATCGTTGCTGGAATTCGTCTAATTTTCAATTTGACGAGCCAACAACCCCCTCTGTTTACTTCCGGGCGACGATCGAACGAACCACCCGGAAGCATTTGAACACAGGTGAAGTTTAAGAATTCTTTTCGAAGAAGCAGTACGGCTATCGTGACTTCGCACGATCGTTAAACCGCGCTCTCGAACACGTTCGATCATCGAAATCCAACGCGAAGCGAGCGAACGGAACCCCGCTATTTACGCGAACTCGTTTGTTTGGCCAAGCAAACTGTTTATCCGGTGACGATCAATAATTTGATCGGCCGCCGCACTTTCGTATAAATTAAACATATTTACAGGAACCGGTGACACTATGAAATCGAAGGTATTAATCATTAGCCCGCGAACCGACCGTCTGTCCCCTCTCGGAAGCCCCGCCGCTACGGCGCGAATTTATCGGAAAATTTATATTTGCGAAGCGTGAATTATACCCGGCGTCAGGTGCTCGATTCTTCTATCTCGCGAGAAGCTTATACGCGATTTTTCGCACGCGCCACTCTTTCAAAAAATTCTCCTTCGATCCGGCACTTTTTTTTTCATCCCCCCCTCGCCGTTTTTCTCGCGCTCTCTCTCCGGGGAGCCAAAGAAATTCACAGGACGAGCACAAAAAACGAAGCGGAGAATTTTTGCGGCCTACTTTGACGCGGTTTCGGCTTGCAAACGATGAAACGGGCACGGTTCGGGGAGCACTCGTTTGTACGAGTGTTCCAATTAAATTCTCCCGTGGCTAGGCCGCATTAACTCGGAAATCCCTTCATTGATATAAATTCGGCGTATCTGATATGACGCTTTAACGAACGCGTTTAACGCGAATGGATCCAGGCTTCCCGCGGAAATTTCGTTTCGCGGCGTTTCTGTGGCTGCGGGACAAAGACTTTTTACCAGCCAATTTTCCATAGAATTTTAATATATATCTTAATTGAAATCGAGAAAATCTATTACACGAATACGCATCATTTTCATCGTAACGAAAATAATATTATATTACGAATTAATTGATATTCTCAAAGCAAAAATAAACTGCTTATATCGTTCCAGTTTATAAGCAGAAATGTGTGTGTGTGTAAGGAGGGTGCGAACGAATCTTTTATTATTTCATTTTTGTCCCCCTTTTAGCAGGTCTATTTTTTTTACCCATTTTCGAACACTCTCGCCCCTCGCTTTTGCTTACTCTCGCTCGAATTCTGCTTCGATCACTCTGTTTCGTCCATGCCTGCTTCCCCTCTTCCCCCCGTATCCTCGGAAGGTCTGAACCCTCTCGTTTCACAGCCATAAACCGTTCCTCGTTTCCTTTGTTCCGCCGATTTCTCGACCCTGTGATTTTCTTTCCCCGACGAGATGATTACGCTCGCGTACTCGTATCAGCCCTGCCCCCCCGACCGACACACGGGCTCAGAAATTATACAACGATTCCCGGGCGACGGCTAATTTGATTCGTAGGGCGAAGAGGCGCGGAGTAGGGCGCACGCAATGAAGCGGATAGCGAGCTCAAATAGCCCGCGGCTTCTCCCTCGGCGACCCTGTGACCCGACCTTAAGTTCGAGGTACGCGCACGTTCCCGTTTTCCACTTACGACGCGCGTTGCAACGGTTGTCCTCGACGAAGAAACCCGACGTAAAAAGAAGACACACAACGCGTACGCAAGTACGCGTTTCCGGTTAACTGTAATCTGGAGTTGTGGCAGTCTGCGGTCTCGAGCCACATCGACTGGTTTATCTCTGCGAACGTGGCTCTCCCGCTGCAATCAGTTTTTGCTGGTAGCCGGGAAGGGTCATGGGTGTCACGATTTAGGTGCACCCTGAATCCCAGAATGCTTCTGTGCCTCATCGAATCAACGCGTTAATGAATATAATTAAAAACAAAAAATAAAGAAAAAGATTAGATTTAGAAATTAAATATTGATATTTTTAATAATTAGAGTTTCAACATATTTATTTATTGTCATCGCCGGTTGATCGCTCGGTGTTTATTATTAATCGTCAATTATAATTTAAACATTGATTATTTAACGGTGTACATTAACGGAAGCTCTCGGATGTAGTCACATTAACAAGCTTTGTTTAAATGTAAAAAGGTACATGTAATTACAGAAGGTTGTAGATTTTATAAAGTCTGTGGATGTTGATGTATTAATTACGCACAGCGGTTAATGGAAAGCTTATACTAAATTCAATGAAACGATCATACTCGGAACAACTGGCCATCGTTGGCCCCGTTAAAAAATTGAAACCATCGTTGATCCAACCCGCGGAGATGCCCTGACGTGGAATCGAGTTGATCGGATCGACTCCCGATGAACAGATTCGAACAACGTCCATTCGGTCGCCTATCGCGGGATTTATTTCGCGCCACAACAGAATCGTCGGACACACGCTGCTACCTGGCGTTACTGTTGTTCCATTTTTCACGTCTTTTTTTCTGTTCCATGCCGTTGTTTCACTTGCCAGAACAAAGCGGGCGAAACAAAAGCGACTAGCATTTTGCCGGCAAAGGTAAAGGGGTGAAACTCGGTGGCCAGCGTTGTTTTCTTGCTTGTTATATTTCCAGCCGCTTTATGCGGTGGCTCGCGCTCCGCCTCGGCCGACACACAGCCTCCCCGCTTGCACGTTGCACCGCGCGAGGCCTCGATGTCGATTAATAATTTTTTCATCGCGCTTCACCCGCGCCAGCCGACGAGCAGAGATCTCAAAGGGCGATAGAGTCGAGTCGAGGGAAACCGACGGGGCAAAAGAAGATCGGGTTTACGGGAGAATCTTGGAACGGCGTTTCCACGCGGAGACAGCCCTGGCTATGGCTCGATAGCTTCGTCTAAAATATTCCTATCCGCTCGATAAACGGCGAACAGCTTCTCCGTGCTCGCGACGCGATCACGAGCTACTCGATCGTTTCACGAATGGCTTTATTCGTTCGGGTTTTAGCACCTTTGCCGGTTTGCGCTTGATTTTATGGATCAATACGGTTATGTGTTGACACTGGCGTAAGAAAATTGAATATTTCTAGCTGGAGTTGTTCGATAGTCGAATAGTAAATCAAACGATTATCTTCTAATTGAAATTTTTCAATATCAAAGCCAATTCTTTGGTTTGATGACAGAAATGTGTTAAAACAAATAAGATTTTGAAGGATTTTTCCATATAATCGAATAATCTTCGAATGTCTGGCGAATTATGAAGAAAAGAATAAGAAGAAGCCATTGATCCCCCTCCCCGGGTCGAGCTTACTTCAAGAGCTTCAGGAAATTCCCCTCTTTTTTCCCCCGTGGAATATCGTATTTTTCTTCAGTCCGTCCGTTCGAGTTGAAGATGATGGAACGATCAGGGCGCGGAGTAAATCACGGCTGCCGACGAATTCGGCGTCAAGTCGGAGACCCGTTCCGAGAGCCGGATGATCGATCACAGTTTGGCCAGGGAACGCTTTGAGGTACGCGAGCCGACAAATATGAAGTCGTCGCGAAATCGATGCGGTAACACGCTCATCACGGCAGCCTGCTTTGCCACGTAAACCCGGCCAGACCTTGTTAGCAACGTTTATCGAAGCGTTTGTACGGCATTTCGACGCAAAGCCCGTGGTGTCACGCGCACCCACGACCCCCTGACGACGTGTTCCATTACGGTGACAGTCGGTCGACGGTGATCGCGTTGCAGCTCGTCCGGCAACTTTGTATCGCGCCGCGAGTTGCGCACGTCAATCTCCGTGTCATGAACACTCTCGTCGAGCACAGACGATTAAAAAAAAAAAAGAAAGAAAAAAGAAACGAAAGGACAGCAGTCGCGGTACGAGCCGTACGCGGACGTTTCCCGAGCGACGAAGTCACGGGGACACTCGAGTCCGCGTAAACAGAGCAGGGGCTGGAAAGACGATGAACGTTATACGAGCGGGGGAGGAGAACGGTGGTCTGGGAAACGCTAGGGAGCGACGAAATATCGGCAAATATTTAAATAAGCCGGCGAAGATGGATTCTATTTTGCTGTCTGTCGGGACGACGCGCTCCGCCGACTGTCTGTTACCTAAACGCGCGACACGTGTTCACGTGAAATAAGGAGCCGGCTCGAAATTGCTCCCGGCTGTGGATACCGCCCGCTAAAACAAACTGTGAACTCCTTCCCGCTGTGTATTTTGTGTACGCAGGACCGGCCCCGAATCCTTTTCCCATGCCGTGTACGTATAATAATATTTTGGACCACCGGTCTCCTTGGAATCTTCCAAAGCCGAGATTGTTTTACGTTTTCCGTAACTTGTGTAAACGTTGGCCACGTGGGTTTCAAAGATTCAAAGAGGAGCTCATAACTTATGCAGTCAATTTGGTATAATTCGAGATCCGAATCTGGGTAAGAACCTCCACCGAACACCGAGCAAGAAAATTTAATCCTTCTATAAATAAATAATCGTAAGTATCCATTTGCAAGATTGAACTGCTGAAAAATTGATCTCGTTTCTGCTGGAACGTTTTAAAATCACGGTACTCGGATAATGTAAAATTTTGATCAGCAACAAGAGGTTAAATAACCAAAAGAAATAATTATTATTAACTCCAAGAAATCTGAAAATAGTTGACGTATTACGTGACCGAACTCGCGTCACAGATTTATCAGAAATCGCAGCTATCGTTTCAATTCATCAAAGTAGCCTAGTTATTCGACCCTGTTTCGTTCGATCGTGCGCTCAATCGTCCGATTTTCCTCCCCCTTCGCCCTCTCGTAACGACAAAGTTTGTGTTTCGGACAGTCGATAACCGTGCAACGATCGGTTGATTCGGCGAAGATTTCCAGGCGGCTGTTCCCCGATTTATCGAAACCGGGACGGGTTCTAATCAATTGACTCATCCGGGCCATCAGATTCCAGCGACTGTCCGCCGGTTGTATCGACGACATTTCGTTTATCGTCAGTCAACGGGAGCCGTTCTATAAGAGATTGAATCGTTCGATTCCTTTTTTTTTTCTCTCTTCTTCACCACCCCCGGCTGCAAAGTGTCGATTGTTTCGCAGAATGTCCATTTCTGGGACAACGAGGGGCGGTTACGGAAGTCCGCTCGTTTTTCAACGGAGAAAACGAGCATTCGTGATTCCACGTCGAGCCGATGGAAAACATCGATCGTAAACGTCGCGGCGCTCTTCGCCCCCTCTATGTCTTTCGTGGATTTTACGATCTTGTTCGCCCGTATTACCCGGGGGAACCGGATCGAGGCCCCGGCTCTCGTTCATATCGAGCGTTTTAATAATCGCGAAATTAACGAGCGGTCCACGTGGTGTTCGGAAAAAATTAATCGCCCCAGCGTGTCGTCATCGATCGGCCAGGGTGAAACGCGGTCCGCGAAGCACCGTGTCGGGGCCAATTAACTTCGACTTCGATTCTTTCGTTCGGGTCCTGATCGATATCGAATGGTATTCCGTTCGATTTAATAACCCGGGCCGATGTTGAAAGAGGAGCCGCGCCGTAGAGACAAAGCGAGAGCGGGTAGAAAAGGAGACAAGATCGGGGGACGAAATAGCGAATTCTTCGATTTCTCGGTTGAAAGGGCAGATCTCTCCGGTTTCCAGCGAACTTTCTGCTCTATTTTTACACGGGACCCGGTATAACTTTCGACGCACGGCGCATTGTTCAGAAAGTTCGCCGCGGCTCATTTCGACGAAGTTTCCGCGGCTTATTGGATCCGCGGCCCGCGCAACGCGTCTTCCATCCTCCCGGCCCGAAGGAATAAAATTCGTTCGATGGATCGAAGTCTCGTTCTCGAATGGTAAACACGTGGCTATTAATCGTAAACGTGGCGCGAAATGTTTTCTGTGCTAATCGCGTCGAGTCGTCGGAGAGCGAACTTTTGTCTCCGGAGTCGCGAAGAAAAGAAAGCCACGGATGGGAGATAAGTTTCTGGAAGATGAAAGTTCTCGGTCGAAAGTCGACCAGAAAGTGGAAAAGAAAGAAACACGTTGTTTCCGTAGTTGAGTGCAAGCATTTTTATCGACAGAAAAGCATCGTTTTCTTCGTGGTCCACTTCCATCCTCTTCGCTTATTTATCGATCGTTAAAACACCACTGTTCCATCAAAATAATTCAAATTGCACAATACTGGAAATAATCAAGTTTTTCACTGAATGTTAAACCTGCGCCAACTGTGCACTTTTCATAACCCGCTTAATAAAATTATGTAAAGTACTTTTGAAAGTAATTTTGAAAGAAAATTTTACGCGGTATAAATTTGCCTAACTCGCCGCAAAACATAGAAATCGTGAAAGGACATTCAATCGAGCACGTAATTAGAATTTCCATTTTCACGGGGAATCGATCGAGCGAAAATAGTTGGTTGTCAAAAATTCCATCATTGATGAAGCTACCGCACGGGTCACGAAGATTGCCACGATTTGCATAATTTATCGGGCACCGGGGTTCGGATTACCCGACGGCTATACATTTCGCGAGAAAAACTAGCGCAACAGCGTTGTTGGCCAAGGGGAAAAAAGCTTCTCGCCGCACTGGTAACAATACTTCCTCATCCTCGTTCGCGAGGACCCCGGGTCCGGGTACAAAAGAAAATGGAGCAAGCGAGCCCGGTCTGTCTCTTCCTGCTGCTCCGCCAGCTTTTTCAAATATTATGAAGTCCGTAACTTATGAAACATTCAAAATCCAACCGAGTTTTCCACCATTGTCCTCAACCTTTCTCCCTCTCTCTTACCCTGTCGTCGTCGTCCCTTTTCTCTCCTTTTTTTTTTCTTCGCATCGGTGTCACCGGAAAAGCGGACGTACGAAATTTTCGAACTTCGATCCGACAACGACCCTGTACACACGCGAGTCTTTTCGACGTGTCGCGTGTGACCCGACGTTTTGTAACCGGGATCCTGAATCCGGGTTAAAAGCTGTGTACACCTCTCGCGCGTTCAGCTTTTCGAAAGAGAGGAAAAAAAAAGCGCAGCCGAAACTTGGTACGGGAAGAGAGAGAGATAGAAGCGTTCGTACAAAGAATCCAAGGTGGAAAGGGAAGAAGAAACGCAGAAAATTCGTGGAAGTGGAAGCGTACAGGTCCGATGCTTGGATCGAAAACGAAGAGGGACTGAAGATTTTTTTTTTCTTTTTTTTTTCGAGAATACGAGAGAACAGCGAAGTTCAACGAAGAGAACGGGGACAAGAAGGGGTGGCTGGGAGGACAGGAATGGAGGAAGATTAAAAGAGGCAACGACGAGAAACGAAGCGAGAGGGTAGGAGCGAAAGATTAATAGAAGGAGAGAGGGTGGAAACGCGGAACACGGCATCTGGGCCACTCGACTTTTCCTGGCGAACGTTTCGGGACTCGCGCGGAAAATGTTTACCGGCAAAGGAGGCCTCGTACGAGTGGCCATACCTCTCTCTCTCTCTGTATCGCGCGCGCGCGCGCGCGCTAGGTTTAATACCGAGACGCGAAACGAGAAAAGTGCGGGAACAGAAAGTGCAAAACTGCGCGACCGATTCGGAACTCGACTCGACACGGCCCGGATGTGTGTTGATATTCGCTGGTAATGAGCTCGTCGAACTTCCGTGCCGCTCGTATGTGGGTTAGAAGCTAGACGTAGGTGGATTTACGTGTTCAGAGGACCGAGGGAGTGTGGGACGTACGTAGAGGTACTTGGTCGAAATCCACCGGGGGTATAAGCCTTGCAACGACGAACGAACCGTTTCCGTGGTTGCGCGAACCGCCACTGTGAAATTAACAGAATTTCGCTCGCCTTCCGTCGCCACTCTGCGCCCCGTACCCTCTCCTCCTTCTCCTTCTCCTCCCTTTTCTTCATTAACCCTCCGCTGTGTTTCTCTAATTCGTTTTACAGGCTAATGAAAACTATGGCTGAAATTGCGCGACGTGACGCCTTTGTCTTGGCCCGAAAACCGAGCCCCGGATCCAAACTTGCGCTCGCGATACGAGAGGATGCCTCTTCTTCCGGTTATCAGGGCTCTTGGAAATTCTCGCGATGACCCAACTTTGCTCGTACGATTTCGTTCCTCCACGGATCGTTTTTACCGACCGAAAGGTATTTTCCACGACGACTTACGTGTTCGAGTGGAAATTATTAGGGTCGAGGAACCGTCCGTACTCTCGGCCCGGTCTTAGTTTCGAGAGGGTCGATTTATTTGCGTGGGAAAACGCGTGTTTGCCGGAAGCAACGGGAGAGGCGGGTGTAAGTTTCGTGAAAAAGTCGGCTAAGAGCGAGGTCCGGCGGGAAGGGAAAGGAAACGTCGGAAAATTGAGAGCCGTGAGAATTTTCAGGTCTGAGATATTCGGCTCGATCTCTTATTACGTTCACTTTGTTTTCGGTTTCTTTCTTTTTTTTCTCTCTCTTTCCCTTTTTTTTCTTAAGAGCTTCTGAAAACAGAGATTCTCCGAGGAACCGGGGAAAATGGGATGTTTAAGTAACAGGTTCTAGCGTGACCTCGTAAAGTGCATGTCACACAAGGCAATATGCATTTCTGTTCCGTAATGAAAAATGTATGTGACGAAGAAACGAGGTGTATTATTAGCGGCGCTCAAACCCTCTATCGTTGTTCATAGAAAATTAATGGCGTCTGAAACTTGAAAAATAAATTTTTAATTTGTTTGCATAAAAATTCATTTGTTCCACAAATGAAATATCATTCTTTTAACGAAATACGCATCAAATATGAAATAAAAACAAATGGCGACTCCATTAAGGCGTTAATTGAAATGCATTTGCAGTAGGAAATATTTTCTCATATTTCCTACGTACGTCATAAACAACATGAGTGTACCAATAAAATGTACCCTCATTTTTTTTTATTTTGTTTCATATCATACATTTTAATAAGTGAAAAAATATAGAAACGATGAGCGAAGAATTGTAAAACGGACGTTGTTTTACATGGTTACATTGTTTTATCAGAACGGTCCGTGTAATGGAAGGGTTGAACGGTGTTTTAGCGTGTAAACACCGTCTAATGGAATGTTTAGACAATTATTTCTACGAGCGTTTCGCCAAGATCAACTGCAGTCGCCCGGACGCGTTCTACTCCTCGGTTCGTTTTTCTCTGGCCGGCGTTCCACGTGCCACCCTTAATTTCCTCCTTTTGCCCCCGCAAATGAAATCGCGTGCCGTGACACTCGACCCAGCCTGAACTCCTCGTTTTTGTCTCGCAGCCCCTGTTGGAATTTTTACGAGTTAAATTCCCGAACGTTAGCTGCCGAATGCTACTCTTCGGGATCCGCGTCCTGTTGTTCCTCGACCCACCTCGCCGGTAATTATAGTCTGACCGCGAACGGAACATTCTACTGCGGTCGAGTGCCGGACGAGCGTGCAAACAAATTTTTGTTCTCTTCGTCGTCGTTCAATTCGGCTACGATCGCGTCTAATTATTCGTGGCCGGTGCAGTTTTAGCTGATTCATAAATTAACCGCCCCGATAATGCCGGTCTTCGAGCTTTTATTAATCGTGCTCTAAATTTGATGGTCAGGGGTAATCGAAGATTTATGATACCCGTTCAAACTCAGATTGCGTTTGAACAGTTACGTTGAAACCGAGCATGTTTTCCTGTTGTTCGTTCTTCAGTGTTTAAAAATATTGTTCTTCGAAGTTTAGGGTATATTAACTCTTCGAAGGGTTGCTAGGTTGCGGTAATCCTCCCTTATACCTTGAACCCGCTGATCCTCTGTCGTAATGGTACTTGTATATTAAAAGATTATCGTTGTATTTATATTCGAGTGAAATAAGTAGTAATATTATTTAAAAAATTTTTCATCCATTCGCAGAAGGGCTAATTCTTATTATCTTCTCCATTTTTTAATCGGTCCGCAAAAGTTAGCTACGAATTTAAACGTTCTACGATCGGTCGGGTAGAATGGAATTGGGGTAAAAAAAAAAAAATAGTTAAAATCAATAATCGACCGAAGCGGACAGAATATCTTCGCTCGCATTCCACCACACACGATCCTCTTCAATTCCGCCAGATATCGTTCGCAGTTTCGGCCTCGGCGAACTTTCGATTCGAGGGTTCGCGCGACTGGCTCAATGTGTCGATATTGGTCGACACCTTTTCAATTAAATCGACACCGGCAGCAGGTACGAAAGTACTTCCCCCCTAAATCCCCGAAGAGGAACGAAGCGCGAACAAGAGGAAAAAGCAAGAGGGGCTTTTATGTACGGCACACGTCTATCGGCGCGCGTGCACACAATCGTGGCGTAGGAAATAAATCGTTTACCGGTTGAGACACCCGTCGCGGCTGAATCTTCACGGATCGGAAGGGGATCGCGACCGTTTCCGCTCCGCTTCTCGCCCCCTCACCCCTCTTTCTCTTCGATAAAATATACTTAAACCGCGCGCTTTGTCGTGCCCGATTCAGACGTCCCCGCTTTCTCTTCTCCCGTGTTTGTTTTCCCCGTTTGTGAAATATGCGGAACGCTTCGAGAAACACGTATAACCGTGAAAGCTGCAAATTTTTCATGACAATAGAGATCGAAAGGCCTTCCACCATTTTTCACGCGAACCATCGACACATTGCCCGTCATAACTTCCGCTGATCATTTAATAAATCGTCCCGTCAGACACGAAGTTTTATTATTAAACAATTATACAAATATACCCTTGAATATCTATCTCAAAATATACAATACATTCTGATTTTTTACAAATTTGAAATTTTACTCTTACAAATTAAAATGTTGCCAATTTAGGACAAATTCTCTAAATATCCATGTAATAATAAATTGCAAAAGGTACTTTTTCACGAGGAACCCTAATTTTTTACGTGGTTATCGGGCCAAGGTACACAGATAGGGGAATAAGGAGAGGCGTCGACGCGGAGACGCGGGGAATTTCTTAGTCGGCAGAAAATTCAGGGCGAGCATTTCGACGTCGTATCCCGGCGGAACGGCGCGCAATAAATATCCATCGGACGGGCCAGGTGTTAAGAAAATGGATCAACTTAGCGTCGCGGATAAAATTGAGTGCAGCCGGTGAGTGCGTTTGATTTATAGCCCGATCCGCGGGATATTACTCACTCGACGCTGACGCGCATCTTTTGCCTGACCTTACGACGGCTAACAGTCGACTCCGATCGTCTTTGCCCTCGTTTTTCCTGCTTTTCCTCGCTCGCGCCGCGTTATTATCGCCGACGGTTCTCGAAGGGAAGAAAATAATGCGGTTTTCTTTCGCTCGTTTCGCTTCGAGCGGAAACGTCGTCCCGCTGGTAATTTATCGCGACGAATTCTCACGCGAACAGATTGCCGAGCGTTACCGCTTCATCACGGCGTGGAAGAAAATACGATTAATTCGATCGCGATTCGAGCTGATCGCTCGATCAAAATGAGACGAGGCGGAAAAATAAAACGTCAGATTCGTTGATTATTATTTCAAGAGTAGAAGCAACGACGCTTAAAATAATCCAGAACGATATTTTAAAAAAGACGTTGTCTATAGTACCTCGGGGATAATTTTAAGATTTTTATTGACAGTTATTTTTCTGACTTAAATTTCTATTCTGTGGACTTGGAACGTATTTTAAAATCGAAAATAGCTCGATTAAGGTCAAAATACGTGTCTATTAAGACACATCCATATTTCATATACACACAGGATGTCTCTGGTGAAGGAGGCCACTTAAATATCCCCACCATTATTCATGACATGAAAAATGTTCATGGCATAATTTGAATGGCTTCAGTGACCTGACGAAAATTTATTTTTCAGGATACTCCTTCATTGAAGCCGTTCAAATTGTGCTATGAACATTTTTCATATCATGGAAAAGGGAGATGTTTAGGTGGCGCCTAAGATACTCCTCATTTGATATCATCGATTCAATCAATTGATACTCATTGTACTTTTACCACGGTTTAACGAAATAGCATCCCAGTTATTCGACGATATTTTTGCGTGCGTTGTCTATTTTCGAAAAAGGGAAAAATCAGTGTCGTTCACAGGGAACCGGCAAATTAAATCGCAAAAAAAATTGATTGTCATCGGTGGATACGCTGTCGGGCTGTCCCCGTGTCGTTCGACAGCGTAAACCTGCAAACGGGTTACACCGAAATCCAACGTCAACGTTGTTAAACGCGCGCGCGTTCGAACAATTTGTCGAGCGTCGTCGGTCCCGACGAGAGGGGGGGTGTAGGAAACGTCGGCAACTGGCGGATCGTTGGTGACGCTTGCAAATTCAGCTCGCAACCGTGTCAAAGACGCGTCGGCCTCGTATATATACACCCCGAGTCGAACGAGTGGCGATTAAACGCGCGAAGCGTGTCAAAGTTGGCGGGATTTCCGCCGCTGGAAATCGTCGCGTAAATGCCCGCGACCGGATTACGAATTAAGAAGATCTGTAATCCCCGTCTCGTGTTCACGGCTCCGTGGAGATGCTTCGAGTGGACAAAGAGGAGACTTCCGTGTAAATTCTCGTTGATGTTTTAAAGGCGTGCACTTCTCGCGCAACAAATTCCGTTTGATGTCCCGACGAACCGAGCGTATTCATTAAAACGAATGTAAATTGAAGACGAGACGAGTGTTCTTTACAAAGTTCTAAATTCGTTATTTGATTGCTAATCCGTTATTGTTTAATCCCTTTGATTTGACGTAAGAATAAATATTGATGGAATTAGGGAAGGGCTAGTGAGTGCCTGTGTGAATGAGTGATTTTGACGAAGCGACGAGTCTTATTAAAATACCTTATTAAATCACGAGTCCATGCACGCGTTAATCCCTCACCTACAATTCCTACAGGAGTTAACATATTCCCCGCTTTTAAATTGTACAATAATGCTTCGGTAAACATGTTCCCGTATTTTATCTTCTCCATTGAGAATACCGAGCATACATTTTTGATGCATGGGAGTAAATGTTCCGTGAACATTTGTACGTGTGTCTGAACTAGGCCCATAAGCGAAAGAAAAAAAAAACTGTGGAAACGCGTATCGGCTCGTGCAGCTTGGCTGAAGATGAAAAAGTTTCTCGGTCAACGTTTTTCGAAGCTGTTTTCCGCGCCACGAGTTCGCAAACGTTGAAAGAAAATTTCTATCGATCGCGCTTTAGCGGAGTGGCTCGAGTACCCTCTTGCACGGGGGTGTCAAGTCGCCCCGGGGTCGTTCCTGGTTGTCGTGTAAAAGCATCCCTGGGCAAACACGCGTGTTTTTGCGCCGTCTGACATATCCTGACGGTTACAGGCCGGTCGCGTTCAACGTGACGCTGTAACAATCGCCGCAATCACCCCCCGTTTGCTTGCGGTGTCGTGCCTCGATAGGGAAACCAGAGACGTCCCTCGTCGGGAGCGCGACGTCCTCCTTTTTTTCTCCCCCTTCTCTTTGCTCCCCTTCTCTAATCCCCTAAGCGCGTCTCGTCGAGTAGTCCTCCACGTTGCCCATTCATTTCGACGCTTTCACGACACGCGGGTCTGGAATCTTGCAGCGGGTGCTCGTCCCTGCTCTCTTCGCTCTCGTTCTTCTTTTCGAAAAGGTTTTGAAAACGGGAACGACGACGTAGGGATTCGAAAATCAGGATTTCAAAGTTCTACAGTTTCCATAACCACTGGAAATCAGCTTTTGTATTTGGAATCGGATTCGTCGGTTAAGTAGTTCGAGCTAGTTTTGGTCAGATCTCGACTTATCGATAGTTTCCTGGCGAACCTTTGACGAGCGAGTAGGGTCGTTATCTGTCCAGGCTCGATAGTCGAGGAAATGCTAATTTGGAGTAACGTTTCTCCATTGACGATGTTCCTCGTCCCGTCGATAACGACGAGGAGGATCGAGAGCGTCGACTTACAGGGACCGCCTCGTCCGTCATATTATTGTCTGGCCGGATAAGAAGAAGCAACGATCGATCATCGGGCCTTCCGGATCTTAGCCACGGCTTACAGGTGAACAATCGGAGGAGAATCTTCCTCTCGTACCCTCGGGTTTCATCCACTTTTCCCTGGCACAAGAATGGCCGGCTCAAAGGGGTGTCATTAGAAAAAAAACATTAGTCGAGGACGGTGGCGAGAGGACCGCACGCTTTCAGCTCAAAGGATACGGCTGCGACCGTTAGAGGGTCGTTCCGCGGGACGTGACGTTCTAACAATCGTCAGGCTGCGGCACCCCCTGTCCCCTTCCCCTCGGCCAGCGTCCTTTTTCGAAGAGGAAAATTGCGACGTGTCCTGGCGAATACGTGACGCGCCAGCTACGGGCTGCGCTTCCACCCTCTCTGCTCCACGGCCCTTTCCTCCTTCTTACGGCTTCACGGCACGATCCTAGCTGCGTAGCCGTATCGTTTCTTTATTCCGACTGCGTTGTGTCTCCCGAGGACCGGTTACACTAAATGTTTCTCTCGATATCGGCTGTCTCGATAACGACGGACGAATGTCGTTCACCCACGACTCGTCTAGAATTCACTTTATCCCCGACCATTCCCGTGATGATTGTCTCACGGGACTGTTGATAACGAAACATGGCGAGGCTAATCAGAACTACTAGAATTTAAGATAAAAGGAAGGACCGTAGACGAGATCCTTTGAGTTGATTATCGTAGCAATGTGACGTTTATTATTCGTCATTTCGTATTATTGGGAGCCTGGGATTTCGATTCTGTGGGGGTACTTGCTGCAAGGGATCGATGTTCTTTGTGAACAAGAATTGCAGCGGTCGCAAACCGGAGTCGTGAAAGCGAAACGCGCGGAGAAAAAACCGAGCGAAAACTGGATCCGCCGAGCAAGTAGTACGAGTCCGACTTTAGTCAGACATCGAACTGTCGGCGTCTACGGTGACGACTAACCGCTATCGTCGAGTCATGCTACCACGTAATGTCGTATTTATCTGTACGTTTTTATCAAACTTTAAACATCAAATTGATATGCTGTAAGTGCCATTTTAAGAGACTTTTATGTCAGCAAATGGTGTCAGACTTTATCAGTAAAGAAGCTCTATGCAAACTTCATTTTGGTTCAGTATTGCTTATTCTGTATTAAAGATATCAACAGAAGGTCTAGGTAGTCATTTTATTTAGACTTTAAACTTTAAATTGATGTGCCACAAGTGTCATTTGATGATGTTTTTATGTCATGATAAATCAATCGTGCGTTAGACCTCATTTGTTAGATTTCAAGTCACTAAATTGTAATATCGGACAACAACTTGTTCAAAAAAGGAAAAATTGCGTCTCGTCCCGTAACGAGTCCCTCTCGTCCCCGATGCCGGCTGGCTAACTCGAGAAAATGAGAATCCGTGGAACGAGCAGTGTGTGCCGAGCCGCGAGGGACACGCGACCCACGTTTCCAACATTTAAGGCACGATCTAACTCAGCCGCTGGCCAAACGCCTGCTGGATTTGAGTAATTAAACGCGTCTCGGCCGATGTTATTCGCGACGATATGGCTTAACGTTCCGCAACGAGCGTGTTACTCGTCGCCGGTGAACCGGCACGAACCTCGTAAATCTCCTCCGGCTGCATTATTAAATATATCCCCCCGCGTTTTGGACGACCGTTACACCGTCCCGACGTTGTACCTTCGTCAACACGTACTCGTGAACTACTCTCCGGAGACCTCTGGCGAGGTCCACGCTCGCGGACGTGACTTACCGAAGCTGATCGATGAAACGTTGTCCCCGATAAAGCCTCCAAACGTTTCCAATTCTTAATAATCGGAAACGATTACGTCGCGATCTCGATCATCGATCCTTGGACGACGGTCCATCAATTTACATAGATGTTTAGTTTATTTCCAACCAGATCTTGTGTCAAAAAACTTATTGATCATAATTCCACGATATACCTTGAAATCGTGACAATTTTCAGTTCTAATTTGCGTGCAAGTTGACAGCAAATTGGCAACTTTGTTCTGAATCGAAACGAAAGTTGGATCTCGGTGACGTCGTATATCGCGAACTCGATGGATAAATACTCTTTCAGGTGCACGTATATCAGGATTCTGCCTTCTGAAAGGATCTCACGAGTTTCTCCCTTTGACGATGTTTCTCCCTTATTGACACTATTTTCCACCATTGTGTACGTAGCCGTAGGATGCAAAGTCTCAGGCCGAAGCCGAATCTCTGTAGATCTTGCCTCCGCTCCTGTAGATGTTGTCCAATCAAAGTTACAACCAGCAGGGAAATACAGTTACAACAGCTGCGAGCTATAGTTGGAAGTCTTCCTGAAGCGAGGCAAAGTCCTCACGGCGGGGACAGTCAATTGCTCGTTTTCTAGCTACCCTTTGTAACACGAACGTGCGATCAACCCGTTACCGTGACGGTGATTTGCTTAAGGCGAAACACTTGTTTCCGGTGCGCCATCGAGGGTTTATCTTGAATTTCGAACGACTTCGAACTCGAAACGCGACGAAACTTTCCTCGAACGCTTTCTCACCGCCACAAATCATGCGAGTCGCGAAACCGATGATTAACTCTCGAACGACGGAGCGAGATCGTACGCGTACAGGGTCGTAAATTTATCATTGAAAATCGTGGAAGGATAGGTTTGAAGTATCGAGAAATAATATCGATAGAAATAGTGTAAAATTTTGGAAAATGAAAAGGAAATAAAGTTCTATTTCATTGTGGCCACGTCAATGGTCCTAGGGTTGATCGTCGAATGAAAAACGACGGATTAATCATGATCCACGTCTATAAAATATAAAAGCTTGGATTAAATTGAACGCCAAAAATGTTCGAAAATAGAATCTCAAATATTGGAAGATATAAGCTTTGAATTGTCACGGGGGATAATCGATGCGTCGTTGAAAGATAAAAAAATCATGAATTCGAAAAAACCATGGACCCATGAATCATGGATTCCGTTGCATTAGTGATAGGACATATATATATAAAAAAAAAATCATAGAAATCCCTTGTTGGTTCGTACAAATCAAAATTGGAACGTGGTCGAATCGTTCGATCCGTGTAATTAAATGCTGGTCTCGCGTGAAAGTCGAGAGCAGGCGTAATCCGTGCACGTTCGCGCGCGTTCGCTCGCTCTGAAACGTTGCACCGCGAGGCGGGTAAGTTAAAAAGCAAAACCACGACGCGTGTCGGGCACGTAACGCCGATACGCGATCCGTACAAAAAAAAAAAAGGAAAAATCACACTCGTTGCTCGTCGGATAGTTTTACGGTTTCCATTCGACCGCGAACTTTCCTCTTGCGTTTACGATCCTCGCGAACGACGCTTTTTCGCTGTCCGCTTCGAGATCGTCGCCGGTGGTTTCGAAGATCGCGTTTCAACGGAAGCTTCTCGTCTTGCGGGCAGTCGCTGGCTCGACAGACTCGGTCTTTTTGCTTCAGTTTGCGGCTATTTTAACGGGGTAGCTGCTCGATCAATCTCGTTTGATCTTTTGTGTCAGCTTCATCGTGCCACTAATTTATCTGCTTTTTAAATATTTGCGATGTCAAATAATGAAAATGATCAATTATCAATCTTCTTATAATTCAAGAAAAAATCACAAATTTTGTTTTTCATTCACTTACTTTTAGTGTCAATTATCGAAGCTGTGTCTTTGCTAACCTAAGATGTGATTTAAAATTGAAAATTAATTTATAACGTCTGATGCCTCTTTAGAGCTTCTAAAATGAGAAAAATACCAATCTTGGTGCTTCCTTTTCTGCCGAAGTATTCGCGTTAATAAAGGAAGAAGAAAATATAAGTACAAAACAGCTTATTAATAACAGATTCCAATCTCAGACTAAGGACGAGGCGCTCGTACTGGATCGCGTCTCGTTACTACGCGCTCGAGGTGAAAATTTATATTCAGCGTATCCGCGTCAAGACTCTACGATGCTCGTAACCGGGGGAGCGTGTACGGTGTACCTTTTAATAACTACGATTATCGAGGACGGGGTAGTACAGGTGTTGTTCGTAAGAATTTTTAACGAGCCGCGAAAGAGCGAGCCGAAAATTTATAGCTCGTTCGTTTATTAACACCCAGCAAGATTTCCCCAGGCTGTGATCATTGTTTATGCAAAAGACGGCCGCAGAATGTGCACGCGAAGAGGGGGTTGCGGCCGTTTTCGTTGTGCAGAGAGGCTGCAGGCGTTTCGAGGCCCAATTAACGGCGTGTCGTGCGGTCGGCAAACGAGTTTTCGTCGGCGTACAGGCGTCAAAAGGTGGCCAAGCTTGTCCGTTCAGCCTTGTAATGTAGTTACGCGTTAATTGCGAAAACCGCTCGAAACGAGTTAAGAATTAGCAGCCACCCTCGAGTCCGCCGGCTCGAATTGTCGATCGTTTCTGTCAATTCGTTTCAAACGAACAATGCTCTTCTACTTTCTCGAGACAATCAACATTTCATGTTACGTCGAGAAAAAACTCATTTATTTGCGTACACGCAGCCCTTTAAATTACAATGTTACAGCAACGCAAAATATAAAATTCAATTAAATAAAATAACGAGGCACGTTGTTCGTACAGAAGCCAGAATTAAAAATTCTTGCAGGTACACAGAATGAAAACTTTCTAACATGGATTCACAAATTTTCGCTGAAAATATTGCGATATCGCGGACACTTGACGCCTTTAAAATCTGGTAGCAGAAAATTTGATCTCGAAAGAAAGAACTGTACGAAGTTGTATTACGAACGGAAAACTATAAAGTACATAGTGTTAATTGCACGGGAAAGCAAAGTCGAATAAATTATCTCGAACCACGGGAGAGAGCCGAGGGGATATTCAACGAGTTTCGTCTCGCTTTCGATCCAGCCAGCGGCGCCGCTGGTAAATAGAA
Source organism: Anthidium xuezhongi (assembly GCA_022405125.1). Lineage (NCBI taxonomy): Eukaryota > Metazoa > Arthropoda > Insecta > Hymenoptera > Megachilidae > Anthidium > Anthidium xuezhongi. The sequence continues at coordinate 10,290,409 of CM039637.1, forward strand.
ACGAGCCAAAGGCAACGGTCTTAATCGAGACCGGTGGGGTTCCCCGTTAAAAATTAATAACTTTACCCTCGGTCTGGCCGTTAATTTCACCTGGACGCGAGGAGGAGGGCAATGAACCGTGGAACTGCAGCGAGGACAGGGAGGAGGAGGGTCGAAAACGAATTTATTGATGGCATTCGGCGGACGTTTAACCTTAAAACGGGTAATTGCCAGTCATTGAGAGGAGGAGGAGGAGGAGGCCCGGGACCCGCGACAGAATAGACACTCGTTATTCCCGCGAATTATCTTTCGCCGACGTGCCCGGCTGAATGACGCGTTCTCCGCGGAACTGGCTGAAGCGTATTGGCAGCGGAACAATCTCTCGCCTCGGGGTCGTTAACCAACTCTACCCTGGTCATGGTTGCTCCGCGGCGAGGGGAGAGTAGGGTCGGGGATCGAATGTACGCGCGTCGCTGAAAGATTCATCGTCGAGAGGGAAATAGTCCGAAAAAGAGAGGGCCAGCCGGGAAAGAAAGAAATCGAAGAGATCTTGCCAGGCGAATTCGAACGCGTTTCCAACGACTGCAGTTCGGGGGAGGAATGTGGAAAGGTCGATCGGTCAGTCTGGAGCCAGTTTTATCCTCTGGTAGTCTGAATGCAAATTCTATCGAACTCCATTGTTCCTTCCGTTCCATTTCTTTCCTATCAATTCTAAATAAAGTTCACCAGTTGCGATATTATCGTCGTTTCAATCGATGCTTGTACTCTTTGATTTCCATTTCCGTAACTCCTGTATTTATTAACCGGGGCAGATTTAGCAATGAATTTATTCGAAGATCTTTTGCTCTGAATAATTATTACAGGAAAAATACGTACCGTTACACATTTCTCGTGTACTAATACCATTTGGAGATCTTTGTTTACATTCTGAATTAAAATTGCTCGAACAAAAAATACTACATTTTTAATTGATAAATAATTCAGTTGACAGATTTTACGATACTCTTTTAGATAGTTTACCAGAGGCAAAAAGGAATATAAAGTTTGGTCGTAACGAGTTGGCTAGTTTAGCCGGCCACGATAACGAGAATAAGGCTTGATAATAAAACTCGGAGGGTGCAGGCTGTGTGTCACGGCATAATAACGACTCTGGACGGTCGAAGAAGTCGAGCGGCTCAGGGTGCGGGAACAAGCCGGGGGGGTGAATTTTACGAACCCTTCCTTCTGCGGCAGACGTCTCGACGCGAGCCGAGGGTGCGGTGTTTGTTCGCGTTACGTAGCTCGTTTCGTATCGGCCTCGAACGACGGTAATGGGGTTCGAGACACGGAGCAGTGCGGTGTGGTGCGAATGCGGCAATCCGGAATTCCCTTTTCCACCCTTTACCGACCGCCAACCCCTGCGGGACTCGCCAAGCGCCAGACGTCGGTGCTGCTTTCCAGGCTGGTTAGTTTGCTCGCGATAGATTGCGAAAAAGGAGAGGTCCCGACTAGCGTCTGAGGGATTACCACCCACGGAACTTGGGATTCGTGTCTGTACCGGGAGGGGTAGTTTGCGGGATTCTGCGATCGTCGAACGATCCGCATCGCAGGCTGTTTTCTTGGCGAAACATCTGGCTGCATCGAGAATTCTCGATATCATGAATTTTGAAATACTCTCCATCGGAATTCTCCGGGATCGCGACACTGTTTGCATTGTTCGAGCGTTTCGATGTTATAAAACTTAATTCTCGAAAGTTTTCAAACGCTCTTTTCAAGATTAACCAGCGACGGTTTAATCAACGAAACATTGTTTTCAGAACAAAGTAATAGTTATTAATGCGGACACCCCGTTAAAAAAAAAATATTTTTAAAACGAAGCTATAAAAACAGAACGAGTATTTCAGCTCGAAACGTTCATTGCACCATCTGTCCTCGATTCCACCCTAACAGCCGGCAACTTTTCAAATAAACCCCCGTTTCTATCCGCGTTTTATTTTCATTCGAAACGCCTCCATCGAGTTCCATCGATTTCGATGACACTCTTGATGACTCCAACCCACTCGAACCGTCCTTTGACGAGTAAAAAAAAATCTGCGGAAGCAATTGTAGTTCTCGTGCGATGTCGTTGCGTTTCTGCCCTCCAGAATTTCCGGTCCAGCCATTTAAGAGCGAAATTCGCGTACGAATCGTCGACCACGTTCGCCGATGATCCGGAAACCGTGGCTGCTAATTGACCGAGAAGAAAATTGATTAAAGTCCAGGCGGATCGAAGGATACGACGGGGTAACGTTGGACGAGAGGGCGGGTCGACGAAGGACAGGGTTCGCGTTTCATCCCGAAAAAAGCGTAGGCAACCGCAATGCGTCGAATAATGCACCGATGGGGCAGGTCGGAAGAGGGAGAGGGGTAGAAAAAAAAAGGGTAGAAAAGGGAAGAAGAGCGAATGTCACGCTCCGCGAACTGCCAACTCTTTTTACCCGTTGCACGCGAATGCATTCCTGTCGAGCATACCGCGCGCGCGTGTGTGTTATGTGTTCGAATAAATTTGAATGCGAATGAGCGCGATGAAAAAGAACGGAGCACGAGAAGGACAGGTGGAAAAAGGAGGGACGGCACGGGGAGAGAGAAATGGGCACGCCGGCGAAGGGGGAGGGATGATAAAGTGGGCGGTGAAGAAAAAGAATGGCGAGGGAGAAGTGTGAGACGTCAAGTGGTTGTTTCCAGGGCCGAGCTTCTATCTCTTGGCCCAGGGAAAAATTAAAATAAATCGTGGACCAAGGGCTCGGGTAGAATCGACAACCGAAATCCGGCAGCTGCCAATTAACCAACTGAACAGTATCCTTTCCCCCGTTCGATACCGTGGCTTCTATCTTTTAATTGGAAGGACACAGTCTGGCCAGATTAGCCGTTCTCCAACCTTTCACGGATCAATAAAAGCAGCGTTGCTTGTGGCCAGGGACGGGATCAACTAGTATCAATACCCTCTGTGAAAAATATTCCAACTTTCTAACGAGTACCCGGTAGAATAAAAAAGCATCCAGCTGAAACGAACTTTCCTCTATCATGTGCAAACTTTTGTATAAGAATTCGAGCCTCTCGAACTTGTTTCATTTTTTTTAAATCATCCCAAGAGTTGTCGATGAACTTTAAAGAGGGGCAGAATAATATTTACCGCGCTATAATTAATCGTAAGAAATAATTTGATTAGAAATACACGTTGATCTTATCGCTACCGATGGCGTACTCGAGAGTGTGCTATTTTCCTCCAACTCGATCCTGTTCCTCGGCTTCCTGACTTCCTGGAAGATTGCGTCCGGCGTGCGTCAATATTTTTCTGCACCACGAAGAAAGCCCACGGGAGTGCAGGGAAAAGGGAAGATGCATCGTCAACGGAGAAAAACTTCGACCTTCTCACCTGCACCCTCCTCTTTTCTTTCTATACAGATTTACGCAACGCCTTCACCGCTCGTGTTGTTCTTCGGGTCGTGGTTGGCGGCTGGCGAAGTTTGCTTGTCCACGGCGAAGGCCAATTTCCAGACCAAACTGTACAACACCTCGAACTGGACGAACGCGTTGAATCGTGATCAATTTTTCCGAGGAAAGATTCACCCCGGGGCCCACGGGTTATTTCAAGATCGATTATACGAAAGAAGAGGGAAAGAAAAGAATAAACGTAAAAAGAGGTACTAATCGCTTATGGCGTAAAAGAAAGGGGACGGTGGCTCGTTTAAATGACAAAGCGAAGAGTGATAAATTAATCGACGCCAGCCAGCCAAGTTAATTGTTCCTCTAGGCGGGAAACAAATGGATACGGGCTCGGGTATTATCATTAAACCGGAGCAGGAGGGAAAAAATATCGTCATGGATAAAAACCACGGTGCAGTCGGATTATAGAGATATATATTTAATTAGCAGCCCGGCGCTCTCTATCTGCCCGCAGTTTCTTTCTTAACCGCAGTCCCTTTTGTTTTCTGGCTATTTCGTATAACGCACGAGCACGACAGGGGGTATCGTGGCCGGCGTTAAGGGTGAGCGAAGGGTGCTACCTGAACGCACGCTTGTCTCCATTTCGCTCGACAAAATAGCTGGTCCCCCCCCCCCCTCGCTAACACGACGATGTACCAGCGATCGAGGTCTCTCACCCCTGGCTTTTCCTCTTGCATAAACCGTGTGTAAAAAAACATGTAAGAGGGAACTGATGGTTCGTAAAGGGAAGGAAACGATTGTTGGAGGTCTTGGAAATATAGGGAATTTATATGTCGGAATTGTATGTACAGGGGCTGATTAATTGGCTAATGAGGACGAAATTTATCAAGTAACAAATAAGAAATTTCCAAATTTTCTATAACAAGTAAAAATATAGGATATTAATCACTAATATTCAGAATACATTATAAGAATCCTAGAATTATGACAACGTATGACATTTTATATACCTATACTACTTAATCGTCGTTTAACTATCGAAACCACTTCAAGATATTCTTCCACTGCCAGCTGTATTTTGTTGGAATCATCAAGAACGAGGCACGCCTCGTGTATTTTACGAGGCACGTTTTGCAAACGAGCCCTAATTTCGTATGCACACGAGGCAACTAATTAGGACAGGGGTGTGCGTCAGATCGTCGTCAGTTGGCCTGGCTGGTCGTGGGTGCTCGATTCGCGTCGAAGATCAATCCGATTGATAAACGATTCTCAGGGAGCGTCGGTCGTTAATTAAACCACGTTACCCGTTCGTGATTTGCATGCGTGTGTGTATGTGCCGAGGCTGCGTAATCTCGAAGTTCGAAAGATTGTCGACGTGTCTTACGAGGTGTGCATATTACACGCGTGCATCAGTTACCGAGCAACCGACGAGTAAGCTGTTGATTACCAGGGGATAAATTAGTTCTTGACAGGTTCTAATTTGTCGACGGAGCATGGTCAGACGGTTGCACACACAATTAGTTTATTATTTCGGTAACGATCAGCGGAAGACCGGTTTATCTGATCGGAACAGCGACACCCTTGCGAGCATAATTAACGTTTATGTTTTGCCTCTATTTTATCTAGCTGTATACGGTTACAGATGTTGTTACACTGATACCGTATCTACGATCTATAATACAGTTGATGGTTTTAGCTACCAGGTGGATTTACTCCCCATTTGATTTTTAAATTTCAAGACCAACTGGTACGAAACGTTACCCCGGTATCTTCAAATCTACTATCGATTGTCTATGAACAAACATCTAATTTGTAGCCGTTCATAATTACAAGCCACAACTCAAACTTTACATCCATAGACTTGGTACTTTAATATAAATGTTACTTTCAAATGGTTTTGATAAACATCAACCTACCAGTTTACTAACATTTCTGATCCATCCTTTTCTATTTATTAATCCATACGTCAGTCCAAGCATTCGTTCTTGCGGAATAAAAGATTCAGAGCATCGTATCGCGATACAGTCGACAAGTATGACCCGTTCGAGATGAAAGGCAAGGATCCTCGCACAGGAGGAGCCGTGCACGGGTCACCGCGGACCCGGTGAACGATCGTCGAACGAAATCGCGATGCATTCAGTGGCGCAGAAAACTCCGGTCTCGTCCGGACCAGCGAGACATATCGCGACTTTGGTGTACCCCTCCCCGAAGAGGATCCGCCCGATCAGCTCGTGCGTTATAACTTTACGACAGGACGAGACCCGGTTCCTTGGCCAATATTTTCGGGTCTGGCGGTCGGTCAATGGACTCAGGAACCGGATACGTCGAATTAATCCGGTTACAGTCTCGAAATCGTGTCCGTTGGGAACGTGCACGTTCGCGGGAGATAAATTATTTGATCGCGCGACGGGTTTAATGGATCGTCGAAATTTTTCGTCTCGATAAGCTTCGAACGATTTCCGTCTGTAATTCTGCCGGAAGAAGGCCAATCGAAATTTTCGACCGGTGTAATTCAACGGGACAGCGATTATGTCCTAAGAGCTAAGGGAATCGAAGTCGGTCTGGTGAATTATAATGTAAGTAACGAAAGCGAAAATATTCAATTAAAAACGAAAGAACCTTATCCAAAGAAATTACAAAATTATTAGTTTCTATCACAGCAAAGTTATCAAATTTTCTCCAAAATTCACATTCTCTTTTTATCCTCAATTACGTACGATGACCGCGAAAGAATTTTCTTTAAAGTGCACAAAGCAAAATAAAAAAGCCTTCGCGTGCTTTGGATTCAGGACAATATCGTATGGAGAGATATGCTCGGTCAAGTCGGAGGTTTTCGAGCCGAGGAATTGTCAGTGGAGGAATCGTTATGCATTCCGCGTTCCGCGCGACGGGGTGAACGTTGAAACACAGGTATCGGGTAGGAAGATAAAAATGTATCAGAGACGTATACCTGGAGATAGAAAGGAGGTATGTTTCATAGACCGAGGAGGGAGAGGAGGGGCGAGCGTTGCGTTGGTAAAGCCAGAAAACGAGGGCGCACGAAGAGATTTCTCAAAAGAATCCATATATCCAGCGGTTTTATTCGCGAACGCCACGATGAGCTCACGTCCCATTGGTTTCTGTGACAAAGGATACCCGGGTCCTGTGTGTTTGTATAGTCCTTATTCGACCAACTATTTCTCGTCTTTAGAATCCTCCTCTTTCACGGTTGCGCCCGGTAAGACAAGCCGGGGCCGATTTCCTGCGACCGATAGTTGACCAAAATTAGAAAATACCTGCACGCCCGGAACGGAAGCAATTATTTCACGCGAAAGTCTCATGAAGTACGTGCGACGAATCGGAAACGAGATCCCCAGCATGGACCCGGTGGGCTGGTATTGTGTTTCCCTCTCCGTGGAGTTTTCTTTCTTCCTGTTAGCCCGGTGTATCTCAAAGGGCAGCCCGAGCTCCGAAATATTTACAAATTCCTTGGCTTAAACTTCTCCGAGTTCCAAGACAAAGGAACGATACAGTTTAACTTTGTGCAACGTTCCCTTCTTCCTTGTACCAACTTGGCCCCTGTTTCCCGCGTCTACGTACGTGTATGTATATAACGGGGACAAAGAGTTCGAGAATTTCACGAAGAGGATCTACCACCGGCGGGACACACGCCGCCTCCGAGGTACAGGAACGAGTTTAGCCGGGGTCGATCTTTCGATGCGCATTCTTTGCCCTCGGCTCGCGAGTACGTTTCACGTTGCGGGTCAATATTGAACTGTCCGGCGTTCGTGGCCAAAGACAGAAGAAAACGGTGACCATTAAAACAAGATAGTCGTAGGATTTCAATAAACGATGGCGTGCGCAAACACGTGACTGGCTTTCGTGCAGATACAACAGTCGATTAAATATAAACGAGAATGTTTGATAAAATCTTCATACGACCGAAACACTTTGCAAACTAACCTATTGAAATGTTTCTCTGCATCGATGATTAACGTACGCCGAATCTTTCCATCGAAACATGGTTCTGGTTATATTTAAAATGTTACTAGGCTGACAATTAAAGTTCTTTCACCTCAGAGAGGTCAAGAAGGTACTGTATACATAATGGAAGATTCGAACAGTGCTTGCTTTAACAATGATTTGTTGAATTTCGATGTGTATCGTAATTGTCTGACCGAACTCGGACCTGTTCTACTTGTTCTACTGACTTCCATGAATCTCGCGAATACTACCAAGCTGAATCGGTTCTGATTCATTTTGTTGGTTCACCCATTCATGTCGTAATAAATGTAAGTACCGTAAATGCTATCTTAGTATTATGTCTGTAATTAACTAATATTAGATTTAGATGGATTTCATGTGTTCTTTAAAATCAAAGACGTTCTAAATTTGTCTGACAGTGAATGGGTTAGTACACCACAGTTGGTTAATTTTATGATGTCAGTGACCCTCGTAGAATACAAGCTATTAAACACGCCCGTTAGAAGCGTGGCAAGAGAGCAAATCTGTCACTGATACAACCAATTGGCGCGTTTCATTCCGCCGTACGTCCGAATTAGATCTTCTTTTCCGCTTGGGTTACGTAACGAAGACGCGGCGTAAATCATTGAGTTTATTTTAATAGAAGCCCAGCGAGTCGAAACTTTCACCGATAACATTGCCTATTCCGACGGACGGTTATAAAGTAGTTAAGCCCGCTCCTGTGATTTATGGTCGACGCGGCAAATCTCATTTCGCTGCACCTTTTTTGTTTTCTCTCTCGTTTTTTCTTCTACGCCCCCGCCGTTTGTTTTATTCCATTCTCATCGGGGCCGATACGAGCGGCGCGGGAGCCAAGTTCGCGGGGCCAACGTTTCCCCGACGCGGGAGCTTAATTTGGTATCCCCCGGATAGATTATCAATCATTAAACAATTTTCCCGAGCGAGCTCGCGAAATCGTGGCCGAATACCTCGGTGAAACGCGGGCCATTAATCTTTCGGGGAGCGGTCGCGCGCGAAATAAAAACGTTTCTTCTCGCGCCGCCGGGACACGCGAGCTTTCACGAATCCGTGTTACGCGCTGCCAAATCGCGCCGAGTTCCAACGACTCTCTCTCGAACGAGTCAATCGCTCGAGAAGCGAATTATTCATTCTTGAATTCGTATATCAACTTCCGCATAGCGACGGAAAATTGTACAAAAGGTAACTCCATTTTTTCGTGCTTTTGCAAATTTAAATCGCTTATTAATACAAGTTTTTTGTACCGGGGGAATATGATTAATCCTTTGTGCTCGCACGCTGATTTCCACCGTGATAAACAAATGTTGCGGAGCTTATCAGCCGGGTTCATTTTCTCCCTACAAAGGATCAATCACGAATTAGATAATCAAGCTATTACGAGCGCGAAGATGTATGTTCGTCTCGAGGCTAACAGAACGCGATACCGCTTTTTGTCATCGTCCATAGTGCACCGTGAACCTGGCCTGGCCCCGTTATTTCTGATCGCGAATAATGGAGAGGCTGTCTGTCTTCGTTACGGGGCCGAATTAGCTCGAAGTGGAGAAAGAACGAAATGGTCGGACTGCGGACGCAGTAGAAACGGTCGGCGCGTTGTCAGACGCACGGGGACCTCGTCATCGTTCACGTGCACGATGACACGAACAGCTTCGTCTGTTCTTTGTTCAATCCCGTTCGACGCAATTAACAGTGAAGAAGGACCGACTGGAATACGTTCTGATGGGATTCGTAAATGGATTTACGACGAATAATTCGCCGGAACGACGACGTAACTCTGTTTTGTTCCATGAGCGATCGTTAAAGCGTCGCACGCCTCGTTTCGTCGTCTTTATGTTAATTTCAATCAACGAACAATCGCTCGGGCAACAAAGAATGTTTTATAAAACATAATATTCTTAAATCTTCAATTTCTTAAAATTTACATTATTTTAACGCGTGCCTGTTCGTCGTGTCTCCTGATTTCTGTGAATCAAACGTCGAACCGTGGAAAAAGTGGAAAAGCAATAAGTATGCACGATTTCTCGGCTTCGAAGCCGTGGAAACAAAGACGTGCGGAATAATATTTGATCGAGTTGTTCTCGAGCTTTCTATTCACGTTTTCTTCCTTCTCGTTCGTTAAGGGAAGCATTTTCTGATCGATGTTCCATCCCGGTACTCTCAGTCGGCTTTCGATTTCCACTGTTTCGCTTATGATTTATTCATAACAACTCCGGAGCATCTCCGGAGGTTACGCGATACGTTAAATGTTTGTAAATATTCATCGTAAACTATCCGTTTCCCACCCCCTCGCCTCCCCTCGTTTTTTCCTCTTTTTTTTTTCGTTCCTTTTTACCTTTTTTTTTTATACGTGTTTCCCGGGTATTCGTATCGCGTTTGTTACCCGGCCATTGAGGCGAGGAAATTATTCGCGAACATTAAAACCGCCCCGGGGAGCACGGGCGGAGGACGCGACTACAAGGATCAATTAAATATTCAACAACGTCGTACTTCAGTTCTCGTGACCCAGAAACGTGCAATCGACATGGCCGATTACTAGCAGACAACTTATCGTGGTTACATTTTTCATTCTTTTTAATCCTCTCCATTCAAACTTCCTTCCCGTGCAGATCAGCCAATAATTCGAACCTTTTGCGATGTATCATTTACACGGGGTGTTAAATGATGTACAAAATAAAAATTTCAAAAATTCTTTTATTATATTAATAAATGATCGATCTGTTTTGATTACAACTTCTGGCTAATTAAATACATTGCTATTCGAAGAATCGTGAATTTGAACGAGGTTTATTTTTATTTAAGAATCACTTAATTTTTTAAAAAACAAACACGAGAGAAAAGGAATTAAACAACATAAGGGATGATTCGAATGCAAGAGGGTTAAATCGGTGCGCCTGTGGCAAGAATGTAACCATTTGTTTCCTCGCAGCTTCTCTCGGTGGAAAATCGACGCCCCTCGGCGAGACCAGGCTTATTTTTAATTACCCTCGCGATGAAACAAGACCGCGGAAAAGAAAAAAAGGAAAAAAAAAAGGAAGAAAGGGACTCGGTGGAATGGGACAAGAAACGTGTGGCCAGTAGTAATCTTGCAAAAGTCCACGAATTACGTTTTTTAATTCCCACAGTCCCGCCGATTATGCCGTGAGATACCGTCGCGTATCTGCTTTAATTTTTATTTGCGTTTCCTGAGAGACTTCCTTGCCACGCCGGTGCTCGTCCTCCGAAAACAAGCATCATTCATAGCCCCGTGCGTCCCCGTCCCTTGCTCGTTTACCGAGACTTTCTGTACATCCGCCGGAAACGAGATGCAAAACGAGAGAAGACACTGCGCCCCCGGAACGAATTTCGATCGCGAAAAGTCCAAAAACCCTTCTTCGAACGCTGGTCGAGTTTCGCTGGAAATCTTTAGTCCAGAGAAGCGTGGGGTGGTTCATCCCCTGGAAGGTTGTAAACAGTACAACGCCCATTCTTATTACCATTTCTGGCACTGGGGGTAGGAGGACGTTTCGCGAAAGTCCGTCAGCGTTCGCTGATAATTCGAGCAGGCCAATTAGCAATGCTAACGAAACTTGGCGAAATAATGAACGCCGAAATCCGTATCGAATTAAGTGACGTCGGGACGGGAGAGAACGCGTTATGAGTGCCGGCAGAACGGTCCAGAATTTCGTTTGAATAACCCCGGGTACACGAATCGACCGTTCTCTCTGTCCTCCGATTTTTTCCCCTTCTCATCCCCTTTCTTTTCCCTACGCGCAGTTTTTCACCTTGTCATTTCCGATGTGCACCGACCGTCAACCGATGAGACCGAAGGAACAAGAAATTAATACTTACTAGTGGCTACTAAGCAAAATTGTGCGCGGTATTACCCTCTTTAAAAGGTGCGCTGATTAAGAGCACCCTCAACCTACTTAACTCCTTTTCCCCGTCACCCCCGAGGGAGTAAAATAATCGTGAAATTAAACTCGCGATGACTAGGAGTGGGGCGGGAGGTCGGTAGAGTGGGTAAAGGGGGGCTCATTGAAAGTTAAATCCGCGCAGCGACGAGCTAAAGAAGGGCAATCGTGCAACCGTTTTTCTCTTTCTATCCACCGTTTTTCACGGTCCTTTCGATGCTTTTCTTCTGCCCCCTTTTTTTTCGAGCCCGCGAGCTTCATTGACACCGCTCGCTTTTTACACCGGACGCCTCTACGACCTCGTAACATCCCGACGAGGAAGAAGTAAAACCCCCGCCTCCTCTACCCAGCTTGAAAACAAAGTTTCCGCGGGGCCGTTGAGTGCACCGGGTTGCACGACGTTATTGTTCCCGTAAATAAATATCGTATGGATAATAGAAGTGCCTAGGCATCGTCCATAATGGAACCTATTTATCTCGTCTCTCCTCCCTGTCCCTCGTCATCGAACGGTACTTTCCCGTCGTCGTCCCACAGGGTTTTTGTTCCACCGGCTTTTTGCAGGCCTGGATCTGTTAATCTATTACGCGACGACAGGATTAGGCGCGGCGTCCTGTTATCCCTTCGTTCCCGATCGACAGGGCCAGGGGGAAAGAAGTGTCCCGGCGACCCGCAAATTAAGATCGAATCGCTATCGCTCGTTCCCCGATTGTTTTACTCCCGACAAGCTGTTCCAGATATTCTTGTCGTTGATCGATTCGAGGAGGAAAATCGAGGAGTGACAAAAGTGACGAAAGGTTATTGAAATATTCGTCTCCTGGTTGGCGATCCGGTAGCCAACGATTCGGTTAACGCTGGGTTTGCTCGTTGTTTTGACGGATTTCGAATTTCACAAGGAAAATTACAAGTTTTGTATAATACTGAATATTATAAATTTTATACAAGTATGTGATACCACGAAATATATTTTCCTGGGCTTTTGTATCTTTTTATAATTTTCTTAATTGTGAAAATACATGAAATAACTGTAAATATGTACCTACAGCGATGTACGTGGAACTAGAATTCTAAGTTTAACGAAGCAATACCTTTTTTATCGTGGCATCGAACTTGATTAATTAATCTGAATTTTATCGCAATCCGATGAATGAATGGAAAAATGTTCGTGTAGCCGATAAAGCGTGTACTCCACTTGTCCCTTAGAACAAGATTATCGATAATCTGATTATTTCACTCGTGAACGTAACAACGTTTATTGTTTGATTCACCTTTGTTTGGACACAACGATGACACCTGGTCGGAATTCCTTCGTCCTTCACCCAGTTGGCTCGGTGCGCTCGGTTAGTTGTCGAGCTCGTTAAATATCTTGAAAACCGCTGAAACCGCCGATCGATCGCGGCACGAATGTTCGTGGTGCTCGAGGGGTGTTACGAGGGGGACGGTTGGGAGACCGGATCGATTCGTTCATTCGGAAAGGGAAAAAAAAATAATTGAAACGGAGTTAATTAAATGATGCGCTTATTTGGGCAACGTGTCTGCAGTCGAATAAATAAAGGTAATTCTGACTGAAAAAAAAAAATGAATGCGCACTGATAAAATACAGAACAGTTTTTTTCCTCTCTTTTTTGTGCCAGACATTCTTTGAATTAATTTTATTACCAATATCAGCGTATAGAATTAGAACAAAAGACTAGGGTAACAAAATTAATAACCGACTACTATGTATGTAGGTCATCGAAGGCCTGCGCTGTAAATGTAATTGAATCAAATATTCTTAATTGACATTTTCTGCTATCGTAGCGAGTAAGTCGTTCTATCGTACATATAAAGACTACTTTGATCCTGTGTAACCTTAATAATAAAATATTTACGTTGATCAAAGATTAATGAACATTTTTCAAAGATTAATTGTTCAAGTGTAATTAAAACGATCAAAGGGGTAAGTTAAGTGGGAATTTCGATTTCTTAGCGACGATTATTAGCACATCAGGATCATCAATAAGGAGTATGACACACGGAGTCTGTTCCCTAATCTGTTCGGAATCGTTAACTGTGGGTACAGGACATAACGCGGGATACGGGCGCCGTATGGCGTTCCCTTCGGTCATGCCCGATAATTAATTGAAGATTAATCGAATTACCGCGTATTGTCGCGGCCTTAGCGGCACTGAGTCGGCGCGCGCGGATCGGGACGTCAATCGTGGAAAGGACAACCGAGCCGGCTAGATCGTCGTATAATCCGTGCCGGCTGGCGCCTCGATGCTCCTCGATTACATCGCGACGAAACGATGGGTAGAGACGTAGTCTGTTCAAACGAGATAACCGATTCGTTCGTCCGCGACGTTTTCAACGATAAAGTAATTTACGCGTCGAATGGAGGCGTGGGATCGTAATGGAATAACGATGGCCCGGTTACGATAACGGAGTTTAGCGTAATGCAAGCGGCGCGGGCCAGACGTTGTAACGAGCAACGGGGCGAGGGAGGGGGGAACCGCTTTAAACGGCCAGCCCCCCCGAAATAACGCTGGACGCGCGATAATTTTACACCTACGCGGAAGTATTTCATATCTCCGGCCGTGAATAAGGAGACGCGAAGCAACGGGGGAGGAGCCGTTTCTTTCTATCTCGTTTCTCAGGGCGTCGCGTTAAATTTTCATCTCGCTAAAAGAATTACTCTCGACGAGACATAGCTCTGTTTCTATTCATCCTCGCGTTTATTAAAATCACGGAAAGACGGTGTAATTATCCCGAGACAGATTCCTCGGGCTATACAAAAAACCATGGGAAGAACCGTCGTTTCGTTTCGGTGTTCCCGTTTTCTTTTTACATTTTTTCCCCTGTACGCGTATACACCTATCGTATTCCGTGTGCGGTAATCTCGCATGAATCATTTCCCTCGCCAACGAGCCTCTGCACCGGTAATAGACAATCTCTACGCTAGTCTCTTTTTTTTTTTTGTTGTTGTTGTTTGTTTTCTCGAATTTCCTGTACACACCTGGTTCGCGAAACGCGTCCGAGCTTTGGCCGCTTTTTTTGTTTTTTCGGCGAGGAAATTTATACGCGCGCGAGTCGAGATGGCAGCTCGCGACCGTAATGAGGAAATATCGTTTCACGATATCGATCCGCGCGGCGAAAGGTCAACCCTAGAAGGGGTTACCGGCTGACAAACCCTCCACGGGCGCGACGCACACACGTGCACGGTTGCGCGACGAGGGCACACGAGCACAGGCCGCCCCTGTATGCACCGCGGCGTGGTGTCGGTGCCGTTGGAGCTGATACGACCGTGTCTGTCACGGATATTTTGATTCTCGTAATGAGACAGCCCTGGTGATTAACGCGAAAGCTCCGTTGACAAGTGCTCGTTCGGAGACCGTACGCTCCACGTCGCTTTTTTTTTCTCTCTCTCCCTCCTTCTTGCCTCCCTCCTGTTCTCGCGCTAGACGCCGTCGTTTAAATATGAATTAACCGATCGATCGCCGCCGCTCGTTCGGTCTGCGGCTTTGCCAAAGAATTTCACGAATTTCGACGAAACTGACCCTTGAAAAATGTATGGCCGTTGCAAATTCGGTATTAAAGAAGAGTGACAGTGATTTGATAGGTAACCTCCAGGGTTGTATACGAGTTACTCAAATATTTATAACCTTTATTTTCACGGATACAATTATTTCTCGTTATCGCGGAACGACGACTGCCAGACTGGATGTTAAATAGGGACTCTTACAATGTCTATTTTCATAAATTTCAACGCGAACGAAATATTCGAACGACCGGCCGATTTTCAGCGAGGGTAAAACCACACTGTCTCGGATTACCGAATAACATCGGGGACATCTAGGTAGCGAAATAATCCACGATGTTGTACCACTGGCCGTCTTCGTGCACCGGCTCTAAGCGCCTAACCTGTTCCGGTCCTTCTAGAAATGATCATTCCATCGTGGCACAAATATTGAATTTGCATGGTCGTCTCGTTTCTGCATTGCAGATATATACGCTCCAGGGATGTGAACCGCGACGTTGTACATATTGTACATACGTGTGCGAGAGTGTGTGTGTGTGTGTGTATGCAGAGATACGGACGCGTACAGAGACAGACGGAGAGAGAGAGAGAATCGGCACGGTGCAGCGTTTACAGCCTCTTTGCGACGAGGTCTCGCGATCTCGTTGTATCAACTCGTGTCCAATGAAATCTGCTTCGTGGAACGAATTCCCCGCCACTGGTACGATTTAATTCCGTTGTAAAGAGTCCTCGACGAGCCGGCGAACCGTTTCTTGAGTGATAGCGGTAGTAATATCACGCTGCGCCGATACATTCTACAGTAGACTCCGGAATAACGCCGAGTTTCCGCAACCGCGAATTCCTATAACGCTCTAAAAATTTCGGGATTATTGTTCCCCTGTAACGCGGGATTTCTCGTGCAACGCGCTATGTAATAAAAATGATCAAATACTTTATTTTATTCCTATTCAAAGTACCATTTTATTTTAATTGAACAGATTCTGAAATCTCTAAATTCTAATATCGAGTGAGATAACGTAGGACATGAAAACTGATAAAGAGAAATTTCTGAATGGTCCAGCTTCGTGTTTTGTCGGGAAACAATGAACATCCCGGGCGCGGCGCGTCGATTTTTCGATCCATAAGCCGGTTCACGAGTTCACGATCTTAAATCACACGGGTACCCTGTCGAGAGTCGGACAACCGAGTGTTCCCTCATTGTAAGGCAACCAACGTTCTGTCACGCCGCACGACTCCGACATTGTACACCGTCCTGTACCGGTGGTTTTCTCCATTTTCCTGCGACGCTGTTCGCGTTCGAATGCGGCCGCGGGGAAAGGAGACCCGGAACCGGCAGATAGGATGTTTTCCCGTGCATAAAAGGAGACACGTAACGCGCTTAAAGCTCTCGACATTGCGCGCGGAATCCAGGCCAGTATTGTCCGGCATCTTGCAGGACGTCTTGTCAAGTGCTCCGCTTCGGAAAACCAACTCGAAATCAACTCTACGGATGAAACATGGATTTGACCGATGCTCGTGGTACAATTGGACCAGCACAAAGATAAATTGCAGGGGGGAAACGATTTTGCCTTCATTGTTTATAGAATTTTGAGGGAGCACAACAAAGTTATAAATTTTCCCTATCAAAGTTACGAACATGCGACACCCATGGGTGAAACATTAACAAACCGTTTGACATTTCCTTGAATTTCCATCAAAAGCTTCTTGGCCACGTGTTAACGTCCACGCAAGGGTCACGGGGCGATTCTTGAAAGGGCAAACTAAAGTTGTCCCGTCGGCAAACGCGGCCGATACACCACCTTCCAATGAACCGTGGAACGAGCCCCTCACCCCTGCACCGTTTTTGTTTAAAATCAGCAGCGACGAGGAGGGAGCTATCATTAAGAGAGGAATTCGAGCGTGAATCGTAGCACGGTCGATTGTCGACGAGTACGGAGCGCGAGCGGAGAAAAAGGAGAGAAAGAGAGACGGCACAGCGAGAAAAGTCAATAAAAGGAACGCGGTCGCGGCGCCATGTTTCGGAACGCACGAAACTCGACCGGCTAAACATCGCTTCTTCGACGCCGGTTCTTTTTATGGCACTAATTTCTGGGATTCGTGGTCGTAACCAGGAGAGAGGGAGGGAACGATCGAAGCCCCCAGCCCTTCGATCACGTCCTCCCCCGGCGAACGTGTAAAACATTCACCCCGTATCGGTTGTAACGGAAACGAAGTTCGTTCACGGTCTAGGGCGAGCCAGGCTTTCGGGGTTCTTTCGATGTTTACGGATTTCATAAAAATAGTTCGCAGCCGGTGAGACTGGTGCCGAGTCTCACGCCCGCCTGTACAACGCTCGTTGCTTAAATAAACAACCAGCCGACTGCTGGATGTGAACCATACAACGCTGGCCGGTGTAAGGTATCGCGCCATTTCCGGTGCAGTTGCAACGCGCCAGCCTCCGTGGCTGCTGGAAACGATGACGCGATGTTAACACGTGTGGGGACCACCTATGACCGTCTCGAAGTTAGTTTTATTAACACGTCGATTGCTACGAAGTATGCCAGCGCATCGAATTTAATTTTCAAATTTTACCAGCGTTAATGAAGCCTCGCACGGGTTCACGTTTTCTTCCGGAATCATTTTCCGATTCCGACTTGCTCTAAATCACTCGATATCGCCTCTACAGTGGCCCATCTCGCTACTTGTGTTCCTGGCGCACGCATACGCGTCAGGTTAGCATTGTTGGGCCTGTATGCAACGGCGGACCACACACAGCCAATGTTGATTGTTGTTTGAGCACACAATGCGTCCCCGTTGCAACGGCTAGCCGGACCGGCTCGGCCACGGACAGGAAGGCTTAACAATTTTCGTTGCCACGTGAATACTGATACGGACAAACACGGGCCGGGAAAACGGTTACGCGATAATAAATCAATTTCCCAAAGGCGCGTGCACTTTGGGGGGGGGATCGAAAGAAAATGAATGAAGAAGGACGCCCTGTCTCAGCGAAATCCATAGAAACCTCGTATTTCATCCGTGGTTAGCTTTATTTTGGTCTCAGTTGTTATTTACGCTACGATTGTTAAAACTGCTATTGATTTATTGGACGAACATAAATCCTTCAGGTTTTTTAAGAGGAATGAGTTTTTCAGAATAGGTAAATCATTGACGCGTTATAAACCAGGCGGTAATTCGTCAAGATTTGTAAAAATTCTTACGAAAGCCGGATAAAACAACGGCATCAAGGACGAACTTACTTTACCTTCGGTTTTTTCCGCGGAACGTTCAAGAAGCCCGCCAGCTAATAGATATTTAATCGAAATCCGTCGAAGCGATTATAGATTATCCGCTGGAGGAGGTGGAGCTAGCTGTTAGCCCGATAAAAATGATATGTTCGAGCTGGTTCAACCCACTCGAAAGGTTTTTTCGCGCGTCAGCTGGCCGAACGTTGATCGCCTCTCTCGCAAACCTCGCAGCCAGCTAACCGGAAGCCGACGAGAAGTTAAGAAAGTACTAATGGCTTCGTTAATGCCGGCCAATCAGCCCGGGAATAGAGCCGGAATTTTCAGCTTCGCCGCGCGAAACTTAATCCCCCTCTTCTGATCTATTCTAGGCGCTGTTTAAGCTTCGCACGTTCTCGAAGCCAATCGTAAAAATTAGACCGTGCTACTAGGACCGTATTCCGAGTAAAACTATTTTAACCCTAGAAACTGGAGATTATTGTTGAATTCCGGGGCGTGAAATCGAGGACAAAACTTAATAGGGACTCTGAGATTTTTATTCGACGATGGCGTGTGCTGCACGAACTACAGAAATCTGATCTCTAATGGCGAAAATGCTTAATGTATAAACATAGAGTGACTAAGCTGCGAAGATCAGCAGATAGGCAAAGTACAGAGGACAGGATGAGTAAGGAATTTGGAAAGTATAATTAAGATCTCTGTTGGCGATGAAGAAACCTCCCTGTCCCGGTCCAGTGTACCTTCAGACTTATAAAATTAATTTTCCATAATTTGTATCCTGTTGAGCGAAACCAGTAGTCCAGTAGACGAATAATTAGCTATAATACTTGGCAGAGGGGGCTTAACTTCGGACCCTGGGTAAATTAATGCCTCTGAGGGCCCCGTATACTTAAAAAATTAAAATTATCAACCTACTTTATGACAGAATGCCTTAAAACGGCACTGATGTCGGGCAGAGGGACGCTGGCCGGAAGGATGGATACATGGGTTGTCGCGATTGCACAGGCTGTATGCTCGGGCAAATTTATTCATCGGATTATTCAAATTGAAAGGCGTACACGGTAGGGATATTGCGGTTTCGTAGTTATCGGTGGCCGACGAGCCAAGGGCGTAGCAAAACAGCGACCGAAGGATACGTTGTTGCGGACAGGGAGCACTCGCCCCGTGTCTCTTTCGAAGGGACCATTTATCGTGATTAACACGTTGAATGGCCACGGTGGCTACCGGTGACCGATGCTGCAAATTCAGTTAACCCTTCGGCGACCGTCATCTCTCCCGGCTAAACTCGTCTGCGCGCTTTTATATTAAATTGTTCCGTTCAACGTATGGACGCACGTACGAAATAATTTTCAGCGTTCAAATTAATTTACGACGCGCATTTCTGCGTTTAATTGTCGTTTCAAAATTTCCTTCGAATGGCTCCTATGCGCGTGGCTATAATCGTCCATAATAACGATGAAAATCGATTTCTCCTCTTCGCGTTTTCCTTGCTGTTTGAGATTTTAAAAACGCGTCCCTAAAGCGTCGCAGCGAAATTGATAAAACTCCGAAACTTCGAACAGAATGCATATCGCGCGATACGTTTTAAAGGCATTTGTCTCGAGGAGACATTTTTCAAACGGGATGTACATTTTTCTTAGCTACTATTGATTGAATCGACTTGAAATTTTGTACACGTATACGAGTACATTTCGAGGTATCGTTCGATCTAAAAACTCTGCGATATCTTTAAAATTACTGTTTCGCCGGGACAGCGAACGTATTCTGCGAAGTACGATGAGATTGAAATCTCAACTCACGTGTATTAATTTCAAAAAGTTACAAAATATGTGGAAATACGGAGGGTTATTTCGTAACATTTGTAAATTTAATATTTCATTCGGTATATCAGTAGTACATGAAACATGGGGGAAACTTATAGAGCCTACGTTGATTCGATTTTATCGAGAAATTATAAATACAAAAAGAGATATCATGAGTTTGAATTCTTATCAAATACGTAATTATCATAATCGCAACAGAATGCAACTTCTGTGATTGCTATCGACTCACAGTTTAGGATTAACGACAAACCACGAGCACCGATAGCACATAAACTTTCACTCGACGAAAAACAAACGCACGATTATTGTATAAAATAAATGGAGCACGTTCTCGTCGATAAATTCTCCAATAGACGATATCGGCCGGTTTTCAACGTTACACAGCAGCCGAAGTATCGAGGTAGGTGGAGTCGGGATCGGTTGAATATCGTCGGTGCACGTGCTCCGACGCAAGCTGATCGTTTCCAGAAACGCGATCCCCGGGGACTCGTATCTTTGATAGCAGCTCGAGCAATGACAAATTGATCAGGAGAGAGGCTGGGTGTCTCGGCGTGACTCTTCAACGACGCCCAGACTCGCGTTTGAAACGAATACTGGCAGCGATCGGTGGGGGGAAGCCCGGTTACACCCGTTCGATTTTCACCCGTCAAACGCAGCCCCGTCGCTTGAATTTTTCCGGGCGTAAAACACGTGGACGCGTTGCTCGAGAGCCGAGAGCAACGTGGGGGAATGGGTTACATAATTTCCGCGACGAGAGTGGCATTCTCCGAGGACAGAACGTGGCGGGAACTCGATTAATCCCTCCCTCTCCCTCCCGCCCCGTCCTCTCGACGAGCCTTTTTATCCCGAGCCCCTCGTCAACATTTCGATGACGCGCGTAAGCAGCCGCGCGACAAACGAGTGCGTTCGTTCCGCCCCGTCCCAGCTGATAATCGCCACGGCATTCGAGTGTAATTGTTCGGATGAGCAGCGGCTAATTAATTATCGCGAGCCTCCGACGCGTTTTATCGGCGAAACATGATCTACGCTCGTGCAGTCGCGTTACGGCTCTATCAGTGATCGTTGCCCGGGGAACGAATTAAAATAAGAATAAAGAGCATCGATTTTTGCGCGCGAGATCGATCAGGTCGTTAAATAGCTAATTACTAGAACGAAGAAACCAATTTGATACGGCATTTACGCAAGGCAGCAAATAAGCTTAATTAACACGTATCGCGGGAAGCTCAATTTAACACGTTCGACGAGGACCCGCAAATTTGCGTGATTTTGGCGAATATGCGCACGAAACGATACCGCGTCGCGCTCAATTATTAGTATTAATAATATCAATAATTTTAATAGTACCGCTGCTAGTATTTATACTATCATTTTATTTACTTCATTATCGGTTCAATATTCATGATTCTTAGTAGCGGTTGGTAATTGCGATCACAATTAGCGATCGACCGTTGAAAAAATTGCCGAAACATAACCGTAACGGGAAAAGTTAAAATGGAACACAGACAGGGTTACATGGTCACCGTGTATAATAAAAAATCGGAAATTCAAGCCGCGCTTAACGATTTAAAAAGACGGACGTGTGCGTTGCTCGTTTGGTATTCGACGATAGATTGCGTATTCAATGGAACTGAAATCCAGCCTTGAGTTTTGTAAGCCCGGCCATAGAGGAACGTCCGTCCCATTAGCCTCGTTACGCGTGGTATCGAAACTTTTAATTACCTTTCAGTCGCTCGTTGCATAAAAGGCTAACGAATGTTTTTTTCTTCGTTTCTGTCTTTTTTTTTTTTTTTGGTTTTGCAGTTTTACAGTTGGCGAAATTTTTAACGACTCGTCGATCCCGTTCGTTTTCGGTCGGGCTGCGATTATGCCGGTACTCGCCAACGTAACGAACGACCGTATCAGGACAACGAAATCGCGGCGCGGCCGGTAATGGTTAAAAATCGTTGATTTGCGAGGCATCGTTCCACAGATTGGACCATCGATGGGAACGGTCGCCCGTGTACGGGAGGGGGGAAAAATACCGGGGCCAAACGGGCGATAAATTTTCGAAATTTTTGCCCGTCGACGATTATTTATCGCGACATCGCTCGGCCAACAACGTGATCCCTGAATTATAATTCCGGACTGGTTAAATAACACGCGGGAACCCACTGTTGACATTCGCATCTGATCGAAAATAATTAAACGTATCAATCGAAATTGTCGAAATTGTGTTATTCTCCTACTTTTCAACCAACTAACGACATAATTTAACGGAATCTGGTTTATTGGCGTTCGGGAAATTGCTCGACAGCAAAATGCTTTTCCTTTTAAATGAATATCAGACGAGGCTCGATCGCCGCGCGTCGGTTTCGGCCCAATTTTCATCAGCTCTCGTCGATGCCGAGAGCTCAAAATTTCTCTCGTATCCGGTTAACGGACCATTTCGTGGCCCGCCCGCGGGCTGATTCGTTCCGTGCGAGCTTATTTTCACGGCGAAAATAGGAGCTTGGCAGAAAAATATCGTCGGCAATTTAACGGGATCCCAAACCCCCCTTCCTTCTTTGTCTTCGAAGCGGGCGATCGCCTGTTTCTCTTTATCTCGCCACGGTCTGGAATCCCTATGCAACCCGGAGATTTCTTCTGTCGCGGAAAGAAGCGTTTTCAGCGGCGGTATTTTCATTTCCCGGCGAAAGCCCGGGTGGAACCGGCGTTAAAGTGTCGCCTATCGATTCGAGCCGTAAAGCCGCGACCGATCCGAGCGTTTGTCAACGGCGACAGGAAACGTGGCCCACATAGGATGCGTTACAACGGTATCAAAGCGATGTTTTGTGCGAAAGAACGAGCTCGCATAGGTGGGCGCGAACGAAAGCCTGGCACAAGCGCAATTATCGTTTACGTCCATTACGGTGGTGCCCATTGAAAACGGTTCGGTCGCCAGCCCCGGCCAGCCACGGGGTTATTATCCTATTGAGCTCGTAAGACGCAACGGGCCACGCGATGTCGTACGAGCGTCTTACGACATCCTCTTCCCCGGGCAATGGAACACACCAGCGTCGTGACAACGTCCGCCCTGTTCAACTTTCCGCCGACGAGAAACACGACCGCGACGCGCAACCGAGCGGACTGCCTTTCGAACGGTCCGTGCGTGTCGCGTTTTCGCGCACACCCAGGAATTATGGACACGTTGATGCACGATCCGCCGGGATAAGCCGCTCGAGCATCTTCTGCACGTTCAACGGACGATTTATGGGGATTTAAGTGTGGGCCGACCGGCTGAGTGCGATTCGTTCGGAATCAGAGACGGGTTTAAGCATGCCGTAAGTGCGTTCGGTTCGTGAATATTTTAACAATAGTTGTAAGCAGACTTTAATCTTTGATTAGTTAAAGTATTCGATGTATTCCGGCGAATGGTAATTTTTACCACACCTTAAACGTCAAGACTCGAATTCCAAAAAGTGAAATTTTTGTTCCCTGACCGATCTGAAATCGTGATTACATATTAAACTTTAACTCATTCATATTCACGAACATCTTCCAGCGAAGCCCGTCGATAATGTTATCCAACAGGCACACTCGCCTTACACGTGTCGAGTGTTGGAATCGGATGGAAAGTTCTGTGTGAACTCTGGTGACTAGCGAACGGTATAACCATAAATCTTTTCATCGAGGCGAGCGGACAGCCCGTACAGACGCGACGTGGAACGATTCGAGCGTCAGCCAGACGAATGAAAGTTAATTGAGAGGTCGATGGAACGATTAAGCGGGACCACTCGTCGCCTGACTGTTGCGTTTTCTCTTTTAAAACGCGAACGCGTTTGATAATCGCGGACCCGCACAATGGAATCGAGAAATTTCTGCGCGACACCATCCTCGTTGACCGATCCCGCTTCGAACCAGGAAGCATCCAGCAGCGAAGAATTTCAATATCCGTAGTCCGTCGCTTCGGGCCACGAACGTAATTGTCGCAGCAACGGGCAGAGACAACGGAGTTGATCGAGTTTTATTAAAGTATTTCTCGATCGTTCAGCGCGGACCCTCCTTCATTCGCTCTTTGTCCTCGTAAAACGACGCCGACGTAATAATTGCCGGCAGCGAGGTGGTACGCTCCGGTTTTTCCTTTTCTCTTCGGCTTGCAACGACGAAACAGTATTACCCTCGTAAAATAGAGGAGAAAACAAACACGATGTAAAAAGAAAGAGCAAGACCTTTAGTCTGACCCTCCTCTTCATAATGGTGGCATCACGTGCGCTAGCAGCTGTAACGTTGCTCTACAGCGTAATAATAAATTACCGGCGCCGACTATAGTTTTATCGTTCCATTTACGGCGACGACTTTTCCCCGGGTTTCTAGGCTCTCGTTTCCGAATCCGATGGGACTATAAAGATAAATAAGTACGGCTCGAAGGTAAAGCGGCGTGTACAACCGTCTGCAAGATCGTTAAACAAGCCTCACCCACCGAGCGAAAACGGTAGAAATGAAGGGTGGGGGAGAGTGAAAATACGAAGGGAGGAAGAAAGTTAAATAACGAACTTGACGCTCATCCCCCTTTTCTCGGCGCTTTTAACGACAACCGACCGAGGGAATGTTATCGCGAGGCTCGTAAATGCCTTACGAGCTATTAGTGCCATTTTTCTTTTTTTTTTTTTTTCTTATATCGCGAGTCGAGTGTTGAACCCCGCCTTGACTCGAATCGTACGATAATTTACAACCTCGTTGTTCGTTTAGTGACGCCTTTCAAAGGCACAGGTGATCCTTAACAATGAACGGTTGAATTTACAGGCTGCAGACGTATTATGCGGCTACGAACTTGTCGAGTTTTAATCGTTCAACTGCGACCGTTAAACCGCTTCGTTATGGGTTGCTCTATTTCCCTTTCGCACTGCGGCCGGACTACCCCTATTTGTTCTACTTGACCGTTCGACTGCTGGCTTAACCGATTGCGGCCGCGCCGCTTCTGAACTTGACACTACATGAAATTATTGTAACGTTATTAAAGAGCGTAATCTGATCTCGGGAAAATCGAATCAAGAAACGAACGATAGAATTTTCTCCAAGTCCCATATTATAAACAATTTTCTACAGTATCAATGAGCAACGTGACAATTTGATTTTCAGCAGGAGAACAAGGGGCGCGACAGGATCGACGACGCCGTTTGTAATCTGGCTGTCGTTGCTACTGACACTGGGAACCAGGACAACGTCGTCGGCCACGAACATGACGAACGTGTCACCGCTCGCATCCACAGTGAAACCAATCACCACCACCGAGGTAGTTTATCAGCGATTCGCGATCGAGCCGATGGATCAGACCGCGGTGATTGGCAGCCGGGTGACGCTTCCTTGCCGGGTCCTCGACCAGAAGGGACCTATTCAATGGACAAAGGACGATTTCGGGCTGGGTGCCGTGAGGAATCTCACCGGGTACGAGCGGTATGCCATGATAGGCAGCGACGAGGAAGGTGAGTAACGTTAAACGTACGATACAATAAGTATATAATTTGGAAACTGGGAAGAAATAATCAAGAATGCCTCGAGTAGACAGAAAGTCAGCTAGAAAGTCAGGTCACATCGATGGCACAATTGGTGCATTTTTTCCTTCGAATCTTTTCACGGTGCCGTTGCTTTTAATCTGGCCGCCTCGGTCGACCTCGCGAATTCATTTTCGCGAGCTGTCTGCGAGGAAGAACGGAATAGCGTTCGTGTTTTCCGAGATTCCGTTGCCGTGTCTTCGCCGTGTTTAAATTACACCGTGTCCTCGACGAGAGACACGCTCCTACGTAGGCATCCGCGAGATTGCTTTCCTCTTTGTGCGGTACACCGAACACGGGGAACAAGACGGGGTACCGTGATATTGGGAAATACTTAAATACGTCAACGAACAGGGAATAGCGAAACAAATGGGAAAAGGAAACGGCCAAGTATTGCCTCGAAACTTTTTTACGTTTCTTTTACTACGAAAGCTGTATCCTTGCAAATCATCTTTTTATTAGATTTTTTCATGAAATCTCGCAGATTTGACAAGCACTAATAAACTTTTTCTCCAGTCTTCGATATTTTAAAAATATTAGGTTAAATTACACAATAAAAATCTACGATTTGATACGATTCCTCGGTAATTGGATATTGAATTATGTTATTATTTTACCCTTCCAATAACTTCGATTAGCAAACCGATCCGTGAATCGATTACGAATGAAAAAGACAGGATAGACTTGGATATAATCGATCGGGACGGGGACAGTGTTTAGGGGGGTTGTAGAAGTTAAAAAGAGAAAGCAGCGCGCACCCTCCATCAATCGCATTCAGTGTCAGCCTGGAATAGATATCCAGCTCGATGACCGGGGAACGGACGTACCGGGGCGAAAAGGGTTGAACATATTTTCAGGCTAGAAATCGAATGAATCTCGATGGAGGCCCGGTCGCCGTTCCACCGACAACGCTATTTCTTTCGCCGCTCTTCCTCTTCCTCTTTTTTCAATAGTAGCCAGCGGCGGCACGCAGCTGCGATACACGCTGGCCAGTTTACGCGGGTCGAATTCAATTTCCTGCAGCCACCTATTGATTTCCTTCGCTTTTTTGTTTCGTCCTCTGTTATCTTGTTGCGTCCACGGACGGAAAAATAACGGAGGAGAAGGGAGGAGGAAACGGGAGGGTAGCGACGAAATATTTTATGTCGATGCCGCGCCGGAGAGGAACAGACGTAAAATTCAAAAGCAACGTCGCCTCGTAAACGTTCCATCCGTTTTGATGTTTATATTAGGTCGCTTCAAAAGTTCGTGTCGGCGCAGGACGTGTCTCGCGGTATGTTTTTTTGAAAACGGCAAGGATAACAAAGTGAATTTTAAAAGGAAACCAGCAGAAATTATAAGTCCTGACTCGCTGAAGTATGTACGCGTACGTATATCCGCGAAAAAAAAGAGGGAACAGGCTACGCAAGGCGTCCTGGAGGGTTGAAAAATTCAAATGGCATCCCATCGAGCGTTGTTTAGAACAACGCGGCGTTCGCGGGCTGGAAGTTCGAGGCGGGAAAAGTCGCGGAAAGCCGATAACGTGGTCGTATTAACGCGGGGCAAGTTAAATTGCCTTTCTAACGAGTTCCGAAAAATGTGTGCCTCGCTTACGTAACATTTGCTCGTCCGTGTCCGACCGTTTACCTCCCCACCTCCGCCTCTCTGTCGAAGGTTGCTTCTTGTCGAAGAGATCGGGGAAAACTCGAGAGAAATTAACGACGATTCACCGACGGGAGAGAAAACTTTCGTCGGCTTTGAAGATCGGTAAAAACGAGAGAAGAGGGTACGGGGCCCGTTCGACTGTCCACGGGGGAATGTTTTTCAAGGGGGGCCATGGCCCGATACCGCTGGAATTCGTACACCGTTCGCCAACAAGGATGAACCGGTTGGCCATTTATTCGATTACCTGCCAATTAACCGACGCGCGTACCGCAAAGAATTCCTTTGGCAACGCGGAACAGGCAATCTAATCGATTCGCAGCCGCAGGTTATTTTCGGTGGCACGCCCCGCTGCGGCCGGCAGATTTAGCAATTTCTCCGTGACCAACGCTCGGTCATCAACGTGTGTGCGTGTATTTGTGAGCACCATCATCGCGACGCGTAATATCATAATGTGTACATAGAAGTGTAGGGTGTTTGATTTTTACACGATTTAACCGGTTTCTATCTCAAAATTTAAACTTCTCGATAATACCCCATTTATACGAGTCCAGAATGAGCATTCCGAGAGTTAACAAACGAACACGATCCCCGACCGCATCGTTTCCCCGTTTCCTCTCTCTCAAAAAAAAAACGTAAAACGAGACTGCAAAATGCTGCTGAACGTTTGCGAGGTTTATCCGGTGAAAAATTTGCTGGCGCCGCCATGATGAAGCATCGTCGACCATACGGTTTTTGATGCACGCGTATCGGCAGCTTTTCCCGGGCCGACTACACTCAGCTCGGCTTCTCCTTCCATTTGCTCGTCGACGTGGCGCGGCGCGAGCGTTTCACGCTGCGAGGATTAAGGATACCGCAGACCAATGCGAAACATATTTTTGATAATAATTCAGTTTGTAATTAAATCTATAAACCAAATCTATAGACTATAAATTAATAATAATACTATTTGGAATTTTTGCATAAGATTAGGTTAGTAAGAAACTGTGGACCTTCCTCTCACTCGCCGTCTCTCTCGCACCCGGTCAATGAGTGT
The DNA here is from genome assembly GCA_022405125.1 of Anthidium xuezhongi. Classification (NCBI taxonomy): domain Eukaryota; kingdom Metazoa; phylum Arthropoda; class Insecta; order Hymenoptera; family Megachilidae; genus Anthidium; species Anthidium xuezhongi. The sequence goes on from CM039637.1 coordinate 10,318,406, forward strand.
CTACACGTCTGGTTACGCTAGACAATGTTTACATCCAACCCTTTACTATTTCCAGGAATTTGTTTATATAAAATTCCTGGAGAAAAGTCTGGGGTGCCAGACACTGTCTACCCTTTCCCCCTTCCGGGTGGCGGCGGGCGCTTTGTAAACTTCAAAGCCCTATATCTCAGGAACTAATTAAGATATCGCGATGCAACAAATTCCGTTATCATCTGCACGCATTCCCCTATCTTCTGAGCTGCATTCTTTATACATTTACTGCCAAGTTATCTTATACTATTCAGGATATCGTAACATTATCTAAGACATAAAGTTTATTTTTAAAGGAATTAAATGATTTCAAAAGGGAATTTCACTGCCGTCGTTATCATAGATATTTCATTGCCGCTACGCTCGCGAATATTTCCTGTTAATCCATGGTATCATTTAAACCGACAGCCGAACCGTGTGTCGAGTCGAGTATCGATATTATATGGGCGCACTCGCTCGACCTCGCACTTACCCTCTCGCGAGCGAAAGCACGGCATGCAGAGAAGCGAGCACTCCTAACAATCAGGCCGCCCCGGGGCGATAAGATTCGAGCGGGCGAGAGGCAATTTAAGCCAACGGCCCTCCTTCGTATACATATACGTATACAGGGTGTACCAGCTAACTCTATTACCCAGAACCATTTCCTTTACTTTTCGAGAACGTTTGCTCGACGAAACTTGCGTGAGCCGTAACTCGCCTATGAGAACGCTTTCGACGTTTGGCTCAACGACTTGCAGCATTCAGGTCGACGGTTTCGTCGAATCGGGCGTACTTTCTAGATTTGACTTCCCCGAGATCGTTCTCGGAATTTGGTCAACGTCTGTGATTGCTCGCTCGCTCTGAAGATTATCGTCTCCGATTAGCATAAAAATTTAAACGATCAATGTTGATTTTAAATGAGCTCGGATTCTTAGGCCATTGAACTCGCTGAAAGAACGAGGATGACCTTTATCTTTTGATGATTTTATTAACGTCGGTGAAATCTTCATAGCTCGACGTCTGTCTTTAAATGCAGTAACTTTCTCAAGGCACGTTCTTTATATTTTTACAAATAATGAAATAATTCAGTGGAGTAGCTCGATAAAATAATTCATTGTAAAACTGGAGTATAAGAATTTCAATATAATCGAGATCGACTTATTCAGTCGTTACACTGATTAAAAAGCGGCGATATCTAAACGCTTTTCATATAAGTTTCAAGAGCACCATGTTACTCTATTTCCATAAAATTATTGCAATCTCGCCGCCTTTGTAGTCGTCGAGGAGCCCCGGACAAACGAAACAGACACTAGGATCGCGCGTGTGTGTTGGTTGGCGAACTCTCGACGACAACCTTTAACTCCATCGAGGTTCATTGCTCGAAGCCGACGTCCAGTTTCGGACCGGCAAGTTTCCACCGTTTAATTCCCCTTAATTCCGTCGGGATTAATTAATTTAGAAGCGTTTCGTTGCAACGCCGGAAGAATCGTCGAGTTTCGCTACTCCGAATTCCCGATGGAAACAGCCCAGAGCCCCGGAATCAACCGTAAATTGTGGCGTGTATCGTTTGTTTTCTCGAACTAACAGCCCCCCGAGTTCGACGCAGACGGTGCTAAAATCCCAGGGACGTTTCGACCCCCCCGCCACACAGGCAAAACTATAGAAAACGATCCTGCAGCGATCAAACAAAAGAAAAGAGGATCCAACCTCAACGAGAAATTCAATATTAAAAGTCGGAAAATAACGGTATCTTTTCGCAAATCGATCAGATTGTGTTCGTGGCTCGCAGTTCCCGCGAGTTCTCATCAAACCCGACACACGGAGACAAATATTTTCCCCGGGTCTCCAGTCGTGTTTGCGATTTACTCGCGGCAAACAAATCTTCCCGCGCCGAGTACCGACAACCTCGAAGCATCGTCGATATCGCGAGTCGAGCGAGAAGCCGTGGCGAGGCCGCGATCCCGCGTCTCGAGCGAAATAATCTCAATCGGGGACACTTAAGTACGCAAACATCGTCTGGGAGAGCGAAGGAAGCAGGCGCTGGATCCCCGTTTCCGGCACCGAGGTCGCCTTGCCCGCGGCACCGACCCGCGAACAATACAATTGCTCTCAATTTACCCGGCCGCGCAGATTGGCACGTTCCATCGGCGGTATCTTTGTAAAATATTGAATACGCCTCGAATGTAGGTCGAATACGCATCCAAAACACTAATTCGCGTTTACTCGATGGCATTTTTATCAATTTTCAGCGCGTTAACTTTGAAACACCAAATCGTTTCGTCAAATCTGAAGGAATTTTAAGCAACGCGTAGAGTATCAATTTTCGAAGCGTATCACTGACACGCTCTCGCGGGACGAAGCCATGAACAGTCGCGATCGCGTATACACTCGAGGAGAAACGAAACGACAACCGGGGGGAATAGAAACTTGAAGCGGAAAGTTGAACGATCCTGCGGACACGGATCGCGACGTATCGATGTATCGAATCGCGAAGGGAAAGGGTGAAAGAGGGTGGCGGTTTGGCTCGACTCTCAGCTTCATTCGGCCGGCTACAGCCGGTGTCATGTACGTGTCTCTGCTTTTAATCGACGGATTCGCACGTAACCGACGCCCGGCATCGCCTGCAAAGTCTTTAAAACGACGCCGTGTGTAGCACCGCCCGCTACGGAGCCGTGGCTAACTTTAAATTAGTTCCGAAACATTTGCCACGTACATGTACACATACACACGTGTGCCTCGTCTCCCCGTTAATGCGTTTCAAGAGTACATCGACAGGGAATCCACAGACTTGTACGCGGCCCAAAGACGTGTTAACACGTTCGATTTCCAACTGACAGATGGAGCTCGATCGTGATGAGACTGGAGGATTAGACAGTCGGAAAATCTCTCTAAGAATATTGCTTTTATTTCGCAAATACTTGCAAAATTACTAATTACTGTGATTTAGAACCTCTGAAAACTTTAAACGCGCTTTTCTTAACATCCTGTGTTTTGCAATGCCTACGAAAATGTTGCAACAGTTCGTCATTATACAATCAACCAGAAAGGATAAAAAAGAATATAATTACGGTATAAGGCACTTTTGAAAAATGTTAACTGACGTTTGATTAACTCGACGAATAAGACATTGGCACGATTATACCGGTCCACCGGTGATCGTTCATCCTCGTACGCGGCTATTATCCTAATAACAATACTTCTAATTCCTTATACATCTATTAATTATCCTCCTCGGTTTCTTGCGTACTCTACAATTTCTAGACCCGTTCCAGCTTGCAGATTGTCCAATTGGCCGGGGCACGCTCGTAAAATGGATTCTTCCAGAACCGTGTGGTAACAGGATGCGAAACCTGTACGACCGGATTCGTCGAAGATTGACGAGAAATAATCGAAACAGGAGGATCTCGTGCAGCGAAAGGTGTATCCGCGACGAGCAAAAATCGATCGCATCGGCCATCTGTTCCGAAAGGGAGAAATCGTAATTTCCTTGGGCGTTTAGCGTCGGGATCGTCGATTTATCGAAAAGGATGCCCCCGGTGATCGTCCCGATCGTCGCTACCTCGAAACGATGTAATTTCGTATAAATAATCCTCGTTATTGGCTGTTAATTTCTTCGAAGCGCCGTCGGCTCCGTTGCGATCGATCCGCCCTAATAAATACATTTAATTAACGTGATCTTTACGTTGGCCGGTTCAGCGTTGGATTTGCGGTCGAATACGTGTAATCGATAGCCCCGTTCCCACCGACGCGTTCAGTTTCGTTGTTCGCATATTAATTGGGCCCGATCCATCAAATCGCTCGATCGCCGGTATCAATTATAAAAGGGATGTCCCGCGAGCTTAGGCGGTGGCGGAACAACGCGAACGGCAGCAGAAACGGCAGCAACGTCGTCAGCAAGATCGGTAGGATCGGGATCGAGCGAGCAACCTGCAGGACCGGCTCCGCCCCGCTTCTGCCGCTACTCGCAACCCGACTCGATTAATCGACCTTACCGGTTTTCAATGCGGCCCTCTTCTTCCCTCCTTCACCGCGCCGGAGGCGTTCTCGCCGGGTATCGCGTCCGTACCGTGCGTCTCGTTTAAATTATACAATCCTCTTCTCTCCGCTTGGCCGACGCTACGCGTACCCGGCGAACGATCGACCGCGAAACGGTGTCCTGACTGTGAACTATTACCGCAGAGAGAAAAATACGATCGGGTGGTACGATGAAACTTGATGGAAATCCTGACGAGAGGTCACAGCCCCCTTTTATGAAACCTCCTCCACCCCCCTCATGAATGGTGAATTAGTTTTTTCTCGATGGACGATTTTTGCGAGTTCGTTTAAACGAATTTTCGGCTGCTGAATCGTTTTGCATCCGCGTTCTTCGTGTGTGTGTGTGTGTGTGTGTGTGTGTGTGTGTTGTATTTTAATCCGGCTTTTAATTAAGTGACGTGTATAACCCTTGAAAATTGAAAGCGTATCCATCGCCGACCTTTAAATCGAATCATACGATTTCAGAGAATAATTAACGTTGCTATTGTGATTTAAAGACCACAGTTTCTGTATTTTCTGAAATAATGTATAATATTCGTTCGTTGTTACAACTGAATTGTTAGCGGCTTAAAAGAATAATGAATAACAGTAGATCATAAACCTGGTTATCGTCTCGGTCGACGTATGGGCCATTAAAACCCTTAAAACTCTAAAACTCGCCTGCACTATTTCAATTATTTTATAACGAAACGTTTAAGGCTTAAGAAATAGAGCTTGAGAGACTTGTTAAAAAAGAAAATTCGTATCGCAGACGGTTAACATTTAACTCGTTCCCGACAGGCAAGGTTTAATAGCGGCGTATAGTACGACGGGGAATCATTATCGTGCGAATCTGACCTGTTATAATAGGAGAATTATATCGAAAATGAGAGACTGGAACGCGACCGTGTTCGATCGTGTTCGACTTCCTCTCTCAATAACGTCCAATATTGAAACTGACGGTAAATAAGCCCTGCTCGTTGCTAATTTTGAATTCCCTCTGCGGAACGGAGGGTGTGCGGTTAAACGAGCCCAGACGCGTTTGCGTTTCACGCGTTTCGCGTCAAGAGGTTCGGTCACGTTCCCGTCGTAATCACGTGCGACCGCTCGTTTTCCGACTTTCATCCTCGCAACGAAAAAAAAAAAAAAAGGAAAGAAAGAAAAAAGGTAGAAAAAAGAGAAATAACACGTTCTCGCAATCACCAACACCCGGCATCGAGTTAACCCTATAGCGTGTTCGCGTAGTTAATTTTGCTTAAACTCGAACAGGTTAATCCGAGGGAAAAGCGTTTTACTCGAGGGGGGGCCTCGAACGGTTCGGGAAAGGAGAGCGCCTCGTGAAATGCAACGCCCCATTTAACCGTGACGCTTTACAGGAGAAGAATAGGTAGCGAAACTAAGTTGGAAAAGCGACGAATAAAAGTGTAGCTTTCGAGATTTCAACGGTACCTGGCGAGAGCATCGGGGGAATTGCTCGCGACCGTAGACTGTGGCCCGATTAATCGCTAGATCTCAGACGAAGGATGAGGGGGGGAGGGTCCGGGTGACAGAGGGAGAGAGAGAGAGAGTCGAAAAACAAGAAATTGCGAGAGAGGGAACAATTGGCTCCGGCAATAATGGGTCCGTGGCTCCGTTGTCGCAGATTTGCCGCGATAAAGCGACGCCGGATGTCGCACCGGTTATCGTCCTTTCCATCGTTTCGCCGTTAAACTTCGTAGCCGCGTTTGTCCCGCTTTTCGCGAACAATGTTTTAACGGGTTTCGTCGAAATCTTATTTCCTTATGCGCGCACGCTGATGTATGCACCTTCCGATTATATTTAATCCAGCCCCGTACCGGGGACATTTATCGTCGCGATTTCGCGCAACCGATGTTTGCTAAGTAGGATTAATTTCGTAGCAAATGGAAGGCATAAATTTCGAAAAATTCAGCCAACTACAACGTACCGTATGCTTATCTTCGCAATCGTAATTATTCAGATTATCGATCGTTACAGTTTCCAATAGCTACCTTACGAGCTAATTTATAGCGACTTCCACGATCCTCTATACCGGATCTTGCCGTAATACTTTTTCGTCAACGAATCCAGGACGATAAGCGTAAGGTCCGATCGGTATCGCGTCCAACCGCGATTCGAGTCTAATTATCCGTTATCTGGACAACCATAAATCCGCGTACAATGTCCAACAGCGACGAGGCTGCTGCTCGATCTTCAGAAGGCATCCGTTATTAGATAGACCAAGCCGACCGATGGTGGCGGCCGTATTCCAGCGGCGTAGCGCGCTTCCGTGCGATATCTGATTAATATCTCGCTCCCGAATGTGGCACGTGTTTGCTAGTGGCAACAATATTTGGACACCCGATAGGTATCGGGATATATACAGGCGGCCAGTATAATTGCCGCCAGCCGACACGTGTCATGGTCGCGATCGAAACCGTCGGGGCTCTGCCTACCATGAGAGGGGGGTTAAACCGTGACGCCGGGGGTAAGAACGAGCCATCCGTGCACGTATATGGATATGGCTCCGGCAACAGACCGGGGATGGCTTTTTCGAACTGGGACACGACGTGATGCTTTTGTAACGAGATAAACGGAACCGGGAGGGAATAAGATGAATGATCTAATGGGATTTGGGTTTCCGCGATACGAGCAGGGAAATTTGTCGGCCGACTCCGTTCGCTGGAAGGGTTGCAAAAGGGATGTCGGGGGTTTATTAGTCGTTTCTGGATCCTAATTGTTTCGCTGCTTCCTTTGACACGGATAACTCGTGTAATGCACCTTCGCTCTTATTTTAATACCCTCCCTTATATTCATTTTAATACGCGTTTCCATCAAAATACGAGGTATTGAATTTTTAATAAAACGTGAAATAGATTGGACAAAGCGGAACGCGGTGTATCACGCTTTGATTCCCGTTGATCAACGAGTTCCCGGAAGGTCAAAGAACCGTCGCCGCGCGATCGAACGAAAGAAACGAAGCAGGGAGCGTACAATCGTATAATCGGCAACTGGCGTCAACCCCAATTCCCGATTTTCAAGCTCGAACGGTCGACGATGATCGGATCGACAGCCCGTTGCGAGGGGCCATGTTGTCGTCGAGCAACGTCCATCCTCCCGCCGGGTTTGCGTTCCGGGTCACACAGGAGCTACGCCAAACCGTGCTTTCCATGAAATTTACAGACCAGATTAATGTCACGGCTGGCTCGTCCGACGTCCACTCTCGCCTGCCAGCCGCTCCTAGGCCTAACCGATACTAATTTCGACCACGAGTTATGGCCATCGTCGTTGTCAGTCTACCTGCCTCCACAGACACCGTTTCATTCGATGCCTAACTGGTTGTGTTGCTTTTTCTTCCTTGCTTTTTTTTCTCACTCTTGCTAGAACTCCAACGATCAGTTTCTTGCGAGGACCACGGGTCATTTGGGTCACGACGTTTAGGGACAGGAGATTTTGTCCACGACTCAGGGACGGCTTAATTGATGGAGCGGTCTGACGAGATAGAGGATGGGACACGGATACTGTTTCTTTGGGTGTCTCTTAAGAAAACGGGTTTCGTGCTTTTTACGTCACGGACAGAACCTGTTTTCTTGTTATTAGGAAGCCAAAACTGACGATAGTTAAGGATACGTATAGTTATTAGTAAACTGCGGGTGTATGTATAAATGTATGAACCCCTTGCCATATCATTTTTCTCCTAGGAGCGTCAGACGAAGTTAAGTGTTTATTACAATGTTAAAACCAACAAGGAAAATTGTTTTAACGATAGCTTACTGTCTCAGTTATAATTGCAATTCCGCTTAAAATTCGGTTGTAGATCGTTCAAGAAAAATAAATATTATCTTACAAAAGACTATTAATACTTGTCCACAACTATTAAGTTGACTGAACTCTTTAAAAAAGAATACTGTAGTAATAAAACTCAAATAGTGGTAATCGTCTTGGCATAAGAAAAATGCGACTTTGTATTCTCTCCTGGCAATTTATTCCGATCGATTCTTGCAATGTTCTTTGCTACCTTGTTTTTTGCCGTACATGAAGACAGTTTGCATGATGCAGAGAGAAAGTTTCGAAGTAAAATTGTTGGTACGTTTTCGTGTCTCGTTCGTGCCGGCATCGATTCGAGCGTTGAAAATAATGCATCCATCAGAAGTTACACAAATGTGCGACATATGATCGACCGTTCGCGGGTGTGGGTGGCGAGGGAAAGAAAGTGGAGACGGATCGTCCGTTGTCAGACACATTTCACCGGCGAGATAAGAAAAGCTGTATCCGACTGATTCTAATGCATGCACTTTTTACAAAGTGTTTGATAATGTACACTACGTCGTCGTAAATATTTCTTGTCCGCATTGTGCGACGATTGCACATTGTACGGAACAAGGAGGACGTCGGATAAAAATTGTTGGTACATTTATATCGTTTCGATCCAAGTGTTTGAAAAAATCGCGTCAAGTATTTAAAGAAATTTTGAAGTATTCGAACTGCGTAAAATATTCAATTTCGATTGAATGTTTTCATTAATACATATTCTGTGAAGTATTAAATAAAATACTCCTATCTTTGAAATTTTTAAATTTGAATCGTTGGATTATTTTTCAAAATCATTTTGCCAAATATCAACGGTATTTTCAACCCTCGCGCTGATGGGCAAGAGTTATTAAGCGGGGACTTAAAAACATTTAAAAAATGAATTCAAAGCCGACGAAAGCGAAAAGGGGAAAAAAAACGCACGATAAGAGGCGTGTAAAAGTAAAATGGATTGCCCATAACCGGCAGACATTTTCCTCCGCTGAAAATGAAGATTACAAGGGTTATATCTCGAGGAACTTCTGACGCGTACTCGCGGGCAAAACTCAGCCGGATTAATAATTCATTAATTTTAAATTCCATTTAAAGTTCCCAAGTAACTCTTCGCTTTTGCCCCTTTCCGGTTGCGCGAAAGGGCTCGAGAAATTTCTCTCTATCGCGTCTACGAAAGTTCAAAGGAAAAAAATGAAAAAAGAAGAATTCGTAACGGCATCGCGATTATCCCGCTCGGTGAAAATCAGCTCGAAAAATCGTGGCTCGCGAAGCAGCGAGTTAACCGGCACCGAAACGAGCCCGCTAACACGCAACCCCGTTCGCGAATCACTCGATGCGTTATCAAACGTCTCGCTGATTTGTTCTTGCTGTAAAACGTCGAGCGCGATGCGTCCTGTCCGGTCGTGCGTTGTAATTATTGTTGGGCCGCTGCTGCTTCGAAACGCTCGATAACGTTGTCGATGAAACGGTTATCGCGTTAGCCGGCCTTTTAATCTGTCGGTCGAATCATCGCGCGGAAAATTAATTTCTCGCTGGACGTTCGAACGGTATCTTTCGTTCTCGTCTCGAAAGAGAACGTTCCTGGACGAGAGGAATCGATCTCGCCGATACGCGCTAAGAAGCGTTGCGGTACGTGGCCGTTACGAAATTTACGGCATAAACCTGGCCCCTTATAGGTAAGGTCAACTGTACATTATCGAGATCCATTTGATTTACCGTAGCAATAAAGGCTATGCGTAGCCTGCGCTCCCGTTGGTACAGACGCTGTTTGCTCAGTTGTGGTACCAAACGGTCGACGATTGTGCCAGACCAGCCAGAACTACGTTCCTGATTAAAGGATTAGTGGGTTTGCGCCAAGAGATTCCCGATTACACATCCCGTGATATCGGCAATTCGCTGATACCAAAGGAACACGAACGTGATCCTTGCGAGATGATTCAACGTCTACTTGGTCCGTCTTTATTCGATAAAAGTGTTTCAAATTGTCAGAAGGGTATTTTTGTTTAAATTTAGAAAATTTCAATTTAAGGGTGAAATTGTAGGAATATCAATAACGCGTTAATGGAATGAGTTTAAAGGATATAACACAGCGTTGGTGCCAAGAAGACTAGCAATAAAATAACTCTATCACGACGTTGCCAACGACTAGCTTTAACCCTCGATTATATTGGCAGAGTAAATGATAGAGTATACCAGCGATCGGTAGAGTGCTAAAGCCAGTCGTAGTTGGAATAGAGTTTGATAGCACCCTGATAAAGCGGCTCTACCATTAGTATTCTCTCATCTCCTCCAACGTTCCGGCGCCGGTACCACTTTTCCGATCGTTTACAGAAGCACAATAGACTTTTAATAACGTCGCTCGCAATGCATGGTTTTTCCAATCGGAAGCACGGAGAAACGCACGAATATAAGAGACCCGTTATTATTCATCGAAAGCCTAGAAATTCAATTTGATCCAGAGGTAGCATCCCGCGTCTCGCAAGCCTCCCCGTTGTTTCTCGGTTCCAAGAACCGAAACCGCGAGCGAACCGGAAGACAGATAACATCATCGAATTTCGAAACGGGCCGAGGCATCGATAGCTCCGTTAATGGATATCGTCGGTCCGATCGAGTCGTAACGCGATATCGCGAATACGATCGGAAGGGGGATATTAGCATTTCATAACCGCTAATTGTCGATCGGGGAAGTAACAGGCGAAGAAACGAGCCACTTAACCGGTAGCGTTAAGTAAACCGAGGGGCGGGGGGGCTGTTGTTGTAACGTTTAAGAGCAATAGAAGTTTCCGTGATCGTTCCCGGGGCTAAACGAGCCCCGGGTATTCCGTCGGAGGGTCGAGGATCGAAATCGTCGCTTCGAGCGATTTACCAAAGTGTTCGTCGTTTCGTTCGTATTTTATTCCTTCTTCCCTTTTTCTTTTCGTTCCCGCTTAATGGAAAGCTCATCCGTTGAGTTGTAATTATGTCACGGGAAAAAAAGAAGGAGGAAGAAAAAGAAAGAAAGCGTTGGAACGAAAAAAAAAAGGGGGGGCGTTGAAGGGGAGGGAGAAAAACGAGCGTGTGCAACACAGGCCGGCCGGGGATGCGACAGAATGCGGTTTCTCTCGACGTGGCGAGATTCAGAACGATAATGCCATATAATTCCCGGTGTACGCGAATGTAACGGGAAATTGTGATCCAATTAACCGAAATAATAATGGCGGTAATAGCCTCGCTGATTGACATACCGCCGCGGTTAAATCTGGATTATTAGTATTCGTACGTACGTATAAAACGAGCCGCGTGGAAACCCCGGGTAATCCGTATGTGTTCGACGGAGAAAATAACAGTTCCAGCTCGTATACGACCCCGGTCATTTTCCTCGTTTATTCAAATTTTTCGTTTTCCGATTATTGCTCGACTCCCCGGCCCTCTCTCTCTCTCTCTCTCTCTCTCTTCCCCTCCCCAAAATCTGACCGGAAGGGTCGGCCTCATTTCGAATTCGAAATTTCCGGATATTGCACGCGGACTCTGCGCTCGTTTCGCTATCCTCTCACAAAGACAGGCCCGCATTCGGTATTTTTGAAAATTAAAAATAAAAATTTCAATTGATCTCTTCAGGCGTCCGTTGCGTTTCAAATTACTCTCAAAGTGAGATGGTTCCGTCTTCGAACGAAATGTGCTTAATTGGTTTCCAAAATAAGAGCGCTCGAATTAGTTGATCAATCTCGACCACGAATAAATCTGCTCGTCTTCGATCTAATATTCGAAATGACTTTCCTCTGATCACTTAGACAGATTAATTTAGCTGATTTTTGTGGAACCGCGAAGTGCACGCCACGAATAGATCATAAATATAATTAGAATGTAATCGTCGATCCGATGATGCTTCGTTATTGAATTTTCTATTTATTTTTACCTCCCATTATTATTCGGTTGTTGCAATTTAAGGATTCTTGTCTGTGTGAAACTTGTCGCTTCGTTCCTTCTATTTTAAACATTCATAAGTTTAATCCAGGATCAAACAAATATTTCAACGGCAGGCTAGCTGTCTGTCTCGAATTAAAATGATTGGATTCGAATTAAATTACAAGGCAGGGGGTTAAAGACACGGTCCCGGTCGACAAGGACAATTTATAAAGGAAAGGGATGAGCTACAAAATGGCGTTGACAGCACGACGAGTAAACCATTAAGACGTACAGAGGATAAACTCGAACACGTATCGTCGGTGGTGAACGTTGACTGGATCCAGCAGCGATCTATGCCTTCAAGCCTGACGAAGCGTAATTAATCATAGTTGTCCGTAGTGGAGTGCTCGTTACCTGTTCCGTGTAATTAAAATTAATTATGGCCGTTTGTAATATCACCGACTGAGCCTGGACTAACTAATTGTTCGTAATGCATTGTTTCACTGCATCCAGTTAGTCGCTGAAGCTCCGCGCGCTCCTTCGTCCGCTTGTCTTCGATCGTGGAGTTCGCGCTACGCTCGCCCTGTCCCCAGCCCTTTCCGCTCTTTGTCCAAACACCCGGTCGAAAATTTCTCGAACTATATCTTGGGAGGGCGAGATTTCTCCCGGCAAAGTTGCCAAGTCCACATCGTGATAACGAATACCCGTTCCACCTACAAACGTCAGCTTTCTGTTTGCTAGTTTCATAACGCGAACGACAATATTTTTCCTCCTGATATTTCCACGATCTCCGTGAACGCTGATGACAGGAGTGAGTGTGTTTTGTTCAGAGTGCGCCGAAGGACTTATAAGTAAAAGTACCTGCTGAATTTGTAGGTCCTTCAAAAGTAAAGAAATTCTTTTTGTAATATGTTGAAGTTATCTTGAAAACTTGTGTTTTTGTAAATAGCTCAGAAATTCTGTACACAGTAATCCATGAAAAATAGATCTTAGATCCCTGCTTCAACGACTGCTCCTGCAAGGCCTGAAGATCTGAATTACACGCACACAACGAACACACAAAGCTGCGAGGCGATCCCTTTGATGGGAAACGCAGAAAATTCCGCCGTAAACTTGTTATTTCATAAACTTCAAAGCACCGTCTCGCGTCACCGCGAATTCGACGTTTCTCGCCAGATTCTGCGACAGCGGTCGTTGAGCAAGTTTCCGGCAGTTCTTCGTGTCGTTGGTCCTGCAAGTATGATTCGCGAGCGAGTACAGAGCGCAAATAATCTCTAAAGCGACGGGGGAAACTCGTCAGGCTTTCCTGAACATCAGAGTTGCCAAAAGTTCTCTGAATGGACTCTGGAGGAGCGTTAATTATTGTCCTCCCGGTAATGCGCCAGAATTACCGCGAGTTGTGTTCGAGTGCGTTTTCATGAAAAACCTGGAAAAAGGGAAGTAGAAGGCTGGTTCGATTTTCGTTCATTTCCCCGGTTGCACCTTGTCGGCGTCGCGATAACGCTTCTTTATCGCGCCGACGATACGTCCCGATCCAATTTCCCGCGATATTGCAAGCCCGGGTTGGAAAAACAGGGCAGGAAAACCGCGGCGGTGAAATCCCTTTTGTTTTCACGATACGTTAATACGTAGCTCGCCGCGGCTTTTAGCCGACTCGCGGCGCGTAAAGGGAGCGAAACGCGACGTTTATTGCCTCCTTGGATGTTGCTGTGGGCGGCACGCAAAAACGACAGGAAGGCTCGTAAACCGTGTAACCCTCCCCCACCTCTTTGAATATTTGCGTTTTCATGAAACGAGGTACACGCCGGATGATCCACTTGCCGCGGACCCTGTACTCGCGCCACGAAACCGTGCAGTTTCGCGAGCGGAATACCGCCGGGATGAATTAACCCTCGCACGACCGACCATCGAACGGCGCCGAGGATGCTCGATGCGCGGTTCATTTTCGCCCATGCTTACCTTTTCATCGTACGAACCGCTGTACACGACTTAGGCGCTTTGAAATATTCATTCTCGATGTACATTTTAATCGCACGTGTTGTGCTCGTCGATGAACAGCCTCATAAACCCTAAAAAATAAGTTTCCGCGAAGAAGGAAGAGAAAGGAAGTTGAGTTTTCATTTTGAGTTATAGTCGAAGGTGGGAGAGACGAGAAAGATGAATCATTCTTTATATGGGGAAGGGCTTTGAAAAATTTGCTGGAAGTTTTCGTACGTCTTCAATAATTCCAACGATGACACCGGGGGGTGAAACTTCAGGGGTTACTTCAGCCCCGAAACTCAAACTCTCGCGGTCGGAAAAATACGAGTCCCTCAAGATTGCCTGTTCGGCCGACACCCCGTACCTTCGCCATTACATTTTAATGAATGTTGCCTGCGAGTGTTTTTTAGTTTCTGATTTTATATTCCCCCTCCGTTTCTCGACCGATAATCGATTGCCAAAAGGAATTCTGACAGCCGTCGGGCAAAGTTTCGAGACAAAAAATAAATAAATATGGCGGTTCGCTCCGAAAGACGTCGCGCGGGGCGAGGGTGGAATCGCGATTCATCGCGACAACGATTCGGTCAATGCGTACGATTTCATTTTTTCCATTTACCGTTTCCGCCGTCCGCCACCCCCCACCACCCTCCCCCTTTGACGCCTATCGAAACGACAAGCCCATCTCCGTTTCCGGATCGACGTCCGTCGGGATCGTCCGGTTGTTCGTTCGTTTCGGTTTCATCCTGTTCGCCCGAGCCGAAGCACAATTGCTTCGTCGTGCATACCCGCCGCGGAGGGAAGCGGCTCGTGAAAGTTGCATGAATGGAATGAAAGAAACTCGGAGAGGGGGGTGGCTGATAGAGGGGAATTGGGCAGATAGATGGGAGACAGAATGATAGATGTGTAGATGGATAGATGGATGGATGGATGGATGGATGGCGAGGTGGCGGAGGCACGAGAGAAGGGTGCGAATAAATCACGCGACAGGACGAATTTACTTGAACACGATTGCTCGTCGCTGATGGCGATAATCGTCGCTGGTAGATACTCTTCGGGGCCACCTCGTGCGTTGACTTCGAGCCTGTACCTTCGTGATGCGACGCGAATAAAACGATAGAGGAGCGGACGCGGTTACGGATGGGGGTTGTTTTTTTTAATTCGCGACCGGAACGGCCGCCGCCCGTTGTTTCTGACAGCCAAACACGTATACGGCGTGGAGATTCGAAAATAAAACCGTCAGTCGGAGAAATTCCCTACGTACGGGGCGCTCCATACGCGATACGATCGAGCAGACGCTCGTAAACCGTTAGTTTCAATCAACGGGGGTAAATGGTTTTCTATCCCGCCGGCCCCTGCTTCATTTCTCGTTCCTCCTCGTTGCCCGATACCCCGGCCTCTCGTATAAAGTGAAAATCTCCGGCCTGCCGGTTCAATTCGGACCACCTCTGACCGAAAACCTTTGGAATTCCGGCTGGCGCCCCGGCGCCTGGCCTCGCTAAAAATTCATCGCGCCAGCCAGACGGGCTTCGATTACACCCGCGGACCCGAAGACGTTGCCCGGCGTTCTGCCAACCGACGATTCCCTTGACGGCTGATTTCGTTTGTTTCGACAGAATGGAACCTGGTGGTAATCCCTTTAACTGGATATTCCACCAACTTCTATCTTCAATAGCCTTCTGTTTGTGGCGTGATCGTGGTTACTCTCTGGTGAAAAATGAAAAATCCAGCAGTGTTATCGCTGCAAAAGATAATATACCGTCGAACACAATTGCTTTCCACAGGGGAAATGGTAGAGAAACTTCTCATCGCTCGAAAATTGCTATTTATTATGTATTTGGGATTGTATTCGTTTCAGACAGTTGATTGATTTAATAATTAAGTAAATTGTATTGAACTCCCCAATTTAAGAAAAATTCATGGATAGTTTGAAAGAGGCGATTCGATTAAAGTTAAGTAGAACGGAATGCACAATGGAAGTGGTAGTTGATTATTCAGAAGATAAATAATGCTGTCTTGTTCCAGGTGATTTCTCGTTGCACATATACCCGGTAGAGCTGGAGGACGATGGTACATACCAGTGCCAAGCCTCGCCCACGAACGATGGACAGCCAGCGTTACGCTCAAGATTCGCCAAGCTGAGCGTGCTGGTTCCGCCTCAGAAGCCAAAGATCCTTCAGGGCGACTTCCTTATCACAACCGAGGACCGTGAATTGGTGATCGAGTGCGTCAGCGTGGCTGGCAAGCCGCCTGCGGAGGTAACTTCCTCTTTTCCTCTCTCTCTCTGCTTTTCTGCTTTCGAATATCGATTCAAGCAGATGTTAAGAACTGCGAGATTGCACCGGGATTTACCAACTGGTAACGTGAATAAGGTTTACCGGAAAAATGCGTTACGGGATTGAGGGCTCTTTGATGTTACCTGACTTCGTAGACGTTTGATCGATACAAAGCATATTTAAATGGATATTCAAAGGAGTGCGGCTATTTCGCGTCAAATTGAACGTTGACGTCTATTCGCGGTCTTATGATCGATATCGTGGATCACACAAGATACCTTGAGGAATCATTCGAGTATTCTAAAAGAAAATAAATTTTACATTTCGCTACTTCTGTTATTTGTAATGTCAAGTGCTTTTCTATGGAAATTCAAGGGTCACCAACCTACCTAGAAAAGTTAAAGATTTTAATTTTAAATTTCATTTGGTAATACCATGTTTGAATTTTATAAATTATCTTTAATCTAATTACTTCTCTGCCTGTCACAATTCCAGGTAACTTATCAACATAAAAAAATTCCTCAAAATTCAAAACGAAGGTAAAAAACACGGTGGTTTTCTCGGAATTGAATCAGATCCGAAAGTAACGCGACTCGACGGGAAGAATTTCCGGTAATTTAAATCGCGTTCGCGAAAGGAGTCCGCGGTAAAGGAAGCCGCGGTTCCTTCCATAAAACAGGAACTAATTTAAAAACGGAAAGAAAGCGTTTGGCCACGTAAACGCGAGCGCCCGAGGGCCGCAATAACGCGTTAAACCGCATTACAGCGGACACATAATTACCGCGCGCAAAAGCCTTTTTGTCCCCTCGTGTCCGCGAGACGCTCGCCAAAAGGGAAGCCCGGCGCGTCGTCCCGCGGACGAGAAGTCTTCCTCGAAAGCCCGCGGAACACCGGGATGCTTTTTGGCGGACGGTTCGAGGCTCGAAAACGATAACGTCGGGTGGGGGGAGGGCCGCTTTTTAAAAAACGCCGCGACCAGAAGCGACTCGACGAAATGGCAGCTTGACCGAGTTCGGATACGCTTCCAGGTTGAAACAGCCCGACGGTACCCGTTGTTGGCGGTATCGTGAAAGAGGGAAACGGATCTTTGAGCGAGTCCCCCGTGCTACATCGTGGACGGGAGAAAGAAAAAAGAGGGGAAAAAAAAATCGGCGCGAGTTAAAAGAGTCCATGAGCGGGCAAAAGCGGACCGTGGCAACCCTCCATTCTCTTCGCTCTTTGTACGTTTTGCTTTGGCAGCGGCGTTTTCGCGCGTGCGTATGTACGTGTTACCCCGTGTCCGTGTGCTTGAAACGGCAAAATGGCGGGCGTACCCCCTTTCAATTCCCGCGTAGACGCGATGATATTTGAGTATAATGGTATCATTAATCCTGCGGAAAGCTAGAGGTGCACGTACACCGGCCGTGCGTTCAAACTGGCTCGATCGAATTATCGAATCATATCGAGAACGATAAAAAAGACGATTCGAACGAAGTTAATGCCGTTCCAGGAGAATCGAATTATCAGGCTGATCGATTAAAAAGCCACGCTCGCCGGCCCGTAATCCGTGAACGAAATCAATTTACGTGGCAGGTAATCAGGAAACACAGGGACAACCTCTGGATATTCGTAGACACAACGACAGAAAATGTCAAGACGATTTCTCGGAGAGTTGCTTTCGCTTGGACACTTTAAATCCTATCGACAGATAAAGACTCGATTGCTACTTATTCAATAAGAATATCGCGGTGCCGTTTGATGTTCTGCATAGACTCGGAAAGCTGAGAAATATTGATCAATTCCGATCTCCTTCTTCGCGACCTTTTTCATCGTTACGGCTGTCGTGTTTAAGTATCGTACTACTTCCATACAATTTTATTTGTCGTTCTGAAGTAAGGAATTGAAACTGTCACAGAGAATATAACGGCGCGTGATAAGGTATCATTGTGCTACTGTGTCAAGTGTTTTATTTCTGTTAATGATACTACCATGTCAGATTATTTCAAATATTTACAAATAAAGATTTTCCAGTATCGACAACTTATTGTAATTACTCGACACAAGAATTTCTATTCGACGATTCTAGTCGTTTGTTTTCCTATGAGATAGCATAAGATCGTTAGAGAACAGGACAGAAAACGGGTCCATAACGAAACGTCCATAACGCTGGACTCTGATTTCATCCAGGAGCTTATCGAATCGATGACGTAATAAAGATCGGTGGATATCGATGATGCGGCGTTAATGCGTCGGCTGATTCGCGACGCCGCGAACAATTTTGCGGCGGCCTGGCTTCGCCGCTAATTCACCGTCCGTCCAACGGCCACGATTGCGTCCGTTAATACAGAAATCCGCTTTCGATCGTGCGTCGTTGTCGCGCGGCAAATAATCGACGGGTTACGAGAATCCCGTATCCGGAGACGGGGATCGACGCCCGATGTCTACGCGGAAAAATTAATTAAATTTGTTTTATGATCGTTCGCGGGTCGCGCGGTTTTTAATTAAAATCACGCGAGAATCTTGCTGATTAATGCCGTTACACGAAACGCAGCTGCCGATGGGAAAGCACGGGTTCCACAAAATGCATCGGTAAACATTTCCCGGGGTTTGTTAAACGCGATCCCGCTCGATTTAGCGATTCGACAGAGTTTCTTTCGACGAACACGCGAGCCTGGATATCGTCTCGTTGCTGGAACAACCGCCCCCTTCGTGAACGAGATTCAATTATCACCGCCCACCGCGTTATCGTTTGGTCGACCATTCGATCGGCGCGCCCGTTCCTCCGGTTTCAGAAACATTATCGTCCCGTGGACCAGCGGAACGAGCGGTGAACCATCGTAAGGGCTTCCGTTGTTTCGTGTCCGTGGAATTACCCCGCGGTGCAAACGCTTCCAGCGAATGTAGACGGTAACGCGAACAAGATCCTGGATACCGTGTTACTGAATAAATAAGTGAAGGGAGCGAGCCGAATTTTCGGGTTTGGAAGATCTTGCGAGAGTCGTTTTGCAACCAGGTAAAATTTGCACGGTGGTTGCATTGAATTTGAAATTAGTTGCTTCAGACAGTGTTCAAAAATTTAATATAGTTTCCTGTGAAAAATGTTTCCGATATTACAACCTCAATAATAAAGTTAATTAAAGTTAAAGACTTGATTCGTTTCTGTAACGTTATAAGTAAAATTAAGAAATTAATTTGAAAGTTACAACAGAAGTTGTTCGTTTATTTATACGAGGATAATTGAAACGCCGTGGCGCCGTAAAATATTGAACAGAAGCTACGAAAGGGAAAACGGCAGGAAGTACAAATTTTTATACACCGCGGAACAACTGTCACGAGCAATTCAGCGTTCCGAGTCGAAAACAAAAGATCAAACTTGACTTGTTCGTCCAATTCTTTTCCCGTCGCGTTACGACGACCTCGATTCGCGATGGAGGCTGAACTTATTTAACCGTGTTGGAAAAACGAGAGAAACTGCGTCAGGAAATAGAGGTCGGAATGGTGTTTCGAGTGGTCGTTGGCAGAGGAACGCGTGCGACTTCCTGAAAACCGGTGACCGACCGACACGAACGATTTTATTTCAACCACCCTCTCCCCCCCTCTTCGAAATCCCCCGATCGATTCGCCACCGTATGAAAGAAATATCATTGGCTGCATGGAAAAGGTAGTTATTCTCTGGTTTATGTTGCGCGAAAAAAACAACTAACCGATGATAGCGATTTCGAATCCCGGATTGTTTCTCCCTTTTTCGGGACCAGAAACAAAAACAAACCAGAGGGAGTAGAGAAAAAAAAAATAGGGAACAAAAATGATCGAAAGGAGATACTCGAAAAACAAAGCAAGGATAAAAGAGAGCAAAGCGAGAGAACGTAATCGACGAGCAAACCGCTTCCCAATCCGTTGTAATTCGTCGATGACGTGCGTTCCCGGTCATCCACCGTGCACGAGGAGGGAAATAATCACGAAAAACCCCCGCAAAATTCCGGCCATTGTTCGGCCGCTGAAAGCTTCGCGGTGGCGCACAAACGCTCCTAGATTGATCCGAGCAATCACGCTAGCCAGCGTAGGCTGCACTTTAATCTTTCCTTTTTTTACTTCTTTTTTTTTTTGTATTTCGACAAAAAAATTCCGTTCCACTCGAGTACAGCTGTCTCGAACCGCAAAATAGAGAAATTTTCGAGGGGCCAAAGGGTACGAGACTTACTTATAGAAAACGGGAAGGAAAACGAGACGAAGGTACTTAAGGATTGTATCCATCGAAAGAGTTGAATTCGGCTAATTTGTACAGCTTGAAGTTTTTAATTAACTCGCCGACGCGACGCCGCGGGGCTTAAGCTTTTCAGCCTGTCATCGCCGTGTTTCGATGAAATAATTATAACCGGGTCATTTCTTAATGGAACGACGATAAAATTTCACTTAACGCGGTGAAAATATCGTTTCACGTGGATGGTGGTATTTAAATCAAAGTACAAGTAGGTACGATCGTTGGTGGATTAAAAATTTTGTAAAACTTTGTGTAATACCAAAGGAAACAATCGTTACCATAGCCAATTCACCAAAGTTCGTTCGTTACTTACCGACGAGTCATTCTACAAAGAGAACGAGGGAGAAAATTTTGATTTCGCTACGGAGCTTTTTAGACATTCTGTGTGTTCGTTGAACATCGTTTCACCATGTCAAATGATTCGGTTCCGGCGAGTTCACAGTTTGCGTTACAACGTAACGAGCGTGGTCCATGTTTTGCAACGGGAAAGTCCGTCGATAAACGTTTCATCGCGTTGGTTAGAGTCGTCGGGGGGTGCTCGAGTGAAACGGATCGTTAGAAGTTCCGTGAATTTTGCCGCCAGGCTTCCGACATTTTCCCTTTTTTCCTCTCCTTCGCCCTCGTCGAAAACTCGCGGAAATCGGCGGGGAAACGCGACCCCGATTTTCTTGACGTTTCCCCGGGCCCCATTAATTAACCGTTCGTCCGCGATAGACGCGATTAGAATGCAACCACGGTTGATAAAGCAACGTATTCGGTTGCCTGTATCCGCCTGTATAATTCATGAGCTTTCCGAGGATGAATAAAACAGCTGGATCTCGCGGCGAGTTCTCATCTTGGTCGTATAATTTGGAAATTAATATCAAACATCGTAGCGTAGGTCGTATTTTAACCGAGGGTATCGATTCGTTCGCACCGTTAGTTTTCGTACAGTTTCAATTATCATCCGGTCGAGCCCTCGAGGACCCACCCCTCTTCCGCCGTCTTGGTACTCTTCCGTTTCCTCGTAACTTCCCGCCACTTTGCAAGTTTCTTTCATATTGTTGCGGCGAGTCGGAGGCGTCGTCAACTTTTCCCCCGCAACAGAATTTTAATACCGTTGTCACGGTCTTAATTCCATTACGACCGAGTCCGGGGGATCAAAAAGAACGTTTTTCACCGTGGCGCGAGGGATGCAAATACGCGGCCCCGGGTGGCTTCGAGGGGAAGGAAAACATCGCGGGGGAAAACGCCTGCATAGATTCATAAGGGTTGAAGGCGAGGTTTCATTAAAACCGATATCCCTGCAACGGGACCGAGGGGGCGGTAAAAATTAGGCGACCCCGCGATACTGGAAGGGAGGGGGTTAAACGAATCGAATTCGTTCCAGGACCTGGACACGAGCCAATTGCGGCCGTCGAAATTAACGGGATATTTGTACGGCAGTGTTCGAAACGGGCGCATTATGCGTATCGTTGTGGCACGGACAAACAGGGCACCCTCTAATTTTTCGCCAGCCCGTGGGATTCTAAAAGCTCCTGTTTGCTTTGAAATAGGGCTGTCGATTTGAATTGGATATCCGTAAGACCCGGTGATCAGACCGATACCGATGCATATTAATGATATTCAAACAAATCCGATAGGTGCCTGAAGTATTTTATAGGAAATTGTAGTACAGCATCGAAAATTGTAGGAATTTGCTACCAATTTTCGACGTCGATACTATTTCATACGGTATCAAGCTACACGATTTGATATCTAATCAAATTATCAAAACCCGTTTGATATTTCATCGAAATTAAAATAAAAATTGATAAACGTGCACTACCTCAAATATATTTTTCACTGTATTTCTCATACGGTGTCAATTTATAGACAAAATATCACTGAAAATTGTAAATTAATATTGAAAGTATCTGTCGTTACATGTTTAACACTTGACCAAAATTCGATCAATATAAAGTATCAGACGAGTATCGATTCTGTTTGGTAATATCCGATGTGGCATCATTAACACATTGGCTGGTGCAATGCAAAGAGGCATACGTAATAAGACACATCAAGGTATCAATTATTGTCCGATCGATTTTCAGATTTATAAAATCTCTTCTTCGATTGCACGAATTCGAGACACGTGTTACGGGAGACCGCCGCGGGGCAATCAACGCGTTAACGAAACGGACAGTGTCCGCGAAAGTTGACTGGTGAGGGTAAAACACGAGCACGGCGGATTTCCATAAAATTTCGTGGCACACACCTGGCGAAACTGGCGACACTCGGTACGGGTCGGAAAACAAGCCGACTAGCCGAAAGTTCTAACTCTCCAGTCGTTGGAGTAGAAAGCTGCTCGTTAGGAAGCGTCGCGCGGCCAATTTATTCGATCGAATTACTTGGTTGGGGCGCAATTAAACGCGAAGCGACGCGAGGGAGGCGAGTGATCATCCCGTACCCTCTCCCGCCGTGCTCGCAGCCGTTCGTCGTCTATAGATTTCTCTATTTCTCGCCCGTAATTCGACGGCGTATTCTCTCGCCGATCGCGATCGTTAACGAAGAAGCGCGAAAGAAAACGCGTAGGAACTCGCTCGTCCGGAAACTGTCGACTGGTGTTCTTAGTTTTCGGCGAAGCTGCGTGAAACGCATAGGGAATGCTCACCTTATCTCGAACTTCAGACCGAGTTGCATCACGAGTAGATCCTGAATTGCCGACAGAATCTCGTACATCCTCCTTTGCTTTCCCAATTAACATCGATAAGACCGGCGCGCGACGTGGCCTCATACGGAAACACGTGACACTTAAACGTCTCTAATTCGACGAGGCTGTATGGACGAGCTGATTGAGGCGGTTCGTGCCTTTCATTCGTTTTTAAGAATCAAACGAAGGCACGGAATTGAACTTGTTTACCAGTAAATTATTCATTATGTCTTAATAACTCTGCTCGTAATTGTTCAAAGATCATTATTCGTGCTTTATCCTGTACGAATGAATAGCCTCCTGAAATCGAGAATTTCTTGCTTTATTTTTAATTACTCAGATGTAAAACGAATATAACTGATTTCACCGAAGAGTATCTCTCTCCATCCCTCTCTCTCTCTCTCTCTTTCGCTGTAACGCGCCGTTCCTCTTTCCTGCTTCTTAATTAATTCCATAAAGGAGTATAAAGCACCCTTTAACCTACCGGCGCGGAAACATTAAAAGAGATTACCCGCTTACATGGAATTATAAAAATATAGGAGCGTTAGGGGAGGCTGGGCTGGAAATAAACGGCTGGTGCCAAGGTTATGGAGACGCCGTGTCGCGTAAGGGTGACGAGGGAGAGCGAGGGGGGACGATCGGATGACGTTCATCAACGCGATATTTAGGTCATAAAAAATCGCTCGACGGAAGAATCGGTGAACGCCAACGTTTACGGTGCATTTATTTAGGGTTGGAGAAATCGATCGAGCCGCTCGCTCGGATGCTTATAATCGCGATCGATCGTCTATTCTTCAGCAGTCAGGCGAAATCTCTCTCGGTCGCGATTGGATCTTTATCCCGGCAGCTCTTTCACGTTGGAACTTAGAAAATTTCTGCTGGCTCTTGACTAGCATGCTTGTTTATAAATACCAAGAATCCCAGCTAGAAGATTGGTGTCGTATGAAAATTCAGATACTCAAATCTTTTATTAACTTTAGGTTTACAGGATTCGTCATTTTGACGTAAGAAAAGTCCGTGAACCTCGTATTAAACTAGCGAAATAAGAACTTATCACCCTTTAAATATTCCGTCAATCTATCACCCGATTTCATAAATGTCTATCGCAGAAATGAGGAGGATTTGGAATTTTAAATCACCTTAGCCGTACGAGTGCAATATCTCTGTTCTCCTATCATTCTTTCGGAGTCACTTAATATTATCCATCGACGAATGGCCACTTGGACGATCGCCGACGAAGCTGGAATTAAGTCGGTGACCGTTCTCGGGTAGCTACCACCACGTAGGGCCTCGTAGCTGGTTAAGTACGTATATTTTCTCGAGCAAAGACGTAAGAAGAAAAGTTCCTTTGCCAAGGGGTGGAGGCGCTCATCGAATATTCATCGAGGGAAGGAAAAGAAATTTCAAAGACCGTCCATCCAGACCCCGAAGATCTCGCGTCATTATTATTTTTTTTCGCTCTTTTTACCTCTTTATCCTCCTACGCCATTCTTTTCTTTTCCCTTTGTTCGTTACTCGTCGCGCGCTCTCATCGCTTAATTGCAACGTGTTTATTAAAATTACAACGCGTCTTAACGCGACTCACTCGTATATAACGTGTTCGCGTATATATATGTGTATATATATGTATATATATATATATATATATGCAGTTGCCGATAGGTGTCGTAAATAGTGCTCGAGCAAAGCGAACTCGGAACTCGATGCGATACGAGAGTGCAGCAGCACTGATGCAGCATGCCTAATTATAGACGATACGATCGATTCGCGTCGGCTGCAGCTACGGTAGAGCAACCACTCTCGTGTGTATACAGCTATACACGGGCACAAACACACACGTGTACGGGCACAGGTGTACACATTTGGGAACACCTAGACGAATAATAGAGGAGGTTCGGTGGAAAAAGCGTGCGTCGATGCTCGTCAAATACAGCAGCCGGAGGGGATCTCTCTTTTTCGGCGTTACACTCCGCGATGAGCGTACACTTTCATTATTTGGATGGTCGAGCAAGTAGCCGATCGTAAGGTTTTACCCGGAATCGTTCGATTTTCCATCTTTCCCTCCGGAAACGTTTGAACGTTCGATGCCTCTTTGACGATCCGTGCCGCTTTAAATAGCACGCTTCGTTAATTAAATTTAATAACGAGAGAGGGAATAGGAATTTCAGTTTCCAATCGTCTGCAGAAATCGCGTACGTACCTTTGAGAGGGTATTTATTTAAATAAACCGACGGGAGATAATAATAAGTTCATAACGAGAAGACGGGGCTTCGATCGATAATAATAAACTTCAATTTTCCTGCAATTAATCGAGTATAGTAAATATTAAACGTTGTATTTTAAATACAAAAATGAAAATAGAATCGCAAATTTTTGCTAAAATAAAATTCTAACTTTATGCACGTTTAGAAATTTCGATACCCTATCAATGGCAGAAAGTTTCTTATTGTAGAATTCGTTAATGTCCACGTATCGATTCCTTAATTTCGCCTTAATTGACAGACGAGAACAAACGAGAATTAAACAAACGATTCCATATAATATATTGATGGGAAATTGATCATTCGATCGTATGAATTATGGACGATCCATCAAATTGAAATAACGTTATTAACCACCGCGATTAACGGCTTATGATTTTTAATTATTCTCGATTTGCGTTACAATAGTTGCGAATCCGCGTGTACGATTATCGGGCGCGCATTGTTTTAACGATAGAAATTTCGCGAAGCTTTATCTTTCATTAGTGTATCGTTACAAATGTACACGAAGTTATACAGCACAAACAGGATTCAATCATACGCCGGCTAATGTAATATCAGATCGTATCGGACATTGAAGCTCGCTAGAATAAAATCGATGTCCAATTACGTTAAACATACGACCGCAGAGTGTTAATTATCCATGACACATGATTTCTGTGTGCACCATATTACTTTACAACCTCTTGTTAATTATTATCGTCATAATTGTGCGCGTATTCGACAAAGTAACGATCTATATTTTACATACCCTGCAAAAGATTACCAAATTTTCACTGTTCCATTGTCTGCTTCATAATACAGAATTGAGTCTAAATTTTTAATTAGGGAATACATTGTTACTTTTTGATGAGATTTGTGAAAATATTTAGCCGTGATATGTCACCTTCCACTTTAACCCATCACCGAACGTTATGCATTATAAAAGGGCACGGTTGAAAGTTGCAACGCTAATTAACGATTCCGACCGGAAATCGGTGTCGAATCTCGTTTCGGTTACCGATCCAAAGCCGTGGGTGAACGTATTTATGAACGGGGAGCCGAATCGTCTGATAAAATTGCTTCGACGTGTACGCGTTTCGAAACGAGCTCGATTCGTCTATCTAGAAAACGGAGAGGAGGAGGAAAAAAAAAAAGGACGACACGATATCTCGCGTCGATCCGGAAAAGTGACGAGACGGGGGAAAGGGGGGGGGGGGGAGGGGGAGGGTAGATTTTCAATCAGGCCGCTGCAGGCTGAATTAATTCCACGGGAAATTTGAAAGTTTGGAAAGCGAGCAGCTCGCGATGAAACTCGCGGTCGCCGGAAGCTGATTCCAGTCCGGGGATCAGGCTACTTTCGTGAGCGTATGAAGTTCGATCGCTGGGATCGATCGTAGCCGAATTATTGAATAAAATATCACGACGTCCGTTATAATGAAATAACTTCCGATACCGAGGGCTTCGGAACTCCCCTCTTACCATCATCTTATTCGTCTCAACTTCTAATGCACTCTCTCCTCTCCTCCCCGCCTCCCGTCTTTCGTGCTTCGAAAATCCGGTCCGCGCCTTCTATGGCGGGCAGCTTCCTTTCGAATTACTGATTAACGATGGAACAGGCATAATAGCCGTTCATTAAGCTACGAAACGGATACAGCTTTTAGCTACGCGGTGGAAAAATCGGTTTTCGCTTTGAAGAAAAAGGTAGAGATACGGTTTTTCTCGTTTAACGACGCGTCGGCGTGGATCCTTTTGATTAGACTAGAGGGAGTTGGCTGAAAATAAGCGAGATCAAGAAGAGATTAAAAGCAGATTGTTGCGATTTAATGTTCGAGGATCGTTGGTCATTTGCCACGCAAATAAAACTCGAGTAATTAAACCGAACGAATATTAATCGTCGCGTTTCTTCAAAATGAATCGAGTTCGTACGAATTATTTGGACAAAACCGATGTCAACAATTTGATCCTGTTGTTGATACGTTTTAATTGGAATTTGGTCATTTATAACCGGGTCGCTCTTGATACCGTGGAATTAATGGTTCTATTCGAAGGAGCGTATATTATGTCGCATTATAGTTGAAATATCGCGGTATTCGTTTCGCGATAATTAAATTACGTTAAAGCGAAAACCCGTGTTGACCCGAGCTTCTTTTTCTATTTCAGATCACGTGGATCGACGGGCTGGGAAACGTGCTGCACAGCGGCATCAAAACGATGAGGGAGCTGTTCGACGATGGCCCCTTGTACACGGTGAAATCCGTGCTGAGGGTGATGCCCCGCAAGGATCACGACAACACGACGTTCACGTGCCAAAGTCAGAACGCGGCCGACCGCACGCCGCAAAACGCGAAGCTTCGCGTCGAGGTGAGTAGCCTTGTAAAATTAAAACGGTAGAATCCAAAAATTAAGTAATTAATAGGTACAAGGGGTTAAATAATCGTCGTCTCGGGGTCTCGTCGTTCGGGGGTTGAAAAACGAGCGCGCGTTGGTTCGTCGTTTACTTACCGACGCGTCAACGCGCGATATTAATTGTCGTGAAATTACGTCCGACGGAAAATAAAGTCCGTCGAGTGTTCCGGGAGTCACGCGAGCGCCGTCGCGAGTTTCACGATCGATCGTACGCGACGACGATGGTCATGAAAGTTTGAGCATCGGCTCGCGTGACACCCGGGGAATCTCTCTTCTGTTCTATGACATCATCCCCCACCGCTGTATACGATACAACTATCCGAAACGGTGGCGCGGTTCGATTTCAGGTCCGTTACGCGCCGAAGGTCTCTTTGAGGATCCGCTCGGGCCTGGGCAAGAACGGGCGCATCGTGGAGGGTAGCGAGCTGCGCTTCAAATGTCGTGCCGAGGCCAATCCGCCGAACGTCGAGTACAGGTGAGTGGTGCTGTAACGCGAATTCCACGTTTTGGCTCCTCGTACGGCCCTGACGAGGCGCAAACTGGGTGGCCGATGATCGATACCCAAGGCAAGAACGCCCCTCGAATTTGGAACGTTGTTGTTACGTGCGACTGCATATCGATGTCGATGCTGTTCGCATTCCCGGATATCTGAACGCTGTTAAACCCTTTGCCTCAGCGAACTTCTTTCGATGATTCGCGAGGAAACGGTTCTTCTTTGAGGATCGATCTAATTAACCCAACGACCGTACCTCGAGGATAGCGATACTTGTTTCTTGATCGCGTTAAGTTAATCCCCTTGCCTTCTATACGATGTTCCTTATCAAATCTTTATTGTTGAGCAATTAATGTCATTAAAGCGACAAACAAAACGGAACGGATGATATTATTGCACGTTATAAAATTCGAGCTATTTATCATTTCTGCTGGATCGTTGATTAGAGGAATCATTTTTATCATCTAATAATACGCGTCTGGTAATCATATTACCGAGGCAATTAACGTGATACTAATTGCAATCATACGGTCATTTCACATGATTTTCAGAGGCAATTAACTTTCTTTCCCTTAATTACGCGGAGTTAATTCGCTTAGGACGCTATTTATATCCTTGAATATAATACAAGAAATTAAATGCGATAGTTCTGTGATATTATGTTCTTTTTCTCCTTTATATACAGGTATTTCGTGGAACGAGGAGAACGAACCGGTATCCCTTCGATTGATACGTCCGTTCTCTTTTTTTTTTATCCTTTCAATTTACTGTGCCGTACGTTTAATCCGGCGTGTTTTACACGACGAACAGAACGCCGTTGTCTATTGGCCACGATCGGGAACGCGCGGACAAAACGGTGAACGCACGCGGTCGCAAACCTGGCTGCCGGCTCAGAGAATGCTTAATTTGCATGTTTTTACCGACGAAACGGAGAAACGGTTGCTTTATTGTACAGACAACAGAGAGGTTCGACAGCGGCCGGGTACAAAAGGAGAATTAGCAAGCAATCGATCGTGCCACATAGCGAGGGAATAATTGATGTTCGTTTCAAACAAGGGACAATGCAAAGTTTAGGACAATGTTAGAGCCGCGAGTGTGTGCCGCATTACGCGTTGTCTTCTTGCTTACCTCGACGTTTTCGTCATTTCGCACGTTTGTTTCGATGGGTCGAATGAATCAAAGCGCCAATCGTTTTTCTTTATTACCGCGACGAAAAGAATATTAAAACATAAACGAACGTATCTTTTTCTAAATCCATAAATTTCATATTTAAATATTTCCTGAATTATTTAGTAGAATTTCGCTACGTTTGATTCCCACCGCGATAATACGTGGATATTGCCTGGGGGTTCATAATTCGCAAGAAGTTATGGTTCCCGCCTTTTCTCCTAGCGGTTCGACTAAAAACTCGTGTTAATCGGTGCGCAAGAAAGTCGAGCCAGAGAGCCGGCCAATCTATGTAGATTGAGTAACAAAGAAATGTCGAGCAAGAAATAGAGTGCAGAAGGCGTTGAGAATATTAAAAATTTTCGTGGCTATCCTCGAGTTCTTGTCGATCGACGGACATCGGCTAGTTCTTGCGAGACAATCTTAAATTATTCAACGTATTACACGCTCGTCGGCTTACGGTGCCTTTTTCCACCAGGTGGTTCATCAACGAGAAGAAGGTGATCGGCGACTACACGACGGAGATGATCATCCACAACGCGACCCGGGATCTTCACGACGCGATCGTGAAGTGCGAGGTCCACAACGACGTCGGGAAGAGCGAGGAGACCGAGACCCTGGATATCACATGTGAGTGATCGGACAAGGTCGAACCCATCGGGCGACAAGTTTGAGTTTGACCTGAGGGGAATCGAAACAACCTCGTACGCTGGAATTGCGTATCAGCCCGGTTGTTGCTCGAACGAGAAAGCTTTACGAGGTCGCGAATCGAGCGTAAAGCGTTATTATTCGCTGACTCGCTCGATTTTTTTGCCCTACCGTTCCTTCGTGCCCGTGGAGGAGGCCGTTGCGTTATTTAACCGGGATCCAATTTCTTGGGTCTCGCCGGGCAAAATATAAAGCCTGTCAAAAATATCCGGAGAAAAGTTTATTGCTAACAGCTCCCCTTTTCGTGAATCGATCGACCAAGCATGATAATTCTATGATAATGTTACGGTTCGTGTAATAAATCGGATTCGTGTTGATAATAACCGGACGTTATTAATATCCGTGATTTTTGGTAAATATAAATAATCGATTGTAATAATTATATCCTTTTATTTGGTTACTGTCAATAAAGGCCGGCTGTTATTGGTATAATCCGATTAATTACTTGAACTGTAACAATATTAGTCTATTAGTCGTAATTGTTTAGTTTTTTATTCAAATAGTCTGCTTCAGTAACGATAAAATATTCCTAATTAGTGGTAATCAACTACAGCCTACCAACGAAAATTGGTGGTCTCTTTATGAAGATCAAAGTATGCAAAATTCCAATTGAGAAATTTAATATCGTAAAAGTTGAACTTCTTACGAAGGGCACTTGCATCTGACGGCATATTTTCTGAAGAGGCCTGACAGTCGATTTATGAGTTCTCCTTTAACGGCGAAGAAAAAGGAAAGGAAAAAGATGAGCAGGATCCCGCGTAAACGGTCTCGAGAACGGGCCGAATGGAACGATTTCGAGGCGCTTAGAATCCTACGCTCTTTCTTCTTTTTTTTTTCATCTTCCACCCCCGCGACCCTTATTCCCGTCCTACGTGGTATCAATCTCGAGGGATTGGCCGAGGTCAAAATTGAATTTCGCAGACGGGCCGCAGTTCCGACACCCGCCGGTTTCCGTGGAGACGCAGTACGGCGCCACGGAGATCTTGCAGTGCGACGTGGACGGGAACCCGACCCCGGAGATACGCTGGTACCACGAGGACTCGGAGCGTCAGGTCGCCACCACGCCGAACATCAGCGTGGTGGTGACTCACGAGACGGCCGGAAGGTACTTTTGTAAGGCTCACGTGCCGGGCTTTCCGGAATTGACGGGCTACGCCAACATCTACATTCGGGCGCCGCCCAGCATCGTGTCGCAGAGGGTCCAGTACGTGCCCGACGAGGGGGTCGTCAAGGTAATTCCTCCGCTTTCACGCCCACCTCTGTTTCCCTCCAAGAAAATGGCATCCTGTCATTTTTCAACATTTTTTCAACCTAGACTATTAACAGAAACGATCGATATACATTCAAAGGTTTGTCAATTTGACCCTCTTGTTTTATAACCATTGAAAAATCTATCAAAAAGTAACATTTCATTGTTCCCGACGTTGATTGCTTCGGTCACCTCTTTGATTAGCAATTTAGAATCGGTATTGATTTCGCGCGTAACAAATATATGAAATATGAAAAAAAAACAGTTTTTAGATATTAAGCTCGATTGTTGGTAATCGTATTTTCGACGCGGCTTTTAATAATGTTTTGGAACACGAATGATCAACAATGGGTTATAATCAGTCGTATTTCGGAGCACGGCGGCATTGTCACGAATTTCGTGCGTTCGTCGATGGAAGATAGTTATTTTATCGTTATTTTGTGTTTGGTTTTCGACGTGCCGTATAAAATCGACGAACGAGCTGTCCAACGATTTATATTTGCCATAACTTGACCCGCGGGGCTCGAAACGAGGCATTTATGGAAAATATACGAGAACCGAACGATCGACGGACAGACGCATCGTCTCGAAATCTATGTAACGAATGGTCGAGCGTGCACGAGGATATATATATATATATATTTTTTTATGAAATGTAGACCAGTACTTCTGGGAAAGGGTTTGAGAAATACCCATAGATCGAACGTGCATCGACGGGCTACGTTTCCGCGTTTCCTCTATTTTTTTTTTCATCCCCCTGCCCCGATTTTCCCCATTCTTCATTTTTCTCGTCGATATACGAAGCGCAACAATTCAAAAGGGAACCATAAGCGAGAGAGACAGAGGATATCGGTCGAAGAGGGCAAGCGACGAATCAGAGACTTTACTTTACTTCTATTTTTTTTTTTATTCAACTGTTCCTGCACGATTTCGCAGGTGAAGTGTACCGCGATATCTGTGCCAAAAGCGGACTCGGTGGTATGGAGTTTCGCCGGTCGCGAGCTCAATTTCTCCTCGAACAATACGCCGTTCTACGTTCAGGAGGAATACACCGGCGAGAGGGTTGTCAGCACTGTCACGCTGCTCGATCCCATATCCACGTACTTCGGGGATTACAACTGCACGGTCACGAATAGCTTCGGCACGGATTCCGTCATAATCAAGCTGACGGCACACAGTAAGTTCATATATCCGTTATAAACGGCCGACTTTTCTATTCCGTTCGCGAATTTTTGTCCTTTTCGCCGATGTGCACGCGAAATTGCCAGATTTCTGCTCGACGGAGATGCCACGAAACGTTCGAGAAACGCGATCGTTGACGAAGAAAGTGTCGCACGGTTCGACGTGGAGAGTTGAAAAAAAGAAAGAAATTGAACAAAAGAATCAAGCATTTTGCACGCATATTTCAGTCGTTTCGATGATACCACGGCTACGGAATTTTGGAATCGACCCGTCCGGTTCGCGAAATGGAAACTCCAAAATCTCGATCGCGTTTTGCATTTTTTTTCAAAAGCGCATCCCGCTATCCGATCCGTTCGAACAATTTGTTAGCGGGGCTGAGATACGGTGAATGAATTTTTTAATTCGTCAAACTTCGAAACTCGAGGGTATCGCTTCCGTTGTTTTTGTATTCTAACTTTTATTTCTTAATAAACATTTCTTTTTCTGCGTAAGTGATTGAGTCTCTTATCAAAGATCCTCAATAATTTTCCCGTCTATATTCGAACGGTTTTTCCTTGAAACCCGCGAGCGCGAACAGATGTTTACGGTTTATATAAATTCCATGGAAGGCAGTTATTTGCTGGACGTTTTATAATAGTCGGTGGATTTTGTAAATTTTTGCCGGTTGGTCGGCCCGTAAATTCGACGGGATTCAATTAACGGACACGGGCCATGCGAATTTTGCGTGCACTTTTATAAAATTTAAGCCCGCCTCGTTAAACAGTCGTTCGCACTCGGCGACGGGGGCGAATTTTATTTTCGACCCTGCCAACGCTCGTGATCGTTGAAAGTTGACAAAAAAAAAAAAAAAATTTGAAAAAAAAAAGAAAAGAGAAGGAAAATAGAAAAAAAGAGAGACAATATAATCTTCGCGAGCGATACAGCCGAGATTTTAATCAGCGGTGACGCTTAGCGTTGATTCCAGTCGATTGGCAACTGATTTTGATCATCGGAGGACTGGTCGTCTGCGTGATCCTGATTGGCGTGATCGTTATACTCATTCTGCAGTGCCGTGACCGCATCAAACAGCCACGACCGAGGACGGCCCAGACCCAGGAGACTGATATGCGTGAGTGGAATACCATGTTCGAATGAATTATAACGCCGTTAAGTCACGTTTCGCGGTTCCCATTGTTTTTCCGTTCGGAGCGACTCGTAATTTCATCGTTTCCGTAATACCAATTCGTTCCCCCTTACGACACGGGTCGCGCCATCGTTCATAGGCTGTCGTTGTCGTTAACGACCCGGGGAACGCGAGCCAAGGATGAAGGATGTGTCATTGAATGCAAACGAGCCCCGACAGTTCGCTCTTTTCGAACGATCGGGGCCAGCCGAAGGCGTTGTTTCGAATCCTTTCTAAACCGTTTGTTTATGCTTTATCGAGCATTTCTTTCGCCTTGATCACGCCAGATAGGATTTACGGTTTCATAACGAGCTTATCTGGCTGGAATTACGGCCTCGTTTGCATAAAATGTTCACTCGATCGCATTCTCGGCTCCACCCATTCGGTCGAGATTAACCATTGCCAACTCATGATTTCAAGAGTTTATTCTTTTAACAGAAATAAATCATATTTATTAGATCGTGGAAAGTTTGACGTGGTTTGATAACACGAAAGTATTTCAAAATAACACTCATGCCGTATCAGTTCGGAAGCCGAGAGTTTGAACAACGATCTAATTAAGTTAATTAAACGGGAACTCGAAATAAATTAGCCAAAGCTAAAACAGCGTATTTGATTACACAAAGTATATTCGCGATCGTATCGACCCTATTTACTCGGGGCATTAGTTCGAAACGGAAGTTTTCTTAAAGAATACTCGTAACACGAGTCTCCCGGGGCCTTTAGTCAGCTGATTTTCTTGTGCATCGTTCGATAGAAGAAACAGATTCGAACGCGGATCGATATCGGGAGAGTGATAGAAGCAGCAACCTCTCGGATGTCAAAGCGGATATACGAGCGGGATCGAGTGTCAGCAACGCAGAAAGCGTGACAGCACTTGACAGCGAGGGCGAAGGAAGCACGAGAGGTGTCAATGCTTTGGCGCTAGCCGGCCCCGTACCGAATCCCTTGGGCTATCGTTACAGCGCCGATTACACGGAGCCTTCGTTCCCGCCAAAGAACAACGTAAGTACGATCTTGAATATCCACGTAACTAATTTACAATTAGAAAAAGTGGCAAACTCCGAAAGCGTATAACGAAACTCAAAGCAACCTAAGATCCTCTTAAAATTTCTTAAGAGCAACACTGAAACTCCTGTTTCGTGAAACGTCCGGTGCTCGACCGTGTTTCGACCGCTTCCATTAAAATAATTAATAGCAGTCCCAATTTTTGTACGAACACCTTGTACGAATTACAACGTTGAGACTCATTAAAGTAATAGCAAATTTCGTGAGTCACTGAGCCACGTTAATGTCGGCCGGGCACGAAAGCCCGTGAAACAATATGATAAACTCGTGTCGTGTCGAAAGAATAAATTCTGTACCTTTGATCTTAGCGTTTTTGAAACAGAACGGTCTCGTTTGCAAAGAGGTTTTCCAACGATAATTTTTCTGTTGATCTCTCGTTACAGGACGGCAGTAACAACAACGGTTACGTGCCGTACGTGGATTACACCCGTGACTACATGCCGCCCACGACCCAGGGTGTGGGCGCGTCGCGAGAATCCTTAAGCAGGATACCGTCTGGCGGCATCCTGGCCTCAAAGAAGATCGGTCTGAGTTCCGCGAATTTGGGCACGCCTAGCCCGCAAACGACCCCCGCGATCGACCCTCGTTTCTCCGCGACGTATGGAAATCCCTACCTCAGGTAAAGTTTCCCTCACGATGTCCCGGGTATCAATGGAACTCGCGTTGTCGTCTGTGCGATCGGGTCCGCAATCTATTTCGACGCGTCTGATAATAGAGAAACCTTTGACCAACTGTAATTGTGTTTTAGCGTAGTAATCCTACAGAGGCGCGCGGATTGCGGCAAAGACGATTGAATTATAGCTCGAGCCCGGGACGTGATATTCCGTGGACCGATGGAAGTGAAGAACGCGCACGGAATATAACTAAGAGGGACGATACGGTCCGCGGCAATTCAATTTTAACTCTTTGACTGCTAATAGCGGCTCTATAGCGCCTATCTGACCGAAAGTCCTCTCGTCGTGCTCTGTTATCGCGTCTGAAATCGCGAACGACGCTTTTCGGACTTCTTCGTTCGAAATCGATCCGGTGAAGTACGAACGGGTAAATACGGGGAGGTACACGTTAACGTTACAATATATTTACGAGCTATTGATCAACGGATTTGCTGCACCCGCGCCCAATTGTTTCTACGGATTAATTATATCCCGCGTAAATTACGAATCGTTCGTCTTGAATATTTATAACCATTGGTTCGATCAGCCCGACGCGTTTAATATTAATTCGTACGGAGGCCGCGTTTGCCCGGGACACCGTTATCGCAATCATTTGTAATAACGCGCGCCGTGAGCACGCGTGGCCTTTCTCCCTCCCTATATAGCGTACGAAATATTATTCTGATCGTTTGTGTGTGTTTTTTTTTTCTCCTCTTTGCGAAACAATAGAATGTCAGCGGCGGAACAGCTGAGACACGCGCCCCATACAGCGGTGCCGGGAGTAACGCCAGCACCACCACCCTACACGCAAGCAATGAGAATGAATAGCTTGAATACCTTGAACGGAGCTGGACCGCAGGTTAGTACAATGACAGCGGTGAATGTGTGTCAAATTCCAAGACATAGTTACGACATCTTGGCTGCATTCCTGCGCTCACCTGAACTAGTTCGAACGGCGATTCTTGTTCAAGGCGTGTTGCGCAAGGGATCGATTCGATCGCGGTACGATTAAATCATTCTACGGCAATTTTTCATTCAATATTATCCCATCGTGAGCCGATAATTCACGGAGTAAGAGGGAATATAGAGAGACACGTGCGAGTGTTTCGTGCTCGTAAAACCGTCACGTCACGTTGTTTGTGTTTTACAGGCTCCATTGTCGGCGCACTACATCACGGGCGGGCCGAACGGCGGCGTCGCGACGGTCAAGCGTACCTCGGCGGTCGGGACGTTGGCGACGCATGTATGAGGCCAGGGGGTCTATCCGAACTAGAACCGTCGACGTTCGGGCCTAACTAGCACCGCCTTCGACCATCGTCGAGCCATCGAGGGGACCGGGTCGCGTACGAAGCCGCGCGAAGGCTTTCTCGGGGACCGCCTAGCCAGAAGCTGCCGTTACCAGAACGTCGCTCGGCCGTCGGAGGTCGAACGATTGCTCGGGGAATCGAGACTCGGGGACGAAACGTGCGGGAGAAGGTATCGGATCAAAGGGCGAGCGCAACGAATCGGCGAGAACGGCGAGGCGCTGAAGTACATCGAGTCGGTGCTGCGACAATTGCGAAGGGCCAGCCGCGACCATCGACAGCTCGTGGAGCAACGACATCCGTTTCCCGTCTCGTCGACCACTTACGAGCACCCGGACGACGCGGATCCGCGAAGCTTCATGGTCGCCCCCGAGCACCCAACGTTCGAGGAGGGCCAGATCATTCGCGACTCTCGGGAGACGGCTCGAAGGGAGTACAGGTGGCGAGAGATCTCGAGGTTCGAGGAGCCCCGAGAACTGGCCGAGTACTCCGTGCTGGACGTCGCGACCAAGCTGCTGGTGAGAAGGAAGTCGTACGCTCGAGGCGCGATGGACACGACGCCCAAGAGGATCCACGAGAGGACGAGTCTGACCAGCCGACACGAGCTGCGATACGTTCCTGCGTACCAAGGAATTGATACCACGATTATTCAATGAACGACCACCTGGATCGTGATGCCTAAGGTCAACTCGAAAAAAAAAAAAACACTTATCCGTCGTGACTTGCCGGCAAATCGAGCCGATATAGTAACGAAGGATCGGTCAGTAAATTGAAAGGGGGGCTCGTATCTTAACCGCTGATCGAGCTTAATATAAACGGCAATTGGCATCGAATTCCATTTAAGAAGACTGAAGTCGCGGTAGCAAGAAGATTCCTTCGTCGACTCGAGACCGCGAGAGTGTATTTTTCTCTCTTCATCTAAATAATTAACTTCGTATCTCGAGGAGACCGGACGAGAGGCAGCATCGCAAATGTCGAAACAATATACGCTCGCCATTGGAAATGAATCGACGAGAAGAGGAGGAACAGAAAAAGAAGAAACTAGGATCATCGGGGAACCGACGTTGGTGTTTCTTCGAGGGTTCGCGAGAACGAAGGACGGTGGTTAGGTTCGTAAATCGAAGGAGCTCTTCGGAACGAGAACAGACCACTCGGTATCGACAATCTTTTATTCGCATACTTTAGATCTCGATAAGCATTTAATGTTCATTCGAAGCGTAACGAAAATGGGAATTGAACCTCATCGCGGATCGTAGTAGCAGTCGCTTTCAACGGGGGAAAAAAAAACGTCAGGGACTGAAAGGACGATGACGACGAACATCTGTATATTTCGCTTTTCGAATATGTGATAACGCAGACGGACGTCCGGCCAAAAAAAAAAACGATAAAAAGCGGACGAGCAGAGCGTCTCGGCTGCTACTTACGACGTAAACTGTGTCGTGCTGCCTTTTATTTCTTTTTAATTTGTAGAACAAATGTTAGATCTCGCGCGGTATTCGCAAGCAAAGCGCACTAAAACGAGAGCAAACGTTCGTCTCGAGGATCGCGAGCGACTTTGTCTAACAGGATCGATCGCGATCTCGAGCCCTTCTTCTGGCCTGAGGATTCGTTTACGAACGAACACGCGAATCGACGCGTACCGCAGGCCGACATTTGTAAAATAGATAGCTAAAATGATTAGATATATATACATATATATATATATATATATATATTATACACCTGTTGTCAATATGAACATAGGGCCTATAGTTTGGTGGCGCTACGAGAGCAAAACTGTATTGAAATAAGCTCGTTCGTAAGTGGAACGGCTTCGTGTAAATAAAACAATCTAATACGATATTAAGGAACCTGGGCTATAGAGGAGGAGAGCAAAGAAACGCGTTAGATGAAATCAATTCTGATCGTGTGTCTCGTTTCAGGAGAACGGAATCGTGCACGATATAAAAAAATCGTTCAAAAATTCTCCGTTATTGAATTATTCTCGTTTCTCTAGAAATTATATCGGTTCGTTTTACGTTCAATCGCGATGCCTGTAGTTCATCGACGGGGATGAAAAAAAAAAAATGTATCTATTGGCAATGTTTCCTCGGCTATGATCTATGGAACGGCCTCGAATTAGGATCTTCGAATCTCAAAGAAAAATTGATTGTACGACGAGGATAATACCGTTGATTACGATAACGAAACAGGGTAGCCTATCAATTATTGAAACGATTCCGAAAACAGAAGGCTGCACACTAAAAAAAAGGAAAAAGAATATAAGGTGGGACAACGCGTGTCCGCGTTGACGACGAAAGGAATTCGAACGAGCGACGAGGGTGATCGTCGTGCGTTCAGAAACTAGTTGAACGAAATATACATTTGTATCGTGAGAGGATATCTTTATATTACGACGTCTGTAACATAATTTCTGTACATAACTGGAATTATTGCTCACCGTATCTCGTAAGATTTAGTTAGTTTTGTAACTGTGAAAAGGGAGAAACGAAGAAGAAGAGGAAGAAAACACTATGTGCATATCTGATTCTGCGCCGGCAAACCGAACGGCGGACGGTTCCTCTCAGAAGAGAACGCGATCGACCCGGTCGTCGGAGATCGAAAAATGAATCAGTATTCGTAACGATACTTCCTTCCTATCGAGGACTCGTTCCCACATTCCACGATCGATCCACGCGGTCGTGATCGTTAGGAGACGATCAGTTCCTTTGTTCGACGCGCCTCGTCGAGGAGAACGCGATCGGCTCGCGCGGGATTATACAGTGTAGTATTATCTTATTCGTAAGCATTTTCGATTCTCCCGCTCGAGCACGCTCGTTCTCCTCGCCGCGACGTCCGCCAGTCTCGTCGACGCTGGCCCCGCTTCCGTTTCTTCTCGAGCCGTGGAACCGTCCGCCGCGAGTTCGGCTTTATTGTACATCAATCACTCTGTACAATGTTCATCCTGATGTTACTGTTAACTATTTAAATGAGAGTGTGAAAGAGCGTGCGAACGAGCGAGCGATTCAGTGAGAGAGTTTTCGAAGGTTTCATTCGAAGCGCGCTAAACACAAAGTCCTCTGCGCGCGTGTTGACGCGTCTGTGTATAAATAATGCTTGATGAAAAATTACAAAACTGTACAGATTAAACACGGGGAGAAATAGTAACGAAAAACGTAAAAAAAAAAGAAAATCGTACACCCGTCGGGAAACTCCTGTCCGTCAGGAGCGTTGTCCAAGGAAACGAAAATGTACGCGTACAGAATTTAGAAAAACGGCACGTGGCCATACCGGTGAGAGAATAAGAATGAAAGAGAGGGAGAGAAAGAGAGAAAGAGAGATCTATTACATACAGACACATGATTTCTATTATAAAGAGAAGAAAAAAAAAAACGTAGGTTAACAAAGTATACTGCGGGAAGTAATTACAATCAATGTACTGGATGGTCCGAGGCGATGTTAAAATTAGAAAAGTTTATGTCGTTTGAAACCTTAGAAATTTACGCCTTCTTGCCGCTGGGCCATCCTATACGTATTAATTGGTTATCTGTCAATTATTAATTAAATTAATATCGATTTCTTCGCCTTTAGTCAAGGAAAGGAACGAGGGAGCCGGCCAGGGTTGCGAGCGATTTCCTTGTCGTCGCGCGAGTTCGCGCATCCCCTCTTCGCAGCGAAGAGTATCACCCACGGATAGCTTATTTTTCTATAGTGCAATCATTTTCGTTTCGTGCAATCCCTCCCCCGCCCCGCCCCAAACTGTCGTTGTTTTTTCATTGAAAAGTTTATTCGCGAGAGTAGAACGCGCGTACAACGTTCGCTCGCCGCGACTCGACGAGGAAACTCGAGCGGCTCGGCTCGGCCACGCTGTGTTGCAAAAGCGCGAAATTCTTAGGCAATTATTAAAAAACGAAGAGTCCTCTGACGAACGATCCATGCGTTCTCTTAACTATGTGGCGCGTGTGTAGACGAAACGGAGAGAAACGATATTTGCCTAATACCGGGTGAGAGAGAGAGAGGGAAGTTTTTTCAAATTTGTTGATACATTTCATACTTTACGATTAGGAATTATGGCCTATTACTACTATTTCGCAAAGTTTATCCGACGACCCGATCGTTTCCTGTCCCTTTGCCCGCGGCCCCCGACCGGGTTCGACGATCATTCCCGTTCCCGTTTTTCTTGCTTTTATTTCGAATAGAACAAAACTGAAACGTTTCGATCCGATAACATGTGCCATACTATTATTCATCGTTGTAAATAAGCTTCGTGGAATTCTAATTAAACGGAAGAAATGGCGGGATAAAAAATGTGTATCGATCGCCGAGGAGGAACGCGGATCGTATCGTTGAATCCGATCACGCGCGCCCGCGCGTATCTTGGAAACGATCGGGCCGTTCGCGCACACTTGTGAAACGGAAAGTGACTTTTTAGGAAATGAACACTTTTTCGCGCGTGCTATATCGTGGAAGCTGCGTTAAAACGCGTCGCATCGGTTGCGTGAGCATTAAAAAAAAAAAAAAAAAAGAGAAAAAGGACAAAAAAAAAGAAATAAAGAAACCATTAACTATTTCGAATTCGACTGAGCGACATATAAATAGGAAATACGAATATATACCCCCATATTTTTCTCGATGTTAAGCTTTTTTCTCCGAACGCGTTGCGCGGCGTGCGAAGATGAAGAATTTAGGCTGCGTGAAGGAATTTCAAGCGAATCGTTGCGAATCTTAATAATCGGCGTGTGGTATCGTTTTGTACAGTAGCGGGGAGGGTGCGAGTATCTGCGATCGTCCTCGCACGAGTAACAGAAACGGCGAACGAATAGGCATCGAGGGATGGTCGTTCATTCGGATCTTTAATCCCTACAAACCTTGCTTTCTTTTCTACGAAATCGAACGAAGAGACACGATTTAGTATCCGTGAAGTATGTTCCGTTTTTTACA
The DNA here is from genome assembly GCA_022405125.1 of Anthidium xuezhongi. Classification (NCBI taxonomy): domain Eukaryota; kingdom Metazoa; phylum Arthropoda; class Insecta; order Hymenoptera; family Megachilidae; genus Anthidium; species Anthidium xuezhongi. Next base: position 10,359,834 of record CM039637.1, read on the forward strand.
GAGAACTCTTCAAGGTACGCTGCGTGTAGTAATCTCGACCAATGTTATCCGACTCTCGAACTAACCGTGCTTGGGAACAATTCACTCGAAATCAACGCATCTTTTTTCTAACGATCGTCTCGAAATGAAAATTCATCCAACTTTCGCGTACATTCTGATCCTAACTCGTTTTACCAATACAATAGACTGTTTTATTAAAAAAAAAAATAAAGAAAGACTGTAAACCGCGCGAAATCAATTGTCTATTGAAATTCGTACGAAACGATAAACAAAAAAGGCACATCCGCGAACAGGAAAGGGGTCGGTGCACGAGTCGCGTGACTCGCGTCGAAACAATCTCTTTCGTCCCTAATGAAAATGGTACAAGAGAGGGGGGGATACGACAGAATAGCCACGATAATAATTAGGAACCGCATTCGTGATATCTGTAAAAAAAATCGTTTTACGACGAACACGTTATTAACCGTACTTTTTCTCTGTCGCGTGTTTGTTTGCCGACAATGGCTGCGCCACTCGTGCCGTGGCCCACCCCCCCCCCCCCTTCGACGCCCCCGAAGAATCGCAACACGGCTGAATCGCGCACAGTAGAATTTCAATTACGTTGCACGAGGTGCAACAACGAGGTTCTTATTACGTTGGCCAACTGGCTAACGAAGCCCTGTGTGGAGAGAGGGGAAAAACAAAAAAAAAAGAAAAAAATAGAGAAAAAGTTGCGCGCGAAACGTCTCGAGAAAACTCGCCACAATGGGCAATTAGCGTGATGTTGCGTGCGCTAATTACGGGAACAATCGCCGTGTGGTGGGGGCGAAGAGGAAAATTAGTGCATCGGGTTGAGGAACGGTGCAATTTCATATCGGTACCATTGATTCTATGGGCTACTCAATAATTAAAACAGAATCGCGCAAGCCACTTTTTAATCAGAAAAGTGAAATTAATTTGGTAACTTGCCCTTAACACGAAACAGAAATTAATCAATGAAAAGCAATGGTTAGTACGTTGAGTAATTAATAAAAGAAGAATCAAGCCATGAAAGATAACAAACTGAAAGGTTAAATTTGAAAATTAATCGATCGTACCCCAATAATTAGGATTTTATGAGTCTTTAAAATTTGTTCGATTAATTTATCCACTACCTATTTCACGTTAGAATTAATTTTGAAACGTAGTTTGAAAATGATTAAATACGGAAGTGTATCGTTCTTCGACTCGAGCTCGAATGTAACCAGGTACAAGGAGGCGTCGGGTCGCGTGGCGCGAATGCCGGACGAAAAAGTGAATTAACTAAATGAAAGGTAACTCGATACGAAAGAAATACAACGGGGAACTCGAAGGGAACTCTCGTAACGCGATCGATGCAAGAACTTTTGTTGCGAGCCCGTTGTGTTATCGCGCATCGAATTGGCAAAGTTCGCGAGTCGAAACGCGTGCCGGATGAAGTTCACCGAAACGTTGTCCTATCGACTCCTCCTCTAACCCCCCGCACCCAACGCCACCAACCCTCTTCCTGTTTGATAACGAGTTTTTATCGATCTATTTACGCGCGTTCGTTAATGTTCACTCTCTATCGATCAATCCTTTTCTCTGAGAATCCGTTTTCAGTGAAATCAAGGATCGATCAACCTCGTCAGGGTACGACAGATGTAAAAGGTGTTAGACTAATTTTTGTAAAATTATTTTAAAAAGAAACTTGAAACAATTTTGACAATAGAGTAACAAACAATAATGGAGGGATAAAAGCAAGCTTATTGTAATGGAATCATATTAAAGTAATTTCTTTAATGATCTCAATGCATTCGTCCCTGAAGAGGTTGATTAATTAAAGATGCTCGTAGTCAATTATTGATTTCGCCAGCGAATCGGTCAATGTTGTCGATAGTCCTTCGACGAAGCGACAGAAGTGCGCCAAGTGAAAAACAATATCCCACGGGATGATTAAAAAAAAACATGAAGACGGAACACGTGTACATATTTAAACACTAGAGATTTGACTATGAACAGCGAATCATCGTCGTTTTTAGTGTAACATTACTTTGTATCATAGCCTACGAACGTTTAGCTAGACAACTTTTTTGAGATCTTACAAAAAAAAAAAAAAGAACGAACGGAAGAAGAGTCATAGTTTTCAAGATTTTTCGTTGACGATCGATAATCACGACTCAATACGATACCAAATTTCATGTTTTTAGAAAATGACAAACACGACTTCGTACGAAGAACTTCGATGCGCAAAGGGAACATTCGTAGAGTAGATGTTCATTTCAGATTAAAGCTTCTGCAAGAGGCTATTGATAGCGAATGGATACTCTCAACACGATGCCTATATGCAGGAAACGCTATCGATAGCTTCTAGCGCAAGCTCCACTCTCGAATGCGCATGTACTTTAATACAAACGGAGTCAATTGATCAAAATCGATACCTTTTTTTAGATAACTCTTCATCGGCGTACTCTAATCGAGATTCTTGCGTTTCCCTGTCTTCACGTAGTGTTCGACGATCGTCCAAGGGAAGGGGTTAATTAACACGTTGTATGTCTCCTGCACTATGAATTCAATATAATCGAACATTTGAAAGAAGAAATAATTCTTTAACGTTACGTTACTTTATTACTTACTTGATTTGCATTAAAAGATCTTCACCGAGGCAGCCAACGCGTTAACTTTTCGCTTCCTTTTCTAGTACATCGAAGGCGGTAGACTTAAATCGCTCGTTTCCGTGTTTGTTCGATCGCAATTCAATCCCGAATTCCTCGCACGTACCTGTAGCGTTTGCATAAGATCGTGAAAAGACCACGCATCGTTCGCACAAGATCTTCCGTTAGTGAAATAAATTTAGCCCAAAAAGACAGGGAGGTGTAACAGTGAATGAGTGTCGTGAGAACGGACGAGCGAATGGAGCACAGTGAATTTTTTCTTTCCTCGTGAAATCGAACGTAACGCAAAAAAAAAGAAAATCCACCGGGTCTTGAATCTTCGACAGACGACAGTGTGTGCCAACAAATAACCCTTTTTAATCCCGAGCGTAGCTAATGTCTGACGCGTTTTTTAATTCTCGCAAAGGAAAAAAGTATAAAAAAGAGCCTCGGGGCTTCGATAAATCGTACCCGTTAAGAATTCTATAATTGTAAGTACAAAACGAACGAAATGAAAGGCACGAGGTATCGCGACGTGTTTTTGCTTTCAGATTTTTCGATGTTTCCCGCGTCGCGGCAGTCGACAGGTGTTTATAAACGCGTGCCCTTAACGTTTCCGCGCTTTTCATCCCTACCCCCCCCCCCCCCCGTCCTCGAAGGAATTTCGTGCGTTTTATTCCTCCCCCGAATCCCCTTCACACGTAAGAGACACGTTCCTTTTCTTTCTTTTTTGAAACACGATTGACAAAAAAAAAAGTAAAAGAAAAGAAACTCGACGAGACCAAAGAGATGTTTATTTTATATGTTGTGTATATTAAGATGATTTAATGTCGTGTAAATCGATCATCCATTTAACCATGCGTTAACGAGTGTTTTTAATTATAATTTTCATCTCTCTTTTTTTTACCTTTTTTCTAATTATCATTATTATCATTATCATTGTGCGTACGATATTAGATCGGCATAAGTTTTCTTTTAAGATAACCATTTCCGTTTTTGTATACCGCGATCGTCGCCGATCACTTTTTTTATACTTAAGGTGTACATTTCTTTCGTTAAACCGACCAACAACTCGTCCATCACGAATAAAAAAAAAACGTCATTGCAAACGGTGAACGATCATTATTATCGTGATTATCATTAGGATTAATTATTATTATTTATAGTCGATTGATTTACGTGCTAATTATTAAGCAGCCAGTGCCGTTTATACTTCTCGTAGAGTGTAACATGTATCAGCGCTGTTATCGTATTTTATTAAATCTTTGCCATATAAATAAGTCCCGGGAGTGTCACGTTTTCATCCACCCATTTCACAAGACATGTTATACGATCTCGTTCCCCCGTCCCTGTCGCAAACCTCCTCTTCATCCCCTGTCACCACCCCCGTGCAGTCGATCTTCAAGGACGTTGCACCACGTTTGCTTGAATCTTTAAGCAAAGGGTTAACTGCGAACAGAAAATGAAGGAAGTGGGAGGCGAAAGTAAAGGTACGACGATAATACGAGGGATGAAAGTCTTTTAAGACGCGAGGGGATGGGTAGAAAAGGGGCAAAGTGGTCACGGATGCATATTTCCTTCGAGAGCGCCGCACGCGTGCAATATCGAACGATTTCGCGTCTCGAAATCGCATTGTTGCTTCCGCAGATCCGTTAAACGCACTTGAGCACGCATCCCTTTTCGTCGGTACAGTCTTTCGTAACCTGCGACTCCTTTTGTTAGCCAACTTCAACTGGTTCTAACGAGGACCCTTCGCGAACCTTTAAGCACGTGTTCTTTTTACCTTTTCGTTTCGAGGACGCAACTTCCTTCCGCGTAATGTGACGACAATTGCTTTCTCGATAACTACGCTTGTTCGACCACGACCAATTCTGGACCTCGCGACCGACGGACAAGGTCGAGGATCGTGAGGAGTCGAGGGAATCGGTGGCAGGGCCAGAATTATCGGTTCCGTTACTTCCGTGTGTTACTTCCTGACTGCCGTTCGAATCGAGATCGATTCAGAATGAAAATTCCGATCGCCTCCGTTCACCCCGAGGGGATGCATGTAAAACGGATGATTTTTCGCACAGCACGCGGTTCAGTGAACTGTAAAGAAAAGCAATGAGAGAAAATAACGCTATTTTTATATGTTGCATCGTCTGCCGTGGTGACCTATAGCTGTACGGAAACTGTACTCTTCCCCCTATTTTCCATTCGATTCGGCAAATTTTTTTTTTTTTCGTACCCACATCTCGCCTCATTTCGATCCACTCATCCACCTTTTATAAAAGAAAAAAAGTAAATAATACTTCAATGCGATCGCAATGTTGCAGCGGATGTTCATCGAAGAACCGCTGTTTCTTTGAGTACTGACTGTGGTTTCATGATTTCACGAACGATATATCGATGGTATTTTTTTATACTTTGTAAAACTCGGATTTTAATATCGTTTCGAACGGTGTTGTTAGAAATTGTGAGAAGCATTCTCGTACGAGGAATGTCCCGTTAATAATTAAAGTATCATCAACGTTAGCAGCTTAGAAATATAAAAGAAAAAAAACAAAAAAGAAAGAAGAAACGACAGAGATATTTCTGATGATGATCCAAAGGATGCTCTTGCTCACAATTGATCTAGATTACTACATTAAGATTTACTATTATTGTATTATTATTACTATATCTACATTCCTTTTAAGAATCTACCACTATTACTTTACGAAACCATCTGTAAATAAGTATTTTGTATTCCTGCAAGAATAAAATTACGAATCATTATCGTGTTGTCTGTTGCTCACCACCGCCATCAGGAAAGAACTGACAAATTCAACATTTTCATCACACTTTATATTTTATTCCCCTTTAACGTGGATGGTAAATACACACCTGCATGCCTTTTACAAACTTTATTCGTTATTTTCTTTCAATAATAATTTTAATTAGAGTACATATTAACGATAATATATAAAATGATGATAATGAATTTAATTCTACAATTTTTGCTCAATGCTTGTAGTATACGATAATGTCGTTCAAGATTTTAACATTAACAACGAAAAACAATAAGCCAGCGATCCAAATATACGTGAAAGTGTTTAATCCTTGGAATTCTAGCAGATAAGCAGCCAATAACCACAGACCCTGACTCAAGACCCAAAGAAAACATAAACATACCGATCTATAAATGCTTAATCCAAAATGTGGGAGACACAATGGTAGGAGAGACAAGTACCAGAAGAAATATTGCGAAGTCAATACCGGATTGTACGTGACAACCACCATGGCTTGAGTAAACATCGCGAATGGTAATTGCGACTTGTTCGAATACGCGCACGATAATAGCAACAGTAACAGCAACTGAGGCAAGAACGTGAACAGTTTCTGAACGATGCCAGGGGGTTGATTAGCGGATAAGTACAACATATAAAAGTAAACAGAAAAATTGTGTTTCGTGTCTTTGCGAGCCAAATGATATAGGAAACTCTCATAAAGATACTTGTAACCGTAGAAATAATAATTCGCAGCGGTCAACAAAATTACCAGAGACACGCAACTGATCACCAACTTCGTCTGGTTCTTGTTTGGTATCAAATAATTCTTATCGCGAAGAGAGAAGTACATAGGTATGCTAAAAATCAAAGGGTACAACCTGAAATGAATCGATACAGCGTGCAAGAGACCCGCTTGAATGAACTTGTCTTGCAGAAAAAAGTACAAAGTCAACATAACTAAAAGAACCGCCACGGAATCTGCGTTTCCTCTGGTTGATATTATAATCGTGAAAGGGTTGTATAACCATACCAACGTACAGATATTTTGCCATTTCTCATCCGTACGCTGCAACGACAAAATCTTCCTTATCAAAACCGCAACCAAAATGTCAACGAAAGAAAATAAGACTTTTCCGAAATTTTCGTGAAGAAAAATGTTTGGCGTCACCAGCAACGCTAATAACGGTGTGTATCGATACGTGGCTCGATCGAAGGGTGACGATCCCTCCACCATGTGTCTCGCCGCATCGGTAAAGACCGTGTAATCCACATCAGTGTACGGAACACTGAACGTTTTATCGTGATAACTCGAGTATACGACTAAAGCTACTCTAATTAAGAAAGCTAATGTACAGTTTTCCTTAAACGATAATCTATCCATTTTGAAAAAGAAATGAATGAAATATACTTAGCACAAAACATACGTATTAATTAAACATGAGGTTTCACTTCATTCATGTAGTCTACCTTCTACAACCTTGTATTGTTTTTTGCAGCAGCCTTCATCAAGCATGCCTTAAATTCTTTAAATTCACTCTCACAATCATTTTTGTTCAAGTTGGATTTTGCCAATACACACGCAGCATATTTGGTTCCAGATTCGTGACACTGTGCAACCAGAATTGGATACTTTCTAAGTCGATCTTTCGCCTTCTTCACTGCTTCCATGTTTTATTAATACATTATATTATTCTACTATATTTGATATATATGTATTTTCATACTATCCATTGGTACATTGATGGTTATGATCAAATTTTATCCTTTTTATGTACTGTGCTGTTTAGACTTGCTAGAACGTGGAGGATCATTATATGCAAACTGATATGATAAATAAGTAAAAAAAAGCACTGTTCCTATTCCAAACAACGTATTATATGTTTTTCTAAATTGTGAATTCATGATGAATTTATTTTTTCGCCTTTCTCTGGAATAAATATCATAAAACAATTGATTAGTAAATATTTTCATTAACAAAAGAATTACAAAAAGATCGGTTAAACTTACATAATCCACAGTGTGGTGCTCGTATGGTTTTGAGGTATCTATACCATCACAAACCACTGATACAGCGGAATGAACAATGCAACACTTCCTTATTTCTTCTAATACTCTTTCACAACGTGATGGTTGAAAAACGTTGTCTGAAATTAAACAATTATCATTTGTGTTAACGTTCAATATAGGTTAAAAGTAATGAACAAAATTGGAGTAAGTAAAACTTGCTCTAAAATAGACACCTTGTAAACATTTCTGCAATTTGCATGCAAATTTTTTACACGGATCAATTGTTGTCATACGAAAAACGTAGATATCCTTTTTTAATCTTGAAAATTAATTGAATAAAAGTTATGTAATCTAACGAAATTATCGAGTCAATTGAATATTATAACAAGTATCGATCGAATTATAACATTATGGTTCAGTAAAAAACGTAATGTTGGTTACTTAACAAATTATTTACCAGCAATTAATGAAAAAGGATGTTGAATTCCTTCTTCTAAAACTATTACTACCAAAATATGGCGTACGATGTTAGAATAACCTCATCTGTGACAAAATTTTAGTACCAAGTAGATGGCAGCTTGATACCTATCCTAACAGCAGCCGACAGTAGTTTTTATATACACAGTCATCAACGAATGTCTTGTTAGGTTAAATTATATAAATTGTGTATCAGTATTTACAAAAGTACAATGTTGGGAAAGATAAAAACAAAACAGGAAAAGGGAGGTAAACGATCAAATCAATTCATCTATTACTTCTCACATTTTTAACAATTTGTGTCACTGAACATTTATAGCTTTTACCATAGGTTATGTTTTGTTTAACAGTATTGTATATAAATATAAGAAATACTTTTATAAGGTGATGTTGAAATGAATTTTAAATGTTTTTCATCATTTTCATTTTATTATTCACATTAGAAGTCGATTTATCCACCTGTTTCAGAATGTTAAGTCATGTAAATAACAAGGTTGCTCTTATACTAAAATGTTAACACTTATAATTTGACATACATTTCTTTTTTCTAGAAATTATTGCATACAGCGAAGCAGCTGTTGCAAATAATGCTGCAGTAGTAGAATATTGCAGGATATCAATGGCAGCTTTGTCAGGTGGCACAGCCGGTTTATTGGGCTTAACAGGTTTATATGGTTTTGGTTTTTATATTTTTGCTGTATTTGGACTATGGGTAAGTATAAAATATTTGGTTCGGTAAAATTACAATGGGTGTAATAAATTTGTTAAAATTTGTTCATAGGCAATGTTATTACTAAAAGCAGGAGGTCAATGGAAAAAATATTTTATAAGCAGACGAAATCTATTAACAAGTGGATTTTTTGGAGGACTCTTTGTATCCTTTACACATAAAACAAAAAATGCACCCCTCTAAAATGTCTATTAAGATACAAGTACTTTCCTTAACAGATATTGTTTAAATGATAACAGACATATGTGCTATTTTGGACGTATCCTTTTAAAACCTAATTATTTTTATTTCAGCATAAAGATAATTTAGATATTCATTAAGTAGGTCACCCATTTTCCTTAATCTTGAAATCAGATTTTTATATGGTATGGTACATGTATACTGATTAAAAAAACATTTAGATGTAAGGGTTTATATTTTTTAACTAAATAGGTATGTCGTTAATTAATTAAATATATCACAAACAATTGCCAGTTGCTGAACAGAGTAATAACATTGTTGAAAAAGCACTATGTGATTTATTGTATATGTATGTACATAGGACACTTTCAAAAATATATTTATTCCATCGTTCCATCCGTTTAATCGTGTTCATTATTGTACCATTCTCAAAGCACAAATTGTTGCACTAAATATATTTAAATCTACATTTATTTCCTTATGTATGTAACGAATTATATATTATACAAATAACAAACAAAAAAAAGAAAGTAATGAATAAATTTGTTAAATAATTAAAAAGCTTCGATTTATTTATCTGTGTACTTAAATAAACGATAACATATCCATTTCGCATCGAGTTAAACATGTCAATTCAAAAATAAAATTTCTTACGTTTATTCCTTTATACAAGAAGAAGAAGAAGAAAAAGAAACAACGTGGTTTTCTGTTGTAACTCGAAAGAACGACCGATATTTTCGTATTGCTTTGTACTCAACATGCTCACGTATTTTATTACACTTTTAATATTTATCCGTCACGATACTTTGACAAATGCACCGAGTCCGAAGAAGAAACTTATACTGGCAGTGAAATTTTGCTGCAAGCACCGTCGTGTACAATTGAATCTGATCAGCGCAAAAGTGAGCACAAATTTTCCTTTACATCGTCATTCGGGAAATTTCAAGAAAAGGAGTCAAGATTCTAGAGGATTAGATTTTCGTTTCGGAACTTGGCTCGGGGACAGATGCACTTTCGCGCTGACAATTCTCCGAGATGTCCTCGAGAGGTGTCCCCGTTTCAAGGTTCTCCAATTTCCTTTCCTGGGTCATTTTATCCAGTTCCTTTTTGCTCAGGTGATAAACTATTCCAGCACCGTATCCATCGCCCAGCACGTTTATCGAGGTCCTGATACGATCCCTTCAAACGAAAATTACAATATATATAACGATAACGCTCATACAACAGGATGTGGTCGAAGCTTGTTATAAATAATCAGCTTACAGCATCCAATCGACTGCGAATAACAGAGAGACATCATCGACGGGCAAACCCAACGCTGTGAGCACGATCAGCATTGTAATCAGAGCAGCGCTGGGAATACTTGCAGCCCCTATACTCGCCAAGGTGGCCGTAAGGCTATATGCATGAAGGAGAACCTAAATAGATAATGAAATTTCCGTGCGTGCAAGTAGCATTGATTCTACAGACCTGACTGTTATAACCTCGCCTATTCCCAGCGAGATTCCATTCATTTGTGCAATGAAAATCGCGGCCACAGCTTCGTACAGAGCCGTGCCGTCCATGTTCACCGTGGCACCCACGGATACCACGAATCGAGTCACCCTCGGGTCGATTTTGTTATTTTCTTCAAGGCAACGGAACGTTATAGGTAAAGTTACAGCACTGTAAACGGGGAACATGGTACCATACATCATTTTCAAGATTCAGAGGATAATTTAATACAAGGTGGAGAAAAGTGTGCGATACCTTGACGCTGTTCCCAAGGCTGTAACCCAAGCCTGCATCATACCTTTGAAGAAGACGGCAGGGTTTTGTCGGGTCACGAACCAATATATCGCCGGCAGAGTGATCACTGCGTGAATTAACAATCCCAGGATAACCGTCACCATGTACAGACCCAACATCTGCGCGGTCGCCATCAGATTGGCGATCGACATTATCTTGCCAGCTATCAGGCACATGATTCCGAACGGAGAGTACCTGCACGACATTAAAACTCGAACCGATGCTCGTCTCGGTTTGATCACGATTCGAACGTGTAGCAAGCGGACTACCAAGCGTGAAATGTTAAGTTGTGTCTCGATCGCTCACCACATCACAATGATACTGACGAACTGCATGATTATTTCGTTCAGTATCACGAAGAAGTCGACCATCAGTTTTCCCCGGGGACCGATCTGTCCCGCCAGAAGGCCGAAAGTGATACAGAAAACAATCATCCCCATCACATTCGTACCGTCCCTGTAGATCAACGTTGGTTCGAGGACGTAATCGCTTTGATTCGTGTTACCTATGACAACCACCTTCCTCTTCACGTACGTGGTCTGTGCCTGCTGGAAGCACGCTTGTACCAAATTTTCCGGCACCATGTTTCTAAAAACGTCATCCATTGTTGACACTGGACATCATAGAGTGCTTGTCTCACGTACCTAACTATGTCCAGAATAGCGTCCAACGTGGAGACTTTAGTTTCCTCCGTCTTTGGTGCGCTTATGGTGATCTTGATCCTAGGATCACCAGGATGGATCATCAGCACCATCACGATACCGACGATGGCCGCGAGAATGGTGGTCACCGTGTAATACGTTACCGCTCTGAGGCCCATTCTTCCCGAACTTCTGGCGTCCAGTTGCGCCATTCCTAGGAAAGAAAGAACTTAGCAACCGATTTGAGGAACGATCGCTAAAACGCCGCATAATCACCGGCTATGAGCGAAGAGATAATAAGCGGCAATATGAACATCTTCAGCAATCGCATCAGAAGCTCTCCGGGAAAGCTGACGAGAGTAATGGTCTGTGGCGATGGTTCGAGTAACCGACCGAGGAATCCAAGGAGGAGACCCACCAGGACACCAGCGATCGTCAGGATTAGAAGCATGTTCTCCCCCATCCAATCCACCACCTGTTCAACAGTATCGTGCAAACAACATTGATAAAACGTAATGGAAGATTTTAACGAGCTATACAATTACTGACTGCCTGCAATCTGTCGAGTGGCGACGTCTGCTGACGGACTTTCTCCTCCTTCACGGTAGTTATCTTCTCGGTCTCGTCGGAAGACGATCTAAAAATTGTCGTCGATCAGAGAGGACGGTTCGGGAAACGAATAGAAATTACCAGATCTTACGCTTTGACTTCTTTGACCTCCGAAGTGCCCCTGAGGACCGCGACGGCCCCGGATATACGTTGCCCCAGCGTCATTTTTACTCGATCCGGCGCGACAAGTCGTTTTAACAATCCCTGCAGAGCCCTCCTCCGGGCACGAGGAAGATCGTGGAACGCTCGCTCTCTATCATCCCGCGACCTCCATCCTTGCGACGTCTGCTACTCCGCGTACCATTACCGTGCAAATTTTCATTGATCATCAAACTCTAACCCGACGTTGATCTTCGGCTGCAATTAGAAACTCGATTTTCATCGTGTCGTTCTATCGTTCGATCATCAAGTCTCATCGACTGTATTAAGAAAGGAACGTCGAAGGGTATTCGTTCGAATCGGCACCTGGGTTCGATTTCCCACGGTGGGTCGCACCTGAAATCCCTGGGCAACCTATGCACCGTTTCAGGATCACTGAACAGATACGATCGAATCGTATAACGAGCTAAGTGACATCCGTACACCGTGGATTTTAGCGGGTCTTTTACGCGCAATGGACCACTGCCGAGCGACTACTACCGTATGATCGAATCCCCGGGACTTGGCGAGGTATCGCGTCGTTACGATCTGCCATCATGTAGATAATGTGCCCCATCCAGGAAGCTGATTAGAGCCCGCGAGGAGACGGAGAGGGTGAACACCGACAGAGGAAAGGGAGACACGACGGGGTCAGAAAGAGACGGTCGGCTACAGGAAGAGGGCACTCATCACAACGGGTCGCACGGCACTGAATAAGCAGAAGGGAGAAAAATATGTACCACACGAGTCCGTTTCATAGAAATAGATCCGTCTTTATTGGGTCCACGGCATCGGATAAATTGCTCTAAATGGAGAACCAGAACGGTTCATCCCTTGACGCGCAACCCCCCGCAGTGTGATTGAAACGTGTTACATGTCTCACCCATTGCTGAAACCATGTCATCTTTCAATCATTGGTTCGCTTCTTTTTTTTCATGAAACATGGAAATTTTATTTTTCGTGAAATATTCCATCGGTGATAGTCAAGATATACCTTGAAGATGATTTGTCGCTTCAAAAATATAAACTACTTGTAGATACCTTTACGCGAAGCGTATTTCAATCGAACTTCCAGCAACATCGTCACGTATTTGCGAGCTAACGAGTCAGGGTATTAAAGTACGCTCGAGAGAAAGATTGTGGGCGTACGTATTGTATGCACGTGCTGTTTGGAAGACCTGGTTCCGTCGAATCAAAAGCAACATGTTAATTTGATCTCCATTGGCCGGCTGAGGAATAAATCACGATTGCACCCAGCGAGGAGAACGATGCGTATCGTTCTCTCTTGTTCGAGATGATCATTAAGATGTTCACAGCCTTGACCAACATCACGGAATATAATTCAGCGTGAACGCAAACGTGTATGCAAAATCTATTGTCGAATTAACGTAGAAATTCTGTTGATCGAATTAAACGGACTGTACGCGATGGAATGCGGCTTTAAATTGGCAACAATCTCGTTTATTTTGTTCACGTTACACTCGTCAGAAATACGGATCGGAATTGGAATATTCGCGATGGATTATTTTGAAAGCATGTAGGATATGGACCAATTTGTAGGGCCCCTTTGTATATCCGTTGCGAAGTAACCTAATTTCTTCAGCAACGATGGCTACGTACGACTATACAGGCTGAGGCACATAAAGTGTGACACTCGAGTATTAGCGAAAGTTGTGGAGTATTTTAGTGAAAGCACGTTTTTGAGCTTCATTTATTTATTTCTTAAGTAGACCGCACATTTAATGTAATATACAACGATACTTTAAAAGAGTATTAGGGTTTTAAGGGTCTTTGATATAAAATATGAAAACCTTGAAATTTTCACGCACTAAAAATTAAATTGTTATCTTTAAAATTGAACTAAGTTGTTAATGCATTTTAACGTGAAATGTTTTTAGCGATGTTCAATTGTAACGCTTTATGTGCCTCGCCCTGTATACAGACTAATATCAAGCTCGCTATGGAGCGTGCAGATGTGTAATACGAGGATAAGGTGGCCCTCCTCTTGAGAGAATATTCTATGCTTTATTAAACGCGGTGTATCAAAGAGAAAACCCAAATATCAAGCATCTGCGTCATAAAAATGAGCTTCACGTCACGAGTCGAAAACTTTTAACAAGTGGAGGTGTCAAAACTATCTCAAGGTCAATTATAGTTCTTCAAATTCGTATTTTAATAAAAGAAAACTCATACGAATTCGCAATACGCGACAGATGTCGAAGCCATTTATCAGATGGGACGCGACACGTTGTGCGAATTCAATTAGATAATATCAAAACCTATTTCATCAGACGTAGGAATATTTCCAAGATGGGAAGGGTAGGGCGCAGTCCTTAAAATAAGAACTGTCTCAGAATCATCTCAGAATCCTTAGCTCAACGGAAGACTCTCTTCTCGAATCTTATATTTCTTCATAATTTTAACGCGGCACTAATTTACCTTCGCAAATACTTTGTAAAATTCCAGCGAGAATATGTGCGGTGAAATTGCAATAAAAATATTAATATTGTGTTTAATATCCGACACGGTACGCGCTCACCAAAGAGGACCGTGGAACGTCGAAAATGGCCAAGAACAAGGGTGAGATTTGAATACAGTAATTAAAGCTGCACTCTGATATTTTAATTAAAAGTACACCGAGGCGAGTAATTTAAATTATCTAGCGATAGGGTAATTACATATGTTTGCCTTTTAGACCCAACGTATGCGCGGTGGAAGCGAACGACGATATAAATTACACGTATTACACCGAGAGCAAACAGTGGAATCCGCGAAAAATTTGCGGCAGGCAAACGTAAGCATAATTCCACGTTGCTTTTAATGCAGCCCTTATTTGTATACCTCAGTGCTTGCATTTGCTTTGCAGATTTGTCAGATACGAATGCTGCGCAGGATATTACAGGATCGCTGGCCGTCCTGGCTGCACGGGAGGTACCGCACTCAATTTACTTAAAACCCAGCGCATAATACGAGCCTTTTATTCCGTGCTTCATCCTCCTTCTTTTTTTTACAGTGAAGCCATTAATTAATCTGATCGAAACGGCACGACGAGCGGGTTCGTCGAGATTCGCGAAGCTGATCGAAAGTTCGAATCTCGCTGAAGAATTAAGAAGTGGCTCCCCATTGACGCTATTCGTCCCTTCCGATACCGCTTTCGACGTAAGATTAATTTAGATTAAAATACTATGTTGATTCTTTATAAATTATTATCCTTACAGAATTACCTGAGAATAAAGGGCATTCGACCGGAATTGCTGCACGACGGTAACAGATACATAAATCTAATTGCGAATCACGTAACGAACAGACGAGTGCTATCGAATCAATGGCAGGGTAACCTGCTGCTTCCGTCGAGATTGCAAGGAAACGTTTTGAGGATTAATAAATTTCCCAGCGGAGTAAGTATTTAGTGGCTGTTCAGCGTGGCGCGTCGGTTGGCCAGCGTTAACGACACAAATTATTCATCGAACGTTCCGGTTCGGACAGATGGAAACGGTAAATTGTCATCGGATTATACGCAAGGATCAAATTGCCTCTAATGGAGTTGTACACGTAATTGACGGGGTTTTGGACCTCGCTTTGCCGCAGAATTCAGACATAATTCAGCTGGTCGCAAAGGACGCCAGATTCCAGATATTTACGAAAGCGCTCGAAAACAGCGAACTCGCAAACAGGATCAGGCACAGCGAAGTACCTTGCACGATTTTTGCGCCCACCGACAGCGCTTTTCATAATATACCACAAAGGCAGCTGAACGATATACTCGCAAACCGAGACGCATTAAATGGTAATTAAATCGTATTCGAAATGTTTAACTACGATCTTGTTTAATGCGGTACTTTCTGCAGCACTAATTGCTCATCACATTGTCACTCACCCCGTGTGCATGCCCAACATCATATCGGAGTACCATGCCACCACCATGCAGCAGCAGAAGTTGACACTGAACTGTGGACCACATGGACCGGTTGTGGACCATGCGAATCTTAAAAACGAGATGTACCATGGTCAAAATGGGTTATTATACATCCTTGATCGTGTATTACTCCCAGATCGAGGTAAACAATGTTTGTGCAAGGTTCTCTGGAACTTTATGACAAATTGAAACTGTTCCAGCAAAAACGATTATGGATCTGATGAAAGAGGAAGGAGTATTTACGTTCCTGAAGATAATCAGAACGGCTGAGCTGGAAGAAACTTTCAGGCATTTGAAACACTTCACTGTGTTTGCTCCATCCGAAAAAGCCATGTATTGTATGTATTTGGGATCGATTATGGAAAAAATGTGTTTCATTGTTTGCTTAATACTTTGTTTTTAGCTTTGTCAAATCAACAGCTTGTGGAATTGCAGAGAAACAAAGAGAGTGCCAGAAGATTTGTTTTCAATCATGTAGTTAAAGGAATGTACTTCACTTATGAAATTAGTAACAATCAAGTAAGTTGTAAAATGTTAGAAGGTATATATAAATCTGTTTTAATATCATGGTTTATTATAGATAGCTAAAACCCTCGAAACAGGGGTTCCTTTACGATTCCAAGTATACAGAGGCAATTATGGAATAGAAAATGCATTGATTGTAAAAGCTGACAGGGAGTGCACCAATGGTGTATTACATGTTGTAAATCACATTTTACATCCCGCTGAGGAATCTTTGGATAATATTTTGAGAAGAGACGGCAATTTCAGGTGAATTTAAAAAAATAATTATATATTTTAATTGTATGCCCCTGTACGACTACAAACAGTATTACTCGAGCCATCTGGTGGTGAGTGGTGGAGTTAACGAAACAGAAAATTGTTTTTTTTAGTAAAATATGCAAATTTTATGCTTTTCTAGCATTCGTAAAATGTTTTATAATTATAGTACATTTTGTATAATTGCATTACAATTTATTTTTTTGTGAAAAGAAGTAATTATCCGCTTTGTTAGTTTCAACGTTGGATGGCGCCAATGATGCCATCTTTTAGACCGCGCAGTAATACGAAATTTAAAGCAATTAAAAGTAATATTTACACAATACTTTCATTGCAGCATTTGGTTAAATGCAATGGAAAGAATTAAAGCCTCTCAACCGCAAATATATGATCAATTTAAACATCCAAATTCTTCCTGCACATACTTCATTCCTTCAGACGAGGCATTTAAACGACTGGGAAGCGTCAGACTAAAGAAATTATTACAAGATAATAATTATTTAGGAAAGGTATTATTATTATTGGTAAAAAAATGAAATTGTTTATTCAGAACAAAACTTTCCTGTTTATTTTTAGGTGATGAAAAATCACATTGTGGACAATATGATGATTTCTGAAAGTTTCAGACCGGACTTACAATACACCTTGAAAACAAAAGGAGATATGGTAAATGTAATGAGAAAAAACGACAAAGTATTGGTAAGTAGTTACATGATATATTACACAAACGACGGTTTTATAAAATATTCATTTTTGTTTCAGGTGGACGATGCCACTCTTGTAAAGTGTGATATTTTAAACAAGGCAGGAGTGGCTCATGAAATAAATTCAGTATTATTGCCCGATCATTGTCCTCGTAATTACAGAAAAACATTTAATGGAGCTGTGAAACGGCTATGCTAATAGAGTAATCGAAATAATGTCATAACTAGTGTTTGTTTAAACTAACGAATAGCTTTGTATGCATTTATAAATATAATTAATTAAAGCTGAGAAGTTTTAATGCTCCCGTATTTATCTTCGTCCTTTGCTAATAGCTATAGTTACTTTCATTCCTTTCGTGCAGTTGGCTACTCTTACAAATTACGTTTCAGTCGCAAAGGTTTCCTGGAATCGGTATGTGTCTGATCGTATGGAATCATGATTGCTGAATCGAAGAGAGAAAGATATAACTGGTTTAACAGTTTGGCTATTTTATTGAAAGCCGTCGAAAATGAACGAACCACCGTAGATCTTCGAAACGAAGCATCTGTTTATGGAACTGTGGAGCACGCAGACGCGTAAGCGGTTTTCATTTGATTGTCCCGTCATTATTGGTCTAGTGTTGTTTAATTGTTTCCGCTCTTTTTTTCTATTGTAGTTACATGAATATTGTAATGAGAGATTGCATATTCACCGATCCAAGAGGTGATTCGTACAACTACGACATGTTTTTCGTTCAAGCAAGGAATATACGTTTCGTTCACATTCCGCCAAAAGTAAGTACTTTTAAAATGAATATTTTCCCGCAATTCTAGGATATAGTTACGTTGTTTCGTCTCCGTTATTTAATACGAGTAATGTGAAATACAAACCGATAAATTATACGTTGAATCTGGGTAGATATTTAACATTAAAAATAGAGTTACAATAAACGTATGTTGTATAATAAAATTTTTCATTAAAAAAGCTTCTAGAAGAATATAAATCAATATAAAACATTGTCATTTATATTAAACGCACGTTTTATTATTAACAAACTGTCTAGGTACATTTGCATTCATATATTGGTACCGTATAACCTTGACAGAATTCAAAATAAAAATTTTGAATCACATTATTCCTAAATAAATACTCATATCTTTCATTTGTTTACTAGAGTATTCTGTAGATTCAAATGTGTATGTGTTATGTATTTAATGAATGTACATAAATGAACCAAGAAATGCTAAGAACTTTAGTTTCATTTTATAAACCACTCAAAACTTGTTCAAAATTGTGTAATATTTTGGATAGCAAAACTAGTGATAAGTTAAAATATAGATATTTTTTGCCTTTAATAAATGTTAAACAATATTGTACAACAGTGTCAACTATTCCCTCAATAGAACACCATCAGTACAAAATGAATACTTTCAAATTGCTAGATTATGATTGTATCGGATTTGACTTAGATCATACACTTATACGTTATAAAGTGACAAATATGGTGCATTTGATATATGAAACATTAACTCATTACTTAGTGAAAGAGAAAGGTTATAGTTCAAAACATTTATTCAAACCATTGGAAGACAAAGATTTGGATTTTATGCAGAAAGGATTGTTCTTAGATTTTGAAAGAGGAAATATACTTAAAATCACTACTGATGGTATCATTCAAAAAGCATGTCATGGGACCAATTTATTAAGCAATGAACAAATCAAAGAAATATATCCTGAACAAAAATGGGAAGCCACAGATGCTTTTTGTAAAGACATGCTATCAACCTGGAATGGTCCTGTATCAATGAAAATGAGAAGTTTACTAGATTATTTTGATATCTGTTCATCCCTTATATTTGCAAAATTAATAGATACTCTTGATGAAAAATACAAAGAACCCTTAGGTGCATATGATGTTTGGCCTGATATGTTGGATGGATTTATTGAAATGTATAATAGAGAACATTTTAAATTAGATAAAGGAAACTTTTATCCCAGTTTGAAAAAGAATCCTGATAAATACTTATACAAATGTAACAAAGAAATTATAGATTGGATCCAAGAAATAAAAAAGCATAGTGTTACATTCCTCATTACTGGGTCAAATTTTGATTTTGTTGACTGTATTGCTACTTATGCTTATGGGAAAGATTGGAAGTCTCTGTTTGATATTATTATTTGTTATGCAAGAAAGCCTGGCTTTTTTACAAATCAACGTCCATTTTATGAAATTGTAAATTACAAAGAAGATGCTATAGTTGAAGGTAGAGATTTGAAAAAGGGTGGGATATATAGTCAAGGCAATTGGAAAGGTCTTGTTGAATTCCTAGAGCAAGAATCCAATAAGAAAAACCCTCGTTGTGTATATATTGGTGACAATCTTTTACAAGATATTTATGTGCCTAGTGCATATGTAAAATGTGATACTATAGTAGTGACTGAGGAACAAATGTCAGAAGGAATGGTTAAATATAAAAAATTATCACATCCAGATGAAAAAGTATTAAACTCAGCATTTTGGGGTTCGTACTTCTGCTTGAAAGATTCTAGAGTTAATGTGGACTCTTTGTGGGGTTATATTATAAGAAAGCACTCAAAACTTTGTATACCAAAATTAGATGTGATAGCTCATCAGCCATTAGAAGAATCTTACACATGTTTTAGTGAAAATGGAAAGAAATATGATGGATATTATCCTGCATTACCACTCAGTATATCAACTTCTTAAGTTTTTATGAATTGTAGTTATAAACTTTAAAAAAGGTTTATAACTTTATTACTTATATGTAAAAATATATTCTTAATATATTTTCAGTATATAAGTAATATGTGTTCTTAATTTAAGATACGTATTATACCAGCTATCAAGGATCAGTTGCAACATTTATTACAGCCCAAGAGGACTGTAATAAATACTACAAAATCATTTAAAGCAAAACGTACTGAACAAAGGCAGCAAGAAGGACTAGCAGCAATGGAGAGAATTTTAGAAGATAGAAAAAGGACAGGACAAAATTATAGTAAAAGCACTGTTGATTAACAAAATTGTGGGTAATAAATGAGTTTTAGTTTGATAATGTATTTATTTACAATTTCATCTTTTATGTACAAACGTAATCAATATATAAATGCATTGTACAAAAACAGTAGCAAAGTTGGTTTTAACTAGAGTGGCATATATAATATTGAAAATAAATAAAAAAAAAAAAATTATTTGCATATGTTTTATTACTATTTAACTACAATAACAAAGTTAAAATAAACAATATTATAAATACATGTTTTCAATATACAATTTTGTATATTTTCTATTTTGTAGTAACGTCAATTATTCTTTTTTATAAAAATATTTAATACTTCAACAAACAATAAAAACAGTTTTCTATAGCATTCACATACTGTTGTCATAAAATAAGTATGTATAAAAGTCAATAGAATTCTATTTTTCTAAAAGCAGCGAATTTAACTAGATAAAATACTTATTTTCGTTGAACAGCAATTGCTATTCCCATTCCGCCTCCAATACACAAGGATGCGACACCTTTATTTCCGCCCGTCCGTTCCAATGCATATAACAATGTTACTAATACTCTAGTACCTGAAATATATTTTGAATAATAATAAAAACAGAATTCATAGGATACTTAGTAGTTTGAGCATTTCAAGTACCAGATGCGCCAATAGGATGGCCTAATGCAATAGCTCCTCCATTTACATTAACTTTATTAGCATTCAAACCAAGACCTTTGAGACAACCTATTGCCTGTGCTGCAAAAGCTTCATTTAGTTCATACAGATCTACTTCATCTTTAGTCCAGTTTGCTTTTTTCAACTGAAACAGATACAAGTTTTTTTAAGTACACTGATTTAAAATTACAATCCGCGGGCGTTTTAATATACTGACCACTTGTTCAACTGCTGGAACAGGACCCATACCCATAACTCTTGGTTCTACTCCACCATGTGCTATGGCAACAATTTTACCTAATGAAGAAAGTCCCCTTTGAGCTGCAGTTTTTGCAGACATAAGAACCACTGCAGCTGCTCCATCATTTATGCCAGAAGAATTACCAGCAGTAACAGTACCACCGGTCTAATAATAACATGATGTATTGAATAATTGTTACCTGATTATTTTCGAAAAACCTTCATACCTTTGAAAAAGCTGGTTTGAACCTTTGAAGACCTTCAGCGGTTGTTCCAGACTTAGGGAACTCATCTTTATCCACAATTATTGGTTCTTTTTTGGTAGGCACAATCACAGGGACTATTTCTTTGCTAAAATAACCTGCATTAACTGCAGCTTCTACTCTTTGCTGAGACATGGCTGCATATTTATCTTGTTCTTCTCTGCTTATATTTAAATCCTTAGCAACATTTTCAGCTAAAATAAGTGTTATACTTTGATATATAAGTTCTTACATGTAACATCAATAAGGCAATAACTTTAAGGAAAACTTTTTTTATACCTGTTACTCCCATATGAATCTCTTCAAATGCATCTGTCAAGCCATCATACATCAAAGAATCTATAAAATTACAATCTCCAGTTTTTATTCCAGTTCTAAGATATGACACATGTGGTGCCAGACTCATAGTTTCTTCACCAACAGCCACAACTATTTCACTTTCTCCAGTTTTTATGGACAAGTAACCATTTATAACAGCTCTGAAAAAAAAAAATATTTTATATAAAATAAATGTGCAGTATGTAAATGCATAATAGGATTGTATTTTTAAATAAATTATAATACTTGTATTTTAGTAATAAGCTATAATGTTAAAGAAAGTTTAATTTTAAAATGTATATTTACTTTAGCCCAGAACCACATAACATATTAATTACATATGCAGGTACAGATAGAGGAATTCCAGCATTGATGGCTGCTTGTCTTGCTGGGTTTTGTCCCTGACCAGCACTTAGTACCTATGATAAGAAATAATTAGCAACAATTTTTGAAATTAATTACACTTATGCTTGGTAATTAACATAAATTATTTGTAGATAATATTTGTGTGTATACATTGTGTGTGTCTTTTTTCAACATTCTATTTTTTCCTTAGTAAATTTAAAAAGACATTGTTTAATGTATTTCAGAACTACCTGATTCAAACATCTAATTGTAAAGAAGACATAAGAGTAAATTAAAATTTTGAATTACCTGTCCTACTATAATTTCAGAAACATCCTTGGGTTCAACATGAGCTCTTGCAAGACTCTCTTTAATAACAATGCTACCTAATTCTGATGCTTTCATCGATGACAAAGATCCAAGAAATGATCCTAAGGTTTTTTATATCATTAAGTATCTTATAATAATATAAATAAATGGTATATAGAAATACATGTATTAGAATGACAATAAAAATGTTTTATTGAATTCTTCTAAATGGAAAATATTGTTATTATATTTAACACAAAAACTTTTGTTAATTAAACATTGTTTTGTGTATATGATAGTATTTAAAACTGAATTATTACACCATAGAATATATTCAATTATTTTCAACCCATTTGCATCCGTAAATGGAATTACGGATGGTCATCTATCGCCAAGCGCGGATTATTCCGCAAGCCGCGACATTCATCTATCATCGAACGCGGAATATTCCGCGCACTACGCAGCTAACTATTTGATGCTGTGATATGGGCCAATTATTAGTTGAAGAACGCTGATTTCTGAGCCTAGTAGTACAAGTAAAATCTTGATGCAAATGGGTTAATTGTTTTTAACATTTAGACTTGTAAAGCTACAAATGTTATACCTATAGGGGTCCTGACCGCCGAAACAATTACAACATCATCACTACTCATGTTGAAAACTTATTTGAAATTACGTCTACACTTGGGAGAATCTGGATGAACACTGCCGCCACGAGCCACCGTAAGAGAAATATGTAGTTGACAGTCAAAATGTCGGAAACGTATGCCAGTAACGGCTTATCGAAAGTATGTCAAACGGAATGTAGGTGCATTCTTTTGTAGACAGCTCCCCACTCAAAAATAGGTAAAGCATTTTAATGTACAATCTTACTCATTATAAAAATGAGATAATAGGTTTCAATCAGATGATAATATAAACAGTAACGCGTTTATTATATCATTGCCGCTATATGTTCAATAAAACTGTCAGATAGTTCTGTGAGATAATTCTTTTATAAATATTGTGTAATAAATTTTATCATATTTTTTATTTCATTGAACAAGTAACTTCAAGAATTTGTCTTGGTATCTTTATAGTGATTCATAGGCGATACATCCCTGCCTAACGTCACCGGCTGGCTAACTTCAAATTTGTCGTACAGGTGGCGCTGTACCGCCAATCGTTGTATCGTGGTGATGATCGTTTGTTTTTACCCAGCGTGCATTGTGAACAGTGACTGGTGCTAAGATGGCCGACAACAAGGAGGAGATTTCAGAGCTCGTCGAAAAGCGAGGTATTTATTGCAGTTTCATGATTTATTACGCGTGATTGTCGTTTAGAATAGATGTTTGATACACGCCGAGTGCGTCGATGATCACGAACGTGCCGAATGATCCGTAATTGCTGTAAAAATCACGCCATCTGCACGCACAGTACCCCAGGAGGAATGATCGCGAAAATCGTCGTGAATATACCAACGAATCGGGCTCGTTTTCCCTACCTTTCGCAATATTCACGGTACTCGTGGCCGGGCTAACCTAGGTTAGGCTGACAGGCGATGCCTGTCATAGCGACGTCAATCGCGACCAGTGCCAAACATGCCACCTTTTTGACAGGCATTTACGTTACGTGCACACTCGATCGCACGACACCCTCCTTGTACACGGTGTGTGCGGTACGTACAAGCAGACGGACAGAACACACCGTGCTCGTTCTCGTGTGTCCGCCTAAGCGCTATGCTCGTTACTCATTAAGGTCATACGTCGACGGCCTTGCAATTCGCACCGTCGCTGAAGTAATCTCAACCAGAGATTACCGTTATCTCTTACCGCGAATTTGCTGCCGGCTGATTCGTCTGTCCAACACCTAAGTTCAGCCGCCGTGGCGAGCGCGTGTTGCCCACGATTTAGCCCGATCACTGTATCCGAGCGCAGGGGTTATTTCGCTCCGGGAGGTGCAACGTGTTCGTTGATAATCGGCCAATTAACACGAACACGGTGTCACGATAAATACGAAACCCGATTTTCGTTGTCGTTGTACCACGAAATATATTCGATCCTCGATACCGCGTACGCGTTCAATCCCATCGTTTTATTGCTTTTAATTATGTCTCTGGTAAGAGGTTATACGATCATTACGCGTTTACAATGTTCCCGCTTTTGTTTTGATGCCGAACGGAAGAGACGGGGCAATTACCGTGTTTAGTAACACGTGGCGGTGTCTGCCGTTCGTAGACCATTTAACAGTCGTACCTATCAAATTGACTCGTACGAATTATTTTCATAAACAAATCCTTAATAACGATCATTTATCCACCTCCTTTGAATTTTGTAAATAACATCTTCGATAGTAGCGTGAAGTATAATGGACATCATCGACCCAATTAATTTCATGACTCATTCGTTTAATTAATAATCTTTGTTTCGCTTCTAATATTCGAGTTACGATTAGTATGCGTGACAAATATTGTCATGCGTGTATGTAGATTAGCGGATCAGTCATTTGCTCCGTACGTGATCATCGTTCATCGGCCATCTACTTATTCGTGGGCTCCGCCGTTGGTACCGACCGTTTCTTCGGGTAGTTTAATGACGAGACTCGTTTTTCGCCGGCAAAACGTGTAGCCCCGACAATGATTGGCCGTGTCGTGATCAGCATCGCGAGGTGATCAATCGTGATTTCGTGATGTAGCTCGTCCCTGTCGCTATATAATGCGATTAACTGTTACACACGCATCCTGGTGCATCCATGTGCGCGCACGCCGAACCAGTTCCCATGCGTCTTTATTAGAGTTTTCTCGTGAACGCATCCTGGCTGCCTTTTAAACACGGCACGATCGACGATTGAATATCCTACCGATACCCCGGGAAGATATCGAGCCAATTTCATTTCGGTGTGAATTCGATAGACGAAAGAGGCGTGCCCCATCTGATCGCGTGACCACTGCCTTCTTTTCACATTTTTCCTTTAATATCCGCTTGATCCATTGGGCAACTCCTCTGTCGATTCCTGTTCCGACGGTATTCTAGTAACATCGCTATGATAGCGATCTTATGCAGACTAACGGATCAATATCCTGGCTTACTATTTTACCCGTGTGCCGTTTACAATGAGCTTCCCTGCCGAGTGTATTCTTATGTTTTTCTCTTTTCAATTTGGATATTAAAAATCGTTCTATGGTTCCCTTTTTTCCGTTGGTTTCTTTTGATACGTTGAATCAGTTATCGGGTACTTTTTCACTTTGATTTTAAACATGCATGTATGCACTTTTATGCATTTATATTCCATAATAATAAAGTTACTTGTACGTGGAACGATTTATGGTATATTTATATAAAACATACAAAATTAAAGATAATTTTAATCTGTACGAGTGTTATCGTCCTTGTTAGAATCAAGCAAAAATAATTTTTTTGATAAACACCAGCCGTATGAAAAATAGCATTTATGTACTCGTTATGCAATCTCGATAAGTTAATTTTCATTACGAATCCCGTTGATCTTTCATAATGCCAAATTTCGTTGCAACAGTAGCATTGCGTCCTTTAGAACTGTTGCAACTTTTACCCAGGTTTATTTTCTGTTTAATATTTTTGCAAAATTGTTCCCATTTCCCTCATCTGCATCGAGTAATTTTAATTAGCCGTTTACCACATGCTTTATGCATTCCTCGCGTCTTATCGTCGAATCGTGCTTACCAGCTGGCGTTACACATGCTCGAACGAATTTTAACGGAAGGAAGTCGGCCATTTATGACCGTCCACGAACGCACGAGTCTTCGATTTTGTTCGAATTCAAAGTTTCTTTGTTAAATAAATTGGTGTCAAATAATGTTGACGTTAAATTAGCGTTAAATTATTCTTAGAAGAATAATTTAAACTAATCACGAGCGAATCTAGTTTGAAAATAAGGTCGGTGGGTTTGCGAATCAGCGGCGTTCTCAATTTTACCGTCAGCCTAGTTTATTAACCGGTATGTAAATCATTCTTTTCCGGCTTAAAGGAAGCCATCGAGATATATTTGATACTGTCCTGTTTCGACATAGAGCATTTCTCTTTGATATCTTTCAGGTTTATTATGGAAGCATTCGACATTTCATAAATCGCCAAAGTTTACAAATGACGAGTGGATTCAGTCGAAATATCCCCAGGAAACACATTTATTTTCTCGGAATTCGTAAATTATTTCTCTGTTTACGTACATTTTTGCGCACAAAGATAACCCATTTATAGTTTACAATTTGAAATAACCGGGCAATACGACGGGTCGAGTCTTTTATTATCAATTAACTTGGGCATACGTGCAATCACGTGCAATTAAATCATTGTCCGAAATTACCATGACTGGGCACGATAATGCCAGTGTCGTGGCACGATGTCGCGGGTATTACGATTGTAAACGTGACTTTCCATACGAAGCGGCGTCAATAAAACGAAGCCTCGATAGATATTCCGCCGTCGATCTGCTCTATTTGCCGTTCCGTTCGGTTGCAAGTCGGTGTACGTGGCACGTCCGATAGCGAAACAACGCGGGCCGAACGTCTCGCGTGTATTTTCTCTTAATATTTTACGATAAAAGGCCGCGCTGGCCACCGCAGGACGATAACTCGGCAAAAATCCTTCCTTTATCTTTCCATTTTCTGTTCCCCCTCCCCGAGTCTCTCTAGCGGTAAATAAACCGAAACCACTCGAGACGATGCAGTCGCAACAGATGACGGGGATGCTTAAGTAGGCTGCATTTATTTATTCTTGGTGCAGCGTAGAGGAGCACTCGATAACGGTACATCATTGTTTCGGCGTGGTCAGAAGCCGCGTTTTCAGCAAGCGCACGGTAACTAACCGTTGCTCGAACGAATTTTATCTTTGGCCTTTTTTTTTGGTCGTGATCCTTAAATTGTCCCAGTAGATGGTCCCCGGGCGTGCACGCGGATCGTTCCATTCCGCTTCGGCCTCGAACAATCGGTACACACGGTACGTACGGGAGTCTGTCTATTCAACGGAATCATTCGATAGCCCGTCCTTTCGAATCGACGCGTAAACAGACACCTTTCATTCATAGGAACACTGATCAACGATATCTTTAGTCGGTGTACTAGAATCGTTTCACTTCTCTCATGATCACGGGCACATTTTACTTCTCGATGTAATAGGAGCGTACGAGGAACGATTCAATGTTTTATTTTAATATTATTCAGAGTGTGTTTGGCTTTAACCCCTTGCCTTACAACATCGTGTCACACACGTGGCGCACCCCGTGTTTCAAATGTGATCTCTATCATTAAAATTTTAATTAAAGCTTAAATTTAAATTCATATAGTCAAGGCTTAAACTATTTTTAATTTGATCGATGTACGGTTGATCTAGGATATAATTGACCCCGGGGTCTGAGGGTCACATTTTGGAACACTCGTCTCGAATTCGAGGCATCCTGGTTAGCGCAATTCGGAAACGAGCCGCAAACGAAAAGCAGACACGCGTTCGTAGCATTTCGTTGGTTCCTCGTACGGTTTCGCCACGTGCACACCGAGGGGATGTAATAAACAGGAAACGATGCAGAACGCTTTAAATTGGTCGGCATTTGCTCGACAGCGAATCGTCAAAGGGAAGGTACTAACTGAAGCGTCGTTTAACGAATCGTCCCGTTCTATTGACGAGTGCTAGAGCCCGCGACGCAGTTCCACACATGGTTCTTCGTGCTAGAAGAATCGATGAATCCTACTACATCGCTTCTTCGTCGTTGGTTTCATTGCTCCGAGCCACTTGGTTGCCTTCAGGACCTTTTCAAGATAATATCGAACGCGATACGATTCTTCAGAGAAAAATATGAATACTAGGTATTTGTATTTGGATTAGTATTCCTTTCAAATAGAGTGGGTTTACACGATAAATTATGAACTAGGGTTAAGTTTTCCTAGAAAAATCTTGTATGCCAGAGAGTGTATCTCCGATAGAAATGGTAGTCTTTTCGGCTCCCTTCTGCGAGATGACCACTAATTACGAACGCAACGCTGCACTATATAATACGTACTAATTATTTTAACACCGTTACGTAATCATCGACCGACTGTTTTCAATCGTGGTTTCCTGCCTAACGTTCACGGAATGGATGCTTCAACGCGGTAAAAAAAAAAAAAGAAAAACAAGAAAAGAAACTGAAACTACGAATCGTGATGATAATTAACAGCCAGGATACCGTTTCGTCGATGTTAGGAATAACGAGTTCCTCCCTTCACGCATCGTTTCGTAGTTTCTCCGATTATTAAACACGATTCCGTGACGATCTTCTGATTCACGAGAGCATCCGCCTTTATCCTCGAGAAAGGCAAAAGTTATGTACTTCTGTTTCGAATGCTGCATAGTATTTGCATATTTTCTGATACGAGTCCGTTTGACGTCTCTTTTGTATCCATTGTGTCTTGTGTTTCTAATTCGTGTATACCTGCGATTCGATTTGAAATTTCAGTAATCTCGTTTTGTCGAGGAATCAATGTATTCTCACGTTTTGCATTCGAATAGCTTGTTTCATGAATAAATTGATTCGAACGATCAAATAGCATCTTATCGATTTGCATTAAAGAGTAGCAAACAAGCGATAAGAATTTCTGTATGATAATTAGAAACAAAAATCTTTACGTCGAAATTACTTGTTTCAGAATTTTATTTATGCAGCAGAAGAATTAATTAAAGAATTAATAAGCTTTGTTCTGGATTTTGAAATTTAATTATGGAGGATGTTCTCACAGTTAACCCGACACCGGCTCTTACCACTACGAATAATTTCGTTGCTCGAATCGATACGATTAAACAAAACAGGAACTTCGAGGCTGTTTGCATTTATCTCGTGATAAATATTCATAATTCCAGCATTTAACGCTGCTGATGTCTCGTACCATAGTTCGGGTATTCAAATGTACAAATGTTCTCCTCCGACTTTGAATCGCCCAAAGGTCGTCGCTTTTTTCGTTACAAAATCGAAAACATATTATCCCACAGTAAAAAAATACAAACTGACTCCGAAGTAGCCTTGAGAGTTTAACAATTTCTTTCTCTTTTCCATTGTAGTGCCCGGAATTTAAGTCATAATTAATTACGTATATTAAATTACGTATACAGTTTCTGGTGATGTAAACGGAAAGTCACCGATAAATTAATAATTCCTATTATAAGGCATGCCTTATCAGATACATTCGTGTTTATTACGATAATAAAAGAATCGATAACAATTCTATTATTTTCGTCCAAGTTACGATATCTGTATAACTGAATCTTCATTTAACACTAGAAACTTTACTTGAACTTAAAGTTGGAAATAAAATATAAAAATTCAATTATAGAAAATACATTTCATTAAAAGTATCTCAAACAATTTTGTAATTTAAACCAATCATTTTGACTGGTTTGGTGGTTCTAGTACATTTCTGGACATAAACGTTATCAATTCAAGGATGTCCTCTGTAATCTCAAAGAAATCTCATCAATGTAATAATGAAGTAAAATGAATGATGGATTAGTTCAATTATCGTGTCTTAGTTGCTTTCAGGTATTAAATTAACGGTAAAGCCTTCTTCCCTTATATCGCAGTTTCCCTTAGGGAACCTTAACATGCCTGACAGCGTATTTCTTTCGATAAGATACTTATCGCGAACGTTTCCGTGGAAAGTCGAAAAGGGGCACGCTGGAACGAAGACTGTTGGAAGCGTATTCGCACGATTTATTAGCGCTGAAATTGGCTTATGCGTCACTACGCGGCTACGTGACTAACCGGAACTTTCCTCGCTCGTTAACGCACGTGGATCGTGCGGTTTCTGCGCTCGATCTTCGACGATCTCTCGATAGAAATCGCCGAGAGAAAAGTTCGTCGCTCGCGTTTTCGCGCGTCACGGCCATTAAGCGTCCGCGAGATTTCTGTGTCACCGGTCCGCTCCTGGAACAAAACGGTTTATTTCGTTGAAAGGCCCGTGAAAGTCTTGCTTAGTATTCCACGGTTAGCGAGTGTCTCGCGCCGTAGCATTAATTCGTACACGCTGTTATTGTTCGCGCCTGCGAGATCGTTCAAAGGCTTTGAAAAATTCTGGGAAAGCTCAATCCTTTCACTTCGGTTTCGATGGAGCGAATCGTGGATTTTTCTTGAATTTCTAATTTTCACCCTGAAAGTTTCGAATCCCTCTTTCTTTACCACCCTGTACGTAAGGTCGTTTCGCGACGAATGGCTACAGGCGTCTGTCGTAAATAGGGGGTTAAGCAACTTCGATTGAAAGTTGAACGTATCGGCACGAGTATGGTCTACTAAACTTATCGAATTCTCCCGTTATGAAACGTAATGACTCGAGAATTTATTTTCGTATCGAGTCACCCCCTTATGTCTTTGGCAAAATAGTGCCGGATCGTGACCGCGTTGGATTCGAAAAAGTTGTCAGCATCGTCGGTTACCGTCACGTTACGTAAGGTTATATTTAGGGAAAGGTGAATAAGAGTGGTGAATTGAACGCGTTAGCCTGCGAACCTGAGAAGCACGCGATAATTATAGTCGATGCGGTGGATAGTCGTTCTGCTTGTTGTATTACCCGACGTCAGTTTACAGAGACTTCTTGTGAAACAACGTAACGCTCGGTTCAATTACCGTCAATCCAAACAGATTCGTTCCAGCGTAAATTTAGTCCCAAGTCCGGTAGCCATATACCTTGGTCCGTCCAGGTGTTTCACGTCGTGAAAATAGTTCCAGGATTCGTCAACTTTTACGCGTTTCTTGCGCGCGTTTTTGACGCAGTCGTTGGCAAGTTGCCTGTACGAAGTGTCGTCACACGACGTCTCTCCCAGCCAACGACTGTAAAAAAAAAAAGCAGAGGAAAGAAACTTCTTCCATCCATTAACGGAACACATTCCTCGTGTACTTTCTGCTGTATGGGTTTTGAATTGCTTGTATCAGCTTTTTCTTCGAGCACGTCCCAAAAATCCTGTCTTTTTCGCTCCACTAGTACTTTGCCGTCGAAAAATCGTCACGCTTCGTTGATTCGCTCGACACGATACGGTAAAAGCAGCCCCATTGTACGGATCGGCAAGAAAACGAACGGTTCAATGATCCTCGGGAAAAAATTCAATTACACCACGGGTGTCTATGTGTGAGAGATCCATTCGCGAAGCGCAAGAACAGTGTTGTGTACCGTGTTCCTCGTTTTTTGTCGTCACGGTAATCATAGCCTGGTGTAATATTAGTTAAAATATTAATGGTTCAGCTCGAATTGGAATAAGGTTTCCAAGGGAATATTCGAGTTCGAATAACTGTTCATATTGTGTTAAATACACGCATAAAGGGTTGGTTTATGGAAGAAATTTCAGGCAGAAAATACAGGGCCTAGAATTTCTTAGTTACACAAAATGTCGAAGTTTACGAGGCTACCTCTCCGCTCATTACGTCCCTTAACGCAGCACAATGAGCCGGTCGAATCGGATTACGTTGTCGATAGGGGATGAGCATCGTGGCCACGATGGTCAGATTGGTTCGTTTGCGAGGGCGGAGAAAGAATCGTGAAGGTGAGCAGGGGGGTCCCCAAGGTGGGAAGGACGGAAGGAGAAGGGGCATAGCGTGGTGCATCGACTCGTCGAGAGGAGAAGAAGGGGTTGATTCATCGTGCGGAGGCCGCACTCGGTTTCATGCAGTCGTAGAACGAATCTCGTTCATCGCGATCCTGGACGAGCGGGACGAGCCAGTTACGCGTGTTCCACGCGAAAGTCAAGGACGCGAGTCGACGGAATTCCGGCTCCCGCATTCTCGAGACGCGCGAGGACAACCGTGAAAGCCGTTTGGGTACGCGACTCCGTTTCCGTTCGCCTTCTCGTCGCACGATTCAGGAAAGAGGGGATCTCCTCATCTTTTGACCGCGTTATCATTCTTTTTTCTGCTTCTTCTTCGGATAATATTTATCTGCAACTCGGACGGATGCAGAGTTCGCAACACTTCGAGTCCAAGAGTCGTCGTGTTTGGTAATAGGCGTACGTTCGTTCGTTCGATTATGGAAACGAACAGAGACTCGTCTTGCAGTTTTTTCTATGACAACGTGTGTGCCTACACGTTCTTCTGAACGTGGATGATTCACTGTTTTACACGTGGAAAGTGTCGTTTAACTTTCTCGCTCGATTTCGTCCCGGTTACCATTTTTGGTCGAACCGTGTTCTCCTCTTTCCTGGCGACCAGTTGGACGAACCAGCTGATAGATCGATGTGTCGCCCTCGTATCGATCGTAAAACGATGTTTGATGTGAAACAGTTTCTTCAGGTTGGATCGTGAGTGTTCATCATGGTCGTCGCGATGATCCCCGACTACAGACAGCCTGATTTAGGTAGGTACTCGTGATACGAGTAGTGGATGGGTGCTGAAAAGTGTCTAAACAATGCAACAGGGTGCGAATTTTAATTCTAAGTTAAATCTTACTGTGTGGTATAATAAAAATGTGCAAATTGCATGAAACTTGTGAGGATACGATATAAGTTGCTAAAAGTGTATAAAATATGTAAAATTTGTAAACGATCTCACTTCAAGTTCAAAATTTGCATATTGTCGCACGCGCTTCGTTTCCAAACATTAAAATGCCTTGAGACTTTCTCCGTATCTCGTTTGCACGAGTCGTGCAAATATATCGTTATTTGTTTATTTGTAACATTATTAAGCAACGAGAGTATCTCGGTTGTAAAAAAAGATCAAGTAATATGACGCATCGGAGGCGCATGATTAATGCAACGGGGGGGGAATAAACAAATTTAATGTTGCCACGTTCCGAACGTTATTACAGCGCAACTCGGTAACGCGATATCGATCGGTTAGTTAGTTTCTTGTAATATCTGTATCTCCGTGCCCGCGAAACACGTGCAAGGTTTCTCCTCCTCGTGAAATTGCCAGGTATAACGCGAATTTTATAAAAACCCCGCTGCACGCATATCCTTTTTAATGTATTCGTCACCAGGCCGGTCATTAGCAACCAACATCATGAATTTAATATTACGGAATAATTAAAAGCGAGGAAGGTTACGGAATTGTGTTATTTTTCCAAGCTGACGGCTCTCCCGCAAGTTTTTTTAATTAAATGTCGCAAAGAGAATTTGTCTTCGTTAACTTCAGAAAAATGGTGCCAGAAAATTAAAGGTTAATTTATATGGATCGTGGTTTAAAGAATTGCAATTACAGGAATTTTGATTAAAGTCAAAGGGACGAAAAAAGGTGACCCGGTTGAAATTCGTCGCGGCGAATTTGCAATCCCGCAACGTTCCAACCGGTCCTTCGGATTATGCCGTTAAATTGCACAGAACGGGCAACGGTATTGCGGAACCGTACAATTCTGTCGTTTAATTTCAATGCCGAGATAAAAATTTCTTGTTCGCGTTCGTGGTACCGTGACCGCGTTGACATTGTTACAGGACTCGTTACTTCCAGGTAATCGATTTCCCCTCGAAATTCCCTGATTTGCGTTAAGAACTGGTTTCACTTCTTGCCAGATGCTTGTTTCCTCGACATTATCCAGCTGTTTAAGGATAGACGGGGTCGATTTCCTTTGACCATTTTTTGAATCGACTACTGCTTCCGTGGTTTTTGCCGCAGCTTGAAAATTAATTAGGTGTTTAACACTTTGGGTGGCACTTGTATTTCCATAGAAATTAGAAATATTGTCAAGATAACACTCAAAATTTAACTACATAACGAAATTTTCAGTAGCTTCGACATGGCACTCAATCTGTTAATGTTCCAAAATTGTTCGAAACTCTTCAATTGAATTCGTTTACGTTTTCGTAAATTTAGTTATGAACCGAGTAGGTTGTAATTACACAACAAGATACATGTCTCATTGAATCATCGTACCAAGTTTCCCGTATTTTTCGTCGCGCCAAGGTCCCCCAGGGACAAGTGAATCACCGATCTGGCTCATTGCCCTGAATCGAGTGTAACGTCAGAGGTGACGCCTCCCGCGAATAATTCTTAAACCATCGGGGCGATTGTTCGAAGTCGTCGCACGTGCGTTGGTCGCCGGGTGACGCACGTTGACGCAACGCGTGCTCATAAACCATGGCCTAGGTCAATAACAGAAACCGTGCATTGAGCGCATTAAAAGGCGCGAGTCCAGATTGTTTCCTCCACCCTCGTTTCGTTTGATCAGAGGGGATCGCGCGTTCACCATTGTTCCGTGACGCAGCTGGCTTCCATTTGCGCGAGGAAAAACGAACGTTTCGGCAGCGGGGAAAGTCTCCGTTCGAAAGGTGTGAAAAAGTGTATGTTGGCTCGATGTTTGTCGAGCAGTATAAATATTTGCCCGATGTTAGCGTCACGATTCGTGGTACACCCTTGTGTCTCTCGAATACCTCGTCAAATTTGATAAGCCTCGAAACGTTTGGGAAGGCGCGGAACGCGGTTCAGAAGGAAAGAGGCTGGCATTCTGTGAGCGCATTGTCGCGAGGCCGATTCACGAGCCGCCATTGTTTTCGACGCTTTTCAGGCCAGGCCCAGAAAAGTGCAGCTGCCTTTTCCTTTTGTACCCGCCAGACTAGATTCCGCGAGATCGTAGATTACACCGTCCAAACGCTTCGAGCCTGTTTCAAAACCGTTTACACGCTTTTCCAGCCGTCGAATTAACCTTCTTTAATTATCCGCGAGCTGACGGCACGTCTCGTTAACCGTTTCCCCCCCCCCCCCCCGTGATAAGCAGCCACCTCGCCAGGCCTGTTCGTTCTGTATTCATTGCCGAAAATCCCGCCTGCATTCACCAGGGTCCGAGATAATCATCGGGTGAAAGGTCGATTCAACTCTTTCGTCGTGAAAGGCTGTTGTAATTGTTTCTCCCGGAGTATCACTCGGCATGAACGGCGGTAGACGAGGCGGAAATCGGCTCGTTACCTCGTTGCCACGTGCTCGTAAATTTTGTCACGTGGATTTTTATCTTTATAGTCTGAAAGTTGGCAATCTCGCGTAGCGGTTGTAAAATTGCAGATTAAATAGGAAAAGAAATGTAAAATCACGGGTTTCCGAGTTTCAAAGCGGCTGACGTCTGCTATTACGCGAAACGACCATTTTCAGAGCGTGCTAATTTGTAAAATAAATATGTTATGAAATATCCTCACGCGCTAAATTAAATCTTCAGTTATTTCGTGCTCGAACAACACTGTCTTTACCTCTGAGGTAACCGCGATTACATCATTGTTGCTTTCCGCTTCGTCGAACCGCGATGCAACAATTAACGATCCTCTGTTTAACAACCCCGATGGCTTCCGCGAGTTTCGATTCGACCAGGAATTAGCCAGACGATACGAGTTTATCGGCTAAAAGTCACCTGATTAATCGAACGTTTCTTCTACCCGATCGTCACTTCGCTGCACCTGCAATGCAACCGAAACGCAGATACGCGGACCGACTCCGGTTGGGAGGATTATTATCCGGTATGTGATAAAGTAAGCGCGTTCCAGCCGGTAATCAGTGGCCTAGCGGCGTATAATTGAATATTAGAAACATGTATCGCGAGTCGTAGCGGCCGCATTAAACGAGTTTTTCCCTTGCGATCGAAACGAGCCAGACCTACCGGCGCACAAACTGCCGGCCGTATTATGCAATTATTACCGCACCGTCGCAAATTAGATTTTATTATTTCGAGGAAGCGGTGCATAAAATGTGAAACGAAGATGCCTCTGCTATCTCTGAAAGTTGATCGAAGTATTTGCCTTTCAAATTTTAATTAATCTCGCGATGCGTTCGCCGATCTGTTAGAAGTATCCTTAACTGGTATCGTTCGTATGATAATGCGGATTAATTTGTCGTTTCCTTATTTGGCCTCGTGTGTCTCCTCTAAGCGGAGCCATTATTCCTCGAAGTCTAACACGATGCGTCTAAAAGGAACAGAAAATAGTTCTAGTTTGCTTTTTAATTTAGACTCTGGCGTAAATTTTACAATTTGCTTTGGAACACAAGGTCGAATCCGCGGGAAAATTCCTAGTCCTTTTCGGAATTAAAGTCCAACTTTGACACAGATTCGTTTTTGTTTTCACAGTGAAACACTGTAAAGTTGTGTAATCGGTTCGCACAAAAGCTTGTCGAAATAATATTTGAGAGCGGCGCGTGTCGGACCTTAACGCTTTAATTGTAGTTGCGTAATGGGCCGTTTCTCCGGATCGTTAGTGGTGGCGGGAAATCTTGAGAGCGGGTCGTCGGCCTTCGACGTGTTTTCGATAATAAATCGATTTTACGAAGCCCGGCCTCACGGTTGCAAAGGCCTGGTCACCGCTCGCGTTACACGCTTGACCTATTCGCACAGCTATTTGCGTGGAACGCGCAACAAATTGCTGCGCCTCTCTCGTTAGAAGCTGGGCTAATTCGCCACGGGTGCCCATTCGTTCGCACGCATATGTGCATTTTTACACATCGCGCCATGTTCGTGTCACGCCTTCGCGTGTCCCGCGAAAAAACGCGACTGTAACACGCATCAAAGTGTGCTTCGTTTCAATTCTTCCGTGTTAATTAATTTTTCTGACGCGAGGATATTTGGGGATAGCAAACGTTCGTCCAAAACATGTTGCTTCCCTTAATTAAAATTTCGAGCCGTAGAAAATTCTTGGTAATTCGGCATATTATTTTTACGATATTTATCTTTTTCTATTGTACGAAGTGATAACATTATTTGTAGTCAGCTAAACATGGTCGTCTATTGGAACAGATGGTATCTGAGAGATACGAGACACGTGACACTCGAAGCGTTAAAATATTTTCTTAAAAAATTATGCTCGACCGTTTAAACGATACTAGAAACAATCAATAAAGCGTAATTGTACGAGATTGATTATCGTGCGAATGTTTTCCACGCCCCCCCCGTGAATTCCACGATTACGATAAAGATTTCGCGGTGAAAAAAACTGCGTTAATTGAATATGGCGTGTAGAAATCGGTAATCGTGCACGTTAGATCTCGGTTTCCTTTCGAATCTTTGTTTAACCCCTTGCCTTCTAACATCGAGTCACACTGGCGCAGGTAACCGTGTCCGCAGAAACGCATAAATTCAGCTTGGCGAAATGGCAACTACGAAACAACTATCCTGTAGAACGTTAGGCGGGTCGTTTGAAGAAATGTTCACCATGGGCTATAGAAATCGCGGTCACGTTGATGTTCGGGGTCATCGGTTAACCCCTTCTATCTATAACAGTTTATAATACGATAGAAAGTTCCCTGCGACGTTATTAATTGGCGTTACGAAATTTTTATTTGCCCCCGTTTCTCACGGGGCTACCTGGTCGTATTTTTTTTTTATTTAACACTAGAACTACTAAAGGGGTCAAAATGACTTCCAGTTTTTTATTTTATATCACAAGATTTATCAACATGACTTTACCAAAATGTGAGCTAATTTTTGTTAAAATAAAGAATATGTTTCATCCCAAATTTATTTTGCTTACTATTTTATTTTCTGTTCTTGAAAGAAAGTGTACATTAAACTTAACTCGTTGTCCAAGTATACTAAACTGGTTTGAACACCAGTTGTATCTTTATTAAGGGTTGCTTCATTATTCGTGTATCATCCAAGAGGAAATTGAATGCTATAAATCATGCGTATTTTTTTTCATTTCAGGTAAGCTGAAAAACACTGTTTTGGAGCATGCAATAAGCCGGTGCCTCTGCGTGCGGTGAGTTTAATGCCCGTTACGAATTTTTGTATCGTTCGGCTGCGAATTAAAATTCGTATCAGTTACCGCTTTTACGATATTCGCTGAACGAGCCTCGTTAATTAGAGTCCCATCCTGGCCGAAGATACTCGTGTTTTGTTTGTACGATGAATCACGCGGCGTGAAGACAGTTAATGCAATTATCGCGGTATAATTGCCGATCTCGGGATCCTCGTCTGAAGTTGCCGATCATTCGACGATAAAGGAACTTAATTCTTAATCCTATCTCGGTCATACGAAACGAAAGCAGCCTTTCGATACGAAATTCGTTGAAAAACGTACTTTATGAACCGTACAAGTCTTTTCAATTAATAGAATTTAATTCCCATTTCATTGAATTCCATTAAAATTGATTACGATTACATTAAAAATTAATACGTTCTCCAAATCTGAATGAAGTTCACAATATTAGTGAAATATTGAGAAAATTTATCTTCAGAACATTATCGAGTGTGGTAAACTAGCGAATTTGCATAGAACAAACTTTGTATAATTTTATGTTGTAGTAAGAGAATTTTTTAGCGTGTACAAATTACTACATTCCTCTGGCGTGTTATCTGCATTCGGTACGGGTAACTAGGAACGCACGGACAGATTGCTTTTCTTGTTAATCTCGATCCGAGTGTTTCCTCGACTTTAATATCCATTTGAGCTCGGAAGCTAGCACGAATACGTCTTATCTCTCGTTTAAACTTTCGAGCGAACATCTTATTACAAGATCAGAGATACTTCCGTTTTCTCCCGTAGAAATGAATTCCGAGCTGATTGAGATAGGCAGATCGCGAGAACCGATACAAACGCGAAGGGGTTAACGAACGCGATTTGTAAGCATCGTGTTGCGGTTTTTCGAGATCGAACGACAGACAGGTGCGCAGACGGGATTCATGGACGAGTGATGGTGCGTGTATGTACGCGTGCACGGAGAGGAGAGTTCGTTCCCGGGATAGTTTCTCACGATAGGTGGGTCATCGAAGCTACGAGTTCGTATCGATAGAATCCGCGTTGGGAAAAACGGTACCGAGGAACCTGTTATCTCCGAGTAATAACTTCTCGAGATTATATTTGAACAGCGAGAAATTAATGGCAACGGATGTCCCAATCGAACACTCTCCTCTCCGGTCAAACTTGAAATTTCTCATTAAATGAAAATTATCGAATAAGATGATTTGAAAATCGATACCCCTGCGATCGAATCAATTCAACGTTATTGACTACCATTACAAATTCCACTGAATCAATGACGTGGAACGTTAATACACTCTACTGGTTGGTTCGTATAAAAATTGTCATTCGTCGACTTCGATTTGGACACTTTTTTACGATTCAATTTCGAAATGCTTGTAAAACGTTTTAGACATCGTTGACCACGGATCGTGACGAGTTTACTCGTAATCTCGTACGAGCGCGTAATAAATGCATGAGGAACGACCTTGTTAAAGCTCATCCGCGAAACACGAGCGAGCTAACACGGTCCGGGAGTCGTATTAAGACGGGCAGCGAGCGTTTCGACGGTTAGTTAGCATTCGCGAATTAAACGTTTCTAATTATTCCCATTTTGATTGATAATCCAGCGTGACGGGGTTCCTGTGAACGAACTGCCACGAAACAAAGATAGGAGGAGGATGGTCGATCGTCGATGGAATTCTTCGATTTCGTGGCAGACGGGTATTAAAAGTTTCCACGGAAACGATGAGCTTCCTTGAGCGTGTCCGACTAATTTTCTGGATCGCGCTCATCCCGACGATAAAAGGGGCTCGTTAAATTCCTTTTAATTGCTCGCCAAGCTCGCGGCCATTAGAATGACTCTCGTGCTTTTTTCTTCCTCTGCTTCCTTTTTCTACTTGCTCCACTAGTGGTTTGATTTTCGAACGAGATTCGCGACTTTAAACACAGCCAATCGCGCTCGGTTCGATTAACGTTCTGCCGTTCTCCTTTCTTTCGGTTCGCGTTAATAACGCGTCGCTGTGATCGTGGACACGCCGCGAATTAATTAGACTGTCTCCAAACGGAGGTAGCCGGCGACCAGGTGCGCTCTCATAATCCGTTCTCGTAGATCACGAATCTCGATACAATGTCAGTTATAATTCTAATTAGCTTTCGATAAGTCGTAATGACACGGTTTCATTGACGGCCACGTTAACCGTGTCGTGTTTCTTCTGGCTCGCTGTCGATCGGGAACACGTGTACGGTGGATCGAGAAATCGTAACAACATCGAACACCATTATTTGTCAAGTCTCCTTTTGCTCCATTTCTTTTTTCTCCTCGATAATTTAGCATACGTCAGATCGAAGATAATGCTGGCACAGTTTGTAATATCGAAGCTTCGATGCAATTAGCGCTAATCGTCGGTACCGTTAATCCATGTAAACGGGTCTGATCAGCAGGGGACGCATTGTCCAACGTCATGGTATCAAAATGACCATTAATGGGAGCGCGTGGAGCACAAAATATTAACATTAAAAAAATAATCGTTTTTGGTAAAAATAAATACCATCTGGACTAGAATTGCTATTGGTAGCGACATCTGCTGACAAATGTTTCAAGATCCGTGTAACACGTCTCGATTCCGCGTTACGTAACCAGCTACTTATCGTCTTCTTCCTAATTGCGAGCAAACACCTAAGAATCAACGAGATTCAGGAAAATCACGTGTTAGACAGGTTCGTTCAGCGAGGATCGTCCGTCGGTTGGCCCTTTTTCGCCGATCGATCCTTAACGAGTCCATTAGCCGTCGTCGGCGATGGTGTTCGATGTTGCGGGTCGTCGTTTGCTGAAAGACGCGAGGAAAGGCATAACGGACGACCTCGCCCACGTTCCATTACCCGATTACATAAACCCGACAGACACAAACCGTTCGTGGAACGGCCGGGACGACGAGCGAGTTATCCCGGCCAACGCGGCTACTCGCTACGTCGAGGGCAACGATGTTAAATGCAAAAGGCCTACTTAACGTCACTTTAAATCAGCTGGGTGTGACTGCCTCCGCGATCGCCACGATCCTTCGGCCTATACGTCTCGGTGTCGATGAATGATGTATGCTAATTTCCTCCTTTCCCCTCCGTGAATCTGAATCTTTGCGCATCGTCGCCGTTGCGTTGCAATTCTTCCAGGGACGAGCAGAATTGTGAAAAATCCTTATAATAATAGGAGTATCCGGTACTCTTTCGATAGTGCGGGAACGGGACCTCCAAATTATTTATGTTTTTTATTTATTTCGCCTTGACCGCTTATTGAGATTTACGAATATTTTAGTTTTCGCTAATATTACAATTTAAATAGCAAATGGTAACTAAATTTTGCGCATGACGGATATAGTCGTCGCGACGCAGCTGACTGCTTAAGAGGAGTCGTGGAAAGAACATGGACTCTGGTTCGAACCCTGGAGATTAAGGTCCGCTTTTTTCCACGATTTCTAACAATAGAATTATGTAAACGAAGTTTTACATAAAAGCGTCGAATGATAATTGGTAATTTGCCTCGATCGTACGATGGTTTTTTGCGATCGGTTCAGCGCATAACAATTCTGACGAAATTCATTGGCTACCTGTTTATCCTCCTTTTTTAAACTTTGACGTATTCGCGAGCCACGTGCGCATGTTGCGGACGCAGAGATCGTTAATCACACGGATTGATCGCGATTTCTAAAAAGTAAATCGCGAGCCGGTATTGTTTAGAAGGTTGAAAAAGAAGTAACGGCTCGTACGAGCGAGCGGTCTCGTTGGTAAACGACCGTGGCGTTAATTACTCGTCTCGATTCTCAGTTCCCTTTCGACCCGTTCGTCCGGTTTACGGGTGGTCTTCCGTCCATCGATGGCTCGCGATCTCTCGTGAAAACTCGATGTACGTCTCTCGTTCTTCTGGAAAACTTTCGTCGCGAACGTTCGCCGCTTTATCGACTCGAGAGCGACTCGACGGGAATAATAATGACATAATCGTTTATCGGCGTTCTCTGCGCGAAAATTATCTCGAGCTTTACGTAAGAACTATTATTGGTTTATTAAGTGCGGTTTGAGAATGGTCGGGAAATTTTTCCGATCCCCGATCGTGACTCATATTTATCGCCGTTTACCGTGCACATCTATCAGTTAAACTTCTCTCGAGCGACATATGGTTGATCGATAAGCTATCAGTATCGCCTTTGGATTTGTTTGCGATCGGCTTGGAAATTCGTGAAATGTAACAGGTTTCTCCGATACGCGTTTCGTTAGCTCAGAAAATATCGAAAATATTAAACGAGATACTTGAACATCGAATTTTAACTTTGATTTAAAAATTCAAAATTACTTCTTTCACTTTCTTTAATTTCTTGTATTATACAGGTTTCCAAGAATCGGCTTTAAATCGATATACTGATTTTTTAAAATATTAACACTTGCGAACGTTTGAAAGAATCGAGGGATTACTCAGGTATTATCTACCATATTGATTTTTATAATTTTATTAATCGAAGTCTGATATAACGGCGACCATCGGAGTGTTATTGCGCACTGAATCAAAATCTCGAGATAACGAAGGTTAGTAACTGTTTTTCGAGACTGTCAGATGGCAAGTCACGTTCGCTTCCAAAGTTGCCCTTATCGGGCTCTGTTGACTCGCTGATAACGTCGAGTGTCTTGTGAATGCTCGTGTGCGTGGGACAAGAGATAAAAAGGAATTGTGCAGTGGAAAAAGGTAGCCGGATGACGGTTTGCAGAAATGTCGGTTTTCGGTGGCTGGTTAACATCGAGAAGGTGAAGGTCGCTGTAGCTATCTTGTAAAAGTTGTCGATGACTCCGAGGACGTGGAATCCGGCCGGGCGAGTGTGTCTGGAAAGCTAATACTTTTCTCGACGACACGTGTCTCTCTAGTTTGTCGAACACGGAGAAAGAATTTTTCTTTAACCCTTTCCACTATCTTCTATCACTATCTGTTATGGATTACAGTCGATACACTAGAATTACGCTTAACACTTTGACTGCCACGCTGCAGGTACCAAAAATTCCATTTGATAGTAATTTTATTTTTGAATCAAATTCTAATAGAAATTCAAGTGTCACCCATACGTGGGTGACACTTACTCGACGTCGTACTCGACGTTTTGGATAATCGTCGACGTTGCGGCAGCGAAATCAGAAAATCCGTAACGTTTCAATCAGCGATCAAGTAGCGACGAGGCGTCGCTTTATCGGCGAGCTGGCGGCCGGTCGCTGTAAGTCACCGTGTAATTGCCGTCGATTGCTTTAAACAGAATACGGACGGGCATTACGGTTAATTGGAATCTTTCATCGGCTGTCCATGACGGCACAGGTACCCCCGGCTCGTGTAATTCTAATTAAAACTCTGCCCTCAAAGCGGAATCGCGTGAGCGCTTACGAGCGTACGCTACCTTGTACACACGAGGGGGACAATGTCGTAAAGTTCAAGAACTGTATCGTTCTTTCTCCCGGTTGAATTACCAGGGAATCGATTGAAAATCATCGATATTGATAGCCTCTAACGATCGGCGATGGTATCGTTAGCCAATTAATTAAAAGGTTCACGCATATCAAATGGCGATTTCATGAAATAAGAATATTAAAAACGACCACATAACGTTACCGTTGATATATTTTATATAAAATGGTCGTATGCTCGATAATTACGGTTGACTCACAACCAGGCAATTTTCCAGTTAAGCAATATTCAGAATGTACGAGCTCTTCTAGCGTATAACTCCGATTAAATTGTCTATTTCATCTGCAGTAACCTAACTGATAACGCGTATCGTGTGCGGCGTATGCATCCACGTGTTCGTAAGGTAATGGTGTTATGCAAGAACCAAAGATAAAAGATAAAAGAAAAACAAAAAGGCAATAATGTGACTCCGTTTATGAGAATGACGCGTACACGGTAAAATGCTCTGTCTTACATAAGCGTGGAAATCGTGCATTATGCTTACGTGGCAAGTCGAACAGACTCGCAGAAGCAGGTAAAGGTTCTCCTCGTCTGTCCGTCCGGTTCACCTTTGCTAGGACGGTCGGTGCTCTTCAAGGTCGAGGTGAAGGCCTTTCGTAACCCGTCGTCCCGGCACTCGGTCTAGGTCGTCGGACCGGATGGACGGAACTGTATTTTAGTCATGTTTTTTCCTCCCCTTTAAACTTCCAAAAACCTATCGTCGCTTCCACTCTGAAATAATTCATTTTTCACAAAATTTACATAATATCACCGTAAGAAGGTTACATATTAGGCAGAAACTGTTACAATTAGGAATGCTTTAATTGAGATGAGAAGCACCCTAGGTTTTGTATTTAGTATTTATGAAAAATCTTTTCGCGGAATAACTTAGCTCGCTGATGGAAAGGCTGTTCTTGCCGGGGAAAAT
This sequence comes from Anthidium xuezhongi, assembly GCA_022405125.1. Classification (NCBI taxonomy): domain Eukaryota; kingdom Metazoa; phylum Arthropoda; class Insecta; order Hymenoptera; family Megachilidae; genus Anthidium; species Anthidium xuezhongi. The sequence goes on from CM039637.1 coordinate 10,404,332, forward strand.
TCTCGGCGAATTCTTCGAAAGGCGCGCAAAAATGATCACGCCTTCGGTGGCGAGAAACCGTAACTTTCTTGGATAAACCAGTCTCCGTGAAGACTTGCATGACTGACATAACGTTACTTCCATTCCAAGGACGTTTCCACCAATTTCATTCCGTTTTCCCCCTTCTCTCGTCCAGCGTATCGTTGCCGAATACTTTCCACCAGGTTCAGACATCCGTGTTCAAATTCCGCGAGAAACTTTCTTTCCCGCTTGAGATCGTTCGAAATAACTAGGCTAAAAATAAAACGAGGCGTTCGGAACGCGTTCGTCGAAATGCTGAAATTGTTGAGAATTTTGTTGGGTAGCAATTTTATTTGTCCTTTTCGCGGTATCTATTTTCAGATTTTTTAAATTCAACGCTGTTTCGTGGTATTTAAAAAGAATGTTTACCCTCAACTTTAGTCGAGATATCGCTTATCGTAGGTTAGGGTCACGGTTGACCCTGCAGCAGGGGTTGAAGGAAGCAGAAAAGCGAACGGTCGACGCTTGACATTCCTTGGAAGCGGCGAATCGGTATCAAAGTCCGCTGGAATTCGCGTTCGACCTTTTCGAAACGTACCTCGGGTAATAAATAGTTATCTGGTATCGTTAAAGGATTACGAAACGCCGTATTCGGTGGTGTACGTCGATGTATCGGACAGGAGAAAGCTTCTCATATTTGTTCGCATCGATGAACAGAATCGTAGGCTTTCCTTTACGGTGAAATTCTTCTTCTTTTTTTTTTTTTAAATAGCGACGAACGATCCTTGAACTCTGTGCACGCACGTGCGAACGGTCCAGCCTCCATTCATAGCAATTTATCGCGAATAAAGTTCTTTTTTCTTCGGCGAACAATGTTTTCGCGATGGAAACCGGTTGCACGTGGCGGCCACTAGATCACTGTCAACCGTTAAAGTTACTCACGAGATTACGAACAATTTAGTATGTCTTTGTACTTTCACTTCGAGCGTACCGTTATGACCCCCCGGGGAATAATCTACAGATCGTGTCTCGTTGCATTTAATTCTCTGATTTGTACGATTTTAAACAGTCTTAAAATATTAATACAGTATCGTTCGTAGTTACGATTATTTTGATAAATTTAGGATCTTTGGGATCGATAAGATTACCAATTCATTAACTTAGGTAATTATAGAATCGTTACCGTAATATCATTGCTCGTGTAAGTTTAGCGACAGTAATAATCAGATTATTAAAACTGCGATTTTTCCGATCGTGTTTTATGATGTTCTAAAGGAACGATTAACGCTATCATTTCTCGAAAAGATTAACTGCCAGCTCGATCGTTCTTGCACGTACAAGACGGTGTATTAAGCGTACCCGTTTAATGAAAGAGGTCAATTAATACGTTTGCTAACACATCGGATGCTTGGCAATTACCGCGGGCGTTGTCTAACGATTAAATATAGCTCTGGTTTCATAATGAACTCTGGTCGGTGTGCATCGAGGATCGAACGAGAAACGTCGGTAACCCAACTTGATTCCATGAATCGGATCGTAGCAAATTATAGAGCCTGCGAGAGCTGTTCCTATTCCTTTCGTCGGTGCTCGAAGATGACGTGTGCTCGTTAAGTTTTACGTGCTATCAAGACGATCGTATCCATCATTAAGCGATCCGCAATTATCTGTAACCCTTAACGACCCAGCGTGCTTTCCTGCCACAACGAATCGTTGAAAATCCTTTAACATTGTATTGATATAAATAAAAGATAAATATAATTAAAGCGGTTGCTTGAAAGTAATCGAGGTGATTTCGAAGTAAACGAACTTGGGGCGTTGAGGGTTAAATAAGTCTTGATAAAGAGTGAACTATAGTGAAATCATAATTTCTCTTTTAATGTAACGAGATCGATAGGAACAACTTTTATGGTATTAAATTGTAGTTAATCGTTGTTCTTTATCATCACGAAAACGGATTTCCGTTTTTATGGCTCGCCTTGAACTTGCCCTTCCTACGATAAGACCTTGGGACGTCCGGTTTCCAGGGTGCGGCAGGGAGGAATCTCGTTCATGCAAATTCGTGAGTCAACGAAGAAAAAGAGCAAACAGGGGAGGCTGAAGAATCGTTCCGGCGAAATCGAGAGATGCCTACTTTATCATTGATCGGCTTTCGTTCTTACCGCTGTTGCGAATGCGAATCCTTTACAAAGTTAAATGCAAGATAATAATCCAGGAGGCTAATTTCAAATTTACTCAAATTTCCTTGGTATTGAAAAAATCTCATTATTATCTCATTATTTTACTGGGTAAAAGTTATTCAAGTTATGGCACTTCAAAGACTCGTTGCTCGACGAATTTCGCGGGCAATTTTTTGGGACACGAGCGTCGAAAGGAACGCAGTGGTCGGATCGGGTTCTGGAAAGCCCGACATCCGCGAAAATAGCCATCACGCGACGAATCGCGTCGCTTTTCAACGGGTCACATTCGTCTGTCGGCCGCTCGGCGAACAAGGGTCTCGTCTGGAGCGTAATTCCTCGCGGGGTGTGTTATCCTGAAAACTCGAACGCTTTCAAGGCGCGCTCGCAAGAAATATCTCCAGCCCTGTTTCTTCTAGTCGACAATTCGAAGTAATCGGCCATTTACGCTAATGATGTAATGAGGCCTGTTTCAGTGGCTTGCATCTTGAATTATCCCCAGGATGGACGAGTTTCGAGGCGATCAATTAACGTTTTTGTTCTCGACTTTTAATGTCTGCTAGAAAACGTTCATCCTTTTTCCTCATCTCGATGAGTAATTTTTGCAATTCTCACAGTAATATATATGATTTGTATTCAGATTGCATAACTCTGTAAATCACCGAATTCCTTCGGTCAACACTTTGACATTCGTACGTTTCGAGCAATTAATGGCTCTCGTAGGATCGCGAATTTGTACAACCTACGTCAGGAAATTGCTGGCTTTCAAATCGTAAGCAGCTCGTAATAAAAAAGAAACACCGACATGAAAAGTTACGTACTCGTTTCCAAATGGTTTTCGAAATAAAAGACCAGAATTTATCGCGTGCAATTCCCCGGCATTAATTAATGAAATTAACTGAATCCTTGACGTTTGAGCGATGCATTAATTGTACGAGCGATGCAAAAATTTTCGTTAACGTTCGCATTAAAAAATAATTTCTCCGTAATCATCGAGCGGAGAACAGGATTTTACTATGGCGTAACAAGGATCTTTCTTTATCGATCGATCATCTCGATCGTTTTCTGGCATCAGTTTAAACTAGATCGCTATCGGCGCGAAATGAGATGGGATCTTTCGAACAGCATGGGATAAATCATGGTAAATAACCGTGATCCAGGCATAAGCTTATCACGGCACCGACTGTACGGATAAGAAAAACGAACCGCCGGTAGCCGACTCTTAACGCGGTACAACGTTAATGATGATCCAAAGACGATAATTACCTCGTCGAACTGCTTGTCCGATAATGTGTTTGGTGTTGGTGATAGACGGCCGGCTCTTATTGTTCTTACGGCTCTGCTTGGAAATAGACTTGTTAAATATATTACACCGCCTTATTTGCTACTTTTTTAAATTCATTACAGCCCAAAGGAAGTATCTTTGATACGATCAAAGTCCGCTATCCGCGGTATGCGTATTTCAGAGATTAATCACCGGAGGCTAGATAAACTCAAATCAAACAAAAAGAACGTGTTTTCGATAATGGTTGTTTGAGTGTCATGTAACAAAAGATTAGAATTTTTGGGGATCTTGCACGAGGTTTGAATTTTTAATGAATCAAGGAGTTACTAAAAAAAGTTTTTAATGGGAAGATATTAACAGCGCGAATATATTAGCATGTTGTAACGCTGCCATCCGCGAACATGTGCACTCTTTATCCACGAGTTCCGCGTGTTTTCGTGCATGACAACCGGCTCATTCCTCGCATGAGATATCGCAGAAACAGGAACGTGCACACGCGGATACTGTTCAACTTTGTTGTAGCTTACGGTCGAGATTCCACGACGAAACTATGCACACGGTCTCGATATATTTAGAGTCCCGGTGAACGATCCTACTGGAATTTTCTTCAATAACCGCCTTTCGAAACGGCGGATTCTTGGCCGTCCCGGAGGAGCCGGATCGCTTCGAAAATTTCGTACTTGAACCGTCCATTTGGCTCCGTACAAAGTGCACTTACTTCCATTCACGGTTCTATCGAATCTTTAACAGAAAGGGGAGAAAATTTTAAGTTGCATCGATATTACAATAATTTTCTAAGACTCTATAATTAAAAGAAAAAATTCAATATAGTAATTAAATTTTCTGTATAATCCTATTGTAATTTCAGTTTTATCTCGCGTTAGGGTTTTTCTTGTAAATTCCATGAAAATAGAAACGCGAGGCTGGTAATTAATGCCAGGGCTTATTAACTCAATTAGTCGTTGGCTGTCGGTTTTTCTGTACGGTGGCCAAAGTATGCCTAGAATTCCCGCGGTTGGATTCCCGAAGGAGGAGCCGGGAGCATCGTTTCGCCGTTAAGGTACGCTTTTCGCCGTCGATTTATTTTCTCGTATCTCAATTATCTCATCGAAGCATCGCTGGAAACCGGCTACCGCGCCGTTCTCCCACGATCGCGTTCTTCGCCGCCTGTTTCGAACGCGTGCGAACGACACAGTCGACGCCCTCGCTCCGCGGGGACACACAGGGAAGAAAAAGAAAGGTTTCTGTGTGAAGTGCAAGAGACATTTTCAAAAATATCGACAGGGTTAACGAATGGAATAAGGGGATGGACGAGGGGGTTCGAAGCTTTTGGCACGAGGATAATTGCGGCCGGGTCCAGCGGGCGCAATAAATTAAGCGGACCTCGGGGCCACGTTCGCATACTCGTGGAATTCACCGGGATACCTTGTCCCCTCTGCCTTCTTTTATTTTCAAGGGAGCGAGAGGCTTCTTCTGGGCCTCTGCAAACCCGTAATTTGCCCGTTTAATCCCGTCGTGCCACGACCCAAAGGCTATAGGGAGCAGAGTCCCTCGCTTCGGCTACTTGCTCGCTTCTGTCTTCGTGTTAAACCTGTTGTATCTCGTGCCTTGAAATTCTTACGCAATTACGTCGGAGGATCCCCTTCTTCTGCTATGATTCCTTAGATTTCTCCAGCAATCGTCTGTCGTTCAGAATATTCGATCGCGCAAATAGACAACGGCGTTTATCTTAACAGCGTTTTCAACAATGTATCAAAAGAGCCGCCGTGGCAGCATTGTTCGAGACGTGTCGCAATTTTGTTACAACGTGTTAGCCGTAACGTTCAGATGGTATCAATTGAATGATACCTAACTGCTACACTCTTTGTATACGTTCTAAATAATAGAAGGGAAGGATCGTACCAAAACAACATTGTTTCCCGATTTCGAATCCGTGCACGGTTTAGGAAATACCTTGCAGCGTTACACGGGGGAGCGGTTATCGCAGGGAACGAGGCTGATTTACGGGGCTGATCGCATTTTACAGAGGCAATCCGGGTCTCTGGACACGCCAAGAGGTTCGGGGCACGGTAAAAATAACGCTCGTCGCCTTCGTAACCCGCGCAATCGATAACCGAGGGAATGGAAAGTAATGGTACACGGGTAGGACAGGCTAGACCCCGATATATAAAAGGACTCGAAAAGGACGCTGGTGCGTTCACCTCGGTTCATGCCCGTGTCCCCCTAAGCCAGTCAGTCTGGCGTCCACGTGCTTTTATGGTGTTCCGCGTCTCGGCTGCCCTTACGCCGTGCCTGTCCCGCTTCTAACCGTCTCTCCTCTAGTTTTTATTTCTTCGCGTTTCTTTTCGCCTCCCGTCGGATATTTACGTTCGCCGTGCAGCCGCTATTTGCAGTGCTCTCGATATTCCTCGATGTCCGTCGTGGACGAAAGCCGCTGGAAAGGAAAATCCCGTGACCGAGGGCAAACAAAAGCGGAACGAATCCTCTCGCCCCCTTGGAACGCATTTTCATTGACTTTTCTCGTCGCCTTCGATTACAATCCAGACGCTTCCTAGAGTCGATAGTTAGACGAAAGTGAAGGCGATCGAGGCGAAAATAGTTTGCGCCTTTTTCTCCTCCGCGAGGTCAAGGTTCGCGTCATTTACGAGTCGGCCATGGTGCACGAGCCTTCGTCGTCGGAGCCATGAGGTCGGACCCATAAATCAATCGCCAGCTTAGTCTCTCTTGGTCTCCAGGGTGTGCTAACTGGAACACCCTATGCACCCGGGAATTAGTCGTAAGACCAAGGATTTTCTGCTCTTAACGTCGGTGTATCTAGACCGTTAATTCCTCAGGGACTAGAATGTTCATCTTCAATTTCTATTTGCTAAAATTGCTAGAAGTTGGGGTTGTCAAAGAAAGTGCGATCGAAACGATTCTCGGAAACAGGCTTTTCAGCGAAGGAGGAAAATCGATCGCGCCACCAAGCCACAAAGATCTTATTGACGTCACAAAGATGGCGACAGCCATGACGTCGAAGGCCCGACCAAGGATAATAAAAGTGTACGCAACGCGAAGAAGCTGGCAAGGTCCCCCGTGGTAGACCGAGTCAACCCTCCTGACAACACCATCTTCTGGTTTTCCATACGAACTCCGTCGCAACCGGAGAAAACCGAAGCAACCACCCCGGCGGAACGCGTCTATCGACCAACAGGCGCCATTTGCCGGCGCCGTGCTCCGTCGCGACGCCAAGTTCACTGTGCTCCCCCTTTCGATCGTGCCGCCGTCGAACCGTGTGTGTTTCCACGCACGAACCGCGACAACGGTGGTAATCGAACGTCCTCGGTTCGATTTCTCCAATAAAAAAGCAACACAGAGAGAATTCCGTTTGTCGAAAAGAAATCGAGTCCCTGAGACAGGACAGAGGTGTTTTCTCGGTCTAAAGTGGTCGCTGCGCCATGTGGTGTTGTAAGAGGCTCGATGCTTCCGATTGGCCTGTCACCACCATCGTCCGAGGTAACGCTTCCTTTTTGCACGACGCTAATTTGGACGCCTCTTTCCACTCTCGGCGAGCCGCATCGTCCACGTCGAACCGCACACGCTGCATTTTCGTCGACGCTTTACTTTTCTTTTTTATAACGGCTTGCACGCTCTCTGGCCCCGTTCGCCACCTCGTCGCAAACCTTCGCTCAGGATCCGTCGTTCTTCGAACAATTCTCCTAAACGTGGCGCATAGGCTTCTCGTGAACGCTTTTGGCTTTCTCGATAACCCCGCGTACAGGGGATGGACGAATAACAAGTACGCTTAACCTCTTGATTGCTGAATGGCTCCGCCATGGGGGTATTGCACTTACAATAAGAAATACTTTCATTTATTTATCGTGCTAACATTTCCTTCGATATTTTATTATTTAGAAAAGTCTAATAATTGGGTGAAAGTTAATTTCTGTGCTTCGCAAAAGGTCACGTATCTCGAGAGAGGTGCTAGAAGTTGATCTTGAAAGCACGACTCGGTACGTCATACACCGGGTTCAGATTTTTCGCAAAAGAGCGCGATACGCGATAAGCATCCAACACGTGCGCATTTGTGTGGTCTATTATCGTTCTGTATGGTCAAAGTCGTGAATCTAGGATAAGATCGACACACACCGGCCTCGACTATAAGACGGGTGGGCTATTTTAGATACGTTCGTCGGGCTGTAGGATGTACCAGATAAATCCGCGAATAGAACCCTGCGGAACTTCAGGAACGCGAATTACCGACGTTCTATCGATCCGTGGAAGAGCCACGGCCGGAGAAACGGAAAAGGGAGGAAAAAAAAAAGAGAAGAAAAATGACAAAGGCCGTTCGCCAGGTAAAAAGTTAATGCGACTCGGTGTTCGATCTTGCGGCGAACGAGAAGCCCCACAGGCAGAGACAGAAAACGTTTAGCTAATCGCATCGCTCGTCCGAATTGCTTATTCGATTTAATTCCACTTGTGATGCAACGGACTCGATGTCTACCCGTTGTCGTGCTCCTCGTCTTTCCTCGAACTCCATTGTTTCGATTAATCGCTCGTTTCACGGACAAACTGTGCCTCAGCTGCGCCGTCTCTTCAACTTTCGATGCTTCGATCTTTTTCTGAATTTTCTTGACAAGTTTTTTGTTTGAAGGGGAAGATTGAAATTCTTTTATTCACAGTTCTATATGTTTGATAAATAACCACGTGTTGGTAACATTTTATAATATATGCTTTGAAGTGTCCCGTCTTCAATGGGTTAACGAAAAGGGAACTTTGTTTCAACCCGCAACATGAAGCAGTGTATAGTTGATTCTAGAGCAGCATGCTATTGAAAAAGTCATAAAGCGTTTTAACGCGGTTCCGACTGAACATGACGCATGCCGCGAAAATAGAGTTAAGGTCTCTATACAGATGGTAATCGCGACTGCTGAAGCTCATCATTCATGAATTCTCCTGACACAAAGGTGGCTTTGTTATAATTCGTGCAAGGTCGTATACGGTTTACGATTTTTGAACGAGTCCCCGGTTATCGAGCGGAGACGTCGCTTGTTTCGACGAGTAAATCTTTTCCCGATGGCCGATATTCCGATTAGTTGCCCTTCGATCCGTTTCTTTTCTGCTTTCGTCGCCGACGGGTCATTGATATTAAAATATTCTCTCGTGTTGCATATTTCAACGGCCAGAGGCAGTGGATGTCACGCGACCAGCTTTACAACGTTTTACAACCAACCTCTCGTTACCCTGCTTCTTTTTTCTTCTTCTTTCCCTCCCTTTTCCCGGGAAACGATCGAATCTCCGGGAATCGAGTTCGAACTCGAGCCTTAAAACACCGGATGTCGTAAAACAAACCACCACCGGATTTAAACCTAGCGGCACATCTGGGACACTTTTGGTCCGATGACGCGCCGGAAAGAAAAGCAACGGATGACTGTTGCATCAGGCTGACTATGGCTGCACAGTCATTCTTCTCTTAAGCTTGATTCACACCGGACCTCTCCAGTGCTTTCGTCGAGGCACTCGAAGTCACGTCACGTTTTCGCTTTATTGATCGAAACACGCTGGTACGAATGTTCTTTCGCACGATACTGCTGGCGAATGGTGATGGAATTTGATGGGTGCCTTGGGAAGAGGGTGGATCCAGAACATATCAAGTTTGAGCTTCCAGAAGCCTAGGTCTTTTGGACGCTGGTAAATTAACCCAAATTTAACGTAAATATGCGGTTGGCACAAAAATATTAGTCGTAGAGTTAGCAAGAAAATGAGAGGACGAGGTTCAATCGATCGGTCGCATTGCAAATTCGAGGTGACTCACGCTACCCTACGCTCACAATAATGTGACGCGTGTCATTGAGACGTTAAATTGACACACTTCTGAGTATCCAGTGGTCAATTACATCGGACGTGGCCGGTTGCATCAGGCGTAATTGGATGAAGACGTACCTTGAAGTCGATGGTAGTCTCGAGACGCTCGTGTTTCTTGTGCTGCCTCCGCACGAATTCAATACTTGAAATTCTTAAAAGCTTTTTTATCGATAGAATCTCTCACAAAATTTGAATTAAACCAACTGCAAAATTGCTTACATTTGTCTATCATGGAGTGACTCGATAAATGTTGGGGTTGGTTCCAAATGAACTGCAAAATGTACGATGTCATCGCTTCTCGACCCCTTTGTTCCCCTTTTTCGTACGTGAAAATTTTACGAGAAACAGATTACAGGGTCCCGTGCGGAATACTCGATCGCACCTGAGGAAAGGTACAAAGGCCCTCGTCGATTCCTGCTGACACGCTCGACGCGGTGCCAGCACGAATCCTCAGGACAAAATACAAGCCGTGTTAAAAATAACGACTTCCGTTTCCAGCGGGCAGAAGTATTTGGCACGGCGTGACGTCATGTCCGCTGTCCGTAGACGTCGCCGTCGCGGTGTTCGATTATTTTTAACCGATGGCGCCGCTGGAAATCATCAGGACGAAAACTTCAACGCCTCGAAATCTCATCCTTGAAACGATTCTGATCGGGGCGCTTTGAAAGTACCTTGAGGATTTCATTTACGAATCGTGACTCGTTGGGGCTACCGTTCCCTCGCGCGCCGACTGTGATCTATGGTGAAATCTTTATCACGTACCAGATATCGTTGCCCACGTGTTTCTTTCAGAATAGACTTTACAAGGTTTCCATGCAGATATTCCATCGTGTCCGCCCACGACGCCGTTCTTTTCATTGTAACGCGTTTCGTGGCGTGCGCGCATTCTTACGATCTCGATGCTGAAACACGAAAAATTGTAATTTAAGCCCCGATTGTTGCTGCGGCTTAGAAGGTGTAACTTCGCGGTGTCTCGTAATGTAAGGATTAAATTACAGTTTTTGTATGCTCGTCTCCATAACGATAAATCGAAGACAAGAAACTTCGAAAAACAATAATTATTCGAACTTCGAATTCGCCATTGTGTTCGAGCATTCGTATCCAACTTCGAGAGTTTGTTTTATTTTTACGAAGGATCCTCAGCGGGGGGTCCCGTTTCTAGACGCCCTTATTTTTATCCCTCGCTGCAGCTGGATAAGACTCTTGTCTCCTTGCGCGGTAAACACCGTTCGAAAATACTCCTGATGTCACACAGCTTCGGGATAACACGTGGTGCATTGAATTCTCTTGAACGTCCCGCCGAGGACCAACGCTTTTAGCTTTGTTTACGGGAAAGGAAAAAGAGAAGCGTTTCGAAATAGCCCTCAGAAAATGGAGCACAATGCGCCAGCGAGACTTTATCTGGCACGAAACGATGCCGGGTGTATATAAATCGATCGGTCGAGTTCTCACAAGCGCCACGATGTCTGCCGCGATGTATCGCACTTGTTCATGGACGCTTAATAACAATTATATCCTGGCAGAGAGATCGAGGTGGGCGGGCAAACGATTGCTACATCTCAAAAATTTGGGGAATTTACGTTTCTTTTTCACTTATGAATATTAACACGTTGACTGGTATGGTGACTGGCGCCTAATATTTTCTATATTAATTTTTGACTGGGAAGGTCAAATCTGCCATATTTTTATGGCAAAGGTTTGACATTTTCTTCTTGCGACGATTTAATTTGAAATATCAAGTTTCTTGCATAATTTCGGCATAGTCGTAAATTTTCTTTCGTAAACTATATATTGAATTCATAATTAAGAACGATCGCTATGGTTGTCGATTAAGTAACGATCGAGTGAAACACAAGGAGCGGCTAGAAAGCTGTATGGTTATCCGTCCTCACGCGTTCCCATGGATAAATCTTACGCACAATGTTGGCCAGATGAAAGGTCCTGTCGCAAGCGTGACTGCGCGGTTAACGGAGAAGTCTCGACCGGTTTGTAATTAGACCGCTAATGAGTAAGGTTGCCACCCTAGCTTTTTGATCGCTTCCTTCCTCTCGCGCAATCTGTCGTAATCTGTCCCTCGAACCGCCGCCGTGATGTAAGAGACCCGACTGTCCTGATTGAACACCCGTGGAAACGCGGCCTAACGCTAGTTAACGCTGTTACCTGAGATACAACAGAGAAAGAAAATTCATGTATCGTACTTTGTTTAACGTAATTTCGTACGTAATTTATTACCTTAACATAGGTACTTAACGTTTAATTGTATTTTAATTACAAATCAAATGATTAGAATGTAGTTTGACTCAGCTTAAACTTAATTACTATACAATTGCTTAAAATTTAGCTGAAGTTAAGAAACTCTTGAAAACTTAGCTTAAACTTCTGCTGTATCGCAAGCACTTTTTAAGGACCATAAATATCCAGTTTCATTGCCTGCCTATTAGCAGTTATTCAAGCATAAAAATTCTTGAAGCAGCATGCGCCCAACGCATGTTTTCTTCGAACGACCGTAGAAGGGTAGGGAGTCCATGATTAAATTATGCAAAATGTATATGAATCTCCGACACGAAACTACCGAATGCACTCAGCATGCTGTCCGATTTGTATAATCGGCCTCACAAAGTGGCGAGGAGATTATAGTTAATTAGCTGACCCCTGGAACGAGGGGTTATTGCAGTCGCATTGCAGTCACGATTCTGGGTAATAATCATTAGGGAAGGCAACGGAGGCACCGTAAACAGTGTACTCGAGCAAACAGCATTAATCTTCTTTTTATATTTTTCTATTAGATCATGCCGGATGCTCTTAATATCTTTCGTTTACACTCACCGCGTTATTGAAATAAAAAATTATAACATACAAGGAAAGGGAACGTGGTACTACGTTTGCTTTTTAACCCTTTCACTGCTCTTGGTGTCTATGTTTGTAAAATCTCAACTTGCAAGTAATTTTTCTAATTGTATATTCTTTATGACAAATTTGTTATCTGTAATTACACTACATCCGCTGTAAAAGGGTTAACACACACTTTCCATTCTCGATCATTTTTTTACGACCACATTCGTCAAGCAACGAAGGTTTTAATTGTTCCCGCGGAGCGTGCCGTCTAAGTTAACGACTCTCGTTAACCTTCCGGCTAATTAAAATAGCGATCGCGTACACGTCGGCGTTTCTCAAATATTCGTATCAACCGGGAAGGAGAGAAAAGTTTTAATCGCGCGCGTAAATCTTCGCTCGGGGCGAGAGCCGGGACGATAAACGAACGGTCGGTCCTTCTGTCGCGAACATTTTCGCGATCGAAAGCAGGAAAAAGGTCAGCCCCGTGTCTAGCCGCAAGATCGTGCCGTGTCGTTGGTGGCCCGTTTTATCCGGGGCCTTTTATAATCGTTAATTACCACCGTTGCGCTCATATTATTTCGTTCCCTTTCTCTCTCCGTTCGTCCCTCTTCTCGTGCCCCCTTGCATTTGCATCCATTGTGAGAGACGATCGGGGGACAGTGGCTGGGTAATTGGCCGCTCCAACTCCTAGGAGACATTAGAATTCGCATGCTGATGCTCGAAGTTAGGTAACAACCGTAGAGAAACTATCTTACGAGATGGCCATTTATCTGATCGAAAGGTTTCTCTTGATGGATTGTTGGAACCACTTCTTTTTTTCTCTTTCTTCAAGCACTTTCTTCTATAACAACTTTCGGTAATACACACCTCTTTATTTCTTCTTTTCTTAACCCGCGATCCATTCTGTTTACATTTAATAGCGAAACCATGACAGCGAGAGTGCGATCGCTTTTAGTGTACGGACGATAATTGATGTAGCCACGTCTGGCGCACCTTGGCTTCACTTTTACTTGCTTTCTTCGTCTGCTGTGCGAATTTGTAAGTGCCTTTTGAAATCACTGTTAACGTTCTCTTTGCTGGGTCATCCTACAGCACGGTTTTGTCTGTTCTGTTTGAAGTAACGCTTTAATTACTCACTTTTGTGAGATTCATGGTTTTGATAATTACATATTTCCGAGATTCATTATATCGAAGAGCTTTTATAATAAAGAAGGCAGGGGTTTCCCATGAAACATAAAACAGACGGGAATTTCCCATGAAATGTGTGGTTGGAGGATCGGAACAGGGTGAACGACCGAAGGGTTGGTTTAGAAAGTAAATGATAATTATAACGATAATAAATTGATGTAACAATTGCATACGCCTGTGGGGATGGTTAGAGGAACGTCGGTTAACTAAATCCACAACCGGGTCGCTCTGCGGAGGTAATGGCAAAGTTAACAGATTTAATCATAGAACGGTAAATGGAGCGACGTGGCGTGGTTAAGAATTCCATTCTCCCTTTACCCTCCGACATCGTTTCAGAATTCAAAAGCGCCATGATTACGAATTTCCGAGAATAGACCCCCTGCAGCTCATTTTTCTTTCCAATAATCATACTTGCAGAATAATTGTTCTAAAAATGTACCGTCAGATAACCATCCTGGTGCAATTTGTTAATCTTCTCGTTCGTTGACGAAATAAACAAAAGAAATGCACGGTTGTGTTTTAAGACCCGCGAAAGAAGAGAACGCGAATCTCGCGGAGCATGCGATGCTTCTAATAATACGTGCGGATGGCTCGACTCTCGATTCCACCCGACAACCATGGCTCTAAAATCGTCTTACGGATAGAGTGGCGGGCGTGAATGCGCGCCACGACGTTTGAATTATTCCCTAGGTTCGCGTTCCTTCCGCCAACATCCGTGACGCTGGTGTCGGCTAGTGAATTACGCCGCTGAACTAGCGACTCGTGAACTTCTAGAGCTTCGAGCCGAGTCTACTCGACTATCGGTACGGCAGAACGCTGACGTACCTATTATCGTTAGGTGCATCGCGGCGCCGCCCATTATCAAAGGGGTATCGTGTCTTTTCGGAACCTTTAACCCTTTCGTAAGTGAGGGGGCATACGCGGAGTGCACTATAAAGACTTATCATTTTATAACGAAATCTGTTTGTTGGGAATCTTAATAACATAAATTTCAGAATTTTTGTTTAAGAAATTGTAATTAGAATTTTTCCAAAAATTCTTTTTCTTAATCACCTTGATTTGTTGTTTTATTATAATAAAAATCGTGAGTTCACGATAGAACTTTGGGTCAAAACTGACCCGGTGATCCTTGAAACGGGGATCAATTATGCTGCCACCGTAACGTTACCTGTTCGAAAGTAGGAACTCGTGATTCACTCTGTCGCTCAGAAAGGTAATTGCACTTTAACGATCGGTTAGATCCGATGTCTTCTAAACGTAGCGGTTTTTTCTCGGCCGGTTTACGATTGACACGTATCCGCAAATGATTTAATTAAATTTCCCCTACGGGGGAGGATCCAGTCGGCCGGTTCGTCAGGGTATCATCAGCAAACACGGGATGCGACGCGTGCACCTCCTCTTTCGTCACGATCCGCCGATTCCGTTACGATTGGCGAACATTAAAAAGCAACAAGATCGTTTCTTGCTCGCCGCGTGAAGCGTGCACGATTCTGGTTCGTGGTTTTTCTCCAAATATTTGTCGTTAACGTCGAGCAAGGCCAACCGCACCACAAGAAATCGACGATCTTGCAGTTCCGTCGAACGAATCAAAATTTCAGGTTTCCTTTTTTCTGTTTGTTCGCAGGTGAGTCAATACTTTGCAAAGGTTAAGGGAGGTAGCCGCGGTCGAAAGTTGTGTGCCCAGAAGTCAGGTAACCATTTGTAAATTTCGAACCGCGCGTCGAGCAAACATGGACGTTGAGCAAACATCTTAATCGAAAGACGATGCGTGCACGCGCGGAAAAAGTAAAAGGGACTGGCATTTATGATCACGCTTTCACCGCGGGGATTTCAATGTTCAGACACGTGGTTGGCTATGGACGCGAACGGTGAAAATAGCGGTGCGACTGTTTGACATTTATGCGTTTCGTCCCAATAAACGTAACGCGATAAAATATCCGGCCACCTATGCAGGATTATTGAACGCGCGTTGGTCTTGGTCGAAACAGGTGCGCCTCACTTGTGAAAATGATCACGGCGGTGATCTTTAATGGCGACGTCGAAAAACACCGATTGTTTCTCGGGACGAAATTGCACGACGTCATTTCTATTTCTCCTTTATGAATTCCATTTGGCAGGAATGATCACGGACGGGAATAGATTTGGCTTCGATTCGAGACATCGCTTACCGCTGATGTTCAAATTCGTTACGTTCTTCCTGTTTTGTTCGCGTTAGAAAATAAGCGGAAAGTGGCACGAGTTTCTGTGTTAATTAATACAACCGACGAATTACTATAAATTTTTCTTTTTTTCCTAACATACCAGATTTATATTTCCGATCGATTCTAACGATGGTACATCTGGTTGCCAAAAATTAATTATCCTTTCGATCGAAAAGGTAACGTGGTTCGAGCCTTTTGGTGCCTCGTCATTAGCACGCGATGCCTTTGATATGCTACCTTAGCTACGGTACTTCATCTTGTGTAACTTTTTCTAAGTGCACAATAACTTTGATACCTTAACCTTAGCCCACAATATTTTACCTTAGTACATGATACTTTTTTCTTTTTGACTTAGCACACGATAGCTGTGGTGCCTCGCATTAGCATAAGCAAACTTTCGATATCCAATCTTGAGCCACAGTACTCTTGACACCTTATCCGCTTTATATAATCTCATTTTACGAATAAATGCTTTTTCAAATTATTGTCGATATTTAACCGTACCATATCTTTGTTCGAAATGGAACAAGGAAACAGGATGCGCCGATGCTCTTTCGATTCATCGTAGGCGTTCTATCACGATCAAAGCCACTCGATGGCCGAGAAGCAAAGTCGGATGGCCATTATTTATTGTCTTAAACATCCAGCAATTAAGGTCGCGCTATTATTCCGTGAAACAATATTTCGCAGATCGTTCATCGAAACGGACGCTTTCTTCCGATTCTTTCGCTCGGCGTTTGCTGTTTTTTTTTTTTTTGTAATTCCTTCCTCCTTCTTTTTTTTCTTTAGAAAACGCGCAAAATGTAATTCATAGTTGCACGGACTTTATACGCGCGCTAGAAAAACCGACTTTCTCTCGGTGGGTAGCGATCATTAGGAACAAAAATCCCGTTCCTCTCTTTTCGTGTCATTAATAACAAAACGCAACGTCCGAGCGTCGGGTCTAGGTGTTGTTAAGGAACCAGACGTTTCCCTATTTCGCGGTTAATTATCACCGTGCCACGGTGGAACAGCGCGGTTAATACGATTGGAAGTGGCCAATTAACCTTAATTATATCCGTTAATTGTTGCGTTACCCGCCGCAGCTCGATTACCTTGTACGTACTTGTAAGACGATCGAGACTCGTAGTCTCGTTTGTTACAACAAAACGGAAGAGGAATTACACGCAACGAAATGAAGACGTTCGATCGTTCTCGTGGATCGTTTGATCTATTTCAATTGTTCAGATCTTCGTATATTAAACGTGGCGCATGAACTTGCTCTTTTTATTCGTTTCTTCTCTGCTTATCATGTAAATGTGACAAAAGATCATAGGAAGTTTCTCCTGGCGGGGTTTTGCACGGCTCTCGCGGATCCAAGCCGGTAAATCACGGCCCAGATCGTAATCGATCGATGGCGGGAGTTGCCTCTGAACGGAACAAATTGACCCACTTAACGATCGCTCGGTTTCAACCGATACCCATCAGCAGGGAAATCGCCAGGATTCCGTTTTATTGAGACATCGTTCGTGTTTCCGTTGCGCTCGTTTCCTTGACGTCCAGGATCACCGGGGTTAAGGAAAAGCGAGGAGAGATTCCAAGCGGTAGCGAAAACGTTTCCCGATTAATATCCGTGGATACGGTTTCAGCGAATCGGAAGGCGTGTACCGTGTGCAGGGAATACGACGTGACATCGTGCGCTGCGACGAGACTTTCCAAGTTGCATGTCGGAAAATCTTCCTAGACAGAGACTGAATTTGAATATCTTCGCTGTCGAATATGAAAATTAGTCGAATAATCTGAACTTTTCGACCGCGGTGTACTTCCTTTCGTATTTGTTGGAATTTGAATTTATAGCAAAAGAGAAACCCGACATTCCATTCCTTTTAGTCTGGAAGTTCATAATTTTAATTTAAAGCGACAGGTAGTTCTAAATATTTCTACGGATTACACTGTATGTTTCTGCGAAACGGAATGATCAGTTTAGCGTTCTTCTTCACGGTCCCTTTAGTTGGCACGATTCTTCCGCTGCTTAATACAGGAACGAAAATAATCTGTCAGCGTCCAGTAGGCTCACACCCGTTCCGATAAAGCATTACTACATTGCGGTAACTTTCGAAAGTGTCTAATTAGTTACACTTTCAACGAGCATCGTAAGTAGGACGATGCAGTAATGAGTGTTTGCACAGGGTACGCAGGATTTAGGAGGGTGGAACGCCTTTGCCACCTGTCCGAATGAAAATTTATTTTCCTACTTTTACTGAGCATCTCCATCGCGTGTTCTCAGGCAATACACTCCTCGAATGTATTTTTATATTCAAGTATTAATTTACAATTTTTTACATAGTACACAGTCCTATTTAGCGTAATGGATCCATCGTGCGTTGATGTCGTATGGGCTAGAAACACACAATAGCACGCAATCAACGGGTCCTTGGCTTAAGCCGTATCAAAGAGGGCAAGTTCCCTAACAATCGAATTTGTTCATCGAATACTCAACCCAGTTCCCCGAGTACCAAAACTCCCGCTCGTCTGAATCGTGCACGGATGCATCCACTTGCATCTACCCCAGTTCTCTCGTTGATACCACGCCATACCATATTTCGCCCGTGGTTATCTACCCGGTAAACATTCGAGTTCCGACCATTGTGAACGCCGCTTGTTGCCCATTTCCTGCTGCATATGCTTCTTGCCACATTCCCATTAACCGTGCCACGGTCTTCCAGTTAACGAATACTCCGCTTCCTCCTTTAATTGTTGAACGTCGGTTGACAAACGACGGCGCTCTCGTGAATATAGGCAGCGCGCCCTTTTTACCAGCGAGATCCCAACCTCCTGTTCTTCAGGAACAAACGAACGTTCATCATGATCCTAGAGACAGGATCGCTCGAACGTTCGGCACGAACGAGCATTGTTCTCGACCTTGGGTCCTTTCGGATCGCTTCTTTTTTTTTTATCAATGGCCGCGTGAACGGTACCCCACAGGTGGATCCGGTACCTGTTTCGCCCAGCCCCGAGGTTCACGATTGATATCGCGGCTCGTGGTTTATCTGACCTTAAATCCAGCCTACCCTTGTTCGATCGTTTCTATCTGATCATCGTCGGATCAAACCTAGTCGCTTTCTATTCGATGGAACCGTTCGGTAGGTGAAAGTCTCTCCCTGTATCCTATATGTGTATAAAATTAGCAGTTCCAACGTTATTTTTTTTTTTCTTGTTCCTTCTTTCGCGAACAATGGCCAGAGGCAGCGTTATTTTAACGACAATGGAAAACGCGTCGAAGATACCCATCGTCGGCGTCGATAAAGCTGGATATTATCTTTACGCTTCCTCGTGGTCGTAACAATGCCTCCTGTTTCGCGTCGTTAGGCGTGTTTCGTGGGTTACCGGTACGAAGCGATCCGCTCGTAAAATCGCGCACAATATCGGAACTTCCGCCGCGATTAGCTCGGTCCCGCGTCTCTCTTCGACTTCAATTGCGAAAAATTACCCGCTTCGTGGCTCGTTTGCGCGACAAATTCGTTTTGTTCGCGTCGAGCGGTCAGACCTCTCTCCTTTTGTGCTTCACGATTTAAACTCCGGCCAACGGGTTTCTTGCACGCTCGTTCTGCCTGCCGGTATTCTTACGGGGTCAGATTGTTTCTTTCCGTCTTCGGGGCTGACCTCGGTCGAGGAGAGCGTTTTTCAAGAAACGTCTTGAACCCGCTTGTCGAATATGGGACACGGGCCAGGAAAATCTGTTTTTCTTTGTGGAAAAAGTGCAGTCTTATTTTCGTATTAGCCCCCCCCCCCCTCGCGCGGCTACTTCGACTTCAAGGATCTCCGCTTCTCAGTCAGTCTATGGAACACTATGTTTTGTCAGCGTTTAAGTAGCTCTTTCTGGACTCGTTAATTGGGTAATTTTTCAACAGGAAACGAGTTGCTTCCATTCTGCGCCTGTTATTTATAGGGGATCGGGTAAAAAACGTTAATGCGTCGTGTTTTCTTCCTGATGCCGGTTTAATGATACCATTAAGGGTAAAAAGTCTTTTAACGCGTTGATTACCATGACGGTAGCCGATGATTGACGTCTTAAATATATTTTAATCGAATAATCGAGGTGGAAAAGGACAATTTTCTGATAGTATCATTATACTAGTAACAGTTTTGTTTTTTTAATTGTTCGAGTAAATTAAACGCCAGTCGGTGACGAGACCCAAATGAACCTCTTAACCCAGTTCGAATTTTCCAAGCAGTCCGCGAGATTCTTGGAACGGATGACCACAACGATCTTTTCGTCCAGCGTCGGTAAATAAACGTTGTCATATCTGACCCACATAGCGGATCCACGCGAATCTTATCTAGAAAATATCTTCCTTGTTCGGCTATAAGAAACAGGCTCCTTTACCGTAATCGTGCCTTCCCGCAGTTTCAGCTGCAATCTTCCGTGGGTAGGTCACGTTGGAGGCCGATAAATTCGGGATACCCGCTGCTGGTTCCCGCAGGACACGTTCTCGCATTGTAATCAGAAGTTTTCTCCTAGCCGGGGTGACGACAGTCGGTTTCAGTGCAGAAGGAATAGAATCGGTGACGTCGGGACGGTCGTATCGACCCTTCGCTGGTCGGGCGCCGGCTGGCGTCACCCTGGCAACCCTCGCCCATTTCCTTTTGCATAGGAAAGCCAACAAGCAAGATATGGCGTCGTACGTGATGGCTACGCGTTGAGAATCTGTTTTTTTTCCTGCTTCTTTTTTTTTTTACCTTGACTTCTCTTCATTAACGCTAAGACCCATCCGGGCCACTCTCGAGAACTCTCTTGCCTGCGCGAGACTTCCGCTAGGCGTATCGCCGCAACGGCGAACCGCGAACCACGCCTCGAACACTTCACAGTACATTGCCTTTTGCGTCTTTCTGACCGAGAGAAACTCTCCGAGATTCTTCTATTGATGTGGCACTTTGTTCGCGGGAGACAAGGCGTAGGGGTTCTAGCATTGTCTCGAGATAAAGTACCATATAACGCGACGAAGGTCTGCGTCCGCAATCGGAGGAATCTTGTTCACGAAGCTAGCTATCTTGTAAATATGGGATTCGTTCGATAGTTCCATGTTCCCGTATCGTTTCGTCTAATTGCGTTCTTCTATTCCGAATATTCGAATAATTTAATCCGATCCAGTTGTATCAGGTGCAGTATGCGCACCGTTCTTGCTTGTTTTATTTACATAGTTTTCTTATCTGCGGCTATTAGAACACCGATTTTCCTACTTTCTCGAATCCTCTTATTATCGAAGTCCAGAGGTCTCGATCCCATAATATCCGTGCTTTATTGATTTTCGTATATGGAACACGAATAATTATTAACGCTTTGAAAATTTTATTTGATAATAATTTTATTTTTCACAAACTTTATATTCTGCTTCCATAATATTTTGCTTTTTCTGTTGTTCATAATTTCAAATATTTAACAGGAATATTTTCATCCAAATAAACAGAAGAATTCCTAATAAAATAGGAGACGATTCTTAATGGAAGTGTCACTCATATGTGTTAACACGTTGAATACCGTGTTTTCATTCTTTGTGCAAACAACGTAATATTACCAGTGATGCATTTAACAAAAATATTGTAAATTGAACCTTCGCACCCTTCAATTCAGAACTAAATTACGATTTCAGCATCCTGATCGAATTTTCGATAAATATGTTCAATATATGAATCCAGAGCGATCGTGGACCGAGTAAGAGGAAAAGAATGCGTAATTCGAACCTGCCAGTGATTAATATCCCGAGTAACTCGACGAAGGACAACGGACTACAAACCAAGTGTGATTTACCGTTCGCATATGTTTTAACAGCTACGGCTATTCGCTCATAGAGGATGATTAGTCGCGTCGGTGTTCGTCGTCGAGCTTCTTTATTGTAACAAACGGTCCGGAGATGTGGGCTCGAGCGACTCCAATTTGCCGTTGATGGATCCTTCTAGTCCGAGATTTGCGATCGTGCCGTTCTGACGTTTATTTATTATCGAGACGTAACGTTTATGGCAAACATCGATTCGTGCCTCGAGGCATCTCTTTTTGATATACTTCTATCTGATACATTATTCAGGATATTACGTTACGATCTGCGGTCAACGTTCAAACTTATCGGTGGATGCATATTTTCAGCTTCTTGATTACTGCATTCCCGTGCACTCATTAAAGTTTATAAGCGTTGCTGGAAATGGTTGGACTCTGGATGGTTATTTCGAGAGCAGTTAACTTATTGTTAACTAACATGACTAAAATGAATCGTCCCAACGTTTATTTTAGAAAATTTCGTCTATTGGCAGATAATATCTAATAGCTTTAAGAGGTTTTTTATGTTGTTCGCTCATAAAAAGGCAAAGGTCTCGAAGATCCAAGTGCTTTTGACTAATGAAACGGTATTTTCGTTTCCATGCACACCGTGCTGGATTTACGGCGTTTGTTTTCACCAAGCAGAGAGGACAAAAGTGGGTCGTTGTTTCCTTTTTCTTTCGCGGTTCGACGTGAATCGAGGATGTAATTTAGAACGATGCTCCTAATTGCTTCCGATTAGGCTGTCTGAGAGGCTCAAAAGCCCTGCCCAGGTAGAAAGACAGGAATTAACATGGTGGGACGTCAAAGTGGAAGGTGAAACACAGGTGCAGCAGGAAGTCGATAAAGCGACACACACCTGTGCTTGTACTACGTCCAAGTAATAGAGCACGAAATTCAAGTTCGCGTGGGACCCCAATTATCCATCAATTTCCCAATTATCAAACGTTCTCTGTGCGTGTTCGACTGTTTATTGACGTCGATTTCGACGAGTGATCACGTCGTTACGAATTATGAATTAATTAGAAAACGCAGTTCGTGCTCGAAGGTCGTGTGCAGCCTTTTCGCCATTCAATTCCGCGATTTTGATATTAATTTGTAGCGAAGTATTAAGCGCTTAGTCATCATCAACGCGTTCTTCATTTTCATGCAAATGTGTATTTTATAGAAACGTCAATTTATCTCGTCATCAAACGGTTCGAAGATTATATTTTACATAACACTTGCTGCATGGATCGATAAATTATTAATAACTTTTTTGCGATTTAATTATTGTTTCAAGTCGAGTCTGTGCTGTGTCATTTTACATAAGTAAAATTAAAATAATACAATTTTTATTATTCTTGCTGATTTTTAAATTGAAGCCTTCGGGTTCTGTCTTACGAGCAAACTACTAACGTTATTGAAAACCATTCCTCCCTTTCCTTTTTTAATTATTTAAAGTGTCATCCATTGGTGGCCCCCGCGGCACACTGAACGTATCAAGATCGTTTCCGAAAGGGTGTCACGGACGTCGCGACGCCTGTACGGTTCCCGAGACGAATGTCACGATCGCGAACCGACGATCTTGTTGCTTTTAATAGAATCAGTCGCGCATCAGTGGCCACGAAACAGGAAATTGGCGGAGGAAAATTTATGATAATGCCACTCCAGTTTATTCCTTCTCTACCCTCGCGTCACGAATAAGTACAGGGTCTCTCATTGAATCTTTAATATGGCTCTCTGTTCCAAGAACTTACTCTCGTTCGCCAACATCCTACACTTTATCCGTCGATATACCTACACATTGTCCTCTGGGGCACAATTCTCTCTCTCTCTCCTCTCTCTCTCAAGACTTATTTCTCCGGCTGTTCCGATACACGTAGCGTGAACGAGAGTATTGAAAGGAGAGTAACACGTGTCTGGTTCAGCAGCTGGAACAATCTACAGAAAATTATATACGAGCATGCATGAAATGTTTGCGAAATGCTTTGATCCCCGAGAGAAATTATAACACTTTCTCATCGTACAGATCTGAATTAATATTTATAGAAATGTTGCTGAATTAATTATAAACTCTTTTTTTACTTTGTTTCACCAGAGACAAGGATGTTTACTTTACAGTCGGTAGCACAGAATCCATTTTGACCTTAAACTTGATCTCTAAGAAATCTGGGTCGTTTCGAATCTAACTGACTTCAGAATCAAATACTGGACTGTTTCGATCGAGAGAAGCTATTTTAGAATGGGGTAGGGATAAAAATTGTGTCGGCGAAACTGGTCTTGCGCTGAAAGGTACACGCGAAACATGCATCTTTGCAACGATAAGGCACCGGTGTGCTTTGACCCGGTGAAGTGGTTGATGGGAAGCCCCCCACGTGTAAAGACCTGAACTGGAATGCAGCTCGAGTAGCTGCGTACGTAGCCGCTTGTCAACCTTAATCCGTTTACCAGCGTCCAATTTCCTGCGTACTTAGAGAAATTATGTGTTTCCAGTAGCGACGTTGCTGCCGGACATTTCGAATAAATCGCTTCACGTTTGGATTAAACTAATGAAATGTAATCGAGAAGCCCAGGAAAAGATCAATCCGCGAGTGAAAGCTGCGTCTAAGTACCCTCTGATCATAGTCTTGAATTTTAAATTCGGTTCGGATAGAATTATTCAAAATTGACAGCTTTGTTATTATCAAAGTGTGAGCAGTGAAGGGAGGTTTTTTAAAAAGAGGAAAGTGAAACCATGCGTATAAATTGGCGAATCGAAAGAGGAGCGAAGAGGACACGCGGTGTGTTAATTAAGCTGCGACGAGGCCGAGCCGAGACGTACGGAACCGAGAGGAAAGCAGCGTAATCGCGTGCCGTCACGCGCCGAAATGCAAACACGGGGCACGAGAGTGTTCGTTTCGTTCGCTCGAGACATCTCGTCTCGAGATCTTGTCCGTTTTCGAGGAACTCTGGACCGCATTTGCTCGCGCGGGCCTTGATTTTCTTCAGCTTTCTCCGCGCCTTCTTCCTGCTCAAATAATCCCCCATTACTATGTGTCTGGTTGACACATAACGTCAACTCTCGTCGACGTTTCGAGAGTGCGAAAATACTAATTTACTTGTCCAGTCGTTGCATATTTTATTTAGAAACCTGGAGCACAGGTAAGAGTGCCTCGAGTGTTGAACATCGATTGACCCAAGGGTTCAGTGTTTTATTCTTTTAGGGTGATTAATGAGGAAAGTTATAATTAGAGACGAATCTACGAAAACATTTCGAGTAAACGGCCCATATTAGTGCAACGAGTTGAAGACAGCTGGTGCATGAAACGAGTCTGTCTGAATGCGTCTTAACGAGTCCTTAACGAGTGTTAGGGAGACGGGGGGTTGAAGGAAAAGGAGGATATTTGCAGCGAGTAACAATGCAGCAATTTTGCGCCAAGGGTCCTACAGTTTGTAGCTTGTGTCTAATTCACGAGAGAACTATTAGGGAAAGCTTTGTCACTTTTCTTTTTTAACAACGTTGGCACGTTCTTATAATTAATCTGTGACAAAATAATTATTCGATTCTGCTCTTTTTATGAAATGAAATTCGAGTAAATGTTAATTAAAGTTTGTACAAAAGTTGAAATGTATTTTCACACGTGACTACAGCAGTACGGTAACGTTCAAGACACCGTACCAGAAAGGTTCTGGGTAATTCGTGACACCAAGACATAAAACTTAGGACGATTTATGTGTAACGAAACCGTTGGTGTAATACGCGTTTCGGTCGGTTTGAAAACCTCCTTGCATCCCGCTAGTTTATCATCGTTGCTCAGAACGTAGGTATTACCGAAGAAACCTTTCATAAAACAATCCTCCACTGAAACGTTGCTCTCACGATGCAACGAATAGAAGGAGAAAGAGTGTTGTTCGCTCGGCGAAGCGCGTAATCCGCATCCTTCCTTCGCATCGATCTTCCACGAAGGAAGCTGAGGACCAAGGTAGAAAACGTCCGCTAGGTGGGGGGCCACACATTTTCATCGTTTTCCTTTTTCAGCCTCCTGCTGTCCGTAGGCGTTAAACGCGAGCCAAAGGAAGAAGGAGGAGGAGGAGGATGCCCGTCGATCGATCGAACCTATCATCTGGGTCAGCCTCGCGTCGTTTCACCACGTGCATGTCCCTTTTTATTATCCTTCCGCTGGCTACCGAGAAAACCTTTCTCCGATGCGCAACCTCCACGCTTCTTCGAGCCGCGCTAATGAACTCGCCGGATATACGGTCCGCGATTAATCAACGAACTCCTCAGGAATTTGCTCGATCGTCTAGTAATTAGCAACAATTTACGGTATCTTTAAATGGATGCGCGAATCTGTTTCCACTCGGTAGCCAGAGCCTAATCAGACTTCCAACACCTTGGCTATTACAACAGGAGTATTCGATAGTTTGAGTAATCTTACAATACCAATTGTATTTCTTTGTTGCCTAATATTGATACGTGGGTGAAATTTACACAGGGAATTTTTTATTTAACTCGAATTCAGTGCCTCTTGGGGGGTAGTAGGTATCCTTAAATTTTCAAATAAAATATCGAAATATGGACGAATCACGGTTCGGATTCATATAATAGGCGGATGTTTATAAGAGCAGGGATATTCATGGCCATCGCATTAAGACAATCTTGGTGTAATTAAGTCTTGGGAAACTGTTATCTAACCAACAGGCTTGTAGTTCGGTGAAAGCTTTAAAAGGGGTAGCCAGCTTCGGTCACGCCTACATCCTGCTCGGAATGTTTGCGGTTCGCGATGTTTAGCGAATTATTTCGTTCGGATCGAACGTATCCGGAACGTGTATACGAAAGATAAGTTTCCGAGGGGTATGCCGTGTTACATACTTTCTTATCTCGAATAAACGGAAAGGTTAACGTATTAACTGGTTGGCTTGTTCCGAGTGAAAGATACGTGGAAAGTTGTCATATATTTATTAAAAGAAAGTCGTTAACCTTCTTAAGCTCGGGTCAATTGTAACCCATGAAAGTGATCGTATTACACGTGTTCTGAGGATTATTTTCAATTAATTTGTCAGAAAATGTGTTCATTACGCAGGTGTATTCTCCAATGATTAAACGATCTATGACATTTTTACAAATTCACGTAAACAGACATTTATGCCACGTGTTTTATCTTTCAAGTATAAACATTGCACGGTGATGGTTTTCTATAAAAATAATCGTGACGACAGCTTCGAAAGGTCACAGCTCGCGTATCTAGGATCTAAAGAAATAGTCTATAAATCTCCACGAATCTATCAGCTGGTATAAAGGGGTTATATTTATACATTAAAGAAATGATCGCGTGCAAGATAGATTTCCTTCTCTTGCATTCACCTTTTATTACAACCACGGGGTAAATAATTCCTCTCTGGTTAAGGGATGACCGGGTTAACGGGTTGAAGAATATTTTCAGAATGTTCAGCGACACGAACGCGAACGATATTTCTTCGTTAAAAGAATCCTGTGCTCTCGATCGATAGCGATGCGTCAGAATGTTTGAACGAGGGACACGAAGTTGGATGGCGACTTTCCGGCGATCAAAGCGGAAATACGAGGGCGAACGAGTCAGCTGCCAGAAGCAGGGGCAATTTAATCAAGAAGATGGAGCTAACGAGAAGGCCACCTTCTTTCGATCCTTTAATCCCTGCTCGAAGAAAAAGGGAACCGGAAAACTGGTCTCTGTCAAGAATTTAAAAAGAAGAAAAAAAAAAGGATCCTCTTTCATGATAACGCGGTTAACGTGGTCGTGTAGCGAGAACATCGCTGTCCGGATTAAGCTAGATTGCCTTTGGCAAAGTGAGCTCGATTGTTGCCACTTTGTCGTTGTTCTTGCCTGTTTAATCCGTTCAGGACCCTTTGCTTTCTTTTAATTAGGTGATGAAACTCCACTAATGAAATGGCCCTTTAATTGTTTCCACATTTTCTTTCACAAAATTCCAAAGTACTATTAATATTATATTTGTAATAATTTATTTGCCAATCGAATTCTTACTCGAGCAACTATTGTCCCATTGTTGCTTCAAGGTAGAATAAAGTTTCTTTCATGTATTTCTGCGACATCAATCGCGGTCGTTGTCAGACGTCTCGATCGTGTCTCGTCGATTCAACTTTCGACGAGCAAACGAGAGATACATGCACGGAGCGGACGCGATATACGAACGGATTAATTCCCCGAGATTAAAGACACACGGGGACGATTGTCCTCTCGTCGCATCATCGTTGCACCCGCCCTCTTTGAATTTCTAAGAAGGAAACGCTTCGTTGTCGGCGAGCGTTTTTATTGAAACGAGAAACTGTAACGGAACCGTACGGCGAGGTCCGTCGAGATTAGAGCAGGAAGAAGAAGAGATTACGCTGTGCAAGTAAAATATCGATTACCCGCTCGATAATGTAACGAACACAGAGTTTCGCTTAACACTCTGACGGCTACACGTTTCATGGGTTTTATGACTCGTGTAATTCCACGTTACCTTTTTTATACTCCACGGGAGAAGAGGATTGTATTCAAGGATTAATAAAAGGACGTGAAATCGATGAATCGTATTTTATTCGTTTTGATCTCAGCGAAAGTTTAATACACCGCGTACAAGACTCTTAAACGTAAAATTAGGTGTATAAATGTTTCAAATCGAATTAAAAAGTTTGAGATAATAAAAGGTTCGTGATTAGCTCGTAGGAAGAGAATTACGCAAAATCTACAAGCATTCTGATTGAAAGCGGAGAAGGTTAATCGAGTTTGGCAAACGTACCAGCGTCTCTCCTGTTTGCAAACCAAATCCGGACAAGGTTCGTCGTTATTATCGCCACTGTCCTTGGTCCAACGCCGATCCAGCCTCATTTGAATTCCTCGGGCTCTCGTTCGTTGCGCTAACTTCCGCAAAATCACGGAATGTAGAACGTTTGGCCGGCGTCGATTCTACCCGGTTTTCGTGCATCCAGCAACCTTTTGTCCGCCCGCAGAGGGAAGAAAATCGTGAGCAGAAAACGAAACAGCGAGATTTCTCTGTCGTTCGATTTCTTCCTCCGGCGTCGTTGCGTCGCTCGCATCCGGCAACTTCCGCTTCCTTTTATCTCCTCCGCAGGATCTTACTGGCTCACGAGCTTCCTCGTCGCGGATAGTCGTTTTTCCTCCGGTCCTGACTGTTGCTCCACTTTCGCCGACCACGGTCGGTCATTTAATTTGCAGAGTGGCAAGAAATCTGTTCGTCGTAGTTCCTCAAAGAAGAAGAGGAAGAAGAGGAGAGAAGCTGACAGTGTCTTCGAACCCTCCGCGATCGAGATATTTATTACGCCGGAACGAAGTTATTGCCTGTCGAAGCCGCGATCATCGAAATTGTTCGCGTTCCTTTCGCGCCTTCCAGGAATCCGTCTCCACGTCGACCCAATTCCCATAGACTCACGTTTTGCTTGCCGCGGACGGTTCGTTTCGCATTTAGACCGAGTCGCTGAATCCTTTGATCTCTAATAACAAAAATTTAACAAAAATTTCAAACTATTAGTCTTGTCACTGCTTTGGTGATTTCTAAATGTTCTTATTGTATAAATTTGCGAACGTGAATCGGTAGATCGTTGCGTGCACGAGATCGATCGTCGCTGATCGATGATAACGGGATCCAGAAAGGCTGCGTTTGAGTCAACCGTGTTCGAGTAATCCCGATTAATCGAGCCGGGGTAAAGCTATTGGTAAACGTTAGCGGGCCATCGAGCCCGGTGTGCCAATTCGGTTCTTACGATCGTCCCCGGGTTAAATGGGCCGTTGTTGTCGATCAAAGTGGGTCGACGACGACCGAGCATTTCGGTATTTTCGCGTCTGTGCTCGCTTTCTAGCTGTTGGAAAACTCCGTCGGATTAGCGGCGGAAATCGTGCGGTTTGTGGAACATATCCGCGGCGATTCAACGTTCGATAAAGAATCTAATCGCGAGCTTCTTTGACGAGCTGTTACGCCCCGAAATTGGCTCTCGTTCGTGAAAAAAAAAAACACGACGATTTTATAACGAGGAATCACGGAACGGATGAAAAAAGCCTCTCTCGACCGCTTTCACCGGCGTACCATCTGCTCGCGATACGAAACAAACGCGGATGCATCGCTGTTAGATCGTTCGTTTTGTTTTAATCGTTCGACAGTCAATCTTAAGCCGCAGCTGCAGGAAACGTAGATTAAACTCGTGTTTACCAGGGGTCAAATTGGCCGTAACTGAGTTTTAATCCGAATATGCATGCGGATCGCTGAAGTTGTGCAACGGATACGATGCTTTCAACGCAATCGCATAAAGTGAACGTCCGGGACGGTGCAATTTTCGAAGAGCATGAACATTATGTTATAGCTTACACAATATTATAAACGTAAAAGGAACGTCCATTTCACAAGGATGGATTCAGCTCCTTTCGTCTTTAGCTTTGATGAGAGTCTATCTAACCATCAGTAATAATCGCTGATACATTCCTGCCTTTTATGGTCTATTAATTAAACACAGTTTATTAACTTTTTCTTTACATATTCGTGGCTTATTTATATTGGAATATTTGAGCAGAATCAACGCTTCGCTTTTACCTTAATAGAGTAATAACGAAAAGTAATGCGAAGCAAACGTTCAAATAACATACTGAAGGCTCGAAGTAGAAAATTGAGCGACCACGTCCTTAATTGTTGTTGCGATAAATCTAACTTTACGCGTGTCTCTTTTCACCGTGGCAGGTAACGTATTAAGGATAAATATTTCAACGCGGCGCTTCAATCGTTGTTGTAATTTCAATGGCGTTTCGTGTCAATGGCAACGGACGCGTGAAAAGGATGATTATTCGTCGGGAGAAAGCAAAAGACGTTTAGCAATTTTCATAAGATCGTCGAGGCAGCGACGCGGAAGGGAAGGTTTTTGTTCGTTCGGCTTTTTAACGAGCTACAGCTGGACGATGCACACGACCGAGCGAGAAAGAGTTGGGCCGTACTTTTTTTCGCCGTTCGCTGGCCGGAGATACATTTTTGCACGAGAGATGGGCGCCTGTAAAAAAGATGGTAACTAATCCGAACGGTACACGGCGCTACTTTTGGCTCGCCCGGCCTCCGGGACTACCGTCACGTCCCGACGTCCCTTTTCTGGCTGATCGCGTATCGAGAATTACAATGCCATAATATCGTACACGGCACCGCGAAAGTAACGGGGATCCGTATGCGGCGCGGATTCAGCCGATGATTTAATCATCCGCTTCGCGACTTTTCTATGCAGCCGCTGGCCGATTTGACTCATCGTCGCCAGGCGATGTGCAATTAACGACCTCGCTGCGATCGTAATTTTATTCTGCGCGCGATAAAACACCGATCGCGAGAAAGTTATCGCGATTCGGTATTTTATCATCGATACGAGATTTTTACTCCCTCGATTTCGAAAGTTTCTTCTCTCGTTGCGCATACCTGTATTCACGCTTGAATCTTGCGAATATTCAGCGGGATTTTATAATGCTCGTATACCTGCCTCTGTTTGGGATTGTGAAAGTTGGAATGCGACAAATGAAGACTTCGAAAATCAGGTCAAGTGCAAAGTATCGTTTACACAAAGCTTCTGGTCATCTTTGA
The DNA here is from genome assembly GCA_022405125.1 of Anthidium xuezhongi. NCBI lineage: Eukaryota > Metazoa > Arthropoda > Insecta > Hymenoptera > Megachilidae > Anthidium > Anthidium xuezhongi. The sequence goes on from CM039637.1 coordinate 10,435,214, forward strand.
CGAGCAGTAACAGCATACACCTCCTTAATATTTAAACTGGCGGAAGCCCGCTAACTTCTTGGTGAAGAAGTTACATGTATCTTACGTGGTCGAGTTAAATATTAAAGGTGATTCAAATTTTACAATTTTAGAATACACGAGTATAAGATTTTTCAAAGTTTACTCAATGCCGTCGACTAGGTTAAACCAGGAAGTTTCAAGATCAGTTTCTATTACCAGAGTGATAAAACCTCGATGTTAACATCAAAACACAATGGTGCAAAGAGTGCATTTCATCGGGCAGTAGGAAATAGGTACTTAACCCTCGTTGAATTTTTTTCGTCGTCCATGATACCGATTCAAGCGTCGATCAAACTATGGAGCCGATATGACAGAGTACCGTAAGCAAGAACGAAGAAGATCTTTGTGTCAATCACTGTCTCCGGCCTTGCTTCTTAACCCGAGGCTACCACCGTCAACTCGTCTGGTTCGATCGCGCCGCGTAGCACAAGGCGGCCTCTATCAGACGAGTCGACTGCTGGACTTGGCATATTAGTCCCCGTAAAGGGGCATCGATCGCCATTTCAGCGACTTCGTACACGAGGCACGCACGCGGAAGATCAAGCCGCAAGAAGCGGCCGAACACCGCCGAGCGGGTAACAGTATACGAGGATGGAACTTCGATCTCGCAAAGCACGACAGTGGTTTAACATCTTCCTCGAAAATCTTTCCATAACCATGCATAGATGCGACTTAATGAGATTTTCAGCAATTGCCGAGTCGATCCGTGTCGAAACTCGAATAACGGATCGACGATCGAGCGTTACGGTTTACGGGGTTGAAAATCGCGAAGATTTTCTGAGAAACGCGCGAACGACCGAGGTGTTGCACGGGGGCCTTTCGATGCAACTTCATGAAACATTCTGCGGCCGTAAAAGCGAACTTCGAGCAAATTGCTAACCGTAGTTGGCTATTCCGCCAGGCCAGGATATTCCTACGTTGCGAGCCGGCCACCTTGCACCTCCCACGTTCTTTCGCGCGTTTACGATGATCCTGTTACATTCGGCCGGAAAGTCATAGAATAACATTGCAAACAATGAAACGGTCAAAGAAGTTTATTGCACCGTTAAAAATAGTTCTCAAAAAGAACATCGATCGAGATTTTCGAAATTCCAGAATTTAAAAAATAATTGCAACTCTTCTTACTCGCAATGTGAAATGATAAAATTGTGTTGTAACATGGCGTACAGATTAATGTACCGATAAAGGTAATAGGCGAAATAGAAGTTTCAAGATTGATAACCACCGATACGATGGCTAAGGTATGCATTATTATTTTGTTCGTATCGAGTCAGTGAGTTTTGCACAGATTTAACATCGTTAAATATATCCGTTGCGCCTACGATATAAATATGTATTTGCTTGATTGTATTTCAACATGCGCTAATGGCCATTGGTTCGAGACCACTTCCTTTGTGGCTGTGTATCGCGATACATTAAACGGCCGTAATTATCGTTTAATTGTGTACATGGTTATAAATAATTGCAGTTGATTTTTTGTGCCTACGGAATAATACTTTTAATGACCTTTCCTACGGCACCGTTAAACTCTTCAACCGTGTACTTGATCTACATTCAACATTCATCGGACGGAATGTTTGAAAGCCATTTCGAATTAAAAGAAAATCGAAACGATCGTATCATTTTATCGAGGAAATTGACGCGGCTGTTATATTGCTGTACGTTCACCTCGCGATAAAGTGTAACTCGCTGAAAAACAGGAAGAGGAGCATCGGAAACCGAGACGTCGGTGTAATTAGCAACACAAGGTGATATATAATTTTTAAAATGACGTCAAACGTTACGTCTCGGGCGAGGCGACAATTTAATACCCTGGTTTGATAAAAAGATGAATTATTGGTACATTTCGACGACGATAATCAAGCTTGTCGGACGAGGGTCCATTGTATTTCATTTTTTTCCGCCACCTGTCTGCTCCGTTAAGAGCACCCGTCTCTCCCTCTCGATTTTCCGATCGCTATCGAGAGGGTGCGAGCGGATCCGCGGAAATATGCCCCCCGGTGGGGGGGTCAGAGGGCGAATGTCAATCGAAGTAACCCGTTCGTTGGATTTAGGGAGGGGTAGGGGATCCCCCCCCCCCTCGCTCGCTTTATGTTAACGTGCTCGAAACAAATGAAAAATCCGAGTGTACACCGAACGAAGCCGTGTCTCCATGTGTTCGGGAATTTCCGACACCCCTCGGCGGGTCTCGCGAGCGCGCTGTACCGCGGCGTCATTCAGTCGAACGCTGACCGCCACGCGCGAAGGATCGCGTTGCACTCGCTACGAACGCGTCACCACGAGTCGTTCCTCGATTGTCAAGCAGCTGTTCGATTTGACAGCCACTCGGTCACGTCCTCGAGTCTCGTTAGCGGTGCCGTGCGTCAAGGCGGTTCGTTGATCTCGTTTCGTCCCGATCGATCCCTTCTTGTCGCGACAGAATTCCCTCGATACCCGTTTGACGTCGAAGCTCGATCGATTCGTTGGCTCGCGTACAGTGCGTGTCGGCCGACCTCCCCTTTGGGGGCACGTGTTTGCCGAAAGCGGTCTCCGAGAGTGCAGTGCGTTCAATTATTCACCGGACAGAGATCGAAGGCTTTCGACATCTCCGCAAACAGGAAAACAGAGAACCGTCGTACGTTTGGCCTGACGGAATCGGCAAGGAGGACGCAACCCCGATCGGATCGTCCGTTTTGATCCTCGATCGTCGCCGTTCCCCGAACACGTCTTCTCGAGACTTCTTTAACGAGGGCCTTTTAAACGAATTCAACGAGGCCACTCGTCCGCGCGGTCAATTCGTGTTCGCCCGCGTGGACGATACCGCCGCGTTCCGCTCGTCTCCGCGCGCTCCATAGAGTTGATTGACCGAGTGACTCACGAGATCGCCAACAGCGTGCTCGTCCCCGTCTCGAAGATACGCGACGCGCGTACAATGCGCTCGTTCTGTCGCCACTCGACGTGGAAAACGCTGAGATAAGAGAGAGAGGGGGGAAAAGGAGGTTTCGCGGCAAGCACGCGAGCCGAGGAGGATCGCCAACGATCGGACGAACGGACCTCGCGATTAACAATCGACAAAAGCGTCGACGGTAATTAGAAGCGGATTAATTGGACCGCGAAGCAGCGCGCGCGCCGGACGCGATGAAAGAGAAGAGGAACAGCACGGGACGGTCGATCGAATAAGCACGCCGCGCGTGCTTTGCCTCGCTTCAGGGATCCCTCGTGTTGCTACAAATTCCGCCTCGTTCCAGGGTAAATATTTACGAGGCGAATCGTCGATGAACTCTGAAACCGACGCGAGTAAACTTGGCGAATCAAGAATTCGTGGCTGGCGTCTACGAGTGTAGCTAGAGTGCGGAATTCAATCCGGCTCCGAAATCCAATACAAATCGAGACGAATCTTATGGAAGAAGACTTGAACAGCTAAGAATTCGGTTTTACGAGTCCCAAGCAAATAAAGCGGTCAGTCAGTCTCTGATTCTCCTCGACACACCCTCAGGCCGACAGTCTGAAGGTCGAGGAAGATCGTAAGATTGAATATCGAAGGGCGAAGAGGGTGGTAACGCTCGATCGGTCGCGCGGAAGAGGGATCTCCGACGGTCAGCGTGTCGGGAATCGGGTCGGATGATGCGCCGTCGCGCGACAACGCGATTTTCGGCAATCGTAGTGGTAGAATGTTGACAGCCCGTTCTGGGCCTCTTGGGCTCGGTGTACCGCGAACCCTGGGGCCCGCGGAAGGCAGCGATCACCTGTTCCTCTTGCCAGAGAGAGCATTGATCATGGACAGCACCCACCTGAGACAGGACCTCGCCGGTCTCGACTTCAACCTGCACTTGAATCTGCTCCACACCGCGCCTCGTGGCAACGTCTGGCTATGTGAGTTTTACCACTGTTTTACACTAGGTCACTGTCAGCGGACATGATGGGACCGCTTTTTACCGCTCGTCACAGACGCGTGGAATTCCGCTTGGAATCCGAACTGTCGTTACCGGGTAGATGTAGGTTTACGTAGACACTTTCGTGGAATCGTTCGCGCGGGGAGGAGGAAGGAATTCGTGGAGGGACGGAGAAAGGTAGTTAACCCTTTTGTGGAGGGAAGGTCATTGTTAGGGTCGGTACACGGTTAGTCCATTACCGAAGCTGAAAAAATGGGAAATTGGTGTTATTTGTTTTGGTTGAACAACTGTATTCTACCCTTTAACTCTTAATATAATTATTTTTAACAATTTTTATATACTCTATTAGTTAGTTCTTTATATTAATTTTTATAATTTTTTCTTGGAAACTTTAAAAAATTCATCTCATTGCATTTAATTCACTGTCATATTATATTGATTCCTTCAGTTATGAATATAATCCATCGGCTGAAATAAGTAGCTGAAATACTCGATGAGACATTCAGCGCGTTAAACAACAGATGTATTATGGAGCGTTTCTTTTATCCTTGATGTTTAATTCCCATTCGCGTGATTCATCCAGTTGGATTGAGCTTAAACAATGAACCACGCGACGTCAAACGAACAGGCGTTAGAATAAAACGCATAACATGCGTTAGAATGCGATCATTCCTATTATACAATTTTCTTTCGCGCGAACAGCGCGTCGCGGTTCCTCGAAACCCACGAATTTTCGTGTATTAATCGGGACAAGTGTTCTTTGAGGAAATCAAAACATTTCATATTTAGTTAGCTCAAAGCGCGCATCGGTCTTTTGTGCTCCGTTGCTTGCGCGAAGAACAAATAGATGGGGGTCTTCTTAAAAGCTTTTATCTTATTGCACGGTTCGTGTTCATCTCGAGTAGAAACAGACCGTCGTTCAAATATTTTCGTTCATCTTCGAATAATCACGTACGAACAATAATTTTGTTTTCATTGGTCAAGGTATTCTCGGAGATTCTTGTTTAACCGAGGAGCACAGGTTTTCTTTCGTTCAGAAGTTCTCTCAATCGACAAAATAGTTATAAAATTAGAGTTCAGTGTTTGGTGGAATTTCACAATGTAAAAAGTGTTCGAGTATGATATTAATCAAATTCATAATTACTCTAAAAAATTACGTATTTTAATACCTTTATACGCATAATATTCCAAGAACTCGATTCAGAGTTATGGACTCCACGAAAAAGCTCGAATAGAATACACATTCCTGAAAAACGAATAATTCAGAAGATAATCGCACGGACAGATAAAGAACGACACGCCCTACATTTACGTTCGAGTACTATTTGCTTGTAAACGTGCAATATCCTAACTGGTTCATCAAAAATTCCCCTACATTCCTATCGAAGACACCCATCGCGAAAGGTGAAAGAAACGATAAAAATTCTTCGGTTAATCATTTTCTCGCGTGCGGAGTCCCCTAAACTTTTCCAGGATTATAAATCCTCCCGCAAACGTGCGTATAAAAGCAGTCAAATATTACAGCAGTCGTTAGACGTTATTATTTATATTCATCATTGATCTCGCTCGCCTGTTACGGCTTTCGTTACTACGTTTGTCCGCAATGTTACCGTACGCGTCTATCAAGATGGTTAATTATCGCCCATAAATATTCCAAAGCAACCTTTCCACCATCCCGTCTGACAGTTCATAAGGGTTTTAACGGTGTCATTTCTCGGGCATTTTCTCTCCGTTGTTGTACAGTTAGGTCAGTTATCGTGGCGGGGCGATCTGACGGTTTTTAATAGCCGCCGTCGTTGCCCGGGTTAATATTCCAACAGTGTTGGTCTAGAAACCGGCAGTCTCGTTCAATGGGTCGCCACACGGCAATCTCTTCTCGCCGTTCCAAATCTCTGATGCGTTTCCTTTTGTACGAGACAAAACTATCGCGTCGCGAACAATCGTAACGTTTTTAATCCCGGCTCGCCTTTTCGCGACCGTGGAGTTTTTGCTAATTATCGGCGCAACGGTTCGGCGTATCGACGGGCAAAATCGAGCAAGAACGCCAGGTAAAACTCCCGTGCTCGGTTATGTATCGCGTTTCACGCGTCGCAGCGTATTCACCGAGTCGCTTTTTCCCCCTCGACGATGTCGAGTAATAATTTCTCTTGTACGTTGCTTTTTCGTCGCTCGTACAAACATCCGGAGGGGGAGGAATTCGCGTAAAACATCGGTCGCGAGTGTTAACGGACCGAGGTTCGTACGCGAACATTTTTCCCGGCAGCGTGAAAATTCGTTTGCACGGAACGCGAGAAATACCGTCGTCCAAAAGCGACGCGTTCGATCGCGGCGAAATTAATCTGCGATATTTTGAAACCGTCGAGCGCAATCGACGGATAACACGGTGTTAACCTGTTAGGGTGGCGTGATTACGGATAATGCGGCCACGGGTGCGCAACGCTCGTTTCTGTTTTACGTAACGCGAGAAAGGTGGAAACGGACCCGCGGTCTTTTCATTTTTCGCGAATTAATCGTTCAACTGTGACGTGGCTCGAAAGAACGCGGTTATAATTGTATAGAAGAATTGAGAAGGAAATTGAAAAGATTTTCATTCGAATAAAGAGAGAATGTTCTCTGAATGGGCTCCAGAATTTGTAATATAAAATATTCACGTTTTCAGAACATTTCAAATGAAATATACGCGGCTGGTTTCGTTCGTAACCTCAACGATTATTTAATCGTGCTTTATTTTCGTACATTGTATCACGTGTTAATTACAATTTGTCGTTCGATAATTCTATAAAACGCGCGTTCGTCAAAGTGTTGCATAAAATCGTGCCTTTATCTTAATACTTTGATAACCATGAACTTCGCGAAATCGTCGATTTCATAGCAATTTACTCCGTCCGCTCGCGTTCGAAACGTTCCATCGACGCAACGAAACCCGGCGAAATTATTAATATTCAAGTTGTAATTAATAGTTACCGCATCGCATGTAAATGGACCGGCGGATGACGAGGTAAAAAATTATACGTCAAAGTCATGAATATGTGAAAAGCCCGAGTTTCTTTCAAATTACCGAGAACCTGTCCTCCTAATTATTTCCAGAACTTGTTGCGATCGTTGCAATAAATACCGGCGTGCCTTTCGCGCAAAATAATTACACAGGCTCGCTTGTAAAGTTTTATCGTCGTTCCTGGCAAAGGAACAAAAGTTTAAAAAGTGCCTCGTCTTTATCGTTTTTTAAAGCGAAATTAAGCGGCGTGACTGTTCGCGGTGTCAGGCTCTGTTATCTCGCTTGGTTATTTTAGCCGAGTGTTTGCTTTCCAGTCATCGATACAACGTCTCGCGCCGATAGAATTTTTTTTTTTTTTTACGATTTTCACCTTCGTTAAACGCGTTATCTACGTACTCGAAGCATTGAATGTTCGTTGTTCGTTCGTCTTTGGAACTAGCGGATAATTGGACCACCTTGGCGAAACCTCGTCGGTGATTAACGCGAGAGGCAGCCGCGAGCTCGCGCGGAAACGCAAACAGCGTCTGCGAAGTCTGTCCAAGCCGGGATTTTTTCCGCTTCGGAGCTCGCGCTCTAAACTTGGCCACGGTTGAACCAGAACGAAATATCCGACTTGGATCCCCGTCCGCGACCATTAATTCGCAAACGTGCCCGCGGGGCTGATAAATCGTCGGCCGTGTTTCTCGAAGAATCATCGCGATTATCAGCGCTGCTTTATCGCGAGACCACGCCTCGAAGCTGACACAACGGTCGCTCAGGGATTAACGACGCGACGAGAACGAAAGAAAGTTACAGGGGTAGGAAGAAGAGCGTGCGATCGTTCGGATGGAATCGCGTTAATTATTTTTAAGCCGCGCCTGACGGTCTCAGCTAATTAAAGACACGACCTTAACACGGGCCTTGGAAACGCAGGGCTCGATTTGCGAAGCTTGTTGAACGCCTAGGGGTATCTTTAGAATGAAGTTTCCGTGTCCTTTGTTGTTTATCGTAATCCAATCGATAAGGTGCGAGCCCGATCGGTGCTAATCCGATCGTACGCGCTGCGATTAAGCCTTTCGATGCGAGTGCGACGGTCGATCATCGGTGTCTTGGCCGAATCTGCATTCGATTAACTTATATAATATTATCCAACAGTCTTGCAGAATTTAAAACGTCATTTGCAATTTGATCTCTTCATTTTCTACGTTATTTCCATTTATGGTAATATCTAATAATTTCATTTCACCCAACCCGAACGTTACGGACGGGGTAACAAACGTTATTGCCCTTGTCGATCTGGTAATAATTTAATAATAAAGATAGTATGGATTCGATAACCGCTAATTTCCGGACGAGTCAATATATCCAACAAGCGACACCGTTCGCGTGACACTGAATAATCCCCGCCGATGCTTTCGTCGGGGCTCTCGAGATCGATCTTCGTACCGCCGGTGCATAGAATTGATTACGGAAACGTGTTTGATGAATTCGCGAGCAATCGAGCGTAACGCAATATTTCACCAGTCGAATGATAAAACAAAATTAGAGGATGACCCAGATACTTTCTCGCTGTTCGAAATAATCAGAGAGTATCGTCAGCACGGGGATGTATATGACTTTATTTCTGCGCGAGACACCCAATCTGATAAACGCTCCGCCTCGATTTCGTAGCATGGAAAATTGCTGCATCGGATCGACGGATTAAGGAATCGAGCATGGATCATTGGGTATCATGGACGATTCGTTTAATCCGTCTGTGTTTGTACAAGATATTTGCTTAAGATCGAGTTAAGAATCGAACGGGCTATCTTGTTTAAAGAATCGATTCTTTCGAATTACTTAAAAATACGATTCCCTTCCTCTTGGCAACGAGTACTAGAATCGTAATAGAATTTTAATCATCAAATTGCGGAGTTAGGTCAATCTTGATCGAAATCTGCGAAAGTTTGATATATTGCGAAATCATATATTTATACGAAGGAATGGCGTAAAATTTAGAAAGCAGAAAATCAAATTTACATTGTCGCTATTTCAGCGACCCCTCGGTTACTATTTCATTTCATTGGTGTAATATTAACCCCTTCGATCCGACTGGAAATACATTTTATTTTAGAAGCTTTGATATTTTTAGAAATTTAAGAATTTTATTCTTAAATCATTTTTTGATAATTAATCAGTCGAATTTCGATAGTAATAATTTGTCTTCTTTCTGTTTCAGGTGAGTATCCTTTCTAATGACCCATAAATCTCTCGTTACAACCCAGCGACCTAAATCGAGCACGTGAGTATCCGATTCGTTTGTGCGCCTAACACACGGCGGAAGGAAATCTGGTTCAAAGGTCGCTAGATTTTTGTAATCATCATTAAACATAACGAAGCGCCACTCGAACGGTTTGCGCGTGTTCGACGATTATTTCCCTTCTTTTTTTTCGTTGCATCTCAATTAAGACACGTAAGGGTAGAGAATGGAACAGAAGCGAGCGATAACGAGGTGAACCGAATTCCCGATGTTAACGAAGTTAATGAACAAGATATCCAGGTAGTCGAACCACGCCTCGTCTCCCCTCCTCTCTCTCTCTCTCTTGTTACGAATCGATGCCCGGAGACGAATCGAAGCGGCGATTTTCGATGCCGGAAACACGTGATCCGTTGAATTCGTTCGTTCTGCTATCCTTGAACACGTGGAAGTTATCTCGTTATGCAATCTCGTTACGTGCCACCGCCACGAATCTTTGTCCGATGGGAAATCGAGGCGCGGTTCGAAAATGATCGATCACCAACGAAATTCCGAGTGGAAATTCTCTAACCTGGGTCAGATTTGAATTAAGGCCTTAATCGATCCAAATTACAGCCTGTCATTGATTCGAATTACGTTTCGGTTCCCCTTTAAAATTGCGTCTCCATTATCTAAAATTCTATTCGATTGACGATTCAATCTGTCTCTTGTTTGTGTGTTTTTAGTTTAAATTATCCGAATTATATTATATATTAAATATTGCTAAGACTTTGTTTAGAAATTCTAAATGATCCAATTTTAATAAATGACCCTGTTGGCAAATTTCAAAATTGCATTTCCAAGCGGGTCCGGAATGATTTAACGGGGTAAACGTGATCTTATGGTCTCCCTGGTGATAGATCATCGCGATGGAATTCTAGGCAAGTTCATTATCATACGGTCGCCCGTAATGTTCCCGTATCTTCGTCGCATCGGTCTGTTAAGGCTGCAGAAGTTGCGATCGTAGGCGTGCGATACGATGTTTGAGGTTAAACGCAAGTTTCACGAGTATTAACAATGTACGATTTGGCAGTTGTCTTAACCGAGTCGTTTTTCAGCCAGAAACGACCTCCTTAATCCTCGTGACCGATATATGCACGGTAATATGACGCATTCCGTGTAATATACTGCAGATTTCAACACAAGCCGTTCGTTGTAATAATTGCATCGTGCGAATCGATGAGGATCACGCTTTGTTCCTACATTACAATTTTGTACATTAATTATATCGTGCGAATGGACAGAGGTTCCAATTCTTTATTATAAATTTCAACGCAGACGTATTATTTTTGGTACACGATGAGTTGCATAACACGCGAGTCCATCCAAATTAAGGTATTCCATTTCGTAAATCTCAATTTAATCGCATACTGCGATTAGTGATTTGTCACACTAACCGTATTCGAGTAATTGGGCGTAAGTTTTGACACGAAATTCGTCATATCGATTTCCATCGTGGTCGAAGCCGTTGATCAAATAAAATTCTTGAACTCCTCGTCTGTCGATTAACGTTTTGTCAGGTTCGTTCGAAAGCATTGATATATACCTGGCAGAGAACAACGGTATTGTTCATCGAGTTCGATGATCTTTGACGATGAATAGAATCGGTAGTTCTATCTGTTCTTCCGCGACCGAGGATTCCTCGTGAGTCAAGAGTCCGTATATTTTTATTTAGCAGAGAAAGAATCGATGATGGAATCGTACATACGGTGGCATCGTATTCTTGTTAGCCCCGGTGACATTTCGTATTTGCCATTCGTGGTCGGCTCGAAGCGTGATCGAGCTCGGAAAAAGATCGATCCGCGTCGTGATCGACCGGGAAGATCGTGTTCCTAATCGTTCGTACTGTGATTTTTTTGAATATCGAACGATCTGTAACAGTGGTGCATAAATTAATTACCTTAACATTAGAATACAATAACTTCTCTTCAATTTTTATCAAAATATTTTTGTCACTCATATATTCGCCAATTACGAAATAATCATTCCATTCCATTCGAAGAAACTTTTCAAATGATAATTAAATATAAAAATACACGTCGTAAACCGTTTATGACGCATAAAATTTACATGCATATATTAAATTAGATAATTTCATGTAAAAATGCGTGGAACGGTTTAATGGAAGAGCCAATCGGTGCCCGTCTTATCGTATATATGTGTAGGTTAACGATACGATAAATTATAATTATTCCACACGAACGAGTGCACGTATCTTTCGTGTACGTTTATTAGCCGGTATATGATGTGGTTGATGTTAATTAAGATTAGGCGGCACGATTCTGCGTACTGCTGCTCGAAACTGTTAATGGCGGCTGTCGAGAAATCCAAGGATTTAGAAGAGCACTTTTGGATATTGATTGAGTTACGTGCCTCGACGATCGGGTCAGGTTAACTCGAACTTGCCCCTGTAAAATTCTGCCACAAATAAGGCCAATTTCCACGATACTTTGGAGCATTGATTGATTGGCTCAAGGAGTTATTCCTTTTAAACCTCAATCGTTTTTTAATATCGAACTACTTCTTCCTCGGTGCTTTCGAGGGTTTTTTTTATTTAACGATACCTTGTTTAAATCCAAAGTATTACAAATTATTTGTAAGAAAACAAAGGGAACCTCTTTTGTTCTTTTCGAGGAATGGTATATTAAGTTCTATTCGCGTATCCGTGTTCTTTTGTATCAGAATCGAGGAGTTACAACGCGGAGTACTTTCCTCGAAAGAAGCTTTCATTCCGCTTAAAAGCGTTTCGAAGACACTCGACAATTTTTCACCGTTCGTTACACGGGATAAAAAACGAATCGAACGGATTTTCAGCGCAGAAATAACCGTAGAACACGGATGTGCCGAAAAGCCTTTGAACGCGAAAAATTGAACGATGTACTTGGCGCATTTTTACTTCGCAATTACCTCCGGGGGGGTGGTAGGCAGTTGAATTCTGCCCCGTCGTTCAATTTCATCTTCGCTGAAACTTTTCAATTTCATCTGGTCGGATAAAAAACGCGCAGTGCCCCCGCTAAAAGCGAACGCACTCGAGAATATTCGCGATGGAATCGCTGATGCCATTAGCTATCATATTATTTTCCTAGCGACGTTTTTCATCGTGAAAATTTTTATCCGCCAGCCAGCGAGAGGGTTTAAATATTCATACGCTCTCCCCGGAGGAAAACCCCGATGGACCCCGGGGCTTTTTCGAGCCTTCATAGATCGTTTTTGACGACCTCCTCGAAGATTCATCGAGTTGGCGGACACCGGAACTATTTTATATCGTGTGGAATGGTAGAATAAATCTCTTAAGCCCAGCGTGTGCTCTCCGCAAGGTTAATATCGGCCATGGTTAATGATCAGATGATTTTCGAAATTCGGCAGCCCTTGCCAAATTACGTGGAACGGCGTGCGTGTAGGATACGTAATCTGATTTATAGATCAGAAATTGGGCGAGGCGGGTCAGCGGCGACCGATCAATATAACGCCCCGTTGTTAAGATTCTTTCGAAGGTCGAGAAATTTCTCCGACAAACCCAGAAATTCGACAAACTTTGGTATCGGGGTGATAAGTATGTTTCTCGAAGGCTGATGTGAAATTAATGTAACGTCGTTGGTCTTTCGAACTTCAGAAACGCAACCCCTCGTTTTATTATTATAGGGTTCTGGAGTATAAATACGATGTTGATCTTTTGAATTTTATAAACGCAATCAGTTTTCTAGGTTACTAAAAAGTTACCAGTAACACAAATATAATATTGATCTTCTGAATTTTAGAAAAGATACCCTCAGTTTTCCATGTTATTAAATAATTCAGCGTAACGCGAATGCAATTCTGACCTTTTGAGTATTAAAAATGCAATTCTGAATTTTTCCATTCGCTACAATAAAATTCTGGTTATTTTTCCGAGTGCTAAGGAAATTCAGACCAGGAATCGTGGCGATTCGCAGCGTCTGCCACTTTACGGTTTTATCCCCCTTCGCGAATCCTCGATTTATTCGAAAGACGAATAATCGAGGAGATGACTCACCCATCGATTGCAATAACAGCATCGACGAAGCCTCCTATAAAGTTGCCTCTCGATCTTGGGGGCGACTTCTAAGAATGCGTCGCGATCTGCGGGGGTGAAATACGATAAGTCTTATCTAAGACTAGGATATCTGCTCGCTACGTGCTTCGCCTCCCTGCTGTGTAATCAAGAATCGTAGAGGGGGTGGATGGTGGTAAAGTTGAATTTACGTAGGTTCTGCCTTGTCATTATGTTTATGGAGAGTTAGTGTACGTACATTTTCTTTTATGTCCGTTTTGCGACTTTCCCCATTTCGATTCTTCGTTTTTCGTCTGAGTCAGCCAGTCTGGGATGACGTAGACAGTGGTATTGATTAATTAATATCCGACACTTTATTGTGTTATCTGAAGGATACCATTCATGGTTGTAAGCACTTCAATTGCAATTGTAATAAAAATAAATTCAAAGTAAGGCAACGGGTTGATATCTTAACCCCTTAACCTGATATTTTCCAAATTTCTATACATTTTACACAGCCTTTTTATCCCATTGTGTCAGCATTGTTACTCAACTTATTTCCATCCATGCAATTTGAACGACAAAACAGAACAGACAGTTTATCGTTGGTACATGGTTTAACATACCGTAACGTTCAACTGAATATCTCTTTTTTCTACGTCTAACTTGGGGTAAAAACGAGCTCACAGGAGCCGATCGTGAAAAGACTCGAACGAACATCATCAAGCCCTGTAAAAACCGAAATGAAAGCGTTAATACCGCGTTGGTAGTTGGTCGACGAACTTTTGGAAAAAAAAATTCACCGTCAATTTTACAAAGTTCCCTTAGCCTCTGGTTACAGGTCCATTTGACCGTGCATCGCAACGGGTCAGCTTAAATATTTTCGCGTGCAGCCAACGGACCGGTGAATTTTTTTCGCAAAAGGCCGAAAAAGGGTCGGGGAAGGGCTTATAGCTGCGATGTAGAATTCATAGCTCTAGGGACGGCTTTAATATCCAAGCGTAAATTTTTTTAATAAATATTTTCGACTTTTTGGAAATTTGACAATTTTCAGAAAATGTAAGTTTTGTCAAAGTTTTGAGATTTCAAGTTACATTTATGAAAATCTAAGTTTCGCGAATTAAGTTATTTTTGTAAAACACAAGAAAATAATATTTAATCATAAAATGTTGAATTTCGTTCTGATCCATCGCTAAAAGAAGGTCGTCGTGGCCGTCCCGTCGGTTACATAGGAATTTGGTTTGCGGGACGTTCCGCGGTCGGAAATTACATTGCGTTACAGAGGGTCCACGATGCCTTCCTTTTTCCATTCTCCTAAATTGCTCTAATCGGATACATCGAGGCCTCGGACCGCTCGTCCGACCGTGTACGTGTGTACACACACGCTCCTCGTCGTGCTGGTGTTTCGAATCGATAGCACTTTGCGTAATACTCCGTGAATAAAGCCCCGTGGCCGGTTCGAGCTGCGAGAATCGATGAGTGTATCGTTGTTGTCGCACACGAGCGTACGGTTTGATCGTACGATGATGTTCGATTAATTAATCGTTGGAATTAGAAGAAGGGGAGAGTTCGACGAGAACAAAAAAAAAAAAACTCTCGTTTCGAGAGTCGTTTTCTCTTGCTTTGCTTTTCATTCATCCAGCGGAAGCTCACTTTTCATTACCCGTCGATGGAAAAAATTCTTCTCTCTCTTTTTTTTTACGACCCGGTCTCTGTTTACACAGAGCACACGTTAGGGACGACTTTTGTACCCGGCGATGCTCGAATCATTTGAAAATGCGAAACCGTGCGTGGATCAGTGCTGTCTGTGCCCTTTGTGCTCAAATTCTGTTGGTTATTTCGTACGGTGCGATTCATAATTTTTGGTCCGTGGGTAATTTCTGTAACCGTCGGTGGTCTTGTTTTGATTCAATTCCGATTTGAAAGGGAATTGAATAAGGTTCACGCGTCTAAATTTCAATTGGAAGGAGTAAAGTATTTCGTGGATAAGATTGTAATATTGGAGATTAGATATCATTAAATTTTTCAATTGGAAAATGGAATATTTCAAAATTGTGTAATTTAAAAATAGAATATCGTACAGTATTTTAATTGGAAAATGGAACGTTGCAAAATTATTAAATTAGAAAATCCGATATCAGATATTACTCAATTTCTGATTAAGCAATGATATATCCACTATTTTTTAATAGACAACAAACTCGAATGTGTTGGGTATGTTATTGAAGATATTGAATATCACAATATAACTTCCATTTACAATGTACATATAGGATTTCATAATGAGTGTTTACACTGCAATTAACCATTTCAACGCGTAAGTCTCGAATCACCGGCAAATACGCGAAGACCAAGCCTGACCTTCGAAGGTTAATTGGACCGGAAACAACGAGACTCTTTTCAATAAGGTCGCCAATTAAACTCTCGCGTTAAACGATCTTTCTTCGTCGCGATTCAATCGAATCAACCCGATTTGTTAACAAACCCGCCTCTTCGTTTAAATTTCGCACCTCTCTGAATCCCCGGCGCGACCCTGTTCAACCGTGCGAGCTCCTGTTACAACGAGGTCTACTCAAATTTAAAAAAGCGTATTGAATTCGACCCTTCGTGAAAGAAGCACTTTCAAGCTCCACACAGACATATTGTTGCCATTCTTTAAGACTATTTATTATGAACATATTTACAAGTTTAAATATATTTATTTTGCAGTGTATGCAACCTTTCAATTTAATAAAACATAGTTAATCCTACACTTGGATCATCCAGGGTTCAATGATCGATTATCCTTGTTACCGCATTTTATCAAAATTAAGGAGATTGAAACAAGGATTCTGGTTGCGAGCAACCAAGTTCTTGCCGAGGCAGGCAATTTTGGTCGATAATTCGCGAGGGAAATCGATCGCGTTGTACCGGCAAAGACGTCGAAGAAGGATCGTCCGATGGGTGAATCGAGAGAACCGGTTCGGAAATGGCGGAGGAGCACGTGCTGGATGACGAGGCGAGCTCTCGTCCGGACGAGACCTTCCCAATTTCGTGTACCGTTTCCACACGGTTCCGACGAACGCGTTTCTTCGTCTTTCGTCGCGAAATACGCGTCTGCGGGCTCGAGCCTCGTCCGGTCGGCGTGCAAGGTGAATTGCTTTTCGAGAGGCGACCGGGCGAAACGAGAGGAGGCAAAAGGGGTCCTCCTCGGGCTTGTTCGAGCTGCGGGGGCGAGACAATCCGCCCACATCTTTACACGACCCGTTCGTCTTCTCGCGCCGTATATTATATGCCCTCTCGCGCCGGCTCTATCGTGCGGTTTCCTCGTTAAAATCGAAGATTCAGGGCTTCGCAGAAGGCGGCGAAGGAATTGTATTCGAAACGTTCACGGCGCTGTATCGTTATGTTTAATGAAATATTCGCTTCCGTCTCGCGAGCTGTTGAGAACTCCGTTTATTTCTTCTTCAAATTTTGTTTAACCGTGTAGGTCTTTAAGTTTCAGTTTTTGCTTGAAAAGAATGTAACTACTTAGCATTACTTGGCTACTTAATTAGCATTGCAGTGTAAAGTATTTGGAAAAATTATTTCATTGTTTGTTTTAATTATTCGTGTTGTTCTGGCATTTTTTAAAGTTTGCTTCGGTAAAATGATTTCTTTTACACTTGCTGGTAGTCAGAGGAAGTATATACTGTATCCGAGTGTACATTAGAAGTCATATTTTTAATGCAAAATGCTTGAATAAGTTGAAAACATTTGTGCTAAGACAGGGTCGCTGGTTTTTTAAGTTTAAACGGTGGCGCGCCTCGGAAACGGCATCGGTGGCACCATCTAGCGTCGAACGCAGGAACTAACGAAATAGAAAATCGCGATTTTTAACGAAACTAGCAACTTTTGAGCCATTCTGAAGCCAGAAATGGATTCTACAAGTCGTAATTCATCTAATTAATGGGTTTTCGGTTTTCTAAATGCGTTAGAAATCGGTTTTTGAAAAAACAGCGTTTCATGGACATAGAAACGCTATAGCCATCTAGCGGTGGCGCTCCCGAACTAAATCTGGTATATAGTCCTAATAGCAATGCAATTTCTCGGTTCATTTGAACTCTGGAAGCTCTGCGTATCATTAAAAAGTAATTAGAACGAAAAGAAAAGTCCTGTATACTGTTAAATATTAAAATAGAAGTGTTTTTTAAAATTAAATAGATATAAACGAGGTAACCAAATAGTGTTAATAACTGTTCGAAGTCGGTAATTCCTTGGAGTCGGTAATTCCTTGGAGTCGGTAATTTCTTGCTGTTGGTAGTTACATGTAGTCGGTAACTGCTACGATTACAATTTTCTACCTTATCATACGACGGGGTCTAGTAGTAACCATCCGAAGTCGATAATTGCTCTGATCTAACTTCAAAGTTCACTGTAATGAAAAATTAAATTTTTCACGTATTAAATGTACTTCAATGCTATTATTTGAATCATATTCTTAATATAAATCGTTTCACAGGTCCAAATATGTCGAAGAAGTCGTGTATTTCAAAAAAATCGCATAAAACTTAGTTCCGTTAGTACCGGGGTTTCACCGCTAGATGGCGCTGGGAGTACCGTTTTCAAACGGCGCACTGATGCAAAATTAAAAAATCATGAAAATTAAGATTCTGCAGTCATTGTACCTCGCAAAATGAATTATTTTTCATTAATATAATATTTTTCCTCTTCCATAACCATCTAAGCAGACAAGTAGCTCGATATTTCAAAGCTTACCAGCCAAAAGAATATACACTTTGTTCAAACTCGAGCATCGATTTAAATAAAAAATTGAAAAAAGAGCCATCAAAGTATTTAGGGTTCGCGCATGAACAATCACGGCGCGAGTACACGGCCTCGATTCGCTTTTGCTTGGTTGCACAATCGCGCCTCTTCTTCATTATGCATAATCCACGTCAACGAGCTAATTAACTGCAATTAGCGTGCATCTCTGTTGCGATGCCTGGCCTCGACTTCTTTGGAGATCCTCATTTTTTTTACCGACGACGGTTCTCCTCTCACAATGCGCCCTCCCCTTCTCCCCTATTAACCCCCTTATTTCTCTCTTTTTCCCCCCCGTATCCCGTCAGATTTTTTAATTTCTTCGCGTTCCGCCGCGACAACGGCCTTTCCTTCGCGAGACGGTATTTCAAGAAAATTAATGGGGACCGTCTCGCGTCGATCTCGTTAACGACTCGACCCGGGGTGTCCTGGGTATATTAACGGTATTAAAATTGTGCATGTAACCGAGCCTCGTTATTTACTCCTCGAAACCGTACCCGTTCGCCTCAAATTCGCATTGTCCCGGCGCCATCGCTCGCGATGCATCACCCATTGTCCGCGAGCCGCCGTCTTCGAGAGGAGACGGCTCGCGAAAACCTTGCCAGAATCGTTTTGAACCGCGAACGGTGTCAGTCCGTGTCGAGGGATTCGATTGTCGGCCCCGTGTGCCAGCCTGTTTATCGGGCGGCCCGATATCATCCGATTAAAATCTCTCGCGCCCGAATGTAATCGCGCTTCCGCTCGATTTGCAAACTTGTCAGCTTCATCCACCTGTGTAATGAACGTGTTTATATTTCTGATGCGCTCCCGTTGAAATTCGCGCGGGATTGACGCTTCTGATTTCAGGGTAATCGTACGTGTTGGGTGTAAAATGGGGTGCTTTGATGAACAGGTATAAATTTTAGTACAAATAATGTTTGAGGAGTTTCTGTTGGTGGAATTTAAAGTACAATTGATTTAATTATTAATTGTACAATTTTTAACTTTAATACCTTCTTATATTGTCGATTTATTGCTCCAAGAGTCACGCGCTTTTCGCTGGTCGCGGCAGTCAAGAATCATCGTCACCCAATTCGTGGTACGAGCGTGCGGGGTTCCCATTTTTTATTCTCCCCTCGATGTTTCGCGTGTGGAACAATCGAGTCCGACGTTTTGCTCGTTTCCACCGGAATATAGGAAGGTGGTTGGCGCAGCACGTGACGTAGGAAGCAGGTGATGGTGCTCCAGAAGCGAGGCTTTGCGCGAAATGTGGGTCAACCTCGACGAGGTGCGTGCGTCTCTCGGTCGCGAATCGCAGAAGCTCGTTTCCCCTGGAAATATTTTTCCCGGCACGGAACCAGAATACGCTCGAATGCGGACTCTAAGGAGGGTTGTACCTATTCTACTGCGGCCGCAGACACGTGTAACGTAATGCGAATTTCGCCGGATATTCCTCGAATGCGCGTTCGTATTCTGCGACTGAAATCCACTGTACTGCATTGCTTTGGCAAATGGAGAAAATGAAATAAAATTAGTTAATCCATTACCTGTCACAATCGAATAATTAGTAACAGAAAAGGTAAAATAGACCGCGTATATAGTTGGTATTAGATTAATAATGCAAATTACCATTTTGAAAATTAATTAACTACATTCTTAATAAGTAGAATTTAAGTGGGTCTTGCCACGCACGTCCGTTTTCACTGCGGTACTCAACGCGTTAAAGATGTATTAACGACTTTAGTGTCGCAGTAGAATGAGTGGTGTATGGTCAGACATAGAATAATTTAGATTATCGAGGAGACTAAGCACTATGCTTTATCTATACCAATGTACCCATCGTTCTCGGGTCCCTTTTTGCCAATTTCCTCGTGAGTCCTTTGACTAATTTCATTCGTGCAAAGAAAAAATTGACTATTTATACGAAATCAAAGCGACTTCTCGCAGCGTCTGTCTTTGGTTTCCAATCGGGACACGAGACGCATGGAGGTATAAATTTTGTAAAATTCATTTCCTTACGCTCCAATTTGCATATTACGCTACGCGAAGGAAAATCGTGTGCTCACAAAGCGTTCAAGGAGAGAGATCGACGGGGAAAAAATGTCATTCGAGTGTTGCTGTCAGCGTTCTCAGAAGTTTGTAACGCGATAGCAGGTTGTCGAAGTCGTAAGAACGATCGTCGTAATCCAATGCGTACTCGAAGACATTTTAAACCGCAACGATTCCGTTCCGCTCGAACCATGCTCTATCCGCTTCTTTTTATTTTATTTTTTATTTTCACAAAAAAAAACCCCCCCATCGTTAATGCTCTTTTCCGAATCGTTTTTCGTTTCAATTTTCACCGTTCAATCGTGGCTCGCACGGCCGTTAATTGGTACTGACCTTTCTTTGAGATCAAACCGTTTCGATGATCGCGAATTCGTACGCGCTATAGGATTAATAATTTCGCTCGAAAAATTTATTCGCTTTGACCTTTCCCTCTGACGATTCCCAGTTTCGAACGATTAAACTACGTTAAAACGTTAACCTAATTCCTTTTATTTTATAAATTTCCCTTTTTTAATTCGAATTTCAATCAAATTTATTAGGAGTTCGAATTACGTTTCGTTACCTTCGTTAATTAGTGTCATCTGAGATGCTTCTTTTTAATATTTTGAATAATGTGGGGTATCGGTAATCGGCGCTACGAATTTATTATGATCGAATAATCAAAGGGAATTACAGAAAATTCAAAATGATATTAATGTTGTATTAATGCATTCCCAATTGCGGGAATTTTGTTTAATTATAGCGCAGCGATATTGCTAAATTTAATCACCCGTATGGTAATCAATCAACTCCGAATATCATAGCACTGATTATTTCGCATCTAAAGTAATTTACATGAAGTTCGTAACATTCATCCAAATGGAAGGTTCTTTCAATTAGTCGCGAACGTGTTAATTCGATAAAGTGTCAAGTGACTATAATCTGAATGATTAAAATTATGACTTATCGATATCAAATAATTATAGTATCATTTTTCCTGTCAATAAACGGGCATGTATGAAAAATTTCCAATAAACTTGACTTATCAGCACGACTTTCACCCCTCGAATACAAATTCAATTCTGATTTCGGTACCATCCTCGTTGCCTCACTCCACGAATGGAAGGGGGGGTCGATCGATTATGCATACAAGCAGAAAAGAAGATATTAAGGAATCGATCCGTTTCCATATGCTTCTGATATCCTTGACAGTTCTTTCGAATCTTAAAATTTGCCAATTCATGCACAGACTCTGTGATTTTTCATTGTAAACGACTAGGGTTCTACTTATATGATTAATTCAGGATATCAGTCTAACTTCCATTACTGATTTTTAAAGATCGTATTTGCTTTCTGTGGTCGTAGCTCAGTTAAGGTACAAAATTGGTAATTTTCCATGAAATTGATTTTCCCGTTCACGTATGACCGTTGGGAAAACATCTAAAACCTTCGCAAATCTTTCTAATTCGATCAGCCGTTCGGCTGGCATCGAATTCGACTACCGTGGTTGTAGATCTCGACGCAAAAGGCCGTTTCACGTGGCTCGTAGATCGAAGACCCGTGGCCGTAAATAACGTCACGTCCCTGCATCGAAGGTACGGTCAGGGATTCGAGGCTGAGTCCGAATCGTGCCAGCGGACCACGCGTTTTTGTCTATCGACCCGATCGAACGTGCTCTCGAACGCCCGGCTCCCAGCTCTTCACGACGGAATCGAACGATGTCACGCGCCTGCTACCACTTCGAGACCGTGTTTCCACTTTTCGTGGCGGAAGGTTCCCTCGAGGAGACGGCAAAGTGTACGTAATTGATTGGAAAATAACTTGAACGAATCGATACGTCCTGCGCGCTCGATTGTACCTTTAATTGCGATCTTCCACTTCGAACGAAATTATTTACACTTGGATTCGAATCATAATTAAATGAATTATTGAATTGGCAACGGAAATATTGAAAATCCAGTTTTCAACCTGATACCTATGTTTGTGCATTAAATAACAATTTGCAAATTACCATATTTGGTGCGCAAACGTGCAAGAATAATTTCGAACGCAGGCGACTGCATCGAAAGGGTTAAACAACCATGACGTTGCGAGTACCATGAGTTCATGAATAATGAACGTAGTGAGCCAGGCAAAGAACGTTTCTTAATGCATAAATATGAATAAGTGAACGCACGTGATCGAAGATGGAAGACGAAGAAAGCGAGGCTTATCGGGAAAACCTTAAACCGTCCACGGGCTACTTGGTTACGAACCCTATAACGCAATTAGGAGGATCTCGTACATCGCCGCAACGGCTTCCGCTTCTTCTCGACCTTCCAGAAGTCGCGAGATAAGCGGAAACCGCGGTCGATCCCGTCGCCTCGCGAATTCATTCTTACGTGGACCATTCGTAATTAAATGAATTTGAATCAAAAGATACCGTGACGCGTATCACATTTTTCAAAATTCCCCAATGCCACTGTTAAAAATTAAAAGTGGCTACTTAACATTCATTTGAAAATTAAACTACAATTGAGCTACAGCGAAAGGGTTGACAAACCTCGGATCCGGAGAATTCGAACTTCGAAGGTTATTCTTATTTAAATTCGAGCGTTTTGACTAAAAGTTGCGGGAGCAACGGGGTAACAAACAGACCAGCGGGATCGCAACATCGGTGCTTAAAGTTTGAACGAACGTTTAGGGGGAATGTTTTGGAAGCATTGCGAAAAAAAGGGGGAGGAAATACACGTCGAATTGGCCGTTTCCGTGCGGAAGGGAGCGTCTGACGGATCGTTCGAGTCCCCGAACAATGAAAACTCCGGAAAACTGGTCCCGTGACTATTAAAACTCGCCGTTTCGCGTTTCGCGGCACGTTTCGCAGACAGAAGTTTCAGCCCGATATCGTATTTGTTCGCAATTTCATTCGTATCCGCGGTTTCGCTTCGGAAACACACGTATTATCAGTGATTCGTAAAAAAAAGATACATCGAGAACGATTCGTCGGTCTTTGGTGGATAAAAAAGGCGATCGAAAGCAGACCCGAGCCTCTTAATCGATGATCCTCCATCGAAAGACTTAGACGTCTCGTTTGATCGTGAAAGAGGAGCGAGCCCTCTCGAGTTTCTCGCGATTATCGAAAGCCTTTGGAAAGCATTCCAGAGATTCGTCTTGATCGATACTTTTCACGGCACAGAGCCGCCTTTGTAGTAGACAAGATGTCATTAAGCAGCCACTAAGAATCCCATGAATTATGCAAGGTCCTAAATCGAAAAAGTTGGACCTCAAATTTATGCATTCGTTTCGTTACAAAATAGGGATAGCAAGTCTTCCATATTTTGTCCAGGGTCAGCAGTAATGCTAAAATGGCTTCGGTACGTCTACTATCGCGCCGTCCTTCGTGGTCATACGATTTTTCATGGACATTAGCGAGCTTTGTTCGCGACACAACGATACAGACGTCCGTGCGCGAACCGTGAACGGTATTGCCTTAAAGGCAACGCCTGTTTATGGTGATGCAGTAGCCCGATATCAGGTACTTCTGTTGCCGGACCGTTAAGGTATAGTCGTGAGAAACCGGTAGCTCATTGGCACCTCTTACTTTCCAGCTACAAACCCGATATCCTTCGAATTCGCAGCCTCCTTTTCGCGTGCGACGTCTTTTTCAACGGCACGATCGCGTCGAGCATCGATGATCAGGTGCACCGTTTCGAAATCCATTACCTCGGTCGCTTCTGCGATTTTATGATGAAATTCTTTCTCCCGCTCGCGAGCCACGGGTGAATCGCATGGGTTTAACCCTTTCGCGGAGAAGCGATTTCCATTTTAAAATCCGCTGCATACATTTTTATTGTGGGAACGCGAATTGAAATGCGTCTAGAATAGTTTTGTTATAAGATAGTTTGTTAAGCTTAACCCTTTCGGATGCGATTTAAACTTGGTTTCTTTGAAAATATGAAAATCCTATTTTAGAAGAAAAGAGTTAAATTGGAAAAAAATCAGGGAAAGTCTAAAATTGGTTGAAATTAAATCATAAAAATGGTGGAGAACAAGAATGGACAGACGACGGTTAACGTCAGACTTCGATTTTTAGTTATGTAAAACGTTTTCACCGGTAAACACGTTAATAGTCAGATTTTGCGATCGTGTGTTGGCTGTATCGTCGATGCATGACGGGCGCATCGTGCTCGAATCCTTCGTTCTCGAGTTATCTGAAATTGAATAACCGCCCGCTGTTAACTAACCCTCAGCGTTTCTCGTTTTTCCCACTCCCTCGTTCCATCAACTTTCACCTTGTTCCCGTTCACCCCGACAGCCGGGAATCGCCCTCGGACATCTATTAGAGGAGCAGTTTAAATCACTCCAGAGGGTGGCGATTAAAAATTCAAACGGCCTAGAATTGCACTTCAGTTGATTCAGGGGTTAATTTTAGTCTTCAGCTAACCAGTTGCTTCTTTTCGCCAGCATCCACCATTTCTTTTATTCGTTTTGTGGTAATTGCTTGGTTTAGTCAAACATTTGTCGCATTAAATATTCAATTTAAATTTTCTACTTGGTACCTTACGAAATTAGTATAACAATTATATTAGAATTTTATTTTAATTGTCGAACTGTGACTCTCCACGTACATTTATTACATTTTAAAATAACATTTAAAATATGATGGATTATAATATATCACTGAGACACGAACGTGACAGGAGTCGAAATATTAAATCCAACGAGTGGAATTATTATCTCAGCTGGAACCGATGCTGGATTTACAATTCGTAAATTGCAGCAGCTTCTTCGAGCGTAGTTTATGCAGTTTTTAATAGGCCGTTGCGCAAGAATCCGACTCGCGAAAAAAGAAGAGGATTACGCAAACGAGCGGCGCACGGCGTTTTCGTCCTTCGACAGGAGGCGAGCGTCGCTTTGGAAAGGTGAAATCCGATGCAACGGGCCCGCTGGAAACTTCGTAGCTGACACGAGCGGATCGTATCGTCGCGGGATAATTAACGATGTCCGTGAGCGACAAATTGACGCCGATCTTGACATTGGCGCTAATTACCGGGCTGTCGATGACCAAGAAATATAGCGGCTCGGCATCCTATGCTTTCCTGAGAACCTTCCGTTTTAAAATTTATACTATCTGAGATCATTTAAACTTGGAAATTCGAAGAAGAATTTAAATTCATAAACCTTGAAAATTATCCACCCTCTTCGAAAGTTTAAAGCGTCTCTAGCTTTCCAGCAAATGAAGGATCGCCTCTTTTATTTATTCAGCGACAATAGAACGATCCTTCCGAACGATTAGCGACGCGTTAACAATTACTCTTCGGTCGAAAACTTTTCGCGTCCCCGAAGCACACCCCGGGGCGCTGAAGGGTGCATAAAACCGCGAAACTTTTTCCAAGATCGAAAAGAATCATGTTTTTTCGGAGATAACGATTTCTTTCGCGCCCTCGCGGGGGCTTAATAGCGGCCCATTTGCAACAACGACGGGACGAAAACACAGTCGTGGATTAGAATTTTAAATGGCAACGGGCCGTATCGACGATCCGTGAAAACGGGGATTAAGGATGCAACGGCGAAGTTGCCGGCGAAACTTCTTAATGGCTCTTTTACGAACTTGCCAGCTGCCGATAGATTCCGACAAAGTTCACGCTTAACCCAGTCTTCATGGCGTTCCTATTTTTGTCCCGCCACCCTGCCCGTTCTTTGGTAATTACCTTGACGGTCTTTTGTCGACCCTCCGACAAATTTACAGAGGCCATTAGCGTCTTCCGCGACGATGATTCCAGCGTTAGAATAAACAACCTTGACAATCTGTCCCTTCTTCGAATTAACCTTTTACACCGTTTGATTTTCATCTAAACATCATATTTCTTTAGGTACCTTAAATTATTGAATCGATTTCAAATTTCTGCGACAAGTATTATAAAATCTCTGGACTTGGTTTGTCCATCCAGTTATCGATATTTTGCCTCTGACGAAAAAGAAGAATCGAAAACGCACGAAGGCATGTTCGTGTCTGCAACCGAGGATAGAATGAAGGTTCGCCGTTCAGGTTTTCTCGGCATCGCCGTTGGCTGGCCACAAAGGCCGGATGCCATCGGCGGTGGTCGTGTGCAGGTGGACGCAGTTCTAATGCCAGAGACGCTTTGCATCGCGCACGGCATTGCAAGGCCAGCCGGCCACAAGAAATCGTCGTCGTCGTCGTCTTGAATGCCGGCCTCTCTGTTCCGAGCCGTAGAAATCGTGGTTCTTTAACCGTCGCGGCGTCTCACGAGACCGTGTCGAGACGAATCTCTTGCGTAATCGCGCGGATCGCCGGAGGACCAGTTTCCATAGGTAGCCTCTTTCGTGAACAGGAGAGGATTCTTTAAGCGGATCGGTTTGCGTATCCTTTCGCTGCTCGAAGAAGCAGATAATCGAGTTGAGTTTTAACCCTTTCAGCAGGAACGGCTTCAACACAAGTATACATTAAATATGCAAGTTATCATTTTTATTAAGAACCAATTAAAAAACCCACTTTATGGTATTTCATATCGCGTGTTATCAATCTTCTTGTTTAAAAGAAGAAAAAAAGAATGTCACGGAAGGTGTGTCTTTTGTCGACACATCGCACAGTTAATCTTCTCGTGTCCCCTCGTGCTTTTTCCTCAAAGATTTTTGCATCGCGAGAAAATCGCCCGCAGCTTCGACCGGTTGTACACAAAAAGAAAGGGGTCAGATTCTCGAAGTAGCTTTCAGTACTTGAAAATGAGCACCGGCCAAGAGTAGCTTCATTTTCGCGCACAGAGGCGCGCGTATACCTCGGCTCGTGCCATTTCAGGGGATGTAGGTTTCTTTCGCGTTTCCCCAACGG
Organism: Anthidium xuezhongi; assembly: GCA_022405125.1. Taxonomy (NCBI): domain Eukaryota; kingdom Metazoa; phylum Arthropoda; class Insecta; order Hymenoptera; family Megachilidae; genus Anthidium; species Anthidium xuezhongi. The sequence goes on from CM039637.1 coordinate 10,462,022, forward strand.
ATGTTTCTAATTTTAGTTCTAATTACAATCTGCACGATTGGGGATCGTTAACCTGTTCGATAAGGTGAACATTCGTTTTGACGATTTCCCTCCATTTTCAGCGAAGAACGACGATACAGGTGTCGTCGCGTGTTCGTCAGAACCCGTTCCCAAGGTTCGTTATTCAGCGTCGAATCGAGTTCACGGATGATTTCAGATTTCCACGCATCGGCGCGTTCGCCTCGCGATAACCCGTCGAGGAAACATTCTGAAACGATTCCGTGCCGTGGAACAGGCTCCAAGGAAAATGACTAACCCGGAAATTGCCTGGTAATCTTCTCGGAATTAGAAAGATATAGAATAATCGATGCTGTTCCTCGACCCGGTTGCAGCTAACAGGAAGGTCGCGATCCACCTTACAAATTGCGTTCTTACCTGCCGGCTGTTCGAACAAAGATCATTCGACACGACGAAAAAAGGAAGAGAGAGTACCTCTTGCTTCCGTTCTTGTTTATGGGGTCAACGCCGGCCTGCTGGACCACGTGCTTACGTACTATGAACGATTTGCGCTTTACGGATGATTTACGATGTTCACGGGCCACTGATCTTCTGTGTAGGACGAGATTATCGGCAGATATCACTTCGATACCATCCTGGGTACATCGTGGATGCGATGAAGCCTGCTTCTATTTTTTCTTGATCGCTTCTATTGCTATCGGTATTTAAGTTTTTGCATAGGACAGGTAAAATATATTCTGTGGATTTTTATATTTTGGAAAATCTGTCTTCGACACCAACTTTGATTAGTCGGATATTATAGATAGCGAGTTTCTTTCAATTAGAGTTTATCTTAAAGTGAGCTAATCAATTGTAGAGGGTTTTTTGTAACGTTATCCATATCCGTTCCATTATCTTACTAAGAATTTGAAAGACAGCTTAAGATAGAAAAGACAGATATGACTGTCTAAGAATAGCATTGTTTTCCAGTCAGAGTGTTATCGTTGTAAAGAATCATCAAATGATTTAGCAGACAGAAAATCACATAATATATTAATTTAATCAATTTATTTCATTTAATGAGTAATAATGAAATGGAAAAATTTTTGCGATTTTTCAAAAAGCCTGTATAATTGTGGAGACTTAGAATCGCGGAGATAAAAGGAAGGGAGTGCCATTTAAATGGGATCAGGCTTAAATTATAGGGATCAACGAGCGTGAACAGTATTTACCCAGCCATTGAATCGAGCCGACTTTTCTCCCAACGCAATCTCTGACCTCGTTTGAATTGTACCACAGTTCGTGACATTTTAACTTCAAGACAAAACGTACCTCTGCCAGACTAACGTACAATTAAAATTTATCTCTTTCTCGCTTTAACAGCGCTGGATGGGGTTAAGTTAGGATTAGGATTTTTCGTACTTCAAATAATTTCCATGGGTTTCTTTCTATCCAATAATTTGTGTTGTATTCAGGGCACCTTATCACAATGCAAACAAAACATCGAAAGTAATATCAAAGATTAATTGAAAATATAAATAATACCATCTAATAAAGCTTTCAACAGCTACAACACTGCGGTTGGCGTGTTAATATTTTAGTTCTGTTCGACTGCGATCGACCTACATACGATATATTTAATGTATCGCGTTGATCTCGGCCCAATCATCATTATCCGTTCGAACGATAATTCATACGTTGATAGTTACAAGTCGGGGACTCGACGGAATTAACGAGCGCTCTCGATTTTACCTCTCCGCAAATTACCTATCCCGGCCGCGGATAGAAGAAGCAACTTTCCCATTAGCGGTGAGCCGAATCGCAAACGGCAGTCTTCGGCTCCCGTTTTATTCTCAAATCGAGCGTTACGCTTTTCCACGCTACCTTATCGTCGATCAGCTTCTTTCACGAGGATCAATCAACGGAGATGTTTAACCGAGCGAAGAGATACCGTACGGGGTTCAAAGGATACAGAGCCAGCGCTGAGATACCAGTTTACTTGCCTTCCGCGGATCCCCGTTCGTGTATATTTTCGTGGATCGTTTCGTTCACGGGATTTATCGCGAACGCGCACCATCGCCGTCGCCTTTTAAGGCCGTTCGCGTCGTTGCCCGTATCGTCCGCGGGTATCGGCGAATACAGAAAAAGGAAACTCGTTTCGAGGCACGAATTAGCCGGATTTTCACGGGCACCAGGTATCCCCCGAGATAGCTCGTCTCCCGGCGATAAAACCCGTCTTTGTGTACCATCTTGTCGCGGCTCGTCTCGTTATCGTTATCTGGGGAAACGATGACAAACGCCACGTAATCGAGAAACGCCACGGCATTGAGAATCGTTCGGGCGATTTGAATATCGAGGCGAGGCACGTCTCTGGCGTCATCTCTTTCCATCCTGTTGGCGAGGTTGCAGGTGGATAATGAGGCGATGGATCGCGGCGCCGGATCGAATATTCATCGGTGTCGTGTTTTTCCTCTATTTTTAACGCGACAAACGGAACGAATCTTAATGCTTTTTTGCGTCGCATATCGCGATTGCTCGTTCGCGGTTTCGTTTGTTTTCTTCATTTCACCGAATCGTGCGATTAACTTGTTTAAAACAGTCAAATGAATTTACGAGAGTTATAAATTGCACGACTCTATTGCTCAGTGTCGCGAACCCAAAGGCTTAGACAAAAAAAACCAACACGAAACGCGGTAGTACAAAGTGTTGGCTCGCGTTGAATCAAACTCGAAGTAATTAGTGGCCAGCAAACCATCAACTTTCTAACTCGTAATTCTGATAGCAAAATAGCTATGAACTCTGTTAATTACTTCCGAACGGTACTCATTAGGGGGGCACCGGGCCGAAAATAAAGCATCCAATTAAGACGGGTCTGCCAACGTGGCCAACGTTATTCTCGATACCGGGCGAAAACAATCGTCGAGCCCCACCTCTCGCAGACGTCAAAGCAGGAGTGCAAGAGACACACGGTGCTCTTACATTGTCGAAGGTACACGTTATAGCCGGCAAGTTGTCCGTCGTCGAATCAGACCGACCGGAAGAGTGGGAGAAGCTCGAGGAAGGAGCAAGAAAGACTTGCGAGCAAGGAGGGACCTGTGGCTTCTCGAGCAAGTCAGTCACACGGTCGAGTATGTTCCACCGGGACGTCCGTTTGTTGTCACGATCATCGATACGCTCGCGAATCATCCGCAAGTGTCTCGCCCGTGTCGTCTACGCGGGCGATTTCGAATAAATTCAGTGAGTGTGTTTGTGTCAGTGCGACGTGTATCGAATCGACGGAAAGTGATCGATCGTGTCGCGTGTCCGGCGACCATCGATGTTTTCGCATGCGAGGAGCACGCACGCGGAATTTCCAAGCGGCTCGAGGAGAAAGGCACTTTCTAGGCGCGAGGATGCCGTCGATTTTCCGCGCGGGCCGCGACTGCGAGCGCGGATAGACGACGGATCGATATCGTATCGGCGGCAAGCTACGCCCGCACACGCGACCTTTAGCCGCGGCTTGAAAGCGAGCCGTCGCTCGTTAAACAGTCGATTAAATTTACATGGTGACGCAACTTGGCGCGCTCGTGGTCGTCGACGGCCGACGAAGCCAGTTACGAGCCCGCGGCTGAAAAGAATCGTCCCCCGTTCAAGCCTTCGGACTTCCATCCGATAAATCGTACGTAACGCGTTGTTTTTCCTTCGAATCGCAAGGGAAATATAGAAAAAAGGATAATTTTTGAAAGATCGCGAGAGATCGGGTCGCTTCGCTGGGTCGAAGCACGCCAAGCATCTCCGGCGAGATATGCGGAACGATGGTGATTCGTTGACGATCGGATCGGAAGGTGGCGGGACTGCGGACATGTCGGTGCTTGGTGAAAATCGGGTAATATGGGAGCCGGCGATATGAACAGGGAGATACCGAGCAGCACCTTAGCCACCCTCAGGGGGATCCTGGTGAGCTCGCTGTCCAGGGAGAACCTGGGCCCGCACGATCTACCTCTGAAGGAGAACAGACATCGACCTTTCAGGAAGGTGCACTTTCACGAAGGTACATTCACCGTGTCACATCCTGTCGCGCCCCGGTGTTCGATGGTCATTTAAATATAAATGAAGGAAGCGGATCGATTTTGGCGCTAAATTTCTTTTTTTTTTTTATGTTACTTGTTTACAATGATCGTATCGATCGTGAGGTCGTTGTACTTTGTCATCGCACTTTAATCGCGTGTTACGGTACCTTAACCCTTGGAAAATAAAAGCAATTTTATTTTGGGTCACGTGTAAGTTGGCTATCGGACTTACACTGTGAAGTAACAAGCTGAAAACTTAAACGGAAGCGTTAAGTAATCACACGCTTAGTAATCGATATTATTAATCAGCTGTACCGCACAAGGCGAAAGGAACAACGTGTAACGATATCGCTGTTGCTATTTCGCTGTAGATCTGAAAATATGCATAATCATCGTTTCTTGCACACGATACTCGCTCGGCGCACTTTACGTCACTCGTTGCAGATAACAGTATATTTATCGAAAATTTTATTACATCGTTCGAGTTGGTCGATGCGAAACAATGCGATGTATATTACGTTGTTTCGGTTTAAATTGAATTACTCGAATTCTGAGACGAGTACAAATTTGCACGACTGTAAAGATATATTATCGAATAATTGAAAGAAACATTCCGCGCTAAGTAACGAACGATAAGTTTAATTTAAGTAATGAAACGATAGTATCGTTGGTAAATGAAATTATGCATGCCGGCCGACGCGTTAAATTATCATTATCTGCTTGAACGTACCTATGAAAAGTGTGAAAATTACCACGACATAAACTTTTACGATCGGTCTAACTCGTTCCAGAGAAAGTTTGAGAAAATTGCGTGCGATACTTCCATCTTTCAATAGTGAAAATCGGGGAAAGGGGTAATTCTGCTCGAATTTGAACGCGTTATAGACTCGTGCAATTTGTCGATCAGTTTTACGCGATTTATGCATACTTGTCCGTCCAAGTGAAAGAATATGGCGTGATCGAAGGCGTCATCGATCCATCGTTCGACGAGATCGGATTCTTTATTCCGTGCACGATCGCTGTTGCCATCCTTAACGCCGAGGATGCCGATTGAACTTTCTATGGGACCTTAAGAGACAATTTCGTTGCGTAAATTCGACGTGGCCAGACCACGAGGAGCTTCTTCGTTGCCAGGTCGTCCGTGCAAAATATATTCGTGTAATTCTCGCGGTTGGATTGCTGGATGTTCCCAATTGGAGAACGTCTCTCGGAGAACCGCGAGTTTCTCGAAGGAAGAAGACGAATGCACGCCATTAAGCCTTATTTGAATCCTCCTAAGCCCTCTAGTTTAACGTGCGCCCACTTCTTCCGGCGAGAGAGACGAATTTTCGTCAATTTGAATGCATTTACAAAAATAAGATTTATGTAAATTCTGCTGCTACTGCATAGTTCTTTGGTGCAATAATTTTTATCAAAATTGTAGTTAGAAAATTTGAAGGGTTATTTCGTCGAAGTCTTTAGTCACAAACCCTTTAGTCACTAAACGTACACCGCACCCCCATAAAGTTGTAATTTACCAACCAACGCGTTATCTGATAATTACTGCTTCCAGAGCCACTATTGTAAAGCAGAGAAAAAAGAAACAGAAAGCAATTGAAGCTTAAAATGGCGTTTCAGTTTTCTCTTCGGGGAGAGCCGGTCCAGGATCGTTTTCGCAACCGGTCCGCAGGTCCATTTCTGGGCCGAGCGTTTTCCACGATCTCGCGGCGACGTTATTTATTTCGACTGTTCAATTAGGAACGGAGGAAAATGCGGTTACATTGTAACGGGCCGGTTCGCGGTTGGATTTTTCTCGTTAAACTTTAATGAAAGGTTTCCTCGGAAAGTAACGTTAACCCGACATTGTTTGCCCTTACCGGAGAGACGTCGTTTCCTTTCCAGATCCCGCGTAATTGCCGCTCGTCACGACGAGAAGAACTCATCGTCAGGCCCGTGACTAATAGAACCGCTGATGTCACGCGCTAAAAAGTCCGCCTCGCGAGTAGCGTTTGATAAACGACCGTTCCTCGTCCTTCTCTCACTTCCCCTCTCCTCTCCCCCGACGTCTCGTTTGATTCTTGTCGATGTTGCGGAAACATCGATTCGTTTCCAGCCAAGGCGAGGAAGCGCTTTCAAAGGCTACTAGTTTGTTCTCCAAAGGTTAGCGTAAGATTCCATCGTTTTTTATCGAGTTACATCTTTCCTCTTAGTTAGCTGAGCGAAGTTTCGATTGTACGCGAAAGTTGGACGGTTTTTTTCCAAGTATGATCGGATTTTGGAGTTCTTCGGGGAATACGATGAGGGTTAAGGTGGGCCGTGTTGACAGATATAATTAGAAGCTTGATTTAATACAAGGGTAAACAAATGGGCTTTATTTTGTAACTCAGGCGAATATAATGTTTATAATGAAGATATATGGGTTCGTATGTTATTAAGAAATGTTGCAGTTGGTTTTGGCTAATTTTAGGGTTGAAAGCAGGTAGAGGGGGAATGTGGGTTAATCACCGGTGGGAGCAGCTTCGTCAAAGATGGTCTGACGGGGTTGCCTGCATATGAATCGATTCGTTTGTTGAGTTAATAGTCAACATCCGACGTAACAGAGGTTTGTTGCTTCCCTGCGTTTCCTTTTGAGGATATTACTAGAACTTCAGTATATTTAATTAACCGACCCAGACGTTTAATATTCGATTCTCGAATCGTTTATAACTCTGATTGCAAAATGGCAGAGAACTTTTTGATTAACTTCAACTCGACGAGTACGTCCCCTGTAAGACTTCCTGTGTATATACACCCTTCGTAACGAAAACGGTTAATAAAACGGAGCTTTCTGGAACGGAATTTACGAGCGTGTTATTAAGGTGCTCTCGCGTAATTATACACACAATAAAACGCGTCACGCAACGTTAATCCCGCATTTTGCTAACCAAAGTCGATGTTTCTTGTCTGTTTCAGGTGAGTACTCCGCATGCAAAGAGAAGGTTACGTATGTGCCTACGATGGGCTCGGTTAATCGTGGTACGTACAGCAAAAAAGTATGCACTATACGAATTCGTCGTACGAGTAGAAATTCGATCGGTGGGATAAGCGAGCCGTGATAAATGAATTCATTTACGTTCCCGCCGCGTCATCGGGTTTAATATTAAACACCAGCGTGAAATTAGGTAATTGCGAAACTTGGACGCCCGATCGCAGATGCATCGGTTTACGTCTAACGAAAGATGAACTTTTAATCCATTGATCATCGTAATCGTACATGTGCGCTTTCACCTGTTTATTAACACCTTAATTTCGAACGTCATTCGTATAAGTGACATTTGAATTTATCATTCGTATTGCGAGGAGTTTTTTTTTGCTTGATCGACTAGAAGTATCCACATAAAGAACTCATAAATGTTTAATCGACCCTTTCACTCTGATTGGAAATATATTATATATTTTTTAATAGAAATAGGAGAAAGGATTATTACAGCTTCAGAAACTTATATCTTTTTTCATACGAATGTTCATTTTACAATGCCGTACTTATAAGATCCTCGATTCGAAAGGGTTAACGAACGTGACAAGGGGTGCCGACAGATTTATCTATACGAGATTTACGTAGGAATATTTATAAGGTACCCGCGACCCCTTGTTCGTTTCTTGTTCGGGGCCGCGGTACAGTAATAACGCGTTCGTGTGAAATTGCAAGCGACGTTGGTGCATCCGCATCCCGCATTCTCGTTATATTTCATATGCACTTTGTCAAGCGCGAGGGCTCGAGATGAGACGAGAGGATCTCGCTAGCGTGAAGAAGCCCTCCTCCTTGACACTTTATCCCCGGCGTGTCCCGTTGGGGCAAAAGGAGGGGAACGGGCCGTGACGAGCAATTAATTTTCGTGCCCGTCGAACGTTTGACGGCACTTGTTTGACAAAACTTCGCTACTGTTATACGTCAGCCAGTCGATAATTTCGCGGCATAGGCCGTCGCGTTAATGAGCAGTCGGCTGTCAAAGTTGCGCCATCGAACGGTTCCTTATTTCGAAACAGGAGCCGCGAATCTGATCCCTGTACGCCACGTATTTTCTCACTGCTTAATTTCTGATAATGATGCGCCGATAAGCAACCCTCCCGGTAACGCGTATGACGCTCGCGGTAATCGCGTGATGTTCGAGATAGCGTATCGTTGAATCAACGCCGCTTTTCCTACGATACGAACCATTAATTATTGCTGATTTTGTGTCGTTGCTCGACGAGTGCATTAACATTCAACATCACGGTTTTGCCATATCTATAACTCTGCCTTTCACTTTTTCGTTGTCCCAATTTTGTTTCTAAATAAATCGTTTTCGTCGAACGCGATGGAATGTTAACAGCATGTCGAACGCAATGGAATGTTAATGCTAACAGTGCAAAATAGCAATAGCGTCTGTTTCCACTGTGGCAGTTAACGTGTTAATGGCGTCGAATTGCCACGGTTTATGAGAAACAAACGCGGATATTACGTCGGAGAAATCCGCGTGTCTTTCGTATCGTGTCATTGCACCGCGAACATCGGTCTCACGATTATGAATTATTCATCGAGCGTACGTTCGAGATAGATCTCTAACAAAGAAATTACTGTCATAGCGAAATTGCTGGAAAAAAGTGCAACGATCTTCCTTCCTTTTTTTTTCTCTGCCCGATCGAAACCATCGACCGCGTAATAATGTTCCCGTGTTACGTATCGACAAGGGGATAATGAGATCACGGGGAAGACGCGATAACGACGTTAACGCGCGCGTTTCACGTCGTAACACGCCGCAATTTCCGCGTCCAATTGTTAGAAGCGGTTTCGAACGTCTATCCGTGCCTCGTCTCGCGTATACGCGTCAATCACCGCTAACATCCGGCGTCAATCGAACGAACGATACTTTTCCACGCGAGCTTCATGTGCCGACAGGATGGGAGAATCCTCGATTTCCATAGAAATGAACGAACTTTCGATGAGCGCCGCTTCTGTTGCGATATTAACCCACTCGGGACCGGAACCTTGTTATAAGACAGCCTCCAGGAGCTGAGAATTTTGTTTTTCTTGATGTTATAACACGTGAACTACATTATACAATTATTTTAATTTCTGTCGATTAATTTTTAAAGATTTTTTAACTTGATAAAAATCAGCTTGCATTTTGACAAAAGCGTCTTGATAAATTTCGTAATATAAAATAAGGAATCTGGAATCATTTTGACCCACTTGGCAGTTCTACTGTTAAGAATCTCTTTATTCTTTGTTTGGGGATAAACTACCCCCGAAGAGCATCGCAGGCCACCCGTGACCCATTTACAGCGATAATGATCTCGCGGAATCATTGAGTTTTCTTTGAATGTCGAAAGTTTCGAGTTGCATAAACGCGAAGGCATGCGATATTTGCAACTTTTGTTCGTGCCTAATGCCCGAGTTCTGTTTCGAATTGAAATAAAAAATGTTGCATCGAGCGGTGCGTTAACCGGAAAGTTTTGCAAACTGGTTACACAGCGGTGATTACTTTTCTTATTCCCGTGGAGATAGCTTTGTTCCCGAAGTGGGGAAGTTTGCCAAACACCGGGACCATGCTGATGAAACGACGCGAAGTTTTCTCGGCCTGTGTTCGAATTCAGCGCCGAAACTCTTGTCTCTGCTCGTTTTTCCGTGAGACCGTGATTGCGGAGTTTAAGGGAAAAAGGAACGAGCATGGAGATCAAGAATTGTCACTCTGTCGTCGTAGGGACAGGATGTTTATTTCGAATGATAAGAAGCGTCGCACCGTTCTTCGATTTAGGTAATTCGGCGAACGCGAGGTTAATCTACGCGTTTCTTATTTTAGAGCTTCAAAGAAGGGACAAATATTGATTTACGCGGAATCGATGCTATCTGTCCCCTATCAATCGTTTTTTCCCGATGTTGCGTTAGCTGACTTTTTGATAAGACAGACCGCGCCCAATAAGTCATGCTAGTTCGAAAACAAAATAAATGATTGAATACTGTGGATAAATAAAGCGCTTATACAATAATAAAATTAAATTAAAATTTAAAAGTAATGGGCTTGTAGTGCCTTTCTACTATTTCACCATTTTCCGATCTCGCGATATATGATAAAAATGGTAATTTGAAAGGTGATGATTAGTCTGGCGGAATCATTACTCTTATCGGTGCGCGTTCGAGCCGGGCGGAAGTCTGGCTACCGCCGCCGCAAAGCCTGCACACACATAGGCGCGATGGTGTAAGTTCATCTTGTTGAATGGAAACGCGGAACAATCCGATGCTTCGTTTGTGCATCTTAATCCGGCCATTGTTAAGCGGTGCCGGAATTCGTGAATCGCAAACGAGGACACAATATCTCGCGAGACCTTCCGCGCTGAATCGAAATCCGCGCCATAAACGGATCAGCAAGATTATCCTGGATCGTCGTCTGGATGGAGTCGGTCGTTTTCATTCCGATCCGCCAGGCTCGTCGAACCTGACTCTATGATCTACACAGGTGAACAAAGCGATCGAACCGTCCTATTATATTCTTAATAAGTTCATTCGAGGTGTGGGTAACAGTTTTGCCAAAGAAATTTCTCTTGTTTCTTGGATCTTGAATAATAATGTGGAAGATAACTTGACTCATCGTGCGATGATAAATTTGATTTATCGCATTTCATATGCAGCAGTTTTTCACTGTACAGTGACAGTCAAGGAATTTCAGTTTAAAATTCCCGAACCATTTTACCTTGTCTTGTCATTTATGAAGCAAAGTTCAGCAAAAGTTAAAACTTCAGAACTGCGAATGTTCATATGCTGCACTCCAAGCAAACAATGTTAGGCCTGTTCCAGGATATTTCTATGCAGCTGCGAAAATTGTCCCCTTCAACTCGAATGTATTCCTTGGATCTAACGGGCAAACACTTAGGTTCCATACACTGTTTCCAACTTGGTCGCAGTCATGTTAAATCAACATTAAACATGGGCTATCTGTTCAAATACTCGGCCAAGGTAATTTACGCGAAGCAAGAAGGTAATTGACAAATTGCGATAACCAAAAACATGTGATCCGAGAAATTGTTTTATAAGACGAATCCTACATGGAACGAAGAACCGAGTAAAGGATAATAACATTTTTCTACGACGTTTTTTCTTCTTTTTTCTTTGGTTCATCGTGGGACCCTGTTGGTACGGTTCCAAGTGGCCGTTGAAAAGGTCGTTGGACCGGCGGATAGATTTAGCGATGCTCCGTGGTCGACTTCTTTTTCTTCGAGATGCTGACAAGTCTCTGGCTAAGCGAGACGTATCCCGCTGACTCTGGTTTCCGGTTATTAAACCATGGAAACGGAACTAATTTCTCTCGAAATCGTCCGAACGTTCATCGACTGCGTTTCACCGATAAAGCTGTCGCTTTTTACCGCGTGTAATCTCCGGCTAGAGAAACTGGCCCATACGCGTAACTTCCGTATCCGTAGTCATAATGAACTATCGTTAACGGACTCCTAGTTAAGTTACATTAAACGTACGCTTCTGTATCTCTGTGTTTCGGGGATAATTACCTCGATACACAGGATTCGTGTTTCCTCGTCATTACAAACGAACAATTTACCATCAACGACTGTTTATTAAGATCAAATTAATGCCACGGGATATCGAAGCTCGCGTGTGCTCCTCTTCCTTTCGCTCGTTCGGTTTAATCGCTCGGACGAGAGCGCGATTCGAAAGCAACATCGGTTCCACTAATTTCCTCGTTACGTAGAAAGTTTTCTCGTGTAATTTAATTGTCAATGTACCGTGATAGACAAGAAAAGGTCCGAATGGATTTTAATTAATCAATGGTACGTCAGAAAGGAGAAGAATCGACGATGGAGGCAAAGGGAAAGAGAAGCAAGACGTTTCGACGATGCAATTATCGTCTCGAAGCAATGAGCCGGGTATATCGAACCGTGACATCGTAGCTATCTTTCGAGGCTGCTTGGCTCGTCCGTAGGACTACGGACGAGTGCTCGATAACTCTCGATAAAAAACTCTGTCGACCGGGTCCGCAGAATCGGCCATGGATACGGGGAACAAAGGAGCTGCGACGTCGACGTTATCTCGATCGAATAAAAATGCCAAAGTCTTCCGATACACTTGACATAAATCTAGCGAACGATAATAAAAGGAGCGAAGGAACTGCGGTAACGAGCGGATATACGTTCACGATCGTTAATACGCCGGCAATCGTGGAAACCCCGGCCATTTTGCGGGAACATTTTCAACGAACATTTTCGAGCGGATTCCTGTTAACGGTCCACGGGTTCCGCAAGTTTTTCTCGCCGCTTTTGTTCGTGAAGTTGGTCCATGGCGAAAATACAAAAATTCGAATGTCGAAAAATATTTTACTTTGGTTGCAATGTTTTTTATTTTATAATTACCATCCAGCACCCACTGCAGCACCCTTTTCCTGCAAATCTTAAATTAATCAGAATTCCTCTGTCAGGGATCCAAGAGCAGGAGAGCGAGACGAATCGGTGCCGGAAATCGCTTGGTAATTTCGACCTGAAGTCGGGCTTCCCCGGTTCGAATGCAAAAGTTGCCCTTCGCGATCGATAATCGATGATCTCCTCCGATCCCGCGGCACCGGCGCCGGAAAAATTGGACGTGTAATATCGTGGCCCGCCCACACGGAAGAGGGGGTGGATGGAGAGAAAAAAAAAAGATCGATGAGACTAGACTGACGCAGACGTTCGACTTGTAGACGGGATCATATGGCGGATCGAGCGGTGCTTTTACCCGAAATTCGTTTATCGAGTTCATAGGGTGCATTCTGCGTTGGCGAAGGGTCGACGCGGCTGCAATTTCATCAACGTTGTCGAAGCTCGAAAACGCGTTTTCATCCCCCGCGCGGTACAAATTTCGAATCGCATCGAGTGGCTGTGCTTGAACATTTCCGTACGATCCCGGCGTCGGATAAACTCGCGCGATTGTTCGCCGGTTCGGTGGCGAAACAACGCGCAACGACGCTCACAATAGGATTCGAAGAAGACAATGACACGCGCGCCGACACCAGGATCGCGAGTTCTTGCTCTTGAATCGATCTTTGGAAGGTCGACCGTTTCGCTTTGTCCTTTGACCTCTGCCCGACGTATTCTACGCGTTTTAAACGCGTGCCCCATTTTGCGTCGAGATATTGAAAAAAACGAATCCTTTGAATCTTGATTGAAGCACCCTCTCCCCCTTTTTCCAATCTGTTTTTATGCTCCTCTCCCCACGAGGGTGAAAGTGGTCGAAAAAGGGAGAGAAAAAATTCCGTACAAGTTTATAAGGGATCGATTATGATAATTGGGTTTGATCGCGTAAGCCTTAATTAGAGGGATTAAGGCGTTGGAAGGAAGTAACTGCGAGGAAATGGGAAATCGATGAACGGGAAGAGTGCGTTCGCGATCCAGGATATAGCTTGCTGGAAATTACGTTGGATCCTTTGGAGAACTCGGTATAGAGAGTTTAAGTAGCGGCATTAAATCAGATTATTCCGGGACGGGGCGGGGCGAGATGTGGCGAAGAGTTTGATCGTAAAATCTCAGATACGAACGAGACAGGAGTGAACAATGAAAAAGAAAATGCTATCACTTGCCTCGTTACTTTACAACGTTTCTATAGTGGTAATAAGTACAAAGAAGCGTAGGGAAAGTATATTAATAAACAAGAGTCTCCGTTTTGTAAATTTTTCTAATTTTATTATGATCCTGCAACGTATAAAATCTGACACGATTTCGTAACATATCAAATTGTACAATTTATTTATTATAAAAATGACAATTAATTATCGTGCGTAATAAGTCGTGTTTTTCTTCGTACATTAATCTGCACCATGTTAAACGACACGCTGCCTCTCGATTTTTCATCGAACGATTTAAACCACTTAGTCGTGCACAGAAAGACTCCCCTCTCGATCGATGCCGTTTTTTTTCCCGACGAAATAAATTCTCGATAATTAACCTCGCACGGCAATGGAACTTGAGAGCAGACTGCTTGGCGTTCAAGCATCTTCCACTCGATAAGATTTTCATGGAATTCAGAAGTAAGGAACTTTTTCTTCCGCGAAAGAAACACGCGTTCTGTAATTCTTATTAATTATTTAACCCACTGACGTTAACGAGCAACATTAAAAGACTATTACTGTATTTATGTGCGGGTTTAAGATCAAATTTATTGTAATTGCATTTGGAAACCTGGTTACAATTAAAATCTATGATGTAGGCGATTTGTAGCGGATCAAAGACTACCCTTTCGTTATTTTGACCCAAATTTTAATACCATTCGACATGGAACTTTCAGCAGCCAAAGACGACGCGTTTACCGAGATTCGTAGCTCGCGAAAGAATCATTTCCCGGAAGAGCATGTTTGCGAGCAAATATTTAAGCGGGAGGGATGAAACTAATTATTCACGAGTATGAATTCTCGTCCGGGATTCCACGAGGGGATGTTTTCGTTCCCTCGAGAATCGCATTGAAGTTCGCGATAACTCGTGCCCCTGAAATTTCTCAAAATCTGAAAGAAAAGGAAGAACGGTCCTTGATATTTCTTGATTGGGGGAGAACTCCCGATTACTCCGGTTTCTCGAAATGGACGACGTCGAGAGCCTATCCCGACAGACACGCCCGGAATTTCGGCGGGGTCGTATGTGGATTCCGGTCATGTCACTCGTGGGAGCAATGTGGATGAGTCGTAGAGACGTGCCGAGGGATCGACGAACGTTCGTCCCCGTTCGATCTTGCGCGAAAGGGGTGAAATAACGATTCGTTCGATCGCGGGCGCATTCCTGTTTCCGGCGATCGGTTTCTTTGCCTTGATTAAAAGCCTCGTGGCCCCCTTTTTTAAATCTTCGAATTTAACAGTTCGTCAAAGGCACAACAACACTCGAATCGGTTTTAAAATATCGGAAGCCGAACGGGGGTATCAACGGGCGAAAAAGTTCGATCGTTTCTCGATCGAAAGCGCCGGGGATATTATCGATACGATGGCAGACGAACTGAAAATGTAAGAGGAACATTTGCCCGCGTTATTATCGGAATATCGAGTCTCGTTTTATTATTCCCCCGAACACATGCAGCAATTCATTTTCCTTTTTTTCCCCGTACGCAGAGAAAGAGGGAATCCGGTCGAACGATCGTAAAGAGTTATTCGAAATAGGGGCGTTAAATTACGATTCAGGATGCTTCTTTGTTTTTGGTCGATAAGCTATATTTTACAGATTTGCGATTATTTTTCGTATCTGTAAAAATTAGAAGGGTGCACAATTAGGTCTTCGCTGATTCCAGTTGGTTAATCCTGGAAGTACCTTGCGAGCTTCAAATATTTCGAGACTATTCTAAAAATAATTTATATTTTGTAAGGTCTTTGATAATCTCGGCAAAGGCTATAATTTATGAATTATATTTGAGGTGTTCGCACGATGGGGGAAGTGATGACCCAACGATTAGACCAAGGAATATCTCCGGAACTGGTCCCTCGCACTCGCTAAGACGGAGATCCTTGGAAAAGATGATATCCCTTCTACGTACGCCCTCGAATCCTCACCATTTCCAGATAATCCGTCAAGGGATCCGAACGGAAGTCTCCCGAGCGGATCCCGTGTCGTCTTCAAGGTTATCGATCCTGGAGAACTTCGTCGTACGAGAGGAAAGAGGGGCCGTTGCGTGAAACCCGTCGACCCTTCGCTCTTCAAGGTGGAAAGGTTCGCACGACCCCTCCTGAATTCCCAACTTCTACCTCTCCCACGTTACGCCAAGGTCACCCTGTTCATCGCCTCGAGTGTGTGTCGCTCGTACAAACTTGTAAAAGACGAGATTCGACGAAGAGAGATCGATCGAAGAGCGAAAGTTCGATCAGCGATCGTTCGTCGAGGATACAGGGAATTCCTCGTCGAAACGACGGGGGATCGTCTGCTCGGTGGCTCAAGGTCAGCAGCGCGAGTACCAACACCCCCGCGATACAAAAACATCCGGCTGTGTAACTGCGATGCGGCACGTTTCGAGCATGCGGGTGGTAGGAGGGTTGGAGGCGAGATAGAGGTCAAACAAACAACGTCGAAGCGCAGAACGGGGTAATAAATCAGCGTTACGAGGACCGGTGATAGAGTTCGCGAGAGGTAACGAAGAAGATGGAAAGGATCGGAATGTTGGATGGTTAAGAGAGGGGAAAGGTAAGGAGGAGCGGGTCAGCTGGTAGGACGAAGATCAACGAGACGGAATTAGCCGGTGCGCGCGGCTACACGCGAAGGTGGCGCGGCCACAGGCTGCACACGCCTGAGGGAAGGAGTAACAGGAGGTGGAGGGTTGACCATTTCGGGAGTGTCGGAGGTGGTGGCGCACGGCTGATCGATGCAACAGCAGCGCCATCGCCAGCAGAGATAGGAGGGTAAAAACGTGCAGAGGGGTAAGGTTCACCGACAACACGGCACGATCTGTGCCTCCCTTCTCTGCTCTGTCGACCTTCCATTCCTAGTTCCCACCCTCTCGGACTGCTGCACGCGTACTAACCGAGCAGCGCGCGTTGGGCTTCGTCGTTGGACTCCGTGCATCCCCCTCCAGGCCCGTCGACGTTTTCCTCCACCACCTACGGGATAGGGGGTTGATTCGACGCGACGCGACGCAACGCGTCGTCTCTCTCTCCACCATGGCCGTGGTTTCTTCTCTGGCCCCCTGGTTCCCTCTCTTTCTCTGCCAGCCTCGTCCCCTCCCTCTCGCGGGCTCAGTTCTCGCCTGAAGACCGTGCGGTGTACAGGTGACACCAGCCGTGTGTGTTCACCCTCTCTTCATGCTCGAGTTTGTTCGCCCGCTGGCCGGGATGACGTGCCGCGTCGCCACGAGGAGGACGCGCGTTCTGTCCTGTCGCGACGTCGACGAGGTGCGCTTCCTTCTTTGCACCCTTTGTCCTTGCTCCTTTATCGTTCCTCCTTTGATGATACGCATCTCTTTCTGCGTTGTATCCCTGAGACTGAAACTCAACGATCCTGGCAGACTTTGTTTCTTCTACTTCGCACTCGCTGGAGCTTTGATTTTGCATGAGACGTAAAACTCGACCGGGTTCTTGGTGAACGTTTCTTTTGTCCTTTATTGGTGTCTGGAATTCGAGAAAGTGTGTGAAAATAGAGGTCCAGTGTATCGATGGAACTTTTCCCATGATTCTACGATCTCGATGGTAGATCTACTTCGATATCTCGATCAGAAGCATTGCCATGGTGGGATACGTTTGGGATTACGTGTATCGTAGTTGTTCGATGATGGGATTTCGATCACGTGGGTGGATGGTGGGTAATACCGCTTGCCTCGAAGAATCTTGAAGGGTCTGAGCAATCTTACGTAAGGGTGGTATGTCTCGTAACCAAGACAACTTTCAGTCGATTTCAGTATTTCTTTCTCTTCAAGAATTTTCCCACCCCTGAAGAACATAACCGTGAATGTTTCAGTGCTTCTCGTCCATCAATCGTCGAATTTCATTAAAAAATTCTCGCTAAAGTTTAACTGGCCGCGTTTCCTCGTGTCGTACATTGATAATCACAGGCGTTTCTTTCGAGCGGCGAGCGGTTAACGTAATTAATACTCGAATAAATTGCACGTCCCCGAGTCTCAGGACAGGATGATTTATCCTTGCGTTTATCTCGGCTCGAAGCACCGGTATTAGGCAGCCGGGTAACAACGATTCTCACGGTGCTAGCTAAATAATACGAGGCACTAAATTAGTCCCGGCTTATGGGATCTTGTTACGACGGGGCATCGTTCGTCTTTTTCCATCCCCGAACCTCGGTCCCGTTCCACGTGTATTCAAATTGCTTCGGCCGCGAAAACGTGACCCGTTCGTGTGTCCCTCTGGGCCGGCCATTGTTTCTTTAATTGGTAACCCTGATTGATTTTACAACCGAATGGACGTTACGAAACCGCGATATTTGTTAACGTCTGGTGACGACGAGCGGGATGCACGGTCGGCGCGAAAAATAACTGGACGACCGGGACCGAGATGAAGCGATGAATTACGCGTATTCCATGAATGTTGCTATACGCGTCAGACGTCAGAAGAACGGGTACCATTGTGCTCCGTTTCTAAAGCTGACGGAAGCTCGACGATTCTCGTTCGCCGGCTTGGCAAGGCCGGCTTTACCAGTCGATGAGTCTGTTTTTAACCGTACGCGTGAATTAACTGTCCCCCGCCTAGCTGACGTCCCTTCTTCTTCTTTATCCTATGCTCAACTTTGAATATCTCGATTGGCCTTGAGCCGCCTCGATAATCTCTGCACGTGCTTTTTTTTTATCATTTCGAGCACCAACTTTCTCTTCGAAATTTCTGTCAAAATATTCTTCGATGTCGTTTAATAAAATAAGGACACGTTCAAAGCTTACAATAAGCGAATATATTATTTATAAGACCAGTTATCATTTGATTCATCCACGTGCCGTAATTCCCATTCATCCGAGAATTCCAGGGGCATTAAGGCAACCGGAGACCATTTTCTCATTAACTTCATGCAAAATCCAAGAGCCACGCGGTCCGCTCGTACCTCCAGTCGGTGTGCATTATTTCGCAGCAGTCGCAGCAGCGGTTGGCAACTAGGTGCTCTCTGTCGTAGGACGAGTTACAGTCCAGCTGAAATTGGGGATTTCCATTAGGTCGCGAAGGTCGGCCATCCGCAATTCGGTGGATAAGAGCCAGGCTCGAACGGATCCAAAAGCATCGTTATCCTCGTTAACGCGGCCACGTCAAAACTCGATAATCCGATGATCGTTTCACGCGTGCTGCGAAATTACGATGGAGGCTAACGGCACCGGGACCGGATCCCGTCGTTTTTCCGCGTTAAGCGTTGACGTTCGACGGGCGTGAAACGCCGTTTCTGGCCATAATTAATCCAGATTGATTGGAAAACGAGGATACAGCGTGAAACTTTCGAGAGCGATCGCTACTCGATACAGTTTTCGAGATACTCCTCTTCGAGCGTTGCGGCTCGAGAGGATCGGAAACGCGTGCATTGTCTGACGCGTCGATGGAACGGATTAATTCGACAATTGTCTCGAGAATTTCCGGGAAAGCGAAGTCCCGATTCAGGCATCCATCGTGCCTGGACGATTATCAGCCGATAGATAAATGGGTTTCGATTACTGTAATGCATCGCTGTTGTGCCCGTGTTCTTCAGCTAATTAATTCATTTACGCAAAGTGCTTTCCAGAGCTTTTCTCGTAAAGTGTGTCATTAATATTTTGTTAAGCTTCATGAAGCGGTAGCGTTCATTGGGTCAATATGATTATACAATCTGTACGTTCAAATCTGAGGTATTACAGTGATTTTTCGGGATGGACCCTTTTAACCATCGACTGCTCTTCCACGTGCAATGTATCCACTTATTTACTCTCGCTCGTCCGGTAGATCGATTCAGTTTATTCGTGTTTAAACAACAGCGGATAGGAACGAAATCCAAATACGGTAGCTACTGCGAGAGCCGACCTGTTTGCATGTTTGAACGAACGACAGAAGAAAAAACTAGTCGAACTGCGATAAAAATTCACTCTGTTAACCCCGCAAAGAAGACGGAACGGTTCGTTCGTACAATTGGGATTAAATAATTTTCATTAAATACAGTTACATAATTTCAGCCCTGTTTAATCCCTTTTTTCTTCTCATCTAATGCCTCCTGGGTTAATTGCAGAACGTATCGACGCTCCGGGAGTATTTCCATCGGGACGAGGAATTAATAGCGTGGCTAAAATCGTTCTGGCATAATGCAAACGAGCCGATGCACTTCCGTGCACGATATGGTGGCCCGTGCTTTGTTCCACAAGGCTCACGATAGCTAGGCTTGTCAAGGCTGTCGTGGCCGGAGGGTTGGCTGTAAATTTTCAAACAGCTGGCAACCGGCCAGACATTTTTATTACAGCTTCGCGTCCCGCGTTAACGTTTCCGAGTCCTCCTCGGCTAAATAACACCGTTTTCCGTGCACGAACGTTATGGTGGTCGTTCCCCTTGTCGGTGTTGTCGACCGCTTTCTGCGAACCGGCCACGACTCCTTGTGTTTTATGGGAAACGAACGGAAACTTGGTGAACTCGATCAGGGTTGCTCTCCCCTCCTGTCCACTTGTTCCGTAAACGTTTCAAATTATCCGAGGTATTCGTAAGCGCTGTCGTGAGGCGGGTAAAACGAGGCGTGTAAAGTTTTTATCAAACGTTATCTTCGTGCACGCTAATGGCCTTAAAAAAGTTGGCGCTTCAACCCCCTCCGTCGGGTTATGTTTCCTCGGTCGTTAAACGGAACTTTTCCCTTCGATAGAGGGGCGCTTCTCCGAGATATTTATCCGATTTTACGGAACTTGGATGGTTGTTAGAGTTACGTTACTCGGGGAGTAACAAACCTGCCAGGATTGTGACCGATCGTCCCGGTATCCCTCTGATACTTCCGCTTATTTGTTAACGCGTTGGCCGTCACAGTGAAAGTGTCCATATATAGTCAGACATAACTATTTTATTTCTCAAATTAACCTTTCCTTATTCCAATTATCACTGCTGAGTATTGTGGCCGCGTATGCGTTAACAAACCCTGAAATCCTCAGGTCTAGACGCGAAACGTAACGATGTAGTGTCGAAACGGTTAACTGCGAGGGTCTACGAAGAACAGACCCGAATATGATCGGTCGCGATTGGTGATCGTGAAGCAGCTCGGCCAAGGACCTTGCACCAGCCCAGCAAGCTTCGAGGATAATCGAGCTTCGGGAAGGAGGAAACATTGAAGAAGGTCGGAGGTGGTCCGCGAGGGCCCCGGCCATGGGGGAGGCAGTATGTTCTCCGAGCTGTGCAGGGAGACTTTGCGGAAGGCAGCCGTGTGCTACAGTTCTGGTCGTGCAGGAAGTCCATCACCATCGCCACCAACGTCTCCGCCGCCATCTCCCGCCAAAGAAGCAAAGACTACTGCCAACGTTGACCTGGCAAATGTCCGTGACACCTGTCACGAGGCCAGAGAACCAGGGACCAGCGGAAGAAGATCGCCGCAACCGTCGTCGTCAGGAACAGCGTGCACCGAGTTCCGTGACTTTACCGGAAGGAAATCACCCACCTCTTCCACGAACGACCCCAGGGAGTACGTTTACGGCGCGGTCTTGAAAGGGACGCCTGATGTACGATGACACCTCGTTGCTTCTGCTTTCAGCCCCCTCGTTTTCCATTTTTACGACGTTTAAACTGATGGAAATTGATACTGAGAGCTCTTTCCGTATTCGAGTGTCAATCTAGTATTTTTTGAAATTTAGACTTCACACCTTTTACCTTTTTATTTTTAAATTCGATCACAAATTTGTTCAACGTCTTGTACAAGACAGGAAACACAGATTGGACGGTTTTCATGCGACGACATTCTTCTTTAATGCTAAAACAAGCATTCTGTTTCGACTGTCAAAACAACACTTCACCCTCACATACAATTCTCTCTGTTTTCTTTTGGTACCCAGACTTCAAAACCTTTTCCTACCCTTTTCCTTTACCTTTCTTTTTTCATTCTGAAATACTACACGCTGTCTAACACCACGTCATTTTATAGACCTTCGTCGAGCGTACTATATACTAAGTTATATCACAATACTTTCTCCTCCCGATAGCCCATAAACTTTCGCAATAAAATAGCAATTTCCATAAATCGAGATTAGTTCCGCCGCAGGGGAAACCGTGTGACGAGATCGAACCGCACGAGGAGTCATCGTGCCAGGAAATCGATCGGTGCTAATACAACTTCCTGTCCAATTCGACGTTCGTTAACGATCGAATTGGCCGTGTATGCGTCGGGCCGATCTGAATTGTAAACGTATTCCCGTCACGGAATTCCCAGGAAACGTACGACGATGCCCACCGATTTCGGCAAAAGATTGTCCTGCCTCGAGGCAAGGGACGGGAAAAGGGGCTCGTTTCCGGCGGACTCGAGGGACGGACGATCAGTTTCCCCGGAAAAAGGGCGACAGTACGAAGACAACAGGGGATCAGCTAGCGGAGGATTCGAGTATGGCCGGCCAGACTCGAGGCTCGGCAGACAGTCCCCTGGGTCACCAGGATCGTCGCCTGAACCAGAGGACAACTCCTCAACTTCTGGCGACGAAGGTATCGTTCTTTTTCTCTGCTGTCTTCCCTTTCGTTTCGTAGTATAGCGTACAACTTTTTCTGCAAGTAGTGCCAAGGGGGCGATTCTTTTTAATCAAAATTAATTGTTACGTCAGTGCATGTATTTTAAGAACTTCAAAATCGTCTCGAAATAATGTCCAAAAGCTCATGAAAGTCAGAAGGAGATACTTAAACAGATTACACTTGAAGAGACAGTGCTGCTCTTCGAGGGTGATATCCTTTAAGCTGTCGAGGTCCTCGGCAAATATTCCCGCCGAAACTCGCTATCGCCCACGAAGAGAGGAAAATAACAGGGAGCTGGCTAAGGGAGGAAGTTTAATTACGACACCCCTTTAGTCAGCAAACTGGAAACTGAAAATATCGCACCGATTGACAGTACATTAGCCTCCCTCCCTGCAAAAAGCACCATTATTCAGGGTAACCGTGCAAGTAATTATCTACATCGAATAACTTGTTGACCCGGGTATACGTCGTCGATACCGTAATTAACGAAGGAAATCGAGTTTACCGGAGAACCGGTGGTCGCAACTGTTCCGACCGGGCAAATTAGCGGGCCCGCAGACACAGAGGGATCTCGAAACTCCGTGCGTTTTACCGAACGTCCCTGAAACGTTGTTCAACGCGAACGACAAATATTAGGAAGGGTTGGTTAGACGAGATTCGCAAAAAAGATTTCCGAGCACCGGCTTTGTTTGCCCTCCCTCGTACGCTCTCGACTCCGGTGCAACGCGGTGCTCGAAAAAGTGGGCAACAACCGCAGAGAACACGTATTCGCGAGTTTGCCCTGGCTTCTTGGTCTCGAAGCGCCACGACCCGAGTTTTTACTCCGGTAACGCGGTTTTCGTTTACTTGCGAAGGAAACTTTCGGGATGCCAGACATTCGTACATCGAATCTTGCGATTGAAGTGGTGTCTGTCTGGTAATAAACTACGTAAGCACTTCATCAATATTCTTCGTAGAAAATGGCTGGTTCTTTGTTAAAGTAGACAATGAATCAGCCAATTCACAATCTAGCATCGTCAATCAACGAATCGTTTCAACGATGAGCCAACCATTTTGTGTTAAGAATACCGATGAGACGTTCACGTCGTCATTTTCTTTAAACTTTGAGCTTTAAATTGATGTGTTACATGCGCTGGTTTGTTACAATTTTATGTCGCGAAAATTGTGTCAGACTTTGTCTTAAAAAAGGTGCTGAGTTCAGCTGCGAAAAGCGCCGACGAGAAAGTATTTAAACGGAAGCAAAAACAGAGAGCAGATCACAAACAGTTAATCTTTCGTCAAGTTGGTGAAATTCGTTTGCAAAAGAACGTTTCGATTTACCGCGACACCGAACGATCCGGAAGTTCCTCGCCCACTGCCTTCTTTGTTCGACTTCCAGCAAGCTCTCCTTCCTTTTATCGAGCTTTCCGCTGGCAAGTCTCGCCTCAAGAATTTACCCCGTTCTCGGAAAGTAAAGGCAAAGAATTTCCCTTCACAAAAGTACCGGGGAAAACGGCCGACCTCTCAAAGCGTTTTACGAATGAATCCATTATCCGAGTCTTCTTTAAGCCCTGACATTTATGCTTACCCTTTACGCCATCTTAAGTGGACGACTGCTATTACACAAGGTGTTTAATCAGGAGCATCCTAAATAACTTTCTACCATTCTCATTTCGTTTCGTAACAATCGTAATTTATAATTGCTCGGAACAAGGTCATTAGAAAATGAACTTTTTCGTTAGAGAGAATTCAAGTGTTGTATTTTCGGAGCTTAAAAACGATGCAATATTCCCGATCCCTGTTTGTAAGCTTTTGTAATTAAACAATTTTAAACGGTACGTTGAAAGAAATTATGTTTGGTATCAATTCGAATCGAGCTCGGATGGGAAACGGAATTGGGCCGCACAATTTCAACGTCCGTCGCTCCGGCGAAGCTATGCAAAATTTTGCCGCACGCCATCGATGCCTTGTTTGGCCCAATTTTTCGCCAGGAAACACTTGGCAACTTTCGGCCGTTTTTCGAGCCACCGAGTGAAACGCAAAGTTTCGATACCGTTTCCCTTTGACTCGAATCGATCCAACTTCTTCGTTATTCGTCGACGTTGGCTCATTTCGACGAGTAGTTTCCGGTTTTGTGGCCGAAGAAAAACTCTTGCTGGTACCGCAGCTAGTTTCCCAAAGTACATGCATTTCTTCGAAGTGTGTGGTTTATTCAAATGATTCTGGAAGACAGTTTTAAAACGTCGACTGCCACGACGAAAATATATATCCGAATTTTAATTATTAAGAATACAGTTGATTAATTTACAAGTTTAACATCGCATACGATTTATGTTCAATAAATTATACCCATGACAGTCAACGCGTTAACATTCATCGAAGTTTGCGTATCGATTTTGGCCGGTAATCTCGGCGAGGATTATGCGGAAGTGAGCGACATCGAGGGTGAGGGAAATCAATAATATCGTGGACGATGATGTGCCAAGATGTACGATGAAATCGTTCTGTAATTGCTCCGTTACCAAATGGAAGTATAAATGTTCCTTGGGTTGTATTCGTGGCGATATATCCAACATGGACGTCTATTCCACAGGGTGTTAACTTTTTCTCTACTATCTCTCATAATTTCAGAACAAGACGTTCACTATCAATCTTTTATACATATATTCACGTACAAAATAACTCGAAAGAAATCTAGAACACTATTTTATGAATCTGAATACCGCTGCAGTAGTTTAGAAAAGAATATTATTGTTGTCATTTTTATTCTCGAGACACAAGTCTCGCCAGACAAAGATGAATCGTCGAGAAGAAACTCTTTCGTTTTCCAGCCGGCGTCTGCACTTGAATTAAAAAGACACCTTTCCATCTCGCGAGATAACGCACGATCACATCAAACGCTTCCCCGGGTATTCTAGTCTCGTGCCATAACTTTGATCCGCGATCTTGAAGAAAAACACCATCAGACGTAAAGAGCGTCCCCGAGAAATCAGCATGAAACTGATCGTTTCGACGCTGTTGATAGACGTAATTGTTTCGAGGGTAAAGAGGTGTTGTGCACGCCTCGGCTGCGGGTCATTACACGGCCTGTAATAAAGGGAGGAGGGTGGGTTATAGAAGCAGTGAATTATAGAGGCCAGCAGGTTGGTCGGCTGGATGTAATGCGGTCTCGCACTGCGGTACAGCCGTTTCCTACGATTTTCGCCGTTTAACGGACCTACTTCCGCCCTCCGGTTCCATCGATCGAGGATTCATCATAATCCAACCAGAAGGAAGTGTGTTAAAACGCCCTGGCAACCATCGCTGAAAGCTCTTCCAAGTTACGCCACTATCCTGTTTGTTTACCCGCCATGGTCTGAATAAAAAAGATCGCGATTTCTTTCGGCTGTAAATTCGTTTCCATGCAGATTATCGGATGTTTGGAGTTCCTTTTGTAATGACCCAATTGGATTAAATTGTTCTGTCGAAGTAGTAATTATTAATTAAAATTTCGAATTTTAAAATTGGGAATTGATTGTTAATATGATTCCCCTGTTAATCATAGCTCTGTTATTTAATTTAGACACAATAAAGCGTGTAATGTTGCAAAAATTTATTACATATACAAATTTGAACATAGAATAAAATTAAGATGCATCAAAGGGTCTATTTTCGGGTGCAACGATGCACCCTGTAAATGCACACGCAATTTCAAACATTTTGCGTAAAAAGCGTTCAAAAGCTACTCAGAATTTCGAACAAGGTTACGTTAATATCCAATAGTATCGTTTGCATGTGTACGATCTCTCATTAAAATTACAATCTCCCCTCCTCGAGGTAGCGGGAGATTCTATCCCCGTAATGGACCTTCAGAAACAATTTCCACCATTCAACGATCGTCGATTTCCAGTTCATCGTTGTCAAAGTTGGTAACCGATGGAATTCGGGATCCATGGTTACCACGTGGGAGGGGGGAGACGGAAGATATCAGCCTTCTACGTTTCACGAAGTTTCTAGGCGCGAATGACGACAGGGGGTATGATTGATCTTTCGTTCACCACACGTGGACGAGCCTCGTCCAGGGGAAGGTTACCGTCGCTGGAACTGGCGCAAGTGTGTTTGCTTGTCGTTGCTGTCGGGGGTGTGTGTTTACGTAACGCGGTGGATCCCTTTCACGAGCGTCTTCGCTCGAAGTAGGTTGCGGAGAGAAAATGAAAAAGTGGAGCGAGACGGCCCGTGAAATCCTCGCCGTTCGAGACCTTCTTCGCGGGATCTCCGGTTTGCCAGAGGATTTTCCGTCCATCCTTCTCGCGGTTTCCGGCCGTCCTTTTGCGGGGATCGTCTCGACGCGGCGGACACGCTGCGATCGATATCCGTCGCAGCGTTATCGATACCCGTTTTTAATTGCATCCCCCGCCCGTAATCCCCTATTAATTGCTCTAATCGCGGCCGACGAGAGTGATTACAGTCGTGACACGTAATCTTCGACAGGACTCTTCGCGTTAAACGAGAGCACGCGGAGCGGATTAATAACGGTTGCACACGCGTGTTGTATTAACAGTAGTTTCAAAATAATTTAAGGGTCGAGCCTGGAACTTTACTAAAAATGTGTAAAATATTAAAATCAAGAACTCTACATCTGGTAAAAATAGAAATTTCACGAATCCCAATTAAATGTCGCGAATTGTCATGGAACCCGCCCAATATCGACCGAAGGGGTTAAAACGTGACGATCTCGAGTTCCGGCTGGAGGATCCCTTCCTCTCCGCGTCACTCGTGGCATCGAGAGGATCGAAACAGATGTCAGAACGGTTCACTTATGAAGAAGGAGGGGCGGCAGAGGAGGGCTAACCGAGGGGTCATTCCAGGGATGCTTCTGGCAATGGAAAGCAATAAGTCGGTGTAGTCGACACGGACGATAGGAATCGCTGACTTCGGTCTGGCTTCTTCGAGACGAGCGAGTTGTTCACGGTGAAGAGGGAAACCTTTTCTTCCGCTGCCGCGACACTCGAGCCGCAAAAGTGCCGAAGCTGCCTCGCGGCTTGCCAACTTGAAACACTCGAGACCCGCTTCACGGCTTTGCTTTCGTATACGCGATTTGCCTTCTTTTCCTTTTCCGTTTTTTTTTTTCACCCGAAACTCGTACGATTCTCGCAAATCCCTTCGCCACCTGTCCGTACTTCTCCGGCGAAAACACGCGAGCCGTTCTGGTTTTATCCGACCTCGCTATAAATTCTTGCGACGCTTAAAATTGATCGGTCGCTGGTATATAAATTCTTTTAAGGAGATATCGCGGTACTTCGGGGATCGAACTACTCGCACTCGATATATTTATCGAGTGCGAGTAAGTCGAAGTGGCTGTTGGATGGGACACGAAGAGATTTACCGTGGATTCTCAAGTTTCCAAGTCGGAAGTGATACCTGAGATACTGTCAAATGCTCTAAAATTCTTTCATTGATGAAGTACCGCAGAAAATATTCGATACAATTCTTGCTACTGAGAATTTGTAACTTTGGAGGGGTAAAAATAGCCCTTGAAGGTAGGGAAATGTATTTGCTGTATGAAAATTACCCATCGCAATTAAATTCTTAATACCAGTTTCAAAAGAATTAATAAAAGCTCTTTAATTACATCGTAATAAAACGGTGACTTATTTTTCTGTTCCAGGTGAGTATTCAATGGGGCGCCCACGAGCACCGCGTAATTCCTAAATAATAAGAAACAGCGATACAGGTAGGAGAAAAATGACCCAAAAAAAAGGAAGAGTCCTGAGAGTGTAAAAGAAATTTAGTCCGCCCAGCTAATCGCAGTTGGAGCATACCTCTTACGCTTTCATCGAGCTACTTCCGGGTTTTTGGCTCATTCGCCATTTTGCCAAATTAAAAGACTCCTCGCCTTTTCTGGCGCGGGAACGATTCTTGGCAAGTCCTCGGGTGGTTCCTTCGATTCTGTCGTCGGTTTGTCTTTGTTTCTTTTTTTTTCCCCTCCCTTTTTAACGAACCGAGGAAGAAAGCATTGTCCTCGCGCCGCTTTAGGACACCCCGTCCTCCCGCGGACCAACGGAGCATCGTCTGGTAATTGGAGCAAGCCCGACGAGAGTACCAATTAAACTTATATCTCGTTGATGTCTTCATTGTCGCTGGTGAATGCGGTCGCGTGCCTGGATTCCCGGGCTAAATGAGTTTCCCGCTCATTGATTCGGTAACGATATCTTCCGGGAAACATTTTGTCGTCCTGGCTGCTTTGCTCTTCGGATAATCGTTTGCTTTAAATGAATTTTTCGAGTTCGCGGCCGACGACGATCGACTTGCAATCTTCGAAAGGAACAAACGTTTATTCGCGAACGATGGGACGTGAATTAAACTTTCATGTTTTGTTATTTCAGTACGAATACACCTCGAAAAGTAAACGTCCGTGTTCGAAGAATAGGTTAAAAAATATTTACAGGTTCCTAAAAATATAATATCGCCAAGTTTTTAATAGACAGATAGGTAAATAGACAGTGTGTAAATTAGACACAAAATTATCGCTGTAGCAAGTAGTATAAACCAATATATACCGACACCTCAGCAAACCAATTAATCAACGTCTTCGTCTCTGGTTAAAAATTTTGTTGTTCGAGATTTCCATGGCAATTTTTTCTCGTTACGTGTCTCAGTTACGTAAACTCCGTTTCACACCAAGAGCCCGTCCCGTGAATGCATTCTTGATCACCGTTTCGCAAACGTCGATGAGAGAAGCTGTTGCTTCGCCACGGAATAATGGCGACTTCCAGCGACCGTTTCAGATGCTAATTAACCGTGGCAAGTGTTAATTAACGATCCACGTTATGAGCCGTGTTACAAATGTATCTTTAACGAGCGTCAGTCCACGGGCTTCGTGCTCGAGCCGCGTGTTTCTTGTTCTCGTTCTTGTTGATCAGCCATTTGCACCTGCCAGCTTAATCGAACGGAGATTCGATGAAGAAATTCTAACGAATCGATCATGGAGAAACTGGTATAGGGTTTCCATCAGCGAACAATGGGTACAATCGTGGAATTGTCTTCGAATGATCCGTGCGTCCATGCGTACAATGGCGAATTGTTGCTCGATTGCGTCACGATGCGAACAAGAAGTGTGGCTTGAATAAAGTATTCGAATATTTCATTTTTCCCTCACGCACTGAATTTATGAGGTTCAGTGAAGGAGGGATAATTTTGGGTGTAGGGACAGAGCTGTTCCGATTGAAGCTGATCGATATTATTAAATGTAACACGAATTTTGCAGCCAAGATTTTGTTGGCGACTAAATTTTGGCCCTGTTCCAAAACACAGAATGTCAAATAACCCATATTTTGGTGGTAAAATGTTACAGTATTTTAGGATTCTGACAAATTTGAAAAAAGAATTACTTCAACTATCAGTTAAAGTAATTGTAATTTAATACTAAATTGCCTGGTACAACTGGTCCCATAAATTTATATTACGCCGTGTACCTGTTCTTCTGGGACGGTAAATGATCATCTTCCGGTTCGTGCTCCTTTTATCATCCTCCTTTTTCTTCCTGCGAACGATATAAGCCTACACTTCCATTCATATCCTCTGGATAATTCTATTCCATTTTGCTCCATTCACCGTCCCGATTGAATCCTCGTGCGCCTGCGTCTGGGAATTGTAACCAATCAAAATCAGCTGGCTTCCGTTCTGAATCGTGGTAATTGCTAATTGCAGATGGATGGATGGATGAATGCACGGATCTCGCGAAACACGAACGGATAGTGAATCGCGTAGCTTCTTCGCCTTCTGCTACCTACCGATCGATCATCGATGGCGGATGCATTTCGTTAATAGTTTCCTTCCTTTGATTAGCGACGTTTATGTATCACGAATGACCCAGAAATCTCTTGGCTTAGAAGCTTTTAGATTTTCAGCCCCCGATTTCGAGAATTCTTCAGCGTTCGTGGAACAATTGAATCGTCTCTATTATTTATTTATGTTCCCCTTCTCTTTTTTTGAGGCGTTTAGCCGGAGTTGTAAAAGCTTTTACGACAATGACTATCGCATTGTTCGCCTGGATTCATTGTTAATCCTCTCGTGACTACAGCCAGTGATTCTCGCTCGCAGGGTCATGAATTCTTTATTACGTGCTTTCTCTTGTTGCTCATTTTTCTTTTGCTACGTTCGAGTACGCTTTCGCGTTCGCATAGAATTTAATTTTCTTGCCTTTTTTTAATACGGTTTTGTTCAATTCGAAGAAGTTCATTTGGACGTACGTTGTTCAATCTTTATTAGCTCCATGATACTTTTCTAACTTTGATGCTTTCCTTTCGATCACAAATTTGGAGCCAACTGTTTCATAATTTCAGCCAAGAAATGATATAATTTTGATATTTCCAACCTTTTTTTTTTAACAAAAAGAAGAAAAGACTGATCGAGCCCATTACTTCCGGAAGATCGATCAACCAAGAAACCCCATCTGGTCGTCGTTTCACCGTCGACGAAGCATCTTCTCCCCGGTGTTTTAATTAAATCCGACGAAGGGGGCGCAGGAGGGTGCGCGTTTCGATGCCCGGGACGTGCCTAACGTTTTCCCCGTCGCTCGTTTCTGCATGCACTCGCGAGAGGCCGGGTACCGTGACGTTGACGAGAGTGCTCGTCGAGTCTGACGCTAGGTGAAACGCATTCGAAAGCCGAGGAACAGACATCAAAGATATGTCAGCATGCCCTCGTTGCTTGACCGACAGACTGTGCAAGAAGTGGGCTGGTATTATTAACCAGCCTCTGCCCCCGTCCGTATATACGTCGACGTCTACGACGGGGAATAGTTGAACGAACTAGACGTACCGAGTTCCTCGAACGTGGAAAGCATTCGGAAAATTCCGAAAATCTACGTGCTCCGCGAGTGTGTCGTTCGATTTTTCACCTGATTCCCTCCTGGAACGAAGAATGCATCCTGAAACTGGAATGCTCGTTCAGTTTGATATCAGCTTGTCGCAATATTTTCTTGCCTGTTTAATGCAGAAAATTTATATAACCAGGGCATATAGGGAATGGAAAATGTAGAATTTTTTTTTTCCTTTTTTCGTTCAACCTGGAAATGTGTAATTTTAACTGAAAGCCTTGCAATATTGTGGTGAAAGGACGTAGATATATGTTAGTGTGCCATATTTAACGTAAATCAAACTGCACGGTGTACAATTTTACGAGCATATAAACATTTCACGTTAAATTATTTACAGTTCCACAGATTTTGCCAGATTACATGGTTCTATCATCCGAATGATTAAAGTGGCGATAAGATGAACGATCTGGCCATCATTAATTTCCTCGAGACATAAAATCTCCGATTAAAATGCAAAAAAAGTCCAACGATTATCCGCGTTGCCGTTGATTAACATATTTATCGGAGGATTTGCTTGATCCCTTCGATGGTCGGCTCTCTCTTTTACAACGAAGCCGGAGGAAAGTATCGCTTAAACGGGAGGGATGAAAAAAATGGTGGCGCGATCCCGTAAACTTGATAAATACCAGTGACGTAACGAAATAATCGTGATAGGGAATTAAGGCGAAAACGGTGGCTGTAAATTCACACGGGCTGCCGGTAGATGGTTATCTATCATCGCGAGCCGGCGCAATGTGTTCCGTGTAACAATTACCGAGCATCTCTTTTATTTTTTTTTCCTGAAGTTATCAATCACTTACGTAATAGGGGAACCCGGCTAACGTGTTCCGTGCCGTTCATAAATAAAAGAAACCCAGATGCTTCGCGGATTTACGAGTCGATTCTGGCAGTTCTTGATTTATAGAACACCCGTGAAATTAACCCTTTTCTGGCGTAGCGGGTAAAAGATATACAAATTATATGGCATTGTTTTGCATAAATTTTCAAAGTTTTCTTTCGTAATTATTTTACAATGGGTAAACTGAATTGTAACGGGTGCGATAATTGATCCATCAAACTGTAATTGCCGATTTGTCGTCGCGTAGCCGACAAAGTTGCCCCGTTCATTTTCAATTCGTTCGATTAATCGAGCCCCTGTTCACGTTCGATTTTCAACAACGTTTGTCGGTTCCACGAACTTCAATCCCGTGTCAAAGTGTCGCGCAACGTGGACGGTCGTTAACCCAGAGCTTCGAAAAGAGTTTGCCCGTTCGCTTTAATTTCGTCCTCGTTTCTTCCACGACTCGGCGTTATTTTAGCCGGGCAGACCGACTACGTTCACAAAAGATTTCACGGTGAAACGTGGTCTTATCAACCGCCTTGGCTTGCAATTACTCCGGGAGAAATAGGATGTTCGGTGTTGTGTTTCCTGTCCCTCGAAACGAGCCAGAAACGACGCGGTTTACCGCTCGGATGCGAGTATAAATTTTATTTGTACCTCGAGTGAAAATATTCTGTCGCAATTTGGATGACAATTATTGAATTAGAAATTTGGAATGGTGGACGCGCGCCCTAAATAGCAAACAGGTTAATTCTTTCTTTTGGCAGAGGTCCATTTCGCAAATTCTATCCGGAGTCTAAATGAAAATTTGCCTATTTTACGAATACAGTTTATTTTGTTCCATTTGGACCATGGTCGGTGATCATTATACGCTGAAGGATTAGGAATTCGGGACGGTGTCCATTGACGTACGCTCTAAATAGTAAAAGGGTTAATCCTGTCTCTTGGCAGTTCTCCATTTGACGAATTCTATTTGAAATCCAAGTGAAAATTTACCTGTTCCACGAGTGCCTTTAACTTTCTTCCAGTTGTGATTATTTTGGTGCAAAGCATTAAGAATTTAGCTGGATCCATTGACCTGTATTCTGAACAGTAGAAAGTTTCCTTTGACAAACTTCCATTTACCAACTTTTATTCATAGTTCAAGTAAATGTTTACCTCCTCTACAAATAAAATTAATTATCCATCGACTTATATTCTTTCCTTCGACAATCCTCCACTTCGCAAATCTTATTTACGATCTAGGTGGAAATTTACTGATCCCACAAATATTCGAAATTGGTCGGTGTCGCCGTGTTCTTTCGACGGCGAAAGGGTTAATTTCCTGAGGCGGAAGGTGTCGTCGTTGGGAAGTGAATCTTCACGTTTCGAGGGTATCCCGCGTCCTTTGATAGAACGTCCGCGTAATTGCGAGGTTCAAGTGGGGGATCGATATCAGATTCACGGTATTTTGGGTCAGGATACGAGAGAAGTAATAACAGGCATGAGTCGGTTCGAATCGTTCGCGAGGGATATTGCTCTCTTGGACGTTGCCGGCCGTGCAGGACTTGTAATGAAATTCTCTTGCACGGTAACACTGACCGCAAGCGCCGGGGTATCCTTTGCTCTTGCTCTTTCTGCTTGACATGCGTGGACACACACGCGTACGTACACGTATCGGCTTCGGGGACACGCGTGTACGTGTGCGTCCTACAGAGCTGGTTAGCGGGTTCGATGGCTTTTCTTGCATCAAAAGCGGATTCTTCTTTGGACATGCAAGAAGAAGTCGACGTCGATCTGTGCGGTTGATTTTAATAACGGCTAAAGAAACAAGAGAACCGAAGTATCCTGGAAAGGATCGAGCGACACATTTTAAAGGGATATCCGGTTTCGAAATCTTTCTTCTGTCAGTTCGTTAAGCCTTTTAAAGACGCGTTCGAAGAAGTATTTTGCAAACGTCTTCGAACTTAATACCTTGCAGTTATGTTCCTTGAAGATATCTTCTTATTTTTTAATTTACTGAGAGCTTCGTCACTTGTATCCATCGTTCATTTTATTATAAAACCTGGGAGTTCCTGTCGGTGTCATGCTCATCCTTGTCAACTTTTATTTATAAAAATAATATACTAATAACGTTTTGTTTCAACCATTTATGCATTCGACTCTGAATATTTGATGATCAGCTAAATAGCAACCGGAAGATCGAGCGCTCGCTTCCGCTCGATCCCGGAGGCAGCCTCGGGTCTTTGCGGGACATTATTAAGAATTTTTTATTAACCTAGAGCATCGGGTGCTTGAAACGATGGATAATAAGAGTAACAGAACATTGTGAAAATAATGGGTAGGATTTTTTAACTCTGTTGATGAGATAATTGAATTTTTCAATTAGCGGTTTTAATTACAATCTCCGCGTCGTTAATATGGAATGTTAATATTTAAACGGGGAGTTGGTGTTTTCTTATTACGATGAAGTTTCACGAGGTCTGGTGGGATTCTTGTTCGAGGTATCTCTTTTGCAAACAAAAACCTTTCCGCTGTGAAATCCGTGCTTAAACCTCGCTTTCGTCGAGTGAAATTTCCCCGCTTTTCGCCGGGCATTCTAGATTTCCACGCGATATTCCGTCTTTTTAACGTGGCCGACGTTCGTGGATCTCCTCCATGAGTCCATTACCTTTTTTCCTGCTGCTACGTTTCTTGCCGGGACTTTTACACTCGGCCCTCTCTCTTGTGTCCACACCTTCTCCACTTGTCTGACACGTTAAGACCGCTTCCACTTGCCGATATTAAGGAAATTAGTTGATTGTGTCTTGAAACTATATGATTATTTCACAAAGAATGCATGTTTCCAAAAATTCGATACACTAGATTTCGTTTCACGTTTTCAACTGGCAATCGTGCCGCCGGAAGCAATCCAACGATCCTCGATCACACGGTTATTAGTATCGACATTGGGGTCGTTCTCGTAAACGATTCGCAGATTATCCAGAAAGAGGTGGTTATTGTGCTGGCTGGGATATTGCGATTCAATCGTACGTAAAAGTCAGCCTTTTTTTCAAAAATGATACTCTTGTCTCGAGGATATTTTTTAAAACCTCGCAGGATCGCTTTCTGAGACTCTGATAGGTGTCGAGCGACGCGGCGCTTCGATGATTGATCGTAATTTATATGTAGATTGTGTGTACGAACCTGCGGGGCCAACGAATTTTCGCGGATATCGTGCTCTGCATATTTACAAGCCCCCTTTACCTGATATTGTCTCCCATTTTTATTTTTCATTTTCCCAGAGCTTCCGCGGGACAGTAACGAAGTTACGTGCCTCCGAAGCGATTAAACAAAATGGAGAAATGAGGAAGATTGGCGTGCAACGCGTGTCGCGATATGGAAGCCGACTTGATGCTTCTTCTTTGCAGCTTTATATCGCGTCGGTTTTTTTCAAGGAGTTCGTTTCGGTGCGCGGGAATCCTCGTTTCTTCTCCAGTTACGTTCATAAATGAGGGAAGTGATGCAGTTGGGATGAGATTCGCGGAACTGCAATTTCCGTGGATTGTGGGAATCGCGAAACCTCGGTTTTATCATTCGGGCAATCAGATGCAATTGATTTGGCTTCTAATTTGCATCTGTAATAAGAAGCTGCGGGTTTTTCAGGCGTTATCAAGATGTACCTAAATTAGAATTTGTTGCGGTTGCTTTATTGAAGGAGGAGGAGAAGAAAAATGTAATCCGTGGAAAATGGGAACTAAAATACCTGCAGTTAACCAGAAATTTAACTAGTAATCTTACTTTCCATTATCACTAATTCAAAATTCTAGGAGGTTCTAAAAATTCATTCAAAAATAGGGCCAAAAAATTAAAACCATGCCTTGACATCCCATATGTGCCCCCCAACACCCATTGTCTGCCGAAAATTATAGGAATTCGCGAAAAATAGAGAGCAGACCATCTGGAATGGGCCTAAGTCTTTTGTGCCTGTAACCGGTTACACTGTCACTTCTACTTCCACGATCCCTTGAATTGGGCACGAGGTTCAAATTCCATATACGAACGATGGCATTGAAACGTGCGATCCATGGTGACACCATTAATCAGCCGATGAGGGGTAGCAGGTGGGACGGCAATTGGAGTTGGCTGGCGCACCAGACTGTCTGACGTCTGGCAGCCCGATGCTAATGACCCGACAAATTTTCTCGATTGTTCCCCATCATTGAAAATATCTTCGTGAAGCTTGGATAAACGGCCCTCGATCACAATGAATCGAGCTTCTGGCACGGGGCAATCTCGCGATTCCGTTTGATCGTTCGCCGAGGTTCTTCGATTTGTAGGTCGAACGAGAGGGCTTATCAGTTTTATGGTCCACGTGCTTCATTTTATTGTGCCGCAATTATTGTACGCTTTCTTTGCCCGTTGTCACGGACGTTCCGTTTTTATCGGCGACCCTTTTTTACGAGATCCGTCCGAGAGATACCGGGGGGGTTGAAGTATTGTTCGTCGCACCCTGGGCGAGCGAATTACACGAAAGAAATTGCCGCTGCCACGTCGTCGACAAGTCTAATTTACGAGAGTGATTCGACGAGTTTCTGCAAATATGCTCGTACCTGATTTGTTCGACGATCTTTCAACCCCTTCATCCGATCGTTTTTATTTATACCCTTATTTATCGCCATTGAGTTCGACGGGCTTCTTCTGAGCAAAGATTTCAAGATTTATTGGCAAAATTCCTAATTCTCTGAACAGTCGTTGAAAATATACTAAAATATACAATTTCAACCCTCGAAAAATACCGAGGAAATAATTTCCAATCTGAATCCCATTGTTATTCGAAATTTCATCACATCCCTAATTAATACACTCGTTATATTCTTCTCCCTTTTCTTCGCGTCTCCACGCACCGAGGAATGTTCAGACGCGTAATATATTCAAAATTATTCTTCATCGTTTTGAACTTGAGCGACAGATCATGGAAATTGCCGTGCACGTTCCCGCACGGTATTAAGGCACTGATTTACATCAAGAGTTCGGGGTCACACGCGTGTCTTTGGAGGCAAGTACAAGGGACAGAAACAATTGGCCCCGCAATTACACGGCACAAAGGGACTGGCAGGATGAGACCGAGACAACGAACAATGCGTTTTCGAGCGTGCCGGCGCGAGCTCGCGACAGCGAGAGCACCGTCGAGAGCTGATTCATCTCGACGGCTAAGAAGACATTTGCATCCGCCCGTTCAGCTTTTCTTTTCATTTCTTACGAAACAGATTGAACTTTGTATCCGATCGAACGAATTATCTATTCATCCCCTCCCTCGTCGCCGGCTTTAATCAAGTGACCTAATTCCAGACCCACCCGTACCACTTCATCCCGTCTGACCCGTTTTGTCTCGAAGAAAGAGAGAGATAGAAAAAAAAGGAGTAACCTCTTAAGGTAGCGTCCCGTCAATTGAAATCTTTCGACAAAAGAAGTCAGAATGAGACTGGTAAGGTGAAGAAGCGACGGAAGAAGAGGGTGGGAGGGTCACCTTTGCGGGACAGGAGCTAAGTAATGGACGGTCTCATCGAGAATTGCCTCTCTCTCTCTCTTCTATCTTCGTTTTTTTCCTTCTTCTTTTTCTTTGATTCGTAAATGAAAATCGAGAGTAATAATCCAAGCTTCCCTTATTCCCTCTGTGAATGGTCATTGCTTGATCCTCTTGTTTGATCTTCTCTGAACCCTTTGATTGTTGAGTTTGTATTTCACGGACAAAACGACTTACATCTACAGAGAAGTTATTTGGTTGGTACAAGGTCGGATAAATTTTGGATTATTTTAGGAATGAAATTGTTTTTTAACAAAAATATTAAAAGTATTTTGCAATTTATTACGATGCAATTTTCTGAAGGGTTGAACAGTTTTATTAAGCATTGAAAATGTATGTGTTTAAATTTCAAAATAATCTCCATTGTTTCGAGTTCCATTTCGACCCATTATTCCATTTGCGCCGGAAATCAATAAGCAAAACGATCAAGTGGATAAAATCCGACGATTTAATTCACTCGTCGATGAAAACATTCAGCTTCGTTTCTCACATTCGCTGTTCTATCTCCACTTTCGTCAGACTCACTTTTCAACGATCAAATTGCACAGACGACCACGTTTTATCCGTTTGAATTTCTGTTTCTTTGTTCGTGTTCGCGCCCTCGAGAACTTTCAACCCGTTTAAGGCAAATACGTGAATATTGCAGTGCGTGTGGTGCTCGAAGAACGCTCTTCCTCTTCTATTTTCTTTTTTCATGGTGGAATTTAGGACGTATACACTTGCATGTATGCACACGGTCTTTCTTTCGCGCGGCATTGAATAGGCGTTTGCGTTTGCGATTCGAAAAAGCACGAAATGGAAGGACCCCGACTCGTTTTGATACGTTTGAAAATCCGAATTCGTCGGCCAGGATATAAGCCCGCCTTTGTCTCGAAATATTCAACGATATACGCGCATAGTTTCCACGTTCGCCTTTTTTTTCCCCACCAGCCTCCTCCTCCTCCTTCGTTCACGGTTTCATTTCATAACGAATAACCGTTCTCGGAACGAAATGAAAACGGCGGCGCACAATTCGCGGGATTTTCCATCGTCGTTTTATCGGTTCCAGCGAAATCCGTTCACCTTAATTTTAGCCCTTCGCAATTAATTTTCACCTTTCAACCCCTTTTTCCCCCTGCGAACGATTCGAACTTTTTGGATTAGCCATAAAAGCTCTCGAGTTCAAGTTTCCATTTTGTACATTTCATTTTGTAAACGATAAATTCCACCACCTTGTTATTTTAGTAAACGCGAAAGGGTTAATTGTGAATTGTTTATCGAGGTGTTCGCGAGGCGGGGACGACTTTCGCGTTACGATCCACACGTGGCTCGTAATGAGCAATAGTCTGAAGTGCCCTTTAAGCGTGTAACCCTTTCTTTACTTGGTCGAATGTTGCGCGTGGAGCGGCGGGTCCCTCGACGAGCGTCGAGAGGAGCCTGAAAAGCGTGGTAAGACGGCTTGTCACGAGCCTCATGACATTTATCTATGCCGGGAGCATCGTATGTCAGGTGCAGGCATCCACGGTGATAAATGGTGCATCCCGCAAGAACAATAAGATGCCAGATGCCACCCCCTTTTTTTGGTAAGGATTCTGTTCGTCGCTCGCAACATCGACCCCGATTTTGTTTTTCCTGCCATTTCTACTTCGCCGTTATCTTTCGATCCAGTTGGACAGCGATGAAAGTTGGTTACGCGAACAAGGCGTTTAACGTTAACGCCGGTTTTTCCTAATTAACGGCGCACGGAAAGCGAACGCACACCAGCGGCCACGTTTTATGGAGAAGAGAAAGTCCCGATGAGTAATAATAACGCATTTTCTCGTTCAATTAAAATAGTCTGCATTCGTGGTGGATCGAAACAGGTCACTCGAGGCTCATTAACGCTTCCTCGTTTTCGCGTTAACGCCGTTCGATGCTTGCTCAGCGATGTCGAGGACACCGTCAGCGATTCTCGAGATCACATTAACCCTTTTTCGTCAATTAAATTATTCGACTTAGTACATAAACGTAAATAAAACAATTCTGTACATCAAACTTTATTTGCAATTGTGGTACTTTCACAATAGGTATTTTTCAATTAAATTTGAAATATTAGGTAATTGAAATTTGACTAAGTTTCACGACACGTAATTATCTTTCTTGAAGAATTTGTCTGGTTTCTGTTGAAATATTTCCATCCTTCAGCATCGGGGATAAAACGCTCTGGAGGTTTTTTCCAAGCCTGAATCCGCTCGGAGGAACGTTCGTTCTAAAATTATCTTCGGTTCTTGAACAGTTCGACAGAGCACAAAGAATTTAAAAGGGCACGGTCTCAACGCTTTCTCGCGTAGCAAAGGAAAGCTGCTGTGGTGTGTCGCAGCTGTGGGCTGTGTGCCGGTGTGCAAAACGTTTTCAGGTTGTTACTAATTTATTCAATTAAACGGACGTCCGTGGATCTGACTGAAATTATTTAGCGAACGCGTTAACCGTCGTCGTGAGCTCGCGTGAAACGCAATTATAGCCTAATTGAATGCACGTCAGTTTCGTGCTCTGATTCGGTTTCATCTTCTGACTGTACCCCCGCGTGCGCGTCTGTACACCAAACCCGCGTTGTCCTTTGAGAAACGGACAAGTAATTTCGTTCCGAGTTCTACCCGTGGACGTTTGATCCTGCCGGCTTATTTGCATCGTGAAATTGTGCGGAAAGCATTCGACCGGCTCGCTCGTGCATTATCCTGACACTCTAGTTACTGTCTTCTGGTGTTCGACAAATTAATTAGTCGTTCACCCTGTCCAGTTCCATTAGTTTATTGGCAACACGAATTCGTTGACGTTCGATGCGTTGGCAAAAAATTGTAACCAAAGTGAAATTTTGTAAAATTCTA
Organism: Anthidium xuezhongi; assembly: GCA_022405125.1. Taxonomy (NCBI): domain Eukaryota; kingdom Metazoa; phylum Arthropoda; class Insecta; order Hymenoptera; family Megachilidae; genus Anthidium; species Anthidium xuezhongi. The sequence goes on from CM039637.1 coordinate 10,502,168, forward strand.
CGTCGCTATTCTTGCAAAGAAAATGTCATTTTCACTGTGCCATTTAATGCTCGCAGCGAAAGGGTTAACAATTGGAGCGCCGTTAATGGTAGGTCGGGATCGAACGATCGAAAGAGATCAAGGTCCGTTCGCAAAGTGCTCGTGTTATCGCGAGTGTAGAATTAAAATCGTTAAAACCCGTGCATTACGGTACCTAGCTCCATATCGTGCCCCGTTTTACGTGTTCGTAATAAAAAAGAAGCTTAATCGGTCGCCGCTTGTCATTTCGATTCACGCGAGCACGTGAGCGCAACGGTTGAGCAACCTTTTCCCCTCCCTTTTTCTTCTTGGTCGTTGTCATCGTTGATTAAAATTTTCTTTGCTCCCGTTGCTTCCAAGCGAACCCGCTTAAACGACTTCTTTTTCTTGCCTTTTGGACGGATCGATGGCCAGGAACGGAGCCGTCCGATTTAATGCGAGCGGACAGTGAGACTGTTGTACGTGTCATCTTTATTCTTCGCGAATAATTACGTCAACGAGCAGTTGCGGTATCTCGTGGGCCGCTTTCGCGCCCCGCGGCGGTCGTAGTCATCCGATTCCGTTCTCGATCGCTCGAAAAATTCCTTTCGTACGAGCATATCGATCGAGGTGGCTCGCCCCTCGATTGCGGCATCTCGAAGATCGACACGGACCAGCGCTCCTTGTTCCGCGGATTAATTACTCGACGAGCAGGCTCATCGATCAACGAAGATATACTCCGCCTGTCGCTCGATTACTGTCGCAGCGTGTTCATTGGTAAACGGAACGTCGTTGCTTGTCTCGCGATTATTAATCATCCCGACCGTCTTTGCAAGAAATTGATCCTGAAAAAAGTCTTCTGCAATATTAACACCGAATCTTAATACACCGCGCTCGAACATTTATCAATTTTATTTTATTATGATTTTTAACTTACAAAATATTAATTTTATGAAGCTGACAAAAAAGTTTCTTAATTTCTTGGGTTATTTTGAAAATAAAAAATTTGGAAATTTCTTGAAGGTTTTTGCACCCCGATCGATCACCGACTCTCGACCCGATAATTAAATTTGAAGAGAACTCGGTTCTCCAGCTCCATGGAGCTACGGTGTCGCGACTTAAGCGGCTTTTCTCGTTGCAAAGAGAGGATTTATGCGTCGTTTGTAATTAACCGGGAACGTTAAAAGCACGAGGGGCAGCTGCGTTTTCTTCAACGCCTCCGCGCCGAAGGGTAATTAACTGTTCGTGCGTCCGATGAACCGAGCGGTCCGCAGCGGCCAGCGCTGTGACGCGAGCTGTTCACACCGACCGCGTGTCACGTACGCGTGAAAATAAATAAGAGTGACGTGAGTTGTTTCACAGGCAGAAATTCAGGTGGCGTTCTTTTCTCTCGAGGAAATTTTATATTAATGCGAATGAAAATATCGAATTGTCTTGATTGGGTGCTGATTAATAAACGTGTACCGCAAGCTCGTATTCGTACTGATATGATGAATATTTTAATTGTTCGAGCAGGAATCTTTGCGAGATTAAAATTCCTCGAGTAACGCACGCGATGCACGGGGAATGATGAATCGCGGACGGCCGCGTGTCAAGAAAATTGCCCTGTAACGTCGCACGCTTTTGTACCAGTGTTTTTCAGGCCGAAAATAAAAACGCCCGAGCGGGAGAACAGGTCGATTAATTTTCGCTGACTGTAGCTCGTTAGTGGCCCTCGTGCTTTTCCATCCGTTGTCAATACTTGCCCGGTCTCCGAAATGTGGGACGCGTTTAATTGAAATCAATCTCGTCGACGATAAAGTCGAACCTTTCGAAATGCATAAAAGAAAAGAAAAGTATAAATGACCGAGAACGAGAGGAATTCTTTAATTGCCGATTGAAGTACGTGCTTAACCGGAGATTCGTCGCTTGATATGCATTTATGAAGTACGAACATTGTTGCAAATGTGCAGCCTGGCCGATTGTTCGGAGGAAACCTCTCTGTTGGTAAACCGCTCGTGATTTGCTATTTGAAAATTTGATCGGGACAACGAGAAGATCTGAAACTCCATTGTAGTGTCAGGGTAATTGCATAAAAATTGTATTGTCACTGTTCATCTTCGCTGCAACACAGTTCATTCGAACGTTTCGATCGTGATCAAAATTCGTCTTGGAATTAATCATCGATCACGAAGATCCTTCAGGGCTCCGAATGTGTACTTTGGCATTTCGGTTAGCTGAATGGAGAGAAGCTCTCGCGGAGGCCGCAAGTTTAGCTAACTCCTCGCTAAACGCGTTAGCCCGTGTTTGCCAACTAGTTAAACGGTTGATATTTGCTCTGGCCCTGGTCCTTGAAACGTATTCGAACGTGTATGTACGGTCGTGGCGATAATCACGAGCCACGATAACGACGTGCAAACGAACTCTCCCTCCTCTCCTCCCCCCGGGGCCCGGAAATGAAACGACGAAGAATTAACTGGTCCCCGTAATGCGTTCATATCCGCGACCCTATCCGCGTGATTGGCTTCTCGCGCCGCGGCTAAATTGCCCGCTACGTGCGTGCAGACTCGCTCGACGATCCCGCCTTCTGTGAAATCAATTTCCCGCGGAACGAAACACCGGTCGACGAGCGGAATAAAATTCGTTCCTTGCCGCGAATCGACGGGAAAGGAACATTTAATGTCGGTAAAATTGAAGCGTTCACGGTCTCCGTCGCATTTTGTTGCCCTTAATAAATTTATCGCCGCTTGATGGCGTGCATGCGACGCTCTCGCATTAATGGCCCGCCACTGCGGAACATTGCGACATTCGATGGTTTACCGTGGCCACCGTAAATTTGAATCGCGCCAACGCAGATTCGCCACGACCCAGGATCACATGGAACGAGCCATCGTCGGTGAACATCCTTTTGTTCCCGACGGAAATTTATGAAGTGCGAACCGTTGTTGCCTTCGAGGAATTACGAGCTCGCTGGCCGGCTGAGATTCTACGACCGTATCTGTGATGTCTGCTGTGAAACAGTATGGATCATGGAAGGGGACCGTGGACGGGATTGCCCATCATTTTCAGAGTTTTGATCACGGTATATTGTAGAATTATTTTTGACAAAGGAGGTGAATAATAAGTATACGTTTAGTTTTCTAAATTAAGGAATTAGTCTAGTGACAGTCGGGAAATTTAAATCTGAATACAAATATAACCCATTTATTTAGTAGTTCACCAACAAATTCTCACTTGGCTCTAAAATACGACGCGATTCTGTGAGCCTCGAACAAGCTCGGTATTTCGCAAGTTTCGTATTTCTTTCGCTAATCCCTTTCGTGGCGCACGGTTCCGTGCATACGGTAATTATGAATTCTTTGAGAAAACCGCGATACCAAGGTTCTTCGTGGCCCGTTGGCGTGAAAATCACGGGGTTTCGAATTGAAAAAGTCACGGGGAACATTCGTCAACCTCGCAAGGATTATTTCAGCGTCGTTAAACGTTGCCGCGCGTGGCGCATGGGAATTAATTCCGGAAGGAAAAACGCCGGAAGCTCGTTTGTGTGCGCGAAACTGCGCGACGATGAGGATGATTATTTGCAATTCGCGGCTAGCAGGCAGTAAATCAGAAGACTATTTTAGAGGTAAGGTCCTTCGCGAAAGGTGTTCGTACGGGACACGGGAAGTTCAAACGAACGTGCACATTATATACGAGTGGGGTGTTTCGTGTCTCATGCTTATTCCTGCGACTGTTTCGTTATATTCCTCTGTACAGGGTGGGACGATAAATACTTCTTGTTCCTTAAACAAACCTAAGACCAATCTCAAATGATTTCGAAAGACGCAACTTGATATTACTGATATTATTTTTAAATTAAAAATGGAGCATTAACTTGATTGCATTTCACAAAAACAGCTAAAATTCAAAGTAAGAAAACTTAAAGTAGGTTAAAAATATAAATTACCAAGTTAAGGAAACTTCTGAAGTTAAAATGACAATTTATTCATATGTTTTTGCCTGCAAAACTATTATTTTCAAATTATGTCTATTCCGAAACTTGGTAAAATTGGTCTTACATAATTTTTGTTATTTTTGTCCCATCCTGTATATCTGTTCCCCCCTCTTTCCCCCTCCGTCGATTTTCGTCGTCGTTTCCTTTTATGCACTGACACGTAACGTTTGCCAAACGGATTTTATTCGTCGAACAGTTTGCTAACGTATCATTTCAAAAGGTACAAATGCGTATTACTCTCAAGAGAACGAGAGGAAAATAATTTTTCCCTGTTATCATCCGCTTGTGTGCACACGTGAAATCGTTCCGCTGTGCCTCCCTTTTTTTTTTTATTTTCTGCTTTTCAGAAATGTTTCAATGGCACGCGTTGTTTCGTTTGAAATTGTTTTATTGCTTGGACCGTTCCGACTGACACGACTAATGTCGCTGTTTGTTCGATGTTGCTTTGGTCACTTGTCGAACCTTTGCGTACGATCTTTGAGGTTGATACAAAAGTAATTCGAATTTTTTGTAATTTAATTTCAACACTTATTTGCAAGTAAATTTTTATTCAATCATCTATGTTATAAATTTACAGATAAACTTATGTTCTAGCAAAGTACCTATAGCAATATTAATTTTATTTGTTTGTAATACGAAACAATAGGATGTGTTTAACTTCAATTTATTTTATTTAATAAATGATCACAGAAATTAAAATTATTTGCATCGCTCGACACAGAAAAGTACTTATGAGTCATATGTTCTACTTGTAACAATTTTTCAAATTATTCTACCTATCGTTCGTTTACTCGCAGCTAATAGCTGTGTTATCTGGATAATTGCTGTTTTCCGAGCGAAGTCACACACCAATCAGGTGCACCTATGTACACCGTCCTTAAATTTTCGATATGTAAACCCAATACCCTCCGAGCGGCGCCGTCAAGAAATTAAGACTGCTGAACTTAATAGGAAGCTGCATTTTCTCCGACAATTCCAACTTGTAATTACTGACCAGGCAGGCTAGACAGGACTTAATTTGCAATAGACCCATTCTTAAGCCGACGCATAACCTTGGACCCTGCCCAAATGGAAGATAGACCAGCTTTTCCATGGGTTGCCTTCTCTCCTCGCTGAAACGATCCGGATCGAAAATCTCCGGATCGATCCAGTACTCCGGGTCCAAGTGGTATCCGTGGTTAGATATGATCACCTCGATACCGGGTTCCGCCAGATAAGTCAGTTCATCCGATCCGCGGAGCTCGCATTTCTCCGTGCACACTCTGGTGAGATAGCCAATAGCCGGATAACATCTTTGCGATTCCTTGATCACCTGGTCCATGTACGTCATCTCCTTCAACGACTCAAACGTCAGACCGCCGTGTTTGTCGATTACCGACGTAACTTCTTGTTTCAACTTCTCTTGCACGTCCGTGTGCATCGCCAATAAAAGACCGGTAAAACTGAGCACGATACTGGACGTCTCGAAAGTGTCCTGGAAGAAGGTCAGCACGTCGGACGTGATAGTCGTCTCGTCGATGCTTTTCCCCGTCTTGTTGCCGTGATCGATCAGCATTTGAAAGAAATCGTTCCTGGGCGCCGGCTCCTTTTGTATGACTTCGAAGTTCTGCGCCACCACTTCCCTGAAGAATTTGTCCAAGCTCTTCGGTATCATTCGAACCCTAAGAATCTGGTTGAGTTCGGGCGAGAACACGGCGGTCGTCAGCAGCACCTCCTTGAAACCCTCCTGGAACAAGTAGTTGCCGATCTGATCAAACGACGTTGAAGGCGGTTTGTCCTCGAAACAGTGTCCCTCCACCCCTAATCCGGCGTTCGCCACCACTTCCCCGGTGAATTTCGAGAACAGCAGTTTCAGATTCACCTCGTACCTTTTGTTCGAGCGTAGCCTTTGGTCCAAAAAATTCTGGAACTTGCCGCATACCCCATTCACCGCCTTGAAGAGCATTTTTAGCTTCATGATGGAGAACGTGTTCGCTATACGTTTCCTGGACGACATCCAGGTTTCGCCCGCGGAGAAGAATGGAGATTTGACCATCAGAGGATCCTCGCGCTGGTGGATCTTCACCCCCGTGCTTTGGAAATGAGAGAAGTGACTCGTCAATATTGTCTTGGCTAAATACGGATCACGGATCAGTAACACCGGCGTGGTCATCTTGTAATACCCGACCATGCTGTAACCCTTGTAATCGTCGTACAGTTTGCGATTCAGTTCCGAGTAATTCATTCGGACGGAGACCACGGGCCACATGTGACCCAGAAACGGGACGGTCCCTCTCGCGGTCGGTATCCCTCGTCTCTTCCAGTAAGTGTACTTCTTGATCAAGTAGGAGACCAACAGGACCAACAAAGTCACGAGCAGCGTACAGAAGGCGAAAGCCATGGTTCGTCGAAGACACACGGACGATGTTGTTCCACTGTGTTTTCAGGAATGACTAGCTCTATCTCGATTTCGCAATGGAAGTACTTATACGGGGTTAAACGGTGATAAATTTATCACCAAGGTCTTAATGCATGATTAGAGACATTGAAGTAGGGTATCGTTAATAGGTAACAGGTGTACAAGCATTCACTTAATTGTAATCTGTTGTTCGGTATTGAAGTAGGGTAATCGCCTTCGTTGTTGTACGCTGAATGCGGCGAAAGCTAATGATACCGTAATGCTCTTCGTCCAGTGTCGTTTCGTTTAAAATTATGACACTATCTGCGTCTGAATTACGGCTTCTCGATTTTCATTATCGCTCGAGGACGATCCGTGATAGCGACGTTTTAATAGCTTCGGATATCGCCGGTTAGCGGAAAGGACGCTCGATTCTCTCCACGGGATATATACGCGTCCTTCAGAGGTGACGAGCACTTAGAGGATCGCTTGTCCAAAGAGAAGGAAAAGGCTCGATAAACTGATTTCTTTCCCTCGCCCCCTCGTCCGTGAATATCGCGAATCAGAAAACGAACTTTTGCCTACGGACGATTCGTCTTCGAGCCCCGGGGCGTATATTTCGATATCATTGCCGTTGTAAAGTTTCTTGTTCCACGACATGTTAATATTTAACAGCGTCGACCGTTATCGTGCACCGAGGTACGATTTACGGTTGGCACCGTTTACCCACCCGTAATGTACCCCCCTTAATATCATCACGTTTGTATCTCTGCTGGCAAAAGTGCAAAGTTCACGTTGCTCTCGCGTCTTGGAAACTTTCGCGGTTTCGTACGTTCCCCGAACTTCTGATGGCTTGTTTGTATCCCTCGGATGGTTGTACATATTTATACATGGTAATTGTTCCATGCTGAAATCCAGTTTACGGCGGGCGAGATATTGAAAAACTTTCGGGACTCGATAAAGACACCGGCCTCTTAGATTGTTCGAGAGTTGGGGCTTTAGTCGCTCAAGGTTGGCGGGGTTGATTCGACGTCGAGTTTCTGGACAAATGTTTGGCATTTATAATGAGAATTAATCAAGACTGTGTAGGCAAAACTTTCTAGTGTATAATAGGGGTGTTTAGGATAGACTCTGCGGGCTTCGAGTCTCGGGGAATGAGGGGATTTTCCACGATTTCCTACATTAGTTAGTAGATTGCAAAATTCTAAATCTCCAAGTAAAACATCTGTCTATATTCCCTGAACCTGATAAAAGTTACCCGTCGAGGAAGACCTACATCCCATTATCCCTTTTTCTTCCTTCCCCTGAATTGATTCATCTCGTATTCGATTTCGAACGATCGCTCTCGTTCACGGTTCGTAGCCCCGGTAGTTTTTGCACGATCGAGTTGGCTGGCGCGTCCGTCGATAATGGCGTACGCGGAGGGTGGTCCCGTTCGCAAATGTCAAAGTTCACTTGGCCATTGTTGCTAACCTAAGGCTGAATTCGCTCGCCTGCATGCACACACACACCTGGGTCAAGACGTCGGCCGAGTAATGTAGTTTGTTCACGGCAAATGAGCGTACTTGGATGCTTCTCCGCTACCCGCACTCCGCATCGAACACTAACAGCGAGTTGATTTTGTAATAACCGTGGATGCAACGTTAATTAATATTTAACGGACGCCCCGCGGTTACGTGCGCGGCTGTTAACCTTTGTCGCTCGATCGCGCGCGTGAGACTCGAGCGCCGTTCGCGAATATTGAATTTATTACGGGCCAAGTCCTCGTCGATAAATTGACCTCATGATTTCTCCGCGGACGGGCGTATAAAATATCGGGCCCGTCAACGAAGCGTTTTCGTGGCCGTGCGAACGGAAACGGCGAAATCGATTGTTTGACCGTCCGGGCGAAATCGCGTTATTATACGTTGCTGACCGCGAAACCGGGTTCCTTGATTTATCTTGGCTCACGGTGTTTCAGCCTTTTGTCTTTCCGAATGCTCGTTCCGTGGCGGCTATCCCCTGAAAGGGAAGTGGCCGGGGTGAAACGAATGGCGAGGATGAGATAGCCAAGTTCCGGCTGTTTCCGTAGATACTTCATATCGAGATTTGTCGGGGAAAGGGAGGATCTCGAGTAACCGTTTCTTTGTCTTCTAATTTAAGTTGTCGCGTCGAACTTTAATGCGATCGGAAAGAAAATCGATCCCGCGAAGATAGCAACTTGTTAGAGGATCGAGTTTCTCTGAACCGTTTCCAGATTTTATGGAACGGTATAATTCCAAAGATAGCAGTTGCTTTATTTCCTTAATCCTCGAACGACTACGGACAGAGCTAACAATTTCAATTGAATTTAAGATCATTTCTTCCCGTCTTTCTTGAAATTTCATAGAATTCTTTTAAATATTCTTTGCCTCGATGAATGGAGGTTAAATTAGATTTGTAATGATCAAATCTGTGATTGACTAGATTAATTAAATACGCAAACAGCGTCAAGGGTTATTTAATAGCGGCTCATTTAAAAGTATAAACGAAGGCACGCGTGGCTGATCTTCGTATCATGGGGAAGGATAATTAGAACCGAAAGCCGTGCTCCGTTTGCCGGAACGTTGAATTCCTCGGCGAAAGATGTTTATTAGCGGCAGAGAAGGCCTAACGAAGACACCGTTAATAAGCTTGTTAGCGACGCGGCCAAAAGACGCGAACATCGCGATAGTTGGCCTTTACACAAAGTCAATGGATGTGTCGGCATAAAAGGACGGGGGGGCCGTTCTCTGTGTGCTTTCTCACGGAGTAACTTTGATGAATAGTTAGTTGCGAGTAGCCGACGCGGGACACGACAACTCGGGATGATTATTTAGAGACCACGCGTGACCGGACAGGATGAAAAGGAAACGTGAACGTCAGTCAGGAAGTTTAAACACGGAACTTGCCTTTAAGAGAATTTTCGAATGTCCCATCGAGACTTTCAGTGCGCCACCGGAATAGCCGTTTTATTTCCAATAAATCTACCACTTCATTACTTCTTCGCCTCGAGATATACGCGCGAGGTACAAATTAATAATAAAACCACGTGGACGTGGAAACGTTTAGATTTTAGTACCTTAAAATTGCAAAGAAGCGGAATCACTTGAAGTGTTAGATTCACCCGAGATTCCAAAGTTTCGATCCTACAAATTTAAGCGATCTCCAAAATTTTTCCTGAAAGCAGAGTTTGCTACTCGATCTGTGAAAGTTTAGTTCCGTCTACGCTTCAATCTACGCGCTCTTTACGCTTCAAATGTTACAAATCTGACTTCTATTTTTATTACAATTTGGCAAGGGGTTAACATACATTTTGACAGAGGCATCTTAACAAATTTAATTATTCGAATGAAGAAATCCGGGATACGTTATTTTGATAGGTTTCAGTAGTTGTAGCGTTAAGGCTCCGGTTCGCGTATCCTTGTTATTTAATACACGTATAAATGTTTTCTGTTACAGCTGGAGCCGCTTCTGAGGAAACTAACCAAAGGTCCAGTTCTGCACACAATCGCCACTCTCTCACGAAGGGTAAGCAGACACTAAAGAAACCAACGAAGAAACAACATTTAGTGCACAAACATTCGGCCATTGTCTTCGAACACGTCATACCGTCGTATATTTTCCTTGTTAATTATTTTTTTTCTTGCATCTATTTACAGTTATCTCGTTAATTATAAGCACGTCATGCATGATCATAAATTATACGTTGCCCGCGAATAAATATTTAGATCCCCCCGTAGCCGGCATGTCGACAGAAAGGTGTTTCATTTCGTTCTTCTTTTTTATTTATTTTTTCTCTCTCTTCTTTCTTCTCTCTCTTTCTCTTTTCCCCCTTTTTGTCACCGGAGCCTCTCGCAAATGTTTTCTGCTGCAACGCTGCTGCGAGCAACTACCAAGAGAATCCTTTCTCGTTGATCAGTGGCTGTAAATTCGTGGACAAAAGGGAACATTCGTTCCAGATGCGGCGGGAACTGGTGTAAACTTTCTTGTTTTTATTCCTCGTCGAATGAGAAAAAAGAAAGGAAGGATATTTTATTCGACGATCGCCGACGGAACCGCCGTTATTCTTTTTTTCTCTCCTGACATTTATAAAAATAACTCATGATTTCTCCTGTTCGATTCTTCGAGAATCATTCGACGTTTCGTATAACTTCGACGTTGGAAGAAATAAAAAAAAAAAAAAGTATCGAATAAATGACGGGCAATATCGCGGGACGCGCGCGAATCCGTGCGCTTTCGATATAGAAATCTAAATCGATACGTGTACCTATCAATCTCCATAGATCGTCGGCACGATTATCTGGCCGATAGCAAACAACGGTTACAATATATATATATATCCGCACGGTTCGTGTGACGAGGATGGGATTTAATAGTGACTTTAATTCCATCATCGACGTATCTATCGCGCGCGCGAGAGCTCGAAAAGCCGGACGTTTAATCAACCGTGAGAGATGCATCCGTGAAATTGATAATAACGGGAGCATTTGTCTGGAAGGATAATGAAAAATCGTTGAGCCTTGAAAAATCCGTTTTCATAGGGAACCTTGAGGAGCCTGCTCCAAATGTGTAGTCGCGCGAATTTTCCATTCGGATCCGAACCGATAGATCCCGATGAAAGGGGGGCTTTAATTGGAACCGTACACGGATCAAATGTGCACGGTTGATCAACAAAACGGAAATTCGTAGATAGAAATTCATTTCGCCGTTAAACGAATCCAGCCATAGTTCTCTATGGACTTACGTAGGCGTGATATATGAAAGTGTTAATTATTAAAGGTATTAATGATACATTTTTCAATTTGAGCTTACGAGCTATCAAATCGATGCTTTCGGCCAAAATTTCGTGATTTATTTTGGAAGCAAACTCGTTCCAGATCCTTGCTCCTCGGACCCGTTAAGCCGATTTACGTTTTCCCGATAAAAATTTATCCGTGAAAAATGGATCGCACGCGAAGAAGTTAAATTGCTCGATAACGGCAAGATTCGAGGCGGAATTGCCCGCATCGTTTAACGCTTTGAAACAGGAAATTTCTTTAAACGCAAGACAAAGGTAGCTCGAGCGGGAAAAACGATAGAAGTCGTTCGTTGATAAGGTAATTAGAAGGCTCGCTGCAGGGGTGCTCGGTGGCGCGTTAAACGCAATGATAATTATCGGACGGCGGGGCTAGAAACAGAAACAAAGTCTCGCAGGGATCGTTGCGCGCGCGAAACCTCGTTCGTTCGTTAAATATTAGTAGAACACTCGAGGCGGCTTTTAGGATGAGGAAACCGGGACAATTTCGATCGACGGGCTTCGGTTGTGGTTCTATTAAAATGGAGTACGAACCACTCTGAACGCATTGCGTTTGAATCGCGACACGTCGACACCCTATACAATGGGTGTTTCCTGGTAAACAGATACTGCTCGACTGTGATTTAAACTAACTAGCGCGGCTGGTTACCGGTGACCAGTTAATTCATTAAATTCCCAATCTCCCCTTTTAATTTGCCTCCAAATAGAGAACTCGAATAACCACGATTATAGTTGTTTTGCATTTTAACGTATTAAATTTCCACGTATTTCTCAAAATTGTCCAAAATTTATCAAACTAAAAATGAAATCGTTAAAATTGATGTTCGTCGAGTTCCATCCAATTTACGAGTCCGTCGAATATAATACATAAAAGTGACAATTCATCGTCACGATGAATCCCAATCCCGAAAACCCAATTTGACGATTCGATTTTAGATCGTTTATATTCGAAATGGCGAAATAATTAAGAACGGCTCGCGAGATAATTGAACAACTTCTCGATGAGCTTCCGTTAGGATCCACGGTTTCCGTTATAGTTGTAAGGTTTTCTCTTTTGAGACACGATCGATGGGTTCGTTGACGTCCTTGTGGAGAAGCGAATGCCACTTGGCGTCGTGCATTATACGAGGAGGATCGTGAATATTGTACCGATGAGCCAGAAGAGTGGCTGAAGGAGCAAGGATAGAGGAGAAGGGTGGCTGAAGTGGAGAGCAGCAGCAGCCGACTCGAGAAGCGCCGCGAGGACAGAAAAATAGTAAGGACGGTGCGCCAAGGTAGATGGCGAGAACAGATTCCTATTGTTTTCCGACCCACTTCCTAACGCTGGAAGATTAACACAGTCCCTTGGCTGTATCTACTGACAGATTTTTCAACGTGCAGTTCCCCGGATGGTTCTCCTCTTTTTTTTCTCTCCCCCCTCGTTTCTTTTCTTCCCTCTTTTTGCGACCTTGCCAACGTGGAAATAGGAACGTGGCAATCTAAAGAGGCGTAACGAGTCGCGATCGAGCTACAATTTCGAATTTCTTCAGCCTCGAACCGCGAAACCGGATGTTTGCTAAATCAACGTGCGAAATTTTATTTTAAATTCATTTTCTCTGAATATCGTTGCTCTGGTAACTAAATTTGCCTCTTCTCGTGTATTCTGCAACGTTGCAATGATTCAAACTCTACAGGGGTACAAAATTATTAATTTTGAACATTTATTTATAGTGTCCATATTTTATATAAACAAAATTTATTAATTAAAATGGTTGCGTTAGACAAACCACCTTATGGTATTTTGAAAGGAATTTCTGGCCTAGTTGGTTGAATTTAAAAAACCCAGTTTCGTTGCTCGATTTGGAACTTTTATTGGGGATAGTATTATAATACAGCGCATAGAGAAAAATTGAGAAAGGCTTTTGTGTACACGCATGGATTTCCCGGCTTTCTGAAGGTTCAAAGACAGGCTATGTTGTTTCATGGAACGGTTGCGTTGCATTGTAACGTTGCGATCCGGCAAGGCGTATTTCTATTGGCAACAACAATGGGGCCGCTATGCGAACGTTCAATCGGCTGTGCGCTCTTTGTCGTTTCTTTTCCCCGTGAAAGAAAAACGTGTCTTTCTGTCGCTCGGTTGCAGAACACACCTCGTATTCCGTTGCCGTTCATTATTCACGCTATCTGGAATTGGTTTTCGCGCTTCGATATTGAATACATAAAAATCGTACAAAAAAAAAAAAAATGGAATGCCTATGGAATATTTTATTTCAAACTTGTTGCTTCGAAAGTATGCCTCTGATCCACGCTGGAACGCGTCACGTCGATCATTCGTGGATGATACTGCGTAATCGTTGACCTATATCACTGCCAAATTTAATTCTGCCGAACAATTGGGGAGTAAAATGGGTATAATATCACCCAAAAACAATTGTATAGTCTTGTTACGTCAATTTAACACGAAAATATGATACTACTTAATCATTGACCTATACTACTGCCAAACTTAATTCGATCAAATAGCTAAGAAATAAAAGCAATAAAGTGATTCTGATTATCACTGAAATTATAATTTCATATAGTAGATTGAAATATCGTGATGAAAAATTTATTTTTGATATATTTAGTGCGTGACTGATGCCACAAATTTAATCTATTCAAGTAGTGGTATCATGCTAATAATGCAAAGTGTTAAATTGAAACTTTCCATAATCGTATCTTCAGTAAACGATATGGTAATTCGTCGTACTACAGCCGTCCGTTTTCATTGCGGCAGTTGTTGCGTTAATAATCCGTATTACAGTGTACTGTTGTATCCACTGTGCCGGTCAGCGCGTTCATTTCTCGTTAACGTATTAATTAGGTTATTTTTCAGCCGGAAAGGTGTTATTTCATTCTGACGTAAGCAATCATTAAAACTCTACGTTGCACGCAGGGTACGATAACACCGTACGCTTCGCTTTTAATTAAAGTCTGATTACCATTAAAAAGCCTAAGCCGCTTTTCCGATTCAACTGGTTAAGAACGATCGCGGAGATTTAAATTCGTCCCCGCAAAGAATCAAAGAGATTTAGGATTTTGAGCCTCGTCAAAACGTTCCGCGTCGACGAAGACTGCTTGCATCGATTAATAAAGTCACGAAGTCGAGGAACGTTTGGAAGCCATCTGGCAATTGAAAATGACAATTGGGTTTCTTCGCGGTAAAATTTCAATTCCGACGGAGGCAGACGAAAAAATAGAAAGCTGTTGGATATCCATTGTTATCCGACTCGCTTCCAGGTGACGGAAGATTAACAGAACCGACGTGTGTACATCCACCGCCGACGGCCCCTCGACGTTTCCCGACCGTTTTCCCGGAGAACGGGGTCCATTGTGTCTCCAGACCGCCGTAATTTAAAAAATCATCGTCCAAAGATATTTCCACGGGGGGAAAAATTAGTTTTCCCTCTCTTTCCCCGTCGTGTAATTATCTTCTCGACGGCTCGCAGTCTCGTTTATTCGCGAACGTACAGCGTGCGCGCTTCGAGATTCTCCTGGAAAGCGGAATTAGGTTGCAAATACAAAAAAGAAATACCGATTCGAGGCATTTCCTCGCCACGAAATTGGAGCGTCGATATTAATTACACGGCGAGCCTTGATGCACCGTCACGTTTTCGATAGTCCTTTTTTTTTACTTCTAATTTGCAGACGTTTCGTTGACAACCCTTGGCTTCGTTGCGTCCGACAGGACTTTATATATATCCGTAACGTCGAAACGCTTTCAAATGTATCTCTGCCTTAAAGCCTTCGTCCCCCGTTCGATTCCGTATCCGCATTGCTAATGAAACGTCCAATTACCATCAACGGTTGCCACGAGGCGGTGCACGGCTCTCCCTTTACGTCCTGCACTCCCCTCCTCGCACTTTTTCCATCGTTTCTGACATTTGCAGTCAGCAGCCGGAAACAACGTCGCCAGATACCGACGATCCTCCTCTGCGCGATCGTTTGAAACGAACCAGCTTTATTCTTCTTTTTCTCAATCGACGAGGTCATGAAGGCAAATCGCGTGAACAGCAATTAATCAAAATATGTACGTACGTTGTAGAGGGTCTATATAGGGTAATCGATGATCAAACAGGGCTCCCGATTTGCATTAAATTCTGCATCGAAATTAATATTTGTGTTTGTTCTTCCCTCCTGTCGCCGGTGTAAACCCGACGAACGATTAACACGTTCCACGACGAATTTTCGTGAAATGTACATGGCGATGATTAAAATTAATTGTTCAAATTTGTGATCGAAAGGTTTTCGCGCCTTAAAAAATACCCCAGGATCAAATTATTATTCGAAGGTTAATTTGGTAGGAAATTTTAGTTTAACTTAAAAGGAATTTAGTCCCGACTTTCTATAATTAATCTTTGTCATGATTTGTTAATAAATAATTCGAGATGCGGGGAATTTGAACAACTATTCTGCGAGGTTTTATACTCCTCGACATTCATTCGCGATTCCACGCCTATTCGTGGCCGTTCGTTTTCCAATTATCAATTATCGTCGACGTAGCGACTGACGCTGCTGCTCTTTTTTTTATCTCTCCCCCTCGCGACATTCGCAATCAGCGGCCGGAAGCATCGGGCGCCGAATGAAAACGCTCCTCCTGTTTGCTGAAAGCGAATTCGACGAGTGTCACCGGCTGTCGAAAATAAGCGAACCAACTCGTAATTAACAGCGGTCGTTTGCGAATCGTATCGTTAGTGTGAAAACACGACACCCCCGCCGTTCATTTTCACGAGCCGGTTTTGAATTTTGGTTTCATTATCCTGAGGAGCTGTTTTTGAGAAGCTTTTGTGAATTTATTTCGCGGGAACTGTGAGCTTTACATGCCTACAATAATGTCTCGATAAGTCGCTGAATCGTCCACGATAAATCGCTGGGAATTACCCTTGCCTCTTTACTTGCCATGATATCGAATTTGATAATTTGCCGTACAGCAGCGAATTCATTGATCTTTCATACAATTTTGACGGTCGATCGAGGCAAATAAATTGTCTAGGAACAAATTTCGAATTTCTATTCCGCAGAGCAAACGATGCACTGGTTCGCCCAGATCGGAGGTGACGACGTCTCTTCCGATTCGTCAGGTAATAATCAGCTTGTTAAACAAGCGACGGTGTGCTTTGGTAAATTCGTCGCGATATTTGCACGGAATTACATTTCGTCGTGTGACGAGTGCGTATTAATACAGTTAATCCCTCGACGAAAATTGGAAACGACCACAACGTTTCGTCGGTCGCTAGATTTTGATTGCACCTTAATCGAATTCGACAAAAATTAACAATCATTAAAAACTGTTTAACCCATAATAATATCGTGACACGCTTGCTCGATGCATTTCAGGCTCGTACGAAATGAAAGGAAGAGAGAATTCGTGTTCGAATCGGCGCGAAGCTTTTTAAACACGGTTCGAGGCGATGCCAGGCTTAAAGCAATAAATCGAGCGTTTCTGTGTGTCCTATTTTTAATAATCGCATTACCGACTCGAAGAGACTGAAACGCGTTGATATCTCGGGGAAAAACGGTGACCCTCTTTTCCGGATGTAACCGGAGAGCAATTTATTTCCCGTCGTCTCGCTGCGATTCCTTGAAAAACAGCATCAGGACGAGGAGAAAGAAGTAAAATAAAATATTCGCGTCGTTTCGTGAAAATTCATTATCCTCGAGTAGTAATCGAATCGATGCGATGGAAACCCGTAGAGGTTCCACGATTTTCATCCCCTTTTACCATGCATAATCGTGTTTCATTAATTTCGTTCGGTTCCATGCTTGGAACTCGACTCCTGTGTGTGTATCGTCGAAACGAAAGCAATTTTCCCCGACACAATTTTCCACGAACAACTACTGCATGACGCATGATCGAATCAAACGAGTGAAAGTGTATACGTTTGCGCGAGAGTGTTTGTGTGTGTACGCGCCAGTCGCTTCTCGCGGATGCATCGGTTTTATAAGCTCCTGCATGCAGCTGATCCGAAGTGTGACTGTCCCGTAATGACCACGAGTTCTGCTCGTAATAATATTCGAAATCTCACGTGCGTACGCACATGTTCTCGCTTTTCTTCTCGACAGATGTGAAGCGCCGCCAAAGTCTCTACGACGAGGACTCCCTCGACGGCGATCATCCTACCGACAACGAAGGTATCACACTCGATGGTTTTCCAACGCCAGTGTCGAGACTAATTCTTCCCTCGTTTCCCCTTCGATCGTTTTCAGCTAAAATATATCGGTTAAAATACAAAATTTCATTACTTCGCGTCGCGTCAAATCTTTGCACTGTTCACTTTTTGATAATGAACTGTCTTTTTTTCTCTCGAGGGAACGATTAACGCTTCGCAATGTTTCAAATAAAAAAACGAAAGGGCAATGGGACGTGGATGGTTAATCGGTGGTCGTGGTTGTTCCCAGGACGCGAGTCGACGGGAAGCGCGAAAGACGTGGACAGGGCGAAGCTCGTCCGTGAGAGACAGAACGAGGAACGACAGCGGAAGTTGGAGGAGCTGAGACAGCAGGCCTTAGCCGCGCAACGATTCCGGGAGCAACGAGAGGAGGAACGCCGGCGACGCATCGACGAGCTCAGATTGCGTGACCACGACAGGTTCGTGGCTTTTTCGTCCCATCCAGACCATTAACGCGTTGATTGCCCATGGTGGTTATTGGTAACCGGGCTCCAAAATTCTTTGTAATTGAATAATTAATAAAACTAGGAAGGGTAAATTTGAAAATTAATCAATTAGATCTTTAATAATCAGGGTTTTATCGTGCCTTGGCAGTCAACGTGTTCCTGAAAATTGTGACACGAATTTTTTTAACACTTGCACCTGCTTCGCACGCGACCACTCGTGATTTCGATCTTTATTTTTTTCATATTTCTGTCACGTCTATTTTTATCTTTAAAGAAGGATAGAAAGACATTTTATGAACTTTGATAATTAATATTCTGTAATTTTTTTTATAAATCGAATTATTTGAAATCGGGTTACGTTTTACGTATTCAACGGAGCGGGTTGACACGCCCCCCTCCCAGAGCGGTGGACTTTCTTTTTTTTCTTCGAAGCTTTGACACGCGAATTTAAAACGACACGGAACACATTGATGTGTTTAAACGCTCTTTACGAGATTACGTGCTCTACGAGGTTATAAGTTGACCTGGTTAATATGATGCCGGGCTAAACTGTTCCGCCACCGCAGAGAAGCCCGGGAAATTACCGCGACACCTGCATAAAGTTCATCCTACAGCAAAATCGCTTTTCTACCCTCCGCAGAATGAATACCAGCCTATTATGTACGCGGGAACGCAACGTGTCTTGGGATCTTTCGATGTTTGAAGCACCTGAAACACGCTGCTGTAACGTGACGCAAATTCAGAGTTGAGAATTTTGATTTTTATAAAAGCATCTTAGGAGCCTGTCGGTGTGGTTTCGTCAGTATCGTCTAATTAAATTAACTATTAAACTAGCTTCAAATTTCCTAGCCCTTAAGTTGACCAATTTTTAATATTTCTTAACCAGAAACTTAAATATCAAAATTTCTTCTAAATTAGTCAAAGCTTTAGACCCTGTATACCCATCGTTATAGAAGTTTTCAATTGAAAGTAAAAGAGATTTGAAGTAATTCTCTGCTAATTGCCCACGATTCATCGTTTCCTTCTTTATTCCAGACGAAACCAAGTGGAAGAAAGAAAACGGTTGATATGCGAGGCGGAGAGGGAAAGACGGGAGGCGATCCTCCGAAAGAACCAGGAAAGAGAGGCTCGTATAGAGGCGAAGAAGAAGAACGAGAGGTCGCACATCGTGTTCGCGTTCGGAAGTTCGACCCCGAGGATGTTGGAGCCAGCTGACACCGGTGGTTCCACTTTCTGGGGAACTCGTAGAGCAACCTCGACTACCAACGTGATGATGTTCCCGCCAGCCCAGCCGTTGACAAGGAGATCCTCCGAAAGGGAGCTCGACGGAAGCAAGAAACGGGCCACCTCCGCCGGTGGGCTCGACCGGAAACCTGGCGAAGGTCAGTCGACATTTTTACCAGCTCATGGAACGATTTTCTTTGCGGACTATTTTATTGTGATTTGGGGCGGTTGGTGACACGATGGTACAAGTCAATGGTTCAACTGACAGTGGTGGTTCAACTCACAGTAGATTGTCTACTTTTTAAGATTCTAAAGGCTGGTTACTTTGGCAAAAAGAAGCCAGTAGGAAAATTCCGTTTACTACACTGCTGAATACTCTAGTCTTCTCTAGGGAAAATACTAGTACATAGAAAAGACGTCTCGCTATTCGTCTTAATGTATAAGGGTTACACTGTGTTTACATACGTATATACGAGCAATTCACTTTGAAACGAATACCAAATCAAATACTCATCCCACGTAAGCGAATGGTGGTATCTCCTTTCTCCGCACCACATTCTCCCTCAGGAAAGTCGACGATACGTCCCACCCATGAAAACTAGGCTAAACGTTTTCATGCTGAATATTGTATCAAAGTGTCTTGAAACTCTTGGCCAAACTAACCGTGGTAATAACGAAATTTTGGAACACTCACCCTTATCGAACACAGTTTAAACCCTTAATCGTTGCGCCATGGGTCACGAGTCGCCTCAAAACGATATCGTGTAAGAAATCATTATCGAATCGTGTCGTTGGTGTGTGACTTATTCTAATTCCACATTGTCACCCGAGTAAACTTCGGATCAAGGATGATCGAGAAAGGGCCGCTTCTTTTTCTCACTGCGTTCTTTCCACACAGCGCTTTTAGTGCTAATAGTTATGCAATGGATGCGCTGCAGTGGGTAACGCATGGATGCACCACGTTCCGGGCAGAGATTAATCGCAAAGAAAAAGGCGAACGATATATTGATATCTTTGTTGCTTGGACGATGTTTCTTCTTTTTTTCAGTTTACGGTTTCTCATTGTTCGCGATCGTAGGGGTGTCGCAGGGTTGACGAACCTTAACACATTGTCGACCGCAATTCTTAATTACAATTATCACAAGATCTTAATATTTTTTTAATTAGTTTTCCATATAGTGTTCTTTGTTGTGTGTATATTTGTAAGACTTCAATCGGTCGTCATTGCGTTAATTATACTTCATTCCTTATATTTGGTTAATTATATTTGATTACTGAACACGACACATCAACCACCAACACACGACCATGAAACTTTACACGATTGGTACTACAAAGCATGAAAGACAGTGATTATTAGAAATTTATTCGTGATCGTACTCATCGTGTATTCAATATATTTTGTTATCTTTTTTTCAGGTTTACGATACATATATATATATATATATAATTTTTGTAGCCAATCCACCGGTTTTTAATTTTCTATCGCGTTCACCATCGGACGTAATTTAATTTCAAAGACAAACATGAGATTTTCTTTTCGCCTTAAGTACCACTTCGTTTGCCAACACACGAGAAGCACCTCACCTTCGATCGCCGACTTCTCTGTATTCCGTACGCGTGTAAAACGCCCCGCGTGCCGTATAGAGAATTCGTAGCGAGAGAATAATATATGCCTGAGTAAATGTAATTTCGCTCTAGAGATATACCGTAACTTTTGAACAAAGATAGATCCCCCTTTGGTAATTAAAAATCCCATTGCATCCGCTCTTTTATCTGTATTTAACTGGTGGTGGCTCTGTCAGACGAAAATGTATTATTTTAAAAGTACCCGTGAATCGCACTATGATCTCTAACCCCGTGCTAATAATAATAATACATCCCCCATTTGACCACCATTTTTACCGTTCTGTATCAAATTGCGAAATACACCCAGCTGTTCCTCCCGTCCGATCCTTTCAAGCAAAGAACAAAAACGAAAAAAAAAAAAAATACAAAATACAAAATTGAAGAATAAATCGATTGGAAAGTGGCTAATGTTGCAGCGTTCAATGGTTTGTTTGCAGATATGCGAATGTCCTCGTCCATGTACGAGGTGTTCAATTGGAATTCTAGCCCCGATCCTCCCTTAACCCCCGCCAAACATAAGAGAGCCAGCCTCTCTCTGCCTCCTACAACTGACATCTTTGCCATCGATGATAAGTCTGATAGCGACACTAGGCGTCCGATGATTCAGCGGGCTGCCAGTGGTGAGTCCTGAAGTCGAAAACCGAACGAACGAAAAATTTCAGAAAAGCAAATAAAAAGAAAAATATATTAAAGAAAATGTCTGCAACGGGAGAAGATTGTTCTGTTGTTCCAGTATGAGCTGTCGATACAAGATCCTTTGTCTCTTGTTCATTAGCACATTCGGAATACATACTTTCTTGCAAGCATGTCACCTTCCATTAGCTTTCGTTCACACACTTATGTATGGGTAGTCATGGAACACCGACTGAACACCATTTCAAATATTCTTCAACCCCTTCACTATGGTTACTTTTGATTAAAAAATGCTTCCACACGTTTGTATGTTAACACGTCGAACGCCTCAGTAGAAATAGCTGTGTATAGTCAGACACGAGGATAATGTGGATTATCCCTTTGCATCCCTTTATTTATTTGTATTATTGTCAAGGATTTTGAGCACTGATTTTTTAAACTCAAACCTGTGTATTTTTCATAATATTTCAAAGTTGTTTAAATTTAAAAATGTTATGTTCTGCCTACCACCTTACAAAATTAATATAACACCAACGCAGCGTAGAATTTTCTTCAATTTCCCTCGGTTGTTCAACGTGTTAACTGGCAATTCGAATTTCCACTGCATGCATGCTATTTCGAAACTTCAAAGTTTTACGATTTTTATAACATGAATAAAATTAAAAAAGAAGGTCGGTGTTGCAAGACACGTATCATTAGTTAGACTGCATCTAATATTATTGAAATTTGTTTATTAACATGTTTTTATTTTTTATTTTTCCATGGGCTAATTACTAACAGTATTAGATAAGTGTTCGTATACGTTAAAAAGTAACTTGGTAATATTCTTCCTCTTATCGGTAGCGTTGTTCGATAGACTTTCCATGATAAAAGGAAAGTGATACGAAGAAGTTGAGGTGCCTCAATTTTTCTCTGAGAATACTTGAATTACAAGCATTACACTCATGATCATTACATTGTTACATTTTGTGTTCACAAGTTGAGTTTCGATTTTCCGTATCGTGCACCAAGACGAACAGATCATTTTCCCAGAAAAGCATTTCGAGCTCACAAAAATCCATCGGAATCGCTTTGTTTTTCGCGGTATCTTGTTTTGTTGATTTTTTATTTTTATTCTTTGTTGTCAAGCGTGTGCGAAATCGTGGATATCGATCTGAACGTTTAACAGGAACACTTTGCCGTATCGTTATAGGCATGCATGGGATTTTGGCCGCTTCAACGAGCGTCGTTTGCATGCGTCGTTTCGTTTTACACCGCTTCGGCAATCGTGGTAGCTCGTGCACGTTCTCCCGGTTTCCGTGCGGTTGTTCCTCGATCACGCTGTTCAACAACGCTTTCAACATTAAACTGAACGTTTCCCCGTAGATTTTTCGACAGTTGAACAGCGTGGCGTTCTTCGAGCAGCCTGTCGTTATTACACGAGACACACCGGTCGGACGATTTCGTTTCTGGACCAGAAACGTTGTCGAACGGCATCGTCGAACGAGACACGCGCGCGACACAAGCTGTTCCGTTACGTATCTTTTGCTTGAACGCACAAACAGCATGCTGAACGTCGACGACGAATAAAAGTAAAAGGAATAACCGCGAGATTCGTTGTGTTTGTTAAAAGATATGTTCGAGGATATGTTTCTCTGTGTATCTTCACGTTTTACGCGCGCCTTGTTACTTGTTCTTCTTTGTATAGTGGGCCGATCTCCTCTTTTTCTTTCTTTTTATTTCTACTCCCCCACCGGGTGCTCGCTTTTCCGCTTCGCTTCTTAAGGGCGAAATCGTTGCAGGTGAAGAGAGCGACGGAACGCCGGGAACACCTGGCTCGGTTTATCTGCGAGTGAACAGGAGACGGACCGATTTGATGCCGACGATACCGTCGCCACGCGATGGACCACCGACCTCCGGGCGTAGTTCGAGCGCAAAGACCTTCACACGTTCGCCAGGTAGGACTTACTCCATGTCCAGGCTGGACCAGCTGGCGCAGCCTAGGAAACGTCCGACAGAACTTAGCACACTGACGGAACAGCAAAGCCAGCCTCTGAGCGCTTCTAGCATGAGTCGCAGCATGTCACATTTAGCTGCGTCCGGGGCAAAGAGCCTCAAACGCTCAGATAACTCTCGTAGCATGGGTACGTTGCCGGGCGCGGTTCCGATGCCGAGACCGACCAGGGCCGAGAGACTACGTCGCAAAGCCCGCGAGCATCAGAACCAACAGCAGCAAGGTAAGATCGTTCTTGTGCACTCAACTCGGTTATCGTTCCTGCTTTTTCGATCGTTTTGAGCGGCACGTAAGGTATCCAGCTTGATTCTCTGCTAGATCGTGAGGCAGTTCTACCCAACAAATTCCCCGAGTCTTCAGGGTGTTGTGATTTACCATGACAGACATGGCCTACCCTGCTTTATTCACAGTTCCTTCCTTTCATTTTGTAGCGGCCTTTATTATTAGAATTGTCGCGTAGTTTATAGGTAATTTTGTAACTTAAGCCTAGCTACCTTTCCCTGACCTAATAGAAAAATTGTCTTCATTATTTTTAACACCTATAAGGCATATTTATTACAGTCGGGAATGACAAATGATTCTTTTATAGCTTGGTACAACACGAACAAACTGTCGTTAATAATTTTTCTACGTGGCGCTCAAGCGATTAAATTGCACTTCCGTTGGCGCCCTATTATCGATAGAGGCTCATTCATCGTGGTCCTGCGCGACACTCTCGCAGTCGTGTCCGCTTTGTACTAATCTTCAGTATAATCTAAAACTTCTTAGAGTATATAATCAATACCGCACTCGTACTATGTAACTTGAGTTGGGTGCACATGTGCATGCGTATGAATGGAGAGTAAAGGAGCCATTGTGAATCAATAAAGAGCGGAAAAGTAATTCGTGTCTTCGTTTTGACATGTATATATATATATTTTTTTTTTTATCCTTTTGTGTAAAGATTCGACACACGCTTTCGAACGCTTACGTATTCGTAACGGAGGGACTAACAGTTCATTTTTCAAAGCGCCCAACGCTTTCTTTAACAAGTTTGTTTCTCTCTCTATTGTTTATATTTAACAACGATACGAATTGATTAACAAAAAGCTCCTACTAAAGATAAAAACGATCTCAAGTTCTCACCGGCTTTTCGGTACCAGAGGTGAAGGTACGCTCTAACGTTTTTGGTAAGCCACACAATTTTTATACTTATAGATATTATTATACGTATACGTAATTCTTTATATCACGTAATATTACACGGACACGTATTGTTTTATATTTTCTCTGTGCACGAAATTATTTCTGAGAATGTACAAACGAGACCGCAATCGTATTTAGTGTGCAATACATTAATCGCTCCACTTTTCGTTCTTCGATTCTTTTCTTTCTTGCTGTTCATATTTAAATAAACATGGTTTCTTGAGTTTCCCTTTACGTTTATTTCCAGCCTCTTTCTTTTTCTCGATTACTGTTGATGTACATACATTTATCACGAAGTACACGAATATCATTTTTTAATTCCTTCTCAAATTTTTTTTTTTTTAATTGGTGGCGGTGCTTGTTCTCTCTTTTAATTTCGCTAATTTTGTTTTAATCTGTGCCCTAACGGAAGCAAATGAACTGAAAAGAAAGAAGAAAAGAGAAAAGATACAGAGAGTGAGAGAGAGAGAGAAAGAGAAAAAGAAAAGAAAGTACGATCGGAGAGTTTGTCGAGGTTTATCTTAAACGCGCGCCAACGCGATCTCACGCGATAATTCGACGGATAAAATTGTCGCAAGATCGCGAAGGTGTGATGCGTGTTTCACGACGAACTTACAAGGGAACAGTACAATACTTTATTCACTGATTTGAACGAAGCTTCATGAATTTATAGAAGAATCCCTTACAAAAATAATGGTATGCTTCGTTTGTGCCTAATCGTCTTTCGAGGGGGTGAAAATTAATTTTAAAATGGAACAGTCGAACTGTTTCTTTAACAAAAATTTCGTTAACTTTCTGGTTATAATTAGAATAATTATTTATTAAATTTCAGTGCATAGGTTTCAAAATAATTTCATAATTAAAAGTTTAGGCGGTGCACGAACAGGGTTGGAAGGTGGGAGATTTTTGATTCAGAGGCATGTCTCACACCCTTAAAGGACAACTGGGTCCGAACGAGGCCGCAAGTTCGCAAAGTTTCGTTCGCATCAGTGAATAAGGGGTTCCATTGTCGGTCTTGTTCGGTGTTTAACACGCGACAAAAGAAAATTTGCACAAAACACGGAAATGAAGAGATGTGTTCACCTTGGGTGGGTACGCGTAGGCATCCGCAGCGGGGAGGTGACACCGAACAGCCCATCTCGGCCTCACAGCTCCATGAGTCAGCAAAGCGCCAGCAGTGTGGGCAGCAGTAACGTCAATCTGCGTCCTCGTACAGCTGCCCCGCGTCGACCGCGACCTGCTTCTATTGCCGGTACCGGTGTTTCGATCACAGAACGACACAGTGAGCATCAAATAATCTTCTTTATTAATCGTCTACGCGATAATCCACCGTTTGAACGTTGAAAGAAAGAGTGTGAGAGAGAAAGAATCGTCCTTTTCAGGACTTCAGTCGATTACCATCATCGTTCGCGGCTCCTATCGCGGCCATTATCAATTTTGATACTGGAACGTACCTACCAATTATTTCATTTTTGATCAGTTCAATTTTTGTTACATTTTTTTTATTTTCTATTCTTACTGTCACTATTTATTTTTTTTTTATTTTTTTTCGTATGTATATTATGTTTCAAAATTGCACATTTAAATACTCGCGTACGATGTCCGACGATGTTCGAGCGTGTCTCGAAGTAACGAAATCTTGCGGCAGATCTGGTGAGCGACACGAAATTGACGAAAGATTCGAAGCCGCCACTGCCAAAGGTCCACAGCACTCCAAAGAAACCGTCTACGCCGAAAGCGACGGAGGTGAAGAAGCCGACGGAGAAGTTGGTGAAGAACGCGAAGGCGTCGCCGCGGATAACGCCGAAAGCCACCCCGTTGCAGAGCCCCGGCGCCGAGAACGCGCCGATCATCCGCGAGACTGAGATAATAAAGAGCGAGGGCAAGGAGGACGTGAAGTTGGAGGACAAACAGGAGGAGAAGAAGGATCAGGGTACCGAAAAGACGCAGGTGATTAATCGTGACGATATATCTATATGCTATTCAAATTACTAGACAAATTACTACATTTATCTTGAAAACTTGATTAATTTATTTCGTCTACTCTGTTTGTGAATTACAGCAAGAAATAAGCGCAGCCGAGCAAGGTACCGATGAGATAAAGAAGCAGGTCATCATCGAGCAGCCTGTCTCCAAACAAGCGAAGGACGAGTCTAATTTGAACCAGGAACAGCAGGAAACACCTAAAGCCACGAAGAAGGAGGACACGAAGCAGGAGAAGAAGGAAACCGAAGCAAAATCCGAGAGCAACGTGGAGGAACAGGTCGACATGTCAGGTAAGCAGAGATAAACGTTTTGGAAGGTGAGTTCCAGGCTAACGATCGTCGTTTTCTAGCCTCGATGATCGCGAAGATCCGGATTACCACGGAAGAGGAAGCCAAGGCAGCCATCGCGGAACGCAGAAGATTGGCCAGAGAACAGGCTGAACGGGAAGCGGAACTTGAACGCCAACGACAAGTACGGTTTCATATGATTCTTCCACAGAAAGATTGGTAATATTAAGAAAGGAACAGAGCTCATGAGAGGATCTTTGAACAGGAAGAAGAGGCGCGTTTAGAGGCCGAAAGACTGCGTGCCGAGGAGGAAGAACAGCGACGCTTGGAAGAGGAAACGCTTCGTTTGGCCAACGAGGCTCGAGAGGCCGAGGAACAGAGACTGAGATTGGCGATCGAGGAAGCGAAACGTCGCGAGGAGGAAGACAGGAGAAGAAGAGAAGAAGAGGCTCGTCAAAAGCAAGAGAAAGAAGAGGCTGAACGGAAAGCTAGAGAAGAAGAAGAAAGGTCCGATGATTTCCTCAGGATCTGAATATTTGCATCAACGATGTTCGATGTTGCTAAACAATGAATTTTAATGTTGTTGCAGACAACGGATCGAAATGGCGGAGCGGCTCAAGAGGGAAGAAGAAGAACGTATCGCCAGACGCAAACGCGTCGAAGCGATCATGCTTAGAACCCGAGGGAAGAACCAGAGCAATACACCTACCAAGGTACTTCACTAGAATGTGTAGCAATTTCTAAATGTGTACTGTTACAAAAATTACCATATCGATCGCCCAGGGTCATTTCTTTACGCGTTAAATGTCGCAGTGAAAACGGGCGTATGTAATATGGCACTCTGATTTACATTTTAATTAACCTTTCCCACTCCAATTGAAATTTACCCCTTGGTACCATCACGCAATTCATATAATATTGATGTCACCCGTTTAGAATTATTTGAATTATTATTAGTTATTGATGGCTGCCGCGACATTGAATAAAATACGTTTGTTTCTCACCTTTTGTGATCGCGTTTCGTGTTGCGCAGGGAGAGGGTGGTGACGGCGATAAATTGAAAGAAGACAGTCCTAACGATGAGAATAAAACGGCGCCGGGTGGCAAAGTCGAAGACGTAATGACGGCCAGTCTCATATCCGAAGCGACCCAGCAATTCATTAGCGGTGAACAACGGGCTCATCACACGGAGAACAACACGACCACGGACATTGTGCATAACGGCACGCATAGTAACGGCATTAATGAAAATAAAATTGTATTGGATAATAATCAGGGTAATGTGGAAGGAGAACTGAACGGTCATCATACGAATCACGGAAACGGTATCAGCAGTCAATCGATTACACTGGACAATGCCACCGTGTAAGTATACCAATTAAAAGTTACAGATTTGTGACGAAACATTTACATTAACATTTAAAAAAAAGTTACATATTTACATCTACCAATCGTCATACCAAAAAAAAAAAATATAAAAAAAAAGTATATATATATATAAAGTCCAAGATATAACTGGATTTCTCCATCGACAAAAACAGAAAAAAAAAAATAATAACCGAAAGATTTACACATCGAAGAGCATCTCAAAGAATTGTAAGTTCATTTGTTTTTTAAATCATTCGACAATAATATTATATGAATGAATGCCCGTGCAAGGCTTATATATCCGCTGATACTCCTCGACACGACGTTATACTCCCATACCGTAGGATTCTTTTCATATTTATCGAGATTCTTTTATTTATTTATTGATTTTCTTTGCTCGTTCTTGAGCCGCTTCTCTTTCCTTTCTTCGCCATAGAGTAAGGAGATAATTTTCCAATTAACCGTTCTTCTGATTCACCGGTCACGTACGAATCACTGTTGGTTGGCAAAACATTTTAGAAACGTTGTTTATACGAGAATCGATATTTTAACTAGAGTTTTTGTGTGAATATTAGTGTCAGGTGATACGTCTGTTTAGCGTGCAATTATCATTTACTATTTGGAAACGAGTTACGGCTAATAATGTAATTAATATAATATAAATAATTGCACAATACTAGCCATTATATACGAAAAAAAAAATTGAAAGAAAAATAATCGACTGATTTTTAGTGCCGTTCACACAAATATGCAGGAACATATTCGTCGCAATAGAGAAAGAAAAAAGATATGTGTGATTCAGTTCGAGTCGCTAGAAATCAAAATACGATAAAAAGAAAAAAAAAATTAAAGTTTCAATCAAAACGTGCATCACACGATGTTCGACTGTATTGCCAGAAACATATAAACGTGCTAATAAAATAATGTAAAAAAGCAAAAAGACAGAAAAAAAAAATGAAACGAAGATGCTTTAAGATAATTACAAAACGAAATATACTCGTATCCGTATACATATTACTCTGTATTTTGAATGATTCAGGGTACCATGCTCTAGTCGTTTGTATAACGAAAGTTATTTATAGATTCACAGTTGAATTGACAGACACGCACATCGCAATGTGAATTATATAAATAACTGCCTGTGGAACTTCGTAGTCCTGTTAGTTTGTTTTCAAACGATCGTCTACGATAATTGCTTTTTAAACGACATTTATCCAACGCCGTATTGTTAACTACCGTTTTTTTTAGCATAATTATTTTACATGGTAATTTCGTAATTTTCTTCAAAAACAAAATAAGAAAGAGACAAAAAAAAAGATACAGCATATTTAATACAGTGGCTAGAGTGCGAGCATCGTTTTCCATACAAATATATATATATAAAAAAAACGTAGCAAGGTTGGAGTACGTGCCACAATTAAAAAGTATATACACACACACAGTAAGCGCAATGTATCATTTTTATAGCCAGAATTTAAGAAACAAGAGTCCAGGCTTGATTGCTAAAAAAGAAAAAAGAAAAAAAGAACGCAATTAAGATTAACGAGCTATAATCTTGTACGTTTATTCTAAAACACGAGAGCAACACGTGGTATTATTAAGCATTTATCGATGTGTATATAATGAATTTTGTTGTTTGAGATGTTTTCTTTTTTTTTTTTTTTGTTCTTGTGGGTATATCATAATTTATAAAAAAAAAAAAAAGTATGTACGCTATACATAATCACTCGAGTATATCGATTGTGCTTTCCTGAAATTTATATCGGACGGGACTGCTTGAAGAGAGTTTCATTTAGCTCGATAGAATATCGCTTAATATTGATTAATCGATTATAAACGCGAATGATTTTACATATTACATATTGAATACGTATTGTACATTGCAAAAGTAGTCAGAGCAATGGTTGACAGAGATATACGAATGATGAATTTTACGGCTAATTATTTATCGCTTGATTATCGAGGATTCACCTAATCGCACGACTTATACCAAGAAACAAAACTAACAAAACTAATTACAATGGAATATTATGATATATATATGCATATAGATATATGATCGGTAACACGTGGGAGGTACGAAGAATGTATATTGTATTGTCTATTATACTTATATATATATATATATGTATACATATATTTTATAATTTATATTTAATCATGTACTAGTTAAAAAGATATGATATTTTTAGGTAGCCGTTTAAACAAAACAAAAAAATAATAATAACGAAACAGAAACACGAAGAAACAAACAAAAAAAAAAAAAAAAGAATTATATAAGAAATTTAACTTATTATTGTACGTCGTCGATTCTTTTTAGTGAATATGTTAATGGCATAAAAACGTGTAATGTTATACGAAGCATGGAAATGTTAAACGACTAACAGAGCTATAGCGTTAAAACGGAAACCAACTAATGAATAATAAATTCAGTGTACATAATGTAAAGATAAAATAGCATAAATTGAATGATTCATTTAAAAGTTTTCGTTGTAATTTTATCACACGAGCTCATCAAAGATATGAATATTGTTACGTTGTTACATTTTTCACAATCTTATTTTTTTTAACTCATTTTTTTTTCTTAACGGTACGAAGATACAAAGTCATCTTTGATGAGCTATTACTTTATCTATCCTCCAATTAGTTACCATACAAGCTGATCATCCATGCCTTTAAGTATAATTAGTGTTTATACTAACGAGTTATCTCGTCGACGTTTCTCGTCACCAAATTGCATGTTGTGAATTAATATATATATATATAATATTATATATATAAATATTGTATCAATATGGTGTGGCTTGTGACTTTTCGTTGCTCTACTTTGTACACGTTATTTATGTTTGTGTTGTGTATCATCCAGCAGTTACGTGTCAACTTACCTGCCTACTTTTGCTATGTACTTTAATCAGACCTTTTCTACACGACAATTTTCTCGAACGTTATATTGTTTCGTTCAACACGATCCATCGTTCCGCTATTCCTGTAGGAAGATGTCGAAACGAGGCATGATCATTTCAACGCTGTTGATATTGTTATTATTTATCGTGATATAAGAGAAATCCAGACGGTGATACCGAGACGAAACAGAATAATTGATCGTTGTAACAAACAGATTTACGAACCTGCTGTATGGTAGTATCTTTGTATATACATTATTCGTTACCACCTGTCTATAATTTTGACAAAAAGAGATTTTGTTGCGTCTCAATTGTGTTTTACGCGCAGAGTGATCAGGGAAATAGGTGGTCAAAATTCTACAATTTATTGGAACAAATTTTCAGTCATTTTTCATTAAATGTTGGAATGGTTTGGGGTAGTGAAAAAGTATGCTACCAAAATTTGACCACTTGCTTCCCTGTCATCCTGTACACACTGTTTCCGTTATGCTATAGAATTTTATATAAGTTCACCAAGCATATACGAATGCTTTTTATAGCTGCTTCACAAGTAACAAAGTAGCTGCCTTTCGGACTATTTATTAGTCATCGATATATAGTGCTGATGCAAAGATAAGCATTACTAGGAATACGGAATTGATCGTACGATTAATCAAGTATTTCTATCCTCTTTCTTTTTTCTAAACAATTTTTCTTTACGATTAATATTGCAACGCAAATGACTAGAAGAATTGTGTAAAATGTATACAAATTTTCTTTTTCCTTCGTTGTGTGTTGACAAATTTAGACACCTTAGATATACTGCCGTTAGATTCCGGATCGAAACGAATTCGATTAATTAGAATATACGAACGATTCTATCGACGTGTACATATTTAATTTTAGCAAGTCTACGATCGGCTTGATCGATCTCTTAGCGAATTGTAAAGCGACGCGTTTAGATATTTTTGCGAAAACACACGCTGGGGCAAGTAGTGTTTCTTTAGCGTATATATCCGGCTGGTTACGTTTTCTTTAGTGTTTCTGTATGTTTCCTTTCGCTGATTTTGTAGCAAACAAAACAACGTGACCAACAACCTGTTAGACCTAACGGAATTCGACTCTCTCAGTAATAGCAGTAGTGGCCCGATACTACAACTGACATCAGATCTGGCCAACGAAGACACCCTCAACTCGAACCTAAACCCAGCAGCCATACCTTTCACCCCAATGGCCAACACGTATATGCCTACCGCTGCTAATGCCAATGTAAATCCGTTCCAGGATTCTTTTATGAACAACAAGCCGCAAGATAATAGTCAAGTACCAGGTACGTGTCAGAAATCCAAATAATATTGTAACAGATGCGATCAAAAAGTTCGAGAATATCAATTTAGGCGACGTCATCATTGGTGTAACTGGGGTGGGCGAGGTTCCATAGCTTTACCAATAATGTTAATTTAACACGATAGGAATATTATTAAACGAAATACAATTCCTTAATAACCTTTCACCCCTTCCCAAACTTTTTGATCGCATTCTGTATACGTACACCGCTATGTGTGCAAACATGTAACACGAGTGTTCTTCATCTACAGATCTTTTATCATAATCCGCGTGTTAATCATTCTGGTGAGAGGAGGAAGAACGATCGGAAGTTGAGGTACCGTTTGTTGCTTTCGCGCAACGTGCAATGGGTATATATATAAATGTTCGAAATGACGTCATTGATGAGATAAATGTAAATAAGCGCTATATCGATGTGTAGAAAAGATGGAAAAAGAAAAAAGAAATGGAAAAACGAATAATAACGATGGAGATCTAAATAGATAAAGGGGGGCAGGTGAGGGGGGCAGGTGAGGGGGGCACTACGTCAGACAAGCAAAACGAGCAAACAGTAAAGAAGAACGAAAAAGAAGAAGAAAAAAAAAGAAAAGACTACCTTATCCTTGAAACGTTGTCACGAGAAATGTAAAATAATATATAATGTTAATTAATAATATTACGAAACCAGCAAAATAGGCACTCAGTCCGTTATAGTATGCTATTAGATATACAGATAATATAAATATATACATAAATCGAATCTTTTTAGAGGATCTTTGAAGGGAATTAGACCTGTTTATAGAATTTATTTCGTTTGAAACAGAAAAAGAAACACGCGGATATCAATACGTTATATTTTATTCGATCTTTGATTTTCATAGAAATTTGTTCGTTTCTCCGATTGTATCGTTAAAAGAATTTTGCATTAGAAAATTGGACTATGTCGAATCGGACACAGGACATACACCACATACACCCAATGAAAAGAAAGAAAAAAAAAATATATATATATATATAAAAAGAAATCGATATATTCGCAATTTTGTGTAACGCGTCGTGAACGAATGTGTAAAACGGCTTGACATAAAAAAACATAGCACAAGATTATGCATATTGGTTTGAAATTTCTTACAGAAACTACATGTATCTGCCAAAATGACGTAGGAGGTAAGCTCCAATGATTGTTCTTACATAAGAGATAGTATAATATTACCTTATAGAATTCGAGTATAGAAGATGAATCTATGTATAATCATATCTAGTAAGATCGTTTGCAGATATGATATGATAAAAAAGAGAAAAAAAGAAAAGAAAAAAAAAAGATAACACAATTTCTTCCATAATTACATTTTGGGGCGTGCGCTCACTAGTCAAGCAATTTTACTGTTTTTTCTCTCTCTCTCTCTTTTTTTTTTGTTTTTGTAATATTCTCTTTTATCTTTTGTTTATCTTTTTTTCTAGAAAACTCACCTTTAAATATCGGTACTCTAGGTATCCAACTAGATTTTTTTTTTTTTTTTTTTTCATTTACCGTTTACGTTCTCGCGAATCTAACATAAATTTTTCTAGCTGTGATGACGACGACGATGACGAAGACGGTGAGATTTTGCTTTGTGAAATAGCCACTGCATACGTTCACGGGATAACAGATAACGACAGCCAGACCCCGTTACTTGATTTTCTTTTTTCAAATCCTGCTAGCCGCGATAGAACTAAAAGAATCGGGAAATGCATCGTGGAGAATCGAACCGGCAGGCTTACAGTGCGTTCAGTCGAGCGGTGGCTATTCGTTGATAGCGATATCGTTAATAGTGATACGGAGAAAGAAAACGAGACGATACTGAAAGATGCCTGATGTTATCTTCGCAGAGGAGAGAGAATATTTGTAATAGGGTTGCGTAAGGCACGATTTGTTTGTTATTATTGTGGCATACTATTGTAAAACGAGTATCGTTAGCGTGCTTCGCGTCCAGGCGCGTGTACGAGCCGATCGTCCCGTGGAGTTTTCAAAATAGCGGAAATAAGAAAAGAGGAACTCCGTCGATTTTCGTCCGAACGATAGGAGGGATAGCTCGGTTTCTCTTTTTCATTTTCTTCTCTCTTTATCGCAGTTTTGTGCTGCACGGGATATCGCGAGCTGCCCCGGCTACTTTCCGCGCGTATTTTTACCTTTTTTGCGAATCGTGGGAGAGGATTCTGTACGATTGTTTTTAATCAGGAGAGGAAATTTCGTTCTTTTTTTTTAATCGCTAAGGTCTTCGAGCACACGTGTAACGCCGCGAAGGGTTCATTTTTCATTTCTTCTTCTTCTCGTGTGAAAAATGATTTCGAACGATTAATGTTTTAACGACGAGAACACGTATCGTGTATTTTTTATCGGTCTTTATAGCACACGTACACGTACACACACTGCTGTACAGAAGCATAAGGATCCTAAGACAATTTTTTCTTTCTTCTTATTTTTTTTTAAATTGCCTAATAAGCTTCTACGAGCGCGTGGTTACGACACACGAAAACGAGAGGAACCGTTGAAATCGATTTTACCTTTTTAATTATACGACTCGACGCGTCGCGAGGATTTATTACTTTTTAATTGTTCGAAAGGGAGAAAAAAAAAGAAAGAATACCGAAAGGAAAGCACGGCGTTGTTTTCTCGCGACAGAAGTATGCAATGACTATATATGGAGTTTATTTATTCAAACTATTCTATTCGGTCTAACTAAAACTACTCTGTAAGGACATGTAATAATAATAACTATAATAATAATAACAATGATAATAATAATAATCTCAATACATACGAAAGAATGTTTCTAAACATAAAGGATACTGAGAATGCTAAATATCATCAGTCATGTCTAAAAATACTTCGTATTGTATAAATGCTTGTATGTAATAAATACTTAATATTGAAAATAAAAAGTGGAAGAGATATATTATTTAATAATACCTCCTGAAACTATTTTCGAATTACATTACGTTCCCTTTAGTGTATTTTTCAAAGAATCATCATCCTTTAAATGTACAATTATTATTTTTTAGTTTCTCACATTTTACAATTAAATATAATATTATTTCTTTTATTTTTACTATCCATAAGGGTTTTAATAAATCGTTTCTGCTATTGTATTAATTATAAGAGTCATATGTGCCCCGAAAATGTGAAAATAAATCGAACATTGTGAAAAGAAAGTAGGGAAAATTGAATTCCATTAGTACCGGGCGCTCACCGCTAGATGGCTATAGCGTTTGTGGGTCCACAAAATGCTATTTTTTTAATTATTTTAATTAGCGCCCTTATCGTTGAATAAAGACATTTTTCCAATAAAGTTAAGGTCGTAGAATCCACTGGTTGCATCAGAGAGGCTCAAAATTTGCTTGTTTCGCAGAAAAATGCAATTTTCTGTTTCGTTAGTTTCGCCGCTCGCAGGTAGATGGCGCTGGCCATGCTGTTTGAGGGCGCGCTAAGATATTCAAATAAAACACATCTAAAAGTGAGGTGTTCTCGCTGTTTTCAACCTATTAAATCAATAATATCACTAAAATATAATATACATTAGTTAATTACTGCTTCTACATCATTGTTTTATTATATTTCCTTCACAATTCTAAGCCATTCTTATTTTTACCCTCTATATCACTTAAACATTATTAGATTAAACACAACACCTTCTCCAGTAATTATTTACAGCGTCTTTTGTAATATAATCAGAAATGTTGGAATTTTTAAGCTGTCCTTAATCATATTATCCAAGTACTTTTGAAGAAGAATATTCCACGAATAATATAATGCCGTTCCACAACCATGGATATAACGAGGATATATTTTTGTCCCATACAGATCCAAAAACAATTCGTTTTTTATCATTGTCCTTGCCGTGCTCGTTCGAAAAAAAGACTCCGGTATAATTTCGCTCGCCTGTTACGGTACACAACAGGTAAATATTTCCCCTGTTCCATGATACTTCGCGAGGCCACCTATTCCCCCGCGGGCAAAAATCGAATCATTCACGGGCTTCGTAATCCAGTGTTGCGCCGGTGTAAATTAATTAATGAAACGGCGCAACACCGGCGAGGCTCTCTTTGTGTCGCGGTTATCACAGCCTGAAAAGACGAAAAAGTTAGGAGGGGGTGCGAGACGGGCCTGAACAAGAGAGAATTTAGATACGAACACGTTTTCCAGCGGATGCATAATTCCGGAAAATTAAACCGCGGCACGAGATTACACCGAAAACTTTCCGCCTTCTTCCCGGCGTAATTTTTGGCCAACGACTTAGTTTCCCTGTTTCCTGCCACCCTTAACGCGTCCAGGAAACATTTAGCGAGAAGTTCTTTCTTTACGATCCATCCATCTCGAGCGCGCGGACCGTTAACGTCACGAGGGTGTTCTAATTAGCGATTTAACGCTGATCGACCTCGCGTATCGGTCACGGGTTACAATTTTATCGAGTTTACGCCGATCGATTCGATTATTGATTCGACGCCGGGTATTTCACGGTATAATTATAATGCCATCGAATTAACGCAATAATTTCAACGTGGATCGATTCGATTATTAATCGAGCGCTATCGATTTAACACCGTACGTCCGAACGATCCATCGAGTTATAAAAGATCGTCGATATAAATTACCCGATCGATTTTTCGTGAACTTTCGACGAAATGTAAGGAAACTTTCGTTACGATTAATCGTCGTTCTCCGAATCGGGGGCACGACGTTAATGGAAACGAACGTTCCCCGTACAAATGCCCGTGCACGGTTCGAAGAACGAGCATTTTCGCGCATTACCGGATCCCAATAATTGTCTAACTAACGACAGTTAATATTCTTCTCCCTAATTTATCTCGGCAAAGCCGTGGGGCGTTCCGAGAGAAGGGCAAGCCCTGGTATTCCGACGGAAGCGCCGTTAGCCAGGGGTGTAATCCAACAGTTCT
Source organism: Anthidium xuezhongi (assembly GCA_022405125.1). NCBI lineage: Eukaryota > Metazoa > Arthropoda > Insecta > Hymenoptera > Megachilidae > Anthidium > Anthidium xuezhongi. The sequence continues at coordinate 10,539,392 of CM039637.1, forward strand.
TGGGCTTTCTCTCACATTCGCGTGGCACCGTGGGCCGGGGGTGTAATTTGCGGCTTGTAATACCGTGCCCGTCGTTTGTAACCTGTTCGAGGATACGCAAGTACGGGTTCAAGCGGGGTGGGGGTTGAACCTGACGGGGGGAGGGAAGAGAGAAGGGCGTTGGAAAGGTGGAAGGAAACCGACGTAACCGCATCGTCTCATCGAGGGGGATGTTTTCCACGTCCGGAACGAGCAAAACTAACCTTCCCCTCTCCTCTTATCTTCCAGCACGCTCGTTCTTCGTCTTCAGTCGGAGAAAATATATATCGCTCTATTTCCCGTCCGACTCGACGCATCCGTTACGCACAGGCTCGACTCTCGGACGTCGTTAAATAACGTAATACAATTTGATCCGTTCTGCTCGTACATTTCCATTTGCGTTCGATCATTTTCACCGGATGCCGGATAAAACGGATAGGAAGAGACACGGGGACGAAACGGGGTACGGTGTCACGCGAAAGGCAATTCCGTTTTCTCGACGTTCGGGAGCGCAATTTCTATGTAAATAATTTTATCAAACCGTTTCTCTCGGTGTGTTTCGGGGTCGGCGAAGATAAAGAATAAATAAGGGGAAAAAATGGAGGCTGGCCCCCCTTCCCGCCGAACGGACGAGAAAGGAAAGCGAGACCGAAAACGATCGAGGATTCAAATGAAATTCCGTATTTCGTTTTACGGCCACGCTCGATTTAGCGAGCGGGTTCAATGGCGAGCGGAAGAAGACCCCTGGCTTGAAAAGGATGCAGGCAACGTACACACACCGGGGCTTGCATTCATTTTGCACGGCTCGTAAGAAGTTCCTCGCGATCCTGTGCGAAGGCGGCGAGACTCCTTCAACCGAGGTTACTGCACTTCGGGGAGGAGTTATTCCGCTCATCGACCAGCAGGAATTCGCGCCGAACGCTTCTTGACGAATTGCCCGGGAAAACGAGAGGCGTGGCGAAAGCTTTTCGTTCTCGTACACGAAACATTGATACCGTTGCACGCCATCCGACGTCTTACGGGTTTGATCGTTGCGTGCATGCCGTTTTCCCCCCCGGGGTCTCGTAAATAATTTCGTTCCGTATGGCCCCGCGATTCGAACAGGAAACCTTTGTTCGATGAATTCTTACGGCGAGAGGAAGAAACACGGACAAACACGGCGAACGTACTCGATAATGAGGTACGCTATCAAAGAAGAAGAGTCTTAATGAATAGGAGGAGCACGAGATTATTAATTATTTCTATCGGTATTACATTTTGAAGTTATCGATAAAAGTTTATTAGGGTTTTGTAATGATAATAATTAACAGAGGTTGGAAATTAGGATGCTTATTATTTACTCTCGGCTACCGATATTTGTAATTAATATAAAATAAAATAATTCTTCTTACACAATGGGATTAGAGAATTCACAGTTTTTAATTAAAAATTTTTCAATATCGTTGTCCAGGGATATATAAAATTTATTATCAATAGAATTACATGGTATAAATTTTATTCGAATGAAGAATGAATATGCCACGAACCTTTTATTCCTAAATATATAAAAGTACCCAGAATCAATAATCTCGCCACATTTTCAACAAAATGGACGAAACAGAATGTAAAAATATCCCCTTGAACGGGTGATTAAACGGAGACTGAATAAATCGAACGATATACAAATATTTCGCACGGGGAAATCGAAAAGGATCCAAGGAATACTCGGGTAATCCAGCGTATAAATGTATGAAAAGCAAAGGTGCCGCGAAAGTTTCCCGGTTACGCGTGGATTTGCCCGTTTAATTATCCTTTCGAGCAACGCCGTGGTTGGCAAAACATTAATTGTTCGGTTGATTGGAATGTCTAACGAAGCTTCGTCGAGCCTCCACTCTCGTTGCACGGCCGCGTCTAAACTTTTTAATGGATCCGCATTCCATTTTCCGTCCCCCTCTCTTCGTTCCACCTTCTTTCTTTTTCTGTTTTATTTCGCATTTCCATCAAGCTAATAACGAGTCACAATGCCGCCCCTGTCCTCTCCCTCTGTGCCACGGTTTCAGAAAACGGAGTTATTACGAGGAAGAATACCGGTCGTGCCACGACACAAACGGTTCGCAGTTTGTTATCGATCGCGGTTGAATCAACGACGAAACAAAGGACGGACGTGCCGATTTAATCGAACATCAAGAAAATATTTTAACACGTTGCGTATAGGACCATTGGTGGTTCACTAAAAAGGATCTGTTTCGATCTTTAATCGTGTTAATATTATGCCACTTATGAATTTAAAATGTTAATTTTCTAATTTTTAAATACGTCTGGACAATCTCAAATGTAATATTACAGAATAATTACGAAAGGAAGGTTGATAATAAATTTGTACAGGTATCGAAGGTAGGAAATGATAAGCTTAACACTTGATCTACCGGAAGCCCAATAATCGGCTTCTCGATATTATGAGTTGTTGACTGAAAGGCGATTAACAAAAGCCTTCAATAAATTGAAAGCAAGGAATTACGCTTCCAAATTTTTGTTATACTCAAGAGACAAAATGACAGTCATATGTTAAGTTTGATTTTTCACATTTTTGGGATAAATGAATCCTGGTGCGACGAGTTCTGGTGTCTTCTGCGGGGCCGTGGTGGGTCGTCATCGATTGTCTCGATCTGTCGGATATCCGGACAATCCAGATAACAGGATCGTGGCCGCGCAGAATCGGGAAACTTAGTTGTATTGGATCGGAGCCAATCCAGGCTACCGGCGATTGACAATTGGCGGTGTGGGCATGATTTCCGATGAGCAATGGCCGATCGAAGGCGAGCCGGGGACGGAAGAGAACAATGACGCGGAACAGCGTGATATTAAAGGGGAAAATATGAAGAGCGTCCCGATTTTATATACCTACTGCAAACGAGACACCGTTTTTCCCTCGCGTTTGCTGTTTTATCCTGTGGGAGGAACAGGAGGAAACTTTTCAAATAAAAACCGCTCGCGGAATCGGAACGAGGACATAAACGGTACGCGGATGTAATTGAAAAATGTTTGGTAAACGGACGATTGTATGCGTTTCCTTTTTTTTTTTGTTCTGAACAAAAATTCTGCCATCATGAAAGAGTATTAAAATTCTAAAAGACGAGGCTCAGAAGGTTAATCGTAAGATACGAGGTTCTTATGGATTTAGAACACAAATGGCGCATCGATGACACGCTACAGCTGCCATTTCACAATCCCTTCTTTAGAGAATAACCTTCCAATTTGCCCAAAACAGAAATCGTGCCAAAACGAGGGAGTTATCTATTAAAATTCCGGAGATTGGTAGAGGGTTGATCGTAAGACGCGATTACTGAAAAATGTGGAACGGAAGCATCAATTAATCTACCCTCTGTTTTTGGCAAAACTGATTCAAATCGTAGTTTCCTCTTTTTGTAAGCAAGTATTATATTTCAAATTCTTATCTGAAAGAACAAAGCTCGAATCTTAGAGCGGCGAATGTCGAAACGGAAATGCTAATATCGAGGACACCGAAGCCCCTTTAACGTTCGAATAACAGAGGTAACGCGTTTGCGCCTGAGCCAATCCAGCGTACCACCGGCTGACAATTGGCGGCGTGGCAATGATTTCCGATGAGCAGGCCGAGAGACACGGGGGTGGCGAGCGAGGGGGTTGGATATCCGAGAGGGACGAAACCTCGACGGGGGTTGGACAGAGCAAGAAGAAGGGCCGGTAACGAAAGAGAACGGGAAAGGGACGAATATATTCGTTCGTTCGGCATTTGTGGTTAGCCGCGCACGGATTGCACCCGATTTCCCTCTTTCTACCCAATAATTTCGCAAACGGCCATTCAACCTTCGTTTGTCTCGCTCCTAGCGTTATCCAGCTCCTCTTCCTTCTCGTTCGAGCGTGATGTTCGCGCCGTTTTCGACGACAGGACCAGAAAAATTTGTCGGAGGACGCTGGGCGTTTTTGTCGCGTCCGGTGCGCCCTTGTCGTCGATTCGAATTGTGGATAAAAGCGTTTTGCGAAAGATTCAAGCACGAGTTCGTAACGAGAATTATGATACTGATTGTGTCTTTGGACGTTAATAATTATAGCAGTAAAATAAATGTTTATTTGTAATCCTAACTATTCGAAGCAAACGTGTTGATCAAACGTGATTCGCGAGAACGTTCTCGCCGACGAGATTGAAAACACGGCGCGAACACGCGCGAGCGGCGAATCATCTTCCGTGTTTACAATACGCGTTTCAATTAATCCTGCAACATGTGTCCATTTTTCCAGGGTGGCGAGTGAACGGGGACAGGGATCCTATTCACGGACAGCGATGGTTATAAAAAACAATAAAACATCTTGGAACCGTCCGTTCGTGTGTGAAAAATTGCAAAAAAAACGATGCGAACGTTGCGTTTGTTTCGTCTGAAAAATGGATTTGTTACGAAAACTGCTGCAACGCCATTATACGATCTCGTTTCCAAATATTTCCGGGAAAATAGCGAGGGAATTCAGTGTACACGGTCGAACAGAGAAGTCGTTCGATATTTATGGAAAGAATAATAAGGACGAGCTCGTGAGGAACGTTTACGATACCTCTTCGAGAGTCTTCAAAGCGACAGCAGACCGAACGTTCAACCAGTTGCTTTGTATTTTCAATTTTTTCCAATTCGACGAGCTTTCGAGATAAATCCATTAACCGGCTAAAATGGGTCAGCCTGTGTGTAAAACTTCCTCGGCGAAGCTCGTGAGATTCGCCCCGCGTAATTACACGTCTAAATCTTTTCTCCTCCCCCTTCGGCCACCACCCCCTCCGCCCGGGGTAGACGTTCGTTGCCTTTGTGAAACACAACGATAAAGCTTACATCGAGTCGGGAATTAAAAGCGGCCCTCGGTGTTCCCGGCTCGTCTTTTTAAATTACATTTTTTGCATTTTTATCGTGACCGACATTGGAACCGGAAATAGTACCGCGCGGAATGATAAATTCATATTCGTCGAGCGTTATTTACACGGGGTCGACGGAGAGAGGATTGGCAATTAAGCCCTGGGTGCTTAACGAAGAAGAAAATACCACGGGGTCGCGATTGTTACTCGATCACGAAGTTCCTTTCTTTTTTACCTTCGAGGGGGCACGAAAGGGGAGGAAGGAATTTACACGAATCTGAGGAACGAGTAACGAGGCATCGATTGGAGGAACGGTCGTAAATTCAAATGCACGCCGCTCAAATCCGGGGTCAGGGGCACGGGAATATAAATTCGAACAAAATGGAGAGCCGCGAAGAGCCGAAGGGGCGGCAGGGCGGGGGAACGACGGGGTTCGTGGGAAGTTTCTTCGAAGGGAAAGTTAGTTTCTCACGATTAGAGTTTTAACCTCCCCTCCATCCGGTACCACCACTTTCGCTTCCGGTGCCTCTAAACCGCCTCGAGGATCTAGAGATAGAAGAAGCTCGGTCTGGCCGAATGAAATTTTAATTTTTGATAAGGCGCTCCGTTCCGAACTCTACTCCCCCCTCTCCCTCCCTCTCGAACGTTACGTTCTGTCCTTCTCTTTCTATCTCGTCTTTTTTTTTCTTCCTCCTCCTTCTTATCTCCACCCCTTTTCTGATCTCGCGAGGTTAACGCCGGTTTAGAGGTATTAAATATCACTGAAAGAGGCGTATAAAGGGGGGTACAGGGAGGGCAACCCCTCTGAATGTTTAAAACTGTCTACGGTGGCAGAAGAGACGGGAAGAGTTCTCCTCGCGGATGAAGAAAACGTGCATCCTCCGAACGCAAACCGGGAAACACGAAAGCGCGAACCCTCTTCCGAAGTTATGCAAAGTTTGCGTAGGAATTAATTGCCGAAACTATGCGAAGATAAAGTGCATTTAATTAAAGGAATAATCAATAATCCCTCGGGCGACTTGTGCTTTTAATGAACAAACTTTACGTCGAGTGCACCCCGAAGATGCACAAACTTTACAGATTTGCATAACATTTTCAGAAATTACCAACGATTCCCTTTAACCCATTAGCTGTTTCTACGATTTTCGGATTTTTATTCAACAGAATAAAATTTGCCCCTATAAAAATAATGTACCTTTTCAATCAATCTCTATTATAATTTTCCGTATAAATAGAATCGAGACGACCGTTCGTCAGTGTTCTAAAAATTATTCCTGACTCAGCATCGTCGCTTTCGCGTCCGGAAATACACGTAGCTGTCCACCCACCGCGATTCTAATACGAGCCATCGAGAACAAAGGATCGCAGGAGCAAACGGAAACAAGGACGAGTGAGACACGATAAAAATGAAAGACGATTGAATCAAATCGTCGACCAAAATGTTCCCGCCCCTTTACTTAAGCGTAATGAGTTGACGTTAACAAAGCAAACCTCTCGCCGTTGGCTCTGCGTGTCTGTTCGACGATAAACAGAATATCTAACGCTGTTCAGCCACGATGAATCTCGCGTCTGTGCCTAATTCCGCGTGCGATCCTTCAGTTATATCCGGCAGCTATCAGTGTCGCGCTTTCAACCGAAAATTCTAATCAGCACAGAGCCATCAGTCAGTGTTAGTCACTGCAGACCCGGTTGCGGTTGGCAGCCTGATGTCGGTGCGGCGGGAAGACGAGAGACAGGGAAGTGTTGGCGCGTTAAACGGACAGAGGAAGAAACAAGAAGATACCAGGTGGGGTGACAAGGATGGACGAGGGCGCGCAGGGATAGGGACAGAGGAGAACGGCTTTTCCATGGGTACGTACACGGCCGAGATGTATGTATGGTGAACGTACGAAAGCAAAATACAACGGAGAGACCGGCGGGGTGACGTAGAGGGGTGGTGACGGCAGAAAACGTGGCAGGGGGATGCGTTACGTCATGTGTGAAATTACAATCACCCACCCTTAATGCGCTCGCCTTGACTCACCCCATTCTGTCCACGCACGCTCGTGTAAGCGTGCACACGTACGAGCGCGTTACAACTATTTCTATAAGTACACGTTATTATTATACAAACACGTACGGGGTGGCGCGCTAGAAACACGACGAAACTTCGCCGCCTGTGCGCACGGGAACGCTGCTTGGACTACTATCGTGTCGTTTATTAATTTAAACTGTTCGCTCGCAATCTTTCAAAATTAATTTAATATTAATGTTACGTAGAATTTCCTCTCAGCTATGCGACCGTATCAAATTTGCGGGGCTTTAATTAAAATTACGCGAAGTTACATTTAATACCGGTATATTATTAAATCAGATGTACTATGTACATCTCTCGTATTTAACATGAAACAGTTTGAAGTAACGTCAAACATTGATTAAATTATTTCTAATGTTAACAAGAGTTACATACCTTTAATTAACCTTATAGGAGAGGAATTTAAAGGGAATAGATCAAGCTGATAGCTAACAATAATTAAAGGTATTTGAAAAAGAATGATCTTATGAATGTACTGATGAAGTTCATCGATTTCATTGTGGAACACCCTATATATGATGAAGAACGTGCATGTATCAGTGTGCACGACCACGTTGTTTGGTATTCCGGGTATCCCTTTATATCTATACAGGCGATAATGAACAGCAGCGACTGGCAACAGAAGTGTGCATCATACAGGATGGGAAGGTTCGGTGCATCGGCCCTGAAGAACCTTTGGTAAACTTTGACGTGTAAACTGGCCGGTGTACGTAGCCGATCAACGTGCTCGATTATACGGGGAGGCACGAAAATATAATCGTTTAATGGCCGTACACGCTTTCATTAGGCGTACCTAATAAATTGATACGCCGGACGATACAATGGTTGTTAATTTCCTGTCGGATCCAGTGGCACCGTTAATTAATTTTATGCAACTTCAATGTACCCACGATTGTCGATTCGCGTAACAAATCCGTGGCTTTGGCTATTTATGATCTGTTTGGGGACGATGGCAAACCTCGAAAAGGCTGAGTTGGCTCAATTATAACTCGTGTCTATTAGACCTTCATAAAAAAATGTAGAATCAAGGTTAATGCTTTACACCCCATTCCTGAACATTTTGAATTTCCTTACAGAAGAAATATTTAATGTCTGAGGTTGCGAAGTATTTGTAAATTTTAATTCGAACGTTTAAAGAAAAGATTTGATACCGGATCATTGATCAACGCAGGTATTATCGATCGAAAATAAACGGTGTTCAATATTGCAACAGTTGATTTGAGAGGAGCGAATGGCCGACGCGGGGTGCACGGCCGTGCCAAGAGCGGTCAACACGAATGAGATTAATAAATATTAGAGGGACAGGGATACTCGAGGGATGCGCGTGATTTAAAGAGGTCCATGCCACCGAGTGTTTTAATAAATAAACGGCCGTCGGAGGTGCAGTACGCAAAATTACTTGGGATATTGTCCGTTTTTTCTCCTCGGTGCTCACCTTTGTAATCGCTTTTGTTTGACTTGTTGATCGGATTAATTAACCGACAGAAAAAATGACAAACATGTCCAAACGCTGAGACCGACTCGAACCTCAGACATTGTAAAAAATAACGCGTACCCCGTGCAAAACCATCCACGTAGTTGGAATTAATTGCGAGTAATTGCAGGAAAAAAGAAGGAAATAGGACGAGGTAAAAACGAGCGAGAGATCATTTAAATTAAACCGACATCTATCGTTTCGCGGTGTAATTACTTCATGACGTGATCTTTTAATGAAAAATCTCCAATTTAAAGCGACGTGCCACCGGCTGCACCGTGGCTCGTTATTTTTATGGTGTTTGAATTTAACGCGGTTTAGTTCCGCATTGAAGGTTCGTTTGGCGGCCGCGTTTCGAACAAGCGTTATCGCGAACAGTGTCCCTAACGCTTTGCATTTTCGCTCGTCGTATTTGCTCGAAAAAAAAGCGAGCCAAGATACGCGTAAATTGCCGGTAGAACGCGATTGTCCGTATCGATTTTTGCAGAATCGTCGTAGAAGGCCACGGATTCGCTTTTGTAACCCTTCCCCCCATTTTGGCAAGTACACAATTACACGTACGACCCGGTGGCACACGCTTCCTGAGCCCATTGTCTATTATAATCATTAACGGGATTCCGATTATCCGGCGGAACGCCTCGCAACTGCACACGGTAAGCTTTTCAATTTTCTGATTGTTAGAGATTCTCGCCGATTGCTCATCCCCCTCCTTGTTAAAAGGGCTCGTTCGACGTCGAGCGATTCGTGATAATTGTCAATCGAGCCGACAGATACATTCGAACACGTTGCGACGACTTTTTCGAAATACGGTCAAATCGAAACGATCAATATGGAAATGTCTGAACTCATTTAGTTATCGATGTCATCGGTACACGACGTACAATTGTATTTCGCGGAGATTTCAGATCCACGTGATTGAGTGGAAATGTGTATATGGGTCAGGCGCTTTATAATATTACCTATTAACATTGAAAATAAAACGCGATTCGTATCTGTCATTTAATTTAATAAGAGTACGATGACTAAGTGAAGTTTGTTAAATTAGTTGGACTGTGTCCCATTTTAACGTCGACTACTGCAGTGGATACGGACTTGTGTAGTCAGACAAGTCGAACTACTGATATTACTCAGTTTTCTACTTCGTCAATTTCTGTCCATTTCTCGTTTCGTCGAATTCAAAATGTATTTTTGAAATAATTCATTCTACAACTCTTTGAAACAGGAATCCCCCTTAATTATTTGATTACACAACGGTTCAAGGTACTGCGACGTATCGATCACCATTGTTCCAATTATTTTAGAATAAAACGTAGCTGCTCAGGAATATCGAATACTTTGTTATCCTTATAAAGTTCCAATTACAGCTCCGTTAAACGAATAGTATTTGCGGATAATTGGCATGCCACCCTCGGTACCACGGGACAATGCCGATCAATTGATAACGATAATTATTATTAAAAAGCGGTAAGCGTACGGGTAAAAATCATTTCGATAATTGTTACGAGAGGTAATCATAGAAATTAGGGAACAGGCACGGTCGAAATATCATCAACATACGTATCTGACCGCGGTCCTACGTTGGCACCAGTGGAGGGGATGATATGCCCAATAGCGTTTGCGCGGGAGACGTCCACGTAAAATGGGGTTGGGAGTGTGGGTAGGGTAGGGGGGCTGATCCGTGGGGGGATCGCTGGAACGCGGTCGCATCGTCGCCCGGCAGCGCCGCGACGCCCTCGAGGCGAACTAGACGTTTTTACTCCGTGCGCTCGTCACCGAGGCATCTCGGCGTTTCTAACCTTGTTCTGGCGCTGCGTGTCGCTCCCGTTCCTTCGTACAGTGTGTAACGTAGTGTCGTGCGTCCTCGTATTTTCACCATTTTACACTCTCTCCCCGTTACATCGTCGTCTTTTGTGCGAATCGAGTTACAAGTGTACCGTAAGACCAGTGAACGAAAGAAGTCAGCTGTCCAACGACGACTTTCCTTCGCCTGACCTGCCAGCGGCCCACGTATTCCTGATTTAAACGGTTAGTGCTCACGTTTTTTATCCGTACCAGTTATTCGACGATTGATCGCGTCGTTTGCGACGGATTCGAACGGCTGTCACGACGATCTGCGTTCTCTTTGAACGGAGTCGTTTCATAGGTCCACTCGCGCGTTTGAGCGGCATTTTCGCGCGAAATTTTTAAAGACGAAGATTACGTTTCTGGGAGGATTACGAACGATGTCGCTTTTGTCATTCGGTTTCGGGGATTACCTCGATGGCGCGGTTGCAAGGATTTTAATCCTTGAATAACGTCATTTAGAATTACAAATATGACATACGGTACCAATATCGACCTTGTACCTTTTTAACATATACGCAGTATAATTATATAATTGTTGTTCCTATTTGTATACGTACAAAAATTATAGATCGATTTTTGAAGTTAGTTAGGTAAATTTATATTAAGACGTGCGCAGAAAGATCCGTAATACTGTATTTTTATTTTGCTTTATTTTTATTAATGCATCGCGAGGTATTGAAACATTGAATGAACAGGGAGCCATGGTCAAGAGCTTTAAGGTTACCCTCTATTTTTAATATCGCGTACGTGGCAAAGGTGAGAAGCCACTTGTACTCCGAAGGAACGAAATGTGTTTTTCTATAGAGGGCAATAGCGTAATTTTCTTGTATACGTCCTTGACACGGTTAATTCGCCGACGAACAGTCGATAAGCTGTGTACAGTTCTAAGGACACGCTCGGCCTGGTAATCGTGTGGATGTTGCTAAAATATTCAGAATATTATGTACCCCCCAACGCGTTTCAAAACATTTCTCTTTTTCGAATTAACCTTTCCATTCGCTGCCTTAATTTTAAACTTTTACACGAAACAATCGTTACTCGTTCATCCCTTACGAGGGGGGTGTAAGTAAATAAGTCGTTTAGAAAACGGGTTCAACCCTTCTTTGGATTATGGGGGTTGCAGCAGTTCTCCCCCCGATTCTTTAAACTAAGCATGCTTTAATGCGTGTTGATACAATTGTTCAAAAAATTAATATAATCCTCAAGCTTGTAAATATCGCAAAACAAATCTGTTTGCTCTGATTAATTCCACAAACGATGGCCACAGAAAATCGTGTATACGTATAACTCCGGGGAAGGGCTAATGACGATCAAGTCGGTACCGACAAAAGCGGGTAAACGCGACAAAGGGTGTACAACCACAGTGTTTCGTATCCCTTCGCTAGACCTCGTTTCGTTTTTTTTTCTTCTTTTTTTTTTTACTTTCATTTTCTCGTTTCTATTCTCTCGAAGCGTCGAACGTGTCTCCTCCCACAAACGACATAGCCGTTTCCCCGTGCATTAGTTTTTGTTGCCTCCCTTCGTTTCGTTTCTTTTTTTTTTTCTTTGCCGTGCCACCGAGGGTAGCAGGGGGGACGACGGCGAATAGAGAGGACCGGCCACGGACATTTTTTTTTTCCTACCCTCGTTCCTTCCCGTTTCAACTCGTTTCTAGCTCATCTCTCGCGATCTTCTTTCCTCCAGGCATCTCCTTTGTCTCCCTGGAAACCTTGCGGTAGTTATGCGACGTTCGGCCCAGCCGCTTCGCTGGTGGGGTTAGAAAAAAGCGGGGGGTGGGTTGACTTGAGGGGTTGTAGGTGGGACGGTTGGTTGGCAGTGGGCTGAGGGATGGGAGCGGAGAGGATACGGTCCTGAACGTGACTTGGATGCAATATTTAAAAGCGACACAACGTCAATACTCCACTCTTCTTTTCTCTTTCTTCGTTCTTCTTTCTGTTTCCCGTTTGCTTTTCTTTTTTTTTTTTCTTCCTTCGGCGACATCTTCGCGATCATCCTATCCCTCCCTCTATACCCTGTTACGATCGGTTACAACAAGACGATCCCGAATCGGCCGGTTGCTCTGACCTTAACCCGACATCATCCCCTTTCGCCCGACCCTTCGGTCCGACACGAAGGGAGCCTAATGTTTCCTGAAATTCGTTACCTCGTCCCTTGTCGCGAACACTGGCCAGCCAATTCTCTGCAAAATTTCTCCGTTTAACTTGGACATTCTTCGGGGAATCTCGTCCACCCGCCACCAGAGAAGATTAGGTCTCGGGGAGCTTTGGGGGACGGTAACTGCATTCGCAGGACCTTCAAAAATATACAATATACAACCCCTCGCTTTAAGATTAAAATTGCTTGATATTTTCGTCAGTTTTCTTTTCTCATTAATAACATTTACAGACTTTTATGGTTAATTGATGGTATCGTAAGAATATAAATAATTTCAATTTAAACGTAATTGTAAACATCCTGACGCGAGGTCATTAACGGCAGCCATTGTAGGAATGTTGCGATTTATCGAACGATATAATTCATCCGGAATGGCAGTTAAATTTCTAGATCACCCCGTGAAAATTATTACCGCGTTCCTTCTTCGCTAATATCGCCGGTTCGGGAATATTTTATCAGTTTCTGGCGCGTCTCGGTAATTTATTTCTAATGCCCTCCTCTGCGGCGGTCGTCGTCGTACGAAAGAAAGACGGCGAAAGGCGGTATAAAAGGGCGAGAAAACGCAGGAAGTTATGACAATTATGAGAGGGGTTCGAGGGAGGAAGAAACGTCTAGATGCGCGACGGCTCGTGAAATGAAATCGGGACGAAGGGTGATCGTTTATAAGTTCGACAGATGGAATTCCCCTTTTCATCCGTTTCTCTTCCTCCTTTATGCTTTTCTTTTTTTTTTCACTCTGCTTCTTTCTGTCTCCCCTCTGTCCCGAGGCACGCACCGTCCCTAGTAAATGGACCTCCTATGATCCAATTAAGACATCAGCCCGAAGGAAAATGAGAGAAATACATTGAGGTTCTTGGTTTTTTGGGGGGAGAAGCTATCGTGTAACGTAAACAAAACGTTCTTGGCACGAGTCGATATTATTTGGAATATTTCGGATAATTTGCAGGGTTTCAGGGTGTTGGTTAATTGGCTTGTTCGCGTTTAATACGGTTGCGAAATTTATTTAGGATTTTCTAGCCCCTTGAGAATAGAAATTGGTTCTTTGTACGAAGTTTCTCGGATTCTCCGCTGAAATGATGAAACATTGCGGAAATGTTAATTAGCTTTTCGATATCGTAATTGATGAAATTTGCGTCGAGCACGACCTGCAAAGAACGTCTCTCTGCGACGATAATTTCTAGCCAGATAACAACTGAAATTAATTCAATTCCGAACTTGAGTAGACCAGATGAAATTTCACCTAGAATTATGCAAATTATTACATTACTATTATTTTTTCAGAGTTTAATGATTGATCAATATTGTAAATTTCTTTTAACAGTATTATAATTAAATTATTTCATTACCAGTCGTAATTAACCATTTCATTTTTAATTAGACCGTCGTGTAATCACAATTAAAGATTGAAGTAGACATTTAATTGATTAAATTGGTTTTAATTTTCAATTGAATCGACGATTGACTAAACCGAAGTCCTAATTTTAATAAAATTTCAATTACAAATTGATTAAAGGCTAATTTTATCCATCGTTTAGATCGATCGTAATTCGACGATCAATTTATTTTAATCCTAAGCATTAATCGATCGATCACATCAACAATTTTAATTGATTAATGACCAACAGATTATTTTCGATTATCATTTAATTGGATATTTAATATGATAACAAGTCAGTTGAGAAATACAGAAAATTATTCCCAAAGGTTTACAAAGATTTATGAAATAATTTCCATGAACAAGGGATGCAATAAATTGCATCGAAAGTTCGCGTATTCTTTCCTTCTTTCGATGTGTAACAGAATGCGTTAGAGTTCCACCCCTCGCACGACCTCTTTCTTTACTTCGTTTTACGCCCACGCCCTTGCCCTTGACTTTCTCACCCTTACTACCTTCAGATACCACCTTATCCCGAGCTTAATTCGTGAAAGGAACGGTCGATGAAGGGCGTGTCTGGATGTTCGAGAAGATCAGTTAGGAGGGAAGAAAAATTTTTAGGTTTACCCAGGAAATACTCCCCACGTCTTCCCTCGTTTTTTTCTCCTCCTCCTCTAATCAAACTTCAATATCACGTATTAGCATATAAATAAATATACATATTCAGCGTTCCTTTTGATTTCTTCTCTCCTTGAGGCATTTCCATTCTTATCTTATCAGGTACAACCTATCGAAACTTTTACAATGATTATAACTTCCTCCTTGAAGGGGTTGAAATAATTTTCAATAATTTGCATTTCAAGTGGAAATGCAAAATTTTGGGGGGGATCCTTTAGGACATCTACTTAAAACAAAATTTGAAACAAATTAAAATAATTTATGATACCCGGATTATACAAGTTAATCTATGAATACAAATCATATTTAAGGAAGGTTCCAAAAGCATTAATAATTTTAATTACTCGAAGCTTTTGATCTTGGTGACATTCCAAGTGCAAAGGGTCGAAAGTTGATCGTGTAATCAACGGTATCGAGTTACCGTCCTGTAGTTGATGTCTGCGAATGCATATTGGGGATTGATTCGCGACATTTAAGCCAAGGACTAATCCGTAATCAATATTTGCGTGTCGATCTCGCGTGTACCGTTAACAGCTATTGACCGGAATGCCAGTCGCTCCTGGCGTCGTTCTCCTTCGATAACGGCCCTATAAGGATTCCGAAAGGGATCCTCGAATCTATAGGTTTACACTTAATTCTGATACGCCGGCTACTCCCTGGTACCCGGTTTATACGGTAACCTCTCCTCGTGTGTCGGATTTATGAACTTGGCCCCGCTCCTATCGAATTCAATAATACAGCAACCATGATGATTTACACGTAATCCGTGAAACGGCCTCGATGGATCGCAATGATACACGGTGAGTTTGCTTTAACAATTCATAGATCGCGGAACACCGAAGGACACCGATTTCATTTATGTTTCATTAAGGTATAGAAAGATCCGCACAAATAAATCTCGGGTCCGAGGGACGGCAAGGGCGAGCAACGGTGAAATATTTAACACCGTTGTAATTAAGTATTGCGCCCTGGCAGCGTGTAATTTAACCGGTTAATGTATCCACGTCGCGGCTAAGGGTTTACGAGCAGTTTGCACAAGAAGATTGGAGTTAATAGACGGCTCGAAGGGAGATTCGAACATTTTACAAATAAATAGAAATACTATATTGTTTTACAATTTACAGTTTGATAAAATGTTATTTCTGAATACATAAATCAATTCGAGTGAAAGATATTATAATTGTTGAAATCTTACGGTTGTACGAGGAAATGATAAAGTTACTCGTGGTACGAATCTGATGTTTTTTTTTCTTGACATTGATACCGCTAATTTAAAGAAAGGGAGTCGCCTCGAAACTTGCCTCCATCAACTGGTCCAGACTTTGTCTCCTCCGCTAGCGAACGGTTTACAGAGAACCTTGTGTTACAACAGAGGGCCAAGTGACAGAGGGATTCTCCCGAGAACTTTCGACCTGGAAATTCAATTTCCATCGCGAGGTTCGCAGCAATGTCTCGCGACCTTTTTTCTTTCTTTCTCCTCGCAGTCTGTTCGTCTCTTTTCCCTTTTTTTTTTTCTTTCACGGATCTTATCTTGCCCGAGAGACGTGGAACACCTAGACAGACGATTTTTACCTCTTTTCTTTTCTTTTTTTCTTTCTGTTCGTTCCCCTCGCTTGTCAAGAAGGAGAGAAGAAGGGAGACGGGTGATAAGAAGAATGACAAAACGAAAGGGAATGCTCCCTTCGAGGCGACGCGCGCGAGAGGCTACCTTCGCTTGTCGTCGTTACAGACATTCAAAAGCTTTCTGCTTCTTGTGAATTTTATTTTTACGATCGGTTTCTAGGTAACGGAAAATGCGCGGAAATCGATTTCCAGCGTAACTTTATGGTCGCGTGTAATACAAACTGGATGATAGGAGCGTTGCCACCGACAGCTGTTGGCCGTATAAAACGCGTCTCGACTGTTGCATTCTCGATGCTGGACGCGAATGAAAGTTTTCTTTCTTCCTCTTTTTTTTTTCATTAAGATTCCGAAATTCTGCGTTCGATCGAACCGTCCGTGACTCTAGGTCGATGTATCGCTCGACGATGTTAGGACTCTCGATATTAATATTTGAGTTTGATTGAACGGAAAAGGAAGGTCGTATCTCACCGCAGGAAAGGAGGTACACCTGTTACGCTGCTGAATACATGATTCCATGCTTCCACGTAGCCATGCATATGCATACGCGGCATCGCGGAATGTTTCCGGAAGAGAAATAAACGAACAAATAACTGTCTGCGTTTCGATGGACGTTCGTGAAGCACTGGGTGGAGGAATCGAGGTCAAACTTCGCGAACATGTATTCGTAAACGAAAAGGAGAGTTAAGAAAAAAGAAGGAAATATTTTTCTTCGAGATTATCAACTCGAATCGATCTTCTTTTGTCCGATAAAGTAACAGAAGGCGGTACTGTTGACACAATTTTCGAGTGAAAACGCCGTGGCAGCTTGTTCGCACCCCTCTAACACCCCACAAAGTTCTAAAGCTGAAAGACGGCGGGCCCGGCTCACAGAATTTCGACACTTTCATTGAGGAGAGAGGCGGCATTGTAGCGGAACCGGCTTATCCTCCTTTCCGTCGACAATATTGAGGTTTGTACCGTCCGGCAAGGTTCAAGGGTGATGTTTAAAGGCTGATGTCCTATCGCTATCCTAGTATCACGACGAGACTAACCGGCGGAAGGGGTCGTGGTCTGTCGTGTTCAGCACCGTACGTACCTGTATCCCGTGTGTGCGTGTACCATCTTTACCAGAGAACCAACTACGGAAGGATAACACCATTTTATGTCCCTGGGAGGTCGTAAAGATACCGGGCAGACGTGCCTTCCTTCGTCTTCTCCTTCCTCTCTCGGCGTCCAGGTTAACGTCGAATCTATCCGCTCGTACACGCACCGGGCACAACCTAAGGAACACACAAAATCAAGGCGCAACAGAATTGCCTTCACCCCCGTACCCTCTCGTACCGTGTCTCTCTTTTCGCACGTAGTCCGGAGATCGATCGGTTCGTTTATTAGCCGAACCAAGGAACACGATAAATAAGGGGTTGGATAAGCCGGGGGTGTATTAGCTTTCAGCTGAAGGCGAATTTAACAGAAGAAAACGCTTTCTTCTGGATTTAACCCGGGGAGACGGTTAATGTTCAACACTGATAAATTGTTCGTCACTCGTGTTGTAAGGAATTTTTCTTATGAAAATAATAGATAAGATGTGCTTTAGGATGAGGAGACAGTTGCGTGCAAAGTGGACGAGGGACGATTCTAAACCGTAGTAAATTTTATGTAAAGTACCAGGGTGCAATGATAAAAAAGTCAACAGTTCGTGAGATGGTTCGACCCTATGCGGTCGTATATCCATCTCATTTTTAAATTAGTACTCCACAATTTTGCAGTCTCTTATTTTGGGACTAGGGTAGTAATTATCTTTCTTCCATTGATTTTAAAAACAGAAGAAAGCCTTTGGTTGGTAAATAGGGTAAATAATGCAACGTAAACACCGCATCTACAGGTGTTTCCACTGGTCCATTTTGTTTTTCCAAACGGAGCGTAGGAGTCGTAATGATTAACCGTAGTTGTTTAGGATAATTGACACTCGGAGCACGTTGAATTCGATTCTGTACAGACCGGTCGTAGCTTTCTGTCCTCAAGGTCTTTTTCTCAATGGCCGAGCACCAGTGGACGATGAAGCCTTTATCGGCTGCCAGGCAATAGCTGCCGAGTGTTGCATTGTGACCGACCGAGATTAAAGCTATTGTTTTCGCGATTGCTCGAACCTAATGACCGAAGGGTGCACGCGAAGATAGAAACTCCTTTACCGAAAGTAGCCATCAGCCTCAGTTTTCTATCGATCCTGTTGTTCGCGTATTCGCTATATATATGCCACGGTTAATTTCCGGTAATAGAGCGGCCGCGTCTTTATATCAAACGGTTACTTTTGCTACGGATAAACTTTTATAGACGCTCGAACGGTTATCTCTTTCAGCTCGTTACTGTTTCGAAAAGATTCGTTTTATTCTCGGTTCACCAGTCGGCCAAGTGATCGATACTTTATAAACTGGCAACATTTGCTGTATATCGGCTATCTCTCGCTATTACTGTTCCCATCGTAGTCGCATGTAAACCGTCACAGAACGAATAAAGCGAATGAAATGTTACACGATTGGAACGATGAAACCATACTGTGTACAAGTTCGCCCCGACCACGCTTCTTTTTGACCCTTTTTGGCCCCTTTTGAATCCTGCAAAATTGCAATTGGAGCGGATAAGTTGAATTGTTTCTACTTTTCAAAACTTCAAATATGTAGAAAATTCTGAAGAAAAAGGAAGGAATGGAAAATGGGATTTTAGCTGAGGAGGGTAAATTAGGTCAATTGTAAGATATCGAAGGTCGTGGATTCTTCATCGAAATCGATAATGAAATAAAAGACCACTTTGCCATTTTCAACGTCTTCCGTTCGATGACATAATTTCTGATCGGATCTAAACACTCAACGAATGTTCGCTTAATCGTCACGTTACGGTTGCCGTTTAATCGACGAATGGGCAAGGACAGAAATGACTTATTCTTTATAATCTGCCCGGCGATCCCTCGAGCTCTGGCGAGACTTTTGCCGGCTAAATGAACCTCTAAATCACTCAGACACGATTTATTATCGTTATTTCGCGTCGTCGCTAGGTGGGGAGGACGCCAGAACCGGAAAAGCGAAGAGGGGGGTGAAAAAAAAGAAAAACGAGAAATAGATAGACAGGAAGGAAAGGGAAGGAAAAATAGGATCGGTGTTAGTGTTTACCACCCGTTCCCGCGGGAATCATCCGTCGGGAATGCCACTATTCGCTGCACTCCGTTCACCCGTTCGCAGCAGCAATGTTTCAAACCCCTGTTCCCTTTTTTTTTTTGTTTTGTTTTACACACTTTACTATCGTGCTCATTCCATGCACCCCCTCCACCTCCCCCCTGGTCCCCTTTAATACGGTTCTCGTTTCGTTGGGAACAGTACAGTCGCATCGAAATTTTCGCAACGTATCGTATCGAACGAAAAAATGAAATTTTCCATTCGTTTATCCCCGGAATAAATCTTTTATCGAATCGTCGTAACAGCCGTTTAATAACTTCCGTCCCCACGCCGCCCCGTTACGATTTCCCGATTTCCGCGAGAAAATTCGTCCAATTTTCGCGCTACAGTTTCCCGATATTCCCTCCGCCACGTTTCGCGCGCGTTAAGAGGCGTTGACGCGGATTATAGGGAGGGGGCGCGAGGGTGAAAATCTGTGTACGTATACGATCGAACGATCGATGGGAGAAGGCGAAAGACAAAAGGAAACAGAGGACGGCGAAGGGGGACGAAAGATAACAGCGGGAACAGAATGAAAGAGAGGGATCCTTTCCAGGACGATGCCTGGACTCCTAATTGCATGCCAGAGAGTGACTGCATCTCTTCCCTACTATTCTCACCCTCTCTCTGTTTTCGGTTCCTCGTTCCTTTCCTACGTTCGTCTCTCTCTCTTTCGCTGAGTATTTGCAAGTCGCCCCCAACCCCCCCAACAGCACGCCACTCCGGAAACGTGGCATAAGAAACGTTATTGCGCCACTCCGTGAAATTTCCTGCTACGACCCTGTCGCTGTCCCCCTTTTCTCCGTTCCGTCCGAACCGCCGCCGTAACCCCTCGCCCCCCTCGACGATGTGCATTCGGCAAAGCAAGTATATTACGGGCCCGGGTTGACGTTCTTCCGGTATCCTTTTGACTAGCCCGCTAATATCGTCGAATAAACACGAGAAGCACGAGGGTACGAAATTGTCTCGCGATCGGATCAGGATTTTTCTTTCCGCGCCTGAGATAGAATGAACTTTGACACGTTGATTGTCGCTGTGAACGTGGCAAGATGTATTAACATCTCAATTATTAACAGTCGATTAAGTTTCGAGTTTGATACCTTGTGGTATCAACCCTTAAGTGAACTTTGCAATTTTCAACAAGTAATTATTAATATTGCTTTGTAAAATAATCGTCGAGTTAATGAAACTGTTGCATAGTAAATAAAGAGATTGCCTATGCAATTATTTTGATAAAATTTCAGTCGACGTGTTGATAAAAAAATGTATCGATTCGAATCGTTCTAAAGGAAAAAAGGTGGGGTTAATGGTAGAGAAATGGGGGAAGGGGACGTGGATGATAGGATTTAGTCGTCGATACCGAAAAGTATCGAAGGTCCATCGAAGGGGATTAATTTATTGACGTAGCTTTAGTCAAAAACAATCGAATTCGTCCCTCGTTCTCTGTACCTGTTTCGATAGTAATGTTCCATTTAAGAGGATTAGTTCGCTTCGTAATTTTCAATTTACTGCATCGCTGTTGGCCGGTGTTCGCTTTAATTAAATCAAGACCAACTTCTGCCCGGTGCTTCTATTTGGCGGAACTGTACACTGTGTGAATTCGCGTAATTCGCCGGCCCGATACATTTACAGGCTTCTCGATAAACTTCCAACTATTGTTTGTGTTGCTACGATAACGTAATTATCAATGAATCTCTGATGAATTTACACCGGAAATATCGTTCGTGCTTGTCTTTTTATTTCGCGAACTCGAAACTCGGCTTAATAACTTTGATACATTACGTTTCTGCTAATTCAAAAGCTTCGAGGTATTATATTTTCAAAATTTAAAAGACTTTTAAATACTATATTTCGTATATATCATTTATTTTCAAGTTATCAAAAATATCTATGATTTGCTTCAAATTTAAAGGGTTCAATTTAACAATTAACTACCCTGAGATTAATAATTGACGTTCTTTAATAAATTAAAGAATAAAGATTCGATTTCTTGACGTGGTCGAGGGACACCGACGATCCTGTACCTGTTGATCCCCTTTCGTCGGGGGTCCTCGATCCGTTCTATACGTCCTTCTACACGTGAGAGTGGGGGGGAGGAGGTGGGGAAGGATAAATAACTGGTGGGTAGGGATCAAGGGTAGAATTATGCTAGCTTCTCGAAAAGCAATAAAATAAATCATGCTACGCGAGAGGGCAGGAGTCGCGACTCTATCCAACCTACCTCTTCCTCTGTCCTTCATTCTCTTCCGGCTTCAATAGGAGAAAGCTGTCGTGGAGACTCCTCCCTCGGGAAATCAGAGAAAGATGCACTACGACGCGAAGAGGTGCCTTTACCCATTCCTCCCTTCTTCCCCGGCCCTTCATGTTCCTCGTACACCCCCGTCCTTTCTGTTCATAGAACGATACACATTTTCGCTTTCCGCATACCCGCACACGTGTACTCACCTCTTTCTGCTTTTCTTTCTTTCTTTCATTCGTTTCTTCGAACGTAGAACCGATCGGTCGTGACGAGAGATAAGGGTAGAAAGGAGTGAGATAAAGGGACCAAGGTGTGCCGGTGTTCCGTCGCGGGGAACGTCTGATCGTGTTCCTTTTATAATACCGTGCGAACATTGCACGCAAATTGAAACGTCTATCGATAATATTAAATTCGTATCTCGGTATTGAAAACTTTGCAACGACGGTCGAATATCGGACACACAATTTACCGTATCGCGAAGTAAACAAAATTGAAATTTTCTGCTCTGTTCGGTTATCAAAGAACAAAATTATGTCTAATAATAAATCAACATCGTTTATCGTATGATACCACTAATAGCGGTTTATTATGGATTAAAGTGCAATACGACATGCGCTAATTAGAATTCTTCAGGCGCAGAAACGGATGCTTGTTAATTTCAAATTTGATCTCTCAAATTGCTACCATGTATTTTTTTTATTTCAAATAATTTTTCCCCCTTTGTATTGTCAACACTTTACATACCACGAGGGTCACGTTATTGCGATCGAAATTGCTTCGAATTACGTCGTTCTTTCACGTGTACTGTCGAACTGGACGAGGTATCCGGGTATGAAATATAAAATGTTAGCACAGGCATGCGTATATTTTGCACAGTTACGTGTACATAGCGATAGCGAACACGGGAAACCACTCAGGAAACTCATTCTTGTCCTTACGTTCTAAGACGTGGCAAACAGTCTTGCACTCGGCACACACACCACCGCACACTCTCATACCTTTGCCTCTTTATCCGCTTTTTTTCTTTCTCTCGGCAATGCTCGGCAAGAACGATCCATCACAATAAGTCAGTCGGCTGCTGAGTGTTATCAGGACTCCGGTATTGTCTTATCAGTTTCTTAGAGTAATTAAAGAGAACGACGAAGTAAATAATCGGGGTACAATTGATACGGTGTATCTATTCGTTTTGTAAAATACAAATGTTACGATCTCTGTTGTTAGACTTATCACGCGGTATAGAAATAAACATACGTAATACGATGACGTTTACATTATATATCAATTTTTAATCATTATCTGTGGTTATTGACGAAATCTCGTGTGCCGGGGTCCTAATAGTTTATCGCATTCGTATTGATGTAATTTCAGTTCGTGTAAACTCATGAGCATTATTGACGAATAATATTTTTATTAGGAAACATTTAACGCGAAGAATCGAACAATAAAATAACCGTTGTTTGTTGCATCTCCTCGTCGCGTGCACACTCGAATTGCACCAATTACAAATAATCGCACCAATTGTAAGTAATCGCATCAATTGCAGATGATTGAACCTAAATTGCGATTTAGAAATCGACATGTTCGTGTCCTTGGCATGGGATTGAAATCGCGAGGATAATCATTAAATTTTCGAAATACGAACCCACAAGCCTTTGTCTGCCGCCGACATGAAATAATACGGCGACATTACCAAAGGTTCCCTCGTCTTTGGCGATAATTCGATTTTGTACTTGCTCAACAAACTGGCCAAACACCCCTTCATTTGCAACTGAGCCAGTTTCATTCCGACACACATCCTTGGACCTTCGCCGAAAGGAATGAAGGACATCTTTTGAATATCCTGCTTCCTGTCCTCGTTGAACCGTTCCGGATCGAACACCTCGGGTTTCGACCAGTACTCCGGGTCCAGGTGCATCCCCTGATTGCATATGATGATCTCTGTACCGGGCTCCACTCGACAGGTCAGTCCGTCGGATCCTTGAAGCGTGATCGCGTTCGTGCACTTCTTCGTGAGATTACCCAGAGCGGGGTAAATTCTCTGCGACTCGCTGATCACTTGGTCCATGTACGTCATCTCCTTCAGTCCTTCAAAAGTCAGAACGCCATCGTATTTCGCGATCTTAGACAGAACCTCCTGTCTGAGCTTCTCCTGAACGTCAGGATTCTTCGCCAGATGGTAGCCGACGAAGCTGAGGGTGATGCTGGACGTCTCGAAGCCGTCCACGTAAAAGGACATAGCCTCGGCGACCACGGCCTCTTCGTCCATCTCCTCGTTCGCGTTCTGGTGCAGATCGATCATCAGCTGCAGATAGTCCTGTCTGGGCGTCGTTTCCTTCCGTCTCAGCTTCAGATTCTCTGTGACCACGTTCCTGAAGAACTGGTCGAACTCTTTCGGTACGAACTTTGTCCTGAAAAGAGCCCTGATCTCCGGTATGAACAACCCGATGTTCTCGATGGCTCTCCAGATGCTTTTCGAGAATATAGACTCCGAGACCAGATCGAACGCCGCGTCGTTCTTCTTGTCGTCGAAACAGAATCCCTCGATGCCCAGGCCCGCGTTCGCCACCACTTCGCCGGTGAACTTCGAGAACAAGTATTTCAACTCGACCTCGTACTTGTCGTCGGTGGCGAGTCGTCGATTCAGGAAGTCCTCGAACTTCTTGCAGACGCCGTGGACGGTCTGGAACAGTAGCTTCAGCCGGACGTTGGAGAACGCGTAGGTCATGCGTTTCCTGGCCTTCGACCACATCTCGCCGTAAATGAAGAAAGGATTCCTGGCGAGCAGAGGGTCCAGATCCGGTCGAACGCTCAAGCCGTTCTCATGGAAGCTGGAGAAATTGCTCTGCAACACCATCTTGACCAGTTCCAGTTCGCGGACCAGCAACACCGGGCTCAGCAATTTGTAGTATCCGACCATGCTGTGCTTTCTGTACTCGTTGTACATGTCCTCGTGAAGCTGGGCGAAATTCTTCCTCAATGTCAGCACCGGAAGTATATTACCGATCAACGGAAAGACACCTTTGGCCGTTGGGATACCGCGTCTCTGCCAATATGTGTACTTCTTGATCAGGTATAGTGTCAACAGGACCAATGCGCTCGCGACGAGCGTGAAGAACGCAGACGCCATGTTCCTGTCTCTTTACGCGACTGTGTTAACACTATCCCGAGCAACAACTGCGCAGATGGATTTAAGTTTGCTTTATATATAGCGTTACGATAATGGGGATATCAATTCAGATGTTACGTATAGGCGTTGGTGTCACACACCAAGCTGTGTGTCCATTATCACGAGATGTCGTATGCGTTATTAATGTTAATTAGCAATGTTACTTCCAATGTAAATTTAGTATATATTGTAACTAAAAGCTTATACGAATCGTTGTTAAACATGGAATTTCTATTGGACTATTATGTAAATTATCTTCTTATAAACAAAGTGGATCGATTGGAAATTTTTCGTACGAGGATAATTATTTTCTTTTGATGTGGCGCTCTAGCCGACGAGATAAGTAAGTCAATGGCATGCAACAAAGTAACCTTGGGAAAGTCGAAGGCGTACAATTTGATTCTAATGATTCCGTTCAAAACAACTCGGTGCTACCTTGACATCTCAGAATATGCAGAAATATTCGTATGTTTTATGCAAGACATTAATCCTTCGGATTAATCCGGATGACAGTTCTCGTTAGTCTCGTTAAAAAAAACAATCAATTATTTCGATAATGTTATTCCAATAATAGAAATGTTTTCACCGATGTCTGTTTGTAATTACATTAAATTAATCGTAATTGTTTCCTTTTCTGTTACAGCTGCGCGCCGTTTAATGCAGCGATCTTCTCGAGGCGATGACCCTAATGACAACTTTGGTGAGTTACCGTTCAGATTTCTGATTAATCCTTCCGCGATGATACGCGTCGGGTCTCTGTTATTTCTACGCTAATGGCTGAGCTTTCGCAAACTCGGCTCGTACTCGCGCTTGCGAAACTATCGGGAAACTGTTTTGTATTCCCTGAAACTCTTACCTTTCCATTTTCGAGATGCATCGCGCCGTATTACGCGGGAAGGGATAAGTAACGGAAGTACACTCACGAGGATGCTCGAACTTCTTCAATTTATCGTGTTTTCGCGATGTTTTCTGTTTGATTTCGAGCCTATCGGGTGAAAGGAGGGAAAGTATTTGTTACGATGCATTTACGATTCGAAACGATGATTATATAGACAAAATTTTATCACTAGTGTTTGACATCAGAAATCTAGTACAGTCGGATAATTAAAAAGAAAAAACAGTATTTAAATTGGTAATGTTTGCAGTAATTAAATGTGGTATTTGATTATTTTATACCATGCTTTATATCTATGCTCGATCGTAGCACGATCAGAAATCGACGGTTGTGCAGAGGGCTCTCGATTTTAGCGTGTTAATTAATTTAGAATGTATGGACATCGATGAATTTTCCATTCGCCCGAGTCAATTAAATGGAGCTTAGATGTAGGCTGCTCCCGATAAAGGATCCTCTCGCCGCTCTTCCGTTGTCTGCCAAAGGCAGCCTCTGGTAATTAAGTCGAGCCCACAGCTACGTTGCTTCCATTGTGCAGGGCAAATGGGCTGTTTAGCCCAGATACATGACTCCAACCCACCTCCCTCCTCTCTGTTATTGTGCATGTACCGACGTAATCGATCACCAAGTCTCCCCTGTGTTCACCCTTCGTCCCTTTAAACGTCTTCCCTTACCCTAAATCAGTTCTGTTGCGTTCAGTATTTTTATATCATCGTTGATTAAATTTCTTTTATCGAAAATTACGAAACATCGTTTAAATTAATTCCTCAAATCATCAGAATTCGACGCACATCAATCAAACATTGATGGTTGATACAATAGTTTATCCTTGTTAAGACGATACTATTAGAAACAATATAGCGTACAGGTGTTACCTAAGCGTGTGTAACATGTGCTTGATTATACTGAATGATGCTGACTGATTGAATGATTGCTACCGACCTCTACCAGGGTGGCCTTGATAAAGTATGATTAATGGACAGGTCTGTTGTGACGATCTGCTGCCTGAACGATACTTTTTTATAATAGCGAATGCAAACGGAAAATTAGCATTCAAGGTGGTGTCAGACGAATGCTCGTTGTTACATATATCAAGATCAAATCTTTAGGTACTCGAATTAGTCTAACTTATAATATTGTTACACTTAAGGCTCCGATTAATGATATAAACATTAGATTGGGAGAATCAAGGACATTGTTACTATCGGTCGACCACAGTTCCTTAGATATTAACAACAAACTTACAATTATTTATTACATTGAACTTTGATTATACGTGCACTTCCGTGTGCGTCCGCGTGATACGCTCGGCTTTTTGTTGTTTTCATTGATAAACAATTTATATAACGAGCCAAGTTCTTGGAAAGGTTCCTCGCAAATAAATATTTGGATCGCAAAAAAAAAAATGTATTAATTAACTAGACACTTGATACATCTAATAAAGCTAAGAAGTTTAGACTACTTTAAACAAAAATTTCAATTACACCAATGGCTATGGTAATTAGTAAAAATGAATTCTGATTAAAATCGATGCTGAAAGGAGTCTGCCTTGTTAGAAGGGGCGCTCGTACCATCGGTATTCACAAAAACTCTCCGTGGAAGTCTTTGCCTTGAAACCTTAGAAGCACAGCACATCCGCCAGGAGGATTTGCGAGGGAACGAGTTTCGAGTCTGAGTCAAATCTGGCCGAATGAAACCTGATTCGACGATAATAATACACGGTTTTCCCTCTACGGATGTATTCCAGCAAACAGCCGGGATACAGATCACGCAATGGGGAACGGAAATATTGTTTCACGAAAAAGATACATTCTGCTCCTGTCACCTTCGTACACTTTGTATCTTCCCGTGCATGTGGATGCACGTACAGGCGCGGAGGGGCGGCACACAAGCCCGTCGCCGTGAAATGTACCTGACTGGAGGATAGGAAATCCAGTTGAAACGAATTCAGGAAAATCCTCTCTGGGGAGTGGACGACGATTCGTGCTGCTTCCCCCGAAGAGTTTCAACGAACTCTTTGACACGGGACACTTTGAAAACGTGCGAGGAATATCTAAAGTACGTCACTTTGACGAGTAACTACTTCCACCGATAAAAGATATCCTTCTATATTTTTTCTTTCTTTAAATCCTTGCTCGACGGCCAAATTACTTCTTCAAAGATTGCCTCTTTCAATCTCGAGCTTTAAATTTAAGGGATGAATCAGAGCTGGTGAATTCGAAAATTTGTATGATGAAGGTGTCCAAATTTTTAGAGAAGAGTCGACTCCAGTTTCACGAGAAGCATTATCGTCGGGGTGAACTTTCGCGACAGGTTGCGAATATCTTACGTACGTGGAAAGAATACGGGATCCGGTCGATTATTCATATCCATAGATGGTTTTAGCATGATAAACGGCGTCAATTACCATCGACCACCTACCATCAACTTCGTGTAAGACGAGGGATATTGGATGCCCATCGATGCCGCTCTTGTCATTAAACCACGTTTCTATCGATCAGCTGCGGTCTGGGAACCACCTGACGCTCCCGAGAATCCGTCTCGTTCCTAAGGAATTACACCGTGTTCGGATACACCGATCTATCGGTGAATAACGGCTTCCTGAACCAGGAAATCTTGTCACGAATTCTTAAAGCGATAAATCAATCGGTTAAACAGGATGTTTCGGTGTTACTAGCTGCGCCACGAGGGGAATCGTCGACGTCTGACTGACTGAGGGAATCTTGCACCACTGATATTTCGATACCCCTTTTCGAACACAAATACTTCCATTTTTATCAGAAAAATATTAATAAATGGATTCCTTTGACATTCCCAATTCGAAAACTTATGAAATTTTTTAACTATAATAATCTAAATATAATCTAAATTGATAGAAGCAATTATTTCGCCGATAGTCGTGTTAAATTAAACGCAATTGTCTTTTCTGTTACAGCTGTAGCACGCTTAACGCAGTGGCCTTCGCGTGGTGGTGGTGAACTTTATGAAAACTTCGGTGAGTACCGCTCGGATTCGTAATTCATCCTTCTTCGGACGATGATACATGCAGAGTTTCTGCTGTTTTCTCGCGCCGATGCCTAAGTTTCCCGAGAACCCGGTTCGTTTTCGCACTAGCGAAACTATCGGAAAACTGTTTTGTATTCCGTGGAACTCTTACCCGTGCCGTACCCGAGATACATCTCCGCGTATTATGCGCCAACAGATAAGTAACGAAAGTGCACTCGAACTTCTCGGCCAATTAACCGTGTTTTCGCAACCTTTTGCGCTTCGATTTCAAGGGGCGAAAGAGAGGGAACCTACGATTGCCTCGATTCGTTAATTAATGTTGAATCGTGGCAAATTTTTTTAAATAAATCTTGTCTTTAATGGTTGTCGCAAGCTCAACGATATTGGAAAAGTACGATTATTTTATTCCGTTTAATAAGACAGTTGTTTTATTTTTATTAACATACTTATTGATTGTCGGAGTAATAGTCAGTGTGTTAATTATATTCGATAAATAGGTCGCGCAGGGGATCCGAAAACCGTTTATAACACTTTTTATAAAATGAGTTGGTATTAATTAAATATATATATTTGCAAACAGTATCAAAATATACGTCATGCGAACGACTCGTATATTTTCATTAATCTCGACTATTACGAAACTACTCGGAACACGTTTTTACGAGATAAAACGATATCGCGTTTTTTACGTACCATGTTCAAAATATTTCTGTACGATTTGAACAAGTCACAAAATGTTTCAATTGTCAGGGGATTCGATTACGGGAGATTGAAAAAGCGTAATTCATTCATGGAATCCGACCGATAATGCGAGAGGCGTTCGTCACAAAGACCTTTCGGCGGGTTATATATACATGCATAGATTCGAGGAAAACGAGGTTAGTTCCAGGAGAGTTTTCGACCAGCCAGGGATTAATCTACATATTACCGTTCACGTCGGCTGCATTTGCATTCCTGAGACGAATGCCTGACAGACCGTGCATCTTCCGATATGCGCTGACGTCATTCCTTTGATTCCATAATGATTCCGGCGACAAATGCGCAGATATTCACGAAAATGATCAGTTACACTCGTGATCAGTTATGTGTGATAAATATCTGAACACGAATCTAATCAATCAATAATAGCTTTTTCTGGTTAACTTTCTATCCTATTAATTTTGATTAGAAATAGTCTTATCTAAAACTATTGTAAAGATCATGAATTTAATTAGTAACCTAATATAATTAGAAATGTAATTTTTCGACTTTAAGATGAATCTTTTGTTCAAAGCTACGTTGATTCGGATTACGCTTTTAATTGGGTTAATCCTAGCTTAAATAAGAAAAAATATGAAAGTCCAATTTATGTACAGTTAATATTTCGACAGTATACACATTGCTCGGACTTTCTACTAGCGCATTTACGTAATGCGTTATACGAAAGCACACGATACTCGCGAGCGGCCTTTGGGATTTATTTCGGCAGGAAATTCGCCCGAGTTTTATGACAATTTTCGAGGGCCTGGGTCTGTTTAGCCGCACAGGGACACGAGGAGCCCGAGTTTTCTCTACCGCTCGTCCCGAGGACTGTAAACTGGAACAAGCTGCCGTGTTGCCCTCTCTGTCTTCTCTCGAGTGTGACGAAGTGGTCTAGAGTTCGTTCTCTCCTCTCTTTGCATCCAGAGAAGTCACTCTTCCTGTCCGACCCTCTTCGTCCTCTCTCCACCCTGTGGTTCACAGTTTTTTCTTTGTTTTCTTTTCTTTTCTTCTCTTTTTGTTTTTTTAAACTTACATTTCCGAGGTCATCTCTCTCTTTGAACGGTCACGTTCCCGACAACAAGTTCTTGAAGATCGATTCGCGCTTCAACCCTTAAACGCACGATTCCTCTTCGCGTAACGTTTCCGTAAAATAAATTTGTCGAACAGTCGAATAAATTGCAAACTTTTCACCCAACACCTTTTACGACCGATAAAAATTTCACAACACAGAAATTGCCGTAACTTCGTCGCCTCCCCTATTACACCTAAGATAATTATTCATCGCACATCACAGTAAGCTCGCACCCAGTATTCTTCAGAATAATGCCATAAATCAAGGTTCACCTAAGCTGCGAAAGCTACGCGTATCGGTACACCATATTGATATCGAGACGGGAAGGGGTCGTGGGGGTTAATTCGATGGCTCCGAGCATGATCGTTTTAAATCGTTGGACGTGCGCGATCGAGCAAGCTGTAAATTACCGTGAAACGAGGGGGAGAAAAGCATTTTTCCCGATGGTAAAAGAGAGGATCATCATCGGACTCGAGCGAGCGGAACGATTTTTGAAAAGTAGCTCCGTGAAAGCGGAAACCAACCTGAGGAATATTAGCGGCGACGGCGGGCGACGTCATATCGTGCACAAAAGAGCGCCGAGAGGGATGAAGGGCGGCGGTTGAGGGATGGAAGGGGACGGGGGAGGTACAGTGCATTTTATCGGGAGCATTTTCACGGAGCGGCAACGCGGAGCTCGCGGACGGGGCAGGCATGAATGTTTGATGGAGCGAGCCAGATCGGTCGGAAGTGGTGGAGCCGCCTCTTTTTCCAATATTACCCGCGATAACGTCACTCGTCGATCAAATAAAAAGGTCCAACGGAGCGGGGGAGGTGAACCAGACCGAAGGGATAACTGATTGACACGGGAAACTGTTAATGAAGGACGCGAATGTCGATGATTTGTATCGAGCGCTCTTTCTTCAACGCGTTGAATCCTCGAGCTTAAAAAATTAATATTTTCATAATTAACGAAAAGAAAAAGAAGGATAAATTAAATTTAAAATTAATTGAAATTTCTTGAAGCTGAAAATCGAATTCGTATCCCCTGAAAAATCTTTTCAAGCTTTAAGGGTAGTACACTATTCTAAGTTTAGGCATACATAATGGTATTATTACCATGATTTTCGTGGCATTCAGTGTTTCATTTTCTTTTATTAGCACGTTAATTACGTGACTAATATAATTTACAGCCCCTAGATCACTGGTCACCCTTTCCAAGTAGCAATCAACAGCGTTAAAGGAAAAAATTTATTCGTCAACTTCAAGGTTGTTGTTCATGAAGTTTCCGTAGAATATTCAACGTAAATGTATATCGTTCGAGGGAAATATGAGTCAGTAAATTTATGCTTAAATGTCGTGTAGATAAGAGAGCGAGGACAGATTGTAGAGGTAGGCCGTGGTAATATCGTAGGTGGCTGGCGCCAGGTTGAGAGACTCTGTGCTGGCGCCAGGTTGGCTGGAACCTGACACGCGATCAATCAACCCGTTGCCCTGTCCACTATCCCAGGGTTTACCTGCCGGTTTATCTCATCGCTTTAGTTCGAATTCCCGCTCTAAATGCGTTGCAGAAATTTCTTCCTACGGCCTGGCCAACTGAAACAAAAACTTTTAATTAAAATGGCGAACAGTTTGCTCGTTCAAAAGGCGCGAGCCAGTTTAACGAACGTAATTATACAACTATAACGTGCTCAAACGGCTCTGTAGCAAAGAACAAACGAGAAACACGTATTTAAACAAAAGATGTGTCTCCCGGAAAAGTGACACGTATCAAATTTCCATATATTTTCTTTTAAAATTGCTCGAAATTTCATCACCCAATTTAAGATTCTTCGAACAATATTTACTGGAATTGGAAATTTCATTTTGCAAAATTTGTATAAAAATTTTTGCAAGCTTCGAGAGGCGAATATCTTTTTCAACGCCCATAAAGAGGGGAATTTATTTGTAACAGAGCGTTGAATTTTGTATATATCTAATGTAGTGAAATTTCTATTGGACGTTTGTTCCAGCATCGGCAGGCAAACGGTGTAAATCCACGTGTAAATTCTCCTTTCGGAAAGGGATAACCTCGACTCACTGGCAAATCCTATTGCCCGGCTATCGCGGTATCAAAAGCCGTTTCCATGTAATCGTCTGTTGCCGATCGAAACGCGATACCGCGCGCACTCTGTTATTGTCCCAGCTAATTTCATATCACTCGGATCGGTGATACTGTTTTTCGTCGAATTGCGAGCAACCCTGGCACACCGACGAGGGATGGGAATCGTTGGTGCAGGAAACGCGACTCGAGCCCGGAGAATTATTTTCCGCGAAATTCACCTTTCCTCCGCCGTTCTCGTCTCGTGTTTCTCGAGTTTATTTCACGACGCTACGCGTTCTTTCTCGTTAACAAAAATTCCCAGGGATGTAACGTTAGATCGCGGCGGAACGGCGCGCGGAGTAACGAGGGAAAGGAGGCGCCGAGAGAAAGCGTTCGAGTCTCGTATAAAACGTTTTATTTTCATTCGGGGTCGTTGTTAGCGTGCGTCGCGCGGAACGACTCGTACCTGACGCGGAGGTGAAATCTCATTTGAACGAAGGACGAAGGGCGCGTACACACGTGTGTGTGCATAGGCGCGGCCAGACGGGATAAAATTACGTCGAGTTTGTCGTCTTTACGAGCTGCGCCACGGCGACAGGACGTCGTCGTCGTGCGGTCGGTGTAACAAGCAGAAACCGGTAAAATTATGTCTTGCCTTACCTGGCCCCGCTGCTGCGCTCTGCGAAATCCATTTCAAACCTGGCTGACCGTCCCCTCACCTTTGACGAGCCAGAAATCTTCATTCCCGCGAAAACTACTCGACCAGCGAGGAAAACGAAAGCGATCAAACCTAAATTAATTAAATTGATAATGTAGGAAATCGACCAAACACGATTCCTCTAATGGAGGTCACAGAAGTCCCGAACCTGCAATAATTTTATGCCTTATCGTTCGAGAAACATTTATATTCCTAGTCTCGAAACGAAGACGTCTCGTAATCGTTCCATGTACGAAAGTAATTATAAAAGTTTGCCACGGAGCAATTTCCCAAAAGTTTCGCATCGTTCGAAGTTTCCCATGTCGTTCCAGCCGATAAAGTCTATTTTCCATGTACGGTGTGAAATATCTGAGAGGATAGGGGAGAGGGTGAACGAAGATACGGGGAAGTAGCAGCCTATTTGCATTCAGATCAAAAATCTTAACGCAAAGATCCTTGTCGGGCCGAGACTCGTCTTCGATTTAGAAGATTTCGTTTCCCCGCCGTGAGCGGGGTGGAGCGGGAGGCAAATGATGTTCGCCCCTTATCGAGTCGACTAGCTGCTTTTAGCCACGGCGAGCAGTCTGATAAAAAAAGAAAATTCGTTCAACCTTCTCATTTTCTGCGAAACTCCCTATCTTCTTGCCCTACCTTCTTCCCTCCTCTGGGTGCAGATTGCTCGAATTGCCGGCGATATTATGCGAGGAAACGGAAGCGATGCGTTTTAAACAGAAGCTTCCAGCGGTTACCAGCCGAATTCGGGCAAAAGGAAGCGAGAATTCGATGGAAGGTACAAGCGAACCGTCGTTGACTCTGATTGTTCGATTCAAATTTAACCAGCTGCTAGGAATTTTTCGCCAAGTCGCAGAGGTTAATCCAACCTTCTTGAGCGCGAATAATACAGTTCCACGTGTGCTCGCTTTCGTCGCGTCGATATTCGACGATTCAGAGGCGAGCGTGATTGACGTTTCCGCGGACGTGTATAAGCCCTGAAGGCCTGGCTCGGGGAAGGTTATCAAACGCGCGGCGTATCCACGGTCGAGGGTTCGTCGCCGAGGGCGAGCTTCTCCTCCGAAGTTCGCGATATCGAGCACCGCCGGGGTGCTTCGCCATGTATGAGCTCGACGCGTCGACGACGTCACGATTTTCCGGCAGGTGATATCGAGAGCACCCCCCGGCACGGATTTTCGCGGCTACCGGCGAGATTGGAGCCGGTAACGACGCGTCGACGATGTTTACCCAGACACGATGAGGGCGGAAACGATCCTTGCGGAGGATCCCGATGTGTGTACGTGCCCCAGCAAGGAACGCTCACCGGGTCTTGTACCCGTGGAAACTTACGACTCGTTTATATATCTATCGACCCGAGGCCAACTTCTCCGAGCTACTTTGTGAATGCGGCGTGAGTTCAACGGCCCTCGGGAATCGAACCGGCGTAGATAAGGGGGGTTGGTAACGGCGTTCGCTGCAAACAAAGCCCCGGTCCCGTTCGAAAATTTCCCTCATGTTTCGCGTCGCGGAACAACCCGCAGGAAATTGGGCCGCGAAACTCGTCGACCGTCCGGCCATCCCCTCCACCCCCGTTTCCACGATTAACCGCGAATATTTAATAGCTGGAACAAAGTTTATTAACGCCCCGCCTGTATCGTCGTTCCCTTAAATGCTGTAAACTTTCAGCGTTCCATCAGCGTTGTGTATTTAAATAGAAAATAAATTATAAATTAGGTAAATCTGTTTAGTAACCTCTTTCTATCTTTTTTTTCTTCTAATTTTGGACATTCATTGAAATCCATTCACGGTTCGCTCTTTCCATTAGGAGGAGGGGGATGGAATAACGATCCATGAAATCTTTCGCATAACGCGAGAACACCGTTTGTATAAATCACGGCGTATTTAACGGTTAAAAGCTGCGTTTAAGGTTGTTTTATGAATGGCCACGAAGGTGGAACGAATATCTCGTGTCCAACCCCCATACGTTTCGTGCTTTCGAGCGAGGGAGAGAGGGGTTGTTCCAGTTTTGGATAAGCCGCGCTGAATAAAATGTGGATCGGGGGTTGTAGCGGAGGGGGGGGGGGGGTGGCGGTGGCACACGGCGCCCGTTCGTCTGCCGCTCCTGGTCGATGGCTTCCTTCAACCCCTCCTGTTCCCCCGGCTGTTATCCGCAAACTTCTCAGTACCGGTATCGCAGTATTCGTAGCCGGTTCATGATTCATTCCGTACCGGTAACCGGGTGTAATTCGACGATCATGAACGTTACCTGAATCGCGTGCGATCATCGTAAAAAGGTGAGTTTCCGGGAGAGCTCGAGTCCGCCCCTTCCGTTTTCGACTGTTTAAGTTTTAACCCCGTTATCGATTCAACTTCACCCCGCGCCTTCATCAATTTTATATTGATCCTGCCCTCCCCTCGATCGTGCAGGGTACATTTAATTGTTTCGAATCGAACAAGAACAATAACATTCTTCGCGGTGTTTGAAAAGTTGACTGAAATTGTTTGCTCGTTGAGCCGCATTGTGCCAGTGCGACGCGATTTTTCAAAAGGCAATCGAAAAGGTATTCAACCCTTTCGTTACCATAGTTCGACGCGATGTGCATACAATTCGAAATAGCAGTCGTTCAAAGGAAATTTCGTAATGAAATTTAATAGAGAAAATTATTGTAGAGGTAAACAATTTAGTTGGACGGTAAGAGGATTAACCGTCGAAAGACGTAGACACATCAATCTTGATCCATGGGTAGAAAATGTAAAATTAAATATTAAATCACGTGTCGTGTAAGCAAAGGCCTTGTTCCATCGATCAGGGTTTAATATTTTAGCGTTCGAAGGGTGTTTAACATCGATTGACGACGGGGGGGGGTAAAAAGCTATCGACGCTCTTCTTTTTTGCAATGTATAATGTGTATTAAATTCAACATATCGAGTTTCGCGTTACGGGGCGTCCGACGGGAACAGAGGGGGATCGTTTCAATTTCAAATGTAGCAAATCGAGGCTCACGGTTCATTAATCTTCAATAACGATATCGTTAAACAAATTCGCGCGACACCGACACGCGTGCACCGCTCGAACCGAGGCGTATCGATCGGCGAAACGTCCCGTTATGCTCGATAGCGATTTTCCAAATAAATTCGTCGCCCGGGTCACGTCGCTGTCCCAAGATTTTCGCAACGTTGTCGTCGTCGAGCGGAATATGTATTCCGCTCGCGTGTCGTCCGTGCCGCGCGCAGCAGTATGCTTTTTCTCCGCGAAACCGGTGCCCGGGCAAAAAGCTCGTTCCTCCTACCCACGTTGAATCGAACGTCTTACAGAGGGGGCGCACGGCGGGTGCACGTGTTTCCGGAAAATTAAATCACTTTGCTAAGCACCGACCTCGCTACTTTCAAGCGTCGTTCCACGGGAACGAACGTTTCGCCGTATTCGAACCGAATAATCGTTTCGTGAGCCGGCGTTACGTTAACGAAAAGATGACCGTGAAACTGCGTTTGCATATTCCGGTTGTAACGTCGAACCCCGCTACTCCCGGCCGTGTACAACTGCAAATTGTATTACGCGTTTACCACGCTCGCTGTAATTTTCTCAGATAGAAAGATACCGGGGATGGTATCCCTGGTATTTGTACGTAAACCGTTGTCGCTGCGGATGTAAGCAGCAATAAATTATGGAAAATTCCTTGACCCTGGAACCGCAAAATCTGAATAATATAATGCTGTTTCCACTAAAATTGGATGGAAAAATTTGGAAAATGGAAATAATTTATTATTGTCATTTGACGCTTAATCGGTATTTCTTGACAGATGTAACGAATTCACAAACATGTCTGTCTGGAAAATGCGCGACGAAGGTTGGTAATCGATCTCTGCCAGCATCCCCTCGATGGTTACACCGATGCACCCGCTCGAAATTCCGATCAGGAATTTCTGGTAGTCGAGTTCCGCAGCGATTTCTCGCGATGTAGTCCGAATTTCCATGAAATATGTATCTGGTGGAGGATCCGTGGGTAGACGGTCGAATTAACGGAGATCATTTTCCTGGATGTTTCTTCGCTTCGGTCATAGTTTGCTCCGCGAGAGAAACACGTGCCAGTGGCCATAATAGCAATTTTGCTGCACACTATGCAATTCTGATCAAACTTCACGAGCATCGTTCATATTTTTGCATATTTTACATCTCTACATACTTTGGCTTTTAAATACGTTTTAATTAATTGGATAGTTAGATCATTAAATTAACATTGTTTGTGGCTAGTAGGGCATAAAAGTGCATCGTTATACTTATGTTTTACACTTAATTTATATCTTAGTTTAATAAATACTTTCATATAAACTTGCCAGAAATAAAAATTATATATTTACAAAAAATATTACTGTCAGCTTCCCAGTATCTTGTTTATAGAAGGTTAAAGTTTATTTTCGATTTCCAGCGCAGCTCGAAGAAAACTGGTTCGATCCTGAAAAATATGAATATTGTTATCGCCACTCTCGGTACAGTTCACTTTATTTGCCAGTCAGTTTCCATGCGATTAAGGCGATCGTGTTACACGTTATCACCGTGGCCGCCACGTTTCTCTCCTACCGAATCGAAACTTCCGCGCGGCTTCAGTTGGAAAGCTCGCTCCCGATACGATTCTATTTTCCCGTTTCGCCGTTTGAAAGGCGATTTGCGCTCGCGATAAAGCAGAATCGAATCGATTAAACGAACGACGCGGGCAGGTCTTGCTCGAGGCCGGTTGTCGTTGCAGCTCCGGCGAACGTGAGATCATCAAGCGTGTGTACACACCCACGCGAGTTGACCGGTGACGTCAGTCGTACAGAATGGCACCCACTGGTCGGCTCCAGAAGAATGCGCCCGTTACCATTGGATCGCTTCTGCTTCTCTCTTCGTCACACTCCATTTAACCGGGTCCAGTGTCGCGTTACCGGTTCTCTCTCCAAGAACGTCTCGGTTCGTTCACGCGAGAGAATATCCGTAAATTCAGCGCGAATGTGACTCTCTCTCTCTCTCGGCTTCTAGAGAATCAGAAACGAATTGGTGCGCGACCAGAAGATGCCCGGTGGGTTTCGTATCGCGGGCTAACTTTACGACCCGGGCCAGGAATCGGTTCGAGGAATTTTCGTAGCATCTTTCTCCGTCCGTGGACCACCGTTTTATCTACGCCGCGGCGTTAATTCGCGCGATAATTGTGCAGAAACGCGCGCGTGTTCGTCGTATATTGTTCCATGCTCGTGTGTCCAGCATCGCGCCAACTCTTTTGTCATGCAGATGGTCTCGAAGTTTTGCTCTCAACGACGCGTAACGCGTTTCGTAGCCGGCATATTATTCGCTTTCGTAGCTGTACCCGGCAAGAGTAACGACCTTAAGTTACCTACGTAAAATCGCTGTTTCACGCGGCACACGTTTCGCTTGTTTCTCTTCCCTTGAACAGTATCTTCGCCCGTTACGCTCGCTTCCCTTTGTTTCCCTTTGATTCAAGGATCCTCGGGAAATCTGGTCTGGAAAAACAGACGAAAAACGTTCAAAGACGAAACTCCGTTTGACAGACAATGATTTTGATGATGACTTTGAAACGATTGTCCACGGATTGTGTTTTAATTGATTTTACTCTTTGCTTAAATTTTTTAACTTGACGAGTTTTAGGTGACAAAGAATGTCTAATATTCATTTAAATATCTGTCAAACTCGATATTGGTGAAATAGTGTCTATGAAAATATTATTAGAAAAATACTTGTGATTGAAAATGGTTAATTGAGATTCCATGGGTTGTCTGACGCAGGTATTCGAGATCGAGGCGTTGCCAAGGTCACGAGGGAGGAGCTGAGGTCATCGCTGCACCTATGTTGTGCGGCGAACTTCTGAACGGTGGCTTCGTCAGTACAGGAGCGGTACCGGTGGTTCCTTACGGTCTCTTAGGATTCTGGTTACCCGGCTGTCTACGTGCCACCAGTCCAACCTCCTTGAACTCCTCTTATCTGACCCTGTTGGCCGAGCTGCTGGGCAGGGGCCACCTGGATCTACGAGGCGAGCTGATGGACCTCGCAAAGAGGAGCCATCAGGCTCCTACTAACGGCGTCGTCGACCTTGACATCGATCTCCACGACGACGACATCGACGAGAATGTCTTCCTCGGTGAGTACTTGTTCATGATCGATTAACCCATTAATATTCAAACTTGCACCTGTATACCATCACGCTAGCCGTTCTATTTGCTTCGAGCAAACACCTATGATATTGATATTTACAATCATATAGCTAATTTGTTGACTGTTTCACCTATCTTAAAAGTAATATTCTTTGATGAAGGATAAGTGCACTCTTCTTCGGTTGTATTAAGAATTAAGCTGCACGAGCATTCAAACGTTAATTAATCACGTTAGTATCATTCGTGGAACATATCTAATTTGCGCTAACTACGTGCGATACACCATAAAAGCGTGGAATCGTACTGAAGCATTGTAGTCCAATGGGTTCATTTCGAAAGCAAGCATTACGGTATACCAGAGACGTCGTATTTCTCGTTAATGGGCAATACGCCGGTTATTACGACATCGCGAAAGTAGCTATGCGTTGGCAGAAGTAAGTGGCGGCGTATTACATCCACGGATACATACGTCTGTCTGTTGGAAACTATGTGACATTTGTCATGCTTTTTATATGCAGTCTCTTGGCACGATTTGTAATCGGTTCCACCATCGAGCTGATACATCAGATCTAGCGAAATGTCGCGTAAATATACTGGCAAATGAAACTTGGGATGACTAATAAGTCTTTCCAAACTAAGTTCAAACAAAGTCGTAGGGTTTATCCCATAGACTTGTCCGTGAATTATAGCCTCTCCAAAATTTCTAATTCCTATAATTCCTATTTTCGTATCCACGATCGCCTGGGTTCTTCCCCAGCTTTACCCTCTTAG
Organism: Anthidium xuezhongi; assembly: GCA_022405125.1. Taxonomy (NCBI): domain Eukaryota; kingdom Metazoa; phylum Arthropoda; class Insecta; order Hymenoptera; family Megachilidae; genus Anthidium; species Anthidium xuezhongi. The sequence goes on from CM039637.1 coordinate 10,579,451, forward strand.
GCCCAGGGTCTCGAAGCTTGCAATAACGAATTTGCCAGTACGTAATCAAAGGTTTATTTCGAGCAACGTTGTTCGTCATCGCGTGCGTTTCAATCATCCCCGCGACAAAACGTTCCCGATGCTTTCAGCGTAGTCCTAAACGATCCTCCTTTCGACGATCGTCGTCTATTCAGCGCCGGAAGCGGAGTCTGGCTGGCGTCCAAACGCTTTCTTCCCCGCCGATTCTTTTCCTCTCCCATGGCGCTCCTCGTGGTGCTCGCGCGAACGTCCGCGTCTCCGCTAAATAATGGCGGAACGTTAACAATCTTCGCAGCTGTTTATCAAGATTTAGACCACGGCCGAGTCGTTACCGTGCCACGTCTCCCGACGAGAATTTAAGACTGTCCTATATTAACAGGAAGCACCCTGGCCAGACGATACGTGAGTCTTGGCCAGCCACTTCCGCTTTATTACCGTCCGTCGTCGTCCCGACACTTTTTAATTCCGACGATCCCTCTTCGGCTCGCCCCGGTTCGACCTCTCGCGGAATGGCTCCTTTCGTCGCGCAAAGTAGCCGATGTAAATCTCGATCGCTCTTAGAGGAGCAACAAGTTCGCCTGTAAACAAAATTCCTCCCTTTTTTCAATCCTTGTCGCGAGATTTATGCTCGTACGTGCGCGAAGAAGACTTCGAGCTGCGATCCTGGACAGATTTTTACAAGGGCATTAAGCTTACACGGGACAAGCCGCTTTCTTCCGGTCATCCTTTTTTTACTGCTAGCTTACATCCGATGCTTTGATTTTTCGTGCCACTTTTTGAAAAAGCTCCATCCCTTGGTTTATAATTTTCTAAATTCTGAACTATTAGATGTTATTTTTGAAGTATACAAATATTTGTAATTCGCCTTGAAATTGTTACGGAAATTGTAAGACAAGGGGTCGGTAAACGATTTCGTGGATCTGAGAGGAACGGTACGCGACACTTTTAATCCAAAGATAATTAACCCTTATCGGAGCTCCATCGATGTAACGACCGACGATTACGGTAATTTCTCCGAGAATGGGAGGGAAAAGACTGAAGGACTGTTTTATCACCTCGTGTGACGTAAATCGGTGTTATCGAGGTCTTTGATGAGGAGATTATCGTGGTACAGGATGAAGGCATCTGTCTTGAACAACTGATCGATCGTGTAAGACGAGAACTTTCCTGTAGTTCTTGTTACATGGTGTTTGCCAGACGAGAATGTTAAATTGATACTTCGGGTAAACGAACGTCTAAAGTGTCCTTTTGTGACAACCATACCCTTCTGAATTTACGAGGATCAATAATATAAAACTTTTAATTAACATTCTGTACTAATTCCAATTTAAAAACTGGTCCTTTCATGATATATTGTTTCACTACCCTTAATTTAAAATCATAGGATTCAGTGTCTAAGGGATTACTAAAGAAGTCTAAACTGTTGGGTGCTAATTTCCAAGGCTATATATTTATTTAGAAATGGGTTTAATGACCCGAAGCTAGCTTTTCATAAAATATTTAAATCTATTACTTCGCCTTCATAGTCAGTCTCGTCCCTCATTTCGAACACGTCCCCTATGGCTGGACAGGACGTCGCATAATTCACGTGGCAAGATTGTGGGGACCCATTACGTCCGGGGGATCTATGCGCGGTAGGGCTGTACCAGAGCAGCAAAATTGGAATATTATTCCTCATTTGTCTTGTTCGACGGAATAATGCATCGACCGGGAAAGGTAGCTCAAAGCTTGGAAGCGGATTTTCGCGAACGTTGCGCACTGCGCGCGCTCGTCCTCTCAGCCGGTGTAAAGTGGATGCGAGTTTGATGACAACGCTTCGTGTCGCGCCGGGGCCGGAAACTTCCCGAAATTGAATCGAACTTGGAAACTGGCGAGCTACTTTTATCGTCCACTACTTAGCTCGACCCTTAAGCCCTTCGTGGAAAGGACCAAAGCTGGTATCCGCGAAATAATCCTCAATCGGAATCAACTGGCTCAAGATATTGCTTTTGTACTAGTACGAACTTTGGATAATTTAGCACGGGAAAGGAACAGTGTTTAATCAACTACTTTAATCGTTGGGCCACTGAAATTTGATCACCTCATAATTTATGTAGATATTTTGGAAGTATAGTAAAAATTATTTTGCTTCCACGCAGAATGTTCTTGTTCTCCTTCGACGTAAAAATAAATAACACGTACGTTGAATGTGGAATTTCGCAGACGATTTCCGTCATCGCCAGTTAGCCAGATCCGCGCGTTTCCATGTTATTCGAATAATGTCACAGAGATAATCCACGGCATAACGAAAATCTCGTTAGGAGAGGATCGTGCCGGCTGGATTTTTCAATTAACCGATCCAATCCCGTGATTCGAACGGATCGTCGTGGAAATTGAATCAAACTTGCGGGTTTGTTACTCTTATCGGTCGCCGCCTACTCTTTGCTACCGTAGTCGAACACGATCCTGTTACGCTTTGCTCGACAGAGATCGTAACGATTCGTTGATAAAGCTACAAACTGGCTCGATGACGGGAAACACATATTTCTTGATTATCCAGGCCCCCAATACGCCGCGGTAAATGAACGAAGTAACGGTTAGCGATAACAGAAGGGGGAGGGGGCGGGAAAAAAAATACACAGAGAGCAACAACGTGATCGAATCGATGTTTTCGGTGCATATTGAAAATTATCCAGCAAATTAATTCGTTTGACAGAGGAGAAGGTGTGCGAACGATGGATCGTGCCCGTTCCTATCGATTGAATAAACGTTTCAATTCATCTCACCGACGCCCCCGCGTATCGTTTCCACCCCTCGTTCCACCTCGATGGGAGACAATCGAACACGAGCACTCGTGCAACAACAACAAAAAAATGAGCGAGAAAACAAAAGGCACCGTGATCGTTGATTTATAAACATATCCTTTCCCCGGGTTCGAACGATCGGAACGAAATCGGAAAACGAGCCGAGCTTTCGAAACGAATCGAAAGTGAAACCGCGGTTTAAACGAGGCTACGAAATTCCCGTACGCGAGACTGATCAAAGCAGAGGGGGGGGAGCAACGCACGCGACAGAGAAAATGGAGAAACTTGATTTATATCGGAACTCGTCGCGTTGGATGAAAGACGAGGGCGGTCGGCCTCGAATCGAATTAATTACCACCGGGTGGCTAACGAGAAAGGACACCTCGCGGTCCGTAAAAACGCGGGTGAAAAAATTGATTTATACGACGGGGAGAGAATCGTGGTGGCGCGTCTTACTTTTTCACGGGGCGAATAAACGCGCCAATCTGTCGCGGATGGCTCTTGGATGGTGGTCGGAGCCGGCTAAAATATGGGAATACGCGTGCCGTTCGAGGCCGTGGAAAAATAAGAAGATGGGAGACAGACGGTGGAAAGGACGAAGATCGTGGACGGAGAATGATGAAACGAGGTATAGAAGGAAACTAGCGAAACACGACAATGGAAGAGGGTTCCGTAGGACAGAGACTCGATTGTAGCAGAGAGTGAATGAAGCGGGACAGAAAAGCGAAACGGGAACAATGGCCGTGGTATTATTTTCTGTTTGCTGCGTCAGACCAACCACCCACTCTCTTCGTTTCGTCCACCAACCTCCCCTCGTTCTGGCTCCCATTTATCTGTCGTTATCTTTCCCATCTTTCTCTGTTCCTTTTTACGTCGGCCTCAACGTCTGTTTCGACTCCTTCCTGTCGCTACAAGGGCGTACCGTCAATTTTCGGAAACGGGATCCAAGATTGCCAGGGCTCGATATTTGCCGGATAAACGAACAACAGGGCCGTCTGCTCGCCGTTGTTTCGTTCGACCGAGCGAATAAATCATTCGCCGCTTAATTTCTTTCGAGAAGAAAGGCGCTTCGTTATCGAGCACCCCTCGCGTCGCCATTGATTAAGGGAAATATTTGTCTCGTTTGCGGAATTTTTCTCTTCGAAGGTGTCCCCATGAATTCCAGCTATTCCTGACAACTGGAAAAAGACTTATGCACGATACAAATTATTTAAAACGGGATCAGTATGTATAATTTATTTACTCGACGTCGAATGAAACGTTTATCGGAAGATTGTTGTTTCCGGTAGCAATGAATATTAGTTAATATTATATCGTTTCGAAATGAATGGGTTGTTCGTTTGCTGGCACGTCATATTTTTACAAAGTCCATCGATCCGAGCGCGATCATAGATAACGAACGCGATGTTTGCCAAATAAACGAACGATAACTCTCCCCTCGTATCCCGGATGTTTAATACACGAGGATGAAGTACTCGTAACCCGTTCGATTTTATCGTGATCGTTTATCAAAACGGGTGCATGCAGTTCTTCAAATTAGTAACGCTTAACGTCTGACGATTAGTCCTTTTCTTGTTGCACGTATGTAATCTGCTTAGAGATTGCGATAAGTAAGATGAACGTTGAGTTCGTTATTCGTTAATTAATTAAAATATTTACAAATTTTAATGGCAAAACAAATATCTTGCGACTTCTGACACGAAAGAATAATATCGACAGGAAAGGTATAAAGGCGGTTCGTGAAATAAATAATTGCACGGTATCGTGGAATAGTACAAAGATGTAAATTAAAGGTAACCGGCCCCGGCGATGATTAAAATGTTCTCGGCGGTGGCGGTGGTCGTATTCCGATCCGTCGATAGTTTCGAAGTCACGGGATAATTGCAAGGTCCCGTTCATTTTGTTCACGTTCGAGATTTATTTCTTCTTTCGTTCTACCGTCTCGTTCCGTTCACGGCGATCCAACCGAGACGGGCTTTGTCGTTAATCATTTCCGTGCTCCTCGTCAGACCGTCTGCCTCCCTCCTGGAAACGAAACTGTGCTCGCAATTAAGCGCATTCAAAGGAAAGACCCAGCTTCCTGCGGAGGTCTCTGGTACACGTGCTTCCGGCGTTGCTCGTTTCGCGGCTAATTCTCGGTCTTTTCCTTCGTTCTATCGATGTCTTCGAAGTAGGACAACGTTCTGCTACAATCGCTGTTGACATCGATATTTTAATATCCTCGGGGACATTTTTCTCCTACCCTTTTCCTTCTTCTTTCAATCTGTTCGCGATCAAATTTCTTCTGCACGAAATTTTATTTAAATAGCATCGTTCTTTTTTTAAGAAAGCAAATAGCGTCTTTGAAAGTTATTCTTCAGAACTTTATTCATTATTCTTGTTATGGACAAGGAATTTTGGAATTATGGATTTTCTACTGGGGGACTTTTAAATTTCAAACCTGGTCTTGGTTATGGATACCAGGAATTTGTCCAGAACCATAATTCTCTGTTTCGTCAATTCTTCTACTTAAAAAATTAGAAATTTTAATCCTGGTTTCAACTTCTCGCAATATACTCCCTTACTGATACCAGAAATTGATCCAAACGGTCGGCGACGCACGGGTCTTACATAGAAAATCCTTTCAAATGTCTCCACATGCTCCAGACGTCTATATTTTCTAACCATGTGCGCCTCTATGACCGCCATATCAATTTCGCAAAAATTTGATGCAATAAAATCAGGCAGCTATAGAACGACGGCAATAACGACAGGAGGAGGATTGAGAGGGAAGGATTCGGGTCGAGTTTTCGTAGCGGGCATAGAAACTATGACGCCGGAAATCACCGGTAGGCTTTAAAACGAGGACGAGCATGCAAATTGCACCTCGCGGATAGGTATGTACGGTACATAGGCGTATGTACACGATGGAGAGACTCGTTCCGTGCCAGTTTTGCCGCGGGCCTTTGGAAACGCGGCGCACAAGTCCTGTCGGGGAGGGATCGAAGTGGCGTATAAGGTTTCCCTCAAAACTCACGGTACGTGAATATCAAACGACTCTGAAGAGAAAGAGAGAGAGAGAGTTCCGGGAAAGAGTGCGGAGCTTGCAGAGTCCCTCGAAGCCAGATTTTCAAAGTGTGAAGAGAGCCACGAAGGCATTCACCAATTCGCCCTGGCGCTTTCTCTGTCGTCGTGCATCGCACAGGTTCGTCCTGTTCCCGTTCTAATTCAATTTCCCCCCATCGATTTTGTTTTTCCCGATGGAACCCTGTTAATTAACGTTTCTCGATACGATTTCCGTGGGTTCGTTAGGACGATGCTTTTTCCACCGTTCCAGATTGCCGATGGAACGAGTATTCTTGGTTTGACCCATCGTACGTTTTCGATAAAATATGGAAGACAATTTTCTTCTTCTTGAACCCCCATGAGATCATTGAATTCATTCTTTCGAGGTTAAAATGGGCAAAGTACAATCATGGTTCTGTAGGAATGTACCTGCATACAGAATATGAAATGTATGAATATGACTCGACAGTAAGACGATAGAATGTGGAGCCCAGTCGATCATATTACGAGGGTCCTTTTATTTTAAACTCCTGGATCCAAAGACAATAAAATAGCTAATAGTCCTACAATGCAGTGTACAAAATATTAACGAAACGAAACGTTGTTTTCATTTTCTGGACAATTTGACATCAAAGCATCTTTGAAATGCTTTTGAAATTCAACAGCGGGTATCGATCTCGAACAAAAGATAGACGCAGTCGAGATTCGCGCTGGAGAGAGGGGTAGTTGAATTGCAGCGCGAGTCGTAAATTGATGGGTCCGGAAAACAGAAGCTAATTAATGCCTCGAAAAGATATTACCCGCCGGTGTAATTCGACTGGTGAACTAACTGTTAGCCCGGGACGTTGGAAGCCTCGAGGAATCGAAATGGCTGCGCGGATAATGGGAGGAACGGGAGATTGAAAGCCTCCGTTTCCCTTTTTCATTCCTTTCTTTTTTTTTCCTCCCTCTCTCTCTCTCTCTCTCTCTTCTTTTTTCTTCCAATCCCTACCAACTTTCGCCTCCGTCATTTACGCCGGTGCTGGAAACGAATCGTTCCTTCCCTCCTCCGTAATTAAATATTTGTCGTTCGCAAATCCGATTGGTATTTACGCTCTCGTTCTTGCGGTTATTTTTGCCGCGCGCTTTCCTTTCTTCCTTCCTCGAAATTTACTTTAATCAGAGAAATTTTCAATCTCACCGCCGGAAGGCGCCTCCCGGATGAAATCGAGGAAAGGATACCGTAGGGGTGGTGGGTAAAATGGAAGGGAAGGGGGTTGAAAAGAAGCGGAGATCACGTACGTTAGTTAAAGACTTCGACGGATTGCCGGATCTCGGCGGCGGTTAAGAAGCAATTCCGCTCGGATGAATTTATGGGCGTTTGGGATTAACACGGTCCGCTACAATAAAAGTCGCTCGTTCCGGTCACTCTTTCTCCCCTTTTATCTTTCTTCGCGTTTCCCGCGAAACGCTTCATCATCCGTCGCCTTTATCATCCTCTATCCCTCCCCCTCGCTTGAAGTTTCGCCGTCCGAAATCGTTTGTTCCTTTATTTCCTCGTCCTCCTTGGAGCTCGCTCTCGAGGAGAAACGCTACCCCTTTCTCCGTTCGACGCCAACGGACGCCCACTTTCGGCATTAAACCGCCGGAATGTTCCTGTTTTCGAGACACCCCGCCTCCGCTCGAATCTCTTCTCCTCGTCCCTCGTCTTCTTCGACCCTCTGCGTGCAACGCTTTCTTCATCGCGCAGCGGATAAAAGAGTGGAATGATACAATGCGTGGTTGCATGCAGATTGGTTATGTACGGCCGCGAACACGAGCATTCGTCCCAGACAAAGGGCAAAGAATCTCGCCGAGTGGGATGATCGATGAAACGCAAGAGGGTGGCACGAACGTTTCGTGATTCACGATCGTGTTAACCGTTAAGTAAGGGTGTTTCGGTCTGCGAAACAATTTTTAACGACGCTCAACACGCTTGTTTTATCCTCGACTTAAAATCATTTTTACATCCTGAAAACACGATAGGGGCGACTCGTAACAGTTTCATCGACTACCCTTACAAATTTGATATTTCCTTTTTGTCGAAATAGAATTTAGTTGTCGCGACGCGTAATAAAATTTATGAACGCGTGCATTTTTATAAACTCGGCTTGATGGGTAACGGGACAAATATCGATCCGTCGGAAATATGGCGGATTCCATATGGTGTACGGATACCGGGTTTCAGAGAGGAGTTAAAACCGTTCGCATACACGGGAGAAGACATCCGAATCAGCGATTTCCAAGCCGCCTACGCTCGCCGTCCGCGCAAATCTCCCCGAACGTTTTATCGGGCGACTTGGAAAGCCGGAAATACCGATGCACAGGGTGAAATATCCGGGCCGCATTCCTTCGTATCGGTTCGTCGCTTTGCGAGGACACGGAATGGAGTCCGGAGGCGCTCTTTCAGCCGTCGAGTAATAGACGTACCCGCGCAGACAGAATTAAAGGAGAAAGAGAAAAATCTGACTCGTTGCTCCAACGGATTTAATTCGATTGTGGCGGAAGTGTGTATGTGATTCTGCAAAAGGGTTAATAGTCTGACTATTCGTTGAGTTTTCTCCTTCTTTTCTTCTATGAATCTGTTAATTAATTTATGAAAGAATCCTTCGTTGTCGCCGATGTTGTTGCTCGAATATTTGCAACTGGTGGAATTAGAATATTATTTCTCGAAGGTGTTAGTTAGCAGCGAATTAATCGGCACATTCAAATCGCGTTTATCGAACAGCAGGAAACGCAGGTTAAAAAGAATAAAGTAGGAAGGGGTAGGAAGAGTAATCGGAACGTGTCGCTAACGTAATAACATTTCAATTCGAGGACGGAAATTGTCAGAAGGCACGATAGCACGTCCCTCCCGGTTAGTTGATGACCATCCTCCTCCTTCTCCTCTCCGCGTTCTTCGTCCTCGTCTTCGTGTGTTTTCACGAGCTGATCCGTTGTTCCACCTCTGATCGTCCGGGGGTGAGAGGAACAGAGAAAAAACAAAAAAGGGAGGAATTTTAACGACGAGAGGAAACGGCCGGTTCGTTGACCGGGTTAAAATCAAATCGAAAACGTTGTTCGCCTCACAACTCGAGCCCTGGTAACAGGATTTCCGTTCGTTTCGTCGGGCTACGGAGGGAATTTTACGTTCCGTTAAGTCGACCGTTAATTACGGACTTCGTACGACCGCCGGAACAACTTCCAAAGAAGCGTGTCACGATATTTTTTCGAAGTCTCGACGCACGCGAACAGGGAAACAGAGTCGAAGCAAGAGGGGGGCAAGGAAACGGAAAAGGGAACGAGGTGGGGGAGGGGAGGAGTTGAAAAAAAAAAAATACACGAAGAGAGAAGAAGCAGAAGAAAGAAAAAAACAGGTTGCTCGGTGAAAACGCGAGGCCCCGAATGAACCCAGAGCGTCGTCGGCGCAACCCCCGTAATTGCGTTCACCGTCGGCGTCGCTTTTAATTAATGCGACATACTTTTTTTCATCGCTAAAAAGTGCCACATCCTCGTAATCCACACCTGCCCTCCCCCTCCGCCGCGTACCCCCTCCTCAGCGTTGGTGCTCGTTGCCTGCAGGGAGCACGACCGGTGGGTGATCGTTAAATGGATGCAGAAGAAAAAAAAAAAGGAAAATATGCAAACCCTCGAGGCACCCTTCTGTTTTTCTTTCTCTCCTTCTTCATCCCTGTGCGTTTCTTTCTTTTCGACCAACTTGCTCGCTCATTTTCCCTTCTCTGCTTCTTGTGTTTTTTTTTTTTTTTTTTTGTTCAGTCTTTTGCCGTTCACGATTTTCCTGTACCATCGTTCCTACAGGTCCTTGCGGTTGCACGTAAATCCAATCCGATCGACGACCTACCTTTTTCCCCTTTGTGTTTTGCTCTTGTTTTCATCCATTAATAATTAAAGTTGTGCATACGTAATATTTTATTATGGATTTCACGGTGTAGATTCGTGCTTGCTATCACGTTATTCCTCTGCGACTTACATTCCCAATTTAATATCACAGAATTTGATATTAGATTAAGGAAATTTTATGACTGCATCAGAGCAATATGAGAAGTTAATAGATTGACTGTCATGATGGTTGTCGGTGACTGGCACCTCAAATTTGTTATATTCGAATAATCAATAAGTATTATAAATTCATGCGTGTCTTATCACACAGGCAGCCAATGTGTTAAAAAAGCTTAATTTAAATAATTATAGTACAAGGTATTGTCTCGAAAATACATTCTCGACTACTGATATACCCAATTTTGTTTCGTTACCTCACCATCGATGATCGACCATCCTGTCGCGCTTCCTCTCGAGAATATTAATCCACGTAACCTACATGCGAGCAGGGATTGCGTGAACGATGAAAAGGGCGACGATAAAGTGTTCCGCGTGTGCGCGTGTGTGCAAGGCTCGGACGTCGTAAAAATATGACGGTCGTCTGCTCGTGATTTCTCCATCTCGTTCCTGGACGTCCGAAGGAAAATTCAGGCGATCGTTTAATTCCTCGGCGGAATCCTCTTCGGACGACAAAAAGTCTTCTCGCGCGCGCGTTTCATTCACCACTTCGATTTACATTTCCCCCCCGTATCGAGTCGTCTCGAATTTCACAGAATCGATCCAGCTTCCGCTGGGTCCACTGTTTGCCCGGCAACTCGGTATTTTGATACAAAATATAATTGCAAATGATTGCGTTTCCCGTTCGGTAAACATCGCGATGAAATCGATCGCAGTTTCTCGTTTTTTTAAACAATACAATTCGTCGAACGTGAACGTTCGATTTTTGAGGACGTACACGCGCGTTCTTCGAAGCGAAAGGATTAACCCGTTGTCGGTTATTACGGCCAGTGACAGCTGCACCGGCCGAGTTTTTCGCGATCCTGTCACCTGCAGACAGACGAATATTCAGCGGTTACGGGATGGTGGTGGTACCCAGGGTGATTTGTGTGGACGAAACAACAGCTGTTTTCGTTGCTACGGGACAAACGCAAGCTGGCAGACGAAGCGAGAGACTCTGATTTACTCGCAAACCACTCGCTTCGAGCGGTGTGCATCTGGCAAGTTGCGATACGATCGAATTATGCCACGGATCCGAAGCAAGTAACTTTGTTGCGATCGTACAAAAATAGGGCAATATTTGCTTTGAAATTTCAAGTAATGAAAATTGTACAACCTTGTACAAGAAACGCGTTCCGATCAAAATATCTAATCAAATTCCATCGATAGTCGGCGATAAATTCTAATGTATATTTCTATAACGAGTCGGGAAGCAGGGTGGTCGCATAAATTCTTATTACCGTTTTAAATCGTTCAAAGGAGAAAGTATCGGTTACAACTCGCTCTTGTTACCGGCTATCAACTTTATCACCGATGAAGCGCGATCTCGTTTTTTATCGGCAACGCCGTCGAGCACCCCGCGGGGATCGTAAATTTATAACCCGGTCCCAATCGACCCCGCGGAAAATCGTGGATGAAATCTGTATAGCGCGATACCGGCGACACCGATACCCACGGATGAGATAAAGAAAAATGCAACAGGGAATAGAAAACTGTACCGCATACGTCGAGTTCAGTTTCCCGTGCTCGATCCTTAATATGATGGAACAGAAGATGTATCGGTTGTCGTACCATACGTACGTGTCCAGGTAACCCGCGATCAATCTCTGATATCAATTCCAGAAAACAAACGTCGAACTTCTTTTAAATCCAGTTTTACAGAGAAAATTATTTTAATATAAATTTGAATGCATCCACTTTGCTTCATCCTATATTTGCTTTGTTTTTCCAATTTATTTTAAAAGTAGCAGCGCATAATATAAGTCAGCGCCGAAAGGATTATTTAAAATTACTCTCGTGCTTTAATTTCAATCTTTTTTTGCCGACTCCCTTTGAGCATTCTCCTCTGCGTCGATATTACGACCAGCCGATTCGACCGGACGAAGAACCGATACGTATAATTATATTATCTGTCGTCGAGGCGTGTGCTGAAAGGCCGACGCGAACTGGGTGAAACGGATTTGAAATTAAATTGCGGCGTGCACGATTATTAAGCGACGGAACGCGCTTTTAATTACGCGTCTTTGCCGTCGGTGCACGCTTTTTAGCTTGTACGGGAAATCAAAGGAGTGGTTTTGCGGCCAACTGTGCTATTGCCCTCGTTTTCGGTGCTCTTTTCTTTCCCTCGAAGAAACCAACCAGACCCACTGACCGAGTAATCGACGAGAGAAAAAAAAAAAAAGAAATTAGAAGAAGTGGAGAGGGGTGCAAAAAAAAAGAAAAATGAAAAAAGTGCTCGCACGTTAACGTCCTTGCGAAAATCCCCCGCTCTATTTCCGTTCCGTGAAACGTTGATTACGTTTCCGCCGGGGGAATTTAATTCGGTTTATGGATTCGGTGAATCAATTTCATTAATGCGAAAATTACGAGCCGCATAGTGCACGGTTAATAACCAATAATCACGTTCTGCTTATAAACGTCAAGTTAACCGCGATTCGAGGACATAAACGGGCCGTTGCGCGTTCGCGAAATGCAACGGGGAAGACTCGTCGCCGGAATGGACCCGCGGTGTCCCGTCGGTTATTCCCAAAACGTTTCTATCGCGATCCCATAAATCGACTCGTATCCAATGGACGTCAATATATTGTCAGATTATACAGTTTTTTTATTTTTGCGATTGCTATCCAGCGTCCAATGCCCTTAAAATAATCCCGATGATCTCTATTCACGCGATAAACCCTCTGTTAATAGAGTCATCGATCGTTGCTTGACGTTTATGCAGAGAGAGGACCAACGCCGATCGCCCGCTTCTTCCTTTGACCCCCGATGCTTTCCGAAAGGATTACGGGCGGTTTTGGAATTTGGGTTTTATCATCGATGATAATTTTCGAAGCGGAATAAACAATTTCCTCTGTGACATTATTTGGTAACTTTGGTCTTGTTATTCGTCGGGGAAATTCGGAAGCATTTCGAAATATAGAGTTCATTATTTAATAATTAAAAAAATTAATCTAATCGCTATATTATCTAATTGCTAATCGATACTGTTATGATAAAAATCGGAAAAGCTAACTGTTAGCACGAGATCGAATCGCTATACAATCGATCCCAGCGTGCAAACAAATCCGAAACCGCTGTTGGAAAAAATTCCGAAGGGCCCTCGAACACGAACAAAAAATCGACCAACACAGACCCGTCTGCGCCGGGCTGAAGGAATCGTCGATCCGCGTTGCGATTCGTCGATCGTTTGCGGCTTTCCGGTAACTCGTTTATTCATGAACTGTTTACTGCGCGGATTAACCGGCATTATTTCGCGCGGCGGAGGATGAATTACGAGCCCGTGTTTCGCAAAAGTCTGCGGAGAAATGCAAATAAAAAGAGAATGGAAAATTTTTACGGCGTACAAGATTTACGAGGAACTTTTTGGACGCGTAAAAGTTTCCCAGTAAATCCACATCTGGCAGCTCTACACCGATCGCTGTGTGACGGTTGAAATCGGAAGGACGAGGTCGATGGGGGAGAAGAGGGAGGGCAGCCTTCGCCACGGTTAAGGCGATTTTTCCCTGGAAATTTTTCGGAAGAAAACACCTACAGCGTTGATTTACCACCGGTTTCTTCCACCCCCTCACTCCCTGTCTCTCTTACTTACCTTGGTTTCATCGTTCTCTTTCCCCTTCTATCTTTTTGCTCTATGGAATTTCGTTTCGACGACGACGACGACCTCGTAGCCGCGTCGCTGGAAAAACCTTGCTCGGCTGTGGAATACAAACAGGGAAGCATTCGGTGCTAACCTATTTTTCGCCGGTTCCGGGGAAAAATGGGGCTTGGCATGCGTTGCATTCTGTCGCAATTTATAGAGGTTACGCCGCCCCCGTCACGTACACCGCGATCTCTTTTTTTAAACGCACCGATCGAATCGCGTTCTCTCTGATCGACGTTAACGCGCCGTTTAAAAAAAAAAGGAACGAAAGACCGCAACGACGCGACGATCTTTAAATACTCGTAAACGTCGAGAGGGGGCGATGCAAAAACGGAGAACGCGTCTCGGTGGCGAAACATCAAAGCCCTTGGAGAGAACTCTTTTGTTCGACGAACAAAGTACGCCGCCGCCGCTTTAATCCTTCCCGTAGGATCCGTGAGGATCGACGGCGTGTCCTGGCCGTTGCGTCACACGTCGTTCCATGATCGAATCCGCCGCACACGAACCCTACATCCCTTCCTCGAGGTTGGCAAACGCGTCGGTAACGTTCGCCAGGCTATGAGAACCTCTGCGGATGACGTCATCCGGCGCATGATTGGCCGAGCCAACGATCACGTGACCACTCGGTTGGCCAGTGTCTGGGGGGAGGGGTAGGTTGTGTAGAGTGACTAAGGGAGAGGGTGGAAACGCGGGCGAGAACAACCCCGTGGAAGAACAAGGGTGGCACGAGCGAGGATCGTGAAAGAGAAACAGGGACGGTGAGCAGCCGATCGCGGAACGAAGAGGGTTGGAAGAGAGGGACGAAGAAAACGACGGACAAAGTTGGCAAGATAAAGAGACAGGGGTTGAGTAGGACGCGGAGGGATGAAAAAGACCGAGAAGGAGAATATTCCCGTTCTATAGATAGTGTTTGGCGTGGACGAGGGTGGGGGGAGCGAAGCGTGGAGATGCCAGAGGGTGAAAGGGAATTGTTGGAAGGGGTTGAGATTGGAGGGGGTAGTCGCGAGTCTCGCCAGTCACTGCGACGACCGCGACGCCCCAACGTCTCGGGGTGCCATTTGTCCGTAACTGACCTTTAAAATCGTCGTAATTCTCGCCGACACCTTCTTTACCGATTTCGCTGACGAGTTACAGTTCGAAGGGAAGATCCTCGGCTTCGCACCGGCTGTTTCGAGGAAAGAATTTTTGTCACGGGCGCCGAATTTTCGATGACATCGAAGTAGGCGCGTAACCTTCGTCGTCAGTGTCGAGAACAGATCTCGAGTTCGTCTTTCGATCACATTTTTTTTCCCCCCTTTTGTTTCTTTTATTTTCGATCAAAGAGTTCCGTTTCGTCGGTCCCTTCGACGCGCACGCGAAGATGCGTTAGAAATTCTACCGTCTCCCGTTTTCTTTTTTTTTAAACTCCGTCTAGTTGGACCGATCTCCTCTCGTTCGGGAAGAATACCGTGAACTCGCGTGAGAAACAATGAGCTAACCTCGTGACAACACCGAGTACTTCGTGCACGAGTTCGGCAAACCAGTGGACCTGTCGAAGACACTTAAATAATTGCCTTAAAACACGACCACGATGGTCCTCCACGGAGTGAATCGTAAGTTATGCGAACCCCTAACGTTTCTCCCATCGATTAATCCCAATTTAAGTGTATTCGATTGTTTTCTTTTTTTAAAATCCTCCCGATCGACGTCGTAGACTGTTTTAATGGCCTCGAGACGAACCCCGCCATGAGAATCGAGAGCTACTTCGAAAGTTTCGTTTTTAAAAGTCATCGTGTATGCATCTCCTCGTTCGATGTATTTCCGATCGTCCTTTAAATATTATCCCGGTAGCGATCGAACGTTTTAACGAGTCACGGTGGCGTCGAGCTAACAGGTCTCGTTAGCACGCCCTCGCGCGTTATTTTCCATCGAGGGTTCTCTCTTTTTTTCCTCTATTTTTTTTTTTCTTTTATTCGAGTGTGCTCTTCAGGGGTCTTTGGCACCGAACGGTCGACGGACGTGCGTGCACGCCGACCCTGACCAGGCGCACACACGAAAAACTGACCGGTTCGGTCGCGTGACTCGGAAGGGACCCGTCTTACCCGTTGCACGCGAAATCCTGCAGGATCGATGCGAACGGGATCGTGATTTTTCGGAGACGATCAAGGCGCGATGAAAATACGCCCTCGCGAGCGAACGGCAGTCCGCTCGTCGGCTCGTCGAAACTCAAAAGACGGGCTGCGTTAAAAATACTCGAGAGGCTTCCTCTTCTCTGGCCGCGATCGATTAACGACTGACTTCTACTAAGGATTTACGAGCCGTCACCGCTGAACCTGTCCAACACGCGATCCTGCAGTCGTTCGTCTCTTTTTCATGGCTATCGATCTCTTCGGCGTCGGCTGTTCGACGCGGCTCGTCGCTAAACTCGCGAAAAGAAACCGACCGGGTAAACTTTTTGAAGGGTTCCCCGGTTTTTCGCTGCATTCAGAGAGGAAGGGTGTTGGTGGTTGGAAATGGTGTAATGTAAAATTATAGGGAATTTTCTTGAATATTAAAAATTGCATCTGATTGCTTTTAATTTAAATTCGTTCATCCACCATTTTTCACAAACTGCTATTTATAAATTTCAATAAACATTGTCAGGAATTTAACAATTCATATACATGAATCTAATATCTGATTTTAGAGTCGATATCGAATCGGCTTGGTCGATTTGTTCCGTCCCTTATTGAAGGAAAATTCGTTTTTTTTCCTTTTTCTCAACAAGGAACGTCGATATCGCAGTTAACAGGGTTATAGTTTGGCGCAATCGTTGGCAGCATCGTTCGAGAGACAAGAATTTATCGGGCTTGCTAATTCTCGGGAAATTTTATCGTGCACTTCCATGCATTCGACGGGAATCGATTTTCCAAGGAAAATTGCATTTACACGTGTATCGATCGGGCTATCTCGCGTAACGGGCTAATTATCGTCGACGTGTATCCAATTCGTTTATCATTTCCGTTTGCCGTACAATCCTCGGCGAGCCAATTCTCCGACCGGAAATTGGTGTAAGTAAATTTGTCCGGATAGATATCGACTATCCTAACCGTTCGTATATCGGATCCGATATGCTTAGAAACTCATTTTCCATTCGTGTCGCGAGCGGAAAATAGAAAACACGGAAAAAGGATGGTATTTTAATGAAAATTTTCATACCGCTCGCGATGCGTACGGACGACAAATTAAGTTTTATTCGAAACACCGTCGTGTAACGTGACTCGTGGATTATCTCGGTTTCCAGTCAAGAATATGGGTTACGAAATAATGCACTCTATAGGATAAAGAGTTTCGCAACCTACATAGTGTAACAAGGTTACCCATGCTCGCGATACCGAGCCTATTGAGGCGTCGCTGCGGGTCGTTTAACCCCCTTCATCTTATTATTTTTTACCGATTCATTGCGACACGTGATGCGAAATCGTCACAGACCATTAATCTCTCGTGTACATAATATCTAATTTACATAATTCTGTTTTCAGTATTTTTTAGTTTACGTAATTCTAATTTCTGTATTTCTAATTTAGCAGGCGTTTAATATTCTCTGCTAAAAAAACCAAAGTGAGCGAGTTGAGCGTCTTGAAAAGCCATCTCGCCGGTTCCTTATAAAACACAATTACGAGTCTCGGGCAAGTTTCGACGCACTTAATTACTCGAAAGTTAGAACATGTACGTCGTTTCAGTCTGCCTTAACCCCTCCCATTCTCTCCATCCACGGTGACATCGGTGTTCCAGCGTCGGTCGGGGGTGGGGAGCCTTTCACCCCGCGACACACAGGGTGTAATAATGAGGACGAGAGACGGTTTGCGACACACTCCTTCGTGAACTACGCCTATCAACGCCGACAGAAAGGCACTCGAACCCACCCCGGGCTAAAAGGTCGCGATATTAATAATATCTGGGAAAGTTTAGACGTCTGTAACGTATCGTTGCGGGACGACGTATACCCGTTTTAACAACACCGGCTAGATAATTAGCTTTCAGCTTGAGGGAACTCGGAAAAGTCTCATTACCAGCCTCGCTCGCGTTCATCCCCCGTCCAAGATTTATCTTGCACGCGTAAGTGTCACTGTTTGAGCTCAAATATCATTAATCCTCTTCGACATTCCTCGCGAAATCGAGAGTTTGCGATTCTGATTCGAACAATGTCCAATCACGAAATTTGCAAAATTTTATTGCCAAAATTACAATCCATTTTTTAACACCCTGCGAGATACGAACTCTCGGCAGGGGTCATCTCGTTTCGTCTCGTCAGCAACGTCTGCAGACGCTAGCCCCCGGGCTCTGGATCCTAAATTTCCTCGTCTTCGGCATAAATTGCTCGACGCATGTAACTGGTAGCGGCTCAACCAAGCTCTACGATGCCTCTCGCGAAATACGAGCGTAACAGGGCCGTGAATGCATGCATGCATGCATGCATCAGACACGACGTAACGCCTCGAAGGTTTGTTCTACGCCCCGCTCGACTGCATGCAACTTGCATTCCGTAATGGGAGCCGAACGGAATCCCCGGGATGCATTCGCGATGAGCCGCCGTGATTTCGTTTGTTTGCCCTTCGCGATGAGAATCGATACGCTCGTTTGCCTCGTTTCTTCAACGAAAAAATCTCCACGATCCTGCCCCGAAAATATCGAATATCGAACCATTCTATTAAAATATTTATCATCGAATTCGATAAACGTCGCACGACATTTCAGATTTCGATACAAGTCAGAACTCTGGGTCCTTCGTTGCAAACATTTGCATTTTTGCGGTCGCGCGGTCGTTGATACGCAAAAACGTCGGGCAGAGGTAATTAATATTAAATTCGGTTAGAATACCGGGAAATTACGTGAGTCGAATACGAGCAAACAACCCGCATGATTGAACGGTTGCATGGCGTATTGTGCACGTCCCGCGTGTGTATGCCGTTTGCATCGCATAACGCGAAACGAACGAGATTCTTGAGGCGCATCCTCGATGAGAGCCGGGTCTCATCCTTTCTGCTTTCCGCCGTTGTTTCGTGCCTGGCTTAATATACTTTGCTAGAATATTCTCCGCCAACCTGAACTCCAAGTGTATCCCTCAGATTTTAATGAGCTTTCGCATGTTGATAGCTCTTTCCCATACAGAGTACCATGTAACTACACGTCCATTATTTTCCAACTGTCAAGCTGGAATTGCTTGATGCTCAACGGTTCTTCCTCGATTTATTATACCATCCACGACTTAAGAAATATATATTTTTAAAATAAAATTCAATATCAACGTATATTGAAATTGATATGGAAAGTAGAACACAGGGACTCTAGAATTGCAAGATGTTGAATGCCATTATAGGAGCTCAATGATACATTCGAAAGCGATGGATCGCAGAATAGGTCACAGCGGTATCCTTTGTCCGGAATATCCGGCCTGGCAGACAAAAGTCTAATACATATTTGCCGCGAGTCGCATTACTGGCTATGAAAAGGATGGAAACGAAGGTCGAGGGGGTTGTTCCATACAGCTCAATGGCATTATCGGTTTCGCATCAAGCTTATTTCGGTCCACGTGCGTTTCAACGTGTTAGTGCGCGTACGTCCGATAAAGCTGCTTTCTCGACGAGCGTCTTCGTCGTCGCAGACGGTAAAGTCATCGCGTCGTAACGTTAGCCGGTCGTCGGCCTGCCCCCTTCGCGAAAAGGAGATTTTTATTTTGCCCGGTCGAAAGAGTCGGGAGGGGGGAACGAGTTTACGCGGTGTAAAAGGGGCTGAAATGGTTGTATTTAAGCGAGGATCCGCGACCAGAGGCGGTAGGGAGCTGGGTTAAAGGTCGTCGGTGTCGTACGCGTGCTTTTACGATCTTGCCTTCCTCTCGGATATGGCTCGGTAACGGAGCCCTCGAAACACGACGAGGGGCTACTTATTCAATATCGTATACGCTCGTCCGTGTTTTCGCTCGCGAATTATATTCCGCTTTTCATGACACGATAAAACACACAGCCATGGGGAATCGCTACAAACCACCATCCTTCCGTACGCTGCACGCGTCCCCTTCTTCGGACGCGAAAAGGGGATGTCTTTATCCGATACGTCGGCTTATCTTGGTCCCTCGTGATTCTACGTGGGCGAACCGCGCGAGGGTTGCAACGGATGCCTTCAGACCCACGCTGACGTCAAGACAACCGCCTCTGAATTATCGCGACGATCGGGACTCGTTAAAAATATTTCGATGTGGAGATATTCACTATTTAGCACCGCTATTTCGAAGCCCTTAGTCACAGAAGTGGCATAATTCCGTCGTCGACGATGGGACTCTCGAGCGGGGCAGAAATTTGGACCGCGGGCGAAGTGCGCGCGGATGACGAAAAGAGAAACCGCTCGCAGACGAGTCAAGTATCTCCGGCTTACTCGACGGTTTATTTAGAGCGTGTTGCCGGCCGGGTTCGAAGGTAACGAACAGAAATTTCGCAAATTGCCGGGACGCGACACGAGAAACAACGTTCACGCTCGACGGGAGCTGATTTCCGAGCGAGCTTCTTCAATTAGCCGGACAAGGTTGGCTAAATGAAAGGGCTTCGCCCCGTAACGAGTAACGGCACAATTTCCGACGCTGCGTTCGACGTACCGTGGAATCCCTGAGCGCGAAACCCGAAGAAATTGGCCGAGGAAGTCTCGTCGTTTTGCGTTTCGAAGCGGAGGTACGGAGGGGGAGAATTTTTTCGAATTAATAGACTCGGGCCTTTTAAAGAGAAGAACGAAGGCAGAAGCCGAGCTGAAGTGGCAGAGACTAGGCCTGGCCTGTTCATGCATAATACATGCCACGCGCAGCAATATGTCGCCCTCGCTCGGCTCCCTTGTTTTATGAATCCTTCTTCTTGTCCCTTCAGACCGGCTATCTCGACTGCTTCCAAGCCTCGCCGCAGTATTTCAATGCCTCGGGCCAGGGACGAGATTCGTCGTTGTTTCCTTCTCTCGGAAGCTCCTCGAGATCCACTAACCCGAAACCCACCCCCCTTTAACCACTTGAAAATTATTTTTCCGTGCGTCGTTAGCCTGGCAACTCGAAAAAACAATTCGAAACGACTCGTCTTCGTTCACTATAGACCACTTAAAAATTTCAAATATTGTCATCGACCTTCCCAAAATTCACTCAGGATCAACTCTGCTTCTTTAAAATTTAAATATCAATTATTTGGCTGATCCTAAAATGTCAGCTCCAAATTGATTCTAACGAAATAAAACGTGATATTAATAAAACCTGTGGCACAACATATTCGAAGCTTCGCCCGAAGTAAACGACGAGGATACATCCCCGCGTAATTAAGGAACAAATTGATATCCAAATTGAAATGGAAGGAAGGAGGAAGAGATTCTTGGTCCGTTCCCTCCTTCGACCGTTTGCCTTCCGGTCCACGGGAATTTATGGCAAATTGTTTTAACCGTCGGCGTGGCGGCACCTGGTGCACGAAATATTCCCCGACCCCGTGAAAGCAGATTTCGCGAGGGTGCTCTCCTTTTGCTGTTCTTCGATACGAAACGCGAGAAGAGCGGTCCGTGAGGTCGTCTCAAAAGATTCACACCTGGTATCTTCGGAATGGTAGAACGGGGTCGATGCCGCGGACAATTACGAAGACCCCGTTAACGAATCCCGCGAAGTTATTATCGTCGTAAAGTTGCACGATGGACGAGCGAAGCGTGGAAGAAAATCCCGGGGAAGAAATGAAGGAAAACCGGTGGCCGCACGAGGACAAATACCTTGATGGGGCCAGGTCGGGGGAAAAAGAGTACCGTACATTTCGCCACTTTATTACGAGGCTTACGTCGAGTTTCCTACCTATTAACTTCCGCGAACAGAGAGGGCGTAGGGGGCGGGGGGACAGGATAAGACGAGGAGGCTGCAACCGAGAGAGAGAGAGAGAGTTCGTGTACGTCTTGAACTTCTTCTTTTTTTTTCCTTTTCTGTATCTTGAAGTTGGAAGAAGCAAGAGTGGTTGAAACGAGTAGTCGAGGCACAAAAAAAAAAGAAAATATATCCAGAGAGAGGAAAAATGTACACGTTTTTCTTTTTCTCTTTTTTTTCATTTACCTGTTCGTAACTGGGAACAACGAGCACGTTGTTAAACGACACGAGCGCAGGGGGGGGGGGACAAATAATTATAATTCCCGTAACGTTCGCCAGTAATTAATGTAGGCGCAAAATTCGAAGCGGATGAAAAGTTGGAACAATGACCGACACGCCGGACAACAACGGCACACACGCGAGGGGGCAATGTGTCTTCGAACGGCATTTTTAATTACATCGAAACGCGACGTGGGATGCGCCCGCGGAGTTCACAGCACGGAGCGTTCGCGGCTCATTATTTCTGGAACGAGGCGCAAACTTCATTGTCGTCGAAACGACGGGTGCGCGATCCGTTTCCATGCGCCGGGGCGGAGGGGGCGCATTGTGGGCCAGCGTCACGACGACGACGACGACGACGGCGGCGGCGGCGGCGAGAGATCGTCGCCGCCGTTTCAATTGCCGAGACAAAAAGGCCAGGATTCCTCGAGAGTCTGCGGAATGTAAAGCTCTGCGAGCGGCACGCCGAACGGGGAAAATTGAAACGCTCCGAGGTCCTCGAATGACAAAGATTCTCGAAGAAATTGGAGCAGAAAGTGACGCAGGGATTAAGCCGGGGTAGAGGACAAAAGCCGTGTTTAGCCTGCACGAAGAAGGAATAGAAAAGAAACCGTTTCCACCGTCTTCTGTTTCACTCGAACAAAAGCCGCGCGCCGCCGGAGCGGCTTGTTCCGTGTTTCCTCGCTTCGTGTGCCCCGCACGGAAACGAAGTCGGTCGTTAGACCAACAGCTTTCGAGTATTACGTGGAATTCGCGCAACGGGCGCAACGACACGAAGGAAATTTATTCGGTCGACTAAACCGACGTTAAAGGTTGATTTATAACACTTAAGAGGATAAGAAGGCGGGTGGAGCGGGGCGGCCGCGCGCTAGTACTAACAAGAATGAAAAATGGATTCGAGAGGAGGCGAAATTGCGAACCGAGGGTAGTCTCGCTTCGGTCCATTAGCCGCGCGATCGTATCGCGAGAGGAACGCTTGTTTTCTCAAACATTTCACCGTTTTGTAAATTGTATCATTTTCACAATTATCGTCCACGAAAAAATTCCGAAATTCTATTAAACTTAACAACGTCTGAGACTCTTGCATATATTGACTCGTATCACTGAAATTTATCCGTGACCCTCCCTAATCTCATTAGAATCTTCAGGATCCTGATGATACATTCCGAGACCGTGCTAGGATTACATTCTTATGCCACTGTTTCAAAGTTCGTCGGATCTTAATCTGGGTCAGACCCAGCCTTCTTATTTTAGATTGAAACAACCCCTTCTTGCAGTGGAGTTTTCGTTGTACGAATTTCAACACGAGTTACCTTATTCTGTATACTACCACAGTACAATTAAGAGTATTCTTAAAATATCAAGTTCGTCCTGGAATCCGTGTTATGAGGGTTGAGGTTGCTATAATAAACGTGCCTAACCTAATTCCCGAGCTATGCAACCCTTGCCCCAGTTCCAGAACCCTAAAATAGGCTGTTTAGCTTACCTTAACATCGCGCTATCTTAATCTTTGATAATTTGCCTGGTTCAGTTCTAACCCAACTTAACTGTACGCGATCCAATAACGGAAATACGCGTGGCTCGTCTCCGCGATCGTGTCAGAGATGATAGATGCGGGATAACCAGTTAGACTGGTATTCCTTCCGCCAGCCAACTTCTCATCTCTCTCTGTACACGGTCGCGTATACATATCCGTGTATTACCTCAAAAATTTCGTGGCTCACCGAGGGAACTGGAAGCCCTGCACACGAGTGTGTCTCGACTCGAAATTTACCCTTCGAGGGTTACGCCGACCGCAGAATATTAATACATTTTCTAGCCTCTTCCGTGTCCCGAGGTTTTTCCGTGTCTGCCCTTTGCCCCCGTAGACGACGTCTCGAAAATTTGTGTTCCTCAACGAGGTTTATGGTAAAAGGAACACGGGGAATTACTAAAGTGGGGTGCTCAGAATCCAAGATACACGTTTTGGAAGGGGTTGGAATACATTGACGTAAACTTCTAGACGTCAGAGGGTGAATCAAGTTTCGGAGCGAATTCAAATTTCCTCGTTGCTCGTCGCTTCGCGGGGAGCCGATATTGCGGTTGTTTATGAAAAATGGCCGGAATGTTTGCATAATTCTCCAGAAAAAGAAAAAAGACGAGAACACGTAATAAAAGTGATATTGTAACGAGAGAGGAAAACGCTTTTATGGAATGACGTTTCGATAGGATTCTTCGTCGAACGAGCCCTTTTTTCCCACTTTTTTCACCGGCTGGTTCGTCCCTTCTGTTGTTCTCTCGTTCTCGCTTCAACGAGCCCTCCCCGTGCCCCGCCATTATCCGCCATCCCTTCTGGTCGGTTTTAGCCGTGGCGCAGTTGGCACAACCCCATGCAAATGAAATTACCGCCCCACTTTTCCAACGGCAGCCGAGATCGTCGGCCTGGTTCGCCGTCACTGTCGCCTCTTTCGTTCCGGGGCAACACTGAGCTCGTCACGCACGTACCGGCACACCTGTGCGCGTACACGCGCGTTATACAGTCGTTCGTGAAAGTATGCTCGAGTTCCAAATTGTTAACGAACAAACAAATGTCGTATAGAGTAGTCGAGCGTCAAACGCGAGAACGTGCCTTTTATAGAGATCTCCCCCCGGGGGAACAGGGCAATTTAGGGGAGGTAACCGCACCACTCGTCTCGATACCCGATAATTACTATGCATTATACCTAATTAACGCGAAACGGCCGGTCGATTTAGTATTCGTTTGAAAGAGGGTTGACCCATTTAGCGACATAATGTCTTTGGAATATATTTTCCCTGTGGAGGTTCAATTTTGTGTATTTTTCAATCGTAACTGCGAATTCTCGAAACCACCGTCTTATTTCACACGGAATATCGTATGGGAAAGGTAAGTCCAAAGCGAGCATTTCGCTCGGCGAAAGTTTGAAGCGTACAAATACTTTCGTGGGCGACTGTAGGCACACACAGCCGAACACGGCCGGCAAACTCACACAAAGAGGTAAAAGCTTAACGCATCAAATGGAAACACGTATTTGCTCTTCGCCTGTCGCGTGCAAACATCCACGCGTGAACGTGCCTGTAATACTCGCACGACCGATTTGCCGCGATCTCTCTACCATTTCTCTATCGGTCCCTGTTCCTCCGACGTGGCGAGTTTCCGTCGGAGTTTCTCGCCGCCGTTGCATCCGTCTCTTCGCTTTGCGCCCTCGTACGGTTTCCGGCGTCGAACGGCCACCCCCGTGATCTGATTAACTCTTGACGAAGGACGACTCGACGAAACGAGCCTCCATCAGTTAACTTTGAACTGTCGATTTGCTCTGATACGAGAAGATTTACTCAGTTGATTATCGGGTCACCCATATGGCTGGATTTCCTTGATAAATCGTCGCCCATGATAATTAACTCCTTCGAATTCATAAAATTACAAATAATAAAAATAACCTTTCGTTTTGTATATTAAATGTCGCAATTAATTCAACGTTCAGAATAATTTAATTTGAGCCAGAAAAATCAATGATTTTCTAATTCGACAATCATGGTACGAAATAATTCTGCGACTGTACGTACACATCAGAATGCTGCATCGTTAGTAATTATCGTTCCATTGTTAAGAAAGACCAACAGCGAGGCTAGGGAGAATTCCACTTAACGGAGGGCGGCTTACCCCGCAGGCTCTCACGGGATTCGTCGAAGTATCGCGCAGCATTTTAGCGTTAATTTGAGATGGCCAGGATCGGAAGGTTGGCCATTGTTTGCTCTATCGTAGGTCGGGGAAGATGCCGGGACGAAGGTGGCCATCTGTGTCGCGGTAACGTTGGTCCGGTCCATTCTGAATGGCGCGACTCGCCTCAAGGGTCGCAGTCTCTATTACGGCCGGGGTGGTCTTTGCGGACCTTGTCAGCAGATCAAAACGCTCGGTTCGACCCTCCCGAATACAACCGGACCCGATTCTGCTTACCATTACCTCGTAACGTAGAATTTTGATGGCTGATTTCACGAACGCGCGCCATATTGCTTGCTATTATCCCGAGAGGTGCTTTACTTTCCTTTTAAAATGATAACATATTTTACTATCACCGGCTAGACACGTTTCGTATAAAGTACTATCTACTGAAATTGATTTAAATAAATCTTGACTTTATGATTCGCCGTTTCAGATCGTGTTTCAAAGTGAAATTGTCACTTTTGACCCCGATCCATCGTACCGGAGTATATATTTCTTGGCTGCGTTCGAGAGGGACGGAAAAAGAATGGCTTAAATGAGAAGCAACGAGGTCGACGATCCATTCGTAATAAGCTTTAACCCGGTCTGATATCAAAGAATCGTTTCACGAATTCTCTCGTCGGTTAAATAGGAACGCGGCCGCGTTGATCCTTTAATGGACAGGATCCCAAGCTCGCGATTAAACCACTGCATAATATAGGAACGCGTATCCCCGTTGCTTTCCCGTGGGAACGTTCAACAGACTGCTTCTATTTGTCTGCTCTAATCGTGACTGATGAGAGACGCGTCTCTTTCCTACGCGCCGCATTAATCCGGAATTCGGCTCGATTCAGCGGAAACTTTAATAACCTTCTTATCGATAATCGGTCCCGCGGCTCGGGGTTAACAAGCCGGCACCGAATCGATCCTTCGATAACCCAGAAATCAACTTTTCATCGAAAAATATTCATTTAAACCACTTTGTGAATAAATTGCTCGTCAACGTGTATCGATTGAAAGCTTTTTTATTTCTTCTCTTTCCTGTAGTTAAATTATTATTGGAAATTTGTTCTTATCGCTCGCGGGCAATTATTAAAGGTTTAAAACTGGAAAAATAATATTTCAATATGCTTCAGATATCAATTTTCGAAGTATAATTCGTGACGAAATTAACTTTTGTATGTATTATATTTTTTTCGAAAGACTTGAAATTATTTATCATTTTGACGTCTTCTGAGTGACTTTTCTTAAACCTTGCGTGGCCAATACCCATCGAGGCTTTAATACTTAAAGCCCGCATAAATTTTCGTTCAGATATCGTAAATCGACGCAGAAGCATCCAAATAATGGAGATCCGTAGTGGTTCTTCGATACTCTCACGCGAGCATAAAATATTGTTCCATAAATTTTTATTTTCAAATCATAAATCGTTGTAATGGCGGAATGGTTTCGCGATACTCTCGCGCGAAGCTAAAAGACTGTTAAAAAGAAATATAGAAATAGGTATCGAGCCATCCAAACACGGATTAATCCCATCGAAAAAGCAATTCCTTTCAAAATACCGTAAAAACTCGAAGTTAGAATCGAAGTTGAAAAAAACGATTGTTCGACGAGGCTGTGGATGTTTTATCCCGAGTTCCTACGACTTCGACGACCAACGAAAGCCCTGACCATCCCCTCTTCAGGAACGGTGTAGTCCAGCTAATGAAGCAGCTTTTTCCCGACATCGAGAAACGTACAGGTTCCGTGAATTCCCGCGTTAGAGATCGCCAGGTTGGTTCGGTGAACGATTAGGTGCTCGTTCGTAGACAAGCTCCCACGGATTAAGAGGGTAGGTATCGTCGGTAACAAGATTATCCCGAAGAAGAAGCACGAGCTGTGTGGCAGGGCGGTGGGCGATGAAGGGACGATGCAGAAGGGACGCACAGGGTTCGAACGTGGTGGACTGGCACATGGATGAACGTAGCCGGTGAGGGTGGAACCCGTGTGCTCTACTTGAAGCCTTATCCGTCTAGGTGACTGGCGTAGAAACGAACGGTGATCTCGTTACCGTCTGAAAAACACGCAGGAAAATCCGATCGCCGCGGCGGAGTCGATTCAGGGATCGATCCTGAGGAGCTTGTCCTTGTCGTGGAATAGAAAAGTTATTAGATCTTTTTAAATTTTTTAAATCACATCCTGGAGAATTCATCGTAGAATTTGACTAAATAATTTTGCAAATACGCAGAGGTCGCGAACTCGCCAACTTAATATATATCTCGCGGAGACTAGAGGGGCGGATTCAATGAACTCGAGGAAAATTACGGCGTCGAAGTTTCGATTCGTCGGGATGGTTTTATTTTCCGACAGGACGGGTGCACGGTTTTTCGGAATTTTCAGCAGCTTAAGCGTGTCGGGCGCGGCGGCGGTGGCGACCGCCTTTATCCCGCGGCTCCATAATTTACCTAGGGGGCTCGATTCAGCTTGAAATTCTTCGAGTGGATTAATGGCGGTCCGCTTTATAGACCGCAAGCGTTAAAGGGAAATTTTTCGAGAGGATGCAGAAAAATTTCATTTTCCTTTCCATTTTCTCTCGGTAATCCGACTTAACGGCTGCCTCGTTATCGTTTTTCTTTCGCCCTTTCCTCCACCCCCGTGGACGATTGTTCGTCAGCCGTTTAGGAACGCCTATACCGAACGAGTTTTTCATCGATACGCGTTTCGTAACATCCTTTCTTTCGACGAGAAACTTCCATCCCGAACGAGGGTATAAACTTTCGATCTCCCCCCGGAGAAACTTCATATCAGAAAAGGTAGCCGGGGCTGACCCCGAATCGGTCGCCATCGAAACTTCCAATCGACCCTTCGGTCCCCCTCTCTAACGACCAAGAATTTACATGTTGTTGACAACTTTCTGTTTTTTTTTCCTCCATCCTCGCGAGAACAGGCTGTTCCTCCGTTCACGAGACGTCGCGGTGCCGTTTCGTCGGTTCGGGGAGAAATTTTTGACTGTTCGAAAAGTTTTCCTCCGGTGGAAAAGCCTCTGCCACCTTTATCAGCCGTAACCGGGGCTTCGCGTTACAACATCTTTTCTGGCTTTGTTTCTTTAATATTCCTGTTGCTTTGTCTACTCCGCGACTCTCGCCCCAGCCACTCGACGAAAGTTGAGGAAAAAGTTCGCGGCCCTTCTTTCTTTTCTCACGACCGTTTCACCAGGAACGACCAAAGATTCCCGCGAAATATTCCTCGGAGTTTTGTTTTATCGTTCCTCTGACAAGGGTAAGGACGTGTTCGATTCCCCCCGGGGAGAAGGGAGGAATTAAAACCGGCACGTCGAAGCTAGAGGAGCAATTTATCCCCGGCGTTTTTCCGTTTTATACGTCTTCTCGTCGTGAGGCAGGGAGTTTTCACGTTCCATCAGATTGTAATTTCATTCGAGCCACTGTAGGAGGATGCAACATCGACGCGACGTTCGTTTTGCTCGTCAACGTTTACAGAAAGCCACCGTAACACGAGCCCGCGACTCGCTGGAAAATTGAATGAAACCCTTCAGGGTTCGCTACCATGAAAATCACGAGAAAATTACGAAACGCTTCGCGGTGTGTACGTATGGAGATTTCTGTACGAGAAATCTCTTTGAAATTATTGCATACCTGGCCAGAAATTTACTGCAATCTTTATTGAATCGTGGCTTCGAGTGGGGCACAGGAATATTTTTCAAAAGGACCCCGTATCCTTGGCTGAAAAATTTCGAAGATGAATTATCGATCGAACGGTGGATTTTTTTAATGAGATACAGAAACGTACGTCCCAAATATTTTCTTTTCGACGGACGTCCGTTTTTAATTTAAAGACTAAACGTTCGACGAAATACGCTTCGAACAGCAGTTTAAAAGCAACATTCCCCATTTTCACGGGTGAGCGTTCTCGCAGTTTGTTGGCTATCGAAAAAGTCGAAGCACGAAGCAGCGTGAAAGGACAATTATAACGGTCGAAAGAGTCGCTTCGGGGACGCCCACCGGTCTGCCCCTTTTCCGATTTTTCCCAACGACAATCAACCAATAAAAACTTCCATCGTGTTGTCTCTCTTCGTGTTCACCTACGAATCGACTTGGTATCCGGCGAACCGCCGTCGGAGTTTCGCTTTCGCGGCAATCGAAAACGGGGATTTAATTAACCCTCGACCATCATGGATTACAAATCTAATTCGCAGACAGACAGACGCGATCTTATTTTTTAAAGGGCAGCAACGAGTTAACGCATCGAACGATAAATTGTAAGTTTAATTTCGACAGGATTAAATCTGACCCTTTCGTCCAGGGAATTTTGATTGCTCGAATAATGGAATACGAAACGGACCATCGAACGATGCCGTTGTATTTCGGTAAACATTGTTCAACGTTGTTGACCACGGTTAACATACTGCGTTACGCTGTTCCTCGTGTGCGTAACGATGTGTTGACACGTACACACACACACAGACACACGCGTGTACGTACGACCTTCGACACGTACACACAGATCGTGGCTGGTCTCGTGTAAATACGAAAGGCGTGTGTCGGCCTTAGGCCATTTATAGGTGAGATCGAGAGTGTTACTTCGTCTCTACTTCTCCCTTTATGCCCCCATAACCCCGCCATAATTACGATACTGGCTTAGGCGGCCGTAAAGGCGGCGGGGCAAGTAACAGGAGCAAGGGTGCTTGTATCCGCACAGTGACAAATATCGACGATAAAACCGGCTACGATACGATCCTATAATGCTCTCTGCAGAATCGCGCAATTATCGTCAGCCAGCCAGTATCGCTTCATAAATTCGTTTCGTTGTACACTTGGGTGCAACTTAGCCTTCCCGATGCTTAAAAACAAGCGTTACATCACGCGTCTTAAGGTCGATTTACAGCGCTGTAGCGTAGATCGTTATAACGTCGCACGACACGTCCTGGGTGCAGTTCAATTTACATTAACGAAGTGTAATAATTTAGCACCTCTGGTGTCGTGCTGAAGTCGTAGAACACCCTTCCAATGTATTATTTTATTCCTTCTAAATGTACTATATTATTTTTATGACATTTAACTTCTTACATTATACAATTGCAATTAAGGGATTTCTGTGAAAATTGATGTCTCCCAACTTTTATCATGGGTCAACTTTTTTCATATTTTTTACGTGGGACGACAGGCCATCCCGAGGATTTTCCAAGATCGGAGACAAACGTTAGGTGGATTCACCCCTTACCCTCGCTTTTAACCCAAAGAAGCCTACATTGCACCCGTGTGTGCTTAACCTTTCGTATTTGACCCTTCTAAAGAACGATTCCACGGGATTATCCTAATCCAGACGAGTCTACGAAGATTCGATCGTTCGTCGGAAGAAAATTGTTTAGAAACCTTTGGAAATATTCAGGGGCGGTCGACCGCTACGTCAGGCGCGAACCGTCCGCGATATATCACGAGGCGTGAATTATTAGCGGACCGACTCTCTCGAGTTGGTAAATTAACACGCAACGTAGTTATCGTTTTATTGAATTATTCATCGAGGGGAACGATACCAAAGTGCTCCACCCCCCGCGGTTCAAACGCGATATTTAATGCAACGGTGTCTTTAACGGATTTATCTGACCGTGTTCGCGCGACTATTCGGCCTCGCGAATTAATTCTATTTCCACGACCGGGGGCTGCGTATTCAAATCGTCGAATCGAATCGCAGGCAAATTTATACGATACACCTTCTAATTTATTGAGACATCGGCTCGCTATTTAATTATTCGTCGATCAAGTAATTCTTTTAAAATTAAAATTCTCAATTCATCAGTCAGGGCGGTTTTACACTTGCATGGTATCATTCAGTTTATTACGAGTAACTTTTATATTTGACGGAATGGTACACATCGAATATTCGATACAACACGTTTATCGTGGCTGGAGTTTCACGATGACTCGGCGCGTATTCCATCGGCGTGGAATCGTCCGGGCCATTCGAGCCGGCAACGAAAATACTTATCATTCACTTATATGTAACAAGATGCCCATTGATACGCGACGGAAGATAGATGGTCGGTCGAGAGCTTTTGACAGATGCTCGAAAGGTTATCGGGATCGAATCTTCGGCGACGTTCGGTTATCGGGATGGCATCTGGGTCGAAACAGCGAGGACGAGGGATTGGACGATCGAAGGAACTGGTGACGAAAGGGAGGGCCCCGGTCTGAAATAAAAGAGCACTTTGCCTTAATGATTCGAAGGCCCGTCCATTAAAATCCTGCTTACTCACCGAATACCCCCCGCCATTGTCCTAATTAGTCACGAATTCTTCGAGAACCCCTTGTCCCTTTACGTTTCTTTTATTCATCTTTTTTTCCCTCTCCACGTCCCTTTTTTAATCTCTATCTCTATCGGTCGTTCGCGGGCCAAGGTATCCCAGGCAATTATTTTTCGACCCGCTCCTGCGTCTAATATCATCGCGGTTCAAATTGCCAGGAATTAAAGACACGGTAATCCGGATGAGCTTGAGTTGCTCGAGCCTTCAGAGCCTTCTTCAAGGATCGCGAAAGGAATCGAGAGGTTGACGAGAAAACGATCGCGAATCGACTTAACCCAAGGTTTTTCCATTCGCGACTCTTTAGCCTTTTTCTCTCCCGTCGTCGAAACGACCCGTTAAATCCTGTCCGACTCGTCTCCCAACGATGCATTTCGTTCTCGTAAACGTCTCTATCGCGGCTCGGCATCGCTTTACGTCTTTTGTACCTTTATCCCTCGGCGTGTTGCTTCCCCCGCCGCGTCGTTAAAGTCCTCCTTGTAACAGGAACTTACGAGATCCGTCCACGGCTTACGATGGCCGTTACACGCGAAACAGGAAGGGGGGACTAACCGTATCCGCCTATCAAGTATCTTTTAACTATTTCCGTAAATGGATTTACGCGCTGAACGACGCGTTATCACTATATCGGAAGTGATTGTTCGACGTCCCTCGTCGTTCCCTTTTCTTTCTCTTTCGCGTTTCATTCGGGGACAGGGTAGTATTTCGGAGAAGAGCGACAGTAACGTATCCCTCGTCTTTACGACCTCTTTACAGCCCTCTCGCGCCGGTTTCGCGGTACGCGCGATCGTATCTCGAACGCATCTTCCTCGAACGTGTCACTGTCTTTTTCGATGAAATGTCAGCTTTAACGAAAGATATAATTACGCTGGTTGAAAACGGAGAACGGAAGAGGGACCTAAACGAAAAGCCTGGAAATAAAAGTGCGCCGCGTTAACGACGCTTCTTATGAAAAGACAGCCGCGGAAGACACGGTGGTGTCGTGAAAATTTGCAAACTTTGCGGCGCATCCCGTCTGGCGACACTTCTGAAACAAAATGGCAGCCGCACGACGGCTCGTGTATATTTAAATCGCGGGGCAAAGAAAGCCGGGAAAGAGAGTACGAAAAGGACCCGCGAAAGCACGCTGGTAGAACGCGAGAATTTCGTCATAATTCAGGGAGGAACGCTCCACGCATCGGAAGTTCTCAATGCGAAACGTAAACAGCTCGTAACATGGCGGTTCGTATTCAACTTCCGGCAACGTTTACGTTCGCCTGCTCGCGTTTCGACGTTCCATCGGCCCTGAATTTTGCAGAGACTCCGGATCGATTCTCCCCGGCTTGAATATCACGCGTTTCAAATTAACTTTGCATGATCGTGCGAGAAACGATACGGAATACTTTCGTGCGATTGCTATCGATCCGGAATATATTCCCCGAAGAAATCTCGGAACACCCGCGATTCTATTAGTACGTCAAGCAACGAGTGAATTAATGACAAAGCAGTGCCACGGTTTCTCGATGTTTGGTATTTTAGAAGGAGAAAACGTGCTTTCGAATTAACGGAAAATCCACCCCCCGAAAATCCTTCCATTAACCCCCGCTTCTCAGTGCTTTCGTTTCATCTCTTGCGTTCTGTAATCTTCTCCTTTGTCCGTTTCCGTTTGTTTTTCTCCATATTTTGCTTATCTTACGAGCGCTCCTCGTTTTTCTTGAATCCGTTGCCTGGCGCAGTGGAAACGACCGTGTGTTATCAGACACCGCACGCTGGAATATGAATTATTAAAATTGAGTGCATTTCGTTTCATAATTCTGTGCCGTGCTTTACTCGAATTGTTAATTTCACATAAAATATCATTCACTTTCTGCTTTCAATTTATTTTATTTTATTTTATTAAGTCATTTCGTTGTGGACGGTTCGGCGAGAAGCGACCGCGGTAGACACAGTGGTAAAAGGATTAAGTATTTATCGCTCTTCGATACTTTCTTTTCTCGCCTCGTTCGTTCTTAGACGTTCAATTCTCTGCTCTTCCCTTTTTTTCGTCTTGTTCCTTTCTCGATAAGTCAGCGGAGTTAATCGAGGAGAAAAAGGCTCGATGTCGCGGGTTGAAATATTGAAATATCACCAGCGGAGAACCGCGAGAACGTTGAACTACATTAATTCGAGCTAATTAATTACCGGCTGGCAGGGGCGCAGTTCGCCGGCTCTTACCGTGCCGTCTGTACTTATCGGAAATAATTAATTGCATCGCCCGGCAATATCAAGCCACCGCGATGTAACTATTCGCCGGGGCCCAGAGCCGTCGTATAAAATGTTTCAATAATTAATTACCGGCACATTAGCGTAACCGATTGTTATTTGCTAACGTCAGCCCCGTCTCTCTCTCTCTCTCTCTCTCTCTCTCTCTCTCTCCGTTAGTGAAATCCTCGCGAACAGCGTTCACCGACCTATTCAATTTCGAAAATTCGTTTTTAATTGGCCGGAACGACGGGACGCCGTGAATTCTCGTCGCTTGTAAATTCGTCACTTCGGCTACGATTACATTTTTAATTACGCCGCTGCACGGGGACCCGGGGAGGCCGTGTTGCCGTCGCGTTATAAGGAAATATGAGGCATAAGTATTCCCGTTGCCTCGACCTGCTGGCAGTAAATTATAAAAAGAAGAGAGAAACGTAGGTCGACACCGTGGCGAGGTAGGGGTAGAGGGAGAAAGATCTCCGGATAAATTTACGAGGAACGCCGCGAGCTTCTAGACAAGTGGCGCGTCCACCTCGTAAAATCTATGCATGTCTCTTTTCTTTCCACCTTCTCCCGACCCTTCCTTCTCTGTTTCATCCCCTCTCCCTCTTTCTCGCGTTCACCCTTTCACTGCATCTCCGGTGTTCTCTCTATTTTCCACGAGCATAAAGTCCACGGTGGACTAGCGGCGTAGAGGGGACGCATTTACAACCCCTGGACTCGAAAGGCAAAGCCGGTGTGTGTGCACGTTGATTAACCCCCTTGTAATTCCACCCTCGTAGTTACGTTAACGCCACGTACCACCTCCATCGTCGTGCTTTTTCACCCTCGAACGCGGTGCGTGCACGCCGCAGTTACCGAACAGCTTTTTTCTCCATTCCCCTTTTCAGGTCCCCCCCCTGTTCGCGTTAACCGCGTCGATTTCTTCCTTTTTATTTTTTTTTTTTTCGGCCTTATTTCCATCCCTTCCCGTCGATGCCCACAACACGTGATTCTTTCCCGTTTCCACGCTTCGATGACTCGTAACAGCCATTGCTCGTGAGCCATTTTTGATTTTCATACTATTTTTGCGTAATTTGAGAATTTTATTTGGTCGTTGTTTAACGATCGAAGAACGAACGTTGAAAGTTAGCGAGGAAGTTCTCGAGGGTGGACGGGACAGGCAACTTCCAGCAAACTAAGTTCCATTGCTAATTGCAGTCACCAGTCTATTAATTAACGGGCACGCTAGCACGTTTCGCAATTTGCATATCGCTCATATTTTATTTACAACGGAGCCAACCTGGCGCGATACCGTCGCAATTTCACGAGCTGCACGCATAATTCTCCATAATGTGGGAAGTTCGTTTTTCTCGCAAACACCGTTAAAAGAGACTTACGCGTACCTCGGATGATTACGGACCCCCTCCGAGCTATTTATGTATTCCGCCGCGATTAGCATCGCGATGAAATTTACGAGCGTTCACGCCGCGTACGAACCGCGCTAAATACGCTCCGAGACTTCCCGTTAATTCGCGAAACTGCGTGCCCCCCGACCCCCTTTTGTTTGATTCACGGTTTCGTTCTGCCGAATTTTTACGCTCGCGAGCGTTTGATTGTCGCCCGCGGGCAGCTTCGACACCGCACGACCGTCGATCGATCGAAACGAATAAGCGTTTCGTGACCGGCCACGGGAAAACTCGAGTCTTCTTATTGGCGGCTGGCGAACGGCCAGCAAATCTTCTCTGCAATTTCTTCGGTCGGCCAGGGCCAAAGACACAAAGTCCGTAAGTCAATTATAAGGTGGGAAAACCGAGAGGGCTAGCAATAACCGCGCGGAACGATATGAAAGGAACGGTGGCTTCGTGACGTAGTTATAGGAGCTTCCCAGGGGATTGGACGAGGACGCGGTTCGAAGCGTCCTCTTCGAGGATTCTTTTTCGTCCTCGATCGATACAACCACGATTTTTATGAAATCTTGAGAAATCGAACGTCGATGGCCCTTTGGTCTTCTTTCTTTTCTGACTGTTCGTTTCTTGGGACGTTTGATAAATGTTCCGGCTATCGAATGTGTAGTCGATTGTGTCCATTTCTTCTGAAAGCCTTCTATAAAACTATAGTTATGCCAATTTGGAATCTTCGATTTGGATAGTATAAATATTTGGATCTTGTATTTATAACATGAAAATCTTCGAATTCTTGAAAGTTTAAGGCTTGCATGAATTGGAAGTTTTCGAGGTGAAATAAGAATGAAAATTTGTCATTATTTTCGTTCAATCCTTACACGTCCCGTGTTAAAATGCATGGAACGACCCTGGCACCATCGATTCTGACCTAACAGGAACGTCCATCGAAATATCAGGAAGCTGTTTTTGGCTGGAAGCTCGTCTACCATTGGCGATTCGCCAACGATACGTTTCAACGATTTCCAGGATCGCTGGAACTCAACGAAAGCCTTCTTCAACGGCCGTTAAGGGTAAAAGCCGACGTGAAAAGCGGGCTGGATCAATTAAAAGACGTGAAAGAGCAATTTACGAGCAAGTAGGCGGGAGAGAGAGAAAGAAATAGCTCAGCAATGGAAGAGGTTCGGGAAGAAGGGTTGCCAGCTCGAAGAACTAAACGACTAGCAGCTAATATCGCGAGAAATACTGTTATTGCCTCTAATATTTCGCGAAAACTTCCAACACCGAAACCAGCCTTGGAAAATCTCCTTATAAACCCCCCCTCCCGGTTTTCCTAACCGGTTCGCCCCGTTCCACTGGAAAAGGATTGCGAACGATACCGTCCACATCGCACCTCGTTCCACCTTTAATGCGTGCTCCTCGTTTCCCAACGGGGAAACAGACAATTCTCTCCAGATTAAACAGGATGGAAACACACGGGCGCAGGGAAATTGTGTTTTATCGCCGGGATGATTGGACAGATTTTCAGTAACTTTATTAAGCAATAAACGTACCATTTTTCTTGATACTTCACAATCTCATGAATTAACAGATAGGTACATCATTTCTTGTTTAAACTGTAGGCAGGGTGAAAAAAAGAATGAATGAATTGAATGATCGGGGTGTCCGAGGATTTCAGAGGTAGACAGTTTTTAGATAAGAAAAATATATTTACACTTTAACAAAATCCTTAAAATTCTTTAAATTATAAAGTTTGCTTACAAAAGGGGAGCTTTCTGAGCAAATTAAAATAATTTTTCAATTCGTTATACGATCAAATGTTTATTTCTTATACGTACTATTTTCGCAGTGATAAACGATGTATAAATGTAAGAAATGTTTGAAGCGTTTCTTTTTCTTTTGATGCCGTCTGGATTATCAAAGTTAATTCTCTTTGAGGCTTCCAGGTTTAAACCGTGTTGTCTACTTTGAGAATTTTCCCAGCGTTTCGCTCTGATGAAGCTGGCTGCAGTGCAGGCGAAAGGTCAGGAAAATCCTGAAAGTAGACACGGCTTGAACTAGGAAACCTCAAACAGAGTTAACATGTTAATAAATTGTTAAAGTTCATCTTTTGATGTAAGCCAATTCCGGGCCGTGTCTCTTCCGTTTCAAAGATTTCAAAGGGAATCGTTGAAATAAAATCTTTCAGAATATATGAACTGTCGTGCCAGTTGATGGTTCGGCTAAAAAGATCATCCTATTTCTCTTTCCTTCAGAGAAAGTATCACCTTAGAGATTATTAAAAATATCATTCACTTTGCCATCTGTTAGCCAACCAGAGACATACAAAACTCGTAGAGGAATACGTAAAAAAAAAACAGTGCGAACGCATCAGGCAAGCTTCCAAAATTGATTTTCTCCAATAAGGAAGTGACTCGCGGAGAAATTTTATTCTACATTTTTGGCATAGTTTCTTGCGTAAAGTTTGCGCCTGTATCGCCAGTCTGCACGATATCCTACCATATATTTTCGAACGTGTTCTTGTCAAGCCGGTTCGAATCGTCGCAAAACGAGCCCCGGCGTTTCGAAGCTGTTTCTTAACTTACTTTTTCCCAATAAACGTGTTCTCGTTTCCGTAATACTTTCGACGTTATCCGCGACACGACGTTCCTCGCTAAGGCGATATTTTTACACGCGCCAGTTCGAGCGTGTGTCCCGACGTCGCTCCGTCGTGCACGCCTTTTTTCGGTCAACAACTAATATCGCGACAGATACCCGTTATTGCTGCTAATATTTCCCGGGAACTTTCAACGACGACGAAGTCTGGCTGTCTCGGAAAATCTTCTTATAACTGCTTTCTTACGAGGATCGGGGGAGGGTTGATATCGTGCACGTTTCATTCGCCTTCCTCGTAATTCCTGTCCGCCGTTTCTATCAAACAAAATTCACAGAAATTCCAATAAACCTTGGCTGCTATTTCACAATAAACATTGAACAAAGATAATAAAAAATTAAATTAAATTAGCAATACTTTCACACGCTTTCAGCGCTTCTCGGAATTCTTCCACTTTCGGTTATTTAATTATATGAAATTTATGATAACACTTATCGACTCCCCTAATCAAGAAGTTTCTTCTTCGACCGCTTTCGAACGGTTCCCCAGCCAGGGCTCGAAGGTACGCGATAAACCGTACAATTTACGTAAAACGCAGGGCGTCGGTGGAACGCTTAAAAGGCGACGGTAAAACGTGCATTTTACGCCGCCCTCGAAGCCCTTATGAAAAAAGATACCGGTACCCAGCCCTTTCGGAAAGACATCGTAACCTCTCGACCGTCGTTTCGTCCTACAATTCAATTACCGATCGCGATGCTCGCGCGCAACAGGAGCGTCGGAACGGTCGCAACGATCCACGTTTTAATACGTAACGCGCGTAACAGCGTGTTAAGATAGGGTGGCGCGACGGGATAATCAAAGCCGGCCGTGTAGCAGTAAGTTGTAATCCCGGATAGTTTCTTACTCGATACAGGCCGCCGCACGATTCCGCTATAATCCTGTAATCCGGCCGGCTCCGGAGTCTATTACGCTCTCTTTACATAATCTATATACGATCGGGACGAACACGGAATAAGTTGGTTCAAGCCTGTAATAAACAAGTCCTCTCGCGTGTACGTGTGTGTAGGTGAAACGAGGCCGGTTTATACGCTCGTTCGCGGAACGGCTGCACTTTCGGAACGACAGAAATTATTTTCGCGAAATTGATCTTGCCACTGACGGCTATCGAGGGGGTGGGGAACGGATAAGGTCTGGCCGGAACGAGAGTCAATAAAAACGGCGTGTCGTAAACGTAACGCCGTGGAAGGGAAAAAAAGGAAGTCGACTTCGGGTCCGCGTAGTTAAAAGGATTAGCCCTGGGATGCCATTCGCCGACGAGAAGGACGACGATTCGCCTCCCTCCCCTCGGTTTCTGGTAAAAATTTCACCAGGAACCGGCGCAATCGTAAAACCGATATTGCGCCGGTAAAACCGGAAAGATGCGTCTAAAGCCCCCTCGTACGAGCCGTACGTGATGCTTGACGGGCGTAAAAGGGTTAAGGCACGTGAGAAACGGGTCTCTGCTTGTATCAGAACCACCTTCCCGGGTAATATCCCCGAAGTTGACCGATGTATAATCGAAATTGATTCGCGAAACGATCTCGCGTAAATTGTAAAGAAAATTCTTCTGCCAAACTCAGAAT
Organism: Anthidium xuezhongi; assembly: GCA_022405125.1. NCBI lineage: Eukaryota > Metazoa > Arthropoda > Insecta > Hymenoptera > Megachilidae > Anthidium > Anthidium xuezhongi. Next base: position 10,618,903 of record CM039637.1, read on the forward strand.
GATATTAAATACAATTAGAAATTGAATTTTCAGGGTGCACAAATTAATACCATCATGTACGAAAGGAAATTAAAAATTCTGAGACCGTGAAAATTTATACGACGTGGCAGTTACGTTTCTTTTATGCAAGAATTGATGTATTCTTAATTTCCAATGATAATAACCTGGTACTCGGTACCGTAAAGTCTGATACGAGTAACCGGTGTACTTATAATCTCGAACAGAAACTGTATCGTTGGGAAAAGTTGGTAACGACCTCGTTTAACATTTTTAATGCTCCCGCTCTCGGTTGAAGTTCGCGGTCCTTTTAATACGAAACGAGCATCTCTATCAAATTACATATTGAATAGGTTTACAAAGAAATCTTTTTCTGAACGTTGACGAACCCATTCAGCGGCCTCGCGATTAAATGCGTCGGTTATTTACGGGAAATAACGAGCGGGAAAGGTCGAGGAGGGAAAGAGGAGACGAGGTACAATCGCACGGCCGGCTAATACACGACACGAGGAAAGAGTACCGAGGGAGGAGGATTTTTCGCGACATGAAAAGTTAAAGGCGAGTTGATTTATGGCGCGGAGGGTCTTAGGTGAAAAACGGCGATCGAGAGCACGGCCAGAAACGTTCGGGGTTGCTTCTCGCTGGCTTTGCCCGCCTCGTACGAAACCGGCTGGGGTCTCTCGTGACGCTTAAGTACATGTGCCAACACGATTCCGCCGGCACGATCTGAAAATGGAGGATCGCGCGCGCCCACCGTGCTCGATAAAGCTCTCAGATTGCGTTTCGAGCACGAAGCCATTCTGTTTGGAAATTGCAACCGCGGCTCGTTTCGGTATTATCGATCAGCGACGCTTTAACCGCGTCAACTGTTACGTTGCCGCGTGTCAAGTTGCCAATTTCGAGGCACAGAAATACTAACGCGATTTTCACCACGCGCAAGTACACGCGGGTACTTGAATGTCGTACCTGCGTCACGTCAATCCGATTCTTGACATTCTGTCGAAATAACTGCATCTTATTCTCGCGGTACTTCGTTAGTTTCATTAATTCCACTGCTTCTCAAATTCTCAATTTGGTATCTTAATTCAATTAAAAAATTGATTTACAAGTAAATTATCGTAACATTTTGTATCATTCGAAACTGAAACCCTCCTCTTTCACCCCCGATTGCAGATCAAACGAACAAACGAAAATTCGAAAAGCAAGCTAAAGTAACGTCGCGATCGCGAAACTCGAACGACGACAGCGGTTGGTACAAGGGAGATTCTCGAAAACGTGATCGTCGTCGCGACGATTCCCCAGGGGGAAGTCTTCGACATACTTTTGAAACGAGTTCCGAAAAGTTGGCGAGGCTCGTTGGCCGAAATCGGGCCGCTTGGAATTACGAGTAGTTTGGTGGTCGAGAGGGATCGCCCCGGCACCCGGGGCCGTGGGGTGGAAAAAAAAATGACGAGCAAACTTGGGTTATTACCGGGGCACAGAGTTTAATCTAAATGCGAATCTAACGAGTTACCAAACCTCCCCCTCTGGTCCGTGTGACGGTGTACGTTCCGAAACTGTTCGACAATGGTACTTGTCGGTCGTGTACAAGGCTCAACTTTCTCGGAGTCGTCGTGCAACCCTCCAGCCTGTTTCTGTCTCGTCGTTAACGTGTACAGTCGTTTCTGATAACCCTGCCGACCTTTCGAACTTTCCAGACCTGTCCTTCGATTCAATTGATAAGCCGAACTTTCGCGACGTTTTCCCACCGATCGGCTTCCTTCTTCGCGATCGTAAACAACGACGATCCGTGTTTCCTTAATTATCTTCGTGTTTCGCTTTCCTTTACGAGCCATCGAACTGTCGGAGAATTATAAATCACAGGAAACGATAAAATTCGTTTATACATCCTTCAATTTCAAGGGGGGTAGTCGTACAATTTCTTATTTCTGATGCGAAGGATCAATTTTCTTTATATTATTCTCGAATGGAATTAATCGTGATTAAATATAGGAGAAAATTAAAATTAAAGCGACAGATAAGTGTTCTAAATACTTAAAATTAGATAAAGATTTTCTGAACTGTATTTAGGATAACGTTCGAGAAACGTCAATGTTAAGGATTCTAAATGCATTGCTGCACTATTCTCGGCTTATCGTTCCTCAGCGTGTAGTTTCCTACCGGAAATATGTTCTCAATTATTCATCAAGGATTTCTCATAACGGAGGCAAAGAAAAGTTGCAGATATCAGAAAGAAAAAAACGCCATGAATCTCTTAACACCTTGATTGTTCCATTGAAAACGTCATTACGTAGTAAGACGCTGCAATTATTCAATGTACAATTTTTCCACTTTTCAATCGCACCTGTCCGTCTGACGCTTCGAGGATAATTTTTCTAATTTTCGTTCGATATGATAATGAAACGAACGATATTCGATCCGCAAACTCTTCGTGCAGAAGGTTATCGTTAATTATGCGTGGTGCAGTCCGTCCTTGAAATATCGATTCGCAACCACGAAGTACTTCGAACGGTTTCAAGATGGCGGTGACGGGAACGTAGCAGGCCAAGAAGACGCGGCCAAATTAGATTATCTCCGTTCTGGATTCAAGAATATCCCTTCTCCTGGCCTGTTTTCTCTGTTCTTAAGGAAACTCTCGGATTTCTGAACTACCTCGAAACTCAGTCGGACGCTACGCTGCTCGCATAGATTTGCATAATTCGTCTTAATAGCGATCGGGAGTAATCCTTAAAAAGCTCCCTTCATTCCGTGCGATGAGCTTGATGTAAGAAGTGAAGCTAGTTTCTCGCTTAAGTGAAATCTGTTCCGCCAAATAAGTTGCTTGAAGTTGATGCAAATAAACGGATGTTGAGGCTCGATGATCCTCGATGCAACTTTTAATCGCGAATAATTTTCAGAATCGTTAAGTTTCCTTCCCAATTTCACTCAAATTTATATTCTAATTAATTATTATTTTTTAAGTATAATATTATTACATGAAATACCAAATTTGCAAATTAATCGATTGACTATTTTCACTGTGGCAACGCGTTTTAAATACAACCTAACGCGTCACCGAAATTGAAAGACCACGTAAGGGTAGCGAATACGAAGAAGTGGAAACTTTGTTGAAGTTACGCTCGCGTATAAATAGATCGGTGAAGACGTCAGATAACGCGCATGTACACCGATACACACACACACAGACGCTCGATTGATCCATCGTAAAGTCGAACGGTCGTTGTCTGTTGACCGACACCGTCATCGAGCGATCTTAATTCGACTCGAATCAGCCTGGCCAATCGGAATTATCTGGCACGCGGAATCCAGGCGAAACAACGCCTCGGACAAGGGAGCCGTTTAGATCGATAGCTCGTGCCGGCGTTACCACGACGTATGGCTTTGCGCCAGGACTCGGTCACTCGTGTTTTGTTGCAGTCTTTCTCCCTTTTCTTGCCGGAGTAACTCGTACACGTTCCCGCACGACCCACGTACACGCCATTGTAAGCCCTCTTTTCTCCGGCCACAGCATCATCCCTCCCCTCTGGTGCCTGGACAAGCGACGTTTCGTGGCTATTTTTACGGACCGCCCTCGAATCGAACCGGTGACGAAGCACCTGTCGTCGTCACGAAGGAAGCCGTTTTGTCAAAGCCCTCTCGACAGCCCTCTCTATTGAATTCCAGTCGCCGAAATTCCTGCTACCCGCTTCCTGGCCTTTCACGGCTCTCGTGTGCCCCGAAACACGGGATACCTTGTGCTCCGATGGGCAACGAGATATCGTCTCGGACTCGTTCTCAGATAACGGCGGATCGGATTCTCGAGAATTCTCCCCTTTTCTCGCGTTCAAAGTTCTCCCGACTTTCGCTGAATTAATCGTTCGAGCGTGTCACCCGTTTCGCGCTCTTCGAACGTGTATTCCCTCGTCCATCCCCCCCCAGCGTAGGCAACCGGTTGCAATATCGCGGTTGGGAGCTGAAAGCATTTACTCTTCGTTAACGCATCGGTAAACAGCAATCGGGCAAAGTAGCCGCCGCGACGGTTAGAAACGCGCGAGGAAAGGCTGAAAGCTAAAACGTCTAAACGCAGGAAGGAAACTTGGAGACACCTGACGCCGCCTCGTAAATAGACTCCCCGCGAATTACGCGGACACTTATTCATATTCATTGGGCGTCTCTACTTTACACGAGCCATAAACCACCAACGGTGCTTTAACCGTGCCCTCTTCTTCGCGCCGCTCTCGTACGTTTAAGTGAAAACGGTCGGCGCTTAGTCAGACGCGCCCGCTCGCTCGCGCCTCCTCGCAGAGATCTTCGCCGTTCCCGTCGTTACTCCTTCCTGTTAATTCGATAATAAAATCTGATACAATATTTCGTGCCACATTATCTACCGCTCTAAGATAACTTTTGATACTTTAGAACTTAATTTGAGAATAATAAAAGTAGCTCTTATGCTGAATTTTCTGTGTTTCATTATTTGGACGGTGTTATAAACAAAAGAATATCGAATAAAGGTTTACTAATCAGTTTTCAGTCGACTGATCATATTGAAAAGCTGGTTAATGGGATCCCTGTTCATAAAGTGTTAATAATCAAAGTGCACATTCAATCTGTGTTTTATTTTCCTTTATCAGCTTCCATTCGAATTCAGAGATAAACCAATTTGAAAATATAATCTTTCGATTTATATCATTTTGGGATTGCAACGTATCACAAATTCCAGTTCTTATTTTATAAATTCATCAAACTAAAATTGCATTGAAAATGAAAAATTACGATAGTTCTTGAAACGTACATCGTCGAGCAACGATGCACGAGCGTGGGGCAAGGGTCAGGCCATCGCCGGCTATCGATCGCGGAATTACGCGATAATAATACCAAGCCCGGCGCGTAATTTTCTTTTCCAAGCCGCGTAGCCTGGTACGCTCGATAAGGCGACGATAAGCGAACGAGCACGCGTCGCGACCTTCTAATCTCGCAGAAGACTTTATTGGTCCACCCGTGGCGAACGTTCGACGGTATCGAGAAGCCAGATAACAGGCTGAAAGGTGTGGAAGGGGGCTGGGATGTTGACGAGGGCTGGCAGAGACGCGAAGTGTAGCGAGGGAGTAGGGTGGGTTGTCGGAGGGGGGCGGGTATGGCGCGGCTAATAGCGTTTAAGGGTTGCGTGCGGCGCCGTAGGTGAACGGCGCCAGGACGTCTAAGCGCCAACGAGACGACCGTTTGCAAAGTATGCGTCCTTCGATCAGGCTCGTTGTCGGTGAATGTCCTCGTGAAAAAAAAAAGAGGAGAGAGAGTCCTTTCTGCGAGCACCAATCTACGTAACCGTCCAACTTTGCCCCGTGAAAAGGGCCAATCGCCTCTAAACGAGATTGTTCGTAGCTTGTTCGACGTAAATGAACTGAGGGGGAAAAGCGGAAGCTGTTGTTCCCTGATCCCTGTATTTTTTTTTCCTTTTTTTTTTACTTGTTTTATTTTTATCCTCCTTTTTCGCTCTTCTTTTTTTTCGCGATGTCACTTTGCGACTCTTTCGTTGTTCATCGAACGGATTTGGACGAGCATTGAAAGCCTTCGATTGTTTTGCATTCTGGCGTCTCGAATATTTTGACGTTCCTTTTATTTCGTCGCTTTAACGATGTATATATGTTTCAATATAAGCTCATGGTTATTGGAATTTCCCTGATGTTTCTTTGTCTTTGAATTCAAAGGAATAAATTCTCGTCGATATCTGGTGCCCGATCGATAGAATCGTATTTCTGTACAGAAGTAGAATGTTGGTGAAATATTCAAGGTGGTTCGGGCAATTGGAACGAGTCCTAGTTCCTTTTCGATAAAAACGAGGGGAGGAAATTTTAAGATAAAAAAAGAACGATGCCTCTCCATTGAATTCCGACCACTTCGTACAACGCTGTTTTGTCGGTTTTACGGTCGTGTATAGTCAGACGCATTAAAACATCGATTTATCAAGAATATCCTCTATTAATGTTCGAATATAAAATTTTAATTAGCTAGCAGTTTTATTAAAAGTTTGCCTCCTTTTTCCTCTTATAAAATTGCAATCTTCAAATTATTAATTTGCAATGTGTTTATATCAAATTAACAAGCTACGATTATGCTTGAAAAAATCGTAGCTACACAAAACAAAATGTATCTTCATTTAAGGAAAAAATGGTTGATCCGACGACCCTGTACAGCGTCGATACAGTTCAATTTAATCGTGTCGGACAGTTACAGCGCCGTTACGCGACTGTAATAGTCTGTTTTCGGTTTGGTTACACGGCGAGAGTAACGGGCGGCGATCGGCGATACCGTCGGAATGGAAAATTCACGGGGTCGGGTAACGGGTAACCGTAAATGGGTGACGGGGGAAAAGCAGCGTCAGACACCATTACCTGCAAAAATCTTGACCTTTTCGAAGGGCCGCCAACATTTTCGGCCGGCTGTAAAACTTAACGACCGCTTTTGAAATTGCCCCGGCCTTTTTTCGCCGTAACGAGACACGGTACTTGGTTCTTCGCACCCCATTCTCTATGGTCTCCCGTGCGAGAGACATTTAAGACCGTAACTCCATTGTTATGGGGGTAAAGGGAAAAGCCTGGAGTACTCGGCCGGTAAGGGTAACAGCATCGACTCCCTCCTCCGCCCTCCGCCACCCCTGGGTATAATCGCAAGACTGGGCTCGAATAAACGTTGAATTCCGTGAAAGGGTGACCATGGGGCGAGAATCACTTTATTCCTTTAGCCCATGAAGAATCTTATCGCGGTGAACCGTGAACGGGGAGAATGAAACGCACGATGCAAAAAGACCCGGACCGCGGTTATTTTCTATTATGTACCGTGAAATAATAAAGCCTCGACGTTTCTCTGTTCCCACCGTCGAGAAACCGCCGTTGTTTATCGTGTTTGTTGATTAGAGAACTCGAAGATTCGATTAATTCTCGAAACTCGATAACAATTTCGAAAGAGCGCTCCTCAAAGATTAATTCTCGGTACTTTTCGCGCACGGATTCTACGAGCTTCACGACTTCGTCAGTTTTGCTCGAATTAACTCGGAACCTTTAGGATATACATATTTCATTTTAACGCGTCGGCTGCCACTGCGGGAAACGGCCAAGTATAATTTGCCACGCTTTAATTGCGATTATCCCGGTTATGACCGTTTCACGTTTCAGTTTGCGTAATTAGCACAATATTAATGTTGCCTTAAATTTTCTTTCGTCCCTTTGATGCCACCCCTCGTACCTCGACTTTCGTATAAAAATTTTATTCGTGATAAATGTTTAAAAATTTTCTTACGAAAACGAATTAAGCCTGGAACGTTGATCTTGAGCGAAAGATTGATTAGCACTGCGTCATCCCGATAAGAAAACTAGCGCGGTTGTTCGATCCGGGGAATACTCGACGGACTCGGCCAATCGTCTCCGATACTTATGAGATACGTGACCCCCCGCAGTTCCGAGTAGCCGAGGAACGTGGCAGAAGAGGTTGCTGCTAGCCCATGAAAGTTAATATTCCATGGAAAGGACTTACGTAAGGACGTCGACAGAAAGACAGAGAGAGAGAGAGAGAGAGAGAGAGAGAGAGAGAGAGAGAGAGAGAGAAAGGGAAGAAGAAAGGAAGGAGGGGGAAAAAAGTAAGGTGCTCGACGGTGGTAAAGAGCCCCTTCACCCCTTAGACTTCACCTAGACTCTCGGCCGAGGAATCGATAGGGTGACTCATCGAGGGGCGGTGACGGAGTTCTCTCCCACCCTTTTATTCCCTGTCCTCCTTGTTCAGGCCTTCCCACGCCCTTCTCCGTCGTCTTGCTTCCGGTTCTAACGCCGAAAGCGTGTCCAAACTTTAAAACTCGCTGTTCGGGCGTCGTTTTCCCTTCCTCTTCTCTTACTCCACCTCCTCCTCCTTCTTCTACTTCTCGAAGACTTCTCCTGTTTGCCGGCGAAATAACGAAATGCACTCGGAGGCTTTTGCGTTGGTTGTTCCGCGGAATTCGCTGACTCGGTCGTTGCTTGAAAAGTTGCGTCCTTCTGAAAAAGGGGGAGGGGAGGACCACCTCAGCTTCCGTCCGTTTTCTTGCTCGAAGTCGTTCCATCCGCACTGCAGTGTTCCCGGTAACGACGAATAAAGTTCGGGCCACGATTCCCCGTAAGATAACCCCCCCCCCCCCCCTCGGTTCGAATCGCCGCTGTCTCGGCGATGTTTAAACGATTCTTTCCTCCTTCCGGTTCCTTCTTATCTGCTCGAACTCGGTTACGGAGGGGCGCGTTAACAGCCCCCGATAACAATCGGTCGTTCGTCGAAATCGAACTCGAAGTGACGTCCCTTAAAATGATATTTCGAATAATTTCTTTTGTATCTGACGGTTTGGCTGACGACAGGTGTCTGTAACTTCGATTCGTTATTTATTACGATGGTAGTTTTTATTTTATTTTATGCGACGTGTGCTGTACAATTTTTCACTTTCAATTCCAACTGTGGAAAATAAGAATTTTCAAATTATCACAATTTATTTTACAAATTACACGGACCGTTAAAATATCAAATACTTCAATCGGTATGCACGAAATAACATCCCCCGGTAATACCGTTTCGTTCGCTGAATTTCAAATAACAAAGTCTTTTATTATTCGAAAGTGTTATTGTTTCAAATAAAAAAGGGTCGTCTGTATTTTCAAATAATAGTATCGGGAACAACGATCCTGGTTATTATTTCGAACAGTTATTTCTTATTTTAACGTCGAATGGAACTTCTTCGACGCGAAATAACGAGAGGGGTGCAGCGGCAGCTGCGATCGCGACTGCGACTGCACTCGCATGCACCTATAACGAGCATGCGGCAAAACGAGCAGTCGCCGGCCAATTTGTCGCACACGAACGAGCCACCCTGGTGTTGCTGAGTCATCCTTGGTCCCTCCCGAGTTAACGAAATCCTTGGAATCGATCAGATTCCGTAGTCGAACTTACGCGAAACACGAGCTAATGGATTTCGTTTCGAATATTTTGTCAACTTTCGGTCTCTTCTTTCGAAACGAGCAAATCTCGTCGCCAGGTTAATTTGTCGGTCGACGAAGCTTGTCGCCCTTTTGCTGATTCGTTCGGAAAGTTCGTCGAAATTCACGATAATTGCGGAAGAACGAACCGCGGTTCGCGGGGACCAATCGAACGCGACGGATCGTGAAATTCGTCGACGGCGGACAAGATTCTTCAGGGGTCGAGTGTCCGGGGTAGAAGGAGACAGGCTTTGGTTACCCTTTTGTTCGGGAAACGTTCGTACGAAGTCGACTCGACGCCAGTCGATGGCCGGCAAAAGTGGCGGAGGGTCGCGACAAACGTCGAATTAGCCGAAAGAGGCGGCGTCAAAGGGGACCCCGAGAGTTCCATTTCGTCCCGATTCGATCGACTAATTGCCTCGACTTCCCGATCGCCCCATTGTTTTCTGAGGCCCCGGTGTAAAAAAGTGCACGCTTCGTCTACCGCGTACGAACGGACTCGTGAACGCGAATTAACGATCAAAAAACGAGGAGCTCGTCTTTGATTAATCAGCCCAGTGGTGATCGCGTGTTCGATAATTTAACCCTCGTACATCGAATCTCGTTTTCACTGATTGCTCCGGCGGCGAATATAAACGATGTTGTACTTCGTGCCGATGTTTCGAGGGAAAAGGATATACCCACGAATATAAGTTGCTGGGTGCACGAGGGTTAATTTATCGTAGATCGAGGTGCAACGCGGGCTTCTCAGTCTAGAACAAAGATGGAGGGAGGATCCTTCCACAGTGCTCGGTAGAAGCTAGGAGGAAGCTAAGGAAAGCCTAGAACCTCCTCTTCTCGCATGCAAAGTACACGTTCTCTTAGCGGAGGGAAGCCCGAGTCGCACACGAGCGAACGACTAACTCGGTTAATTAACCGGAAAACAAACGCGTCGGTAAATATGAGATACGTGCGCGAGTGCAGGTTAAACCGGCGACAAGTGTTCGACGAACGAATCGAATTCTAGCGGCGAATTACGCGGTGTCCTTTTGACCGAATGAAGGCTCGAGTTCTCGAAGCCGGAGAGCTTTAAAGCCTCGCGGTTGAATCAATACCGGGGGACAGGAGAGAGATAGATAGACGCGAGGAGGAGATAGGAGTGTCAAGGATAGAAGACAGAAAGGAAGAAAGGAAGGAAGGAAGGAAGGGACAAAGGAGGCCAAGGAGATTCGTCTCAGACACCCGCGCGCACAAATAACACGTACACACATATGCCCTCGGTGATATTCTCTATGTACACCGTCGTCCGTTTACACCGTCCACGCTCGTTCGATCGATCGAGATCCTTTGACAAAATGACCGGCCACGTGTCAGCATGGATTCGTTCTGTCGGTTTCTGTACAACGTTCTCCTAGCCACTGTGGTGTTGATCAGAAGCATCAGTGAGTAGAATCGCAAACGAGCATTTAATAATCCTCGGTGTTCTCTTCTATTAGAACGCTTGATACTCACTACTCTGCGCTTCTTAAACTTTCAACCTCTTAACGATTGGCCGGTCAACGTTTATAATCCTCTTACTCTCGACGGGAGTGCGCCGCCAGAGGATTCCTCGAGCGGGAGTCTCCGACGAGGTCGTCCACGCGCATCCGTCTCATTTAAATTGACTCGTGTCTCATTTTTTAATCCGATGGCCCGGACGATCGATCGTCGCGATGCTTCACGGCGCTAGCCGGGTTCTTTCTCGATCTTTTTTTTCCTACGAAACAAAAGAGTCGTATCTCGAGAGCCTCGTTCCTGCAGTTTACACGCTTCCAGGCTGCTGTCGCGAAACCTTGACCTATGCTTCTGTCTCTGTTTCTCTTTTCTCATTCAACAATCGCAGCACGCGCAGGTACATCGTACGTTACACGAAGAACAATTCCTTCGAGGATCATACGCTTCCTCATCTCAATCCCTTTACTGATTGGGAGTGCAGTAAAATTTGTTCATATGCTTGATCAAGGACTTTCATGTGCAATATTCCGGGTGAATTTTGTGATATTTAGGGTTCTGCAAGTTTTCATTAAGCCTTGGCAATAATCTCACGCGTGATTCCACCTCGCAAGCATATCGACAAGTTTTATCATATTTCTTTTAATTACTGTGCGTTGCAATAAAGATATTCAATAACAAATATTTTCCCAATTTCCCAAAACGTCCACAGTCATAAGATCCTCGTCTTTGGCTAATAAATTTTTAATTAGAATATTCTGAAGCTCAGGACGTCTTTCTACCAACGCACAGTAGATATTCTCGGTAATATTCGACTCTGATTACCACCGCCTTCGCTTTTAATTCATAACACCTGAATAAAACAAGTTAAAATGTAATCGCGTGTATCTTTGTATTTTCCAGAGAACGGTCTGCTCTCGTTCGAGAATCCCAACTACCACCTGGATCCAGCCCGCCTGGACGACGCTTTGAACAGCAACGAGAACGGCAGCTCTCTGTACGATGAATTGTATCAAGAATTAGTTGGAAATGGCGGCAGAAGCGGGGAGGTGACCGGCGGTGACGGCGGGGGTGGCGGCACAAGGGTACAGGCACGCAGAACGTACGCCACGTTGGATCTGGGTAGCATGGGTGTCGACGTCACCCAAGGACCTCTCACACAGGATTCCGTGACCGACGACGCGGCTGACAACACGGACAACCATAACCTAGGGTGAGTCACGATGTTCCTCTCCCTTTTTACTTCTTCTTCTTTCTTTCTCTCGCGATGGATATTTAAACGGATCACGTTGTCGCGCGACGAGATCTTCGCGAGAAATGAAGGACGTGACTGCGGTTCGATTCTTGGCCCCGGTACACCGGGTAATCTTTCCTCGAGGTCCCGGGCTATATACATTCGATACGCGACTTGAATAACCTACGATTACAATTTAGTTCGTGGTAGCGGGTAATTGAAGTTAGGAGGGATCGAATCAGCGTAGTTTTGATGGTTACGTGCAGTCCTGGCCATGGTATTCTTGCTTCCCCGTTCACGAGATAACTCGAGACATCTTTATAAGAACTTACAAGAAACTGAGGGTTTCCTTTCAGGATATTTATCTGGGTTACGTTTCCTTCAGAAATAAATTAATATTATCGAAGTACATGGATCAGAAAACACCTGGGTTGAGCAGGTTTAATTTTCAAGAAAGAAAATAAGTATCCCGATGAACACATCAAACCGCCCAACGGGGGAAAGAATATTCGCGATTTATATTCGTCCCCGCAATCATCGTCCATCTTCCCTCCGGGCCACTTTTATGCTTTTGCTTTTAAACATGAGTCAAGGCGCTGGATGGCCCCTCGGCCCCGAATTTTCTTTATACAGCCGACGGGAATATCGTTGAATTGCTTCTTCCTCGAGCCGCGTGGAACGAGCGAGGAAAATCGGTTCCCAGTAGCGAGATCGAAGAATGGAAGAGAGCCACCACCCATCGTTCCAGCGTAATATAAGGTCCGTCCGCGTAGAGCCGTTGATAAAAGTTCCAGTCGGACTTCATCGGGCCACCGCATAAAATTTCAATAAATCCGGTCCGGTGAAAAGGGGCTCTCGGACATAGGGAACGAATGGCCAATGCTACACGCCAGTTCGAACTTATTCCCGGCTGTTACAAGGGCTCAGCGGGGTCCCTGGTTATTTGTTCGATCGCTCGAAATCCTCTTCTAGTTCCGACACTCTCATCGATGCTCTTTTGTCTCTCGGATCTTGTTATCGAGATTTGATATAGTGGATACGCTTCGAGCCGGCTTAACGCGGTCGATGTCGCAGTGGAAATGAACGTATATAGTCAGACATATTCGAATTCTTATTATTAAAGAACTTGTAGCACGAATAATTAAAAGATAATTGATATGGCATTCGAAATTCTAATATTGCAATTATAATTGTAATTATAACGTGTCTCTCAAGTTTGGTCCATGCTGGACCATTTATGTAGAAGGTTTGAAGACACAAGATAAAACGTAGAAAATATCGAGCATCGCTACTTGTTTTTCAAGTTTCAAGTTTTCTCGTTGTACGTCGAATCAGGACTTTTATACGAGAAGAAAATAAACCGAAAGGAGGATGGAACAAGTTCGAGGAACGATTCAAAGTTACACGAGTTTCATCGCTGATTGTTCAACGGGCTGGAATGTTCCCTCGCTACTTCGTTGTCTCCCCTTGATTCACGCGGCGCGTTAAGTTCCTTCATCTGAAGGAGATCTTTTGCCGACGATGCTTGGAATTACCGAAATCCTATCCTGGCTCGTTAATCTCGCAAACGAGATATTCGAAATGTTCCTGTCCGATAGGCAGCCGTCGCTTTACGTCTTGTTCGAGTCTACTTTATGATACTTCTCTACTACTTCTTCTATTACATACTATTTTTCTTTATCATTGATTTATTGAAAGTTCTGTGCCAATAATTCGTGATTGGTACATTGATTGGCAGATTAAAATGTGGATTATTAACTTAGCGATTGACATAGTTGAAATTAACGTAGGTGATAAGATACGTTAAACTTTTAATTAATTATTTGGTCTCAACATCCAGCAAATCCTCTGAAAGGAACTTTCACGCCTCTAGGTTCATTCATCTTCCGCAGATAATTATCCGAAACAGGTGAGATTTAACGAGACGAAAGTAAAGATCGTAGCTGCATCACATTCGATCGAGATACACGTTAATGGACACCCACGGTGCCGTGAACTTCTTCCAGCAGGATAATAAACTGCTCTCTTTCTCGTCGTCCCGTTTCGTCCCTTCCTTTCCCGTTTTTTTCTGCTCGTCCTCCGCCGGCCGGAAAATCCGGGCGAGCATAAAAATGCAATTAAGGAAACGCCTGGCGTCTGGCACAGAGGGCTGCATACTTCTTCCCGTCGTGAAAGGTGGCTTCTTCTTCTCCTTAGCCGTTTCTCCACCACTCCCCCCTCCCCCTCTGGCTCACCCTTCGTTACCTTCTCCTTTGGCTTTCATTTCCTGGACTCTACCCTTTTGGATCCCCGCCGAAATTCAGTCCAGCCGCGCCACCGGTTGGTTAAACGGCCGCGAAACTTCGTCGAACAGAATAGATGAAACAGCGTCGTGACGCCGTGGGATGAAGCATCGACCCCGAGCAATTAGTATCTCGAAAGTTTCGCGGTGAAAGGGTTCAATGGGCGATCAATGAAAAGCCGGTTCTTTAATCGCCGCTGGTATTTCAACGTCGCGGTGTTCTTTTAACGAGAGAGCCTCTGCCGCCTCGCCAATTATGAATCTTAATTATGAACGGATCTTTTGGCGTGCTTGAACAATTACCAGCCTTAAGCTCGCCGATTATCTATGGAAAATTGTTCCCTCCGCTCCCGCGCAATTATTTTTTTTTTTCTCAATAGTTCCATTCATGTCATTATTCGAATACTATAATGCCTAAATAAGATTGCTTATTATAACGAACCGCGTCTTTGTTTAACCTTTTCAATGTTCAGTGAAACGGGGAAGTTTCTTAGAATTTATAGAAACTAAAATTTCTAACAAATAACGTGGAAGTTTCTTTTTATTTGTATTGCAAATTTTGTAAATAAGGAAGGGATTGAAATTTCTTTGATAGAATTCTGAAGGTGTTCGCGGGCTTCCCGGAAGGGTATTCGGGCGTTCTCAATTCGTAAGGACAAGTGTCCCGGTCGTAGTTCGATTTCAATCACTGTTCCGTCGTCAGGCTGTTGCAGGAAGTTAACGAAGCCATCAACGAACGGCAATCCGTCGCGGTTGATCGGATTTTCCGGTCTAGGCAGAGTGGAAAAGCGAATTTCCGTGCCTGCAGGCCGGTCGCTTTCATCGGCGCTGTAACGTTAACTTCGTTTACGCTGATGCGCCTGAAACGTACGCAACGTTATGTTATTAGGCACTTGACGTGCCAGACTAATTCCATGGAGTTCCACGGTGGCTGCGTCGCGCTCCGGCTTTCGGAATATCGGTAATCTAATATCGCGGCCGATTATTCGGCGCCAGGTAGCCGGTAATTGCGAGTACGTCGAAATCTTTTCGGCCAACTTCGTTAAGTAAACTTCGTTTCTGACGTTGGAGCAGGTGGTCTCGAAGAAACCACCATAGACGAGGTTTAGGATAGATTAGACACCTTATGGGGCTTCGTGGCCCACTTTTTCGGCCTAATTTTTATTAGCTATTGCACAGTTCAAAATTCAGAATACTGAATAACTACTAATGTCTGGCAGTCTAAATTTTCAATAATTCTGAGGACACTTGTCTTCTGAATAATTGTAATTTTATCGAATCGGTAAAAACGTCTATCTTATATTTAGCCTGATACATCTACCCCGATGATAGACGTTTGAAACATTAAACGCGAAAGGGTCTGAAGCGAGTGGATTCATCTCAGTTTCTTAAGGAGATTCGATTTCGAAGTTTAGCGAGGTAAACGGGTCGACGGATGCTTCTTCTCTTTACAGTCTTCGGGAACGGGGCTCGCTATCTGGTATCTCGTAATACCTATCTCCAGTTTCGCTTGGGGATTTGTAGGACAAGAGGTTCGCCCTAAATAATTACCCTTTTGTGTGTTTGCTTCTACCCTTGGAAAAAGGGATCGATAACGTTAAATACTTAACACCTAGTAATACACGTACAAGTTTAAAAATGAGCTAAAACATAAAATGATTTTACAAGTCGGTAGCTCGTAATTAGCTACAGACGACCAAAGTCCCATTAACCGGATATTCGTAGACGCTTCTCGGGCGGAAATACGTGAAGGATAGGTCGGTGCAATTTCGAGGGTCACTTTGTCAACTGCGAGAAAAGAAAAGAGACGCCTGGACACGAGACATCCTGATATTTCGTTCCCCATCTCTTGGCTGGATATTAGACGATAAGCTCCCGAGGAAGAGAGGGGTCGAGGGAGGGCAAGAGCAATGATCGCCCGGGTCAAAGATTGAACTCAATCTAAACTTGTGACAAACTTCGCCCGCACTTCGTGCTATCTCTCATACTTCTGTCGAACCTCTTCGTCTACAACCCTTAACCTTATTTGACGGACTCGCGATAACGGACGATCGATCCATAGCGTAAAAAATATATTTTTTTGCGAGGAACGAAGAATTACGAACGTAATTGACGAAGACGCGATCCTTTGCATCTTCGAGGCAAGAAATACACGTTTCACGGCAAAAAGAAGCTTGCCCGAACGATCAAAGCGCGAATCGACGATCCAAGTTGAAAGACACCGGTGGTATCAATTAACGACCGCCCAGTTCTTGATATCTGTCTCGTGGGCTTCCAGAAAAGGATTCCCTTTTAACGAGCTGGTTTTTTTCCTTCGTCAGAGGAGACAGACGTCCATGAAATTCGAGCCAGTCCTAGACGTACGTACTTGAAACCGGAGTCAATCGTGCTCGAACTTCGACGGCTCGGTGAAAATTTCCGATCGAGGCGAGGAACCGATAGTATTTGCAACTGTCATCAAAGTTTAGTCATTTATCGTCTGAAATATTCAGGACTACTGTTATCATTTCTTAATTTTTAATAAATTGGTTTCAAAATTATTTAAATTCAAACAAATCTTATTCTAAATTTTTCAGTAACTTTTACGTAACACAATGGATATTTGTGAAACGCGTTGAACAGTCGATACGCTTAATACGTCGGTATTATTCTTCGTCCAGTGAAAACTGGCTCGACTATAGCGGCCGCAGTAGTAATGGCAAGAACAGGCCAGGCAGAGATGGATTAATGCAATCCACATCAATCTCCATCGGAGTTGAAGTGCCGTCTTCCTTTCAGGAAACCATCAGCATCGCCGTTCGTATTCACTTACGTCCATTCACTGTTATTATGCATCATTCCGCTCTTGTTCTTTGGAGAAGAGGGGGGGCAATCATTTTATCGTCGCGCTTTCGACCGAGGAGCGTTCGTAAATGGACCGATTACTTTCTACACCGAATTCAGTCGTGGTAATCAAGTTTTTACGACGATTCGAATTTGCGATACGCGTTTCCAACAAATGCAGTACATTATTTTAATCCGTTATCGAGGACGAAAATCACTCTGTACCGACAGCTTTTCATCCCCCGGTGTTAGCCAAGGATTATTACCCTGTTTATCGACTACCATCTGTCCTTTTTTCCTCCCCGTTAAAACCCCTGTATATACGCGAGGATACAGAAGAGTTTCTCCTGTCGCGCTTATCCTCCGTTCATTTCGCGCGAGGATCCTCTCGCCGTGCTTCCGGGGCGGCTTTTCATTTTTATTGTCCCTCCCGTTATATTATGCAGCAATACGTACACGGGGCTGACAGCGCGGCGGCGAGCTCTCTTTTTCGAGAGCATAATCGCGGCCGGTGCACAAAAGCCCCCGGTCGCTTCATAACGGGGATGTCTCTGCGCGTCCTGATAAAGTCCTTCGTCGACCCGAGGCCATTCAGGAAGCGTGAACTCGTAAGGAACGACGACAGCCTCCATTCGGGGTCTCGGTGCGAATTGCGGGTCATCTTGTACGATACCGAACCCTCCTTCTATCGGCTTCGTCCCTTTCGTCTCCACCTCTTATCCGCTTCATCCTGTCGACAATACGTCCCCGGGACATTAACAGCCTCCGGCGATCCCCCCTTCCCGTATTATCCTCGTTATATTTTATATCGACTTCCAAACACCGCGAGATATCTTCGACGGTTTACAAGAGGGGTGGGAGACGGTCGAAAGAAGTTTTCGGACGATCCACAGGGCGGGGGGGCGGTCGTCGGAGACGTTGTAAGTCAGCTCGACAACACCCTCCGGAGCACTCGAAGCCGAAAGGCACACAACCGTAAGAAGGAACGAACCATTTTCGAGGGTTCCGCGGGAAAAGAAAGAAGAGAAGAGGGTCGGGAAACGGGCGTAGGAGAGGCAGGAACGGCGGAACTCGCACCTCGCAAGGATAGGCATCTTAACGATCGTGTCTGAGGCGGGATACATTGGGCGTGAAATAAGGCGCCTTTGTTAGGGGCAGCTTTTCTTTAGAGGTAGCTCGAACCACCTTCCGCCCCCTCTGCATCCCTGTTTCTCACCACTCAAAGCGTTCGCCTTTAGTTTGCTACGCTGCCACCCTCGTAACCGCAACCACCGTCAGGATCACCCCGGAGGAGGGTCGACCGTCTCTGACACTTCATAGTTTCTGCCACGATCCCCAGCCTACGAGATGAAGAAGGAGCCCGCGGAAACTACTTCCGTGAAGCGGCTGCATCGTGCCGGCGTTGTGTCCTCGGTTTCCCTGCCGGTTTACGAGACCCGCAAACTACCAGTTTGCGTGTTTATCGTCCCAGAAATTTGCAACAATTTCTATCGGTTTTCTGCAGCGGTATTGTTAACATTCTTCGCTCGAGACCACTGAACTTTTAACGAGGACACTTACCAATTCCTTTACAGACATTAAGTTAAATGTGTCGATAAAATACATCTTTCGCATTTTGTAAAACTACCCCGAAACGTTAACCTTGAACCGAAATTCAGACAACGACAGAAGCGTCATACCGTATGCACTCCATAAGCTCGTCACAGTATCTCCAAGCCTGTCACGTCCCGGCCTCCCTAATACAGGGGGTGGAAATTTATGATAGGCCACCACCAGGCGTCCCTCTAATCCCTTTACCTGCATCGTACCTTGTTTCTCCAGCTCCTGAAAATGTCGTCGACACGCGACCCGATCGGAATAAAAACCACGCGGAAGATGGTTAGGAAATAAACTGGAACTTTATCCGAAATCTTCGACGAATATCCGCAAATAATCGTAATCCGTGACACGCTCCGTGACTTTTTCCCTCCCGCCGGAATCTCTCGTATGGGTCTGTCGGACTTTGATCCGATCCCGTCTGTTTGCATTCCTCCTATTCCAGAAGGAATCCCACGGCTCAAAGACGAAGATTATCCCGATTAAATGATGGAACATTTACTCGAGGAGCGTATAACGCGTCGTACTCGAGGCACAAGGTTCGCTAACGAGCAGCTTCAGTGGTTTCAGTAGTATCGGTCAATGCATAGTCGGACGTATAGTATTCGGAACGTCGGGCACACACGAGTCCTTATTAATACGTTCCTGGCTTCGTGTTCTAGTTTACCGTATTGTATTATTAGTGCATTTGTAGGGGTTTGTGTTTTCTAGCTCCCCTGTTCCTTCATTTTTTAATAATTTTGTATCAAATTAGATTAATAACGTTATTGAAGTAACCAAAATCTCAAAAAGGGGAAATCTTAGAAAATATTGCTATTGGAATTATAATGTAGGATCAAGACCTCTATGACCCCCATAAAAGGAGTCGTTTTCCTACGATTTCTTACAATAACGAAACGTAGCAAATTAAAAGCTCGACTCGTAGTCCTGATAACACGCACTGGAGCATCGTAGACGCAGCGAACAGACAATGGACGGTCATAGAGCACGAGCAACGGTGATATTTGAAAGAGCAACAACCAAGCCAGGGTAAATGACACATTGTTCTCGTATCGTGCATACGTTGAATGCCTCGCGAGTTAGATACCGGCGGAGAGTCGCCAGTGCGCCGAGCTTACGCGGCCGTAATGTCGAACGCTTAAATAATGCAACGAATGCATGCAGAAACCGCGCATACGCGGTTACGTTTGCACGTCGGTTCCCCGTCGACCGCATTCCCCGATAAAACTTCCACGAACCACCCCGCGGATCGAAGTTTTATCGCGGCTTATCGATTATCTGCCATCCGCGTAATTGGATGATTTCTCTGCTCGGAACGTTGATGGTCCGTCCCCGTCTCTCTCGTCCGTTAAACCGCCACGAAATCGAACTCGATCCACGCTCCTCCCCCCCATTTATTTTTTTTCCCTTCTGGTTTCGTCGAAACGCGACAGAACCCGATCGTTTTGATGCTCTTAAATCAAATCGAGCGACACTTTTCTCGTACGATTATAATCGTTCTGAATAATTTCGTGGATAGACGTTGAAAAGAAGAAAAAAGAAAATATTCTTCCTTTGTTCCGTTTTAAATTTCCGTTCGGGATAAAAAGATTCGTAAGAGGGGCTCGAATATCAGAATAGTTATTACGTGTTCGATATCCTGGACGGGATCGTTTTTAGAAGCTCCTGAATATCGAATCGATGTTCCGTTACGCCACGATCAATTGGCATTATAATACTGGTTGTAATACCAACGTTGCGAGCCATTGTGTTACGATGTTGTTCCAACGAAACAATGTTCCATGATTTTCTCCTACGCCTTTCGCGGCTCGGTGTTGTGTGTCACCGGGAATCGTCACGGTAGCACCAGGTATGAATGTACGCTCGTTCCACACCCACGGAGTTAAACACGACTTCACGGCACGCTGAATGCGCCCAGTGTTCCCCGATGCCTGGTCCTCAAAGCGTGGCTGCCGCCCGCGTCATGTTTTTCCAATCAGATTTAATCGTGTCGCATCGTTTCGAAAGAAGGGAAACGCGAGAGTGTCGCGGCACGATTTCGTGTTACAACGTGACGATACCAGGACGATTAACTTACTATCGTATAGCAATCACGATGGAAATAATTAATTTTGCGTTTGGGTGAAATTAAGAGAACTTTTGCAATTATGACGACGCGCACACTTTTTGAGACGCACGGTAGACAGGAGCCGGAGTATAGACAGATTTTACTCTAATATCGATCCGGTCTGAAAAAGCTGTGCTCGAGGCTGGTCGCGCGCGCTGGTTCACGCACGAGGAGACACGCTCGCCGGTCGTCTGAAAATTTCAATCCACGATTTCCATTCTAACGAGAGGCCGGCTCCGATCGCGGGGGAGGCACACCGGGCCGAGAACCTTTCAATTTCATGCAAATCGTCGGGCATCGTTGCAAGAGGCGGCACAAACACAGCAACGACGACGACGCCGGCGACGCTGGGCGTGCGAGCGCAAGGGAGCGCCGGGTTGCTTGTTATTAAAATGCTTACACCGGCCGAGGGTCGCTGGAACACACCGGATATTGCGGATTTTCCCAGCCACGGACCGACGTTGCTCGTCGTTCACGAAAATTTCTCTACCTCTCTATATCCTACTCTTTTTCTTCTTTTTTTTCTTCTTTTTCGTTTCTCCTTTTTTTTCCGTCTTATGAAAACCAACCTCCCTTTGGCTTCCTCGATAAAAGGGAACGTGCTTTGGGTTTCGTCCTTGTTTTCGAACCGGAGAATTTCGTGGGTCGGGCGGCGAAGAAAGGGGATGCTCTGGAACGTGTACCAAGCATATAACAATCGTTCCTTTGTTGTAATATTGCAATATAGTAAAATTAAATTTTCTTTGTCGTTGTCGGAGATTTGGTCAGAAGAGTCAGTCGATAGTTCATGAGCTTGGCTAGACAGAGAATAAGAGGTTGAATTAGAGTTAGAGAATAACTAAATATATCAAATAATTGTGAGAAAAGTATTAAGTTACTTTTAACAACTTTAAATTCCAAGCAAAAGACTTAGTAACAGAACGTCTGAAAATTTCTCTTAAGAATCAAATAATTTTGAGCCCTAGGCTTCTTAAATTCAACAAACTTCTCTGATTTATAAAAGAAAAGCAAGAATCTACCTTTTACGATGTTGTACATTATTTACAAGCCGATTTGGGTATTACAATTTCGTTGGGTATCAAAAGGAAGAAATTATATCGGGGCTGGAGGGAAGTTTCGTTATTCCGGGGCGGCAATAAATACTGACCTATTTTATGCAAATTGCTGGTTACAGGCGCGAAACTGACTTGCCCGGCTCCCTTCAGGCCCGTATAAACGCGCTTCCGACGCCCGTTATTAAAGCGCTTATAGCGTGGTGTAGTTCCGCCAAAAAAGAAACAGCTCGTCCGGGATGAGACAACCGGATAGAAAGAAAAGAGAGGTAGCATCGTAACTGCTAGAAATGAAGGGAGCGAAGTAGGAATCCCTTAAACGAAACAACGCGAATGTTACTCCATTTACATTCCATACATTTGGAATCGTGTCGATGAATTGTGCTGGAAAAATATCGTAGCTGAAAGCAAACTGATCTGGCCAAATATTCATTATTTGGCTGAATAATGAAACATCCTGTCCGAGCGATATATATCCGTTTCAGTGACATAAATTCCAGAACGATGTCGTTTCAAGTGATGTGTCGTTATCGGATCCGATGTCGGCCGACTTATTAAAACGATTATAGAGCATCAAAACCGGCAGGGAAACGACGAGGCAATTGGTTTCGAACAGCCTCGTGAAACGAGGCGAACTAAACGCTCCCCGTTAAGCCGTAGTATTCATCCGGGCGATTTTCCTTCCTGCCGATCGCCTCCCTTCTTCCTGCCCGCCTCCTTTCCTATTCATCGCCAATTTTCGCCGCAGTGCGCAAAACGCCGATAAATCGCATTATCCGAAACCTGGTCCACGATTCTGCCAGGCTAGCCTCGTTCGGACATTTTTTTTGTAACTCTCGTTACAAGAATTTCCCTTCTTGGCCAAGCAGCGAAACAGGTCTTCTTACCCCTGGACAAAACGGTGTATTTTATTCGGACCGCAGTAGAATAGGTACGTCTTTGGTCAGACATAGACATAGTGGTACCGCAACGCTTGGCACTAGTCAGTTCTCAGCGATATATCTCAACTGTTATTGCGTTAACATTATTTAAGAAAATTATTTTACAATCCTATGACTTCTTATTCTCATAAATTCACAAGTTATTGAACATTCGAACAGCTTCTGAAAGAAGATTTCCACTCACGATGAGAGAAAACCTCTTCAGCGACGTATTCTTTCCTAACGGATTACCCAAGGACGACTTAAATCCAGAAGATTATATCGCGGAAAATCTTGCACAAATATAGTCTCATTATTTTTTAAACGAACCACTCGTATCGTCCTAATCAATCTCCACCGTCCTCGACGTCTACAGCATCCAGAAGTAATATGCTTTACACGCGTCATCCAAAAACCGATACCTTCTGAAGGACACTCTAACACACAGCGTCGTGTACCAGGGGAATCACCGGTTTCCCACAGTATTTCCCGTTCAAGCACGCCCCCGCTTCCTCTTCCTCTCGGTTCGTCTATTAAACGAGCAAGACGGAGAGAAGAATAGGCGTTAGCGAATAAAGGAGCGAGAACGTTGCGGAGGATGCACTTGGCACGAATCGGTTCTTCTCCTACGGCCTTAATTGCAGTTGCACTCCGGCTTCGGCGATGGGGAGGGGGTGGGCTATCGTCGAATTTGCCCGTTAATGCCGATAATGGCCACGCCGACGCTCCAACGAAGTTGCACCTCGAATGAATTCCACCGCGTAGCATCTTATCGCTGTTCCTGGCACACCGTGTAAACGCCTCGAGATAACGGCCGATTCGAATAATTATTTTCCTAAAGGGCGGCGGCCATTTAACGCGAAACTTTTGTCTAGCCTGGCCTCCTGCTGTCTCCGAACTTCCCCTCGAACTTCATTCGGAAGTTTTAATTGGCGAGCGGTTCATTGTTTAATTCGAAGTATCGTGTTAATCTCTGGTTATCCCGTGACCACGAATTTGTATTCAGCTCTCGCGGTGTGAAAGTATCGAAGACATTTAAGAAAAGGAAAAATTCTCCTCCTACAGAGTAATTTATAAAGTGCAGATTTAACAAAAATTACTTTTGATATACATATTAATGCATAGATTTAAATTTGGAAAATTTAGTTTGGCCTCGAGTTGGCCAGAATTCTAAAATTGTATATCTTCTATAAGAACAAATTCGTTGATTGCTAACTTCCGTTTCTCCGGATTGACATTTCAACGTTCGGGTCTCTATCCTGTTTTTTGTATCGTTCGAAAGAATCGGCAACATTTTGCCGGCAAACGAGGACGGTTTTTCCGTCGATCGATAAATCAGCGTCGGTCGCGCGGCTCATAGTGAATTCCAGAGCGGGTGAATGCGAGTTCATCGGGAATTTCGCGGAGCCGACGGAAGAAAAAGAGGATGGTCGGTTTCCAATCGGCTTTGGTCACACGTTGGCATCGTTTTCCATCGTGTACAGAATGCACGGGACGAGGGAGGGGAAGGGGAGCCAGAGTGATCCTTCCAACACTAGCTCGTTTCCCCTGGACACGTTATTTCGTCGTACAAAACCGACCGGGCTCATTGACATTCTGCCAACGGTGCCGGATTGTACCATTGCTCGCGCTACTTCCTCTCGCAGTTCCGTATCGACCATCCGATTGTACCGACTCAATTAACGACGCCATAAATGATTCATACCGATATATTACACGGAACGGAAATTACGGGGACGGAATTGCCGCGTGTACCGCGGCCGTCTGCCCCTCTCGCGAAATAAATTGGCCAGGAAAGTTGCAGCTAATGATTCACGGCCGCGATCAAATCGTGCACGCGTATTCATCTGCGTGGATACATGTCTTTGTGGATTGTCTGCGTTATCTGTTCGCGAATTTTTATTTCTATTTACTTGAACGCGCGCCTTCGCACAAGCGTGCAACATCGTTGAAAGCCAGGTTCGTCCATTGGCATTCACCGGACTACGGTGAATTTCATTTATATGCTAACACGAAGCCACGCGTCTTCCGTCCCTGTTTTCCCACCTTCAGATCCCCGACGAAACGTGTCAGCCGCACCCTGACGCGCTTTCCGAGCGAACTACTTAGGAGAAACGCTCGTCGGGATCCTCGCCGAGGACCGTAGCAATAATTGATCCGTCTCCGCTTTCTCATCTTTCACGAGCAATAAATTATTCGCCCAGGCAGACGGAAAATATAGTTTGTAAACCGAAACTTGTATTACTAACACGTTCACGGTGGAAACTGACGTGTGTGGTAAGACGTTCTTGAATTCTGAATATTACAGGATCTGTCGATCAATTTTAAAATTTAACACAATCATAAAAAGAATGAAAATGCTGTATCAAATTTTTACATTATTTTGACCCTTCTAGCAAAAGCTAGAGTACTTGGGATCGTTAACGAGTTCCACAGCAAATACTTCGTAAAATATTTGTTATTTCCTCGAAGTAACACCTTGGGTGTTCCCCATTTCCCTTCAGACAACGCGTTCAGAATTTCCAATTACCTTGGCGAAATTTCACGCGGAGACAAGATCGTTCGGCGGATGGGAAGGATTCGCAGAGGAGGAATTGCGAATCACGCGGGAAATTCAAAATTCCCTGACGGTTCGGCGCGGCTGCGGTCGGTCCGTTGGCCGGCTTAATCGCGGTGTAATTAACGCCGTACAATAATTGGGCGGGGCAACGGGGCGGCCACGGGGGGGCGTCGTTATAGCGTCGGGACGGCCGCGTTGCGTCCTTAAGCGCGATAATTCGTCCTGGCCCCGGTCGTCGTCCTTAGCCTCGACATCCTGGAGCAACGTCGGCGTGTATAACGAACGGGAACGTCGACCCGGCCACAGTTCGTTAGCGGACCCGTCTCGTTAATTGAGAGTTAAATTTCTGTTCTTCGCGGTCTTTGTTTACAGCCACGGTAAAAAGGAACGCGCGGCACGCGTCAAAGCTCGCCTGAAACGCGCCCCCCTTTCAGACACCGCTGCTTCTCGCGAGACGCGTAGCCGCGTTAATTAAAACGATTACGCGATTTTCGTTCAACGTTTAATCGCGATTGCGACCGGTGCCCAGATCATCCCCTTTGAACACTTTTATTGGTAGTTCATGAGTTTTATATCCTCCCTTATATCCTCCTTTGGATTTCCGAATTTGGATTATTTCTGGAATTTGCTTTGCAATATTTAAACCCACGGCAATCGTTTCTGTTCTATTTTTCTTAGCAAATTTACGTGTTTCGTCGCGGAATAATGCAACACGCGCATCGCGATAGAGGCGTACTAAAACGGAATAAGAAACGTGGAATGAATGAAGACAGTCTGGTGTATCATATGGGACACGCGTCACGTCGTAAACTTTTCTTCGTCGTGGTTCGCCTTTTCCCTGTCCTGCTCATCTTCGCGAAACGTTCCTGGGAAGATAGGTGGTGACGAAAAAAAAGAAAGGAAAAAAAAATAATAAAGAACGAAGAGAGACAGAAGAGTGGGGAAAGAGTTCTCTTCGGGGCCGTGGCAACGTGTTGACGCGTGTTATGCGAACAAATACCTTCAGGGGGCAACGTAACGTCTCTTGCGATCTCTCGACGACACGGAACGGCTAGATGAGCGGAAAAATCGACGTAGTTTCGAGAGGAATTTCGCGCTTTTCACCTCCCTCTCGAGGAAGGCGACTTTTGTGTACAATATCGAACAGAAACGCACAGAGAGAACGAAATATTGCACTTTATATCTGAGGAATTTACATGCTCCTCGACATCATGTTCCTCTGGTGAACGGGCAAAAAAGCGGGGAAGAAAATTAATAATTTTTCAAAGGAGCACTTATGGTATTAAGAATTATTTTAAAAAATTTAATTAAATAGTATTTCTAAATAATCAAGACTTTTGCATACGCTTAATACAATTAGAATTTCAAGTTGAATAGAGTGTAGGAAATGAGATTGACTTGTACTACTAGAATCGTAAGCAAAGTGATAGGAACGTAAAATTCATTAACTTATTCGATTTACTTCGAACAAGGTTCAACATATACTCGTCAATCGTACCGATCGTATCGATTGGATTCAATTTTCATTCATACTTGCCGGAAACTGGTCGTTCCCCGGAAGTAAGTCGATGTTCCACTGTTTCTTTGATTATTGGCAGGGGGTAGCTCCCCCTTACATTTGTATGGCCCTCTTTCGTACGGGAATTTCGTTCTATCTCGGGAGTGCATCTTTCGTATGCATACCCTAGACCCGTGGATTACGAAAGAACGAGCCCGGTACCGGGGAATTTTTTACCGTCGAAATTCCGAGACGCAAAGCCGCGGCAAATCGAGCGTACAATCTGGAAGGCTGTCTAGCTTCGAAATTGCAAAATCGTCTCGTAAACTTTACGAGCCTTTTTTACTCGCCGTAGGGGGATGGTTTACGGCACAATGGACCGTTCTAGATTCTTGATGGAGTCATTCTTTTGTTTCTACTTTTTTTACGCTTTTGTATTTTGTTTTATTGCCGCGTTCCTGTGTACCGAATGATGAATTTTTCAGCATTGAAACTTCCACGCGTAAAATTAATTCAAACTACTGCTTATGAAAGTCCGTCAAAAATGGCTATGAGCATAAATGTCACGTAAATGCGATCAGAAGAATTGAAGACTTGGAAACTTCCACGTTTCTCTTTCCAAGGGATTTTCTTTATCAAAATTTAATCGATACTCTTTCAATTTTTGTGTCAACGAATGTTTCGATTAGTGATTAAACAAAACTCTCGAGAGGTTTATTTGTCGAGCTGCTACTTTACGGATTTGGCAAATTGATAAGCAGCCTGAAGGACGGAGGAGCGTGACTTCCGGCACGGGCGTAATCGTCGATCGTCGAACGGAAGGGGATTGGAAAATAAAGTGGCGACCGAAAGAGGGCCAAGAGGGTGGGGGGTGGGGGTTCGAACCGCAAGTAAATGAATACAGACAGCACAGGTTGATAGTGGGCGACCTGTGCCGTTGGTAGGGAGTCGATCGAGGGCCAACGAACCCTTCTTACCCTTTGACCCTTTCGTACACCCCCCGGTTGGAGGGAGTCACGACGTGGAGGATCCTCTCGACCGGAAGTGCTTTGCAATGCAAGTCGCCGCCACGAGTGCGCCGAGGTCTTTGTAGCAAGGTGCAGCCAGGAGGCTTGCAACGAAGTGCATCGGTGGAGGATCGATCGACTCTGCGAAAATCGAGAGGTCGGCTCGTGCGGCCTGGAACCCCTTCTTCCTTCTCTCTTCCTCTTTCTTTTTGTCGCGTTTAAATGGAGTCGCGTCGCGTTGATGAAAACGGTCTTCGAACTTCGATGTCTCGTATCGGGAAACCCTCGTGGAAACTTGGGAATTACCGGCGGCTCGCGCCCCTTTTCGTCGCGCGCGGGTTTTTCTTCGACTTTTCAATTTTCATTCTCGCGCCGCAGAGTTTGTTTCGTTCGTTTGAAAGGGCCGAACCGCGTGGGGAGAGGGAAACGCGCGGGTTCATTGAATATTTTCCTTCCCTTTCCGCGAGACAAGCTTTTCAACGAATTATTTTTCCTCCTACGATCGATAGATCGGGCGGAACGGAATCGCGGCACGGCTCGTCCCCGTGAATTATTTTCAATTCGCGTTACAGACGCGCGGAAGAGTCGGTGTATTCGAAATGAAGTGCTCTTCGTCGGACAATCCAACGGAAGTCTGAGTGGAGGTATCGAGTGAACGCGGATCGCGGCTGGAGAGAGAGAGAGGAGAAAAAAAACACTATGAATAAATATTCAACCCTCGTCCATCCTTCTCCTTTTTGTTCCGTCCGTTTCGTTCGGGACCAGAAGACCACCCGGTTCGAGTGGACCCTCGACGCTGTAAGGGAAACGTGTTTCTTTTTCTTGCTTGCCAGGTCGTTCTGGCCATCCCGCGAGAATCGTAACTTTGTCTTATACACCGGTCGCCCTTCGTCTTCGTCTTCTTTTTCCATCCCCCTACCCCCTCCTTGTTTTCATGGGACTGTGTTCGGCTGGTAGCTGACTCGGTGGACAAGGGCCGTGACACGAAACGTGTAACGCACGAAAGGGGAATTACCAACAATGCGGAGTCAGGAGTACCTTTGAAAATCGTGTTATTTCCTTCGGTAACACGCCGTGTCTCGGATAGAACGTGAAAAATTGCCAGGTCGATATTCCTGGACGTGGTGGAACGGATAAACTGTTGTCCGTGCCGACAGACACTCTGTTCGCTTTTAATTTGGTGCTCAATCCGATTAATCACCAATTGCCAACGTTTTAGAAATTTATATTTGTAATATGAAAAATATTTCAAAGTTATATAAATGACCAAAATCAAAAGCCTCATAAATCACTGTCTAAAACCACAGTCTAAAACTGTTCCTTTAATGACATTTTCGAGTGACACAGAGTCCCCGAATCGAAGTGGCTGAAAATTCCCCGTCGATGAAAATGGAATATTAATCGAACGATCGAGGATGCACCGTATGGAAGATGTAGGTCGTCGACGAGCGTTGCCGGATATTTTTACTCTTCGAACGGTTAACGAACCGACGCGAGCGGGAGAATCAAGCGATCCAGAAGCGTTCCGCTTCTTGACACGCGATAAACGACGTTAAACCATTTCCATGTCATCCCGTTACTATTCTCTCTGTGCCCCCGTCTATCCCGCTCGCTCTCTTGTTCCCTCGGTCACTGTGATAACGAAATTTCAGGAGATCCAACGAGCCACGCCGCTTTGAGCCGCGATAACTTCCGGTTCAGCAATTTCATTGCTCACGCGAGTCTGCGCTTAACTCCCGGATTTAATTTATCGTCTTCGTCGGAGCAGCGCTACGGATCGTGTTGCATTTAACTTCCCTTCGACCCGTAATGTCTGTCCATCATTATGGATGCGCGCCATATTGACCTGTCTCAAAATAGTTTGCAATATCTGTAGATTTCCAAACTGAACCCCGAACCAGGTTATCGAAGTTCATCCGTCCCTTTTTTGACCGTCAAAATAGACGAGTTTCGTGCATAATTGAAACTCAATTTGGATTTCATCCGTTTTTAATTTCCGTCCTTCCTAAAATACTATATTTTCAGTATGTAGAAGTCGTTCATTTTTCAAACCTGAATATTTCATTTTGGTCCATTTAAATCTGTTCTTTCTATATTCGGGTCATGATTAACCTGACAAATGAAATTTAGTTTTTAAAACTTTTTTAATTTTTTAAAAACCCAGTAGTATAAACTACCATTATTATTCTGCGCAGCTGGGGTAGGACAATTAAATCCAAAATCAGAAATCTGACGTTCCTTAAAGATTCCCCCGGATTGTTAGCCGCAAACGTCGTAAACCGAGATGTTAGAATAATATTTGTAAAAGCAGCAACCGCCAAGGTAGAATGGCTGTAATCACAGACCGCAGAACCTCGCGTAGCTTGTAAAGAGAGCTCGTTTCAAAGGTGTCGATGATGCTGTCGGGTGATTAGAAATTCTGTCGCGAAACCAGCTCGAAGACTCGAGGGTATTGGCCGTCCTTATCGAGTTTACCACGGGGGGAGGAGTTACCTCGTCGACTAATTAACTCGCGCAGCTGGGAATTATGACACCGGCTTGCAAAATCAACAATCCCCGTCCTTTATTTCTGTCAGATTCAATAAAAGTTTCCTTTCGCGATCGCTGGCTGTCGAATCGCGACCCAGTTTCGTCGAATAAACGAAGCAATTAAGAAGGGTGGCTATCAATTACAGAGTCGCCGAAAATCAAGGTGAATATCACGAGGAAAGTGATATTCCCAGCACCTTCGTGGCTCCGATAGAATCTGCAATTACACTTACGAAACGTGTTACGCTCGCGGGGACGATGCTGCTTCCGGTTGGCTTCTTTCCTCCGCGGTTTTGCGCTCAGGATCGAGAAGTGTCGTCAATAAACGTCGTCCCTGTGTCTGTTGGCCACGCCACTATTTCCGCCGCGCAATAACCTCTTCCTCCTCGCTCGTTCAATTTCATTCGCAAACGAGCCCGCCTATGCAATCGACTCGATAACGTCGCGGCTCGATCGAGCAACAATTGCGACGAATCTCTTCTTGTAATAAAGAAAGAAGACAAGAAAGGATAGGGGGAAAATGGCGTTCGAGTATCGATATTTCACCGGGACATATTGTTTCGGCAACAATGTTGTTATCGCGCGGGGGCGGGGGTCGAGATTATCGCTCGTCGACGAACGGCTGCTTTATCGGCGGTAATTTTACAACGAGCACAATAACCATTCGTTACCCGGCAAGAATATCGGCGGAGAACGATTTTTCGTCTGGCAAGCTAGCCGGTTTCACCCGCGGGAGGCAAGTTCGTCCCCGCGTTATTATCAGTTCGTCATCTTTGTCTCAAACGTTGCCAACCAGCCGTTCCCCTTTTCCTGTTCCCCCTTCTGTCTTTTCAGCCACTCCATCGGCTGGATGAGGGTGGAACAACCCCTCGGCTCCGGGACACACAGACAACGCGACACTTCGCCCCGTGCGACTCGTTCGCGGCGGCGAGAACGTATCCGCGATCCAGAGAATGCACTCGATAAAGGCTCGAAGGGTACCTTATCGATTGGCCCGCGCCGTTTCTGGGTCCAATTCTGTCCCGTTATCTCCCGTTTTGTTCCCTGCACGCGTTAATTTAATGTGCCGTAGAGCAACAATGAATCGGGAGTGGTGCGGATAAGGAGGATTGATTAAGAACAGAAATGTCAAAGGTTGGACTCGATAATACGTTTCAACGTGTACAAGTATAACAGCTTGTAGAGGAAAATGTCCCATTACTGGAATTACTTATCCCTGTTTTTTGTGCGCGAGCTTTGCCTCTCCCCAGGGTCTTCCAAAGCTAAATGCAAATTAAGGGTGGCTCCTCCCGCTGTACTTGCCCTTAAACGGGAGGAACCTGCGTTCCAGTCAAGGATACGTGATAACAAGAATAACTGGTGCTTTTCTCCCCAGAAATTTATTTATCCGAGTATTGCGTATCTGGAAAATTTGTCATTTGGAATAAGAAAAATTGTTCACCTCTGCAAAGTAAAATAACATGTTAGATTCGGTTCATTAATTTACTGAATTATCGATGGGTTTAGGGGACGATTTCCTTTTCATCGTCTAATTTATCGTCCCGTTATCGATACGCAACGAACGAGGGTTCAACGAACGAGGCAAAAATGATTTGATTACGATAGAAAGATAGATGTAAACAACGTTCGTCAATGGGCTGTTCCCTTTTTATTCCGCGGGATTTCCCGACGCGAAATCGCGCTTCCATATTGATCGCTGTTTTTTCCCGCTATTTTTATTGTTTCACGGTGGAAAATATTTAATCCTCCCCTTTTGGGTAATAGATTCAATCGGGATACGAGATGAATAAATAACGATCACGATATTTTTACTCCATTTTTTTCGCGTGCGCCCTGTCGTTCCCCATTCGCCCGACGATATTTATTTTCGTTCCGTCGATTTCACGATCTGCAACGAAAACAGACGTGTCGTATAACGCAGAAAACGATAAATTAATTTATTTTTCATTGGTTTTCATTGGATATTCGCCGCGTTTGTATTCATAAGCAGAGATTCGCGGTTTCGAGGAAGCAACTTTTGTAACCCGAACTCCGAAACAGATTTAATAATCGCGGACCCGGAAAGCTTGAACCGTTGCTGGTTAAAACTTTTGTAAAAAACGGCGTTTCACGTGCATCGAGCTAATAATTCGACTTTTTGTTCGTTACTTCGCCGAGGAGAATTATGTAACGCGTATAGAGAAATGTAAGTACATACATTGTGCAGGTAACAGATTGCAGCGACACGCGAGCCTAATCAGAAACGCGTAAAACGCGAGGTATTTCAAGGCAGAACGCGAGGCGTACATTTCCTTCTCCACATCGTGGATACTTTTTCTTCGCGGTGGCCGGGTGCGTGTAGATCGGCGGCCAGGCGGGTGACATTAGTCAGGATCACGCGAATTTTAAATTACTCCGATCTCGATAACGTAATCTAGCGGGGGGGTCGGATCGTCGAACGACGAAAACGCGTAATCCTCCAGGGAGGAGGTCCCTGAGCCGTTTAACGCGATGGGCTTGTAGCTTGTTCATCGGGGCTTTTAATCGCGATCCCCGACTCGCACGGTGTAATAGAAACGAATTGCCATCGGAAACGGGCGAGAGCCGTGGCTCGTGGAGGGTCGTAAAAAAATCTCGAAGCGGAACGCGGCTTCGAAGAACGTGCAGACTTCGCTGACGGTGCTCCACCGTTTCGAGGTGCACGGATATCAGTGCTGTTGCCGCGCTATCGCCCGAGCGGAATCAACGATTTCGAGTCTTTCGTTTCCCCTACTTTCGCGGAACTTTTCACCCCGCTCTTAATAAACGCGAGCAGGAGGCTGTGTCGGTTGCCCTCGGCTATGGTAACTCTGCGAGAACTCGGCAAAGTAAATTTGAAAGTTTCGTCTGGCACGCACGCCCGCCTACACACACATGTATATACGTAGAATTGTACGAAACGGGTGTAAAACAGAACGGAACGGTCTGAACAAAGCGCGGACAGGCGAACAAGCGTTTTCACAACGATGTTTGCCGACGAAGAAGTAGTTTGTCTAATTGAGTAGATAAGGTGGAAGTTGCCGACAGCAGAAACGACTTGTTTACGCAAGAAACGAGACTGCCGGCTGATATATTCACCCCGCGATCAGCAGGGTCGAGGGTACAGGAGGAGAAGGAAAATAAGTTGTGTTTCTTCTCGGCGAACCGTTTCGAAGCCAGTCCATTGGACACGGAACTTGTCTACTCTCGTAATGATCCCGATGTTCGAGCAATACGTCCACCGTTGTGATTCATCGCGTTCGTGCGAGCAAGTAGTAAAGTCAACGAAACAACCGCCCCCTCCTCGAACGAGAACCAGTCATCGCTCGTTTTAACGACGTTTCGCCGATCGGTCCGATTCGAGCGTTACTTTGTACGCCGTTTCATGCGAACGGGTTCAAAGAAAAGCAGTAAAAAGCGAAAAAGGGAGAGAAAAAAATAGAGGAAACGGTCACGGAAGCATTCGGAAGTGAAAAATACATCGCGGTCCACCTGCGGCGACCACAAGGCGCCAGTAGTATGGGCACGCGATGGTACGACAGAATGACGTCATGGTCCGTGGTCGAATATCGCCGAGGCGGCACGAAGTTGCCCGAAATGTACCGCCTCGTTCGCGAACGCCGCTCAGTCTGTCGTCGACCGTCGCAGGGTCGTCACGTACCGTGTGTTTTCGTACCCCTGTTCGCATAACGGTCTCTCGTCTCTGTTCTTTGTTTCTCTTTCTTTTTCCATCCCCCATTTCTATCGAAGCAGGCCGTCTCGATGTATCGTTCGCGCGAGGATCGAACGATTGTTCGTCGATCGATCGTCCCGGCGATCTCGTGCCGGTGAAAACGGACGCGTGCAATCGTCTCGCCGTGCACGGCGAACGGACGAAAAGAGGGCTGCCCGTGATCGAAATCGCAAAAGGTTCCAGAGCGACGGCGGCGTCGGCGGTCCTCTCCCTGGCCAAATTCAGAGGAGGAGAGTATTGATTGCACGCTTTCTAAATGAATAACAATCCCGGTGCGGTGGAAGTCGAGCTAGTGCCGCGACTCCCGTCGCACGCCGATCTTCGTGGCAGCTGACTGTAAGTGGTGTTCGAAAAAATAACCTTACGTTTATTAAAGTTCATTGCCCTCTGTACACGAGCGGGCGAGTTTCGGCCTCGCCTCGCCCGCCTTTCGCAACAACGGTACAACCTGAACCCTCCCCCTGTCCCTCTGTCAGTCACCTTGCTTCTTTATCCGCGAACGGTGCGACGCCGAAGCGTCTGGAAGCGAGAGGCGGCCGGTAATCGAAGTTTCAAGCCGCCGGAAGAAATATTGATTCGTTCCACTGCCGCGAACCGACGCTGCTGGATCTACCTACTTGCACCTAAGCGTTCCTCTCCTCGCTTCCATGCCTTCTCGCGCGAGCGTGCTTTACCGTCGTTTCGAAAGACGAATGGGAAACGTTCGAAATTGCCGCGAATCTTGTGCGCAAAGAAGCCGTCATCGATCGACGAGCCGTGGCTGCCGATCGATCGGAGCCTCGTCGACGAGACGATGCAATTCGTCGATGCGTCCTGCGACGCACACGCTTCGTTTGTCGGAGTGCGTGTGTCGGATGCGCAGCGCAAATCCTCGTTTTTGTTCAACATCGCGTGAAATGGATCGCACGGCGGAAAAGATAGTTATCGAACGCCGCTTCGTTCGAACGTGGAGCCCATCTTTCTCTCGTGTTCCTCGCCGCGTCGTTTTATTCTCGCGCTATCGAGAACGTCCTGTCGTCGACCTGTCAAAACAAGACGTCTCGAATCAATGAAGCTTACTACGTCTGCGGCGTTCGAGCCAAGAATAGATCGTTCTCCTCTCGAAGGAGGAGTTCTTGTATTTAAGAACCAGCCATGCTTCCAGCTGAAAAGAAATACTTTCGAGAGGAAGGAGATACTCTTCGAACTTTTTGACTTCTTGGTTCGTTCTCGAAGAAGGTAACGTCGTTAAGATAATTCGATTCCAAGGATCGTTTAACGAGCGCGCGTAATTATCGAACGACGTGCCGGTTCGAAGGATCGCTAAATAGGAGAAGCGTGCACGAGGGCGGCGATGGTTGAAACGCGGTGGCAGCCGTCGATAAAATTTTAAAGGGGCGTCCGGCTTCGCCGCTCGAGCGATCTTTCGTGCGAGTTAAGCAACGCTACTCGACTCGACTCGCTCGCTCGCTCTCTCGCTCGTGTTCCTGTATTTAACGTTAGGGGCGGTCGTCAAAGTTGCGCCGAGTTTACCGCTTCCCCGGAAGCCTGGCCGACTGAAAAGAGTCTGGGTGGGAGATTCTAGGGGTGGATAGAAAGGATAGAGGGTGGGAAGGAAGGAAGGCAGGCCACGCTAGGAGTAGACGTGTAGGGGTGGTCGATAAAAGCTACCCTCGCGTGGCTGCGTTATTACGTATAAAGCGGGGATTGCGCTCTCGATGACTGCACTTCGCGCTACTCGCGTGCACGCGCTTCGCCACGCTCTCGCTTCCCGGTTTCCTCGTTCGATAATAACGATCGAACGATTAAGCCCCAGCCGTAATCTGTACGACGTATCGCCAGGAGGAAATTTCGCGTTGCGTCGTTGTTATGCGAATATCGATCGTTCGGGCTAACGGGGAACCACCGATCCCCGTTGCAGCTTTTCTTTTGGCGCAGTCTTTAACGCGCCCTTTCGCCTCCGCGTTCCGCTCGAAAATGGGATCTAAGAACTCTTAACTGCTACGAAAATACACCCTTTTTTAGCACCTCGAGTACTAGTCATTTTTATGCTATTAATAATTTCCTGATAAATATAAGAAAGAAAAGATAATTGCAAGAGTCATAGAAGCTTAACTCAGAAACTTCAGAGTTTCAATTTCTTAATTCTTATGCACACTTCAAGGATGGCATTCTGAAAGTTTCTACTCCGAGCTTCGAGTCGATTTGCCCGATCGCTTCGCTGCTTTTTCCTCGAGTTTTTTAAGAACACTTAGAGGGCCCTTCGTTCGAGACACTTTACCTTTTCTTTCGCGAAAGATCGTTGAACCGTTCGCAAATTAAACACGAGCCGTTTAAAAGCGAGCCGGGAACAATCGTGATTCCCCGGGTTCGAGCGCAAACAAACCAGGATTTATCTAACCCAGTTTAGAAATTACTCGCTGCGGCGGATATATCCGTTCCAGCGGGTTAAATCGTTGCACCGTGCCGACCGTTCTAACCGAATCCCATCTACAAACAGAAGGCCGCGATAAAATTTCATCGGCCGCGCGATAGCCACGTACTGATCGATATCGCAAGAATTTATGCACCCCTTTAACCTAATTATCAATCGCTCTTCGGCGAACCACTAACACTTCTTTTCTCTCCCCCTTTCGCGAACACCATGGACGATATTTCACTCGATTACTCCGTCGACCCCTCGACTCGACATAATTCGAGGGAGAGAGGAGAGGAACCCGTCATCCATCCGGATACGAATATTCCATTAATCCGTTTTCGAAACGAAACCACGAAAGGAGAGGGGAAGGGGAGCCAGGAAAGGACACAGAAACTTTTTCAGGTGGAAAGCCCGTTGGGAACCGGTCACATTCAGCCCCGAACCACTTCGCCGTTCCCCGTTTCTCGCGACAATCGTTAATTAAAGCCGAATGTCCTTCAGAGCACTTGCACTTGCACTTGGGTATCGTGGCGCTGCTGGTCGATCCCTGATCCCTGTGTGCCCTTCTTTCCTCTCATACCCTTCCCGTGTCGTACGTTCAATGCCTCGTTAATCGTGGTTCGCCGCCGATGAAATGGATTTTATGAGGCCGCGATTCGAGTATAATCACCTTCGAAAAGGATCTATAAATAGCGGTCGCGTGGCGTTACTCGTACGAGCGAACAAATTTCAGCCGCGTACAGTGCCTGCCAATGGCACGTGGCGCTTCGACAATCCGAGAAATTATTTTTATACCCTCGCACCGTGGCCGGTGGTGATCGTGTCGTTGCACGACCCATTCCGATCGATTGACGTGTTTACCGCGAAAAGGGAAACATGTAAATGTACCACGGCACGGTATAATAAAAACCGACGGGGATAGGATCATTTAATTTTTCAATTTTTCAGCTTTTAACTAGCCGTTCGCTTACGCTCGATGTGTCTGACCATACGCGTCGATTTCTACTGCGGCAATCGACGCGTTCGCGCTTCGATGCTTTCGATATTATTTCCAATTCGAAAAAAGGCAATCGACTATCTATATTTCGTATTAGATTAAGGACTAGTGTCTCTTTTAATTTTAATTTGGTCCACCGAATTACTAACCCTAATCATTTTGGAGTTATTTAATTCAACAATTTAAAATTACAAAATCGTAATAGCAAAGTGTTTATTCTTTCCTCCCGCCTCATAATTAATCGAGCGAACGGAATTCGTAGGATCGATTATAGGTGAACAGGGGACGTGTGAAACAAGCACCGAATAGTTTCGCCAATTACCACTCGTCTCATTTTCCCCGACGGGTAAAATCGTCTCGTTCCGTGGCAAAGCTTTGAACAACCGGCAATTTCTCCGCGACTCGATGAGGATTTCGTCGTTGCTTGTTGTTGTTGTTGTTTTTGTTTGCCGAGTACTCGGGAAAGTGGCGAACAGGTCGTAATCGTATTTCGTTGCAAGACTGCACTTCAACGCGCTTTCATATCAGTCGGCCGGGCTCTCTGTGATCATCGGGAGAAAGAAAGAGAGAGAGAGAGAAGGAAAAGAGACAGGCTCGCTACACACAGAGTCTCTCTAAAATTAGAATCCACTTCGCTTGTCTGATCCTTCCCGTCCTTTTTCCCTTTCGGCCGCCTTTCCGCTGTATTCCCTGGCTGCCTAATCATCTCCCTCGCTCGTCTTTGATCGTGTCTCTTGCTTTATCTTCTCGACCGTAGGCTCTACTGCTTGTGCAAAATTCATATACAAGTAAACAAATTTTCTTTTTCCCTCGGATCGTCTTCTGAGTTTCCTCTCCGCGTCTACAGCTGATAAAGATTCAAGTTCACTTCAACATTCTTCCTTTTAGAGTTTTATATGGTTAGCGGAAAAATAAATTTTTGGAATATTCCTGTTTTAAGATTTTTATATTATTTCTAAAAGGATTTCCTGTTTCTAGGAGACAAATATATTCGCAAGAATTAAATTCGAAGCGTTCAGAATATTTGTACCGGAATGTCACATAGAATTACCTCGGTAACCGAAATATTTTCAAGTGCTGTTTACGCAAACATGAATACACACGTCACGGCTTAAGTTAGCATTAACGAGGAGTCGTTCTAATTCGATATGGTTTCCCGATGTCTAATGCAATGAATTCGAACAAAGAAAACAAGCAATTACCAGAGCTCGGGAATAATTCTATTTGACCGTAGTCTTGGAATCCACTTTGCTCGTCTAATCCAGTTCCAACCTCTTCCCCCCGCCCCCTCTGTCGTCTCCTATCCCGTCCCGTTTCTATTCACCGTCGCCATTCCTATTCCAACCGGAATGCAACCTTAGCCGTCGCGGAATGGTCGACGGATTAACGCGTGCCGGCACGGCTAAAATCGAAAATGGGATTTCGAATCGAAATCGCTCGAAATATCGAAAGTAACGGGACGTCGAAGGAGGCCCCGCGCGAATTTCGACGAACGATCGATCCGAATTCAATCTCGATGATGCAGCCTCGTTAAACGGAGACAATCTCGCGAAGTTGTTTCGTTAATTGGATGGCAGGTCGAAACGTCGCTCTGTTGATCCGTCGAATCAATTATAAACGCGTTATCGTACGTATCCGACGCGAAATGATGTCCAAATCCATTAACGATACTCGCTCAAATTGCGACCCGTTCCCTTGTAACGTCGAGTGCCGTTCGTAACAATAATTACGGCTCGAACGTGTAAGCAGTGTCATATTTTTCTGTGCTATAGCGAGTCCATTATTCGTACAGAACCTGATTACGATGCTTTTAGAAATAATTACAAATTTGAATCAATTTACGTACATCGATTCGACAATAGTCCCGAATTGGTCGTAAAATTATTTTTAACGTTGATTGCCATGGGAAGGGCGATTAACCCATTGCCCTACAATGTCGTGTCACGCACGTGACGCACCCCCTGTTTCGAATGCGACCTCTATATTTTGATTAAAACTAAATTTTAAATTTAATATAAAATCAAAGTTTGTTATAGCAACTAGAATTTCAATTTGACCTACCACACACAGAGGGTCGTTTGTCATCGTCGACTTTTACCTGCAGATAGAATTACTTGCGTCGTTACTGCGTCCATGATCGTTTTTTCTCCTCGAATCCTTGGAAGGTCGAAAGGACACCCCCGCGACGAAATAAAATATTTGTTCGAGCACCCAGAGAATAAATTGCGCTCCTAAAAAGGAACGCACGCGAAACGTTTGATTTTTTACCGAAGCGTCTCACCTGCGTACAACGAACGGTTAATTCTAGTTGTGCCCGATCGATATCGAAGTTGTAAAGCAGAGGGGCTGGACGGTGTCACGTTCGATCGTGAACGATTAAATCGTTCAAGGTCGAAGGAGTTTACGACCTACGTAACGAGGGTGGCAACGATTTTCAGCGAGCCGCCCGGAACGTTTCTAACGCGTCCATTTTCCATTAACATCCGACGAACGCTGCCCATTCTAATGGTAATGGCGGCTCTCGCCTCGTGCTCGCTGATAACAACAGGTGCACGAATTGTCCTCGGTTTAAGGAGCGGCTTCGCAGAACGTTCAATTGTCCCCTTCTGGACCGTGAATTCTCTCTCGCCTCGCGCGATCTCGAAGCCCCGTTGAAAGAGAAACCCGAGACGATGGGGCGGAAGCACGACCCTTGTGTACCCAGCAATTTTCGAAACGTAAACCGGTATAAAACTGGAGGTTCAGGGCATTTTTGAGGTGTTTTCGAGATAGTCGAGTTGGGAATTTTTGTTACTGTCTTTGTCAAGCTGGATTTCGAAAAAATTAATTTGGAACTGAATGGTACGGTTGAAATGTTCACCTTAATCGAATGATTAATTAATTTTCTGGACTGATGCATAAAATTGAATCATTTAAATAATTTTAGTTAACTTGCTCTCTTTTAACGTTGGTATTTTTGAAATTAATTGTTTCTTTTACTGTAAAAGAGGAGAATAAGCCAATCAACGACGGTCTCTGAACTGTGAAGATTTTTACCGGCAGCTCTCGAGTCCATTGCTTTCAGCTCGCGATAAAACTCGGCTGGTTACTCTATCGAAATATTTCACGGTGTCTGGCTCGCTAAAAATATATCCTTTTAAGACTTGCAATAGACGGCCCCCTTGCATTGCCATCACCAAGTATACTTTATCCGTCGCAGACGAGCTTTTAACAGTTCACTGAACCACTTTGGGGCGTTTGACTTAAATAAAAATTCGTGGTAGCCTTTCGTTTAGGCACAAAAATTATCGAATAAGATTCTAACGCTTCAGTCTCCAATTTTTAAAACTAGAATAATTATTCTAGACAATTTAATAAACGTCTCTGTGAAAATTGACTTTCTAATAACTAACTGTATAAATAATTAATTTTCAAAATTAATCTTATTTACCCCCTTATTTAATATCCGACATTATAATATAATCCTGAGGTATCAAAGTTAGTAAACTGAACTTCGAGAAGGCGAACAAGCAACTTAAATTGAAGCTTTAATATTTAAAATCCAGGTCGACGTACACGTTCGTCAAATGCGGTGTTCCAGCCGTATCGCTGGATACAAAAAACAGAGAAAGGTAAAAAAAGGAATTAACTAGGTCCCCCGTCGCACGAAAGAGTTAAATGGCCGAATGTGTCAGCCCATTGTTCGTTCGCGTGATAAGCCGTCCGAACAAACAACGAAAGAAGGAAGAGCACGAGGAACCGGAAGCACGATCGAGGACACAGTAGCCAGGACAGCTGGTTCCGTCCCCGTTCCGGATTTCAGTTTAGCCCGATAATCTCGACTCGGCTGGATATCCCCCCGACAGGACTTTTTCCAACATTACTCTTCCCGCTGTTCGTGATACCCTCCAGCCGGGAGACGCGTCTGTTCCCTTTCCCTGGGAATCGGAAAAGCTTTTTCAAAGTGAGACGCCGCTGGACTTATCAAGCGGCCAACTTCCTTGGATCACCGATTACGTAGTACAGGCATTACCCACGGGAAGAGGAAAAGGAGCTCGGAAAGGGAAGGAAAAGGATCTCTCCTCGAGCGTCTTGAACGGGAGGGCGACCGTTGGGCTCGGAGAATTCCATTTCAAGGATTTATAGGGGAGATCGGCGCGTTTGCATGCATGCATCTGTGACATTGGTCATTTCTCATCGTTCACATGGAAACGAACGAGTCCGTGTGCTTCCGGTTCGATTTTTCCCCACCGAACCGTCGCTGTTGGATTCAATGCGTCGAACAATGTGGCTGATTGCGAGTGAAATTACGTGGATTTTCATGAAAGCGTGTATATACGTTCTTGAAAAATAAACGCTTCAACACGAAGAATATCGAGAATAAAAATATGATACTTGAGAATTCGTGAACTCTTGGAAATATCACATTTCAAAATTTTTAAAAATTTAACAGAGGTTAAATAATATAATATTTCCAATTTATTGCATACCCTTGCAAATTGGGTTTAGGAATACAAATTTTTAAATTTGTTATTTTTTGATCTGCTAAAGATCAATTGGTGCATCACACGTAATTAAAGTTCCATTTAAATAACTTGGACAATCATCTCCATTCACCCCTCGTGATTCTATGATCAGGTGCACCTGTATTACTCGAATGAAAATACGTTTGTTTGCAGCTGCTACTGTTCGAGCCCGTGGACCGTAAACCATCTCTCTTTTTTTTTTTTCAATATAACATTTCGATTTACCAACGAGTATCGGTGTTTCGTCGGAGCATCGTCGAAAAAGGGCCGATACTCGGATGCATCAAACAATACCATCCGCGAGAATCCGCACCGTGAAAGCTTCAATCATTGAATATCGTCCCATTGCGCGTCGATCGTCGACGATATTCATCTCTTATCATAATATTATCCTTTCGTTTCTCTTCTTGCGTCCGGGTCCCTTCCGCGTCGTTCGCCGGCGATAAAATGAGGGGGGAAAAAACGATGCGCGATAAAGCTGTAAATCGTCCCGCGGAAAAACGAGTGAACCGCTTCGAATTTTCATCCGACTGCGAACGTACGCGTGTACTCGTCGCGAAAAGATGGATCGTAAAAAAAATGAAAGAAAGAAAAACAAGGGAAAAGAAGAGAGAACGATCGATGAGATCCACCCCTCGGCTCCGGATGGTCGGCGACGCGCGGTTGATTCCTTTTTGATCAGTACTTTTAATGGCGAGCCGAATGAAAACCTCGTCACGGGGGGGGGGGGCACAAAGGGACAGGGAAAGGTGTTGGGCTCAGGAAGGCTGAGGGTGCAGCGGAGAGTTTCCGAGTCTCGTAAAAAAAAAAAAAAGAAGAAGGAGAAGCGCTCGTAAAGCAACGTAGCGGAGAGACCAGGGGGTGGTGGTTCTCGCAACTACACCAGGACCGAGGTTTCAGACTCAAAAGTTTATTAACCGGCTGCTACGTGTTGGATTCCGTGACGAGAAAGAATGCTCGATTTAGCGACGCCAATAATAAAAGTTTATGGTCGCTGGCGCGAAAGTTTTCGCACTTAGACTCTGCGGCTCGAACTTCTCCGTGAAACACGACGCTGCTCTGTCGCTGGCCATGGAGTGCCTCGTTTTTCATGATTATCCTCAAGGACATTGGCTAGATTCTTCGGGGTGGCCCGAGTTAAGGCTGGAAAATTGGAAGGTCTTCGAGAGTCATGCGCGATTTAATGTGAAATATATTCAATCGAAATGAAGCAGATTAAGAGTAATTCTATGCTGAGTACCATTTCAAGCTTTGATGTTAAAATTAACAATAATCTCCAGAGAAAAACTTGCATCTCAAAAATTGCAGCTTTGCAAATTTTTAAATAATTGACTGTTGAACATTTTTCATACAGATTATTTCATCCGCAAGAATTTAATACGGGCACAAAATGAATTTCACGATTTCAGAATACCGCTCGAAAGGTAGTTAGAAGTTCCCCCGGATCGGACAACGGTCTCTTAATTGGTTCCGACCGAGGAAAATTGGGAATTGTTGCTTCCGTCGAATCTAAATTCACGCCCCGGCATCCCCAGTACAACGCGATATTTATAGAATTTAATCTGAAAGCAGACGGTGTCTACGGAGAAGCCAAGAGCGTGTTTCCTCGAACTTTGCCAGTGTTCCTTCCTACCGCCGCGAAACTTAATTACCTCAGTTCACTGTGTACGGCCCTGAAACCCTCTCGAAGGGCGCAAAGGCCCGGGGGAATACGGTGCCGGTTCGACAAGACCTAACTAGCCACCCTCCTTGTAGCAGCTAGCAGACCGACGACGATAATGTTTAGAACAGTGCCGTAGTCTTGTCTCGTATGCGAAACGTAGCTTGTTTACTCGGAAATTCTCCGGGATAAACTTCGATACGAGATTCGGTACATTCTGGACCAACTTACTGTCCCCCCTCGGTTCAACTTAATCAATTTCATTCGTCACTGAACAAGGGTGTGAAAGTTACACTCGAAATATGTTTGCCAAGACCTTCCAAATTTTAATAAATAACTGCTAGACTTAAAATTTTTAATAATAAATTAATTCCTTCAAATTCAAATCCCTCTGCACTCTTCTATTTTGTTACAAATAATAAAACGAAGGAAATGTCGAAAGAAACTGATCCGATTCAAAGTTAACCCCAATTGGCCGAATTCAGGAGCGTGCGTTCGAACGATCCAAACGAACGGAGCGGAATATAACACACGTGATTCCGATCGGTTTTCGCTCGGCGAACGCCGCGAGAGCGTAATGTTCGAGCGATAAGACGGACGCTCTAGAAGCGTAGCTAAACGACACCGGTCTCGACCATCTAAACCGTGGTAGTAGGGGTCGTTCGAAATGGAATGAGGGGGTTTTGGGGTGGAGATAGGGTGTCAGGGGTGAACGAAATGGACGAGGGACGGCGTGGGACGCAGAGGGGTTGCTGGTAGTGTGTATTGATCGAGCTAGGAGAAGAGCACCCCCCCGTCGGCTCTACTGTACTTCGTACGAACGCCCACGTACGCTCGCTGTTTCGCTCGTGTACGATTCTTTCTTCTTATATATCGTCCTTTTCCATTTCGCCCTTCGCTCGTTGTTCCGTATCTGCACCCTCGCCTACGACACCGGCTGCTGGCCTAGTCGCTTCTTTTCCATCCACGAATTTCACCCTGTGCG
The DNA here is from genome assembly GCA_022405125.1 of Anthidium xuezhongi. NCBI lineage: Eukaryota > Metazoa > Arthropoda > Insecta > Hymenoptera > Megachilidae > Anthidium > Anthidium xuezhongi. The sequence continues at coordinate 10,663,215 of CM039637.1, forward strand.
CCCACCACGCGGATCTCTGCGGTGTAATTCTATCTGTCGCGCCTCGAAAGATCGATCGCATTCCTTGGCGAGCGAGATTAATTCGACCATCGACCGTGAATCGATGATTGACCGCCGTTGGTAATTAAACCGCCCAGATTAATCGGGAATTACGGAACCAGTGGGAGTGTTCGATGGAAATTTCGAATTCGAAGTCTTTTCGTCAATTAGATGAATATAAATTTCATTTTGCGAAATAATGAAAAAATCCAAACGGGAAATTGGAGATTATCTATAATTAAAATCACTATGTAATTCTTAAATTCAATTTTAAATAAAGCCAATACTCAATCAAACGATAACACCTTAATAAATTAGTCCTGTAATTCCGATGTAAAAGCCACGTACGACTCGTGTAAAGGAGGTCCTTGATATCGGCAGTCGATTCGGCTTATGTAACACCATAATGAATGCTCGATCGTCGTTGATATCCGGCCAGCTTAACAGAAGCTGCGTACACCGTAATCATGGTTGCGGTAGTCAGAGAAGTTGTCGGTATAATTTACGGTTTAGCCAGGTGCGTCAGAAGTTGCTCACCTTACGACCCAATTGGGTTTAATTACAGCTCACCGAAAGTTACGACAACGGCGCGAGCCGGTATATCGGATTGGTTACAATTACCAGCCGTCGACAGCTGATTTCAGCCACCGCACGGATCGGCTCCTTATTACACGACCGTCCTATGATTTCTCGTCGTTACCCTTTCTGTCTCGTGATCGTAACCCTCGATGGGCCGTGCAAGAATTTTCATCGTTCACCCCCGCCGCCATTCCCATCCATTCGCAAACGGATCTTGGATCGTTACGAGGAGGGTGTCTATAGGGTGATCAAATAAACCGACTAATCGATCGTCGTGCCAGTCCCTTAACGCGTCTCTGACTGTCGCTAGCGATTGGAAGCGCAAATCTCGTCTTTGAGATTTCCCTTTACGGGGCAATGAACGCACTTATGCGTGCAATTAAACCCTTTGAGACCGCGCGCCCTGACATTGCGCTCCCGTCCTTCCGGTATCGATGTGTCTTCGAAGCTAGCTTCGATATTTACCTTGTTCCACGCGTGCTTAATCAAAACTTTGAAATCTTTTGGTAAAAATCATTTTTCTTATATATTCAATGGCAGCATTAAATCGAAGATAAATAATGTTTCTGTAAAAGCAAAGGCACGGATCTCGTGGACGGAAATTGTTTAAAATTGCCGAAAGGAAGAAAAATATTATCGGAGCGGGGATTGTTACACTTCGTGTTTCGTATCAATATTTTCCTCTTTTTCGCGTTGTTTTTCTTGTTCGAGAAATAATATCCCCGCGCGGGATTCACAGGTTTCTGGTGCGGCGCTTTCAAAACGGAATCCGCGGCGCGGAGAAACAACGTGCTGGAAAGAACTTTTCCCCGGCTCGAAGGAAAAAGGAAACTAAATATTGACGCTCTCGCGAGCCGCACAATGTTCCCAGTGCCACTTGAACTCTACGAACCGCATTTCCGTGACTTGCACTCGACCAGCCATGCCTCGAGAACATAATAAGAGAGCCGGAATAGAATCTGAACGCGTGAAACGTCGCGAGGAAGTTGGCGACAATTCGTCGTGGAAACGTCGTCCGTTACCGACTAAAGCCACGCTCCTGTTGCGAACCGTTTTCTCACCAATTAATCTTCCCAAGAACAAGTAATGTATCTCCTCAACGCGTGGAAATTCATTCATTACATTCTTCTATTTAAATTATATTTCCCTAAAAACTTACAATCGAAAACTTACAAATGTTCGTCGAATTATGAGAAGTTGCACCCACGTCGTATTCAAACGTCTTATTAATAAATTTCCTAGAGTTTCATAATTGTCCTATTCTTCGCATGTCGCGTTGAACTTTAAGGATTCTGAGCAAAAGTTGCCACGATGAACGCGTTAATTACCAACCGTGAAGCAAGTTCCAAGTAAGAGAATGGGCGGGCGACAATCGTGGAAACGGAGAATCGGACTCCGTGAAACTCGTGTCGCATCGATGATAATCAATAGAGAATTGGCTTTCAGAGGTCGGTTTAATCGATCGCCATCCGCGGTCCGACCGCATTTATGCACAATACCATCCTGCCGTCAACTTCTGGCGAATTTCCAAGCTTCGACCCTCGTGCCTTTGCTAACCTACATACTCGCTTAAAACGGTGTTATTACGGTCTGGCCAGTGGACCGCGCGAAACGTAACACCTTCCCTCTTCTTCGCCTTCCTCGACACGGTTTTCACGCCCTCCCCCCTTTCCCCGCGCTCGTTTCTTGTTCTCCTCTGTGGACCGCGCTCGCGTTCTAAAGGAGTCTTTCTTGCAAAATGAAAACAGACGAGATTAAACGTCGGCACTCGTCGCGCCGTGAAGAAAGAGGGCTCTTTTTTACCGCGAGGTACGCGAGAGTCAAAGCGAACAGAAACGAGCTTTCGCGAGCGGCTAACAATTTTTACAACGGACCGCGGGACTCGCCGGGAAAATAATCATTTTCACGGGGGATTCTTAGGCGGGTTAACTGTTTCCCCCAGGAAAATTGCTTTTACCCGGTCGCGGTTCCCCGACGAGTCGCCGCGGTTATTTCGTTGGATAACGAAGGAGGCGCGCTGAAAGGGGCAATTAGCGGCTCGTCGCGAATTATGATTAACACGTTGAATGCGTTACGCGTCGCGGACCTAATATAACCGAGTAATTAGAGAAAATTTTAAGCGGCGTCTGCGCTGTATCGATCCTGCAAATTTTCGTAGGCTGGCTGACTTGGTTTGTACAATTATCTTAGGTATTTAATTATAAAAGTGGATATTCATAAAATTACAAGTGAAACATTGAAATGATCGAATTCTGAATAATAAACCTTTGAGAATGAACTATTTCTATCCATAAATGGTAATTATCGAGAAGTTCGATGGTCAGCATAATGTATCATCTCTTTAGTCCACACTGTGGGAAATTTAATATCGAGGCGACGAAGCCCTGACAGTTCGTGTCATCTGAAAATATGGTTCAGCTGGGAAAAGAAGGATAAGTGTCATTCAGGGGCAAGCACCGTGTCCGGATAAAGGATCGAGTTTCAGTCTGTCAAAGGGGATCGAGAATGGGCCAGAGTAATCCATCTTCCCCCTTTTTCTGCATCTTCATACGCCGTGAATTAATAATTTATTGGCTTCTGATAACAGCTGTTGTCCTCGTCTCGAAAGACGGATATTTGATAAGCCATGCGTCAATCTTCTATTCGACGATCAGACGACGTTGACTTGTACTACTTAATCAGTGGAATAAGAGGAAATAAACTACTTTGACAATCCTTCGATTATGACTGGAATAACAAATTCGAATATTTTAATAGTTAAAAGGGTCTGAAGACTTGTCAAAATTGATTTACGTTAAAACCATAGCTACAAAATCGACAATATTCCATTATTCGAGGTTTGAGAGCTCTATTGCGAATACGACCCCTGTCAAAAGCTATAAGAAAGCTATCAAAGAAAGGGATATCGGTATTATGAGTGTATGGATCAAGCTGGTTCAAAGACGAACTTAACTGACCGTCACGAGCGAAAGGTATACCATACACCGCAGAAATTACACGGCAGCAAGGAAGTGCCATTTTAATTAACGATCAGGGAACGGAGCCAGGCACCGACGTGGTTAGTACAGGGTCGCTAACCATGTCGAAGTAATTAAGGGATTAGCCAAGCGGTTTGCTGACTAACGCCCGCTCGCCTCTCTTGAGCATCGTTCGAGCTGGTCTTCTTCGACGTCTCCTTCGTCCTCGAAGCGAGCAACTTTTAATCCTAGATCGCCTCTGTAACTAGTTCCCTCGCAAACATATGCGGAAAATTGAACGACAAGCCTGGAAACTTTGATAACATCTTCCCCTTACCTTCTTTCATCATTTAATACGTTGATTGTCGAGGAGGATCATTGTACGATTAAATAATTAACCCTTCCATTGTTCAAAATTCGTAAATTTATAATATTCTAAATTTTCTGAGTTCCTAAGAATATAGTATTTTAACATTTGCTATTAGCTGTGTTAATAAAAACTGAAATTTGTAAATTAATTCATTAGCAGTGAAACAAGTTCCGACAATCAACGCGTTAAGTATCTTATATAGAATAACAAAATTTGATATACGTATAAATTAGAATATAACAAAATAAACCTTTCAGTCCAGAAATCCTGATTTGAATCAAACTTTTTGAGATTAAAGAAAAATTCCTCCAGGATCTCACAAAGTTTTATCAAAACTACAATTTTCGAATTAGACGATTACCCTTGCACTGTCTACTCCCACGCATCCTGAACATACTCTTGCAACATCCTGTAGACCAATCAAGTATATATCAATTGTGACTCGTAATATGTAGCAGGTACCTAATAATCGATTTTTTCACAATTGCTCGATCACCGACGATTGAATCCATTGTATAAATGTTGGGCATCGTGGTGATTCAGGTACGGCAGCGAGGGTGTTGCGGAGTCCGCCCTCGTCGACGACACCCTCAACGGAAATCCTCGATCTTCGCCGTCGTCTTCTTCGATTCTGCCTCCCCTTCAGTCAGGATCCACTTCGGACACGATCGACGCCGAGAATCTGTCCGGTTCGAGAAAGTACGTACGATAATGCCTCGTCGTACCTCCCCCCCCCCCCCTCCATCCCCTAGTTTCGCTGCACCGTTTTTTATCGAAACAATTGTTGCTTCACTGTTTGTTTAATGTTGTTATTGTTGTTGTTGTTGTTGTTGTTATTTATTGCTGTTGTTATTGCTGCTGCTACCGTTAATTTGAGGGCTGCGATCGCGAGCTTTTTTGTAGGCGACTCCTCGTCCTCGTACATTTTAACCCCTCATGGATGAGACAAAATTCTTCAGGATTACGATCAACGAAATTCTCAGACACTTTTCTTAAATATTATTTGAATTTCTCAAGAAATTATTCGAAAAGGGAAGACTGAAGCGCTTCAACCTGGACACGACACCCTGATGCCGACCTCAAGGGACGGCACCAACGTCTGTACGCAACACGGACTCCGTCCTTGAGGGGTTAATTATTTCTAATCGATAGAAGTCGTTCGATATTCATTTGGTCGAATGCTACAAGCGTCCTGTGACTTTTTACGTGAAACTAACCTTCTTTGAGGGGATAATGACAATGTAAGGGAAAAAGGCCTCACCTTTCGTCTCGATTTTAGAACACTATTTGGAATTTCAATTCAAAACCTGTTGTGGCTAATTTATCTTTATATAATAATTAGTAATAATTGTTAAAGCTTCTTTTCCTTAGATTACAATTTTCCCTAGAGAAGACTAGTCGTACGATTTCCTATTTCCCTCCAGTAGACGATGATTATTGAACGATGCGCGAACACAGTAAGTCCTGATGACGGCCGATCGAATCGACAACGCGATTTGTCTCTGTCGATGTTGGCCGCGCGATCGATAAAACTTTACGAGCTTTCCAATGGCCAATTACGCGAGAATCGATTCGTCAGGCTGTACGCGTCGAAGACGATAAGTAAATGTTAACGGCCATGATCCATCTGCGATGGGTCGGTGAATCGTGGTTCAATAGCAAAGTTCGCCCGAGGCGATGTAAAAGTCATGATAGAACAGCTTGAGGAATAGAATCGTTGCTTGACAATTTGTTCTTGCTTTCATAAAATTCGTAAAATTCCTTCAATTAAATTTACTATCTCCTTTGTGAAATTATTTTTTCAATATTCTTTTATCTGTGATAATGTTTTGCTCCTATTTTACCCAATTCAATTTGGATGCTTTTGAAATAAAGTTTAGGGCTGTTGGCAATTTAATACAAAACAAATGGTAGTAGTGCCAATTCCTTTGATGGTTCAATTCGATGATTTCTCGCGTTGGTCGTTGCAGTTATTGCGAGAAAGCGGATAACGAAACGACAGATATGGGAGGCGTTCCCCACGTGGAGGGTGGATTGAACAGCGAGCTGTACGCAGTCCCCGTGAAACGAAGACAGCCGAAGGATCAAAAGAACAATGCCACTCTGCAGAACAATGCCCAGGAGAAACCGTCGGAGGTGGATACCAACGAGTGCGAGGATAAAGACGAGAATCTACCGCCCGGATGGCAGAAACACGAGGGTGGGTATCGGAAGGGATTCAGCGAATTGCACGAGGAAAATCGATGAACCGTTAGCGACGCGATAAAAGAGAAGAAAAAAGATTGCCGGAAGTTAATGAACGATCGAATTTGTTCTTTTCCCGTTTAGACGAGAACGGACCTTATTACTGGCACGTGAAAAGCGGCAATATTCAAAGAGAGCCACCCGAGGCGCCACCCCACTCCAAGAGGGAGTCTCGCAGAAGCCTTATCAAAGATAACGATAGCGTGAGTCTAATTTTAAACGCAAAATACTGTAATTCAATTTTACCTAATTTCCTACACGTTCCTCTACACATGTATGCAATAAGTCTTATTGATTCAATTTTTAAATATACTTTGCATCAAAATTATTCGAACTCTAGGAATGAAAAATTATTATTCTGTTACAGTCCGTCTATAAACTAATATACACCAGTAATGTTGAGCTATTGTCCATCATTACAGATAAACAATTTCCACACTTTGAGCGGCATGGTGAACACAGTGACCCGCAGCAACACGAGCTCCGCTTTGGATCAGGAATTGGAGAACAAAAGAAAAGTGGAACTAGCTTTAAAGTACGATATCACAAATATTCATATCGATTCATTTTTCCTACACGTATGTAATAATCTTTATATATTCCAGACGAAGAAGCTACCCTGCGCGAGCAGACTCAGAAGGCAGAGACAAACCGATCCGATTCGCCGTGCGCTCTCTCGGTTGGACAGAGATCGCCGAGGAGGATCTGACGCCTGAAAGAAGCAGCAAAGCGGTGAACAAATGCATCGTGGACTTGTCCCTCGGTAGAAACGATCTCCTGGACGTCGTTGGACGATGGGGTGACGTTAGTATCGATTTCAGGAACAATCTCCATGATCAAAATATAAAATACCTATATTATTTCGGTGTATCTCGATGGTGCCTTCGGAATTCTTATAGAAAGCGAATATTTCGTCGGATATTTTGATATAGCGACACGTCGTATCGGTATTTCAATGTCTATAAGGATTCTATAAGGTATAATAGAGGTGTTTTACATTTTGGCACGGGGCCCCGGGAAAAATAGGATGGTTCGGTTGGAATTGAAAATTTTCCAGGGCAAAGACTTGTTCATGGACTTGGACGAAGGTGCTTTGAAGCTGATCGACCCGGAGAATCTGACCGTGCTCAACACACAACCGATTCACACGGTCAGGGTGTGGGGTGTTGGCAGAGACCACTGCCGGTAAGTGGATCTTTGAATTTTTAAAACGCACTCCGACAAGATTGAACCGCTTTAATAACGTGTTTGCGATTCTTTTCATTGCCCGTCCCCTCTCCGGTTTGGATGTTCCGTGTACAGCGAAAGGTAACGAGCGTATACAGCCGTACTCTTCTCTTTTATAACGTTTGATAAACAACGAGGTCTCTTAATGGAATTTCCTTATCCAGGGACTTCGCTTACGTGGCCAGGGACCGATCCACCCGGAAGCACATGTGCCACGTGTTCCGTTGCGACATACCGGCGCGCACGATCGCCAACACGCTTCGCGACATCTGCAAGAAGATCATGATCGAACGATCGCAACACCAGAACCTCGCCAAGCCCGTGGACATCAATGGAAGAACGAGCCTGGCCACGAGACCCACCAACCTGCCCACGGAGCATCGACGTTTTCATAGAAACGGACAAGCGCTAGTCAGTGAGTGTCGAAAAGCGTTTTAATAGAATTTGAAGGGTGGTAACCACCCCTTCCTGAAGAACGTTAGGCAAATGTCGACCTGTTTACAGCACAATCTTTCCCAACGCCGATGGAGGAACCGAAGAAAGTGTTGCGAGCACAATATCTTGGATCCATGCAAGTTTCACAGGCGACTGGAATGGAGGTTCTCAACGACGCGATAGATCACATCGTGTCCAACACTCCTATCAATCAATGGCGGAACGTGAACGTTGCTGTTGCACCCAGCATGATCTCTATCCTTACACCAAATGTGAGTGTACAAAGGAACCTTCGTAGGTATTCCAGTAATAGAAATATTAACGATATATGATCGTAGGAGGAGAAACTTATCACCGAGTGTCGAGTACGTTACCTGTCGTTCCTCGGTATCGGTCGCAACGTGAAGCAATGCGCCTTCATAATGCACACCGCGCAAGATCTATTCATCGCACACGTCTTCAACTGCGAGCCCAGCAGCGGAGCCCTTTGCAAAACTATCGAAGCTGCTTGCAAGGTAATTATTTGAAACATTGTATTAGATTCCTGTGAAAGAAGAAACGTCAATTTAATTGGTATTTTGTTTTTTGATAGCTGAGGTACCAGAAATGCTTAGACGCACACCCGCAAGGCTTCAGAAACGCCAGCAGCCTGAACACTCCAAGCGGAAGGGGTCTTGGCGCCACCCTGAAGTCGCTGGTTGGTTCACTGACTGGACGTAGAAATAAGCAGGGTGAGTCCTGAGACGAGGCTCTCTCGCTGCAGGTAAATGATCACGCTCAGCCGTTAAAGTACGAAAATAATGAGACACGGGACGTGAACGCGCGTAATCGTGTACGTCATAGAGCAACGACAAACACGATCGTCGGCTCGTTAGATCGACGATGCTGTTAGTTGACAGGTTGGCTCGTTCCTTCGCAGGAACTGTGGCCGCTGCCTGCTGAGCGAGAGGTGATCAGACACAGACATCTGCAATCGCCGCTGACCTTGAAATACTTTAGCGGATCGCCGCCGAGCGCCTCCCTCAGGTCGCTCCTGTCGCCGTCCCTGGACAACAGGCGTATCCAGTTGGCCCGTTGGGAGAGCAACCCTTAAATTTGTTTTCGGAACCCGACGACCGACCCCGCAGTTTCTCTCGAGCCGTGTAAGGAGGAGACGAGGAAGCCACGGGAGGAACCGCGTTACAAGGAATTATATTCGTACGTTTAACGACTGAATCGTGAATTCTGCAGAGTGCTATAACTAATTAACCACAGCTATAGTGGACTTACGCTTACGTGTGTCGATATGATGTTATGTATGTTACACGCAGTGTCTGACAAAAAAGCAAAAAACAGAAAAAGATTAACTAAAAATATGAATAACAAAAAAAAAAGGTCGACTAAACTCGTGGATCGACGCCACGAAATTCTCCCTGTTTATTTTGTTTATTTTTTTCTCTCTTCTTTTTCTTAAGATTCGTTCCGTCACACGACGAAACGAGAGAGAATCGTTTGATCGTGCCGCGAAACTTGTTTGGGGGGGCAGATATATACCGCGAGCATGGGATTAACATAGCTAAGAGCGAGTTTGTATATACAATACGGGATGGTAATTTAATCGCGCTAAAAAATGTAGTGAATTCGCTGGATCCGAGGGAAGTCTATAAAAGAAAGAAAAGAGGAATGAAAGGGGACGCGAGTGAGTGACCGGAATGACTGTGGTAGAGTTCTAGCGTATCCACGAGGCATTCGACGATTTAAAACGATCGACAAAACAAAAGCTATAGAGAGAGCTTAAATGTATAACTCACAAGTACATATGTGTATTCTCGGGTGTACAGATTAGAGAAACGAGACGAGGATGACCAGACCACACGAACTTAGAAAAATGAAAGACACGTAACACGTTAAATTATGATAAGAAAAAGTAAAAAAATGAAAAGAGAAATGACACGCGTAGAGAGATTCCCACATGCGACGAGAAAACCTTAGTGTTACACGCAGTATACACAACACAGTCACACACAATGGCAGGTAACAGGGAGTTTATTTTTTATGGCGAAAACCTAAGAATTAGAAGAGCTTGCAACTTGTGAAGACGACGAAGACAAGTGCTAACGCGACCGTCCTTTAGAATCCACGGGGAAACGAGGAAGACCTACCGATCTTGACACTCGCGATAATACACGATTTACGCTAATTGTCGTACGCACAATCGCTGTGCAAGTAAACGCTAGAGAAAGAAACGCCTACCGCAAAACGATTGAAACAATTCATTGTCTGTTAACGTTGTAACGAATCGTAATTTTCATCGTCGTACGCTGCAACGCCGTAAATAAAGATTTCGTGAAAAAAAAAAGAGAATCGAACAAGGAAACGTCAACGACTCGTCCAGAGAGTTTATTCACCGCCTCACGACAACCTTTTTCTCCGGGAACGTTTGCACGCGTGTTCACAGGATGATTAAACAGAAAAGTAACGCGCAGATTCGTCATTATTCGCACGTGCACAGCATCGATCGCACCGTCACACGATAGATTCTAGCCCCATCCAATCGATTCGATCGGTCAACCAACGATATCGGCCACGATCGGACGATCGTTGACGAGTGCTCGCGATGCCTAAACGTCAATCGATAGCTTAGAGACTCCGTGTGCGTTCCATTGATTTTCTACCGAATAGCTGTAGGCAAACCGATCGTCAGCGAATTGTACAGAGAACAGAAACGAAGGTACTTCGTCCCTCGATCCCTCCTGATTATTTTCGTACAGATAGCCTCGCGTGTTTAGACAAACCTGACGATATTAGCGTACCAGCGTCGCAACCCATGCTGTTCACCGGCTACAACGACTGCTAACCGAGAAAACGCAACCACGGCTGACCACCGTGATCGTCCTTTCTGGATCCTCTTTGGATCCAACGTGACGGATTAGATTAGACGCCAGAACTGTCCAAGCCGGGTAGATGGAAATACGAGCAGGGACAAGACTCGACCCGGTCGTTTACGTGAAATAAAACGATATGAATGTTCTTGCCTCGCAGGACGTCGTCGTCCGTCGAGGACGACTTATCGCGTCGTGGGAGCCATCGTCAATGCGAATGATACAAAGTTGTGCGGGACCCAGAACGAAGAAATATTTCTAATGTTAGCGTTTAAATAAGAAGATGGCTGACGAGGTTAGGAGGAGAAGCTTGCGTGAGAAGAGCATGAGTGTGAAAGATATAACGTGTGCATGGATAACGAGGTATTCCTCTCGCGACAAATATATTATCTAGACGAGGATAGAGCTACGATGATGGATCATTATTTGTACATATATACATGTTACGAGGATCACCCGCCTTTTACCCATAACAAGATGAAGAGTAACGCCTCGTCACTGAATGTTGCCACGAAAGCGAACCTCCTCGAGGATCCGTACGCTGGCAGGACCCTTCTGGATATTCCCTTTCGATTTTCGAACCGCTTCGATTTTACTTCTTTTGCGTTTCTTTTATTTATCTGGTCACTCTCAATCTCTACACGGGTAGGCTCGAGGGTAGAAATGGGATCCAAGTCAGTAAACGCATCTCTTCAGGTTCTTTGCGTGCAAGAATGAACCTATTTGCAACATATTTGGATCCCATTGCTACTTAAAAAGCCGTGTCACGAACAATAAACGAATCGGAACGTCGCGCGACGAGGCCTCCCCTGCGACCCGCGCTGCTCCATCAAACTCGAAAAATCTCCCCGTTCCCCGAAAATTTTACACAAACGAACGAACGAACGAATCAGCGACGTTTCTTCTGCTATCGATATGTCGTTGGATATACAGTTTTTCTTGCTTTGATATTCATATATATATGTATATACGATAAATATAATATATATATATGAGTATAAGTATAAGTATAAATATAAATATAAATAAATGAATAAATATATATATAAATATATTATATATATATATAGTTGTTGAATTTGTATTACCGTAAATGGTATAGGACGAGCGAACGAGCGATCGAGGGTGGTACGAGACAGCCTCGATAGCGCGACGACAATTGTGGATGTGAATGTACATATTATTATTATGATTATCATTATGATTATGATTACGATTATTATTATACGCTCGTGTAGAAAAATAAGACTTAAAAAGAGTAAACAACAAAAAAAATACAGAGGAATGCGCGAAGGTCGAACAGTTCAGAGGTCGAGGAACACCACACACACACGCATCGTTGCACATCGTCGCAACCAATTATACACGATTCGCGAACCTGTACACACTTATACGAAAGAGAGAACCATATGTACACGTACACACACAACACATACACACACACACGAGACACGCGTTCACAGAAATTGCGCGTAGCTTAACTGTCTCCTTAAAAAAAATGTAGGTGTTTTGAAACGTCGCCGGGTGAAAATGCGAGAGTTTGAAACAACGAACCCCCTCGCCGCTGCCGCCGCCGAGATGGGGTTCGAAAGAGGTCGACGAAGGAGGTGGAGGAGGGTTAAAGGAGAAGGGAAGCCACTTTGTAAACTGGACTTTTTAATAGAATAGTGCAAACCTAAACTATATTTAACTGTGACATGTAATATCCTTAAACGAAAGCAAAGATTTAAACGAAGAAAAGAAAAAAAAAAATGCGAAAAAGGGAAAAAAAATGCGATCTACATGATAGAAAGAGTTGTTCTTGCACAAACACGATGCTTCATTGATAATTATAGTGTCTCTCTCTTTCTCTCTTTCTCTGTCTCTCTCTATCTCTCTATCTCTCTCTCTCTCTCTCTATCTTCGAAGAAAGAAAAAAAAATACATACCCCTCTCTCTCTCTCTCTCTATCTCTCTCTTTCTCTTTCTGTACCTTTATGGCAATTAAAATAAAATAACCAAAAAACACAAGATACTGGTTTCGGCATCGAGGAAGAAGAAGAAGGGATAACGTTGTAAAACTGTACACCGCGTCGCGAACGATTCTCGTCATCGATTAATTTCGACCTCATTGTCACTTATACACCGATCACCGGAAAAAAAACACGCACCGTCGATCATTCTATTGATCATTCATCGCTATTTGTCATCGCGATCGTCATCGAAACAGAAACGGGTCGTTTGGTAGAGAGATGTCGCGCGAACGACGGGAATGTTCGAAACAAAATGTTCCTCATCATCGACATGTATAGTTGTAAAGGGATGGACGACGAGAAGAAAGGAAAGGAAGGAAAGGAAGGATTTTAATCGCGTTCGCGTGACGATCGGCTTCGCATTGTCGCGCGATCGATTCCGCCATGTAAACGACGCGAAAGAGAAAAGGGGAGGCCGAACGAGATTCCATTTCGAGAACAGTCGAGCAATTTTTTCTTTTTGGTTCTTGCTCTCGTTTCGTTTTTTGGGGTCATTTTCGAAATAGAATCTCGCGGCCGGAACAAGTTCTAACCAACGAGGAGAGAAACGAGCGACGCGTTTTCGTAATAGTCGACGTCCACGTGTCGTTTTTCTTTTTTTCGTAAAGAGCGTACGAAAGGACAAGAAATAAAAAGAAAAGACACTTTGTATGCACCCCCCACCTCCCACTCCCCCCTCTCCCATTTGTTCATGCCCATTTATATCGCGTAGTTGGACCGATCGATAATTATAAACGAAACGTGAGAATACTATTATATATATATACGTATATATACATATTATATATATATATAAATATATATATAAAAGCGACAAGAATGAAAACTACTGTAACTACACCTGCCTCTTGTGAATAAATGCCTATTTGTTTCTTTTCAATCTCGTTTTGACTCCAGTAACACCTGTCTACTTAATTATCATTAATTAGCAAAGTTCGAGACTTTTAACGATTTTAATAAACTAGAAATGTTGTAAAAGCCTTATTTTGATTGGTTTTTAATTTTAATTAAAGGAAGCTACGAAAATGGTACCATTGATGCCATCTAGCGACATATTCCGAAAGTAACGAGAGGGAAAATTCCCTTTTTTTGTAAAATAAACGATTTTTTAGATTCATTAACCCAAATAGGATGATCTATAATAATAATGTTACTTTATTAAGCGCATTATAAATTACTTAAAGCTTTATAATGAGTAACTTAGAAAAATTGCACCTGATGGACACTGAAACGACACAGCACCTAGAGGTGGCGTCCTGGAACTAATGTAACTAAATTTGAATTCACCATTCCTTCGATTTTCTTTATTTTTCAGTACCGAATTTGTAATTTTAAAACCCAATTATAGAACATGCAATTAATTAATACTTTAATTTATCATTTTCAATACTTACCCCTTAGTTGTACCACCTTGCAAAAGAAAACGAAGAAAGGAAGGGACAAACACAACTGGCACCATAAATATTTTAAGAATGAAAATTTTGTTTCAGACGTTAAATACGTAGTTGTGTCATTTATAATGAAACGAAAATACGTGTATGCTGCATGCGTTTATGAAAAATTGTTTTCCGTTGAGAAACTGATTTACAGTCCTCGGTATGCCATTGCAAACTTTGCAAACGAATGATGTATTTGTTTTTAAGTATTGTATTTAACGTTCTGAAGGAAGTGCAATGAATAAATAAGGCACGAAAGTTGTTTGTTTTGTAAAAAAGGGTAATCTGCGCCAGACAGCGCCAGTGGTACTGTTTTCGAAGCACGTTATAAATACAAAATTTCAGAAAAAGAACATACAAAAGTGAGACTTGCACAATATTTTCAGTTTGTTTAGTTGATTACTTTACAATAACATGATATTCTCTCTAACCACTGTACAAATGAAGGAATTGTAGCATTTTGATTCAGAATTTAAAGGACAATGATAGAAAATGACCAAATTTGGGATGGAACGAACAAGAAAAGAAATATATGTGTCTCTGAGGAATCAGAAATGAACAATTATATATTTTATAGAATTCGATAGAAAAAGAAAGAATCTTTTGCTATAATATTGTGCACTCGTTAAAAAGGTAAAAACTATTGGAAAATTACAATAAACTATCATAAATGTAACAACGCAATGGTCACATTTTCTATCATATTCCTTTACCATAACAACGATAAAATATCCGTATCACAATCAACGATGAAGAACTTCCTTTCTCAAAAGTCTAACGCATTATGTCTATCACAAAGATTTTATTTACAACCGTGAAGAAACAGATCCAATTAAGATCCGTTTAGGCCGTGTTATTACAACCCGCCCGATACCGGAAGCAACGAGGAAACGGGGTAGTTTCGTTTAACGCGTTGACTGTCATAAAAACCCTCAACAATCCAATAATTAATGGAAAGAGGGAAAAGAAAAATGTAGAATAACGTTAAAATGCACTGTTCAGATCTTCAACCCTCTATGCATTCTTTAAAATTATCACTGTTTCTTTTTACAGAGGGATAATAATTAATGTCAATGTGTCTTATCACACCTGTCCAATGTCGTTGCAGCAATCAACGCGTTAAACGGTAGCTGTTAAAAATAACAGGTTAAAATCCAGAAAACGTTTCTTCGTCCTAACTAAATCGTTCTCGTTTCCTCGATGTTCCACGTTACAATGAAATCTTGTTCGTTGTCTTAGGCTTCGAACACGTTTTAAAGTATGCTACATAGTCCGCCGCGTACACCCTATCGTAGATTAAAAACGAAGATATCTATTGTCGAGAACCTTTCTTTGAGAAAGTCCCAGTTCCGCGCCGCGAAAAATATATGTACCGAGGAAGATCGAGACAGGATCTGGTCGGCGAAAACGAGAATACTTTATCGACGCGCACACACGAGCCGACGGAAAGTGGAACGAACGAAAAAAGAATTCACGATCTCGTCCGTTCCAGAAGCGTCGTGAAAAATTGATGCACGCGGGACGATTTACGAGCGTGGCTCGCCGCTTTGAATTCGTATCGGCACAGTTCTGGACGCGGCGACGGGGACGGACGGGTGGATGGTCCCTGGTACACCGAAAATCCCTAGGAAACGCGAGGCGCAACCGCCCCTCGGGCGCAGTCTTCATCTCTCACCGTGCACCGGTGTCTCTTGGCTTTCGTTTCGCGCTACGAGTCCCGCGCGAACAGTCATTTTCGTCAAAATAAACCGAACATCTTCCTCGACGAACCAGTACTCCTCTTCTTCCTCGCTGGGGCCACGATTTCCGAGTTTTCAGCGTTGGCAGCGGTGATGGCGTTCGTTACAGGCATCAGTTTACTTCGCATTTGTTCGTCCAGTAACGATTGCATGTCCATCTGCCACTGTTCAAGCTGTTGGCTCAGCTCGATCTTCTGCTGAATCGCTTCCATCAGTTGGCTGTTGGCTTGCAGAACGTCTATCCTAGTTTTGGCCAGCTCCACTTCCGCACGGTTCTTCCTGGCGACCGCCTGATCCCTGACTTTGTAGGCCTGGGACAGGATCTCGTCCTTGGTCAACTGCGAATGGTCCATGTCGTTTCGAGCACGGTCCCGTTCCTCTTTGACCCCGCGTAATTCGGCCTCGCTTACGCTCAGCTTGCTGGTCGTATCCAGAAGAGCCTCGCCACGTCTCTTCAGCTCCTCCTGCGTCTGCTTCAGTTGGTCCTTCGTGTGGTCCAGCTCTTCCCGTACCCTGTGCAACTCGACAGCCAAACCCAGCTCCCCGGGTGCTCCTCTTCCGGACAGTGCCAGGTTGTATACCTCCTCTACCAGGTCCAATAATGCACCTGGACAGTTGGTCTGCAAAAGATGAAAGAGGACATGGTGAGTGGAATGTTTCTTGAATTTTCTTAAAAAATGGACTTGCTGGATGTTTAAGGATTAGATATACGAGCAGCTAATTTTAAAATTAAATGTTTTAACTTGATACACATTGGTCACCATATGAATCACCTGAAACCTACGTCAGAAAATTTAATATCATCGAATAATTAAAAAAGGAAATTTCATGTGCCATTAAAAATACGTTATTTACGCAAGGTAGCAACCGAAACGAAAATAAAAGAACACTACCGGTGATTAATCAAATCGATAAAAAAGTATTCCAAGAAATACGTCACAACACTCCGCAAGCAAACACACGAAGGTATTAAAGCGTCGTACGTGGAATGTTTATCTCAAAAGCACCAATCACGGTCGATTAGTTATCTACGATCTAGCGTGGTCCGACCGTCGAGCCGGGCACGTTTGCGAGCCGCTTTTGGAGAGCCCTGGCGTGTTGTGGAAACCACGGCCGGAAACCGGAAGTCGGTGAACAAAGGACAGGGTTACAACAGAGGAGGCCCTTACCGAGCTGGGTAGAGTCTCCTGGCCGTTGGTGTTCGCCTCGTCCGTTTCCGCGGTGTTGTTCACGATCACGAGCATGGACTCGTCGCAGTCGCTTTGTAGCCCCGAGTCGTCCTCCCCCCGTCTCAGATGGACGCACAGCTCCTTCAACCGTTTCACTGCCCTCGCCACCTCGGCACGAAGATCCTCTTGTTCTCCCAGCGAACTTCCGCTCTCCTCGCACTCCATCTCCGCCTGCAGGGACCTCGGCGGTTTCTGTATCGAGCCGGATCTTCCTCTCCTTTCCGCCTCGATGGCCGCCAACGTCGTGGCCAGCTCGTCTCTGAGGATATAATCGTAATTAACGCGTCGATCGTCGTCCCCTTCATCGAACGACTGAACAAACTCTCGTCGTCGTCGTCGTCCCACGTTCCGAGAACAAACAATGAGGCGTGCTGCACTCGTAATCGTGATAAAAACACGATATCGAGCCAGAGGAAAATGGACTGCCACGTGACCACGAGGTTTTATTCAGTTTCCCGGTTATACACGCAAATATGCGTGAACGAGAGTTCACCCTTCTCCGATCTCGTCGTGGAAAAAAGTCTCGCGTGGGTCGTGAACGAGAAGCAATGAATTCTAACGAGGTCCACGTTCACCGTGACGAAGGAGCAACTGAAAAAACTGTGTGAGACGGGTGGAATATATAAAAGAGAGAGAGAGGGGAAAGAGGATGGATCGGGTTTGGTCCAGAGTTTGGTTGTTCCAAATAAGACGGTGCCTCAAAGGAAGGAACGTTTTTAGTCGAACACGGTTTGTTGTAACAGGGGAACCGGATGGAAAAGAATAGAATAGAAATGTCAAATCACAGTGAACCTGTACCTCGAAATTAAGGAATTTCTGAATTCTAATATAATCTATACTTGTATTAAAAAAATAATCGAATAAAGAAAAATAGATCACTGCTAATCCAAATCAAGGGCAAGGACCAGTTAGCCCAGAGGCATGTAAGGGCTCGAAGAAAGCTGATACCGCAGTGGTATCTCTGCAGGTATTATTTGGAATGGATGACACGTTATCCAAAAATATTACACGGTCAACGTGCCCGAAGAATCTTACCTCTCTCGTTCGGCCAGTTTCGCCCTGTGTTCCGCTTCGTAACCGAGCCGCTCCAAGGCCGCTGCTCTCTCTTCGGCTTCTTCGAGGGCCGCGATCGCCCTCGCCCTCTCTTCTCGCAGCTCCAAGGACCTCCTCTCTAATTCTGTTCTTTGCGCGGACACTAGCTGTACCTGGAATATCAAAGGCCTCGGTTTGAACCTCTTACACTTTGCTCGATTTCATTTCTCTTTGCTCGACGTCCGTCGAATCTACGCCTTAAGGACACGCGATCATGATTTGGTTCCTGCAATGTTACGTTTCCTCCCACCCTCTATCCGTGTGTCCTTGTAACGGACATAAAGAAACGCAACAAGACTTTCGTTTCGTTTCATTACTAAAGAATTCATGGTTGTTTCACGGTCACCGTTCGTTCCCATTCTCGTACAATCAGAGAACAGGAAAGTTAGAAACTACAAACTCTCATCGGTGAATATACATATTTACAACACTAGAACGATCGACTTTCATAATTTCTTTCTTCCTCGGACAAAAAAACGAAAAGAGACGAAGAAACGGAGCTCGAATCACGATTCCTCGAGGTCGTGTCCCATAATGTCCATGATATAATCGATAACATTGATGTAACGCGCAGACGACGTAACGTAGCGAAACGTATTCGCGCGTGAACGGCGTTTCCTGAAATTCGAGGAGTACGCTGTAAGGAGAGAACAAAGGGCGTGTAGGATCGAAGGACGGGCAAGTTAAGTCGATCGTCGAGGGTCACCGATGTCTCGTTCTACCGCGTTGATTCGGAGCACTCGTATCAAGGTAAAGCATTGAAATCGTCGAATAAAATAAATATTCAATGCTCGAACGTCTTTCTAAATACTATTTTCTAACACCGACAGGATCTAAAGGTACGTAATAATGAAAGTTTAAACTGGGGTTAAATAAAAGGCATAATTTACTTCACAATCACTAGCTTCTAGTAATTATCAGTTTTGCACGATTTTCCTGGAAATTATATGGTTGCACAATGGATGAAGGGAGAAATGGTAACGAAAGCTGTGGGATTCCGTTTGGCGGGAAAAGAGTTTCATTAAAGGGACACGGCAGACGGAAACTGTTAATTTACCTCGTCCCTGAGAACCTCCAGGCTGCTGACGTGATCCTGAAGCGTGGTATTTCTGAGGGCACACTTTTCCCTGAGCACCTTGACCTCGATGAGCAGCTGTTCTTCCTGTTTCGCGGCTTCTCTCAGCTGATCGGCGAGCCTCGAGTTCTGAGCGGTGAGCTCCGTAACCAAAGTCGTCTGATCTCGTTCCGCTCGTCTCGCGCGTTCATTCTGCTCCTCCAGCTGGCTCCTGAGCGTCTCCACGTCCGTCTGCAGCTCCAAAGTTCTCGCCTCGTTCTCGCCCTTGACTTCCTCGAGCCTTCGTCGGAGCAGGTGCCTCTCTTGTTCCAGACTCTGCGCCAACAAACAACAAACGGGAACGTTAAAACCATTAGCTGGCTGATCGATGAAAGCCAATTTGCGTGTGTCGCGTGCTTCTTACGCTTTTTAAGCCACATGCTGCGACACGTGCAACGCACACCTGGAATTTCTAATATTTAATGAGTTTACCAGAGTGGGGACCATTGTTGCTTCAAATTAAACATGTTTATACTAATTAAGATACTTGCGCAAATGGTTGTCCATTTATCACAATCCGGTATTTAAGGCTTATACGGGGACCATTGTAATTATACGGTAATTAGAAATATCAGAAAAGGAACTTTGAACAGTATCGATTACGTGATACAACAACTCGATGGTTTAAGTTAAAAGGCAACGACCATCGCGGTGACGTGTTGTTCCACGCGTAGCCATTTCCAACGTGACACATAACGTTACGTAATGTGAAATTTATTATGAAATGTATTTAAGACTTGGACATTCTATGCAAATAAAAAATAATTTCAAAAAAAGACATAAAAGAGCGGAAAACGAACTGCAACGATGAATCACCACCAGAATTGTTTATCGAATCACCACACTCGACTACCTTCGACCTCGAAACATCGAGATCGACCTATCGAAGGATACCGCGCACGGCCCTGACTGGAATATCAAAAAAACAGGATTCGACGGAGCGTTTCCTTCCTCGGGGATTCGTGGCTCGTCTCGACGTGCACACACCGCGCCGTTTGACGAATTTTAATAAGGTCCAACCGGCTCGCGAACGACTGACAATCCGGTGAAAGGACAATCGTTCGTTTCGTAAGAGCGCGAAAGCACCTGGAAAAAGGGCAACCCCGATTACCACGAAAAGGTTGCCTCTATTTCGAGCCGAGGAGAAACAGATTTCTGCGGGACGCGAACGCGAGCTCGCTCGAAATGCTGATTTTACAGATCCGCATTCCGGTTAAGAGAAAGGAAATTAGTGGCGTAATATCGCTGATTGCAACATCATCGCCACCGTCTGATTTCGGATCGATCAGCGCCGATATTTCGCCGATTGCAAACATTGATTCGATCTTATCGAGTACGGTCTTCGATCAGTGCATTTGATTGCTCGAAAGGGGCGTCGATGTGGCGCGCGTCTTTGAAAATTTTCAGTTAGAGAATTTTCAGACATTTTTCAGAATTTTTTATATCAAAAACTCTTTCTTTTTGAAACCTGAAAATTAAGATAGCAAATAACCTTCAAAAGTCAAGTGGAATTAATTTTATCTAGATCAACTCGAAACTTTCAGACAGAATTTAAAAAACGTTTTAAGAAAATTAAAATCCTCATCGAGCAATCGACTCTCGACTAATTAGCTCATTCCCATCGTTTCTTCCTGCCGTGATTATAAATCCGCTGTTGGCAGGGTTGGATAAAAACATGGATGTAATCGTATCGATTCACCGTCGGGAACCGAAGGGAATGAAAGACGAGTACGGTAAGGTAGCCCCCCGACGGTGTATCGTAGACAAAAAGCAGGGAATTTTAATGCGGTTGCGTCGGTGCAATCGCGGGATACGATTCTGCGGTACAAATCGCGATGCATGCTCGTGCGATCGAATGAGAAGGCGGCTATAATGCGGGCATGTGCACACAAACAATCGCACGGTTACGATGTCGGAGGGGGTTTATCGAGCTATGTAAGTAGAAGGTACGGCCTTGGTCTCCCGTGGTTACACATCGACCGATCGTCCGCGAAGCCAAAGGTTCGCGAGAAGGTTCGCCGATCCCTTTAAAGATCGCCACGGTCTGATAAATTATTCTTATCAGACCTAAAAAAACTTTCGTGAATCCCTGCGCAAAAAATGTCATCGTCTATGAGGGAAGAAGACTAGGTATTGTTAAGAGGGTTAACGACCACGTCCTCGCGAGGGTAAAAATGAAGAAGAGGAAACGAAGCGTTGAAAAATTAACGAGAATACACGGCGGATTGCAGTAAAAAGAACGGACTTGCACAAAGTGTTCGCCGAGAAGAAAGATACACAGGGTTGTAGACGGAAACTAGCGAGACAAAACGGATGCATGCCAGCGACAAGAAAGCCGTGTACACGCTTTTTCCATAAGGCGATGTAGCCCGAGGCGGCTAACGGAGATCCATGAGTCACGGATCCCCATCCAGTTCTCTTGGTCCGATTGTGGTGGTTTCACCGTCGATGACGTTCAACACACAACCACCCACGCGAGCGTTCTCCAGAAAACAGCGTTCATTGCGTTTTTCGGAACTCGTTTGCGGGCAAACATTTCTCTGCGAAAGCTTAACCCCACAGGTGTGTCAGACAAAGCCATTTATTATTGCAACGTTAAAACAAACAGAGAAAATTGTAATGTTATACAAAATTTATATTTAACAAAGTATGGCAAGGATTTAATGTGGAGTGACAAAAATGTGAATATTTATTGTAAATTTGACGATGCAAAACAATCTCCTTTGATAAAATTATCGAGTAACAATATTTTATATTCCAATGCACTCGTATTTTCATACGAATTATATTGATAACAAGACATTATATAAAAGATAAGCTGATAAGGTGCGTTTATTTCTTTCCGTTGCAAAAATAATATCAGGCCAGATCGAGCCTGCGTCCATTATCTATCGTTATTAATATCGCGCGAAATGAATCATCGATAGCCGAGGATTACACGTGCTTTTATCCATTCTGCAAACTTGGACATCTGTTGCTTTCGGCTAATACGGACCTTCAATTACAGAACGGAGTTACGTACAGGTATCTACAAATCGACCGGTCTGTTGCGGATAATTGCAGACGGCTATCAATCGCCGCAAAAGCGTGCCCGCGACAAGGTCCGACCGCCGGTTGACTCACGGATCCTGCTCGTCTGTTTCTTGCCTCTTTCGACATCTAACGTCGTTAACGACACACCGTGGCGAAATTCTTCCATCGAAAGAGAAAATTAATCAACGAGATACGTGGAGAAAATTACTACGTATTACGCCTAATAACGCCATAACCTGGTATATAGGCCATCACGATTCTGTTGCAAAAGTGTACGGATATGAAAACTTTTTGGTTAAAGGTTTCTCAATAAATATGTCATGGTTTTTTAAATTAATTATTCGCCTAGGTAATGGCAAAATTGCGTTAGGAGTGGTAGCTTGACAATTCTTAAGAAAATTAAGACTTTCAAAGGAACAGGAATAATTCTTGTGACAGCAAATCCCTAAAAATTAATTAAATGGATAAAATTAAAATGTCCCAGCTTTGGTACAGCGACTCCAGAGTCCTCAATTATTTTTATCACACTGTGCCTTACAGAGGCGTTGACTGTGCAATAAAATGTAATTTATTTAGACATAAGCTTCTGTGCAATTGCACATGATATAACTGAAAGAAGTTATTCCAGAAATTAAAACCTAGCAAGTTTCACCTTCTAGAAATGATTTCTTGTTCGAAACTCGAATTGGAATAAGTGGATTCATAAAAGAAATTTCACTTTGATCTACAATTTATACGAGTCGAACGAACACTGCACAACGGCTTCAGTAATAATCCATTTGACTGAATTAAGCTGAAATAAATCGATTTCTACCTTGATGGATTGAATGGTGAATGAACAGCCTTCTGCGTTACCAACGTTTTTATCTCTTTTATTGACATCGAAAAGGAAAGTATTGTGGACAAAAAGATTATTCTAATTATAAGTCTCGGGACCGGGCAATACATCTTCCGGCACAGTTTAACGGACTTCTAATTTAATGGCTGAGCTCCTGTCGCTTTCTGCTCGAAGAAACAGACATCCGGCCGATAGAAAGGGAAATAACCGAAACAAGGAAGCAGAGTGAACACAGGCTGGTACGAATGGGCGCGGATCTTCGATTTATCGTCGTTGAACTCGGCCACGTGGCCAGAACACCGACCAGATTAACCCATTAACACACTGACTAGCGTAGTAAAAACGTACATGTGCATCGGGACCCATAACAACCCCAATTATTAAACATACGATTCTAACTTTCAGTTTGGTATCTTGCACTCTTCAGGGTTTGAATTTGAAATGCCGCAGGTAACGTGGCAATACCTAGACTTGAAACTAAAAATTGCAGTAGTAAATTTCAAATTTAAAGAATTTGAAGCAGATGTGATAATTTGTTCAGACTTCTAAGTCTTAGGCGATGGATTGAAACAGGTAAGGGTGCATCGATTCGTAACCATCGATTACGAAAAAGGAAGGGTGAACTGTACTTCTGTTGGTATTGGAACGCAGCAATTTGAAGTCTAATCTAATTACACGGTACGGCGGCTAAGACCTTCTTGCAGATTTGTTTCCTGCAACGAAAGATCCTTCGCTTCTCTGTTCATTGAGTCTGGTACACCGTTAAATAAAAGCCAACTACCGAGGCAATAACTCGGCTGAAATTGCGTAACGCGATTACGGTGAAATCTTTCGAACGCATTAATTAACGTTTTCTAAATATCAGATCCTCTGTAATTATCCTTCTTATTCTACAAGATAAAATGCTAAAATAAAAGTTACTTCAACGCATTATTCTCAAATAATAAATATAATATTACACGTAATTGCTATGTGCATTCCTGTACAAAATTTTAATATTCCTTTATACAATTTAATGCGCTCTAAAATAATATTATTTCAAAATATTATTGATTTGGCGAAAAATCAATGCAATCTAATCAGCGAGTACGATCGCAGGTGCTTGGCGCGCATACCTGCGATGAGTCAGACGTTGTCAAATACATCATGCGCGTGTATCGTGATCTAACAGACGGGGGGATGAAAGAAAAAAAATATTAGCGATAACCGGGGACTTTAATTGCCGCTGCGCCCGGTAATGACGTTGTATACGAGCGGGGCATTGCATCGTTCACTTTCCCCCGTGAGGAAAACGATTATACCGGGTGGAAGAAGGAAAAGGAGCAAAAGTAGGGAGGCTCGTAACAGAGCAGCAATGGCCCGTGACGAGTCCAGCAATGATCGCATAGTATCGCAATACAACCCATCCGCGTATTGCACACTCGCCTTTTAGTCTTAACTAACATGAAAGATGTACGACTAATTTCATATAATCCTCGCAATATTGTAAAAGATAACATAAAATATTCCGCAATATTTTACAGATCGTATCTCCGCGATAATTAATATATTTTAATATACCTGAAACACTAATCTTATTTAATCCTTTTGTATTAAATTGTGTAAAATAATTTTCTTTGTAATATATTTTTGCAACAGCTAGTTTAATATTTATTTTTGCATTGAAGTTTAGCGATGTCCTTGGTGGCGAAAGGATTATCGGATCCAATCCTCTTTGCTATCGGCAATGTTTCGATACGCTTTCTACTAGATTTCGGCGTATGATACAGGTAAAAGCGAGCACGTATTTTAAAGTTAGATCAGTCGCTATCTGCGAAATTGTACGACTCGCTTTATTCCTTCTGTAACCGCGAGTACTTTCATAAACCAATATGTTTTTATCAAAACTGCTCGCAAAAGTGGCTCGTGCGCGCATAATTGATACGCCGATACAACCGGTTGCACTCGATCGGAAAATCAGAAAGATTCTAATTACTAGACTCGATTAACCAGTCGCAATCTTAAACAAACTCGTGGACTTTAGATACAAAATATTTGATAAAGCAGCCATTGTCTCGTCGCCATAACAGAATCTGATATGTAAAGGAGCATCAGTTCGAAAGAGACTAAAGGAAACCCGAGGAGATCGGTGTTAAGCGTTGTGTAATTTCTGCCGGCCTATTACGGTCAGAATATCGCCTCACCGGGGAAAGAATGGATAATTGGATCGATGCTCGCCTCTGATTGCGTTTCGTTCGAAAATGTGGATCGAGCTTCCTCCAACGAAAATACAACGATCTTGATACGGCTGGAACGTCTGTGATTCTAATTAATAGGAAACGCAACCGCTTTCTAAACACATAACCGATCACTATACCCGTGGCTCGTTTAATCAAGCATCAAAGTAACCGATGATTCATCGACGCGTTTATAAATTACGTAAAAAAGCATTCGGATGTAATATTTCACGAGGACAAATGTTTTCGTCAAACAATACACCGCGTAATTAGAGCCACGTGTGCATTCGCGCAGCCATGACAAGTCGGACGAGTGTCACAATTACCTTTCATCGATATTCGATACACGTGGCTCCGGTATTGTACCGTGCAATTACGACGGGTGCACAATGTACCGAATAACGGAGCAACCCAACTTCGACATCACGTTATCGTTTTACGTAAGCGCGTAGCCTAACTCGATTCCAGCTACCTCGAACGGTGGCCGTTTACGCGATCGAACATTCAATCTGCTGTGACGAACAGTTAGAAAAATCGTTGCGTAATTTCGACGGCGAAACTTGCAGAAAGTAAGGTCGCTGGTTAAACGCTTTGAAAACCGTGGGGGTCAGTGGTAATCGGCATCGCTGATTCAGCATGAAAGAAAATTTTAAACGACTGGCATTAACCATAACGAGTAGTAAATTTTTCTCGCTGTACCCCTCTTTGGTGCAATAAATTAAAAAAGAAAATAGGGGTTGCTACGCAACAATTAAGTTGGCAATTCAATTTCCACCCTCTAAGTATTTTGAATGAAAATTATTTCAATTTTGATTAAGATTGTAAACTTAATATATATTTTTGCCAAACAGCAAGTGGAAAGTTTAAACTATATTACATATGTTCATTTTCACTGTGACATTTAACGTGTTGATATCAACGCATTCGATCAAGTAGGTACACTCGTATGAAGGTGTAAAAGTAAGATACTGCTGGTGGACGCCCACGTAGCAGTGCGAGAAAATTACATTTTATCGATGGAAAATAGCGTACTACATTTGTGACGTGCAATATTAATTCCTATCGAACGATACTTTGAAAGTTACACAAAGGTGGTGCCAGGATTGACCGTGAAAACTTCCAAATATTTGTAAACTAGTATCTAAAAGAATAACTTAAAATGCATGCAATTAACAGGAAATTAAATTTAAATTGCTAATACTTGAACAAATCACCGTTCAATAATTAGTCGGTATATTTGAACCATATAAATTACTGTTAAAATTTCATTGAATTGTAAATGATTCTCGACGGCACGAACGATGTTGCAATTTTCCAGCGACGCTCGAAACTCGTTCAAAAGTTGCGCTATAAAGGCAGAGTGTTAAATTGTAGCGTGAACGAGAGCACAATGCAATGTTAATAATCCTGTTTAACGGTGTGCAAATTTTGTAACGCCGTGCCGCGGCACGAAATACCCCTCCCGGTTATTAAGTAATTACCGATAGAAACTCGTTAAAATCGCGATCGTAAAAAGCGAGAACGTAAGATACACCCGCCTGGATCTCGTTCGCGAAGGGGGTATTGTAACGCAACAGGCCAGACACGGTTAAAATCGCGGTTGCGGCTAGAAAACAAGGCCACCCGATCGTATCTGCGGAGATCTGCGAAAGTGGGTGCCGGGTAAACGATTAACGAGATTACCGTCCGATTACCGCAAAAGTAAAGGCAGGCCTGCCGTGTCGTAATCGTGTCAGCGACAGTCGATTCGCGGCCTCCGTGGTCACTATTATTGTTTACAGAAGTTTACGGTGACTCACCGGCAATTAAAAACGATATTGGGTAACAACGGGTTCGCGGTGTCTGCACCTTTCGAAATGTATCAAGGCTAACACAGTGATGCGGTGCCCGGGGTCTTACAGGTATTTGCACAAGCGGTTATCTTATCGTTCCGTGCCATCGACCAATCGGGGATTTTCAGGAAAACAAAATGTTCACGTTCAACCTGGCAACCGCGGTTTCCTTTCGACTCAACGTTTTCACGGCTGGACGATTTTGGATCGAAGCGCTCGATGTTTTACATAAATCTTTATTGCGACAATGTGAATCGATGCGGAGAGCCGGAAGAATAGGGATTCGAAACGGTTTTATTTATGCGCCGTTGCTTGCGAAAGGGTTGTTCGTTCAGCAGTTGTTTGCTCATTCAAATAATTAGGAAATCGTGGTACCAAGAGGATTCGAAGAATTGTGTCTGGAGAAAATTTTAAGATTTTACCAATAAATGTACCCTAAGAATTCGAAAACTACCCCTTTTATAACACTCTGATGACTTGTACCATGGCGCTGAGCGTGTTAATTAAAACAGCCTCGTTAACGGGTCACGCTCCTGTTTCTGATCGATTCGAGGCTCGAAACGAAGCCAACGACGGTATGAAATATCATCTAGAAGAAGACGCAAGACGACACCTGACTCTTCTTGATTTCTAAACTGCTGCAACGAGAAATCTCCGATCGCGGATAAAATCGATCGTCAAAGTGGAACTGGAACAATCGAAATCTCACGGTGAAAACGGTGATAAAAACTTTCTGCGATCAAGGATATTTTCGATCATCCCGTTTCGTCAATGATTTCTCGTGGGAAACGAGGAAACGATCGCCGTCGGGCAACGCGGCCGAGAAAAATCGCTATCTTGTTTTACAATGCTCCCTTAAGCGGTAAACCGCGTCTCGAGAAACGAGCGTACCGATCTCCCGTTTCAAATCGTCATTCGACACCGACACAGGTGAGAGTGCACGCACTTTATTATAACCATGGCCGTGCCGCTGTTACGAAGGAAAAACCTGAATGTCGAATACGAAATTCTGCTTGCCAGGAAATAGCAAACAACCTCCTACATCAATCACAGCCGAATATTAAAATAAAGAAAATTGAAATATTAAAAATTAAACTTAACAATTAAACTAAAGTTACTTTTCGAGCTAGATTAAAAAAGAAATAAAGATTGTGAAGATTTTTCGTTAGAGGGTGCTCTTATGGTGCATAGTCTCTAAATTTAGAAGTCTAAATTTAATGGAGCAATGTTCTGATCGACCACGTTATCTGGATGCTTCGAATAGCTGGCGCCTGTAACTCCTCTGACCCGATTAACCCTCGAAGATGGATGCAGGGCCATTTTGACTATTTTAGAACTATCACAAAATATTTTCATGCGAATATTTCCAGAGATTTAGAAATAATTTAATTTTACTGTACAGTTGGGAAAAGTTCGTGGAGTTTGCGGAGAAAATCATTGGGGCAACCTATCTGAGAGGATGCTCTAGCTGTACAACAACAAGAACAATGGGCGGAGATAACGAACAAGGCGAAACAAGATCATAAGCAAACACACTGGGAAAATTGTTTTCGCCTAACGGTAAGATAGCTGCTCCAACTATCCTGTTTCGTGACAAACCGAGTTAAATATCCGCCATCAGCGGTTATACTTTCCGCTCCTTTAATCCCGCATCACCCGAGGGTGTCTCTACGAACGGTTCCTCCGCGTTCGTTCGACCAATCGAGTCCAGTTCGAGTGTAACGGCCACGGCTTTATGATCCAGCATGTATAAACACGCTCGGTTCGCAAACGAAAAAGACCGATAAAAAGTCCGTGGAAAGGATCGAACTAACGGTGTCAAACGCGATTCCCGAGAAATTTCGTTCGCGATCGATCGCGTGAGATCCATTTTGCCGCCAACCGGGTCCTTTCCGGTTCACAGAGATTTAATATCAGCATGGCTAACCTGATTCGAGCCACGGTCACGATAGTTTTTTAGCCGATCGCTTCGCGGATCGAGGATTCTTCGAAATCCTGTTTCTATTTAAGGACGAGTATCCTTCTGACTTCAATTTTCATCAAATAATAAATATTTGTTATTTACCCAAATTTCTTAGATTTTATTACCTGCAATGGTCGATAGGGGTAACTAAAACAAACTGAACAGGGTCAAGTTGATCCTAAGTCATCAATTGAAGGCTAATGTACACTTACGACGTGCGAACTCGTCGACATTTCGTTTAATGCGTTTGTAAGTAAACAAGCCGAGGAAAGAGGGTATAACGTGGATAACGGTATACTTTTTCGAGGATTTCCGGTCTGCTTTACCTTCGTATCCAGCTGAAATCGCTGGGTCGTCCCATGATAATTAATCCTTGGTCTCTTGGGAAACTCTGTTGCGAATCAAGGTACTTAATCCCATCCCACAACTTCATTGATAAGTTCAAGTTGAATTGATAAAATGTAAATGAACGATGAACACTTTGAAAACCGACGCCCTTTGTATTCAATTTAAGACACATCCTCCTTATTATATCATACATATTCACTTTCGTAAACGTTGGGTTAACGAATCGACTCTTCTTATTAATTTCTTCGACGTGCGCTAACGTCTATCTCCCAAGAGATCTCCGTTAAAGTCCTTAATTAACGTCGAATTGTATCGCCAGCAAGAAATTACGTGTACGCAAAATTACATACAATTACGTAAAAGTATCGAGAAGAAAGTTCCACGTAAATCGTGAAGCAACGACGTTAAACGTTTCGTCAAAGTTTTCGCGTTTGGCGAACGGAAGGGTCCTTTTGCGTTAAAAAGCGAATTTCCTTCGGGGTTCGTTTTCACAAAGAAACGAGTCAGGCGATCGGCCAACCGTGACCACGTTAATCTACCTGAGAAGTACGAACGTGAAAAGCGTCGACTTGTTTCACGCTCGACAAAAGGAAAATCCGTCGAACTCTCGGAGGAAATGCGATAAATATTTAAAAGGAAAGGCGTATAATGGATACCCTTAATAATCGGCTAACCGCGATCTCACCGCCACTTTCCTAAAGCGCCGCGCCATAGGCTGCGATTCGCAACTTTCCCACGGTATCCCTAAATCATTGTATAATGGGATCGAGTGACTTCTTTGGATTTCTCATCGAATTAAACGGGTACGAGCTTGACGGCGTTACGCTGCACGGTTCAGTTACCTAACAGTTCGTTTCACAAAGCGTTACACTTAATCCAATAAAAAGTATAAACACGTCTAATCTGTTAAAAGGTTCGTTAACTCGAATCATTGATTTTAAGGATCTTAATGAACATCTTTTTATAGAAACCATCGAATAAATAACAGATTTACTAACTTTGAAACTCGAAAGACTAACACAATTTGATGACATAAAAGTATCGCTAAATAACACTCATGGTATATTAATTTAAAGTTTAAAGGTTGAGGAAAATGACTGCATTAGCGTTTCATCGATATTTTTAACAGACATTGTTTGACTCTTCTTTGAATCACAATGAATCACCCAATTTGCAACACAATGTTGTTTATCAAAGAATCGTTCCGCTTACTTTGCATAAGAAATATCGATTGAATGTTTATACAGTCATCTTGGTGAAACTTTAAGCTACAAATTGATGTACCACAAGTGTTATTTCGAAAAACATTTAAGTCATCAAATCGCGTCAGACTTTCCAGTTTCGTTCGATACAACTTCCGCTTCGAAATAAATATTTGACGTACCCGCTCCGAAAATACCTATCCAAACATCGAGGAAATATTTCACGGGAAAACCAGGCTCTCGGAAGGGAGAGGGGGGAGGAAAAAAAAAGAATTTCTAAACGCTCGCGCCAATGCACGGGAGAACGATTGTTGCTGTCTTTCGCGGCTAATTATCGGCGAGGTTAACGGGTGATCTTAATTTTTAATAGGAAGAACGGCGGGCCGTCTGCTCGCGCGAAGAAGCGAACGTCGAGCGGATCGCGTAATTCACGCGCTCGAGATTCCCAGGTCCCTCTTGTTGCGAGCGTGGCGGCTCGTGGAATCTTGGCTTTCTAGATCTCCTCCAGCCGTGTTAAAGCGAGCCTTTTTTATTGCCGACACGGTGCCGCGATTATTCCGCTGCCGCTTTCAGACCGTCAATTATACAATAACGAGATGCCAAGTTAGCGGCTCGATTTTCATTGCTACACTCTGACCCACTTCTTTTCTCTTCCTTTTTTTTGTTGACATATCAAAAGCTTGACGAAAACGAGCCGACGATGACCCGTGACACTCGATGCTTTATTCGATTTATTAACTTTTTCGTGTACTCGACCACACTCGAGTCGTGTAAATTAATTTACAGATCCTTGAAAAAAGGACCTCTCGTGGAGTTTTGTAATTACTCTGCGAAACGACTTTTAATTCTTGTAGCAACTCGCAAAAAAAGTAAAATGCTGGATATGTTATTAGGGACACGTGGCTTTGACTGGCACAGTGGAAACAGACGTGTGTGGTCAGACACTCTGAAATTCCAATTATTAACGCTTCTATCGATTAATTTTCACGATTTTATTATCTTTTCTTTTATTATTTATTCGATTATAGAACATTTTAGGCACCATGGCTTATGCAGGTGTCGAGTATTCGAACGAAAAGCTAATTTATGACCCAATTAAAATCGCAAATTGACTGGTTGCAGCTGTTGCTCGTCAAATTAGTCCGTTTGAAATTTCGTAGACGAGAAAATAGCAAAAATTTAACGATGGTAAATCATTATAGTTTCTATTGTGTTGTTAAAATTATAACGTTGTATGGTGTATTTATGTTGATTGGGAATCTAGTGTTAATTGTTGAAATTTGCACACTTTTGAAAACGAAACGACGTTAAATGAGCAGAGTTTCTTGAATAAAATTTATGACGCATTGTTCGATCAATCGGTGAGACGGATTTACAAGAACACAAAAATTACCTCACCAGTTTGAATTTCGAAGCGCGCCTTCCATGACTAAACTATGCAATTTCTACACCCGCGCAAAACACCGTCTGCTGCAATTAAAGTTCTTACGTTTCGATTGCGGTCTATTTAACCGCGAACAAATTGGCGACATATTTCGAAAATATAATTTGCTCGAGCGGCACGTTTCGCAATCATAATCGCGATGGGTGGCCTTAGAAGGTGCAGTGAAATGAAAATGTTGCGTTAACATGAAATTTTGAATAATTGGAACAATATATTCGTGTACTCAAATGTCAAACCTGAATTCTGTTAACATTTGAATATTCATGAGCCGCGACTTGGTACGCCGTTCGAGGCTCGACCAATGGTATACATAAGAAATTAAAACGACACGTGGGTACGGCTAGAGCCGCGGTAAAAATCAATCTATCGAGGAAACAGACGCGAAATGCTTTCTACCGGGGCTTTACGTAACCGAATTTTCAACGATACCCGGCACGTGCGATAACACCGGATATGATTGTCCGTAAAAGTAACGTGCTCGCAATTAAAATATCCGGAAATGCAGCGGGAGGCAATGCCAGCGTTTGAAAAAGAGAGAAGAAAAAAGTTGAGCCAGCGTGTCTTCTTTTGCGATTTCGTGCACGCACCTTGGCTACCGTTTGTTCACACGAGTCGAAACACGACTGTGCATCGATTATGAACGGAAGCTGATCGGCGTGAAAGTGAAATTCTTATCGGGACAGAAAGTAAACAAGAAAAATAAGCTGAAAAGAATTGGTGCACGAACGAATGGACAAGAGTGCTCTCTAATATCGTCGGTCGAACAATTATTCGTGAACTTGTATAAACGATAATTAATTAATTAACTCTTATAATTTCGCATCAGGGCAAATTATGTTTGAAGATCTCTGTAACGTGTACTGCAAAATTAGTAGTTTTCGAATAATTATATCAGGAAGCAAGGCGGAAGACACGTAGGTTCCTTTAAAAGAAAGTACACTCGTACCTGGAATGGACATCGTTACACCATAAAGGGAACCATAAAGTATCGTGACCATCGCCATTTTTCTTTTTCTGTAACACTTTTTGTTTGTGACGCTTTTTTAAAATATATATAAGATTTTGATTTCCTTTTCATGGAGCAATAAATATTTAGCTCCAAGTGATACACTTCGGGGTTAACGAAGAATATCGATTCATCAAGTCTCAAAGTGGCCGAGTGATCCGAATCCCGGTGTACAAGCGTGAACCGCGCCATGTGCAACCAGCATTGTAATCAAAGACAAAAGAGAGAATAATGAAGGGATGGCGGGGAGAGAGCATGTACGCGGAGGTCAAAAATACGGTGACAGGCAAAACGCGGAAAGATAGCAGAAGAAGCGGGTACGAGGACAGGCAGAGCGTGGTGCCGGGCATTGTCTTTGACGTTACGTTGCCTAAGTGACTTGTTTCCACGCTTTCGTGGCTCTCCGCTGCCTTCTTCGTAAACCCGTTGCGCGTTGACTTGCCGAGGCGAGCTTTCCGTCCGCGACTCTAAAACCCGATAACCTTCCTTCCCGAAATAAATACACGTGAGACGGGAGAAAAAATTGATACGGTTACGTAGGCCAAAAATGATTTCACGCTTTCCCTGCGCTCGCGTATCGATTGCCACACGCTTATCGTGCCGCGGTACTCGCGTGCGAGAGAGCACCTCCCGTAGAAAACACGTACGTACGTAGGAATACCCTAGAAAATGACTGGACAAGTGCGCACAATGGTACTCCCGGTAATTGCGATTACTTAACTGATATTTCTATATTAGCAACGTGACTGTTCGTTTAACGGGTTGATGTTAATGAAATTTCGACAGTACGACGCGTGACGTCCGACGACCGACTGACGTAAAAAAGTGACTCGACGTGCGATAAAATTAATAACGAGGAATATCCTAATTGCTGCGAGTAACCGTGCCGATAACGTGCGCGTATCGGCGCTCGTTCCACCGAGCAGTAGAATCGAACTGTCGCGAGAGGAACGGTAACTTAATTCTTTCGCGACCATGAACCCATATACGGGTTCCAATGAAACGATCGATGTAGACCAAGGTCCTGTATACGCTCTCGTTCATAACTATTAATTCCCTGAATACTCCATTCGACTCTACTTAATTTTTAAGCAAACCGAGGCACATTATTGTTAACATAATTATTAAAAATTAAAAACTCACCTCCAGCTTGGACGCATACTCCTCTGCAAGCGACTCGATCTGTCTGGTCAGCTCCTGGTTCCTCTCCAGGAGCGCCTTGCCCAATTCAGCAGCTAGCACAAGGTCCTTGTCGCGTTTCTTCAGAAGCTCCACCGGATCCTCGAGGTCCTCCTGGTCCAGGGAGTTCCTTCGCGCCTGGAGATCCGAGATCATGTCCTCCAGAGCGTACGGCTCCGGTTGGCCGTCCTTTTTCGGCAGCATCGTGTGCCCGCGCCTCGATTCCTCCGGGATTGTCGCACGAATGTCGTGTGTCCAACCTACGCGTGACCTTTATTGTCGCTCGTAACGACACACGGAGAACCAGCTGGTCGACCAACCGCACTTCACAATCATTTGTAATATTCGAACAATAAGGAACAAAAGCGAGAAAACACGTTAGTCAACGTGGACGCTCCGGGTCGAGACGTGAATCGTATGCGACATCGCGTTCGAGTCGATATCCACTCGCGTTAAATGCATATCTGGATTCTTGTTGCGAGTTTCCCGCTCTCGATCGGGACGAATCGAGAATCGATAGGAAAATATCGAACTCGTGTTGGTTCTTTCTTTGTGTTTTAAGGTAAACTTCGATAGGTTATCTGGTCGAATCGCGGATACGCGAGTCAACCGAAAGAAATTGTTTCGCGAAACACGACAGGATAATTGAGCGATCGATAATCCATGGAATGAGTCACGCGGTTCACCTTCGGCTATTGTCGATAAATTATTCTACCTGTGCGATAGCGAAAACGAACAAAAGAACGAACGCTTCACTTTTTCTCTCGATCCAGCTCGCGTAACATCGAATTTCAGAACAGGTTCTCGCGTTAACAGTCTCAGCACCGGAAACGATCAGCTGCGATCGCTGGCGTAATTTTCATCGTCGAGCCGCTTTCGTCGCACACGCGGCCGATCGATCGTAAACATCGATCGCGATCGGTCCACGAAACGGGAACCAGGGTAAACTATATTACGGGATTAGCTCCGTTGTTCTGCTCCGTTTCCTCGTTACAACGCGCGCAAACGTACGGGCATCGAGACGATCCCTGCCTCCTCGGATAGAAAGTCAACAATGCCTGGCTGGAAAACACGAGCGTGCAACCCTTCCACGGTTCCTTTGTCCGTGATCCTTTCCAGGTATCCCGTTTTGCACGCGAAACAACTGCAACTGTTCACTGAAACGCGTAAATAAACGATCGTTATCGTGCCACGATACACACTCGACTGCCAGTACGATTACTTTCGTCGATTGAACAAACATCTGATCGGCACACGATGGCGTTTATTCGATAGCGTTACTCGCGACCCGTTTTTGCGGCTATCGATGTAACCTTGGTGGCCACACGTACCGTGTTCCTCTGAAGGTGTATTTGACACTTCGCTTCTGTACTCGTCACGAACTCTCACTGATAATTGTCCTGCACCGATTAGAAGGATCCCTGGTTTCCTGGAGCCTGGATGGTTCGGGATAAACAGCGAGCAGAGAGACGCGGACACGCGAGGCGACCAGCTTCGCCGCACCGTGGTCGGCCAGGTAGTGACTCACTGGCCGCCAGTAGAAAATAAATATTACGGAATCGTGGTGCCGTACTTCCCAGCCAGGTAGAGATTCTCCCACCTCTTCGTGTTTCTGGCTGAAAGTAATTCGTTCGCCTCGGACTTGTTCCGCTACGAAAAATCTTCACTGCCACTGCTCGAATTCGTCTCGGTACGATTGTCTTTCGATTTTGATCTACCGATTCGGACAGAAACTTATCCAGCTCGGTTATCCGTCGATCGAAAGCGATATTTCGTATCACATCGTGCACGGATAACGTCGATTCGTTTGAAGAAATACAATTCGCGGCGTCGATAAGAGAAATTATGAAAATGTAACGCGCGGGGGGTTCATGAGTAAAACGCGAGACGATCGACCTGTCGACCTTCCCCTCTGGAGGCATACTAACCTCTCCCTTGTCGGCACCCACCACCCAACCGTTTCTTCCCCCACCATGTGACCCACCTGGTCGAACCGCCACCTGACTCGATCTCACGAAATCTATGGATCGTGTTTTATGCACGATCCTCCCACGTTGGTCGTTTCAATTTTTTACCTGTTTTATATCCTTTTCCTCGTCTTTTCCTTATTGCATACTCAAAAAAATATATATTGAGATTCAGTTTTAAATCTGAATAGCTGAATAATTTTAATAATTCGAATTTCAAGATTGAGTAATTGAATTCATGTATTCTGGATTGCGCCTAATGTATACATCATAGGTGTAACAAAATAGCATTGCCTAGATCTTTCCAGCTTAGAAAATACATTCCACGCGAAATGACTCACAAACGGTTAGTTTCACTATAATTTCAACGTGAAATCGGACGAATAAATAAAGAAAACGATAATCATTGGAAAAGAAACGTTGCACCAGCGTGCATCCACCAGTTGTACTATAATGAGCTGTGCAAAGAAAGAAAATATGAATTATTTTGTAAAATCGTAAATCGATTATGGATGTAAGTAATAATAGAAAATGGGTCTCGTTGAACGCTCTAATTAACATTATAATCGCATACGTGTAATTGGTTATCGTTAAACAAGTTACACCATCTGGTGGTCTTCCAAGTAACTGGTTTTATCACAATGTCATTTAGATAAGTGTTAAAGATTCTTTCTTTATTTCTCTTATCTAAAACGATGTTAATCACGATACTCGTTATCTCTTATAAATTAATCTCCCGTCGATTTCATTGAGGTGTACATGAAGTACCCGTGAAACGAAAATCCCCGTTACCATACACCCCTGAGAGGGTGCCTGGCAACCGGAAGCACCAACAAGAACAACAGTGCCGCACATACAGCTGGCGTAGCTGTACAAGGTGGCAGATGTCTTTCTCAAATGTCGCCGTTGAACGTCATCGAGAGCCACGTCCGGAAAGTGTTTTCCTCCCCTCCGTGGGTCCCCGGCATCATCGACGTGGACGACGAAGAAGATACAGACGTACCCGTTGACCGCCGTCAGGATCGTCTTTAATTCGTTGGACGTTGACTTTCTAAATGAACATTTGACAAATTGTCGGTCGCAGTAACCTTTAACACTCGGCTACCAATCGCTAGAAACAATCTTACGCAACAGGTAGTACATAAGTTTTAATAAGTGGCAATGATTAATTATTTCGATAAGACTTCAAATCCTTCTTCGTTAAAATGCATGGAAATGAAAATCTGGGAAAAGTAAAAGGGCGATGCAACACAATTGACACTGTGGTAACCCTTTCACTCTTTAGAAATGTTATATCCTTTTAATAATAATTAAGAAATGAAGCTTCGAAGAACTTAAGAATTTGCAAATGTATTTTTAGAAATTGAAATAACGAATGTTTCAGTTTTTCAAGAATACGATTAACAAGGTAAAGAGCAAAAATGGCACAGAAAGTGCAACAAGCGGCAGACGAGACGGAGCTTGAGATGATAGCACAAGCGGAGCTCTCAAGGCTGAAGAAACAATACAGGATAATGGAGAACGACCGAGCGGTTTGCGCCGAGGATGCGAAATTACAGCTCCGCAGTCAATTGGGCATAATCGACCATTTGGAATACGATAAGGAGGAGCTTCTTCTTCGTATTAGAACCGCCAGCTCGAAAACGTTTACCAGCACGGACAAACGAATGGAGGAGCAGCTGAAGTGTATGCTGAAGGTGCGAGACAAATACGACGAGATGATACAGACGGAGAAACAGGAAATAGCGGTGCTCGACAAACATATCATGAAGGTTCGCCGATACCTTTAACCCTTTCGAGATAATCTTCAATGTTTAATCATTCAATAAACCAAACAAGTCGAAGAAATAATCGACGATTTACTTTTCAGTTGATGAAAGAAATTACGGTGTTGAAGTCGAAGGTTAAATCGGACGCTCAGTTGAAGGAGCTAGCTATTTATCAAGAGAAAAAGATTGCGATGCTGGAGAATCAATTGGAGATTGGGATGAAAAAGTTCAACCTCTTGATCGCTCAGAATGAGAAGGTTCGTGCAAATATCGAAGCGTTCTTGAAGCAAAGGAATCAATTCGTAGAGCATTGGAACAAATACATCAATCAGTTGAGCACTGGGAAACAAATTGTCAATGATTTGATAGAACAGGCCACCATCGCGTTCAATCAAAGAGACGAGGAGTTGAACAGGATTCAAGTTATTCGTGAAAGGTACACGATATTTCAACAAACTTGTTTCTATTTTTGTTCATTTTTCACCTTTCAACGATTATTTCGATAACTTGGTAATAGAAGTTATATTTCGATCAATTTTTCAAGTTTCCAGATACATATTTTTCCATTGTAATTTCTGTCGGTAACTTTTGATAGTTACTTTAATATAAAACAGAAATGCTTTGAGGTTTTTAACCGCTGCTCCCTAAAACGAAATCAAAGAGCTGTGATACCGTGTTCCGCAATCGCAAAAGAACGAAGTCGCGAAAGTTGAAAATATCGGATCATTGTCCCCATAACTTTGAGAGTTGCGTTAACGACCTGAAAGTCATTCGCGTCTCGTACAGAAGCATTGATCCTTTTAGACGAATTAGAAACTCGGAACCGGGAGCAATGGCGCGTGATACCACCGAGCGATCAGGCTTCTCGATTCGGTTATCCAATATTTTATTTTGCCGCCTCGTTAATTTGCACTTTCTTCGTTTCCGCTAAAGATACCATCAATCGTGTTAAATCAAAACTCGAGTTTCCTTTTCCGTCAGGGGTTTAAGAGACCTGAGAGCGCACGTGACGGAGATGTGCGAGCTGCAGAGGACGCTGGACAACGAGATGAAATTGCAGGAATTCGTCGGGGTGAAGGGGCAGCATCGCGAAATGAGCGATTTGAACGAGAAACGAGCCGCGGAGAGGAAAGCGATGCTGGAGGAGAAGCAGAAGAAGATTTCCTGTTACAGACAGATATTGGAAATGATCAAGGAGTTCACTGGTATTCTTCCTCCTTCCCTCTCGTCGATTTTTTAATCAATTGAAAAATAACAAGTTTGCATTAAATTTTTAGGCGAGAACGACATCGACAAACTGACGGCGCTCTTCGTTAAACAAGAGGAAGAAAACTTCGCCCTGTTCAGTTATGTAAACGAGCTGAACGAC
The DNA here is from genome assembly GCA_022405125.1 of Anthidium xuezhongi. Classification (NCBI taxonomy): domain Eukaryota; kingdom Metazoa; phylum Arthropoda; class Insecta; order Hymenoptera; family Megachilidae; genus Anthidium; species Anthidium xuezhongi. The sequence continues at coordinate 10,702,715 of CM039637.1, forward strand.
GAGTTGGAGGGACTCCAGGCGAGGATGACTCAGTTGTCGGTGGACATAGAGAAGGCACGCGTCCTGCAGGAACGTCGTGGCCGGGAGTACACCGAGGAGCTGGAGAATCTCAAGCAAGAACTCGAAAATCAAACGGTTCTCGCTGATACGGCCGAAGAAAACGTGATACAGGTAATGTCCCGCTAATCCCATCGAATATCGAAAGCCTATAAATTCAGACTCGCAGATTAAGAAGACTGCTCCTTTAGAAATCGTTTAACCCTCTTCAACCCTCGCTTACCGTCGCTCACTTTATCGTATTTGTTTCAGTGCGACGACACGATGGAGAAGCTGCTGAAAGGAATAGACAACCTGTTCAAGGCGATTCGTTGCGAGAACACACCACTTCTGAATTTGCTGGGCGACAACGAGCAGATAACAATGAGCAACGTAATGTTGTACCTGGGAATCATCGAGAACCGTATAACCGACATGTTCCACAAAGTGTATTGGATAGATAAAGCAACGAAGTCGCAGTATCTGAGACTGGACGAGGAAAAGAGGCCCAAGCTGAAAGTACCTCCCATAGAACGTATCGCTCCTACCCAACCCTGTGCCCTGTAAGTCCTTGTTTCCTTCCCTTTCCTACTCCTGCATCCTCTCATCATTCCTTCCTTCTTATCTTTTTGCTATAATTTTATTCTTGTTTAAGTTTAGTTGTATTTTTGCATTAAGTATGACCCTAATCGGTACGCCTTGAAATATCGTACAGATGCGTCCAGAAAGCAGAATTACAAATCGTATCCGAAGGTTTGGAACGACCGTTGACACGCGATGAAGCCACTAAAAAGTTGAAGGAAAGACTTACCGAAGACTATTCAGATCTTCTGCATAACATATCGGGTTGTCATTTGCCGGCGGCCAGAAAAATCATGCAAAAAAGATATCAATAAAGTACGAGTACTTTAATTCGTGAAGACGTAACGTTGTGAAAGATACAACTCTGATCTCGCGACGATCTTCCTGGTCGGGGAGGAATTTTAATACAAAAGTATATAATTAACGTACCACGATATCGCTATCTATTTGTGGTTTATAAAATATTAACTCTGTAATTTGTCTCTAACCATCGTTTTAGTATGATTTTTTAGCAGTAATATAGCATCGCTTTCCGATAAAATATATTTATTTACAAACGTTCCTCTCGAGTGTTATGTACCCGTCCCTTTGGAGCGCTTTTTGTTCGCGAACTTGATGAGCCGTTTCAGCTCGATGATCGTACGTTTGATGTAATTCAACTGTCGCTCGACGTCGTCCTTGTGCGCGGACGCGGGGACGCCTTTCCTCTTGCAGATCTGCTCGTACAGGTTCCAGCAGCACGTCTTCACCTGCGTGTACTCAAGATTCTTCTCCGCGGCGTTCACTTTTATTTTCGAGACGATCGTCTCCCATTTACGGGCCCGTATCTCCACCTTGTCGTGTCTCGCTTGCAACTGCGCTATCGTATTGGTCAATCCCATAAACTTCTGGGTCTTTATTTCCGTCAAGTGATACTGCAACGAAACGAGGATTTCTTTTTCTCCATTGTGCAATTTGCTAACGAAAGGCCGTATAAATTTTACACTCTATAAAATGCGTTTTACCAGTTCCGTTCCTTGCTCCTCCAGTATATGAAGATTCTTATCCTGGTGCTCGGATAAGATCATACGGGCGTCCATTAAGGTTTCGTAACGATTGAAAATTTCTTGGATCGACTGAAACTCCCCCGTCTCGTTGATCACGCGTTCCAAATAATTTTGATACGTTTTGTACTCCTCCACGTGCTTCTTCACCCTGTCGCGAACTTCCTTCATGCGGTTTAAGTTTTCGGTCAATTCTTTGATCTGAAACATAGATTTTTTTTAGTACAATTTTATTATTATTGTTTCAGAGAGAATGTAAACTGTGATTTTTACTTCTTCCAGCCGCTTCGCTTGACGGTTACGTTCTTCTTTGATCTTCAGCTCGGCGCGCTCGCGTTTGCCCTGATTCTCTTTCACGAATTCGTTGAATTTTATGAACGATTCGCGCAACGACAATTCCTCCTTTCTCATCTCGTCCCACTGTTCGTCCATCAAGTTTCGCGTTTTCTCTTGTTGGGCCCATTTTACGCGCAAATCCTTCTCCACCTGTGCCAACTCGCAACGAGCTCGAACAACTTCCAACGCTGGGTAAACTCTTGGCTTATCCCATTCAGGATACTTTCTAATTTAGAAAAGAAACTTCAGATTATCGAATTACCTTGAAAATTAGAAAAAAAAAGAACACGGTATGAAAACTAAATAGACAACCCCTTTTATGTTACATTGGTTTCTTTTTAATTGTCATCGAACCGAAGATAAAGAAATATACAATGTATTTGTAATATATTGTGCATTAATTTGCAAGGAATAATTATTTAATCACGTTACCTAATATTACTATCTTCTAGTTTGGATAAAAAATATTCCATGACAGCTTTTTGCGAATGCGTCGTGACGGGTGTACGACGCACAAATTGCTTCATCCCTTTATGCTCCGACGTCATCTTAACTAAGATAAATTAATACTGATAGAAATGAATATCCGAAGTTAATATTAAAGCAATTTTTAACGAGACACCAAACGATATCAAAACTGTTTACGACCTATTGATCAAACAATTCAAAAATGCAGGCTTGCTTTCTTACCGTCAGAAAGTCCCTAGGCTCTTTGATTTTACGCTAATGAAACATTCGAATAAGATAAGATATCGACCACGTGGACACCAGAGATGCAAAGGGCGGGATAAATACACCTATAAAAATGATACGTGTATCTAAAATAATTAATCGTATTTTTTATTTATTTTACATTTTTACAAGGCGATAACAACAATATGAAAAATCAGCGTACGTTATAAGAAATTAGACGATAATTATTCCTTTAGGTATTATGTAGTCTGTAAAGTTTACGAATGAACCTCCTGTCCCAGAAGCGACAATTGCTTAAGTAATTGTTTCGCGTTAATAAATGTCGTCGAACCGTATGTGATTCGTTTATTGACCCCGGCCCCACTTTTCTGTTTAACATAGTCCGCTAAATTTTGATACTCTATGTAATTTCCACCACCAACGATAAAAACGATTACATCTTGGAATGTTGGTCGATTCTTTGGCATTTGTTCCGTGTGTTTCAACTGCTTTGGATCCAAGTAACAGTAATCATCTGTCTGTGATGATTGTCTTGATTCCATTAATTCGTCGACTATCTTTGTAACTGGCAGATTATGCTTTTTAACAACTAAATTCTTCACTCCTTCCATCACAAAAGATGATCCTTGATTCATCAGCTTTGAAAACATACTGACTGTCTTGGTTCCTCCACCTTCATAACTGTTTTGAATTTCTGTTATTCTGGTGTAACTTCTCAATCTCTTTATGTAGATTAAAGGATTCAGATCACACCCTGCAGCAGACAATGCTGCCTCAAGTTTATTGTATTCAGCATCTGATATATTGGTGCAAAGATAGTATATAATGGCAAGCCGTAACTTATCCTCTGGTGTACCACAATCTGGATCACTTATTGTTTCCAGTACACTTCTGTCCAATGTTTGCTTGCCCATTATCTTCTCTTCTAATTCGAAGAATGTGTCCAATCTACGAGATTTAATAAAATTTAAAATACCTGTTGCAATTGATGTATGCATATCTATCAACCGCTTCATTTCTAAAAGCTGTGGCAGAGAGTTCACAGCATTAGTCAAACGGGCAGTATTATTGGAAACCATTGACAATGCTACTTCGCTGTCATTATCAATACCCATGGAAGATTTCAATTTTTTAACATCCTCCTCAAAAGTACGGTACTGCTCCAATTCTTCCTGTATGGCTTCAGCTACTCTAGGGAAAGGACTTCCCTTGTGCTGACACCAAAATCTGTCCCTGTTGTCCAGCTCATAAGCACGTGTTTTTGAACGTGTTCCACCTGCAGGAGATCTCCCTACATTCTCCTCCACAACCAACCTATTTAAGGCCATTTCTAATACATCATGTGCCAATGCCTGGTATGTCCATGTATGATGCAATGGAGTAGCCATATCTACATTACGATCCAATACTATAAGAAGGGGTCTCTGAAAACTGTAATGACCAGTTGTTTCACTTTCAAATAAATTATTTCTTGTGTCCCAAACATTTTCTCTTAATTTTTTATCTATCATTTTGGCAACCATTTCAGCAGCATTTCCTCTGGGACATCTTATAATTGGAACAGTTCCCAATGTAACAAATACTGAAAACAGACAATCAACAATGATATCCATTACAGATTCCATTTCAGTGTCTTTCACTTCACCCCGATTAATTGCATGATATGATATGACATCACTGTTTTGATGTCTGAGAATGAACAGATCATCTTCCAAGGAAATAAAATTTAAGTATTGATCAAATACTTTGTGAATATTTGACACAACACCTCCAAGCAATGCTGCAGCTGCTAAGTCTTCCATTTTCTGTCGAGATATTGGTGAGATAAAGTTCAAATGATAAATGTCATATAAACCATTCTGCAAATCCTGTCCAATCCTACCAAGATTTTCATCTGTTGGTGAACAGAAGTAAATTGCTGGTACCTCAGGAATAGAATCTCTGTCAGAATGTAATTGCATGTGCAGAGTGATACCAAGTTCTCTGAGTTCTTTTACAGATATCAATGGTGAAATAATGTCTTGTCCAAGTCGATCGTAAATTAAAACTTTCCATACCGGTACCGCTTCTTCTAATTTCTGTTCGGGTTGATTTAAATTTAACATCTGTTTTAAGGCATTTATTTGCCTGTCACGTAAACTCATCATGGTTAACCCGTTTATACAAAACCTTCACTGTTAAAACTTCTTTTGTAACACGTGATGTATTATATTTTAAAAGTTTTTACAACTTTAATAAATGTAATTTTGAGAGTACATAAAGAAATAGAAGATTGAAAATATCATATCTTAAATACATATGTCAACATTCCACTTTCAACTATGAATTGTCAAAAAGTATCCACGCAACATCAGATTCTCCTAGAACTAAATTCTTACAATATAGGGCACATCAATAGTTCTGCGGGATGGCGCAAAGTCTCTAGACTATTGTTAACAATCTTCAAGCGATACATTACAAAACAATTGTATGCTTATAACGTCTTCAAAAAATGAAGAAGACTGCATTCTGATATTATGTAGAGTTTAAAATTACAAAATTAAAAGCATACACGTGTAAATAATAAATTTCAAGTTTTGAGTTTCCTCTGATATTTATTGGTAATACTGGCCGGCAGCAAAATGGCGACCTCATTTTACTGCGAAAGTAAAATCAAAGAAAAGTCCGATGTTAATAACAGGCTATCGTGCGTGACATGTATATAATAAACGAAAATTCAATCGCATAACATCAAAGGAACTATTTTAACGTTAAAAACACAATATACATTGAGTATTCGATGAGTTTTCGGTGATACGTTTCTGACAGCATGTCCGCAATGGCCGATGACTCTACTTCTCTGCCAAAAAGGCGTCAATTGGTAAACAAACTAAAGTTAACTTCGTAATATAACACTGAACACAACTGTTTAATATGAAATTTTTATCGAGTTTGGATGAAAATTTTACATTTATTATGAATTTTATTATAGCGGGAAAGGACTAGAAAATTATATACAGATGACTGGGCCATAGGCGATGAGGAAATCGAGGGTCGTAGGACTTTTCAACTCGATGAAAAAATTGAATGTGAAAGATACAACCTTAGTAATTTCAGTGGATTATTCCGTGAAATGAATGGTTCTGAATTGAACCTAGCGTTCCTGCAGAAGCATGGGCTCAGCATACCATTGCTTTTCAGAGATAAATCTGGACTAGGATTACGAGTTCCCAGTTCCAATTTTACAGTTAATGATGTGAGAACATGTGTTGGTATGTTTCATATATTACTCTGTAACAAAGATTATTGCAATTAAGAATATATCATTTAATATGTTGCATTTTAAAGATGTATTTATGTATACTTTCAGGTTCAAAAAGAGTATTAGATGTAATGGATGTTAACACACAAAAGAATGAAGATATGACGATGAAAGAATGGCAAAAATATTATGAGGATCCTAACAAGGAACGGTTATTAAATGTAATTTCTTTAGAATTCAGTCACACCAAGTTAGAAAACTATGTACAGTCACCTGCATTGGTACGACAAGTTGATTGGGTGGATGTTGTATGGCCAAGACATCTGAAAGAGGCACAGGTGGAATCAACAAATCTGTTGGAAGATATGATGTATCCAAAAGTGCAAAAGTATTGTTTGATGTCTGTAAAGGGTTGTTACACAGACTTTCATGTCGACTTTGGTGGAACTAGTGTTTGGTATCATATCCTAAGAGGTGGAAAAATATTTTGGCTCATCCCTCCTACCGAAAAAAATTTAGCTCTTTATCAAGAATGGGTATTAAGTGGTAAACAGTCAGATGTCTTTTTCGGAGACATGGTAGACAGATGTGGTAGAATAAGTTTAACAGCTGGCATGACATTGTTTATCCCAACCGGTTGGATTCATGCTGTATATACTCCTCAAGATTCTTTAGTGTTCGGTGGAAATTTTTTACATAGTTTTGGTATCGAAAAACAATTGAAAGTTGCACAAGTAGAGGAACACACAAAGGTTCCACAAAAATTCAGATATCCATTTTTCACTGAAATGTTATGGTATGATTATGAGACTAGTGAAACATAAATTTTATCCAATTCCTCGATTATTCAAATAATCGTTTTATTCGTAGGTATGTCTTAGAGAGGTACGTTCACGTCCTCCTAGGCAGAAGTCACTTAGATGTTACCGAATCACAACGTCAACATACAGTTCCACAACACCATCAACATGTACATTTGACACCGTTCGAATTACACGGTTTAAAAGCAATAGTTATGTATTTACATTCACTACCTTCTACTAAGAAGAACGTGCCTGAGCTGATTCACGATCCCGTTGCCTTAATTCATGATGTTCGATGTCTAGTAGAGCAACATAGACACGATAATCCAGACGCAGCTGTAACAGGAAATCCTGTCTTACCACCTCCACCTCCGTTAACGATTGCTGAAAGAGTATGTGAAAATTGGATATACTTGCGATAGGATACGTTTCACTTATATCTGAATTTATTAACAGGAACGTCTGAGGGTAACCAAAAAAAGTTTCGCTAAAATACAGAGACATCACTCGCAAGAAAAGTCCGAAAGAGCTTTCCCGCGACGAAGGCGCACGAGGTGTAAAAAGTGTGAGGCATGTACAAGGACTGATTGCGGGGAATGTATGTACTGTCAAGATATGGTAAAGTTCGGTGGAAGCGGTCGCGCGAAACAAACGTGTCTAATGAGACAATGTTTGAGGCCCATGCTTCCAGTTACAGCAGCTTGTAAAGTTTGCCGATTAGACGGCTGGGGACAGACACCTGCACCATTGATGGGTAATTACTTTTCTATTAATGTGGTAAATTTTTCGTCGAATTAATAAGGACAGATATTTTAATTTGATATCTTTAATTCAGGGAAACCGACACCAACGGCTCCGTCGAGTCTAGTAGAATGTTCGATATGTTTTGACATTGTACATCCCGAGTGTATAGGATTGGATCATCAAACTATAACCGTTAGCGATGATTTACCGAACAGTTGGGAATGTCCCGAGTGTTGTGAAAGCGGTCGAAATTTAGACTGTAGGCCACGTCAACCTAAGGCTCGTGCTCGAAAACTTTCTGTATCTAGTGCAGCTTCATCAGCACCCACAACAGATTCTGAAAGAGCAACCACACCAAGTAAACGTTCAAGATCCGATCCCAGCGATGTAAGTCCCCAAATGGAATCTGACACGGTCTAAGAATACGAAATATTCATGGTTTCTATACAAAAAATTCCAGGCATGGAATGACAGAGAACCGGCTGAGGGTGAACAGCGAACAGCTTTACGTACACAATTAGCTGTACAATTAACTGGTTCAAGTAGTAAGTCATTGAAGAGGCCCCACGTGGTGGTTAGGCCTGTTCCACTTCCGCCTGTTCAAAGACCAGGGCCTGATTTTAATGGACAATCTTTAGCATATGACAAGACAGCATTACTTGCTATTTTTAGATTTTTAAATGTAAAGGACCTGGCGAATTGTGCCTTGGTTTGCCGTACATGGGCCAGATATAGTATAGATCCTAGTTTGTGGAGAAAATTGGATATGTCTCATTCTCATCTAACAGCTTTGCATTTAACTGGTATTATACGCCGGCAACCGGAAAATCTGTCTCTTGATTGGACAAATGTAACCAAAAGACAATTAGCCTGGCTGTTAAGTAGATTACCACAGCTCAGAACATTATCTGTACGAGGTTGTACGTGGGCTGGAGTCTGTGCTTTAAGAACTTGCACTTGCCCGCCGCTCGTTACTTTAAACCTCAGTTATGTGTCTGAACTGAACGATTCCAGTTTAAGGGAGGTCCTTAGTCCACCTACAGACTCGAGGCCCGGTCTAATCGATAAAACTTCGAGATTAAAACATCTTAAAAACTTAGCTTTGGCTGGATGTGATATAACTGATGTAGCGTTAAGGTATATAGTTCAACATTTACCTTATCTGGAGACGTTAGATCTCTCTTCTTGCGGCCGAGTTACTGACGCCGGTGTGGCACAATTGGCAACTCCACCGGCTCAGACGGTAACGAATTTATCATCATTGAATCTGGCGAACTGTAGACTACTCACGGAAACGACATTAGATCATTTGGCAAGATGTAAAGTGCTTAAACGTTTAGATCTCAGACACACAACTCAAGTTTCGACACAGTCTATAATTAAGTTCGCTGCGAAAAGTATTCATAATTTGCATGTAACCGATGTTAAGCTTGTAGAGGAAAAGAAGTTTAAAAGTGAAGTTAAAGTTACGTGAAAAGAAATGTGTTTGTTTACGTGGATCTTCGGCAAGTGCAATTTGGTTACCGTATGAAACCATGAACAATTGATTATCATAATGCCGAATCCCGTTTAGTAATTATTTATTGTCATGAAAAAAAAAAGAAAAAAGAAAAAACACCATCAGCACTGTATCGCATCTTCATAATATAAGAAAGTGGACCTGACTAGTATAGGATTTCTATTCGATAACTTTCAGTTTTATCGATATCATTTATGCGATCTGAGTAAAAAAAAAAAACAAATACTTCAATCGATACCAACCAAGGATTATTTTATTTTCCGATTTTCTTTTTTTATCGTAGATGCTGTCTTCCTTTAATGTCTGGAGAATATTGTGCACATTTCGAATATATACTTTATAGAATACGGAATATTAAATAAGTAATGCGGATTCGTGACGGATGTAAAGCTGCACTAGTTCAATTCGAAACAGTTCGAAACATGGCGGTTTTTAGCATTCCTGATTCTAAAGATGATAAAAAGAATATGTTTAGTTTGACGGTGAAATCATTACTCAATTAATATTCGGTATTCTGTTAGTTGGAGATGAAAAGTACATCAATATAGAAGTTATTTACTGTCGTGTCGAGGGACAAGCGTGCAGTATTTGTTTTGCGATTCTATAACGGATGTAGAAATACGAATGCGGGTAAAATGAGATAAATGTTGACGTCTTTAGTGTTGCGAGGAACACGACGTGGTAACGTATCGAATATAATTAATAAGAAACAAAAAAAAAAAGAGGTATATTTATTTGTATTTGTGAATTGGATAAGTTTCCAACGCGAAGATCACTGACTCGTTAAAGTCGCAAAAACTGAAGCAACCTGTTGACCATGTAAACTCATTACTCTAATTATAAAGACGAAAAACGCGCAATGAAACATATTCGACTATACCATTTCGTAATATTAGATAGGTACGTTAAACATTACACTGAATACATGTACATTACATTAATGTTTTAATTTTTGACCTATGCCACGTTAAAGGCAAAAGTCAAATGTTTTTTTTTTTTTTTATGTAAACGAATGTACATATGATTATTTTTTTTTCTCCTTTTTTATTTATATATATATAAATATATATTATAAAAATATATAAATATATAAATGTATGTACGAATATATATTTATATATATATATAAATTCATTTCCCAGTTTTAATTTCGTTAATATACGTATTACGTGCGTAATTCGTGAGTGATAATAAAATATCGAGCAATAAGAAGTTAAGTACTTGCACTTTGAATTTACCATTAACTTCATCGATTCGTTGTACAATTAAAGTATCACGTATTGTTTGTATCGTCTCTGTGAAAATATCTTCTAGACAGTACACGAGTTACTCGCACTAGAAAATGAAGAAGAAAAAAAAAATGAAAAGGGGGTTCAAAATATTTTTTCAACTTAGCTCACAGTGCAATGTTTTTCAATTATACTCGTTGATGTCGAACTGATTTTTCACGGGTTCATTTTTATAATTAAAGCATGTATTAGAAACACTAAGATACGGATAATGTTCTAAACTATGATGCTACTTGTATAAAACATGTAACCCACAGAGAACAATAGTGATATTCTGATTTTCAAATATAATTTTGAATTTTAAGATAACGTTATCATCACTACCCATTTCATTTCTCGCTGTTCTGCAGTGTTCTTTCAGTGTTGTATTTTACATATTGATACAATGTAAAAAGTGAATAAAGCTTATTTAAAAAAACGATATAAGAAACGACGGTAATTAATTACATATCTGTGTTTATATGCACATCGAATGCACGCGGCTTCAATGTGCGTTAAACATTGATATGTACCCCTTTAAAAATAATTGAAGCATCGAAAACAAATTTAAATTAAATTTCATATCTTAAGTATGTAATATATAATAAAAATGTATATAAGAAGGTGAAAACATTACCTAGGCTTCATTTTTAATTATTTTTTTTATTTTATGAGGGACACCCCCAAAACGGTCCAAGTTGTGCTATCTGACGGCACGCGGCAGAACTAACGAAACAGAAATTGCGTCTTTCCGAAAAATAAGTCACTTTTTAGGCTTATTTTTTGCTAGTATTCGTGCTTTTCCTTTTCACTTGTCTATAATTAAACGTCAGAGGCAGAAGTTTGTTAAATAGTTCTTATTCACGGTACACCATCACATTTCACCGTCTTCGATATTTCTACCTTATACATTTCGAAAAAAAGGTTTGTATCATTATTATTATCGTACGTGTAAAAAATAAATTATAGTTTTTAAAAAATAAATATTATATACGTGTTTTTCATTTCAAGTCGTGGGTAAGTCATAAAAAGATCAATGGGATGAAACTGCGCGTTTTGCAAAGTGTTTTTCCATTAAATATTGCTGTGTTACTTATTTTATGAATATTTTATGAATATTTTATGAATATTTTATGAAAGTTAAGAAACATTCAAATCAGAGAGTATTGGTATCAGTGTCTCTAAACAGAGGGCAAAGTAGTTTATTCAAAATACTTCAACTGTTTTGAAACATGTACATTTTTGTATCCATTTTATATATCGACGCTGAGGAACGGTCCTAGGGATTTTTCTTGTACAACAATTCGTGTATTTCTTTCCGTATTACTATAAAGAATAACGTAGTTTCTTTAATTTTTTAACATAATTGCTTATGTTAGCGTGTATGCTTTAAATGAAATATCCTCATTAAGAAAATAGAGTTAGAAAAGTCTGGAAATACCTGGTCGTCGATTATTTTACGTAATAAGCATGTGAGTTTTGCGTTGATTTCTCGTTTGCAATAACCTATCGGATACTGTCATTCACTAATTCATTCATCTTTATTAAAAAACAACTTTACAACTTAATGGCATAAAAAGCGTATCAATTACTTTTTTATATAAATGTTTCTTACATCTGCAAAGAATGTTAAGTCGAATAAATTAATAAAACTTATATAAAAAAAAAATTTACATATTAATTCCATTCTGTCTTTTGTTTTGATCGATAGACACGTTTTGATGTTTCTCCGTCAGTTCGTTGCGCATGCAGATTATTTACCATAGATACTAGAGAAAACAAATTACCGATAATAAGAGAAAAAATAAAATGGTTTTTCTATATTCCTCAATTAACTTGACCGAAAATTCTGTTTTGAGTGTAAGATTTTCTACAAAAGGCGTTTAGGTGAGTGTGCGTGTATTAGTTTTTTTACGTGTCTGTTTCATTTTTCAGACATAAAATTTTCTATATTTTTCATATGTAATACTTATATGTGCATGTATACAATTGTCCATAATAATATTTAAATGTTTTTTACATTGGCTTAACCTAATTCCGCTAGAACAGAGTCAAGATCTTCTTGTAATGTAAGGCTTTCCTCTCGTTGCTTTGCTAAATCATCTTTCAGTCTATCGACTTGTGCTTTAAGTAAATAATTACCCTTCTTTAACGCCGCCAGACGTCCTTCGTGCTTCTTAGCTTTTCTCTACGAAAACATTAAACACAAAGGCATAGAATCAAGAAAATCTTCTTTGCGTTATTTCCTGCAACAATTCAGACGCTTACCTGCAAAGAATTTCTTTGTCCTTCCAGAGATTCATCCTCGTCTTCTGTTTCAGTTTCTTCCTCCTCCTCTGATTCTTCAGATTCGGATTCTTCTTCAGACTCTGTCTCTTCCTCCTCCTCTTCCTCCTCATCCTCCTCACTTTCAGACATCAACTTTGCCATTTTGTCCACCTCTTTCTGCAGGTGTTTGAATTTCTTTTTCTCCTCTTTCAATAATTTCTGTTGTTGTTTGATCTGATCCTTCAAGGCGTGCCGCTCTTTCCTGGCGTTCACTGCTTTGTCCCTGTTCAATCCAAGCATTATCTTTCATTGGATACAAAGTTTTAATAGATACTTACTTGGAAGTTTTTATTTTTGTCGTCAAGAGTTTGATCTCCCTCTGCAACCGTTTCTCTGAAGCCTTTGGATCTTTCTCATCCTCCTCCTCTGAGCTCTCCTCTTCCTCTTCCTCCTCTTCGCTTTCGCTTGGCTCTTTCTTGTCTATACTTTTCTGAGAGGCAATTTTTGCTACATCTTTTGCACTTGGACAACCGGCCAGTGCCATTCCTGAAACAGTGTACCATACTGCCTCGTCGTAATCGTCGGCTAGCTCTATTATCGGCTCAGGCTGAAGCTCTTGCTCTAATCCCTCAGAAGCGTTTGGTAAAGAAGCAGAATTAGTATAAGCGTAAGCGATCGAACACCCTTTAACAAATTCAGAATATTTCATTTTAAGATTGCATTTGGGTTTTTCGTTGAAAGGTGTTCTACACGTTTATTGCATGCAATGTTAAAGCATTTGTGAATGCCGCATTATGCTCGCCCACGTTATTGCGACTAAATTCTGACGTAATTCCGTACCGGCTTTCATGCGTCTCTCCAAGGTAGCATACATTCTCTTCATTTCCTCCAGTTCGCTCTTGAATTTGTCTCTTTCCTCGGCCACAGTGATGTACTCCTTCTCGAACTTCTCTGCGTCTTTCCTGGCCTGTTGGATCTCTTGTTTCAAAGCCGTGGTGAGCGTGTCGTCCTGTTTCCTGTGCTGTTGAACGTTCTTCTGCGATTTCTCGCGCTCGACCTCGGCCTCGAGGTTCAGGATCCTCGCCTGCAAACGAGGAAAACGTTAGATCGTACACTCTGTCCTCGCCCAAACTCCTCATACGGTAAGATTACGAATAGAATTGTACTTGTAGCCTCTTGTTCTCTCTTTCCAGCGCTTCCTTGTTTCGAAGCTCCAGAGCGAGCATTTGCTTGGTACTTTGCAAATCGTCCCTCACCGCATCGATATCGTCCATATCGTCTGAGATCGAGTCGTCGGTCGGCTCCTCGGCCTTCTGCATCTGTTCCTCGATCGTCAGCTGCCTACGGAACTTCCTCAGACCTTCCAGCATCGGTTTCGAACGGTCGTTCGTCTGCACCCGCTTTAGCTGTACACCCTGCTGAATCTGCTTCAGTAGTTGGTTATGCATGTTCGATTTTTCGGATTCGAACACAAAGTGTGCCTTCCCTAATTAAAAACATCCAATCAGTACAAGCGGACGAGAAACACGCTGGTCAAATACGATCCAATATACACGATCCCAAAGCGCGACTTCCGAGTTCGCGATCGTTGAATCGAGTCGCGCAAGATCTGGTTCGATGGACAAACGGTTCACAGAGGTAAAAAGAGGCGGGAACGGGAATAGGGAGCTGGTAGTCATCGATAAAAGCCACGAAATACGAAGACATTAATTAAATTCAACGATAATATTATTCAGCAACAGAGACTGAAGGGTTCCCTAGCCGGGGACCAAGGACAGAACAATAAACGGCTAGTTGTACTACAAAAACAGCTCGTATCGTAGTCTACAGACAAAAGCCGATTGAATCGGGCCTCGTCAATAATTCAACTAATTACACTCGTCGATACATGCATCCCTACGTTTCGCTGGAGGGTGGAAGGAGCCTTGAAAAAAGAAGGGGGGTGTTGATGCGAATCAAACAGAGGGTCTGGTAACAGCTAAATCGATGCGGAGTCCCCCTTAAGAGAATCGCCCAAGGGGAATCGTAGTAGGATCGAAGTTCGATGGACGATCACCTGCTGGGTCAGCCGTAACCTTGTTCACCCTCTCTATCAGGGGTGCGCTCCTGTCGTTGCACTTCACGTGCCTCAAGCGTTTGCCGCTCTCGACCTCCTTCATCATGCTCGCCCAGTCCGGACGTTTCCTCGGTCTTTGCTTCAGCATCTCCAGCTTCTGTTCTTGTTGTTTACTGAGCGGCGGTAGATCCTTCAGGATCATTCGAGCCGGAGGCGGTGGGGGCGGTCTGGGGGGTGGTGGTGGCGGAATCGCTGCCCTGGACGAGCTTTTCGATAACGTTGGTGCACCTGTTTACAAGTTAATTTATTTGAGTAATAAAATACTTGAAGTGTGTGGTCGATGGAGGATCAAGGACTCGAAAATTGGTCAGTCAGGGGTGAGTAAATTGCTCGTAGTACTTGGATTCACATTGGATTGCATTAAGTACGGATTACTACCAGATTCTAATGTGTTTGTTTCTTTCTTGTAGGGTGTTTGAGTGGATCGAACGATTACAGGGTGATCGATGCGGTTACCTGTGGTGCTCTCACTCTTGGAGAGAGGTATTGTGTCACCTCGCGATCGAGACCTCTCGATCCGAACCTGTCGTTCGAGCTGTGGCCTCGAAATTGGCTCTTGTCGTCCATTCTCGCGGAGCTTCGTCGGCGCCGGTTGACTGCTCGCATTCTTCTCACTTTTAGGCTGTGACGGGATTATTGTGATCTTGCTCTGTTTACGGGGCTGTCCGTCCGTCGAGGGCTTCGCTTCCGATTTCGGCACACTCTTTAAAACAAGAATTGCGTTGAAACGCACGGTACTCGAAGCTCTTCTGTATACTTTGCCACATACTGTCTTTGTCGCAGTACCGTGTAGGATTCGTTCTCGGCGAAGAAAGTTACGTTCTTTGTGCGAGTTACGTTCGTCTCGATCACGATCACTTTATTATTCATGATTGATGAGCATTTACTTAGATCTACTTGTTTACAATTGTTTACTGGACCGATTGGTTCCGGCTCTTTGAAAAGAACAGCGTTCGTTTAACGTATCGTGAAAATTGGTGGTGTTAAAAAATAGAGGAAAAAAGAAGGTGTACACCCCCACTTAGCGTTCTTCTATACTAAAGAAAGAAAGTCTCGAGAATTCTGTTGGCAAGTGTCGTTGCTCGTTCGGTCGTCTTTAAATAATCTAAATCGCACTTCCTTCTCGATCGTTTCTCGAACTTGATTCGATTGTCAGTCGTATAACATGTCCTTTCTTTTTTTTATATTAAAAAATAGCATTCGTACGTTGTTAGAATATGAAGGAATACCTCGGAAGTTTTGATAGAGATTCGTTGTGGGTTAGAGTTAACGATGATTAGTGAAAGTTTGGAATAGGACGATGTTTGACGTGAAATTTGTAAATTCGACGTAATTTATCATCAAATTTGCGCGAAAGCGTAATATAAACTCGTTAAGAAACTGGCGGAAGACGCAGCTGGCAAGACATTTGAAATAGAAACGCGTGTTCTTTAAATAATCGTGACCCAGAGGCTTATATGCGAGGACCCGTGAGGCTAGCCTTCTCTCTGATCTCTCTCTGCTATCGAGAAAGTGAAATTAATCTACGCCTTCAAAATATTTCTTTACAACCGTTTCATTCAACAATTCAATTACACTATCCATTCAAATGATAAATATCTTTCAATTTTTTGACTAAAATCAAAGTTATCTCAGATAACGGATAAAATCGAGATTCTCAAATAAAACAGACAAATTTCAACAATCGTTTGTTTTCGTAACTCCCTGTCCCTTTTCGCCTGCTGCAAAACGATCAAATTAAATCGATTCGTGAGGAAAATTCATCTTTTTTTTTTTTTTCTTATTTTGAAGGAAACTAATGAAACGATATTTTTGAAGGTCTTCTGGGTTTCAAGCTCGTTGGAAGATTTTCGGTCATAAATTTCATCCCGCGTGTTACATCGATCTCAAAGTGTTCGCGGTTCACGTAAATCGGGAGCAGACTCGTCGATGATCTAACTGCATGCGACAGTTGTAAACAATTGGTTGACGTGAAACGCTCATGACGTACCACGTGTTTTCGAAACTTCGAACCGCATGCTTTTTACGATTCGTTCTTGCTTTTCGCTAATTTTGCGGGACTCGTTAAAGGATTATCGAAATTATGCGTTTCGATACGCGACAGTGGAGGAACGGAAATGAACGAAATGATTGTTGAATCGAGTTCGAGAACAGATTGTGATCTCTATCTTTTTATTATGATTGAAATTCTATTTTATATTTAATTCTAATTACAGTTTATACATTCAAGTCTTCTTTTGTTTTAACATTGAAGCTCTAATTGACGCACCCGTTAGAAAAATCACAGACTAAGGGATTAGGGGTGGTTTGTTCCTCGAAACGATGAATCGAGACGTTTATATTTTCGAAGAACAATTATAAAAACAGAATGCAACGCCCTTGTAAATCTCGTCGGGCCGAAACGTTTATAACGCGAACTTGTTACACGACACCCACATGGGGGTTATTAATAGTGAAGTCCGGTGACTTTGAAACCCAATATCTGAATGGAAAAAGACTGCAGAATGCGGGCGTCGTTCTTCGGCCGTTCGCGTTTCTAGTAGAACAACCGCGTATCTGGTCAGACAACGTGTCTCTACTCTAAAAATGACGCAGAACCAAAGCCAAGGAAAAAATGTACGAACAATTCCCCGAGATTTTAGTTAAATTCGTATAGAAAAATATTGAAAGTGACTGAAAGCCATAACAATAATCTATTGTCAATAATTATATTAACGCGTTGGTCGCCGCGGTGAATCCTACATGATAGTACTTCCACTAATATTACATGTCAGATTACAAGGGTTAAAATATTAATTATTAATTATACAATATTAGATTGGTTTCTTCAATTATTAATATAATAATATCGTTATTGAAAGTTTGATCAATAATTGGAGTATAAAAAATGTCGAGAAGTCAGCGATCTCCACGACAGCCGCGTTAAAAAATAAAAATACTCACTTTAAGCGTAACTTGAGTAAACGCAGGCGGTTCCTCGGCTTTTGGTTTGGAATCTCTCCTAGAATTGAGAGTCCATGGTGCTGTGGGCATAGGTAGTGGGTTGGGACCATCCTTGACCCATGGTGGCCTGAAGGTGGTCCTCTGCGGTGGTTGACCACCGGCACCAGGCATTCTTCTTCGTTCCTGTCACAGGCTTTCTTTCTTCCCTGTCGCTTCGTCTCGAATTCCAGCCGTCTCGTTGACACTCCGGGGGGATTTGCGTTCTCCGTTCACGGGGACCGCGGGATCCGTAACGAAACAAAACTCGAGGATCCTCTCGAGGACGTGCACGATACGCCACTGACGTATCTTCTGGACGTCGAAACGCGAAATAGGTGGGAGATGATCGGTTATACGTGGGAGAACCACGACCCACTTTTCTCGAGACGTTCCTTCACACACTCGGGAAATCTTCCGGATTGTGTGGTCGCGGCTCGCCTGGTCCCGTTGGACCCTAAAGGGACGAGATCTCTGTCCGTGGATTCTCTCTCTCCTCGTTCCCTCTTGTTTTTTTCGACGCAAGAACGCGATCGTTCGTCGGCGAATGCGAAATGTCGAAGAGCGAAGTGGTTGAGAATTTTTGGGAGTCTGGGAAAGATTGAGACCTGGACCACACATCAGGGCCACGACTGCACCTCCCTAACCGCACGATATTTTCGGCCACGTGACGTCACAGAGAGACGCAAGCTCGAAATAGAAGACGGTCCTCTTCTTCTAGGATGCTCTCGGTGACTCTCTCGATTCAAACGCCTCTTCTCTCGCGATCCTACCTACGTATCTCGCGCGTCTTGTTTACGATGCACCCGCGAGTCGATCGACACGAAGGTCGATCGATCTTCAGGGCCAGCCGATCGCGTCATCGAAAGCTCTTTGATCTAGAAACGTTCTCGGTTCCTTAATCAATTCTTTCAAATGTCATTTGCTTTTTCATTGGACCCATGTTACAGCTGATGACTTGAAATATGGTGGCTGCATTCATCCACGATTTTGGCTACTAATTCTCTCAGATTTCGTATTAAAATTAAAATGAAAAGGGTAGGTTATTCATGAACACAGGACTCGTGAAAAAATTGTATTCGATCGAAGATAAATATTACACTATCAACGAAATAAAAATTCTTGTAATTTTTGAATTTTTGTATATTTCTGTCAGATCTGATATCATCAGCAAAACTTATCTTGTTAAAGGAGTGGTCGATATCGGGGGAGGCAGTACCAATTGGCAGCCCAGAAACACAACGAGGAGTTCCTCAAGCACGATTATTACCAACAAATAGCGAAATACTTCGAGCAACAGTGCAGAATCGCGAAGCAATACAATTCGTGGAATTCCAGGGGTTCAGATCCCAAGGGAGAGCTCGAGAAGGCTAAGAAAGCTGAGAGACTCCTGATCAGGAGAAATAAACTGCGAAATTTATTGAAAGCAGAGGATGAAACGTACAGAAAAGAGTTGGAAGAACGAAACAGATTAAAGAATCAGCCAGAAGTACCTTCGTTGGAAGTTCTTAAGCAAAAATTGAAGGAGAAGCGGGCGGAGCAGAGTCTTTATTTGCCTAAAACCTGTCGAAGATACCAATCGTACTTCGTCTGTCCTAAAGAAACGGACAGCTCCCGTTCCAGTACCTTAAAAGACACGAATCTCCAATATTCACGCGTTTGCCGAGACACGACAAACCTGATCCATCAGAACGAACGCATTTATCGTCGCCCTAGATCTGGTATGAGTAAGGATAGTAACAAGAATACGCAGGAAAACTTTGAAATCCGCCGCCCGTCGTTCCAGTTCACCAACGAGCTCGTCAGGCCTAACTCCAGATACTCGGCTCGTTACGCCCGCAGAAGCTTGGAGAACACGAACGTGAGGAGCGACGATTTCAGTGATTACGCGCCCAGCAGGATGTCGAGCAGATCGTCCTTGAACGTCTCCAACGAGAGGTATCTGTCGCCGAATGACAAAGAGAACCAGCAAGGCGCGATGTCGAGCCCACCGGAAGTGAAAGCAGCCGGATTCCCTTCCAGCGACAACCACGAAATCAACACGAAGGACCTGGCGCACCAGAAGGAGAGTCCTCATCGAAGATTCGAGGAGAACACCCACTCGGACGTGAACCAGGCGAAGGACACCACGGACGATGCTCAACTAGACATGGCTCCCGAATCGTCGCATCAGGAGCGGGACCAGCAAGACAAGTACAGCGCCAAGGAGGATCTTATCGTGGAGAACACCAAAGAGAAGGACAACCGGCAGTTCGAAGTCGAAAAAAGCATGCCTTGGCTGCGAATGGATCCTGGCGACAAGAATCTCTCGAAACAGATGTTCTTGTATTTGACTTACAAGGAGCTGAAGCGCAAGATCGAGGACCTGACCGTCAGAGAATCACACGCCTGCAAGAAACAATGTTGGGACGAGGCGCTTCGGTTGAGGGACATGAGGAACAGGCTGGAATTACTTCGTGAAAAGAAACTGTACAGCATCGATAATCTCGAAGTGGACGAGGAGACGAAGAAGTTCGGTTTGATCAACATCGATAAGAGGGAGAGCGAACTCGCTGCACGCGAGGATGCCTGTACGGACTCCACGATGTACAGGTAAGTTTTAATAATTTATTGGATCCTTCGAACCTCACACACGTTCTACAGTCAGTAGAAATTTTGTTAAATGAAAAAATAGTTGTAATAGTTTATTGCGATGATGCATGGCCGTGAGCGACGTTAAGGGTCTAGGACGAGGTATATCATATCCTGCTTCTGAAATTAGTCGAACTCGCGGTGTTGCAACGAAAAATCGTGAGTCATTCACGTTTCTCGGTGCACGCTACACTCTTACGCTCGTCGAGTGTTTCGTAAATGCTTGCCAACCCGTTCGTCATCCTGAATGCTCCACATTCGTTTCACGAAGATCTATAATTGAGTCTCTGAAAGCTCCGAATAGCGTAGGAAAGGATGACGAAGCAAAAAATTGGACATCAACGTCATGAATTCTTGTTAAAATAAAATAACAGTCGATCGTATCTCTCCGTCCCTTTTGATAAGTTAATTTTGCGAATTGCACGAATGCCTGAGGAATGATTTCTTTTCAGCGAGGACGCGAAAGCGCTGTGGAAGAAGTGGGTGCACGAAGATGAAAGATCCGTGATCCAGACCGCACGGCAACAAAGGGAGAAGCTGATGAACATTTTGGAGAAAGAATGGCAGGGTCTCGCTATTCGCGACAAGGAGCGAATCTCTCAATCGTATCAGACGGTGATGAACGAGTCCGAATTTCAGGAGGAGCATAAACTCGCGACGGCCATCAACGCGAACAAAATGAAATACTCTTCCACATCCTTGCAATAAGTCATAGACGGATGTTTCCATTAATTAGCAGGCCCGATTATACTGTTCCAAGCTTTAACAACAGTTCGTGTTTCAACGTTTGTACCGCGTGATTGGTCGTCGCCAGTAAATTATTGATATATTTCATAACTGGTATAATTTATAAAAAAACAGAAGATAAGTATATACTTTAACGAATAATGTTCGCTGAACGTTAGGAAAGACTGAAGTTCGCTGAACGATAGAATATCGAAGCCGTTCCAAAACCACTCAACGTTTTATGTAATTAACGTTTGAAATACTCGAGCTTATTAATTGAGATATTGCACGTATATTTTATGCTGGTAAAGATTATACTCGATCATTGAATCTGTTTTTTTTTTATTTTTGTTTGTCATTTTAATCGTATTTCTACTTGCAATATTATGGTAATGTTCACTTGTCCTATTAACGTTGTCATTCATTTCTATATTTGCTACATATTCGGATTTAATAGTGGAGTTGATGTATGTTGTGTTATTAAAGAAATAAAATGACTAATTTAGAAATATGATCTTGTATTATTATTTATGAAACATGTTAATCAAATTGTTTTAACGTTAAGTTAAGTTAAATATGTGTTTTAATTATATCACGCGCTTTGAAAATGATACCATTCGCGCCATCTGGCAGAAGGCACTAAAATAACACAACAGAAAATTACTTTTTTTTTAAATAGATGATATTTACATGATGTTTAGATGAATAAAACATTCTGTGATCATAACGCAACTCTAATAATAAAGAATTTTAGGTTTTGATAAAATTCTTGCGCGATAATAAATAATCGATTTCAAATTTGTCGCGCCATTTTTTCTTAAGCCGGTAAAGCATGAAACTACTGTGCGCAAAGCCCGCTAGATAGCGCAACGTGGCTGGCAGTCGGTTTGCGGCAAATGGCGCGTAGAAGACATGTTTGCCGTAACTAAATCAGTTTTTTCTATAATTAGTTATGTTTTTGGTGCTAATTTAAGTGAAAAAGTGTGCAATCATCAGCAGGAATTGGAGAGCAACAGTTATCCAGAGAACAGAATCAACCTACTCACGTATTTTGCAAAATAACAGCAATTCTACGAGCGGTGTAAAGGTAAGTCTTTTACATACATTCGTTCCAAAAAGGAAGACATACAAAGATTTACACGTATCGTATAATTAGCATCGAAATGCAGCAAAACTTGTTATGATTAATGCGTTCGTGCAATTGCGTCTGATAATATGTCATAACATTCATTACTCAAACTAAGAATTATCAGCTAAAGTATCAGATGCTAATGACGTCATTTGGCGCCATTTTCGATCGTTCACAGGAGTTCAAATCGTAACCTGAAAACTCGACCATAGTTTCATTTTTTTTGCACTTTATCTTCC
Organism: Anthidium xuezhongi; assembly: GCA_022405125.1. NCBI lineage: Eukaryota > Metazoa > Arthropoda > Insecta > Hymenoptera > Megachilidae > Anthidium > Anthidium xuezhongi. Next base: position 10,725,068 of record CM039637.1, read on the forward strand.
AAAGATTGCGAAACATATGGTTGTAATAGAGTAGATTCAAGGAGAGTTTGCTTTTTTTAACCAGCATATGTGATTAGTCACGTGTCAAAGGGAACAAATCGAGGGTGGCAACGTTAGCGCTTTATTATCCGTCCTATTCGGAACTCTTAATTAACGGGAGTCGTGGGTTTCTTCGACACGGAAATATTTCCAAGGAATTCGCGGTAGAGTAGACTAGGTGGTCGCCATTAATTCTCGGGCATACCCGGTGACAACGACCAAATTAGTCGGCCGATCCGTCAAAAAGAGTGTTTCCATGGTAGGCGTGCATTATATCCGCCGCGGTTACATGGTATTTCGCGCGCAGACGCGCGTGCGCACTCGCCTTTAAACTCCGCCAAAGAACAATCCACTTCTATACGTGGTGTAATTTAATTGTTAACACGCTTTTTAATCAATTTTTTTAACAAACCTTAAATATTCTATGCTGAAAACAAGTCTGTGGTATATTTGGAATAATTAAATCGAGCTCCACGGGTTTATTTATTTAAAATTAATTAATACTTTAAACACTTTATTAGAAATTGAATGATTAACGAATAGAGTCTAACTTTGAAACATTCATTAAATCACTTATTAACGAAATGAATTATCTTTGTTACGCGGTAATGAGGTGCGGTATAAAATTCAAACGCGACAATTTAACAGGGATGAATTCGAGTCGATTCGCGGACAAAATACAAGTTCTATATCATTATTTATCACGTTATCCAGCTTGTATCTTTAACGACCGTACAAGACGCGTCCGCGTCGTATTTTTCAGCGGTCCATCGATCTTGAATTTTCATGTTAACGTTTAAATCACACCCACACTGTACATACGAACGAAGGCAGAACGAGAAAGCGAGATGTAACGGGGGGGTGGACGGGGAAGAGAAAGAAATATAGTTTGTAATACGTGCATCGTGCGTGCAATGGCCCGTGAAAGCTGACTGTCTGCCCGGCACCCAGGAGAAGAGGGATGCAGCCACGCCAGCTATGTTAATTAAACGCGTTTCTAGCCCCCGCATAGGAAATCAGAGAAAAAAGGAGATGAGACGAGCGGTGCTCGAGGAGATGGGCCAACGTGAAAGAGGGTGCCGGCTAATAACACGTCCCGTACGACGAACGCACGCCACACGCCCGTCTTCTTCTTCTGCTTCTTATTCTTCCTCTTCCTCTACCTACTTCCCTTTCTTCATCTTCTTTAATACCGCTTCCCTTTTTTATCTCTGCCCTTTGCTGGCCTTCTGGATGTTAGAATGTTATATAAATTCAGCCAATTTCAACCAGTTATTTCTAGACATTTTCAGGAGGAATTGAAAATTATCGATGGTATCCTGCTTGTGTACGAATCCTATAATTTGATTAATAATTTAGTGACCCTGTTGTTAGAACTGAAATCTCATTTATCTGGCCTATATGAATAATTGTACATTTTAAAATTCCCCAGTTCACTAATTACAAATAATTTTCACCAAATGGAAAGTTCTTTAGCCTAAACGCGATCTTGTTCAGCCATGTCAGGGCGCGGGGGTGCGATCAACGTTCAAGGCCGACGCGAAACTTCGCGATAACGAAACAAATAAATTTTCCACGAAACTCGCAAGCGTGCAAACTTTCCTTACGAAAATTTATCATCTTACTCCTGTCCCGTTAACGACTCGCGGACTTACGAACAAAACGCTCTCGGGGCCGTTCGAGGATCGTGCGTTCCCCGTACAATTCCGGTCACTTTAAATCAAAATTCGTTGGTTGTTTTTCGAAAACGCCCGAACAGCATCCGCGTTCGTTCCCTATCGATTTCATCGCAGTCGTTTATCGTATTCAATTATCGGCTCGGTAACGCGATTAAAATCAACCGCCACTGTGACACCGTAAACACCAATTATAATAGATTATTTTATTTAACCGGTTATTTAATACCACGGCAATAATCACGATTTACTCGCGTTTTACGGCCAAGTGTCCTGGCGGAAGGCATAACGAACTCGTCGGGGCTGAATATCAGGGCATCGAATATCAGTAACGAACGAAAAATTTACATAATACCCGAGCTTCTGTCTTTTTCGTTTCGTCGCCGGTAATCGAATCAGTGTTATCCTACGTACGATGCGTATTATCTTCTTCTGAAAAAAAAAAAAAGAAACAGAAATCTGATACAACCATCTCTAAAAGGAACGTTTATACACGGTGTACGAATAGCTAGAAATTTTGTAACCGATCAAAAGCAATTTCTTTGGAAATACTTGAATATTTTAAAGGATCAAGAGTTACACGAACTTTAATTTCTTTTTATTATTCATACATATTTAATTCATCGCTGAATCGTGGCCATGTATTGTGGTAGACCCTGTACACAGGGTACAATCTTGAACGCGTTTCGTCGCGCCTCTTTCCGTTGCAAATCGAGTTTAAAGTGGTCCAAATTGCGACTGAAATTTCGTCGATACACCAACATTATGTACCATAATTTGCATCTCGACCCTCTACTCGCGAGTCGATACTTAATTGCATGTGAACGGTGTTCCCATTAGGTCGGCGTTTCTTGGAAGCGTTCAGAGTTCGCCGGAACCACGCGAGAGGACATGGAAACGCGGGGAAAAATTTTCAGAAAAGAAACCGACGGGGGAAACCGCTCGCCAAGAGTTGGCGAGGCGTTAGAGGGTTAGTTTCTAACGCGCGACTAATTTGTCGACGACAGAGAATTTTCCCCGATGATTAAACGCTTGTCAGACATATGCTGTCTTCGTTGCTTCCCTTGCACGGCGAGCCACGTGGTCCGTGTCTGCGTTTCACGGAAACGCACCAGCCCCTCGTGCACCCGTGCCATTGGTTCGTTAATTTGTCGGTGGTGTAACTTTAGCCGGATAAAGTAGCTTTTTTCGTGTAAGCGTTAAGCCGGAACGCGTGTAATTTCCGTGTAACATGGAGACCAGATCGTGGCCATCGGCTTTGATGAGTCTGACGAGTCAGAACTTCCACTTCGGGACTTGGAAAGTTTTCCTTTGATTCTTGCTAGATTATCAGTGACGCATGAGACTTAGATTCTTCAGACTTTATTGTTTAAATTATAAAGGTAGGGATTAGTATAAAATTAGTATTAGTATATACTAGCATTAGCGTAATACTAATTAGTATAGTACTCAGAATTACTACCCTCTGTATACTTAGGACCTTAGAAAATTTTTATCTGATCCTGCTCCCCTATAAATAGCAGAAATCAGTTGAAACGGAGAAATTTTTCTCTTATTGTTACAACTCCACTAACAGTTAAATAACAATTCTATTTTCGACAAGAAAAGTATCAATTAATTCCCAATTTTCAATTAGAAACGAATGTTTATTTTTCAATTATCGTTTGACACGATGAACAAAAGAGAAAGAGAGACACCGACGGGAAAAGAACGAGCGGACCTTTTTTGTCTCTTACCTCGAAACGATTTTCTCACGGCATTCACGCCCAGATAATTAAAGCGTGTCTTTGAGGACGGAACGGACGGGAATGGAAATGCATGCAGCGTGATTTTCGCGAAACAGTTTGCGGTTTGGGTTAGCTCGGTGGTCTTTTTCAAGTCTCAAATGAGCCGGTAACTGTTCTTTTTTTCCGTTTTTGCTCGTTATTATTTAGAACGCCGTCGCCAGGCCTGTTGTTCTTCCGGCGAATCGGTTCGTGGGATAATTTCGATGACATTTTCGAAGGATGATCGGGGCTCCCACGCCCGACGACAGATTTTCTTTCTTTTCGTCGATTCTTCCCGGAGACTTTGTGTAATTACGACCCCGCGTAAGGGGACGTTAATTGCAGACCGGTGGATTATGATTAATTGCCGTATCGATAATGATTCATTGTCGCATCTAACGATACTTTACCAGTAACATCTTCCTCAACGAACAAGGCTGTAATTACTTCGGATCGAAGGACGGTGACCCACGATTTTCGAGACTCTTTTCAATTTTTCAGATAAAAGGAACCCTGTCGTTGCGCCGCGTGGCTGAATTATCCTGGCCGGCACGAAAGCGGCGTTCGATTAAACCGCGCGTGCCCTGTTACATAATTTTCTAACAACATAAATTGAGAGGTGGCCGTATCTAAAACGCCCGATCGGGAAATTCAGCGTAACCCCTGCGGGAAACTTCTGAAACTTCTCGTTCGATATTAATGAAAAACATGAATTACGTTTGTATTAAAGTTTCGCCGTCTGAAAAACTCTCTTATACCAGGTATTTAAGAAATGATTTAGAACTTATGAGCAGAGTATTTAACGTGATCGTTGTCGCGGTAAAAACGGACAGGTTTTGGTTTCTCCTCCATTTTGTTGGTTATTCAATTACACGAAATTTCGGATGATGGTTGGAGTCCTATCGGTGGTATTTAACTCTCGAATTATTTTCAATCAGCTAAATAAAATCGTTCTCACTAAAATTCCTCCAGTTGTATAAAAGACGTGGCACTCGAAGTTTGAAAGGGAAACTTACAACTCGTGTATAGACACTGTGGAACTGCAGCACCCCTTATTTCTCCTAACTTAATGTCAGCAGCCACCCCCAGTTTATGAAAAACTTACAAAAACTTTCGTATTGAACTGAAAACAAAAGAGCAGCACCCTCCCTAATTTTAGCAACGAGTCGCCACTGTTTAAATTTAACTTTCCAACATCGAATGAGTTACAGGGTTGAAAAATTGAAAAAAATAATTCAAAACGAACATACTGTTCGAATACTCGTGTTCAACAATTCCATGGGTGCAAATCATTTAGTCCGAAATCGTGGCGAAGTTCGTGGAAAGGAAGTCACAGGGTCTGGCCGAAGGAAAATATATTTATAAAATTCATGGCAGACGTCTGCCTCGGTTAATCGGTTTCCCGAGGACGTTGATCAATTTCGCCTAGAAAGAGCGTACCGGGGGGGGAGAGAAAGAGAGATGCGCCCTCCTAAACTTCCCTTTCCTTTCCACCATCACCCTCTCTTCATCATTGCCTCTATCCTCCCTCTGGCCTTGCTTCACCCGTCCCCTTTGCCTTCACCCACGTCCCTCCTTTTCGAGTCGCCGAAAAAAATGCCCCTTTAGGGCAGGACTCTCGTAGCTTCCGTCGTTCCGAGATGCTCCTCCCGCCTCCTTCGATGCCTCCTCTCTCTCTCTCTCTTCTCTAAATACTAACAAAAGTAAGCTTTGCCTTCGTCTATGCAGAAAATCACGCGTTTCCGCGTAACGATATCGGTCCTCGCGTATGTGCACCTACAAAAACGACGATATAAGAAAGGGGGGAGGGAAAAAAAGGAACGGGGAGACAAATAAGGGGAAGGTGGCGGGTATAATACACGTAAATACGGATGCAACGTTGCACACGTATGCAAGCGGCTTTTCTTCTTTCGCTCTCGAGGCTGTTATGTAGAAAAATAAGTACATGGAGCCACCTAGGCACCCGACGTAAAGAACAGAGGGAGAAATGTACGAAGGAGGGGCAGAGGGGGGGAAAAAAAGGGACGATACCGGTGGATGAAACGAGAAGGAACGAGACACGAGAGAACGAAGTCCTGCACTCTCGGACCGTTCACCACCTATCTCTTTCTATCTGTGTCCTCTCCGCCGTGTTCCCTCATATCCATGTGTTCACGTGTACCTACGTGTTTCATGTTAGTGGCCCCGTACGCTCGTCTTCGCCGGCCGGCTCGCGCGCCTCTGTCTGCGTACACGTACATTAGGTACCTGAGCGTATATATAGGTACCTATCTATAGGTACCAAATGGTAAATGAGAGGGTAGACGCGAGGTCCGGACGCCCGCAGCTAGCGGCGACCCAAAGCTTCGTCTACCGCGGGGCTGTATGTGCCACCACACGTACCGGGTGATCCTCAAACTTCCACCCCTTATTTTTCGTCATTTAACATTTTCGATAGATAAAATCGCCGGAAATACTTCGAATTTATGACAAAATATAGTGCATCATTTGTACGATATTTAGCTCTGACTGTTGTACGAATCTTCAAGTGCTAATAAAATTATTTGCAACCAGATCGTTTCCATTAAAACGGATAATAGACTCGCGTGAAAGTTTAAGTGTCTTTCAGGTAATTGAGACGTAACGTCATTTTTTCGACGACCCGATTGGATTTTCATTTAACGAATCCTGAAAATCATTAACGCACAGCTTTCTGACTTAACCAGGTCCGTTAGTCATTTCGAAGCTTGATAATCAGTGGCAGATTAAGAGGGTAATTTTAATAGCGAATACTTTCGTTACCTGTTTTACTTAGCCGACAATAGGTCAACGCGTCAATAAACCTTGAAAAAGCTACGATCGAATTCGTTCGGTTTCACGATTTTGTTATTAGGAAATTAAACGAGGGGAAACAAAGAAATTGTTTAACGTATTCGTTAAACAATCGTTTTTCGCGAAAACATCATCCCCGCGGGGCACAGTTATTCATATTTAACGTGAAGCCATTCAAATATTAGTTATTTGCCCGACGTAAACTATTTCCATTCGAAACGGGCGAAAGAGAGACCCGGGCGAACGTTGTAAAGTTGGTTCGGCGTATATATCGCAGTCAGAGATGAAAAATTTTCTATATCGCGGACTATTATCGTTGCTTTAACTGTATTCAACCGGGCCGCGCTTTTTCAATCGTGCCGCCGGCAGTTGAGTGCATTTTGTTCACAAATCGGAATGGAACAGAGGACGGGGCGCAGAATGGTGGGCAAGGGACAAGGAGGGTGAAAAAATTGCTACGGTTGCACGAAATTTCATATTTTTCTCCGCTACGTTCGCGATAGGCGATAATTCAGAAGCAGACCGAATGGTGGATCGCGTGATAACACCCGGAAAGTGTATTTTAAAAAACACCGTGAACAGAAATTTTATCGAAACGGTGTTTAACCATCAAAAAGGTACCCTTGAACGTTTCGAGTTTGATGATCTTGTTAATTCCTCCTAAATGCTTCCCGATTCTTTTCCTTGATAATGATGTCGGAGAAGTCGTATATTTGAACAGAAGCCAGAGAAAATCTTTATTAGTGTCACCATTCTTCACGCACGTGCATTGGGACAAATCAAACTGACGTGCTATGGCTGCTATAAAGTTACCCTTTCGGTTTGGAATAAGATAAAAGTTTGCTGAACATTCGCCATTTTTCTATGCCAATTTAAATTAAAAATAAATAAAATATATATAACTACTTATATAATCTTCTGTGACTGAAACTCGTCATTAGCTGAATTTTACCTAAATATTTCAATAGCTAATTACTAGTAACACTCTCTGAAGTATATAAATTGCGTTTCATTCCATTATCGAAACTTGTATCAAACTTATATCAAAATTGTATCAGTTCTTGTACGTCACAAAATCGCTCATTATCCGTATCGATAACACATTGATTAATCAAATCCGTCTAATTATGAAAATTGCACACCCGTTGGATCCTTTTCCCTGTTACCACGAGTCGGATACGCGGTAACGATGACTCGAGTCCTTCTCGGCTCCTACATCGGCAGGACGTTGCGATTAGAAAGAACCTTTTTCTCGTACTTGAAACTGACGGTGCCGGTGATTAGCGGAATCTCATCGCGAGGTGCTCGCCTCTCAGCGTTCCCGCACGTGCAACCATGATTTCACATTCCCAGTTATTCCCGCGATGCTGACTTCACCCTTTGACGTTCTAGAATCCGAAACAATTAGCGGCGAATAATAAGAAACGTCCATGATGTTTCGTTCGTAAACGTTGTTGCCTCCACTTTGTGATTTCGATTAAGAATTCACAGGCGTCTGCTTTTATATCGTTGTTGGCCGTACACGCAATAAACTGTTCGTATTTTGTAAAAAATACCAAAGGGTCGTGACACTACGATATTGCGGTTCGCGGGAAGTCTAAGGATCAAATGTTAAATTGACTGTCGGTGCAACAAATTTTCTATGAGAAATAATTCTTAAAAATTTCAACAATACTTAAAATTACGAAAAATCTGGTGCTTTGAGTTTACTTCTGTTAGATAACTTACTTAGGTAAAATTTGTCAAGGGTCCTGATATTATTTATCTCTTTCACTGATAATAATTACTCACGTTCAATTTGGTACTTTCGTGTTGCTATCGATGAACGATGCAACGAGCGTTCCACGGGGTAGGTATTTGTTAAAAATCCCAGGGTACACAACAGAACGGTGTTGTGATACACGATTTACGGGAAATCTAATATTCCATGGAACGCGATTCGTGCCAGCACCGAAGGCCACCAACAGCTGAACACCTGTTATCAGCGGTTCCGCACTATTCGACATTACACGCTTCTCTGTTATCAAACACCCAGCTCGTAACCAGACGCGTATTGTGCGACGTTTTAAATCCGAAATGGAAAATAGGGTCCGCCTGCGCGTAATTTAAATTGCGACCCAGGACGAATGAACGTGGCTGATGCGCTATGTGCAAAAAAAAAACGTGCAAACCCGCTCGTTCTTTAAACATTTCACGGTGTTCGACGAGCAGAAATCGAGGCCAAAAAGCGATAAACAGGGGTGTAGCCGGCCAAACCCGCCTCAGTAAATAAAAATTCAACCTCCTGCATTATAAATTCCCACTCGTGGCAAATAATCGGCAGACCGATTACGCTACCGGCGAAGAAACCAATTAACCGGGACCGAACTCTTATTTTCGATCCCTTTTTGAACGCGTTTCGATCGGATCCTGGAAACGCGCGAGCGCAAAAAGAAGTGGAAGAACCGTCGATGGTTCGACGAGTTTTCTACTTGTTCGAGACGATGTTGCCGCAGAGATAATACGATTTTTGGTCAAACCAACGTACATTTTCGTACGTCTTTAAAAAATACACGTGCGAAAAGAGACAGAAATAAAGGAAGTAGAAAACCCTTCGATGGTCAGACAAATATTCCACTCGCACGATGTTCCGTCGAATAGATCTCTATTTTTCGAAGACGTCCGATCGGGTCGCGGAGAACGCGTATTCTGAAGGGAAGTAGAAGAAGCATCGATGGTCAGACAAGTTTTCTACTTACCGGAGTCGGCCGTTTCGGGGAGCGGTTTTTGGGCGAACACCGGGTATAGAACGACCCGTGTTCCCGTCCACGAACACAGTCGAGCCAGGCCGCGGACTATATCGGTGTAAGAACGGTCGGTCGATGGGATGAGAGAGAGAGAATCGTCGTCCGGACCTCGCGTCTACCCACCGAGTTGATAGGTTGTTCGAGCGAGAGAGCGAGCACCGGGTGAAGTGCGACGAGGACGGTGGCGCGCGAGGGTGGAACGGAGAGCGTGGATCGGGGATGCCGCGGGTGAAACGAAGAGGGGACGAGAACGCGAACGAACGAGGCTGAACGTTGGAGAGAGACCGATCGAGCGACGAGATAGAATTAGAAGAAGACGAAACGCACCTTTGCCTCGCCGCTGTTTCGAGGGTTGACGCGAGAGGGAACAAGCGAGAAAATCGAGGAAAGAGGAACGAGGACGTCACACGAATAAGAGGAGAGAGAGGACTCTCTCTCGCGAGGAAGCTTGTAGTATGTGTATATATACATAAATATATATATATGTATATAATATATATATATGTATATGTATATATATATATTTGCAAGAGAGGCAGGAGGTGGAGCGAATAAGAGAGAACCGTGTTTCGTTTCGTTCGGCTCCGGCTTTGCCTCGGCTTTCGTTCGGCACGAAACCCAGAAGGGTGGAGAGGATGAGGTGGTACGTGGTGGAAGAAAGAGAAGAAAACGAACGGAGGGATGGGCCACGTAGAAATCGTCCTACCGTACCCTGCTACTACCTGCGATCCTTGCGGTGAATCCGCCTTCCAGGATCCCTTCCTTCCTTCCTTCCTTCCTGACGCGCTTCTTCCTTCTTCGCGTTCCCCTTTTTCTCCCGGTTCTACTTCTGTTTTTACCCCGGGTTCCCTCGGCACAGGCCTACGCTGCTCTCGCGTCTCTATTTCATACCGCTCGAACGATTCTCCTATTTTCTTCCCGTTTTCGATCGTTCTTATCGCTTCACCCTTTTCTTCCCGAACTTTTGACGCGTCCATTGCCGCAATGGCCACCGACGAATTTCATATTTAATGCAAGGGAATAATTAAAAAAGAAAATTTTATTGTTACACTAGTCGTACGAATAGTTTCAATGAATTAAAAGTAAAGGAAATTAAAAGAAAAGATAAAATAAACCGTGGATGTTGCTAGAATTAGACTAATAGTGTGAAGTAGTAATACAAATGATTACATTTGACAAATTAATCGATAGAATTCGTAATACTTGGAATTTCAGTGTGTCTTACCTGTTTCATTTTACCTGGCAGTTTTTGCTGCAACATTTAACGCGTCGAATTCCAAAAGAAATTTCGATATCGATGAGCGGTACATGGGCAGTGGGGAAAGCTTGCAGAAAGCGGATCACCGGGTCTCGAGTGGAAGCGGATCGTCTGACAACAGACAAAACTTCGAGACAGGTGCGAGTGGAGCATGTTCGGAGGAGGAACCGTGCAATCAAGTTCCCAGCGTTCCATATATCAAAATTTCGTATCTTGAATCGAGAACACATTAGAATGCCGATAAACGCGACAAGAAGATGGACGAAAAACTACATTTTAAACGAACGAGAATCGTTTAGCCTCGACTTCTTTGATATTTGTCAACGAGCATTTTTTGCGCCAGGGACAAGATTGTCCGTTGTTTTCCAGGCAAAAATCTCCGCGGGCTAAGGTGTTTCGAGGCGGACGATTTCAAAGGACGCAGGCGAAGAAAAAGCGGCGCAAAGCTGCGGACGAAGCGGAAAGGGGAGGAAGAGGATGCGGCAAGCTCCGCGTGGATTTCAATCTCGAAAAAACGGATATCCCGGCTTCGCGGCTGGAATTTAAAAGCTTCAAAGCTTGAACCACGAACAGGAGAGATGGAAGAGGAACGGGGGCAAAAGGAAAAGGCGTTGAGGGATGCCACGAGGAAGAAGAAGAATCTCGCGAGGAAAATTTAATTTTCGTCAACGGATATTCGAATTTTACTTTGATGACCGGCATCGCGATTTTCTGACTCTTATTTAACCTCAATTATCATTCGAGTCATTAATTTCATAAAGAGCAATTTTTCTATAATTTATCGAAGGATATCGTGAAAAGTTGTCTTCTCGAAATCTTTGCCTCCTTTTTCACCTGTTAATTATATTATACGAATGGAAAGTTCGTCCTGGGTGTCGATGCGCAGAGAGCGTTCGTTGTTGCCCAGAACGATCCCTGTCTCTTCGTTCGTTTGGACAGTACAATTTAACTTTCGAATTAGATACAGAAGCAGCCTGTTAACGGCAAGGAATCGATCTTTCGTCGAGCGAGCCGAAACGATTCCGTCCCTTCTGAAAACGTGTCCTCCTTTCGTTCAAGTGATGCCGTTTCTAAAAAAGAAAAAAATAAAAAGGAAAGAAACGATCCGGGTACAAATTCGCAATCACTTCCACGCGTCGGTTAATTGTCTTCTTTTTACCATACCAGCTGGAGCCTGGTAACGGGAGAAACGCAGAACGTAGAAGGTGGACAAGGTCGGGAATAAGTTTATACGCGGCGGTCGATCGAATGGAATCGCGTGAAATCGAATTCGTACGCACGTACGACACGCAGGAACGCGACGAAGGGAGCCAAGGGACAGAGAAATAAAACGTGGCCGAGGGAAGGCTGTTTCTGAACGATCAAAAACGCCCTCGATCCTTTCTCGCATCGGGCGTCGTTGCGCCTCACGGAGCTTTGAAAGCCGGCCGATCGTCGGTTGCCACGATGACGAAGCTCTCGCCGTCGAGGAAAGCAAATAACGTCGCTCTTATCGAACTCTATGCAAGCGTGCATCTCGTTCGCCGCGATGATTTATCTGAAAAATTCATCGGCCACGACCGGATACCATTTACCCTGACAGAAAAAAGAAATCAGACGATCCCCTTTTTACAACGATGTGCTTTCAATCTGTTGCAATTAAACCCTTAAAGGCTATCGCGGATGAGACTTCCACCCTGTACGGGTGTAACATTCAACAATGTAACAATTGGTTAGCGAGGCTTTGCTTTTAATTTGTTATTTAGGTAGTCAGTGTAAGTATGATAATTTAAAAATTTTTAATTTAAACATGGCTTTCTTGGATTTTGAATACGCGAAACGGAGGAAAATAAAAGTGAGTGAATTACCAAACCATGGCAATAGCATAAACGACGACAATATACACTTAACATTTAACGTTTGAGAACCGTAGAATTATCTGTGAATCTTCTAACAGTTAACCTATTGGCAAATCAGAATAAAAAGTTCGCGCTTGTCGAGAGATCAAAACCGACGAAGATCGATGACAAAAATCATAAAATGTCCAGCGGCATTTTTGCGGTCGTCTCGCCGTTGTTCTCTCCATTTCTTTTTCTTTACTTGCTCTTTCCTGCCAATTTCAAGGATTGCGTAAGACGGTCATTCGCGAAGTTACAGGCGGCGAGGCGATAATGATAATCGTTAGCCGCAGGTCGGACCACCGAGTTCGAGAGGTAAAAGCGACGGGACACGGCATCCTCAAGGATGCGACAAGATACCGGCGATACCCCTTGCGTACTCGCCGACGATCGAGTGGAATCTCGAATTCTGCGCTCATCTTTATCCGGTATTCGTTAATTGCCGAAAAATTAGCTAGACGACGTTGTGTCGTTCCTTTATGGCCGATCGCGAGTGCCTGAACCACGTTGGATTCCACGATCGTCTCAATTAGAATCGGCAACACGGAAACGATCGTCGATTATATTACCTCGATCATATTTTACGATAGAATTCATAGAAATCTGTTAACGAATCGACTGCCACGGTGGTCCCTGCTGATTAGCGGTTCAAATTTTTCCTAATCGTATGATTAATAAAAGTTGAATTATGAATAGAGTTGATATTGAGATAATAATTTAAGATACCGGACCGTAAGCTTACATTTTAAAATAAATCCAATACCGTGCGTTTCGTTGTTTCTTATTTTGTTTCTCGAAGAATAATCAATTATTATCGGCGCACGATATTTATGCAAACGGTAATCGCCTCTTCCGTTTCGAGCATCGTCGATTTCCGGCATTGCATAAACACGGGACGACCGAAACGAGGCGCGGCACCGTAATAACGTTAAATATTATCCTTGCTTCAGACCACCGGCTCGATTTGCAACGGTGGCCATCGGACCAGCTCGTCGATTAATAAAAGAAACCGCGGAATATTTACAGAATCTCTCTTTGATTCGAACATGAAACGGGTTAATTTAAAATTTCGCGAAATTATAATAAAGCTCAAACGGTGGGTTCGTGATTAATTCTTTCGCCGGAGAGATGTTGATTTTTCCAAGCGTTTTTCCGTTTGCGCGTATGGTTGAACTTTTTTTTTTTCAAACGAAGCCGGAAAATATGTTCGCCGGCGAGATTACACGGGGTATGCGTCGGTGGAGAATCAAAAGTCAGCTTCGATACGTAATTTAAAAAAAGGGATAAAAATCTCCGCGACTACAAGCATTCGCCGTTTCTTGGAGCTCGTTGTCGCACGCGTTGCTCGACTACGACCCGCGCAATTATCCGATCTTATCTTTCATCGATACAATTCCCTTTTTTCTCCCTCCCTGTATGTCTTCGCCGTTGAATTAATTAATGAATGTATCTCGGTTACAGCTATCATGCTCGCAACAATTTTCTTGTCAAGTATAATTGTCTCCGTTTAGAAGCAAACTGCTTCATCAGTTTTATGGTTTCAATGACCTAGGCGACTAGAATTACAAATTTTAAACTAATCACGATAAAAATGAAAAATCATGAGAAAAATGCTTTTCTCGTCCACTTTTCCAGCGCCATGGGTCCATTTTAGCCCCTCGGCTGCTCCGCTCGTTGTCCGCCTCATCACGCGTCGCCTGTCCCATAATACGCTTCTCATCCGTTTTTCCAACGCTACCGATTCGCTCGAATCCTCGTACTGTCCGCACCCCATTAACTCCGCTGTCCACCTTCCGTGCATTTGTCATCCGCTCGCGTTTCCATCAAAGAACAAGACTTTCTCGCGACCATAGCGAAACTTAGGCACAATTTACGCCGGCCGACGTGTCTCGCGGTCGTACGCGTGCGTGTCGGCGAACATCGTTCTCCAGCCGATCTTGAAGGGCGATAATGATCGTGGTCAATTTGTTTTCCGCGTGGTACACCTCCAGATACGCCGTTGCCGCGATTATGATAATCAGCCGCGTGCGAAGAAAAGAGTAAAGAGCGAGGCAACTCGCTCGGATGATTTTTCATGGATTATCGAGAGGCTTCTCCAATTTTTTAAAGGATGCCTGTGATTGAATCATCTCAAAGGACCGCGAGCTTTCATTAAACGAAACGTTTATTGGGTCATCGACGAGATTTCAATCGATCAATCAAAAGAAAGATACTCGTGCGTTGTCGACATCGATCAATTTTGTTTTAAATCTCGATATATAATCGTGCGTGTAACGAGCAATGAAACGGCGACAAATATTGATCGATCGTTAGCGGTATTAATTTATTTAATAATTAGAAACCGACGCATCCTGGATTCGTCGGTGCAGGAATGATTTTTCTCGCGGAAACATCATTGCGGGCGCCGTTTTAATTATTTCGACGATATTACAACTGCGCGCGTTATTTAATACGAATCCGAAACGAGCCGTATGTAACCGCGTAAAACGCGGGCTTTGTTGCTGCCAAAAGCCTGTTTCCCGTGCGTTTCGTAGAACCCAGGCCCTCCCCCGTTCGAGGGAGGAGGGACGGCGGAGTTATTAATAATACCGAACGATTTATACCGCTTTTGGAAACGCTCGTGTCTACGATTTTCGATTGTTCCTGGAGAGAGAGTAAAACTTCGGGGTAAACTGTTTAGTTTTAGTGTACACAAGCGAGGCAAGCGGGGCAAATATTGAACTCGACAGACACAATAGACGACGGGGAGAAAACGCGTACAGAGCCGATTCACGCTTCGCGCTGACACGCTCTTCGTTAATCGCGTGCGTTCAGCTTATTAATCTTCTCGCGAACGAATTAATTCTTTTTTAGATCGATCTACTCGATCGTTACGTTCTGCGATCTTTGTTTCGTCCCGAGTTTGCATATTTGAGAGATAAATCGCGCGATACACGCTTTCCCTTCAATCTCGCGCGTTACGGACAAAGAATTCAAGGTTTAGAACGATTTATTGCGAGAGATACTTTTATTAATTACGTCACGGTCTTTTACGCGTTGAAGATCTTTCAAGGGTGATAGAAAGAAATGTTAGAGATACGAGTTTTTAGGCTATCATTTCGCTCGAACGACGAATCATCGATTTATTCACCCCAGGAAACGTAGCTAACCGGCATGCCGCTTTAATTATTCCAACGAGATGGCAACAAGTGCATTAAACGTTATTTAATCTATCTCAAAACGCGGCACGTACGTATGCACGGCCACATAAAATATCGCTTTGTAACTGCCAAAGGCCCGCCACTCGAAACGAGGAGGGCGTTAATGATCGTGACCAATTTGTTTTCTGCATGAAACGTTTTCCCGCGGCGATTGCCCGGATCGAATCTTTTTTTTTCCTTTCTTTTTATTGCGTTTCTCCCGTTGCAACGCATTGTTCTGTATTAGCGACCCCGTGCATTCGCGACGATCCGTCTTCTGCGTTGCATTCCTGCGTTTCATTGGAAATTTTCATCTCCTGCGATTTGTCTTGGAAAATTTCAGTTTCCTTGTGATATTTGACTTCAAAAATTGTAGCTTTAAAGATTTTTCTTCCATCCAAAAATTGGTTCGTTGCAATATCGGTATCTCGTGTAAACAAGTTTCCTGTTGGCTGCACTTTCGAAAAGGTTTGCACGAAACTGCAGCTAATTGTAAACAACTCCTGGGAATTTTAATTTACCCCTCCCTTCGCCAGGCTGTTCTACACCAGCCGTTAACAGTTTGAGTTCCGGGCTCTCGTGGCAAATCTTTTCGGTAAATAGTTTTATGATGAAGGATTTCTTGGTATTTAACAACAGAAATCAAAAGTTGGATCGTCCTGGAAGGTATCGAGCAAACTGCTCATGCCCGTGAAATTTGTCCTAATAATTTTGCTGTGTATCGATCGGGCTCAATTTCCTTTTCTACTTCGACTGTATACACCAGTATCGTGGCAGATAATATCGGATATTCGAGAATAAATCTCGATATTTCCTCGAACATTTCACACGCGCCCTCGTTTGTTCGTTGCTCCTGGTTCCGTTGCCAGACCGTTTCAAACCTCGACTTGAAATATGTTCTTAGTGATTTATGATCTGTTTATGGTACCGCGATAAGTACTCGGATTTGACGCGTGTATCGATTCGTGACATCATTCCAAGGACTCGTCGAATCGCTCGTAAGTTTCTTTTCGCGGAACTTTTCAAGCACCCCTTGCGTATCGTGCGCAACAGAACTTTATGAAACTTTTATTCTAATTGAGACCTATATCTTCAATCATTATTCAACTAATAAATCTAATTCTCAAATTCTTCAAAATTGGATTTCTCAGTAAATGAAATACGATCATAGACAAATAATTTGAGTTCGTTTATTAACTCTCCTAAATTAACTGAAAAAGCAGTATTGTTTATGGGATGGACTCAACACTTTTCTCGTTGCGTTAAACGCGTTGTTATTTGCTTTTATTTCGAACGCGGTTAGGTTGTCAAGAAACGGCACGGTGATCACGGATGACACTCGAACAACTTTTTCTCGGGACGTTGACGCACGTGGACAGGAGCCACCATGAATTCCGGATGCGTCTCTGGAACGAGTGGGACGACACACCTAAGGAGTCGTTTCGATCCTAATCTCGAAGACCATCTGAAACCTTCTCGTCTTATTCGGATGCTTTTAAATGTATCCTGGTAGGACGATCACGTGGGCAGGATTTATGCGTGTACCTTAGGCGTGAGTTTCAGCCGTGAATACGTTGCATACAAAATATCACAGGTTTCGTAGCAGAAATCCGTCGTAAATTACCGCGCGTCGTTCAGCTAATAAATTGCCCCCGCGAACGATTAAAAACGCTTCGCACTTTTATGGAGAATAATTACCAACTACCGTAAACGTTTTCGATTATCAGAACGGGAGGGGGAAATGTCATCTTCGACTATGCGTAACGATGGTCTAACAAGCATTGAAAAATTTGAAAAATCTTCAAATTTCAGCCATGAATCATTTAACAAACTATTATTTCAATAAAACCTACCCAAAAGGTCCAATAATCCAATTACAACGAACTTGTAAATTTGTCAAGCTATCGCGATGTTTCGTTCGACTCGCTGTTTATTTTATTCGTAATTATTCCACCGCATCAAAGGGTGTTGTTACTCGTTAATAATGTAAATAAATAATCAAATCGCTTGGAAATTGCCATCAGACTTTTAGATTTCGATTATACGTGAAATATACCCAATAATCATAATATATTTAAAAAGTGGCAAGACAGATTGGATGTTTACTTATGCTATATCTATAGGTATCGTTCGATGCTCGGACCAATAGCGTTTCCTGAACGAATCGTTCGGGCTACCATTCATTCTGGTCCCAGTGATTCTTTCTCCGCCGACAACGGACACGAAATTATACGCTTTCGGACGTCGAGAGGCTGTCCGTTTGGCCACCCAGTATAATTTCCCGACGACGGATCGTCGCTCGGCATTCCGTTCGAACGCGTCGACGATAACCCGTCGATGATTGGCAAAAACCCTTTGGAAAAGTATTTCGTTATCTTAATGAATCCGTGCGAACGGGACCGTGGTGCCGCGGCCACGGTAGCGTCGTAACAATCTGAGGAACGAGGGTTCTCGCGGGCCCCTTGGCATCCCCGATAAGATTGCATTCTTTATTGACGCCATCGATGGGCTCCTTTTAATTAATTCTACATTAACGCAACGACAAACTCCGATAACCCGACGGGCATGGATTCTCTCGTACGGCTAAACGTCCGCGCGATCATCGAGTCCGCATCGATGTAAATAATTTCTCATTACTGCTTCTAGTCAACCTCGTAAAGATAAGTCTCCGATACGCGCGGTACACTTTTGTCTCCTTATCGAGGCCTTTCCGGGGAAGTAACACTTGTAAAATATATTACGAACACGGTTCGCGCGTATATTGAAAGATACACCTGGCAGATAACGAAACGGCTACGCTCGGGATACAGCCGGTTGTGGGAGTTTTTCACGCCGTCACGACCACGTAAAAATATTCGCGATCGTGATCCCGCGAGACGTAATCGACTTATGCAGAAGTGACGGGCGCAGTATGCAACGGAGTTGCAGTTAACCGACGCCCGCTGCTTTCCTGCCTTTTCCATGCCGTACACGCTGATGCCAGTCGCTCCGTCTATCCGATAACGTGCACCGTCTTTGTGTGACCTACCAACACCGCGATTCTCTTCACACTGATTGTCACTACTTGGATTTTTATCCATCCCGTCTGGTCTTCTTAACTTTCGTTCATTTTATTCGAAGTTTTCAGTCGAACTTTAATAAGTAGAGTATTCAGGAACAATGGAATCATTGTATCGTATATTGTCGATACTATAGACTTACTAGAGAATTTTACTTTGTTAATGCTAACCCAAATACTCGATAGCGTCCTTTTTTTACTTTAAATGTAGGTTGCATTTTATCAAGATAAATAAATATCTGTGCAAGATAATTTTAATTCAGAAGCAAAGGTACTTCTAGCGTTAAAATAATTACCTGTATTTTAAAATCCCTCGACTTCCCGTTTCTCAACGATATTTATTTATCGAACACTCGGTATCTGGTTATCAAAACTCGAAAACGGCCACGATCGCGGAAGGACAAGCGAGCAAAAGTCATACACGGTGTGTTACGATCCACGGGTCACCGGCGACGTACTACGATAAAAAGTCGGGGTTTTCGTTCCTTTCTACCTCTCGTCGATTTGCCTCGAGTCAAAAGTTACGAACGGGCTGACGGACAGGTGACGCAGACGGATGCCGCTCATTTGTCTCGCTTCGGAGATGAGCGACGAGAAGAAACGAGAGAAAAGGTGTGCGCCCCGTGCGCGGCGGGAACGAGGACAACGATACAAAGGTGCTCGAAGCGAAGAATCGGGACGGAGAAGGACGGACGATTTTTTGGGCAAAGAGGACTCCCCGTCGCGTTCGGGCATCCCGCTGGCACCGGTCAATTTGCTGCTCCTTTTTTTTCTCTCTCTCTCCCTCCCCCTGTCCCCCTCTTTTTCTTTCATTACGCCAAAAACTCTCGACCGCGAGCTGTCTCCCTTTTTCATTTCTTCTACGCTGCTCTTTCGTATTTTTTCACTCTTTGCGCCTTCGTTCGAATTTCGCTGGATTTCTTTCCAACACGGAACTCCGCATCACAGTTGACCCAACCAACATTCCGAAACATTCGAGAAAAAAGTGATAGAAACGATTAGTTCGTTATTTTCTACAAAGTGTAACGTTCTAATTTAAAGAGATAAAAATCTTTCAAATATGAAACGCAAGAGACGCGAGCTACGACATTTTAACGAAGGAGGGCAGAATGCAGCGGCGATGATTCCTCTTCGAGCATTCGTTGCCACTCCCCTGCTTGTTCCAGATTCCTTGCCCGATAATTGAGTTTCTTCGTGGATCGAACGCCTCCGGATCGCCGTCGCTCGTTTTCCCCGCTGTTGTTTCCCGTAGGAGAGACTTTCCAACTCGGGATAGAGAAACTGTAAGGGTTTCGAGGCGAGCGGCGGCCGCGTTCGTTGTTCTTAATCGACGAATGAAAAAGAATCGCAGCGACGCACAGGACGAGATTCTAACGGTCCGATAAGCTATGAAACTTCTTCTCCCCTTTTAAAAAGTCCGTGGACCATAATGTCCTTAATCCGGGAACGTTTCCATGCAGTTTCTTCCTCCACCTCCTCTTCTTCTTCTTCTTAAATTTCTTTTCTTCCCTGCGAAACGACACAGCCGAACTTTCGTCCTCATTATTGCAGCACGCCGGAAGGAACGGTTCTTTTTATTATCGCCACCTTTTCAAAGGATTCCCTAATGGCGTCCCGTCCCGCCGATAACACCCTGCCAGCGTTTCACTTGTCCCCCGGAACTTTTCTTTCCCGGTAGAAGAGAATGGAAATCCCATGGAATTCCGGGACGCAAGAATCGTTCTCCTCCTGCGACGCTGAAAAGGATCGATGCAACAGAATCAACCCGTTCGATTTCCTCGTACAAGCTGAATCCTCGAGAAGAGAGAGGTTGCTGTTGATAAATAGTCGGACCGTTTAAATCGAACTCTTGTCAAGCCTGTCGTGGAATTTCAGCGATGTCTGATCGGTACCATCTACTGCTCTCGACATTATCTTTCCTTTTGTTCGCTAAGATCTCGATCCGAAGCTACGGGTCAAATATTCGAAGATATATCATGGATTTTATTGAAATTTGTATAATTGAATAATTAAAGAAGCATTTCGATCCAAGGTGTTTTCGATCGATCATACAGCGTTTATATCTGTTGCATCGATTTTCGATCGCGTTCGTGATTGTCGGCTGGTATCCACGGCTAACGCTCGAATGGTACCCTAGTCGTTTCTGCCATTACGTTTGCTCACGTTTCGCTTTCTTTCCTCGCGCGATCAACGCGACTACTCACACGTGAAATCGTTCCACACAGCGTCCCTCGTCCGATAATTCCAGGGAAGGAGGGTGCGGTATAAAAAGAATCACGAGTGTATCGGTCTCGAAGGCATCGGTTGCAGGACGTTATTTCAGCTATTATGTTTACCCGCCGCTTTATTCCCTTTCTACACGTCGGATGCCGTACACGTGGTCACACCGCGAAGTAGGCGTTACGAACAATCCCGTTTTCTCGAATACACACACCAGCGGGGCTTGATCCGCGATCAGGAAACTCGTCTTCGAACGTCTTCTAAAACGGGTTCTCGATTCTCCTCGGTTCGTAAAGATACTTCTTCCTTTCCTGCCCCCATACGTCTAACGCCGTCCACCTCCGTGGACCACCTCTTATCGATTTCTTCGATTTCAAGCTACGCGCCTGACGCTCTTCTATTTGCGTAACCAACGGAAAATGGATTCCCCGTTGCTCTCGCCCGGTTTTAATATCGCGACCGAATCGCTCGTAATTAGTCGACCGATAGGATTAACGGCTAAATAG
Organism: Anthidium xuezhongi; assembly: GCA_022405125.1. Taxonomy (NCBI): domain Eukaryota; kingdom Metazoa; phylum Arthropoda; class Insecta; order Hymenoptera; family Megachilidae; genus Anthidium; species Anthidium xuezhongi. Next base: position 10,746,244 of record CM039637.1, read on the forward strand.
TCACGTTACCTGGTCACGGTATCGGTCGCGGTCACTATAGCGAACGATGGGAGAAGCAACTTAGAATTGTTAAGAGAAAGATTACCTTAGTACATTTTATCGATTATGTATTCGGATATTGAATTACCCGCTGGATTATAACGATGCAAATTTTTACTTTATTTCAGAGGGTTGAGGGTTATAAATTTACACAATTATTATTTTTGGTGTTCTCTGTTCGCGTGACACGGTTCGATAGCGTAAAAGCGGTATTAATTACAGAAAACGACATCGTAAACAATTAATTATTATTCTTAGTATAGAATAGCCGGTTGCCTTCGTAAATTTTAAGAAGTACAAAAATGGACATGTAACCTTCGGTTATTTTTATAAATTCGATGATTTTCAGGAAAGTAACAGTTAGAGAAAATAAACGGTAATACCGTCTTGTCGTGTCCCGGTCCCTCTGTTTGTAAATCATGATCGATTCGAGCGGTAACCGATCCAGGGTCGTTCGAAAAATTGACAAATCCCCGATAACCGCGGGTACCACACCTCCCCCGTCTGCCCTTTCTCGTCTTTCTGCCTTTTTCTCGTGTTTCACGTCCTTCGGTCCGGCAGCGGTGCCGGGGTCCAAGCGGGCGAAGAAGAAGAAGACCGTGGCGGCGGTCTCGTCTTTCTCCCCTGTTCCCCGTCCCGCTTCCACCTGATCCTTCCGTTTCTCTCTTTTCCACGCAGGCCAAAGACTTATGGATATCCATAGCAACGAAGTCAAAGCCATTAATAACTCCGGTGGGAACGCCCATCCTCATCTCGTGCCTTTTCTTTTAAAGTCGAGCGTGTGCAACAAACGTTCGTCTCACGTGAACGCGTTCCTTTCCCCGTCTCTCTCTGTCTTTATGCCCTGGCTCCTACGGGAGAGACGCCGCGCGTCCGCGTGAAACGGAGAGTAAAACAGAAACACACAGAGAGAGAAAGGAGGAAACAGGGGGAGCTCGTAAGGGGGTTGGCCGTGCACGGGCGCGCGCGCGCGGGGGGGAAACACACAGGGAGAGACGGTGGAACGATGAAGGGACGCCGCGAGTGGCCGTAAGATAAAAGAAGAAAATAGATAGGGAAGAGAGAAAGAGGAGGCGCGGAACAGGTAGATACGCACCGCGGAATATATTGGAATACCTGAGAAATTTAGTGGCGGGGCACTAAATTTCACTGCCGTGACTTTGCAGGAGGCGATGCTCGCTGCGGGGCGAGAGCCACCGGGCGAAAAATGCCTCCTCTCTCTTTCTCTCTCTCTTTCAAGCCCCCTCTCTTGTCTCTCTTTCCCCGTTCGCCTTTGCTCACGTGGCGCTCTCCTTCGGGCAGCCCCGTTCAGCTGCCACGGAAAGAACTATCTGTACGAGACTCGGGCATTTTTTTCGCTAATTACATAGTTTACGGTCCACGGGCTTGTAAATGAAAGGCAACCCGATGACATAAATCATTGCCAGTTTACGCGATTTTTGTGGTTCGCGCTATTCCTCCCGGACTCTCCCTCCCTCTCCCCCCCTCTTTTCTCGTCTAACCGCGAGAACTGGAAGTTCTTGTAACCTCGGATCAGAAGAAACTTCTTGTCGGGATACGTTCATTCAAGTCCTCCTTTTTTTTCCATCCCCGCTTCTTTTTCGACGTGTTCGGGATCGTTAAAATTCTTCATGTTTGTGGACAGGAGAAAGTTCATAGACCCTTTTTTTATTATTCAATTCCGGGATACCGTGTTTTAAGTTTCGCGTGTTTTGAGTCTAAAATAAAATGGATAATCCAGATAGTTAGAATACTTTAAATAGATTTTTTAATCAAATTCTACTATCTATTGCATTTTAATTAATTTCCCTTTATTATTAGATAAGTGTATTTTTTTACCAAGCTTTGGAATATTATTGAAGTGAAATATTCAAAATTTCACGCGTTTTGATTAGAATTCAAGATACAAAAAGAAGTTCTCCCCCCTGTTACGTCCCAGTTAACTTTTATTCAACATCCATGCAGATCAATCGTGAATTTCCGTTTATTGTCAAGGTTTCGTTGATCCTTGATTTTCGAGACGGGAATATCGCTTCGTCAACCTGCCACCGACGACGTTTTTTTTTTTATTTTTTATTTTTACCCCGCGTTCTATTTCCCCGTCACGGTATGATCTCGAGAGGTGGAGGAGCGAAGAAAAACGAGGAAAAACCGGGACAAGAGGGTGGGTAAAAAAAAGGAACGAAGTAATCAACGGGGCAGAGTGAAAGGGCAGCGTCGTAAGTACGGAAACGACGACTTCGACGATGCCGAGGAAACGAATTTTCATGGAAGCGTTTTCGCTTGCTCGCTCGAAATGAAAGGCGTAGGACGCGGAGGCACGCGGGGCGTGCTTGCACTCGATTACCCGTTCGATAGACGTTGATTATCGACAAAACACGTCGCTTCGACAGCCCCTGACGATGACGAGCCATCGTTGGTACGTGTGTTTACGTACTTTTAACGTGGCCCGCCGCGCCGCATCGCGCCGATGCGCGCTGCGACTTCACGGTAAATGAAATCACGTCCCGGATGAATGTAGGCTATTTCCATCTTCGGTTAAATATTAGTCGAGGAAAATTTTCTTCGATGTCCTGCTGTTCGAAAACTAGAACTTACCGGCTAATCGTGTTTCCGATCTGAGTACATTGGTCGTGATTTATTGCCGTTAATTTGATGAAGTGATCGGTGATTTGGTTAAAAGTCGAAGAAATAGAAAAATATTTCGTTGACTGCCGGAGTCATTGGAATTGATTAGAATTGAAATCTTTATATTGAATTCATAATGAACCTACAACTCCTAGACAGCTGATTACATTAATTATACCAAATATACCAAGCTTAAATTTCAAAATATAGCAATTTTATTCTGAAAGATCGCAATTACAGTCTGCCATAACATATTTAGTTAATGTATTACTTAGTAGATTATGCTAATTTCGAGAAAGAAATTTAATCTCTAGATTGTAACTTTAGTTGTTGATCTAATGTGAAATGTAAATGTAAAATTTAGGAGTTATTTATAGAATTGTAGAGGCTCTGCTGGAAAATGTATTTAGACTCAATCGTATCCAAAACTGCTTCGAGCGCAAAGGGTTAATCATCAATAAAACTTGTCGTCAGTTCGAAAGCGGTGTCGATGACAAACGCGAACGAAGGTGCCGATTCGTCGCAGGGGGTCGGCTCACGGTGACACGTATCTTTCTTTTTTACGGGGTGTCAAGACGTCCTGTTGTAATCATTGACTCGGACAGGTGTACAAATTCTACCCCACACTTCGACTATTCCGTCCATTCTTAAATATCGCGCATAAACAATGTAACAAACGACCAAGCAATTAAAACTGAGGTAAATGAAGAATATTTAATTTAAACCGAGTCGAAGCAACGCGATCGAACTGCGCGGACATCGACCAGATTCTTACCCAAATACGGTCAATTATCGTCGGTCATCGGAGTGTAAAAAGGAAACCGCCTTGCGGGAAGATAATCTGAGAAAATCGCGAGACCCGATTCCCAGAAATCCCTCGCGGTACGATCTCACTTATCGGTTTAATACAATCCCGGCCTGTCGCTGCGGGCCACCGCTTCAAAACGCCTCGGTCTCCTCTCGCGCGATCAACGCCTGTTTTCGTCCCTGGAAAAAAGAGAGGCGGTACGCTCTCTCGCGTAATACACTCTCCTCGGCCGGAGAGGGGCGCTTTCGAGGCGCGCAATTCCGATTTCATTAAAAAAAATGGAGACGGAGCTTCCAGGTGTAGAAACAGAGGGAAATAAAGAAAAGAAAAGAAAGAAAGGTGGGTCGTGAGCAATAGAGAGAGGGAGGGGTGGGAGGGGTGGGAGCGAGTCCTAGGAGGTAACGTGTGTCGTGTGGCGTGGCCTATCGTGTGTAAAGGTAGCCGGTCGTCGTCGAAAGAGCCCGCAGAAGAAGAAGAAGAAGAGGGCTCAGAGGCCAACTGATCATCGCATGCATTTAAATTGGTTCATTAAAGCCCCACGGTCCACCCCTCTCCACCCCTCTTCTGGTCGACTAACCCCCTCCTCGATACCCCTCTCGTTCCCTCGTCACGGCCAGCCTCCGACTCGCCACCGGACGACCCTATGGAAACCCACAACACACGCTTCTCTTCTGCGTATCCGGCCGCGGTTCTCCCTCTCTCTCTCGTTGCATCCACCGGGCTCTCCTGCAACCACCCGTACCTACGGGTGCATCCTACTTATCACACCGACCTAACCCCGGGACTAGTTGTTCCGACCGTACGCGTTAAATCGTCTGTGCAATTACGGAGAGTGACCTTCTTTTTCGTGCAGCGCGTTGCGTTTCCAGATTCTCGGATACGAAACACCTATGCGACATTTAATCGGCGCCCACCGGTCGTTCGACGCGTACGCTGCTTTGGCTGCCATTGATCGATGCCTCGAAATTTTGTATAATCGTGTTTTTGTTCGATTATACTAGTGTTGTGTTAATGATGTAAAGTACCAAATTGAAAGCATACATTTGAAAATTGTTTGGGGGTAATATATTACGCCAATTAAATTAGAAATCCAAGATTTTTTTGAAACACGAAGGATTGTAAGGTTGTACAAATCGGGGGTAGTTTTTCTCACGAATTTTCGATTCCTTCGAAAGGGGATCTTTAAATTCACCGACGACCCTCCGTTGATTTCTGTTGGTCGTTTTAAGCCACGTCTTTAGGCTTCTCTCCCTTCTTTCGACGTGGTTTCGGTGTTTGAGAATCGCATGGAACGATGTTCGATGCCCCGCCTGATACGTCGGCACCAGAAAAGATGTTCCGCGGTACGTGGTAAATCGTTGCCGCAATTACGATGTCTTAGGGCGTCCCTCGAATACCTAATTTTAATGTCCCTTCTACGAAGATGCGTGTGCAATCATTTTCTTATGCTTCAGGTTTTCTATGTTCAAACTTAATTTTCCCAAAATTAATATAATTTTAAACTTGTACGTCTACTTTCACGATTAAAACACACTTCCGTTATTCGAGGGTCAATTGATTCAGGGTAGGAGATTTTTGCCCATAGCGCGTATGAAATATTATAACTTCAATAATTCGAATAAACGACCCTTTTATAATTGCAACAAAACTGTATTTCAACCCCTGCCGTGCCCCTGCACCGTGCAACATTCCACACCGGCGAACATTTCTCGTATTCGTGCTCGATTTTCGGTACCAACAGCGACGATGTAAAAATTGCACGGGGCAGATTTATTTTTGCATGTTTGCAATCCGTGCAATCTGCGATCGAAAGGTTAACGCACCCCTGCCGCACGTCTGATTACCTACTGGAAATGTGCGTGCGTGCATCACGCCCGGACACGTGTGTTTTCCACGCGTGTGCACAAACGCGCGTACGCACACACGTGGCCGTCGTCGGTGAATTTTTTAGAGGTCCATCGGTTCAGCCCGGATCCATAAGGTGCAAATCGAATTGCCTGTTTCTCGCGTGGAAACGATTCGTCCCGAGACCGGTTGCCGTTTTTTGTCATTTAATTTTTGTAATTTCCCATCGACGCCGACGCGAACGGTAGGACGATGAATTTCGAAAATGTTCATCGAGTCCCGTTGCAGAATTCTTATTTTAATTACGCGACAACCCTTTTCCTTCGAATTTCCCAGAGTATGTGATTTATTTGGAATACTTGGATCGAAAACCAAGTAAATTTAAATATTACAATTTAGGTACAGTAGCTAAGAAGGAAATTTGGAAGAATTTTCCTTAAATTATAATTTCCTTCACATGGCAAAGTAATGGAGTCTGAATGGATAGGAAAAATGATCTTGCAATTAAACGAACGCGTTTTCTCTCACGAAACCGAAAATAAAAATGTCAAGACTTTCTAAGGTAGCGGACGGTATCGTATAGATGTTCGCAAATACGTCAGCTTGTACGTGCAAAAACGTTACAAGACTTTAGACACATCCTCTTGTCGGTCAACGATTGGCCGGCGCAATTTGTTAAAGGTGGTTAAGGATGAGAGTTCTTGTACGTCCCTGCCTCCAGCTTCGTTCGTTGCTTCCCCATTAAGATTCCATGGGGATTGGCAAGGAACTTTGGCTTCGTTTTCTTATATACTCACCGTTCAAGGGGGGGTCTAGGTGCTTCTTCAGCAACGATTACACCCGAATTGATCCTTCGATCCGGCCAAGGTCGGACATAATTCGAGTAAATTAGCATCGATCGGCCGCGATGCTCGATTTTAGAATGAGCTTGAATATTTTCAAGAGACATTTTCAAAAATCCGGATTTTTTCGAATGTCCAGAGGGTATTATTCAAATTTCACTTTGCAGATTATTCCACTCGCCGCTTTACAAGATCGACGTAGATAATGCCGAGGATGTTAATTTCTTTATTGAAACGATTATCCCATAGAACGCGCTTACTTTACCATCGCGTTCGCCCTAATTTGACTATATTTACATATTTAATGCAAGTACGTACAACATATAAAATATGCGCTGTTTATTCTGTATAATTTAACGAACCTTCGTCGATTTTTCATCGTCAACGCGTAAATCGAGCGCGCGAGAAGACTGGAACGACTGTGACCCGGTTCCCCGAGATTTCGAGGCTGAACTCGCGGAACGGAGGACGATTACGCGAAAGCAGGAAACTCATCGAGAAATCAAAGGTCAGCACAAAGAAGCGCCGAACGCAATTTACGACAGCATATTGCATATTGCAACGTAAGATTGATAGGAGTACATGTCGGTCTTTGACTTCCTTATCTCGGTTCGTCGAACCGTCCCAGGATAAAAAAAAAAGGCAACCGCGTTTGCTTCTTCATCGAAGCTAATTCCGTACGGAATTACAGCGGCGCAGTCAAGGTCGCGGGTAATTTGCGTGCATCGGTCCCGAATTCGTCGATCGATGATCGAGAGAAACGGTCGAGAAACTGTGTCGCCTTCGACGTTGCGATGAATAAACAAATTACAAGATTTTCCGTATCGTTCGCATTTATTTCCTATAAATCACGCGACGAACCCACCAGCTGCGCACACGGAAAAAGATCATGGTAAGCTTATGCTAATATTCGATCGAAACGATGTTAGTGGGCCCCGAAGCGGCCAATCGCGTCATTCGTCATCCTTACACGCGACTAATGATAACATTATCGTGTTACGGGAAATTCAATTTATCGCATTGTGAGGTAGTCCACGGGGAAGGTGTTAGACGGTACAAGGACCGATGGGCACCGGTGATGATGATGATCGTGACGATGAAATCTTCACAGGGGGTAAATCTATTATCTATCATTCGTTCGTAATCGCGCGAGAATCATGCATCACGTCCCACAGCGATCATTATTGTTCCGTGAAATATCTGTTTCGTAAAACGAAACGATCGAACCGGTATCCAAGGTCCAAGCCTCAACGCGGTAATTGATAACAATTGACAGTTCGTTCATTGATTCCAATCGCACGAGTTTCGACACCCGTGGCGTCCCACCTTTGCGAAAATAAATATCGTGAACGTTACGAATACCCAGGACTTAAATATAATTGATACAAAGGTTCACGATCTAGGCTATAAAATTAAACGGCAGGAACTTCTTCGATTACGAGGATCGAAAAAATCGTGAAAGGTCCTCGGATGGCATCGAGCTCGCGGCGTTTAACCGTGGGTGGTTGGAAACAAATGCGCTAATCTCGACGAGCCATAAATCTGAGCTGCCTACAAGCAGATCCGCCCTAACGACATGCAAGCAAATAGCATCGAGCGTGTAAGGTGTCACGTCAGAAAACGATCGGTAGGAACGGTAGGTGGTTGTCCCGTAAGTCAGAGGAAGATGGAACAGGGGGAGGAAAAGTTTTCCAAAGAGACAGGCGCGTGACCGTGGTGTGCAGAGCCGTGTGCCGTCGGAAGGGGAGGGGAGGGGGGGGGGGCTGTCCGTCATGGCAAGCCCCAGTAGTTACCGTCACGCGGTCGTCCCTGCAATCATCCACGGGATCCACCACCGCCAACGTCGCCACCCCCGTCGCCTATATCGCCCTCTTCTCTTTTCCTCCCCATTGTAGCCAACCCCCTGACTAATCCCATTCCCTTTTCAGAGTGACGGTTGCACGTATAGGTGAGCACGCGATGCACGACGTTTGCACCGAGCAGCACGTGGGAAACACGAAGTGTGCTCGTCCCTTCTTTCTCCTTCGTTCCGCTCCCTCTTCAACCCCCTACCCGTTGTTCCTTCTCCGTCCTTCTACCGCTGGTTCGCTAGGTGTAAGTCTGTCCCTGTTCCACGCGATTCTACACGGGGGCAAAACATCAACGATCAAGCTAACCACCCTAAGCGAACACGGACCACCCCTGGCCGCACGAAGAAGCGTGTAACTGCCGCGAACCGGCCAAGTGTCGGATCGGGGGTGGTGGATGCGTGCACGGGACAGCACGCATTCCTGGCCTGGCGTGTGGGGTTGCTTCGAGGCCGCAGGAATGGTCTTACCGTGTTTATCGATGGCCCTTCGCTCAACTTCCACCCCTAGTCCTGACGTAGACCACGTTTCCTCCTCGTATATACATTTAGGGTTTCGGAAGCGGAATAAGCGATCGACCTTAATCTTCAAGCCTTTTGTGTCGTAGATCGAGTGGGCGGTTTCTCGATTAGATTCTAATTAAAAACGATCCCACCTTTCTTGATATTTCAATGCAAATCGTAGATTGTTAAATGATTCATCTTTTTCATGCGACTCTAGAGGATTTCGATCCTTAATGAAGCAGTAGGTGCCAACAAGTGGGCGCATTCGATTCCGAGGCGCAATTCCACGGCCGATCGAACAATCAATTGACTCGTTCCTTTGATTCCCTTCGTATCGACGAGCAACGCGCTCTCAATTATCGCAACAGCCCGCTCGAGGAGTTGCACTTGCCGCGCGCCAACGAAAATATTAGTAAACGTTCGAGGGATCGACGAGAAAGAGAGAAGGATATTTTTGTGGGTCGATCGACGGACGAAGGAGAAGGGACGGTGGAGGTATGAAGGGGGGGGCTCCACGCGGGACCCCTGCCGTGCAGTTTTGTACCAGAAGAGGCCCTACGCCCGAAAGGGGAACCCCCGTAGTGATAATTAGGGGGCCAAGCGAGTGTTTCTGGCCTTCGTGAAGGTCCTTGAAGTTTCGCCGCCCTGATCTCGAAAAAACGGATCGCCAGTCATCGTGTTTCACCATCACCTACGTTACTCTCTTCTTCTTCTACCACCGGACCGGCCCCGTTTTGCCTACCACCCCCTTTTGCCCCTCTCTTTCTCTCTCTAGTCTTTCGTCTTGCTCGCTCGGGGGTGGAACCGACGCGGGAACATCAATTTTTCAGTGCCTCGTCCGACGTATGCCCGTTCCCCTCCCTTCCACCTTCTTTTCGTGGGATTTCCTAGGTCATGGCTCTGTCATCTGGTGGCCGACGGGCTCCGCTTCTTCTTTCTTCTGCTTTAAAGACCCTTCTTCTTGGCGGAGCCGGCACACGCCGAATAGCCCTTGCCTGCCACCCTCGGCACATCCCTCTGGCTACACCATCTGTCTTCATTCGCGAGTATCGCCAGTCTGCGGTAATTTCCCTGCTTCCCGGATGTAAACGACTCCTCCATACGTGGCTGAACAAGAGATCTCGTCGACTTCTTCTTTTCACAACGAAACAGATGACGGTCTATCGTCCCTGTCTATGGATACTGTTTTAAAACAAACCTTCGTTCGGCTACAGCCGTACAAAATAATCGCGAGCCATTTGATCTGAACGAGGGTGCTATTGAACTTTGAAGGATCGTCTGTGTACAATTTGGATGGCAAACACTCGCCTCGTATCGAAAGGGCGGGAATTTAGTTCGAGTTCGTCGCTTCCCCTAAAGATACCCGAACTTCATGAGATTATTTCGTGCGCGGAGTAATTCGACTCGCTTTGGCGGTCCTCGATTTAATAGCTTACGATGGTCTCGAGTTAAATGGATTAATCGCAAATTGGAGTCGTTTGAAAATGTTTCATAGAAAACCAACTGCTTGTTTATCGTAGACAGTTTTATCGAAGGATTCACGAGGAAACAACAGAAGACGGAACCGTGGCGCATATGCACGCCATCGCGTAGGTGTCGTCCGTCGCTCACGCAGCCGGCCTGTCTTTCTGCACCCTTTGTAATAACCGGCAGACAGTTCCACTTGATTAACCTGATTCATGCGTGCAACGGGGCCGGCGTAGACCGGCATTGCCTTCTACGCCCTATAATGCACGATCGAAACCACTGTTGCGCACAAATGATGTACACTTACACGGGTACAGGACAGAGGCGGTGCCACCGAAATGCGCCACGCACCGTGCCGCATTGTCCCGGCATCGAGTTTTACGCTCGTTTGCCGGTGACCGACCACAGACACGCACCGGGTGTTACGAAAACAAAAAGGGATCCTCGTTCGAATCCGACAGACAGACACCTCGATACCGATCCACCTGTTTATCGCTCGCGATCGATGATATTCCAGTCCCAAAAGTTTCGAGAACGAAGAGCAGTGCAAAGCTGATGTCGAACTCTTAAAGAGCCAAGATCCATTAAGCAAAGTTCAAGATTCACGATTTATCTAGATCTTTAATAGTCTTAACCTGTCTAAAGTGGACTATTGATCACGACTATTTTATTCAAAATATTCAAAACGGTTCGAAATGATTTAGAAACCATCTTTATAGAGAATCTTTTGTACAGGTTATATGTCTCGATTCGTTTTACCAGCTGCACGAGCAGTGTTGCATTTCAACTAGAAATTACACCAAGGAAATGCACTTCCTCCTTCGATCGTTCGTTTACAACATCCGTATCATATCCTAGGAAATGAATAACAGATTTTTGCGCAGGTGCCCCCCGGTACAATTTATTTCTTTCGATTTCTCCCGGATTCGAAATAAAAAAAAAGGGGGGTGGGGGAATAAAGCTCGCGGGAACGTCATCGACACATGATTCGACACGACCAACTTACAACATCGGCGAACCGATTTCTCCGTTCTGTGCCATTAGTTCCAGTCAGCGGTGGCCGGCTTCCGTAGCAGGAAGAATGATCGCGTTCATGGAAACGCGGTGCCGCGTCGGTTCGAGCATCTGGAACGAACGAGTACGTCCAGTACGATCGTAGGTAGGCGTCTTGCCACGAAATTCTACCTCCGCACCCTGCCCCCCTTATGGTAGCCGATCTTTCGACGGGGGCCAGTCGAAGCATGAAAGTTTGGAAATTCGTGGGGGAGGAAAAGGGAGAGGGGTGGCGGGCGATCAGTCACCAGTCGGTGAGATAAATCTGACTCATAAGTTACCGGGGAGCTCCCGTAGGCCAGGGGTGGCCGTATCTGCGAGGATACCGACGCATCGGCGGAAAAGAGACGGGGCTAGGCAAGAGGGCTTCGATGTAGCCCGTATCAAGATCTCTTTGCATCTCTGCTAGGCGGCGGACGACGACGGGGGTGTGGGCGAGAGCGGGCTACGGGGGTGCTTATCTCCGCGTTATTCCCGAAGGGCGAACCCCGTCAGCCTGGGACCCGCCAGATAACGTTCCCCCGTTCCGTGCTACACCCCTGTCCTATACTGGGTGTCGAAGTCGTCGAATTGACTGTGCCGCTTTTGTGTTACATAAAAAAAAAAGAGAGAGAACAGAGAAGAAAGAAATTGACAGATTCCCCGGTGAACAAGCTCTCTCTTTTTGTTTTCTTTTTGCGAAAATATCAAAACCAGGATGGAAAGGAACAACGAAAGGGAGAATCATTGTCAACGTTAATTCTATTGTGTTGCCTCCGATGGTTAACTCGCGCGAGTATTATATTAAAGAAGTCACTTGCCGCGAAATCGTCGCTCTTCCCTCGCCAGGATGCGCGCCTATGCTCGCGAAACTTCGTAAACGAACGGGGATAAAAGAATATCTCTCGACGCACTCGAACGAGTCCTCTCGATATCGCGAATCGTAACAAGACGCAGCACACCCAGTATAGGATGATCAAGTTTCACTTCTGTACCGAGCTTTCGTTACTGGCGGGGGCAAGATAAGCCACCTTCTCCGTCTCTTTTTCTCGCGAGCCTAAGAGGGGCGGTTGAAAGGCGAACGAGGGGGGTGTGGGCGAGCGGAGAAAGTGTGTGCAGAGACACAGAGTCGAGTAGGGTGGCCGGTCGTTCGTGAAATAAGCTCCGCAGGGTTTTGGTGGTCGCGCTTCGGGGCGGCTTAGGGGCGCCTACACACTCGCCTGGAACGACTGACTGTCGTTACTCCCTTCACAGCCCGTCCCCGCTTCCCCCTTCTAACTTTGCCAAAAATACACCCTGCAAAGGGGCCCCCGCGATCCCAGCTGCCGATGATGTTTCCACATGGATACCCGCGAGGCTCGCGTGTTTTCGACGTTACCTCGATGATTTCGGCTACGCGCACCCTTCCTTTTCACCCTTCTTCGTCTCCTTCTTCTTCTTCTTGCCCTTTTTTTTCACGAAGTGTGTCCAACTTTCGTAAAGTCGATGCCAACGTTCGAGACAAATTTCGCGTCGTTTGTCACACATCAGAATGTCAGGGAAATACCAACAACAAGATAAAAAGTATGTTTTTCCCCGGGAGGAAATCGTTTTCTGTGATACATCGATCGTTTCACGGGAACTGTGTCAATCCCGTCGGCCGCACGAGGCCCGTTTTACGTATCGAAACGATCGATTATACACCCGGCCAAGATTCCTGGCCGATATACACGTGCACGGTAGCACCACCTCGGGCACCATAGGATCACCATAAGTGGTCCTCAACGAGACATTCAGGGGCCCTCTACGCTGCAGGGGTCCAGGACACGAGATACGCATCGACACCCACTCCTTCGACACCAAGTCGAATTTCTACCCGAGACGCAAGGAGGACTTGTCGTCCCGCTGGTGGCGACAAGGTGTGGTTCCAGGGACCCGCAACCCGCCCTTCCCCGCCGCTCTCGCGCGCTCCAGACAACCGACCGTTCTTCGCCCAAAGTGGTTTCCGGCTTTTTTTCGATTTATAATCGCCGAACGATTTACTCGAAGTAGCGTTCTGGGGCTGGACCCGGCCGCCTACTGTTGAGGCCTTTCGGCCCGAGGGGATGTTCGATTATTACCCGTTGCTCCGCGTAGGCCCCTCCAACGATGATCTTTGCGGATCAGACATCCTCTGCTAAATTAGCACCTCTTATGAGTCAAGGACAGACGGGGGGAAAATATCGTATCCAGGAAGTGCGGCGCAGGAATTTTTATGATTTTCTTCTCGATATTCTTCGAATCAATCTTCCTTTTAACCCTTATTGGGTTTATGGTGTGTTGATAAAACGACATAAATTGATGTACGCTCGAGGCAGGTAGATATCTCGACTTAATTTTGGACAGTTTCTCGTGTACATTTTTTCAATTTTAACACATCCATTACAGTAGTAAAAATGGTAATGTGTAGTAAGACACGATATGGTGCAATTATTCAGAAAAACGATGCTCTGACTTTAATTAAATCGGAAGAAAAATGTCTGCGAATATAGAAGGATATTTTCCAGGCGTTTTATCCGAGACGATCGAACGGATATCGATGTTTATTCTTTTTACACTGTTGTTCGATGAACAAGACAATTCTCCGATGTTGGCAAGGTGTGGTTTCGCCGGCATAACTGCCACATAAACGCCACACGGTATCGGACGTAAGTGGTTTCCGGCTTTTTCGGTTTATAATCGGCCGACGATTACCGAAGTAGCGTCCTGGGGCCGGTCCCTGGGTGCCTACTGTTGGACTTCATCCTCTCCCCCTTCTTCGTTCAGGCCCGACGGGGGTGTACGATTAGAGGTATAGCTTTCCTATACAGGTCCCTTCAGCGATGATCAGATACCGACACGCACCTACGACGTCCACCTGATTCTTTATCTTTATCCTGGAACCATCGCACTTCCGACAGGTTGGCCCTTTTACAAATTGAGCCCGATTAGAGAGAAATATTACCAAGGTGTGTCACGAAATTCGCTATTATTCATCGTATGTGTGTCAATCTTTACTGCACTTGTCTACCGTACAATGGGAAGATGAAGAACCATTTTCTATCGTGGCTATATTTCACGGGTAACGATTCTATTGTCCTAAAAATTGGATTGTATTCGATGCTTTTGATATCCGAAGAAAAAGAAAATAACACTCTGTGTAACAGTTTGTTTGATCTGAAGTTGCTTCCGATTCTTCCAGGCATTGATTTTAATTCCATTTATAAAATTTATTCCTGTAACAATTTAAATAGCTCGAATCGTGAAAAGTGATTGATACAATAAAAATGTTCTTCCAATAATAAAAAATGATCGTCGATCGCTTTGAAAGGTGCTGTATCGGCTTCTAACCGCGTCCACCGTCGTTCAGCCGTGTAGGTGTACGCTCGGATAGAAAGTGGAGGGGGTAAAGGTCGGGGGAGGGTGGTTTAATCACGGGGGCTATCACAATCCCTAAGTGGGCTTCCTGCCCGCTTCGGAATTATAGATAATGTCAGATAATAATAACACACCCTGTAGGGGCAGGCCCCGGAGCCCACCAGAGGCAATAAGTATAAGGTAACCCAAAGAAAGATGAAGAAGGAAGGGGAGGGGGGGGGCAAAGCTGGCAACGGTGGTGGTGGTGGTGGTATTAGTAGGAGGATAAGTATAGGCTGTGAGAAGCGAAGTGGGCTGAGGTGGACGGAGGAGAAACGAGAAGAAAAGAGGGACCCCGAGAAGACTTCGCTTCTTCAGGGTTAGCCTTCTGGTAGAAGCTGGGAGTCAGGAGTCGGGCCCAGCAGTCTGGGGGCCCCATACGTGCCGGGCCATAGGGTCATCCGGGACCCCCGTTTCCCAGCCCCACCCCTCCTGCACCCTTCCATGCCAGATCTTTTTCTTCGTCTCGTTCGGTACACCTTTCGCGACCCCACCTTTCCGACTGCAACGCGGGATATCGCATAACATACTCCCTCGACGGACTTCTTCTTCTTCTTCGTCCCTTTCTTTCCTTCGTCCTTTTGTTTTCCCTCCCTTCTTACCCCTTCGACACATTCGCCTCTCCGCGTTGCTCTTCTCTTTTTCTCCTCGCGGTGGATACGAGTTTTCAGTATGCCCCGTATACGCACCGGGGCCTGTTAAGACACTCTCACGCTGAAATCTCATCGAATGAAACATGTCAATAATGTTTCCCTCGATTCGAACATCCTCCAAGAATATCGAAGAACGTTAGGCAACAGTGTTTCGGAAAGAATCGTGTATAAATGAATTTATTAAACAAGCACCGAGGGACTTGCTTCGTTTTGCAAAACGAAATCTTATTACCGCCAGAAGTAGCGACGATCGAACTACGTTTTCCATCCTTGCGAGAATCTACGCTTAACCTCCGCGTCATTGTCGTTAGTCAGCCTCCTCCTATTAATTACCACGCAGAAACAAGATTAGACCGTGACGCCACAGCGAACCCCATTCGCTTCAACCCCAGACCGACGCTACCATAACGCTTCGCCAAGTGGCGATATGATATTCACCCTTTGACGATGGGAACACCCACTTTTTCCATGGACACCTGTTTCTTTTTTTCAGTCGAAACACGACAAATCGTTACGTTAAACGAGTTACAGTTCCGAAAGAAACGACCCCACGAAGACGACACCCCCTACGGTGACCCCGTTCACCCTCTCCGCACGCGTGCCTTCGCCCGGGATGGTAGCATCGCAGGACGGGGTCGTAAAAAGGGTGGACAGATGGGGGGCGTATCTCCACGGACGCCTGCAAATATCTGTGCAACGCGTTTCCACCCCCTTACACGCATCGTAAGTGCCTCTATGACCGCTGTCGGTGTCTTCCTCGCCCCGTAAACACCGCCCATCCATGGGGGAACCGCTAAAGAGAAAAATTATAGTTATAACCGGTGTACCGTGTCGCTACGGGTAATCGTCGATCGAGGGGCATAATGCATTGGCTATTATTGCAAAGCGACCGAATTACCGGCGGAAAAATTGCTTTATCGCGCCAGGCTCCATGAAAAGGAAACGACAGACGAAATTTGAGTTCAGGGTCTGAAGGTTGGAAGCGAAATTTCTGAATGGCAATTTTATTAATGAGGACGAGTAGAAGTCTGGTTTTAATTAAGGTCTTCAAGTAGAATTTGTATTTCGACTTTGAAGATTATCGACATGGTTCGATAATGGTTTCAGGAAGACGGTACTCGAACGTGATTTTCAATTCCGTTTTGGAATTCCGTCGCCCTCTGACGGAATGTTTTTCCTGGCGACGATAAAACTGCACACCAAACTCCGGCAAACTATGTTAATCCCCCTATAAGACCCGCTAACACAATTAGGAGAACACGAAACGCAATTATCCTCGGCGCGGAGTCAACCCCGTGGCGCGGCGTCCCCGGTATTACGAATCGACGGGAACAGAAGCGACAGAGAAAATCAGTTTTCACAGCGACGGCAATCTAAGACAATATTATACAACCTATGAAAATTCGCTCGATCCCGCCAAAGAGTCGATGAAATTTTCGTGCACCACGGCTCGGCGAGTTTCGAATATCAACGCGTATAATGTTTTCGCGGAAGCGCGCGAACAAATGGACGCTCGACATTGAAATTGCTCCGGCGCGGAATCAAATTATTTCGCATCAAAGTTGAACAAACGAGTCCGAACGAAACAGCCATTGTATCCGTGTTGAAATTAAAAATAAAATAAAAAAGAAGAGAGGAGAGTCGCAGGGAAAGGACATTAAACGACAGAATGATGAACGAGGGAAGAAACAAATGAAGGCAAGAGGTGGAAAATAAAAGGAAAAATTTCGCTACCGAGTGAAAGTCGCTTTACACGGAACGAAAACCGAAATCACCTTCCGTGGGTCGGCCGGTGATTTTCGACTACCTATCGGAAAGCCCCGAAGGCATCGGGGGTCCGCTCGCAGAATCGCGTCGTCATCGTCGATCGACCGTAATAGTACCTGTTGTTAATAAAAACACCAGGTCAAACGTGCCGTAACATCATCAACGAGGGAGGGAAACAGGGAGGTTCGGGATAGAGGGGGATGGGGGTTTCGAAGCGGAGTGTGATTTCACTGGAGTGTACTCTGTCATGCGCCAGGTGCCGGAGGATTCTCGTGTCCATGGGGTGGAACGGCGAGGGTGGTGCTGATTGCGACGCTACAACTTCCCCGAGACAAAATGTAAATTCCACTTTGACCCTGTAAAAAGTCTCCATTCCTTCGATCTGTGCATCTTAGTTCTTTCGTACCTTTTCAAAAAGTCTAAAATTGTATTTTTATACTTGTTTTCTTTTCTAAATAAAAAAATCTGAGGACTTTCATTTCTATACAATTCCTCGCCTTGTTCTTTAATATTTTCTTGATTATGGCTCTCGTTTAGCTTGCACGGAAATTAAATTTAAAAATAAATAGTACTTCCTGGGTCGCAATTCATTTAAGTCGAAGGGTTAACAGATCGAAGTCAGAGTCAAGTGGGGTTGAGATTCGGTCGGTACTGCCACTTGTAGCTAGGTATCGAGGTGTGCAAGCTGGTTATTTTCGAGGCTGGTTCCACCCCAGCGGGGCATTAAAGCTCGCTTTACAACCTCACCCCGCGGTATTTGGGCTCCGACCCTTTCGACGACCCCCGTGCGCCCCCGACTGGTGGCCCGTACCGACGCCCCGAATCGAGACGGTGGCTGCCAGCCATGACTTAAGGAAGAAATATGAACGCGGATATATTTTATGAATGCGTTCGGACCATCGGAAAGAAAAAAAAAGAGCCTCGAGAGTCATGACTGCTCCCGTGCTGCTACGGTTTAAAACGTTAATGCATTATTGAAGGGGACGATATGTAAACAGGATCGCGTACAACCGGTGCCCCGAATAAATAATTCCTGCCAGTCGGGGCTCGCTGTGGTCGATCGTCGATGTTTCAAGAAGTATACTTTTCGGCAAATTTCGTTAACACGTTGAAGCATATTTTTAAATAAACAATAGAAAGATATTCTAGAGTTCAATTTTAAAGTAACACGAGCAAACACGAAATGAAAGTATAATATTAAGGCAATTTTGATTAATTAATCGTTAGAAAAAAGTGTAAATCCTCGAAGAAACCATTAGACATTTTGTAGAAGCTATATCGCGATAAAGGAATCGCCACGTTCGCCACCTGTTCGCTGTCCTACATATAATTATGGACGGTGATTAGCCAGGTAATTCGAATATTCAAGTTTTGACGCGGCGCGGGGCGAACGAGGGGGTTGAAGGTCTAGAAAACTAGGGAGAGGGTGACTGGTCGAGATTGCGTGCGTTTACAAAGCAAATGGCTTGAAAATAACCGAGGCTGTGTGCCCCGTGGGCTCCGCGGGGAGAACGTTTTCGATGGGCATAAGAGGGTGGCCGAGGAACAGAGAGACGATGAAAAGAGGGATGGAGACACATTGTACGGCTAGAGAGAAGAGGGGGGTTGAAACCACCCACCGATGGCAGAGAATCGAGAAGAGGCCCCGTAAGGAAAGAGAGAAACGAACAATAAACAGAGACAGAGGACACAGAGGGGGTCAGGAAGGGGTGGTATAATCGATGCGGACATGTGCAGTTCCCTCGGGGGTAGCAACCCCTAACTCGCCAAACCTATTTATACAACAATACCCGGTACAACCCCCCCATAAACCACCCTCACGGTGGACCGCCGTGGCTGCTGTTGCTGTTGCTGCACACTCCACCACTCCCTACCCCCCCGATGCCTTCGGTTTATAATCAACCCCTCTTTTCTGTGCCGATTCTCCTTCTCTTTCACGGCTTCTAACCCCTCGACGATGCACGAACAGTTTATCTTGGGGCCCGTGCGACCCGGACTGGTATTTTAAATAGCAAATACTTATCTCGTCCCTGGAACAGGGTGGAAGTACCGATAAGCAGGTCGAGAGGGTAGATACGCACACGCGACTAACACCGGGGACACACAAGACCGAGAACTCCCTAGATTCTTCTCCGATTCCTCCTGTCACATCCGATATAAAAAGCGAACTCGACTTTAAGGGGGTGGTCTACTTCATCCGTTTGCAAGAAACGAAACTGTTAACTTTGGTATTTTTAAAATCAATCTTTATTTAAGAGATTCAGGGTCAATTATTACAATTTTTTTGAATATTCTTAAATTTGTTTGCTAGAAACAAAGAAGAATCTGGATTCTACTCGTTCGTCACGTAAAGTTCGAAAAGTTGCCTGTTTATTCGAAGCCCGCGAAGAGAATCGTTTCGTTCTCGCTGGTTAATGAGGGTACTCGCATAATTACGTGTACGGTGATCATGAAGAGGTTTTGATTCCCGCTGGTCACGGAAACTTCGCGGATTCCTGGCTCGTTTGAAATTCATACACGGGATGTCGGGGGGGCCCTTACGCGTACTTAACACGCGAAAATAAAGCGATCCACGTACGCGCGACGACGCTGTTATTTACATACGCGCGCCGTCGCCGTGGCTCGGTAATAAGAACGCGCCGTAAGAACTTCCGTTCGGGACGGACACGCTTATACACACGCGTGCGTGTGTACGCGTGATTCAGCGGATCACCACGTACAATCCGTAACAATTAGCATAAGTATATTTTATGTATATCGCGTTCTTAACGGATATAAATTCGGAAACGTATTTTTCCCTTTTGTTTTTTTTCTTTTTTTATTTCCACGTCGAAATTCTCGTACGCCAGGATCGAGCTAATCAAGCCTCGAGATAAAGGAAAGAAATAAAAAGGAAGAAAGAAGGAACAGGCTGTATCGGTGTTACACGACCAAGTATCCGTAAGACTGGACCAGCTGAGGCAAGAGTAATCCGGATTTCGGATTAGCCTAAGCCATCCTGAACACCAGGAGGTCGTTCTGGACACTTCTGCCGTCTGTCCGGCTGAAAATAAGTCGGTCTACCAGCCACGAAAAGACGCGTTTCATCCGTGTCGCTCCCGATCGGTGACAACCTTTCTCGTACACAACCTTTCCATTGTATCGTTCACGAATTTATACGATTCCAGGAACATCTCGCTTCGCGGAACGATCGAAACCGACGTGCGACGACCGAAAGAATTTCATAGCTTTTATCAAATGAAAGTAACAAGAATTTTGATCATTCTTTTTCGTTCGTTTCAGATCGTTGCAAGGACGGTTTCCAGAGGAAATAGCTGCGATCAAACGACAATGGGTAAGGGTTAATTGGTAGCTTTGGTACGTTAATTCGAGGCAGTGACGAGCCGGGTTAGAACGTGCACAGTAAGCAGGGCGTGATTTTGTAAGGTCTCCTTGCATAATGATGGAAGAAGGAGCCGAAGGGTAAGCACGTCAGGGGCTTGTTTCCCGACACGTGCTCGGACACGTGAGTGTTCGAAACGCTTTCGACTGTGACACGCAGCAACCCCTTGCCCCTTCCAATCTTACGACCTCCCCCTTTAGGTATCCCGTCATAAAACGATTCCTTTTTACAATAAACAATTCGTCCCTCGTCAATTGGATACTCCGTTCTCGAAATAAAATGGACGGGTACGAAGAGAACAATGCCCGTTCGAGCAACGTTATTCTGGAAACACAAGTTATTAATTGGCGTCTGATATAATCGCGGATCGATCGAGGGATCCGTTGCGTAAGAATTTCATCGTACGCCAGGAATATCTCTTCCTTTACGTCAACGATAGGTTATAACAAAACTCGATACGAATAGGGTGTACACCGACCCGCTGGGACGGTTTGTCTCTGCACGAGTCCCGCGGGACCCCCGTGGTAGTTCCTGGGGCGCGGAGGCGGCCACGCATCTGTCGAATCTCCCGATGGATCTTCTGCAAGAGATCCGTCAGGACACGCATTACACGCTACGCTGACGCCCTTCGTCCTGCGAAATCGTTGTTACAGTGTACACACTGTTACTACACGCTCTGGATACTTTGTGCCCGGTTAAATTCCACTATCAACCCCCTTAACAAGCTAACCCATCAGAGTCGTAGGGGAACGATCGAGCTGTCTGCTCTTCACAGTTTCGAAAGTTACAATAAATCTTATGACTTTTCGCTGCAAAATTAAAAAGTGTTCATATTCTTCCAAGCTACCATGAAGAATCAGAATCGAATGATTATAGTCCCCTTTAATAACGAAAAGGTTAACAGGATAGCTAACATTAGATTAACATTATTAAATTTCATAATTAATCTGTCGTATCTTTATCTCTCTGTAAAATAATGTTTATATAATTTTGTTATTCGAGACCTTTAGAAAATTGCAAAAATTCAGCAGAGATAATTTTCCTCGATAAATATACAAATTCGAAAGAAAATCAAATTTCTTTGATTACTGATTTTGAATAAATTGGAAACGTTATACCAAAAACGATAGAAAGAAGACGAGGACCAGGATGTCCCGAAAAGAAGCGACGGACAAGACAAACGATGGCTGTAATATTTAAAGGGTGCCCCGTAGATTCTCGCAAGACACGTTTTCACGCCACTGAAAAATAGACAACTACCTGGGGAGACGACGGTAAACTGCGACATCAGGCCACGAGGTTCGCGCACGTACTTAAGAGACACACTCGCGAAAGGTCGTGGGGGGTCGATGTCGTGTATGTACACACGGTTGTACGGGATACACGGGCGGGGAGGGCAAGCATCGTCTCTGTCCCCGGTGGGACTGTCATGGGATACAGAAAACGGCGCCCCGAAGAACCGTAGGGCCAACCCCCGGAGGGCAGAAACACATCAAAATCGAATTCACCAGATGTCCAGGAAAACGAATCTCCCGTCCCCTTTCCTCGTAGGAAACGACGTTGCACCAGATAACGACGTTAGGGCACGCGAAGGACCCCCCGCGGGCGCAGATGCGTCCGCGGACGACGATTTACAGGACCAGGAAAGGATTCGACGCGAGTGTCGATGGTCTCAGGTGTTTGTCCCGTTGGGAAAAAGAAACAGAGATTTTTTGGGGGGATGAAAGCGTGGCTGACTAGAAACTGTCGCCCGCGTCGTCGGGAAATTTCTTCAACCCTTGTCATTGGGGTGACTCGAGCAATAATTATTCAAATTTCAACGTCCAACAAAAGACTTAAAATAATAATACCGTACAACTACGATACCGCTTGTTGTTTAAATAAAATTCAAAATTTTACTTACCCTTGCGATGAAGGTGTAGAATTCTTTATCGACAAATTGAACTACGAAAAGAAATAGAGAATGTGATTAAAAAAGACAGAGAGGGGTGGGTAAGAAATACGACACAACTGTACGTATACGGAAATACGAGGTGGTTTATTATAATAATATTTATAATCATTATGCATCGCGGCGGCGTGTCTCTTTCTCTCTTGTTCGACAGATTGCAATGCGTTCACAATTACAGACACGATTCGGTGATACGGTGATCTTCCAATCAACAATTACAGTTTGATCGCGCGCTCATCGCAAGAAAGAAAAAAATATAGAGTGAAGAAAAGAAAGAGAAGACAGTTTTTATTTACATCGATCGCCGCCTTAACAGTTACAGGTTACACATTCCTATTTATATTTATACTTTAATGATAATTAGTACAACGTTGTTAAGTGTAGCGTTTACGCACGTGTTTCGTTCTGTGTCACCTGTAAGCGTGTAACTGTTTCACGGTGTTTTTGTATTTAAGTATACCTTGTACGTACGTACGCTTTCGCTTAAAACGTTTGCAGCAATTTTCAACTTTTCTTCTCCCCTTTTTACTCAAGATATTGCACCCGAATATTGAAACGATGTTATGCAAATTTTAATTATGACACGGATGTTCTTTGTGAAGAACAATTAGTGTACAAGGTGTGTTTCCCCCTAATATATTTTACAATTCAATTACGTCGATTTGCAAATTAACAGACGGTGGATGATCATTCGTTTGCAACATACCCCAAACTTGATAAAGTAATTTTGAACAAAACATTTATTTACATAAGACGTTATTTCATCGTGAAATAATAATATGCTGCAAACTTTTCAGCGCAAATGTACATAAATCGTGTCACTGTGTGGGTGTCTCGATTGTATAGAACAGCAGATATCTACAGGATGTTCCTTAAAAGTAACGTCAAAAATTAATCAACAGGGAGGGTATAATATTACACGATAGGACATTTTCGAAATTTTATACACAATAATATTAATATTCAATAATTCGTAATAATAATAATAATAAAAATAATAATAAAATAGTAACATCGATGTTAACCGACATAATAATAGTAAAGACAATGTTAATAATGACAATGATAACCGTGAAGAAAAAGAAGAAGAAAAAAAAAACGAAGCAAAACGATCAATCTTTCCATCGTATGCGTATCTTACAGAAACGAAAACTTACGAGACTCGAGGCCGACTTCGCGCAGAGCCTTGCCCTTCTTTTCCCATTTTTCTCTTTTTTTTTTTTTTTCGTTTTCTCTGGTCGCGGACACAAAAGTCTCGAACCGGAACAAAATCGAACGGCTCTCCCGTCGGTTGCGAGCGATCGATTTTTCTCGGAAACCGCCCGATACAGCTCGCCGTTCTGCGGCCGACGGAAAAGCAACAAAATACGAAAACGAACGATAATTAAAACTCGTACTACCAGGCCAGACCCTCGCTCTGCATCTGGTGCGGCTCCAGGAACCCACCCCCGCCGCCGCCGCCACCTGGACCACCACCGTTTCCACCGGCACTGGGATTACCCTGTGCTCCACCTGAGAAATATCAAACCCATCCAATCGGTTCCTTCCTATACGCCTCGATCTTCCGTGAAACGTGAGAGCCGAACGAAATTTTTATCGTACAGAATTTACAACAGGGTGCTACAACTGATCTTTTTTTAAAAAGAGCTAATCATACCTGAAGGTGCTAGGAACTCAGGACTACCGCCAGGAGGTGCAGGGGGCCCCTGTCCAGGAGGGCCCGTGAGAAATTCCGGAGGGCCACCTCCCGCACCCGGAGGTGGATATTCCCCTGTCACCGCCACTGCGGCTGCCATACCCGCTAAACTCGCCGGGTCCAAACCTGTCAGAAACAGATTACGTACTATTCAGAGAGGATCGTATCCGGCCAGCTATCTCCGAACCCGGCTGTCATAATTATCGCGACCTACCTACCCGCTACGATGTTTATTATAGTCGCTATAGGATTTCGAGGCGAGGCTGGTTTCGATTTCGAGAACGCGGATGTAAAATGTGTCTACGCGTTACGACTAAAAGGATTCGATTTAACGCGTTCACGACTGCAATGAAACTGGACTTACGTGGCAACAATATTCGAAACTCTGATTGCTAAAAATAATTAGCTTTCAAGTTGTTATTTTTGATACTGGAAGACCTGTTAATAGTTTCTATAACTTTAAACGTTTGAAACTTGTCATTCGACGGACTTAATTATTACAGTGTTAATGTACCAATTTGCTAATACTATTTATCCAATTGTTATATTAACGCTGATAATCGAACTTTCGAATAAGAAAGGAATTCGACGAAAGGAAATTAAAACACTTACCAGGATTACCTGGCCCGCTGAAGGGCGGTCCATGGGGATGAGGGGGCGGATGAGCACCGAAGAATTCATGGTGAAACGCCACGGGTCCGCTGTAACCGAATTCGAACTTCTCCGCGCCGAAGTATGGAAAACCAGGCGGCGGTCCATCCTCGCCGCCCAAAGCACCGGGATTCAGGTTCAACGGGAAGCCCCTCATTTTTCTGGAGCCCCCGAAGAACGGGCTCCTGCCCATCGACGTCAGTTGCTTTAGCCTACGCTCCTTGCTCCTCTTATTTTGAAACCAGACCTACAACACAACGATACCATCCATTGCTTCTCAATTCAATTTATGGAATGAAGATTATTTATTAAAATTCGATAAATAATAATTGAAACAAGAAGCATTGAAATTTATGATATAAACTATTGCTTGAACGAAATTATCGACTCGATCAGGAAGAAGGATAGAAACAAGGAACTGAAAATATGAACCTGTATCACTCTCATGGGCAAGCCGGTCTCTTTCGCTAACTGTTCCCTGATGTGCCTGGTTGGCTTCGGGGTCGACGAAAATGCCGACTTCAGGATCTCCAACTGTTTCGCCTTTATGGTCGTTCTTGGACCTCGCCTCTTTGAGCCGGCGCCCCCGTCGCCGCTACCACCACCGGCACCACCGTCCGGACTTTTGTTCTCCGTTTGGCTATCCCTCGTCTCGGGATCTCCGTCCAGGGAACCTTCGACCAGACCAAACAGACCCGTTTAATAATCGATTCCCAGCATCCCGGGCAAACACTTGTTTCTCACGAGACAAGTAGCTCTCGATGCAACTTCATCAACCTATCGTGCCACATCATTCATGATTTAATCGTTTAAATATCGCTGATTTCCTATATTTCAATTATTATGGAATATTTCACTCTTCAGAGACGTAAAAAAATCGAGGGAAATGCTTGCGTTTTTAATGTGTAAAAGTTGTAATAAATAGCTAGGTATACTTTTAATAAATATCAAGTTATTTATGGGAAACGCGATCAAGTGGTATCTAGTGATATCGACTATCGCTCGATTTGACGTTGTAGGGCGCTTGATTTCGAGCCGCTCCGTTCGCAAAGTCGAATGTTCTAATAATAAATTGATCAACTTGCAAAAATACTTCCATTCAACGTTAACTACGCGATGGAATCCAAACACAGTATCAATTAAGACTACTGAACCGGTGCGATAACAATTTTCGACCCGTCATCGCGTTGCATCCAAACGATCAACCTCCCAACGACGGACGATTATTTTCTACACAGCATAAAATGGTCCATAGAATTATAGAAAATAAACGGAACGCAATTTCTGTATCGGTAAGAGGGTTAAATTTCGGTTACTCCTTAATCGCCGGAAGAATTTGGTCGCCGTCTATCCAAACAATAACGTTTTTCGACGAACGCGTTCTTAACAACGCGCGCGCGCATAATATACATATCTCGGAATCTTGATCGGTCGGATCGAGGTAACAACAATCGGAGCCAATCCCCCGGAAGCGATGCGAAACCCCCATCGGATTATCGTGGCCCGCTCTACGCTTGAAAGCTATACTCCGCACGGTATCGATGCGTGCGTGTACACAGGAATAACGTGTGCATACGCACACAAACACGCGCAAACACAGAATAGAAGCCCAACTCTTCACGATAATCTATATATACCCGGGGAGGTCTTAACCACGGGACAAAGAAAATGTTTGGACAGTGTCACACCGCACTACAGGGGCCACCCTTCGCGGAGGCACCCCTACACCTCTCTACCGCTTATGGTGGCACGGAAGATGGTTGTACCGGGTGTATAGCATGCTTCGAGAGAGGTAAAATCGAAGGGTCATTGTCACGCTTCGCGATAAAAGAGCAGAAGCGAATAATGGGACTGGGAAGACCTGACGCGCTTTAGTAATTCGTACTGACGCCTCCCGGGTCGAGCCAACGAATTTCCTCCCTCGCTCAAGGGCTCCACCAAAGGGCAAGATTGGTCACGATTAAGTCGTTAGCCGGCCCCAGTCAACCGTCCTTTGGAAATCCAGTTTATCAGCGGTTTGGCCGTCGAACGGATTCAATTTTCTTATAGATACGCGGTTAATTTTATTAGCATCTCGAAAGTGACGCGTAAATTTTCGAGAGGATCTGTTTTTTATGAAAATATCCTAGTTAGCCACTTTTATTTTTAATTTTCTAGTATATCACTAAAAAATATTGCAAGATTGAGGTGACAAATATAAAATTTGAACTTACCTTGATCCTCGGAGTCTTCCTGCTTGCAAGGATCACTTCCAAGAGGTAGATCTCCGGTATGTCCGACCGTTTGATCACCGGGACCACCTGGACCCAGGTTATGGGGTCCCAGGTGAGCACCTCCGACACCGGTATGATGATGGTGACCACTACCGTCTTCGTCCTCGTCTTCCGATCCTGAACCCATCAACGAGTCTCCTCCTGTCGACAGGTTGGACGATTCTGTTCGTGAACGATTCGAATCGTGGGTTTTAATCATTTCAATCGTCGAGATCATTGATTTCGAAAAGAACATCGATCGCTTTTCTATTCAATGATTTTACATTCATTACAAACTACGAATTTCCAAAATCAAAATATCGCTACAAACGACAGAAACTATAATTGATTTATAAAATATTTCATTGTAAAATCGCGTCGCTCAACGTCACGCGAAGGGGGTGGTGGACGGGCGGCAACGAATATCCACCATAGTAAATAGAACATAATTTATCAACGGGACGAGTAAATTTGTCGATGTTCCGTACGAAATTAGCAATTAAACGTGATTACGGTTACTCGGTTTCCGGAAACGCGACGGCGCCGCGTTCATTACCGATTCTTTTTTTTCTCCGGGGGAAAAA
This sequence comes from Anthidium xuezhongi, assembly GCA_022405125.1. NCBI lineage: Eukaryota > Metazoa > Arthropoda > Insecta > Hymenoptera > Megachilidae > Anthidium > Anthidium xuezhongi. The sequence continues at coordinate 10,773,605 of CM039637.1, forward strand.
TCTGTAATTCGAGCGTCGCGATCGTAATTTCGCGTATTCCAGGTCAAAAGACGCCAAAAGTTATCGATAAACGTTGTCTGATTAATCGACCAGAGGCCCGATGTAATTGCTGCGCTTTTCACGTGCACCGCAGACGATCACCGCGAATTCGACAACTGACAAATGGCCGTACGGCTGATAGAGATTAATGTCGGAAACGCGTGGAACATCGAGACGTCACGATGTTTGATCATCGAAACAGGTAATCGTTGTCCCCTCGTGGCCATCTTTTCTTTCCTTTTTCTCCAGCCACCGAATCGATAACCGCGCGTTGTCGCGTTAAATGGTCAATCGTCGTTTGACGAATCATTATATTTTCTGCTTCTTTGGGAAAAGAATTACTATTAAAATTATAATTCTAAAGTTACCACTTCTCTATCTAATCATTCTTTTGCTAAGGGTGCATAGACACCTCTAAGGTTTCAAGATTTCATTTAGTTAGGATAACTCGAATCAAGGGGCAGTCAGTTGCACCGTAACGAAAGGGTTGAGAGGGGATCCTTCGGTTTCGAATGATCGAGTAATCGCCGGTTGAGGCATCATGACGTCGGGACGATTACGACGGTCTGACGCGCGCGAAAGCAGCGTCTGCGAGGAAGAAGAAGGCACCGTGTGCCCCGAAAGAAAACGAAAAAGAAGCCAAGAGTTGTCGGACGTTTTGCGGTTTCGACGTCGTCGGCATCGAAGCGACAAAAGGTTTGCCCCTGCCTAACGACCTTTCGGTTTTCGTTTCACGGCTTACACATCAGCGTGGCCCTCGTGAAACCGAGAGCTTGTTGCTCTCGCTCTTTCCCTCCTTTTCTCCCGCGCGCCCCTTTTTCTTTTTTATCCCCCAAACTCTGTATACCCTTTTCTCTGTTTCTCTTTCGGCTGGTGGCTGACGGTCGGTTACATACACGCTGTTTTCACAGCTTGCCGTTCAGCCGGGGTGAAACCCCCGTGCAAAACCCACCCCCGGTCTCTCTCTCTCTCGCTCTCTCTCACTTTTTTTTTTAGAACGATCCTGACTCCGTGAAATCTCGGGCGTCGAACGCGTTGAACTGTGATCCCCCTCCCTCTTCTAGCCGCACGAAAAAAAAAAATGAAGAATCTCGACCGTTTTGATCCTGGTTTATTTTCATTTGTACGCCGTTGCGCGTTGGAAATTATTCTGTCAGCTTCCCAACTTTGAAACGACACTTTCCTTGGAAATCTGTCCGCCACCAGCGAGAGACAACCGATTCAATCCCGATTCATTCGTAACCGAATAAGGTTCTAAACGCTGATTAAGCTAAGCGATTTTCGTGAACAATTTTACCCTAATTGTTCCATGTAAAGAGTCAAATATGATGTTATGGCGAAATTGTCGTTGCGATTCGGTGACTCGATCATTTGTTTTTTAATTTCTTCTACAAATTACCCTCGTCGATAATGAATAATACGCGGACAATATTTAATTCAGTGCGATTCCATTATAGTACAATTGTACCATCGTTGTACAATAGTAACGCAATTTGACGAACGAATCGCTTCGCGAATTGCAATACGCTTTGCAAAATTAATAATATGCATCGACAAAATTAACCCCTCGTTAGGCAATTTAAACGAATTTTAATTATCCTTCAAATTTTTACGAATAGCTGGTTTCCTACGAAACGCGGAAACATACAAGCGCGTGTCTATTTAGGAATAGCGTCTGGCAAGCAATCGCGAGGCTAGAACGACAGTTTCAGCTCGCGGACGTATCCACGGTGTCAGGAGCGTGGTACGGACGAAATTACGAGGGGTTTTAAATTCCAGTACGGCCAGGGAACAGAGGTGGTTCGATCGATATCGTCCCGCGAGCTCCGCAAATCCGATTCAAACGAACGAACGAACGAATGGACTGAACGGCCGAATGAAATGGAATGAAACGAACAAGGCGATTGTTTCTCTCTTGTTGTATCTGTTAGCGGTGGATAACGAGGTACAATGACACTTGTAACTCACCATGATGACCGTGCACGTGATGCGTGTCCGGCAACGGCTTGCCCGACAGGTAGTCCTGCTTGCAGACGAACTTGTTGTCGTCCAGGACGTACAGTTCCTCTCCGGTGCTCATCTGTTTCCGACACACCAGGCAGGTGAAGCAATTCAAGTGGAAAACCTTGTCCCTTGCCTTCCTCACGAGGTCCTGAGGGCTTATCCCTTGGAGGCAACCGCTGCATTTCGTGCCGTACCGCCTGCAACACCGTAACAAAACACCCAGCCTGAATAAGCGGCGAACAATCAACGCGCCAAAACTTGTTCGTTCATTGTTTTTCCAGATTCATTATACGATGACAACGACGTAACCCCGCCTAGCGATCAATCTTTCGCGCGGATGTTCTTCTACCGCTGGAATCTTTGCACGAACCCCGGTGCGTTTCTTCTCCTTCCACGCCGCGGATCGTTGCGCAACCAGCCTCGCAACAAAACGGTTGTGAATCGCGACACGCGACGCTCACTTTTCTATTATTGCGACTGTTCATTCGCGTTTTCTCCTCGTCGTAAATTCGTGGCGCATGTCTCGCGGACGAAACGAAAAGGAAAGTCAATGTTGTAGGGCCCCGGACGTTTATTGAGCGGGCAACTTACAAGTCTTGTCATTAAAATCGCACGACGCGTGAACGTCGATAAAAGAAATATGAAGCTTTTAAACGGATAGGACTTTAACGCCCCGATAGAGTGTAAAAAGTTGAAACCCTTTGGTAGCTGTAAAAGCTACCCGCGGTTACCTGCCCGTTCAATGCTTTTCTTTCGCTCTTTGTTTACCCTGTACCCTCTTGTTAATTTCCCATCACTGATATTTTACTTTCCCTCTTCTTTCTTTTTCGTGTGTTTCGCAAGAAAAAATATTTTTCAATCGGTTCGATTACCGATTATAAAATTACAACGAATTCTAAGGGATGACATTCGAATAAAAGTTTCAAAAGCAGCAAACAACTCCGTTACTTGGTACACTTGTACCGTGTAAAAATCGAAATAAGTAGCTGGAAGTTACACGTGCATCAATCTAAAACAATTAAGAGATCTCATTGAACAATTACCTATGAAATAAAAGGACACAGGTTCTTAAACTCGGACTGTTTTTAGATCGGTCAGAAGTAGTGTACCCCCTTTAATAAATCTGACCGAAACGATTCGTCTGTCCGTTCCTCTGGCGGCCGTATTATTACGGAAGCATCGGAGCCGCATACTTCCCAGCTAGTAATTCCGATCGGTTTAATTACAGGAATCACGCGATTAATTATAGCAATTACCGCAATCCCTTAGGGCTGCCGCCTTTCGAAAGTAAATATATCTCAATCGATGCCTACTACTTCCCTCTCTCTCTCTCCCTCACAGCCGTTGCTGCACTTCCGACACTACACGAGCCTGCATTCAAATTCCCAATGGACGTATGTCGTGAAATTTTCTCGTCGCTTTTCCGCCTACCCATATAGGGTGTACACGTGTGTATGACACAGGTATATCGGTTGACCCGATTCGCGACCCTCGCAGCTGTTACTATTTTATTGCTATCGCGGTTCCCCGACGGAAACTCGCGTCCAACGTGACCGGCGACCCACATCGCTCTAATATTGCCGATTCTTATTCGACGCGAATCGAATCGGGCTGAAAAGTTCCCCTCGACGCGTACAAAACGTACGGTGACCAATTTTCCAGCTTCGTTCTAAATATATCGATTTATTTATATTTTATACAAATATTTCTTTCGATGGATGAACTAGTCCTTCAATTCGCCAAGGACCATGAGATAATAAGAAATTGGAAGAAGTAAAAATTTAAATTGAAAAATTTATGATAGATGGATTCTAAAATCTAAGACAGAAAACCAGAGAACCAGTGTACGGATTTGAAAAAAAATCGAGTACGCGTATCGTTATAACGAGTAGCAAAACGGATGGGTGGTTTTGTTTGGCGAAAAAAGCGAACGAGGAGATAACGGTGCAAATTACAAGGATTATTCGCCTTTATCGATCGACACGATCATCTATAACTATTATACCGAGTACTTACGCGAAACATCCTATAATCAACCGGCACACTTTTTCCAAAGTATTCATCAACCTGTCCAAATTAGCAGTCCTAAGCTCAGTTCCCTAACAATCTTCTCACGGAAGCAGAAGCCGGAGATATTTCTTGACCAACGATCATTACGCTGCCAGCCATCTCCCTCTCCCTTCGAAACGTTTCTATCCTTCGTTCCTCGACGTACAATCCCTTTCGTCTAATTACAGGAATTATTTAATTAATTATACCAATTAGCCTGGCCCGTGTCAACTTCCACGAATGCATACGTCACTGTACCACCGGCTCGTCCTTTTTTCTTTTCACTTCTTCGGTTTTATCTCTTTCTTTCTTGCACCCGCGAGTACACCCGGCACTCGGAGGACGCGCGCGTCCGCCACGCTGACTTCTCCTCTTTTTCGAAGAGGCCGCGCGAAGGGCGGCGGCAGCCCAGGCTCCTTCCTTCCTCGTGGAAGAAAAAGAAACCGGGGGCCGGCCCGTAAAAATCATTAATAGAAAGGCTTACGCGGTGCTTTCGTTGTGTGAGAAAGCGGAGCCGAGGGGCAATCAGAGGGCAGCTGAAACGGGGTGTGGGCTCCCTTAAAGAGGAGAGCGTAAAGAGGCAAGGAATTCTTGGACGTGTAGCAAGAAATATAGGACAGCCGGGTCCCGGATAAAAAAAGAAGGGGGTGGACCCGGGCCACGATTTGCCACGGACCCTGGAGTTTATGTATGTGGTGCGTGAGGTTCCGCCGGGGTCCCGTGGACGATTCTTTTCGTGGACCTGCCTCGAACGAAACTATCAGAAATGTGAAAAAACAAAGAGGAGTATCATCCGAGTTTCGTTTGAATAAATAGAAAACTGTGAATTTCATTTTCTATTCTTTGCAAAAATTTGAAATCTTTACAAGATTTAAATGTTTAGTCTCGTGAAAATATAGCGAAGAGATACAGGCAAGAGGGAGAGTCGCGTTATTTACGGAGCGTTTAACGGGCCGTTCGTTACCCGAGATTTCTCCTTCGTGCTCGAACAATGACTCGATTCGCGGGGTCACGTCTCGCGCAACCTTACACCTTGACCCATTACAGAAAACTTTAATTACCTTCCAATTCATTATATCTGTGTAAACAGTCGTTCACGACCTCTCGGCTGGGTCGCGCGCGTTCGCGATCCGTCCCGATTAACGCGACGATAAAGGGAATAAAGAATGGATGGTGGATCGGGGTGTACTCGCAACGTCGGGTGTCTAATTACGGAGAATCCAATTAGCGGCGCGAGCTCGCGAAAGCTTCCGTGGGCTCGTTCGATTCGCTATTCCGTTTGGCCCCGACGTTCTCAAAGGCGAGGCGCGGTCCGAGGCGACGACACGTTTTCGAAACCGTGCGGTTCACGATTCTGCCGGTGGTTTTATCGCGCGGAAGGATCGTAACGCGAGCGGATCGGGCCGGTTATCGGGGACGGGTTTCGGTCGGGCGCCGATTAATTCGTGAAATATCGTCGATTACGGTCCGCGCGGGGTTGAACGCATGCTTACGAAACGATTCATAACAGTTATGCTAATGCACAGCTTGTCGGCCGTGCGGCACCGCGACACGCCGTTTGCATAAAATCCCGGGAGCCGCGAAAGACCAACGAATTTGGACCATTCCATTCCGTCTTTGACCTTTTTGCTTCTTCCTCTTCTTCAGAAAATTTCCACACTGCATGCCAGTTTCTCTCGGTCGTCTCGTTGTTCGCGCACGAGCGGCGCGCGTTACGTTCAATTGTTAAACAAATCATCAGGAAACAAAATTCTGTAATTCTGTCTGTGCTATCCGTCTCGTGAGACAATCGACTAACAAAGAACGAAAGCAAACGAGGATCGTAAGAAAATTCGGCTACTAGGAGGCACGGGAACGAAGCCCGTCTCGGGTGTGTGACGCAAGAGCCGGTGGTTGGCAAAAACGTTCCCCGTACGAATACGCATCGCGATATATGTAGCATTGCCGAACCTTCCTGGAAGGGAAACAACTCTCTCGTTCGCTCTTTCACCGTGTTTCTCTCTGTCTGGCCGACCGCGCCGGCCCCGTCACGCCCAACAAACTTCTCCTACGGTTCGTAGCGGGCGTCACGCCGCATTTATAATGTTTCCACGTTCGAGTTTCGACGGGTCTACTCCCGAGGAGGCCAGCACCGCGGGTGGAGGGCAAGGACAATGGACCTCTCGTCGGCGCCCTTTCGTTGCCGGCACGAGAAAAGCCACGCCGATCTACGATTGCCTTCGATCGTTTCGCTTCGATTTCCGAACGCGGCCCTATCATCGTCTGGCTCCGCTCCGTTTTCCTCCGGCTCGCGACTTTAGAAAGCTCCAACGACACGCTAGATAACGCTCGTAATTAATCCTTTCGATCAGAACAGAAAATACAGGGATGTAAAGAATTTTCTCAGACCGAAAGCCAAGGAACTTTCGTGGAAGTAATATAAATTTCGCGAAACTTTTAATTGCAACCCAGTTACTCGGAGCGCGCCAGAGCAAAAAGCGCAAGTGGACACTTTCGACGACAGTCGCATCCACGATGGATGCTCTCGACGGTTTCTCACAGTAATTTAACGAGAATACTTAACGAATCGTTTTTATCAGCGCTAACTATTCGAATGAGGGAACGAATCAATTCTGATTTATTCCCAAACAGCGCAACGTCGTTACAAGTTGTTCGACGTGTGCAGCGTTCGCCGTCATCGATATTCCGACCGACTGGTAACCATGTAACCGCGTTCCCCACGTAATTCGGTGAACACACCCGCGGCAATTCGCCAGGCTGATAAGAGGTGGGAGAGAGAAGAGGCGAGTTCGAAACTCCACGGACCCGTTCGGAACAAGCTTCTCCAGACAGTTAGCGAACGGCGTTTCTAAGAGTGGTTCGGTTCGGTCCGGCGACCGCCCTCAACCCTCTCCTCCCCCTTTCGCTTCGGCCCCCTTCTAGCACACACAGAAAGTTAATGTTTTCATCGGGGCATTTCGACGACCGCGTGGACCATATTTTAAGGTAATAATTTTCTCTGGTGGCTACACAACGGGCCATCGACCGCAAAGATACGGCAGTCGAGGCGGCGCTGAAACGGGGACATCGGTCCTTTTGATCCTGGGACCCTTTCGGGGGCCCCTCACGGGCCATTATCGACCTTTAAGGACCTTGCTGCGACTCGTAGAGCCGGTTACCATAACCGCGCGTACCGTTCGTTCCCGGCCCCTGGTACACCTCTCCGCCGGACCTCCCGGAGGTGTTACAGTATTCCCGACAGCGATTCGCTGAAAGGGAACAAGGGGAGATACGGGTAACCCGTTCGATTCGAAAATACGAGCATCGATAGATTCGTCGCGTCGTGGGAATCGATCGGCCCTTCCGCTCTCTGTCCTCCATGTTTCCGTCGACTTCGTTACGTGTACATGTTTTCGGTGTCGATTCGTTTCGCTCCAAGAACGATTATAAAAATCTCAGCGACGCCCCCTCTGATGCCGGGGTGAAATATAAACTTTTAAGTGCGGGCACAAAGGTTCTCGGTCCCTGATCGTATAAATGAAAATCGTACGTACAGGAATGTTATTGAAGACAGAATTAAATTTCGAAATCAAGTCTTTTTGAGGGAAACTTAAGTTCCGACTGGAGTCTATTAATTGGGTTTTCGATATGGGTTGTTGACTTTGATTATTATTTTTTCTATAACATTTGAAATAATGAAAGTTGGATGTGTTACAAAGTAAGGAATTACGCTTCCAAATTTGTATATTGTCAAGTTACAAAATGGCAGTGCTTATTTTGTCAAATTCTTCCCAATAAAATTCACACTTCAGTTTTATAATAAATAATATTAAAAATATGGATTGTGAAAAATACACACAATTATTAATAATTATTCCAATATACTAAAGTTCGATTACGATCAAGTCCTCAAATTCTTTTCGAGATCATTCGAATACAAGATTTTAGATTTGGTAAAGTTCCGTGGGGATATAATTTGTGGATCGATGTTTGTCCGCGTGGTATAACGGTGGCAAAGAGGATAATGTTAATTAACGGGACGGGTGAGAGTTATTTTTGACCCCGAAAGCTTTTCTACGCCGTTCGAGCGTAGCCACTTCTCTCGCTCGTCTTACATCTAATGAATTTTTCATCGGGATGAAATGCAAAGTAGCTCGTAAAGTATACAACACGTTCGTTATACACTCGTTCGTACAAGTATCAAAGGGCCCCCCTTTTAAACGCCTTTTGCCCCCCTCCCTCGCTTCCAGTTTCTGCTTGTACACGGTCCTTAGTTACAAAGGAGATCGTTCATCGTCTTCCAGAAGTCGCGAAACAGAAACGTCTCTTTGGTAACCGGAAAGGTAAACGATTTTATTCGCGATCGCGTTTCTCAGTGGAATTCACTGATCCCAACGGTAATTTTTGCCTCGTATCTTCGATTAATGATTAATTATTATTAACCAGAGGTTACAATTTATGAGACAAATATTATCCGGGTAGCATTGGTCGAAAATGTCAATTCGAAAGCTGATATTTTACAACCTTCGTTTTCAACATCGAGAAAATTGCGAGCATTAATTTCCAACAAAAGGAAATATAAAATTCGTCGATCCCCGCTCCGTGTACTTTAATAAAAGGTGTTCGGGTATTCTGATAACTCTAAAATCGAAAAAAAAGAAGGTAACGTCGTATAAATTTCAGGGCCTCCTAAACAGCTGTTCACTAATTAAGAGTCAGTCCGTATTCGTGAGTATATATTGAAGTTGATCCCACCCCTATCAACAACCGAACCACTCCCGTATCACGACTATTCTCTGACGTTCATTACGTTTGTCATCCTCGATGCCTTCGCATGCCTCGGTTCGTTAAGTGTTAATTGATAAAAAGTGAAAAAAGAAGGAAAAGAGACGAGGAGCAAAAAAGGCGCGACAACGCCCTGTCACTTAACTGATAATTAACTTAAACCACTCGTCGCCGCTTTTTCTACGATTCCTTTTTATCGGACTCGCGAATCGCCAATCTATCAATTCCGATTCTATTCATTTTTCACGTTTTCTCAATTATTAATTCAAATATTAGAATTTTTTAAAGTCTACTATTAAATATTCCCAGTATCTACTCTAGCTATTTAAATTTGATAGATAGAATATTGAGATTATCCCAGTACTCCAACTTCCTTAATCATTCTAATTTTTTAAATAATCCCAATCATTACAGTATTATGGTGTTTCTCGAATGTCAAGGTCCTAGGCGACGATGAATCCACGATTTGGGTTATCGTATCAGCACCTGGTGAAAAGTTCCCGCGAAAGCGAGAAGTTTCCGCTGGAACGATCCACCCGGGACAGTTCTTAAGGTCGTTGATAACATTGGACACTTTGAAAACTCCGGGTCACGAGTTGCTTTCCATTTATTTATTTTTTCACTTTTTTTTTATTCACACGATTTATTCGTAACGACTGCACACCGGCGGCCAGCCACTCAGGCTCCGACCTGGGACCATCAATTTTCGCTACACTATAAATATTCGATACGAAGTCCGTAAATCAACGTTCACAACAACGTTTTACGACGTGACTGACGCTGTTCCTCTTCTCTAAGGATCCCACTTTTTTTCTCCGACTTTTTGATTCACCAAGAAAGCGCGTACTCAATCGTTTCGTGATTAGTTCCGTTCACTGTTTTATCCCCAATTTTTTTTTCTTTTTTTTTTTCAAAAGAACTACAAGATTCCTCGAAAGGTGGCCGATTCGCGACCGGTGGTCCTCTGATCCTTCAGCTCTGCACGGTGCACGGTGCAACGTTTCTTCTCATTTTTTCCCCTCCTCTCTCTCTCTCTTTTTCAGAGTTGCTCCATTAATTAAAGTCCCGTTTCTTGCGTGATTTATGCTAAAACACTTGACGCCTAAGGGCACGGGTTTGTACGGGCACGGACAGAGAGGTATCGCCTTTGATTTTTCTACTTCTTTACAAGATCGCAAGGTCACCCGTCAAATCCTGTTCGAGGCAGATCAATGCATCATAGCGCCACCCTTTCGTGGGAACTTTTTCAAAATCTCAACTTTTTTCATATGAAAAATACAAAATTTAACACTTGCGAATATTCACAGGGGTGTCGTAAAATTGCAACAAGGATTCGGGGTTCGTCGTCACTGAAATAAGGATGTAACTCGCATAATTTTGACTGAGTTCTTCAATTCAAAGAAACCATATCACTAATATAATATCTCAAATGCAAGTTTCACAGATATTCGATCGCGAGATGAAATTCATTAAATTTTGTGAACAATGGACCGAAAGTCGATACCGTGATCGTTTAAACTAGAAAAGTAACGATCTACGAACGAATAATTTCGAGTCGTAAGTGAAATAACGTCAGGCTTGTCTCGGAAAATGTCAAGGCCTCCTTTCCATTCGTCGTGAAATGCTTTTTTCTGCGGCTCGAACAACCGATCCTTTTTGCATACGCAAAAAAGGGAACGGGAAAAAGGTATCGAGCGACAAATGTCGCGACGATTGTCTGCTAATTCATCGATCATAAATCTTTCGATTTCCTTAAGTGCTGACGCGCCGGGACTGGTTACAACACGATCCTCTATCTAATTATGTAAACGGGAAACAGTTTACCGCAACGACGATGCACGCGTTCTGTGCTCTTTTTTCTTCTCGTTTTTTTTTTATTTTTATTTCCACTAAACGAATAAAAACCCCGATCTAATGATTTCTCTAACGGCGATCGATCATGTAACGATCGATATTATCCGTCAATGATGCGTAGTGAAACGTCAATTACTATAAAAAAACGAAATATATTTTAGCCTGTCAAACTGTTTACTTTCGTCATAAACGTATATATGTTTTATTTGAAAAAATTGATAATTCCTTTCGATTATAATACTATTTTTCACTGCAAAATTTAAAATTTAAAAATTTACATTAGAATTTAGGGGTTTGGTCGTGTATGAACATTGATAGAGTAAAGATATGAAACAGTGAACAGAAGTACCTGAAGAAGTCTTCCCTGCAGAAAAGTTTCGCCTCCCTGGAGAAACACTTGTCCTGTAACGTGGTTCTGCAATCGAAACAGCGGACACACTCGACGTGCCATGCTCGGTCCAAAACATTCAGCAGGTACTGATCCATAATTGGTTTCTCGCATCCTGCACATGACAGGAGCATCGCCAAACCTCGTCTCCCTGCTTCGAAAAGAAAGAGCATCGTTGTACACGATGGTGACACATGCATATTCAAACTACGAAACAGATCAAAATTACCATTTCCAGGTTTCTTATTTTAAATTACAAAATATGCGTCGATTCGTCTCGAATAATTTCAACCTTTTCATGACTAAATGCGTCCAAATCCATTTAAAATATAATAATTTTATGACTAATAGTTATCTATGGAAACAAATTTTGACGATTCGAGACGATTACTCCCTCGATACCGAAATATTACTGAAAAATTCCAGGAACCCCTCACGGTTTTAATTTTACAGACGCGAAAATTTGCGTCGGTCGTAAGCGCGTATGAAAAACGTCGAGCGGATAGAAAAGTTGATGGAACACGATCGTTTTAATTTCAAACACGGGCTTGACATCGTTCGAAACACGAACGGGACGGTTGTAGGAAAATTCGTACGACCAATCGATCGTGTCGTATTTTCGAATCGTTTTGTATCTTCCTTTGCAAATGGAAAGAATTTCGAACCCACCCTTAATCATTTAATTCGTGCGCAATGCTGTCAAGAAAGCTTTGAAAACGTTACTCCAACATCCCGTTGCAGAAAGCAATGGCATCGTTAGCTGTAACCATAATCGTAGTTGTAATCGTAATTAGGAGGCAATTATGAACAAGCGTTAACACGTGCTCGATCGACTCGATACATATTCCATTGTCGATTAGATTGAAAGTTGTCGGGAAATCGGTCGCACTTGTCACAACCGCGCGCGTGCATAACGAACCAACCATTGTACGGGATATTTTTTGTTAATTGCAACGCTTTGATTACCGTGCAGTCTAGCGAACTCGTACACGGGATGCAGCTGAGCCGTGAACGCGGCGAGCACAATGCCGTGCAACTTCTTCGTTGTGATAGTCAATTTCCAGGGAAAGAAAGGGTTACATTTTTGACACAATGAAACCTCAATGTACGAATCAGAGGATACGGTAGACACCGTGAGTTGATAGCCGCAGTGGAGACGGACGTGTGTAGTCAGACACGCTGGAACTACTTGCTGGGGACACGAATAATCCCGATTTGCTTCTTTATTTTATTTTTCTTATCATCGGTGATGTTAATATTAACGATAATATTAGTAATCGTTCGGTTGTATTGAATTTGTTATGAATGGAAAATGAAATTGTAGCCATCGGGAGAAGAACTCTTAACCTTTTGATTATGACTCTGCAAATTTTCTTAAAGTTAATTGAAATAATTAGAAGATTGTTATATAAACAGTTTCCACGTTGCGATTAATACGGATAAAAATGTGAGAACAAAAACGGTCACGGGTAAATGGCGCCAGTCATTAGCGGTGAATTAGAAAGAAAATTGAATAAATCGTATGGAAATCGAATCAATCAGAAAAAAACATACTGCATTGATAATTGATGGCGCACGATGATTCCTGCTTCAAGATTACAATCAATTATACCATCAAATTTAATGATGGCGCGTCTTCACGGTTTGATAATTGTTTGTCAATGGGCATCGAAACGCGTGCATCACCGTCGAGCATACTCGACAAATTGCTATTCTGTTGTTAATTAACATTCGCGGACGGGATTGGCCTTTATTGCTCGGCTCGGCTCCGTTTTGTCTGCTCGCCCTCCGCCTTCCCCATTTATTTCTAAATCGTTTCTCCTCTCTCGACCTCTGACTTCTTTTTTCGCCATTGTAAACCCTCCAGGGGGTTCGCTCCTCTCCTTTTTTTTTCCGCGGTTTCCGCCAATGGGCGGAGTTCCAAGTCCGCTGGCAGGGTTGTCAACCTAGCAACCCTTCTCCCACCCTTAAGGTCTGACCTTGCGCATCTCATCTCCCTCCGTTTTGCCGCGCGAGGGCGAGAAGAAAGAAGAAAAAAGGAAGGTGAAACACGAACCGTGGCCCGACCCGAGGAGCCAACCACCCCGCGGTTACCTCAAGATTTAAATCGTTCCACGCGAAATCGACTTACGAGTAATTTCCACGCTGAAATTGGGTTCCCACGGAGAATTTTCTGTACGAACCGAGAGGAAACCGAGACGAGCCTGCTGTTACACCTGCAAATCCTCTGACAACTATTTGCGACCACCGTCGCTTGTAAAATCTATGCGGAAGGCCGATGTTGTTTATTTCTCCAGTTGTTTCGAACCCGTTGCTGAAGCAGGATTATCATACTCCATGAATTTGTTAATCAGACAATTACTTCACGAATTAAGAAAAGGCAAACTTCAATTTTGGGTTAAAAATTAATTATTTACGCTAATTATAATATTTGTAAAAAGAGAACTGTGGACACGCCATTAGAAATAATCCAAAAATATAACTTTCCAAATGAACAAGAAGCAATTTCAAGAAACTTACAGAAATTAGAAATGATCCTTCAGCTTTCTAAGGATTAATTGACAAACGACTAACGGAACAGAATCGTGGATCAAAAAATCGGTTGCTGATAATCCAGTCAAGTATCCTGTTTGTTAAGTCAAATGTCACGACGTGATTTCACGGTACAGATCGCGCGAAAAAAGGAGCGAGAGGAAAAGAAGGCAACCGGGAGGAAAGATTTCCTGGAATTGCCGAAACCCGATTAGGATTAAGCGTACGTGATACGAGAACCCTTGGACGGGCAAACCGAATACGGGACTCGATTAATCCAATTCTTTTCTATCAACCGTGTGACGCGAGCCACATTTTATCGGCGTCGTTTTGTCCAGCAGAATCCAAAACGATGGATACTGTCGCTCTCTACTTCTTAACGTTTAAAAATTTGCTTGTAATATATTTACAGGCATAAAAAAAATTATTTAAAAAATTATTCAAAGTGCAAACGCTTCGTGTATTAACTCTCTTGATAGCGGAAGAGTTAATCAAAGCTACAGTTTGCAATTAGAAAAATTAGACATCAATTAGCAGGGTAATTAATTTTCTATAGTTTTATGAAAATAGAATAACTGGATTTCTTTATAAATTTACGTTCGCAGAATGAATTTATGCAAAAAGTTGTAGATATCGAAGCTCGAACGCGTACCCGATTGCCCGCGCAAGGATTAATTGCTTCGATACTAATTAATACAAGACAACGAGCAATCCTGACACGGTGAATTGGTAATCGATACGATTGCGGGGTCCAGATAAATCCACGAAGTCAAGTGTGATGTGATAGGTTCAATGTCAATATTTTTCTTCGAGCCACCCCCTGGAATATGGTAATACGCTCTCTGAAACCCTTTCGCAGTTTAAGTTCGCGCGTTATCTACCGCGCGGAGTCTTAAAAGAATAAAGAACAAAGAATGTACCGTATAATGGAGTACCAGAAACGAAATTTAACTCGGAGGAGCGCGATTAAAATGTAGGTAATTCTAATTTTAAACTCCTTTTCACTCTCGTTTATCAAATTTTAAACCATTCACTTTACATATTGTTTTTTTCAATGTATAAAATTTCATTTTCGAGCAGTATTACATATGCTTCGTGCAGAAACGACCCGACTTTGTTCCCGCAGAGTTAATTCATCTTAGGAACATTGTTTTTATCCGCGCACGACCGGTCGGTGTCCGTCCGTCGCTAGGATTCAATCGGTTTAAAATCAATCTCTTTTCAATCAAAATTCCAACCGGATGTTTTTGACATAAATCATCTTCTTCTAAGCCGTTCGAAAACAATTTCCGCGTTCGTTACCGCGTACAACCCTGCGAATAAACGAAATCCGTTTCTTCCTTTTTTTCTAATCGGTATCATTTTTCACGGCAGGACGAAAGGGAAACGCGTTGAATAATCGTGCATTTTCATTCGCACGAAGATTACGATTTCCTCGAATCGCTCGTTCGTCATGCACAATAACGCGTATTTCGACGAACGCTCAACCCTGTCCGAAACAAATTTATCCTCGTTAGATTCGAACCGCGGGATAATCCATCAACGCGGATAAAAAAAAAAAAGCGACGCACACGCATTCCTATGACATCCAAATTACAGTACGATCAATCACGATAAGCGAACGGAACGGTGTTTCTAGCGTCCACGAAAAAAAGAGAGAGATCTTCGAGGAGGAACCGTCTCCCTCGGCTCCGTTTATGAAAAACTTCGTCGACCTTTCGCGGTCCAAATACATTAGGATAATTTTATCTTAATAAAAACTAATCAGAAAGAAGTAGCATCTTAACAATTATTTCCATCATTGTTTCAAGACTGAAGATTTAAATTATACTTGTTAATTCGAATAAGATATTCGACGCTTATGATTCGTTGAAAAGGGTTGAATCATTCGAGATGAATGTGTTGGCGTTAAATAGGTTAGAAGAAGAATCTACTTACCTATGTTACAGGCTTGGGTGACGGGCAGGGGTGCGCAGCAAGGCCCGCCGAGGGTCGCGACCCTTATCCGGGGGGTACCAACCCCCCCGGGGCCCCCTCCCCCGCCCCCGGCGCCCCCGTAGCCCTCCACCTCCCCAGCCGCGACTGCGGCCACCCCTGTCCCCACTCCCTCGCCGGGCCCGGGACCACCACCAGGCCCACCTTCCACGGGCCCGTATCGGCCGAACGGTCCCGAGGGCCCCAGTGCACCCACTTTTACTGCGGTGTTATCCCAACGGCCGTTAAATCGCACTTCTCACACTTCCCCCCTCGACTGCCAGTTTTTCGTCTCCTCTCTTTTTTTTCCCCTCTTTTCTTTTCTTTCTTCTTTGCCGGCACACACTCTATATTTCGACAATTCGATCCTTTCTTCCTTAAATCTAACGATCGATCTTGTTCCTTCCGCGTTTAATTGTATATCACGTTTTTTGTTATCACTTTATATGTTTTTCGTTCTTGTAAATGATTTATGAATGATTTTTTCTATGTTTCGTTGGGTTTATTTATACAGATACAGTTCTACCGAGAACTCACTGAACCGATGAGCTCTCCGATTCCTCGCGCACCGTTTTTCATCCCTCGTGTTTCTCAGCTGACAGTCCAGCACCGCCGGCACATTGGCACCACTGGTCGCGTTAAGATCGTTCCAGGTCGGATCTAAACAGTCCGCGGTGGATCATGGCGCCGATGGGACCGGTATCGCGGCAGATCTCTCAGACGCGACTTGCGCGTCCGCGCGACGGACAACATCAAGAGCCCACCGTGCGCCTCTTGCATTCACAACGAAAACCTTGTTGCCTGTTCTATATATTTTTTTGTTGTTGCCTCTCAGAACGAGTACAGATTGAACGTGGTGCGATTTATTATTAAAGATCCGCACTACCGTTTAGCGTTTAAATGTTCGGTGATAGCCGCGACGGGTAAGCGTAACTCGAGACGAGGGACGTGAACGAATCGAAGAAATCGGACGAAAACGTTATTGAAGGTTCGATCAACGGCACGCAACAATCAACGCGGCAATCCCGAGCATGCTCGCCTCGAGTTCGCCAGCCAACTGGCTGCACCTGTGACAGCCGCGAGGACCCCCCTCTACTCCGACGGGACGTCGCGCGCCTCGTTGGGACGGCTACGCCCATTGGCCACGACCACGGCGCGGGACCTTCCGCGCTTCCCTCTGATTGGCCGGGCAGACCCCGCTCGGGCGTAACCAACCCCGTGCGCCGGCAGACATGGCCGTAGAATGGCTGCGGATCTCTGGCGGCGGACGGGACGCTTCTGTCGTTGCTACTGCTTCTGCTGCTTCTGCCGCCCGTGTTGTTGCTCGAAATAGCCTGCCGCCTGATTCTCCTCGTCTCTGACGAGGCGCTATCGATCCCTGTTCGGCATATACCGAACAGAAGAGTGGCTCGCGAAATGCCACAGGTTTCATGAGAATCTTTACCTCTCGCGCACCGCGAAATACTCTCCTCGCTCCCTCCTTTATATTTCTCCCTTCAATCTGGCCTTTTCTCCTATCCTCCTCCTTCTTGTTTTATGCTTCCTTCTCCCTCTGGCTCACTCACCTCAACGCCGTTTACCAGATCCCTCTCGCAGCCAAGCCACCACACTTTTGTTTCTTCCTCTTTTCCTTTTTATCCGTTCCTTTTCTTCGCACGGACGTTCTTCGGGCTTTCTTTCTCTCTTGCACCGTTATTCGCACCGATATCACACACACCTGGAACCTGTGCGTGTATATACACGCGCCCTCTGTTCGACTCGCGAGACATAACCTTATCGCGAGGTTCGTTTTGTGACGGAGGCGTGTACCGAGGCGACGCATTGCTTTCTATCGATTAAGAACCTCTTCGCGTTATTGTTCGATAGTTTTAAAGACCTATATTGCAAAGAATCTCTTTCACGTGAATCATAATATGATCATTCATTCGGTATTATATTTAGAGGAATTCGATCGTAATTTACAAGAAACATCTGTAACGTTGGGCGGTCATTCAGGTTTGTTCTTTATTGTAAATAAAAGTACAATCTTTCTGCATCATCTTAAATTATTCAGGAATTTATACCTCGTTATATAAGCCATGGTTCTGATTCTATTAGAAATTCCAAGGAATTTAGAGCGTAATCCGAAACGCGTGTCACAGAAAAAAATTTTACGGTTGTCCTCGTGCCGCCATAATTAGCTGTAAACAAGTGGCCTCTATAAATTATATCACGGCGGACTGGTTAAGCTTATTACGAGGGTCGACCATAGACTACTGAAAAGCTGTCAAGATTATTATAGGGTCCCGTGAAAAATCGACCGCCACTTAGATGTGTCAATTCGTAACGGGGCGCCCCAGTAAGTATAGTCCTTTATTATCCTTTTCTGTCCTCCGTTTCCTAACTGGTAATTGTGTCCTTTTAAAGCGTCCTAAAACGCCAACAGCATTTTAAATTTTCTTACGATTAAACGTATATTTTTAATGTTTAATTTTAAGTACAATCTTTCAGCCAAATATTAACAATTTTTAATACGATTTAAATTATTAAACGGCAGCTGCTCCTGGGTGAAAGGTGCTATCGGTTTGCTTCAAAAGCTTCATTCAATGTTTCAAATTATTTTCTTTTAGCGCTACCGTGAAAGTTAGCTACGACTCGTACGATTATCTACAACCGATCGTAAGTTATCGTCGATATCAAAATACTTCCCTTTCGATGCATCCCGTTATTATTGTGCCATAAATCCGGTGGCGAGGACGTACACATGAAATTTCGTAATCGTGTGAATCCTCGAGCCATGGATTCTTAACATGTTTTATTCGCAACTCGGACAGCGGTAAATCGTGTTACGCTGTTTGTTCGTAGCAATATAACCGCGGTAATACGCAATAACTGTACGAGAATTATTAATTAACAAGAAACCGATGCCTTTTTGCGAACCGCCTTCCATTTAACCCCTGTATTTATAACGCGTCTTCGATCTTATGAAAAAAAAAAAAAAAAAAATGGAAGAAATTTATTTTACTTTTCATTCACGCAAATTGTCGATATTAAAAGTCACAAATAATTGAAAAAAATATTTCCATCCGACACGGTGTTCTCGCAAGATCGCGAGGCTAACTCTGCAAAGAAATACGATCAGTTTTTCTTCTTGACTGACGTGGTGATTGTACCTGCGACAAAAAAATATATGTCACAGGTATGACAGGCTATTCGTTCCTACGCAATGTCGAGCCATTGTTCTGCGACTAGAACGTCCGGCTCGACAAGACGATAAATGGGGAAAAATAAACGTGGCCCCGCGAGTTATGATCTTTGGTACACGGTAATTATTATTGGTTTTCCAATAGGTTCATTCGGTTCGTTCGAGCTTTCCCGATCAAAACGACAAACTTACGATCCCGGTCAAATGATTGGACCCTTAACGCGTTGACCCCCGCAGTGAATAGGGTCATGCATAGTCAGACACGCTAAGACCCTAATCGTTAGGGGTAATCGATTAATTTTTAAATCAAAGCTCTCAGTTTATTACCTTGTATAATAAGCTTAATATTAATGTTATCCACGATTTAACTTCTTTCTTTTATTAATTACTCGATTATTAAAGATTTGAGGTGATCACTCTTATCAAATTTAATATTAAATTATATTTATGGAATTTATCGGTTTTCTGACGTTTAGTCAACTTGTTTTACTTTGTATAAGACAAGAAAAATAATTAAAACGAGTAAGTATATTGAGTTTCATGATAAATTGAGATTTCTACTGCGGCTGACTATTTACTGGACGATTCTACTTAATTTACTCTAGTTAGAGAACTACAGTACTACTGAATCGCGTATATACGAATAAATTATTGAAGATATTAAATTCAATAAATGTAATTAATAAAAAGGATAGATTAGCTATGGTACCATAAAACAATGAGTAACAATTTAATGCATTTTATTATCAGCAATAAACAATTTCGTCGTTGTAATGTATATACCTAAAGTACATTATTCTATAATGTTACAAAATGTGCATAATTTTCAATTGTGCTATGGCTACCTTTAATGCAATAAACAGCAGTATTTTCATTTCCCTTTTAAACTGATCAAATTGAAGATATATTTTCTGGAGGCCCTATATTTTCACAAACGTGGTTTAAAACAGTGGTCATTTAGGATAATATCCTATCCACTTTCTGAAGGTCATATTCATTGCCTCTTCCACAGCAGTATCTATAGGATGTATTATAAAAGGTATGGATGCCAAACCAACAATTGTGGGTATCCAGCGATTTTTTAAGGCCACATTTTTGTTTTGTACAAACTGGACAGCACGGCAAATTCTGTTGATTGTGAAGCCTGGAATGATGACAGATGCAAATGACTGCCATAATAAGGTGTCAGTCACAGAAACCAGGACATCTTTTGTAGCATTTGGAGCAATGTTTGTCTAAAATATAATACATTTATGGTCATATTTTAAGGCAACATACTGAACAATCTTGTTTTTACATTTAACTTACTTGGTAAGTTTTTAGACCTTTGTCAATAGTGTCTGCAAGAACATATCCAGTGGCTATAACGTAACTGAACCATACAACTGAACCTGGAATGATGTTCCTGAAAGCTTCTCCTACCTCATTTGCGTATCCTAGAATAGTGATTGTAATCTTTAATCATCATTAGTACAGTAGTTATTCAACAAGCATAAGCATAAGGTGTTGTATGAAAGTAAAAGGAATTTAAAATCAAATACATGAATGAAAAGTTAAATAACAGCATTTGATAACCTGTCCTGTATTACCCAGATATCTGACTGGTGTGTCACGATATACATCCACTTTCTTTTGTACATCCTTCATAGTAGAATGAGTGTCTTTATTCTATGCAATATCTAGTGGAAGATATAACCTATTCTATACCATAAATTTATTTCAGTTTCTAGACATTGATACAGTCTAATTCATGCAAAAAGTTGTAAATTGTACAAATTATATTTATACTACTTAAATACTTCCATCCTATGAACTATTTTAAACAAAGCAATTGTTTTAACTTAATTATAAAGTAGAATGTAAATAAAGTACAGCCCTTTAAACAGACTGAAAACATATATGAACAAAATTTCAAATATAGGGAATTTTAGATTTTTTAGATCTTTCATGCACTATTTTATACGCGGTAAAAATATTTAAAATACAATGTAACAAGTTAATTTTGTTCATTTTCATTTAACTATTCAACTGTGGCTAAAAAATAAGATTAAAATTGTAATAAAATTCAAACATAAATGACAATACTTCGCTTAAAATTGTGAAATTCAGTAAAGCATAAATTTATAATATAAATTTCATTGTTAAATAAATTCAAATTTTAAAAAAAGAACCAACAAACAAAGTTATATTTAAAGTAAATAAAAATTAAATAAATTTATATTTCACTCAAGACATGTAAGTCATATAATGAAATATAAATAAAAAAGGTACATATTATATTAAAATGTAAAGATTATTAACAATAGATGTAAATAAATACGGGGATTATAATATGTAGTAGTTATGTATGAATATAAGCAAGTATGGCGCTCAATCCAATTATCTGGTTGTACAACATAACCTTGCAATGTTCTTTCCATGAAAGAAATCTTATCTTAAATTTTGAAGAGACATCACGCTCTTCAAGAAGTATGACAGGACCGTAATATTCGTAAG
The DNA here is from genome assembly GCA_022405125.1 of Anthidium xuezhongi. NCBI lineage: Eukaryota > Metazoa > Arthropoda > Insecta > Hymenoptera > Megachilidae > Anthidium > Anthidium xuezhongi. The sequence goes on from CM039637.1 coordinate 10,794,889, forward strand.
TGTGATCGTAATAGTCATTCAAAATGTTAGATCTCGACTTCATTAGGGAATACCTTAGTATGCAAGTTAATGAATTAATTTGTTGGTGGTGGTATTACATTAAAGAAATTTCATGGCAATTGTTAATAGCTGTTGTCGCGTACCTTTGCGTTTGTATTTTTCTCTATTCAATCTTGAAGAAAGTTAGCCACACAGCGTGGCAGCTTCCAGGTCCACCTCGCAGAATATTGTTAGTCACTGCTCATCCTGATGATGAGGTCATGTTCTTTGGACCACTGTTGTATTGGATTACCAAATCAAGTAGTGAAGTATATCTTCTATGTCTCAGCAATGGTATACATCAGACTCAACAAATACAATTAAAATGTTAAACCTATAATACATGCAGCTAAGTCATATTATTCTTGTAAGGTGGAGATAAAAGGAGAAAAGGGGAATTATGGGATTGTACAAAGATAATGGGAATTCCAGAAGCTAATGTGACTATAATAATGTAAGAAGTTATTTCCTTTATTTAGTCTATATAGTAATATATTATTACTTATATGAATACAATCAAAAGCTATCCTTTTAATCTTCTATCTTAGTTCAATAAATACATGTATAGGAGCACAGAGTTACCTGATGATCAAAATGTACAATGGCCAACAGAGGTAGTGGCAGAATCTATTTTACAACATGTAGAATGTTACAAGATCAATGCAGTTGTAACATTTGACAAGTATGGTATAAGTAAACACAAGAATCACATCTCCCTATATTATGCTATAGCTGCATTATGTATAGAAAAGAAAGTACCAAATTGTTAGTATTTGTTATTTAATTAAATTGATACCAATAGAATTCTTCTAATTCAATCTCTTTTCAGATTGTAAACTATATGTATTAGAGACTGTGAATATAATTAGAAAGTATACGCAAATCCTAGATTTACCAATTAGCTTATTATGTGCTTCATACTGGTATTTAGTTACATATGATCAAAGAAAACTCATAAGAGTAAGCATGCAGTTATATATTTATAATTTCTATTCTCTGAAGAAAAAGAAACAGTCTAAATTATTTACTGCTTTGTCAACAATTGTTTTTTGTCTTATAGAATGCCATGACTGCACACAAATCGCAGTACGTGTGGTTCCGGAAGTTGTACATGATATTTTCGCGGTACACGTTCATCAACACTCTGCAAGAAGTGAGCGCCCTCGATTTGGAGTTGGATCTCCAGTTTGACGACGAGTAAGCCATGCCAGATCGTAAACTTGTACAAATTGTAATTAATTGTACATAAAATTGCCGAGTTTGTCTGTCGATGTATAAATAAAATTCGTAGGTTTCCGAAAGTACTTTTAAACAATTTATAACAATTAAATCGTAAGTGTCGATTAGAAGATATTTTTTATTTGACCTTACAAGAATATACAAACGTTCAAGAACAAAGATATCGAACAAATTTTAATCATAAATCCATTTTTATTCATATCATAACTTTGTCTCGTATAGTTGTTTCATCGCAACTTTGTACGAATATAACTTAACGTCGAATTTGATATGTATTTATACAATGTACGTAATACAGCAGCCTTTCAAATTTACAACCAAAAGATAGTCGGAATTATGAAATAATTTGAGCAAATATGAAATTATTGCAAATTCTACTTGTTACGTGTTTTTAAGCATATATATATTAAGCTTTGTCTCTCAATAATAATATGTAATATATGTAATTCGATTTCTTTTCCATATAGATATAAGTTTAAATCGGATAAATTTGGCACAGTTACATTTTGTGCATTAAAAATACAGTCTGAACTAATTTGCTATTGTCTTCTCTGATAATTTGTGTTATAATTTAATCTCCTCAGGTATATTATATAAGAGCGAAAAATCTATAATATAATACTTAATTTATTCATACCGGAAGAAAATATGGTTGTTTGACATTCTTTTCTGACACAAGTGTAATAAGTAAAAAAAATTAAAAAAGTAACAAAAATCGATCATTTTCTTTCGCTTTTCCTCCAGCATGATTAGAACACTTGATTACTTCACTCTAAAGTATTTATCATTGAACGTATTCTCATACTAACGATATGGATAGCACTTAACAATATAATTTCTATTTATAAACAGTCTTACGAAGACATCGTTAATCGAAAATTTTAATACGAAGTAATACTCTAGTGCAAATGTTATGTATCTAATTTATATAGATCAATAAGTATATATATATATATATATATATATTTGTTCAACAGTATATTCTGTGCGCATATACTCACTCTATACATTTTACGTTCAAAATAAAATATCTGATCTCCGTATACAAATATAAATTATGGAATGTTTTTTCGTGTAATGTATCGAAATTCAACGATATAAATGAAAATTTTTACTTACCCCCTAATCACTTAATCGTTTTGTAATTTTTAAAAACAAAATAAATGCTTACAAGACAGTCGCAGAAAATGGACGGCATAAAGTGTTCCCGCAAGATCCTCGGTCAGTAAACTACTGTAACAACAATCGATTAGTAGAATACTGAGTTTTAGGTACATAGAGAAGAACAACACCAAAATTGTCATCGGTCCTCGTGAAGAGAAGGACCCTCGATCTTTTGTGACCAAGAATGATAATTATAAGGGATTCAACGCGAAGATCTCGCGGGCCGTATCCTAGAATCTATCCTTAGAACGATGCGAGCTCAGTGTTCCCATACCGGGTTGAGGGGAATCCGGATCTCCCGGATCCTGCAGATACTGAAGTTCTTGTAATTCTTGAAACTTCTCGTGGTCTCTGATGTGCGCGTAATTCGCCGACAAACACATTAAATAGTGTATCAAACTCAACACCACCAACATTGTAGCTACCGTGGCCAAAATGAACATGAGCTCTGCTTTCTCAACAAAATCTCTGCAGAACAACTTTACTTCCTTTTGTCCGCATATTTTTAGATCCTCAACTCTAGTATTAGATGGAAATATGAAACCTGTGATGATCAAATTGTATTTTAGAATTTGTTAAATTTATAGAATATGTGTAGCTGCAAAGTAACTTACTGAATTGAGTGAAATCAATGCATTGATCAAGAGACTGAACTCTGGGATTGCTGCATAATCCCCAGAATATAGTGAAGTTCCATGTAATTATAACCAAGAATGCAAATATTAGAAGCCAGCCTAATTGCAGTATGTATGTAATTGTCATGAACTGTAAAGTATAATACATATATATATTATTATTTTATTTTTCTCTTAAAATTAGATAACAGTGAAGATGCATACAACTGCACATGTTATACGTCCTCCAACTCTGGATCCCCATGTTTTGTATACTTTGTGTCTTGTGGCTCCAGTTGCAAGACAACCAACGCATAGTATCATAAAACCTAAAGCTGCCATACTAGCACCAATTGTTGCAAAAGTTAACTGAACAGCTTCTAGCCACCCAAGCCGTAAGTGGAATACCTATAATGTACAATTACCAATAAGTAATGTAATCATTGCATTAATCTTGTATCATCTTACCTGATCCATCATCAAAGAGCTCAATGTAACACCTCTATACATTGTACCACAGAATGTACCAACTCCTAAGCAACACATTATAGTTGCAATAAGAGTTGCGTACGGCACTCTGGCCATACAATCATTACACATGTTTCCTGAAAGAAATGAACAGTTAGTATGAACAAAAATATTGTTTATATCATTTAAACAAACGTCTGTAATTTTATAGTGCAACTTTTTCTATTATTCCGAGAAATGAAATATTTATCTCACGAAACTTACTACAACTTCGAGTCTCGATATCGTATCCATGAAGACTTTTTTCAGAAAATCTATCAATGCTAATGTTACTTTCGAATCGTCTACGCAGCGGTACGATATCTGCTATTTCTTCTTGATTTCTCATTTTTAACTACAAATTGCTTTAACACCTGTTCGAATGAGGTGTGAAGCGATGACTGAACCAATGAATGAGTAATCTCATATATATTATAGATAAGATTACGAAACGTATCGTATACGATTGCCTACGGTATCGAACTCTAAGGGATGTTTAAATTCAATGAAATCTTTCTTTCTCTAAATAGGATATTTTTCCAAACGCATAAAAAAAATATCTTTTACAAATCGTCTGCTTACCCATGTTTTCTATTATCGTTTCAGGGTTAGAACAGTTTCACAGGGACTGTCCGTGGTCGACTCCGAGACTATGTCGTTAGAATTCTTTCACTTATTGTTACAATTGAGTGTCGTTCTGCTGTATTAGTGAATGACATCCCACACACTTTTCTTAATTATATATCCGCGCGTCGTACCACTCATTTACGAAGCTTCACCAGTCCTAACAAACTGTTGCTTTATTTGTTTTCATAAACGAAATGGATTCTTTATGTTTCGTGTATAAAACTTGACAAAGTGCATTGACCAAGGATAAAATTACACTTTATTTGGAATGATTTCAGTTAGAGGTCTTTAATATTGTAACATTTCTTTCTGCATTTTTTCAGTGACCCTTTTAAACAAATCAATATGGCGTCAAGAGGTAAAAGTGAATGGGACGTTGCCCTCCCACTCAATTTTAGGGCAAGCTGTAACATAGTAAATCAAACTCAATATTTGTTTCATTAAAATTCATGAATATTTTACTTAAGAATGTTAATAATTATCAGTGATCCCGAATTGTGTTTTTATAGCAGGACTTATGATGAACTAAAGTGCATCATAAGGTGTCTTCATTGAAGCATATTAATGTTCAATTCTTTGAAATATATACTCAATTTCTTATAATATAATTAGGTCAAATACACATATGAACGCATGGAAAATATTAAAATATATTTCTTTTATTATATATGTAAAAAGTGCGTTATTTTATAATCAGGAAATATAATATATTTATAAATCTATAAAAATAATTATGTCTTTACTACAATTATACTACTCTAAATCTAAAGACTATACAAAATATTCAATTATCTAAATATACATTTAAAACTACCGGATATTTTTATGCTTCGGTTGAACTAGGTATTTAATAACTACCGGAAGATGGCGTAATTTTTCCTTAACAAAATGCGGCACTTCCGGATTTTGTTGATAATGCTGATTGTACCTTGTAGTCATACCATTGTTACTCTCATAAACTATACCACCGCCGTAGGTTTGAGGACTTACCTAAGAATATTAAATAAATTTAATTAGCATCACAAATACATTATTTTATTAAGATTCTATTTCGAAAGATATACGTACAGTTAATGCAGTACCATCCTTATAATCGACACGAATATCTCCGGATGATAATTGTGTCGCCGTACCTATACCTGGAATCGCTATCTTGTAAGTATTATTATTCGAGTTTCGAATGGAATTCATTTTTCGTGACCGTGATGCCACTGTCGAAATGACGGAACTAGCATCAAAGGATGGCATCTAAAACACCAAATAGATATGTGCATCATACTTTCCAAAAAATACATATATGTTTGTTATAGACGTACCACAGGTGTACTGTTAGTAGTGTGCGAAATATTCTCCTTCCCTTGCGAGCAAGGGGAATCATTTAAGGCCGTGCAAGGCCTACGTCCGATTATTACAGGAAAACAAGAATGACCTGTAGCTGCTTCTAGAGATGTTAAAGTAGACTCCAGCAATAAACAACGTTGATAACATTCCGTATAATGTTCATAATATTCATCGAAATGGGGCGGAAATTCACCTTCTATATAAGTGGGACCATCGCTTCGTTCGGTTATTTTCACAGAGCCATCAACGCGTACAACCTGGGATGATGATCAATATTTTATTTAATATTTTTAATTATAATATTTACCAATATACCTTTACTCCATTATAGAAGTGAACTTCACAATCAGGATGTGGTCCATTTTCCATAAAGAGACACTTCGATCGTTGCGTGTAGAGCGTTAGCTTTGGTGTTTTGGCTCTGACGAGTTTTATAAAACGAGAAGCATATACGTATTTTCTATGGTGACGTACAGGTAAATTTTCGTACGAGTAAATACTGTCCGCGCCGCGAACCGGTAATGGTGGCGGTTGGTTACCAACTTCCGTAGAAGTAATTGGTTTATAAAGGATGACTCTTAAACCGTCGCTCGATATACGGCACACTTCGCTTATTTTTTCCTGTAATGTAAAAACATAAAGATTTCCGGTTTCTATTGGTCCCACTTTATACATACCACGCCACTGCGACGTTTGATGAATTCGATGCACACTTCTCCGTTATCTAAAATAGTAAGGATTGCATTTTTCGTCCTATGTCTAGTGGGTTGAAGTCTTTCTGAACACAAAGGTAGAACTTGCAACTTTCCCCCGTCCTCGGTATTTTCAAAACAGTGCTCTGCCTTTTCCTTCTTCTTATATTTATCATTCTTGTGTTTCTCAGCCTCTTCGTACACGTCGCAATTACTGTAATGTTCAGTCTGCGAGAATACTCTGCTCTGCGGGGGTGCTGGTATTCCAGCCAACACAGAATTTTCTTTCGCGCGATACTCGATGCGGTTCGATCTATATAAATTTGTTTTTGCGATAGGTTCGGACAGAGCTTCGCTTCTTGCGCTGACCATCGGACCAAGACCGTTGGACATCATGGGCATCGTGGACATTCTTTCTTCCGACTTGGAACGCATTCTTGGTCTACCGTAAGAAGACAACGTTCTTCCTACTCCCGAATCGAGCATACCATCCCCCAATATTCCTTTTCCCATATCGTTCCTTTCCTATTAATATAAACACTCGATGTAGTTTAAGAACAAAATCATGACGAATGTTTGCTTATACGAGTATTACTCACGCTATGTAATTTATTTCGTTCTAAATTAATTATAAACGGATGTTTCGTAATATCGCGCAGACGAATTCGATCTTTTGGATTCTTTTTTAATAGTTTATCAATGAGATCCTTAGCATTGTCTGATAAATGTGCTGGCATTACATAATCAGCCATTACAACGCGGGTCAAGGTACTTTTAACAGCATCTGTGTCAAATGGTGGTTTGCCAACCAACAGAGTATACAACATACATCCTAAACTCCATACATCTGCTTCCAAACCATGGGAGGATCTCGTTGCAATCTATAATAATATACGAACGAATATGTTGAAATTATTTGTGCTATTTTTTGTATAATCTTATTACAAACCTCAGGTGATATGTAATTTGGAGTACCACACATTGTTAAATGTTTTTCATCAGGCCTTGTTAATTGGGTAGCTAGTCCAAAATCTGCTATTTTCTGTAAATTAAAATTCAATTGCATCTAGTACTCTGATCTCAATAATTAAATTTGACACCTAATTTTTCTTACCACTTGCATATCTCTAGTTAAAAGCAAATTGGACAGGGACATGTCTCTATGAAGTATTTGGTGTGAATGTAAATATAGTAGTCCCTGTACTACTTGTCTAATTATACGGCTAGCTGAAATAGAATTTCATGTAACATTTGTAAGACTATAAAATAGTTCAAATTACAACTTGGATTAGATATTGTACCCTGTTCTTCAGGTAAGGCACGAGAGCCTTGCAGTTTGAGGAACCGCTGCAGCTCCCCATTATGACACAGCTCTAATACCAAATAGACATAATTAGCATCTTCAAAAAATGTGTATAATTCAAGTACAGCTGGATGTTTCAATCTTGAATGTATTGCAACTTCCTGGCGTACCCTGCCCACCATTCCAGCAGCTTGCATTAATTTCTTGTCGATCTAAAATGATATTTTTCATAAGTACACATATACAGTAATGAGATTTCAAATGTAGCGTCACTATTTAACCTAAAAATGTGAATGAATTACCATTTTGATCGCAACTTCTATTCCGCTGCGAAGACATTTTGCTCGATAGACACTAGCAAATCCGCCTTTTCCAAGTAAATTTAATACCTCGTAATCCTACAATTAGAACACAATTAATCAAATGTATTAATGAAATGATAAGCGTACAAATTCAAAAAGTTAACCTCAATTTGTTCACCGAAGCCTCCCGATAACGGTGGCATTTCCAGCCCGCCGGGTGATCAAACAGTTAAACGGTTTTAATCACCAGGGTCACTAAACAGAGCCTTCTTTAATGCATGAAATTCGATTAAAATGAAATATATTTATCAATAAATTTGTAAATAGAAATGACATGGCGCGTACGCCACATATAAATTTTTGTTTGGCTTTTATTTCGATAGATGGCATACTTCTGGAAGCATAATACATATAAGATATAATTGTAAAATTGAAAATAATAATACAAATATTTTATAATAAGTTAAGAAGGGCATGTGCAACGTGTGTTTTAGTAAAGTTGATAAAAATAGTCAACCTTAATGAATTTAACAATAATATAGTTAATAAATAACAGTAACATTGAAAACAGTAATAGAAATATTGTACAATAAGTTAATAAAGAAATGTATAAGAAATGAGAACAATTTAATCAATAAATGAGCGGCATGAAGAGATAAAGCAATTTGTATAATTAAATACAGTCCTGGGGTCATTTAATTTGAATAGTAGAAAGATAAAACATTGTATTATTATAAAATAATGAATTTAATATCGTTCAAGCTTTATTTTTCAATTTTTTTAAAGAGTAACTGAGGACGGTACATGGGGTGTTACCGACGAAATTAGCGAAACAGAAAATTGTGTTTTTTCAAAAACCAGGCCACTTTTCGGATAAACTAAAGTTATAGAGACATTTATAACAACAAAATATTTTATGTAATGGTGTTAAAAAGCCGATTTTTAATAAAATAATTTTTACCGACTTTTTATTTTTACCCCTGGCGCCACCTGCGAACAAAGTGCTGAAACTACTCAATAATTACCGACTGAGAATTCCGAAACATCGTTAAAAATGGCGGGCTTTTCAAAATGAGTAATGTACTATTTTGATATTTCTTAATTAAATTCCTTATAAAGGTTTATTAATTAAACTTCTGTTTTAATTATTAAACTAGAAGAACTGGTGTATAATTTCTGATTGTTTCAATAAGAGAAAAACCTACATTTATGTCTTTTCTTCATTAATATAACTTTTAAAGTTGTATAATAAACGATTCAAAGCTATTAACATGGATATCGTTCTAATTTTATCATTTTCAATGCTTTTAGTACGATTGTGTACAGCATTTTATTAATTTAAGATGTTTTTTAAGCTGTAAAAAATTAATAACTTTGGGGAATACTCTGCTACTATTATAAGTGCTCAAAAATCACTTCTGTAGTTCTTAAATGAAGGTTTTTCGTTTATCTAAACTATCAGAAATTATACACAAGTTCTCCTAGTCTCATAATCAAGTAGGAATTGAATAAATAAACCTTTTTAAGGAATTTAATTGAGAAAATTTCAAAATGACACATTTCTCATTTAAAAAGCCCGCCATTTTTAACGATGTTTCGGATTTCTCAGTCGGTAATTGTTGATCAGTTTCAGCACTTTGTTCGGAGATGGCGCCAGGGGTAAAAAAATATAATTTTTTAAAAAATTGTAAAAATAATAAAAAATAGAGCTTGTACGGTGACAAATTAATACTTTTATGATAATATAAAGTTTCCCCTTCCTTTAGTTCAAATTTGGTGATCCTAGAACATCATTTAAGTATATAAATCGATATAAACCTGCGCTTGATTACGAGACTCGAAGACTACATTTCAGAGCCTTTATTTATTATTTTCTTGCTTTATCGCGATTGTTAACTAATTAGAAACATTCATGGTACTAAAAAGCTGCATTTATTCAATAAACTACATGATTCATACATTCAGCTTTACAATAGTTATATTATTTATAACTAACGTTTACAATTGTAATTTTGCGAGATTGCTGTGGAGGGAGTGAGAGGTCCGATCAGCGGGCGAGTATATTTTCAAATTTATTCCTCCTTTATAATACCGAAAAATATTCTGCAATTTTTACTTATTCCTTTTGTTGGGATATCCAGCCATTCAGTCATTCCCTTTATTCTAAGGTACGATTACTCTCATAACATTCTACCATTTGTTTTTTACTTTTATGTTCAATATTACTGATTGGTCAGTGTTTTTGCTAAATAATTCAAAAACGAAGCCCCATCCAATATTTTTGCAAAGGAAATTGTTGTTCAGAATAGTTTCAGCTACCCCCATTTCCGGCTCCTACAGGAGTTCTGGGACACCCTGTATATGTACATTCAATTATTTAAATTGCAATTATATCTAATTATATTTTTATTAAATTGTAATAATGTAATTAACTAATCTTGTAACAGACTGTGTACCAACAAATAAGAAACAAATATTTATGAATTTAAACGTATCCCTTCTCTTCACAACTGTAATTTTACTCTATCTCCAATTACAAATTAATTACAAACAATATACAGCACAATTTTTTTACATTATGCGTTTCGGATCGAATGTTAATGTCTTTAGCGAAAATGGATGAGATATCGAAATGCTGCACAAGTTTTTGATATTATTATGCAATTATTCTACAATATAAATATTTTTGATATCTAGGTAATATAATAAATACCTTACATTAATGCTTTTAGCCGTTAGTCTCACCATCGGTATGTAAGGAAATAAAACGATGTAATTGTACACATATTTAGTTATTTTAATTTATGAATTGTTTGTGGCACAAGACTTCGTCGTGTCGCGACTTATAACTATTCACCTATACTTTTAAATCGCTATACATAAAAAGTATGCGGATTTCATTTTGTGAGATGAATCTTCGAAAAATAACACAACTACAATTGGTAATTCAGTGATGTTCAGTACTTTTGCTAAAAACTTTTTTTTTATGGTACATTAAAGTAAGGTATTATTTGGAGTATTCATAGGCATAGAGCTCTGGCATCGTTGTGCTGGAGGTTGATAAATGGGCTGTGTACTTCGTTGCTGACTACGTTTCTTATTGTAACCACCACTTTTATTTACCGGAACAACCCCATTTCCACCTCTACGAAATTCCATTCCTGCTATAAAAAATTATTACAAATTAAATAGACACCTATTTATTTTACAAACAAGAAATATCTATAAAAATTTGACTAGTTTACCAGTTATATGATTCTGCGTTTGATCGTAACGTAGTTGCCTGTTACCGAACCGTTGGTCTAGCTGCTTTTGATCCAGCGCGTAATCTTGAACAACTTGATGCTGTAACAATTGAAATAAAATATTTATAATTGATATACATGATTATGAAACGAGTTGCGAAATCAGGTCTGTCTTACGTACATCATTTGTTAAGGGTAAACAGTCCACTTGAAGTACCTCCTCGTAGTTTTCAAATCCTTTGAACTGGACGACACACGTTCGGTCCGATACGCCAGTTACTTTCGCGGTATAATACTGCGTAATAGAAATATTAATTAAAACAACCACAACACATATTAAACAGCACAAACGCTTTAACAGACGCGTTACTTTACCCTGTTATCTTCCCAGTATTTCGCCAGACATTTATCGCCTACTCGCCAGACCCAAGTACTGCCAACAGAAACATTCGCGTTTTGACTGTTACCGTACTGATTTTGACCCCTTTGGCTGTTGGGTCCTATAGTCCCTTTACCGCCAGAACCGTCGTTCGGTTGAAATCTGTTCAGTTGGTTTTTGTCATTTTTATCAGTCGTACTCGCTGGATAAGCCCTATGCGTTCCATCTTCTTGCGCTCGATTATGCCTACCGTAAGAAGCATCGTAAGTTTGCCTATTTCTGGCATCGGGTTCGTGATGATTGTAATTCCTGCTTGTACCAAAACTTTTCCCCTGCTGATCTGGCGGAGCTTTGTAATAATTGTTAGCGTTCGCAATGTTCGCGCCGTCTGTGCGCGCGTGCAAACCGGAAGTGCGGGAATCGTTCGATTGAGACTTTTGATACGTTTTGATGCCGGCATCTTGTTGAGTATGATTATGATTATCCTGATTTCGTTGAAATCTTGGTGGCTTGTTTTGCTGAGAATGATTTCCTCCGTTGTACTGGGAAAACTGAGAAGTCGCGGTGTTGTTAAAATTTGATTTTTTACTGGCCCTGTTCTCTTCCGAGTATCTTGGAGGTACTTGGTATCCGCGTCCCCCTTTTTGAGCTCTGTTATAGCAAACGTTTTTAGTTACTTCAATTGTACTACAATTATGATAAGTGTACTGTTATAAAAGTATACCTTCCACTTTTTCCACCTTGCACTTCATTGCTTTTGCACTCGATTCTTTCGTGATTGTTTTCTGTACTTTGCGTATAACTATTTTGGGATGGATTACTCGTTTCTAGAGATTCGGACTGTAAAGGTAGCTTATCCTCGAGAAAATCAAAGAGAGATATCTTTCCACTGCTTGGTTTACTTTCCTCAGATTTCTTTTCGAATCGTTTGTTTCGAGGCTCGCGCGGTTCCCGAGATTCTTTGAATGTACTAAAATAATTAAAACTATTAGCACAAGATTGTAAATATTTAATAAATTCGAGTAAAAGAACACACGTTTACCTGTGTTTATTGTCTGCTTTCTGCAAACTTTTCAGTGCCTTGTCGACATTATTTCGATTAACTTTCAATGCATATTCTGCTTGTTCTATAGAAAAGCCTTGGTCTACTATTTTTTGTACACTATGATCTAATAGCTGCAAAGTAATAATAGTTTAAAAAAACTGTAGAATAACTATGATCTGTAAGATTAAACTTTTTGTTGGATCTGTAATGTAATATACCTGTTTATTTCCACCACCAAACACCTTTTTGCTACCTTGCTTAGCAGCCTCTGCTATAGCATCCTTGCGTTGAGCCTCGAACTCTGCATTTTCTTTACTAGCTTTTTCTTTCTCTGCCAAAGCTTTAAAATTTTTATCGTGTTCAGAAACTTTTATGATCTTTCTCCCAAATGGAATCCATGGTGGTGGTCCACCCTCTTCTGTGGACCTTGCTCTTGTATGCAATGCCAATTTCTATTATAAAAAACAAGTATGTGTAATTAAATATTATATTAAGGTTAAATTAAATAACTTACTTTATTGAGTTCCCATTTTTCTACAAGGTTCATCACTTTCCCTCCAAGCACTTGTGCTATATGTGATGGTTTGAGTAAAATAATTCCATGGGACATTGGTAAACCTCCAGATACGAGCAATATTTTTGTGCCAGGAGGAGTGTTTAAACTAAAATACAATTAATTAAATTAGTCACACTTGTTTCTTGAAATAAAAATGATACAAGTAGTTTTTCATACCTCAAAGATGAAATGTGTTCAACTTCTACAGCTTGAAAATTATTTTTACCATCCGTTAAAAACAATTTCAATAAACGTGGTGCTGCACGAGACTCCTCGTTGCTTTTGGGTGCAGCAACATTACGCAATTTTTGTATTTGCAACACAATATTACCCTGATTAACATCTCCTTGACCACTGCCAATCTCTCTCAAATCAAGCTGTATAGATAATGAAGAATTCAAAACATGTTTCTATTGGATGAACTTAACACGAATTATACTTACATCTAATAACCGCTTAATGATTTTCTGTGTATCAGTGATGCTTCCAGAATCGCTTGCAATGGTGTAACCATGATCTGTGATGTACCTAATTTGAATGTTCATAAATATATATTTATCCAAATTTGAAAAGACGTTCCTGCTCTTTAATGAACTTTTGCAAAACATCAGAATGCATTAATTTCAATACGCACCACCCCTTATCCTTTAACTTCTCCATAATATCCACAGTCATTTCGTTTCTGAGCCAGACACTTTGAACGAAACAACTGGTGTTTAGTTTGCCAACTTTATCAGGAGAAATTTCATGCGCGTTACATGCATGTATTCAACTTGTACATAAACATGTGTCAGCTGACACGTAAACCAATGGAGAATTCGTTTCTGAAGGATCGACGACCGCACAAATTAAAATCGAATTTTTTAGCAGGTACCCAACACCGTTTATTATACGGTCTGATGCCACCTGCTTCTTCCAAGTAGCGAACAAAAGGAACCGCGCCTATCAAACTTCCAATTCTCTGCCACCATCTTGAACATTTAGTCTACCGTGATTTTAAGGTCGATATATCGGTACTGTGCAATAATACGTCAGTATCGATATATCGCCTGTTGTTTAAATTGTTGCGTTCCAATTATTTTATTAATCAGCGCTAAATCATTTTTATTTTTTACGTAAAATTTTCATCCACTTTATCCCCAGAATTTTAAAAATTATATTATTTACTTTGGCATTTTATTCAGGGACCTTAAGCATATTTGGCTGTGAATTCTTTCGTTGTTTATTTATAAAATATTAACAGATGGGATGTTAAAAAGAGCAACTGAGTAAATATACAATTTATGAATAAATGAATTATGGTTAAAATTGTGTTCAATCATAATATATTACAAGTTATAAACAAGATAATTGCATTTAATGTAAGCAAAGTGAATTAGTGTTATATTTGGAGGCTTTAGAAGAAGTCACGGAAAGATACAGAGACGTTTAATTGGAATAATAAGGTGTAATGCATCGCTGTTTGAGAACGACGCCGAAAAATGATTGCACAAACAGAAAATAGGTCACGTTTCACGCGTTAAGTTCTAAAATCAAGTTTCAGTGGTTTGTAAAAGTAGCATTCCTCGGATCTTTGAAATTCCATAGATCCGTGCCGTTGTTTTTGAGTAAATTGAACAAATTCTTTAATGTAAATAAAATTTGAGAATATTGAAAGCTATATTGTAAATTTTATGAATTATTTCGAACAGGATTTGGAAGAATTCTACACAAATTTTAGATAAGGGACGTAAACCAATTACGGCAGTCAAGTTTCACGGAGGTCACTATCACCGACGACCCCTGGTAGTAACGATGTATAAGAAAGACATTAACTGCTGATCGGTCCAATTTGAGCTGACGATTATTGCTCGGGTGGAGCTCCGTTTGAACAAACGATGGAATTAGATCAGACAGGAACTAACTTCGGAGATGACGGAAGCATATAGCTATGATTAAAGGAACAAGACCCACCCATATCGTTTTACCAATAATTTCGAAAAATTTGGTTTCTCGTGTAATATAAAAGTACCCCATTTTAAATGAAACCTTATCACGCCAGAGGTGGGTCAGACCTGACATAAATAACCCTGTAGGGTTTTTACGTTATTCCACGAAACGATGATGTATTTAACGCTCGCATGCATCAACTTAATTACATATTCGTCGCGTTAAAGAGACATCAGCTCTGATATCGCTTCGCCAATTACGAAATCATCGATAAACAAAAAACCTGTTCTCCAATCGGAAATTTTTCGAGCCACGAAAACAGGCACGGACGTCTGATCAAAGATTCGGTCAGTTTTTATTGCCCTTTCGAACTATACCCTGCTAATTACATTCGATGACTGTAAGAATTCGATCGAGTGAATGGAAGGCGGACGACAAAAAGAAGGAGGAAGTATAGCGAGTATCGATCAATTTGAATTAAATAAAACGTCCGCATGGGTGAACTAGTTGGCGACGCAAGAACCTTACCGGGATTAGTCGCCGGTGTACAAGCATACAATGCATACGTGGTATCTACGACGACGAGGGTACTTCATCTGGCATGTGGCACGGTACGAGAATACGAGATGTATCTCGATGCATATATTTCACACGCAACAACCAAAGACGCCATGTACCCCACTTTCGGTAGCTCTCCCCCCGTGGCTATGGATCACGGATCGTACAACCGGAGGAATTAATACATTTAGCTACAAAACTGATTTAAATCTCAAATTGTAATTAATTTCGATGTTGCATCCTACCCAATCGAGCATATTAGCCTTCCCTGAGAAAAATAAGTAGTATAAGGGAAGTATACTCCGCCAGTCCTTTAATGCTCGAGACGTACTACTGATTATCCCCCGTTTACCCGCCAGGGGTAATTGGTCTCGTATTACAGGGGTGGTTTATCCAGTAATAAATAACATCGATGATCACACCTGTAGGTGTAATTTTGAAGCATCGAAACGACCGGTGAACCTTCTTCCCTGAGGAAGACCATTGTATTTGCTACCATACTCTCTTGATCTCTTTGTATCTTTGAAATTCGTATTTTGGCGCTAGAATTCCAGGTATTTCCACGTCTGGCCATTCCGCATCGTTTCTCTCGGCTGTACAATGGTATAGAAGCCGAGGACTGCGTTGTGTACACACAGGTACGCGATGGTAAACGATGACTCGCGGTAGAAAAGGGAGATTCGAATAAGAACAGGGATCGAGAGAGGGGAGGGAAAAAGGAGAGGGACAGAGAGGTTCGCAAGGGACGAGGAGGGAAATAATATTAGAAAGAGAGGGAGATAATCAAGGAGACCCGAGCAACACGGAAAGAGAGAGGGAGAGAGCGGAGGAGCGAGCGAAAGAGAGAGAGAACTCCAAGTCGGTTTTACCATTTCAGTTTCACTCAGACCCGGCCTGAAATCGCGCGTGTCCACAACGATACTCGAGCCCGCAGCTTCGTGTCCGAATTAAGCGACAAATTGTTCCTGAAACGTCGTGTAAAAATCGTGCGACGAAATCGGTCAGTGATCAACGAAAGCAACAGTTCACCGAGCGTGCTGCGCGAAACGGTGTCACGTACCATCGACGAAAGAAATTGTTTATTATTCGCAGGTTACCGTCGACGACGAAGAAATAAGGGCGATCTCGTACACGGCACGACGTGAGTAAAAATATTCGAGCCAACGCGTGCCATCCAGCGTGTTTCGGTCCCTTTTCTATTTATTCCCGTTGAAGCCTCAAATTTATCGGTGACGATCGTTATTTAACGGTGGCTGCTCGACACCGCCGTTCTCGCGCGGCGAGCACGAATCGGTAAGGAAGTTCGATCACGGATGAAAATAATTCACGGATTAACCGACACCCGTGGAAACGAAAGAAGTCGTGCTCGTTCGAATTCGATGCGCACGTACGGCGCGCGAACGCGATTTCAATTTCGATCCATCGATCGAAAAGGTTTGAAAAACAACACGCTGCTGCAGACGCGTGCGCGTTGCACACGGTGGCAAATCGTGGAAAGCGTGCTCGAAAACGAAGAAGAAACTAGGTACGGTAATAAATCTTGGCCAGGAATCCACCAGCGTCCATGCTGTTACAAAGTGTGCGATTGTCACGACTATTTTGCTTTATGCGCCGTTCGCGCGTCGACCGCCAAAGTGGATGCAGACGTGCGCGGCAGGACACGCTGTAACCGCAGCTGCTTGGGATTGACTTGGTTTTCGGTGTAACACTTTTGATGCATCAGAAATTTAACGTATAAAGTTTGATTTGGGAAATGAATTAGTGTGTCTGATTACACACGTCTGCTTCCACTGTGCCAGTTGATACACTGAGGTCTTTGCAATTTTCTTTATTTTTTTATTTTTGTTGAATACGTGAAGCTGATCACTGGTGACCCTCGATGGTAGCCAATACGTTAACAGGTGGGGTCGGGAAGAAAGAGTCTGTAATCGTAGACACAGCGGGCATCATAATCCGAGCCCGGCGATCGTATGTATAATAAGGAGCGTATAAAACTCGACGACCTCGGCTCCGACGTAACTTTCGACCGACTGAAAGGAGCCCTCCCTTTGGCTTTTTCTTCGATCGTTCTTTTTTTCGCCTCTTAACCGGCGACCCTTCTTTCCTTTGTAGGTCAGACTTCTTCGCGTTACAACGCGCCTCGCGGTATCGTTTGATTGGTATCGCCGCTATGAAATAATATTTCCACTCTCCCGTCCATTGATTTCGATTCGTACTTACGCCACGAGCTAAAGGTCGCGTGCAGTCTGCGCCTAATTAAATTTAATGAATCATTCTACCGTGGTACCGTAACGAGGCACCAAGTAGAAAAGGACATGTGCGTATTTTTAACCATTTCCTGGACCTCGTGGAAAAAAACGCGTCCCTTCGACGTTCCAGGATCGATTCCTGGGATATTTTAAGCGGCGTTTAGCGAGCGACGCTTAGCAGATGGTTGGTGTCTCCGGAGAAAACGATTCGAGTGAAATCACCGCTGCAACAGCGTAAAACGAACGCCTCGCAATGCGTCGATGATGTCAATTCGAGTACGTTTTGTTTCCATTTGGTGTCTCTGAATCATACGATCATTAGCTGGTACGCTCCACTAACATTCTGCGAAGGTTACACGCTGATACTATAAAAACACTCCAATTGCTTAAATAAAGAATTCCTTTCGAAATTAATTCAGTCCAAAATTGAAACAATTACCATGATGATGCTAACTTCAGAAGAATTCGGTAAACGAAGTTATTGGATGTACCGTGTATCCTCGAAGATATTCCAAAACACTCGCCGTGGCAGACAAAAGAGAAAGCTCGTTGTTTTGTTAGATGAGAGTAATAGAAGGCTACTAACGACGCTCCTCCGAATGATCGATAGCTGAAGTTGAACACGTACGCAATTACCACGAGGAAAGGAACTTACGTCGTTCTAATTAAGCACCCTTGCGCCTCTGTTACGTGGTTGAAAAGGAGGAAGGAAGCGTCCCGATGACGTCACGGGTTGCAGGTCCGGTAGCTCCTATTATTTTTACGTTTTACATCGCCCATGGATTACTTAATGCTAAGGGAGAAGCCACTTTCTCTCTCGTATAACGTGTCTTTAAGGCAGTATGCCGATGCGTGACCGAGTCCCGCCAGAACCTCTACAGCTTGTTGCAAAACCGGTGTGTTTATCTTGCAATACCACCACAAATATAATATTGCGCAATATTAACACATTTCGTGGGCTGCTTATCTGTCAGTTAATGAGTTTACCGTATTATTAACACTTTGGCGGTCATAGCTTTCGTTTTAACTATTTTTGCATTGTACCCTGAGGAATTTCTATATTCCAAAATAGAATTAAAATATCTCCTAAAAAATAGCGTACGTATACGATCGTAATAATTTCCCAACGATTAAAGGTCGTTGATCACCTGCACGAAAGGCTTATCGGTACTGAAATCGCAAGCTCAGAAAATGTCAACTTCTGTCACTATTATTGCTACAATGTTCATCCATGGTGACCAAAGAAATCGATACAATGGAACACGTACGGGCAATGTCACGCGAGAACCTTATACACTTTATCCTTTTTTTTTTTGTTTGTTGCTACAACAAGCGTACATTAATTATGATAGAAGTAATCAAGAGTAATGAAGAACACGCATGATGATTAAATGGACGACCTTCGTACGGAACACGAAAGCGTAATGCCATGATCTCCACCTTTATTATTGCCGGATGGAACAATGGAAAACGCTCATGAAGATCACGGCACGGTTTTGTGTGAATCTATCGGGAGGATCTTTTGAATCAAACTGTGAAATAAATGCAGCTCCTTGCTCGACTAAATGATACTTCGATGCGATCGTTACGTCACAATTTCATCTTCTTTACAATTTGACGAGTCGAACTGTTTTGAGGATGGATAAGGATCGAATAGGAAAATTGATACTCGCTGCAAAATGGGATACTGTTGTTGCTCCGTGTAAACAGCATAATTCTTTTTCCTGTCACGAAGGCCCCGAACTCGTTCGACTTTTCTCGATCTAGGTCAAACGCATCGAGGAAAATTGCAGAGGATAACACGAAGACAATTGAATAATGTCGTGTTTGATCTTGGAGGAATCCATAAAATTGAGGCACCGTGCTTTTTGAACGAGGATTGTCAAGAAGTTAGCTAATCAATTTTAATTTCAAAATATTCTCTGTAATCGTAATGTCTTTATTTCATCAAATCTTTAAAAAGAGAGATTCTCATCGTATTACGTTTCTGTTTATAAATAATGTCCACTCTTATGTTTACTGGGAATGTTAGTCACACTCTGTAAAATGCATTGCTAATACTGAAAATTAAACGCATACCACTTATCATTAACACGTCTGCGATGGAAGTTAGCGGAATATAACGGTATTGCAAGAAAAATGCAAATGTGACCAAAATTATACCAAGAAAGCGAACAGAGAGCATAAATTTAAAAATTGATCGATCGTAGCCTCATTAACGCGTCTACCGCCACAGTGAAAACAGACGTGTTTGGTCAGACACACTTCTGTCGATTAATGTTCAAATGTAACCATTATTAGTCTAATACTTGTTTTTTTAAATTTGCAGAATCAAATTTAAATGCAGAATCACAAAGTAGACTTTGCGTCATAAATATAAAAATTAATTACGAAGACATCCTTCTACTTTTTATTTAATGTTCCTGCTGTATCAGTCTCAAATTAATTTTTTTAACGTTTCGTGTTTGCTCATCGCCCACGATGACCCACTTCTGGTCCCATAACAATTGTCCGTACGCCTCCATCTACGCGAAGGCCATCGTGGCAGGTGTAAATCGGCTCCGTAAGGACCGTACGGGTCCCCTTTCGACCGAGGGGGTTTCAATGCTTCACGATACCTAAAGTAAATCGATCGTAATTCTTACGTCACGCGTAGATCCGTGAGTTAGTTAAAAGTAACAACGCGTGTAGGTGATTCACGGAACAACAATCGTGCCGCTCTTACTCATCGGCTGCGATGATCTTGAAGCCGCGATTTGACGTGCAGCAAAGCGACCGGATTTGCGTGATCCGTATACTGGAAATTATTTGTTAATCTTTCGTATCTGTGTCATTCTTCGTGAAAGATCTTGATCAACCAGACATTCGTTTTAATAAACGCGTAGATGTGATAAAGATAGGGGGGTCTTTTAGCGATTCTGCAACCGGAATCGTAGATGTCGGCGAAGATAGAGCACCGTGACACTGGCTCGCGTCGAAAACGTCGCGAGGACTCGTGAAAGTCTCAAGGTTCGCAGACGCGATGGAATTCAAGGAAAAATTGTAGCAAAACAACATCGATTAGTATGAAAGTTCATGGGTCGTATCGCAAAGGTCGGATCGCAAAATGGCTCCTCGAGTTATCAGAATATCGTGTACGATACGACTTTTGAATGTAATTAAGTCTAGGTTTCTTTCTTAACGAAGCTCCCAAAATTCGAAAGTGTTATTTTGACAGAGAGGAGTCGCAAATGCTTACGAATTCATTTATTTTTATTCCTTGAGGCGCCACTCGAAGAATGTTCACGATTTCGTTAAGACGCGTCAGGATCGAGCGTTGATCGAAATCAGAAATTAAAAATGACGCGGCAATGGTGTAATCACGACCAATTGCTGGTAAGAATGTGGGTCGGCGGAAGGAAAAAATTAAGGACGATCACGAGCAACATGAAATCATGAAAGAGTCTTCTGGTCGCCGTGACATCAGCACGGAAACAATTACTAAACCGACTAGCTAACGTCTGGGTCGCCTTTAGGAATCACAATCGCCAAGATTACGCGACCGTTCGATCCTTGTACGGGCCTGGAATTGCCGTTGCACTTGCAAAACAGCATTCCAACACTTTCTAAGCACCGTCCATTTCGTAGGAGAGTCAATTTCCTTCCAAAACGATTTATTTAATCGCCGCCCCGCAGGGTCGTGCGCGAAGATACGCGATTATCGATGAAAAAAAATTCCACGCGTAGCCGTTTCTGCGTTATTCAAATTCGTAATCGTTCTTTTTACGTGATTGCAGCTCGAAGAAATAAGGAAAATGGGATACGGGACGGAAATGGACAGCTGCGGACGTTGTATGAAGTATTCCCTGTTCTTCATCAACTTTGTAATCTTCGTAAGCGTCTTTATCTGTGAATTATTACCGTTGTAAACCTGTGGGTATAACTCGCTTCCTGAATGACGTAACTTAACCCTTTTACTTTGTGTACACAGTCTATGAACACTTTGCCAGGCTGCAGCTACTAAAAATTTCATTTGGTAATAATTATATTCTATTTCCACAATATTTTAGTATTTCTATTACCCATCATTTCAAATACCTACCAGGAAGATTTTCAACCAAATACGGATTCTTGATCAAAATTTATACCCATAAGCTATCGTTATTTTTCATATTTTTCATTTGTTTAACATATTTTCAGATCGGTGGGGTTGCAATAGTTGGCTTAGCAACGTGGGCCCTGTTGGACAAAGTTCCATGGATAGGCGAGCTGGTTGGGAACGACCTGCTAACAGGTGCTATCTACGTGCTGCTGGCCGGCGGTGTGCTCGTCGCTATTATCTCTTTCTTCGGCTGCATCGGTGCATCCCGAGAAGTGAAATGCATGCTTCTCACGGTAATAAACGCCCCGGTGATCGGTGTGTTCGCTGCCAGCGTTCCAAATAGAACAACGTTTGATTTATGCGGTTGCGTTAATCGATGATCGAATTGATAGAAAATCAAAAATAATTCCAGTACTTCATCATCGTGTTCCTCCTGTTCGTGACGATGTTAATTGGCGGAGTGCTCGCGTACGTGTTCCGTGAGAAATTGGTGAAGAGCCTGGAGAGAGAGATGGTGAGCTCGATGAGGATTTACGATTCTCGTAAAACTGTCAGAGACGCCTGGGACACGACGCAGTCCACGGTGAGTGCGGTAACAAGACGGGAACGCTTGATAACATGAAAAATTTCTGGCGATTAATTATTTCGAGGACCTTGGATGGTTTCTGTCTGACTTGACGCGTAAGCTTCTCCTTTTTTTTTCTCTCTCCTTGTTCTTATCGCTATTTTTTTTAGCTCGAATGCTGCGGCGTAAATGGCTGGAGAGACTGGGGAACCCAGGGACTCAACGTGCCGCAGAGCTGCTGCCGCGAAATCCAACCTAACCAGGTAAAGATTAATTTCCTTAACGAGTCGCCCGTTCTTCAGACACGCCTGTGTAGCCGTTGGCGAATCCGTGCATACGTAATTGCAGTAATTAGTGATTTACGCGCCACTCGTCTGTACACGGTGTCTAGGCGTTATTACCTTTATAGGATTCAATTATATCTCGAGAACCTCGACCGAAGTAAAAACTGAATTCGTGTCTGGTGCAAAGGCAGCCTCGCTTCTAATTCTCGTCTGCTTCCATAATTCATGAGCGAGCCTCTCCTCGAACAAAAGTATCCGCGTTCCATATTTTCGTCACATAAATCATCAGCACTTTCACGAGAAATCGTACAAGACAGAACGGTTTTAAAATTCAAACTTTCTTAAGCGACAATACCTACAGCCGGTTTAACAGACCTCTTTTATCGACGATCGATAATCGTATTGTTGAACGTGCTAGGTTCCAGAACGGTATCTCTAAAACGATTTATATTAAATTAATTTTCTAATATGATATTGCATAGTCATCTGTTATTTTCTCTATTTTCTATAATAGTTTCTTTGAATTGCTCTTTAAATCAATTTATTTTCTCTTCTCAAGAAATTGTATAAATTATTAAAGCGGTTTTCCTAGAAATCGTGGCACGTTTAGCTCGGGGAGTCGATCGATTTGCAAAATTTAGCGTAATTGGAAGGTTAAAGGAATCAATGGACGATCCAATGAAAGGTTTCGTGAAAACAGGACCCAACCGTTCTGGGACCGTTGTTGCGGTACGATCGCCTCGTGACTGGCGGATTCGAATCAGAGCTATCGGTAAGGCCCCTGATGAACGATTCCATTGAGTTTCGAAACGGTCACGATCTATCGATTACGCCGAGAAAAGCATCCCATTCCGTGGTAATCTCTTAATCGACCTCGACGTTGTTTCGCCTCTCACGCTTTCACCCGGGGTCCGATCGACTTTCTCGGGCCGAATTGTTCCGTACGCGGACCGTTCCTCATCGATCATTGTTTTTGCAGCGATTCAACTGCAACGCTGGACCAGACACTGTGAATCCATCGAACGCCTATCTGCGTGGTTGCATCAACGGCACGCAGAGTTACATGCAGATGCACGCAACGATCATGGGTGGCGCTGGAATTGCCGTCGCGTGTCTGATGGTGGGACTTTCTCTTTTCCATTTGCATTTTAATCGAGCTCGGCCACGGTGAAAATTCATTAAGAAACGCGGTTACATTTCAGTAACGATCGAACACTTTTCCTTTTATACGAGTTCGTTAAACGTTATGATCGGTATAATTGGAACATCGTTCTTGATGCAAAGTTTGAGACCGTATGAGGAATTGCTTTAATCGTATAAAGTTTTGTTTTGGAAGAAAAGAATTACAAATATTTAATATAACCAAAGGGTTCAAATTTGTTGATCCAGAGACGCAAATTAGTTTTTCTAACGTGTGTTAATTATTAATGTTTGCAGTTCTTCGGCATGATATTCGCTTGCGCGCTATTCAAGATGATAGAATGAACACAAAAGAGTTGTGTGTGCTGTAAAGGCAGCTACGTTCTTCAGTGTCGAGCTAATGAAGAAGAAGTGGATATGTCAGCCGTCCTCGACCGACTCATGAATTCATAATCATCGTCATCTGAGCGGGCCTGAGCTGAAGTACGAAAATCAAAATGCATCTTCACGCGCATCTACTTTTCCAATGTACAGATTTCACCATTTTTTTTTTTTTTGTTACATTCTAGTATTACCTCGATGTACGTACCTTTGTATTACCAACTTCTCTATTCTTCTTTTTCCCTTTTTTCTTTTTGTAATTTATAGAAGTACTCTTGTTTGATCATGTAGTGTACCACATGTAATTTGTATGGTAACGCAATTATGTACCTTATACGCGTATTAAATAAACGAAACGTGTACAAAGTTCATCGAAACCGTAATTGCATTTCAATCGTTCCGCTATCAAAGTCTGTCTATTTATAAAATCTTATCGATCACGAACATTTCGTTATGTGTTTTTGCAACGAACGAAATTTTTGCGCTGTTAACAAGAAATATATCGAATTTCGCACCGTTGCTCTCGCTAATGGATATTCAATCGCGTCGTTCGATTGTGTTAGCGAATCGTGTATGCGTCAGGATGTTTTCCCTTTCACGAACCCTATTCAGACACCCTCTCTCGCATTCACCGTATCCTGTCCATCGAACGGTGAAACGGACGTGCATGCAATAACTCTTTTCAAATGATTTGTCTGTCGGTACACGGCGCAGTTTGGACAAGTTAAAAAAAAATGACTAATTTGTCGACGTCCATTCTCTGAAATTAGATAAACCCAAAGATGGAATATATTTTTTAATGTATTTTCTTATAAACAACTCGTCTGTGCAGCGTCATTATTCGCAATTATTCGCGAAAGAGAAAAAGGCACAAGGATACCCGGAGCCTTGTTACTCGTTTTCTCCATTACGGCTCAGGTTTCGCTCGAAACGGGGGGAGGAGGGGTGAAAAAAAGTCGAGTAAGGTGGCTACAATCTTCGGTAATGAGAGGGCGTATATAGCTTTTGTTTCGGGAACAGCCGGTACATTCGCGAGTATCCGATACAAAGACACCCATGGTCCAATCCCAGCCCCATAGAAACTGTACCGCGCGTCGATATTCCAGACATGACCGTCCCGGTCATTGTACACCGGAATCAAGACGCCGCTGTTCCTGAATATTTCAACGATTCTTTGGCGAACAACCGAGCAAAATCGTACGCAACAGAGTCGATCCAGAATTCTGGTAAATTACAAATGGAATATGAAATCAAACGCGTTACAACGGCGGGAGGATCGAAGTTTAGAATTTCAAAGTCTGCGTGGCCAATAAGCGACTATGCCTGCTCTATGTTTGCCTACAGCTTATTCACCCCTTTGTTGTCAGGCTGTGCGCCTCCTTGCATTAAAGCACGACGGGTTGCCGTAATCCAGGCGTCTCGCCAAAATAAACCTTCATCGCACTCTATCAGACGTCCTTTTATTTTCCGTTTAATTATCGAACGACGGTACAGTCCCTCGAGGAAATTTCTTCCAATCACGCGTAAAAATAAATAAATACTAAATGAGTATTAGAAAACGACGAGTTTAATTATTTCTTTTCTCGATTCGAATGTTTCTGAAAACAAATAAAACAATTGCCACGAGACATTTACAAGTAATTTTTGTGAGCATTTCATGGTGCACTTTAGGGTGGGACCAAGTCTCTGTTCATTCTCTGTATTAAAACATTCACGAGCACACGTGCGCAGGGAGTAGAATTTCTGTCAAATTTTTCATGGCTCCAGGGCAAGTCGTACAGTCAGGAGGAAAATTTAGTACGTCACAGACATCGTGTACAATCCTGTAGGAAATTACGGGCTAACCTCATCGTCAGGTTTTAATCGAATTTCCCCGGGACACGATGTGTCTATATCGTAATTCTAATTATTCCGGCTCCCTGTTAGACGATGTGCGCCCGTGTAATTTTCCGCTCGCGTATCATGGCCGTTGTGTGACTCGACACGTCCTTCCTTCCCTTTAGGTTTATTCACCCCAACGGTGCGTCACCCTACGCGTGTCTTTGCGCCCAGGCGTGACTGGCTGCCGTTCCAAAGGCGCCCAAACGTTTCGTGCCTATCGTACGAATTTCCAACAAAGCATCGTCGATATTCTTTCCTTTATTCTCCTACTTTATTTCCCTTCGATATTACTCAAATATTCTACTCGAATACGTGGTTACGAGCGAGCTACGAAATCGTGTGTGTTCGACATCGAAAATCGGGAACGAAATTCCTCTCCCTCCCTCTCTCTCTCCACGGCGGGTCTTCTTTTTTTCAATTCAAACATGACTTTCACCACGATTTTCTGCAGCGGTATTATTCGCCCCGCAGGTTCTGGTACACGAACGGCCCACATACACACGGTTCACGACAAGTTTTCACGCTGTTTCGCCGTTCTAGGCACGCAAAACGGCGTGTAAGTGTGAGCCCGTGTCGTAATCCCACGCACGCGTGCGTGCGTTTACGATACCCGTTCGCAACTATTCTTTCTCCACCGAATAAGCTCATATGCCGTGTGCCGTTCCCGCGCGTTCCCACAAAGCGGGGCACCCCTCCTCCCTTGGACAATGACGAATGAATCGCAGCACACTACTAGTCGATAATGCTACTCGTCCCGCGGAGATCTCGTCGGATACCCACGTATCCGCGGCTACTTCCCCCCATTCTTTTCTTGCGCACCGTCCCACGTTGGGACAATAGGAAATCGTTCGAACGATTGAAATCGAGAACGATGCCTCCTCTCCGTGATCGAGATGGATCTCGATCCTCACCATCCATTTGTTTCCTTACGAAATCCCGAGGTACCGATGTAAAATTCAACGAACGATTTTCCTCTCGATTAAGCTTCAATTACGAGTCAACTCATCCTCTTTAATTAACGCTATTTTTGGAAATTCGCGTCCCAGTTACGAAGAAGGATTTCGTAAACTTTATTTCGTAAAAATGACTCTCGACGATTTATGAACTTTTTTTTTAATTAACCACGTGTCTGAGCACTCTACAAAAAAAAAAATAAAGGCAGGAGAAAAAAAAGATTGGATTTGGTATAGCGAGGGTTTTTCGTTGTTTCTGCCCGGTTTTTTTCTCTCTATTGGCACACTTTCCGCCCTGCTGACGTCGAACTTGCCCCGACAGAGAGGGAGGAAGGAAAAAGGCAGGGAGCGGGAGAGAGGCACGGTCGGATGCAGGGAAATAGAGAGTAGACGAGAGATATCTACGTATTGATTTCGTCTCGAGCATTAAATCCGAATAGGCCGGAACCGAGGGAGTCGTCCAGGTGAAACGGAGAACTACGGAGCCACTTCAGCCGGTGTTCCGTTGCAAATTAAATTGTACTCGAACTCGGGAGGCAGCCGTGAGTTGGCCAATGCAATTGGCCTGAGACCTAACTATTATGCAACTTAATATCGTTGCGTTTGCATCGTATAATCATTGTCGACGACACCGCGCTTTACACTCCACGAACAATGCTAACGTCTACACGGAATCGATATTACGCTACTATCCCTTTCAACGTTAACACTGCAACTGCCCTTTCTTTCGAATAGAAAATAAACAAGGGATGAAACGTACATCGTAGAACGATTCATTATTTTAACCCTTTGAGGAGTAATAATTAAGTAATAATTACCTTCTAGAGTATATGTACGAATTTGTAAGTTACCGTGCGGTTAGATTTGAACGATAACGATACAAAACAATCTATCACAGGTTCACAGCATCGCAAGGATTAAGATTTCATACATCTCGATATTGAGGCGAAGGTTAAGCGAAACGAAATTATTGCCGCAACGAGATCCCGGTATTTCGACTTGCAAGCGTCGAAAAAAAGTTGGTCCGTAAACGGATCGAGCCGGGGCCGATCGAAACGGAGAACATTAAATTACGCTAATGATGATAACATTTAATACACCGTGACCGTGGCGAGGCCGTTCTCGGTCATGCTTTATTTGACGTGTCAATTAATCAACCGAGTTACGGGAACGCTTTTTCGGCCCGCCGTCTTCGCAAATATTTGCGTTTCACCGTTATTCACCGCGAAAAATGCCGATTGCAACGGGGCGGTGATTCACTCGGCCGAATTCGTGCAGGGAGAGAGAGAGAGAGAGAAAAAAAAAACAGGAGAAGAGGCGCACGAAACCACGATTCGTGTATTCTCATTTTTCGAAGAAGAAGAAATCTCGCGGGACCGAAAGTGGAGCAGCGAGGGGTACTCGCGTACAATAAGCACGGTCTAGCGTTCGAGAGGCAGGGAAGAGGAGAAAAATGGAATACGAGGTGGTATTAAATAGGAAAGCAAGTAATAACGAAAAAGTTCCCCGGGAGTCGTATCCGTGACCCGTTCACCACCCTTGGCTTCTTTGCCGCACGAAATGAAAAGGACGTCGCGGTACAGGCCGAATCGCTTGATGGACGAGGCCCGAATGATTACGAGCCTCGCCATTGAAAACGAAAGGTTTGTATAATTTCGTTTCGTACCGAGTTAGCCGGACCGTGAGAGAAGATTCTCTGCAAACACCGAGATTTTTCAGGACTTCGACGATAGAGTTTCGTCTGGCGAGATAACGAAGAGGAGCGGAAAAAGGAAAGGCACAGTCGCGAGGTAGAAAGAGTACCGGTGCATTAAGAAGCTACGTTTAAGTTCGCCCCGTCGTGAAAGAAACGAAAACGCAATTGTACGATTTTCTACGCTTCGCGAAGAATTTATTCGCCAGGTTTCTTTTTAATTAAAGGAATCGAGAAGAAATTCCCATCCCATTAGGAGTACCAGCGTCGAAGCGATCGATCTCGTATAAATACATTGGATACAGATCTCGGATAATTGCAACCTTGCGGGATCGATTTATTGATTCAACGATCGCTCGTACGTACACGATTAGCGATATATCGGTTCGGCCGGGTTACCGTGCAGGTGAAAAGGCAAAGGAAAAAGGCGGATCGTTTTATAACCGATTACGCGATTGACGGCAGATACGCCGGGAGGAAAATATATTTGCGTGGTTTCGCTATCCCGATGCCGTAATCGCGTCGGCCGCCTACAAGAACGTTATTAAAGTTCAGCACACGTGCTTTGTATACGAAAAAGGGAACAGAAGTGGGAATCTGTTTGACTTGTTCGTACTGGCTGCCTTCGTGGCTTCTCCGTAGCGAATATTGAAAATCCATTGACATTTTGTGTAAGAAATACGAAATTGTGTTTATTTGTATTAGAAATAAAATTAAATCGCAAACATTTGTAATTGTTTTCTTTCAAAATAGGGCTTTTGAGTTTTGCAAGCTTTATTGCAAAGGGTTAATAACTGTCTTCGAATTATGACTGACAAAATAAAAACTACACCACTAAAACTCTCGAAGTTGGTAGAATATCAGCTCCGTCTATGGGGTACGATTTCATCGACCAAAGGCCATCATGTGAATGGAACCTTAGGTTCAGTGCCAGCAGCTGGTTGTGAACGCGCCAAGCGGAGCCGGGTAGACGGTTTGTTCTGTCAATCCCCACCATCGTCAGAGCTACCGGGCTCCTCTACTGCACCACCACCACCACCACCATCGCCACCACCACCAGCATCGTCGGCCACTACCATGGAAACCGACGAATGCGCATTCTGACTTCAGTTCAACCGACGGTTTCAACCTGCCAAGTCGTGCAGGTGTTGGCACACGGTTGTTGCCATCCGCGGACCGATTCCGCGGTTATTCCCCCGGGATACGCGAGTACTCCTTCGATAAACGCGTGGAACACGAGAATTCGAGTCCGCTCGACACACCCTCGCCGACAAGGAGAGCAAAGGGTGAAACGACGAAAAAAAAAAAAAAACGGGTGCCACGGCGGGAAAACGGGCGAGTGTTAAAAAGGCGTGTTACCTTAGGAGGGCTGCGATTTATGGAACCACCCCATGGATAGTAACATGTCGACTGCCGCCTTCATGCACCGGTATGGGAAATTTTAAAGATCGATACGAGCGGTCCCCCCCTAGGTCTTCGCCATTTGGGGGGGCCGCTTTGGTCCCCTAGCGCCGAAAAAAACATTGTCGAAATAGCGAGCTCCGGTTCGATCGATCGGTTTGTTGCTATGCAGCTCGGCTTCCCGGCCAAAAGGGTTCGACGGCGTGTGTCCTCGAGGAGCGGCGAAGTCGGGCCGGGCTATTTCGACCGGTATCTAGCCGCGATTATGCTCCGCTTTTTTTTTCGTCCCTCGGTGTTTGTTCGCTAAAACCGTTACCAACAAACGCGGCAGGTCGCCATGCGACGCGAATCGATTTCGCGCTTCGCAAAAATTATTCGCGATACCCGAGCCGCGCAAAAACGAACGTATCAAAATCGAGAGTGTTGCACACCCAGAAGGTGGCGGATGAACGTGCACCTTCGCGGAGCGGCTGCTGCTGTTTGCACGCAGGAAATTGTGCCCGCCACCGTACTCCGACGTAATCGAATCTTTCAATTTCTGAACGACGAGAAAATTGCCGGTTCGTTTCGCGTACGTGATCGATAAACCGCTCCGCTCGCGAACCTCTCCGCGGGTAGGTGTACCTGTTTACGCGACAGCTCGCGTAACAATCAGATTTGTTGGCACAATAATGGAAACCGGCTCGAGTTCGTTTCGATTTTAATCGATTCGTGGTCGATTAACGAGAACGAACGACGAGCGATAATTTGAATAACGACGATGTAGGAGACGTTTCGAAACGTTTCAGAACGCGTGCCTTCGGCAACGAGACTCTTTCTAGACGGCATTCTATTAACCTGTATTTTCACGAACGCGTCACCTGTTCGGTTCCCCACGGAACGACACGATGTCGAATCGGACCAGCCCGCTTTCCTTGAACCTGCGGATACCGCAGCCATTGACCGCGGCTTATTCCTACGCTCCGTAACGAAAGGACCTAAGTGCGGTCATTCTCTATTCCTCTTCCCTCCTTCTCGCTCCTGGCT
The DNA here is from genome assembly GCA_022405125.1 of Anthidium xuezhongi. Classification (NCBI taxonomy): domain Eukaryota; kingdom Metazoa; phylum Arthropoda; class Insecta; order Hymenoptera; family Megachilidae; genus Anthidium; species Anthidium xuezhongi. The sequence goes on from CM039637.1 coordinate 10,826,083, forward strand.
GCTCCCTTCTCCCCACCTCACCCGTGTGTTTTCCTCTCTTTCTCATTGCCTCGTCGCGCTTATCTCTCGCCGTTGGTGTCCCTAAGCTCATTTGAATATCAGACTGACGCACTCGATTCATCGAAGGACACCAAAAATGATCGCGAATAAAGCTGGCGGAACGTATGGTTTGCATTCTCGAAACTACCTTTCGCGTCAGAGAATTATTTTATTTGCATTTTTTGCTTACTTCGAACAAATATGAATTGTTCGAAGAATTTTGTATTTTTAAACGAACGTTGTATTGTTTGAACCGTTTTAATTATAGGGAATAGAAGGTCTCGCGAACCAGTCTGTATATCACTTTTGTTTTAAAACAAGCAAGGAATCCGTAAGAACCCCCGCGGCAACTTAACACAACGAACCCGTAACAAAGAGTGGAATCACGATTCCTAAGAGCCTATGAACTTCCAAGTAGAACAGAACACGCCCTCCCGAGTACCGTCACGGCTCCACCCATCGCGAAAATTCCTTCTGAAAATATCCCAAAAGGCCACCACCTATGCGATAAATGAAAAAACGTAAATGCAGGTACCAGGTGGAATATTTTAGCAACGTACGAGGTACGTTCGTTGGTTCCGGTCGATAAGCGGCTTAGTCATTCCGCATTAATTTCAGTCGCGTTACCCTAGGTATATTTGACCCCTTCGCTGACTAGCTCGAAGTGCATCCCCGTGTAGGAAACGGCTTTGTGTCCCTGAATGCATGAAAGGGAAACGTGGAATCGATGCATCTCCTTGCAGGATTAGCGTCGGTTCGCGATCGAAGGATCTCGTCGGATAGGAAAGGTCGCGATCATAATTCTCGATATACGATGTTTCCACGCTGCGAGATACGCTCGAGAGCTTCTCTTCCCCCCTGTATCGAATCGTACGACGGGGATTTCGAGCATGACACATGTGCGGGGATTCGTTGTTTTATATCCTCGTAACGGCCGTGTGTTCGACGCGACATATAACAGAAAACGGCTTTAGGCGTGATCCAGCTTCGCGATACCAGCCTAGCGGTGGTATTTCAGCAGAAAAAGTAGATGCCCGATATGAGTGGCGCGAGGTGTCTATAGAAAACGGGATTACGAGGAATTTATCGACTTTCGTTTCACGGGTATCCGCCTAGCGATCGTGTGTCGCCTCGAATTCCGTGGACGTCGACAGCTACCGCGAACAACGTGTCCCTCCTCCTTGTATTGGTGTGTGCGAGTTGTCTGTTATCTACCAAGAAAAACATACGATTCTATGGCAGTCATCCGTATGAACAGTTACTTTTCGATGACAATAGAGAGTTCAAACGGTCTTTACGAGCGTGCTACGTTCTACGCCGACCGCGGCCTACATCTCGAATCCCAACTAATGAATCATACATGAGCACCATATTCGAGAGACTGAACACGGAGCAACGAACGCCGAGTCGAACCCCATCGAACGTTACTTCCTGTAATCGCAAGGACGTTAGCGAACCAGCCGACCAGTTGATCGCATTCCAGAACGACGATGCACCCGTGCATGTCTTCGGTAAATAGAACAAAACCGAGTAGAAAAATTGCAATTTGGTACCGCTTTGAAGTTGAAATACGAAAGAATGCTCTACTGAGTCGTTGCCCAAACACCCCTTTAGTATCCTTTGCACGACTCTTATGGGGGGGGGGGGGGCTATGGCGGTCCCGTTCCTACAATATTCTAGGGATGGATTAACTCCTTCCTCAAGGGGGAGTGATGAGTCCCACACACCCCCAGGAATAGCACGCACACAAAGAAAGGGATCGATTAACTCTATGTGTCATCGCGTAAAGCATCTCTGATGGCTCATACTACTGCGTGTCGTACCACACACGATTGTTTCTACTGCAGCCACCGCTGGCGCAGTAAATACGGACGCGTGTAATAAGACGTACCGAAGATTTAATTATCAAGAGCGAGTAATTAACTTTTAAACACAACACACCTGAGCGAAAATAATTATATATTGTACAACACGCTGCTTTAGATAAATGGTACAAACAGTAGATTAATACCGCGTCGAATTTTCTTGAACTTTTGATGTCGGTCAAGACGGAGGGATTAAGTGTTTTTTACGGTGTTTCTTCTCTTTTCTCGTGTTTGTCGACGCAGGTCCAAAAGACAATGATCGAGGCCTCGATATCGCGGAACAAAGAGGCGTACAAAACCGAGCAACTAACAAAGTTGGACGTTCGAGATGCATTCACAGAAGCGAACATTGTCTAACTGGAGCAACCGACGAAAAAAGGAAGGGAAAAAAAAAGGAGGGAATGAGAATAACACGGCAACCGGTCGTCCTCTCTACTTTTCCAAGATAAGCGTGACACTTGGCGAGGCTGGCTAAAGAATAAGGCCATAGTCGCGGTCGTATTAGGCCGGTGCATGTTGCTCGCGTTGTTAGAAGCGCATTCACACGCGGCCGTGTGCAACTGTAGCCTGGGCGATGCGCTCGATAGGCTGTGCGTAGCGAGCCGAAGGCGTCGCCGGGACGCGCGCGTTACGTTTTGCCTTGTATCCGTGACAAGGAGCCAGGGACGCGAATCCGGTAACGGAGAACCGTCGTGCAAAGTGAAACTCGCCGAAGGTTTCCTATAGGGTTACACCGGCCATCCATGAGAGAGTGCCTGCCCTGTCTTGTGCCCCCTTTATGCCGTACCGAAACGAGTTTTACTCGTCGGACGATATCGGTTACCGGCAAGTCGAGCATTTATTACTTACATGGAACCCGGAAGATCGATCGATCGGAAGTGGCCCACGAACTTGAACCGTGTCGGCTCAGTGGAAAACATCAACGATTTCTGACCATCTCGCAGCGTTCGAAATTAGGTCCCTTAAGATTAACCCTTGCCTCTCGATTGTACCCTCTGAGGGGACTTGAAAAGAATGCAGGTGACTTTTAAGGGAAACATATTATATTATGCTGCTTATGTACCTTAACAAGTGCTTCAATTATATAATTAGATGTATCAGCAGCAATTGCAAAGGAAAATATTGCATAACTATTCTCCAATTATTCAAATAGCTACCGCATCCAATTAAGGGCAGGTAAAAACTTCGACGAACAAGAATAATATTCGTAGCACACTTTACATTTTTTAATTGCAAAGTATTGGCAATTATGAAAGGATAGAATCGTTTCATGAATGATCGTACGGGACATATGAATGGAAGAAGATGCCACGCCGCTCTCGTAGAACAGGCCTTTTTCAATAATGTTGTTTATCCGGGCGGGGAGAGAGAGACATCGCATAGCAGTTGCTCGGTTTTGCGTCGTATCGAATCGAAACTCGTTCTACTAGTCGGTCGTTATGGAATACCGGTGAATCGAGCCGCTACTTACGTGGAACCCGGAAGATCGATCGGACGGAAGTGGTGCATGTAACATCGATCCCGATTCTCATAAACAGGCGACAGTAATTAATTGCGAGGCTCGTTGCTTTGAGGTTTATATCGTGTTTACAATCACCGGGTTTCCAGTTTCAACGCGATCGATCTTAATTCACCGATGTGATTCCAAGTGATTAACTCAATCACTCCGATCGTTGATTAATGTTCTTCCAAACTTAGCTGCTCGTAGAAAGTACTCGTACTTCGCTCAATTTTACACTATCCCATAAAATATTGATTTTTTTAACTAGTTTGCATAAAAGTTCCGGAACAGTCGGTCAATTAACGAAATTAGCAAACATCGATGGAAATATACAAACGACTCCAGTGTTGTAAAATAATAAATCATCGTTTAACAGAGTCGAATAAAATTACCCGGAGCCAAAGTGTTTTTCCATCGTCTTTGTCTTCATCTGCATAATACATTCGACGTTTACTCGATCGTAAAACGCGCGGTTATCTATGTTCAACTTTTTCAGCGAATAAAAATACACGGAAGATTCGTACCGTTATGGAAATACACTCGAGGGAACATTTATTTTGTAACTTTTTCAGCAATATCGACGGAAATGTTTTTCCCAGGACTCGATGTTTGCGTTTCCGACCGATGTACTTCGAGTCTATGGAATTTTACGATCCTCCAACTTCCGAGCGGAAGCGTTCGGATCAGTTGGAGTACGTGCTGCGCCCAAATACGACCCGCATCACTGGAGTGCGCGTTCAACGTACAATGGAGAGCTGAGACACGTTTTAGCGAAAGAAACGATATCGGTTACGAGCGTTTGCCGTAGAAACCCGGAAGATCGATCAAGAGGAAGTCATTCGCGGGCATAAAGCCCACTTGCCCCCCTTCTGTTTTTTTCATAAGCGTTTTTGCCGTCGCTTCGAGCTCCTCGGGGCTACCCGTTCCATAGAGGAGTCACGGTGCTCGTTTTCGAGGAATTGATTAATCGTGAACGCTTCGGCCTTTCCTTCCTTTCTAAAACGAACGCTCTCCATCGTCGCCGGAGTCTTGTTAGTTTTAAGGCACCGTTAAGAAACTCTTCGATTATGAAAACACGGCGCGTCGAGAAGCCGCGGTTGGGCATCGATAAAATTTTATGAGGGGAGCAATATTGTAGGAGAGCAAAAAGAAGGAAAATATTATAAATATGTACACAGTTCTAAATATCCTTAAACTGTTCACAAAAACTCCAAATACTCTAACAAATTCCAAGTCACAAATTTGGTTAAAGGCCACCCCCTCAGCCAAAACTCTATGGGGATGCACCTCGAGCGTCCTTTACCTGCCTGATGACAATGACAATTAAAGGAAAATAGAAAATTAATCGAAACTGACATCTGCATCGTAAACCTCAGGTCACTGTCCCTAACGGCTCGACATCTGCCAAGCAATGCCTAAATCATAATAATAGTCGAATGTTTATTAACAATCGATGATAATTTATTTCTTCATTCCGTTACGAGGCTGATTCGTTCCTCCACCCCTTGCAACTTTCTAAATCACCTTTCGAAAATAATATCCCGATATTCCTTTCGCGTTTTAGAATTTTCCTCCTGGATTTCACGATCCCCAGCCTCTAACGAACAAAACCATTATCGGATCCTCGAGGCCCGCTTTTCTGCCGATTTAAGCCGATCTTCGTCGCGGTTGTTCGCGGCTGAATTCGAGTCAACGACACCGGGGTTTATCCTAATGAATGAAGCATTGTTGTCACATCGATTCGCGAAATATCCGAGAGCCACGGCGCCGCTAAACGTTCCGCGAGGCCGGCTTAACATTCATCGATTCAAGTACCCCCGGGTATTTCGAGGCGTACGACGACAAAGGGTGGAGCGGAGGATTATACAGCGGGCACAGTCATTACTGCCGGTGCCCGTGTACACGATACACGGCAATAACAGTGCATTAAACCGTAGCGTCATGCATTGGAGAAGACGATAATGAGAGGAGGCCCGTGCGCGCACACCAGGAAAGCAACGAAGGCTTCCTTACGATACCGCGAATTTTTTCTTTTGTCCAAGAACCGCAGAAAACTCGGCTATTTCTTGTCCCCTTTTTATCCTGCCTGTGTTTTTCATTCGTCGATCGGTGAAAACGCATCGAGATCGTGTTGCTTTTAATGGAATACCGGCGACGACTCGACTCGGAGCCACCGAATAGGATATTGAACGAGATTCCAGCGAGAAACACCGATATTCCCAGATTTTCACGAGCTGGAGAAAAAAGAATCGATGCACCTGGATAAATTCAGGCCAGAGAAAAGAATAAAGGAGGAACGATGCCCCACTTGCATCGTGCACGAAGAAAAACCTGGCGATACAATGCGCGATGCATCTCAGGATTAATGCTCGATGTTACCAGCTTCAAGATTTCTGATTAATTATTGAATCGATCGAATTGCTTCGTGAGAAAATCCCTTTGCTTGGAAAAGTCTTGTCCGCAGTCTCAGATTAGCGCGATCTAATGCAACGAGATCCTCGAGGTATCGGTAGCGCTAAACAAACGAAGGTCCGTTGGCAGTTCGTAAGTCATTATTAAAGCCGCGTATAATTATACAGTGCCGCGACGCGAGGGCTTCCACGACCGGCTTAGGAAAAGAAGTCACTATACCACGGGAAGGTATTTAAATTGGCTTAGCATAAAGATACGCTCGTCCTCGTCCTTTAAGAGGCTCGCCGCGCGATTATCTCGGCCGCTCTTGATGCGCGGCCAAGTATCGGTATGCGCTTACCGAGACATCGTGTTATTCGATCGAGCATTCCCTTCGAGACATTCGGCGGATCGTTATGTCCAGATAGGGGAGGAATCTTTTCTACTGGGCGGAACAGGTGACGATCTGGGCCGATTAACGACCATTTATTTATCCTACCCTATCAATTATAATAAGAGATGTAATCTTACGATTTTATAGAAAATGAGTAAAAAATTAAACTATTAACCCTTTGGGGGTTAATTGAAGCCTTAAGTTGGGAGAAAGGAGTTACAAACACTTGCGATCCATTTACTTTAATTTAATATAAATAAGACTCAAATTTCACGATTTGAAATATTCTAATTGCACTAAACCACTCGAATGGAAAGAGTTAAATTATCAGTTTTCAAACGACCGAGGTCCAAACTATTAGTTTTCACATTCACGGTAAAAAGAAATCATCGAATGAAATTTATCACCGTCAGTTACTTAGATACGACTCTCGCTTTTGCCGGACAGATGATAATAACTATCCGCGGATCGAGCGATGCAGTTCTTTCGATAAAAGCAACGAAAGTTCTGGTGAAAGTCCTAGTTTACTGTCGCAAATTGCAAAGGCCGGCCGCAATTTCACTTTTATTTACACCGCTCGGACGACCGCAAACGGATCGGCGGAAAAACCGAGGCGAATTTTTACAGCTTAGAGAGAGAGGGAGAGAGAGATAGATGCAACACGATCGCTCAACGAATACCTGACTTAAGTCGGATTACGGGAACTGTCGATTTCTATCCAAGGTGGATTCGCAGGATCTCAGGATTTCGTTCGAACGGGTTTATCCGGACTTATCGCGAGCGAATAGTATCTCAAGGACGACTTTCTATCCGTTCACGTCTGGGTTCATTAACAAGATTCCCCGTGGAATTTCGCGTAATTGATTCGCAGCGATCCTTGTATTAGAGTAGCTCGCTGCTCGAATTAATAATCTCTCGGGCGCTAAGCATTTCACGTACTCGCGCGCGGACGAACACCTGGCGCTCGATTCTCACAGCAACGCGTTCGAAAGCCTAGCACAATTCTGGGATTCTTCTTGCGAGTCCTTTTCGCCCCCACGCTTTTCTGTCCCGACATTTTTCCAGCAACCGTGTCGCGACTTGTGCAACGACCCATTGTGTCTAGGTTTCTTCTTTTTATAAATAGCAGCCGCTATCGGCTCGTCCGCGAAACGATCCACGTACAGTCTAGTTCGTCTCCTGAATCACGCAATCGAAACGCTTCCCAATATCAAGAATTCCGAGAGCGAGTTTCAAGGCTCGCATCGAGGTCGATCACCCCATTTGTTTACAATTACCTTACCTTACCTACTCAAGGCTGAACCACTTACCTGGAGAACAGAGCGGCGACATGACAGAAATAATAAACGCGAGTGTGTTTCTAAGCTGACGCGTTTTGCAAAAGTCGAACGATAAAGGATGAAAAATCCTTCTCGGAAATGCGCAATAAAAAAAATGCATAAATTTTTCATTTATACCCACGTGCAGGTACACGTACGTAAGTGAAACGCGCTTAACCGATGATTGGACCATTAAAGCGAACGATAAATATTGCGAATATTTCAATGGTTGCAAAATAAGCACTTAAAGAGCCGCGGCAACGTAACATCGGCTCGCGCGAAAACTTTGCTCGTGACTTTCCCATGACGGGTACCCTTTTCGTGGCAAAATGCGTCAAATAAATTACGAATCTTTGACGAGCAACTTTTTGTTCAAATTCACCTTTCGGACTTTCACGTCGATACTCCTCTTAACCTGTGCGATTCGTTTCGCCGCCATTACAACGCGAGCGGAGGAATTCCAAAGACCGCGTTGTCCTTGCGCGCGTTTCAATGTCAATCGGGACGTGGAAACTCGAGACACGTTCACGATCGTTATCGTTTCATTACCACACGCGCGAACACGTAACCGAATATTGAGCAATTGTTTCGCGACAAATTAAACGAGCCATGGTCAAGCTCGAAACGACTGTGAATTTACTTTTAAGATTGGCGATAAAGGTGTAGACGAAGAGAAATAGAATTGCGATCGTCAGAGTAACAGGTGTTAAATAGGGCGCAGAATAGTGGAAATACCGCGGTAATGGCGATCGGTCGTGTACGGCATTCGGAAACTCAGGTGCGTGAGAAAATCCAGCAGAGATATGAAAGAAGAAGAAGAAGGTTGCATAATTAGGGATTGCGATGCCGGTTACGTCGCGGCTAACCTCTCGTGGAAGTGAAGCAAATACGCGCCGCCCCTCCTTTTCTATCGTCCTTTCTATACTCGTCGTTTCTTCAGTATCACCGATTCCCAAGCGAATGCCACGCTATTTTTCTATTTTTCCCCTCGACAGGATACCTGCTCCTGTACAATAAAGTTGTTGATACTTTCCATGCACATGCGATTCAAATGTTCCCCAACATCGAGGCTGTCGATGACCCAGATAGCTCCTAGCTGCAGTAATCATCGAATAATTGAATTTCGTCTGGCAATTTGTTGAGAAATAAAATGCCGCTTGCAGGTTTTGTTTTCCTTCCTGCACGGCTCCGTTATCGCGTTATCGACGCAGAACAATCGGCTCGAGACGGCTGGAAACGTACGCGAGGTCTCGCGCACAGGCAACGCTCCGATGGTTATTTATCCGCGGCTCTCGAGTGCGAGCACTTGTGTCATGGGAAAGGTCATTGAAAAATGTTAGCTCGGCTCGGTGAGTCGGCTCGCGAGACGGAGCCAGGTAGAATTTAGTCGTTAGGATGAGGCAAGCTGTCAGTTGTTTCATCAACAGGCTAATCATCCCGCGATGATAACGCTCGATACGTCGCTTTCGCGTTACCTCATCGCGAGGATGAGTAAAATCGTTCCACATAGAAAGCCGTGTGTTTTCGTTCGCGAGGCCTCTCGCGATCCTCTTTGTTCGCCGCTGGCGCGGCTGGAAAAGAAGAAAACGGAGGCCGCGTTATTGCAGTTAGTTGAAGACCTTTAGTAATTAAAGGGAAAAGGAGGTCGACAGTCGCACGGTTCGCTGAATTTACCAAAGTAGATTGCCGCTGTTTTCGTGTAGTAATCAACGACGGCAAAGGTCGGCTCACACCTTTTCCTCCTATTCCTGGGGCCCCGCGCTTATGATCCACGAGTGTAAACACTCGTGTTCTCCTTTGCGCGTGAAAGTCGGCGTGTAGTCGGCGATCTTTACGTGTCAATGACGTCGTGCATTACCATTGAAAGCCCCCCCCCCCCCCCCCCCCGACCTCTGGCGATACGTTTCACGGTGCACCCGGTATGCAAAGCAACGTCGTTGCTCGATTAATCGGCCGGGATACTTAAAAATATAATTTATGTCGCGAAACAAGCTCGGTGATCTTGAGCCAGGCGCGTAACGCGGTTCGATCGAATTCTTACGACCGTTTTACGACGATTATAAACCGAGCCTTACGTAATTTGTACCGTGAAGGTAGAGTAAGCGCATGTATCGACCCAACAGGGTTACGTGTACACACATTCTAGCCCGAAGAGGTTGAATTAACGAATTGACGCCTGGAACTTTCCTTTCCTTATAAGACACAGCGGAGAAAACGTGGCTGGTAGCGCTTAAATTAAGATCCCTACGCTATTCGACGTAAAAGGAGACTCTAGTTCCCGTTGATTTTATAACACGGCCGGGGATCATTTCCAACCTGGTTACTCAATCCCTTGCTAAATATTTTCTACACCCGTAATCGCGGTCTGTTGTTTCTATAAAGCGCGATCGAAAGTGTCTCACCGTTAAAAAGAAGATTGTCAACTTTCACGGGACTTTTAAGTAATTCGACGTATCCAGCGTTTTTAACCCTACCCCAGGAGCGTGTGTGCAATTCCTGGGGGTGTGTAGGATTCACCACTCCCTCTGCAACGATTGTTCACCTACTACTTAGCCCGTCCATGACCATTTTGTTACCGTATCCCCCGACACAAAGCGTTCAAAATGCGATTTGCGATTTGCGCAAAAGTCCAGCAATATTTTATTCGAGGATCATAGTGGAGCGTTAAAAATTATACCGCATCCTGGCACAGATTCCATGCGTAACTGTAGTTCCGTACAATTAATTCCGACCGGCCACCAGAAACGCATCGTGCGTATCGAGCCAGCGCCCGTTAATACATTGAAATAAACGAATAATAACGATTATCCCGAACCGTTTCCTCGTTAAAACCCGTACAAAACCTCCGTTGCGCTCCGACTTTCACCGTGGCAGGAAAGAAAAAAGCTTTGTTATCCGGTGAAAATGCTGATAGGGACAATTGTCACGGGAGCAAAACAAGGAAGACCAAGGGATATAACGATAGAAAGCGTTACGACAGAGGCCATTATGCGGTTTTGTGGAAAACTTCGCTGGATCGCAGTTATCGGTTAAACCGAGCGGCCATAATAACCCGACCCCGTCGATGAGATTGCGCGGACGAATCTTCCCGTGGATCGTTAGGGGCTGTAGAAAAAAAAGGACAGGAGAGTTTCACGAACGTTTTACCTTCGCAATTTGCCAATCTGCCACGGGACACGAGGTTTCCAATGTTCTATGCCGATTTAGAAAGCGTCCTGGCCGTAACTGCGAGCGAAACCTCCGCAATTAGCGCGACCGCGCCGGATATCTCGATTGGACGCGAAAATCGAACGAAAGCAATTTAATCGACGCAATTTTTCTATCTCTAATTTTATCGAGACGATAAGACGTCCGAGGAACGTTTTAAAACGTTTTCACCGTCCGATGATATGATATTAACCAGCTGCGTCCTGTCGCTTTTCGAACTGTCGCGCGCCATATGTTTTACCGGAAGCCGCGTGGGTCGAAACGAAAGCGACGTCGCACAAAATGGTGCACGAATTCACAGCTGACATCGTATCTCTAGGAACTCGATATTTAAGGATCGATTGGGGAAAGTTGCACCAGTAGGGAAATTAGCGTCAATCGACAGGCGGTATTAAATTAATTCGCAGTTCGTTCGGTACTCTAATTAGGTGGACGTCGCAAGGTCGATAACCAGCGGCTAAACACTCGAAGTTTGTGGCCGCTTAATGGGTGTCACTGACCCGCTGACACACATCGTCCTCCTCGCGGAGGTGCACACTGGTTTCTTGCGCGGCTGCTCGCTTCCTCGCGGATACTTTTATAGGAAACCGCCATATGTCAACGATCGCGCGTCTGTCGATCAAGCGTACTTACAGGTGAGCCGGGCAAAAAGGGGAAAAAGAGAGGGAAAGAAACGGCGGTCGTGGAACGAAGTTGAAGGATTTATTGGTTTTCTAGTTCCATCGATCACTCGTGACTCGGCTCGATCTTATCTAGGCTCGATACGTATGACTCTTTCTGACATAATAAAAACAAATACGGGGGCGTTCGGTAGGTTGGTTCAGAGATTTATGGGCGGGTCGTTACGATGGGTTACTTTAGCACCCACCGATCGCGCGATAATCGTGTTGGAGTTCGATTTGAACACAATTAAAATTAAAAACCTCGTTAGCAGACAGTCAAAACTTTTATAGATGGACTCTAGGACTTTGACTCAGAATAAATAATGAGTGAAAGTACGTGACTGGTCATCCAACAATTGTTTTGACATCGGGCCCGAAGTTTTTCCCGTTAATTATTCAACGCGAACCGCGTAACAGAAATTAAGACGGAGATACGATCTGGCGTCGTAACGCGCCTTACTTTCCATCGCGTGAAAGTGAATCTTCCGTTTCATAAATCGAACAAAAAAAAAATACAACACGAATGGTCAGTTACACACCGACCGAATACTCGAGTTACACCGCGAGTGTTTCTCCCCGCGAAGGACGAGGCTTAAGAAGAAGAAGAAGAGGACTAAAAAGCGAAGAGTCAATTTTTAACCACCAACGCGTATAAATTCCACAGCCTTGTTTCTCAATAAACAAAGGGAAATCGTTGCTTCGCGGTGTACGAACGGAATAAAAAAGCCACCACCTTCGCGATTTCAAATTCCTCGAATAAATAAGACTTTGGAATCGACGTAATAGAATCGGATCGGTTTGGAAAGAAACCACGCGGCGATGTAGAATCGCGAAGAATGATTGCCTCGTTCCATCAACGTGACTGTAACAATAATTCCCTTCTTAATCAACGTTCGCTCTTCCCTCGTAACACATGTCGGTTTCTGGAACGCGGAACGAAACAACAAAAGTGGTTCTCTGTTAACGAGCCACTAGCACCGGCCCCTCGAAGAACCACTCGATAGATACGAACGCTTTTCGCGTAACAAGCACAAATTGTCGGTGAACGAAGCTCCGCGAGCTAACGAGGAAATATTTGCCCTGGCGTCGGTGGACATTTGCATTTCATGAAGTTTCGACGACGCCGCCGCGGACGCGAAAATTATCGGCCGCCCGGCGAACGGTTCCCGTTACGCGCGCGCAAGAAATTATTTACCATTCTATCGGCTTTGCACCGCATTAAAGGCCATAATCGGACGCCTAGAGACGAGAGCCGGAGCTTTACGATCGTCCGATGATCACCGTTACCGTTCACCGCAAACACACCATCCGACATTGTGGTTGTTCGTCGCTGTCGAACGACGACGACGACGAAAAGAAAACCGGTAACGAGACCCGTAAATCGTACGCGTTTGAGAAAAAATCGCGGAAACAAAACGACCCCGGTGCATTCCTCCGACGATCCTCGATCGGTACGTCGCGTCGTTTATATTGATCGATCGCTGGGAAGCGTTTGACACGCCCGATCGCGGCGTCGACGGTTCTTTCCATCGCGGGCAATAAACGTCGACGAAGATCGATGAATTAAGAATCGAGGTACCCAGAGGTAAATACAACGAAAGTTGAGTTTGTGTTTTGTGAAAAATAATTTATAATGATCTATTGTTTAACGCTTTGACTGGCACGTTGCAATAGGTATCCAATAGGAATATTTTCTTGAATAAATAAAAGGATTTTTAATAACACGAGTTTCTAATGGAAATCGGGGTGTTAAAATTGTAAAGTTCCATCAGTTTCATTATGTTTCGAGTCAGGTTCGTTCAGCGTATTGGCTTCGTTAAAGTCACAAAGTCAAAGGAACAACGATCCGGTGAACTTTCGAATATTTATCCCCGCGCCCCTTCGCCGTGGCCTGCTCCTTGCATCCAATGAACGAGAATATTGGAAATATCTCAAGGCCAACCTCGGCCGTTCAATATCGAGTTAATGGCAAATAAAAGGACGCGAGGGAAACTTGATTACAGTAATTCGATTCTCTGATCAGCGATATCCGGTTTATCGACTTCGCCGCTCGGTTCCAGACGCTGTATAATTTTTCATTCATCTCCGGTTCATGATTTAGCAGAAAACAACAAAGTTGGTATCAATGCGTGCGCCGGCAAAAAACCGAGATCGTTCTTTAAAACAGAAATTACGATATTTTGTACGCGCGATAGATCGATCGGGGGCGCGAATTCTCGAGATCGATCGCGCGTGAACGGAAGAAAACGCGAAATACGCCCGCGACTCTGAAAGCGTTGCCCTTTTCGCTGCCCTCTTCGTTGCCGGAGCCGTTCCTCGAGGCTCCGCTCGAGCACGGTTAAGCCGGCAATTCGGCCGTGACGAAAACGAATTTCACCGTGCTGGAAATCGTAACGCGTGATTCACGGTAACAAGTTGCCGGGATGGCGGCTAAACGATCGCGATATTGCACCGTACACAGCTCCGTGATATCAATTACCTTAGTTCCTGGAGGATACACGGATATCTGCCCTTACCAATTAGCGGATGCAATCAAGCTAGCTTGAAATCCCCCGTTCATATCGTCGATTTATGACGCTCGTTTCGAATAAATCTAAATTTTATTACTTACCGCAGGCAACGCACACGTGAAGGAACATAATTACCTCGAAAATAAAACGATAATTCGTATACAATTCTACGATTATTTTCCCTTATTCTCTGTTTTTTGATCCTCGACTATCCCTCATTTTCCGCTACATCCTCCATTATCCTTCGTTTTTCCTATACGTATTCTTTCATTAAATACCTCGATGAACTTATCCCCTGTTTTCCTTCTCTTTTAATAATCATTTCTCCTCCTTTTTTTTCAACGTACCACGTGTGTTGGCACAATCCAACAGACGAATAATTATTTTCCATAAAAAGCGAGCACGACGGCGGATACTTAAACGGGAACAAGCAGAATTCAACGTTGACTCACCTTCGTTATTCCTCTGGTAATTTATTCTTCCCCGATCGGCTTTGTTCTAATGCTCTCTTTGCCCATTAATCCTTTTCGATGCATTTTACCCACGCCTGCGAAAGAGAAACCAGAAAAACCTGTAATATGCGATTTTTTTCTTCTGAAATACGAGCTCGCTCGATCTTCCCATTAATTTGCCGTCCGCGGTTAATTACACGCGCGTACGGTATACAGGGGGGCCCCAGAATGTATTCATCGAGCTACGAAAATTTCTCCCGATCGAGATCAGCCAACAGTACGCGAAACGTCAATTAAAAGAATATTATACTCGTTGTGTGCCTGTTTGGGGGACGTTTTATGCCGTTCTCGTATAATGGATCGCTCGAGGAGCGCCGATATCGGTTTCCATTGGCAGCTCGCAGGCAATTTCGTGGCTTGATAAAGTTTAACCGTGTCTTTGCCGTGCCGCGATCGATATTGCGACTATATTCCTCGACCGACAAAAGAAAGCAAAGGAGATCTTGAGAAATAATTTATCTCGTCCCTCGAGCGGGTCAGAATCGTGAAAATATGCCGCGGGACGAGGAGAAAAATTACGCGCTTGAATAATAAATTATCTTTTTTAACGCGAAATACCGTTGGTATTCGATTAACCGGACATTCGGCGATTAATTACCGCCCCGCTATTCATGCGCGTTTCAGCCCATAATTTATATGTATCTGGTATTCGCGGCGCGGTCCTTTTCTTCGTTTCTCTGGATCTCCTTGGGATTCCGTAAAAATGAAATCATCGTGTAGCGAAATCGTGACCGGGCGTTATTTTATTCGCGGTTCTAATACGAAGAACGGGACCCGATCGAACGGGAATACGTACCCGGGGCGTGTCTTTCCGTGTTCCTTGCAGCTAGCATCCACTTTCTCTGCATTGTTAGCGAGCTGGACGTTCCGGGCATCCCTTCGATACAACACGCGAGTAATACAGAAAGCTCGCGTGATCGCTTGTGAAACCCGTGTCGCGGAAGGAAAAAGTGAACGAGCCGATAAATTCAATAATCGCTTTCTTCGAGGCTGAAGAAACGTGTTGGTACTTTCTTGTACGAGACAGTTCGAGACTTTGCAAACATCTCAATCCGTTATAAATTACGAATGCGACATTAATCTTTGTTCTTCTTAGATATTTCTAACGATTCGTGACTCGTGTTAAGATCTGAGGTTTCGTTGTAATATTCATTCGAAGGGACGGATTTAGGTCCCAGTCCCTCGATTATCATAAACTGTGAACAGAATCTTGATTCGATAATTCAAGGGTCCTGTTACTTGGTTACGTTCGCGCTCGCACGAACGATCGGTATTCAAGTGCGACGCGCTCCGAGAGCATCGTAATTGTCTCGCCCGTACAGCTGTTTGATGCAGACGACGCGGTGAATGCGAATCGTGTATGCACCCCTTTCCTCTCCGCATAGCTGCAACATACGAGACATAAACTAATGTAAGAAAATTTTGTCCTCGATAGTGCAGCAACGATATCTGTTAGAAAATTTAATACACTTTAATTCCAATTATTAAGGCTTCGATGTTTCGGAGGGTGTTTCGGTGTTTGCACTGCGAACCCAGTGGTATAAAAATATGAGAAATTAATTTCCATCGACGAATATCCTTTCCCCGAATAATCGAGACACGAATCGCCCGTCATTTGGAGAATCAGCTCGCGTCGAAAAATTCCTCGGCATTAGGTCAGTATAATTCGCGCGTGACGCTTCAAACGCATTGAAACTGCGCGGTTGCCTCACACGGATTATTACGGCAACCGAGGTGTGCATTAAGAAACGAAATAATTCCGTGGAAAGGGGCAACGTTTACCGCGCAGCGTTCCCTGCTTTCCCTCCAAAAGCAGACAGAACGTTAAAACCGATACGCAAGGAAATACACCTTTTCGACGCGCGTATGCACGCCTGGATATTATTCCGTGCGTTTCAGTCCACGAGGATCGTTAGCATAAAACGCGAACGGAACAAGGGGCTGCGACGCGAATACACGCGATAATGGGCCTCTCTTTGACGAGTTGCACGGTCCTCGGCTACCAGTGTCGGCCGAAAGGCGTGGAAGAGGTTCGTGACAGTCGTAACACTTTCGTGAGCCGATCGCGAAGCATCGATATCGACGACGCTAACGGTACGTCCGTTTATATCGATGGCCTGGCGAACCTCTTCGGGAATCCACGCGCGTCCATTGTCCTCGAGATTACATAAGATCGCGTGTCGTCCCCGAAGAACCTTCGTTTACAAGCTTGTAGTTCGATCATGAAAAGCGTAACAAGAATCGGTGACATTTTGCAGAACATTTATGGCAGTAAGAAAAAAAAAAGAAGGTATTTAAGGAAAAGCTCGAAGCTTAGGGATCGTTAGGCGAACGTTTCTTTTTTTTTTCGAGGGGTTCACAATTAGCGAACGAGGACACGGAGACGCGTTTACCGAGCTGTCGAGCCACGGCACGGGCGTGTCGGAGCAGTTGTTGAAAAGCTGCTGCAAAAGCCCGACTGTTTTCCGACGCGTTCGCGAGGGTGACTCCTTCAGCGAAAAAAAAAAGGGAAAAATAGTCAAGACCCGAGAAGACGTCGCGAGGAACACGTTAAAAATACGTTAACAGCCCGTAACAAGTAGCCTTCGTGTCACTGATCTCTGAACGAGAGATCTCGGCAAGATCGCCCGTAGGTGTCGACGACGACAGGTATTTCGCCTCGCAGCTCAAAAGAGGACTTTCCTTTACGTTTTTACCTTCTCTTATCCATCGTGGATCAACGAAGCCAAAGGAACCGTGTCGCTTCTTATTAGGGCCCGACGAGGAAATTTGTAATTTTCCAATAATTGCAGGCTCGATGGCGTATTACGTCGTAAACAGTCGTATGCAAATCGCTGGGAATAGAAAGCTTCTGGCCTTCGCCCGAAAGGTCTCTGTATGCACAAGTGCGCTTAGTTTGAAAACCGTGAAGAAGACGGAAGCCCAGTTACGGGTGGATCGGACGAGGATGGAATTTTCCCTTTTGCCTTCGGTACGAGGCTCCGAGGAGCAAAAGAAACGAAGGCACGAAGGCACGAAGGCGAGGCGTGCAGCAGACGTCAGGGCCCTCCGGCTAGGCGGAGTCATTTTAAACTAGCGTCTCGTTCTTTCTAATGACTGTCATTTACCCGGGTGTCATCCTCGTGTCCTGCAACGTCCGACAATCCACGGGTACGTCCCTTCATACCGCACGTAATCTTTTCAATGTCCGACGCAAGATGGATTCCCGACGTCATTAGAGAGCATAAAGTGTCTTTCTTTCCTCGTTCGCCTCCTTCCTTTTGCCGCCGTGGTCTTTTCCGTCTGCCGGCTGGAATTTGCCTCGACTCCTCCGCTTCTGTCAGCTTCGTTCCTCTCTATTCGCCGTCGCTGGCAAATGCTACGGCCAGGTGTGGTCATTAATTTCGCAGCGAGCCGGAAAAAAGTTCGTCAGATACGAACAAAGCTACCGTGCCTCTTTACCCCTGCGCCGACCATGCCATTTTTGCGATACAATTATTCGCGAACGCGAGCCACGTCGAACCGGAAATTACTGTAATCCCTTGTGGACGAGCGTGCACGAATTTTCCAGGCGTTTTGCCTCGTGATTCGATTCCGGAAGAGAAAAGTGTTCTTCAGGATTTTATTTACAGAAAATTTAGCTCGTAATATTTCTTGAAATTGTCTGAGATCTCCAGAGGATTCACGGATCGCAGGTTAACGTTATTAATCGATCGGAAACGTTTAAACCGCGGGCATCACCGCCACCCTCGACAGGTATTTCAGTCGCATGACTGTCTCGCCACAGGCATGCGAGCGGTACACGTACGCCGTACGTGTCATACTCGGCGTACACTTGTAAACGCAGCTTAGCTAACACGGGAATCAAAAACTTTCCACAGCTCGTTGGGTACGAGCGCGATTTTCAGCTGTAAAAATAATTGTCGTTATTAGCGAGACCGTTGCTCGATCTCGTGTGATTTCGCGGAGCGTGGAACGCGCGCGGGAATAAAACCGTGAAAGTAATGTTGCCAGTTTTACGTAACGAAAAAGAAGAGGCTCATTAAAGTCGCTTGAATTCAGAATGAAATAATATCGCGAGTGACTGCGCGCTCGTGGATTCATTCGGTTAAGCGAATCGCGTCCCGGTTTACCCGTTCACTGATCATACGAAAAACAATATGCTTAATGACGCTCGTGTGTTCCCGGGTTAATGACGCGTCCTCTCTCATAAGCGTTTATCGATTTAACCCTTTCAACCAGTGTTGGTTGAAATTTTCTCACGCTGTATAAACTTTAATCCGTATAATTGTCTCGAAGCTTATATAAAATTGTTTCAATTATTTGTAAAAAATATTATACCAAGATGCCAGCTGGAATTTGCCTCGATTCGTAATATATTAATATTTGAGAAATAATTATTTGAACTGTAATGGAAATCACAACCAGACTATGGAAAATATATTAGTGTAAATCTGAAAATGAAATTTAATTACCGTAGGTCCGGTGGTTCCTCCGGCACACCCAGTGCTGGCATGGTCCCATCGACCGGTGGAGGTCCTGGAAATCCAACAGGAGGCGGCAGGATGGCCGTCATCGGTGTCACCAGGAACGTAAGGCTCAGACGTCGCGGAGCATCCGGATTCGGCTTCTCTCTGCGAGGCGGCCGAGAGTACGCCGCTGGATTTTACGTGAGCGACGTGCAACCAGGAAGCGAGGCTCATAGAAACGGATTAAGGGTAAATTCCTGTTATAACGCGATAGTAATCCAAACGTCTAACCGGTTCATTCGATACTCGTTAATCGATACGAATCGATTTTGCTGATTACGAAATGACTCAACTTTCTGCTCCATTTCATCCACGGTATTCTTCGGTGATTTCATTCGATCGAATCGTTTGATTGTCAGGTCGGCGATCAAATCATAAGGGTGAACGGTTACCCGGTGGAGGATGCAGTCCATCAGGAAGTCGCGCTTCTGGCGAAGAATCAACAAGTGCTCGTCCTGAAAATTCGAAGTAATTAATCCGTTTCTCACCGTTAAATACCCTCTTCCTGCGATGATCATGTGAACTTACTGTGTTCTTGTTTTTCTTTCAGGCGTGGGAATGATACCTGTGAAAGAGTAAGTACCTACAACCCGATAAAAGTAGTTCGCCGTTGGAGTAAACTTCGACTCTTCATTCTTCAAAGCTTAAACTCTCCGAGCTGCAATCTCTGACATTTTAATCTTTGAATTAGCATTACTCTAACTTTAGGACCTTCGAACGCTAAGCCTAATCTTCGAGAACTTGAAATTTATCTAAAATTAAGCTCCGAACAGGCAGAACGTTTCCTCGTTTGTAAAAGTACTTTACGATTCGGATAGCAATCCAAACGATCCGGTCACCTGGCACATGGTGCAACAGCAACAACAACAACTGCAGTACAACGAAACTGGTTTGGGTTCCGTGCCCAGCACCGAAGTCAGAATTCGAATTCTCGTCGGGGAGAAGGGCCGTTTAGGCTGCGGCGTTTGCCGGGGCATCGTACCCGGCCTCACCGTGCAGGTTAGCCTCCGTTTCGATTTCGCGTTAGCTCAGATAACCGATGAAAATTAATCGAGCGAAATTTATTCAGGGCACCAGAGACGACGGGCCGGCACGCGCAGCGGGGCTGAAGGCGGGCGACGTGATAATTTGGTGCAACGGACAAAGGATCACCGATCTTCCGTTCGAGCGAGCCATCGAGGTAATGAGAAGCTCCGCCATCCTGGACCTAATAGTGCAACGACCCACGCCGAATCACCTTTACGACTGCCCCGAGCCATTATGGACGCGGGGCTCGAGCGGTTACGACTCTGAGACGTCGAGCATGGCCGCGGCCAGCCCGCAGCCTCAACAGAATTCTTCCTACTCGCCGCAGCACCATCAGGATCCCAGGATGCATCATCGATACCCTCGCGATGACGTTTGCAATCGAAACGGAAGGTTCGTAATTAATTGGGAACAAATTTTTGGACAGATTTTTGACCTATTTGCAACGAGAATGTTTTTACACCCCTGACAATTTTCATTCACCCATTGGACGACACCACTTTCCCTATCTTTGCTTACGACTAGACAGGATGACACTAGATATGAGAACTATTAATTATCATTCTCAAGAACAAGTATCAGACAAGCACATAATGTAAAATTATAATAACTCAAGTTATTCATTCAAGAGCTACATACTTCATATGCAAAGGTGTTAAGCTTTGAGGCGAAGACAGTAAACAAATTGATATGCCGTCGTATATTGATTCCTCCTACATGCTAGGATCGATATGCGATGATGAAAGCGCTTTCAATCTCGAGAAGCGACTATGACATAACGCTAAGAGTTAGCAAGAAGTATCATGATCGAGACCATTGTAAATGCAATTAGGAGCACACGGTTGAACGTTTCTTTGGCACAGAATCTCGGGCAACGCGTGTATCGAGAACACGGTTCGGAATACCGGATACTTATCTCTCTTGTTAACAACCGTTATCAAGTGGGATCGATGAATATATACCGGGAGAAAGTCCTTCTATTAATAGGACGTTTCGCGATAACACCGTTGATAGCACGACGACGAATTCCTGACTGTCGCATAAAACGTTCGGCTTGCTCTTAACCTCCGCCTTCCGTTTAATTGGAATTAGAAAGTTACTAACTCGTGCCCTGCTGAACAGTAATTACATTCGACCACGTGTTTACGAATATTTCAGGATCTGCTGCCCGCTTGCCCTGTCCACCAGCAGTTGCAGTTCCTCCGAGTGGCCTCAAACGGATCAGGTAATTATTAAATCTGAAAGAAAAAGGTGTAAATATCTTGAACGAAAATAGAAAAAACTAATAATTATGGATGTGCAGGGTCAGGAATGGACACGCAAACCAAATAACACCACCGTAATCCGTATCAATCAGAACCAGAACCAGAACCACAGGTACATGAGTGGGCCAGGACGTCCGAATTCGCGTGACACCTACGAGGATGACATCGACAACGAGCCACTTTACGATCCCGTCGCTCCCAGGATCGATTACGAGGTTCACGATTTCGATGCCAATCCTCGTGACGAGGCGAATCGTCGTCTGGCTTATCGACGGGACAACATCAGGCAGCAAGACGTCATTTACGACGGTCCTGCCGATGACATTCCCCCGTATCACGGATCCAAAGTAAGCAGACGCGTCTATTTCGTTTAGAAAATAAAATAGAAATTAGATAATTAGATGGTGATCCCAGAACACTTTCTAGCTCTTATTCCTTTCATAAACGTCGAGAATATACGATTAAATTAGCGTGACTTCGTTATAAAGTGAAACGATCGTACAACCGTGTTGGAAGAGAGTGATCTTTGTTTAATACCGTTGTTTAATGTTGTTGTAGGAAAATGGTACGCAAGACGGTGAAAGGAAAACAGTGACGACCGTGGAGGTTCATCAATCGGTGTGCCCGCCCGCGCCTCCGCCGCCCCTGCCTTACAAATGGCCTGCAGGTTTGTTAATCTAATCGAAACATTCTTGCAGAGCTAAATTTGCAACGTAAACCATTTGAATAACTTTCTTCCATCTATACAAATTTGCAAATTGACCCTTTGCACTCGAAACATTTTTGATACGATTCAATCTTTGAAAATTTGTGTAAGAGGAAATTTTACATTTTGAAATATTCTAGTTATTTGTACAAAGACACCACTCGAGTGCAAAGGGTTAAGCAAAATGTCCTCCACCCATCCGTACCTCACGTCACAATACCTGAGGATTCCAGATTAAGGATCATAAAGTGTCGCAATGGTTGCAGAAACGAAGCCAATGAACGCCATGGGTATGCAAATGGGTAGCACGATGTCGATGGGCAGCACAGGCTCGACCGAGACCGAGTCGAGCCTGGAATCGTCGTGCAGCAAAGATTCCGCCTCGACGTCCTCGTCCTTATCGACGTCCTCGTGCGAGCCACCGTCGACGGTTTCCTACGGTTCGATGACTGCCTCGACCGGGACCAATAAAACCAACGACACCGCGACCACCGCACACCCGACGCCGCGCAATTGCGCCACAAGGACATCGCCGATCGCCTGCACCGACCTAAGCACCGCCATAACGCAAGAATTGCAGAGGCGGGCGCAGCAGGTAGGATCAAGGGATCATCTCTTCTTCTTTTTCTCCCGATCGAACCGAGTAATACGCAACTCACGCACCGTGTATGTGTGTCTGTATCACGTTACCTGGTCCGTTCGCGAGCATTACCGGTCACGTTACTGGAATTTCGATTTTTGAACGGAACGTATCGATCCTCTTTTTCTCGAGCGATTCCTTTCGCGTTTTCTCTTAGAGAAGCTTGTTTATTACTCGTATTTTAAGTATGCGCGTAAAACACATCGAGATACGGTGGTACTTTGTAAAACGATAATCCCGGCCCAATAACGCGTTATCTACGCGTGTAAACACTGATTTAGAATAGAAAATTCTTACGACGCTATGATTTGCGATTCCCGACTACCTTCCCATTCGATATCTCCTGGCTATCTTCGAAGATAACGTTTCTCATTATAGCGTGTGTATCAAAATATTTTCTAGCGATAATAGAATAATCGTAGATTTAAATCATCGTTCAATTTTGCCAACTATTCGAAGATATTACCGAGGATTTATCGAAAATGACGTAGTGGTCGATAACTACTGCCGATATAGTTCGAGATTAACGCGATCAGTGATTCACGAGACGGCGGATCATCGACACGTATCGATCGCTTTCAGAGGAGCATGAACAACGCCGCCAAAGCGGAAGCTGCCAAGGAGAAGAGCATGGAGCCACGGAAGCCGCAGAATCCGGAAGCGCTGAGAGCGCAGGAGCAGAAAGTGACGCATGACAAGGTATTTACATACAAACAATACATCAATTTCCCACGTACGTTAAATTACCAGTAATTAAACCAACCCTTTTAACCCTAAATCTCGATTTATATTTTCTAAATGAATAAATTTCCCACGTTAAATTACCAGTAATTAAACCAACCCTTCTCTATTTCTTATAATTTTCAAGAATATAAACACAGGTTTTTCCTAGCCAGAGAATTAACAATGTAACGAAGCAATTAACAATATAATATATCGAAAGCTCGCATCGGGAAATCTCACAAAGGATATCCTGAATAAATCCAACAATCCACCAGTATACTCTTTGTACCTAATGATCGGTTTACGAGGATGCGCGTACACGCACCGTTCACAGCGAAAGAGTTAATTCAACTCTCTGACCCTCCAATTAAACTCCATTACACACTTTGACTCGGTTGCGCACTCGATGCCATTACACGCGGTATCGTTCTTCCCTTTAACGTGAGAACCGCAGATGTTCGTATCAGCAACACCCACTCAATCTCGTCCGCGCTATCTCGAACGCTCGTACGTATCTATCGCGCGAGAGGTTCATTCACTTCCGACGCTGCTTAATTGTCCGTGTAATTAATCGTCCATTAAGCAGGCTTAACAGTGATCGTTAATAAAAGAAATTGCCTCCTGGGCGAAAGGCAAAAAATAATGCAAAATACGTGGATAATAACTGTCGTTAAACGCACGCGGCTGTCGAAACGAGTAGAGAGCCGATCTAATTAAAAATTACTGCGAGACGTCGCGAACGATCGAACTTTCGTGGACGAGCGTCCGAAAGACGGATTCGCAGGCGCCGCGCGGATCGCTCGAGCACGCTCGCGGCTTCAGTTCAGAACCGAACGCGGATCGAGCGGGCCGCGCGATCGCGAACCTCTCCCGTTTCATTCATTCGTTTTCGAAGGTTCGGAATCAGAAACGATAACGCCGATTTCATTCTTTGCAGCTGATGGAGGAATTCAAGCGCGCACACCGGAAGATGTTCAACTCCGCTCAGCAAAAGGTTCATTTCTCCGACCAGACACAGGAGCAGGTACGATAAGCTTATCTTTGAGCTGGAATAGCGTTTCTTTTGCGCGCTCAGAATCATCTGCAATGATTCCGCGGTATTTATTCGACGTCGATTCAGTGTCGATTTTGATGTGGTGTAAGAGAAAAAATAATACCTGACAGGTGTCTTTTCTGTCGACAAACATTGAAAAGGTGATAACAGTTCTAAAAGTTAGAATTGAGACTTTGCCTCTTTAACGATAGAATATTTGTGAGTTGAAAATAGAAAAATAAATGAACTTCAGTAAATTATTTGAAATAAAAAACTTAGTCATTTTGACTGCTTTGGTCCAGTGTTAATATTTGTCAAATACTTCTAAAAAATTACAAGAAAATTGGCACGTGTCGATTGATGGTAATTCCTATTATTTTAAATCTGAACTCGAAGCAAACGAAACGGAATGCAATTTTTCGTAAACAGATAGCGATCTTACGCGCGGCAACGGTCGTTCAAATTTCGCCTATTTAGTGTACTTTCACCGTCTCCTTTCTTCGGCAAGCGAAAAAACGTTAGCCAGCATCTAATTACAGTAAAAGATCTCGAGCGTAGGTAAAATAGCTCGGGCGTGAGCGGGAGAACACAAGAGCGCGGAGGGCGATGCTCGCGATGGAAAAAGCGGAAACTAGGGTTAATTAAAAATCCTATTAGCAGCGCTTTGAAATTCAATTCGCGGCGAAAGAAAGAGGAAAAAGAAAAATGTATCCCGGAGCAGATTTACGCTTGGCAACCGAGGCAAATTAAATATTGATATAAAAAAAAGAAGAAAAAAAAAAGTGTAGAAGAGAGGGAAGATATAAAAGCAAATAACCACTCTGCCTCTTCGATGAATCTCTCGCCGCGACGATACAACCCAGAGCCTGGCTTCTTACGGATGGTAATTACACAACCACCGCGAAAGATCTGCCAAAGTAAACAGATAAAGCCTCGAAATTACAAAGACTTCGAGGCAGTCATTGTCTGCCGTTCGCAAGGAGCTGTACACGGCTCGTGTTGGTGCATTACGCTCAGGTGCGGATCAATTTATGTACGAGTCACGTTTATTAACCGTAATACGCCTCGTATCTCCGTGGATCGTTCAAAACCGCCAGATAATATTCGTCTCGTACGATCACGTATATTTTGTCAGCCAGGTATGCAGAATATCGCCATGTCGATATTCAAAGCGTCATGGATTTTTATTTAAATATCCATTTAATACAATTTTCAATGTGTCACATGGTTTGGGGTATTAAGTGTTGGTGCCACCCTTCTGTTTGGAAGAAATCAGGTGTTTAGTATAATTTCATTTTAAAATATTTAATTTTCGTTTGAGAATACTACTTTGGCCTCTATCTAGTTATTATAAGTTCTTATCAAGTGATTTTTAATGGAGTTCGAGAACACTGATGGAATTGTGCCTACCAACCTTACCCAAGTTTGATGGAACACACTAAATCACGCCTTTAATTGAAACGTAGTCGATTAATTAAACGTTTACGATACAATAGCGTCGTGATCGAATGGTGAAGACTTTCTAAATCGAATGAAATACGTTATTCGCTCGAACAATTTCGTTAATTAACGATCTGCCAATCGCTAGATTATCCGTTTTATTCCACCGTTTAACAGTCGTGGGTAAATACCGATAGAATTGTTTCCTTTCCTCCTATTACGTTCAATGATCTCCGTTGTCGTAAAAAGAAAATGAAAAACTAAAGAATAAACAGGTATTATCGCGAATTCATTTAGTCGTTATATAATCGAGTTATCAGACGATAATCAGCCGGCTGTTTATTAGGTAGTTCGACGATTTATCAATCATCGGCCTCGCGGCGAGCACGCGCGAATAGCCGTACAAGTGTTCCTTCGGTTTTTCCCTACCGACCGCATCTCACAAATTGCGGCAAAAGTGCAAAATAATAGAGTTTACATAAGAGCTCGTGACTGTTTTCAGTCGGCTCGAGTCCGTGTGGCGTGCGATCGGTTTCAAGGTGGTCATCCGCGAGATAATACCGCGAAGGTGACGTTCGCTGTGATTAAACGAGAAGTGTGATCGCAATTTTGTGGAGTACAAACGAATTAAAATATCCGAACAAGAACATTGGCGCCCCTCCTCGCGAGCGTTCTACTCGAACCGTTAATTAAGCGGCTCGAAACGACTTAGAAAAGTGCAGCTGAAACGTCACGCGCTGCTGCCGAAAAGGAAAGTTAATCGAAAATGGTGAAGCTTTGAAATCATGAACGGTTTAGCGAGCAATAGTGAACGGAAGAGGAGCCGTGTGTTGGTTACTGTGACGCCTTATAATGTTAGTTTTCAAATAACTTGAAAATTGTGGAGAATGATTAACATATTGTAGCTGAGAAACGCTATTTTACACGATATCTATTATATAAAAATACTAAAATATCCTTTAACTTTGAAAATCCTATAAATTGCTAAATTATTGTGTTAATTTGTCACCAGGAACAAGAGAAGAGGGTACTGAACACATCCTCACCAAACATTCCACCAGCACCGCCAGCTCCCCCAGCGCCTCCTGCACCCCCCGCTATACCAACTCCTCCAGCTCCTCCAGCTCCACCGCCACTTCCGCTTCCTACCAAAACCAAGAACAACGAGGACTCCGTGGAGATGCAGAGCATCGAGTCCTTCAAGCTGAAGGAGACACCGAATCCAGTGATTCCGAAACCGCCGTCGACGTATTTCCCTACGCAGACCTCCGCGCCTATGTCGAACGGAAGTCCCCGACACGCTGGGCCCGGAACCAAGCCCCAAGTCAACGGAAAGGACTCGACGAGCCCCGTGTCGGAGCCATCGAAGGCTCCCGCGCCTCCGCCGATTCCCAACGCGCAGAACTTGAAGCCGGGAAGCGGAAAGGTGGCGATCAGGATAGGAGCGTACGAAGGCGAAGTGAAACAGCCCTCCAAGCTGGACTTCCTGTCGCAACAGTCGCGTAACGACAAAAACGGAAGCGACGAGCTGGCGAATGGGCCAGTGGTCTCGAGGCTGCAGAACGAACTGGCCGCCACGTTGCAGAGGTCGAACTTAAGAAGAAAAACTGACGGGGTGAGTTGGAACATTGAGTTTCATAGAAACTGCTCGTAGATAACGGGAACTGCGTCTGTCACGACGGAAACTGTGTTATTATAGATATGCAGAAGTCCCTATCGCTTGTTGATAACGATATGTACTCGGTTTTGCAATGTTAAATACGTGACGTTGGTCGTGCTAACACGAGCCTAGTATCACTTGTAGGATATCAACGGTGGAATTGCAGGCTGAAAATATGCAAATCTTCACCCTTACATAATGTAGGTGCTTTGGATGCAAAGTCTACAAAGTCTACATTGCAAGTTCTTGCAATCTTCTAAATAGAAAGCTTGCCCCGCACTCTTTTTTGGGAAAACCCCCAATGTCGCTGGTTTTAATCACTTCCATCACGAAACTCTCAAAGATCGTCTGATTTCAGGAAACACCACCCATCAAGCCAATCGCTGAGAACACAACAATGACCAACAACGAGACAACGAATTCAGAGCCAGGGAAGCTGCCCCAAAGCAACGTGGAGAAGCTCGCCTCTGCTCTGAACAACAAAGTCACCATCAAAGTGAATCCAGAGAATAATAATCGATAAGATGCTAGCATTCGTTTAAGTCGAACGTAACGATTAGGAGTCCACCATGTACCTCTGCCACTTTGTACATTTTTGCACGTTCTTTGAACCTACATCGATTTTATTCTAGACAAAGAAGCCCTCCCCCTATTGGCGAGCTTCTTTTTTTACGTCTTTTACCTGTATGTCTTTTTTTATATGTTATTTATTATCGTATTATAGCGAGTAAGGAGTAACAAAAAAAACCGGCTAAACAACCCTTAATTAACCAGAGACAAGGCACTGCGATACCCTTTTACCAATGTAGGGCCCGTTGTCTTTAAAACTTAGTCCCCTCCGTCGCCGACTATGTACAAGTCGTGATGCTCGACGGAGGCATCGAACTGAAAAATAAATCCGATGATATGTAATAAAACTGAAGCGTTTCTTTATTGTATACCCTGGTAAAAGCTAATTAACCCTTTGGGTACCGATTTATTTAATCAGATATAAGTATCTTAGGTGTAATTCCAACTAGAATTAGTATGGTATACTATCGTTAAAATAAATATTTAGCATTGTTAAAAGGGGTTAATTTGCAAAACAATCGCATAACGAGGCGTACCCAAAGAGTTATAGAATTAAATCAGCTGAAATTTTCCACGAAACCTGTTAAACCACCTCACTTCACTTCAAGTCTAATTAACCTACAAAATATTGCAACATTTTTCAAACGCCTCCTAATATGGATTAAACTTTTAACAAACTTTTGGACGAGCATATTACGAGCAACCCCAGTCGTTTCAGAGCATTGGGAAAATTCTTCGGTCGTATCGAACCTCTTAGATGATTCATCTAAACAACCCCTATATCTTTTTAAGCAAAACCTCTATTTCATGCACACGGCCAACGAGAAGGTTTCTTGTCAACGGACGAGAAACCATGAGATGGAACAGAACAGAATTCAAAGACTGTTGGAGTCAGAGTACACGGAATTCTTCGACAACATCATCGTGGAGTCCTCCTTCGCCGAAACGACCAGAAGCGGAAGAGGAATCCGTCAGGTTTCCCTCGGTCTCACTTCGACCAAGTTGATAATAGCAGCAGATGTTCTAAGAGGGAACTCAGAGTTCTTCTGCCCCCGCGATCTCGATCCCAGCATCGAGAGTTTCGAACTGATCTCGGTGTATCCTTTGCAATACGTCACCATCAGCGTGTTCAGCCGAAGACGTCGAAAAACTTTAAAGGCAAGGTAGACGTTTACTAAAAAAAACGAGACTAGAATGTTCATCCATTTAAAGAACACCATTCTGTCCCTGTGTTTGATCAACGATTTCATGTGATTAGATTCGTGGATGGAAGGGTGAGTTACTACGAGCTCGCGGGTATTCAAAACAGAACGTCTTCGTGGAAGAACTGGTGTGAGCAGGTGGACAGTTTGCTCGCGAAGAAGGTGGACCGAAGCTCGCTGTCAGAAACCACAGCAGCGAGCTCCTCGAGCAGTTCCACCCTGTACATTCTCTCGTCTGAGATCGAGATTCGAAAAGACACCGGAAGAGAAGGGAAGAGGACGGTCTGCAGGTCGTACAAATATTTATTGATCCTCGAAGATCATATAACTTTATACATATTTTTGCAAATGCAGAATATGGACCCATTACGGAGGAGCCGGGGACTACGTGCCCCCTACTTGGACCAAGAAGGACCTGTACCTGGGTCCTTCTTACGATGAACTAGTCAATGGTCGATACACACCTATTCCCGTGAGATTCGCTGGCGCGAGCCTGGAGGACATCAAGAACGAGCTGAGGGACCTATCTCCCAACAAACTGGAGAAGGTCACCAGGAGCTGGCCCACGTGCAGGTGCGCCAGCAGGCGGCAGACCAACGGCGGACTCTGCGACGTGCTCTTCATCAGGGACCACAATCGCAAGTACTACAACGCGAAGAAGTTCTCAGTGGCCTGCCAGAACTGCCCCTGCAACCGCTTCCAAGGGAAGATGTACGACGGCGAGAAACGCAACGTCTGGTACGACGAGCAAACCTTGCACCAGGAGTCGATCAAAGAGGACGAAGAGACGAAGAGTCCCAGAAAGAGTCTGACGCAGAGGATATCGCGTTTCGGGTTTGGAGTGCCGGAGAAGTGTCACTCGGGACTGGTCCTTGGACCTACGCGAAGGGACCGCAGGTGTTACGAGGCTTCGAGGTATAACGAGAAGAACATGCTGAACCTGTACGTTCTCATGGAGAGTGGGGTGAAGATCTGGGAGGGCGAGGAGAAGGGTTGTTGCAAGTCCTCGAAACGGTTCAGACACTTCAGGAGATACGGTCTGTGCGCTGCGGCGCACTTTCTCTACGCCCTCGGCCCCTGGTCCGTGCAACCCGGCGAACGGACGCTTCTTCAGGGTCGAAGGTCGTTCAGCCTGGTCACCATCCGTCGACAGCCGTCTAACTCGGAACTGAGGCTTCCTGTTTCGCGTCGACAACTGACAACCAGCATCTCCCACACTGCCCTGCAGTTGGGCAGGTTTGGGTCCATTGGGACTGCCGCCAAAGGGCGCGTAATACTCTTCTGGACACCTGATTACTGGTACAGGCCCAGACCTGCCGCGGCTGCTTACAGGTAATTCAAAGTCGATTTCTTGCAAATATTTATTGTATTGACTCATTAGGGACGTTAAAACAGGGAGCTGAGGCAGCACCTGAACCACCTGAGGAACTTTCGTCAGGAAAAGGAGAAGCCGATAAAACGGAAGCTGTTTTACAGAAGAAAGAAGGGCCAGTACGAGGAGGAACCCGTCATCGTCGAAGAGAAACCCAGCCTTCTGGGGCGAATCTTTTTAGGGAACGGAGCCAGCAAGAAAAAGAAGAAACTGGAGAACCAAGAGACAGATACATCAGTTCAGCTGAGAAGATTGTTGAGAATGGACTTCAGGATCACGATCTGGGACATAGACAGCACCATACTGGCCACGCAACTGACCCTCATCGACCGCGATCTCTTCGTTCGTATACCTTCAGAGGAGATCGAGATTCTGGTCTTCCAAAGAAGCTCCAGAAAGGCTCCCAACTTAGCCGCGTGGATAGCCTTCAGCCATCGAGTCTCTTGTCTGACCAGCAGCGAGATTCTGGCGGTGAAGAAGCTAGCCATGAGAAGCAGAATCATAGCGAGATTCATCAACGCGGCCAATAAATGCTTCACCCTGGGTAATTTTCATTCGTGCAGGTCGATCTTAGCCGGATTGCAAGCACCTTCTATTTACAGGCTACGCAGCAGCTGGTCCTACCTACGCGCCCATCATGCAAATAGGTATACCCTAAAAACCTTAACCATTCATACTTTGCTAACTAAAACTAAATTTAAATTCTACTTCAGGTACGAAATCATGGAAAGGCTCTGCAAAACCTACAAAAATACTTGCAGCCACGCGTACCGTCGTGCGTGGACCAAGGCAGAGAGAAACCTACCTTCCATCCCGTACGTTGGCGACCTCGTAGCGAGACTTCTGGGTCTAAACAACCCAGAACTTCAGCTGCAATGCGACAACCCGTTCGAAGCGAAGAACATTAACCCGAGGCCCAATCGTGTCAATAATACAGTCATCAAGGTGCACAAGGATGCATCGCGTCTGAAAATCAATCAGGATTCGGATCAGAGACACGGCTTAAGCAAACGCATTCTCGAGTCCATTTTAAGTAGAATAAAGGGGGATCAGAAGACGATTTACGAGGAGAGAACGGATTCATTATGGACATCGAAGGAGCAGGATTTAGCATGGAAATACTTTTACCAGTGGAGCAACATCGTTCTCCAACGCAAGGCACGCGTCCTGGAACGGGAGAGATTAAGGAACATGGATCCCAGGATGAAACGGGTCCTCGACGTTGTATCCTGGATGATGGACTCCCAGAAACGTGCCGCGGGGTACGATTTTCCGGGACACTCGTTCACCCGGGAGTTTCTGTTGAAGACTCGGTACAGGGAGGATAGGGAGAACTTCTTTATTAGTCTGAAACTGGAACCACCGATGATTACTTGAAATATCGATACAAAAATTGAGAGTGTTGAATGTGTCACTTAATCAACACCTTGACTGCCACGTCACCCAGGTGACACTTGAATTTCTATTAAAAACCTTTCGCTCGTTTGGTAGAAAATATTCCCATTAGATATAAAAAATTATAGATAATGAAAATAACAAGATAATTTTTAGTAGCTGCAACATGGCGGTCAAAGTGTTAACGAAATAATGGAGAACGAATAACGAAAATAACCTAAGCGCAAGATCATTGAGGTAGAATGATTAACTTAGAAAATATACCGACGGTGATTACTAAAGTCTTCCACCCGAACGTTCAGATTTCTCAACGCAATTTAGGTACTCCTCGAACAATCCATCGCCATTGTTAATCTCGTCGTCGTCGAGCAGCGGTATGCTGTATTCTATAATACAAAATATTAAAAGAAAAACGTAAGAAAGACGAGGGAAAGAATCGTAGAAATTAAGGAAATTTATACACATATATATATAGAAATAAAGAAAGAAAGAAAGAAAGAAAGAAAGAGAGAGAGAGTGAGAGAGATAAATATATATACACATTTTATATACATCGATTCGCTTGCTGGCACAGTGTATCTACATATGCTTTTTCTCTGTTTGTACTTACATTATTTATACCATTTTTTAATAAAAATTATCGATCCACTTATACACTCAAGCTTAACGATCCCGACGAAAAGTACGTTCATTGAACAGTTTTTTAACCAGATATATAACAGCAATTTTTTCCATCATCATTTTATTCCGAACATAGTTATACATATATATATATATAAATATATATATGTATATGTATATATTTAATATACGTACTTCAAGCATAATGCATACAATTGTTTGCTATACATATGCACACACATTATCTTCGTTAACAAATGTTCATTCAGTCGTAAAACTCAAAACGCGAGTATTCATGATGGGCGGAAGAGTGAAATCTCGAACTTAAAAAGATTCGGTATCGAACTGTTTGACTAGATAACAACGCAATCGTTATATTTACAATAAAATTATACAGTCGAGAGTTTAAAAAGAATAAGGGGGAGTTAAAACGATCGACCAACGTAGAACAATTGGGAACAGTCTCTTTTTTTTTTTTTTCTCTCAATCGCGACGATCACCGGGATATTAAAATCTTGAACTGGTTCGAAAGTACAGCGAAAACAGTTCGAGTCCACTATGGCACACGATAATACGGATCGTTAAACGCTCTGAGTGCCACGGTAGAAAGATCAATGCTGGCACAAGAATAATACAGATTATTGATAACATTAAACTAACGATTATCTTTAGTCTGATACTTCGTACAATCACTGTAATTTGTTTCTTTAACGCTTATGATAAGTTCGTCGCCGGTCGGCTCCATCAAACCGCGTTCCCGTTGGACTACGATGAGAAAACGGAAACAAACGAAAATCCAAGGTGGCGTTCGATGACTGGTTGTAAAATTTCGAACTAAAAAGGGTTGAAATGCGCTCATCACAAATGCACGATCGGTAGGCGACGCGTCGTCGCCGCGATTATTACAATAATGAGGTTTCACAAGTCGAGGTCCGAAGTGTACGATAAATACGATACAATAAATCTCGTAGAGTATCAAAAAGAATTATCTAGTAGGGTACCGTTTTAAAATTCTCTGTCCTCTCAAACGCGCCGTGACATCAGGAATTCAAAATAGATGAATACTTCGTTTTTATTTTTTGATAGTCTTTCTAATACTATTTGTTGCGAGGCCCATCGCGAAACCGTACGTTTCTTCTCCATTTTTGCGTGTGTTTCGTCCTTGAAGAACCATCGAGTCAGTCGTGGACAGGCGTTGGACGCTGGGCATTTCTTTTTTTTTTTGTTCGAAACCAAATTTCTGATATACCTATTTTTTTTCTGTTTTGTTCGCTTGAATAAATATGTATAATGTACATCCGTGTTGTTTAGTTACATTAAGATCACATGCCGCCAGGTTTCGGAAGATTCGTATCGTAAGCTCTGATCACGTCCGTCTGCGTCACCGAGCCTCCTTCCTCTTGAGAGAACGCAAATCCATCTGCATCGCGTAGCATGCGCAATAATAAAGAGCGCAACCTATTAATTTCTGTTATTACAACATTAACTGGTTAGCATGCATGCACTATCTACAGGATTAGATGTTGGAACCATCTACCAGACTGTAAACTACGTTTCTATTTCGTTGTAAGAAAAATTCCAAGAGATTCCTCTTCTTAATCAATATTTCAAATGAAACTATTAATAATAAATGTAGAAAAATCCACAACCCATTAAGATCTTACTTAGGACTAACAAAGTGATTCAAAATTCTTGACAACAGCTGTGGACTGAAAATCAATTATTAAACCTTCTATAATTAATGTAAATTAGTCTGTGCTACCATTAAGAAGTTCCTTATACAGTAATATAGATCTTATATAGATTATCCAATCCACCTGTGAGGTAGAGTCATTAAATTGTAATGCTTTGAGGTAGCATTCGAGTGCAAAAGGGTAGCAGAGATACAAGATTCTCGTGTAACTTATAGTCTAATAGTGGTACAAGCTTATATACATTGTTAAAGCGTAAATAGTGTGCGTGTAAGTGTCACGAATTCTTTGTTCGAACGGAATATTACTTTTATCGAATAGCCGAAAGCCATGAAAGAAACGAAGCACGTGCTCTTCCATTATCGCAGATTCGATCAGAAACGAAGTAGAGATACCAAAACGACGGAGCATGTTTAGACAAAGAAAACTGTACAAGTTCCATTTTATGAATATTAGATTCTCGCTTCCAGCCGTCGTTATACTGCAGATAAAATAACTTACGTGAAAGTTCCACCTCGACATTAACTCTGGAGGCGGCGTTCGATCGCCTGGTGAAAACACTTTTTACGTTTTTCAGTAGTCGAGCCGTCTCCGTCAATCTGCAAAGCCGTGCATTTAGAAAAAAAAATATTGTTTTAGAAAACACTCGTCTGGCCTAAGACGCTCGTCCTCATCCTTTTACGCGTGTTACCGCTTATCTAATTCTCAACATTTCATCGACGATCGAAGAATCTATCTGATGGTTATTTCTGTCTATGGTGATGCATGCGGTGCGTTAATATCAAAATCTTTCTGGTACCTTCTGTACACCTTACATCTTCCAATGAATCTAAATTCTTCTTCTAACATTTTCCATCAAAACGTTTGCAAATATTTCTGAACACTATAAATGATATTCATTGAATTAAAATGAATTTTATTAAAATTCTTTGAAAAACATTGTCGATACAGAAAGACTATTCACGTTGCATTTGTGATTAGAAAAAAAAAGGATCATAGTGACAGTGATTAATCATACCGCGGTGCTGTTGCAAGCGTAACGTCGAACGATCATGCGATTCGATTAATTAGCAGGTGTGCTCTCGCCTGAAAGTGTAGAATTTAACAGGAGCGCAACGAGTTACCAGCTACTGGGAGTACTTACACCTCGCGAGGTTGGCGATGGCATGCACAGGCCTTCACGGGATACCGCGAATAAAACATACCAGAAAACCGCATTAACAAACAGCACTCGATACTGGAGACACGTATGTAATCAACAAAAGGATTAATTTACTTTCAACCATAAACGTCTTCTTATTATTTACAATCTCCCTGTACGCACGGGCAATATTAGAAAACGATGTACAACAGTGAAACTAGATAGATACAAACAGAAAGTTTCTACGCGTGAATATGCATGGTATTTGTTAAGAAAGCTTCGACCTTCTCTCTTCTACTGTTTACATGGAACACATCCATTGTTTACTTGAAAAACAAATTCTAAATACATTAGATAGGATAACAATGTAGAATGTTAAATGAAATATCGATGAAGATGAGAACTAACTGCGTGTACTAAGTGATGATGATGTTATATAAAAGGAAAATGTTAAATGAATTCTACAGATACTTCAATGCTACTTAAACTTCTAGATTGATGCTACATCTACTAGGTAGGAAGAGAAGAAAACATTTATCTCGTTTATATACAAATGTGTAATAAACTCTTTGTACTACATATGTACAAAACAACGTAGTCCTTTGGTACATATAATTGACGGAGATCGTACAAAAATAGTTGACAGGTACAAATTTGAAAGCCAATAGGGTCATCAAAGAGGGAGTAAAAAGGGAAGTATAAGACCAACGGAATGCTTACGGATTCCACATCGGACAGGAGTCGATTAAAAGTCTTTAGGGATACGGAATATTGAATGGTGTGGACGAAATGTGTTCTGTATGACGGGTGAACCACAAATCACGCGCCGCGAACGCTAGCGGGAAGATTCTGATCTTAGCTCGCCTTCGTAACGACCAGATCGAGGCCCAACACCAAATTAACCATCGCCTCCTCGAACATGACCTCCTGTTGCAATTTTTATATGTCCACTCAATCGAAATACTTTTAAAACATTAATCGTATTATTTTTGTTAAAAACTTTCAACACGAAATAAAAAATAAAGAATGATTGCTTTTTGAAAAACAAATGAATTACTACGAAAGCAGATTATAAATATCACTTTCACCAAGGCTGAAACAAATTGTATCGCTATACGCATGCACCTAAACGATTGGTTAGTTGGTGTTTAATTTGAAAAACTATGAAAAATCAATTATCGTATGCTGAGAAATAAAATGTTCGTAATATCTGACTTTATTAATGTCTTCTTTTCTGTTACAATCTTACACTTACTAAGCCATGCATATTGAACATTAAAGAAATGAATTCCTTTTCCAAATTAATCTACGAATATTCCATGCAGTGTGTACACCATCGTATGTTCTGATAAAACCAAAATTCGTAATAACACGTGAAAAATGTTATCAGTGACTCAACAATGTAAGTTACCAAGAACATTTCCCCTTTATTGATAATCACGCGTCCCGAACCGTTAAATTGAGTTTACTTTTTTATATGCTAATATTTGATAAGAAACAATGAAAAAATACTTACGAGCTTCTATAATCGTGACTGTTGAATATGTCTCCCGGGTCGGATCTTCTGATCTCATTCTCCCTGGCTGCCGCGGTTACAGACTTCCACATTGTATTTTTAATTCTGTAATGAAGAATGTAATGGATATACGTTTACATAGTGTTCTAGAACTAGAAGTTATCTATCGATGTACACTTACGCCTTAACTGTAACATCTAAAAGTAGTACTGCTGATGGTATAAGTACCAAACCAAGCCAAAAAACCGGCGACGAAAACAGCATCTTATCGTTACCTAACATTACTGCTCCCACATTCAAAACAGGCCAGAAGTTGCTGAAATTTTTGAAAATGTTTTATTGACTCTTTACAATCTAAATAAAGGTGCAAATATGTTGAGGAATTTACCTATAAATAATAATAAACAGAAACCAAAGCACGATAGACCCCCATGTTGCTACGTGTGTAACCCACGTCCAGGAATTAGTTATTAAACCTGCCTTCCCACATACAGTCACTACAACATACTGTAAACAAATTCTGGTGTAATTACATTTCTATGAAAATTGTATGCATCGTATAATTATAACGTACAGTATACACAAAATTCCCTAGAATTATATAACCAGCGTCTCTACCGTTCGACCATATCACGTCCTGTTTTAGAGCCATTAGCGACAACCAATAGAGCAGAGACGAATGTATTAAAGCGTTTGCAATCCAAATCCAAAACACCTGTGTAAACGATCTCTTGTTACAGCACAATGTTACAGCAGGTGTACCTGAATGGTATTAAAATATTATTATCAAGATCACCTTAATGTTAAACGATGATTCACCAGTATTTTTTGTAGCATATAATGCCGGATGAGCTAAATGAGTTTCTGCGGAACATACTTTATCAAAAAGTCCCATAGCTAACGGAGGTGCCGCTGTAAATACCTAACATGAACAGAACACCTTATTATAACTTGTGATACATTGATTGTAATGTGATAACGTGTAACAGTTTTATAACTTACAACATTGTAAAGACCAATAGACCATCGTTCGAAAAGGATTTGTCCGGACCAGCCGGAGGAAATGGCGAACCACAATTCGATAACGTACAGACAAATATTTTTGTAAAACGAGTATAATATCAATTTACACATTCTGCTATAGTTCCAAGAGCCATGGACAAATAATAAACGTTTCAGAAAACGAAACTGGGCGATAGAATAATCAGAAGCACAAGCTGCTTGAAGACCTTCGACGCCCGAAATTCCTGAAAATGATGGATACATTGGTTAGGATTAAAATTAGGTTAAGTTGTTCTTTGTCGTATCTCAGACAAAAAATGAATAAACTTACCAACGCCAATGTGAGCTTTCTGAATCATGGCTACATCATTCGCGCCATCACCGATCGCAAGTGTCACGGCTTTCTTATTACTCGTAATTAAATCGACCACCTGAAAAATTGTTATAAAACTATTGTTCTATTCTTTCTTCTCTTGAGAAAATTTATAATCAAGTGAAAATCACCTCAGCTTTTTGCATAGGTGAAACTCTACAACAAATAACAACTTTACAAGACGAACATAAGTCCAGAAAATCCATTCTAATATCACAGGATAATGCATAGTCCAATGTATTTCCATCTATGATGAGAGCTACATCGTTTTGACACTTTAAATCAATCCCAAAATCAAGACAACGTTGTATTATAACCTCTCTAGTTTTCTGTAAATATATAATATTGTCTTGAAACTCATTTGAATCAATATGAATCAAAACAACAGTATTCATTTCCCTTACATCTAAAGATAATTCATTAATAATGTACAATGGCATTCCGTGTGTGATCAATCTACAAGAGTAACCAATATTAATAGCAGTTTCCTGTTTGTCTCCAGTTAGTACCCACACATTAATATCAGCTTGTAGAAGAGACTGTATCGTTTCTGGTACCTGAATCAATCACAAACATTACAATCATGGAAAACATAAAATTACGCACAAATTCACTCACTTGATCTTGTAATTGATCCTCGATAGCAGTTGCTCCTAATAATCTTAATTTCGTTTCGATAAGATCCGCGGCATTTTCGATCATACTTTCACGATTCGCTAAACTAATTGTCGCATTGTGATAAGTTTCTCGCCACCACTGTTACAAGAAAACAATTCCGTTAGGAACAAAGTATAATATGAGAAAATTAAAGTGATGCATACCTGATAAAAGGTGTCAGGTATATCCGCGACAGCAAAACAAAGAGTTCTCAAACCATCGGAAGCGAACAGTTCCAAATGTTCCAAAGTCACATCGCGAAAGTCACTTGAACCAGCTTGCTCAGGATCACTGTCCTCTACAGAAGCTGGAGACAATCTTTCGTAAATGACAGAGTCCGCTCCCTTACAAAAAAGTTTGATGTTTCCTTCCGGCGTTTTAACAACCACCGACATTCTTTTTCTAGCCGACGTGAATTCTATTACATTTAATATTTCGTACTGAAGTGTTTCACCCAAAGCTATTACTTCCACGTAACTAGGCGTTCTAGTATCGAACACATAATTAAATTTGCGTGCTCCATCTACTAATGCTCTTTCATCTATCAGAGGAATAAAACATGTATATAATTAAAATTGAGCGAATCATATTTTATTCAATAAAATTGTCCGTGTACAAGTG
The DNA here is from genome assembly GCA_022405125.1 of Anthidium xuezhongi. NCBI lineage: Eukaryota > Metazoa > Arthropoda > Insecta > Hymenoptera > Megachilidae > Anthidium > Anthidium xuezhongi. Next base: position 10,865,645 of record CM039637.1, read on the forward strand.
AATTACCTGGAGATGCAGCATGATAAATTATGGTATCGTCTATCTTTTCAGGTATAACGGTATGACATACCGAAAGCATAATCATAAATTCATGCGCTATTTTTGCATGTTGCGCAGCTTTCTTATCAGCAGGACGAGGAGAATTTTCGACAGCCCTGCCCTCGATAATATCTCTAATTAATTCGCTATTAACGCTACTACCACCTTGATCTCCTTGCGAAGGATCTGGCAAACTGTGAAACATTACTTTATAGGAGAACATAATGAGAATAAATGAAGGGAGAGTAAGTCAAATAATTTAACAAACTTACTCATAGATTTTGCCACCGATTGAACACCTCTTAAATTCCATCACATTTTTCGTAAGAGTTCCAGTTTTATCAGTAAAAACATAATTAACCATACCAAGCTCTTCATTAAGGTTACTTGTTCGAGCCATTGCAGGAGTATCTGTTTCTGCATGATACATTTCAATGTCCATGTTAATAAATGTTGCTTGAACGAATCTCACAACTTCCAATGTAACTTGCAAGGAAATTGGAATTAAATTATTAAATAAAATGATAAATGTTAAAAGATTAAAAGCAAAATTTTTAGTCATTTCCTCTGAAACAAACAGATAATTATTTAGTTTTGTGATTACTGTTTGCAAATGAGTAAAGAAGAAACTTAATGAATTACCTTGTAAACCTAAATACCATAATCCATCATTATTAGCTTTCATCCATACAACATTAAATATTGCAGACAGAAGGCACAATAAAAGAAGTATAAAGAACAACATGAGTATTTGTGTATTGGTCAGTCGGTCTAATGTAGACCTTTTGAGAGGTGCAGTTGTAGTATTGTTTTGCATAAGTTTTGTATCATGCCCTGTATAAATTACTACACCGAACACCCAGCGTGTATTCCTCAGCATTGCACCACGTAGCAATACTTGATCAGGTCCCAAAGCTACACTTCTATAGATACACATACATATTGTTTGAATGCATTTCAAAGCTTTTAATTCAACTATTTAATAAAAGTAACCGTACTGTTTATTAGTTTCCCTTAATACTCCATGGAATTCGTACAGATGTCTGTTAGGTGGTTCACACTGTATATTTGCACGAAAATTCATTAATTCTGCAGTATCCAAGAGACTGGCACTGTCAGGATGGGCTTGCCTTATCTTCAAATTTGTTTCCCCATCCAAATTGGCAGTCTCTATGAAAGACATACCCTGTGGCTCCGATGATGACAATAAGATCAAGTCAGCAGGGAAGAAACTGTTGTTGCGAACCTATGCATGTTAAAGAATGCAAGTCTAGCAGGAATCATCAATAATTACCATACTGATCATCTGTGTGAAAATAAGGTATAACCTTAACCACATCACCAACAGCAACATGACGCCATTGCATCCACTGCCAGTGCCCGTCTCTCAAAACCTCCACCTCACGCATATTTATCTCATCATCTGCCCTGTGCCTTTTCTGCAATAAACAATACCATTAAAATATCTTGTACAAACGAACGACTATGCTCATGAATACCTACAATATCTTCAACTATTTCTTTCAATGCAGACACACTAAGAATAAAAATTAATGGAACCAAAGTTGTATAACGACCTGTTGGTGATACATCTGGTATTTGCTGAAACGAAAGATAAACGTTAATATCTAGAAAATTTTTTAATAGGAATATACATGTAAATTTCGCAAATACCTGCATAAGGGCGATGAATAGGAAGAAGCAATTACTGTATCGACGAAACTGTTCAAAAAGGAACATGGGTATAAATGAAAGAAGTGAGTACTTTGCGGTAGTAATATGATTATTTTTGTATTTTGCGGGCTGATGAGGAGCATTTATGAAGACCACTCTTTCTTCGCTACTATCGTGTTGCGAAGACCGCCGATCGTCACCTTGGGATCCTCCATTTTCCGCTCTTATAGGGCCCACTATGATAAAAAGGTACATATGATTTCTGTATTAACATCTCTATTATTATCTTTTGAATTAAATAAATATTTAAACGAAATTCTTGATCTAAAACTATAATTTAAAGATTATTTTACGCCCTGAATTTTTTAAAATTATTATACTCTAACAAGCAGTCACATATTAGTACTCGTGATTTTTATAATAAGGAACTTGTTACATTTCTCTTATCTGATTACTTTAATGGTCACGTGGCCTCTTAATCATCTTTATATTTTCTTAACACGTTGACTTACGATTTTGAGCGTACAAATAAAGATGAAAACGAGCTCTGAGTTCGTTGAACCATTGTATCACCTTCGTTCTCGCTACTTCCATGTTGTTGCTTGCTAAATGAAATGTCTTTCACATCACTTCTCTTCGACAATACGATTCATATTTAACGCGCGAAAAGACAACATCGTACCGATGCAACGTATTATCACGTATTAATTGCTACCCGATCAATGATATCAATTATAGATAATTCGATGTTACAGAATCGGAAATTCTAATTTCGTTTTATTTTTATCAATTATTCCTACATGTACTTCAAAGTATACAACACGAATCCGGGCTAACGGTAAAGAGGAAATTGATGACTGTACTATATTATCATTCAATAATAAAGTGATGTAGTATGCGCTATCATTTTGGAGGTTATAGCTGCATATCTAAATGAGAATTCTATAAAAAGTTCTTATCGCGGTCAATAGAAATTACACTGACCGTCAGAAACTGTTTTCAACGTTCGGAGCATCCGATCAAATGAACTTACAACTCATACCAATTAACACAATGTTTAAATCAGTTGTATTTGCGTTTACTATACAACAAAAATAATGATATAAAGCGTATAGAAATCAAATCTCAAGTTTCAATCTTGAATACGAAATAATCCTATTATCATAATTTAAACATTATTTTTCGAACCTTATTAGAATTGCATTGACGTCATAAATAATGATAAATAAATCGCGAATATATCTTTTTTTTACGTATATACTTAATATCAGTAATATCGGATAGACGTAGACACATGAGTTGCCTATGCTATCCAACGCTCTAAATTACATTACTAAAAATAAATATTGTATAACACCAAATATGAAGCGTGGGCGTTGGATAATTACTCATTGATATTGTACATGTATCAATTCACGGCACGAGTGTGTACACAAAATATTTGAGCTCGTGTATCCCATAGTTTCTCGGCACAGATCATGTAATAATTACTTCCGGTAACATGTTATCAATTCGTACGTCACCGTTGCTAAAATAGTTGGATAACAAGTAGCTAAAGGTGAACCAACATTGAAGGTGAGAAGACAGCCTTCTTCTCTTCGTCAAAGAAACTATAAACCTGAGCAGAATCAACGACAATCGTGAGGCAACAGTTATACACCAAATTTAACTAGCACTTGAACTTATTATACCTATCTCCTTAGTTATCGATCAAATACTAGTGATCGAAATTTCACAAGCGTCGTACGTGAATCTCTTTAACTTATCGAGAGAAGATAATGGTATACAATCGACAACATTTTGTGGAAACGTACGCGGGTTTGTTCGGTAGTTAACGTACACTAGGCAGGACACTTTTATGCACGAGATAACGATCGGTTAAACAAACTACATATCTGCGTCATCGTGCCGGAAGAAGCCTCGCGCCTGTCGCCACACCCCTACCACATCCAACACAAAACGTGGGTACGTCCAGTATACGATACGCCGAATTAGTCCATAGGAAACGATTATTAAAACGTGATCAAGTATCGTTCACAAAAGATTCGGTAACAAAAATATCCATGACCACATTACGCTTGCAAATTTCCTCGTCGGACTGACTTTTAGTAGGTAGGTGGCACTAGCCATCAGCTACTTCTTTACCGAGGTATACATATGTATACATATGATACAAATGGGTTATCAACGTACCACAAATAATCTTTAACGTTCAATTTTTATGCACTCGAGCGCTGAATAAACGAAAAAAAATAAGACTCTTTATTATAATTTAATCGTAGCAATTATCAAGTATCAAGTATCAAAGAACAGAGCCAGATTAATCGTATTTTGGACCTATGAAACATTCATTCGTTGAAAGAATTAGATATACTAAAAGGATTAAATTTAATTTATTCATTTGAATTCTAAAATTATGTTGGCAAATGAAATTTAAAATTAAAAGAGTCAATTCCACGAATGAACTGAATTGAATTAATTTTGAAACCTATCTACCACCTCAGGGGTGAGTTATAGAGTGTTTGCAGTGATTCGCGTCGGGGATAACTCGGGTTCCCAAACGATTTGGTACGAGGCTATACTAACGGGGGTTGTCCACGAAATGCGACAGCCCTGCACACGTGTTACCCCGAAAACGCATGCGCCTGCCACCGGCAACAAGTTGGCGTCAGCACCGTGCTGTACTCCACCAGCACTTGACGCGAATACGGGAACGTGTACGGTAAGGTTGCATCAATAAACAACCTCGCCGCGAGTAGACTGTGGGCCAAGGACAGTTCCGGCCGGGGGTGAGCCGAGGGGGTTGGTAGCTCTGCACGAATGATATCAAACCTTATTGGAAAATCCGCTCATGCCACTTTGATGAAACCACAACACGATGGATTCGCGGTGTACGAATAAAAAGTCAGATCAAATATCTCGCTTCAAGCATCTAGAAACTAATTCACGTAGAAACATCACACTTTGAATCGAGCAATTCGGTCGGGTATCGATCTCTCGCCCTTTTCGTATAACAATAACGTATTAAAGGTTTTGAATCAGAACCTTAGGCATTTAAATGCATTACCAGATGTTCGAGCGCCATAGAAAATTACGTGCTTGACCTTCGTCATTACGGATACATAACTGTGGCTATAAACTTTATCGATGCACATCATTTTTGCGTATTTTTTCACGACAATAAGAAACGTTGTATCTTCGCGATCGTTCACCATGTCGTACAAAAACCGTCCCAACCTTTACAAACATTTGACAATCCCGTAGTGACGTTTTCAATTTTCTCATTTATTTTGCGCTCGGTGTGCATTGAAATCGTTGTTATCCAAATTAATGGACAGATTGAAAATCCTTCTTTAACCATCGTAAGAAATATTGTTTGCAATGTCTTACCCTCGGAACTGGTCTCGGGTACCACCGTCTCCTGCAGTTCGATATGTTCGCGATTCCGTCGTCCGCTGGCCAGAGGATCTATTCGCAGGCCAATATTGTCGACGTTATCGATACTCCCCAAATCGATGGGACTACCGATGATGTAAGGGCCGGTTTGCTCTTGGGATCCATCGTTGGCTCGACCGGTCGCTGATGAGAAACTGTTACGAATACCACTGTTTTGAGGTGGTGTACCGTCCATATGAGGTATAGAAGAGAGATCCGGAGGTGTGAATGGACGTAGCGAGCCAGGACTGGGAACCCGGGGGCTCCCCCTGGCAGTTGGTTGCATTGAATGCAGCGGGGCCTAAATCAATTCGAATTTGTTAATGTGGGTTACGTTCGTTCTAGCTGACAGGGGGGTTAAAACATGTTAACAATTAACGCTTCCTTTGATATTACACGCACGAGTTAACAAATAAGGTAAAAGGTCGAAAAACGACCAAGGGGAGTGCACGACCTTTGGGGATATCGATTTGGCCCAAGACTTGTTCCATTACAGAGAACCCAGAAAATAATTTTTGCAACAGTATGAAACGCATTAAATGGAAAATCTATTATTTGTAATTTGATTGCAGACTAAACAGCGCGATTAGTAATTTACTCAATTCTGCAACGCATCTTAATTATTCCAATAATATTACACAGAATTTGAACCGAATTCGCGTTTCAAACACCATGCATTCCCCCAGCTAGTTAACAGGTTTAATCTCATAAAACCTGCAGGCAACTTCTGTTTGGTGTTTCTCAAGCTTAATCATTATTGCCTTCAAAGATTACATGAACCTTTCCTCCACTCGTTATCGCACGGCAGGCCAATTCATCGAACGTCGAGTCTAAACGCGAATTCCGATTCTGTAATTGAATCAGTCGATCCCTTTGCCCGATCCTCAGCCTACTTCCTGTTAATTAGTTTCGTGTTGCGGTGCAACAATAAGACGAGCGAACAGTCAAAGCAACGCAAACTCGTTCGCGAGGCGGATTCTTGCGCGCGATTACGCTCAAACCGTAACAGTTTATTACTAGAACGTGAAGAAACACAAAGAAACGATGACGCAATTGCTGAAGTTAAGAATATATTCGTACGCGTGTCTCTATTTGACGGTGGCATCGTTTACGAACAATTTCGAGCCGGCTGTACGTGCCGCGATTTATTTAACGACGCTTTTGTGCGCGATGAATCACGAATCAGATGCCGCGGGGATTAAACGCGAGAACGAGACGCAGCGGGGTCCCAAAATCGAGCCTAGGGGAGAACCAGCTCGATACATCGCTTTAAAGACACCCTAAGCGCGCCGTTAGAAACTCTTGCCTCGGTGGATTGAACGATATCGTCGAAACCAAAGGTTAATATTGATATTCTGGGCGCGTACGGACACAATTTACGACACGAGCACCGTTAAACTTCGCGATAATTAACGGTCGCGCGATGATAACTCGCCTCGAGTTACGTACACGTATGATTCAGATATCGTTCGTTCTGTAAAAACTTAGAAACCAGTAAGACAAAAAGTAAAACTCAATTTGCATAGTACAAAGAATATCGAGAAGGAAAAAATTGCTAGCGGATGGTTAATAAATCAGCTGTCGCTAGACATAGATGATTGTCAGTAAATTTGCGTAAAATTTACCTTGACACGAATACTAACTGTCTTTCGAGTTCTATTTCCGTTAGCGCGGGGGAGTCCGCTCGTCACTAAACAAATTCAGCTATCGCATTTCCGATAACTGACTTACGATATTTGCGAAATTCATCACCCTCCGCGATGTACAACTTTCCTCAGAAATACTTTATCATTTATTTTTCTAAAAAGCTGACGTTAACCAGTCAGCTCGTACGTGTGTCACAAGAATCAAGAAAAGACAAAATAAGTAACGGATATTGTCGTCATGACACAAAATACTGTCATTTCTACGGATATAGTCGTCAAACACAGCCGACTGGTTAACAGCGTATAACCAAATGTTATACTCACGACTTTCAACCGGACAGGCCAAGGCGGGTTTCTGGCAGCCGTCTTTGATCGGTTTTGCGAGCTCTGTCGTTGAAAACCTTTTTCACGACGTTATTAAGCTTCAATTAACGTGTACACGCGAACGCACTTCATTCCTAATTATAGATGGATCGAGCTCATTTAAAATTCTCCTCTTTATCGGCGTGTTATCTCACGGTGACGAAAACGGTTCGATTGTTACCACGTAACGCGGGTTGTAATTTTACAGAGAGGAAAAAAGGGTACGACACGATTGTTTATTCGTGCCACAAATTTCAGAGTCAACGCTCCAAGTTCCTCGTGCTCGATTACCCAACCACAGCTATTCACGATTCAGTAGAGAACACGAGTCGCTGGTCAGACGAGTCGTGGAACAGGTATCGCAATTACTGTGGCAAGAATGAAATATTCCAAATAAATTACACCGGCGACAAATTCGAGACCGTAGTTGAGAAAGTCTTTGCGGTTAACGCTTGTGTTAAAAAATTGTCACTGCGAGTCTCGGTATCCTTCGGACATTTTTACCTTCACACGTGGACTATAACACGTGGAGCACCAATCATAAATATTTTAATCGTTTACACCTTGATTGCTATCAGTGAATTCCATATTCATATTTTTAATTATTTAATATACCTTATCGTACCAATCAACGAATTAATATAAGAGTTAACGCAAAGGAAGAAAGTACTCGAAAGATTTCGTATCAAACTGCTTTTCAAGTGGTTGAATTTTCGGAATCGTATAAAATTACATTTAAAGGCGATTAAAAAACGATCGTATCACGAAAGTAATATCACTGGAATACTTGGTATTTTCATTCGATTGCTCGAACACAACAGGTACTCAGGAGAACACACCTTGTCAATAGCGCGTCGTAGCGAGCACTGAGTGCAAAATACGTTTGCACTCAACAAAGTTTCTGACACGCAAGAGTTCGATTCTTCCCTGAACGACGATCAATCGAATCGTCACGATAAAACGTTATTATAAAGATGCCGGTACAGATTACCAATTAAAAGTACGAAATTTGTAGCAACGTTATCATTTCATGGGAAAAGTTATCTCGAGATTATAAATTGTTGGAAGATCGTAATCACTGACGATAATAATTCCCGCAAACTATGAAACGAGCTGCAACAGAACAATTCTTTTTTCGTCCGTGTGCACATTAGCATCGTTTAGTGTTTATTAATAGTCACGGACGAGGTAATTGAAAGAAGCGGTGGAAGGACGTAATTACGGAAAAGCACACAGTTCACGCGGAAACGTTAATTTGTTGTCAAACAAACGGATACCTGTCGCCTCTGCACGATCGAATTTCACCGTACCGATCAAAGGTGCGATCCTTAATTAAAAATCAACAGACGAACTTTGATACGACTCGAAGATTTTTTCCAAAAGTCGACGCCGATCTTGGTCGCGATCGATCCCCATAAAAATGTCATTCCGGATAAGAATCACCTTCGGAGAGGAATCACGAGCGTATTATAAAATTTTACGCCGATAAGCTCCACGCGACAGCCGCTGTGCTCTTTCGTTTCAAGGAATCAATGGTGGCTCCTCGAGGCTGAAAACCTCGTCGACCCGATAAAATGTACATTCGAGCACCGTTCCAATTCTCTTTGCTTCCTTTGTACGTGTCACGTAACTATTATCGCGTCCCGGGGAAAACCGGGGATGAAAGCTTTTAAAACACAGGCGGTCCGTGAAAGAGCGTTCGAGTCGGATTTCGTAATCGCGCTTTCGAGACTGCTTCCGCGGCTCGACGAGTCGCGACGACGGCACATCTAACTGTAATTAAATCGTGATTCGCTTGCTGAACGTCTTCGACGTTGAACGCGGCGACGGCTGACAGCGACTATTTATCCGTTCGCCGTTTCATCTTTCCCGGTGTTCCTTCGCTCGCCACGCGTACACGTGTACTACTTCTTTGTCTCCCTTCCTGGACGCGGGTTTCCATGTCGACGGGACGACGTATACTATCACCTGACAGACGCGTCGGCTCTCCTCTCTCACTCTCGCCACCTTGATATAAAACACCACCTACGATCACTTGCGCGTTCCGCTTGTTTCCGCGAACTTGGCCATCCTCGACGAATTAGACCAATGATTTCACTCTCTATGCACGACTTCCTAAATGCTTGATCTTCGAACCGTGTAAAATCGTTTATTCGCCAGAACTATTAACGCGTTGATTGCCATGGTGGTCACTGGTAATTAAATAATTAATAAAAGAAAAGGTAAAATAAACCGTGAATGCTGATGGTGTTAGACTAATAGTTTAAAGTAGTAATCTGAATGGTTACGTTTGAAAATGAATTGATAGAATCCTTAATAATTGAAATTTCAGTGCGTTTTCACTGTGGCAACGTGGTAGGATCGCGGTTCGTGCCGTACCAACGTAGCAGAAACAATAAACGTGAAACGCGAACGCAAAGTAAGGCAAACAAAGAATTACAGGTGCGAAGCAACGAAACGCAAGTGCGAGCCGACAAAGTAGATCTACCGCGAAGAAGGGAAACAATGGTATGACCAATTATTTATCGCGCTACTGCACACTCGACGACATTGAAAGTTTTCTTCTTGCGCGTCAAGTCAGGCTCGTTCTTACGATGCTTTCCTCGAGGAGAAACGCGATATTACAATTATAGTATGCTTCACCAAAACGAAAGATAATAATAGACGGCGGAATGCTGGGCAGCATCTATTATGAAAACAAATCGAACGGCGAACGTCGTCGGAATGAATTGATCAACGGATCGCGGAACAATTGAATCCTCATCGATTCGACGGGATTAGAGCCCACACGGAATCGTGCGAAAAACGTAGCCAATTTCTATTTTAGAAGTCAATATCGCCAGCCGTGGATCGCCCTTTTGCAGAAACGGGTCGGCGAGACTTGCAAAGCACGTTACACTCTGTAGGAGCTCTATCGGGGGTAGAAATGTCAATCCTCCAGAGTGCTTTCACATACATCGATTTTCTGGTAAAATAACTACATGTTTTTACCCTCGTGTTTCTGCAACGACGATAACCGCCTTTATATATTTACAGAGGGTGAGCAAAATAGTATAAACGATGTAGTAACACTATACAATTTTTTTACCATAGCAATTATATAAAAAGAGGATTTGCAAAGTTGAGAAAGAAACTTGCAGCAAACGCACAGACCACTCGAGTAAATCTGTTGAGAAGATTTCCGGATTTCGTTTTAATTCACTCTCTGATAGGATTATAGAAAAGATATAAAAGCATTATTTTCTTTTTTTTATTTCGAGGAGGGTGTGGCGTTACGTGTATCGTATCGACGGATCAACGTGGTCGTCGATCGCAAACACGAAACCCACCACGATACCACCACGAATCCGTACGTAAAGGATCGCTCACACAATCACAAGTACGCGCCCACAAGGGAATAATGGATAAAGGGCCGCTCCTGCTTGTTACATGATTCTCTCGACTTATCCTGCTTTTATTCCTGATTCGAGACGCGGCTGCGCCTATACACCAATTACACGGCTCACGCGATTTTTTTTCCCTTGATTTCCCTTCGTCAACGTCAATATTTATAATACATTATGTTCCAAGTAAAGGAAGATTATAAATAAAAAATTCTATATTCGCTCCCTCGCCTCTTTTAACAATATTTTTAATCAAAAATTCCCAGAATAAATCGAGAGATACGAAAATATTGTTAAGAATGCAATTCGATTAATTAATGCGATCGAGCCGTTGATTGGAAATTAAGGCGCGCGAATAACTGATATCGCGTGACAAAGTAAAATCTTCACCGTCTTTAAAAATTGATCCAGTAATCAGAACAGCGGAATCTTATCGAGCGTTTTGCTCCTCTATCGTGTAACATCCAGTCGCGTTGAAACTAATTGAACTTCGATGCGATTCCATCGTAAACAATTTGTATTAATAACCCAAGATATTTTGCAGATGAAAAATTTCAGTTATATTACGATTCATACACTATTCATACACTCTTGTGACATTTTTACAATGTTAATCTTTATGAAATATAAAAAATGTGAGTCACAGGAATAAAGCGATTACGGCGAGTTTAACATTTCTCAGATAGCTGGGAACACGCGGTGCCGGTGAATTACATTTTAATCACGCATGCAGGCAAACTTCCAAATCACGTTTTTGTAATTGGCACTGCCCGGGAATCTTACAGTTGTCAACACGATCATGTATCTACAAATTGCTATGAAACAGGTTGCTCCTGAGCGCATCTGTCTTATTCACGAAATGCTTTCTCTCGAAAGTATCGAACTACCTGTTAACTATATATAATCAAAGATTAGCGATAATTCGTAATTACAGTAAAAGCAAGACGGTATCATAAAACTTTGTAAATGATTGGAGGCCTGTTTTTATTAACCAGGCTCGTATTCGGTCTTTCCAAATAGCGATACTATCGCTTTGGCAGGAACCGTGATATCCGGTGACAAACGATCGGGGCTAGAATTTTTGCCAAGCAGATTTTTATAAGGTCGACACGAATACGCGGGCGGCGAAATAAAAATCGTCCCTGTTCCTCGCATAAATCCAGACAGAACGGCCCGTGGATTCTCAATTAACGCCTCGATTCCTTGATCGACATGAACCAAAATTTTGCATAATTGCTCTCAAGGACCGTGCGGAAAATACATAGACAACCATGAAACCCGAACCACCCTCTGATTCCATCCCCTTGACATTTTCTGATAATTTAAATTCACCGTATTATACAATTACCCCGGAGGCACCGGTTAATTTCAAAGTATTATTTTATAATGGAGAAATATTCTGTGTAGCGCTGTTAATTAGAATAACAAATTGCTCGTGACGGAATGTGTAACAAAAACCGTATCGCGACGAATTAACATCGACGTGATATCGCATGATTTTCCAGGGTTTCCACGAACAACGCGATGCTCTGAATATGAAAAAAAAAAGAACCTGAACAACGACGAATAGTTTAACCCAGTGACCTCCCCTAGCGAAACGGGGACGTGCAAAATGAAAAAGCTGGCCGATGTTCAACGACACGTGCGCGCGGCCCACGTGAGCGAAAAAAAATTGAATCTCGCGATTTTGCTACGAAAGCAAAATAATACGCGTCGATGGTTATCATTAGGATCAATAGACCGCGAAAATAACTCGTTAAAAATATTCGGTGGGGAAAAAAAGGCAACGACGGGTTCAGGGGGTAGAATAATGGGCTATTCAATGAATCAAGAGACGAAAACTGGAATAGAACAATTTACGTATTTTCCGACATAATAACCCGGTATACCACCGCTGTACCGCTGCCTTTTTCTTATTATTCGAGTACCACAATAAACGTTCGGTTTGATTTCTTTGTTACCGCGTAAGACCTCGTGCGCGATCACGTACAAATGTTTACGGACCAAACATTTGTTTGCGCATAAAATCGGCGCAACGGGAAAAATATTAAATAGAAAATGGAAAACACAACAGTATGTTTTCGAAACAATATTTGCGTACGTATAAACCAGAATGGTTTATTAGCGGGAATTTTTCGAGCACGTTAAAATCTTGTCGCGTCAGGGCACGCTCGAATCGCGAGAGAGATTACGATCGATCTTCGAGTACCAAAACGAACGGTTCGCATGTCGCGTGAAGATTAATTTTCACTTTCATGATTCGTAAGGACAATAGGTGGATAGATGATAGACCGAATCGACCCCTAGTATTTAGTATCAACACGCCAACCGTATTATCGATCATTTGTGGTGAAATTATCACAAGGCCACGGGCTCGTAATGTTGAATGAAAGAAATGAAACGATATCGACTTTTCGTATACGTCGGAACGTGCATACCGGGTGTCGTGACGATTCTGTGCGTTCGCTCGGATTTAATTGAAATATCGACAGACCACGATGAGAGAGGAGGGGAAAAAGGGGGAAAAAAACAACGTTTACCCGAATACGTCGCAGACGTTGAGTTAGGTTACCGAGGTCGATGCATTATGCAACAAGTAGTCAAGCTTAAGTGCAACGTTCAGCGCGAAAATTCCATAAATATAGGTGACAACGGCGTAGGTGGTCAGTGCTATCATCGTCGATCGTGTTTAACGTGACGCGTGAAGAAAATAATTCCTGCGTTCTTGCGTGAATTCAGCTTCGTCCTTGTGTAATCGTTGAACGTAATTAGAGACGGTGGAACTTGCAGAGCGTGAGCGAGGAACGGTCTAGAGCACGCCGGGATGGAACTTTTAGATTCCCTGTTAAACGATTATACGCCTTCGACAGGTTTCATTGATACAATGAATACTATGTAAGTAGGTTTAATTCAGCGGAATATAAAACGAACAATAGCAGCACGTTCGATATCAAGTTTGTGTCCTTTAAAAATGAATAGCTTGAGAAACACCACTGCTGTAATAAATTGAATAAAGAGCAATATTTATGTAACACATTCGAACCTATGATTTTTCAAAATAGCATGAATTTTTAAATGCGTAAAATAGCATGAATTTTTAAATGCGTAAAATAGCACATGACGGTAGTATACATGATATGTCTGGTGCGTCATTTATGCTGCAAGTCCTATATGATGATGGTGAAAGGAAACCTTAGCTAAATAGTGACATACAATTGACACGAAAATGGTTTAACATTGAATTTTAAATGAAATAATTATAAATGAAATATGGTTCATATTATAATATCCTACGAACGAATAAATATCATATATGAATGATAATATTCAGCATTTTATGGCATGCATTTATATTAGGTCCAGATTTTATTTAACTAAATATTAAATGTGATTGTATACACAATATAACCTCCAATATTTTGTACACATATTTCGTGAGACAATGAAATTTGTACGAAAAGGAAGGCTGTACTTACAGGTAGTAAACCGTATGTCCGTATCAACTATACTGCCATACTCATGTTGCCAGCTTGTCAGCATTTCACAGCGTCAGAAGATAGATCCCAGTAAACTCCAAGAAAACTTAACAGCATGCACTAACACACGAAACGTAACCACTGGTACACACCCGTTCCTCACCCGTTCCTCACCCGGGTTAATGGTTGTGAGAAAAAGCGAACAGTCTGATACTCGACTCGACGTGAACATACGGGATCTGATCACGATCGAACTGATAATCAGTAACAATTCGAGGATCCTTGAGCCCTCCCTTCAATCCTTCACTCGTTCTTTCTTTTTGAAACGTTTTAAGGACCTGCACGAATCGGTAGCTCGCAGGCTATACCTTGAAGAAACGAAAGCCGCGTGTGCGACACTATTGAGATCTACGTCGTCTGTCATAGGCGCTGCCTAAGATTCTAAAAACTAGATGTAAAGCACGTAGAAGTAGTGTACATGTGACGGAATCGGTTATTTATTATTAACCCCTCGGGGCCATAGGCGCGAAACAGCGTCCCTCTGCAAGTGTCATGATGCGATGCGCTCAGATTAATATTTTCTTCTCCTGTCAGATGTCGCCACGTACCGATACAAGCGCTACCTATAAAAAAACAAAAATATTTTTGTAACTAATATCCATCGAGCCTTATTAGTCCATCGGTATTATGGTTTCGATGAAAGTATCTTTTTTAAATTTAAATATTGAGCATGCCATAGCTTGACAACTATGCAAAAGACCCCTTAGGATTATTATTAAATGTAGAAAACTTAAATAATCCTTATCAAGACAAATGAAATATAATATGTTAAGAATGCATTGTACTTGTAATAGATTTTAGTTATGAATAAACTTTTGTATGGAAAAATAATAATGCTTCTTTATTTCTTATTGGAAACACTGATATCCTATTTGTTAAGTCCAAAACATAAGAGAGAATGGTTGCCAAAAGTTTCCAATCTTACATATTATGATAAAAAAATGTATTATAGCAAAATTATTATTTTCCATGAATCATAACAAAACCAAGATTCTCTGTACGATCTACATACAATTAAGATTTTGTTTAATAACATGTCAGATTAGCATTTAAAAATGGCCGCAACTCACGAACTAACTAAACAGTGAATTTCGAAGTTACAATCGTTATACTCTTGTAATCATCGTAATAAATGCGTCAATGGCCTAACTTATTTATAGAATCTAATTCTTTTTATTAGCCTGCCAAGTATTTTGACGTAAGAGCTTGGTGAAATACCGATTCATACTTTAACATTTGCCCCTTGTTCATAAGGTTCGTCGAAACGATTTCTGATTCAGTCGTACACTATTTACTTATAATGCAGGATTCCTTGTAATCGGCTCTATAAACCTGCAGGTAAAAAATACCTTCTTCTATTCGTGCAAAGTCACGTTTGTTTAATATAATTGTATAGTGATAAACGTCGTACAGCAAGGTTAACTGTGAAAAAGCCAACGAACAGACTTTTTTTTTCTCAACAGTGTAACAATATTTAATACAAAAAACATGTCGCCGGGTGTTAACGACGGTCCACGCAATACAGGCACACTTCCAAAAAGCAATAGAAGAAATGATAGAAACAGAGAACGGTCAGCAGCTAATCAATTTGCAAACCGTTCTTATCATGGACATGCACAGCATTCTAACAATTTGGTAAAATAATGACGAAATTTGAATGATGTTTTTATTTTTCTTTTTTATATTAAAATCTATAATATCATGTATCAAAACATTTTTTACAGAATTAAAGATATATCATAAAAATGCAATCAATTTTAAACAATTTATTTGTAATTTAATTTGGATGTTATTACTTTAAAAGTATAAGATATATTTTACTGTTTTGCAATATTAAATGTTTTACATCATTAAATGTATTACTAAATTTAATGTAATTTGAACTTTCTAAATGAAAACTTTATACAGCATTCTGTATATAGTAGTTCAAAAGATAATCTATTAATAGGTAGCTGAATAGTGGGGAACTTCTCTCTAAGAATACATATCCAGATACAATTCTACCTTGAGACAGTAGGGTTGCAGCATTTCACTCATTATTTCTTAGAAGTAATGGTATTTTCCTGTGTATTTATTAATACTTTTTGTTTTATAAATTGCACGGAATAGTATCAGTTAGATTGGAAACCAGTTGGTGAGCGAAAACATTTGAGGATTACAAAAAATAGTAATACAAGATCAGTTGCTTTGGTCCCATCTACATCTTATCAAGATATATCCGACCTAGGTATGTATTTAATTACTCATGTTTCTATATTTATATAATATTTTAATAAGTAACTCAAAAATATTGTTGTGATAGCAACATACAGTTGTGGACAGCCATATAATTACCGTACAGACGAATTTTCACATTGGCAAAAAATGGTTCCACCTACAGATTCACAAACTGAATCTTCCACACGAATTCAAGGAGCAAAACCTTCCAATGTTGATAAAATAGTAATAGATCGTTTTAAATTATATATCCACTGTCATACTTTATACTTATGTTGTAATAAATAGTTTTTATATGTAACATTTTCTTAACTATTACAGCCTGATAGAAGCCAAGTAGAATCACGTTTAAATCAAATTAGGGATTATATCAGAGTTACATCAACAATGATGGATTCACTTAATCAATCCAGCGATCCAGTAAGTGTGTAGAATATTATCTACAGTATCAAATATTTTCTACACAACTATGTCCTTACTCTATTTACATATCTATATAATTGCAATGTAGCGTGCACAAGCTCAAAATGAGAAGTTAAGTAGAATGGTGGAGGATCTTCATGACAGTGAAAGAAAATTAACTAAACTATTGGAACAGTATCAAACTCATGGGATATTTTATGAGGTTACTGAATTTACAGACTTTTTTTATACTAACTGATTTCAGCCTACTGCATGCAATAACTTTTCGTGCATGTTTCTATAATCTAAAGCTTTTGAGTTGAATTCTATAGATCACATCAGATCTATTTTGTTCTTTTTTTTTTTAAGACCATAAACAATAAAATTATCATTTTAGAACGGTGAAAGCAGCAGAGAGGATACAGAAGAAAATGGCGATGTAAGCAGAGAAATGCAGCTACGGAAGAAGATGGAAGAGTCACAGAGGAAACTTGCACAACTGCAGGAACATCAGGCTAGCTTGGTTGGAATGCAATTACGCGTCAGAGAAAGATTAAACGAAGCTCGTCAAGCTCAGCAAGCTCTTTTGCAACAGGAAAATCAAACGTCGGTTGGCATTGCTATGCCATTACCTGTGAACGTTGAACAACTTGAATCTGAAACAGCCGCGCTGAGAGGAAAGTTAGCTCAGCTTCAAACAAAGAAGAAGAACATGGATCATCTTGTAGCGGAATTACAAGCTGTAGAAATATCTGACAGAGGCAGCTGTGTTAGTATAATACTTGTTTTATTTCATAATTAATCGATAATTAATTCCATTCATTTTTTTTATCTCTTTTAGAGTTCTGAAGGTTCGAGGAATTTTGGAAGAGACAAAGCTGCCGAATTGGAAGCCATGAAAGCTCAACTCGTTCACTTAAAATCATTAATGGAAGAAGCAACTAGGGTTCGCGAATGTCTTGATTCTAATTCTGACGCTGAACCTGAAGTGGATGTAAATGGCGAAGCTACGGCCGAGGTGGACGCGAACGAGGAAGAAAATGGTACAAGTATTTTGTTCGAGCGTCATAGCGACACGGACGAAATAAGCCACGAGAAATCTAGGAATACCGGGGAACGACCAACGGTTGAAGAAATTCAGGTAATAGCTTGAGCCCAACCGCAAACTACCTGTTATACATTACACGTACTAAAAATACACCTCACAGGCTGTGACACGAGAACTTCGAGAACAATCGGCTCTATTGCAATCAACCAGAGCGGAGTTGCAGCGATTAAAGCAACCATTAACAGCGGTCAATTCAAATTCTACGTCTGCAATTCCTACTTCAACTCCTCCCCCCTCGCTTACAGCATCTACTTGTTCTGAAAAAAAGCAAAGTAACACCGGCAATTCGGAACAACCTATGCAGGGGAAAAGACGTCAAATTGAAGATATGATGCGGAAGGTATTGTATAAAATATTATCAATATTTTATATATATGGTAAAAACTAATACTTGCTATTACTGATACTTCATTGAAAAATAGGAATCATCTCAAGCATCTAGTATCAATCGCGACATGGGAGGACCAGCTGATTTAAACAGTCACAGAAGTTCTAGCTCCCAAATTAGTCATAGCAGCACTCCTGCTAACGTTTGGCATTCTCCTACAGTGATAGGTAAAATCTAAGTGTATTCTGTTGAATATTGACTGATTTTAAAGTAATTGATTTTTGATGCCTAGGAGGGTCTAATGATCAAAGCGTAGATGGTATATCTTCTGATAATTTAATGGATATTGGTCCACATACAACAGCGATTGAAAATGGATTTACCGGGAACTGGTGGACGTATCCGCCACCTCCGTTAAATCAATTACAACACGGTAAAAATATACAATAATCAACGTCAGCAAACGTTGATTACAAAATACAATAAATTCTGAATGTTGTTTCCCAGGCTCAGCCGAGTATTATCGTCAATTATTGTTGGGTTCACAAACTCAACAACTTCAAATGATGGGTACAACAATACAACAGTGTTGTCAATTGTTGTGGTCTCAACAGCGCGAATTGCAAGCTATGCGCACAGCTATCACTCAGTTACAACTACATTTGAGACAACCGCATCCGCAACAGCGAAATAATAACGAGAACAACGATGAATATTCCAACTTAGGCCGTAACATTCATCATCTAAGCGAAACATTAGACTCCGCATTACCGCCAAGTTCATCCCTACCGAACCTGGTGTCGTTACCGAACTCTTCTCCCGCCGCGGTGATCTCTGTCAATTCTCAGCATCAGCAGCAACAGTTGAATAATCAAGTACCCCCTGGAAATAGAGCAAACAACTACTGGGATAATTTCAGAAGGTAATAGAACATACATATACGTACACGTTAATTGACACGACAATTTGTCCTAGTGGGAATATTGTTTAATCGTTTCAATACAAGAATGTACTCCAAAATGAAAAAAAAAAGAAAAAAGTATAAGGTACGATTTGTTTTATGATTTATGAAGTTGATTTTACAGATGTTGGAATACTTGAAACAGTCAACGTTTTTCTCTTTTTAGTTAGTTATTATTTAATTACACACATACAAAAAACAAAACAGTTTTCTATATGAGTTTAGGTATTTATTTTATAATCAAATAGATCGTGCACATCCATCTTGCATTTTTTGTGTAAACCTAATGTATCATTTCATAAAGTAATAAACTTCACGGTCTATCTGTGCACTCGTTGTCTTGTACTTGTTACTTATTGCTACCCTCGTTTATGCCATATCGCACACGTCAGATTCTATGTTCGATTTAGTCTCTGTAGAACCAATGGTTAATGAATATGAATCTAAATGAGGATAGTATTTTGGTACGTAAAACCAAGGGTATGTAGCACAAATATATTTCAAAACTCATACAATTTGAAACAAGTTTGATTTTGACTAACGTGTTATCGACTCGGCAGTAACCGCAAGCTTTTAGCTTTTTTTTTGTGAGATTTGTTTTTTTTTTATTTTTCTGCAAAGTGAATATCGAATAAAACCTTGCGCAACTTTTTTATCATTCGTTTCATCACCCTTAGCATGGTATGAATGCTTTAATGAAAGCACTGCTTCGAAGATTGATTAATTTCTTTGCATTTTCAGTTACTCCAGACAAAACTTACTCTCAGGAAATGTAAAAACAATGACTGATATTACTTCAGGACCTATTGCGAACGCATCTGGAAACACTGTGTCCAGTGTGAATACCTCTCTTATGTATGTAATCGTATCAACTATTTAGAAAAATGTGTAACATTGAAAATTCTGACGCACACAATTTGAATCGAAGGAAAGATAAGCGTAATCGAGATCAAGGAACCGACAATTTACCCGTACCCTCGTTGAGCGGAGTAGAAACACAGTATTCTTCTAATCTGCAACTACAGTCAAACTTACAACAACAAGAAAGAGAAAACACGGGTATGCGTAGCAATATTTTAACGAACGAGGTGTCTCAGCAACAAGCTGACAATCTCTGGGAGGAAGCTCATTCATCGTTTCGACTGACGTCTGTCATAAACGACGATCATCTGCTTCAGAATCTAAGGTTTATTCTTTTCTTCAATACTATCTGTTTGCTCAATTAATTTTTAATAAAATAATTGTCTTATACAGCTCCGAAATGAGGGAAGTTTTGAGCTCGCTCATTTCTGTAAATAAAAAACGACCAGATTATCTAATTATTATATTAAGGGAAATTAAAGCAATTAGCGAAGATCATAGATTACGACCTCGTCTATTACGATCACTGCGTGCTTTACAAGATACACAATCCTTGAGTAACCCACTGGTTTGTACATCTGTGATTAAGAGACTAGAATAATGTCTTATGCATTGTGTTTATTTGCGAAATTGTTTATAGAACGAAACAACAGATCAAACTGCGAGCGAGAGTTGTCAGTCTAGCGACGAGGATTCAGAAATAGACGTGGTGCTAGGTTTGGGCGCGGAGAATCAATTATCTATGGGAGAATTAGGGGCATCATCCCAAGCAGGAGCCTCATCTCCCACTGCACACATGTTATTGATAGATCATCTGGATGTGCCAGTAAGTACTATGTTAAATATTCAAAGAAAGCATTAATTCATATTTTTTATACAATTTTCAGGGAGCATCATCTTCAGGTGATTCTGCAAGTGCTTTACCTTCAGCATCAACTATAAAACCAGGTTACAATGAAGATCTGGCAGAAGCTGATCAATCAAGACCTGAATCTTCTGGTAATCAACAGGTACATAAAATATATATGTATTATTTTTTTTTGTATTGTAATTGTGAAAGTGATTAAAATGTTTTTGTATAGCCTTTTGATGATGAAGAAGAAAATCAAGAAGGTTATTCAGAAGCAGCTGGTCAAATTGTATCTGCACAAGCAAGATTCAATGGTGATGGAGATTTAGAGAGTTTAGCTGCCAAAGCTGAAGACGAGAGAAACGAAAATAATGCAATACTCTTTTGATATTGAGTTTTCCTAAAATTTATCTCAAATTGTATACATATTAATAATCAATGAACAAACGTATTGTGAAAGCTTTTATTAGTGGTTATGTATATCTTCCTGTGTTGAAACGGAAGATGAAAAACTATCAGAAACTAATATTTCTGAACACTAAGCATTTTTGTTCCAGAACATAGTAATTTCTGTTTTTGTCGTAATTTTCGGATTACGGATAATTTAAATGTAAGCATAAAAGTTTTGACAGGAAAACTTTTCTACTTGTAATGTGCATTATTTAGATTATAATAAAAGTTATAACTTAGAAAAGTAAGTTATTTATTTTTAACTATATGATACAGTGCAATGACATACTTATGTATACTTGCATAATGAATGTACGCTTTGCGATACCAATACAAAAAATATAAACATTAAAAATGATTGTCAATTATCTTAATTAAAATTCTGTCTCAGTACAGTCATTGTCAGTCAATTGCAATCGATGAAATTGATATATAGAACATCCATGTGTTTCAAATAAAATCTTCTCAAACTCAATACTGTTTTCAATCAATTTATGCCCATTGTTAGACAATAAATGCTTATGATCTGAATTATTCAACGGATTATTACTACTTGCTGGCCAGCAGCAATTGTTTACAATCATGGATTGCTCCAGATTTTTATTGTTGGTTGTATTTACATGTAATGCCCTTGAATCATCGAACACCATGGCAGATCCGAAGTCCTTTACACCCCTTGTACCACACTGTACATGGTTGTTACCACCGCCTCTGAAAGAAAACCCATTGCCTTATCAACTAATTTAACTGGATATCTCCTATGTCATCCATTTTGTCAGCAAATTGTGTCCTTACCATTAAAAAAAGACCAAACTTACTAAGTGTCATTAGTTTATGAAAAAATATTAGCATCCATGCTTTCCATTGAATACCATTATCCATGGTACAGAAGATGACAGGATGCATTAAGCTTCAAAATAAATTTAATGCCAGGACTGGATGAAAATCTCTGTGGTCACATGTAAATATACAACCTTTTTCCCCATAGGAGGGGAAATTGAACGCTCATATATGTATACGATTTAACATCAATCATTAATGAATACAATTCATGAGGCAATTTAAAATAAATATTTTCTTTTTTTTTTACTATTCTATACTGTACGATCTTGTTGGGTACATTACGATTATATAAACTTTTTTCTTTATTTTGAAACGGTCTACGTCAGAAATATTTCTATTCGATCGTCTACTATTCGATATAAATGCATTGGTCTTGTTACAATTAATGTTTTTTTCCGTGCACGAAAAATTCTCCCGCTTAAACGTAAAGAGGGAAGAAAACAACGACCTCTAACAAGATCTATTTGAAGCACATACAAATATGAATTGATGAGGTCGCAGTTTTGTGTAACATTTTCAACGAACAAGAAATCTGAACATCACTATTCAGTGTCTTACACCAATAAATTTAAAGAAGAAGTTATAAATCCTCTCCTACCTGCCCGAAACTTTTTCAATTCGCTGGTAGGGCTGAGATCATTGTTGCATCGTTTCCGGTTCCTGCGTCGAAGCATATCCACGCCGTGATCTGTCTGTTGTCGTTGTTGCTGTTGCCTCTCGATGATTTTTAGCCGATTCTGAATTGATGCTTCTGGAATCACGGAATCATTATTCGCGTAGCGAGATGCCATGGAATAATTGTATCCGTCGTCATCGGTTTCCATAGCTGTATCGTAAGAACAGCGATCGAATACCGGCGGTTTCGTAATTTCCACGTGTTCAAGGGTACTGTTACTTTGATTATCTTTTTCATAAAGCGGCACGTAACCGTAATACATATTTGACGACAAGAACGACGGAACGACGGTTCTTGCATTATACATAGCATTGCTCGCTACGGCCATATTTAATTTCTTTTTTTTCTTACAAATGATTTTCGATAACAGAACAGGCAGTATAAATGTGTATTAGTAATTTATCTCCTAAATATATGGGTTTAATCACGCGATGGATAGAAAAACATAGAACACTATAAGACGAATACGATGTTGACACTTTCCAAGTAGAGCAACGAATGTGGTTCGGGTCAGGAGCCGAATACACTCGAGCGATGAATCGGCAACGTTCGGCTTTACTCGCTCAATTTACTTCGTTTCTTCAAATCCCCACCAACTTTTATTTTCAACAATCGACCCACACGTGAAAATTTATATCGCTTGTGTCAGAATCTGACTCAAGTCTTATAAAAGTATTTTCGACGATTCATTTGATTTTAAATATAATCGTGAACTGATCAAAATGGAATCGACATCATTCCTTATGGTTATTGATACTGCGCTCTTATTGGTTAACGAAGTTGCATAACAAACGAGAATAAAAGTATCTTTTCTATAATAGAAGAACAAAATATATCTTCGCAAACATATCTTAAATAAAAAACCAGAGTATGTTGTCCGGTACTTGGAAAACACTTTTAAAATTGTTGTTTGAACAAGAAACTGAAATAAAATACGCAGGATGTCACGAAGGTAATACTTTATTCAACTGATATTCTCGATGAAGCAAAGTTGTTCATTTTTCATCAAAACAATTGTTCATTTTTTATCAAAACAAATTATTATTCGAATAAACACTTATTCTACGATTTGAAATCAACTTCATTATTTGTTATCTATCATTGAAATTAGTAAGTGAACAATTTTATAAAATTCTAGGATTTGATATTATGGACTGTAAAGAACTTAAATTTACCGACCATAAGGAGTATGTGTATTATCTTCTATAATAAATACAGTTTCCTGCAATATCAACTCATGAAAATATACAGAGTGTCCCAGAACTCCTGTAGGAGCCGGAAATGGAGGGTAGCTGAGATTATTCTGAACAACAATTTCCTTTGCAAAAATATCGGATGGGGCTTCGTCTTTGAATTATTTAGCAAAAACACTGATCAATCAGAGCGCGTCTCGGGCGCGCGCTCAGTACCGTCAGTGTAGCGTCGAGCCTAGTCGCCCCGGGACAAGCGCCTCGGTAGAACAGGAAGCGTTAAACACAAGTAATATTAAACATAAAAGTAAAAAACAAATGGTAAAATGTTATGAGAGTAATCGTACCTTAGAATAAAGGGAATGACTGAATGGCTGGATATCCCAACAGAAGGAATAAGTAAAAATTGCAGAATATTTTTCGGTATTATAAAGGAGGAATAAATTTGAAAATATACTCGCCCGCCGATCGGACCTCCCACTCCCTCCACAGCAATCTCGCAAAATTACAATTGTAAACGTTAGTTATAAATAATATAACTATTGTAAAGCTGAATGTATGAATCATGTAGTTTATTGAATAAATGCAGCTTTTTAGTACTATGAACGTTTCTAATTAGTTAACAATCGCGATAAAGCAAGAAAATAATAAATAAAGGCTCTGAAATGTAGTCTTCGAGTCTGGTAATCAAGCGCAGGTTTATATCGATTTATATACTTAAATGATGTTCTAGGTTCACTAAATTTGAACTAAAGGAAGGGGAAACTTTATATTATCATAAAAGTATCAATTTGTCACCGTACAAGCTCTATTTTTTATTATTTTTACAATTTTTTAAAAAATTATATTTTTTACCCCTGGCGCCATCTCCGAACAAAGTGCTGAAACTGATCAACAATTACCGATTGAGAAATCCGAAACATCGTTAAAAATGGCGGGCTTTTTAAATGAGAAATGTGTCATTTTGAAATTTTCTTAATTAAATTCCTTAAAAAGGTTTATTTATTCAATTTCTACTTGATTACGAGACTAGGAGAACTCGTGTATAATTTCTGATAGTTTAGATAAACGAAAAACCTTCATTTAAGAACTACAGAAGTGATTTTTGAGCACTTATAATAGTAGCAGAGTATTCCCCAAAGTTATTAATTTTTTACAGCTTAAAAAACATCTTAAATTAATAAAATGCTGTACACAATCGTACTGAAAGCATTGAAAATGATAAAATTAGAACGATATCCATGTTAATAGCTTTGAATCGTTTATTATACAACTTTAAAAGTTATATTAATGAAGAAAAGACATAAATGTAGGTTTTTCTCTTATTGAAACAATCAGAAATTATACACCAGTTCTTCTAGTTTAATAATTAAAGCAGAAGTTTAATTAATAAACCCTTATAAGGAATTTAATTAAGAAATATCAAAATAGTACATTACTCATTTTGAAAAGCCCGCCATTTTTAACGATGTTTCGGAATTCTCAGTCGGTAATTATTGAGTAGTTTCAGCACTTTGTTCGCAGGTGGCGCCAGGAGTAAAAATAAAAAGTCGGTAAAAATTATTTTATTAAAAATCGGCTTTTTAACACCATTACATGAAATATTTTGTTGTTATAAATGTCTCTATAACTTTAGTTTATCCGAAAAGTGGCCTGGTTTTTGAAAAAACACAATTTTCTGTTTCGCTAATTTCGTCGGTAACACCCCATGTACCGTCCTCAGTTGCTCTTTAAAAAAATTGAAAAATAAAGCTTGAACGATATTAAATTCATTATTATAGAATAATACAATGTTTTATCTTTCTACTATTCAAATTAGATGACCCCAGGACTGTATTTATAATACCGAAAAATATTCTGCAATTTTTACTTATTCCTTCTGTTGGGATATCCAGCCATTCAGTCATTCCCTTAATTCTAAGGTACGATTACTCTCATAACATTCTACCATTTGTTTTTTACTTTTATGTCCAATATTACTTGTGCTTAACGCTTCTTGTTCTACCGAGGCGCTTGTCCCGGGGCGACTAGGCTCGACGCTACACTGACGGTACTGAGCGCGCGCCCGAGACGCGCTCTGATTGATCAGTGTTTTTGCTAAATAATTCAAAAACGAAGCCCCATCCGATATTTTTGCAAAGGAAATTGTTGTTCAGAATAGTCTCAGCTACCCTCCATTTCAGAGCAGCAATCGTATGCTTCTGTCAATCGTATTTTTTCACATTGACTTATGAATGTTCTAATTTATTTACAATCTTACATTCGAAGAATTTCTCCTAATATAGGATCCTTTCAACTCTTCCTTCTTATTTACTAACCCTATTCTACTTCATACCTCAAAATGTATTAAATATCTTAAAAATTTGTCTGAAATACGTATAACACAGACACGAATGCCATCATTATCAAGAACTTTGCTTTGCTGGAAGATGATCCACTTCTGTCTGCACCCAAAGGTGAATGCTGCGACATGGATGCAAGTTGCACCACTGTAAACAAAATAACGTTGAACACACATGTTCAAATACATTAATTATACAATTATCAACCAAATTACCTGGAACAGTTTTGTCCTCCTGTATCGCGTTCGTGATATAGTTGTCTTTGTCCGCTGGAACAAATTATACAAGTCACGAAAACGTCGAGGGATGGAATAATTTTCGGGACGAATAAACACTTGTCTTTATTACTTACGAGCACCTTCCGTGGCGAACCGTATTATATCCGATGCTTGGCTCCAGCCATAACGATTTTTCGACAGAACGAGAGCCTCATAGTGCGTTGCCTCGTCTAATCCCGTCAAATTGAACGAGTACGTGTGTATAAAACTATTGCCATCGCTGCCACTGGGTATGTACAAATTGTGCCATTGGCCTGGAACACCATTCTGAAATTTGGAATAAGTTTGAGGAGATTTCAATTAAATCCAAGATCGATTTAATTAAACGCTTACCATGTATTTACGAAACCTGAACTCGTATTGAACGATGGGGCTGTAGCTGTAGACCTCCCAGACGAAGTTGTACGAGGTCTTCGACAGGCTGTGCGAGGTCTTCTTGAAGACGGCCGGGTTCGCTATTCCTGATAACTCTACGGCGGCCTCGGTGATTCCTAAGGAGTTGGAAGCCCTGCATAGATAAAAACCGTAATCCGTCGTCCTGACGTTCCTTATCACCAGACTGTGATCGCTTCCCGCGTTGTGCTTCACTATCCTCGACGAGTACTTCACGCTTCTGTTGTTGAAGTACCATTCCACCTACGAACGGTTCACTTTTGGCTTTTATTCAAGATTACGCGGATCGATCGTTCGCGTAGGGATCATTGACAGTAGAAGGGGACAATTCAGAGAATCACACATTCGAATGTACTACGACGGTACGAACGGTTTGTCGATCGTGAGAAGACTGAAGAAACGCTGTATCAGCAATAAGCTTAAACCGTAACGGGTACTTTTCACAGAAGAGAAGTATCGTCACGTTTCTCGTGAATCGATTTGTCACGCGTTACCGTCTCCGAGGGATCTCGCTGAGAAATTGTTCCGAGGAGAGGGTTAGCGAGGCGTCGTGTACTCCATCGAAATTACAGTGTCTCGTGTAAACTGATTTTCTAATTTATGGCAACCACTCGAGCTGTTTAAGCGTCAATTTTCTAGGTGTTCAGACTCCACCAGAGGGAAACAAGATAACATATATTAGCTGATATATAAGTTAGCCGTAAATCCCGCCAATTACTAACTTTAATCTCAATGAATTGAATTTATTATTCTTCTGGCACTTCGAGCTATCAAAGGGGTCAAAGTGACTTGTTCTACACTCTTTATTTTATATTACAAAATTTATCATAACAATTTATATTTCATCCCTTATTTATTTCCAATTTAAAAGAAGGTGTAGAATAGGCATCGATAGCACTAGTGTTAATAATAATCAGTGGAATCAAAGAAGAAACCTTAACTAATATTCGTATTAAACTAAATCGAAAGCTTGGTCAATCGCATCCTTAAAAATCGATGTTGCTATTTACCGCAGCAGCCAACGCGCGAAGAATCGAGTTCTTTATCTATGACGAACGGCTGAAATCCGTAAGCGAAACAGCCGTTTCAGGAAGTAATTACAAGTCGAACAATGACGATACTCTTGTCTAGTGAAAACCGGCTACACTCTGCTCAAACTTTACGCCTATTGTTGTTCGAACTGTTAATTACTAGCGTAGTAATTACATCGGCAGTCTTGCAGAATTGCTCACCGTTGCCTCTGGCCAGGCAGTCACCGCGCAGTGTAATTGCACCCGTATCCCAGGGGGTGCGTGCATCCACGTCTTCGTCATCTCGATCCTCGGTTTATCTGTATCATTTACAATTGGTCATAAATCTTTGATATCCTTCGCCTCAATATTCAAAATACAGAACGATCTTAAAGTAGTATTAATCACAATATTAAGGGGTTGAAGAGGAACACGTCGTTCGTGATTTCTAATAGAAATTATCGTCTACAAAACGAGTTGACTTATTGGTTCATAACGTGGTTAGCATTAGATCGCGCAGACATCTGATCTGAATACTAAAGAGACAGCTTCCTAATTCGATTACGACCGTTTAAGCAGGATGGTGTACGTTATTACTTCCGCACGCATGGGCAGGAATGCATAAAGTTGATTAACTCGAACGTCGATGCATCGTCAAGAAGCTGCACCACCTCCGAATACTCGTAGGAAAATTAATATCAGGTGTCTGCGTTAAGTAACTTCATAATCACAGAATACATGAACTTATATCGATAAAGCAAATAAATTTTACTTACACCTGACGTACAAATCTATGGTGGCCACGGCAGATTCGCCGACATCGTTGTTCGCCACGCAGGTGTAGCGTCCAGCCTCGCTCGGGCTCTCAGCGTGAAATCGCAAACGTGATCTATCGTACAGAAACGGTATCTCCCCGTCCTGCGTACGAATAAATATTTTCACGATACTCAATACTCAACATAGAACTGTACAAACCGATCGTACGTGACG
Organism: Anthidium xuezhongi; assembly: GCA_022405125.1. Taxonomy (NCBI): domain Eukaryota; kingdom Metazoa; phylum Arthropoda; class Insecta; order Hymenoptera; family Megachilidae; genus Anthidium; species Anthidium xuezhongi. The sequence goes on from CM039637.1 coordinate 10,894,620, forward strand.
TTTACCTTGTTCTTCCAGGATATGATGGGCACAGGAACACCTTTCGCCACGCAGGCCATGTCCACTTCCTCCCCCAAGTTCACCTCCAGTTTACCTGATTCTGGCACTGGATGGACACTGGGCGGATCTATAAACAATTCATTTTTTTAAATTTTAAAGCAGGGAGCTTTATTAACCCTTGCGCTGGGGTGGCGCCTCTGAGGGTCATACGTGATTAACTAAAATATTTAAAAATGTTAAATTTAAGAGTCTTTTATATCAGAACGTATCAAATTAATAAAAGAAATAAAAGTAAATAAAAATGTGTTAAGGCAGGTATAGCAATATTTTTTGGTTTAATTTTCTCAATAAACGCATTCTGATAATCTTCGAAAATTAGATCTTCAACTATCGAGCAGCAAACAGGCGATGTTAATTAAAGCCAAATCGAGTGCTCGTAAAGGGTAACACGATCCCGCGCGAAAGCGTGCGTTACCGGACAGGGGAAAGAGTTGGAATCCCGCGGGACACGAGAAACACTGGAAAATTCGATTCCAGGGAGAGGCGGTCGGGCCAGAAGATATTCGTTCTTTTATTTTTACATACGGTGGCTGCGCGTTCCGCGAAATGGAACCGAAATCCTTGCGGCCAGGGAAACTCCATGGAGGATTCCGCGGCGCTGGAAACTTTCCTGAATTTGTTTGCGGAATGAAGCGAACCTCCAAGGTATTCTCGAGTCATCCATAATTTCATGGTGACGACGACAATCGATAATCGTATTTAACTTGCTTTCGAACACGCGTTCTCCTCTCCTCGTCCTCGATCAAATTTGTTTTCTCGCATTAATTAATCGCGGGAGCAAGAACAATAATTTCCATTTGCCAGCGAAAATTATTCGATACCAAAAGCAAAATCATTAAATTGCCAGAAAATGATGCATCAAAGACCGAGCGTAGACTGATTGAAAGAGCAACGATAACGATATTAATTCACGCGCGCCCTTGCAGCGAAGTCTTTTGCTTTTGGTACGCGAGATGAGTTCGCAACCATTGTATACAATTCTGACGTACTTACACATCACTTCAATCTCGTGTACTTGCGTGGCGTATCCCCAGGGAGCCGGTCGAGACGCCTGGCACACATACTCTCCAGTATCGTTTCGTTTCACATGGGAGACCTCCAAGCTTCTGTTTGAGTACATTCTAACTCTTTCGGGCGGTTCGTGGTGTGGTTCACCGCTGTCAGCCAAAAGGAAGCCGTCCCTCCACCATCTCACAGTGGTTTGCACGTTGTCTGTGCACACGAACAGAAACCTTGAAATTTCTGCTAAATTTAATACATAAAAAGCTATTTTATAGCCCTATCGATTATGAGTCCATGAATATTATTGTCGGTAAACATTTTGTTATTCAAAGTGTCCCGTTTCCGTGGCGGTTCCACGGTGTCTGAGATTTAATGAACCTTAAACCGATAAGTAGTCGAATACGTAACCGAGGTATCTTTTGCCTGACCTAATTTAACGGTAATCCTAACCGGGCTGGAACATCGAGGCCACAGTTCACCGAGCCGGGTCCGTGGTTACGGGAGAAATCCAAAGGGATGGGGGCGGTTAATCCCCAAACAAGTCTTTAATCCGTTGGCGATCTCGCGATCGCCGATCGTCTTAGAGTATGTACGTGATCTAACGTCCGAGTTGCGACAAGGTAAAGCGAATAATTGACGGGCAATCCCGTTAAGCGAAACCACCGATGACAGCTCGATCGATTGTACTGCAAATTGTTTGCGTACACCGCGCGAACGGACGTGTTTGCGCACACCGCCCAAACGAAAGAATTAATTTCGTAAGCTTTCACGAAGATAGTATTACGATTCAAATGGTCTAGATATAATTTATAAATGGATTAAGCACTATATCGCTTTCATTCTCTTTCACAAGCATAAACTAGCGATTGTGTGGTGCAATGTTAACGCAGGTGGCACCGTGAAACGGAAAGGATCACTTTTACTCTCTTACAAGAGAAAACGATCACGGCGCAGGGTGTCTAATGTTACACCATTGTTGCGGTTTACAAGATGCAACAGGTGATATTTGTTTGTAATAGTTCCGCGAAGAGAATTAAACTATCCTACATCGTTTTTACAATCCTATAACCTCCATGCTATTTCTTTCCCGCCTCGATAGTCGTGTTTCAACTCATTGAACTTTCCCGCCTCGTTAATTGAGTAATTGATCGCGACTGAGATCATCTTAATAAAGTGAATTTCAGAGGTTTGGAAGCTGCAGTTTCTGTGTCGCTTACCGAAATCCTCGACGTAGCAGGGCAGCAAAACCGTGTCGTTCTCGAAAGTCTTCACCGTCGTCGGGTAGCTTTTGAAGCCGCTGTTCGCGGCCGCTCGACTTCCTGCAAAACGAACATCCGGTTCAATCGCGTAATACTTTATTCAGGGACACGCCTCTCGTTCAATTTGTCCCTCGATGAGCGTGGCTGTCCCGTTTCCGGGTCTAGGGTTACAGGCCGGCTTTCTATTTTCTCCGGAACCGACCGGCGTAACCGAGTTTCCTCGCGAAAAGTCGTGCGCGGATCCCTTTATGCATTATGCATACGCAATTCTCGGGCGAAACACCGGCAGGTAAGCAAACGTTGTCGCCCTCGAATTTCCCCCGGCTAGGGGAAATTGTTTCGCTCGAAGGAATCGCGTCGAGCGATTAGCGCCGAAGAAACAAAGGGGAAGCTTGTAATTTACATCGTAATTCACGAGTGAAATTTACAACGCTGACCTCGAGCTCGTTCTCGCGCCCTTCGGGTGGTAGCCGGTGTAATTTTCGAAAACGAACGAATTTCGGCGAATTTAACTGGAAGAGCACGAAATTGAAAAAGTTTCTTGAAAATCGCCGCAACGCTCGGCTTTGAATCACGGTACGGTTACGAGCGGAAATTATTTAAACGTATCGCGTGGATTTGCTCGAAAATCCCATGGAAAATAGGAATCCGCAGGGTCGTGTCACGGAGGGTACACGTGTCAAAGATTTTATCGGACAGACGTTTGTTCGATTATCGTCGATTTCGAAACAGCAGGGACACTGGAAAATACAAAAAATGTAGCTTTTTTTCGATGCACAAAATTGCATCGAATTTATCCCAAAGCCTCTGAAATGGTAGTAGCATCTCTTTGGAATATAAAAGAAAATCAGGATAAACGTCGTGTTTATCTTCTCGAGGAAACAATGCAGGGAAATATACAGGCGTGGACTCACCAATGATAAAAATGCAGAGCATCCAACCGAAGAGCACCATTTTATAAAAACATGTGTGTACGTTCCACCACCCTCGAATCAGGAAATAAACGGGGAGAATGATTCAGAACGACGCGAGTTCTTCGACTTTTCACGAGACACTGATCTTAAGTTAAGATGGTGATCGTGTTCCTACGATCTTAACATACACGCAAGCACCCATGCATGTGCCCCCCCTCACGCACACTGGTCGTTGCGCGTAATTATGACCAGTTGCCCATTGTGCCAATCAGGGATGCTCATATCGTGACCCGTGAAAAGTGCCGGCCCCCTCTGATGGATATTTTCAAAATTACTGTTCAACATCTGCATTGTAATTAAAACCTCTTTGCATAATTTTTGGAATTTAATATTCTTGTCATTTGAACTTATTTTTTATAATTAGCAGATGGATGAATTTAAAATACTGGGACTGAATTTTTAAATTTTGGACTGTAATTAATATCTGCTAGAATAGTACAGTTTACTGTTCATCAAGGTGTTAATTTTCATTTCTAAGGTGTGTTAGAACTGTATAGGTGTTAATTGGTGTTAATTATGACTCTTCTGTTATTTGCGAGGGATTTAACTATACGGTTTGTGAAAAAATGAAGTGTGTAGGAAAAAGGATGGAATTGTTTAAAAATATTTGCAATAGGATTAAAATAAGGAAAAAATTTGTGTACGAATTGAGAACCATCGTACCCTATTGCAACGACACCGCTACGTATACGTGCATAGGGTGTCCATCTACCAACACCAAACTTATTCTTCTATAATTTGTTCAATTTACGCACCGACACGTACCATACATAGTGTCATTCATCGAGTTATCCATTAAATCGTTAATCTAATACGTGAATTGACGATCCGTTTTAAAAGGCAGTCGACAAAACCGTGCGTACCCTCGTTCACGATCGTAAACAAATGAAAATGTCACTGTCAACGGTGCGCGCGGAGAGACATTATTTCAGTTTCGAACATTCGCCCGCCGTGAAAAATATTTACAGAACGAGATTTTCGTTTCCTATGTCGAATAAACATTTCGCAAATGGGATACGTTAAATATAGAATAATTCGATCCGTCGATTTCAAGCGTTCCCGAACGATAAAGGGACTCGATAAAAAAAAAGTGACCATTTCCAGGTACTTCGAGGCGAGACCATGAAAAATTAACAACTAAACTTTTGCATCGAGATTACGTGTAATCGCATTTTAATATCCCTCTTTCGCGCGCCTCGCGAGTTATTGCCTCGTCGAGATAGAACGCTCTTAATAATTTAATACGGGGCTCCTTTTTTTTTTCCTTCTTTCTCCGGCAATAAAAAATTCTTATTTCCATTCAACGATTACTGTCTGCGCGATACACTTCGCTCTCTTCGTTTCCCAAGACAGGGAGGGGGGGTTCGTTTTCAGAATCAGCCATGAGTGGCAGCTTGACCCCCATCCGACGCCAATCCCCGGGATTCTATACTTCTATTCGGGTAATAGTCTGGAACACAATTTCCACGAAAATTGTATTAAACGCTTCATTGCATCGGCAGGCTTCTCTCTCCTCCCTTCGGGACTTGAAAAATTCAACATCCTTTATGATCGTCTTTTCTTACGTTCGTCGATAATAGACGTTTTCCTAATTTCTCGAAAAGGTCGTTCCGAACGTCGATTTCTTTTTCTTCGTCGAGCCACCCCCTCGAAGGCGGTACCATAGGATTTCATTATGAAAGAAGAAGTCTCGTTTCTGGATCGTAAACTCGGCGGACTCTCGCTCTCGTATTTTGTACGGAACGGATCGAATGTTTAACAGTTTGTCAAGAAACTTAACAGAGTTCGCGGTGCCATCGATCGATAACGATTCGATCGTTCGATTGGGACATTAAAAGTTAAACGAGGAGATTGCAGGCCCGTCGTCGAAGAAATGAAAGAACAAGGCCTGTATGCACCTATGTAAAAGAAGATATTATGGTCTATTTAAGAGCCATTGTTGACCCAGGATATGGCATCGAGGCGCATTGTTCGCACATTATGACCGAAGAATACACATAACGAGCTAAAGAACGTTCGGACGAATATCATTCGTATGTTAACGCGGCTAACCGACGGACAACGTTTACAATCACCCATATAGAAAAACAAGGCGAAATTAACGGATCGTTTTGATAAACGTCACTCATTGTCAGCGGCGCGCTTCGAACGAACCCACGCGGACTGACAGATTTAAATTGGTTGCACGTTCGAATTATTTTGTACGGGAATCGATTCTAAACGATGAAACAAATTGTTCGCGAGTGGTCGGGAATTCGTGGACCTCGAAAAGAGAATTGAACAAATATTTTCTATTTGCAAATATTTTGTAATTATCGTCACTCGTTAAGTTTCTCGGTTTTTAGTTCTTTTTAAAGATTTCCCCCTCGAATGGGACTATCCTCTTAAAGTTATTTTAAATTCGAGCAGGTAACTCAAATTTCTTCGAGTTTTCTTCCGTTGGCGGCACGCGATCGTTAAACGCGCACACAAGCGCGGCCGCCCACGACTACCATGACCCGACGCAACACGCAAGGAACGATAAAAAATGTTCAACAATAACCCACATTTTCTGAAAGCCGGCAGCTCGTCAACCGGCGATCTTAATTTACAATTCAAAGCTTTGCTACCCTCTCCCACACCCTCCCCCCATCTCTCGCTGATATATTTTATGCAACGACATGAAAGTTTTCTGCGTGAGTGTGAGCGCTGAAACCTTTTTACGGTCATCCGCCCCGGTCTGTCCCGTCTGCCACGACCTTTTTTCTATGCAAATGCGATAAAACAAGAAAAGCACCGTATCGTCCGTTCCGAAGCTGCTTCGAGCTCCCTCGAAATCGGCCGTGGTAATTCCGATCCACGTCTTCGATCGTCGAGGGTAGCAGCTTAATGAATTTTTACGTTCCTCCCTTTCGGTCCCCGGCATTAATCCCGTCGCCAAAAGACCTCGATCCGAACTGCAATTTTCTCGACTACCGTTCCTGGCCTGCCCCGTCTTCGACGACGAGACCGGATCGTAAATATTCATGAACGCAATGAGATTCGTTCTTACAAAGTGTAGCCCCGCGACGGATATCGTTTCCCTTCGCCCGTTCTACGCTTTTCCCGCGCCATTCAGTCGCGGCTGACAAATTGTGCAAACCGCCCACGGGGACACGAGCTCCAGCTCTTCCTCCCCCCCCTTTTTTTTTACTTTCTTCGTTGTTTTTTCTTCCCTCACCGAAAACACGAGGAACCGCTTGTCTCGCGCCGAGCGATTCAACGGGGCGCTGTCCCGGAACGATGTTTGCGTACGGCTTTTCTAGCCGGTGCTCGCTTTTCGAACTTGTTCGAGGATTCAGAGCGTGTCGTGATTTGTAAGCAGGGTATTTCTCCCGTTTTTTTTGTTTCTCTTCTTCTTTTTCGAGGCCTTTAGAAGGGTTTTCAGCGGCCAGGAACGCGCATTTAACACCAGGGCACCATTGAGAGAAGTCTGACTCGGTTTAATAGTGGTAGTAAAAATTTATCGCTTCCTCGCTACAAAGGTCGCGATGACTTTTATTACGGTTGTGAGTTACAGAAACTGAATGTACAAAACTTCTACGTACGAAATTGTTCGAGTTTATTAGTTTCACAAAAGGTGGCCGACGGAAATGCACAAACATTTCGAATCCGTTGACCCCCGTCGGTAAACAGATTTTGCAATCAGCTTAACAGGCATTCTATGCCACTTCAACGGCTGTATCAGATAATTGAGAACCTCTCCCAAAGTGTCCTCTCCGCGTTGGATTAAGCATATTCACACGGACTCGCACGATCACCGATGCACGCGACACGAAGAGAGGGAAGGATTATTCTCGGCCTAACGTTTCGGCTCCTCCTTTCGCTTGTTTTCTCCTTCCTCCTCGCCCGTCCGAAAAGCTTAAGGCGAAACTCCACTGTATCGCTAAGGATATCTTCTTACGTCCTTTCCGCCGGAAGTATCGAATGAGGAATAAAATTTGTCGTTGTGGGTCTAGCAGTTCAAAATCGTAAAAATTATACAACATATGTAAACTGAGTTTTAAATTATCGAACAGGGTAAAGATTGCACCAGCTACTTCGAATGCGAGCCACTTTGTCGAGGTCTCGTCGCAGACGTGACACACGCAAAGCTTCTTCGACCAGCTAATTGTTTTGATTATCCCTTTGACAAAGCACTTGACGCGTATGATGCATATAATTCTCTGAAAACGTGTAGTCAATTTACCGAAGAACGACACGGTTCAAGGAAAGTGCATTATTTAGAAACACGGTTTGCAATCTTTTGTTACAGAAAACGTTTGCTTTCCTGATCCCTTTATTTCATAATACGAAAGAAAAGTATCGAATAAATTGGATCAAGCGTACCAGCATGTCGTTGATCGTGCCGCTGACACTCGTACAAAAAATTGTACATTGTCATCGAGTATTCGTGCCAGACCGTCCCAGACGGTAGCTAAAAACTCATGCTTTAATTAACGCTAATTTACTGAAGCACTAACCCCGAGCGTACCGTCGTCGGCTGTAGCATGTTTACGGAGGGCTCAAAGGAATATCTGCTAGTTAGGGTCGGAAATGGGATTAATTGCGCAGGTCATGCCTGCCACACCGGAAACTTTTTACCCGCCGATTCGTAAGCGAATGCGTTTAATTGTCTCGCAAGTTTGAATTAAAAGCGCTACAAAAAACTTGCAGAACCCTATTTTGTTTATAACTCGTAAATTCTGCCCTTTTATTTGCAATGTTACAGTAAAACGAAAATCTGTAATCACCTTTCACGATTTGGCCGTTTATGTATCGCTGCACGTACGACTTCTATGAGAATTAATGCCCCGATATTGCGATGCGGTCTACGGCAAGCTTCTTCTTTTAAAATATTCCGCCGGCGAAATATCTCAGGAGGAAAAGGTAGCCGCAAAATTAATATGATTAAAAGTCTCTTTCAGCAACTTATAAGGTTTGCGAAGTGCAATAACGGGGATGCGGTTTTCCAAATTAACTAATACTCCGGCTAAATTCGAACGATACACGTTTCTGAGAATCCACTTAGCCCTTTGACCACGAAATATTTCCAGCAGCTTCACCTTAATTTTAATTTCAACCAGCTTTGATAAAAATACAATATTGAACTACTAATTTTCAAGATTTCGTGTAATGGAAATATTCTGTTTTTATATGTACTGAACGATGTTAATTGGACGCAAAAATATTTGGCGAAAATAAACCGATTAATCTTTCCCGGTGGATTAACGCGATCCAACAACGGGGCTAGATTTTATCAGTGTTCCGGGCTAAACGGTCCGCTTTGTACAAGTGGTGACACGACCAATATTTCGAGTCGCGTTACACGCACACACGTACCGCGTGCACGATGCATCGTTTATTTCGTCGACCGCAATTCCGAAAGCGCGCGCAAACACGTGAATAAAACTGCGTATCCGGTAAAACGAGCCACGGCATTTCGGGGGTACGATTGCACGCACACCCTTGTAACTTTGAGCAATCAACGATGATTCGTAAAGCTAGCTAGCACCTAATTTGACTTCCGCACAGTTGCCATAAACGATCTCGTTAAATACTCGGAAACTTTCGAACGATCCCGTTCCGCGATATGCGACTTGGAACTTCTTTGGAAAACACTGAAGACCTTCCATCTTCTGAAGATCCTTGAATTTCCAGCGAGGATTTTTTGTGGTTCCCCAATAACGTTCGTCGAAATATTCTCCACTTTATCAAATACCGATCCCTCGCCAGCAGTAAATGTTCGATGGCTCTTTTAACCCTTTCGCTATAGTCGCTCTCCATAAAACGCGACTGACGGGCGACTATGGTCTAGCGTGTTAAGAAATTACAAATACTGTGTAAAAGTGTAAAAATTGCATGTACCAGCGTTCGATGTTTCTGTTATCGAGCCGCTAATAATTCATCTAATGATTCGAATCGTAGAACGACATATTAATCAACGGTGGCATTGTTCGCCGAGTAGACTGCGTCGCCCTCGAAATTCCCTGCGTATTTATTAATATTATTTACGACGAATATCCCGGGGATTATGCCATTACATGTCCCGCCCCGCAATATATCGCATAATATGAAATTTCAAGGATATCGCGGCGTACATTCGTGACAAGACACGTCAATCGATCTATTTGTTCATCGACGAACATGTTTGTCCATGAAATTCTCGTTCGGCTAATTTCATCCACTGCTCTCCCTTCCAACCCTTTAACCTTTAACACTGAAGTTGTTGAATATCGAACAGCAGTTTTGTTCTTTAATTCATTAATACGTCGTTGTTTCTATTGTCCGCGATTTCGAGCACCTGCTGCGAGTATTTTTAGTTTAATTAAACGAATAATGGCGGATTTCGATTGTAAGGCTATCTCATTACCCCGATCGGTACCAAGCAATTATATTTTATCAATAACGTATCCATGAAAAGCGTTCTGATTCGGAAAGAATTAATGGCGGAGGACTGTTTTGAAAGGCCTCGAAACCGCTTGTCCGTTGAATAAGTCAATGGTCCATTGAAGTCATGGTGGCCGGATGATTAATCCGTCGCTTTGCGGTGGCCAAGCTCGACGGAGCAAGAGGCTTACGATATAATAAAGGCGAGATTACTACGGCAAATACGGGCCACTGTGCTGTAATCATCAAAGAACAATGTAAACACCGTGTCTCTCCGCGAGAGACACAATGGCGACGTTAACTGCAAACATAATATTGTATTAGGTTGTGCCCGGACGAAACGGTCGATTCGTACAGAAAATTTTCAACGGATAAAAGCTACCACAAAGGCGACACTCGTTAAACAGAAACGTACTCGACACGCTACTCGTTCTCTCCTAATTCATCATCGTTAACCGTCATCGAATGATTCCTCCACGGATATCGGGACAAATTGAATCTTCGATGATTGTTCCAGGTTAAGTGGCGGTGGTAACTCGAAAAGGTGTTATCGATCGCGAAAGGGAGGACAAGGCTGAACCATCTTGGAAATCCTCGGGAGAGACGTGTCCTTTTAGTGCTCCAAGTATCCTCCTTCGGTCAATTTCAAACAGCATCCAGTTACTCTCGAATTTTTTTACACCGATTGTTTCGGGAATTGCACTCCGTTATTTACGGTTGCGATAGTTCAAGCTGTGGCTTTTAAACGGGAGAATAAATAACCTTAGAAATAAAAAGAGGTTTAACGATTCGTTAAAACTAAACGAAGCGAATTTAATTAATGCACTGGTCGCAGTAGAAAAAGAAACGACGGTGATCTAAACGATAGAGTGGCTTACTTCCGGCGCTGATGTCCCGTAAATCAGTAATTACGGCGAAACAACGAATCGTTGAACAAAGTTGACTCGCAGTCACGGGCCAACAGGCGTGAATTCCCTTTGTACGGTCGTTAGCGAGAAAGACACGTTTGAAACGAATTCGTCCCGGCTCGCCCGGATGGGAAACGAAGTTTTCGTCGCGCTTACGCGACGCGAAACTCTCGTCGAGACCGTTCGCATCTTGAAACGGAAGCGGCCCCGTCTCGAGCGCACGCTTGCATAAACTCTGATATAATTTCGGTGTGCGAGCATTCCGAGCTGCTAATTAGCCACTCGTTCGCCTCGATTTCAGGAACGAGCGTGCACGTACCTGAACGTCGATTTAACCGGAGCCCATGCACCGTGGAAACTAATTACGTATCCGTGTTTCCGTACGATGAAAATTGCGCCGGGGAAACGGGAAAGCGTTGGACACAGTTAACGTCGCCGCGAAGGTCTTTCGAAATAATTTAGCGCCGCACCGAGACGGTCCTTGTTACAATTATGCACAATTTATCCCCCAGGAGAGCCACACCGATGCTGAAATAGCGCCAGCCCTCCTTCGAGGATACCCTTTAACGAACGCTTGCTTCTTGCCCGATTGTTTGCCTATAATCGATCGTTGAATCGAAAACGAACGGTTTTAATTTTCTCTTCGATTTATTCATTAAGTCGAGGCAGCCCTAATAATACACAATAAGCCTTCACCTTAATAAAAATTAACATACATTTTGTTAAAAGTACCTCGACAAATTTTACAATTCAAAGTAAAAAACCTAAAACCAGTCGTATCGAGTGTTAATTTCTTAAAGTTCATTTCCATATAATTACACGAATGGCGTACTTCAATTTTTTATCTCTGTAATGGAAGTATGGAATTTCCTTTTCTCCATTCGAGTATTATTACATTATTAGCAGAGTGGCATTTAGTAAAAGCAATCGCAAAGACATTCAGAAATTGTTTACGATAGATTTTGTTATAAATTTAAGAGCACTCGCACACATAAGTGGTGCTTTAATGAACGTAAATCTTGCCTGGCCGTCTTTCAACCCTTACATCGCGCTTCTTCGTATTACATATTCCGTACTAAAGATAAAAAAGGACTTACAAGGAGGGATGTACGAATGGAAACGTAGCGCAAAGATGGAGGTAGAAATCCGTGAAGAGTTGGGTGCCGTTTGATAGCATTAGGACGAGAGGTCTGAGAAACTCCGTTTCTGAAACGCTCGGGGGCAAAGCTCAAAATGGAAGCGAGAACAGACAAAGACGCGGCTGGTATAAAGTTTACAACTACAGCTTATTGGATTACAAGCTTACTCGCGTTTGATGCCAGCCGACAATTGTATCATCGTTCTTTTTACTCGAATCGTCTCGGTTTTTCGTCTTTCTCCAGTCGTCCTATCAAGGATACCTAAATGCTTTCCCTCTCGATCCATTCCATTAGCTTCTTCTCTCGTGACCCTCGTTTCCCCCTCCCATCCCCTCCCCGTTATTTCACGGCGTTTCCTTTTTATCTTAGAACGGCTTCGCCGGCTCTTTTCTATTTCGAAAGGTAAAACGTTGGATTACGGCGATGACCTTCCTTCTTACTCTCGATTGACCCACTGACACACAAATTTAAACCCAGAGTCCTCTCTTTCCTTCGAGACGTTTCAGGGAAACTGAATTTCATAATTAAACGCGTTGATTGCCGACCGGATTACCGACAACAGATGCCATCAAATTAATTTAAGTAATTAAAAGAAATAGAAGCGAGGAGGATATTCCTAATATTAATAGAACCTCAAATGGCAAACTAGAATATCGGATCGGGGAGATTGCGATACAAGCACGGTTTTAATTGCGTTATTATTTTTAGCGATTCGCACCCCGCACGAGGAAACGGTTACCTTCCGAAGTCTAATAAATCTCACGGTTACTTATCTCGCTTAATTTTACACGTATTACGTACATTAACTCACAAATCAAAGTTAACGATCTGATAGGAGAGGCGAGGAATTTCACCGACTAAAACCACCGTGCACCAACATCCTCGACACGTTCTCGCGACCAACTTTATCGTGCCATTTTCCAAGTTTGACGCAGCTCCGATTCCATAGCCCACTTTTGCTTCCTTTCCTTTTTCTCCATCCTCCCGTTTCTTTCCTCGAGGTATATAACTTGACCATTAACCTCCTCACGCTATCGTTTTTAACCACGAACCTCGCGCCCATCAACCCCTTTCCTCGTATCACCGCACAACATTTTTTTCTCTCTCCCTTCTTTATTGTTTTTCCTTTTCCTTTTTTTGTATCGTTCCGCATGGAAAGTTTGCGGTTACAGTTCCCTCGTATAAGCACAAGCAATTTCGAGAGCATCTGGAGCAGACAGAGATTTTCGCGAAACTTTCGACGAAGTATTGTCATCCACGTCCCGTCATAGTTCCTTGCTTCTTCTTCTTCTTCTCGCGCAACCCTTTCGGGGCTGGAAATAACGATCCGTCGTTATTCTCCTCGAGAACGTTCGCGATAACAGTTTATCGTTGTCGGCTAATCGTAATTGTTTGTAAGTCGAGATAGAAGGCGAAGGGTGGCGCTTTCCGGGAACTTTTCTCAATGCTTTCGTCAGAAGAATTTCACGGAACTTTTTATCGGGTAAATATTTGCGAAGATATGCAAATATGTCGGGAGAGGACGAAAAACTGGTGGAACAACGTCTCTTAGGAGTGGGTAATTAATTCTCCGAGGAGAAAAGTTATCCGCGATTATAATCGAGAGCGCTCCTTCGCGGTGGCTACCGGAAGATAATAGAACGACCGCGGTATCCGGTTAATGTATTCCTGGAAAATTCGTCGCGAAATCGTGTTCGTTCGATGCATATTAAACGGGCAAGTTCGTTCTCCCCTGTTTTAGATTCGCGGATGTAAATTGGAAATGATAAAAGTAACGCGTGTTCCGCCTCCCACGGATTAATTATAGATATCCAGCGTCGATGCCGCGCGAACACGTACGCCGCTCTTTGCATTCGAACACGCGTTCCTTTAATTTTTAAAGGCCGTCCGTTAAAAGGGAGAAATCGAAAGCCATTTCGGGTCGTGAAACCCCGACCCAAGGCGGAGGGGGATCAAAAGGATCTACCGGGGGATATTTTCGGATTTACATTTCCATCGGTGCCGGCCCGTGACTTGCGATTATCGTTGACCGCCGTCCTGATTTTTAATGGATGCAAAACGAATGCATGCATGCACAGCCGCATGCAAATCGCGGAACACAACGGACCCGTCGCGTTTCACCGAACGTTTGCGCGTTCAACTGAAAATCTGGATATCCAGCCAGAAAGACTCGCGTGAAAATAAGGAAATCCGATTTGCGCCCGGCCTCGTTCGACCGATGGAGATTAATTTCAGGTACTGTTGAAATTTCTCGTTGGAAAAAATTCTATTAGATCGTTACGGATGGTCCAAATTTCGTGACACAAAAGTATCGCTTGTGTTGCATCGATTCTGATCGAAATGATTAGAAACTCTTTAATTTATTTGGATGAAAATTTTGTCAAAAATAAAATTACAGCAACGTGGCAGTCAAAGTGTTAATCGAAGCTCGTGGCCTCGAAGACGCGTCGATACCGTCCGATGTAAATGTAAATTGACATCTGGCACCGATGGATCATGCGTCAACGATACGCCAGCCCCCGAAAATTAGGGCTGATATTAATAGACTGCAAGTGAATTATTACTGTCCCGCCGTATTCCGGTTGCGCGTATTACACAAGGACATTGTGCGCTGATTCGGCGCCCCGCTAAAATTTCACCCGCGAGTTCACCCCGGAACGCTTTCCAGCCTCTCGTCGGGCAAATATTGTGCGATTAAACCGAACCGTTTCGAATCGTCGTCGCAGGATACACGGTGTGTTTAATAAAGGTCGCGTGGATTTCGAATTTCCATTATGGCTTTCGCGCTCCCGACCCGACCTTCGTTCGAAACTTTCAAACTCACACAGGAGTATAATTTCGAACTAAAATTTGGAAACGTACATTAAAGTAGCAATATCCTGGGGATTAATTTCAAGTTCCAAAAATGAGAATAAAAGAGTCTGGAAATCGAATTGATACCGTCGCGTGTCTCAAAGGTCTCGTTAAAGGGTTAATATCCATCTTTGTCGAAGAATTCGCGTCGAGCACCTCTCGTCCCGCGTTTCATCCAATAAAGGGCAATCGCTCGTGCAAGTATTTCGAACCTCGCCTTTTTTCACCCGTTCTGAGGCTCGTAATTCAATCTTTGCGCATCCCTTTGCCCGGGGGACGAAAGAAACGCGGTGGAAAATGTTCTCTCGACCTTGATACCGACGTCCGGGATTAATATTCGAGAGAGGTATACACGGAGTGTACCGCGACCGGCCACTCGAAAGGTTGAGAGTCTCTGTTTCTGTGTCCGACGTTTATGACACGAAATTTGCTGCGGATATCCGTTTTCCCCGCGGAGGGGGAGGAATCGCGGCGTTTGCCTCGAAACTTCCGTCCCTGTTACAGCGAGCGTGGAAAAGCCTATAATACATCTGCGTTGATGGGCTAATAAAACCTTGTCGCGTTCACGAATGGGAGAGAAACTCGACGGATACGCTGTACGCATTGTTGTCGGAACGC
Organism: Anthidium xuezhongi; assembly: GCA_022405125.1. Taxonomy (NCBI): domain Eukaryota; kingdom Metazoa; phylum Arthropoda; class Insecta; order Hymenoptera; family Megachilidae; genus Anthidium; species Anthidium xuezhongi. The sequence continues at coordinate 10,909,820 of CM039637.1, forward strand.
GAGGATGCGAGGCTTTGTTGCTTAAAACAAGAGACGCGCTCTCGCTGTTGTTCGGGGCGCGCGATCGATTATTACACGCCGTCGTGGTTTCTTTCGATCCTCGAGATCGGAGCCGGGGAAAGGTCGGACCTCTTCGGCTAAAAGTCCCGTCTAAGAAATTGATTTCAGCCACGGCAACGAAGAATTTATATTTTGATGATCTCGAAGATTGAAAACCCCCGGCAGAGAGTAAGCAAACAGAAACGTTCCGACAAGAACGAGAAGATGAAACGAGCAGCTTCGCTCTTCCCGTACAACTATAAATTCGAATTCTTACTTTTATCTTATTGCAGAGCTGTAAAGCTTTTCTGAGCTTTTTTACAGTGATTGTTAGAAGTTAATTATTGAAAAATATGAAATAGAATTATCCCAAATTTATCTTGTATTTAATATCGCTCTGTGTTAATGGACAATTTAATTTAGATAAGTTTGGATTCTCTTCACACAATTGCTCATACGACCCTTGGACCCGACCCTCACCACTCCTGATTGACACTCCTTAGTCCTAGAACTCCTATCAGTCCTTCTACTCAACCCCACCCCTTTCTAACCAGGCCTTTAAAAAGACTATCTATATATTTTTATAACAGCATTTTATCTAATAAAGGAGCCTAACATTTGATTACAAAAGAAATTAATTTAATTCTGATTGATTAAAGCATTTTCCCCCATAAAAAAGAACGAAGATCTTCGCAACGATATATTCCCTGTCTCGACCCGGGGCTAAAAGAATCTCGATAATTCGGATAAAGGGTGAAAGAGATAATTTTTTTTTTTTCGAAGATCGCGTTCGAACGGGGTCGTGGATAGATAGGGAAAAGAATTCTCGACGGCTCGCTTTTGACTTTCGTCCGACGAAACTTGGCCGATGATTGATGTCAAGAGCCCTCGTAAATTCTGGAATCGTGTTACGAATTTCGCTCGTTATCCGGCTGGTTCCGACGAGCCGAGAAAACGACATGGCGCGAACAAATGATAAAAAATTGCACAAATAGCGTTGCAAAAAGAGAGGCTCGCGATATTTCTACAAAGCCACGGGTCTCATAGAAACCCATTAATTATCGTCCCAATTAAAAGTTCTACAAGATCGTTTTCATTTCGTAATTAATTGTTCCAATTCGTTAAATTAATTAAACGCTTTCGAAATAATCTTGGCGTTCAGCGGCCGCCTCGTTCGACGCCGTAATAGTTTTATCGATGAACAATCTATATACAGGGTGTTCCATCAAATTTCATCGATTCAAGCTTTTTCGTAAACCCTGAACCTAACTTAAACTTTGCTAAAAAAGAAGATTGTTGTCAATTTGTGATATTATTCTTAAAAAGTAACTTATGGTAAAAATTAGAACACCCTCTATACACGCAAATTTGCATCATTCAACGCGGTACAAAAACGATCACCGTTTCCGGTGGCCATCAAGCATATTGGACCAGACGATGATTGGAATCACGCTAAATTTACCTGTTAGTTAGGTGCATCGCGGTAAAACCAATCTCCGTGTTCTATTCACGCAGCATGAGGTACGATTGGTTCATCGTGGTGCATTTAACTGGCAGCTATATTTAGCTTTCTGCTGATCGACCAATCCTCCACACAACAGTCCCATCGAAATTAACATCCACGCAGCCGGCTACGACAATACGCGTGTTTAATTGGCCATTCCGTTCGAGTGGACGTGTGAACAAATACCACGAAACTATTCATTTCCTTGTTTTATAATAGACGATTATATGTTTTGATACAATAGCGATTATAAACTGCACCATATTCTGTGATAACATTGAGGCTATTAACGAACCCCAAACTGTACTCATTAATTTTCCAGCAAGGAATCGATGACAGAGAAATGGAACGATAAAAAGCGTTCTATTAGACACACTTTTGTTCCAGGCTGAAAAACTCGTCGCGTTCCAATCCATCCGCCGTTTAAGAGTCCGCGAGGCTTTTGATATCTGATTTTAATTGCGCATGCACACGCTGATGCTGTTCCAAATGTGAAATTGGTCTGTCAGTTCATCGCGCCTGTTGCTACGACACAGTTTCTCCCTCTCCATCCTGCACGCAGGTATACCTGTTACTCGGAACAGCGACCGTTTAGTCGCTTTCGATCGGTGTCCTGGAGAGGAAGGGCGGCCCGTGATTTTTAGGACGCCATCGCCGCCGACTATTCACGATTATCCGCTTCGATCGCGTTCTCATCGATCAAAGATTGTCGTTCGCGCTTTGATTCGTCCCGCGGGAAGCACGTGTACTTTGCGAGCTCGTTTAATCCATCACGAATCGTTGTTTCGTGTTTACTCTTTGTTTGACAGACAGGAAGGGAAAATATGAGAATGGGAGATATCGGTGTCGAATCGTTTGCAGTTCGATCGCGTCACGATTAAACAAACGCGGGAAAATTATGGATCGGACGTATTTACGAGATACAGGATATTTTAGAAACTTGATCATGACTTATAGTTTGTATTTTATCGTGTTTTTCACGATATATTTGTTGTATCGACTATCGTCCTTCGTGCAATCCGTGCATCTGTAAGTTGCAGTAGTAGAGCGCCGCATAAGTCAGACATCGTCACCCAAGTGGTATAAACCGTGACTAAAGCATTCTCTTTTCTTTCGATTATTTTATCGATTACGATTATAAATTTAACCTTGTAAAAATTTATAACCTTAAATTTCAGGTTAAATTTATAACTGTCAGTCAACGTGTTAAGAAATGAAAATGATCTATAACAAGTGCGATCTTTGATGCAAACCTAATCACATGTTTCACGACAGAAATCTATGTAGATCGCACGTGTTACGTATCAGCCTGACCTCGCGATGAGTTTAGCTTCGAAGCGGATTAACAGGATGTAAATGTACTAATTAAAGGATCCCACGGGACAGTAGTATAATGTCAAACAAGTTAGACGGGCAACATCCATGCAGCTCGTGTACCGATTCCTGCATAATTTTCAACTCGGAGTTTCTATCTCCACCGAGATACACTTAAACGAACAGGTAAAGTCTTGACACGAATTTTGTATCGAGTAACATTTTCTTAAGACGTAGCACAGATTGCACCGAAAGGATGATATATGAGAATAATATCTCTTTTCAGTAATTTTCAAAATTTTCAGTAACACGATCATGCCACATTTTAGAAGCGTGCAAAATCTTCGCCTGAAACCGTCCAATAAACGAGCCACAGTTTGGGGGCTTTAGTTCGAATCCTTTTCACAATTTTTTTGATTCGAAGAAAATGGATAACACAGAAAGTGTCGTATCAAATTTTGCAATTACTTTGATTTATTGTTTTCGTGTATATACCGTGTGTACGAAATAGCGACTCCAGATTGCCACTAAACACGATAATGGCAAGAACAATATTTTAAACGCGCGCATAAACGTCCGTATTTATTTCACTGCTCTCGCATTGTGACTACTTCTATGAAACGCGAAAGCATCTTTCGTTAATGATACAAAATTCTCCGGGTAATTGCTCGCTACGCGGAGCACGGAGTCTCGGCCCGACAATCCGGAGTTCATTTCAGCTGAAAATTGGTTCATAAGAACTGAATACAAATAGCAAACAGCGGGGCACAATACGTAACCCGAGCCCGTTAAAATTTCTGTTCGAAACGGGTACACGGGTCGAAAATGTCCGAAAGACAGGGAGAAAGAAAAGAATGTTATCAGTGCCCTCCAATTATGTTTTATGACTTTGTCCGATTACAACGGACGAGACACGAGCCATCTGTTTGACCAGGGACTCCGTCTTTCTCGATAAAACAGACCCGTAGATCCATTCTTCTTCGTACAAAAAGGTTCACGGCCGTCTTCTGCATCCCATTTATTTTTCTCCCGCGTTTATACACAGGCGATACGATTGAGAAAGGAAAGAGGACAAAATTTACACACAGAAGTAGATCATTTTTATGCGGCACACTGGATATAACCACACGGTAATATAAAGAATTAAATAGCAATTAGTCTTTAATTTATTATTTCGAAGTAATACTGTGTTAAATTAGTCTAGCAAATAATTTTCGACTTTAATTTTTGAATCCTCTGCGAAGAATTCAATCTATTCTTCAAATTTTCAACAAAGACTCTTGTAACAAACAATGATCGCATAATTGGCCCTAAATTACCACCAATTTGAAATGTATCGCGAGGAAAGGGTTAACGAAGAGGGAATAAAATGTTCAAAGTCCAATGTCAGTGAAATAATAGATTATTCGATAAAGTCGACGTCTGCCTACGCGTAAGCGGAGAGGGACGGTTGCGTTACACAGACGCGACAGTAGTATAGTGACAGGCCAAGTCAGACATGCGCTCTTAAGAAGGGAAGCCGCGGCAGTGAAAGAGCTCGAGAGCAAAACCCACGTTTCAGTTTGTCGCGTGTGCTGGCACGGCGCGCACATCGCTTCCGTGGCTACTCGCCCGAACAATGGCCATCGAGATTCGCGATCCGGCGAAAAGAAAGCGTCCCGATCGACGCCACGGTCCGCGTTGAACGGGAACGCGTTCTTTTTTCTCCGCTGGAAACGGTCGGGGGTGAAAGATGAGGGCAGCGTCGAGGATCGCAGGAAGGGACACGTCGAACGCGAATTACGGTGCCGGCAGGAATTCACGAAAGTGCGCTACCACTCTGACTTTTACGAGATTCGTGCTGAGAATACTACGGTCAATTCATTGGCGCATATTGCCCCGTCCCCGACGCCAGAAGCATTAACGCTACGATTCTTTTAATTGTCGCCGCTTGAACGGCCCCGTAAATCTGTCGCTAATCTACTTTTAATGTTCGTGTAATGGTCGAACGAAGAGGCACGGTGGTCCCGACAGTTTTACAGCGCGCCGATTGAACGAAGAACAACGATCGCCTCGATCGAGGAGGAACATTGTGCTCGTGGCAACAATCTGTTCAGACGATGTAAATCGTTCGAATTTTCTTGAACACGATCGTTTTCTTTTCTTGGCAAATTTACAAGTGTTAAGCATTCGTATGCCCCGTCGGTTCACAGAAATGTAACCACAGAGGAGAAAATTCGTTGTTAGATCGTCGCGTTTATTCTAGCTGTGATCCAAACAAACAAGTACCTGTGTTAATACCGGTATCTGAAGGTGTGTTCATAACACATTTCGGTGTTCCCTCGGTCCCCGTGCAACAAACGATTGCGGAGCACTCGCGGATATCGCAGATGCGATATTGTTGATTGCCTTGTGGCAATTAGCAATCAACCGGTGCCCGTTGAAGCAAAATAATGACGGAATCGCCGATACCATCGGTCAGCAACACTCAGGCCCAGACGCAGACCAATAACCAATCTCATGCTCAAATCCAGATTCAAGATGACAAGAGCGAAAAAACGGAAAAGGCTATTCTTCTGGTAAATTATCCTCCTTTTCGTTATTGTAAAATTCTTTCTTATATCAAAATACCATATCTGGATCATGATTGTCTAACTTCAACGTTCGAGGTTTAAGGATTAATTATGTCTAATTGATACTGTAACTTTCAAGGTGAATAAGTTTTGTGGAAACGAAGGTTTCAATTTTAACACGTTGACTGGCACAGTGAAATCAGACGTGTGTGGTCAGACACACTTAAATTCCAATTATTATAATTTCGAAACAAGTACTTTGCACTATAAGCCTAAATTAGCAATATTCATAACTTATTTGACTTTTTCTTTTATTATTTATTCAATTAATTTAAAATTTAAGGTGCCAACAGGCAGTCAACGTGTTAATCAAGATTGACAGGGTACTACACGAAATCAAAGGGTTATCTTATCACATTCGTACCTTTATGATTACGAATCCTACGTGTTACTACACACGTTCCGTAACAATAGATTATCGTATCATGGTACGTCTGCGGGGAATATTAATCATTCGCCTTTGTCATCAGTGATTACGCATGTGTTCGGTGATTACACAGCTTGAACGGTATTAGTCTAATACTGTTAGTTGACTGCTCTAATCAATCAGAATCCTGCATAACTCGTAGTTCCATGATATGGAACAACCCCCAACATCAAAATTCTATTAAACACTAAAATTTCACTGTATGCCCACCAGAAACAATAACAACCACAAGGTAACAGCAATCGTAAAATAATTTCATAAAGTATAAAATGCATAATCCAACTTGTGATTGCGAGTTTAACGAGCTTTCCCTTTTTCTTTTTTTTTCCCCCTCTTAGACAGATGAGTTTCGCCAGATTAGCACGAAATACTATGCACGAGGAAACAATCACACGAATAAAGCGTTGGTCGCGTTTCACTCCGGGTTTATCGTCGGAATAATCATCGGTCACGTAACAAATTGCTCGGTTTATGATCGCTGGAGATGCTTAATCTCCGATTTTGCGAATATCACTGCCGCGTTACACGGTCCCGCGTCGGGACCCGTCGAGGCGGAGGAAGGGGGCTGGGAAACGGGGTTAATTGCGCGTCTCGCTTTTTATTTTGTAGCAAATTCAAGAGATCAACAGCCAAGTGGCGCAATACCGTGATCTGCTGATAAACATCGGCCAACCACGGGACTGTCCGGAATTGCGGGAGAAAATTCGGAGATTACGGCGAAATTGTGTAGAAGCGTGTAAAAACACGTCCCAGCTTATACTGCCACAAGTACGAAGGTACGTATCCTTCTGCGCGTTTTCAAAAGTCACTGGGTCAACCGTATCGTTGACCATTTCCACTGCAACCGCTGCTCGGTTCACGGGTGACGGACCGATATTAAACGTTTGATAAATACGTTATTTATTGCCGTGTTTTAACGAGGCCACTAAAAACCTGCCCTATCGTGACTCTGTGCTAATTCGTTCTGCGAATCGATAAGTGTACGCTTAGTGTGTCGATACTTAAGTACGATTGACTTTCAGATAATCGAAGCTTAACAAAAATTAGCGTAATGGAAGGGTTAAAGAAAATCTTATGTCGAATTACACTAAACGACCAGGAAGCGATACAATCGTATCCTGAATAATTGCAAGTGTGTCTGACTATACGCGGTTTGTTTCACTGCGGAGCTCAAGGTTTCCAGACATAAATTCGTGATTCGCGACGATAGGATCAAAGTTGCTAATCGTTGTAGAAAATGAAGAAAATATAAGATAAAATAGTGGACAAAAGGGGGAGAGAAACAGAACGGTTGATTAAGCAGTTTACGTCAATTACTCGGAATCGAACGTTAAACGAAGACGTCGTAATTCGACTTACTTCCGGTTAATGAGATTCCAATTAACAGGATAAATAAATTCCAACGTTGGAAGCCTAGCCACAAATCGTATACGCGTTTCTTCCGCTCTCCCTGTTTTTTTATATGGGATAAGCAAAATAATAAAAAAAAAGAAGATTCATCCCTACGATACTCGAAAACGCGTTACCTTAGCTGGGAAATCCCTAAATAAAAGCCATTGTCCTGCCTCTATTGTGCCAGGGGATTTATCAGACTTATTATGATCCCGTTTTTGTTCCCCAAATTATATTCTCTTAGGCGCGGCGCAAATCGATTTCTTAGGGTAAGTTTTTCCCTTTTCTTTTTTTTCATCTCGCCGCAATAATCTTACGATACCGTTACGACTTCCAAAAGATAATCCGCCGTAATCGTTTTCCCCGAGCAACGTTTCTTTCTTGCCTTCTTCGTACGATTATCGTGATCGAACCACGTATGGGAAAAGTTGTATTACTTGGAGAACGTGTTGCCGGCAAAGAATGTTATCGATTCCAGGGGATTGGTTTCGCCGTGGACGGCGAAGCAGTGACCAAGGTCCGGGTCTCGAAAGATTCGTTTGTCGCCGCCTTTGAGGAAACAGAAATTTTCTTACCGTAGTTCGCCCGGTTCTAATGAAAAGCTAAATGTTTCATGAGCCACCTCTCTCCCTTACCGCGTTCTCCTTCATTCTTCCACGGCGTTGATTTACGACGGGAAACTTGTCGGAATTCTCGGCTTGTTCCATGCAAATACGCGTCGCACGCTCCCCCCCTCCCTGAACTTCCGCTTCATGGGAAAATCAAAAAAAAGCTGTAACTCTGAATTTATTGTTAAACGGTATCTATTCGACTAGTTACATAATATTGCTCAATTATCCCGCGCTATTGCGCGTACACGCATCCCTCCCTGTTCACGTAATGTTGCCGCGTAATTTCTGCTACGCTCCAAACGTCAAACGCACGCTAATTGCGATTTATACGTTTGCTTGGACAATAATTCTGTGCGAATCGTGTAAACACCGGTGTAAAAACAAAATTAAACGGGAGCACGGATATACAGGAGCGAGATCCTGTTACAATTCGAATTGCTGAGGATATGATCGTTTAATTTTCAAATTTAAGCCCTCGGCTCGACCCTTTCGTTAATGCCGCAATATTAACGTTGCCCGCGGAACATCATCCCCTTTCCTTCGCTTGTTATTCAGCGGCTCAATATTTAAGAGGCTGGTTACCTGTAATCCCCCTAGCAGCCAACGTATCAGTTGGTTTAAATTAGGAAACGACTTTCCATGGTAGAATTAGGGTTTTACTTATTTAATTAAATATTTGAATTAGCAAACAAAGTAAATTCTAAAATTCTACACTTAAAGTCCAATTGCAATAAAAATAAATTGAAATTTGTAACATTTGTCAAAGTATGACAAAGGTTGAATAAAAGTAGGACCTTCGTTGCAAGTTTTATTGTGATCTCGAAAAGAAAAATAATGTCAACGTTGAATTTAGAGGAGGGATATTTACTCGACATTAGACCGGGGGGAAAAAAAAGTTACAAGAGAAGAAAGAAAATTTTCCACCTACCTAAGCTTTCAGAAACGAACATTTGTTTCGCGATCGCGACGTACCTCGTTATAACTCCACGATCTTATACTTGGTTTCCTTTTTCCGTGGCAAAAAAAAGAGAAGAGGGAAGAGGAAAATAAATGGTGTAACCCGCAAAGTAACACGGTAACAACACCGCGACGAAGTGAATTGGTCGGACTTCGTGTCGAGTTTACTGGAACGGCATTAAATATTTCTCGTTCAACGAACGAAAGGATTAAAAGCGCCCCTTTAATACGTAAATCTTCTTTGTTCGGTGAACAGCCACGGTTTTTCGCGTTATCCTCTCTCTCTCTCATTTCTGTGTGTATGTGTGTAGTATTCGTGTGCCTTAAATCGAGAAACGTAGCGCGAACTTCCGGCGCTAACATCGAGTTCCCTTAAAACATTGGTAACTACGTTTAATTAACCGGATAAGCCACGGAACCGTGGATTTCGTCGAAGTTATCGACCAGCCGCGAATTGAAAGAGCAGCGAAATTCTTTAACGAGAAAACTTGGACGAGGACAAATAATAAGCCAGCGAACGATTTCTGATTTCAGAACCACGGACATCGGTATACCTGTGGACTGTCCGAACCTGATGCTGCTCTTTTACGTTTCTCAGCTGTTCCTCAGGGAACTGGCCAAAAGCAAGAAGCTCATTCGCAAGGTCCCCATGGACATGAGCGAATATGGTATGTTTAATATTGTAGTTGCAATGAGAGTTTCGATATCGTTGATTATTAAGCGAACGATTAATTTTTGGACCACAGCACCATGTTTGCCACTCTCGGTGAATTTTATATTCCCATTGCAACGTTTTGCATTTGATTACTTTAGAATTAACAGAGAAAACAGTAGCAAAGTTTAATATTCTAATAATAATAACAGTGCAAACTAGTAATTTGAATGGTTACATTTGAAAATTAATTGACAGAAGCCTTAATTAATTGGAACTAAAGTGTGTCTGACCATACACGTATGTTTTCACTGCGGCAATCAACGCGTTAATAAACACCCACTGACATTCTCGCAGATGTGTTTCAATAAATTTTGCAATATAAAATAAAAAATCTGGAACGAGTCGTTTCGACCCGCTCGGTGGTTCCAGTGTTGATAATGCTCGATAACGCGTTAACGATCCACGGGATATAAATCGAGCGGTGTCCAACTATCCCGTAAACGTTTCGACTAATTGAATTTCCGAGCGTTTTGCCTAACGAAGGATCCCCCCCCTGCGAACCGATAAATTCGATTTTACCGAAAATCCAGTTACACGAAACACGTTACGCGCGACGATCAAACACGGCCCGACCGGAAAAATATCGTCGAAGCGGATTAAGCGAGATCCGCGTCGACGACTACGACAAATATCCCTCTCTCATTCTTTCCTTATTTCTCTGGTCCGATTTCAGAAACTCGAACCGGACCATCCAACATCGGCAACGTGATCTCCCAGATACTTCTGTGCAAACAGATCACGCCGAACTTTTACGAGGAGGAGCTGTGCAGCATCAAAAAGGACTCCGAGGAAATTCGAGATTTGATCAACGAGCTGCAAGAGTTTATGCCCCAATCGGACGGCGATATAGGTACTGTCGCGTCTCTCTCGTCACGCCATCGTTCATCTGTCCGGCGCAAAATTTTGTTTCGCGACAACCCCGCCTCGTCCCTGATCGAATTCGTCCCGGTTACCAGCCTCCCCCCTCCCCCCGGGGGATGATATTACAAACGCCGTTGCTTGTCAAAGCGCAAAATATACACCGTCGTTCAAAAGCGTTTCGATAATGCTCTTCCGGATTTATGGGACCAAATTTTTCAAGTGCAGTTTTATTAAAATTTAATCCCGAAAAGAACCTCGTTACGAGCGGAATGAAAAATTTGTTTTAAAAACAAGTTTGATAAATGGACTTTGAAATCGCGCGAAGTGTACGAGAAGTTTCGTTGTTTAGCCCGGGTACCGGAAATTTATAAAGTTTCGAAGACGTCGTTAAAAAGGAGAGGGTTTAACGTTTTTGCGTCGCCGGACGATTCGAAGGGATAAAAAGCATCGCGACCGGTTTTGCGACGGAGCAACGTTGAACATAAACACCGTTGTTAATACTATTACCAATCCCCCTTTTTATTTATATCCTAATATTGCTCCCCTTCTTCCTATTCCAACGTTCTCCGTTTCCTTCGCTCCCTTCGACGTCTCTTTTCTATTCAACTGTCTCTAATCGGGTTACCGCGGAGGCCAAGGTCTGGATTTCAAAGGAGAACAACGTTCTCCGTCTTCGTCCGTATCGGCAACGTCTTACCTCGTCGCTCCCCCGGCTCCCATTGATTCCACGGAACAAACGTATTACCTTCCGGCCAGGATAAAGCTCGGTATAGGGTTATCCGGTACACGATTGACCTTAATTATCCGTCGATATAATGAGCGAATTCGGACGGCGGTCCCTGTGGGTCCTTTAATCGAAACCGCCCGATGCTCTCTCCGCGACCTTCGATCCCGTAACCGGTAAATTCGAAACTTTGCACGCTTATCAAGGGAATAACGATAGAGAGAGAGAGAGAGAGAGAGAGAGAGAGAGAGGGAGACGTAGGAGGAGCAGGAGGACAAATTTCAAGCGAAACGATGTAGGGAACGAGCGAGGAGGACGGAGAGCGAGCAACGTTTGACATTGAACGCGAAACGGGTCAAGGTCGAGCGGAAACATAGACTTCCTTCTCCCTGTGTGTTACGGACGAGAAATTCACGCTCCAGAGAGAATGTACGCGGCTACACAGGGAAAATAGAGGAGGGAGGGGGAGGAGAAATGGAAAAACAAGCAGAATCGTCGGACCTGTAGATAAAATTTCGAAAAGGGCCGGGTCGAGTGTTGTGCACCGACGAGGGGGTTGCTGAAGCGGCCGCGCTGAATCGTCGGCCGGGAAGAAAGAAACGAAGCGCGAATAAAAAGGAACGAAGCGCCGTTTATTCGTGATCGAATTCGATGGATTGGGGTTTATTGAACGTGTAGAGACACACGTGCACACCCTTTTCCGAGGGGGGTAGGATTCTTCTTTCGGACGATTCCTGGAACTATGGATCAATGGATCGAGGGATTTGAAAGGTGAAACTTGAAAAAGAAAAATAATCGATTTTACTATAAAAATTTCAAAAAGATAGTCCACTTTACATGTATCTAAGGTATAAAAATCAGACCTAATTCCACGAAAATTGTACACCGCTTTCTTTTATGAAATATCTCAAGTCCTTAAAAAGCGACTAAAAAATGAACGCTTGAAATGGGAATACCTCCATAAAGAATTTTTGAAGGATGTTCCCGATGACTTAGATATACGAGATAACGTTAAACACGTACGCGCGCGCGCATGTGTGTAAAAGGCACGCGGGTACGCATAACGCACACAGGAACGACAGGGAAATAAATATGTACAGGACGAAACGCGAGAGCATTATTTAACGTTAAACAGAGGCCGGGTCAAGGATAGATGGAAACGTGGAAAGCCGTTCTCCTGCGTTCCCGTCGGTTCTCCGCGGAAACGAGAATTCGCCGGACACAGAAAAAGGGTGGGAAAATTCAACAGGGCGGGGGACAGGGAGGAGGGGGAGGGAAATACGCTGAACCGCGGACCGATAGAGCAATCCGAGCCACGATTTGCGAAACAATCTGGACGGACAAGGTCGAGCAAACCTTTCCGCCAGGTAAACCGAACGATTCCCTCCCCCGCCTGGTGAGCTTCAAACGCGGCTCAAACCGGGTCTACCCTTTATTCCATCCCGTCCCCGTGTCCCTCTGTTTGTCGCTCACAAATTAATATGTATGCATAACAGCCACGTATCATCGACGTTGAGAGGTGATCGGGGTCAAGGACGCGAAGAATTCATTTTTCTGCTAATAACCGGAGAATCCTCTGCTACGAGGGACCGTATTCATTTTTTTAACCGCAGTATTTAACCCTCGAAGGATCGACCGACAAAAGCATCGTTCGTGGACTGATACCGGCTTGCTTTTAACCCCTTGCCCTACAATGTTGTGTCGCGCTCGCGTTTGATTAAAATTCAATTTTACATTTAATTCTAAGTGCAGTTTATTTGGTCAACGGAGGTCAAGCGTGAAATCGTTTAATATCAAATCCCTTAGGTTTCATATTTTCTGCGTTATCTTCGTGACCCAAATATTTTTTATCTACTGACAAATATTTTGTCCACCTATTTCGAGAATTAAAAGTTCCGTATCCGAAAGCAGTCTCTGTTTATTCGAAGGGAACTAATTTAGTCCGATTGGCGCGAACGCGACGGGTTGACGATTTTTTATTGGATCCTGTTTGAAATTCATAGAACGTACTTTATCGCCAAGATTCTCAACGTCGATGAAACCTCTCGTGATTTTACGACGATGCAAAAGTCGAACACGAAAGGGGCTCGACGAGGAGACGTCTCAATTTATTGCGGCCGCCCTGTCACAGGAGTTAAGTCGTCCTTTCATCGCGTCGTGTCGCGGATCGTATGATCTTTCCCGCACTTCCTGTCGAACGATCCCTGCTTCCGCAACCCGACAGACTAATTTCAAAGATCCCCCATAAAAGCTACATTCTACATTTCGTGATTCTAACAATCCAACTATTGAGGTATTCGTCATCCCGAGTCAAATTCAACTTCACTAACCCTAAATATTCCTGAGAATAATTCTAGAAAAAATTCTATGTCACCCAACTAAGCATTCCAAAGTGTTATAAAGTCGAATTGATTAGAAGGAATGAAACGTGAACCAGATAGAAGGAAAGTGGGTCGCAAAGGGTTTAGGAATCACGCGTTATCATAGATGATCGATACGATCCAGCAATTAGAAAAGAATTCGATAAGGTCGTGGAGGGGTAAAAAAAATGTCCGCCGACCTCGTCTGATTAAGCCCGCCCGTTATCAATTACGACGCTATTTGATTTTTCATTTCGAAAAGGGGGGGAACATTAAAGAGAATCGCTCCAAACAGAAGCGTATTTACCCGAGCTTCCGCCGAACGAAATTGCCGTCCATTAAATAATTACGCAGCGAGGAGCAGGCAACTTAGCCTATCGGGGTCCTGCGATGCCGAGGTATCCTGTTCCATTAAGTGAATTTTACCAAACGAACCGCGATTATATCGACGTTATCAAAAAACGTGCCCCATTTCGATCGACAGAAATAAAACTGACGGCCTATATGTGTGTGTGTGTGTTTTTCGTCGATCTGTTACAGAGAAGTACACGGCCCTTCAGAACGCCGGAAGCAGAGGCAACCGTACGAACGGAAGACGGGCGCATCGATGGAATCAAAGCAACGATAGACCCGCTAGCAGATCGGCTAGACAATCGTCCTACTTTCACGAGGCTCTGAATCTGTTCTGTTGCACAGCGAGGGCCAATTACGTTTAACTCGATCGAACATTACAAATTTACGACGTTTCAGTTCATCGGCATTCTAAGAGACTGTACGTTTGTCTTTCAAGTCTGAGTTCATCGTTGTTCGAAAAATAATTCGATACACAGGGGATGCTTTGACCCATAGACCGGCTTGTTTCTTTATTTTTCTCTTCTAAGGAGTAATAAAAAAAATGGAACATGCGATAGAAACGAAAACTGAATAATAACGGAGTTCAATTTCATTCGTAAAGCAGTGGTACAATGGTTTTGTTTGAATAATAGAAACTCAGGCTCGGACAAATGGATCCGTGCACGAAATTTGACTATTATGTTTCGCGCTGTACACGAGTATTCCTGCGATTACACATCCGGCAATAGTTTTGATAACAAAGGCCCCGGTAATAGGTGGAGTTAATCAAGTATTCGATACAGTTTCATTCGGTTAAAGTCTTGCGCCGGTTTATGGATTAAGCGCCCGATCGTGTTTCGTGATCGCGAAGAATCTTGCATTCGACTAGTCGATTAGACGATAAGAACCTGACACAAGCTTTATTTAGTTCATAAGAGTACAGATCTATAAATATAGATATACATATACATATTGTGCGGAGATATTTTTTTAAAGGAGTTTCATTTACAGCGGAATCGTTTAGAATCGAATTGTGACCACTAATCGCAGGTGATCGACCGATCAGTCCCGTGAGACAAGAAAAATTCGATTCTTCGATCAAATTTATCGTCACGCGTATACCGATCTGCACCGATAATCATGATTGTCAACCAAATTGAAAGGAAAAAAAGAAACCGATCTATCCCTTACGCGACCTGATCGCCTAATGGCGCGATGAATCGTATACGTGCCCCTTTTATCATATCACGGGAGAACGAATTTTTCCGAACGTACGATCGTGACTATTCGTGTCCGTCATCCCGCGAAATATAATTCGACGAACGAACAACCTTTGTGGAGAACTTAGAGATACAAATGAAGATAAAATGAGTATAGATCTTTCGCTGACAGTGTATATCGTACAAAAAAAAAAAAAATGTTAGGGGAACGTCACCTCAGAAAGTAGAAAGAGAAATGTCGGTCGAATTAGGTGTTAATGAATCCAATAGAGGACCAAATTGAACCACGTGCCGCTCGTTTGCGATAAAAGTGACGCGAACCAATTATTTTAATTGTAAAATTTTCATGATAATCAAAACTCAAGTACGACACGATCCTATTGTAAAGTATAACGATGCGTTTATAATTGGGATAACATTGTTGTATATATGTTCATTAACAGGCAAAAGTAATTATAGAAATTTTGAGCCGCGTCACTCTTACGGTAAACGAGCGACGCGCTTATATACATGGTTTGTTTTAGCGTTAAATATATTATTGTATGAATGTTTTGAGGAAAGAGAGATATCCATATGTACGTATTCAGAAAAAATGTATATGACATTAGTTTTATGACCTTGTATCGATAAGGAAATACTAATTCTGTTACTAATTCTATTGTTCATGATACTAATAAATAAATCTGGTACACATTTGCGCGCGCTCACGTATCCACACGAAAACGATTTACTTTTTAAAAACATGTATTAACATTATATTAATGTTAACTAGAATGAAAGAAAAAAATTAAGGATTAAATAAATAACGACCAAGAAACTAGAAAATGCAAGAATAATTACTTCGATGTTCTAAAATTTCTTCTTTCGTATTTGTTGCGTTCGATTTACGTGTTCGATAAATAAAACACGGTTGCGTAGAACGTAAATCATTTCGTTTCGGAGATAAATCAAATGTAATGAATAAATGAATAAAAAATAGTAAATAAATCGATTGAATTGTCAGTTGTAGCGCATTAAACCGAGGCGTATAAAAAGAAACAACACATATCAGTTGATAATCTAATCGATATTGCACAAAATAGCATGAAAGATAATACATATATGTTATCAATGTGTGTAATTCTAAGCATATCGTTCACTTAATAAATGTTTCTACATTTAATTAAAATGACGGTATAAAAGTACCGCTTCTTTACCGACGAAAAGTATCATTAAACATTCCGTTATATTTGAAAAATAATAAATGGATCGTTACCTATTAAAACATCACAATTGATTCAAATATCTACTAAATTTTGTTTAGGTTCAAATTGAAGTTATTACAGACTTTTATTTTACTGAAAAGATTTATTAAACTTACCTTAGCGCGCCAATTTAGTGTCAACTGGAACCAATTGTCGTTCAGTATTATAATGATACACTTTCACCATTGAACACGCAAACTTCCGGTAGTTAGTTTAGAATAAGAAACGAATGTACTTAAAGTTATGTAAAAAATAAAGATTTACCAGCGATTCACGAACAAATCACTGAGAACTTTTATTCACCACCATCCGAATAAAATTTTGCGGACCCTCAACTTGCTCCCTCTAGAGATGTCGCTCTTTGATCAAACAATATATGTATTCTATCCTAAATACATGGTAGGTCCATCTTATGTAATGGTGAGTGTGTAGGATCACATTTGTCGTTTCGGATTTGGATAAAGTACTGTTTAATGTATAGAACCATGTCTTTTAGCAAAGTTATTGTAAGTAAATACCGTATATGTAACTAATCGCTATTATCAACTTATAGACGATAGATAAATTAATGATCTCAAATCTTTAGTAACAAAATTAAATATTCTGACAACTTAATTGTTGAAGTAATACATTGACTTTGAGAAACAACCTATAACATTAACAAGAAAATTTATTTTTTAGGTGAGATCATTCGCCAGCAGTTCTGCTGTTCAACAAATGGTTAAGGTACATTTATTAACTTTGTATTAAATGTAAAATTATATAACTTAAAACAACATCCTTGACTTGTATTCTAACTGCTATTAATTTATCCCTGTAACAAAACTTTATTGAAACAATTAATTGTTTTGTGTATGATGGTAGCCCCCAATTCAAGTATTTGGAGTAGATGGAAGATATGCCACTGCACTTTACTCAGCAGCATCAAAACAAAAAGTATTGAATAATGTTGAAAAAGATCTACTAAAATTCCAAGTATGTATAATTTGTATTACATTTTATGTAAAAATGTGTTGGTATTCTGTATTTTAAAATTCTACATTATGATAGGAGCTTATGAGAACTGATAAGAAGCTGAATGAATTTGTGAAAGATCCAGCGATAAAACGAAAAGACAAAGTAGAGGCACTTACTGCGATTAGTCAAAAAGTTAGTCTGTCTAAAGAAACTGCAAACCTGTTGACCTTACTTGCAGAAAATGGAAGACTTGGATATCTGAATAGTGTAATTAATACATTTAAATTATTAATGGCTGCTAGCAGAGGTGAGGTTGCTTGTGAAGTAATTACTGCCAAACCACTTGATGCTGATATGAAATCTAAGCTTGAGAAAGCACTGAAAGGTTTCTTAACTAAAAATCAAAATATCTTGTTAACCACAAAAATTGATCCTTCCATACTTGGAGGTATGATCATATCAGTGGGAGATAAATATGTAGATATGAGTGTTGCTACTAAAATTAAGAAATATAGTGACATTATTTCTAGCTCTGCGTGAGCAATTTTTATAATATTCAGTGAGAAAACGGATATATATAGATGTTCATATAGAGACTCATTAAGTAACATGTACATCATTAAACAATAAATTATTCCAGATCCACTTGTTATTACTAGGAAACTGTTTTTCATTTCTTTAAACTATTTTTTGCATACACAACCCTTATCTCTTTTTATAGGTATGAATAATAAAACTTCAGAATACAGTGTTGTACTTTTTATTATCTAAAAGTGTAGTTTCCAACATTCTTCCATATTTTAAATCAATACATAAATATGTTTGTATGTGACAATAAAATGTTGTTAACACCAGAAATTTAAACGTTGTTGCAAAAGTATTTTTACTTAAAATATCAATTACAATTTCGAAATTTACAATCTTTGAAGTGTTACCATATCAATAAATTAAACATTCATTTGCAAAAATTTCTATTGACGAAAATTCAAGTTGGAATGTTGCAAGTAACGCTAATATTCTAAATAGAAAATACTTATATATTATTTTAAATGTGTAAAAATACACAAATAATACTTGACAACAATAGATCTTTAAAAAATTCATCACAATTTTTCATTCAGGAATTAAAAAGCTTGATTATATCGAAAATACTATAAATAAAATTATGATTGCAATATTTTATAATACACAGTATATATAAAATAATATCTTATGCATACCTGCTCAAAATAAATAATGTTCATTGAACATGATTTTAATCTATTTCGAAAAGATAAATTACACTATAACAGGACCAGAAAGCAATTAAAATTTCAATTTCATATGCAAAAATCTATACACAATAGTGCTTCGATTCCGATATTTTAAGATTCTCTGCATTAGATGTGCAAAAAAAAGGATTCAGCACACATCTATGTAAAACCTATCATTTTAAATTATAGATAAAAACTGAAGTAAATTTATCTAAAATAACGTGTTATTTTATCTTACATCGTAACTGAAAACATATCGTTTTTCACTACAACCCAATCCTCCTCTTCAAGCGTAGTCGATATTATGGACTCTTTTGATAAAACTGAAAATATTAAAGTTTTCTTAAAACTAGAAAACGTACATCAATAATTGACTTTATTATACTCACTACGAAGCTGAACTTCTAATTCGCGTCTATCTATATTGTGATCGTTTGTATTTAATAAAGGATCGTTCAATTTATCTTGCAGTAGCTTCTTCCTACATTCGCCCAAATCTTCTAATTTTTTTATCTCAGTTTGATAACTAACATCCTCGTCTCCGGACTCGGTTTCCGTATGATCACTATGCTCATTATATTCAGTTTGTTCAATATTCTCTTCTGTTAAGGAACCATTAGAATGTATCTTAGAATCGACATCCACAATTGTGTCAGTGGGCTGAGACTCGTTTGAATTAGTGGTAATAATTTGACTGCTCGTCATGTACTTCGATAAATCGAAATCCAAAACATCGGCCAGGAGTTTCTCCTTGTTTTCTACGTCACGTTGAATCGATTCGAGGTTCCTATCGGTTCTCAAAATAAAATCATCATCAACGCTGAGGGTTAATAAGGAAGAATGCGTTGTCTTTGCATCGTTAGCGTTTATCTTGTCCTTATTACAGCCAGATAAATCATCAACATCAGACAACGACGAACAATTTCCATTTCCATTAATTATTTTATTACGTGACTTTTTCATTTTCCTCTCCGGAGTGAAGACAACGTCTTCGAATTCTTGTTGGCTAATCTTTTCAAATATTTGCCTTCTATCGTTATACTTGTCATTCTGTTCGACATTTTTCCTTTCAGCATCGTTGTTGTCCGTTACCTTGCCACCATCGGTCATCAACGATGTATTCAAATTCACTGACACTGTTGGCGATACTTCTACAGCTTCTTCTGCGTTTGCAATCGAAATTGTATCAGTATCAGCAGTGACAACTGGAATAATGCTAAAAACGTTATGGTTGATTTGAAATATAACATGTAAAAACGTAGTAAAATATAGAATCTTATATCGATACCTTACCCTACAGATTGAATAATATTAGTTGGATTGATTTTATGGAAAGGAATAGCTGGCACTATTGTGCTTTCTTTCAGCTTCGAAGTCAATTCCAATATGCCATTAGTAACAGGTTTACTAATTTCGGCGAACGATAAAAGTGGATCTAGCGTATTTTTTACTTCTATAAATTAATATTTGTTAAAACAAAAATATTAGAGAGTTAGGGCAAATATAATGATCCCTACCTGATAAGAAAATATTATTCTCTGGAGAATAAGCGATACGTATGATATTCCTTTCTCCCTCCAAAACGAATATCTCATCTTTTGTGCAAGCGACATCGGTAACACGACGTAAATCTGTTACAACAGACGTTATAGCGATAGTCTGTGGATTTACTACATATATAACATCATCACTGTATGTAATTAGTAAATCGTCGCAGAAAGATAAAATAACACCGAATGTCGGTTCTCCACGATTTCGTTTGGAACTTTCCGGTGCCGGATTTAAAAGTTCCACTTGCGTATGACCGGATCGAACGGCGTCCTTAAATATATATTTCATCAGATCAACTGACAGAAACAACATTCAGTTGGTATGACAATTTGATATAAACCTTAAAGATCAGTGTTTTCAACACAGTTCCAGTTTTGTCTGCCTGCCATAAACGTAATCCAGGTCTACTGGCAAATATTACTAGATCTTGACTATAATTTTGTCGGCAACCAAATACAGCACCTAATTTTCCTAATCTGAAATATATAAATTATGATGTATCATTATTTCAAAACATATAATGACATTTCATTTTAATACTAACGTTTTTCGTTCTTTTTGACCAACTTGTGTTACTTTTCCATTCTCATTTCTGTTCACTAATATTGTACGTAATGTTGTTGAAACTAACAACAAGCCTTGCTGATAACTCAATTGTACTACTGCATACTTTTCATTCAATAATTCTGATGACTTTGATAAATGCTGTTAAAACATTGGTAAGAGAAAGATATAAAAATTTGTAAACAATAGTGTCAGCTTGTTGATTAACTTTCCACATACCATGTAAAAATCAATTTCAGTAAGTACTACTAAACCATCTTGATCTCCACTAAACAATTTCATACCATTTTTAGACCATTCAACAGTTGTTACTGCACTATTATGCAAACCACTTATACTGTATCTTTCTACCTGTTTCTTCTGTTTTGGTTTTAAGCTGTCTGGTAATGAATCCGGCGGACTTTTGGGTATCTGAAATACTGTTACTACACCATGTTCATTACCAACAGCAACCATGTAATCCACAGTTGATATCACTTGAATACATGTAATCTTTGAATTGACATTCTGAAAGAATAAATACTACCTTGTATTAACCATAGAAATAATCAATTAATCCAACATTTTAATTTTATAATACCTCACATCTAAGCCTTTGGAGATCTTGTTTTTCTCTATTAAACCAATATACAAAACCATGATTAGTTCCAATAGCTATGAATTCAGGCACTGCATCAATGCAAGTAAAATTAATGTTATGTGTGAAGAGTCCAGTTTGAATCTTTGCAGGTATTTGTTCCAAAAGCATAGCAAGAGGAGCCCATTCTCGTAAAGGACCACCATCTTCACGCATGGGAGTTGTCATTGTAAATATCACCTATGTAATATGTTATATTATAAGAAACATGACTCATAACATTCTAGAAAATATGTATAACATAAAAAATGTATGTATTTTTTTATTACTTTTTTTCTATTAATTGAAACTATATACTTTCACAACACTATTAATAAAAGAACTGCATTATATGATAGTGTCATTGCACAAAATAACACTATTATCGATAACTCATTATTATCAACAATTCATTATCGTGATAAATTGTAAAAAGTATCAATTACCTATTAATCGAATAGCTTATTGCACGAGTTATAATACTATTAGATTATATTTTCTCCATTGCACTGTACAAAATAATCATCTTTCATTGTTTATTATATTTCTCGTAATGTCATCTCACAATACTGTAATTTATAGAAAGATTGTATGTACACGCCTTCTCATACCACGAACCACGTCAGCTATAGAAAAGCACACGTATGATTTCAACAAAAATCGTTATATTTAACTGATTTATATTTGCAGTTAACGTTAGATAATAAGGATAACATAAATTAACTACGTAAAATCATGACAGAAAGAATATATGAAACATTATTAACTGAAAAATTATCGGAAAATAACTATGAAATAAACAGACTAAAAGGCATAAAATTGTTGAGAATTTCTGTCAATTATGATTTCATACACGTAATATTCAAACTTCCATTTTGTATACAATAGTATATATTCGTGCTAAAATCGTTTTGTTTGTAAAAAACATTGATTAACAAGCAAATAATACGATTAAACTGCATTGAGGCCGTACGGGTCTCACTATCAATGTTTGTGTGAAATAAGAGATAATTATACAATGATAAAAAGGCGTATTTACTTTTCTTTCTTTTCATCATTATCAATTTTATGACAATTTTTCTAATTAATTGGTGTTATCTTTCATTTTCGGTACATCATTTCTTTAGTTTCCAACCTTTTCATCTTTGGGCCATTGATAATAGATGGCGCTGAAGAACATATTTTCAATTTGAATAAAAATGTAATTTACTTACCAACAATTGACGTTCAAATGAATAAGACCTTAATTAGCTTTGTAAAATATTTAGTCATATGAGTAAATCATTAAAATGTAATTAGAACTGTTTATGCGAAGAATGTATAATTCCGTAACTTAATCGCATGTAACGAAATTCTTTGGAAGATTGAATGTTAAGATTTTTCAAACGAAAAGTTTTAAAACTAAATTTAATATAAAAAATTATACAAAATAACCGAAGCAAAATTTATTTCACATATAAAACGATTAATGGACTTATCATTACATAAACGATATTACTAATAGCTTTTTTTTGTAACAAACCAAACAGTTTCACACGTTAGGAAATGTGGGAGTTACTAATGGGATCTTACAAAGAAGTCATTATGAAATGAATTTAATTTAAACATTATACAGCCGATGACAAAAGTGTAATGCTTTCATTCTTACTGCCTGACTGGTTGTAAATTGTTATTCTTTTACAAGTATCTTATAATTATAATAATAGTATAATATTAATATTATATCAGACAGATTCACACAACGTTCGCAGTATGAAAAGTGTTTTTTTTTATTCCTTATATATTTTGTGTTCCTTTTTTTACGTTCCTTTCTGCTAATGTTTACGTTCCCCAATGACTAATACATGTAGCGCGAATACTTAGTAGTCGTTTTATTTTTTTTTTTTTTCGTTTAAACGTGAAAAATGTGTAAAAACGCGAACCTTCGACGCGACGACGGTATAGAGCATTATTTTGTTTGGGGAAGGGAATTTGCGTACTGTTTTTTTCACTTGATTTCTCTCGTTAATATTAATAATTTTGGATTCGCTGAAATACTCCTAATTCCTGTCGGTGGCTCGGAGCTTCTCTTCAACAGCTTCTTCAGATGCCTCTGAAAGGTCTGTTGCCTGTATATACTTTTGCACACCAACTAGGGATTTCTTCAGAGCGTCGAAAGAACTGGAGTACAACATCTTCTTCTTAACTTTAGCCGTGTCGGGACACCACGACATTAAGAACAACTTTTGCTTCTTGGATGCCTGAAACGGATGATAAACACCAATTGAATATTCGACACATTGATCAGTTAATCAGGGTCGATCAATAATACGATATTTACACGGCAATCAAAATATTACCTCAGAAGTACCCTGACACTGATGAGTATATTCGAAATCGTAAAGGCCATAGCGACATTCTCCACTACCACCTTTCTGCAAATCTTCGAGGAAAGCGTCGTAGGCTGCATCGCGAGGTCCGATCACTTCAACATCAATTTGCTTCTCGTCTTTGATGTAAAAGATCACATATCGATGCTTTTTGTCTTTTTTAATCTCCTCGTACGTTGTCTTACAAACGTCGGCCACTGTTACTCCGGATGCCTAAACAAACAAGAAACAATGATTTATTTAATTTGAACTATTCGAATATAGAAGTACGTCTTAAACATTACAATTGCAATCTTCAGGGACATCTTGTGTATGGTAAGAAACCGACATTGCATTGATAGAAAATAGAAAATTTCAAGTACCGTGTAATCATTATCAATACCGCAATGACAAATTCGGAGCAGATACTGAATCATAAGGTTGCATAAGAGCTCGATAAAAAGCTTGTTTATAAGACTTTAATTATACCTGTTGAAACTGATATCGGTTGCGAGCAACTGGTAACTTTTCATGCGATTTTATAAGACGTACTATTAATCCACGAATGAAAACATAAAATTTTATGAAAATTTAACTTCCTAAATGAGTCACAGTACCACTCGAAGTACCATATAATCAAAGATTAATGAACGTCATAAAATCTTTGAAAGAATGATTTCCTATTTCCACCCCCTTCCTTCGAATGAACAATATCTCGATTTTAACGCCGGGTGTACATGAGTCGGACATTTTTTTTCGCATATTGCAATATAAACAGGCGTTGAATAGTAAAGAGGAGGCCGTGCCAGTATCAACACTATCAGTATTACGCGAGTCGCGTTAAGTCTGGCCGTTTAAGCTTATTTCGCGGGCAAACGTAGGGGACGTACCGAAATAAAGCCTTCCCACGCACGAATCCAACGCTAAAACAGATCCTACGTCCATTTCTAAAGTTATCCATTGCTCTCGGGCACGTGCCACACGTTAAACGAAGGAGGAACACTACCAACCCCGTCCCGGCTTGCGTGTTCCTTCCACTCTGTGGAAATTCGTGAAATACGACCATGACACGACGAGATCCTGCTCAGAGGGGAAAGAACGGTAGAGAAAAAGGAGGTAACACGCGCCATAGACGCGCGACACGCGCTCACAAGCGAAAAGTTCGAAGTGGGATAGTTATTTTTGAAACGGCTTTCGTCTAGGATCGACGCTTTCGAATCGAGTCTCTTTCTGTTCGGATCGCATAAAGACGAAGGAACACCCTTGCGCACAACACCCGCAAGAGAACACGGGGGAAACGGAACGGATTTTACCGTTATAAACAAGTTGCAAAATCGCTAAAATTAGTCGCATAAAATGTAATTCGATATTTTTGAAGTCGAAACGGATATGTTTGCCAGCGATGCGCGTGTCATCGCGTAATTGTAAAACTCTGTTACCCGTTTAAAATAAACGATCCGAACGTACGGGTTATGCACAGCGGTAAATATTACAGGCGTCGTTTGTTCCTGGTGATTGACCGCTACACTCTATTTGTAAATGTAATATGGCAGCCAACAGTTTTTGTCTACAGTGGTACAATGAACGTAAGGGTCGATTCGGGGTGCAAAAGGGTCGGCGAAAAGTGTAACGTGGTTGGAGGACAGCCAGTGGATGGAGGATGCAATTCCTCGGTCGATATTCTGACACGACGGGGGATGCCGGTTAGAGCCAGACTTGGCTCCCTCTAGGGCGTTGTTGTAAACGTCTCTTGTGTGTGGCACAAGGTCAAACGGAAGATGATTCACCGACGAGGAGCGACATGGTCGATTGTTTGACTGTCGAGAAAACTGGTCATTTACACGTACGATTCTATACACCGTCTCTCGGTCTGTCAGTGAGAAAGAGAGGAAAAAAAATTAAAAAACCAGTAAATATTTGCAAATGTGCCACGGAAAGAAAAAATATAAAACCTACGTGTTTATCAGACCTTGAGTAAAAAGTACCTGCGAACCATATGCCCGTATCTGAAAACTTTTATTTTATAATTTCAATTTATAATTGCTTGGATTTCTTTCGACTCTACTAATAATCTGGTATTTATAAGGATTGTTAAATACGCACGACCAAGACGTATGTAATTATCGATACGAAAGAGTAACAGCGATAACAATGACGAATAAGGAATCGTCAGTAAAATTAATCATCGTAATGTCGAAGATAATCAGGCTTATTCACCACATTCGCAAAGGCGTCAGTGAACTTTGAGAGTCACTGGCCTGCAAGAACCGACCTCCTTACGGGCTCATTGAATTTTTCCCTCTCTACCAGAACTCTTGTAGTTCACTGTCATCTACAAAGCCAGAGGGGGGAGGCAGGGTTAGCTTCGCAAGGAAACCCAACTCTTCATTACCAAGGATACCGCGTCTATCGGTAACCAGCATAAATATTTAAAATGTATTCAGGGAGAATGGTAGTTGCTACTTGTTCTAGTTTCAGATGGTTCATTTTCTGTCGCCAATTTGCCGGAAACGGAATGCGGCTACTGGCTAATGAATTCTTCCGGAACTTTGATAAGTGCATGATATACGTATATAGCTAATCATCGTAACAAATTGTTAATTACCGAATGAAATGACAATAAAATGTAATACCAGCGCGTCTGTCAATGTTCGTACAATCGAAATGATTAAACAATGCTTCGTTTAAACGAAAACGGTGAAATGAAACTACTACACTGTGTTAATTTATTAGTTCCATTTAACACCTTTCATTTATGCAAGCTTATTCCTCATTTGTACAAACACGACTGACAATGATATTATTTGCAAGTACATGTTAACTAGAACGAATACAAAACAAGAGGTGATGTATGTTTAAAAAAGATAAAAGTATGCGCTGATGCAGTCGTGGAGATAGTAACCGATCGATAATAAAATTCAATATTTCGACATCTTTCAAGATTGGAAGGAAATTTCAATCTGGCATAACCTGCGTTTGTTATATAAATTTTTGGCAATTACGACGCAAATTCGAGAAATGTTTGTGCTCAAGACGAAATTGTATGACGATAATAGTACTTAAATATACTTTATAAACTCCAATGAAATCGGGTGCTTAACGGAACAAAAGCAAATATTCTTCACTTAATTGATATCGCTAATATTGTATTTAAAAAGTATTACTTTCGTTAAAGGATATTTAAAGCTTAAGCTGCATCAAACAATTTCCACGGTATCGGCGCATGTGATACGAAAAATTGGATCTGAAGAAATGAATGAAAAAATGTTCGTAGGAGCAGGCAAAAGATTTTCTACTCCTTTATAATTAAATACTGCAGACAACTGAAAGGAATTCATCAAAATGATTACTATACAACGATATGATACAACATAACTGTAAATTCCTACATTTTCACGACATATAATTTTCTCCCGTCATCGATTACAATTACTCTTCGAAGTATTTGACTGTCGTATCGCGAAACTGGAAATGAATCATCCGTTTCCTGGAAGCAAGGAATCGCGATTGGCACGTAAAAATGCACCCTGTACGAGAATTCTTAAGTTTTCCTGTTCTATTACAAAGACTATAAAAATCATTAGCACAGACAATTCCAAAGGAACGGTTCAAAGTAACGAAATCGGTCGATTGGTGTGGCCAAAAGAAGAAAGCCGTCGTTCTCGCGGCGTATTGCCGGGACAGAAATGGCGACCGGCGCGTCTGCTTTGGCCATAACCACAAAGTAAGCCCGTGTACCGGTTCCCGATGGATTGCCGACATTTTTTCAAACGTGAATACATGCACAGTAGGATATTTACCATTTCGTGATGTCGTAGCCAGTGAGAAGAATCACGTAAACAAGCACTTTAACCTACACTTTCACGAGAGCCTCGGTCTGGTGGAACTGGATAGGCGCAGTGTCCAGTCGCGGGGGTCGCGGCTCATGAACGAACGGGAAGGGAGGCTCCTCTCTCAGCCAGCTATCTGCGAATCCTGTATCCCTACGCCTGCGCGCGCGCACTCTGATTAACTCTCCTCTTGATTGGCCGATCTGTGACTAACAAAAAGTCGTGATCGAACATACAAATACTATTCTGGAGAAAATTCAACAATAAATCGTATATTCGAAACATTGCATTGTTTTTACGATAGATCAGCCAATTATATTTCGAGTAAACACGAATTTTACTTTAAAGCCGGTAGGATTGTTCCAGTGCGCAAGCGTTGTGTGATGCGGTCATGCCGGTCTCTTGTATACCGTTTAATTTCAATTGGAATACGCCTTTCCTCTAGGTTATCTTAAAAATAAGAACGTTCGATAAGTTCTTCGACACTTTGACTTGGTCGTAAAATAGATTCCAGTAACAACAATGTGGTATTTATATGAATTGATCATTGATGCGACCTGCCGGTCTTACTGACCAATCATTGTAAGGGACATGGGGAAATTACCTTATATGGGCAGCGGCATGCAAGCGACCGCCATACAGACGTCGCGCGTCGTTCCGTGCGCATGTTGCATGCTTTGCGTGCGCACAACGCGCAATATAGTTGACAGTTTCAAAACACTCCGTACCGTGACAGCACGATATTGAATTAGCAATAATCTTAACTCTATCGGTAAAAATTGATACGTCACAAATCCTTACACGATAAACTTTCATATCACAAAATTTTAATCTTTATATGGTCTTAAATACTCTATGTACAAAAGACATAAAATAGAAGTAGTAAATCTGTATCCATATATGTATATTACTTTAATACTGTTGTCAATTACACAGTTTAAATGCATATTTGATACATTACTTTTAGTACAGTTAGTCTTAGATTATTGCTCTAATTTTTAATGTACAATGTAATTAAATAACATTATTTTGTAAGTAGAGTAAACTGTAAGTTAAAAAATATAGAAGCATATATACCACATGAAAAGACATTCTATCTTAATACATGCTAGGATTATTAAAAATATATTAAAACATTTTCCGTTTAATACCAGATATTAAATGTTATAAGTAATGTTTCTCTGTTCAATTACTGGAAACATTTTTTATACATGAATAAGAAGAATTTAAGTCTTCATAAGATTTTTGAAAAAAAAGTCTAATTACATGCTCATGTTTTGTTAGTATGTAAACTTTTGGTCACAAATAAAAATATTAATTTCTCTACAATTTTTTAATAATATACTGTTTAAATACATATATATACAATTTTGGCAAATTTATGAATAACTGCAAATACATGTTTCACTTCAGTAGTAGAATGATGATAATTTCTATTTAGAATTATATCTGTTATAGAGTTTACCAATTTACATAAGCATTCTTTATTTTTATGAATTATACTGAATAAGCTTCTACATCTTGGATAAATAAAATCTTATATTAAAATTATATAATCTTAGGTAAATATTTATTTAATTTTATTAATACTTATTTTACTTTTTAAATTAATTTTGTACTATTGATTTTAATAAAATTAACTTCATATAAATATAAAAAAGGCATATTTCTTAATACAAAATATGAAATTTTATTTATTCAAGATATCATAATTATGTATTATAAGAAGGATAACCTTGTGAACAAATAAAAGATGCAGTTAATATCTCATTTTACCAAATATAAACATAAATCATATTACCATGATACAATTATTAAGTATTTACTCTACTTAACAAATTGAAGATAACAATAATTATTGAATTAAACTTAGAAAAAAAGTATATATCTAAAAATATTTTTGACAATACTTGCATCTTATATATATACATATATAATCATTGGAAAAGATATATATATACATACATATAAGAATACATCAATTTAAATTATTCGAACTGCTTGGATAATATGTACAAATTTTTATAGTAAAACATGTTTTGAAGCTTTTGTAGCCAAATTATATTGGCAGCAATATGCAGCATGTATAACATTACCAGAATACTGCAAAGAATTAAAAAATATCTATAGGTATGATAGTCTTCATGATGTTCTCATATAAAGCAATTAACTATTGTAAATATAATTTATAAAAACATAATATTTACCCTTAATTTAAACTCGTATAACTTTGCATTTTTTTTTGTCATGTGGTGGTCACTGATTAATATTTATTTCAACATACAGAACACAAAAATATCATAATAATACACGCAAATCATGATTAATATATTTATGATTGATATATCGATATCCATGATTAAAAGTATCCATTCAATTATCACGAAACGGTAGTTCCGTATTCATACTTTTGTCTTCAAAGATAGAAAAGTAAATGTATTTTTTTATAAAAGATAAAAAGTGATATTACCGGAGGAGAATAACAAATGAAGTTACGAGGCTCTTAAATAATCCAAATCATAATACTTGTTACTATTTAAGTACTGTTTAACAGCGTTCTTCAAAAACATAAATGTTTCAATAAACGTTGAGACCGTATTCTTTCGTAACGAATACAGTAATTATGAAACTGTAACTAGAATTACATGGTAGAAACCACCTATATCCTTTCTAAAAGAAGGAGTCATTATTTGTAATAACAAAAAAAAATAACATTATATGAGAACTATACATAAGCTAGTTTCTCAGTCAACTGTTACAAGATTTCATTCTTATCTTTACAATTAATCAGACCACAAAGAACTGACTTTCTTTTATCTAAAATGAACGAAACGTTAGATGAGTCCACGCTTTTTTTTATAATCTTCTAAATTCAATGATCGTCGAGGTCCTGTATCTTTAATATTACTAATAGGTTTCGGCAATACACTAACAGGATTGTCTGTAAAAAAAATATATATGTTGCATACATAATCTATATTTACAAGATATTTCATGAAAGCATATTTCTTGTGTGACTTACTTGGAATTGGTACTTCCAAATCTATTGTAATATCAAAATCATGAGCATTAAATAAATCTTCAGTACTTTGCTTCTTCTTCGTTTCTTGTCCATTCTCTTTCTCACTATTTACCGGTACTGCTTCAGTTTGTTGAGGGCTTGCCTTATCATTTACTGGAACAGTAGACGATACTTCCTCGTCTTCCGGTTTATAAACCATTCTCGGTTTTGTACTTCGCCTCGTAAACGGATCATCCACCTTTTTACCTCTATTAGCCTTCACTTCTTCCTGTTATATAGAGAATAAATTAACTTCATAAAATTCATACATTTCAACATTCATACACGTCACATACTATTTGATATTACCATAATTGCTTTTTCTGCCTCTTCAACATTCTTCTTCCGATTACGATCGTTAATATAAGATATACTAGATATTGTTGCAGTACGCATTTTATCAAGTTCAGAAGCACGCTCTTCAAGTTCACTTAATTCTTGATTAAGTCGACTGGCAGTTTCATCATCTCCTCTACAGTTGGCTGCATCTCTTTCACGCATGAGCTGTGCTTTCTTCATCGCGTAGTTGTACGGAGTTTGTTTAAATCTTTCTTTTTCCCTTACTATTTTTTCTATATCTTCTTCCTTGAATTCGTATACTAAAGCTTCTTTAATATCTTTTAATTTTTGATCGACTTCCTCGAACGTAGGCATCGATATCCCTTGTAAAGCGCAAGTTTCCTTCCATTTGAAAAATTCGGATTCGGTAAATTCTTGATTCGATACAAATTCTAATCTAAATACACGCTCCTGTGCCCCGTGCCTCAGTTTCAATCCCTTGTTCGTTCTTGTACCACCAAGTTGGTAAATTTTACCAGTCTCACAGACGCCGCTAATTTCGGCTACTCTGTATACCGGCTTACCATTATTATTTCCGATACCGATTCTAACAAAGCAACCCTGTACTACTCTATCAAAGAAAGGCAGATGTACAAATCTTTCCATTTTATGACGAGATAATCTAATTTTATTGAGATCTTCCTTGGTACTGACGTATACTGGTTTCTTCGGTTTCGCTTTGTTACTGGTGATTGATCTGCAAGGTAATTATGGATAATTATTTTACAACAAAGTTACTAATCTGAAACTAATATCTTCAATAGAAGAAAGAACGACACTAACTTTTTATCGTTATCAGAATCAGTATCCCTACTATCACTCGAAGATGATCTGCGATGAGATGACGGCTTAGCAGTTTCTTCATCTTCACCACTATCTGATGAGCCACTATCATCAGAATAAATATCAGATGCTTTGAGTTTTGTTTTATTTGCACCTCCTTTGTGATCATCTTCTAATTCTTCTTCTTCAATATCCTTTGATTGTTGCTGTTGTTGCTCTATCCTTTGCTTTTCTTTCTCTTCTACAAAAATAGAAGAACAATATATATGAAAGCATATAATTTTTTGATAATAGATGTTATATTCAATTCATTCATTATGTTACCTCTTTCTTTCTTTTCTTCTCTCCTTGCTTTTAAGAGAGACATTGCATGGAATTTCTTATCTTGTTTTTCTTCTATTGTCTTTTTACGATCTTTACTTCGTTCTTTAGGATCTGGTGCTCTGTCAAGCTTTTTCTCTTCAACACCTTTCTCTTTCTTCCTTGATTCCTTTTGTTTTTTCAGCTCTTGCTTTTTGGCCATTCTTAATTTCTTTTCAATTTCAAATCTTGTCTTCATGATTTCACGCTGTTCAATCCGTTTAAAAATCTCTTGTTCACGTTCCTTTTCAGTCATTTGAGCAAGTCTTGCTTGATCCTCAGCATCTCCCATTAATTTGTCATCATAGCCATCATTAAATTCCTCTTGGCTAGAATCAGAAACACTAGCATCGGAATCTGACACTTCACCTGTAAATATAATATTAATTCTTAATTTTATGAAACCATTAACATTTCTGAATTAAATAGAATAACTTTATAGTGACTAATTACCTTCTTCTGGTTCAGAGACCTTTTCAGGTTCTTTTTCACTAGCACTTTCTTCACTACTAGACTTTGTCATCTTACGTTTATTTCTCTTAGTAGGTACTTTTTTCTTTTTATTTTTGCCTGTTTTTGCACCCCAGTCATCATCAGAATCTGATGTGTCTGAATTATGTTTAGTATCTTTTTTAGCGGTTCCAGTCTCCTCATTAGATTGAGAATCATCCTGAGCTTTGCCTTTCTTCTTCTTAGCAAGTGACAGTAAATCCTAAGTACACCAAGCAAACTTAAATATAAAGTATAAGATGCAAAACAGTACAATTACTAATAAATTAAATCACAAATAATGCAAATCTTCAGCAAATACAGTAAACGTTTTAAGTAAAAAGCTGTGAGCGTCTACTATATCAAGTGTAACAGGTTAAGTGAAATAATCTTCATTCATATATTTTTTGCATATGATTCATAAGTATTAGAATGAACTCAAGCTGAACAATATTGCTATTTGTTTATGTAATTTCTGAAGGATAAGAAGCTAAAAGAATAAAGTAGAAGAAACATAAGATAGCACGAGATTTTTATGTAAGGTTATATCATTTACATTGTCCAAATCTGAGCCACTTTCCGATGCACTGCCGCTACTATCAGAATCTATGAGAGCCTGATTCTTTCTCTTTGGCATCGTCACGAAAATTTATAAGCGGAGATCGTGAAAATTGCACGCCCTCCTAACAAAGATAAACCTAACGTCATGCAAGATACAATAAACTAGGAAGACCGCGTAGAACCAAAAACGTTGAACAGCTACGCCAACAACAGCATACGAATGCACCACCTGCTCTGACAATCTAGTTGTGCAATTGTAATGCATTAAGATGCATTATTTATTTGTACGTACAGTAATCAGCTTGACATCTGTTCTCCTAGAACAATTAATTACTATTCAATCATAAGTACATAATCATTTTAAATGCTTAATCTTTTAATATGTAGTAATATCTTCTTTACTGCAGTGGTAGCTATGGATGTTGACACTTTTTACCGTCAATGGCGTATGATAGACGCACCTGTGTCGATGTGTCAGAAAATTTTATACTATATTGGATTGTATATGACGTTACCTTCAAATAGTGAAATGTAATTATAGGAGTGGCATTTACGAATTAATTGTAATAGATAGTAGTGTCGTAGACAACGTGATCATTCTAATTACGGATGTTTAAAATTGGAATATTCAGTTGCTGTGAATATGGAAGTAGAAAAGAATACATCAGAAGGGGTTGACACTCAACTTTCGACCAGCAATTCGACGGAATTTAATAACAGTATACGAAAAGACAACGAAACTATTGAAAATGTCGAGAATTCATTATCATCCCTTAAAAATATAACGATTGATAACGAAAAACATGACGGTACTAATATATATGCGCACCTGGAGGATTCTGAAATTTATGCAAAAGATTTGGAAGATAATCGGATATTAACGAATGAAGAAGGGAAAGAATCCATCGAAAGCAAGGAAAATAAATTCTCAGAGGATGGAAAGATCTTAAAAAATGATAGTAAAACGGAACAATTAAAAACAAAGTCAGAAAACTCTACTGATGGACATGTATCCCAACCTCCATTGGCTTTTACAATTGATTTTGGTAATAAAGAGGTTGATACAACCAAATATCAAAATTTATTTGAAAGATACAATGCTAGGCATAAACGAAATTTATCCACATCCAAGGTGGGTTTCATGGTTTTACATGAAAATACTGACTAATGTTTCCTACATAATTAATATTGGGATTAAATTTTCAGGTAGAAATAAATACAAAAAAACCTGGTACTTTGAGTTCTTCCAATTTAATGCAAAAACAAAAGGTTTCTAGTACACACTCTGAGGGTTATTTTAGTAGTGAGGATGATACAAAACGAAAGACAGATCAATTGTCAGAGAAGTTGAAGCACCTAGGTATTTAACTTTAAATTAAATTTGATTTCTATTGTATTACAAACAATTGATTAAAAGTACTATGTTTTTAGTATGTCACATTAATCACACAATTAATTGCTATGATACAATTCACTTTATCCTTTAATAACATTGTTTTATAAGGCACCATTAATTATTAACATAACAATAATTATTACTAATGAATATATATTATTTATTTAACTTATTTGTAACTCCTTTTGAAGAGAAATTTGTATATAATGGAAGACTATATATGTAATGTATGAGTCATGATGAAGTCATCTTTACTATGCTTTTTAATATTCCTCTCAAGTATCTTCGATATGTTCACAGTATGTAGGCCGCTAACCTTACTGACTTTAATATCACATGTGAATTAGTATTAAAACTTCATATTGAATTAGATATTGAAAAAAAAAAGTATTGTTTATTTTATCATTTTTAACATTGAATCCCACATTTTTTGTAATTGTATTGTACTTTATTTTTAGGCTCAAAATCATTCTTAAAACCATATGCAACAAGGAAATCTGAATCCACTATAAAAGTATCAAATTTTCAAAATAAACAAGATACAATGAGTAGATCTTTTGAACAATCAAAACAAAGTAAAATTCCTCATAAAAATTTCTCTCTAGAACTTGGAAATACAAACAAAATAAATGCAGGACCCCCCCACTGGGTACCACAAAAATCTGCTACAATAAATGATTTAAGTCGAATTCAATTAAACAACTATGATGATGATACTGAAAAATTGTATACAAAAAATATTGATGCAACAGATGATTATGAACAATTATCCGATGCCTCAGAAAAAGTGTCCAATGTTAATTATGTTAAACGTAAAAATGATGATACAAAAGAACATAATTTATCCAGTGTTAGCTATACAATGGAAGTAAATCCAGATGACCCAACTGAAACCGACATAGATGTTTTTAATGTTAGCAATATTGATGGAGGATCAGATGGAGCAGTTAGTGAGGCAGGAACATACACAATTCACAAAGATTACACTGATGAAGAGAAAGCTAGAATGGATATTGATAAAGTATTTAGTGTTGGTGTTTTAACTGCAGAGGAAAGAACTGAAGCGTCCATTCACAGCTTTAAGGTAAATTATTACATTGGTTATTTGTTGTGATTGTATGAACAATTTTTTTACTATTGACTAAAATGTTTTTCTTTTAAAGATGTGTGTTTCAAGGGATAATAATACATGGATATCAGAATGGGCTACTCAAGTAGCAGAACATAATTCTCTTCCACCTGCAATTGATGGATGTACCAGTTACACTCCTCCACTAAGTCCATCCAAGATACCATCCCCTATTCATAGCAGATCTCAAAGATTGGCTCGTAGTCGCTATGTATGAAGTATTTCTTATCTGTGGTATAATCATAATATTTATTCATTAGATGTACATGATAATGAATACTTTCAGGAACAAAAGGACGGCAACTTAAACACAGAATCGTACCTCAGAATAAGAGAAAGAATTGGTTTAATTTCAAACCAGAATGTACTTATTGATTCTGGTGGAGAGTCAGATGATGATACTAGTAATAGTTATAATACACCTCCTCAAAGTTCGCAACAGACGCCAGTTCATACCGCTTTAACCAGAAGAGGAAGCCTATCCGAATCTCTTTTTAGAAGAATTAATACTAATGAAACTAGAAAAAGTATTCACAAATATTTAAATTTGAATAAATCAAAGACTGAAGATAAGTGTGCAGAGCTAAGCAGTCCGTCCAAAGATTTTACTTCTCTTCATTTGGGAAGACGAAGTAGTTCCTTGGACAGGTAAAAAACAACTTATATTTATAAAAACATACTTCAAATGTAGCGATCGTAAATTATAAAGATATTTCTTACGATATAGGAGAGAATACACATCTAATTCAACAGAATGTAATACGTCCAAAAAAAGTGGTGTGACATACTACCAGGATGACGAAATTAAATATCCAGATAGCCCTGTTCTAAGTCGTTTAAGACCGTCTACACCAAAACTAACTAACAGTCCAATTGTAGCACGTAAAACGATCACGAAAATTGTTAACTCACCAGTATTAGAAAGAACTAAACATTTAGCAAAATCTTCTCCTCAAGCTAAGAATATTGGATATTTCACTTGTGTTGAAAACAGGTACGTATATAGAGTAAGATTTACATATACATTGTTTATTATTAATACTAAAAGTTTTTTTCTTTGAAGTCCATATATGTTAAGGAAATCTAATAGTACTGCAAGTTACCATGAAGGAAGCGTCGGCTTTAATAATAAGGAAATGTTAATAAAAACTGACAGTGTTCTTCAAAATAGTCCAATTCTTCAACGTAACTTAAATATCCAAAGATCATGTAGCAATGCAAATATTAGAAATGTAAAATCGCAAAGTCACTCGTCTCGTCGCAGTAGTTTCAATAGCAGCGATTTCGATAAAACCTCTCCGGGCGGAAGGTATCTTGCTGCCTCCGACAGCAGTAGCGAGACCGGTGAACAGCAAGCAAAGTCCTCTTTAGCTTCAGTATCGTCTGGAATCAAATTAAACCGAGCTTTTAGTATCAGAAGAGCTAGGTATTTAAATAATGTGGCATCTGTACTAAGCCAAATGGCAAATATTTCAAATTACGTTTTATAATGTACAGATTAAACTGTGAATCTGATACTACACCGAATACTACACCAGAAGAAAGGCGTAGAAGAGCGCAAAGTGAAGTGAAATCGACAGCTGCGAATAAGCAACAAAGTTATCACAGAAGTCGTGCGACTAATGTGAATACGCAAAGTAAAGAATCTTCGAAAAAATCAGAACTTGCTAAACCTAGAGCCGTATCTATATCGAGAACTGATAGTACCCGGCTGAGTATGAGGGTGCCAAAATCAGCTCATGTGAGTGTATCACAAAATTAAATTATTTTTTCAATACAACAACTTGTGTAATTTTCGATATTTTGTAGAATGCTTCTGCTACGCAACGCCCCACTCAAAAAACAAACAAAGATCAGAAATCTGGTAGGAGCAATTCAACATTGACTTCGAAAGAAGTAGAGTTCCAAAATTGGAAAAGAAGGAAGAGTTATGATCCGATGAAAGCAGCTGCTGAAGGGAGGAAAAAATTAATAGATAATACAAAGAAGCATCACAGTACTGAAGATAGTTCAGGAAAGTAAGTATACATTTGGAATGTATTATAATTATTTATGGTCCAAGAACTGTTGCTTTTAATTGGCTGATTTTTAGCCACGATAACTCCGTATTACGATCGGCAAGCTTTCATGGAACTGGTGGTGCCCTTTCATTAACCAATGAATGGTCTGACAACGAATTAAGTATTGCTCAGAATGATCATCACATACCCCCACCATGTAGTCCACAGTTGGTAAGTGTATACTTTATACATATTTTTCAAACAAAATAATTATTACTAAATTTCTAATGTACAGGAAAGCGATAGCGATTTAGAAACATCATGTTATTTACAAACTACGCAAAATGTAGTAACGGCTATGTCAGCTCGTATAACGGTTTGTCATTCACCTTTAATCGATTCAGACAATGAAAGCGATGAGGATACTAGTCATAGCTTACATAAAAATGTATCAAAAACATTACATGAACACACTGATACAGAGAGTAGTGACGATCGTCAGCCTAATGTGCAGAGTACTGTTTCAAACACCAAATATAATAGAGCGTTTAGGTAAAAATTTATATTCTTTAATTAATTGTTAATGTTAATTAATACACGTATTCTAAGATTTTGTTTGTAGTTTACGCAGAGCACGATTAGACTTACAACCTACGAAATTGTCTACAAGTGTAAATAAAAGTAAATCGGTCACTCATGACACCCGAGAAAAATCTGAATCTGTTACAACCATTAGTAGAACTGATTCTGGACGTTTTAGTATGCGGTCAAGTAGAACAAGTGCAGTATGTATATATTTTTATGTTATATAAACATATTTATGTACATAGGGTTAAAGTTAATGCAGTTTAAATTGTGCGTAAACATTTCTTGTAACAGGGATTCAAGATAAAACCAAAAGAAACAAAAAAATCCACGACGCCTAATGCAAGAGAAGTTGAAATGCAAAATTGGAAACGCCGTAAAAGTTATGACCCGATGAAAGCAGCGATGGAAGGGAGAAGAAAAGCGGGCTTAGCAAAAAAGAATGCGAACGCCAATCTTTCTCCAAGGTACACACATGGTCATATCTATTAAACTAAATAAATTACATGAAAAAATGTCTTATCCGGTTAATATAAAAAGTAATTATTTCACTATGTTGGTAGGACTGATAGCGATCGATAATCTAATGATAGAGACCATCGATACAAGCAAGTGGTACGAAAAAGACTTGTTTGATTTTGCAATATAGATTTTTTCAAAAGGTGCATTATAAAATGTAACTTTCGTTATTTTTTATAGCCTTTTGAAGAAATCAAATTGCAATAATGCTGCTTTTTGGTTTTATTTTTTATATTAATCCATTGCTAATGCACTATTAATCTATGAATACTATGGATGTTTTACTTGATATAGAAAATTATATGAAGTACAATATATTCTTCTATGTATAGATAAAATTTTTTATTTTTTGCATAAAAGATGTGGCTAGAATCCATATTATTCAATTTTTATTTTATAGCAAAATTTATAATTATGCTTTAGTGAAGCGAATCACAAAAATATGTATTTTTATTAAAATAAAATTACTTGTAAATTAAACGATTAGAAATTAAGTCAACATGCTAATTTTGTTTTAAATTGAGTGTGTGGATTAAAAATTTCAGGTTAGTTCGTTGTGGCTTATTAATGTGGTACAGCTAGATTAATTTGTTTTATTTGCATGATTTGAGAAAGAACCAAGCATATTAAAACATTTTTATCTGCACAATGTTTGAAAATTTTTTTCAGAATTTATAATTGTTAATATTCAAACAAAATGACAAAAAAAAAATTTAAGGGATTTTATACACGGAAACGGTTACAAAAATTGAAAAATTAACTGGATTTTTTGCAGAATCGTCTGTCGTACAGGAACAAAGCACCAGCATGTTAACATGTTATACATAATAATGTGTTTAACTGGTTCTTTCTTCGTACATACTTATAGTTTAAGAAAAAAATTATTTGTTTTGTTTTTAGCAATGTTGCAAGATCTCGCAGTTTCCATGGTTCATCAGGATTTGGTGTCAGTGATTGGAGCGAAGAAGAGCTGGCTATATCTGCTGATGAAACTACAGTTTATTAAAAGGTCAGGTTATTAGTAATACTGTATAAATGAATCTCATTACAGGAATTTTGATTACAACAATTAATGTATATAAAAGAATACGAAAATAATACTTACAAAATTGCTCCATGAATAGTTGTATACACTTAGAATTATATGAAATGCAGAAGAATGTTAACAAAACATCTTTTCTATATTAAAAGATTCTATTTTTTGCAACATTTAATAGTAAGAAACTATAGATTTATATGACTGTCGATATTGTTCTAAGTTAAAGTATCACTGTTTATGATTGAATATTCTTATATTTTAGCTTTTTCTGTCACAGTGTAAATTATCATTGTGTATATTAGAATATGTTGTTTAGCATCAACTATTACAGCATCAAATATTAAAAGAAAAAAAAAAACATGTTAAAATTTTCTGAAAGTTGTGGTAAGAGGAAAGTAACAGTTATATCCTTAGGGCCTAAAATTATTGAATACTAAGTATACAAATTTATGTACATAATTGGTTTGATTATGATTGGACCAATTATATAATAATGTAGGAACATTGTTATTTTGCGGTTTTATTTTTATTATAGAATTGTTCTTCATTGTACTATATATTACAAAAATTTTTAAAGATAATTTTTGACTGTATTATGCGCTCTCTAGTTCAATCAACGATTTTTATTTCTTTATGTACTATCGAAATCAGTATATAATGTTGATACTACTGTTAACTTATTAGTTTCTAATAAACACCAGGATCATTGCTCGAGTATAAAATAAGCAAAATTTCCATATATTAATGTGTATGAACTGTTTGTGTTTTGAGATAAGTATTAATATCTATGAAGAAAAAAAAATCAATGCTATTTGCTCTTGCAATGTGCAATAAATTAATATAATTACTTTTTATGTTCAATAATTTAATAATCAATGTGATCATAACATGCTTTAAGATGCTAGTATGTATTATCCATTTCAATTATACATCTTTCCATTAATTATGTAAATATTAGGAAACTATTTATATTGATCATTGAATCAGATCTGTCTTGTATACTCATGTAATGAGATTAATGCAAGTAATGCATTAATATTAATCTGTACAATAATAGTTACATGACATTGAGCTCATTAATGTATAATGATAATATTATATATTATATATTATAAGAAAAACATTTTAATGCTTGTTTGTTCAAAAATTGATATTGCTTGAGTATGCAGTTTGTTGCAATACTTATGAATTTATCAATCATTTCAAAGTTTATGACATTCAGATAAATTAACGTCTCTACGTTTGTCTCGATTATAGTGTATTGTATTTTTTGTTATATAATTAACAAAAATTTGATCAATTTTATTTGTTAATGCTTTGAAAAATCACAAATCTTCTGAAGTATATAATTGCATATCGCTGGAAAAATTTATGTAGTGAAGAATATACAAAGAAAAATAAGTATTTAGCAAAATAATAATGTTGATCAAAATTATTAAAAATTCAGTTTTAAGGAAATTTTATTACTAATAATTGTATGCTTCACACTTTACTATTGTTATTGTCATTATTATTGTCAAAATGCACTTTACTTGTACATATCTTATTTTAATAACTTGAGGTGCTGATTGTATGATTTGTTTGATTCAGTTTTCAAGAACCCCACCTACTTATCTATTCTATTGTTAAAATACTTCATTGCGAATAGAAATATTAATCACTAAGCGATAAAATTTAATTTTAAACGGTGCAAAACGAGTTATACGATAAGGCAGTATGTTTGTACACTAAAAAAAAGTTTCTAATGTCGTACTACATATATCTATGATGATAAATACTATACTATCATCACGGCTTGTTTAAACATGGATATTCGTTTCATGTTCTTCCTTTAAATAAAAGTGGGCTTCCATTGTGAAGATCATTGTAATTTCGAAATTGTTATTTCTTGTGTATAATTAATGATTAATTTCCTTTTTTTGTATATATACACGTTGCTTACAGTATATAAAAGTATATAGTAATCGATATTTTAATTCTTGAAGTATATTGATACATCTAATGAAGAATCTGTATTAGGCCTATTATAAAAAATGTAAAAATTGTTTTCATTTGTCATAACAAATTAAGTATCTGATTTTCTTTAAATAAAACTATTAGATAAATCCTAGGTGTAATTATTTTAATAAGATCACAGTCTACGGTTGCTTGCTACGAATTAAATGATTAAAAAAAGTAATTTAGCAGTCTATAAATTCATTTATTTAAATTTTAAATTGGGCACGCTTCGAAAATGGTAAATGTGTCTCAAACTGCTAGATGGCATCACTTGTACCGTTTTAAAGGATATCCACCATCAGGTATGGCGCTACCAACCATAATACAAATTCACGTGGATGTAATTTCAAAAAGCAGCACGTGAAAGGTTATCATGTATTTTGGTGTGTGTTTCACATAACTTTTACAGATATTCTAACATTAAATGTACTTCAGTTTGAAAATAAAAGAATCAAAATGAAGAAACCTGTTAAGGTATTTATAAAAAGCATAAGTACTACAAATTAATATAACCTTAAACATTTAAATATAGTACAGTTCATATAAATATTGTATATTTCAGGCAAATATAGATGATTTTTTAAATGATTCTAATGATCAATCAATTGAAAGCAATCTCAGTTCTAACGATGAAATTGATGGGGAAACTGATC
Source organism: Anthidium xuezhongi (assembly GCA_022405125.1). Taxonomy (NCBI): domain Eukaryota; kingdom Metazoa; phylum Arthropoda; class Insecta; order Hymenoptera; family Megachilidae; genus Anthidium; species Anthidium xuezhongi. The sequence continues at coordinate 10,952,164 of CM039637.1, forward strand.
AAGAAAATGAAGAGGAAGAAGAAAATGAAGAGGTAGAAGAAATGGAAGAAGAAGAAGAAATGGAAGATGAAGAAGAAATTAAAAAGAAAATTAAAGAAGCAGATGTGGAAAACTTTCACATGACATTTAATAATAAAAGAAAAATTATAATAGATGAACCGAAAAATGCTACATCAGTGAAGAAACAAAAATTAACTAAAGAATTATATAAACCACCAACTGCTGATGAATTAAATCAGCTCAGGGAAACACAGAATTTATTCCATTCCAATCTGTTCAGATTACAAATAGAGGAAATGTTAAATGAAGTTAGAATTAAAGACAAATATAAACGTTTATTTGATGCTTGGTTTGAAAATTTTGAGAGAACTATACAATCAATAGAGGAAACAACAGAATACCATGTATGTAGTTTAATTTCATTGAAGTTTTACAAATTAAAGTAAGATATATTGTAATTTATGAATGTAGTTTTCAGATCCAGAATTGAAGAAGATACTAGATGTGTGTCTTCCTATACCAAATGTGCCAGAAGATCCAAAATGCACATTTAAATTTCTTAAACCATCCAATATTGCTGTCATAGGATCTTATACTATTGATGCTGCAATTAGTCCAAATATAACTATAGATATAATGATTGAAATGCCTTCCAAAATGTTTCAAAAACAAGATTACCAAAATTATAGATATCTGAGAAAGAAAGCAATATATTTGGCATACATAGCAACTAATATCACTGGGGACATTGCTGAACAGAAAAAATTTATAGGAGATAATTTAAGGCCAACTTTAAAACTAATTCCAAGCGGAAAATTGGGTACAAAGATTAGTGTACTGATACATTTATCAGCCCAAGAAAGTAGTTTCAAATTAAATAGGTTTTTACCAGAGAAGAACAGTATTAGACCTGGATGGTTTTTCAACAATGGTATGTTGTAAGTATATTATCATTTTTTATGTAATTATAGTATTTTCCTTAACATTATAGATTCAGAAGATTTACCACCAACACCACATTACAATTCTATAGTTCTCCATGATTTAACCATGAAAATAAATTCAGAAAACATGAAAGTCATAAAGGAATATCCAAATTTAAGAGATGGTATTATTCTGTTAAAAGTATGGTTAGCTCAACGTGAACTGGCTAAAGGTTTTGAAGCCTTTAATGGACATATCATAACAATGCTTATTCTATATTTATTATCAATTAAAAAGTTGAATACATTTATGAGCAGTTATCAGATAGTGAGAAACGTGTGGAATTATTTAGGTATTATACTTTTAATACAAGTAACTTTCATAAAAATTAACATTATTATTTTCAATAATTAATACTAATGTTTCATGTTGTTAGTGCAATTTAATTTGCATGAAACTGGAATAGCAATGAATCAAGATGAAGATAGTAAAACAAGAGCATTAAGTTATAGCACATATTATGAATGTGTATTTTTGGACTATACTGGTTATTACAACATTACATCGTATTTGTCCAAAGCCACTTATAAATGGGTACAGAGGGAAGCTGAACTTTGTTTAAATCATCTAGATAGTGCACGTGCTGATAGCTTTCAGGCCCTATTCATGAGAAAAGTACCATTTTATAGAGCATTCGATCATCTTATATGGTAATCAATATTGAGTATTATAATAAATGTACAATCTTAAATTATTTTATAAAGAAATAATATTTGAAAAAATATGTAGGTTCAAAGATGCTAAAGTATTACAAGGAATGGTAAATGCTCATTCAAGTATGAATGATAAATTAAACTATGGGACCAATTACCGAACTGGAGCTATAAAAATTATTTACAATATGTTGAAAGAAGGATTGAAAGATAGAGTACATTACATTTGTATTTTACCAAATGGAATTTCGGAATGGGAATGCACAGAAAACAATGATAATAATATTGGACAAATTTATATTGGTTTAGAGTTAAATCCTGAGTTTTGTTTTAATATCGTTGATAGAGGACCTGAAGCAAATTTGCCGGAAGTGAGTAAATTGTTTAAACATTAATAAACAACTTAAACTTTATTTCCTACATAAAAAGCACGTTTTAGGCAGCCGAATTCAGAAACTTCTGGGGTAAAAAGTCAGAATTGCGTCGATTTCAAGATGCATCCATTCGTGAAGCGGTAGTTTGGTCAAAAGGCAAAACGCTGTCAGGAAAAAGACTGATCTGTAAAAAGATTGTAACTTTTCTATTAACCAACAAATTAGGTATTTCTAAAAGTCGATTTATTTATGTAGCAGACGAAATGGAAGAATTATTAAAATTGCCAAAAGTAATTATATAAATTTCTGATAATTTTTTATTTGTATAAATAAACGATAGGATTGCAAAATTATGATTTAATATTTAGGTCAAAATAACACATTTCGCTTATGGAACGGGAGAGGAAGCTGCATTGAAGGTCATAAATGCATTTAATGGTCTTGAAAAGGAATTGATGTCTCTTACAGACATTCCTTTAGCTATACATGGGGTTCAAGGATCCAGTCCAGTTTTTCGATACGCGGACAGTTTTCCACCGCTCGCGACGGTTTATCGACCCGATAAGAAACTTATCATAAAAGGGAAAAATTGTTTGATGCTGTCGAAAAACATAACTGCACCTCCCAAGTATGTTTCTGCGCTGGAAGTAAGCTTGCAATTATCGATCAGTGGAAAATGGCCGGATGAGTTGGAAGCCTTCAGGAAGACGAAAGCTGCTTTTCATATACAAATTGCAGAATGCCTTAGACAACAATACAAGCTAGTAACAAATGCAAACTATTCACACGTCGATGTGTACAAGGTTAATATTGTTTAACTGCTAAAAATGGTTCTACTAAATTTAGACAGTTTGTGAAAGAAGTATTTGTATATTTTCAGGAAGGATTTGTGTTTCGTTTGAGAGTAGCACATCAGAAGGAAATCAGTTGCTTGAAGCAGCAAGTATCTGAGGATGGAGTTACTAAGTACAAAGATAATGAGGAATCAATTGAATTGGAGAACAAATTATTTGAGTTACCAAAGTTAACTAGTGCCTTACACGGGTAAGAAAAATTTGCATACGAAACTTCTATTTATTTTTTTCGATATTTATATATAATGATACTATTCACGTGGTAGATTGCATGTTCAACAACCATCCTTTGGATCGACATGTTGTTTGACAAAACGTTGGCTTTCTGCTCAACTGTTGGATGACTTTCACATACCAGACATAGTAGTTGAATTACTTGTAGCTTCAATGTTCTTAACCCCTGTACCATACGTACCCCCTCAAATGCCTCAAGTAGCATTTTTGAGGCTACTAGAAATTTTTGCAAGAGGTCATTGGAACACAGATCCTGTTATTGTCAATTTTAATAACGAAATGACTAGTAAGTATTTAAATAATATTATTATAAGTTACTGTTTCCATTATGTACAATGTGGTGTTCAATTGTAGGAGAAGAAATAACAGCCGTGGAAACGCTTTTTGGATCATCCCGTGATTCTCTGCCACCTTTATTTATATCCACTCCTTATGACCATCAGAGATCATTATGGACCAGAAAGGCACCAACTACTTTGATCTTGAACCGTATTACAGCATTGGCAAGGCAATCTTTGAAATTGTTTGAGGATCAACTGTTTACAAAAACTCTATTGGATTTTAAGCCTTTATTTAGGCCACCTCTTACAGAATATGACTGTCTGATACAACTGAAATCATTTATGGTTCCAAGGAGAATGCAGGCAGTTGATCTTGATGACAGATTTCGAGTTGTTGAATGGCATCCTTATAAAAAGCATTCGAAAGAGAAGATACCAGTTGTGAATTTTGATCCTGTACAGTGCTTCTTAAGAGAGCTCAGGGTAAACCTCAATAACTTTATACACAACATTTTCTGGATGCATAGTTGTATATTCTATGACTAATGGATCATTAAATATTTGTATTTTAGGAAGGATATGACGAATTCGCTTTATTCTTTTACGACACTTACGGTGGTACAACAATAGGAGTATTATTCAAACCGCATGCGTTAGGAGTCAAGGAGTTTAAGGTATCAAATATCAATGGCCGAAAATGTACGAAAGACGATCAATTAGTCTTGAATGTTTGGGCATTGATTAAAGACTTCTACGCCCTTGGAAAAGAACTGGTTCGAAAGATCGATATTCAGTCAAAGAAGTTTTATTTGCAGTAAATAATTTATATTAAAAACTATACAAAAACTTGAAATTTCAGTTTTATGTTTTATAACGAATTGTAATATACATGTATAAAAATAAAATTTTGTACTATACAGTATATCTAGGTTACCTGTGTATCTTACTCTATTATCACTCTAATAAAATTCTGTCCAAAATGTCGGCCATCATTGAACTTGGACTCTGTCCTCTGGAACTATCGATATTCACATCTCGTCTGTCTTTTGGCCTTGAATATTTTCTTGTAACATGCCAGGAATCCGTCCAGAAGGTTAATGACGCCCAGAACTTAGCTTCAGGGCTTTGAGACTTAAAATTTTCTTCTTTTGCCAAAAATCCAAATTACGCGTTACGAAACTACGAATTAATCCATTTCGAGATATAAAACATAAGTAAACAAATGTAATATATTTATTTTAACAAAAATATATATCTGCATATACGCCTAAAAAAATAGTACAGTGGTCTATAATACTATAATGCTACAATGATATAATTTGTAACAAAAGGATTTTTATAAATCAATTAACATGATTCATTTTATAATGTTACACGTAAAGAAAAACAAATAAAAACATCTACTTCATCATTAAGGATCTTATTTCCGCGTTTAGTTTGATAATAACTGTATCATCGATTGTGTAGCTTCCTGTTTTCAGAAGAGAATTACGCTCTTCGAGTAACGCTTGCAATCGTTTGTCGTTCTCGTTTGATTTTCTTAAAGTGCCTTTATTGCTGTTCTGCAGAATTTTAGAGTCAACCGAAGTCGGTGTAAATACTTGACCGTAAATGCTTCTGTCAGTGAAGGACGGTTTCGGTTTGATCACGTCAATCTCTTTTTGAATTTCACTCAATAAGATTTGATCGTTTGTTAGAGCGTTAGAATCCACGCTCAGTATTTCTTCTAGACTGTATAAAAAATAGAAAGCTGTTTTTATTGTATTCACATAATTGTATGTAGTTATGTACATACTTTAGGTTTTGTAATTCTTCCTTGCTATTTTTTATTTGGAGTTGTCTAGCTTCTTGATATTCCTTCCTCATGTTGTGCATTTCACGAACAGCCTTTGCCCATTGTTCTTTAAAGAAAGCTTTATTCTCTTGTGCATTTTGTAACTTCTCTTCGAGTATTTTTAACTCTTGTAACAAGTTTGCTGTTTGATCCTGTGTTAGAGAGCCTTTCTGATAAGTTTCTAATTCTTCAGACTGTTTCGTTACAAGCAGCTGCAATCTTTCATTCTCAGAGCTTAATTGCTCAACCTGTTCTTCTAAAACTATTTTCTTTTTCTCGAGCACGTCGGTCTATAAAGCGTTAAAGGTACATGGTATTTCGATTGTTATTCGATTAAAATTTCTCAACAAACCTTTGCTGTAAGTTCTTCTTGCATTAAATTATACGATTCTTTCAGTTGTCGTATTTTCGCTTCATATTTCCATTGTAAATCTTCGTTTGCTTTAAACAACCGAGCTTCCTTTTCGAGACTCTTTAGTCTCCGCGTTCTCAAGTCTTCTGTAGCGTTATTTAAACTATTTGCCAGCATTTTACATTGTTCAACGCTACAGGCAAGTTTTGATTCTAAATTTTCCCTCTGTTTCTGCCATTCTTGGCTCAACAAATTTAAATGACGATCTTCCTTCCTTCTTAACTAGATTATTGAGGAAAAACAAGTAGCATAATTGCATTTTAATATATGAAATACACTTATAGCTTTACCTCAACTTTAAATATTTCCATCTGTCTTTCCTTCCATGTTTCTAATTCATCAACTATTTTATATGCTAAACTATCATCTAAGATAGGTGGGCCTAAATATTCATCTAATTTGTAAATATAAATTATGTATATTAAAAGTGGTAAAAATAAATGGTGTATAACTTCCTAACATTAAAAGCTTACTTTGTATTGATTGTTTGATTTTATAATATGGCCCATGGTCCTCTAAATTTAAGAGTACCTCTAAATTACCAACATCGTTTTGTTCCATATCGTATATTGGTACATCACATAAGTATTCAGTCTGAAGAAAAAAATTTAATTGGACTTTAATAAGCTTGCAAAGCTATAAGACTATTTTTTTGTTACCTTATTTTGTTGAAATAATTGTTTTACGTCAACCGCGCATTGACATACACATATTTTAGAATTTTCTTCTGTTTTATATATACTAATTTTTGGTGGAAAGGACATCAATAATTGTCTGATTTCTTCTATTGCTGACACAAAATGTAATTTGCAACCTATACCTTGTAATTTTATTATTTCTCCTAATGAAAATGGCATATTTGGGTAAAATGATGATACAACTTCAGTCTTTGGATGATGAAATCTAAGTTTGAAAACAAGCATATTATTAATTTATCATATTATTGGTGATCTAAATAATGAGAAGCTGAATTAGTTAAATACCGAATTTCTGGATTTGTTATTGCTAGTGCAGGAGATGTTAATTTAATTGCTATTATTAAAATATTCAAGCAATAACAACGGTATGTTTCTACATTTTTGGAACAGTCATTAACATTAGGTTGATCCAATAATGTGTCAACTGATTGTGAACATGTTGCTTTAAGTGGTTCATATTTAATAGCTTCACAACTTAAAGAATGCTTATTTATACTGTTATATCTATTTGCTAAGTTGACCATATGAGCTCCAGTGGAATATTTCCCAAAATCACCAGCAGGATTCCTGTGGCAATCTATTTCACTTACATGGGATTTCTAGAATTAAAGTAAAAATGAAACTTTTACTTTTCATTTTTGTGAATTTATAATACAGTAAAAAAGAACTTACTGTTTGTACCAAATCAGTTTTTAGATCTAAAACAGAATTAGAAATAACAGGATCACTGATTACAGTGTTAGGAGCTTTTGTTGTTACATCTGTTTTATCTCCTACATACTGTAATTTTAGCTGCAAATCAAGATATGATTTTCTACACTCTGCATCATCATTACTATCTTTTTTTTGTAAGTAACATCGTTGATGTAATGTACTGCTACTACTTTCAGAGATTTTCAGAAATTCTTCAATATTATCAGTAGGAATTAGAGGTCTTAAATTTACTTCTGACTGGCCTAAAATGTTCTCTTGATATTTTAGATATATGAACAAAAATGGTTTTAACTGTAAGTAATCTTTTAGAACTCTTAATGAACTTCTGATCCTTATTACAATCTTCTCATTAATTTCCCAATGCTCTCCATCATTTTTTTTAGATTGATTAAAGTAAATATCATTCTCTAATATTTTGCACCAAAAATATAAATTATTGCTCATATCTGCATAATAATTTGGTGGTAATAACAAATCTACATTTGTTGCAGATACAGCTATAATATTCAACAAAAATAATTCGTGACAAGTATTTAAAGGACCCAATTGTATAAGACGCTCATCAGAAAGCAAAATTGGAAATATTTTAGGAGATTCCAAAGCATTTTGTTGGTATCCTTCATTATTGTTTGACTGTAATATTATATATATATATATATGTATATATATATATGTAACAAGAATTATATGCTAATAAACTAATTGTTTACCTCTAATTGAGTGGGTTCTTGATGACGAATAGTTAAAGCAACAAGCAATTCAGGCTTTTGGGTTCTTAAATCACCTTTCAACCCTAATAGTCTATGCCAGTTAATTTTTATATTTTCATCATTTTTTGAAATAACTTGTGCAGATCTTAGATTAAGTAGAAGATATCCTAATTTTTCTCTGTGATCATCTCTTTTAACAGCAAAACATTCTAATTTTAATGGAATTTGTCCAGTTCTCATTCTATAAAATAAGAATTATGTTTTACAAAAAGTTACTTGTTTATAATAATCGTTTTATTCTATTTAACATACTTTCGTAGCCTATATTTATCAACTTCCCAAACCAAGTCATGATCATATTGAGGATTAGGACTTGGTTCTATAAGTTCAGTTTCCAAAGAATGTCCATTAAGTGTTGCAACAATTAATGTAGGTAGTAAAATTTGTTCAAAACCTTTACCTAAAATAAATAACACACAAAAATACTTTGCATTCATTACATTAAGTTGCATCAACATTCAATGATGTTTATTTGTTATAGAATATTCTACCATAGGAAATGTGGTAAAATATATTTATTTATAGCATATTAGCTAATTTATTTAGAGAAAATTAATTTATTAAAAGAGTATAGCTAATCAGAGGTTAACGATAGCATTAAATTTACCTTCTTTGATGTTCAATATAATTCGAACATCAGACTTGACTGGCGCTTCCATTACACTGTAATATTAGTCCCAAAAATATAAAAGAAAATTTTATAAACGTTTAATGAATATCAAAGAAATGTGTAAATTTCAAATTGGTTTCCATAGAAACGCAAGGATTAAATATCATAAGATTTCTATTCAAAATGACATAGATCAGTTAAACAAACGGTATTTTTACATTCGCAAAATGTATTATTTCTAAAATTCACGTTTACTGCGAAGTTCGCAGTTAAAGTTTCATTGCATTCCTTCCGCTCTATTTGAAAATTCAAATCAACGCCATAATTGTATCACTGAACGAGCATAGATAGAGAATTTGCCGCGCATAATGATCTGGTAACAAATTTTAATATTTATTAAGAATCAGTTTTGAAATCAGTGCAACAGAATTATTCAAATAGCGTATAATCAAAAGAAAAATTCCGTATTATGGAGAAAGAATGTTTAAAACGTTTAGAAGGTGTACAAATGAATGATTATTCGCAAGGGAGGGCGTTAGAATCGATAAGACGTTGGGAACGCGGCTTTAGTCCTGTGTCAAGTTGGCAGCACTGTCGGCCTCGTAACAAATCTCACCCATGTCGAGTCGAGCGCGAGAGACAGAAGCGTGAGCTCGTACGTGATCGTTTGTCCGCGTTCGACGAATCTTTCAAATATCGTGTGCGTGCGATCGGTGGACGGTACACAATCAGAAAGAACAAAATTCGTATAATCAGTCTCGTGAGAAACACTCGGGAAAATCCGGAAAGTATAGACCGAGAAGGGACTATCAGTCAATCCGCGGGCCTTGTGTGTACAGGGGCATACAATAGCCGATCGGGCATACTGGTGACACGACTGCGGATTTTCCTTGGTCAAGAGAGAACATACGAAGCTCGTAAAGTGCATGTGCTTGTGTGCGTGTCACTGGAAAGAGTTCAGAGCCGCCAAGGCGGCGCTCCCAAATCTAACCGCAGAATCGAGTCTGCGGTGGTGAGTCGCGGTTTTATCGGGGCACGATTGAGTACGATCGCGATCGCACGCGGCGGGGTCGTTTGTAATGGAGGAGGTTTCCGTGTGTATTCCCGTACGACAGAACGGTCACGGCGATGCAAGCCGTATCGACTGAAACGCGATATTTATCTTTAACCGTTCCTCCCGGCCGGCCGGGCGAAACAGGCAGGTCGAAATTGGTATGGAATCGTCCAGGGTCCTCGATACTTAGAACACTCGCTCCCCGTCTGTGATAAAACCACTAGCCGCTTTATAGAAGGAGATAGAAGAAAGGGGGAAAAAAGAAGAGATAGAGCCTTGTGTGTGTGTTTCGCGCGTGTTCACGTCTGCCCTCTTCATCTTGTATTAAGTGTAAACATTTCCTGAAATCCTCTTCGAGGTTAGGATAGCATGGGGATTGATCCCCTGAAGGCATCGACCGACGAACCGTGACACCTGCGACTCGCCGTACGGTGTGCCGTTCGTGTGTGCGTGCGTGCGTGTGCGTGCGTGCCTGTTTTGCGTGTGTATGTATCCTCCCAGGAAGCCGTTGGAGTATTATTTCCATCGGCGACCGTCCAAGGGAAGACCAAAGAAGAAAATATGTCAAGAATGGGGATCGATCCCCGAGACAACGTACATCGTCACCGTTAATCGACCGGGCACACGTCGGCAATTTTCATCGTTCAATCGAGCGTTTCTGTCACGTTAAAAACAGACTGTCGCGGGATACACTCTGCCACGACAGAGAAGAGACACTGGCAACATGCAGAAAAGAGACGGTAGGGATACACGCGAGAAGGAGCTCGCTCGTAGCACCGAGCGCGATCAGGAAGCCGCGAAGAGGATCTCTCGCGGTAGCGGTAACGCTGCCAGATCCAACGTGCATTCCTCCAGGCATAGTGTCACCTCGTCGTCCAATGTGCTCATGGTCGGCCCCAACTTCCGTGTAGGCAAGAAAATTGGCTCTGGCAATTTTGGAGAACTTCGTCTCGGTAAGTCAATTAATTCTTTTCTCATTATTATCGTTCTATCGAGGATACACGAACGATAAAAGAAATCGTCGTTTTTTCGCGTGACGTGTAACGTAGCGGACGGTTAACACCCGCGCGTGAAAGTGGCTTCTTTGACGGCGGATCGAACAAAAATGGTGCCTCTCGTAAAGTGGCTTGAAAATTTCTTTTCTAACCTTTTCGGAACTGTCGCGCCGCGGTAACCAACGGAACCTTAAAGCGAAATCTCCTTCCAATCGATCTCGATGGAATTCGTTTCAGCTGATCTCGAGATTGTTTTCCATCTTGTTCGCGCGACATTCTGTCTCCTTTAATTTTTATCGCGAGTTCACGTGTTCGAAAAATCGCGTTCATTAAAAAAAAAAATGGAATGTAAGTTGAACCGATGACGCTAGGTATTCGTATTTCGAATGCATCGTTTATCATCGAACTTCGTGTCTTATGTTCGTGACGTAATTCCTCGATAATTTTGTATCATTTATCTATGCTAAGAGAAAGTACAACGGGTATAGATACGTTTGTGTTCGCTATGCGACAGTTGGCCTCTCCGATTACGATTTTATTACCTCACACATTCACGTTACCTAGAAATCGACAGTTTCAACCCTTTGCGATCTAACATTTATATTTTTTATATTAAATTGCAACTTTATTATAGATATTATGTTTGTAAAACTTCCATTTAGAATTTTTATCTTCTACCTGAGTAATCAGATATCCATCACAGTATTAACATTTTAAATTTTTGAAATTTTTTTATAATAACATGAAAAATAGGTTAATAGGTTAATGGTGTATGGTTTAAAATTTCAAAAATGGAAAAAGTAGTCCAAAATTTAATTTACATTGTTAGCTCTCACTAGAGTCCATCGTCCTATGGTTAATTCAGTTCAATTTAAAATGTAAACGATATTTAATACAATTTTAACAATTTTCTGGAGTTAGATGCGCTCTTGAGAGCAAAATTTGCACGAGAGACTGTCGATAGCAGCTATCAGCTGGCCAGTAACGTCACTTGCAGCGCAATCGACAGTCTCTTGCGCGAGTTCCACTTTCGTGTTAACATTTTTCCATTTTTACCATTCCCTCTGCGATACCAACAAAAATTACCAACACTGTAGCTTCGAGAAACGAATTTGAACTACGAATGGTCGAAGTCGTTAACGAACGACTGGTCGATACTCATTTTCGCGAATTATCAAAGCATCGAATATTTGGACAACAAAGTTAAACAATCAACACGCCAGCTAGTTTGTTGCCGTTTCACGTGACTCCAGTTAAACGAGTTCCTTCGATGAAACATTCGGTTTCGCCAAGTACGAATGTTTTATGTATAAGTGTATGGCAAACGGTGTTCCGTTTATACTTAGCCAAGAAAGGGATATAATATCCAAGTATCTAAGAAACTTAAAAAACATTAAGTGTGCACAACTTATTTAACACTTTGAGTGCCAGGCTGTAGCTACTAAAAATTCCATTTAATAGTAATTTCATTATTAAAAAAATTGCGATCGATGAAATATAAAAAAAATATTCAAAATTGCAATTCGTGCGACTAGTACGATTTTTGTAATGCATTCGATCGTAAATTTCCATTGTTATATAAAAGTATCGAGCGACAAAGTACTCGTTTTATATCTGTTAACGATTTCACGACGATTTTTCTCGCGTCCACGTGAAGTTTGATAAGTGTTCCGCGACTTTCGAGCGATAGCATTGCTTTTCTGTAGGGAACATGAATTAAAATGTTTCCCGGCAGGCCTCTTTTCTTCCCCCGTTGTCTTTCTAAAAATCGTATGATGCTACGATAAATATAGCTTGCATCGTGTTTACGCGTTATCGGTTGAATTATTACCCAACTGCAAGTGGTCTCTCGCGTTGCCCTTATCACTGTATCGCGGCACAGTTGGCTGATATTTCAGAATTAAGACTCTGTTGTTCAACTTTCGCAAGCTGTCTGTTCTTTTAGCCGGTCTAGGTGCTTGTATCGCGTGCATTATTAAAATTACTCGAAAATTTCACGAGTACGCGATCGATGTACAAATTTTCTAACGAAATTGCTTCGAAACATAATTATCGACTGCTTTGAGGACTCGTTGCCTGAAATTTCGTATCGCAAACATTATGAAATTGCTTTAAATTTTAACGCGTTTGATTAGATAAGAATTTTTGATCGGCATTGATATTAACCTTTGGCCTTATAATATCGTGACACACCTGGATCGTATTTTTAGTACCGCTGAATTTTAAGTTCATAAATTATAATGTACACAGCCGGGAATCGGCAAAGGTAAAATGTACATAATACTTCAAACGTTGCGGCAATAAATATTTATTCCTGGCTAATGCGCCAAATAATCATAGGTCAAGGACTTAAGTTCAGAACGTTAGGATTCAAGTTTGTAAATTAATCGATACTTTAAATTATGTTTATCGATACCTAATCAACGCGTTGACACACATTTCTGGAGTTGTTCCATTGCAAGGATTTGAAATACTTTGCAATGCAAACGAAGGAAAGCCGTGAAATTAGGGGCGTTGTTACAACACGCTGCGACCAAACTGGAAAAAAAAGGAAATTAAGTACGCGTTGCAGTTTCATTATGAAATGTAATTCAAGCTCGGTATATAATCGTATTAAATCGTTAATGGCCGTGTTCAGAACACGGACGTTGCGAAGGGGTTAGAATGTGTAAAGCAAACGTTCCTTTGTAAATGTTGCTAATTAGCGGACCACCGGTCTTGAAATACCTATCTTTTTTTTTTGTACAAGTTGCCAATGGGTATATTTATATATTTCTTGTTTTTGAGCAGGGCAATTGTTTGGAAAAAAGACATTACAGAAATATCTGACTTCTGAATTTAAAATTCCAAATTGCAATTATTAGTACTGTACTGTAATTTAGTAGAGTATCGAGTATCGACTGGTCTCCGTTCTTATGCTCGGCTTCGTTCGAACGTCAGGGCTGGAAAAAAAAAATTGTTGCCTCTTCCTTGTGATTCATCTTCGAAAGATCAGCCGCGTGTGAATCCCCATTTAGTTCTTCTGCCTCGGTGCTTCCTTAAAATCCCTCTGACAAATTTAGACCGTGCTTTTGCCTTCTGTTCGAACGTTCTCCCACTCTTCCGTCACCGTTCGTTCTTTGTATGCACTTATTGTTAATACCGTTCGAGGCTTTTGGTTTCGAGCCTCTTTGTAAGATCCTTTCCGCCAGGTACTGCAGGTATTCCCCATTATATTCCCCATTTTTTACCTCTTCTTCCTTTGCACACCATTTTTGTCGTAAACATCAAATAAAGTATCGAATAATCGAGTATTGGTTATTTAATATTTATCGAAGAATTATTGCAAAGCACAATGACCAGATTCGTGAAAATCTGTCCTCGTTACTTAACACGCGAGCACAGGAAGTGCGCGTGCCGATTTACGAACGGTCGCGTCGACAATGGTCATTGTATCCGGGGATACAGATACAAATTAACGGGGTGTCGAACACGTTTAGTCATCGGTTATTTACCAAAGGAAAAAAAGCCGCGGTTGTTAATAATCGTTGGTCGATGTACGCACACGGGTACGTGTAATTACGAGCGGCGATTTTAATTTATGATCGACAATAACGGCGGCACTAACGATTTAGCGACATTATCTCTCGATAAAACATTAGCCGTGGCCGGGCGTTCGCTCGCGTTTTAAAGCTTTGTCGTCGACGATTATGAGTCATTCTTGATATTGAAACGTTACATACACAGACACGGACACGGTTTCTGTCGTTCATGCTCGATCCACAAGATCCGACTACGACAACACAGTATCGTCCGTTAGTTTCTATTCCGTTCGCTGAAACTCCGTATCGATTTGTGCACGGGCCAACTGCTCGGTATAAATAAAATCCATGACGTAGTACTTCCATAATTTATAATCCTGCACGAATTCGAAACACGCTCGTCTTTAGAACGTCCCGAGGAAAGTGTCGTTTCCTCGTGCTTCCAAGGGATTACGAATGTACCAGATTGTTGCGTATCAAAATGGATTCTGTGATACTAAATCGCAGGATAACGCTCGCTACGTACAAGTCTGAAGCATAAATTTGCTCAAAGGTTCGCATACAACTTTAAACCACTTAAAAAACCATCTCCTTTTTAATTTATAGTAAAAATCTTAATGGAAGGTTTACATGGTCGTTTACAGGAAGCTTTGAGCTCCAAATTGACGTAAAATAGCTGTTAGTTTACGATACTTTTATGTGAACAAATTCTGTCAGACTCCTTGATGTTTCGAAATGGATCATTGTTCGCTAAAACTGGCACTCGGCCATTTTGAATTAAGAATATTGACGAGTCGTTTATACAGTCATTTTCGTCAAACCTTAAGCTTCAAATTGATATAGATCAAGTGCCATTTTGCGATACTTTTATGTCATCAAATCTTGTCAAACCTAAAACAGGGGAATACCTGAGACTAATCTTACATCATCGAAAGTAACGAAACGATTGAAAAAGAAACGGAAGATTGAACAATTAGAGGTTTGTCTTGGAAGCGGAACGATGCCATTACCAAAGATGTATTGCGATATCGTAGAACCGGTGATTGCATCGATCGGGTTAATGCCTGGAGTCGTGGTCGCTTTACATTCGAATGATTTCACGGATAGCGATAGAGGTGTATTAATACCGGTTTGTTCTTGTTCGCGGACGTTTGTCGTTCGACTAAATCGGCCAAGCGTGAAACGTACGAACGTTTCCATCGATAGCCGCGTTTTGTCCCCCGCGAACGATTGTTCGATTCTCCGTTAACTCGCGGAGGAATCGTCTTTGCGACGCTCCGATCGATCGTTTTTCTGCAACGCGATGGATCCTGCTAATTGCGTGCGCGATCTTGGAAGAAATATTTCAACGAGATTTAACGTCGTCTCATTGTATTCAAATCGTGGACGATTAACGAGCAATTAACCGTTCATTATCTTAACGCGATGATTGTAAAGAGAGACACGCTGTCGGTTCGTTCCGTTATTCCATTAATACTAATTGCAGCCCCGTACTTTGAATTCAACAGTGCACCGCACTTTTCATCGACGATGCATCGAATCGATTATTCCTGACGGATTAGTTCGTTGGCCGTTTCATCGCGATCAAAACAAAAGGCTTAACCCTTTGCACTCGCGGTGTTCTGTTAATTCGATCGAAAGCCTTTGAGAACTAAGGGTTTGGAAAGAAAAGGTAACAGATGTTTGTAAGTTTGCTTTGATTTATTGAGTTGCTGTATTTTAAAGTAAATAAAACTTAAATTTGTCGTCGTAGCGGCGCCAAAGGGCAAAGACAGTGCTGTCAATTATACTCTGATAATATTAATATCGAATCGAAAAATGTGCAAACCCGAAGTTCTCAATATCCAGTAGAATTTACCAATTCTATCGGCAGCTTCATTTCATTTCTTCTCACGGTAAGGGTAATTGAAATTACGTGTACATTTATATAAGGTCGAGTCATTTTTAGTCAAAGAGGTAGATTGAATTGGAGCAGAAAGAATATTCCTTTTCGTTCTAAAAAGACACAATTAGTCACTTTGCTCGAACGTTTCTTATAATATCCTTTGTGCGATGCTCTTTGGGATGGGGACCATTGGATACTCAATTTTATCGAACCATGTCTCGATAGTTCCATTTTCAACTTCACCGATTATCAATAAAATCCCTGTTCGATTCAATATTTAATCAGAACTCCGTTGCAAAATGAAAGAAATTTTTGTAGATTTGAAACATCACAAGAAAAACACTCCACCTCGTTAATCGAGATTTAATCATCGTTTTATCGATCCTGGTAATTGATTATAAAGACACCGGGATCAAATAATTGCTCCTCGGGTTTATCGCGTGGTGACGATCGTTCTCAGGGAACGACGACGAGGACGTCGAGGAGGAGAGACGGTCATCGGAGTCGTGACTCGTTCGGCACGGAATGCAAAAGCGATCTTCGCGAGTCCGCTGGAGCCACGTGGTGCCATTAACGTGTATCGCACACTGTCCTGTTATCAGTTTATCACCTTCCTGGTCGCTTTGGACGACCGTAAATGCACTTACCCGAGGCCAATCCGGCCAGGACGCGGTCAATTGTTGCGTTTACCTTATGTTCCTTGGATCGTTGCCGTTGTATTATCGGTCGTGTACGCTGGCAATTTAGGTTTCCTTCGCTTAAGAGCGAGTATAATAGAAGGGGTACCAGTCAGGTGAGTCCCAGTTACCTCTCGAGTCAGCTTTTATCTAGAAGCTCCCTAGGACCTAGGATCTAGCTTCTCCTAAGATGATAGGAAGCTCCCCTATCTTTTCCATTAATCGTTCAAATGCGAACAATTTAGATTTAATTTTAGACTCCTTTTGTCCTCATTTTTTTCAACTTTCAAAATGTTAGATGCTATTTTTAAGTGTATAAAATATTTCAATTGAAACGCGCTGTTTTTTTACGCTGTCCCTTTGAAAACTGGCTTTTGCGAAACGTGTACATGCTTGGCTCGGTTATCTTTCGCGATACATGCATCGTACAGTATATTCTGCATCGTCCTCGATCGCGTGAACGCTTAGCAAAGTGCGTTCACGTGGAATAACTCGAGGACGCGTTTATTGATTCGAGAGCGATGCACGACAGAGAAGAAATCTCTGCTCTGTTAACGATCAGCCGATATTCGCGAGTGATTTTAGCCCTGGACTTTACAAGTGTCAGTCTTATCCAAGGATAATACAAAAGAAGATAAAAGGGGGTATCTCATAAAAGCTTCTTGATAGATTTCAATTTCCCTTCGACAACGTTCGCTGGTTCTTTGCTCCTTTTGCTTCTGGCATAAGATACTCGTATTATTATTAGAAAAATGTCGAGTTTTAATAAAAAGTTTCCGTTCACTATATTTAATGTGACATTTAGGTATATTCATATCTCATTCTTACATTCCGGTCTTAAAATTATTATAAATCACAATCAGAAATATAGATTTTTAAAAAGTTATCAGTAGAAATAAAGATAAGTAAATATTAACAAGTGATTAAGAATTTTGTTGGCCACTTCCTTACATTAGTCAGCATTAAAAGGGTTAAGGGGAGATAATCAAACGCCATGTGGTTTTCATCGCACCGCGTCTCCATTGATTTCCGCTTTCGAACGTCGCGCGAAAAGTTATTTGCGGATTGCACGTGTCGTTGCGAGCGCGTGTTACACTTCCTAATAAGCTTGAACTGTAAAGCTTCCAGACTCGTGACCCAGCATAGTTTTGTTGTCCTTTTCGGTCTTGACAATACGCTCCTCTGGAAAACTCGATCAGCTGGCGCTGACGTCACTGCAGTGGCGTAAAGTTGTTGAAACGACGATGCAGCATTATACGATGCGTTTGCAATCTTATTGGCGTCGATTCGATTACCCCGACGTTTCAACCTCTCCAAATACGTTTAATTATTCCGCGGCTTGGAAATACTAACCCCCTTTACCTTGCTCTTAATAAAATATGCTCACTGCGAACGTTAATACACGGGGCGCTTACAGTTCTGTTTCCTGTTTTATAAACTGTCACAAAGTTTTTGAAAGCAACGTAATTTATTTTAATATCAGCCCCGAACTTTATACCTACGGAGTTCAAAGTTAATAATTTGCCAAAGTTTGCTTTACCCTTTGCACTCGAGGCCAAACACTTAAGTTTGAGTACAAATTTTTCCCAAATGTTGGGAAGATGCATGAATTTCCGTAATTATTATCTTTAAGGTTCCTTATAATCAAATTTTAAAACAAATTAAACTCCCAAAAATTATGCATTATCTTTATTAGAAATATTACACTGTTATTAATATATGTTGCTTTAATTACAATTTCACAACAGTCTGGCTGGATCGTTTCTAGCATTGCTCGAATGGTTCGTTCGAAACCGGTCGAACGAGAGTGTGACAGTAGAATATTTCGAATAGATTGGTCGTTGTTCGTTGGCCAAGCTAGGTATGTCGTTTATTTGGGCGGAACGTTGGCGAGTTTGTACGGGAGCAGGAAGTACGAAATTCCAAACCGTAGGCCACAGAGTGGCGTACGCAAAACCGACCTTCCGGCCCGTACCTGAGGGGGGTCGATCTCTTGCCTGTCGTATTACGCTCCCACGGTCACGTACTGGAAAAATTGATCGACGAACTTGTTCCAAATTTTATCTCTCTTTTACGAGCCTAAGCGGCTCTCGTCTATGGTGTCGGTTACAGGAAGTCGGTAACTGGAATTGAAATTTCCTTCGAAATTTCCTGTTTTCACCGTTCAATCGTCTCGCCTCGATGGAAATTCTGTTTCTCGATTCTGCTCTTAATTTATTCACCTGTACGTATCGCCGCTATAATTGCGTAACTTTCCGAAACTTCCCGTTCTGTGAGGAGAAAGCGCTTATCACGACCGGTAAACAGAAGCCAAATAAAATGCGTCGATTTCCTTGAACGTATTCCATCGCGTGTCTCGTTGATGTGACTGATGTTTGATCTGAGACAAGGAAACAGCTGCGAGCGTGTTAATCCTTTCCAAAAAAGGTCTGCTTCTCGAACAGGGTTAATTAAATGACACGAATTCAATATAATCGAATGTTAAATATTAATATAGCGTTAACTGGAACATTAACGATACAATATTAACGCTACGCAATATTTGATTGAATTATTTATGGTGTTGGGAGACCCCAGCGCGTCGATCCTCGGCGATCCACTTTCCGAACACGGTAACGTCCCAAGTTCTCGGTCAGCTGATTCACTCCGGCTGGCCAGCTGACTCTCTTTAATTTCCCCCATGGCGAACGAACGAACGAACGAGTGGTTGTCGTAGCAATTTTCCAGCGTGTCCAGTGGGCGCGCGAGGATTAGCCCGGTCCCGGTTCACAGTGGTGCACGGGAAACGTTAGAGCTCGAGCACACAGAGGGAAGCTCGTGTCGCGCGCGCACCGCCGCGTCGAGCGATTCGAGGGCAGGTAGCAAGTACCTGTCTGCTCGGTCGACTCGTTGGCTCGAGTGACTCAGGAGAGAACCTGATGACTGCAAAGTGAAATGAACTCGGCCCCGGATCCGGCTAGACTAGCCACACACCGTATAACGTCCTTTTAACGCCGCCTCGTTGTTGCCTGCCTGCCTGCCAGCCTGCCTGTTGGTTCTGCTCGCTAGTTTGCCTCTCACTCTCTTTCTGCTTCTCCCTCTCTCTGTGTAACCGTGTTGTACGCCAGCTCGGCAACGGAAACGCGATATATTTTTAGACAGCCACTTCTTCGGCTACTCGGACTTGACCCACGCGGTATTAACGGTGTCAGGCGCGTGTTCGCTAGTCAGTCTACCTGTTTGGTGCTCTCGCGCCCCGCTAATTGTTTCTCAATCGCGTCAGGATGCTCGAGGTCGACGCTTGCGCTCTAGGAACCTCTGATAGAAAAGAGGTTCCTAGAGAGCTATCTAGGTTACAAGATTGCTAGAGAGTTGGTCTAAGATAGCCGAAAGATCGTTACACGGTTCCTAAAAGGTCCCTAGAGGATCGCTAGGGGCTGGTCCAACCCAGTCGATAGGGAAACGTCAGTGTACCTGTTACGTAACGAAGAGGGTGGGAACAGACGAACCACCGGGTCGTAACTGTCGATGAACAATAAATTCATCGTTTACCGATCTATTCGTGCTCCGTTCCAAGGTTCAACGACTCGATGATCACGTGTTCCGCGTGTATTTTCGATCCGATTTTTGTTGCAGCTCGCGTTTACGCGAAAACAGTAGAAAACAAGTCTATTTTATAGCTAACGGTTGAATCGACTCCATTCCCTAATTAATCGATGTTTCTAAATTTTTCTGTTACGATTTTGAATGAATTGGCAACGGGAATTCGAAATCCCGATTCAACGAGCGAACTTTCGCTAATTAATTGTCTGTTTTCGAAAACATCAAAACAACTCGAGTGTTATAATGATATTTCCGATGAGTCGATCCTCTTTCTCCCTCTCTGTTTATTATCCAGGCCCCAGTGTTTCCAGACCGAGCACTCGATTTAATAAACGAACCGGTAATGAAAAAGCGCCGTGTTCCACGATCATTTCGTCGCTCTGACTCATCCTGGTGAAAATACACGGTTTCTTTCGAGGCTACTGCGTTTTTGTTTTCGGCATAAGAAGGGAAGTCGTTCATCATACGAGCCGTTCGAAGTGTTTCGTAATATCATTAACCAATTTGAGACGTTCCTTATTGTTCCCCAAGTATCGCTCCCTGATCATTGAATGATTGAGACGGCAATTTAAATTTATCTTTTTGCTATTATCTGTCAGAGTATGAAACCTTTTCTCTTTAATCGAAAAATCGAGTTTCTCTTATGTCTGGGTCACGATTGATCTAACCTCCCCTGTTCAACCCTTCCGTCACCAAACACTGCTCCAGTCTATTTCAAAGCATTCATCGTTTGAAAGAAATTCTAGCAAAGGTGGCTACCTCGTGAAAGGCTCGAGAAACGCCAAAAATCTAAAGGGGTATCCTATTACCCCGTGACAAGCGGGTGGTTGGATTGTTCGGTGCAGCGTGGACACCCAACAGGAAGGCATAAATTTTTCTGAGGCCAGCCACCATTCAATCCGCCTGTCGTCTAATACATTCCAAGAAGCTTCGCTATTACCGCAGACTATTTGGCACGCTGGTGTCTCCTCTTTTCTTTATGACATAATCGGGGGAGAGAAGGCGAAACCGCCTTCGCCGGTGGATTTATCGCGCAGAGGTCGTTGCAAATACATAACGTTACGTTACCGAAACGATTACGCCTGTAATAATCTCGGGAAGCAAGTGGCGGAACGTGATGGGAATGCACCGTGCAGAAGGTGTGCATTAGAAGCAAGATCGAGGAGGCTGCCTCTCGGTGAACGTTATCGATGCCCGGACGCATCTGTTGACTCTGATTGAACCGCGTTAAATTATTCAATTGAAAAAGAAAGATTTCGTAAGGGAGCGATCGCGAATTCGATTAAAACCTTATCCAGAACTAACCTTCCAATATTCACTTTGTTGACTGTTAACCCTTTCCTGTCGATTGTCCCCTTTGAGGGGGCATGAAAAAAATGCAGATTTTTAAGGGAGTCTTAAGTTTAAATAGAATAATTATTTCCAATACTATATTACCTTATATAAAAATTCCATCGACAATTACCTCCAACAGACGTACGGATAAAAAATTACAAGGTAAAAAGCTAAAAAACAGGTATTCAACAAAAATCATCACGAGGAAAAAAATATATTTCGCTTTTGTGTTTAGAGGTAACGAAACGAAGGTCGTCTGATTAATTCGTTACGAATATAATAAAGTTTCGAGTGACTGAAACGTATTGCAACATTCTAAAGCGACCGTGTTCAATAGTTGCAATTTAAATTGGCCGAACGTCACGCGAATTCTTTTCAAAGCCGACCGTCGGAGTTACAAAATGCATTTCGGAGCGTTTGAATAACAAAATAACATCGCGAGATGAATTTTCTTCTATTCGTCGCCTTTCACGGAAATCTCGTTCGAAGATTTTTCCCCGATAAGGAAAAACCTATGTCACGAACTTTTCAGAATAACCTCAGGATATTACCCTATGAATTATTCCGTGCGAGTGCAACGATACACCGGGATCGTGTGGGAAAACAAAATGGAAAGCATCGATCGTACCGACAAATATCAGAAACGACGGATGAACGTTAATTCTTTCTTCTTCTTCTCTTGTTTTTTCTATTCTTTTTATTTGAAACACCATAGTTCCGTTAATCAGAGCTCAACGCACGAACGACCTACTTTTTTTTTTCCTCGTGATTTAGCGTATTACCTTGGTGCTTAGGCAGAACTTTTAAGCAACAGGAACGACATAAAAATTGCCTCTGATAAGAATAAGAATGATAAGGAATAGGTACCTGTGTAGGGTGTTTAATCTAGCAAGATCGTTAACTATCTGGGTCAGGGTAATTAAAAATAAATTTTTAATGTAGAATTTTTATTAATATTTTGAATGACATAGAGATCATTCTCTTTTATATAGTTTTTCAATTAAATTATCAGAGAAACTTCTAAAAATAGTGACTTCAGTATTATGCTAATTTCGTAAGGTAGTAAGTGGTAATTAGCAAGTGCCAATTTCGTAAGGTAGTAGCGTGTACACAGGTCTGTTTTTACCGTAATATGAAAGTGTAGTATTTATTTCACGAAAGTATCATGGTACGTTTAAATAATAAAACGTTCCACTATAGGGATATCTGAAAACGTTCATGTTCTAAGTGCTTAGCTGCATAATAATTTCAGTTTCGTCTCCTGGTCGTCACGGCCTAGAAATATTTAATATTTGATCCTTTATGATGAAAAAATAAAAAAATTAGGTCAAAGTAAAATTTTTGCTCGGTTATTGCAGCTACCTGGCGGATCGCGAACGAACGTTTCAAACGATGAAATTGAATACCTTTGCGAGGTAACTAAGTACGTTTCTCCTGTGTTGCAAAATGGCCCTGAGAAAAAATAAAGAATAAAAAGGAAATAAAGATATTTTGAATCGTCCTTGTGATTCACGCGAAATGATATCCCGAATTTTTGTTGCACCAGCTCGATGCACCTGCGCGTATGCAGACGGTTAGCCGAAACGCGGTCCAAAAATACGACTCGATTTGAAATATTTTCGTATCTCTCGAGTCGCGAAACCCACCACACCTCTATTATTAGTCGGTAATAATAGAGGCTTCCTTCTGTCTGTCTCCTTTTTTTTTTCTCTTCTCACGAAGGTACGCCTTTCATTATCACTCGGCCACGATAACGAGTCGCTCGGTACCAGCTCGATAAAATCGTGATAGTTGAGTTTGATCGTGCGTGTTAATGCTTTGACGGCTGGTGTCGTCTGTTTGGGGCTTCGATTCGTCAATTTTATTATTCATGGTAATTAAATTTATAATGATTTTTCTTGAAATATCAAAATTGGAATGGAAGGCTTAAATTGAAGATTACTTATCAGATTTGTTAGAAATAATTATTTGGAGAGAAATTGTACCATTTAATAATTATATTTTGAAAAATATAGTAATTTTGAAGTGTACGCTGTGGGTAACCCTTGCAGTGCATAGTTGTGTAAATACGAGTGTACCACGTGTGTTACATTCGTTAACAGTTTGGAAAATGGTCAGAGTAGTTCCGTGAAGCATTGTAGACGAAATAAATACATGTACCACGGTTGTAAGGTATTCGTATAGGAAGGAGCGAACGATTCCGAGGGAAAGGAAGCGGACAAAGCGGCTGTTTTCGTTCGCTTGTCGTCAGAGCTGTTGTTCGCATTGTCAACAGGCGAATCGCTTTTTGCACACGCACGCACACGCCTCGAAGAGCACATAATAGCGAGGTCTTCGTCGATGGCCTCTTTAGCCAAAGTCGGCCTCGGCTTCTAAACGTGCACGCATAGAATTCTGGCTTTCGAACTCGTCAACCACCACGTTTTACTTATTTTTTATACCATGGCAGAATTAAATTCGCCGCTCCAATTATTCCTGCAAAATATTGCTAGGAATAATTAGTTTACTATTAATTTAAGAAGGCACTTTTCTCTTTGATTGATAGTTTGCTTAAGGTTACTGCTCGTTCAGGCAATCTTTTAGGGCTGCAATCTCGTTTATACGTTTACTTGTTTCGTCTACCACGTTTCACTCGCGTTCCGTGCTCATCGATACAGACGCGATGTTGTTCCGAACTTTATCGCGCGAATGGTGCCCGTTCATCGCGGTAGGGTGCTTCCGGTTTTAAGTGATAAACTTCAGACGCGACGCTGGAGCATCCGACTCGAGAAACCATAGGTTCCCGTTCGTTTCATTAACCAATCGAATTGAAAACGCTTTTGATAATAGAATTAAAAAAAAAAAAAAATTTGCGAAGAACGCAAGTTTTAAATATTCAAAAAAGTCAGAAGTGCTCGAAATATTTTTCGAACTCGCATGGATTGATTTAAACGGGTCATTCCGTATTTGTCAAAGGTATTTACCGAAGTGATGGGAAAAGGAAACAAAGTTAGGGGGGCTTGTACACGATACACGACCTACGAGCAGTTTACAGTAACCAGCTGATGTTTAATGCTCGACGAGGACATATAGAGGCGGCGTGCACGATGTAAACTTTAGCTTTCGTTGATTCAAGCCTGTTCCCCGGGTCCGCCGACCTTCGAATAATGTCATGGAAATGGAATCCTTCGAGGATTCCGAGGAAGCAACCGATGAAGCAACCCCTCTCGGCGCTCGTTCTGTTTCCCTTTCTATTCTCGACGTTTCGATAAATTGAAATGTAAATAAATAAGGACGGAACGATATTCGATCGTTGAATTTTCGATGATCCTCCGCTCCGTCCTTGATGCTTACAATTTGCGGTGAGATCGCATCACAGCCTTGCTGTTCCTTTTTTTTTTTATTCTTTTCGAATACGGCACGAGATCTACCCTGTATCGATCCTGAAGATACACCGAGGTCAAGAACTTCATTAGAAAGGCGCGATGACGTTATAACGTAAGGTCAAGCGCACCATTGTATTTACAGTCCTGCTCTTCAAGTACTAATTTCTACGTCTTCGACAGGTTTCTGTTGTTTCTTGGACTTCGTTGCACTCCGTTTGCCTTCCATTTGCCTCGCACGGTATTTATTGTGTATCCCTCCATGATAGAATTAGAAAAATTGCGACACAAACTGTACGAAATAGTGGCAAATTTAATTACCAATTTATTATATAATTAACTTCATCAAACTTCAAACTGATGTGAATTTTCAGTTAATTTATGTCTTCAACTTGTTATTCAGCATGATTTATATAACAGCAGCACGGTTCATAACTTCAATATTCCATTCAGTACTTTAATCATTCGATTATGTAAAATTTATGATGTCGTTGACACCGGTGACCCCCCATGGCGCTTTGAACGCGTTAATTATTTCCCTCGAACGAGACCCGCCACTGTCAGCAATTAGAGAAGCAAATCGTACACTTTAATGCTTTCTCTTTCGTTAATTTCTGCAACCTGAAAATCACTTTCGCTCTGTCGTTCAGTCGTTAACTCGAAACTCAAGGCAGTTTTCCACTTTCGAGTGCAACGAGTCCGACCATCTGCAGCTCGTTAAAAATCTTCAGATCTGTTCTATCCGGTTCGTTTTCTTTCATTTCCATCGCGGTGTTGTATGGTTGCCCCGAACCGGGCCACTGGAACTTCCTCAAGTATCTTTTGTAAACTTTGCTACGCGATTCTTCCCTCTCTTCTTCGGTTTAAACAAATACACCCCAAAGAAGGAAAGTGGTTCTCGCGTATTGTTCCCTCTGTTCTTCTTTCGTTATCTCTTGATCAAAAAATATAGGTACAAGGAAAATTAAGGCCACGTTTTTTCCACTTTTTGGGAACACCATTTCAAAAGTTTATTTCAGAAAAAGGAAGGTCGTTCAGATCAAAATATTTCGTTTTGTCGCGAGATGAAAAATCCGCGGTGTCGTAAGCTGTCGCTTTCCCGAGGATTTCTCGGAAACTTTTCACTGATAAGGATCGATGGAAAAACGTAATCGCGCTCATTCGAGGTACAATCGTGTTACCGTAGCATCGTAATGCCTGAGCAGACTTTCACTCGGATCCATTGTCCGTCGCGGCTGGCAATCAGCCATTTTGTATTAAGAATGTTAACGAAAGGTTTTGTACAGTCATTACATGAAAGCTTCTGTAACATAATCGACATTTTGCAGAAAATGTGTCGAGAATTTCAAAAATCAATGGAGAAACAGTGTGTTCGGGTTTGTAGGGTCGAAATGATTTCTATCAGATGTTGCCTCAAGATTCACGTGTAATTAAATCGTTGGACTCCTCCCTAATTGGATCTCATTCTGCCATACGAACACCCATCGTCTTATCAATCTGCATTTAATTAGCGTCACTGCTGCTCCATTGCAAACATAATTAAGGGGACGTATAAATTCGATTGGCGAAAGAGGAGGGTTTATTAAACGAGGACGGGGCTTATTTCTCTGCGATCTGATAACCAGATGCGCGTACAAATTTTGATATGGATTTTTGAAAAAAAATAATGAATTCAATCACTCAGAAATTTGATACTCGCGAATACTGTGATAGATGGCCATGTTTTTCTCTGTTGAACTTAATTCTACCAAAAGTATTTCAGGATAATCGTGGTTCTTGAACTTTGTGGTAAAGTTCACCGAAGTTTACAGTTGCAAAAAGTTAATCGATCATTCCTTAGAATATAATGTTCACTTAAGAAGTAATAAAAGTTTTGTTGTACGTAAATTTTAATTTCCAAGATAAGGTAATTACCATATTAGATTGTGGTTTTCTTGAATAATTAGCATATCTTAATATTTAAATTTTCTGTAGTAAGTTTTGAGGCAATTTTACAATTTTATACCTCCTGGTATAATTAAAGTTAACCCTTGGAACTTAAGAAAAATCGATTGCTGTGACTGTATTTGTTTTATCCAAGATGAATGATATTTCCTAAAGAATCAGCTGAAACAATGTTGCTATGCATTTAGCCTGATTTTGATTAATACTTGCAGATATTCTTGTATATTAATGTTTCGTTCTGTTCTTTTCGAAGTCGCGTATCAATTATGCAAACGAACGATTCATTGTACATACTTATGTCTCGTTTCGATGTTAATTCCGAGCGATTCCATGTCATCTATGTGTGCATAAATAATTGAGGCTAATGGCCCGAACGATCCTGAATTATTGAGCGGATCGTTTAAGGTAGCTATCGTTCCCCGTTCGATACGTGCATTATTAATTCGGAAAAGCTCCGCACGTTGAAATTTCGAATCCTTCGAACGATCGATAATTCATCATCTTCCTTGAGTCCGCACCGCAGAGTCCGAAATGTTGCTGGAAAAACTTTTACCTTTTCGCAACACCGGCAAGATTGCGAATTACGAAGTTCGAGGTATCTCAAATTACCCCTGATTGCACGGGGAGAGACGAAATAGGATTACTCGTTAAAAAGATTTACCTGGTAATTTTATTCAATAATTGAGCACGTTTGCCAAGATTTGACATTTAAAATATTTTGAATTTTCTTTTTAAAAATGGCTTGGTTAGTCTGATAACTTAGAAATTGTAATTTGGTAATCGATGAGGACGAAAAGTGATATCGCTCTAAGACGTTTTTCAATTACTCGCGAGCGATTAGATTCGCCTACAGCTGGCAATTTCTCTTAATGGCCTTTCCCTCCCCCCCGGCCCATAGAATCTGAAACCGTGTTCTGAGCTATTTCAATGTCATCCCTCTCGAGCATACCGGGCATCAATTATTAAGCGGCTTGTTAAACCTCGATAAACTCTCGCTGGATACACGTCGATATTAATCGGGCATGCCATAGGGAAAGGATTTTCCTTATTAAAGGTATCAAGCTCCTCTTAGATTCGCTAATGACCGACATCGGTGGATCGAGTGAATTAAAGGCGAATGTCTGACGGCGGTGGGGGGAATGTGGTACAGTTGGTGAACCAGTGACGTCATCGCCCGTACCGTAAACAAATGGAAGTGGGAGATAAGTAAAGGTTGTGTTGCATTTTGTATTGGACGCGAGCTCGTGACGTCAAGGTTTCCCTCGTGAAGGAATTCGCCAGTCTAAATCCAAAGATAGCCGATTCCTCAACTTTGACGTAATTTATTAAATTTCTTTCGCGGAGTTCACGATTTTAATTCAGAAAATTGAAATTATCCATTCGCAGCTGTATGTAAAATAATTTCAGGCCTGGTCGCTCGTTAACTTCGAATTAATGTATCGCATTTGCATTTATCCTTACGATCCACTTTCGCTCGACGAATAAATAAATAATGTATAGCCAGGCAATTCAATCAAGTTGCGTGGCAAAAAATAAACAGCGTTCGGAGCATCTTTCTCACCGAAGGGATTAATTTTTTAATTTAAAAGAAAGCGACGGCGGGTCGAACGTGAATTTCATCAAGGTTTCGGAACAATCGAGCCCCGGTGCCGTGAAAAACACTCGAGAACAGGGGAGGGTGGTGGGGTAGGGGGTGGTTATGAGAAGACTTTACAGTAGCTGTCTGAAAAGTGGCTCTCGTGAACGAACTTCCCCGTTTCGCGACGTTATTCTTTCGCTACGACCCCGGGGCTGTTGGTCGGTGCACGTGCTGGTACCCTGACCTACATTTACACCTACGTCTAAGCCCGTGTCGTAGACACGGTCGATCGTTTGACCGTCCGGCGCCGATTGCCTGGCAACTGGGCGGTCTGATTTAATATTTTTGAAATTACCCTTCCCCGCTCTGGCCTACATACGGCGCCGCGGCTCTCTTGCTCGCACGATCGCGTGGCGCCACATCGAAAAACCGTGCTTCTATTGTGTTCGTACGGTTTTAACGACGCGAACTCTGTATCGAACCTGTTGCTTCCGTTGTATCGACCACGGGAAACGAGAAAAATGAAAAACGTACCGTGTCTGAACCGTGTTCGACCGATGCCGCGATTTTACGACACGCGGGTCCTTTATTGGCGACGATAAATCTGTGGAAACACCAGCGAAAGAGTTAATTTCTTTGCCATTTGGTGCCATTTCATAAAATAGGACACTGGGGTATTTATTTATAACGATTGTTAATTAGTAAAAGTATAATTTATTGGTGGAGGAGCGAGGATATTTTCCGTTTTCGGTATTGCCTTCGTGTCGAGCAATAATGAGTGCCGTTAAGCGATGCCCGCACGTGCTATACTTTTTAATTAATCGTTTCATTATACATTTATAGGACGAGTATCTTTTCACACTTGAGCCTACATCCAGGTCGTTGGTTCGTGTTTTTTTCTTTTATTTTTGTTTTCTTTTCGCCGTTGTTCCCTTTGGATTTTTACGGGAACATCGTGCAGCAACCGCGAGGTTTTTTTTTATTTACTCCAATCGAGGGGAAATTGTCCGACATTCTTTACAATTACATGACAATTCCGTGAGTGTGTCACGCGCAGGCAGTTTCTCAGGAGAAACGCTCGGCTTTCGTAATTACGAATCTTTATTCGAACCGGACACGGAAGCATCCTTGCACCTTCTTTCATCAAGATTATTTTCATTAATTACGAGCGAGGTAACCGTGGCTCCGGAGCGGATCAAAGCTTCACGTGATAAAGAAGAGAGCGGTTACAAAGAAACCGAGGGGGAAGAACGCGAATCGATAACTTCTTTCCCGTTTGTTGGCTTTTATGCTCGTCGCAAAGAAACAATAACAGTGCGTCATTGAAATAGGCGTCTCGATTAATAAACTTGCAATCGTGAATTTCTTCTGTATCTTCGCGTTATTTCCTGAAATCGTAACTTTTTTATGTAATTACAAAAGAAAATTATTTATTTTTTAAAAATTTTATAAAAACTAGACACGAAGCATAAAATTTAGAAAATTATAACCCTAAGCCCAACCTTAACCCTCAGAATTCGATAGAATATTGATTATTTTTTGGAATCGAGCTCGGTAACGTGATATCGCGACATTGAAATGAATTTTCAAGCAACGTTAAAAGAGGCCAGGCGAGATCGATAAATCGAACCTTGAGAAGCCCCCGGGTATTGTGTGTTCCGAACCGGGTTACCGGTTGATACAAGGAATAATTACGGTAATGCGAGGTAACATGGATTAACGAAGACGTCCCGTCGAGGGTTTAGTTTTCTATTTCCGTACAATCTTTTCGCGCACCCCATTCGGACCCGTCCATTACCGTCCCGGCAACAGGGATCGATTCGATCTCTCACTTTCTCCACGTTCCTCGATCGACGAACAGCACCGATATCGTTTACAGCGAGTACCCGTGTCTCGGGCCTCTCTTTGATCTCCCGTTCGATCAACATACAGTCCGCGTCGTGCTTAAACATCTGTTTCCTTTGTCCGTGAAAAATTACGCTGAAACTTTCGTAACCGTGTTTCCAATTTCAACCATGATATAATTCAACTTTGTAACAACGAGCCTGTTTGCGTTCGCCGTAACGAGTGAATCATTGCTGGTCTTTGGAAAAATGATCCTTCGCCGAAATCTTATTTTTTCATCCTCCTCGAGAGAGAATTTAATGATCGGTGTGGGTCTTTAATTCGATTTGAAGTTTCTGTGGAAGTAGAAACGAGTATCGATTTACCATACCGCTAGAACCTAATTAGCAATAAAGCTCGTTACACATGCATTAACATGAAATACGATCTCGTGTATACACGTAGTTTACAGCTAAACGTAATTTCATCGGTCGTGTAATATTTTCAAAGGTGGAAATTATTGTTCGATCCCTTTGAGGATAGGTTCCTTTCCTCAGGTTCGATTGGCAAGTGTATTCGAGCCAAGATGCAATATGCAGCTACTCAAAATTTCATTTGGTAATAATTTTATTTGTACTAAAAAAAAATACTACACGAGGTTATGAATGAAAACTACATTGATATTAATTAAGATTCTTCGGTATTCCTGGTGATGTCAGGGGTCGTCGCTCGTCCCGAATAAATATCCTAGTCATACCGACGTCTACCGGGAGTTTCGTTAATTATCTGCTTGATGCGCATCGATAACCAACACTTTGGCAAGTTTTCGTCGTGAATCAGTTTGCGAGTTATACGTAAATTAGTCTGTAACCACGGCTTTCGGTGGAACTTGTCTCGGAAAGTTTCATCGGTCGTGTATTTCGCCTCGTCAGATCCTTAACAAACTTTGTCATCTAATAGATCTAATAGATTGGTTGCTCGATTTCGATACCGATTAATTCGACCATGGATCCGTACAAGAAGAGTAATTCCGTCGGTACACAGGGAGAATCGAAAGGGTATATACGATGATATATTTATCACGAACGCCTTTGAATCCGTAGAGTTTGATAACGCGATATCAACGACTAATTGCTTTAGTATAAACGAGTTACCACTGTTACTAATTGGATCGGTTTAATTAACCGAGCATGCGTTTTGCCAATCTATTCTGTATCGTGGAACGTTTCACAATACACGCTTTGTATTTTGATCTTTGTAATGGCTTCGCGAGCGGTGATATATACCCGCTCCTTCCAGCTCGCGATGCATGCGTAACTAGCATCGAGGCTGTTCGATCGTACGTATATGCGCGTAGATATCCGTTTAGCGGGCAAAGTCTCGGAATTTTTCCTCCAAAGCTTCGAGGATCGCTCGATTCGCGCAATTAATAAACTTTATAATTTTAGAATTTTTTCGTGAGATTATAAATTTTCGAATCGAAATTAAATTTAGAACGTGAGATTATAAATTTTCGAATCGAAATTAAATTTAGAACGTGAGATTATAAATTTTCGAATCGAAATTAGTGCACAGTACTGATTAATGATTTAGTTTTAAGGCTTTCGTGGCCATTGCATAACTTACAGGCTGCGGCTTCCGGGTGGAGCCGCGTCTTTGGTTTTCAGCGCGCCGACGTTGCGGCGAGGTTCACCAGGGTCTCGAAGTTGTCCTTAAATTATACCCAAGACGTCCGGGAATCATTCTCGAGGAGTTTAATTAACCCTTTGACTCGACATCAGTTTTTATCTCAGGAGGTCTTCTGTCGACTACCAAACCCATAGATGTTCCTTTATTTATTTAAATTGCCCTATTTGTTAGTAACAAAATTGAAACGTAATTCGGAGTGCAAAGGGTTGAAACCAAAGACGCGGCTGCAACCCGGAAACCAAAGCCTATGATTATCGATTTCTACTATTTCAATAATACCGTATCAATTATTAATATAATTATCGAACTTCGGAGTCACGAATACACGCCCCAGCCATCAAAGCTTTAAATTATCCGTTCTGATATCTTCCCCTCGAATCGATTGGTTTCTAATTAAACGAAGTACCGTGTCTGATACGAGCTTGTATTTTTTTATTATTCATTTTGATACATTGTAACATCGCTTTGTCGGATGTTGGCTGGCGTACAGTGACCCAGCCGGGAATCTTAACAATTATCGAATACATATAGATAGACTTCATAACGGCACTCTAGCAGGTGCTTCGTCATCAATGGGATTACATTGATGTGAACAAAAAGTCTATGCTCAGCTCTTTAAATCCTGTTTACAAGTACGATGCAAAACACGATTTACAAGGCGAATGACGTTAAACAGGCTTTTTAACTTCGTTACTGCATCGATGCTTCCTTGGTCATCCAATTAATTCGAAGTATCGTGATTTACCGTAAAATGAAGCTTTGCTGTTCATTAAAATATCTCGAAAGATGGAATGTGGATGATGAGAATTCCTTCAATCACGTTTATTTTAATCAATCGATCGAATACTGTTGAGAATGATCGAACATCCAGAAGAAGACGTTGTAGGACTCTGCGTGAAAGAAAAACATACTAATTTTCAGTGTCGTACTTAGGCAAATCTGCATAGGGCGATCTATGGGCCCCATTACATTGAGATTCAAACGACCAGAAGCAATTTTTGTCGAGCAGAAATCGCGAAAAATCGTGTTTGTTTCGAAAATCGATCGTCCACGGTCGAGCAACTTTTTTCGCGCGTCCGACGTATCCCAGAAGCGCATTGAACCACATGATCCTAAGGATTCAGCTCGAAGATGTTCTGGGGCTTCGCCAACACGTGTTCTGGCAACTCTTTCAATATTCCTGAGAGACCGTTCAATGTCCCTATCATCGAACAGTTCCTATTTTCTACCGTAAACTTACAGTATCCTGTCCCGGGTAAATCGGGATCGTAAGTCTTCTTATATCCCCCCTTGAACCTCTTATCGCGAACGTTTCTATCCATTCGCAAACCTTAATAAATCTCAGTGGGATTAGTTTAAAAATTTGGGAGTTGCGATCCAAGAAAAGGTTAAAATTTTAATAATCAAAGATACTATGTCAACGCAAAGATATGGAGAGGGTGAAAAAAAAAATGATCAAAAGAAGACATAGAAGTGAATAACCTGGATAGGTCGTCTAGAGCAGAGGGTTAAGGGGTTGAAAATCAAAAGGTGAACGCTCGAATTGGGATAATAAGAGAAATATGCTCCTTTCATCCCTGACCCGGTGTCAGTTGCTACGAAAGGACGGGCGGGGAGGTGTGGAGAGGTCGAGGTACCGTGTGAACGGGGCTTCATGTGGTGCAGGAAGAAACGCTAGAACAAGAGGGCAGGGAAGCGGGATAGAGGAGAAAAAGAGGAGAGAACGAGAGGCTTGGGCACAGAAAGGAGAGAAGAGAAGTGCAACGCACAAAGTGCAACTCGGTCTACACCGTAGACTCGTCTCGATCGTGACACCTGCGTGCTCTCCTTCTCTCCTCCTCTTTCACGTTCGAGCTCGTTCTTTCGCTCGTTTTTCCGTCTTTCTTGGCGTGCATCGTCAGCCACAACTTAATGCCGGTCTGCGGCATTGCTCGCAGACAGCTGTCCCCCGGTAACGGTCGGAAGGATCCTGGACAAGGGACTCTCAAGGCCCGACATCGGCTGCCACACTTTCGAAATTCTTTCTTCCCTTCGTTCCCAGCGCCGGTGGCAAGGTTACACCGTGTTCACGTTCCTACTAGAACTACCGATGCCTAGTCTACGCTTTCTTTTAAACTGGAAATAAAATAGAAAATGAAAAAATAAGGGATGAAATATGATTTGTAACACAGAGCTTACACTTTGACAAAAGGATTGATAAGGATTGATAAAAATACTCGTATAAACGTTTCGTCAATAATCTTAATATAGAACGGCGGATTCTATAAAAGGTACCAGTCTTCTCCTACGATCTATTCGGAGCCGAAGTCGAGTGTAATCCCTCGACAAAAAGTTAATTATTTAATCAATTCGAAGTGTCAAGTGTCACGGTGTAATCCTGGAATCAATTTACAGCGGTGTAAGGGTATCGGTTCGCGATCGATTCTCGCGGAATCATTCGGAGAGCCTTCCCATCGCTCGTTGGCGGACGCAACGTTCGATGCTAGCGCATCGAGACCCGACGCTGTCGCACGAAACAATGTCACGATCGATCAAATTCCCTCTTTACTAATGGAAATAGCCATTAGGTAAACAGCTGCTTTCAAATACCATTGTATCGTTATAAATATCGAATGAAATCCGCTTCGATCGCTCTCCACCGATACCGTTTCTCAAAATCGCTCTCTTAGGAGGATTCTTATTTTACAGAACACGCGCGATATTCGAGGATCCGATTAAATCGATTCGTTAGAATCGTTCGTTAAAATTAGTCGAACTTGTTTCTTCTGGTACGAACGGGAACGCTTCGTTTCATCGGCCTCCGTATCGAGTTTTTTCTAACGTTGAATAGAATTGTTCGGGACGTTTGTTTTTCTGGATTTAACGGCAAACCGATCGCACAATGAACGATCGTGAAAATCCAATTGTATGGGAGATTTACCGCCGTGCTTTTTACAATGCTTACCCCCGCCACGGCTCCTTGAATCTCTACCCGGAACCCACCCTATTCTTCGTAACACGAGTCGCAACCTTGTTTTCTCGAAATTTTTCTTGGAAACGAAAATCCAGTGGTTTGTGTCGATGCAGCTCGTTTCATCCAGTAATCCACTTTGGAGGGTAAATGGCTCTGAATGAACGATCGAAGTATCGTCGTACGATAGTGTCCTTTGAAATTTGGGAATTTAAAATAAAATAGGCAATCTTAAGGGTTAGATTCTTTTCGCGCGAGGAATTCTTAAATGTTATTGGATCGTAACGAGACCTCGTTAATTCGTATTTATTTTCGAAAAACCTGTCGAAGGCAACGAAGGAGTCGAGTTACTTTCTTACGGAACGCAGTGTCACTCCCTCGACGGGAGAACTCGTTCGTACTTCGAAACGAGTTACGCACTGTTGCGTACCGGTAACTCTCTCAGCTCTGATTACCCCTCGAAAAGTATGCGCGGTCGTACATTTCATGTATAGATTCTTTCTCGTTACGAAATTTCTCGGTGCGTTCGCGAACAATGTAGGATAATCACGTGGGGTAATTTCAGTTAAAATAATATTGACTCATCGTTCGGCTTCTCATCATTATGCATCGTCATTACGCGCCGGCGAACACCAAACAATCGAATCGCCGCGTTATATCAGCCTCCCTTGAAATTTGAAAATTTGCCGTTTTTCAAGCTTCCATTATCGCCTTTGTGCAGTTGCATTGTCGTCGATGAATGCACTCGAAATTTGGCAATTTGGAATTTGGAATTTGGAATTTTTACATTTACGAACTTAGTGATTTGAGAATTTGGTAATTTGATAAAGTAGGATCTCAAGAATTCAAAAAACTTGAAAATTAAAAATTTTCAAAGTCTTCCCTACTTCAACTTGCATTATTCATTACCATTCTTCTGATTAACATTTCCAAAGGCGGAAGGGTCACGGGGTTCATGACCCCTCCTATCCCGGCGATCTTTGAAAACTGGAAAGACGAAAGGGATGCAAATTTCTCACTAATTCGATTCGTCGAAGTCGAACGAAGATGTTATCGACGCCGGACAATTGTCCGCCGTGGGCTCAATTTCCGGGACACGCGGTTGCGAGCACGGCATCGAAATAAAACGGCACGTGCGTTGTTGGCTGGTGGAAAAAGCGCAGAAGGGTGATAGCCGACGAGGGAAAGAGCGGATAAAAAAAAGGGGGAACGGAGCATCGGCGGAGAAGAGGATCGCGGTGAAACAGAGACAACGGTCCGAAGTGTGACCAACGTCCGATATGGAGTGGCACGCGTGCGTCGTTATTGCGGGTGCAGGCGGACGATAGAGAGGAGTCCCCGGCTCGAAAAACAGAAGAGGGGCCATCGATGAGGAGCGGGCGAAAAGCGGGCTGAAAAGAGAGGCAAAAACAAAGGGACGCGTCGATCGTGGGGGAAGGGTTGGAGAAAAAAAAGAGACGGACAGAGCAGCGCGTGCAAGGAACAAACGGGGATGTAAGGGGTTGTGTACGAGCGCAAAAGATGAGATTAAAAGAACAGAGAGAGAGAGAGGGAGTGAGAAAAAGTGGTGGGATAAAAAAGAGGGTAAGGATCGAGAAAGAGGGTGAAAAAGAGAGGAGACGAGGGTGGAATAGGCTCTGGTAGGCCGATCGATGGAAGCGATGTTGCCTCGTTCTCTCGTATAACGTTCTGCTTCGATTTTCTAGTCGTCGGAAGGCCGGGTCGAGTCGGTTGCTCGGTCGTCCAGTCGGTTCCCGCCGCTCGATGGCTTTTCTAAGGTAGCACACCACCCCGACTAGGTTACAGGGTTAAAAGTATCCGTTGCACGACTTCTGGACACGTGGTTGAACCCTAAGACCGCTTTTCCTTTTAACGACACCCGATGTCTCGCTCCACTTTTTGTATTTCGTTTTATTCCATTTTTTTCTTCCGTCGCCACCTCCACCCTATTCTACCCACTGCTACTTGCCTACCCACCTAGCCTGTCTACCTACCTTCACGATCCTCGTTTCCTTCGAGGTTATCGGTTGGCTGGAAAGTCGAATGCGTCCGTGGCAACACGTGCATCTCTGGCTCGGCCGTCTCGAGTCACGCTAGAGCATAATTTTCCCTTTCACCGCCTACTTCTTTGCCCGTATACACCTTCGACGACGTCACGGGCTCTCGTTTCGTTCCGTGTTCTGGCCATCCGGTTCTCTTTCGTATCGTCGTGTACCGGGGGTCTCTTGCTCTCGATTGTTCGCCGATCGGTTAATGCCGGGGCTCGTTATTATTACGCTTTCGTGTCGTGTTAAAATAGCATTATCGTCGACGGCAGCCGGCTCGGGATTATCGATTTTCTGGAACACGGTCAGCTTGAAATTCGAAATCGAGCAAGCCCGCGATTCCGTATGCCGGGTCGTTAGCGAGCTTCATGGAAAAGCTCTGTGCGCGTTCGATAGAAGTCCTGCGAGCTCTCGCTCCAATTTATTGTCCCCTGATTGGCCTAACTAGCGATGGGATCGAGTTCAGTTTATGCGTACTTAGAAATCAAAACTAGCATCAGGGTCCAAATTTCACTTTGCATTTAACACTATTTTTATATAGCACGAGTTTCGATCGAATTGTGTTAGAAACTCATTAACATTTTAAAATAATAATACTGGATCTTGAAAATATAAAATTTGAAGTAATAACTAACTTCTAAAATAATCACAGAGGATTCGAATTCGTCGCGTTTAGATCGAGGTTAGTTCGAAACCCAGTTGCTCTACTTGCAAGCAACTCGAAGCCGTCGCTAGGTCTAACCTCTTCTTTAACGAGGACGTTTGCGCACCTTCGAAAATGGGAATCGTAGACGCCGTCTCCATTAAGCTCTCGAGCGACCTACTTTTACCAGTATCCTTTTCTTTTACATAATCTCGATACCCGTCTGCGTCTGCGTTATTGTTACGCGTCGTGATCCTGTTTCTTCCATCGAAACAAGTACAAAATAAGCGGGTCCCCTACTTAAACAACGAAATGGACGAACGTTGCTCTTCTTCCGAGGGTCTTGGAAACCGTTCGCGGCTGCAACGCGTCGTCAGCTTCGATTCCTCTCGCGGCCTGTCGTCGTCGCCGTGATTTTTGCCCGCCATAGAGAGTCTCGTTTGCACCGGTAGGACAGGTTATATCCAGCCTGACCGACGTCTCGATAAAATCCTCGCGCCGGTAGCTTTCTGCGGGCCGATTCGATCGGTCATTTCTTCCTTGCGAATCGAATCGAGCTTGCACGGCATTCGACACGCTCGTAACCCCGTTTACCCCCTCGGATTTCCCTCCTCCTACGATTAATCTCCCGTTTCTTTCTTCGCGCCAATTCTCCACGGCTATTGTTACAGCATCGTTGATATCGCCGCCGTTTATTTGGCTAACATCGGTTGCATTCGACTGGAAAATACCAGTGAAAAAACATTCTGCTTTGTGTTCGAAATATTACAACTTGCGTGGGATTGGGGTTGCAAATTTAGCATTAATTTGAATATTAGTGAATAAAATAATTAATAATTTCTCTTAAAAAAATAGCGATCTAAGGAAAGGAAACTTTACTCAGTAAACCCAGATTAGGTCTGGATTATTCCAGGTAAAATGTTGGGCCAGATTGATTATCGTGCGTAGGCACAACGGTTACCACTTTACCCCACATTGCCAATTTCCCTACGTGGTACTAAAACCTCTATATTTAGCGGGAGCAACTATTATTCCATTTCTGTGAGACGGCGCATGTCCTTCTCAGGATTAACCCTCTATCCGACATTTTCCATTCTAATGCAAATCCTATCCGTCCATTCGAATAATTAACCCCTCTTGTTCGCCTAATGCGTCAGGATCCAATTCGTTCAGGTTTCCTGTTTCCTGCGAATTTTCTACTTCAGGATGACAACACACATGGGGCCAGAATCTCGTTACATTAACGCCTGGATCAAGGTACAAAGGACTCGCATGTTTCGACGTTGGCCAGCTTTTGAAACTTTATCCGTCGACGCGTCTCCAGAGTGTAACGAAGTTAAGAATCTTCTGTTCGCTGGTCCGGTTTGACGGAATTATCACGTGAACGGCGTTGAGCAATCCGTAAGGTCACAAGCGACGAGCAAGGGTGTGGCTTCTTTTATCAGAAATCATTGTCCCGTCACAAATTAAAAGGGGCACGGAGCTTCGTCGCATTAATTACGCGAAAAGGAGTGACTAATTGCCGGGCACGGGTCAACGACCTTCAAGACGGTTCGATCGCGCTCGGATCCGGTTGCCACGCGTCTTTTTCGTGCCACGTGAAAAGACAGGAATGTCCGACGTCGAGTGCCTCGACGATGATACTTTTCGACGAATTGGTGCTTCAGTTTTGCGTAATCACAGCCCCGCTAAACCGGCCGTCACGTTCCAAGAATCGCGGAACGAACCGCGTCCGATTCTTCGCCGTTCAATCATTCGTCCACCGAGAGGAAAAAAAGAAGAATTACTTTGCCGTCACAGGAAAATGTAACTCTCGTGACTGTGAACTTTTCAGAAGAGCGAAAATTCGTCACGGTTCACGAATAAAAATAGTCGTCAAAGCCTGGGAACAGCTCGGGGAGGGGAAAAGCGAATGACGATAAAAAGGTCATCCCGTGCTTCTTTCTCTTTTTTCCTTTGATGGATGTTTGACACTTCGAGCAGCATGGAAAATAGAAGAAAACGTGGTTCGATTATTCAAATTTCCTGTCGAGGCGCACTTTTAGACCGTATTGCAAACATTTTAGTTTCCTCGACACTTTGGTATAAATAAATTTTTCCCCGATCCGAGTCATAGAAAATAAGGGTAAATGTTTGGACGGTTCAGTGATATCTTGCGATGCGAAAATAAAAGAAAAATTAGTGAAAGGAGACTAAACTGTATATTTATGAATTTGGGAATTGGGCCAAAAGAAAAGGTGAATTCTGAAATCTGTTAGAGGGAAGACGATTTTCCAATAACGTTCCGGAATATTGGTAATCGTCGCGAGGAAATTATACGAGAAATTACGGAGGCTAACGATCGCGTGAGAGAACCGCACGATATTTCGCCGATGGGGATCTAACGGAAGAGTTAAAGATCGATACAATCTTTCGTCGGCGAAAATATAACCGGGCGACTGTATTCCTCGCGCGATACATCACGCGTCCTACCACCCTCGAAGAATACTTCTGCCTGTCCTGCGCCTGATAGCCTTTCCAATATCATGAATTATCTCCTTCCATAGTGCATCTCGTTGACCTCGCTGTGACCTTCCATTGTGAACGCTGAATTACGAAACGAAAGTTTGCGTTCGATGTTCCGTATGTAATGCAGCTGTTCCAGATAATTCCTGCGCGAAGACGCTCCCGGACTATCCGTCTTCATTAGTGCCGATTAATTTAGCCGCGGACCGGTTGCTTTTCATTAACCCTCTACCACTACGATTTGTTTTCCCGTACTTTATTGAAAAATATATATTAAGCGTGAAGCTTCCCTCCTTCCTTTATTGGAGAAAAAGTTCTGGTTTTCTATTTTAAATATATATAATTTATCAAGACCCTTCTGTCGATATTTATATTAAAGAATGTATTTTTTCTTTTATTTATTTTAAATTTTGAGGTGGTCAGAGTATTTCCATTTGGAATAATTAATTTTTGGAAATTTGTTATTTTGAAATTTTCATCATTGATTTTTATTTAACAATTTTTATTTCAACCCCCTTTAGGTTCTATTATTTGACTAAAAATGAATGGAAGAAGGTTTTATTTTTGTAACTTATATGAAATTCGAGCTACCCCTGTAAATAGTACACGCGATAAAGGGTTAAAAGGGAGAGAAAAAAAAGGGGACACACATAGGGAATCGTTGAAGTCGAGAAAATAGAACGAGGCACACGCGAGAGGGTTTCGTGTCGTATCGCGTTCCACATCGGGAATCGTGAAAAATTTCCGAGTTCACGCGATTCTGATTCCCGTCATTTTGAACTTTAATATCTGCCACACTCTGACGAACTCTTTGTTTGTTGTCCAACTTGGAATACCGTTTTTTTTCTCCCCCCTCTATTTCAAACGGTCGCTGAATAATGACTTCGATCGTAGGAAATATCTTATTCGAGAAGCTTTGGCCAGTCGCCAGGATTTCTTTCGAACTTCCGGTGACGGCGTTCACTTTCTATCGTATCGTTGCTTTGTTGCAACTTTTTATCCAATAAAATACACAAAATCAACAAATATTTGATCCTCGATTTCGAGACTTAACCTTCCTTTAATAAAACTGGATCGTTTGGGTTCTGGTTCGATTTTCTCATCGTTTTAGGCCTTCAAAAAATGTGAAAAAATTTGAGAACATTTATCAAAGTCTCGGCTGTATTATACAATCGTTAATCAAACGGTCAGGTAGTTGTATGTTGTTGTAACGGGGTGTTTTTGATCGATCGAACGACACCGCGATATTTTCGCTCGATATTGTCAGCCCCCGATCTTTCTTTGGTTTCTCGAAACCATTTATTTCGCGCCAAGCTCAACAGGCTGGCTTTGTTTTTGAGTATTTCACCCGGCACGATTTATTAGATTTTCCGCGAGCGTCTGCGAAACCTTTTGCCACCGGACAGAACACGCGACTTTCGTATCTTAGCCGGCTTCTGTGTTATTCGGTGGTCCAGTTAATGTCAGACGTTTCGTCACGGCTCATGTGTCTGGTATGTTCTACACGCATGATCTTATCGCACGATTTCAAATTATTTCCTGAGGCGATAATCTCGGTTGAATGATGATTATTGGGGACCACTTTGTAAGGGTTCCTGTCGCAGGAAAAATATTCTATTGCGAAGGAAGGAGATCACCGGCATCGATATCTCGAAGATACATTCGGTTATTTACGAGAAGGCCTCGATCGATCGGCTTTTCGCACGAGCAGAGTTCGAGCTGACTGGGGCGCAAGGAATTTTTCTCGCCCCGAGCATTTATCCGCCGCTTCACTGGCCCTTTTATATTTGCTTTTATCAGTCGGTACGAACGATGAACAGCCACGTTGCCACGGGAAAAAGTAACCTACCAATCGGACGGAATTGCTCGATTTTCATATTCGAGATCGATGCTATTGAAAAACGGTAATTCATCGGGAAAATCGCGAATGCGCTTCCCGCAGAAATGTATCTTTTATTCTACATCATTTTTGTATACCTTATTCGATTTTAATTGGAGGTTCAATGTTTACCTTCTACATTTGACGTCGATTCTGGTCGACTAATTGGATCGCGTATTAGTTGCATTTTTGCCCCAAGAAAGTAGATTATTCTAAGAGAAAGAAAAATATAGTTGGAAACAAGATTAACGCAAAAATGTTTACCCTGCTTGTACAAATTTAATTTAGTCTCTTTCAAAGAGTATCCGCCGCACATTGTAGCACGTTGTTAATACCCTCGGGTTAATCGATAAAAGGGATACGTTTAATTTCAAAGCCGCTGCTCCATCTCCGTCTTCTTCTTCGTTAAAGTATGCCTGTCATCGGTTCTCGTCTTCGAGTTCTCGTGATATCTCATAACCAGATATCGTAACGCATTTAGCTTGAAAAGCAATTTCTAAACGCGGCTTATGTACGAGTCGAAACGTAACGTTTAATGAACATGCTTCGACTCTAATTATCAAGCATGTGCACTTAACTCCGAGTCTAATTATTGGTACGCCGCTCGCGTCACAAAGGGCCGGTGTATACACACTTTGCGGTCTGGGTCAAAGACGTCGAGCGCCATAGGGAACGAACGAATCCACGATGGAGTGGCGGTTCCGATACACAGTGGTTGCTTTTATCGAACATCAGGGTGTTCGAGGATCAACATCTTGTTTCGTTGTTCAACACAATGCCTCTTTCGGTGTTGTTGTACTCGACCTCAAACTCTTGCGTAAAACGCGTGTTAAAGGGTACTAACCCTACGTGATTAATTAGAATAATCTGAAAATTATTCAGAATACAATCGTGTCATTTCTCAAACTAATTTTAATATTATATGAAATTTTATTTTAATTATTACGGACTACTAAATGCATTATTTACTGATTTAAAATTAAAAACAACGTTCTCATATTGTAATACGAAATTGACTTTCAGCAAAAGCGATTATCTCCATTTTAGCGCGGGGTTAGTTTCGAAATTCCGCCAGCTCGTATCCGGTTAAATTTTACAGCAATTTCATAACAAAGTACCGTAGTAAACCATGAAGTCTCGAACACGCTCGGCGGGCTCGCTTTCTCCAGCTTTCGTGTCGAGCTTCCACGATCGACGCCAATTACATAAAGCAGCGAAATTACGAAACGATCCCCGAGCACAGTTTTGTTTTTCGCACGGTTTCACGGGCCGATAACGCGCGGAACTCGTTTAGAATCGACGATCGGTTCTATTTTCTGCCCCGACAATTAACGCCCGCTCGCCCATCGCGGCTACCCTCTTCACTATTAATCGTGAATTAACGCTTACACGGTATCGTCGAGCTCGCGCCGTTCCACCACCTTCTTGTCCACCTGCTGTTCGCCGTTACGTGTGATTCAATTTGAACCGTTTAGCCGAGCGAAAAGTTGGCGAGCCGGGGCGAAACACGATTAACGATAACGAAACGGTGACGGTTTCAGAAAGAAATTCTTCAAAGTCGCGCCAATTTTCCGCACGAGCGAACTTCCCTCAAGACTCGAGAAATTTTCTTGCTTTTTTTCCCTCCATTCGTACGAGCAGTTATTTTTAATCGTCGGAAGATTCAGAAAGCTGTGGCGAAGTGGGTACTTCATCCTCTCGCCGGTGAATTAATTTACGCGCTTGATGTTTAGGGAGATTGCTCGTCAAAACTGATGGTTTATCGATTGAAAAACAGATACAGAAAACGCTCGAACCGGGCTTAATAAAACGGTCGTTTGGGCATCGTCGCGTAAACAAGCCCCACGCATCTGGAACGTTTCAGGGAATTTATCGTCCCGTCTGGCGGGAACCGGCCTATTTCCGAGGACAAATCAATTTTTTCCGCGGCGCTCGTAATTTTCGCGGATCTTGCAGTTTCCTGCTGACATATTTTTCCATCCTCGATTTATCCTCCTTAGCGGAAGTGGATCGAGGGTAAGGCTGTTTCTGCGGGAAAAGGGATTGCCGGGGACGTGCATATACGTGCACGCTTTTTGGCTCTTCTCCTTTTTTTTTCTGCTTTCCGACTGATGACGTTGCAAGACTTGACCTGGGTTACCATTCTCCAGTTTCAACAGCGTTGTTTCAGTGGCATTTCGCGGATCGTATTTCCACGAATATGTTTAAACGAAATTCCACTTTTGACAATGGAGCAGAAAAGTCGTTTTGTCAACGTGGCGCAGA
Organism: Anthidium xuezhongi; assembly: GCA_022405125.1. Classification (NCBI taxonomy): domain Eukaryota; kingdom Metazoa; phylum Arthropoda; class Insecta; order Hymenoptera; family Megachilidae; genus Anthidium; species Anthidium xuezhongi. The sequence continues at coordinate 10,996,316 of CM039637.1, forward strand.
AAACTGAAAAATGTATTTTTACTCTATTTTACCTTCGCTTATGACCCTTTTCACCTATTTTCTGAGAAAAATCACATTGTGCGGCAACATATTGGAGACCATCGCTGGCCAATATCTCGTATTTCGTGAAAACCGAAAGAAAGAGGATCGCAATTAACACCTTGACTGCCACGTCACCCACATATGGGTGACACTTGAGTTTCCATTAGAAATGAAATTCTTTCATTTATTTGGTTGAAAATCTTCCCATCAAATATTTGAAATGATAAATAATAGAAATAACAAAATATTGTGAAAATTTGTCAAAAATAAAATTACTGTCAAATGGAATTGTTACTGTTAAATGGACTTTCCATTTACGTTTATTCGCATTTATTTAAATAGAAACGTATCATCCAAAATAAAAATAGTGATATGCTAGAACATACTGAACATTCCACTGTCTGTACGACACAACGAAGATGAATTTATATGACTTTTTTATTCACACGTGTGCGAGAAGATCACGTGCTGGTATAGCCGTAACTCGCGGCAAAACGTTCGGTTCGTGTACGTACACGCGCACACATTAGCGCTCATCTCACACGGCACGTGAGATCCGGCACTGATTCATCGTTGTTGTGGCACACTTGTCAATTACATTCCCGCTTAATCCATTCGCGATCCGCGCGGCTGCGATTCGAGATCTCGCTTCCAATTGTCGTCCGTCCTTAATCGTCCGAGTTCGCGTGAGCCCGATGCCTTTATCACGCGGTCGGTCCCTGAATTCTTGGATCTACGTTGCCTCGAACGCTGTGATGCACGATGGTGCACGAATCGTCGTTGCAACTCTCCTGCAAGTCGATAGCGAGACGCTTTTGTGGTTGTCCGGTTGGAAATAATCGTATCGAGTATTTGTAATAAATTATACGTTTAATTTATTACACTAATGCACGTATCAAAAATTCTGAACCCGCTTGCACCGAGTGACGGAATAATCCGACAAATTTGCTGCTGTCGTACCGTGATGACGACATATTCTGTCAAAGTATGTAAAGCATTATTGCGGCGAGTGACCTGCTCCAATTTCATTTCAGACGAACGAAATGACTCGGTTTAAAATATGTTGAAGAACCGATCGTAAACTGAAAGTGATCATTCGATGAGGAAATTAGGAAATCTTCAAACGGTCTCCACCTCCTTTACCACGTTACTTGCACACTCAATTCTATATCCACATTACCCTCGTAAATATTACCCCCACCTCAGCAAATCCCACAAACCCCCAAATTCCTTATACATAACTACACCACCACCCTCCTTCACATTCCCAATCAAAACCTACCTCAACAAAATCACCTACTAACAAACAAAAACAAAAACAAACCAATTCCAAATACCCTCCCTATTTTTTTTCATTAATCTTATACCCTCTCTTCTCCAAATACTCCCCAATACAAACTCTTAACCCACTAATAAACCCACTCCCCAATAATAAAAACAATTCCTAAAAACACTTACTTCTAATCCTAACACAAATCATTTAAAAATTTCTATCTAACACTGAACCCAAACCCTAACACATTACACTCATCCTATACACTCTTGTACAGTTTAAATCGAATGACTCCAACCATCTTTCGTAATTATTTAATCAACGGCGAAGTTCCGCGAGCGGTTGTTCAAAAGCGGTCGAAACACTTTCGTTTTTCGAACGATTCCCTTCTCCGTCCGAGAAAATGGCGGAGGGTTCGATTCCGTGACGACGACGCCGATTCTCGTCACGAAGCTGACGTTTGTAAGGAGGGTATCTTTGTCCTCGCTGAGGTAACGCGCATACGAATTCGGCCTCGAGTGTCCCGAAGCTTTCGACTCCTAAGCTGGGTTGCTGAACATTTTTTCCCGCGATAATAAATTCATTGGGGCGTAATAAATTTTTATTAGGGGTAGTCTTGGCTTACAATTCCAAACATTCCATAAATTTGTTATTAACGAGAGAAAGGTTTACCAAGTCAATAATACCTCATAAAAGTTATAATACTTTCAACTGGAAAGGATAAGACACTGATTACGACCCTTTGAAATATTGGGATTATTCGAATAAAGAACTGGTATCCCCTAGAAATTATTCAAATCACTCGAATAGTAGAGCCATTCGAAGTTTTATTGCTCTGCTCTTGAGTTTAGTGCCTAGATTCACGGTTTATAGGTTGTCATCCCCCTGGGGTTGCAGAGTCTTTTATAGAGGGTCATTATGATTACTAGGTGCAATTATTCTCATAAAATATTTTTGCTGGTGGTGAGACTGATGTTTAATCAATCCAAGGTCCATTTTGTCGATTAAAAACACTTCTTTATTCAAATGTAAGGATTTTGTGAAAACAGCGTTTACCCGAAAATCGAGTTTATTGATATGCAAATTAAAAATCAACGCGTTCGGTTATCGTACACGTTAGCAACCGGTAACCGTAATACCGCAACGACCGCATACCAAGTTAGCCCACAAATCTGACTAATCCAATTTCCCACAGTGAAGTGCAATCAATGGGGGCGAAGTTCGATATAGAATTATCGCGTCGTTGAAATGGAAGGCGATCGTAACGCAATTGTCTCGACGCTAACATCTTTTTATACACCTCTCAGGTATAATCTAGAAATTCGATGCAATAACAAGAAAATAAATTGGCCGTCAAAGAAGTCGCACGTTTTATTGTTATTTAAACTAACAAGCCGATATCGAGACACACCCAGACCCCGATATCTTTAATTGCGTAAAACAGTTGCAATTAATTAAACACCGTACGCGTTAAGTAGCTCGTTCGAAAGGAAAAAGACAATATCGATTCGATTATTCAGACTATATAAATTAACAGGATTTTGGAACTCGTGTCAACTTTTTTTTACCTTTCTGTTGCAGGGAAGAACCTCTACAATAACGAGCATGTAGCAATTAAAATGGTGAGTTTATTAAAATTTTTTAAATAGTTACTTTTAATGATAAAGTGAGAGAAAATCGCTTAATTGGTGTTAACAGTTCAACTTTGAATCAAAATTAATTAAGTTATATAAAAATTTAATTATGAATCATTAACACGATCATAAAATAATGAGTTGTATTTTGTTATTTTTGTAGGAACCAATGAGGTCGAAGGCGCCGCAGCTACACTTAGAATATAGGTTTTACAAATTATTAGGTACACACGGTGAGTAACGAGACAGATTTATCAAGAAACGAGATTTACAGCGGATGATCGATATCTTAAGTTTAATGAATTTTTCCCTCGGATGAAATGAACGGTGTAGAAGGTATACCGGAGGTATACTACTTCGGTCCATGCGGGAAGTACAACGCCCTTGTGATGGAACTTCTCGGGCCGAGCCTGGAGGACCTGTTCGACCTCTGCGGTAGGAGGTTTACCCTGAAGACCGTTCTTACCATCGCCACACAACTTGTAAGTGGAATCAATCAATTTTAGCAAATATCCGTCCCGAAATAGCGTCTGAACCACGTTCGGTAGCAAACTTTCGATTGCCCCTCGATTCTTTCTTATTGTTACATGGAAAAATAATAAATTTTCTGGAACCTCCAACTTTGAACTCTTATTTGTCTTTGTAGCCCCCCAAAAGGGTATCAACTTGACAAAAAATTCTCTAACTAAATATAGTAATTAATTTTAAATTAAATAGCTAGAAAATTGCAGAGGGTGCAAAGATTGTATTGAAATTGACAATTAACACTTAGGTTTCTATCGTGGTACAGAATATATGTATTTGGTAACTTGATATTCATATAGATTTACTTAATTTGCAAAGTTTCTTCCCCCCGTTACATTAATACCTTCCTTCTTTGTACAGCTTCATAGGATAGAATACGTTCATAGTCGACATTTGATCTATCGTGATATCAAGCCGGAAAACTTCCTGATAGGACGAAGCACAACCAAACGGGAAAGGGTTATTCACATCATCGATTTCGGACTGGCCAAAGAGTACATAGACTTGGAGACGAACAAGCACATACCGTATCGGGAACACAAAAGCCTGACGGGCACGGCGCGTTACATGAGCATCAACACGCATCTTGGAAAAGGTAAGTTTTATTTCGCCCCTTCTTAACCATTTTCGTTCAAATCGTTTTCAACGATCGAGCCTAAACTGTATTTAAAAACCAGACAGAAAATGTTACGAATATTTATGAATTTATTTTTGTAATTTTGCTATATTGTAATGCAAATGAAATTTGAATTTTGTGTTTAAAAATTATACGTGTTCTCATAGAGGTATCAGTTCAGTTGACACCTTGGCATCCAGTGTATTATACGATTGGGACATTGATAAATGAAGTTTTCTATCATTAATCATTCAATTATAACTGTGAAAACACATTAACAGATCGTTTTGCAGTGTACATCGTGGAAACTCTTGGACGTAGACTTTTTGTATAGGGGAAGGAAATGTAAAATTATAAGTGTCACAGGCCATCAAAAGTGTAAGATATCACGTTTAAGACGATTAACCTACGTCAGACCATCTTGAAACTTAACCGCGTGCAGGAGGTCTACGTCCGGAGAAAGTTGTAAGCCAGCATGCGTTGACACGCTGTGTTTAATCCGTGATTTAGGATCATTTCCATTTTATTCACTGAGAAAGTATCAGTGATTGTTCCTTTGAGCCTTTGTAACAGCGACAATTTTAATTCAATTTTAAACCACCCCTTTTATTTCGTAGAGAGGTTGATCCTTCCATAATATTCGAGGATTAACCCTTTTGATAGAACACATTAAAGCAGCTAAAGGTTGTTCATACAATCAATTTTCAGCCTTAAGCTTTCAATTTGGGTTCTTGGAAAATTCAGAACCTGTTAACCCCAATTCAAAATATTTATTTAAGTTTCGTTGCTTAATTTTACAAATAAAAATACTGAAGTCGCCAGAAACAATTTCTATTAATTTGCAACCTTTGTAGAGTATGATATAAGGAAGATAACTTTGTCGATAATGGGAACACCAGACAAAGCAAATGTGTTTTTCTTTTCTCTTTGCAATCAGAGCAGAGCAGAAGGGACGACTTGGAGGCGTTAGGACACATGTTCATGTACTTCCTGCGCGGCAGCCTGCCCTGGCAGGGCCTGAAGGCGGACACGCTGAAGGAACGGTATCAAAAGATCGGTGACACGAAACGAAACACACCGATCGAGGTGCTCTGCGACGGTCATCCCGAGGAAATGGCCACGTACTTGCGATACGTTCGTAGACTGGACTTCTTCGAGACACCCGACTACGAGTACCTGAGGAACCTCTTCCACGACCTGTACGAGAAACGGGGCTTCGTGAACGACGGCGACTTCGATTGGACTGGCAAGACGATGGTGCGTGATCCATTGATCAAGTGATCGAGTATACGATACTTCTTTTTTTTTCCTTCCCTTTACGTCTTGCATGCAAAAAAATAAAGTAAAGGAAGACAGAAGAGTTCACGACGGTCAGTTACGTCCTGGGACGAAGCACGTGTCTCAAGAGTCGATATCAAGCCGACATTGGAGATCTTATTTTTAATATTTCAATGACTTCATTTTCATTATTAAAATATAATGTACCATAATGTCGAGACTATTATTAGATTTTGTAAATTAAAAGATTTTTGTCAATGTACATGAATATGATTTCAATATTTCGAATCACTTTGAATTTTCTCGACAGAGCAGAGTTGAAAATCTAAGAAATCTAAGTCTAATAAGTTAGGCTTAAGGGGTTATACCTAGTTAGAAATTTCAAAAAATCGATTTTCCAGTTTTTGCATTTTCGTTAAGTACATACTCTCAAGTTTATCCCAAAAAGGACTTATATGGTCCTGAATTAGATGACTCCGTATGAGTTGAAAAGAAAACAATTTTACTAGGTAAGAACTGTGTTTTTGAAACTTTAAACGCGTTTTTCTCGAAACTATGTTTTTCAAGTCGGTGAGCAAGATATCTCAGGAATGGCTCAACCGATCAGGCTTAAAATTTAAAAAGCTTTACAACTTTATGTTTTAGTCTTTAATCGAAGGTTTTTCCGATACGATCAATATTATTCATTTTATAAATAATTTAAAGCGAAATTTTTTGTCGAAAATGAAAATTTTTGTTTGAAACGCCGCCATTTCGTTTAAACGTAATATTTTGCTTATTCCTTCGATTAAAGACAAGATTGAACCTTACATTAACTAAATCTTCATTGCTTTTCAACTTCAGATGATCCAGTCCAGAGATATCTTGCTCATCGCAAAACGCCTATTTTTGGAGATGCTTTTGGAGATTGGCCATAGCAGTTTAACAAATTGACATTTTTGTAAACAAAAATTTGAATGCATACGCGAAGATTAACTCAATTTAATGCAAAAACATTCATTAAAATAAATGCAAATCTCTTAAAAAAAAAAAAAAATACTTGAAAAATCGCTTTTTTTCGGTCTTCTGACTAGGTATAACCCCTTAAGGAATTCGAATAAAAGCTATAGCGATTCGAAATCTTGCAAAAAGTTTCGAATATTCATAGACGTAGGCGCGCATCGATACAATTCGTATCTATTATGGATTACTCGGAGATATCGTCTCTTCGGGGTAAGTAGGTCGTCTTCCGTATTTCCTTCAACGTATCGTCTCTCGGCGTCGTTTTTGGTCAAGTCATATTTCACTCGATGATTGTTTAACGTTTGCATGCTGCCCCTCAATGTACCTCTAGCCATCCAACTTCGATCAGCTTAGAGCTCTCAGGATGGCTCCTCCCTCTCATGTTGGCAAGACTAAATCCGATAAGGTGGGTGATACGTTACACGAGCCTCGTATTTTCTACATCTCACCCGTACGACGGTGTTCAAAGTTTAATTAACAAATTTTCAAAACGGACATTCTTTTGTCAATGACCAAAAGGACTGCGCCGATAATATATAGTTGATTGTCCGCGTGCTCGAAATTAACAGTCGCTCGTAACAAAAAACATCCACGGAACGATACTGGGAGCTTGACATAGAGATTGTTGTTTTGTGAAAGCCTACCGAAACACGATGTGTACATATGAGATTCGTATCAACTATACATCCACCGGTACTGCGCGAAATTTCTCAGTTCAATATTTAGCACCTGGTATACCAAAGTATATAGGATAAGATACCCAATAGTTGGCACTGATCTGCTATTATTTTTACTCGATGATAAGGTTTCCACTGTGGCAATCAACGTGTTAAATAAATCTCATTTACAGAAAGTGATCCAAAGTGCCATTTCATTTGGGTACTTTATCCCGTATCTTTTTAATTGCCTTCGTTCCTATTGCGTACAGTTGTTCCGTTCACACTGGCAGTATGATTTTAATCAGGATATTTATACAGGTAGTATCACAAGTGCCCGTGGATCGATAATCCTTTCCTTTCTTGCTAAGTATTTTTCTAACCCTTTCTAAAAAAAGACGATTGAACGCTTTTACAGTAATGCAATATGGATTTCTAATTACGCACCGCTGTGTATGTTCGAGTAGATCCGCTTAACCAACATGCTTCTCTTTTTGATTAATGCGCGCGAACATATACATTTATGGGTGATTTAATATCCTTTTATTCCACCTCCCCGCAGTGTACGAAGAATTGAATTGTCGAATTCCTGATTTTTCAAGTATGTCATACAGAAATTCCATCCGTTCGTGCTAAGGCAAAATTCTATAATGGTACATTTGTGTTTCGTTTTTCAGTCTACGCCTGTTGGATCCTTGCAGACTGGACAAGAAATTATCGTATCGCCGAATCGTGATCGGCATCCGTACAAGGTAAGCTTATAAATATTTATAACCCCTTTTCTTTCGTTTTTTTATTCCTCCTCTCTTTTTTTTTGTCGTTTCGAAGGAAACGAGCATGAATGTGTGAAGCTTAGCTATTTCAAATAACAGCATGAGTATATTTACACCTCACCGGGTATACGGAATAGATTTTATTATCTTATTTTATTTTTAACCCCTTAAGGTCCACTTCCGTAAAATTACACGTTGATTTATCATTTCCCCCCCTCAGAGTAATATTTTAATTCGTATCGAAGGGAATTAGGGGTGCTACCGAAATATTTAGAATTTAGAATCTTGGACAATAAAATATTCAGGCAATCGAGAATGGGTGAAAACTATGGTGGGTTTAATAAATCAAAATTTTACGAGTTCTTAAGGGGTTAATGTCGATCTTTATTGATACAATTCGCGAGAACTTGTCGAAACGAGAAGAATAATTGGGAAGGAGTCTATGGTGTCTGTCAAAATGTTATCTTTTTTTTTATTCTTCCTGAATGATTCTGTCATATAAACGATTTTGTTTCTTTGCGAAACACGGAAATCGTCGATGTGTAGGAATGCGATGATTTTGAGGAGGATGTAGTCCTCACAGTGGATGAGGTCAACATCGAAATGCAAGGCAACTATGTAAGCCATCAAAATTTTGTAACGCGTTCCCTCCATTTTATTTTTTACTTCTTCATGCATGCTTCTATTCTTTTTATCTTATCGAAAGTATTCGATGGTAAGCGTAGATAAAAGCAATCTTTTCCTATTAAAGGAATTCTATTCGAGAACGAACGCATGTATGAAGAAGTGATTTAGAATACGAACGTATTTGACAATTCCCTTTTTGGCAGTCCTATAGTTTTTTTTATCGTTGACGATCAATTTGAACGTAGCTAGTTACGTGCTTACATGTAGTTTGTCAGTAACTGAGTAAATGGTACCTTGAATTAATTTAAAGTATACTTTGGCATTTATATATGTATACAGTATCGTTCAAAGGTATTTGTTTAATGATTAATTAATTCAGAAATACTTTCTTAAGATTTTAGGAAGAAATATCGTTTGAACGATCGTGTATATTATAGTAGATCAATCTTAAACGATTCATCGAATGAAAACGAAAGTAAACTATATATTCGCCATGTATTCGCAAGGAAACTGATTTTTGGAATCGTATGCGACAAGTGTGCGACGTGGTCGTACCCAATTCGACGAGACATTTGTTAATTTTTATTGTATTATTGGACGGGTTGAAACTTGGACAATTTAGTGCTTGTTCCTTTAGGATGTGACAGGTCCAGGGGTGGGAGGCGGGGGTGGTAAAGGGGTGGGAACGACGTGGCCAGATACTGTGAAGCAATCAGGAGCTGGTGGTACATTGACACCTGCTGATAGGCACGGTTCTGTACAGGTGAGTGGACCTAGCGATCCTTGTGTCGTCCATTATCTGTCTCTTCTCTTATCTGTCCAAATGATCATCTCTTTATTTACATTGCTACGTGTTCTGTCTGATCGGTTCGTGGATTTTGTCGAATTGAATAAAAAGACCTCAAGATATTATCGATTGTTCGACAATAAAATTTTATCTCATTTGTACAAAATATTAACGGAAAATAATATTTTAATCTTTGTAAAGTTCAGACAAAAGGAATGACCAAAAGCTCCGAATCTTTTTAAAAGTATCCTGGATATTCTGGTAATAAGTTTTTAATATTCATTTTGATTTTCAAGTATTTTTGTAAATTTCTGAGTGCAAAGGGTTAAAACACGCCTTGTATCTACGGATCCTGAAATTTTGCTAGAAATCAACAAGTGATTCCAAACTTTTGGGCCGGCACAGCGTCTGATTCGTATCACAAAATTCCCGAGTAGGTTTCTGTTCGAATAAAGAATACATCCCGTCCTCGCCCGTTTCACCCATTCCCTCCCATTGTTTTTCACTTTCTCAGCCCAGATGATGTCCAGACGCGTCTGCAAGTAAACTGTTCGCTCTATTTCTAGACAAAGCGTCAACGGATTATGGTCAGTTTGAGAATCGATGCGAATTGGTTTGTCGTGGCATGCGGACGTTTGTTTTCTATTTTTTTTTCCCAATCATTGATCGATTCGCCTTTTAACACTGTTACTTCACTAATCCATCGGCCGCCATCGTTCCTCTATTTTCCGGCTTTTCGCGAAAGCATAACCCCCGTGGCCATTGTGCTCTGCCACGAGTAACTTGTTCTAACCGAGTTGTTCAGCCATTCTACCATGTTTTATAGTTTCACTTCGTTTTTTTTTTTTTTTGTATTAACAATGCCTCGTGAACACGACACGCCGCTTGTATTACGTAAACTATATATGGTCTTTAGCCCTCTCGAAGTAGAAACTTCTTCATCGTGTAAATACAATTATATGTATATCACGTATAGTTCTCGTAGAACGTTGTATGTGTACATATATCTCGAGCTATACAAAATTTCATTGATCTTTTTTTTCCTCGTTCTGGTGATTGAACAATTTTTTTTTATTATCGATTAAACCTTATAATAATATCGTGTTGTGTATGTAGGTGGTGTCCTCGACGAACGGGGAATTAGCGAACGATGATCCTACCGCAGGACACTCGAACACACCAATTACAGCGCCCCAAGAAGTGGACATGGTGGACGAAACCAAGTTAGTATTACAGTTGTTTCGTTTTCTTGATCTCGCTGGTAGTACACTTTGTGTGTTAACAATTAGAAATACAAAAAAGCAAATAATGCTAACGATTTACAAATAGTGCATGCATTGGAGATTAATTTGTCGTAAATCGCACCGATTATTAATTTGTACTTTATGCATGATCACTGCGTTAAATATCCCTGTCTATCCTATTTCAGAAAGAAATGTTTGCCGAGAAAAAAGCATTGTCGCGGATGCGGAAAGGTTCTACGTCAAGGTTTAGATCCTTCCACGGCCAATGTCCATCCTAGAACGATCCCTGAACTTGGTTTATTATTCCAGCACAACTGGCCATTACAGAACTTCCTTTTATGCAACATAAAGACAAAATATAACCTTCAATAATTACCTGGCCGCGCACATATCATTTGCGATATCTTTCCTTTTCTATCTATTATCGTCTTAAATTGTATACCTTAAACTTTCAGTATCGTAATCGAAGTAAAATAATTTGTAAATGATTGTATAAAGGTAGAGGAAGTTGGCGGAATTATAGGGAGCATCGGAAGTAATAATTCTGCGAAGACATTTATGTACAAATATTTATATTTATATTCTGTTTCTGAAAGAATTCTTAATTATATAGGCGACGTGGCAGTGAACGTGTTAAAATGCAATTTTCACTATAATTTAGAAAGCACAGCAAGCACTTTGATTTTAAGAAATAGAACTATTGCTTCTGAATGCCTCAATAATTGTCAAGACTTGAAATTAAAGTTCCTTTGTTACTCACGTCTCTTCTTATTATTGTACAAAACAGATATCTGTTCGAGAAAGCAAGCTCTCGACTATGTCGCCGCTTTTGGAATGTTTTGTCGTGGTTTGCATGTTGGTGTCATAGCGTAAGGCGGTCAGAAAGAAGACGATTCTAAGTCCTATTAGTGTTTGCTTTATTTGCAGATGCTGTTGCTTCTTCAAGCGGAAGAAGAAGAAAAGTGGAAGGCAAAAGTGACTGTCTGTTATCGTCGATCTTGGGGGGGCGGTACAGTGCGCGTGTAATAGTACAGGTGATGTTGGGAAACGTGTCGCGGCAGTGCGATTCGGCCGGAGACGAGAGGTTACCGCGAACGGGGAAGCGGCAGCCGATCCGGAAGGGGAAGCCGTTACGTTGCCACGTGCCGGAAGTCGGACCGTTTCTCAGGATTCGGTGGTGGACACCGTCGTCGCGATGTCATGCCGTCGACGTTATCGAATTAAACAACCACACAGCCATCGTTATTACTGCTACTATTATTGCTATTATTCTCATTACTATTACGATTATGATTATTATTATTATTATCATCACAATTAACTTTGCTCTTCTTCTTTTTCCTCTTTACGATGATGATTACTATGATTATTAATTATTATTGCTATTATTGCTATTATTATTATTCCTCTTATTATTTTATTAATTATGCGTATTCTTATCATGATTAAGCCGTCTACGATTATCATTGTTCATTACACTTGTACGATCATCGTTCAAATGGTCCAACATTGTTATCGATGTCGATGTTTAAACCGATTTACAAAGAAACAGCTGTAAACCTGTATCGCCGCTTGATCGAAAGCAAACGAAAGAGAAATGAAAACAGCCGGTTTGTTTTAGTGTCTGGCTGAAAAAATCGGTCCACCTATTGTGTGTAAAGATTAAATGAAAAAGAAAGAAAGAGAATGAAGTGTAAGAAGGAATTGACGTGCCGATGGTGAAAGAACGTGTTTGTGCCTACGACTCTCTCTCATCTTGTACCACACGGTGGCGCTCTTGATACAAAGAAAACGCCGTTTCTTTTTTTTCCATTGTTACATGTATCACGATACGTGTATCAAATTCGCGAATGAATTGAAGCTGAGATCTCATTTTACTCAAAAGATTATAAAGGTGGAGAAAAATAGGAAAGTGTCCCGGATTAACGAGCGTAGCGTACTCCCGCTTGTATCGAGGTTCGAAACGTAAACACAATTTGTGAAGTCTGATCGACTGGAAAGGCATGAAACTGAAAGGATAACGCGTTCGCGTATGTTCACTATCTAAAATGGCATGTACGAGAACGTATCGTGTAAGAAAAGGTATTGTGATTCGTGTTAGTTTCTCTGTTTTGTTTTGTATCACGAATGATCGAGTCCGATCAAAGACTTAGACCTTTCATCGAGCGTTCTTTTGCTGTTGTTGGGTGTAAAATCGATCGTCGAAACGAATGGTTCTTTTTTTACCTTTAAAATAAATTTGTAACAGTATTAAAGCTTTGTCGAGTAGGTAGTAGAGAAGAATCGTGCTGAAACCGCGCTCACTGTATTTTAGTTATTCACCGTCTCTGCTTTTTTAACTAATTTTAATTCTTTCAGAACGATTTTTTACGCCTACACTGCCTATCGTTGCTCTACATAAGTACACAATTATACACGAGAAATGAAACAACACTCGACTGTACATAATACAAAACTATTTTGCTACGAAGCCGGATCGTACTTTGTATTCTTCGACATTTTCGTTGATTGCGTATCATTTGAACCAACGAGCTTTTGTGATACTTAGAAGCGGACGTTTTGTAATCGAGAGGGGAATTTTTTCGGTTTCATGCCTTCCGTGCAATTACAATTGTAAAAAAAAAAAAAAACGAAAGTCGCAGAAGCAATTCAAATCACATTTTATATTACATATCGAATCAAACAAAGAAAAAAAGGAGCATAAGAATTATTGTCTGTAGATTGTATTATCTACTTGTGAAAAAATAAAAAAAAAAATATCGAATAGATTCGTAGATCAACAAAATGTATACAGCGCGTACAGATAAAGTTGATCCGTATTCTATCGAACGCGATGATTCTAAAACGATTTATCGAATCCGACACGCTTTATCGTGTTACGAGAGGACCCGTTAATTTCAGAGAAATTTTTTTATCCTTGGAGGAAGCACGCGTGTTAACACCTATAGAATATAAAAAAAAGACAAAAAAAAAAATATGAAACTATATTTAGAAATGTAACGAAAAGAGAACCAAAGTATGCCTGTAATTGAAATATATTTACGTCAATATAGGGTTTTCATTTAAAAGAAAAAACAAAGCAATTTAATACTTCTACCGTCTGTGTTTAAACGCTACGAGCAAGATTAGAATATCCTTCGAACGTTAATCGATGATTGCTAATGATCGACGTGAGGCCGACGTGAAAGTCGACGAAAATGGAAACGATGGTGAACTTAGGTACCGTGAACTTTGTGTGGAGAACATTATATATATACATATATATGGTTTATTTAATATATTTGTTCCACGAGGAAGAGCTTTGCGAAGTGTCGCACACAAATTCCTATGCATGTTCTCAAAAAATAAAAAACGGCATTCGAACGATGAAGAGATACTTAACGCGAAACATGTATGTAAAAAATTGAAGGAAGAAGAAGAAGACGTAAAAGAAAAAAGGAAAGGATCTTTGTCAGTCTCGCCGATTAAACGAATGAATAAAAGAAGCATCGACTTTTGTTTTGTTACAAATTTGCAACGATCGTCTTCGTCGATTGCAAAAGAACTTTTAAACACTTTTAGACAAATCATTTTTCCTCCTCTCCCCCCTTTTATTCGAACGAAATAACTGTCGCACGTTTCCAATGACTTGTATTGTTCGTTTATTTGCAGACTGATTAACAATAAAATGATTCAAGCACACAGTTGATCCGAGATTCATTGCATCCAGCGGTTTAGATAGAATATCTCTCAGACTGTACATGTTTTAGAACACACAGACACACACATACACACAAGGATTATAGATCTCTTAAGATAACGAAAAATGTTCTCGCCAACTAATGACACACGCTGTCACGAAACGTCCTTTTATTCTTTGCTAATCGTTTATATCGAGAACACAGGGATATACAGAGATGATAGATTTTCTAAGAAAATAAAAAAAGGAAATAAGCAAAAAAAAAAATGAAAACTTGTTCATATCTATAAATATTACCGATAACGTTATACTAACACATAGATGTACAAAGAAGAAGAAAAAAAGATTATTATTCGAAAGTAAACACATGTATCGCCATTAAGTATATCAGTAGATGCAGCCGTAAATATACTGTCGTTAACTGATAAAGGCAATAAATGATAATGAAAGATGAAATTGTTGCGCTAATGTCTTTGCGTCTCGTTAGATCGTCGTTGACTGATAAAAGGAAATAAAGAAAACATGAAAAAAAAAAGAAGCGCGGAAGAGATTAGAGGTAATAATCGATGTGTACAGTTCAATCGTTGTAGAATAAAGTCTCGTCCATTCGAAGACAGGTCGGCTACGAATTTGTAACAAAACAATCGATCGTTTATTTCGAGAAGGATCCGTTTAATCGGCTGATCAACACAGATGTTTTTCTTCTTGCAAAGATATGCAAATTCTTCGCAATCGGAAAGGCTCGTCTGTTAACGCAACACAAATCAATCATGTTACGTTCACTTTAGGTACGATTGTATTTTTTAATCATCAATTTTATGGACTTTTTATAATGAAATTTCAGTGGACGCGTGTTGGTTAAGTTTTCGATTGTGAAGTATTGACACGTTGACCGCCACGATAGAAAACTTTGACTCTTGAATGATGAACTGTTAAAAGAATTCGAATTTAAGTTTGAATTTTCCCGCTTAGAAAACTTTTGTTTGAAGATTTATGCCCCTAGGTCTGGCCAAAAGTATTTAACTCGTCATCATTCGAGGGTTAATCATTTCTGAACGCGATGCTTTAGTTTGTTAGTGTTGTTTAAGCGGTATTTGGAATTGTATTCATTTTTTAATTACGTGGTAATCGACGTGGTCGATGGAAGGCGATGCGAGCAACAAAATGTAATAATTCGTCAGCGTTGAAAGATCGATCGTGTTCGAAGGTCCGAACTTGTGCTAATTAGTCTGGCCAACGATTTTCGTACCAGTCCGTACCGATAATCCGATACTCGATGGCCGACGACGACGAGGAGATTGAAAAGAATACGAACGATCGATGTACTTAGAGAGAGCGTATCACGAAGCCGCGCGAGATGCTTCTTCACACCTGATGTCACGCTGTTAGTAGCCGTCGGATGTCTTGAGGTAATACGCTTATAAATGGAGACAAGAGCTGAACCCATTAAAAGAAAAGAAAACTCTGTGGATTTCCTCTCTCTCGTTGTATCTGTATCTTCCCACTGAACGCGACAAATCGAGTGCGTTGTTCCTTTCTCATTTTATTTTTTTCTCTTCTTTGTAAGTGGTCGTCGAACAATCGTTGGACGTTGCGTTTCTTGTAAAATGGCGGGAGAAGGAGCGAATGAAATTGTAACTGAGAGAGAGAATGATCGAACCGAATGGTCGAGCAAAAGAGTTAAGGCATTTCCTTTGACGTGAATCTTTTCGTAAAAGTCTTGATGTCACTCGAATACTTAAGCTTGTGTTTGTTACGTTCCCTTGCGTTTGTCGACGGTGCCGTCTATGATCTCTTATTAGAATATCGTTTACAGGTTATTTTCTGATTGGCAAATTTGATCCTCTTACATGAACCTCCTCGAGGATGTCCTTCCTCTTGACTCTCGAGCCTTCGAGGACTTCTCGGATGTGGATTCTCCCAGAATGGAACACCGGCAAGTAATCCTCACCATAGTCTTCTGCGACGAGGCGTCCTCTTCTTGGGCGAAGATGTCGGACATTTTCTTCAAACCTTATTCCAATCAGTCTTCAATCATTAAGGATGCGAAGTCGATTCACATGGACGATCCTACGCTTTGATTTTGGAGAAAGAATTACACGGTAAATCAATTCGATCCTTCACCTCTTCCGTTTTCCCTAAGATCTTCTACGTCTCTTAGGTGGTTTAGCTAAACAAATCTTTGACACCTCTTTGGCGTTACTGTTAATTTCATGACTTCTTTTCCGTCCACAGATTCCTATCTTCGGCTGCTTCGCTACCTTCGGCGGTGCTGGTTCCCGACCTTAGCGTTTGCTTCCTTCCTTCTCCTCGTCCTTTGACCTTTGAGCAATCCTCGCCTTGGCGTAATCGGATTCCATAGTTTCACGAGGGACGTGGCCCTTCGATTGTTGAGTAGAGTAGGTGGTTGGATTCCCGCCCCGTTGATTAGTGCCCCCAAGACCAGGCGCTTCCTCAGCATCACTGGTAGCCTCGCGTTCTGCATCAACTCGCATCCTATCAATGATGGCCTCCACATCGCCCGTAAAGAAAGGGCCTCTCTCCTCTCATTGTCAACATACAAATTCCAAGATCAGGTGGAACCTGTGGTACAAGCGGGCACAGGATGATAGTCAACCCTCCTATAACACGGTAGATTAGTTCCGTGTTAAGGATAACTAAAGTGATGGGAATGGATCGTCCAAGTTTACCATCGTGGTACAACGTGATAATTATAAACATACCGTGTTACGGGAGGACTATTGCAATTTTATTGTTTGACAAAAATAATTTTTCCAAAATATGACGCATCGTATGAAAAAGATTTATTATAAAATTACAATTCAACTTTTTAATCAGAAATTATTTTGTGCAAGTTTGTACTACATTTCTGCCACATTGATCGAGGAATTTCAAATTTGGGAAGCAGTGTCTAAGCAAAGGGAAACGGGTGCGAAAGTATGAGCACAAGGGAGAGCGAAAGAGAGAGTGAGTCTTGCGAAAACGAAAGACTCTGTATTTATAAAGCTACCCTGCCACAGATCGCTGGCGTGATTATTGCTGCAACTATGTTGCAATTTAGCTTGTAGTATTTTTTAGTCGACTTTTCATGCGTCACCAGTTTTTAAATACAACACGACTGACTGCTGGTTAAGTATGGTTGTGAACGAACAAGATAACAAAAAGAAAAGCAAACAAGTTTCTTCTATCCGATTCAGGATGGTATCTTCTCTATTTTTTGTTTTGTATTCATTATTTTATTTCTCTTTGTTCTTGTACTCGTTGCACGGGAAGGTTGTTATCCTCGTCGCCCATTTCATTCATTAAACGACGAGTTCGATAGCGATTATTTGTATATTTTGTAATTTGGTGCGAACGGATCGGACCAAGATCGCCGTGTGTATGTGTCTTTCATTTCCTCGCTCTTAATAAGTTGCAACATACAAAACATGGCGTGTTTCATGTCGCGTCCAGACTCGAATCGATCTTGAAACGATGCATGGATGACACCCGCTGTCCTTTCGTGTTTTCGTTCTTAAAATTCGATTTCTTTCAATCACTTCTGTGTCGCATCCCATGCACGAAGTTTTGGGATCTTCTCCAAGGCGTTCCATCGTATCTCCAAACTCGTAGAGCGACAAAGAACTATCGTCGAATTATAATTTCTTTTTTTTTCTCCAAATGTTCGCTTCGAAATGTTAGCGACATTCGATTTAAAAAAAAAAAAAAAAAGAAAAAAGACGAAAAAAAGAAGGGTAATTGCATTGAAACTTGTAA
Source organism: Anthidium xuezhongi (assembly GCA_022405125.1). Lineage (NCBI taxonomy): Eukaryota > Metazoa > Arthropoda > Insecta > Hymenoptera > Megachilidae > Anthidium > Anthidium xuezhongi. The sequence continues at coordinate 11,014,208 of CM039637.1, forward strand.
CCAATGTGTCGTGTTCTCTCATTAGTGATGTTTTTTCATTCGCGACACCCGCAAACGTGATTTTTAGATAATATATCGCCTTTTAGCGTCTTAACTATTATCGTTCTTTTCTTTTTTCTCTTCTAGCGTGTATCCGTTGCTAAAGGATTTTATTGTAGCTTGTGTTCAAAATGAATTACTTTCTTTGCCACCCTTGTACGGAATTGGCAGCTCATGTGCATTACACTGAACAAGTGTGACACCATGTATAATGAGTGTGTGATTGATGCTGTTATAGAAATTTTGAGATGTTTATCGATATAGTGAGGAGACCGCTGTGCTATGAGAAACAGAGAAACAAAAATCGAACGTCGATTAATTTTGTAAATAGAAGTTTATTACGGAATGGAATAAGAATTATGCGAACGGAGGACATTTAAATGAAAATTGTGAAATGTTGGGTATCGAAGGAGATGTATCAGCTTCAAATTATATAAACATTATACATAATATATATATATATATATGAATAAATATATATATATATATATACACACACATGAACTATATCAGTAATGGCGATTAATGACATTAATAAGCTGTATTATTATGGTAATTATAAAACTGTCAGAACGATGGCAGCGACCGACTAATTTTATTACCACGTAATCTTAAAGAAATGTCAGCGAAACGTGGATGTGTTCTTTGCGACGAAATCGGACGAAGAAGCATGAAATCGTAATTATTCCATTTGCTAATTTATAGAGACAATTTAAAGATATCGAAAATATGCTTCGAAGTGTTTTTGTCCATTTCGTACATGTCTGTAAACACGTATACACATATACATACACATTACATACACCGACATACACGAAAAGAAAAAAACAAAAAAAAAAGATGAAGAAACAATGTCCGAAGTTTTTGCGAGGATATTCTACATTAATGAAATGAAATTGTTCACTTTTAACGTGCTTTTGTTATAATAATTAGTGGATTCGTTTTCTTTCCACTTATAAAACCAACAACCTATTAAAGACAAAAAAAAAAGAAATTAATGTACATAAAAATTAAATTGTTTGAGTACTATTTCCGATGAATTCTGTATTTTACGCCAGTAAGAATTTAAGGATAACGAAGGACGGAGAGCGGTTTACATCCTAACGATGAAATAATACGAGACTGAAAGACGTACTGGACCATTAAAAAAATTTCAAGTGTTACATTCACGCGATGTATATATACATATATATATATTTAAACGTATATATATACATATACATACATATATATAAACGATGCAATATATCAAATGGAAACAAGTTGTTCCATTAGTCTTGTTGACGAATGTGCACCTCTCTCCCCTGCATTAAAATACATTTTTATCGTAACTGTAAGCTGTGATCGAAATCCTATCTTTTAAATTCATAATCATTGGCTTATGAAATTGTTATTTACCAAGTAATATACAACCGTCTGATAAAGTTGCTCTAATAGAATCGATGAAAGGACAATTTGAGATTGCGCGAAATTTCTCCCTGTAAATATGTGTTGTGTCCGTATACTTTAGAAAAACGAGAAAAAAAAGAGTTCTTATTGAATATCTGGTATGTTTTATTTTTCTTTTTTTTTTATTTGTGTAATTCAATCATTTGGTTCTCCTTCTCTTTCTTTTTCATATTTATTATAAAGATCAATTGCATTCAAGCTTACTTGAAGAACAAATTTCTTGTATAAAATAATCATATTTTACATCATTTAAAATAATCATACAATGATTTTATTTTTTTCAATATATTAACAATTATTTTCAATCCTCTGCTTCTACGTTTTCACGTTCTGTACTCTGTTGAGACATTTTTAAAATTGTTTCCATATTAATCAATTCCCTATGTTTTTCTAGCATTTCCACTAAAATTGATTTTTGCATTAGCATTTGATTGGATGCAGCTATAAAATTTACAATTAGCTTCTTCATTAGATTTATATTCTTTATAGTTCTATTTATTTTCTGTTTATTTCTAAAAAGTAAGAAAGATATAAATTGAAGGTATCATTGGTGCATATTGTTCTTTGTGTATATACTTACCGTGCTATCTCAGGATTTGTTTCCTTCAGTTTCTTGCTGTTAATCTCTTCTTGCTCTGTTAAAAATTTCTTATAGTCAAATAATGCATTCTGACATTGCACTTTTAATTTCAGTTGCTTCTGAATCCCATTGTCTATGTCCTCTTGTAATTTCATCATATGATCATTTAAAGTAAACAATTTACGCATAGAAGTATAAATTCTTCTAAAACAGAATACTGAAGTTGCTGAATGTGATTAAAATCTGTATTTTATAATATTTCATTTTAGTTACTCTTGCATATCATGATCCCCTTGTTTTCCAGCTAAAATCTGTTCAATAGTGTACGAATGAAGACGCAACTTAATTGATGATTTAATTATAAGAGTATGTGCTGTTGCATTATTCAATTGTGTGATTGTAGTTACTAGATCATGTTTTGGTTCCTCATCCATGGTTTCTGAAACAATATCAAACAATTTTCATATAATCAGGTTCTTTATTTTTTTATACAAACATTATTCTAATAACATACGGAACTCATTTTGTGTTTTAAACATTAATAATCTGGCATTTAAATGATTTAGAGTCTTCCGTGTGTCTTTAATCCTTTCTTCAATGGGTTTAAAATCGTCCACCGAAACCGCGCCAACAGGGAAGTTGGAGACACTTTTGCTTAGACTTATAGTAGCGTCTCTTAAATTATTAAATGCCATTTTTCACAGATTTCTCTCTTCCTTTCTTATTTTAATTCAAATTAATTACACTATGGCACAAAGGAAGAGGTTATATTCGGAGTGCATAGATATTTACAATTCAACTGTATCTAAATTATATCACTTTTAAGTCTTATACAAATATTCGTTTCTGCTTAGGTGCTTCATCATATTACAAATAAACAAGTATTTTAACATACTAAAAACAATATGTTTACTTTATTGTTACACATCTTTCACTTTTATATGAAAGCGCGGTTTAAAAACTTTACTACTAGCGCCACCTAGCGGAGAGTAAAGAAACTTCATTTTTTACTCCTATCGCCATCTGCGAACAAAGTGCTGAAACTACTCAATAATTACCGACTGAGAATTCCGAAACATCGTTAAAAATGGCGGGCTTTTCAAAATGAGTAATGTACTATTTTGATATTTCTTAATTAAATTCCTTATAAAGGTTTATTAATTAAACTTCTGCTTTAATTATTAAACTAGAAGAACTGGTGTATAATTTCTGATTGTTTCAATAAGAGAAAAACCTACATTTATGTCTTTTCTTCATTAATATAACTTTTAAAGTTGTATAATAAACGATTCAAAGCTATTAACATGGATATCGTTCTAATTTTATCATTTTCAATGCTTTCAGTACGATTGTGTACAGCATTTTATTAATTTAAGATGTTTTTTAAGCTGTAAAAAATTAATAACTTTGGGGAATACTCTGCTACTGTTATAAGTGCTCAAAAATCACTTCTGTAGTTCTTAAATGAAGGTTTTTCGTTTATCTAAACTATCAGAAATTATACACGAGTTCTCCTAGTCTCATAATCAAGTAGGAATTGAATAAATAAACCTTTATAAGGAATTTAATTAAGAAATATCAAAATAGTACATTACTCATTTTGAAAAGCCCGCCATTTTTAACGATGTTTCGGAATTCTCAGTCGGTAATTATTGAGTAGTTTCAGCACTTTGTTCGAAGGTGGCGCCAGGGGTAAAATAAAAAGTCGGTAAAAATTATTTTATTAAAAATCGGCTTTTTAACACCATTACATGAAATATTTTGTTGTTATAAATGTCTCTATAACTTTAGTTTATCCGAAAAGTGGCCTGGTTTTTGAAAAAACACAATTTTCTGTTTCGCTAATTTCGTCGGTAACACCTCATGTACCGTCCTCAGTTGCTCTTTAAAAAAATTGAAAAATAAAGCTTGAACGATATTAAATTCATTATTATAGAATAATACAATGTTTTATCTTTCTACTATTCAAATTAGATGACCCCAGGACTTAACGCTTCTTGTTCTACCGAGGCGCTTGTCCCGGGGCGACTAGGTTCGATGCTACACTGACGGTACTGATTGGTCAGTGTTTTTGCTTAATAATTCAAAAACGAAGCCCCATCCGATATTTTTGCAAAGGAAATTGTTGTTCAGAATAGTCTCAGCTACCCCCCATTTCCGGCTCCTACAGGAGTTCTGGGACACCCTGTATATCGATTATTATCATAAAATGTATCCTTCGCAAACAGTAAATCTGTCATTATTTTAGTTGCTTTTCTTTTAACAAAGTTATCGAGTATTTAGTATTAGCGCCATTTCGATTTGAAGGTTAAATATATCGATAGCGTATCACTAGTAGCAAAAGCTCGTCTTAACTTATGTCCACCGTGAAATCAAATCCTTTGAATCAGATCAAAAGCTTGATTAGCATGTTGATTGTTATCTGAAGGTATACCTATGTATGTATATCCCGTAGCATACAAGATGCACACCTCTTTATCATTCAAGGCATACACGTTCTCCTATCTGTTCGACAAATTGTTCTCGTTATGAATCGATAGTATCGAACTATCGAATTGTTTCGATAATTTGAAACGCGGGATTAATTATGAATTTTCTTCGTGAAAATTTTGTATATCGTGAAAGCTGTAATCTTTTATTCAATCCAGCCTCGTTAAAACATTTTAAACGACTGTAATCTTGAATTTTTTCGGAAACATACTGAATTCGCGTCGGAGCGGCAATTACACGGACCGTAGTTGGGATCAAAGTGCGTCGTTTAATCTCGAGAGCTTTAAATTTTATTATCCATGTTTGCAACTAAATTCACCTCCTTATTTCCTTATCTTAATTTCTATCCTGCTTGTTTTTCGTCGAAATACGCGAAAAAAAATTATTTGCGCAAAGCGTTTCTCACGGATCGCGTCTAGTAAGAAGTTTCGCTCTGACGAAATGAAAATTTTTGTTCGGAACTTCTTCGCAGTAAGTTCTTATTTTTAATTAAAAGTAATGGAAAATAAAGTGCTCGAATCCTGTTCATTTGCGAACTTTCAGTCCATCCGAAGGAGACCAGATTATTATTTATAATTAACGAAAGAAAGGAGTATTGAGCAGAGTTAATCAACGCTTCGATCGAAGCGTGAGATAAATAAATAGGGGTCAAATTAAATCAAATTAAATTCTAAATGGGGTCAAATTAACAACCCCCGGTAATAGTATCGAAACCGGAAAAGGAACTCGGAGAATTCATTCATCTTACTTGTTCTATTCACGGGAACACAATCGTCTCTCATTCTTCCGTCGTTCGCTCTAATTCGGAGTAATCGTCAGCGAGCGAGCCGCGATACATCAGCGCCTGGATCGATTAATCACCCCCGTTCCTTGACATTAATTTACCGCAAAACATCGGCTCGCTCGGTCGTAGAGACGTCAGCGGCTACGCGCGCTCCTTTTGCGATCGCTCGCAACAAATAACGGTAAGGGGAGTAGGAGGCGACGGTGGCAACAGGGCTAGCCGCAAATGATCCCCGGATACGTGTGTTCTTGTTGCGCGTACAGTTCCAAACAATTTGCATGGCTGGCCGCACGCCTCGAGCCGCGCCAATGGATTCCGTTCGGCAAAAAGCCGTATCAGTTTCCAATTAAACCACTTCCCGGATCTATTCGTACAATGGTTCGCGCGCCCCTTGTTTTGCGACTCGAGAAAATTGTCCGCCAGGTATTACCGGCTTCCTCGAAGAGGTGTCCCGAGACGAAAGTCTACAGCTCGTTTAACCGTTCGAGTGCCGGCTGTCTTTCTTGTTTTCTAATTGAAAATTGCCAAGCGGCACAATAGTGTAGGAACTCCATAGCTCTCCCATAAGAGGAGACGTTGAACCAAAAATAGTGACGGACGCTTAAAGGTTATCCTATTCGAGAGCTGATTGTCTGCTCGTTACTCGTTCTCGAAAGGACACGTTTGATTTCTCGCTCGACTTATCGCGGCAAAAACCCAGCAACGCGAAAAGTCCAGCGCGTAAGTTAATCAACGGAGCCAGGATCCCGGCAAAGGTCAAAGGACCCGCGGAAGCGTGACGTCACAGAGAGGAGTTAATCTGTCTCGTACGTTATGGCTGCTTAACCGCGGCGCCGCGTCAGTCATCGCGAACCGATACGATCGACTTACCTCCGGAGATCCTTCGGGAAAGCGCGTCCTCCCCGCGGGATCTCGTCGACAACGTTCTCGGCCCCGTGATTTCTGCCGTTTCATAAATTTCGGTTTCCATCGCTTTTATTTATCGCGCTTTCATTTCGCTTCTATTGATTTCGGTTTTTCACCAATAAAACGGGAAAAATAAACGAGCCGCAAAACGCCGCTGTTGACCATGCCGCGAGAGCAATCATTTATGAATTAGTTCGTATAGATTGTGTTTCTGATTTTATCAGTGTTTTTCCCATTTGCCATCAGGCGTGTATGCGGCGCGTGCATGCGGTTTATAATTCCGAAACAACGCGTGTCCCGTTTTGCGTGGTTTTATCGACGTGAAAGGGGCATTATGATATTCGAAATTGTATTCGATAAAACGGGGAGGGTGAAGAAATCGACGATGACCGAATCGGTTAATAATTCCTCGATTAATTATCAAACACGCGTAGGACAATTAGAACGCAGTGTCGTGTCTAGACAAATCTGTATAGAGCGATCAATGGGCTCCATTACGAATCTATTACACAAGCAGAGTATATTTTAACGAAACAGGAATTAGCCTGGGCGTTTAAGGCTAAAAGTTACGCAGCTTCTTGCTCGTCGGCAGATTTTCCCATCAGAAGGCCGATGAACGAGAATAATTTCATTGGTTGTCCCGACGAAACGACGGTGTCTTCCAATTTCCCCTGTCGTTCCATTAAAACGACGCACGAGATCCCAGCGCGCGTACACGCGAGTCTCTCTCGTTTTAATCTCCCTCGGCGATGTTATCGTTCGCTCGATTTGCCTTACACGCGGCGGGGCGCAATCACCGACCAAAAAGCGTAACATCAAACACGGCCGGTTCTCGACGGGACCGCGGCGTGTGCAAACGCGTGACTCTCGCTTTGCGAACGCAACCACGACATACTATCCCCGGCCGGTCCTGTCTAACAAGCCCGGGCACTGCCTTTTTGCAGCGAGTAATTGGTAAAAAGGTATAATAATTTCAGGACCGCGTACAGATCCTGTCACAGAGGAAACGGTCCGAGTCGTCGAAAGGGCGGCTAATCGGTGGCGCAAGCCGCGCTCTATTTAATTTGCGTCCGCGGCGACGGCATAAGGTTACACACCGGGGCTACCCTCGGCCCTTTGAGGTCGCCGTTGGACGTTGGTTAGTCGGCGGGGTAGTCAAAGCGGGGACACGTACGCGGAACACACCGACGACTAGGGGTGTACGCAGTGGAAACTGCAGCGGAACACGTACCGCTGGTCCAGCCCGAGGGTGCATGCTGGACACAGTCGGCAGGAGGGGGAGGGGAAGAGTTGTACCTGGATCACGATGGAACAGAACAGAGGTGGTGGGTTTCCCTGGTGCGCGGCCTGAGCTGCGGTCGGGTGTGCTGCTTCTCGTAACCCCACACGGATACCCCCGTCCTTAGGCGTGTCGCGGGCCGTGTACGCGCGCACGGACACACCGTCTCGCGCGGCTGTGGCTCGGTTCACGGAAGTACGAGAACTCACGATGTCTGAGTGAAGCAAGGGTCGAGGAGAGCCGAGGGTGGTCGAGGACGACCGGCTGCGCACGAACCGCGAATCACCGCGGGAACCTGTCGCGCGGCACGAAAGTCGAGCAGTCTCTCACTGGCGCCCGGCGCGGTAAGTGTACGAGAGACTGGATTTTAGTTCTCGTGTTCGTCCAATTGGAACGGTACGGTGAGGGCAAACGTCGTAGCCGCGTAGAGAAGCATTACGGTAGACAGGCCTCCCTCGCGAGGGGGCTCGAGTGGCCGCCGGTAGACGTTCCATCCACGAAGTTTCCACCGGTTTCTTCGATGGAACGGGACGGGTTGAACAGCCGTGCCAGGATGGGACACTATCTGTTCGTGGATGCTGCGCGCCACGTGACCGGGAGTATCCTGACCTTCTGGATCCTGGTCGTCCTTTCGTCCCTGCACGGTGAGTGAAACGTTATCGAAATTGTTCCGTGCATGCTCAAAGGGTGCGAAGAAGGGATTCGTGGAAACGATCCCAGATAGAACAAAGTCGTAAATAAGAGGGTACGCGAAATAGGATTCACCGAGTACTTACGTGACTGGTTTCAACTGTTTGCCGAGGCGCGACGCGTTCCAACCGGAGGGTGGGCGAGGGTGTCGCGGGGGAAGATCTTGCTTCGAAGGCGGAAGCGTGACGAGCAAGAACGATCGGTTGAAGGAACTTCGAGGACACCTTCGTTTCGATTCGCTGACTTCGTCGAGTCTTCGCTATCCATCCCAAATTAGCACAATCGGGCTGGCTCTTTAGACCAAGGGATTCTCCGGTCAAGGAAATTTTTATCGGTTTCGCTATAGATACCCAGAGAAAGATTCTCGTCTCGATCGTTATCCAACGTTCTCCTTTTTTTGCATCCAGCCGCGCAACCCGTGTTTTCTTTTTTCTCTTGCGAACGTATTTCGCTTCGTTTGAAAGCAATCGCGAGCCAGGCTCGATTCTTTCGTTTCGTATCACGAATCACCGTTGCTCTTTCCGGGTTAAATACGGGGGGCGGGCGCCAGAAGAAAGAGCAGTTTTTGCAAGACTTCGTAGCAGACAAACGAATCGGGCTTCGCTTTTCCGAAGAGGAAAGCGGAAGCCGGTAAAAAGTTAACGAACTCGCGTAGGAAGTTCGTGACTCGGGTTCGAACAGATTTTCGTAACTTCACGGGAAAACGACAAAGGGGATTTTCGCAGTAGCCCCCCCATCGATACCCCTCGTTGATTTTATACGTACGAGTTTAAACGCGGAACAAAGATCGAATCGTCTAACGGACGGCCGCGTAACGAAATAATTTAAGCATCGCTCGAATAGCCCGTTTCGATGGCGTTTGCCATATTTCTGAGGGGTGGTCAGAAAAACGCACACCCCCGGACCTTTCAATATTTTCACAATACCCAGTTCGTTGAATTATTTAATTGGCTTGCCGGCGGAACAATGCTACGAATGTATGCATTGTTTTATTCGAACGTCGGTGCGTGAGCGACACGCGGATAACCGTGGTATTCGTTAAAAAAAATAATTATTTAACCAGCGGCCGTTGGATTCCAGAGGAATCGTTGAAAAATGTAGCTAATAAAGTGTCCATTACGTTTTTTTTGTTTTCGTCGCCGCGTGTCGCGTTAACGCGCTTTCGTGAAATTCGTTTTATCGAATCGTCGCTCGATAGCCGAGGAAGCGTATAATTTACCGCTTACATCCATCGCGACTGTTCGCGAAAACTTTTCGATGATCGATGAAAGCTTGTCGATTCTTGTCGAGACGCTTCTTCGACTCGGTTTTCAACCCCCGAGGCGCGTGTAAGCCGAGTCGTCCCGCTTCGAGCGGTTTTCGGGAATAATTCGCTGGAATTTTTCGAGCCACTTGTAAAAAAAAAAAAAGAGGCTACCGGGAATAAATATTGAATCGGTCAGAAAGGTTTTCAATCGCCATCGATCCCAGGCTTCGTGTTTGTTTGATTCTTGCCTGCCCGTTGTTTGATCAACATATATTTTGTAAACATTAAGCGATGCAGGTGGCATGTTATTACCTTCGCTGGGGAAAATGTAAACAGAGGCCATGCTCGATCGTTGTATAAACTACCGGGGAACGTATCGAACAACGTTTTTCATCAATTATCCTTTGTGTGCGTTAAACAAAAAAAACAAAAATAAAAAAGGAAAAAATGTATATATCGGAGCAAACGGAAACGAAGAAATATTTGTACATCATTTGTTAGATGTAGGTCGATGAGCGAATTAAATTTAATAATTACGAAACGAGAAACGAACGAGATATATGAATATTATTTTGATGTTTGATTGATAACGCGGAATATTAAATTGAACTGATGAATCGATGAATTGAATTGACAGTGATCCTAAGTAATTTGAAAATTTCATATCTCTCTTGAATTATGGACCTTTTGACAAAATTCGTCAAAGCATGTTTTGATGTTTATACTTTTCGGTAGAACAGGTCAGATTAATGAAAAAGTAAATTAAGGTAATGAAAAGGGGGTTTAAAGCACCTGACATCTGCTAGGCCTACTTTAGGTTAATTTTAGAACCCGAAGTATTCATTTTTCCTGGGAAAACACGTCTTTTCATATTTTATAGGCAATCAAGGTAAAAAAAATTACAAAATTTTGGGGGAAATTAAATTTCACTTGAGCCATCAACAACCCAGATTGTCTACAAAGAGTTTATAATTAACAAGTATTATTTTTAATTTTCAATTTTAACAAATTTCCTTGCGTCGCTGTGATTATACAAAACAGCAGATTAATTATCGTGGTACACGAAACTGAATGGAACAGAAACGTCATCGACCTCCCCCCCCGATGGAATCCGATTTCCCTTCTGCCGTTGATAAGATCGCGGAGGGGGGACGTTCGGTCGATACACACGATCGACTACTGTCTGTTCCATCAACGTCGAATCGAACCGGATCGAAAAAGCGCGGGCGTGGATTTTCGGGAAAATCCTGGGAACGCCCGTACCGATAAGATTTTCGCCGGTCGTATAATAGCGCGATAAAACGCACGAGGCGTCGCGGGGAGGAGGGTAATCGCGAACCGTCAAGTTTCGTTGGAACAAAATTCCGCTCGACGACGCCCGGAGCGTCGAGAACTTTGCTTGCACGCGAATCGCGAGACGTATACGCGCATTATTACGCGACTTCAGCGTGAAAATTAGTCCGACAGCAGCCGGGGGAGCCTCGAGTGTAAAGTTAACTTCCGGATTTAACTTCTGAATAGCGAGTAACCGAGTCACGGGACTGTTTCCGGTGACGACTGGGAAGAGATCGGACGCCGGAAACACGAGGCGGGGGGTGTGTGAGACAGTTCGAACGGAAAGAAATCGAAAGGTTAACACGTTGTCCCGCCTTATTCGTGTCTTCTTCGTTCCTCCGGGTCTTACGCCACCCATGCCATCCGGATTGCTAATTCTACGTGTAACTTAGACCTCAGGGTGCTTGTAGAGTGATCAAAGATGTTATTGGATTGGATATTAACCCCTTGACACACTTACTGTAATCTTTGAAATAGAATTGGAAAAATTTGTATTCAAAACGGGTGCAAATGCCTCGAATTTTTACGCTAATTTAAGGCAATTAAAATTTTTATCATTTTTTCCGTGCAAAATTAAAATTTGTAAATTGGAGCGTACCAAAAAACTCTTATCTTAACAAATTGAAATTTTTATTTTAATTACCATTGAATTATCCAACACAAAGTGCCAACTGTAATAAAATTAGTATAATAAATTTCTGAAATTTTAACGTAATTTTTTGTATTACTGTGCAATGTTAATACAATTATTGTTACAAATGAAAATTTCGAGGAACGCGTTGCATCGCGGGACGTTGACGAATGAAAGGATCTTTCTTTCGATCGAATCAGACAGCGAATCGAGCCTGTTTCCCATTTCAGCGTGGAAAACGAGCCAGAAGGGTTAACGTGTAATTCATCTTGTTATTTGCATTAGCGAAACGGGGTCAGTGAAACATTTGCGTATACGAAAACCCGTACCGCCTACCGTCAGACTTTTTTTTTCGATACGGGGGAGTTGAACAAACGATTTGTTTGCGCAATGTTTAAAATAATTAAGCGATCGATTAATGGGAACTTGCATTATGCAGCGATTTGATTAACATCCCGGCGAAAAGGCATCGGGTAATTAGAATAATTAAACGTCTTTCTGATGAGGTGCAGCTTTCGATAAATGGGGAAAAGGTAATCCTACGATCTTGAAAAGGTAAACGTTATTAAAATCCTGCGTATAATTATAAACTACGATATAAAGCGGGACTCTAATTCAGCTTCGCAGAAAGTTTCCTTCCAACTCTTCGTTCTCAGAAATCGTGCTTTTTACCAAAAAATTCGCGTCGAGTTAAATTGATACGAATCGATACACCGCGATACTCGTTTCAATTTCCAGCGATCAAATTTCACCGACGATTGTTAAGCTATCTGTAGAAAATGGTAGAAAAAAAAATTCGAAGATATATCAGGTTTCCGATACACCGTTATTTTCAATTGATATTTTTCCTCGAGAGCGATCCTTTCCACGATCGCAAGGATACGATTGCGAGGTTCAAGGAAAATCGGTCGATCGAATTTCCCCTGAAACGGTGTAACGACGCCGAAATCGAACAGAAGGGTTCGCGTTAATCGCGTCTCGCCATAACTTGGCCCTCCATTGTCGCAAGTTCGCCGAAGCACCTATGAAACTCTCGTTTGCCCCGGCGGTACGGTAATTCGTTTGAGTCGAGAATTAAGCAACACGATATCCAACGATTAAACGGTTGCCCCGATTTTCTCCGGAATTTTACCGCTTCCGTGACCCTGGCTAACGCGCCGTTGATTTACCGTCAAAGGCGATTAGAGAGGAAAGTTAGTTCGCCTAGGGGGAAGGGTTCGAGAGGGGGTCGTTTCTGAAATGCATCAACTACAGGCTGGCTAATGTCGCTAATGGAGAAGGTGGCGGTATGTCAGGTGTGCAGGAATAATTGTCCCGGTGAATTAGCTGGTTACGTGACGACGAATCGATTAGGGGAACAATGTCACCAGCTACTTACGCGTCTCCTGTCTTGAAAAGGAAACGTATCTGTTACGACAATTCACGGTATAAATTCTCGGATGATTCTCCGTTCCAACGTGCAATTTGTGCCTCGAATGCTAATTTCGTCTGACGACTTCTACAATGACAATAATTGTATTGAAAAGTCCATGATACATTTCAAGCTTTAGGGTTGTATTTCACAATTAGATATCGAAAAATTACTTTTTCCTAAAATTTTTTAAAATATTATGTCGAACTTGCACCGAGTTTCTCGAACGCGGATCGATAAGACGGTGCGTGTTTGTCGAATCTGGGACTCTTCGAGGAGTCGTTTTATAAAAATTTTTCCCGGTGGCGGGAATCGTTTATTCGCACGGCAACAATATCCTTTCCTCGGGAGGTTTTTCTTGGCCGGATCGTAGCGTGACGAGATAGAGTGTACGTTCGAGAGAAGGTCTTATGGAGAGAGTGGACACTTAGCATTTATATTCTTCTTTGAGCGGCCGCTGAAACGGAGCAACCGCCTTTTCCCTCCCCCGATTCCTTTGAGAAGCTTCTCCTTATCGCTCTCGGCTCCGAAGGATCCCGGGACGCCCTTTTCTGATTTCAATTCAAGTGCGTTCGAACATCGAACGTCGCTTTCACGGTTATTGGATTAAAGGATTAACCCCGGGATGTACCAGGAATTATGAAGTCATCCGGTGTCTTTCGAAAGTCGATAACCCGCTGTACTCCGCGACCTGGTAAACAAATTCCCTTGATTCGGTCCACTCGAATCACTTCCTTCCTTCGAGATCATTATTTCTGTATACAGAGTGTCCCTGCATCGGTGGTGCAACCGTTAATTTGAAATCTTAGCCTTCGTTTTCTATTGTGTACTCGATCAGCTGATTGAGCAATCGAAGATGTTTGTACTCACTCATGGACGCACGTGTGTACATAGAAACACACCTGGGGGCAAGGCTGATCGAGAGGTAAGGGGTTCATATACGTTCATGTTTGATGTGGCTCAAGAATGGCCAAGAGTGAATGACCCCCTTACTATTTAGCAGTGTTTGCTGTGTACGCGTATGCGCATTTACAATAGCCCCTGTGGCTGCAATAGATTGCGTGACTTTGGCAAGTAAATTGCTCAATTGTCAAATGTTTGACCCTTTGTGGTCAAGTTTACCTAAGGCGAGGCTTGCCTTATTAGTTCTATTAATAACCATTAATTTATAAGAAAATAATCAATCGTTCGTTTTAACTTTAAAATAAAACTTGAAAAGTTGTTTATATTTTGAAAATGGAGATTTCGGTTCTCAAGGTTGTTATATCTTTGTCATTTTTACCCTGTATATCTCCTTCTGAACCACCCTGTACGTCGAGAATCGTTCCCGTTCGGATTTAGCGGAAGTCGTTCGCCGAACCCGTCACGTGTAAACTTTAATTTCCTGTCTAATGTGAATCGTACGTGTTAGACGTCTAATTCAACTGACTCGCGGTGTTTCGATCGAATCGTCGAAAAATCTGGGTTGCAGAAGGCAGCGAGTTAACAACGAAAAAGCAACAGGGTAACGGGACGAATAAAAAATTCTCGTAGGCTGTCAGGGTATATGTTTTTATAAATTATTACGACAAATATTTGGACAACGTATGACTGGAGGGAAAATGATGATCGTTATTCGAATCGACGAGCAAACAATATGGCAATGACGCAATTATAATCGATGCATTTCGCTGTCGTATCCGCACACGACATTTTTTACCTGTCCGATTTTCATAGAGGAAGCAATTAGTTTAAGTTTAATTAAAACAACGAGGAGCAGCGCGATGGTGCTGTTTAAAATATTGTTCGATCGATATCGGACGTAATATGATGTTCGACACGATGTTGTGGCGCTTGTTTTTTGAAGTGCCGCGTTAAAACTATAATTCAGGGCATTGTTAATTTATCAGGGGACAAGGTTAACTCGTTGCAAATCGATGAAATTTATATGACCATCGCGCGCTTCATTGTCAATTGATTTATTAGCGCGTCGATTTTCACAGTAGAAATAACCATGGATGATTGGAGCGGTTATTAATCTAATAATTCGGTGTGATGGTTCGAACTCTTTTGGAAATTTTTGTGTTACGAAATTAATACGAGTTTTAATCATTGATGGTGCAAATAATTGTTTGAAAGATTTTAACTTTCTAATCACCGAAGTTAGATTTAATGTTAGACTCGTTTCTGCTCATCAATAATTTATAAACAATCCACCAGTCGCGTTAGTTATCTATAACTCCACTGTGTCCAGTCTATTGTTCAAGTAAATTAAATTCGTAGCCTTATTCAATTCAGAATTGACTTAGCTAACGAAAAGTTTAGGAAGTTAGTGGACGGTGAACGTAATGTCAGAACTCGTAACGTGAAATTTATAGTGGCACGAACTTTCGAGACACCACTTAACGGATCAGGCAAGATGAAACTGGTAGACGCAATAAAAATGCGATCAATCACGAGAAAACGATGCCCCGGAAGGCTGCCTCCAAACAGGGAAGGTAGATAAGCTCTGCTTAGGTCAGACATGCAGCCGCGCAGTAGATAAGGTCGACTCGAGTCAGACGGCCGTCAGACTAATAACGGTTTCAACTACTTAGCTCCAGGCGGCCGGGGAGTTAACGTCCGAGCGTTATGTGTATTAATGTTAAAACGGGCATTAAGAATAAGGGAACGTTGAATTCGATCGTTAACGCAACGTTAAAGGAATAACTGGTCGTGCAAATGAGCCGTTTAACGCTCTGTTATATGTTACAAGGGGCGTTGGTGACCAGCTGTGTTGCAATTAGCGTTATCAAGTCGTATAACTCGTTGATCGCCGCAATGAAAATGGACGTGTGCAGCACACGCTGTAATAACAATTAATTATGATAATATCAGGATTGTGATGAAAGATCAACGGACCAAGGGATCAAGATAAAGTTAAGTTAATAAATGGTGTCAGGAAGCTTGTAATTCTTAGGAATTATAATAAAATCATGCAATTATGTATGACTGACGTCATTAAAAATTCTTTAAAATGATTTGCTTTCCAAAATTATGTAATTTTTGAGTATTCGAGTAAATTCAATTTGAAGTTTGCAAAAAAAAAAAGTGAATGGCGATACGGTATATCGAAGAAGCGGACGATATATGAAATTTTGCGACGTGTCGCGTACCGGAAGGTCCATTTTTGTATCGCAACGGCCGGGCTGGTCTCGTCAAAAATCTGAATATTCATTATCGGAGCCGTATCCAGTGGTTACCGGACAGGTAGAATGGAAGAATGCAATACGGTGTCGGAGAGGGGGGTGAGGGCGAAAAAAAAAAACACAAAAAAATGTACGATACCGGTGCCGGAACGTAGAAGGTGTGCCGGAAATAATAAAAAGGAAGCGAGAGCACGAAGAAACACATGGATACATTAATCAATATAGGAGATAGCGGATAACAAAAAAGGAAGGTAATGCGGCATGATGAAAATTCAATATCGACGGGTACGAAGGGGGCGGGGGGCAGGGGACGTGAAAAAGAAAAACAGAATAGCATCCAGGATGAGAAGTAAAGTATAGAAGAAATAACTTTTGAACGTGGAAGAGGCTGGCGGAATAAAACCATCAGGCACACGATGGTCTTTTGTATTATTATTTTTCTAACTTCGATTTTCAATCAATTTGATTAATCGAATAAAATGATACACGACATTTTGTTACGATTTTACGATCACGATGCTTTTCATTTTTGACAGTATTATACTCATTTATTATATTTTGGAAATAACATATTTTTGACTTCTGGATGTTGAGTCAGGTAATTTCGTAGCTTAAGGGGTTAAAATCGAATACCTTCTTTTTCTCCCGGCAAAATGCAAAAGCGAACTTATTGTTTACCCTGGACAGGGAAAATTTGCAATTGAAATTTGATGCATCGAGGATTTCACCTTCGCGAATCAATGGTCAGGAACGAGGGTACAGCGATGCGAAAACGGTCTGACGGGCAGGCCGAACTTGCTCCACGGTTGTTGGCTTCGCGAAAGTCGTTAAACAGCGTTAGCCAATACCATTTATGGACTTCTGTTTCTAGACAGACAGAAACAGGTCTGGCCTGGAACCAATCTCGTTGTTCGTACGTGTTACGGTTCCGGGCCGACGAAACCGCACCGTAACCCTGTTTACGCGCCCACGATAAATCAAGCAATTGCGATCTTGTTGCGTGTACGCGTTGAAATTTCACTCTGAAGATTGCTCGTTATCCTTCCTTCTTTCGAACGAATAATTTTCAACGATTTCGTTTAACGCGCGTGCACGCTTTTTCCGCTCGTTTACCCTCGCGAAGATCGTTAGCGAGCGACGAGGTTGCTTTGCGGGTCTCTCTCTCTCTTTCTCTCTCTCGTTCTTGGACGTTACAGGGGAAAGCCACGGATTCTCGCCAAGAAATAGAACAGTTTGGTTGGCGTTAATCACTCGCAATATCGCGCAACTGTTATGAGCATAGTTTACTGTTTCTTGTATTACTAACCCTTTGAGAACGACCAATCCATGTATACACGTAGAAAGGTACACACAGGTATAATGAACACCTTTGCAAAGTACCGTTGTGCACGCGATGCATTCAAAGACGAAAGATATACACGCGCTAGACGAAAATTAATATTTACGACGAACGTTTGTATCTGTGATCTGTCACTTGGCTTACAAGAATTTGTAAAGATAACACTGGAACTATCAAATGGGTCAGAATGACTCGTTTAAAATTTCTTAGTTTATTTTACTTTAATTACTTAGAAAGTAAAAAATTAAAAAAAAATTAAGCAAAAAAGTTGTCGTCGTTCAGTGCAATTGGTCATCGAATTAGGTATCCCAAAATTGCTCCACACATTGCCAGAAAATGAGGAGACAAGAAGAAGCACGATCGCAGTGGGTCACCGGTGACTCGCGCGAGCGTGAAACGCGTTACAAGCGCGGAATCGTCGTCGCCGGCGGGCTACCAGTGTTTTCTGGCGAAGCGAGTTTGGATATCCGTTGTCTGGATGCGCAAGCGTGCAGTTGTAACGGAATCGTGTAATAACCACGTACACGAGCCGCGATATACCATTGAGAGAACGAGGGAGAAGCAACCAGACAGAGAGAGAGAGGAGTATACAGGGTGTGCGTGGAATACAGTTGCGCGTTGTACCAGAGACGGGACGAACGGGGGGATGGGCAAAGAATGGGATAAACAGGGGGATAGACGAAGACAAAGAGACGAGGCAAGATACACAGAGCAGAAACGGGAAGCGATGGGAGGAGGAAGTAAAATTTACAGGAGAAGCAAGCGAGAGGTTTGGAAGGGAACAGTTGCCGGATTGTATGCGTTGAGTGCAACGATGCAAACCTTGTCCAACCCCACCGTCTCGTTCCCTCTTTCCCTTGGCCGTCGTCGATGGTACTCCTGCGGGGGGTCGGTTTATCCTTATCGGGGGTACGGTGGCACATAAATCAAAGTGTTTACTCAGCAACCAGCCGCGGAGAAACGGCGCAAGCTCACGGCTAATAATGAGTACCGACGCTTCTCCCATCCTCCCCCCTCTTCTCACTCGACCCCGTTCCACCAGTCATCCATTCAAGCGAAGCAGCCTTCACTGACCCCCTCGACCCTTTCCAGATTCATTCAACGAAGTCGATGTAGAACGGACCGTTGACCACATCCTTCCCTTAGGTTAGATACGTCGTTTTTCTTTGATGCTTGCTCCGCACCGAATTAGTTCGGGGTTTTCGCACTTTCAAAAGCACCGACCACATCGGTGAGCTTGTTCAAGATAGCTTGCAACGATCGAACGATAATTCTTCTTGTTGGGGTGTTCATTTATTCCTTTTTATGAGCTTTCTTAGAGTGCTAGATGTTACATATTTTGGGTGGTGATTGCTATCGATTTCGACTAGGATTCGATGTTTGTAGGAAGGGACCTCCATAAACTGATAGAATACCAAACGCGAAGATAAGCAGTTCTTTCCCTTATGATTTCATTGTTTGAAATTCCCAATGGTTCCACGATCGTAAGACGAATTATTGTTACAATGTTACAACCTTCGTCTTAACGAAACTTTAGTAAACAATATTTCCTTGTGTCGGCGTGGAAATAACCGGGGGACTACTTTGTGACGAAGTTACTGCCTCGCCCGGTGTATCCTTCTTGAAACTGTGTGTTAAATTGATACACCGCAATGAGCCCCCTGTTTCCACCCGTTTTACGAACAAAGTTTAAGCTCCGCGGCGAATGCGAGGAAACGACGAGTGCGCGAGCTTGTTTGTCGAATAGACTTCCGGCATTGACGAGCATTAAACGAGTTTCTTGGCAACGGTAACTTTTAACCGGCACCAGAAACGGGCTCCCTCTCCCCCCGTGTTCCGCTTATTGAGAACGAAAGATTACCGTGAGAGGAGCGGGAGGTGTTTAATTACCGTTCCCCCCGGTTAATACTGAGGCACAACCGCCGTGGACTGGATCGACCGTGCGTCCATTGAACCACTCGGTTAATCCTTCGGGCCACAATGGATCTACGACACGGAATGCACTAAACCATCGCCTACACGGCTCGATCTATCGCTCCTTCTCGGTTGGATGGGCGGAACACGCCTTTCGAGATGCCGTTTCCACGTATTCCCGATGCCTGACATTCTCAGTTGTCTGTGGACAATCGAAAGGTACACGGAAAGTGGGATTAACCCCATCTGACTCGATGCCTCGCGTTCATTACATGGAAATTGTAACTTTCCAAATACCGAGTCTCGATTAGTCTTATTTGAAAAATGTTACTACAAATTGTGGTAATTTCCAAGGTACTCAGAATGTTGGATCGATTAGTTATTTTTAGCGGTTAATAGGAATTTCGTTACATATAAATTGTAATAGTTTTCTCGAGTCTCCTATAATAAGCGTACTTTACATAACATTTTTGGTCGATATTGTTTATAATAGCGAGTATCGGATTATATAATATCGTTTTATATAATAACGGCCATAACAAGAAACGCAGGAGATTTAGTGAACGCAAAAAGAACTTTGCAAGTTTAATCCTTCCGATTTATCTCCCTGTCTATCGTTTTTTTAAATTTCTTTTTCCTTTCTTTTGTTTGTATAATAAGAGCAGTCCGTACAATTTCACGGAATGTATTTCATTTCAATAGCGATTACAATACCGAGGGAAGAAACGTCGACGGTTATTCGCTTCCGCCGGTAATTCGATAACTTGTATCGGAGGCTAATTGTATCATTTGAAATAGATTGAATCGGTGCATCCAATATAATGCCGGCTACGTTCATCGGTATAGGAGTAACGCATTAATTAGTAAATTAACAGCGATACTGTGCGAACGATGTAAATACCAGGGACGTAGTGCCTGCTTCGATATCGACGTGTGTTGGAACGTATCCTTATTAATTTCACGATCAAAATTCTCGAAGAAGAAAGTTACTTCTCCATATTTTTTGTTTCAACTCCACGTAATTTGATTTTATAACAGAACTGAAATATTTGTATGATTCAATGAAATTCCATCGTCACACGTTACATATTAATTTTATTTTTTGATCGAACGTTTACAGGTTTGAATTTTATAGGAATATTGAAAATTTTATCATTTTTATTGCTCTTTATATTTTCACGTGTCACGAACGCGTAAATATCCATATCTGAATTATTATCTACGATTCGAGACGGTTGCTTTCGACGCGATTGCTTTTTTTCCCCCCTTTTCTCGGACGTTATTGTTCGACGCTTGGTTGGATGTTGTTCACGCTCGAATCGAAATCGCGGGGAACAAAGTCTTGTTAAGGGAAAATAACGTGTATGATAACTCGGCTCGGATAATGAGAGCCGGCAATCTGAGCGGCGCTCATTTGCCTCTTGATCAGAGACCACCCCACGCTCCCCCTCTTTCGCTCTCATCTCTATCCTTTCCTTCGGGTTACTTCCGCCTCATCCAGCCTCTCTCCCATTCACCAAGCCGGTACCACGGTCCGGCCATTACGGAAGTACGATGTAAAATGCGCCCAGGCTGTCTTTTTGCTGGCCGAGCTATGGTTCCCGTTGTCCGCTCGAACCCCCGGGGGGAAAAAAAACGAGGCGTCCTTTCAAATGCTGTTTCCAAGTATCACGTCTGTTCCTTAAATTCGCGGTTAATGGCTCCGTGGCGCGACACCCTGTGAAAGCTTAAGGGGAAAAGGGTGTAGATACGACCGTCCTCGGTATAATCTTGTTTAAAGGATTTTTTAAGACGCTCGCCGCTGCTCGGGACATTATTATGCGGTATGAACGAGATGGGGGTTGTTGGATTCTTATTGACGTTCATTTTTTCTTCCTTTTCGAATTTCTATTCATTTCATTTCCTTGCTTCACCGTCTGCTGGGAAGTAATCGTACGAGAAATTAATCCTACAACAACTCACGGTGTAAAATATTAATTTCACACTTTGGTGAAAAATTGGTCAAAAATAAAATTACTATCAAGTGGCAGTCAAAGTGTAAATTTGTTAAAGAAACACACAGGAAGCAAAGTAGAATTTTCTGACGAATTTTGAAGCAGTTTCGAGGGGTTATCTTTGAGAGGGATAAAAAGTGTAGACGTTTTTGGCGAACGATGCAATTAATTCGCAAAAGTTGGAGACTGTCAAGTTCGGTTAACCGACAAGTCCAATTTCGTCCCATTAACGGGTACGTAGCGTAGGCTGGCGTAATAGCAATCAATCGTGATTTAGCTTGAATCATGAATCGATGCCTGACGGAATGGATGTTCCAACCTTCCCTACCCATCGTGGAAATCGACCTTGTTCCCGTGAAATTTATGGCCCGAAAACAAAGATAGCCTGTGTTCCCCCGTGTGTACCGCATGGAATTTTAATCGGTTTCGATTCGTTCGATCTGGCTTACGGTTTTCCCTTCTAACCTGCGTATCGGGCATAGGGCTACGATGATTTCATAAACGAGCAAACAACCTGTAATGTCCGCCGATGTTGTTGTTGCGCCGCGGACCTCGCCCGTTTCCCAGGTAATTCACTGAATTATTATACCGTCAATTTTCATTAACGTCCAATTTACACGACAATATATTGCTCCGATGGAATATAATGGGGACCATAAATTTCCATCGACCAATCAATAACAGAAGACTCGTTCTTCGCTGTTTTGCCTCTACTTCCGCTACCGCGTTACGGCCAGTTTTGTCCGTGCCTCGATGGGGGCATCGATTCTAAACTCGTATCAAAGTATCTCAGTGTTAACCGCGTTATTAACGCTATTCCTACCGCGAATAACAAACTATAAAATTAACTTTAGAATAGCACTGATATCACACCACGAAAAGAAAAATTGTATAAATACCGTGGCGTATCGAATTACAAATTTGCAAATTAATTGTACACTTAATAATCTTCTCCAGTGCGTTAGAAACGAGAACGCGCGAATTAATCTCGTAGGAATTTCTCGATTGATAGAACGAAATATCGATGGTTGAAAATGAAGTTTGGAAGGCGAGCGGAGAGAGAGAGAGAGGTCGAAACGCGGGTTCAAGGGTCAATGCTTGTCGATATTAAATAAAACGGGGCGGATGGAAGCGTGGTCGGGTCGCGTCGCTCGATTCGCACGCCTATTAATCCGAAAAACATAGAGAATCGCGGCCGCGTACGGACGCCTGTTGATTTTCTTGCGATATATCTGTCGACACACGCGTCAATGGCCGTGTCACGCGTTCTCGTATCACGATATCGATCGATCGAACGAGCACAGTATCTAATCGGGAAGCAATTATGAGCGTGACTGGCGTTACGTCACCCGTGTCGTAGTCCAGCCTTGAAATACGTGGTTGATATTCATTCTTGTTGTTGTTGTTGTTCTTGGTTGCATACTATACAATGATTAAATCATGTACGTCGATGTTACCCGAAAATCATTTCTGTGTGGATTATACGCGAATCGCATAATCACGTTATCATTTTCAAAGTTTGATCATGTCTTTGACATGGATGGCTGTCATGCATTTTTCATTTTGAAATTTAATATTTTATATCATTGTTCTGTACTTTATTTCTATTCTCTTCATTAACTATAAATTGCGATTGGAAATGTTAATTTATACGAGAGATTTTAGTTTCCCTTTTGATTTAATTATGAGATCGGTAGACGCTAATCTAATGAACGCATCCACAGATATAACAAGACGGATCGATTTCAGTAACATCGCGCTGAACCGCGAATGTCACTCCGGGTTTTTAAACGTCGCGAGCCACCTTTCAGGTTAACGTTCGTTCTCGTCCACGTCGTTTCTCGCCGCCGCGCCTAGGCAATTTTCAAAATCATCCCGCACGTTCCACGATTTATGGCGGAGCATAAATTTTCACGGTACACGTGCACGTTGCGGCTTGACGCGTAATACGACAAGAGTCATGAGCATTGCGCGCAACCTTGAGTGGCCTGTTTAGAAAGTTACCAGGGGAGAATGGCTTTTCCCACAGGGGAAAAGGACGCCGTGGACCGCAACAATGCTATTCACGCCACTTCCGAGAAATAGTTTCGTAGCTGGTCCGCCACACGTATTGTTTCCGCTTTTTTCTTCCCTTTCTTCCACCCCTCCCAGCCGTGTCTCGCGAGTTCGACCAGACCCGAGAGACTCGCGCGTTCGCGGAAACGCAACCCCGACCGGATATTCCGCTCACGCGCGCGTGACATAATTTAAAAGTAAAATAAAAAAACAACTTTGTCTTCCGTGGCAAGCGCTCCTTCAAGATTACGTTATTTCGACCGTTTTGCTCGAACAATGCATGCTCTATGCATCTAAATAAAAATTTCTCCTCAAAATCTCTAAGTAGTTTTATCATGACAATTTCACTTCCATATTTCAAGCTCGATATTGTAAATGAAAAAAGACGAGGCGTACCGTTTCGAGCGATTCTCGATAAAGTATAATTCCATCTGGCGACAATTTTCGACATTGCTGGTTTTTCTGTGGAAATTTAAGCGCTCTATAAGATCTCTTTAATGGCGCAGAAGATTCAATTTGCTTCGAGAAAGAATTGAAGCAGTAAGGGGGAGCGGTGTAACGACGTTCACGGTTAAGTTCCAGCCAGCTGGATGTTATTCCATATATATATATATATTTCCGATGTGAAACAGAAGTGGGCGCCCTTCGGAGCGTACGGTATATGCTCTGGACAAATGTATTTCCATTACTGTGGGAAAGAAGCTCACCTCTCTATGGACAAGCCATCGACCTGAAATCTTGAAGCAATTCTATCAGCATCGATCTTTTTGGACGGTAACTTTCGGGGTAGCACGTTAGGGAATTGGACAATATATACCGACAGAGGAGCGTAGCTAAGGGTGAACCGAACTTATGCTCCCTTGAAACTTGTTCCTTTCGACGATACGCGGATACGTTCTGGAAACAAGTCGCAAATACAATTTCAGATGTTTCTGGCCATTGCGAAGAACGTCTCTCCAAATTTCTCCAAACGCGATTAACGCGTCGGATCCGTTAGAGTTAGTGTTAGATTGGGATATTTGTAGATCAAATTTAAATTTTCAATTTTGTAATAAATTCCCAGATTTTGGGTATTTCATTTTGATATTGAAATTCGTAAATATAGCTTCGATTGAAATTGATTGCTTACGAAGGGATGAAGGGTTAAAACAAAAATCGGCGAGGTACTGGATGAAAACAGTCCCCGGTATAAAATAGGCATAGAATTTCGGATTAGATCATGCTGGAGTCATAGGAGAATTTATTACCCGGATAAAACACGTATGGCTATAAATTTCAGGGCGGAGACGTTATTTCTTTCGCGAGCAGGATGGTACGGACGCTTTTCTCCGCCTTTCCCGCTATATTTTCCCGGTGTGTCGGCCGATTAACATCGATTTGGAAACGCGACTGCCGCCGATCAATTCCATTCGCCGGATCAGTGAAAATACACGGTACAATGGATATAACGTTTCGTGCTGTACGGGTCCATTCATCTTGGACCATTCGAGCCGGGTGCTGCTTTTTCAGTTGTTCCATTAACTCTTATTTTTCCTTGGACCCGCCCACAAGCTATCCCGTGCCAGCGCAGCGAACCCAGCACGGACAGAACCCAAGAACTTTAACCCCCGGGCACCGTATCAAGGCATTTCCTTGCTCTTTCCATTTCGTTCCTCTCCCCCTCCTCCCGCCTTGCCTCGCCCTCTCAGACTTTTACCCCCTGCCGTTTCTTTCGTGCCAGCCATCAAAAGGTTGTTCTTTCACCTGCAGCCGGGCATTGTGCGTCGGATGCTGTCGCGGCTTATCGCTGTTCCAAGAAGCGGCAAGAAGGAATAGAGGATTTTAGCGGCTCGTAAATATGGCCGGATTAATTAATTTTACTCATAGGTGCGTTGCAATTTTGCATCGAGGTCAAGCTCGTGTCTGGTTAACAGGTGATCTCCAATTGTGCGCTACTAGGTTCCAAATTTTGAATTACTAGACTATAGTAATTTCCATCTATAAAATTTCAAAATCAATCGAAACTAAAAGCGAAACTAAAAATATTCAGAAAGAAATAAGCATAGTTATATTAATCGTGCGAGTTAATCGATGCGTAGCAATCAATTATCAAATTGCATTTAAATTTGCAAAGTACTCGTTAACACGGGTAACAGCGGTATCGGTGTGTCCTGCACGACGAAAAGTTAATTAATGCGAAAGCGGCACGCGTCGAAACGTAACTGAAATTTAATAAATACGAGCGTTTCGATTTACTCCACTGTTCCGTAGCTAATTATGAATTATGTTTGCTCCTGCCCTCTGTATATGACCAACGAGCGAACGATTGTCGTTGAACTCGTCGCGTTCAAGTAATAATTGCATTTTCCCGACGAACTTGAAGTTTTTTTGCCCCCCGCGCGGGTAATCGCGTAACGGGCGAGCGGTATAGGCCGACGTCTGATTAAACGCGAGGCTCTACTACTGCGCGATGCTGGAAATTGTTTTGTTCGAGTGTATTTTTACTCCGGAGTTGCATTCAAACACGTATTATACACCATCGTTTAATATAGCTTCTGTAGTTTTAGAAACCACAATTTTAGTGTTTATTTAAGTTACTAGAAGAGAGAAATAAAATTAGAAACGAAACATCGAATCAGGATATCGACCATCAAAGGATTTGTATATCGAAATCAAGAAATATTGTATGGTAATTAAATTATTTGAATGGGTGAATAAAATGGATCGAAAGAGTTTCGAAGGTGTTTTTTGTTCGTTTATCGCGAATCTAACGGCAATGATTGAGCGTGTCATGGAATTCGGCAGGTACCAGCTCGATTCTTGACAAGCGGAAGACTCGTGCCGACTCGAAATACAGGCGGATTTAATTAATTCAGCCTCGATTCACGGGCGAACGAGTGGCTCGTAACGTGACACGACGATGACGTTGAATGACTGACGTCTCTTTTCTTCTTTTCCCTATCCCTCCCTAAACGACATTATCCTCGAGTAGACCCCTGAAGAATCCTCTCGTTATCTTTCCGCGTTTCGTCGATGAAACGATACGGAAAAACGAGGTTAACCTTCTTCTTCTTCTTCTTCCTCCTCCTCCTTTCCATTTTTTTTTGTGTTTTTAATCGGTTCAACTCATCGAAATTCTATAACGCGCTCGGTAACGCGATTTTAACGAGTTTCGATAAATTGAAGAGCAACTGGAAATCCAGGAATAATTGCACGATTTTCCGACCGCCTTATCTCGATTATAATTAATTTCATTTTGTCGATGGCGAACGAGACCACCGCAACCGTCTGACGGGGGGCTTGAAACGCAAACGACAACGTTCCCTTCGAGACTCGTTTCGTCGCGCTTTTTCACGAGCTTTCATGATCCAACCAGGGACAATAGACCCGACGAAACTGAAAACGGCTATTGTTACAATGAAACCATGTTAAAGATAATGGAAACCTTCAATAAACGTTTCGCTTCTCCCATAACCCTGGGATAACTACGAACGAAAGATTCGGAGTAATTTTCATGATACCATTGCTACAAAAAAAGCCTGGAATTTCGTTAAAAAATTCTTTTCTGGTACTTTTCTGGTAGAATTAGAATTGAATGAAAAATTTTGTAATTAAAAGTCATGAGTGAAATATTTGAACTGAGTAATTTCCTTTTAAACGGTCATTGCAACAGTATTAACTTTTTGGCTGCCACTTGAATTTCCATTAATTTTGTCAAAATTAAAATTATTGCCAAATGAAAGTTTTTAATTAAAAAAGCAGTCATAGTGGTAATTATGGAGGTATCGCAATAAAAGTGTAATCTTGATACATCGTAACAGTCAAGGTGTCGAGGAAATATCGTGGCACGCGGCTTAGGATCAACTTGATCCCTTAATAAGACACCGATCGATCAGTCTTTAACCAATTATTCGTCTCTGTATTCGTTAGCACGGTAATTACGGATTCGAGGGAAAAAATCAATTTGCAGATTTGCTCGGCTGAACGATCAAAGATACCGTCGTAATTACGTTCACTACTATCGGGAACCAATAGCACTTCTCTCTCTCCGCGGCAATATCGTCGTTTCCTCTGATATCTCTCTCTCTCTGTCTCTTTACAACGTCGTCGTTCTCACGCGCCGCGCAGCGCGGTGTGATATTACGAGGAGAGTCGCTTACTTTGTCCGTGAACGATAAAACCCCCGGTTGCATGCCGGTGACAGCATTTAGTTAAAGCGACGAGACACTTCGCGGAGTCGTCTTTCTTCGTAGAAAAGCTACGGAAGGAAAGCGACTGATGGAAAAGGAAAAAGAGGAAACGCAAAGAACATCATGTCAGAGACACGGCACGGAGCTGGGCATTAGTTGAATAACCTTTGAGCAAAAATGCCGAAGAAAGGAAAGTAATGGATAACGTTTTAGGAATAATTCGAAAATACCATCGTACTTGATCAAAAATTAAAAAAAAAAATTCCTCTTTATTCGAAACCAACTTTGGTCCAATCGCAATTTTTATATCGTTATTCGATATTCGAGAGACGTCCAACTCTGACAGGGATAAAGGGCGAAAAGAAAAAGGGGAGGAAGAAGAATGGGCGAGGACAGTCGAAAGAATTAGCCAGGCCAGTAATTAAGAAGCGTCTAAGACACGAGCGTAAGAAAGTTCCCGGTTCATTGGCGGCTGATCGAGCCGGGTGTCTACGCCAGTCCCGAGGCGGATCCCGGGCTTGTCCGGGCTGAAGTCGATTTGTAAGGGTTCGGTCGAACGGACAATCAACGAACTCTCGCGGCAATTACGGGCACCGGTCCGGCAGGTTTTGCATTGTCGGACCCAATCTTTATGCAATCACGGTCTATCGTTGTCGTTCACCTCCGCATCGTACGATATCGGAGAAAGGAGGCTCGTTTATTCTTCCGCGGACGATAGAAACGGGCAGCTGTCGGTGGCAGCGTTTAGTTAAAGGAACCGGGAGGGGGGAGGAGGATTCCTCCGGGGACTTTAAAACGAAGCGAGACGCGAAACAGATAGAAAGAAAGGCAAAGGACGCGGTAGGAAAAAAGAGCGACGTTACCGGGATGAGGGTAGCGATGAAGGGAGAGGAGAAGGGTGAAGGAGAAGAAAAAAAGACGAGAGAGAGAGAGAGAAAGGAAAAGGAACGCGAGCTTACAGGAGCTTGCAAACGCTCCACGGGTCACCGCCGTCGCACAACAATACAACCCCATCACCCTTAGCTGCAACCAACCACTCCCCACTCCATCGCCGTCGACATTCTTCCAGCTACCCATGCCTTCGCCACTGCTCGTTTCCACGCTCGTTTCCACCAAGCTTTCCCCGTTCCACCATCTTTTCTCTGGCTGCACGGCCTACAACTCACCGGGTACCCTATCCAAGGTGAAACTCGTTCCCTCTTCTTTTTTTTTTCTTCTTCTTTAACTCAACCCCCCCTTACCTCCTCATGCCGGGTTTCTCCGGCGCTCCTTAGCACCGGGAGTCGTTCGTTCGCTTTCTCTTTCTGTCTGTTTTTATATTTCTCGTTTTACGTCGCTGTGCTTCTGTCTTCATCCACCTTCGTCGTTTTCTTACCCTCGTCGCGGTTGTATACGGCCGTTGGAAGGCACCCACGGCGTATATAAATGAGAAGCACACGTCAAAGTGAAAAAAAAAAAGAAATGAAGAAAAAAGGAAATCCCCTTTTCTCCATTCGCGGGAGTCACCTTCGTGACGGTGTGACCCGTTGGAAAAAAAAGGAACGCCGCGACCAACGCTCTCGATTTTTCTTTTTCGTCGTTCGATCCGATAATACCCGCGGCGAGAGGGGGTTGACGGTTCGTAGACGGGGGTGCACGCAGATCGCGGTTTAAATTCGCGCGTGCAGCCGGTGCGAAGGCTGGAAAATTCTGGCGTTCTTTGTGACACCGTCTGTAGGGCTCTTCGGACCGGAATCATTACCACTGGCTTGACGGGGCGCGCGTCTTGTGCGTGAACCCGTTGCTACGACTACGATTATTTTCGCGTTGTTTTCGTTTCTCGTCGTTGTTTTACTTTTCTTCTTTCTTTCGTGTTCTTTACCTTTCGTCGGCACCCGCTAATGATTGCCGAGATTCGCTCTCGAGGCTGCAACCGTTTGTCGAACGGCGGGTACACGTTTAAACGCGCCATTTCCGCTTGGAACTTTCGTTTCTTCCTCGATACTCGCGAGTCTCGAGTTCGTCCCTCTGGATATCTCTTGTAATCCTTGTTTTTGTTTATAAAATGCTGGGTTCTTCAAAAATAGAATCACTCTCGTGTTCGAATTTTGCAATTAACGTGTAAACAATGAACTTATTTTGCAATTTAAACATGCTTAAAGTATTCAGAAAACAAATTTAACCAAAATTCTCGGAACGTCAAGCATCTCGCAGCCAGCTATTTTTTATTTATCAAACGCGTTGCTTACATCATCAAAAGATGTATAGCGGGTAAATATTCATTTTACAAAGCTGGTGGTTATCAAGGCAGCGTATGCGTTTAATATACATAACATGATGAAAATGTATGAAGTAATTTTGTTCTTGGAATAGCGGATAATACGTTTCTGTTTATCTTGCCCGGAACACCACCGTTCGTTTAACGGATATTAATTACAATCGAAAGAATACCGGGAAAAACGACAAAAGTTCGTGCGGGGAATTTTATGAAATTTCCTGGAATCGATGCGCTGAAAGATCCCGGTGACAGTGATAGTTGGCTATAAAATTATTCGTTCCCCTGGCAGCGGTACGTGCCACGTCGTAATAGATCCACGTGTGTTCTTTCAGTAGTACGAACCGATAATATGGCCAGACGTGGCGCTGATTCAGCATCGAAATCGCAGTGCTCCGGGCGACATTAAAGTTATCACTCGCTTTATCGGCCAAGAAACGATATTAATGTGCACGTCCTCTGACTGCTGACTGTGAAAACGTGAGAAATATATATATATAATATATATGAAATTTTAACGGGAGCTCAATTTACCGTGGCACTTGTGTTCCGACTATGAAAGCACGTCCCTTCCATTCGTCTGTCATCCAGAAATCGTTATAGTATTACCGCTTCGTTACCTTCGAATCGATACCAATAGAACGTCTTAATTTATTGTTAATAATTTTATCCATTATACATCTCGAAATATTTTATACATTTTAATTAGGTAGTTGTATTTACTGTGTTCTTCAATACCACTCCATTATTTTATTTAAATTTTTCTCTTACAAAGTCTTTTGTGCAAAAGTTTCGCGAAATTCAAAGATTAATTAATCGAGCGAGTCGAATTCAATAGCACCATTTGCGACACTCGTCTCAGTGAACGCGTTAATAACGGAATTAACGAAGGATCTTAACCATATTGTAACGCTTTAATTAAGAAGAAAATACATCGCGTTAGCATATGTCGCGCTCAAGATAAATTAACCGTTCACGACGAAATGGAGGGGAATGAGAGCACTTGTCCGATTGAAAAATGACTCGGTTCACAGGTTAAGCGAAATTTACAAGCTTGCTCCCGCGGCCAGATCGATAGACCCGCGATTGCGTTAAGCTCCGTTAAATGAAGTTACTTTAATCCACTCTCTCCAAAGATAGGATTACTCGAATAGAACGAGGGGGATACGGCGAATAGAAAACGAAAGGCCGAGATTCAAAGGTTATCGATCCGACGACGATTTAACCCCGCTGCCATAGCGCTTCCACTAATCACGTCCGTTTCATTCTCTCGTTTCCACCTATCCAAAGACGAAGCCGACGACGACGATGTTCCTTGGGTTCTTCAAGTAACCGCAATTGCGACGCGGAATGCATAGAGCGCGTCGAGAGGGTAAAATAAATTCTGCTCGTGTGTGAGGGCGATTCGAGCCGGCGCGGGCAAATCTAAATCACTGCGAAAAGCTTGCCAGATAGGGACAGCGGGGAGGAAACAATTTAATTCAGGCACTGCATACACGGTCGAGGGATACCTTGCGAAACGTTTGCCAAACGATGGCTCAGCAAGTGTCGTGAAAGGATTGGCAGACACCGGAATCGAGATCCGGTCGATTCGTCTTTGTCTTCTTTCCGGCTGTGCCGCCTCTCGAATCGTGTGTGTCAAAGCTTATCACTCGATTGCGGATGTTTGCGCGGTTATAATGTATAGAAATATTCAAATTATATGCGGCAGTGTGATGAATCGCTTGTGTCGAGGAAGGGTGGCTGTACACAAGGAGTATGTGTACATGTATAATTTAGAAAATTAAAAGAAAACAGGGGAATAAGGTGTTTGCTAATTGTCTTATGACCTGTCTTTGAATATAGGAAATAGATGAATATTCATGCAGTACGAGTATGTAAGCTCTTCCTAGGGTGAAGGAAGCACTACAATTCATCTCCCTCGAGAAGTTGAATATTAATGTACAAAGGAAATTTTAGTCATTTTAATACGGGTTTCTTATGTATTTACCAATGTATTTGATATATTTGACAGCTGTTCTTTAATTCCTTATTTTCGAATTAAATAAAAATGCACAGTAATTTTCGAATACCGAAATGTATGGTGGTGCTTCCTTTTCCTATATCGTCAATTTCTCTAGGGAGGGCTAACATGCTCGGTACTGTATGTAAAATAAAAAGTATCGAATTGGAAAGTTTTGCTGCTCTTCCATATATTGTATATTGAAATTATTAAAATTCCATTGCGGAAGTATGCAAAACTTACGATAAATATTATTAATACGGTTACTTCTATCGGAAATTTTCATTTATTAAATTTTTGTGGATAGAAAGCATAGGGATCGTGAATTTACCGTCCAAAAGTTTGTAGCCCTCTTATAATTGCAATGCAATCTGTCGTGTGGGGCGTTCTGCATACGTTTATGAATTTTCCTCGCTAAAAAGTACAAAGGGGAGAGATCGAAGACGCGAACCCTCGTTAATTCTCCCTGTTCCGCGGATATTTGATCCTCGTAAGCCCCGGCAAAAAAGCAACGCTGCTTTGTGTAACCGCAGCAAACTGCGGGTAAATGAGTTCCGGTCATAACCGCAACGGGTAAATCGTCTCGAAGGCAGGGCGAGCGACGTGCACGTAGGAAGGGTGGACAAGCGCGAGGGGGAGGCGTGCGGGGCCGGCGTATACCCGCAAGAGAAGAAACGATGCTGTTGCAGTAACAGAGACAGAAGGCGGAGAACAGCAGCATTGTCGAACAATAAGGACCCAGAAGGTAGGCGGCGGGGTGTTTGCCAAGTAAAACTCAGCAGAGCAGGGCGAAAAATAGGAAGGCTGAAGGCCGCCACCCCGTATCCACAGCGTCAGCCCCTTAATCTCTGGCGGCGTGATAACGTCGACGCAGCATTTTGCATGCTAGACTGCCGGGCTGCTACATCCATTTCTGTCCTCTTCGTCCTCCTTCTCGTTCGCACGGGATACCTCGATCGTTGCGTCTCCCTTTAACTCTCATCCCTTAGGCATCCGTCGGACGATTCCGTTCCCCATTTACTCGTCCTTGTCGTTCTTGTCGTCGTTCTCTACTCGCTATCCCGTGGTGTACCAGCACACGCCGTGACTACAGACGACGTGCCAACCACCTAATCTACCTGCTCATCCTCCCCTCCGCTCTAGACCAACGTCTTACCCTTGCGTCTACCTATCACTGACTTCCGTTACCCTCCGCCCCTGCAGGCGATGGAAGTCTCATCAATTTACCGAACTACCGGCGTCAGGAATACGTCTCCTCCCCGTGAAATAGGTCTATCTATGTTGGTCGGAATTTCGACCTGTACGCCAGACTCGTAATCGGTTATCGAACTACTTGTCCGGACTGATGTCGTAACGGGGCAGGAGGGGAACGGAAAGAGGGCCATGAATTCCATTAGGTTCGAGTGGACTACGGTTGTCCGATTGGCCTCGGACAACGCGCGGCTCTTTAACGCGTTCAACGGGTCATCAGGACAATGGCGAGGAAGTCGCGTGCTGACTGATGAATAGAATTCGCGTGTCGTCACGGTACGGGATTGTTTGAAAAAAAGGATCCGGAATTTATAGCTGGGTTATGTGTGTAGAATTTGGCGCACCGACAAATGTTTAACGATGACACCGAGAGAAATGTCGTGGATTTTTTCAAATTAAAGTATCGAGATTTTAATGTGTCAAGAAGTGCACTCTCTGCAACGTAATATATAATTTATTTGAAAACTTCGTTCCATTTTTCGTGGGTTAATTAGAGAAGTTAGCCATTATATTATTATTTATTATGATAATACTTTTGAAGGCGGAGGAAAAAAAGGAGAATGATAATGTAGGAAATCTGTAATAATTACCCGCAATATTATGGTTCGATCAAGAGACCAGTTAAGAAAGTTAATGGTTTCAGCGACGCAAGCAGCTTTTAATTGGCCCACGGCCATTACTAGAAGAATGGGAGATTAAGATGGCCTCCGGTACGCATCGTGGAACGTTAATTTATAGACGAACGTTTATACGTCTTTTCCAGCGGCGCGGTGGCCGTGTTCTTGACTCTTATAATCCCTCGGACCACGTATTTCATTGCGCTCTTTTCCCTCGAAGTTTCTTTTCGTGGCCGTCTTCTACGAGGACATAAAAAGAACTCTTACGCCGTGCGGCGGTGGATGTCAGGTGGTAAGGGAGAACTGTTGCAAAAATAATGACGCTTTTCGCCAAGAGATTACACATAAATCACTTTGGAAACTTATTACGTGGAAGCATACTGGCACGTTCTTCTTTCTTGTTACTTCGTGTCGGGAGTTTTTCTTATTTATCGACGTGCTGTAACACCCACATGCGTCAATTATCAACTTTCGTACTATGGCATTAACCGTGGCAATCTGAAATTTTCTTATTTTCGTTATTACAAATATTTTGCAATTATGGTTTAGCTATGTCATTTCTGACAAATATGATAGCGGTTGTGTTAAGTACGAGTTGATCAAGTTGTTTGGACGCGTTACACCGAATAATCCCCGTCGCGTTCAAGGTACGTGGCGTTGCAACGTCGGCACTCTTATCGTGCAAATGAAATTCGAAAATGGACAATTTGTCGCGTTAATGCAGTCGTGGAAAGCGCGTTAACGGGCTACGGATGTGGTCGGTGGCAGGGTCCATAGTCACGCATTAGGAAGTTGGTCTCTGTTCCGTAGCCCCTCTAGGCTCGTACGTTTCAATTTGTCGCTGGTCTCTGATGTAACCGCGCGGTCTCATTAGTCGATGGGGGCGAAGGAACGACAAACCCTTCCTCCGTCCCGCGCCACCACCATCGCCATTACCGCTACCCTGTCCGTCTCTGTCCCTCTTTACAATCAACCTTACCACGGTTCCACTATCCCCGACCCGAGCCATCAGACGTTTCGTCGACACTCTTACGACCCCGGCGTCGCAACCGAGAACTCTCCTCGGGTATCCGTCTATCGGGGTGCAAGCTACGAACAAACAATTACGGCTCTCTCCGGCGATTGGTATGCCGGGAATGAAGCTTCCATCCACCTGTCGGCCGCTTCCTCGAGACTTTCGCGAAGAAACTTTAACAGAGCCGGGGAAAAGAGTCGTCCCGATTCGACCGGTATCCACGGGGAATCGAAATTACGCTCACCACCTCGTTCCTTTCTTTTCTTGCTCTTGTTTCTCAATTTTTCTTCCAACGTATCGGAGAAAATGGGAAATCTCGAGTTTCGTCGTGATCAAATACTGGTATCCCATTAACCATTGCGTCTGGGCCTAGACTCTTCTCTCCTGGAATTTTCTTTAAGGAAAGAGAACCCAGGCTTAATCGAGACGTTGTTCGAAAATTTGAACGGCTGTACACGCATTGTACGAATTAACGACGTTTCGTTGTTCACGGTGGATGATTACGCGGAAGAGGGCGCACAATGATTATATTGTAGAGTAATTACGTCAAACAGTGTGATTGCTGCTCGCGAACTCGAAACGTTTGGGGGATGTTTATGGGGCAGCGGCAGAAAGGAGGTGGACGGAGGTGGGGAACTTAATTGAATGGAGGACGGTTGATGGATATCGGCGAATAGAACTGGAAAGCTTCTGTTGCCTTTCGTTTGCGAGGTGATTCCGTTGAATTTATCATCCTGCCGATCCGATCCTATCATCGTAAAATCAGCATTCGTATTTCCGTGTCTCCTTTATGGAGTCTACCGGGTGTCGTCCCCGAGAAATTGATCGAATTTCTCTTCTCTTACAAAATAGCTAAGAAAAGGATTCGATCTTGTTGGAAAACTTTTGATTTAATTCATTTTTCTTCCGCCCGAATCTCGAGTAATCGTTTGAGAAACTCATCGAACTTCTTGTTTTAACAAACTTTGTGCTATCAAAGGTAGATAAATTTATCTTTTAGGAACGATAAAATTTTTATTTTACGGTTTATTTTAGGAATAGATTGAAATGGTTTCGTTTGTTCGTGCTCGAGAGAAGTTCGTTGTTCGCGCTAAGTGGATATAGGAACACGATTCCTGTTTGTAGAGTCCTCCCTGCAGGAACTCCGGTACGGGCAACTTGCTCCTGGATGCTTAAGGCGATATATGATAGCGATGTAATAAGCAATTATGCGTTTTATACGGTTCTCTGAAACATCTTGACACTCTGATTACAACGGTTCGTGTTTCCCCGTGGAAAGAAAATATGGGCTGCCATAAATTTCGAACGATTGTTATCCGAATATTTAACTACACCGGCGAATATAATTAGGATCAACCATTCGAATTACTAAAGTACTCGTATTTAAGAATTCATGTTATTTCACGCGCACCGCGGAGTTAGAAAATTTTAATTAAACAAACGCTAGATGGAATTGAATAAAAGCTTAAAAATTAATACCACGAAGGCAAAGGCGCCGGAGCTCAAAGTGTTAATTAAAAAATAATGGAAACGAAAGATAATTTACAACGACGGAACTCGTTTGATTATTAAAAAAAAAAAAGAATTCCATTAGTCTTACGTTGTAGAGCTAATTAGGTCAGAATGTGGAGGTTTTATTGTCATTAGTTAATCAAATGGATTGTATAAATAATATTCGAAAATGGTTATCGATCGTATCGTGAAATAGCAGTCAGGGATTCAGGTCAAACTCATCGAAGCAGGAATCGTCGACCGGCAACGATCTGTGCAACGATTTCCTCCATTCCGCCCAACTTGCGAATACTCGCTTCCGACTCGATACGGAACAGATGTTGTTCAGATTAAATTGTCGGTGCAACCTGGTCTTTTCTGTCAGTAATATAGGGTGTAGAAAAAAAGTAACTCGGAATCTACAGGATAAATACTCAAGGATCAACAAAATATTGACATTTTCAACGATCCTATTTAGCTGTTAGCAAATTATTCTATCATATACTCAAAGAGTTGTATAATACAACAGAAAGAGCCACATATAATAAAAATGATATATTACATTTTTTCAAAATAAAATTATAAATTTTTATCGTGGCAATTAAACTGTTAAAATATTAAAAATTATGAACGTGCCAATGTTTTCTTTGAAAGACTTAACGTTGATCAAATGGCAGAGTTTAATTTTTTTAAAATCGAAATTGAAGGCACAGCGAAAAAAAATGTGAAAATTGTTGAACGTTATCGTTTGTGCAACTCGTGAAACTGGTTATTTTTAATACATTTAAAAACGAACGAGTGACGATTTCGCAGAATATGCCAACAATACTGGAAACAATTATTGCTAATCCGGGAAGTGTTTCCAGGAACGGTGGTCGAATTTTCGTTGTAAAATAAAATCAGTGTGTTATTATCAATGGTCAGCGGCGGGGCGAATGTTGAACGCACGTAATTAATTGCTGGAAATTTGCTAGATATTCAATATACTGGCGCGTATCTATAACGGAGCGATAATTTTCGACAATTTCATCGGCACGATATAATTCCACCGCATTTTTCCTGGATAACGTTTCCCTTTCGATGGTATTCCTGACTGATGGGTCGATTAAATGCGCCCGATTATATACATGCATAGGGTGTTCCGATGAAAAATTATGACATATTGAATGCCAATATCGAATATAAAATTGATGGGAAAAAATTAATATATAACATCGGCGGTGGTGGTGATCATTATGAATTTCCAATATTTTATGGGTTCAAAAATTTTGATATTTCCTTTAGCATAACAATTTTCCACAAATTTTTTAATTTGGCTTTTTTGATAAGGTACTCAATTAACACCGTTTGGTAATGATTGTGATTCTAATTAACACTTTGTGATTTCTATTATTCATAGTTTCAAATATCTACTAGGAATATTTTTAATCAAATAAACGAAAGAATTCAAGTGTCACCCATAGGGGGGTGACTTGGCAGTCAAAGTGTTAACATCCTAATTACCCTATTATGGGGGATTATAATCATATAATTGATACAATTATAAGTTAAAGTTTGCACGTTTGATCGTTATCCTAGTAAATGATAACAAAGCGTGCGTACGTTTTGTCGGGACACCCTGTAAATATATAAATGTTTTATCATCGACGATTTCGCGCAGCGTGGCCGACAGCGCATATTAAAATTTTTCAATAACCCGGTCGGTCGTTTGACGACGAAAGCGAGCACGGCGTTTGTTAACCGACGTATTCGCAACTTTATTAGCCGTCGACTGAAATGTCGACCTATCCTGTCCCCCCTCCGGTTTCCATCTTTCGCGCAAATATTCGCGTCGGTCCCGTGTGCCACGTAATCGATTTCGTAATCATTCCGGTTTAATGAGATTTTAATTAAACGTCCTGAAAGAAGCGCGTTCGCTTGTTCCCTACGCGAGAGCCCCACTGTCCCGCTAGAAGCTGACATTTTTTTTGTTTTGCTTTGCCCTTCCTTTCTTTTTTTCCTTCATCGGTACATGGAAGGATTTAAATTCACCGGACCGTGGATAATTTCGTCGGGGATAGGAAAGTCCTTTGTTTAATTTTCTGATCCGTGTCGAGTTGCGTGAAATTAGCTGATCATGAAATATTCCGATCCTCGTCACACGTCTGTCACGTGACCATTCATTAATGATAATTACGTTAATTCGTAGTTAAGGTAGAAAATTGAAGGCCCGGATCGAGGTATTAATAAGCTTGGCTTATGTTTACATTAGCTCGATATCGTGGCTGTTTTATTAAGTCAATAATTAAATTGGTAGTCATTGGTTCTGTCTCCTATAAAATTAAAAATAATAATTTGCAATCGAAGTGAGACTCCACAATTGTAGAGTTCGACTTTTCACCATTTTATTTGGCAATTTTAATTACTACTATAGTATTAATTTGTAATTACCTTCGTTTCAATTGAAATCACGATCACGCAATGAAACGTGCAGCTATTGAAACGATAATTGAAAGTAATAAAGCGTCATAAGTCCAACGATCAACGGTGTTAACGAAAGGGGGGTGATCGTTGGTGGGGGTCAAAATGAAAACGTGGTCGGCAA
This sequence comes from Anthidium xuezhongi, assembly GCA_022405125.1. Classification (NCBI taxonomy): domain Eukaryota; kingdom Metazoa; phylum Arthropoda; class Insecta; order Hymenoptera; family Megachilidae; genus Anthidium; species Anthidium xuezhongi. Next base: position 11,052,900 of record CM039637.1, read on the forward strand.
AAGGGCTAATCGGAGATGACGTTAGCCGTCGTCATCGGGTCTTCGCAATAGAAGCAATTAAGTGCGTAATTAGACGAAACCGCACGCGACTACGGGCAACGGTGCCACAAATTCATTTGACGTGGACCGCAAAGCAAATCACTGTCGTGAATTGTGTCCAGCCGTGTCGCCGGCTTGTCAACCGTCATTGAAAACTACGCCATTCAGGTGAGATAGCCGGGCGCAACGATTCGACAGATGTTTGCCGTTGCGAAAGTTTTGCCGCGAAACGAAACGAAAGGAACGGGTTTCGTTGGTTCCCGACTAGAAACGATAGCGATCCGTTGGTTACATCGTTAAATGGATCCGATGCAATTTGACGTTTTCTTGATATCAACGCGCTGTGTTTGATCGGATTTCATGCATGCTAATGAACGGGACGGTTCCGCGAAAAGAATCTAGTCGTGAATCGCATGCATATTCAGTTCGATGTGATTTATACGAAAGAAATAAGAATAAATAAATAAACAACGTTGTTGGGCTGCAGCCTCCTTTTTTATGTCAATGTTCATATGAGAGGATGGTGGGAAATGTTGGAATTTAAATTTAAAAATTAATCAATCGTATCTTTAATAATTTCTCTAATAATTCATATTATTTAACATGAATTTAAGGCAGAAATGAATACGTTAAATTTCCAGAATGAAATATCGAGATTTTCATTTACGAGTACTTGCAATAATTTCTTGATAAGATTTACGATCAGGCGGAAATTTTGAAATTCCGAATAACACGGGTATTTTTTTATCGTATCGTTTGATAAATTGCGTCGATGAATTTTCGTTAACTAGCTCTCCGGGAGGCGATGGAGTTGACTGGACGAGAATCGGCTGCAATTTCATCGCCGCAAAAGAACCGGGCAAACCGCGGTCGCTTTTGGTCGCGAGCGGACACGATACGCGCAATTTATTCTGATGCACTCTCGAGCGAGAATCGAAACAACCACGAAACGTCGTGCGGTCGTGTGTGTGTGTGTGTGTGTGTGTGTGTTCGTGAACGTGTGTTTTTTTTTTCGCCTCCCATGACGATATCGTCGTTTGTCCAGGCGCTTTCACGCAAAAGAGCACCACGTTCTCTCGTTTCCCGGTGAAAACGCGTACATTCCGCTCTTGTATCCTTCTTTGTGTCCGGCGATGAATTTTCTGAAAAAATATCCGCATAACGCGGCCTCTCGTCCCTCTGCCATAATCGTTAACGTTCGCAACTAATGGTTTACCTTTCGATCGTTGGTGTAGAATGACTATGGTTGTCGATATCGTAACTCCTCATCTATGATTCGATTTTGAAAATTAGAAAAATTTGAAATCGAAGAGAAACATTTTTTGGCGACCGTGAGGTATAATCAAGAGATCCACTGATTTCGAAAGGGTTAACGGCGACCAAGAATTTTGTGGAATTTCGATGTGACAGAATTTAACCGGGACGTTTTGGGGCGATGTCAGTGGTGGTCGAACGATGTCGGAAAAAAGATACAGGCAAAGGGTGAATTCGTGTTTGCACCCGAATCGTTGCAAAAGACGACGTGGGGGAAACGTAATTTTCCAACATGTGCACAAACGTGTTTCGTGTTCCTTGTCCCTTTCGTTCGCGTTTTCACACACAGAGAGGGGGTGGATAGGGGGGTGGGTGGGGCGGATGATGTTTGTGTGTGTGTCGAGGTGGATAGACGCGCGTGGTAAACTGATTTCTGTGTCAAGCATCGCGCACAGATAAACTGCTTTGAAAAATTAAACGAATCGCGTGTTTACGCGGCTACAACGCGGGCCGGGGCTTTTCAAACGGCTCCACGATGGTACTCGAACGTGGAATTTCCATTTGCCGGGAATTTTTGGTATTTACCAAGCACGAAAGAAGCTCGGTGGTGGAGAGGCGAGGGAGGAGGAGGAGGGGCGGCCGTGTGTAAACGCGGTTGAAACTTGTTTTCGCGATACTCGTTTCGCCGCGAATGGATGTTCCTCTTTCGAACACGCGTTAATTTCATATTCCGTCGACGGCCGCGGCCCGCGATCTGTTCATTTTTCTTCTCATCCCTTAACGCTTCCGCGCCATCCCCCGCGTCCCGCCCTCCGCACGCGTCACTTCATTTTTATCGCTTTATTACACCGCCATCGTTCTCGTTTCGTTAAAAATCGTACGTTTGTTTTAACGGCATCCGCGGCGCAACGAATTTCGCGTAATAAATTGGAGAACGGGCCGACGTCTCGCTGAAATTACTTTTAATTACTGTCGAGAATGCGCTCGCGACGTGGTAATTCAGATACTTTAGACGTTACGCGAAGCACCCGTAAAGTTCAGTGAATTTTGTGGACTGCGTTAGAAGATGGAAGACGTTGAAGAGATTTCTCTGTTCCCCCGTGTTTCAGTGAATAATTTAATGCGACGTTTTGTCATTTCTGTAACGAGTCGCGAACGAAGACTATTTCTCGTCGCGAACAAAAGAAGGAATAGCGTAAATCGATAGAGATTTTTACTGAGCTTTCGAAAAATAACATTCCGTATTATAAATTGAAATTGTAGACACGGTACGTCCACGGCGGAAGGGTACAGCGTACATTGAAAAGGAAATCGTAGAAAGGCATAACGGAAGTTGAAACGAAACGTCGGTGGATAGTTGACGTCGACGGAGACGGTATCGTCGCGGATTTCTAATTTACGAGGAATTTTTTTCTATTTACGATCACGGGAATAGAAGCGGATAAAAAGGGGGAAAGATCGCGGTCGGGAACCGAGTTTCAGAAGGCCTGCCGCCGCTGCTCGACGGTAAATAGACGTTTCTGTTTGCTAGAGCAGCGTGTCTGTCAGTGATAGACAAGAATGGCGTCGTTATGGCGACGGTTCAGTGTAGCCGGGCCCTAGCTAGCAGATGCGTAAACGAGATAGAAGCTTACAAAAGGCACGCTAACGGATACGATGCCAGCTCGCGGCCCGCTCGCCACGTTCTTTTCTCCCTTATTCTCTCTACGTCCCTTCGCTTTCGCCTGGCAAACTTGAAAGAGTAATTGAACGTCAACGGAACACTCGACGCATTTAAATATACACGCTCTTCCACTCTCTTTTTCCCCCCTATTTTCCTCTTCTTTTTTCCTCCCCTTCATTCTTTCTTTCGCTTTGTCTCGCGGTTGTTTCAGGTATTCGAATTGTTTGTACATTTCTTCTTTCGCGGAATCGTTTCGCGTGATTAGCGAATTTCCCGATAGGGAATTCATTTTGAGTTTTCTGATGAGTTTTGGGGGAAATTGCGCGTTGTACAACGGAAGCTTTTTATTTTTCAATCTTTTATCCTAAACGTACGAGTGGTAATTAATTTAATGATAAACGTAAAAACAATGCCTCAATTCGTATCATATTATTATAAATTAAACAATGATACAAATATTTAATATTGGAAACACGGCAAACGCTCTGATACACTGTTCGCGGTTTAACAGAGAGAATTTATCGGATAACGTTTATTTTATTCGTTTGACAAAGAAGCATCGGGCGGATCGGTCGCGGGACTTTCTTTTTTAAAGAAAATAATAGAAGAGGTTATTTCGCTCCGAATTGCTTCTTCATGAAATCATACATTGCTAATGCAATTTCTTGATTCCGTCCCGCCCGTTTCCTCCTTTCTTATTCAATTTTAAACTCTCTTAACATACACGAATCGTTACGCGCTTGTTTGCCATCGAAACGTTTACCTTCCTCCGCGGAGAGACTGAAATTGTTTTTAGCAAAATACGATTTCCCGCCGCGCGATTCCACACGCGTTAAACTACGAATTTTCCAAGTTAAAAATATTCGAATTCCAAGTTCCTTCTCCCCCTCGCGAATTTATGTTACTCGTTGTTGCCCAATGTATATGGAACGCGGAGGCTGGTTTTCGCGACTGAAATTTCCCTTTTGGAAAACTCGAGGCGCGTTATAAAACACATTATGACAACGATATCGATAATCGTGGCTGCCGCTGGTCCGATACGGCACGGCGTGCCAGGGTACACGTTGAATAATGCATGAGAAATACGAGGGGATACTTAATCGATCATGATACACATTGTCGCTCAAGTGGCAGCCGATAATTAAATGTAAATTTTTAGGCCCTAGATACGTAACAACAAGTTCGCTGTTCGATGCTCTTTTCGTATGACGATTGGGTCTGTAGAAAGAAAAAGAAAAACCTAGCGCTTTTCCATCGAGCAAAAATAGTTGGAAGCTGTCCGTTGTTGAAACTTCGGCCGGATCAAAGGTTGGACAGAGGTATGGTAGTTGGGTAGCGAATTCGGTGGCTGCAGCTAGTGTGGTTTCGTGTGCGAACCTTCGCCTCTAAAATATACGTACAGGCCGGTGAAGAAGAGGCAAGTTAAAGGGCGGGCAGAGCGAGAGTGAGAGAGGCGGAGAGAGGAAACCGGTGGCGTGGTTGAGGGTCGATTTTACACGGACAACGTACAATCTCTATGCATGAGGCTCACTGGCGCTACAGCTTCCTAAGTACACAGAATACGTATTTGCATTTCGGTCTTTGTACCGGTGTGTACGTCTCTGTATCCGCTTGTACGTGTGTGCATGTTCCACCTGTGTCTTCGTCCCCCTGTTTCTCTCTCTTAATACGATCGTCTCTGTTCCCCGTTTCTACGTTTCGATCGCGCCGTCCTCCTCCCGTTTTAAACCTGTTCGGTTGTTTCTATATTGCTGCAACGGCCGGCGACCCCTCTCTCGTCCTCGTAGTTTCAACGTTGACCCGGCTTCAGGTTGTACGGAGAAGATCCACTTGCATCCTGTTAACCGCACTGCGGTCTCCCTCTCTAAGTCCCCCGAACTATCCTGCAACTTAGTATTTATAAACTTCGGATTAAATCATCGTTAAGGTATCCCGAAGCTCGGGGGTCCGCGAAATCTCCAGACGGAGTTCCCGTCCCGTGTATCGCTATACAGGACACGGCCGTTTCGCCAGGTACGGTCAATACTTTGGGGAATAATAGCACCGGGGTTATAAACGCGGGGGTTGAAGGGGCGGCACGAATGGACTCGGCGAGGTCTGATTTTCACCCGTTAAAAAGATATATAGGACGAGCCCGGGTGCTTCACCTGGCCGATCGTGGGTGGATCCTTTCGCACAATGGGGGTGGATTTTATGCTTATCGTTAACGATGGATGTTTAATATTATCTTCGAAAAGTTTCGCCGGGCTGTTCGAGGAATTTCGAAAAGCTTCCATTATTGATTTCGGGGACGAGAAGTTTTAATAGCCTCCGAAGACTTTTATACCCTTGACACTTCCACGGCTGTACATATATTTCATGGAAACTATATTTGGAGGCTTCCGTCAGGAAATTTTCCGTTTTCGAATTGCATTAATATGAAAAATTAAAGAGTTGATACAGGCAAAGTTGACATCGTTTATTCGGCACAAGTTGGAGGTACTTTTTCTTCCGGAGCATAAAAGACTCAGCAATATTTCACGCGAACGAATGTTCCCGGCGATTATTACGGTTACGCTCGCGTTCTTGAGACCGCAGTGCGGTTCCGCTTCCGAGCCTCGAATGACCCGCTCGTTGGACCGGACGTTGGATTAACATCGAGGTTAAAGCTCGTCCCAACTGCTCGCGTATTCTTCGCGAGCCTTCTCATTTGAATTTCAATGGTCCAAGTTTTCCTATTACTTTCGTTATCGCGTTTTCGGCCCGCGGCGCAAGATGTCGAGGTGTGAAAAAAAAAAATCTTTAAAAGCGTGGCACGAGCGTTGATCCTGTGTTCGTTGATTATCAACGTTTCTCGATCATCGAAGAGGATCGAGCGCACGCATTGTGCCCGGCCGTGGAGGGATAATCAAAAACTTTCCGGTCGTTTTCCGGACAGGTATTGAATTTCAAGGGGGATTAAAGTTTCCGAACCGGGAAAACGTCCTGGATGATCGAGGAAAAGTTGCTCGGACTTCGCTGAAACTCGAGATCCGCTCGAGAGTTCGCCATCGTTCTCCGCGAAGAATCCGTCGAAATCACTCGTAAGTTCTCGCCTGGACAACTGCGATATATCTTCAAAGCGTTCTTTGTGACCAGTCGTGTCGTTGTTTTCCCTTTTTTCCCGATCCATCGATAACGCCAAAGACTTAACGCTTCCGCGAACGTTTTACGACACTGACTTTCATTAGCGCGCGTATCCCTCGAATCTTCCGCTTTATTCCCGGATCGTTTCCTTTTTCCCGTGCGACGGGACTGCGAAACTCAACGTGGCGCGTTCTCTCGGTATTTCGCGAGCTGCCCTCTAAATCATCGTTAAAGCACTCGAGTTTCAGGACTTACGACGTTCCTAGCAGTTTTCTCCGTGGCGCGGGCGTTCGTTAAATTAATCACCAAACTGGCGCCGAAATGCTCCCGAGGATTCCCCCCCCGGCGTAGCGCCGCGCTAAACTTTTAGATTGTACGGCTTTTATATCTATTCCCCCCTCTCAGGTCTTGTAAATGACCCGGTAATTTCCGCGAGGTTTTTCATCCTTACCGACTCTCGGATAACTGTTTTGTTTGGAAGTTGTGTTCAAGCTGGTATTTCGTTATTTATAATTCTTCTTTTATGAAAAGAGATTTTAGGTTTCGCCTTGCATTATTTCTTCCTTTTCAAATTATCATTTGAACACCCATTATTTAAAAATTTTAATTTGCTTCGAAAGGGTTAAAAGATATAGCAAAATAATTCATCGATGGTCCGTATAATATCCCGCGGTATTTCATTTCCACGAATGGATTTCAAATTAGTTTTCCCAGCAATCCCATATCCATCTCTTTACATAAACATCATCAGTGAAATACGTACGTCAATGAACAGTCAACGTCCATGAATATCAATGTCGCTGCAAACGTCGATGAAATCTTTACCGACGTGTACCTGGGAAAATTGTTCGTTCCGATGGTTGGTACGGCGATTTAATCGTCGTCGCGGTCGAAATTAATCGGGAGGAAAAGATTCGAGGTTATGAAACGTTTCAGTGAAAAAAAAAAGAAGGAAAAAATGAAACAAAATAAAAGGTAGACAGAAAAACGTTTGAAAACGAGCACGGTCGCGGTTCAAGAGCGCAATTCTTCCTGGACGGGGTTATTCTTGAATTAATAAGCGAAACGGCTGGAATTTTAAAGGGACCTCTTTTCCGGCGACAAAGGAAAACGCGCGCGCGGGTCAGCTTTCAAAGAAACAGTTGATTTTTTTTTTCTTCTTCTTTCTTTTTTTCATTCTTTTTTACATTTGTTTTTCTCTTTGCGCCCGTCGATCAGGTGGCTCGAATTTTTACGAGATAATTTCTCCGCGAGAAACGAGCCCCGCTTTAAGCGGGGGACCAGTGAAACAACCGCTCATTTCGTGGCCACCCGGTTCTCCCTTGGAACTCGTAGCTCGTGATTTTTTCAGCGGGTCACCGCGAAACGTGTTCCCTCCCGCATTTTAAATCGTTACAACTGTCTGCCCGGCGCAGTCACGGACCTCTCAGAACGACAAGAAACGTACACTGGAGGTTTGCAGAAATATCGCGTTCGCAATTCTCGTGCAAAATAAATATATATATATATGCCTTAAATTGCATCGTGGTTGTTTCGTAACTTGGGACAAAATCGTCTTTGATGGATAAAGATTTATTTTATCATCTGTGTGTCATTGTATAATTACTTTTAACTTAATCTTCTCCTTAATGTTTCAATTCTACAGAGTGGTAATATTCCTTTTCATCTAATACAAAATCATGTAACTGGACACTAAAAAATTATTTCTTAAAAGCTCGTTACTTTCACGAGGAAACATATTCATCAAATTAGCCAAAGGAACATATAAAAGTAGCCCGAGCTATTTATCGAATTCGTTCGATATCGTGCAGCCGTGTGTCCCCGTCAAAGGGGGGCACAAATCAAACGGATCGAGTCGGGACAGTGGAAAAATCGCCGGTCCAGCGAGAAAAATCAAGGGGTTTCACGATGATACGTAGCAGGGATGAAAAAGAGGAGGCAAAAAGCGAAAGGGAGGAAGATAAGTGCGGCGTTCGCGGTCGGATAGACGAATTAGTTTCAGCGGGTTTTCCGCGAGCACGTTTGAACGTAGCGGGCGTAACGAGTGGATTTAAGCCGACCCAGGAGGGGGTCTGGGGGGTTAAAGTTCGTGGTACTCCTGCTCGACGAGGAGTTCCGAAAGGTCCTTGTCGGGGAAATCGGCCTCTGACCTCCGGTTTCCCCACGTTATCGTGTTTCCCTGTACTCGCGCACATACACTCATTGTTTTAATATTCGTGCGGCGATCCGTGCTCTTTTTTTATTTTCTCTGTGTGTTTATTTATTTATTTTTTTCGTTTAATATGTTTTTTTCTTTTCAAATCCCTCCGGTCAAAACGACGTTTAACTCCGATACAAGTGTTCGTGGCGGCCGGAAAATTGGCTTCGTTTGTGTTTTGATCTATGCCGCGTATAAAAAGCATCGAAACCAAAAGCAAAATACTTTTGATACAGAGGCGGGAGGAGGAGGAGGAGGAGGAGGGATTAACGTTTGAAGCGTATGCGCCGGTAAATTTCCGTGGTTATGAAGCGACACGCCAGCCGCGGGTAAAAATGTTTTTCCACTATGAAACAGCCGTTTTCGTTCGGATTTTTTCTCCCTTCGTTTTTTTTTTGTGCTCGCTGCTCTTTCTCTAACCCCCCCAGCCACCCTCATCCCCCGTGTACGTTTCTTGCGTTGTTGCAACGGCCGGTACGGTCCAATTAAAACCGGTACGGTGAAAATTTCACGTTAAACGATTCCCTGGATTTCAGACTCGATTATTATTTTGTTTACGTTTCGCGATTCGACGGAACACGTGGGGCCTTCGGAACAATGGGACAACGAGCGGACACGTGGCCTCCGCGCGCCAGAACAATCACGATGCTTACGCGTGCTCGTCACGCCTCGCGGATTATTTCTCGTAGCGCAATTTCCGCTTTTGATGGAAATTTTTTGATTGAAGCGCGACGAGCCAAAGGTGTTTTGGGAAATTGAATCAATGACGCGGGGTTCGAGTTTCGTTCTTTCGCCATTGAGGATAAACTATTGGTTTAATTGATTATTAGATTGACGACTGAATATTTGAGCTTTTTTCAAATTTGGTTTCAAACAGCTGTGATTTGTTGAACTGTGATAAATAATTTCGTAGGGAAAAAGGGGAGAATTACTTTGGGATTACTATCTTTTACACGATTCTTTTTTTATCCTTTGCAACGTTTGTTTCCAGCATTTCTTCCTCAAAGACTGTCTTAACTCGAGGCGAATAAAAGTACGCGACCTGGTACGCTCAATTTGCACCGCAGAAGCTTCAGTCCGTTCACGTTCAAGGAATTCTTGAAAAAATACTCGTTCGAATAAATTTGAAGCTTAGAAGGCGGTGGGATTAAGAATTAAAAGTTTCACGAATCTTCCTTAGTTTGAAATTCTTTATCTCTCGAGTCGACCTCCGATTGTTCCGGTTTAATTTTTCGAACGAACTAATTCGGTGCCCGTAATTTCGAGCGTTTAGCACATCATTTTGTTACATCGTGTCATCGAGCGTTATGAACACCAATCGCTCCTGATTCTCCGTCGATCGTGAATGGCTACGTTATCGTCCTTTCTGATCGAGCTAATATCGTAAACAGATTTGGTCCCGATCACGTGAAAGCAACACGATAAGCCGATCGACTAGAAATCATGCTGATCGCGGAGACAAGATAATAAACGGCTAATACGTACAGGCCCACTCTGTGATACGAAATAATTAGTGGCGGATCGCGACTGCTCGGTTCCGGCTAAATCGATGCGAATTGCTGACGCTGGCTGTGCATTCGCATTTGCACCTTGCGCCGGTTTAATGCGTTTCGCGAATACCGTTTGACCGTGCCGATTATCGAAGATGCATTTTTAATCAAGCGGAGGATTTTAGAATATTAGAATTTTGGAATCTTGAAAAAAGTCTTTAAATGCTCATCCTAGAATTAGAATTACCCACAATATAATCCTTTAACATCTACTAAAGGTTTAAACTTCAGATTTCACAAACGATGTTCAATTGTGGAATCCTTTCAATCAACGATCGTTTAGTTGCTTTCGAGAATATTTTTCAGTGGTAAAACGTTGGTATTAACCCTGAATCGTGTTGAATTCGATTTACTATGCAGTTTGAATGTTCCGTGTATTCACAAAAAAAAAAAAAAAAAAAATACGTGGAACTAAACAGGAACGGGTCGGGAAACGGTTGCTTGTGAAACAGCGTTACACGGAATCGATGATTTCGCCTTTCAATTACTTTCCTCCTACCTCGTCAATATTTCCACGAATGAACGCGTTCCTCGATTTCAAAAGTTCCACAAATCCATGGACTGGGAAGCTGCTTTAAAAGGCTCTTTTTTTTTTTCAATGCAACGTTTGCACCATTTGTTCGGGAATATATCGTAGACACACCACTTACAACCCTTTGAACCCGATCGATTAACTCGTATCTGGGTGGAAAGAAGATAATCATCACAATAACTCACCAATTCATATACATATTACAAAAAAAGAATGATTATTTAAACATCAATACGCTTCTTTTACTTAACAAATAATTGAACTAAATATTATGAAACGAATGATTAACAATGACGATTGAAAATGACATAAAATTATTCGATTAACAACGTAATCAGAACGACGAATTCATGAAATTATTCGTTCGTTTCGTCTCGTCATTTTAATCAGCGTACATCGATCAATCGATGTTATTTATTTTAAATACAACGAGCGGAGCTTAGAAGTGTCCTCATCGGCAAGATTTAAACGCTTATTGTCGCCGGTAACGAACAATAAAAGTTTCTTCATGATTGTATACGAGTTTGTATGACGACGCGGTTCTCTTTAAATCCTATTGAAATTTTTATACGTGGTACAGGGAGGGGATTGTGTCTGCGCCATTCGAATGCTCGCTGAATTACCGGTGAACTAAACGGATTTAAAACGGCGAACGCGGAGCGACCGGTCAGATTTCTTCCACCCCCTATCTCCCCCTTTATTTTTCACATTCTTTCGGAATTGTTCCGTATCGCTGAAACTGCTTATCGCGTCGCTCGATGCGCACAGTATTTTTCACCGCAACATTCGAACAATGAACGTTTCCCGTCTTTCACCGCTTGTCCCGGGCCCGCCATTGTTTCGTCGAAGGATAAATAACGTGTTCGTTCGGTATCGTTGGCTGGCACGGTTTTAATTCAATTCCGGACAAAAGCGGAAGATACTTCGGCCCCCCTCTGGTCTTCGACATCGAGAGGCCGGCCCCGAAGAAATGGCTCGATTAACGTCTTTCAACGAATCGACCAACGCGTTGTTCCGAGGTTTAAACATCGTCGAGAGGCGAACGTGGTGTTCCTATGGGGTAGGGAACCCTTCGTGTCCGATAAAAAGGGGTCGCGAAAGGCCGACAGGTGGTTGAGTGGCGGATAGAGTAGGCGATTATGAGCGCAAGAAGCTCGAGTTCTTTAATGGATTTTTTTATAAATTTTCATTAGGATTAATTATGAATGTTCTGATGCACTCGCTTTCCATTTTCTTTCTTTTTCTGTAATTTTGCTTTAAGGAGATTCATGGATTATTCATTTCCAGTGCTTTTAGTTCCTATTTTTCACAGATTACTGTAATATTAAAATCGGAAGTTGGGTAATAAGGTACCCACGAAATTTAAATTTTCGACTTTCGGCGCATCTAATTCTTATTTTCACTAACTTCTATGATCTTAGAATTTGGGATAGCGTAACAAAAATTTTCCCTCAATTTTTACGATATTAAAATCGAAGCAGACACGATATAGCAAGATGCTTATTTATGGGATAACTGACACAACTACGCGCCACTTATAAAGGCAATTCCGTGGCCGTGCAGTGTGTTAGATCGCAAGTTCATCAGCCTCGCGGAGAGGGATCGATAGATGACTAACCGAGGACGAGAGCTTTCGGCCGGTTAATAATTCAGCATCGAAAGCAAAATCAGATTTAGCGATTGTTAGCGGCGAAGTTTCGCTTTGCAATCAAGCCGATGAATCGACGCTCGCTCGGCTCTCCATCGTTCTCGACGATGATCGCACGAAAATTCCGCGACGTGCGCGATCGCCGGATACGCGGATATTTTTGTCGACGATATACGCGAATAACATCGGTAATACTTCTTGTCGAGGAGGTAATCGAAAGCTGCAACCGAGCCGGCAAAACAATGCGACCGCAAATACGTCGGGGCGCAATATGCGTTTCCGTGTTTCGTCGTTCAATGAGCAGCACGATGTCACGATCCCTCTCCCTCCACCGTCCCATCCCTCACCTCCTCCTCCCTTGTGCTTCAGGGACGAAATTCCGGACCTATACGTTCCTGTAATTTCATTAGCAATTGAAATTCCTTCGCGACTACGAGTGGCGAGTTGCGTGCGACCGATTTCTATGTCGCTCCGCGAGCCTGTTTTGTTTTACGAACACACACAGGAATGCCTGTCGCTAATCCTATTTCCATTAAGATGATAATACGCCCATCATCGAATAAATTCGTCCAGTACTTTTACCGTGCACGATGGCTGAACGATATCGGTGCACGTTGTACGAAGAGAGAAATACGATAACCCTTCCCCCGTAACTAGTAGTTTCCTGAATACTAATGCCACACGAAACTTGACGTTAGTTATCGTTTACGTTATCGCTGTATCAGCATACAACTTGGTTTTGGTCTGCTTGCGGAGTACTAGCCGTGTATCTATAACCAGCCCTATCAATTTTCGATCTAAACCTTCCTGCTCGACCTCGGAACATCCCTCGTGAATTTCATTGAATTTTATTTAAATCGTTCGCGATTAAAAGCTGCTCGTATTTCAGTCTGAATATTTCAACAGCCGCTGTCACGTGTGCGTGACTTTGATACATAGTGTTTACTGTTTATTTTTCTGCGTTATCAATTTTAATTGGAAAATTGGCCATTTTGCCGTACGCACGAGAACTCTTAACCCCTTGGCACACTTTGACGAAAAAAGAGATGTGGCGAGGGGTTAACAGGTTTCTTGTATCGTTAAAAACGACCGTAGATTCAGTCGTTCTATCGGCACGGATAATCGCGACAAAATTAATTCGTATAGTTAGGGGAGGGAGGGTGGCACAGGTCATTAAACAGTCGCGTTTCAAGCGAGTTACGCGAAAGAGCGGAAGCGAGGCTGGCGAAACGTTGCAGTGTCGTTCATCCCGCTCGTGGAATCCGTTGTTAATGGAGTACAACAAATTACTACTAATTAACGGCAGTCCGGGCGGCGCGTGACTCTACCGTCACGTGACAAATCCCTGGATTTCCCCTTGCAACTATGGGACACCAAGAAGTCCTGCCCGGCATAATTAGAGTAATACAGTTGTCGCTGATAGGATCGACCGTTTAACGCTCGCCGATGCAACGTGATGCTCCCGTCACGCGCTGCACACGCGTGATCATTAAGTTCAGGTGTTTAGGGATACGCGGACAAAGAGGAATACACATTTTGACACAGGTGTAAAATCCCAGGAACGTTTCTTCCTATTTGGTTTCGTCGGTTCTTTGAGGGCAAAGGAAAAGTTCTTTCAATGGAGGTGCCTTGGAAAAGCTTTGGTTCGCTCGTGGAAACGTTTTTCTTGATCCTTTGGACTCGAAATTTGGCCGCTCTCGCAAAGAACACGTGTCGTAAGTTTCCACGAGAGGCGAAAGAATAATAGAGTTATTCTGGTGGCACGGTGAAAAGGTTCTTGTATCAGGCGGGAAGGTTTCTGAATTTAGATCGTTTAAATTTATTTCTGTCAAAGAAAGAAAATAAGGCGAAAAATTGAGAGCTTGTATTATTGTTAATTTAACGAACAGAGGATCTAACGCAATAAACTTATTCGATGTTTACAAGACGCAAGTAATCTGAAGGCAACAGACCCTGAAGAATCCCAAATATCCAGGGGAAAAGCGCGAAGAATACCGAAACGGGGAAACCCAGACTCGTAATATCAATGGCAGCGCCCTTTCCTCGGTGTATACCATGATACTCGGAGGGTGATACTCGAACCACCGTCCCGTTCCTGAAATTATTCGTAATCTTCGGAGAGACGACTACGGGGGTTGGACAGGGAGATTTGCGTGACAGAGGGGGTGGTGGTCGTGGAGGAGAAAGTTCCACGATGACGATCGGGTGCTTAGAAAGGAGGGGACCCTGCATTGCCAACCTCTCCCCTTACGCTGGCAGCCAGCACCGGCAACAACCCTCGCAGCCTGCACTCCCGAACAATGGAAACAATACATTGAAATGAGAAAGTTGGTTTGCATTGTCGGACAACCGCGGCGTGCAGGGAACGCCGGCGTCTATCTGTCTTCCACTCGCGGCGTCCCTTCCCCTTTCGCCTCTCTTTTACCTTTTGTGCCTGTGGGCTACGTAACGTGTGCCCGATTCTCTCCCCCTCGTCCCATGCTCCCCTTTCTTTCTTTCTTTCTTTCTCTCTTTTTTTCTCTCTATTTTTTTCTCTTCTCTGCGAAGAGACCAGGCACCCCGCCCCGGTTTCCCATCGCCCCGGCTGAAAGAAAAGGATTGTAAACCGCCGGATGAGCCGCGGATTCCGGAATGGAGACTGCTCCATTCGTCGGTGTCGCGAGGCGAGCGCGCCGACGAAGGCCCGGCCCGGCCTCGAACAAGCGCATCAGCAATTAGTCGAAGAGATATCTTTCCTCTCCCTTTTCCCTGGCCCGGTTTTAATAAGTTAATCCTTGCTCGGCCCCCCTCTGTCTCCCGACGTCGTCCGCATACCAGCCGAGGGTTTTTGATCGTCGAGCAGCCGGGGACCGACGAGTGGATGGAATTTTTAAAAGATGTTTTCCTATCCTCCGCGTTCCGAGTGGGGGATACTTTTTTAGACAATACCCGCCCCGGGGAACAATAACGCCGATACAATAACCTTCGTGTACCGTTCGTGCGGCTTTTTTTTTTTAAGTATCTCCATTCACCGCGGTCCGCTCGTCGCGAGCGTGGGTCCGGTATCGCGCGCGCGCGCGATCGCTCGAGATCATCTTTTATCGAGAAAATTGGAGCGATTTGGCGAGTGCACGGCCGAGATAAAAAGTTGTTTTATTGTGCATCGCGCGATGAGATACGACACCGGCGCGCGGTCACGTACGCGCACGTCATCGAAAATTGATCATTAATTATGGAATAGCGTGCGCATCGAATTAGCATCGAGGATGAAACACAAATTTTTCTGACGGTCAGAGATCTGTTATTCCAGAGACATATCGTAGGCCAGTTTTGACGGTCGACGATAACGGGCTGCCCGCTGGAATTTCCACGAAATTCAGGAATTTTTACAAAATAATTCGCGAAAGATGCGTGCGCATGACATCGACGTATCTCGTGATTAAAAAAAAATTTATCCGACCAGATAACGATTTCAAAAAAAGAAAGTAAAAAAATCCCACGAATTTCCCGACGATCGTTCATATTTCACCGCGTCCCGTCGGCCGCCCGTTTCATTTTTGAACGCACCTGGATTAATATTTAATTTCGATTCGTCGCTGGTCACTCGTTTCGAGGAAAATCGCGAACAAAGGGGATGGAAAACCGAAAGGATGCATCCGGAAGCGGAAACGATAGAGAAAGGAACTTTGATCGTGAGGCATTAATAACGCGTCGGTAAGGCGAATCGCAGTCAGAACCTAAAAGGTCGGAAACCGAGTGGCCGTTCGAGCACACTTTTGAAGAAGAATCGCGAAGGAGAACATTTGCCTCCGTTAGAAAGGGACACAGAGGGGGTTGGCAAGAAGGGGTTGGTTTTCCACGGGATGTTGACGCAAAGCATTACCCAGATGGTCGATGGACGGTTGTGTCTCGAACGTACAGGCGGAGGAACAGAAGAGCGCAGCTTCAGAGGCTCTCCCGATGACGTCGAGGGTTGACTAAGGTTAGGCCACTCATCGTATATCGTGTACAAGCCACGCTGGAAGGGGGTGGGAAGATCGGTGGAACGCAGAAACATTCACATGCGTGTCTGAGAGTGTGGAACGGACGTTCGTCTGCACAGGCACACCACGACCCTTTTCCACTGTTACAACCGCATCGCCGAGTACGCGGCCGCATCCCGAAGAGGGTAGTTCTCGAGTAGCTGGCGAAACGGGGGTGGTAAGCGTAGACGGGACGACAGGGGGTGGCTCTCGCCTCTGCCGGTTCATTCTGTCCTTCAACCGACGACGGCGTCTATTGTTTAGTTATTCTGATGAGCCAGTGCATTTCAAACACACTCGAGCGGGCCATTATATCGGGGAACGCATCGCTTCCTTTCGCGAGACCGGCCACGTGCGCGCGTGTCTCCGGCTCTGCTGTTGATCGTGTTCCCCGACGAGAGACGGCTCCTTCACGGAACCCGGACATTTTGATATCGTTAATTGGACACTACCCCCGATGATAAGCGTGCGTGCCAGAATTCGAGGGCCGCCTCCTTCCCTCCACTTCACGTGAAAGAACCTCGTTGATTCTTTGTCGTAAACGATTTCACGACGAGGGTGATCGTATAAAGAACACGAAGAATTCGATGGCTCTGTTCGCTTTCTTTTATTCGATTCGAAATGGCACGTACGGTATGTCGTTTTAAAACTTCGATCTTAAAATATATTATTTCATATTTTCTCTTGTATATTTATCAAACTGTATTTCAACGAACAGAAGGAAATCTTGCATGCTCTTTTTTTTTAAAGTTCAATCTTCGAATTTATACACCATATGCGTTATTTTGTAGTACTTTTGTATTATAAAATTATTTCCGAAGTTGAATATGCAACAGCGGGATACGCACCGATGCATACGTGAAAAGTCGATGATTTTTTTTCCCTTTCTCTATCCTCTCTCTTTTCTCGGTCTGTGGCGGAATAGAAGTTCCCCATCCCCCTTTTATTCTTCTTTTTTTTATCCCGGTAAAATGCTGAAACGGTGAATGGGTACAGAGGAGACTCTTTTTATTCGATCGAAAGCGTGTTTTCGCTTGTTAGCGTCCGATTATCCGCTATTATTCGAAATTAAAAATACCGCATCGATGTATAGCGCTCTTCCGATCTCTCTTTTCTTCTTCTTCTTCCTACTATCCCCCCTCCGGTTTTCTTTTTTCCTTTCGAACGGGAAAATGGAATTATCGCGATACTCGATTTTCTCGATGTTAATCCGGATTACGAGGGCCGCACGGCACGGGAAAAGGGTTGGCTCGGGCTAGAGGATATAAAAACAAAAGCGTCCCAGGAGAATATGGAAATTTCTCATAAACTTTAATTTCCATTCACCTCTTTTCACCGTGGATTCTCTCTGGTCGCCTTTCATTGTGCACTTAATTTATGTATTCCCGCTTACGAACAACGATTTCTCTGTCTAGTTTTTTGTCTTGCTTGTTAAGCAACGGAAATGAAAGGAAGGCGAGGTTTGATTTCGCGTTTCGCCATTATCGCGATACTCGCGGGCATTTTACGTGGCCGTAGTCGCGAATCGCGATGTTTCAGCCGGTGCCGGTTTTCATTGAACGTCGAATCGGGGGTGAGGGGGTTCGGAGGGACGATGCAACAGAGGGGGTTTGGCCGACGTGCGTCTGACGTTATAGGAAATTAAGTTACCTTTATAATACGGAATGGACCGCTCGGAACGGGGAAATATAAAATTACGTTTATGGCGAGGCGCGCTTTGCTCTTCCCCTTTGGAGAAAAATTGTTCTGGAGGGGGCGCGCGGAGGATGTGGGTCATAAGGAATTACGCGAAGATTCCAGGGAAAGAGGAACCGCGCTCTCGTAGGTCAGAGAAATCACGGGAGGAGAATATGGCCGGAGGTGAGCCTTCCTTGGAATAATACAGTTCTCGCGGAGGACTACAATTTCCTTTTCGCCCGGGAAGGGTGGCGGGCAAGGGCAGAGCGTAGATCGTTTTCGAGATCGTACTCGCAGGGCCACGGTTCCAGCGGAGAGAATAGAATTCGAGAAATTCCTCCTTTTTTCCCTGAAATCTGCTCGTGTCAGCCTCGTTTGCGAGGATTGCAAGGGACGCGGAGATTCGTCTGAAGTTTTCTCGTCAAAAGGGGATGTTAATTAACGTCGACTTTATGCTTGCGCAAACGTAACGCGGGCGAAAAAAAGGGGTCATTGTTGAATTACCAGTTAAGTTTCATCGGGTGGTATTCAGTGAAGAATATTCGAGGTGTTCATTTAGGGTATGGCCTTGAAGGTTCTTTGTCAAATTTCACTCGTAACATGTGTCAAAGGGTAAGAATTTGTGCACATAAATTACCATTTAACGCGTTGAAAACAGGAGCATCGAATTTTTACAAATGTGCATCCAGTGTCTCTGTTGATTTAATATCATAGCTATTTAAAATTTGCAATTTGTATTTTACTAATTATACAAAAGTGATTTGACGTCGGCCAAAGAAAAATATGATGATTCGTCTAATTTTTTACCGCGAGCCTCAGGGACCGGGTTCGTTCGCCGGAAGTTATTAAGTAAAACACAAGGGTGGGAGGGGGGATTGGAGATGCCATATTCGTTGCACGTTCCTCTGGCCATTCGGTGAAGTTCGTTGGGCCGGCTTCCAGGTGGGCAATGTCGGATGGAATGCGGAATACATTCAGGCGGACCGGCATTCCTACTTAAATCAACATAACTCGGGTGATGAATGGTTAACAGGCTTCGCGGGGGGCGCAATGCGCTCCATTTATGGAAGCTATTATGGCCGAATTTCAGCGTTAAATGTGTGATTTATGGCTACCCGTATTATCTTCGTTCATGTCCCGTCGACGATACAGTACACCCTCTAACGCGGCTCCCTGTCGCTCGACCGACCGCCATCATCGAACCTACCCCGTGCTGCTTCCATATTCCTGAAAATTACTTTGAACTTGACAAGTCGAGCGAAAAAATTCATCGATCGATGTCCGCGCGGTCTGTTCATGATTAATACCGTTCGAACTGTCGATTGAAACCCTAAAGAAAATTCATCCGGGCAAGTTGCTAATCGTTTTCCGTTATAAAATTAATATAAAAGTGGGAGTAGTTCAACTATGCCCATATCTATGGTACTAGGGTTCATTTTCTCTTTTTATTTGCACCCTTTTGTTATTTTAGTAGCGTTGAGCGTGTTTGAGAGGACGATGGACCCAGGGTCCGTTACTCGTGGGTTGAATTAGCCGAATGAATTTTGTGGCTCGTTAATGACCATAAATTTCTGGTTTGTTGCAGGTTGTGACGCCTCGTACGAGATGCAGGGTCCGAGCTTCGTGTCGGAGCCACCGTCGCGGGTGGAATTCACGAACGTGAACGGCGGCCGAGTGGACTGCATAGTCAGAGGAAATCCGGCGCCGAGCGTCGACTGGCTGGCAGCGGACGGTGGTAGTATAACGAGTATCCCGAGCATCAGGCACGTCCTTGGCAACGGGACGATCCACTTTCCTGGCTTCGAGGCCGAGGTTTTCCGGCAGGACGTCCACTGGGCCATTTATAAGTGTTCCGCCGTCAACAGCGTCGGTGCCATCGTTAGCAGAGACGTCACTGTCAGAGCAGGCACGCGAAACTTCTTGCTCGTTATCCGCATTATGTTCTCCACCTTGTACACACCGCATCCTTTTGTGCTCCCTTTCTATCCCCCTCCTTTCGACTCAACCATCTCCGTGAATTCCCTATTCGTATCAACTCCTACTCCCAAACCCCCTCGTTTCGATGCAGAGCTTTTCCCGCGGAATAATGCGTCGGGTTTTGATTGATTGTACCTGTCCATCGATATGGAAATATTTGTCATTCCCTTCGTCGGAGAATACTTACGTCGAAGAATGAACCTCGACGGCCCGTTAACGGGGGGAGGGAAGAAATTTCTTCGGGGAGATCCTCGTGTTACATTAAACATCGTTGGCACGATCGACGGTAGCGAGCTTACGCGGCCAGCAATTTCTTCGACGGAATAATTCATCTTCCCGGTCGGATGATGCCCCGTCTTCGACGATATGAAATATTTATTCGAATCTGATCCACGATTTGCTCTGTACTTGTCCTGGCACAACCATTGTATTTGGTCACCAAATTCATTGGTCAGTTTTCTCCGTCCTTTCCCAATAATTGTATCGAATATCATAGTGGAGGGTAAAAATGTTCCATTCTTAGTCTCGATACTCGAGGAAAACGAATGCTGGACCAGGTAGATTATCGTATCAATGTATAATCAGTAGTAGCCTTGAAGTACACAACGAACGGCGTAGCCTTACTCCATGCCAGCGTTTTCCCCGAGGAATGCTAGATTGAACGTCGAACCGATGGAATTATTCGAACTCCGCTCGACGAACCGTGGCCGTAGACGAAGAAACTTCATTTCCGATCCCGTGGCTCCCCAGCGGGTAAGAATATTCGGTGTAGCGTTGTTTTCACTTTGCGTTTTATCGGATACCGCTCAAAAACCGGGGTTCTACAAGATTTCTGACGTAGCGAGGGGCCGGGAAGTAAGGGTTGATAGATAGCGGGTCGTAGCGAGGATGGATGGAGCGAAAGCTCTTGGTGGCTCCGTGAGGCGTCTTAAAAATAGAGCTTCCTCCGGTTCAACGAACCGGAAGATATCTTATCGACCTAATATGCCCGTAAATCATCGTCGCGTGAACGTAGCCCGTACCTTTTCAGATTCATGCCCTCTACCTCTGCAGCGTCAGCTTCTGCCCTCTGCTCCCAGTGTCTCTGATCCTCTTTTTTTCTCTCTCTCTCTCTCTCTTTCCTCCTCTCTTTTTTCCTCCGTCTTCTTCGAGCCAAGCAAGTTCGCTGACTTGGTCCTTGGCCCCGGCGAGAAATGTCTCTCCTCGAACGAGGATACGTGTATCTCCCTCGGCTGGGGAACGGATATGATTAGAGTCGGCCCCGTAGGCTTACGTATGCATTCGGCGGATCGAATCGGCCGGGTCGCTGACTCGGCTGGAAACGCGAATCGAATAACAACAACGAGAGGAAATAGTCTCGTTTCCGCTCTCTCGGCTCCTTCGTCTAACTACGAGGCGCACGAATCTCGATCGCTGATCGAAAACACGTACGGATCGAACGTGTCGCGCGACTCTCGAGCGAAATTTTATGCGAACGGACGAGCTCGTTCGACCGTAGTTTCCGGTTTCATCCGTGAGATACGCGTTCACCGTTGAATCTTGCAGGAAATAAGGGGTGAGGGTGATCGGGGCTGATAAAAGAGGAACGCGAAGGGGAGGACCAACGATCGCCCTTTGCCGCTGCTTCGACCCGATCGAGGGTGAGATCGTGGGGGTTGATCTGTTTAATTTGAATGAGCTCGGTCCATAAAAGAGCCGTTCCGAAAGGAGGGCGAGCGTTTAAAAAGGGAGAGGATTCTTGTCGATTTTCAAACATCTTAATCTCCTGTGATTCGTGTCTCGTGTACTTAGGGCTGGTTGTTATTAATCCTTCGCATTCGTATTTATATTACTTGCATATTCATAGTTTTTGAAAACAAAATTAAACAATTTTTTTTACTTATTTATTACCGTTTATGGACTGTGCTAGGAACGGAACATCATTGTCAGACTTTGAGCAGTCGTATTTCTGGTACCACTCTCGTTTAATGAACTATTTAAGGTACGCCGACCGGTCGGCGACCAAAGAAGTTAATTAAGGTCTTTTGAAGCCGATGGCGGGAGGGAAAAATTACGTCCGGGCAAGAAAAGCTGGCCGGTCTTCGGTAATAAAGTAAAAATTACTTTTCTGCGTCTTTTATACCACCCCCGGGCCGACGGTTGTTAATCCTCCAGGAACCGTAACGGGCAAACGTAAAGAACAATGATACCGTTTCGTCGAGGACGGGACTTTAAGAAATGCCAGGGACGAGACACGGGGGCCAGGAAAAACAATGAATATCGGTGACGGTAAAAACTGGACTTCGAACGAGTGGTCGAATGGTTGTTGACGAGAGTTTGCTTAATGCCGTCTTTCCACGAGAGAGCTCGCGAGAATGCCAGGGGGGGAGGACGAGGGTAACAGGGGAAAGCTTAACGACGTTTGTACAAAAACAAACGGTATGACCGTATTGTCTTGCCCACGACGTACAATATTTCCTGGTTTCGTCGCGAGACGCGTTTCTGCCTCGATCCTTCCCGAGACGTTTGTTTCCTTTCATTTACTCGGCACAATGCATACCGCGGTTATTCTTCTTGTAAATTTCGTTGTTTCAGTTTAATTTCTCGGTGGCCAACGCTCGTTTCGAGTTAACGAGAAATCTTAACGATCGTCGCGGCCGTTCGCGAATAAAGAACACGTCTTTTGTTCGGTTCTGGGTATAATGCGATACCGCTATTTCAAGACGAATCAATTTTTAGTAATCTGAGACCGTTCCTTGTTTCGTTGCAAAGGGTGATCGGGGTGTTGAGGTATGGAAGGTTGTAGGACCTGCGAAGTAATCAAAAACCTTTAACTTTTGGTTAACAGAGGTGTTAATTTTCTCTACTTTAAATTTTATATTATTAAATAATTAGTCAATGAAAATAGCCCTAGATTTATACTAATAACGTCAAAACTAAAGCTGAAATGGAAAAATTGATTACTACACTCTTCCAAGTTCACTGTAATAATGGACGTGTTAAGAATTAATAATACAGTTGTTTTTACCGAGCCGTTCAACGCGTTACCATTCACAGAATTGTTCAAAATATTTCTCCTGCATTCTGTTCCTTAACGAAGGATACGAGAACGTTTCATTCGGCGAGTTACTCAGTTTCTGTTGACTCGACAACAACCCTGTCCTGATTGGCAATTGAAATGATTATTCCCCGAGGCAGGAACGATCACCGGGGTCGAAATCGAAACGTTTGAATATACATGGCCGCCTCTCGTTCGCGAATTCATAAAACCCCGAACGATGAGCAAGGATGCGAACGCGTTTTATACTTTCGCGAAGTACCACCCCTCGTTCCACGATCGCGTAAGATCATCCGGCCATATTTGACGTACGCGAAACAAGACACCAAGAGTAATCTTATTATTATTAAAATCGTTTTCGTATTAGAGTCATTGCGCAAAATGATCAAAGTCGCAGACAGAATCGTACATTTGAAATAATAGTCGCTTAGAAAAAAATTGGACTGCTAAAAATGTGCAATTTTACATATTCTCTTTCAAAGGCAAAATTAACAATTAAAACGATGCAGTTAGTTCACGTACGAGAGCTGAATGCGTTAAAGTCGAGTCGATTTTTATGACAATTAGGTATTCACAGAATCATTCATTAAAATTCAACTTGTCAGAAGCATCATACATTTCCATTCGCTTTTTACCATTTTGTTTCCCGTTTGACGTTTGACGACGTACAATTTTCGTTCATATCGCGACGGTGTCGGGCAAAAAGACTATTTTTAATATAAAACGTTCGCGCGGAGACTGAATTTTCTTCGAGCACCATTGTAGCGGTGTTACACGTGTGAACCACTTTTCTTTCCTTTTTTTTTCCCCCTCCCCCCTTCTTTTTCGCCGCTTTGACGACGTTGAAGCACGTTCTTCGCAGTTTTATTCGGCGAGACCGGAATCGTGGAAATTTTATACGGAAATAATTATCCGCGGGCGTCGGTCGAGCCGGATCGCAAAATTTCATTTCACAATGTTCCGCTTTCGGAGCCCCCGTTAAAAACTAGCGCTAAACTTTGTTACAGAATTACCAACCCTCATTTGACTTTTCGTTTCTATCCTACACGCCCGAACACGATTCTTCCGTTTTTTTCTTGTTTTTAATCTGAAAAGCGTCTGCAAAGCTACTGTATTATGCATCCCCGGACTCTCTGGCATCTCTCTCTCTGATCGTTTCACCTCATTACGCGTGAAAACTGATTTTTTTCCGTAAAAAGGTACCCCTTTGCGGCATAAATATGACGTCCAACAAGTCGACAAATATTTACATTAAAGTAACGTCAATGGTTCCATCAATAGTAGATATAATATTTGATACAAAAGAGATCGAGTTATACAGAAATCTGCTTCGATACGCGTTCAATAATTTACGAATAAATTCATCTCTCCTTCATTAATTTGCTGTTTAAATTAGCATCAATTTCCTAGAATCCGAATTTCAGGAATCATCGCTTTTTCATCAAATCACTCATTAAACTCTTCAAAGTAATTAGAAGCAAAGCTAGAAGAAACCATTGTACTTTACTCCTTCCACGAAAGGGTTAAACACTCCAGCTGCCCTGATACCGTCGAATTACTTTGTGTTCGTACGCGAGGGTTAATTCGATTCGTTTTCCCATCGCGTTTCGGGTCGTCCCCGACCCGTGAATCCGTCACAACATCAAGAATAACGAACGTATAATTACAACGTGGCGGCGTGTCTGGGAAAAAGGGCCTCTCGGTTCGTCTCCGTGGAAAATTCGAGCCGCCGAAAAAGAAAAAAATGAGGACCGTGAATTTCGAGCACACCGCGAGCTCTCTTTCTCTTTTCTGGCAGGTGGCTGAGGAGGATAGGAAGGAAGGTTGGGTTAGACTAGAACGGACGTCGTTCCCTCCCCTCCCCGTCGCCCCGTAGGTTTCATGGTTTGTAAATATTACCTGCCACGATACGTCTGCCGAGTTTGTGCTTGGCTTGGTTGCCGCGTAACCGAGAGCCGTGTGATACGGGGGTTGGTTTGCAAGGCTGTGGAAACGGCTGAGGGGAGGGGCAGAAAAAGAGGAGGCAGTAGGGTGGTGGTGGTGGAAGCAGAGAGGGAGAGAACTCACCGAGTTTTTACCCCATTCTGGAGTCTGAGTGCCTCGCTCCGCTGACTCTCGAAACGGGTTGCAGAGCCGGGTCCTACTACACACCACCGCATTTTCCTTTACCCTAAACCACCGCACCACCACCCTTTCGACTCGCCGTCTCTCTCTCTCTCTCTCTCGTTTTTTTCCTACCCGAGCACGATTTCTCGTTCTGCGTCCTTGCCCCTCGAAAGCAACCCCCCGCGTACGTTGCCAGGCCTCGCTTTCTCGCCAACCTTTCAGCCGGAGACCATCAACTTACGCGGAATGCTGGTTCATGGCCGGATTGGGACAGCCTCGAGATTTTGGATAAGATACCCGCCGCGACCCTTTTAAGGGTCTCAACCCTCCCGGTTGGATCGTTTCTATCGGGTTCCTCTTGCGTCGATTAACGAGAAATTCGCCGCCCCATGCGGGCACGGCGAGCAAAAAATGTCGGTACTTCATCAAGTACGTGAGAGTCCATGATCGTAACGGGGGTGGTTCTGGGTGGTGGCTACGGATCAATGTTACCTGTTCCTAATTTACGGTAAGAAGTCGGAGAAATCTTGTTTCCTCTTAACAGAAAAAATTACAGTCTAGGGTTGTGATCGATCTATGAAATATCTGCTACAATCTTATACCTTATCCAATTCCTAAAGATCTTAATTGAAATTTACAATTTGCATATCCTTGTTTAAGGTTTATATAGAAGTAGACCCTCGAGTACTGAATTCTTGAAAAGATCCTTGAAAAATCATTCCTTAAATTTAAATTTAAGCTACCCCTTTAGCTATTATCCCTCAGTATTCTTTCGTTTAAGACTTGGGGTCGCGATTGACCCGACCACCGGAATCCTAGAGTTAATTATAGAGACGGAGAGCTCAAGATCACGGGGGTGGTTTTTCAGGCGGATCGATGCCGGTCGTTCGCCGCGCACGAAATGGAACCAGGAAACGAGCGCGTTGTGTTTCGTTTTTAAAAAATGTTTCACGAGAAACCGGGGGGGGATAGAAAGCTCTTTCTCGGTATCCCTTTTTTTTTGTCTGGCGGCTGTTGTGCGTGCACGAAGAGCCGCGGTCCCGTTTGTGTCGGGTAATTATCGTAAGCCTGGCGAACCGTTCTTTCTTCGTGGATACATTATTCCCACTTTGTTTCTCTTCGCCTTCAATTTTCATTAGAATTTCTCTGTTTTTCTCTCTCTCTCTTTCTCTCTTCTTTTCGACCGCGACCTCAGCCGCACCGCTATCAAGACTTTTTTAATTAAGGGCTCGGCTTCGCTTCATTTGGAGCCGCCCTTTATTTCTCTCTTGTTTTTTTTTTTCTATCCGGCATTCATCGTGTAGCGTATAAAGTTGATTCCGCGACGACGGTATCAACATCTTGTAGTTATAGCCGCGCACAAAGCCGACCGGATTTAATCCCGTGGTATCGCGTCGCGCCCTCCATTTTGCCTTACACCCTTGCCTCGCCACTTAACGACCTTTTTTTCCCCCTCTCCCCGTTCCCTCTTTCTAGCCACCGTGTCCTCCAGCGCGGTGACAATTAAGTCGAGCAGACTGCCTTCAGGAACGGATTCGGTGAACGCGAGAACCTTCGGTCGATACGAGCTCGCGTTAAAATGTGTTATTGAATGTTATTAAAATTGCATAAGTTTGCTAAGCCTAACCAGGATTAGGTGTCCGCATTGTTCGATCGATGGTAGAGTAAGATTAACGCGTTAATGGATTCGATGGTCATCAAGGACCGACGCTAGGAACTTAATTTAATCGAGTAATTAGAAAAGTCTTTGGAAAACTCTGCAGAAACCGATTAAAGGTTACTCAAGAACTTGGGAACAAAATATTTCCGTGGAATTTTCAATTATAACTATTTAATTTTTCCTTCGACGCATTAATGGAATTAAAATAAAAGCGGTTTCATTTCCGTGAAATTTTAAATAGATTTCAATAAAAGTAGAAAACAATGTATGTTTTGTTCCGCGTGGGTTGACAGTTTGTTTTTAGAGTTTCCAGGGAAATTCGACACGGTTTACCCGGGGAAACCTTTATATATCTCGGGTCAACATTCTTAGAAGCGGCAGTCTCGTACGTATCCCGGCATATCTCTGGCAAGAGAACGAGGTCCGTATCGATTCGTCGAAATAATTTAGTCTTCGCTGCTAAAACCGCTCCGAGTGAGCTGACTGCGCGAACGAATGAGACTGGTGGCACGTTCTGAGTTGCCATTAACCCTTTTGTGGTCCATTTATTCGCTAGATTAAATCCGACTCGTCTACCGTTATAGCGAGTGCTTTGGCAAAGGAAATGTTCAGATTAGAAGACTTCCCGTCCCGTCGATGCTCAGCGATTGTCATTCAAATATTTAACATATTTCTTTTCGTCGAAATTTTCGTGGTTACTCGTGTTTCCGTTCCCTTCTTTGAAGGAAGGGAGAATGCGTGCCACTTCCGGGAATAGATCGGTGAATTTTTCACAATCGTGACTGAAGGTTCTGCGAACGGATCCGAACCTGCTGGCCAAGGCCGGGGGAGGAGGGTGCTTTAGCCTGGCTTTCGAGCAGTCTGTTGTTTGTGTGTTTCAGTGGTGAACCAACGTTACGATCCGGAAGTGCAATGTCCCGGCGGTTTCCTCGGCAACAACGTACTTATGCGATGCAACGTGCCCAGTTTCGTTCGCGACCACGTCACAATCACATCTTGGCTTCAGGAGCCCTCCTTCAATATCTATCCGTCTACGATGGGAGGTGAGTGTCTTCTCTTTCCACAAATACATTAAAATCTTTTGTTTCTCAAATTTGTGATAATCCAAATTAATATTTCATTGCTTCATATTCATGGAAGAAACGAACGGATAATTAATTTGGACCCGTTTGTGCCTGGTATCTTTCGTTATTACGGTCTTTGACCTTTTTCCTTGGAGCGTGGTTCCATTTAATAATTATGCAAATATTCTCAGTTAATTTAATTAGTATTTCAAAACTCGTTCCCGTAGGTTCGTTAAGCGAAATAACATTGTTCGATATTTTTATCTAAGCGATTAGTCACGATTGTTATCCGCCGTGCGATAAAACGTTTCAGTTTGAAAATGGTGTTTGACGTTTTAATTAAAAATCCCGAGCGTGCCACGTGTACGATTTATTTGGTCAAAATTCAAAGCGGGAAAATACGTGACGCGAGTACGAGGCACGGTCTTTCTGACGCGATGGGTTAATGACGAGCTTCTCGGGTTATTCCGTAAATAAAAATAAGGGGAATGAAATCCGAGGCAATTCCATCGCCTGAGAAGGCGTATTTCCTTTGCGATACGAAGCGTTATTCTCGTCGTTGCGAATTCATTCAAGCCACCACCGGCTAAAGATCTCGCGAGAATGAGCTCGAGGATTGCGCTCCATCCGGGGGAATTTTCCAGGGTAAATATCGGGACCGGTTTTCAGGGAGATCGTGGCTCGTGGAAATAATTGAATGGATCCGAACGAGGTCAAGTTACGTCTTTTGCACGAAGTATGGTGTCTCTTTCTCGGTTCCCAACGACGTGCCCCTATTTCGTGAGATAGAGTTCTGCCCCGTTTACAAATGGTAGTCGAGGGATCGTTTCGGGGAACCGCGTGATCGAAACGTTTTAGATTTCGATTGCACTCGACACGCGACCTCGTGCAGAGATCATTTTTCATTTCATTTTGAGAGGGGAAAAAAAAGCATATCCTTGGAGTTTCCTCTTTCGGACGCACCGTTAGACTCGCCGGTTGTCGATGCATTGTACGCAAAGTTTTCGCCGTGAACCGGTTAACGAGGAAAACTTCATTAATTATGGAGAAGTTCGATTAAGGTGTGCGCCGGCGAAGTCGATTCTGAATGTGCTCTCTAATAATCCAGACGGATTTGTTAATACGTTCATCGATTGCCGCAAGACGATCGATAGCGGGCACGGGCCAGACTTTCGTCGTTCGAGGTTGAAAGTTGAACGAACTCCGAGCCAATGGGGGAGGGGAAAAAAAAAAAGAATAAAATAAATGGAAAATATCCTCGCGAATCGAATTCGTTCGGTGTCGTGATACGAGGCGATTCAAAAGGGCGATTTCTGTATTGTAGACGGCAAGTATCACATGCTCTCGAGCGGCGAGCTGATGATACTGAACATCACGAGGGAGGACGCGGAACAAACTTATCGGTGCAGGACGCATCATCGTCTGACGCAGGAAACGGTCGTCAGCAGCAACGCTGGCAGGCTTCAATTGACTGGTAAGTGCGTTAAAATCCGCTTTACGTTGCCACGGGTAAGATAACGTGTTTCCGGCTCGATTCGCGTTACTCTGCCGTGATCGAAAATTCATAACTCGACCGGGCTGCGTTTATTAACACGCCTCGATGCCGCCTGTCTGACACGATGTGTAATCTTCCAGCAGATTTCACGGTTACTTCGGGAATAATGTAATTCGTTGGAAATTGACAGTGATGTAATATTTTTATCCACGATTAGTAATTAAAGGAGAATTTTATTATAAATAATTATAATTTACACTGAAAGGTATTGTTTAATTTGCATCGAAATAAGTGTTCGATGGGGTAAATATTGGAAGTCTCCAATTTCTGAATGAATCTTTAAAAACTTTGGGTGTTCCACGATTTACTGCTAATATTCGCTC
Organism: Anthidium xuezhongi; assembly: GCA_022405125.1. Taxonomy (NCBI): domain Eukaryota; kingdom Metazoa; phylum Arthropoda; class Insecta; order Hymenoptera; family Megachilidae; genus Anthidium; species Anthidium xuezhongi. The sequence goes on from CM039637.1 coordinate 11,082,288, forward strand.
GTTCGTTGAGATTAAACGCTTGGAGGAAGTAATGTTTCCGCTAGGTAGATCTATCTTCTCCTAAAAGCTTCTGTCCGTTCAAACTGGAGCATCCTCATAGTATCTTCGTTAAGGTGGCTAATAAAGTTTTAATACAAAATAGAGGAGATTTTAGCCCAAAAGGATAGTGAACGTAAACTTGAAAGAGCACACGTGGTGATCCAATGAATCTTCATTACTAGAAAATCTTGTTATAGGCTTTAGTTTCTCTTAAAAATCGAACTTTGAAATATTTCGATATTTTCACGGGAACCATCGAACGTTTATAAGTTTATCTCGGTCGTCGCGTCGAGCGTGTTTCGCGCGAGAACCCGCGAGCGAGTTAATGAGTCATCGGGATGATCGGCGGTCGATCAAAGTAAAATAAAAAAAAAAAAAGAAGAAAAATTCTCTTAGTCGAGTCGTAATTACCAGGCTCCGGTGACGAGGCCCGCGATCAAGAGGTCGTCTGAAAAGCTTTTCCTCGGCTCGTTTTAACCAACTGGCATCGCGCTTGTTACCTTGGCGAGCCTCGCCGCCCGTAACGTCTGCTTTGGGGTTAGTTGCACGTGGTTGGCAGCGAAACAGGAAGAGCGAGGAAACAGGGGGAGAGGAGGAGAGGGGAAAAAATATACACGGGTGAAAAGACGAAGAAGACGTGGAAGAAGAAGCGGAAAAGGGGAGAAATCTCCACTCGAGCCGGGCTAACTAATGATGCTTCTCTTCACATGCCACACCCCTATCCTTCAGATTCACCGGTTCAAGCTTCAGACGTGCCTTGTGCGATGCGTGCAAACGGAACAGAGTATAAAAAAAAGGAAGAAGAAAAAATAACACATACTGAGACCCCGAAGTTGAAGACATTCTGCGCGTTCCTCTCTCTCGCCTTACCATCCAGTAATTTTGGTTAGCGAATAGAGTCATAATTCATCGACTCCTTCGTCCAATTTTTTTCTTTATCCGTTTTTCAATCGGTTTCGCTGCATCGATTTGTCATCCAGTCGATAAGTCCGCGCAGCCAGTCCCGGTATAATTAATTATCGGATTAATCGTAAACCTTGAACACGCTCGAAGCCTTCTCTAAATCGCGAACGAAAGTTGGCCAAAAATCGGATTCGCGTTACGAGGCGACACCGGTTACATTTTTGATCCTGGCCACCGGTACACGCTCGAAATTATTATTCAAGTTTAATCAACGTTATTACACGTGGTCGGTAATTATCGCGCGCGGGGGGATACGGGAAAACGCGCCCGGGTACGATAAAATACTGGGATTTAACGCGTTCTACTGCGAGCAGTAGAAATGACCGCGTATAGTGCGGTGTATTATTAATAATCGCTCCTAGAGGTACCATTTTATTTTGCACATTCAAATTTCGACCCAATATCATAATACGATGTTAGGCTCGTTCAGAATTTTGCTTGATTATTCGGCTCCGTTGATGTATCGGCTGGTCATAAGTAGAAAACACCGTATATAGTCAGACATATTATGATGAAAATTCCTGAGGGTATTGATATTTCAATTTTCTGTATGATACTATTAATACAGTGTTGAATTAGCTCAAAATTTTATGCATTATTTGACTATGTTTTGTATATTAAGTACTCGCAGTAGAAATATCCGTGGATGGTCAGACACGTTATAATTTTTATTCTGAGGGGTGTTAGCTTTGTTTTATTTATTAGATTAAGTGTTTATTTACTATATAATAGTATCAGTGAACAATTTTGTTAATTATGAGGCTATATTACAATATTAACTATTCACAGTAGAAGTAGCCGTATGTAGTCAGACACGTTAGAGTAACGACTCGAAAGCTGTCCATATTCTACTTGTTAACTGAAGTCTTTACTTTGCTATCAATTCAGTTTGTTATTTTAAATTAGTAGCATAATTTTACTGACATTCCAAACATTTTTTATTAAAAATTTAACTGCCTCGAAAGATAACAATGATTTTTCTCACAACATTCGACGAACTATCTTCGCGAAGAGTCCTTCAAGATCATCGACCAAGATCGTTTCATCAAACTGATTTACTTCCAAGTTGATCCTAATCAAGAGCCCGGCAAGCACATGTAAAACTAAACGGATCACTTTCAAACTACTCTTAGACTGTCTAAACAGCGTAGTCGAAGGTAAATCGCAAACGACGAGTATCATAGAGTGTACACAAAACAAGCATGTTCTAAATCACCGTGGCACAAATATTTAACCGTGCAGAGAAAATTCGAACGCGGTGAAATCGTGTTTGCGATCCGTGCATCAGCCCGATCGGGGTTTAATGGAATATAGAGAGCCGGTGTAAGCGGGTTGTTTATCGCGAAGTAGCCGAAAACTGGGATGGTTATTTACTTGTCACGATCGAAACGCGGAAGTATAACCTGCATACCACGAAGATTCACGCCACGGGGAATCGTAACGTACACCATAGATATATAGATAAACGCTTTTGGCGTCGCGGAAACATTTGCGCGCTCTTGTTATCTAAACAGAGATTACCTCGAACGGAATTGCAAATTATTATTAGCTCGTGAACGGTACGTGATTTCAGAAACAGTGCAAGCATCCCGTAATTGTTGCCTTTATGTATATTTTCTGAACACTTTGTTTATAACATTCGTCGACATGTTTTGTCTCATAACCGAATTCTACCGTAGAAGAGTTCCAAACGAGAAAATATTATTTTAGTCATTTATTTCGTATCATTGGAAATATAATGGTATGTTGTTCTTTGTACTTTGTAATCTAAACAAAATTTCCTAGTGTAAAGGGTTAATCATCGATCCAAGATTCAAAGAATGAAAGATGTTTGCTCAACTTGATCCAATTCTTCCGACCACCCGTCTCGGTATAGTTTTAATAAAGCCAGGCTTTTCGAGGCAGCTATAAATTTATGCTAAGCGCACTTACATACTTATAAACTTAATAATGAAGTTTCAGGTCGGTGTGCACGATCGTTTGCATATTTCTAGCCTCCTCCTTCTTTCGCTCACTTGCTTACCCTCTCTCGTCTGCCACGGTTAGAATACACGGAATTAACATCGGGAGTCAACGATACAGGTCGAATCTCGCCGATGACGTTGAAACTTTTCGAAAATTATCCGTTCCGGGGGGGTGGAGATTGTCGAATTGGCATCGAAGTTTCGGGTTTATCGCGCGAGAATCAACGTTTGCGCATCGGGGAACAGTTTTTCACGTAGTCACGTATCGCGAGCTCGTAAAATAATTCCATTGAAGCGGGTATCGCATTGTTCGTTTCCCGTTTATGGTGTTTGACCTTTCGACCCTCCCTCCCCCTTCACCACCGCGTGAAAATATTGCGATCGAACGGCGTTCGTGTGATCAACGCGATACAACGATTCGGTGGATGCAAATGAAAACTGATTTTCATGTTATTCCGGATACCCGATACGCTTCTACGGCGTTCTTTTATCGAAGGAACAGGTGTGCTTCGTTTTTCTAATTTAACGTTTTTGCGCAATATTTTTAATCGTTTTTATAATTTTGATGGAATTTCTTTCTGGGTTGCTTTTCTAACTTTAAGAATTTTATTCTGTTGCTTCCAACTTGTGTACGATGACCATGTCTTATCTCTAATATATTGTTTTTATAAACTAATTTGTGGACATGAGGATGTGTCCTGTTCGAGGAAGTGCAAAAACTTTCCAAATCGACAACGACAACGAAATCCTTGATACATTTTCCCCTAGGAGGGACGGCGGGTTGTATCGCGCTCGTCGCTTTTGCATCCTTCCGATTTCCCCGGCTAACGGGAGGGGGGGACGCGTTCATTGACGATTAAAAGCCGCACTTGGCGCATCACGAATATCTTCTTTCCAACGCGGGGATAGTGTGACGCTCTCGGCGATGCAACGAGCAGTATTGAATTTCCTCGTCGAACACGCGCCGCGTGTTGTGATTCCGTTGACTCGCGTGTCACACTCGGGTCCCGTGAACAGGCTCGATGGAATTCGATGGATATTCACGATTTCCCGAGTAAAAAAAAAACAAGCGACGAAGAAAGGTGATATGTACAATAGTTTATATCGGGACGATTGGCGAAAAAACGCCTCCCTTTAATCGAACCGATTCTCGTTTTCATAGCAAATAAAACGACCCGGACCTGGGCCTTTGTTGTAATATTCATTAACGCTTTATTGCGATATCGTGCGGTATCCGTAACACGTGTTCGTCCAGCGCAGCTTTATATTTCCAGTATCGCCAATTACGGGAATATCTGTTAATGAAATCTTAATGAATCGAATGGATTAATTACCGTTCTATTGATAAGTACCAGAGAAATCCCGGCGAATTTGTTGCATCCGGTTGACGAGCAGCTTTTATGAGGAGATTTTTAATAATTGAGGGACCTTTTATTTAAAGGTTTGATTAAACCTTTGATTCAATTCATATTTTATTCTTTCTACAAAAATGAAGCCACATGGTCGGTTCTTCCGTATCTGCAACGATATATTAATTCACGCTCATAAATAACCATCAGAGCTCAAAGTTTGATCAAATAACGACGAGCAACCTCGAAAGTTATCAGCCACTTTTATGGTAGCCACAGTCCCGCGACGAGTCTCTATCTTCCCCCCCACATAATTCCCCATTAAACGTCCGGGCTTGATGCGTGCTCCGTTGAATCCCCTCGTTTCTTTTCCCTTTCTTCCTTTTCCCTGTTTCTTCTTCTTCTTCTTCCTGTTTCTTCGCCACGACGAAACCGTTGTTCCCGTTGCTCCTTTTTCAGCCGTCGGCTATTTATGACACGCCGTGGAAAACATTTCCCGTATATCATGAAACAAAGTTACATGAACTCGTCATGAGGGAGCAGGAAGGGTGCGTCGCTGCCGCAAAGTAACCTCTCATCCCTTCCTCCTTCCCTGTACGTGTAACACCGTTGCCTGCGTATCTGTTTCTCCAAGGAGAAAAAGATTCCTCCGAAGGATCTCGCAGGATGTACTTCCCCCCTCGTCCTCCCGTCCGTCCGTTCCTTTCTTTCTTTGTTAAATCTTCCGTGATATTGTCACTATCAATTTTCCGAACAATAACGTCCGATAGTGTCTCCCGTTGTTTCGTTATTTTTCGTGTATTACGTGGATCATACGGAACTGTATAGCACGGTGCACCGGAAATACGAGCTGGACACGACACTTCTGTACAGCATGCTCGAACCTTGATTCATAACGCTGTCCCAAAGTTTCAAACTTAAATAATTATTTTTGCTGCAATTGGAGATATTGTAATTGAATTTTGCAAGGATTTCGAAAGTTACGAAAGTTTCATTGTTTCGATAACAAGTGGAAACTGAAAATGTTATTCTGTAAAGAAAAAGTTACGAATGTTTAAGAAATTATTTCCCGTAACATCGCGGGGAAAAATTTACGCGAACTCATCCGGCGAGGGTGAGGGGGGGCGTCTCGTCGAAGGAAGTTGCCAAGGTATTAAAGGAAATTTCCTCTTCCCCTTCTGCTATTGTCCAAAAATCTCGGGAAACTTTTTCTCCCCCTTTTCTTCATTTTTTTTCTCCCTTCTTTTTTTTTTTTCTTTCTGACTGGCGAGTAAGTTCGCCGAGGGGCAGAGATATTTCTTGATTGTTTCACGCGTCGTAGAGTTCACCGGGCGCTCCTTTGTTCGGGACACTTCGACGGCCCGTCGTTGGAGGATTTATGCTTGATCGTTTCCCGCTTTTTCTGCTTGCAGAGATACGGAGCACCATGCCGCCGATGATAAACGAGAAGGTGGTCTATATGTCGTCCCGGCTGAAAGACACCATTGTAATACCTTGCGTGGCGTACGGCAATCCAACCCCCAGTAACAGGTAAGGATATTTTTCGAATATTCCTGAATACGTAAAAAATTGATCGCCGTGACTGTACCCTTTTAGACTACCATATTTTTTATTCAAATTTTGCTCGATATTCTTTAAAAATCAATAAAAAATTTAATTTTTAATTTGAGCTCCGCATTCGATGCTCTCAAAATTTCTTTAATCTTTCTTATAAATTATACAACAGGTAATACAGTCGGATAATTGAAAACGTTACTTGCTGCGACACTCAATTGACTATACTTTTGCACCGAGTTGTTGGTTACCGGCTGTTTCATATCTTGATTACCGGAAGTGTTTTCTCTGCCTTTACCTTCTACTTTTCCTGTCCCCTTTTAAAAAGAAACTCGAAACTTTCCTTCAGAATCAGCCAAGAAAAGTGTGTCACTCTTTGCTAGAGAAACGATATTTCAAAGTTTCAAAAGGAAACGAGGGGATAATGCATCCGAGTGCGTTTATTTTCGTAACGTCTCGTCGAGAGGAAATGTAATATTTGATTAAAATTTTTCGAACGTTAACGAAATAATCTCGGAACAAACGCAAAGGACTAAAATACTCTTACGACCATTTTCTGATGTATATTCGATGCAGTTTGTGAAGTGTATGTTTTTTTTTCTCAAGAACACAGTGTTCTTTAATTGCCGGCTTCCAATCCTCGAGTACGGTTCGCTTACTTGGCAAACGGTTCCCCGATACAACAGCGAGGGCAATATGCTTTGGAGAAGTTTAATTGGCTCGATTCGCGGGGATCGCGGCTTTCTCGTGCGTGAAAAATATTTTGATCCGTCCTCCATGACGAAAAATGAAAGTTTTATTAGCTCCTCGTACGTGTTTTCGCCGTTCATTCGTTTCAACCGGCTACAATAATACTTGACTCGAATGTTATTTATTATATCGATAGGTATTTTTAAACTGAGCGCAGTTTATTTTCCTTTGGGCGCACGTAGTTGTATAACGAGCGAGTTTAACGAACCTTTATGCAGTTATTTCATTTAAACACTAAGCTTCAAGTTCCTTGTCACAAATTGTGTATACGGAACTAATATTTGGATAGTTTGAATGATTTTTCATGAAAACGAAACGCGTGTCATGCTTCGAGCATTATTCATCGCTAACAGAGTCTCGCATTAAAATACAAGTTCCATTAGTACCTCGACTTACTCTTCTTAATCCGTCGGATACGCAATTAAAAGCTATCCGTCCATTTGCTTTTCCTCATGGAGCAAGCTGTTGCTGGGCGAACTAATCGTTCGACTACTCGAAAGTGGAAGACGGTAGTAAATTAAAAGGATCTCCTCAGATTAATAAGACATCCGTTCGCTTGGCGGGCGTTATCCTCGAATCTCCGGGTCCGTTTCGCTCGGGACTTCCTTTAAATCATTGACGATAATCCCGCGACAGAGCAACGCGCCGCCATGGACGGGGATTATAACGTTATTGAAATGTAAAAATTTCAATTTTGCTCGCCGGCTCCCGCGCGACCCTGTCGGCCTCTCCCCTTTATTTCCAGAATATGGAACGCCGTCGTGGAATAACGTTATTTCGAGGCGGATCCTCGTCTCCGTCGCCAATCCTGGACGGTCTGTTCGTGATTCTGCTTGATATAAGTCGGACGTGAATGTTGTTCCCTTTCTGCCGCTGGAAATTTTGCATTTCGGCCTCTGAGTTCCTTTGCGAACGTTAAAAGTGAACGATGCCAATGGATCCTAGACGCGGGACCCATTGAATAATAAAATTTGATGAGCTGATACTGTTTTCTCTTTTTTCAAAATTACATTTCATACTGCGATGGTGTAACAATCTTATTGCTACCTGTATTTTATTTTAACACTTTCACATCTATCGATGTTGTATAGTGATTGGGATAATAAAAAAATGCTTCGAGTGCAATGGGTCAATGTTAATCATATTTTCGCGGCCGAAGTGCGAAACACACAGAACTTCTCGATGCGTAAGAATGCACTATATCGCACGATAAAAGGAGACAAGTAAATAGAGAACGAAGAGCGATGAAAAGACGATCCCGGTGGGGTCTTTGATGTCTGAGGAATTTTCTCGCATAGGTTAGCCTGGCGAAGTTTCGTCGTGGGGTCGCTTTGATAAAGATCGCCCGTTCGTTCGGTCGATATTAATGGAGTTTCTTTGGGTGTGCTCTACTAGCGAGAGAGGCCACGGTCCCGGGTCTCGAAACTTTCGACCCCCTTTGCCAGCCTCATGAATCGAATAAAGTCGGGCAAGAAACAAAACGACCGTGAGCGTAATCGAGTCCAAGAATCAAGGGGATACAAGAGTTTGCTCGCTTGCGCGCGCTCTTTAGCGAGCTTTAGAAACGCGCGGAACTGAAATCCTAATTGAACTTTCGCGTTGATCGTGTCTTGCGCTCGCTGCGCGTTGTTTCCTCGAGTACTTATGAAAATAAAGAGGAGAGGATAAAGGGATCAAAGTGGATCGCGTACTAGAATTTTAATTCATTTGTTACTCGATTGAAACAATAAAGAACAGAAGAGAGTCTCTTCTCCGCGATGCTTGTAAGGGTGTCTCCTCGCTTCTTTTTTATCCTTCAACTTCCTGCAATAAGAGCCGCGTGCACACAGGACTGCGCTGTCGCGGATCGAGAATCGACGTCCGCCTTGAAAATCGTTGAACGAAGGCGTTTCCATTCGTAAACAGATATCCCGGTGTCACGAATGTATCAAAATTTTAACGAGTTTCGACGCGAGCCGTGAATAATTCGGTACGCGCGGCCCGCTTTATTAACAATTCCCTGTCGCCTATGTTTGACGGCGGTAATTAATTTGGAAGCGGCGCCTCGTCGATCGATGCGCAACCCCGCGACAGCTCTCGTGGTATCGACGTTCTTCCAAGGAAATTCCTCTTCTACGATCGATTATGGGGGATTAAATGCAAAAAGAAGGGGAAAAAAAACGAAAAAAGAATAATATTCGCGCGACATCGAAGCGCGATAAACTCGCACGCGGTTTCTCACCGCGAGGATGGCAGAGGTGTGCGCACAGAGAGAGAGAGAGGGAGAGAGAGACTGGCGGAGTGTATGGGTAGCGCAAACAAACCGACCGCTGATTACAGAGACTGCTTCTGACAGCCCATCAAATATTCCGCATTTACGTGTACGCCGACGTCACTGAGTATTCCATGCCTGTTCACCGTTTTCCCGTCCTCTCCTCCACCGACGTCCTCTCTCCCTTGCCTCTTTCGCGGCTTCTCGTCGAATTGACGAAGAGTACGTCGTCTACCAGACAGAGAGCCAGCCAAAGGATAAGCAAGACGGAAGAAGAGAGACGCGCAGAGTCTGAGAGTTTGCCAGTGTGGCACGGCTTTACCATCTCTCTTCCCCACCCCCGTCCTCCCTCCTTCACCTCTCGTTCGTACCTATCTCGTTCCCTCACCAATTTCCCTCCGTAAATTCGATTATCTATAGGTATACTCGTGGTTGTCGAACCTACCCCCTTCGCTCCCCGGTACCCCCTCCCCCGTTCGCCGTCACCAGTTCCGTACGACTCTTCAACCTCATCCGGAGTCCTTCCACACCTCTCGCCTTATCCTGGTTTCTTGCGAGCCGACCAAAGCTTCCAGAGAGCCTTGCGACGTCGCTTCTCGAAACTAACCTCCTCCTCACCGGGGGTCAATCACCCCCGACAAGGATAAGACCGCAACGTCAAAGCGGCGAGGGGGAGGAGATCATTTTTGGCCGAGGTTAGACGAGCCGCGTTCCCCGGGGACGGCTTCTCCTCGTTCGGAGATTGCCGTCGCCGAAAATATTTGACGCTCGAGAAAGAACGCGGCCTGGATATCCGTCGAGCGTGGAACCTACCGATTCCACGACGATTTTTCTTCAGGACACGAAGGACCAGCCCCTGGGTTCGATTCATGCTGGGTCACGTACACGTTTCAACGTCACGATTTTCGTCCTCTCGTCCACCTTTATCGCGTCGATTATATACGGGGGTTATCTGGAACTCTGCGCGCTGGCCGAAGAGCGGACAGGTGAAAAGCAGGTCTCCAGGAATAATATTTGTCGACGGACGGAGCGGACGGACCGGCGACTCGCTTAGAAGACCAGAATCAATAGCGGCGACGCGACGAAAATTTTATTTCCCAAGCTCCTTCTCGATAAACATTGACACTGTTCGCCGCGTTTCCGTGTAACGCGAGTGTTCCCGTTTCTTTGTGCTCCAGAAGACTGGTTTCTGGAATCGGACAGAAATCGTCGATTTCGAGAGACGAATCGGTTTAGATTTTGCGCGCTGCTTCGGATAAGGTCGAAGGTCGCGCGTGGCCGCGAAAAATCGATTCGATTATCCTGGCCACGCTCGAAATTGGTCGAAATAAAGAACGATTTTTTTCCAGAGGGACATGGCAGAAAAATCGTGCACGGCTCCTTTATTTAAAGATCCGCCGGTATTAACGATTTTTCGCGTGTGTATCCCGATGCAGCCACGGTTTATCCGGCTGCTTGTTCAAGCGGCACTGTTTTGAAAACGTGCCAGTACATCTCGACTGTGCACGGTGTGCATCCAGGGCTCTCCTGAACGGGTAACAAGCGCGGCAGAAAGAAGGGAAAGAAAGGATAGAAAAACGTGGAACGTATGGATAGCGTAGCACAATTCACGGCCGTGCCGTGTGCGCATTCAGTCCTTCCCCGATGAAACAGTTGTTATTTTGTGGTTGCCACGAGTGTACCGGAGAGATACACGGGTTCGAATGGAATGGTTCGGTCGGATAGCAAAGCGTAGCGAGCCAATATCGCTCTTTCTGCTCGATGCCAGGCGGTACGGCCGCGCGTTTTTGCCCCGGCACACGCTTGAATCTTGAGCAACGATCGAACGTAACTTGTAACGTTGCGTCGTAACGAGAGACGCTGGCTTGCGAGGGAGATGCGCACGGTTCCGATTCATCGAACCGACCAGCGACCGAAGCGTCGCGACGGCACGCTCGAATTGACAGTAGTATACACAGCGACTGGTCAGGCAAGCGTACAAGGGATCTTGGTCTGCCACGGTTATTGTTATTCCTCGTTCTTTCAAAGTTCGTTGGACTCTGCGCGGTAGCATTGAACGATGGTATACGGGGATGTCGAATGAATTAAGAAGGAAAAGCGAAGGGTTTTGATTTTGTTCAAGTAACAAATAATTAATAAAAGAAAACATCAAATAAACCGTGAATGTTACTATGTAGTATTAGACAAATAGTGTAGAGTAGTAATTTAAATGATTACAATTGAAAATTAATCGACAGAAGCTTTAATAATTGAAATCAGAATGTGTCTGACCACATACGTCTGGTTTCTACTGCAGAGGAACCAGAGCGACGGAGCGCTCGAGCGACAGTAGTATAGCCAGTGACTGGTCAGACGGGCGTACGAGAAACCTTGGCGCGCCACGTTTAATGTCGTTTCTCAATTAGGGCCCTTTCGAAGTACATTAGATCGCGTACGATTGAACTACAGAATGCACAATAACGAACTTCATATAATCTAATTAGTCGAACAAAGAAACGATCGAAGAAAGTTTCGAGTAGCATTTGATAACTTTGAATCGAAAAACAATGCAAGGTATTGAATTAAAAATTGAAATCGAGCAACCATACCGTAGTATCTTTAACGGAAGTTCACGTTAGCAGGGAATATTGACATCGTCTAAAATAAAATTTCCAATAGTATCGTCTGGTAGTAACACCGCCGGTTTACGAGCAGAGCAACGAAGCTTGCGCTCTGTTCTTCCTTTTACGATTTCAAGATGAAAGCCGGCCAAGCCGATCGATCGAGAAATCCACCAAGATGTCCCTCTATTTTTTCTTCCCCCCACCCCTCTTCTCTGTTTGTTCTGTCGCAGGTGGTATTACAATAGGAATCAAAGAGAGGAGCCGATCGAGGACACATCCGGGCATTACATGGTGCGAGACGGTTCGTTGATCATACAAGGCGTCCAGGAGAGGGATGCCGGCTCGTACATGTGCACGGCGAGTAATTCGGAGGGCAGCGAGTCCATGGAAGTAAGGTTAACGGTGTCTGCGCCATTGAGCGTTCATGTTCAACCGTCGATTCAGACCGTCGATCTTGGAAAAGCCGCTCATTTGGTAATTGACCGTTGCCACGACGATTTATGCCAGCCTATCTCCGTAATTTGTGGCCCGTGTTAATTCGACCGAAATTAAAATCGCCAATTGAAATTTTCGAATGCGTTTTATCGACGATATTATTTATATCGATTTGAACACAAATTGAGGAGATCCGTGCTGATATTTATCCCCTTTTTTAATAACATCTTTTATTTAGATTTAAAATACAACGTTTTGCAATCTGTACATTTTCGTACAGTATGTTTTCATTGTTACATGATTGCTATTGTTGCTGGAAACCCGTGTTCCACGGATGAACATATTTAATGTAACGATTCGTTAACATTGTTACGTTTAACGGTATTACATTTTGTTTACAAATCCTTTACAATAACCTTATCAACTGTGCATGGGGTATACAACATAAAATGACGTGTACGATCGATGGAGGCCATCGGACTAAGCGTTTCATTTTAATTTCCTAATTGAATAGGAATTCGATTAAATTTGGTAAAATATTATTCAAAGTATAACTTAAGGTTTAGTTTCTTTTTATTTTGATCGCACCATCAAGATTTAGTATAAAAACATATGGCAATATCGATTCGATTCCAAGAGACCGCAGCACTCGTATCAAAACGATTGTCTACGAGTTTCTATTCGCTCCCCGTAAACGTTCTCGTCGACGATACTAAAACTGGCCTCCAATTTTCGCGGTAAATTCTTTCGCCCGCGCACGGGCCATTTACCTGGCGATCCACGGTTCCGGTGTAATCCGATTTTTACGATCGTACACACGGGCGAAGCGGGGAAACAGTTTCGAGCCTGAAGTTTGTTTTCCCTTAGCAGTTTTCCGGGGCCACGCGGGCAATCTTGTTTTCGAAAAGGGTGGAAGGGAAAGATTTTCGGGGTCGATGTGTGTGTGTGTGTGTGTGTGTGTATGCAACCGGTTAAACCGGCCCCAGCTCTCATCAGTACCATTTTCTGTGAACTGCTTTTCAGACGTGCAGCGCAAGTGGATTTCCGCAGGCGGCGCTGTACTGGCTGAAGGACGGTCAGCCATTGAGAACGGGAGCTCGCATAAGGGCGGTTTCCAGGGAACGTATTTCCGTGATGTCGGTTGCACGGGAGGATCGCGGCATGTACCAGTGCTTTGTGAGGAACGAGTATGAAATGGCTCAAGGAATTGCGGAATTGCGGCTGGGCGGTGAGTCTTCTTTGTTTGCTCCCGTGTTGCGCCGTTGCCGCGATCTCCATTAGGGGTGAATAGATTAAACAGGGTTTTGTTCAAATTAAGATTGAAAATTACTGTTTTACGTTGATATTCGTTCGTGCATCGAATTTCAAATGTCAACAACTTTTCAACTAGTTAAGATAATTCGAATTAAAAGAACTATGTAAATATTAATTAATTTCACCCCATTTTATTCAGAACATTTTCTAAATATTTCTAAAATTGTTTTATTCTAAAATACGCGTAGTACGAAGTCTTCGTGTTGTTGATAGATAAATTATAATCTCTAAGCAAGTTAATGACTTCAAATGGAATTGCGGACTCGGTAGGGGGGTTTAAACGCAGCGATTCATAAATGCTGATTAACAGGAATACCATTTCTCAACTTAACCCCATGATACAAGAATCGTTTTATTAAATCGTCGTTAAAGCACATTCAAGATTGCCCGTTTAATTCCCCACCTACACCCAACATAATAATCTTTTTCTCCCCGGTGGAAGAAGCTCGAACCACCCCTGCCGACTCTCGAGTAATATCCATTATATCGTTTAAACGATTTTAAACAACCTTCTCTCTTTCCCTGCCCGCCCCACCCCTCGTTCCGGATAGAAACGGGATAGCTCGCGAAAACAGCTTAACGAACGTTTCGCGAAATGAAACGTTTAAGACAGTCCGACGTTGGCATCTAACGACATCACGCCAACAGCCGCAGCTTTCAATTACGCTCAGCTTCGACAATCTTCTCGTGAAACATGGCTGTTCGTTAACACGTTCGCGTTTCTGTTCTGTTAAAAATGCATTAAATTCGTCAGTTCTTGAAAAATATTTAAATATAAATCCCGCGAAAGGTGTGTATATCTAATTTGCATAATAAATGCGAACGTAGAATTCACTTCGCTGGCCATATTTAACTCACGCAATGTGTTAATATTAATACGTATAATATTAATTTAATACGTTAACATTAGACTGAAAACTGAACACGTGACTTTTCTACCTGTATTTTCCTCCAACCTTCAAACAACAAATAATAATAAAAAAGCTTAAAATTGAGGTTTCGTTAGAAATTCACTCCAAATGAATTGAGGACCAAACGATATTCGCTTAAAGTGAAAATTTTTATTCGTGGAATTTTAATAAATAATTCTTCGATCTAATAGATTCGTTCAATGAATTTGTAACCTGTCGCGTCTAACTTTGCTCAGGGATTCGAACGAATCAATCAAAATAATCCCTGAATCGAGGACGTTTTTCTTTTCGTTTTCCTTCTTTTTTATTTTCAAGCTGAAGATTCTCTTTGGTCGACGATGGAAACGGAGTTGAACCTATGTTTGGAAGACAGACTCACAGTAGACTCAGGGACGACGAAAGAGGCGAAAGGGTTGGGGTGAACTTGTTTGTCGAGCGAATGGTTCCGCGGTGATAGGTTGCCGGTGGTTAATGCAGTGGAACTCCTCCCTATACGATCCATTCCAGGTTTGCGTGGCACTCCATCGTAACGCGTTTTCCATCACGGAGCCGCGCGGCTTTCCTCTGGGGAAGTACGTGCCATTTTTGCGCGAAAATGGCCACATCTCTCTCTCCTGATCGTGACTCGAGCCGGGGAATCGCTGTTTGCCACCCGTTAATCGCGCTCGCTTCGATTCGAATGCTTTTAATTATAGAATCTCGCCGACCATCGTTCTTCCCGCTCGTCGCGTTCTTTTCTCTGTTGATTTTAGTTGCTTTCAGCTCGAGGTGGATTTCGATTCACGACCCTTCAAGGATATTTTTTTCATCGAACGTACGTATACGATTTCGATAGGGGAACGATTCCACGAACGAGATTTAATTCGATCTTCGAGGTTGGGGAAAGTGGTCTTCGAGGAAGGGTTGTAAAAGGGCGCGATTTACATAAAGGTAATTTTGTAATACATAGCATCAATTTCCCCGGGGGATCCTCAAGATCGCACGTGTTTCTTCTCGTTACATCAAAGACGCGAGTTTTGAGGGATATCTCAAAGAACGTTCTGAGGTCAAAGATCATTTTCAGGTAATACTATCGTGAATTTTTGAATGAGAATTTTCTTTGAAGCTTCTTCTCTTTGAAAGCACTCAAACTGTTACGTAGCTGTATGTACATCGGATGCTGGTTTTCAAAGCGTACGGGATCTGACATGATTTCATGACATGAAAGTACAGCAAAATAACACTTATGGTACATTTAAAGCTTGAAATATCAGAAAGATAGCAACGAATTAATTCATTACACAATATTTAATTTTCAATTGCATACATCCTAAAGTGATAACCTTGTAACTTTTGTATCCTTTGAGCTTTAGATTGGTATACCACAATTATTATTTTATCTAAAAAATATTTATTTTAATCAGAAAGTTTACGTAAATTTATCTAGAATTAATGAAGCCTGGAACTTTTTCTATGTCGCAATGGACTCTGGATTCAGTGTCCCACAAACGCTTCCTTCGTCCAGCTCTTTCATCCGACAATGAAGTGTGTCAACGATTACAATCGAGCGTTTGTGCTCTTGGGTGCGAGCTCGGTTCAAAGACACGCCTTTGCCCCGGCTTTATTTCGATGTAAAACAGCCGTTAGTTTCGACGCGATACCATCGGTTGCGCTTGTTTTTTCAAGTTTCGCGTTCGCGAGTTCGCGTATCGGTTACGCCGTCCTTGTTTCGTTTCCTGCCAATAGACGGTTTTTCCATTAACCGGATCTAGCCTGGCTGGTGCGCGCGCTCGATCGATGGTACACGGAGTATATGGTCCCGAAGATTTCAATTAAAACACTTTTACCAATGCGGATTGGCATCGGCCGCGGAACTCGGTTACACAGAGAGCAAAGTAGTACGTCTGTCGATTTTGCGGGCCAACAGCTTCCAACGAACGGGAAGATCTCGCGTTTCGGGGCTATCGAAACCCGCCTGGAAAACCGTATTTTCCATCACGAAGTCGTTGTGCCCCGGGCTACGCGGTATTTTTCCAGGGAAATGGCCTCGTTTGCTCTCCGTCGCTCGGCTGTGCGCAGTTGCGTATTAATATGCTCTATCGAGAGCCACGCGATACGTGAATTTCCCCCTCTGGAGATATAATAAAACCAATTTATCGACACTACGTTTTTTTTCTCCCTTTCTTCCCGCGTCTCCCTTCGGCGACAAAAATGAATATTCTGCGATAATCACGAGACGTTGCCCAGGCAATTAATAATATTGGCATAAGTAGCAACTTTGTACGGGGGATGTTGGGTCTGTTGCAAAAAATCATTATTTTTTATAAAATTTTACGGAAATTTCGCCTGTGTGGATAATTGGCGATGGCGGATGGCCCACCCTATTTTACAAAAGTTTCGAATATACTACGAAAGAACACACGCGTCGAATGTACGAATCGACGACAGCGAGTTCTCGGTCGGGCCGGAAATTCAATTAAAACTCGATTTACGGAGGGAAATTAATTATTCCCGTTTCTTACCATTTCCCCGGGAAAGTTCCTTGCTCACTTTCCTAGTCATTAAACGCACACCGTGATATAGTGGTCGTTCGGCGAGTTTGATGGTCGTTGGAAAGTTTCGTTTCTCTTTCGTTTTCCCCGGGTGGCCTCCCTGTTTCACTTGACCACGGGACCGAAAGATACAATTGCCGCGGGAAGCTCGAAAGTCGGTACTGCGTTTTGTTTTCTCTCTCCACATCGATTCGAGCCGCGTCAGAGGTGAAACTATTTCCTTTCTCTCGCCACGCCCGGTCGCCCCCAACGAGGGGGGATAATTGAAGGGGGGGGCGAAGGAGAGACGGGTCGTTCTTAGCGGCCAGACGCGCGCGATAGAAACAAGAACAGGGAGCAAACAACGGTAATGGATTCAACCTTTGAACGTTTTCACCTGCAATTGCATCGGGTCACGATAACTTGCCGTGACTGCGAGCCAACCGTGGTAAGCGATTTTTCATTAGGTTTAAAAGGGACGCGGATTGTGGCTTGTTTCCCTCGTTTTCGGATTACATTGAAAATTAGGGGAAAACGTTCCCTCAGACAACCGCGAAACTCGATCTTCTTCGTTTCGCAAATTTTATCGGAAACGATCGCCACGAGTTTCTACGAACGTTCGATAATTTCACGGAAAGGTGGAATAATGGGTTTGTGAAACTTTATCAACCGAAAAGGATCATTTTTATGCACGATCGTTCGATAAAGACGTACCGGGATATAAATATAATGAGGACAATCATGTCCCGAGCTCTTTGATGTCTGTTGCTTGACGATTCCTGTATGTAAACGTCGTACTTTTATCTACGATTTTATTATCAATATTGTATTTCTGCTTGACGATGTCGACGGTCTTATCGATTGTTAAGATTCCTCGAGAAAATCAATTTCTCCGGGACACGGTTCTATTATTCACAAGTATAGCTCCTTTTTTTTTTGCTGGTGCCTGCAGTCTGCAGTAATGATTTCTTTTTTTCTGCACCAATAATACTGGAATAATGTCATTCGTTTATTTAGGTTGTTCCAGAAGTTCTTCCTACAAAGGCATTATTATTTTCCTTTGACAACAAAATCTTATTGATTTCAGTATTGTATGTTGTCAAATTACAAATTTCTAAATTATAATTGACTTTTCTACTCTGTCGTTCGTCGTTAACGCGTCGTTTGTATTTCAGTCGTTAATCGTAGTTCTGTCGTGGCCCGGTTGTTTGGTCGTAATTTGTCGTAGTTTGGTCGCTTAGTTGTAATTCTGAGGTAGTTTAGTCAGAGTCGTAACTGTTTATACAAATAGGATCTTTATCTAATTCCAATCGAGCCAGAATTCGTTCAACTTCAATTAATCATCACAGATATGGTCGTACGTATATTTTCTCGCGCACGCAGTCAATTTTTGAACAATCATCGAAAGACGAAACAATTTCGAACAACGTCGATTTCCGAACTGAATTAAACGAGAAAGTTTAACGAATCGCGTGGCACGATATTCGGTTGCCGAAACAGGGGAACTACTTGGAACAACGGTGAACGTGGTTTGTAACTCTTTCGTGTCCTCCTTGTTTGCATCCCGTCCCGTCTTTGTCGTCGCTCTTCTTCCCTTGACGTATCTATGACGCATAATAAATAGACGTGGCTAGAGCTTCAGGCTGAAGCGAGATCATGCTCGGCCGGCATGCTAAGCATCGGCAAAACCGCAGGAATCTCGTTAGCGTATGCAAATCCTGGGTGCTGGTACTAACTATCTCATCGTGCTGCGGGCAATCCCCACCTAATGTACACTGTATGCCCGGCAGCTTTGAAATCATGCGGCCGAGAAGAATTCTAATGAGAGGCTAACAGAACATTCAACTTTACCACCTTTCGGTATCGATTCCGCGTCGCTCGACGACAAATCCCCCGATTGATAAATTCTTGCGAATTGATAAGAGGGCGAGGGCGGGAACTCGAGGCAGAGTTCCCGGAGAATCTTGATGCTCGACGGTACTTATCATCCTTTAGCGGTTATCAATTATAATCTCGAAATTTATAACTTTTGGAAAGTTTCTAATCAAGCGCGGTCCTATCGGTAATATTTTATCGCATTATTCGGTGGAGTTCTCGCAGTTCTTGGTTTCGGGTGAACGTGTCGAAATGCAAAAATAAACTTTATTAATTAGTAGTCATATCCTTGTGGTAAACGAAAAAATAATACTGAAATGTTTATCAATTTATTAGTTTATTGCACAGGTTATCGGTACATAGAGCATTAAGTAATTAACCAACCGATATTAAATTACTATGCAAATATTGAACCAAATATGGTAAACCCGTGTTGAAATTGTAAACGTATAATATACCAGATCGAAATTAAATAACAAATACTCGAACGAAAAATAATTGAATGATCTTTAAATTGTAAATTAATGTACAGTAGTCTGTGTCCTGTAATTGTAAGCATTAGTAAGTGGGTCACGAGACTACCAGAAGGGCGCGCAATTAAAAGGTCGAGAAATGTAATTCGGTTAACGACCAGGGGTGAAACACCATGTTCCGTCGATCATATACGAACGAATTGCGACACGGAAGTGTTTAAACGAAGGGCATCGTTTCATAGAGAGCGTTCTCGAGTTTCAAACGGGCCGGAAACGAAAAATTCGTTACCCTTTCCACCTTAATACGGTAAATTAAGTTTCTAGACGAGTTGTGGTCGCGGTCGTTGCATCCGTAACCGTGGCATTTTTAATTTACATTGCGAACCAAGCAACGGACGGTCTGCGTTCACGAGTACTGGTTATATTTAACGACAGACTCGGCTATTATTTACACGGCGTTCCCTCGTTTTCTTTCCCCGGGACGAACGATAAACAAGCGTGCGGCCGCGTACTGTTCGCGTTTCATTAACATCGAGCCGGGGCTCGTTCGACCGAACTCCCGTACCTCGTAAAATTATCGAACACGAAACCAGCTACGATATATATACATATACGCCTCGAACCGTTTGGTTAAATTCCTAATCGAGAATGAAATTTCAAACATTCCATCGCGTTACTGGTCGCACGGGACCCGAACGATAACCGTGCCGTACGGCTGCTATCTCTTTAATCTGCATAATTTTACAATAAATACTAAGCCCGGGCGAAAGGAGCGGGAAAAGAGATACGGTACAACGTCAGAAGGGAAATGGAAGGGAAAAGTCAGGGGGCTTAGTTATGATAAATATTTTCTTTTCCGCTTCTCTGTTTTCTCTTCTGAAGCGAATACAGATTCGGAGACTTTTCGGTGGATGCCTTCGAAGATTATTCCACGTACCAGGGTGCCTCGGAAAGTACGAAGTAATGAGGCCGGATAATTGGACGGACGCAGTTATTAATTTATTAATAGCTTCCTTAGTAGGAAGCTCTAGCTTGTAATTATACGCACGCTGCTGTCGTGACGGTGAATTTTTATGAGCCAGCTGGAAACAGCGACGGGGTTACAAGTTCCGTCGACAATAAAAATTATTTTATTTAACAAATATTCATTTGTTTGAAAGTACAAGGTTTGAAAGAACACAATAAAAAGGCAAATATGGAACTTTTGGGACTTCAAGTTATAATGAAATGATAAAAATTACAATTTATGTAAAACATATTTAATTTCAATTAATTTGTTAATTAAAAGAGTAATGTACCTTCTACTCGAAAACTTGATGAATTTCTAGCTCACCCCGTCTAAGTAAGTCGAATCGTGACTCGTCAAGCTCAGATCGACGTCGAAAAAGGGGGTGAAGTTTTATTAACGAGCAAGGGGTAAGGAATCACGGTATGCATGCGAAAAGTTCCGAGAAAAGTTGTCGTTGTTATTTCATAGCAGACGTGCTCGCGCTTACGAACTTCATGAATTCGTTACCGGCCAGGGTCGTTACGCGAAGCGGCACGTTCGTTTAGATCCCTTTTGTAACCGGGCCATCGTGTCGCGATTACTTTCAACGTTTCTTCGAACCCTCAGAGAGGGGCACATCTTAAGATCCATTAATCTCACTGTCAATTGTTTGACGCGAAATTACGTTGGCTGCCGATGCGATCGCGGAGAGAAGCTTTCCGGTGAATCGTATCAAGCTCGTTACACGTGTAATCGCGGATGCTTCGAAACCGCCTTTGTCGGTCGACGAGGACGAGACATTAGGCAGCGTTGAAGCTCGTTAACGCTTTGGAAGCCGGGCAATTTAACCGTCTCGATATCGTGTTTCTCGCGATATGCTAATAACCATTTTAGATTCGTGGATCGATCGGATAGAAATTTATTCGGTTACTTTAAATCTGCTTAAATTTTATTGCCGACGATTTTCTTGTGTCATCGCGATAAAATCCTCGTTGCCATAGGAATAGCAATCGGATTTACACAATCATAGGAGACTTGGAGAGTCACCCTCCGTATAACGCGAAAAAATTACTGCTGCTACTGTATTTTTATGATATGATTCCCCGTACAAAACTGCGTATCATAAAAGTTAAATATTTGATCAAATATTTCTTTCGTGATTCAGATTGTTCGAATAAAAATATTTTAGTTTATGGTTTAGATAGTTAAAAATGAAATATTTAACAATATCTCAGCAAAGAACTCTACATTAATGGGGGTAGATAAGATCCGTAAAGGTTAAATCGAAAGGGAATAACGATACAGTGGTCCGTCCGCGCGTGAAAGGGAGAAAGGCGGCGGGGGGTGGTATAAGGGCGGTCGGGAAAGCCGGTTCAGGTATTTCGATGCTTTCAGGTATGTGTAATCCGAGCATAACGTCTGTTAACAGAGATCGCGCCGCAGCTGGTCTACAGGTTTATCGAACAGACAATGCAGACCGGTCCATCGGTTTCTCTGAAATGCAGCGCCGCGGGTAATCCCACGCCGCAAATTTCCTGGCTACTGGATGGATTTCCGCTTCCACAAAACGACAGGCTACTGATTGGCCAGTACGTGACTGTGTACGGGGACGTAATATCGCACGTGAACATCTCGTCTGTGAAGTCCGAAGACGGGGGCGAGTACGAGTGCATCGCGAGCAGCCGAGCTGGCGAGGCGAGCCACTCGGCGAGGCTCAATATTTACGGTGAGCACTTCACGGCTGATTGTTGGGACAAAAGGAGGGAGGGAGGGTGGGGGAGGTGGCCAGAGGTAAGGGGGAACGAGGCTGTTAAGGAGAAGAATTGGCCGACGGTGTTGATTGAAATTGACTGGAAACCCGGGGGAATATTACGTTTCTGTTTCTGGGCCGACCATCGACCGACGTCGGTACCGCGGCCTCCGATGGGGATCCTTTGCTATTAACCGGCACCCGTTAGCCGGGGGATGGTTTCTGTTAATTAAAAAGTACCTCCCTCGTGGTTCGCGTGTTTTCTTTTTTTATCGGCAGATTTAACGGGCTGCGATCGTTCCGGTCCGAGGCACGGGGATGAAAATCGTGAAACTCGAAATGCTTTGATACCGACACCGAGAAAACGATTTAACGCTACGGGGGCTTGTTCAAATCTTTCCATTTTCTCGCGAGAACATTGATTTTTAACCATTAATTGTTACGACGAAGTGATAGAGTACCCCATATGATAAGGGGTGGCTATTAAAAAAAGGTCATGAATCGTTTGACTTCAACTTATTCTCTAAAAAAATGAAAAACTATTATATTGCTGAAGGTAAACTCAATTTGGTAATCTTCGACTAGTTTGAAACTCATTATCACACGATGAAAGGTCTCGGAATGGTTCATTAGGAGGTTGAGGGTTAATTGTAAGACATAATGAAAATGTTTGACCGTCGTATCAGAGGGGGAATTATTCGAAACGAGATGTACGTGTACGTTTTGCTGCTTGTCAATCACAGGTTTGCCATATGTCAGACCCATGTCCACGGTTTCGGCGGTCGCCGGGAAACAGTTCCACATCAAATGTCCGGTCGCTGGATATCCCATTGAATCGATCGTTTGGGAGAAAGGTGAGTAGTATAATCTCCTCTACTATCTTCCGTTAACACGACATCCACTTTCGAAGGACCGTGTTCTATGGAGATCGTTTAATACATCGATCCTCGCAGTGAAATTGCCCGCGCATAGTCAGACCTATCGAGATTTTCTACTTATCGAGGCTGTGATCGATTAATTCACAAATTTAAGATTTCAATTTTACGCACTGTTAGCTTAATATTAACGCTGTTCAAAATTGTCGTCGCCCCTTTTTTATTAATTATTCCATTATACAAAATTAAGTGCGCTGCATTAACGCGCTGTTGGTCACAGTGAAATTACCCGCGCATGGTCAGACACGCCATAATTGCAATTACTAAGAATACAATCGTTTTTTAAATTAAATGTACCATTTGTTACCTCACAATAAAATATTAAACTCACGGTGTCAATCATCAATAAATAACGATTATTAGAAATAACATTAATGCAATAGAGTATGGTGTAGAACGTAATGTCAATTAATTAACGGTACAATACCTAATTACGAGGTACAGATTTACGAGGTACCATTGCAGGTCCGAATTTAATTATAACATTGTGAGTCGAATATTGTCCGTTAATTGTTGTATAATCGAGAGTGCAAAACGCGAAATTACATCGATTATTACATTCAATTATCAGAACGAACGGAAACGGTGGGAGATTTTAATCCATCAATCGTTCGCGTTGTTTTGTCGTCAGACGGGGTCAGACTGCCGACCAATATGAGACAGAGGGTCGTGAACGGCAGTTTATTCATCGATATCGTACAACAAGCCGCCGACCAGGGCACTTACACGTGCACCGCCCGAAACAAGCATAACTTCACGTCTCAACGTTCGGTCGAAGTGCGCGTTCTAGGTGAGTGAGCAAAAGGCAAATATTTTCCGATACAGATCTCTTTTACAGGCTTCACCGGAGGCAGAACGATTTAATTTGCCGAGTTATTCGAACTCTATTGGTCACGTACGTCCACCGCTGGAAATTCACTTTTATTCGTATCCTATCGAAACTTTCGTATCCGATAGCGCGCAAATTAATACGTCGATTGATGCTTCCCAACGTTAATCACTTCCGAAATACCTGTATGATGATTCTTTTTTTTTTTTTCATCGAACTACAGCGCGGCGATACGGTTTCGGAACCGATATTAGGTTAACGATTAAATTCCTCGCTTGTCCGTGTATTTTGTTTTAAAATCATCGGAATTTTATTTCCGAGAAATCGAAAATTATTGGAGAATCGTTTGTTTTAAACCATTCAACAGTTAATGAAGAAGAATTTAGTATCGTCCAAAATTGCAATTGAATACTAGATTTTCGAGTGTCGAAAATATTCGAACCCAACTATTTTTTAATAATAATTGCACACTTCTAGAGGCAAGAATCTCTCTTCACACGTAATTCTTAACATTACAAACGTTTCGCTGAAAGTTTTCACTAGCATCGCGCTAAATTGACTTTCTAGTCGTTTCCAGAAAAGTGGGACGGCAACTTGCGTGTCTACCGTTTAACAAAATTTGCGCGATAACTGTTCCCGGTTCGTTCCTTGTAAAACGGTGTTATTAGTAACAACGTAATCGTAACAGTGCCGGAACTCTGTTGCCGCGCTGTCCGTATTTTAAAAAGGGATCGTTTTTCTTTTTGTCAGCAACAACGAACAAAAAAAAAAACGAGGTGAACATCGTACGTGATCATTCGAGGTATAAAAGGACGATTATCATGCGATAATCACGGCACTAAAATCCCTTTGTTCGATACGCTTCCCCTATTTCCCGCCCGTAATTTTCCGTCCCTACGGCAATCGCGTATTAATTACAATTCGTGTATGCATAACATCCAGGCGTGTTTGATGCGTGCCGCGAAATTTACCTTCGTGCAAAATGTTTCTATATTAGGTTTACGGAGTGAATTCTGTGTACTCCATTGTTCATCGTTGGCCGGGATTAGTTAACGCGAGGCAGCATTGCTTTGAATTCTCCCTCCTCCTCCCTCCTCCGCCCCCTGTTGTCATCCTTTCTCTCTCTGATACACGCTCGTGTTTCCCTCGTCACGCGAAATTTTCGAAACACCGTGAAACAACCGCGCCGCGAGCAACGAGCTTTATCGCTCGAAAAGCGTCGACTATCAACGTTGTCTTTTAATTGTTATCGTGTCCCTCCTCGCTCCCCTTTTTGTACGAGGCGGAGGCGAACGTTTACGTTGGGAATTAAATTCGACGCGTTTCTCGTCGTGTTTACGTCGCGGTTTTTCCCTCGATCCGTTGTTCCGACTCGTTACGTTTCGTTCACGAAACGGGGCAAGAATTCGACGAAGACGAATATCGTAGGTCTCGTCACGGGAGACGAATTCAATTTCACGCGCAGAGTCGAGGTGCGCGCGGTTTAATCGACGTCGCCTCGCGAGGAACCGTTTTAGATACTGCCGCGACTGCGGAAGCTGGGAAAGTGCGGAGAAACTTCTGTATATATGTGTAGGAAAAAAAAAAAAGGAAAAACGAGAGAGAAAAATGCGAAAGAGAACAGAATTCGAGAAACTTGCCCGTAAGTTGCCTCCAAAGGATTCTCTGGCAGTCGTTCCAGTGGTGCAGGAATATTTTATCGCGTCCTCTAAACCCTCTCCCGTCTTTTGTACACTTTGAGAAGTCCTCGAGAGCGATTCCTCGAAGCATACTTTGACCGAATAATCGATTCCCCGTCGTCGGGCGAAACAGTCGGCGGAAAAATGGAATTCGACGATCTTACAACCGAAGCTAATTAACTGTTCGTCTTGACAGTGAGCGGTTAACTCGCCTTCCTGCTCCATTGGAATCGTCTTGCGGCAAAAGATCAAAGTGAAACGTACACGCTATCCGAGTGTACCGGATGCTTCTGTGAAACGCGATCGTTCGGTTAACGGGGCTGTGATCTTTCGAGGACGGTCGAAATATTTTTTTTTTTAACCGCGAAAATTGTCTAAGATGATCGTCGTACGTGGTCTGGCCAAGTTTCGAAAGGAACATAGACTTAATTATATTCAAAAGTGCTTCGCGTCCAAAGGGTTGAAATTCCATTGTACGCTTATTAATAACTCTTCTGTATTTTATTCCAAATAAGATTCTTATTTAAATACCTGATTCGACAATTTTGAAAGGTATAAATGTTACCTCCAATTTTAATTCAGAACCCTTTAATCTTTGACTGGAGGACAACGCTCCATAAACATACCTCGAGATCGAAAGCTCTCCAAATACGACATATTGAATACGTCGAGCAATAAATCACTGAATGCCTCCAGTTGCCAAAGGACACTTGTTCCCTGCGTTCAAGTTCAAGTCCGCCGAAAAATCTCGTAACTTGGCCGGATCGTGTACGTACGAGCAACGATCACGATGCAATAGCTGTGTACATAAATGTCCGTTCACGGTGTGCGTACCTGTGTGTGCGTGTATGCGTCCACCTGTCTCTCTATCTCTGTCTGTCTGTCTCGTTCTATCTCTTTCTTTATCTCTTCTGTCTATATATGTGCGTCAACGGATATCCGTGCGTTTGACAACACTCGCGAACGAGAACCCACGCACCAGAGCACAGCACTTCACTGCATCGCTCAAGCATCTGTCCTTGCACGCGCTCGCCTAAACTGCTCTGTATATTATTATTCCGTACGTGTGCCCCGTTTGTACATAAAAATTCATAACGTCGGCGAGTGTCTGCGTATCCAGCGAGAGGAAGGGAACGGATACGGGAACGCCACGTGTATGTTACGTACGTGCCCGTCCGAGGAGATACACGGTACGCTCGGCTCCGTCGCGAATACGCTTCGACTTAATCGGGTCGTGTATCAGGCAGAAACGACCGGCTGAAGAAATATCGCGAGAAAAATATCGCTGACCGAGTTAATATCGTCTTCCGCGACGGATGTCATTGATATTCGCGTTTTATACTCGATATTGCGTCCCCGGAGCGCAACGTATGAAAAATTGATCATCGAAAGACGTCCCTTTCAACCGAATAACTTTACGGATTAAAATGCTTCGGCAGAATATCGGTCAATGACGCGCGCCAGCCACTTCCATCGATGAATCTCATTCGCGCCGGATGTTCGGCTGGAAATAGGATTCGGGATTGGAGTAAACTATTTTCTGGATATGAAACTTCTGGTCCCGTTCGTGTCATGAATTTTATTCGAATCGAGTCGAACGATGTTAACGCGATTAATTATTATTCAACGCTGAACTTCTTTAATTTAATCATAAACGTTATCGTAACCTTCTTCGCACGACGACATGAATCTTTGATGATCGAATTTTTGCATATAAGTCGCGATATAAATTTCAGCGAGCACCGGCTCGAGCGTTCCGTGTATCTCAGCCACGTGTGCACGCACTTGTACATAAATATGCTGTTGTCGAAGCATCGATATTCTATTACCGTGACTCGATCATCGTTTCTTCCGCGCGTTGTGCACTTCACCCGCTACGCGGCCATTATTGCCGCGAACGAACAGGATTTTATCGACAATTTTCATAATCGAGGAAAATCAAAGACCGTTTACGTACGAGACTGTATTATAACCGGTCCGATGTAACGATCGAAAATTCACAAAGTAATACAATACGCGTTATAAAAGGGAAGTCGAGGGGCTGATTGCGAAATCTGTCTGAACGGAAACGGGGATCTTTATCGAGGAAACGAGCGAGTTCATTAATACGATTCGGGCTGCGGGGCTGGATTTTTTCGCGAATTTTTCATGCCACTCGAGAGGAGAGGCGTCGATAGAATCGCCGGCAAGGAGAAAAGTGAAAACCGATCGACGAAAAATTTTACGCCGCGCCGCTCGCGATTAAATATCGATTATCGTGGCTCGTAACACGCCGCTTTATCGTCGACTCGTTTAAAGAACGGAAGCGTATTGCGTGACGTTACAATTATCGCTCCGGTCGTCCTCGGTGTTATATGATATCGAAATAAAAAAAAGAAAGGGAAATAAAAAGAAGCGCGGACGAAAGGGAGAGAGAAAAAAAAAACACACACACACGCGCGCGCGGGGATGAAACACGAGCGCAAAACGGGCGGAAGAGATATAATTAAGCGGGCAAAGCGCGTTCGAAAATTGCGTTTTCGTCGAAACTGAATTCGTCGGGGTGTAATTCGAACGCTCGATTCCCCGATTAAGTTAATCGATTTAGCAACAAAAATGGGAAAAGCTTGTATCCCTACGATCAATCTGGTTGTCTGAACTGAAAATTTGTTTCGTCGCGTACGGAACACGAGGCGATTTTTAACGAGTTACGCGCCGCGATTGCCTATTGACTCTTAATTGGCAAGATTAAAATACGTACTGCGTAATCGCTCGGAACGTTATCAATCGGATTTCGGTGGCGAATAAAAAACAGAACAAAAAAAAAAAGAAAGAAGATTATAAAACGGTGACCCGACGTGTTATCCGATTGATCGGTGTAACCGAATCGCTGCAGGATTTTCTTGCAGGATGATACAGCCGGCGGATTAACGGTTAAAAAAAAAAAATAAAATTGTCGATGAAATGAAATGGCGATGAAGATAACAATGAAACAAGGGCGTTATCGGTGAAGTACACAACGCATAATCTCTTTATCTGTCTGATAAGCTGTCCGTGTCTATAGACAACCGCAACAACAAACGATATCCTTTGTACGCCGTTGCATCGGGCCACGCCGTGGGACCGAACCGACGAAAATTCTAATGAAATTTCACCTGGCCGAGGGAAATATTCTTTGAAGCTTCTTCAAAGACCCTGTTTTAAGGCTTTAATTTAGTCACACGCGGCCCGGCCCATGGAAATTTAATTAACGCCGCTGTAATTACAAGCTGTACAATGTGAACAGCCTTTGACCCCGTGGCGCTTTCATCAAGGAACCCTGGGGCCCCCCCTGTTCGACTCATCCGGATCGTTCTTATGTCCACTGTATTATGAATAATTTTTGTCAACAATCGCACGGCGTGTCCCGTTAATTAGCTTCTCTTTCAACTCGATGTTGTCAGATTTCAAAAATAGCGAATGTTAATTGCAAAAAGTGGGATGAATTCTTATAAAATTCTAATATTTTCTGACAGCATCGATGGACGATTACGACCGTCAATCAACGTTCGACGTTGCGATCCCAAAAAACTTCCCAACCCTGTCCGAATCATTTCGTGTGTTACGCTCCCTGATTGAAACACTCTTTCATCGTCCCCCGATATAAGACACCGCGACATGTCTCTATTAGCGTTCGTGAACCGCTTTCTTTTTTTGACTGGAATGCCACCTTTGTCTTTGTATTGTTCTTTCAGTGCCACCTAAAATCACGCCTTTCAGTTTTGCTCGCGATTTAAACGTAGGGGACCGTACTAGCGTACAGTGCGTGGTCGTGACTGGCGATCTGCCACTGACGTTCACGTGGCTCAAAGATAACGTCCCAATAGAGACGATCAGGACGTCGCAGGATGCCACGTCGTCGAGCCATAGCCGCGTTCAGGCGGCGGCCGGTCATGGGGACGCGATAAAGGGTCCCAAAAGGGGCCCGAAGGCCGACCAGGGCCAGGCCGAACAGTCCCCGAGAAAGGCGATTACCGTCCGCCAATATGACGCTTTTACCAGCGCCCTGAGCATTAGCACGATCGCACCCGCGCACAATGGCACGTACACCTGTCGCGTGGCCAATGGCGCTGCCACCGTCGCTCATTCTGCACTCCTTCACGTCAACGGTAAACGCACACCGTTGGTGTACTTCTTCTTCGGTTCACGCTCCGCGACGACAGAGGTGTTCACGCGATTTCTGGATCGTTTTTTCATTTAATCGATTCGTCGACACCTTTACTATGAATCGAGGCCGTTCATGAGATGTCCTACAGGATAAACTTGCCTTGAACACGAACTTTGAATGACAATACCGCTGATATAAGCACATATTCATGAATGGTCTCGATTTAGGATTTTTCTCTGGGCCGATCTCGACGTGTCTGCATGCTTCGATACGTCGTCAGATCGCAAGGTTCCTTGTGATTATATCATTGCTTGAGTTAAGTGGAATGAATCAGATTGTGTCCCGTATTTGAATTTCGATCGATACATTGATCTTGGTCGTTCCGAAGGAAGCCTTGATAACGTCGTACAATCACGGATCACGAAGTCACGGTTAGCATGCTACCAAGCTTGTACTCAGCACACTTTTCTAAAAATTTTGAAATACGACAGGTTGTTGCAAGGCCAAAATCTTTAACACGTTGAATATTGACGAATGAACGTCAATCTAAAAATCATCTTTCCATATCTTTAGTAAATTTCATGTGTCCATTTTTATTGTGACGTTCAACGTGTTAACGATCCCCCTTCTTGTAACGCGCCGTACCAGACACGGTTGTACCACGCTGGAAACCGCGGCTCGCGATTCAACGGAACATAATAAAGACAGACTGGCAATTTTCCAGCTGGCTGGATTATGTGTGCCCACGCTGGAAAGTAACTGATTGATCGGTCGGTAAGGAAACATCGGAACGCGGTCTCCTCCGGCGGAGAATGATCGATCAATCAGCCCGCTCGTCGCGGCTCCGATCAATTTCCCGTTGGAAAAGAGAACTTTTGATTCAGCCGCGTGACTGCAACCTTCTTTTGCCCGGGTCCGTCTTATCGATCCGCCTCGATATATCAATTACGAGGGAAAGCACCTCTGTCGTCGTCTGCCAGTCGAGTTTTCTTATGCACCACGTACACCGAACATCGTCGAGGATGGCCCCGTGTCATCGAACGGGGTCATTCGAAACGATCCGTTTCTGCTACCTGCTAGTCCAAGATGCACGTATACGATCCACGTATCGCGATGGAAACGTTTTATTAACGGAATTATATTCTGACGCGGAATAATCCAATCTGGTAGAACTTCGTTCTTTTGCTCTTCATTCTATTATGAAACGTTGAATTCAGTTACGTGAGCATGTACGTACTTTTTGAACTGAATATTTTCAGACATTTGGATTTTTATTCCATAAAATATATAGTTAGGTAAAAAGTATGTAAATTTGCAGCGTTCAGACGTACTTGTCTTGAAACTAGTTTATATTTCATTTTGATCTTATATTTCACTAAAATTTGTTCTTTTGATTTTTAATTCGTCCAAACGAAATTCTACTATAAATAAATACTTTGCATGCATTCCATGAGACATTTAAACGCGGTAAAACGCTTTCATCGTAAGCGTAGCTTAAACGCGGCACGTTGAATCGGCGGCAAGCGTGTCCCCCCCCCGCTCGATTTGCCTCCAGTTTCGTAATTTTTCACGGTTAATCTTTTCCATCGTGGCTCGTGTCGCGAGACGATATCGAGCGTGACGAAACGTGCGAGACGACGCCTCGACGGGGATTATTAGATTTCAATTTAGATCAGGGGCGGGAAAAAAGAGTGGGGACGGGGCAAGACGAATCGTCCCTCGAAAGCTTGTCCCCCCCCGATTCGCGACGTGCCACGAATTTTCAATCTCTTACTTCCGGATTTTTTGATCCCTTTTCGTATTCTGTCTTCTTTCTCTGTCTGTCTTATTTTACACGAACACAAACACTCTGTGATTCCTGCACGCTGTTCTTCTTATGCACGCCTAATTGCACGCTTTTTACCATTTAAAAACGTGAATACTCTTGATACGTATATATATGTGTATCTATATGTACATGTACGAGTATCATATTTTGCCAGTGATTCATGAATCTCGTTTACGAACGGCTCGTTTGAAAAAATCTCTCCCCTCTCCCCTATTTGTTTCATCTACTAGTGTGTGGTATCGAGCTGTACAAATCGACCAAGAGAAGTATGCCCGTAGATCGTAAAAAGATGATCTGTGACATCGAAACGTCGAAATTCCGTTTTTGGTGAACGAACCGCTCTTTTTCTCCTCCCCCTTTCGTGTTCGTTCCGTGGAAAATCGCGTACGAATTGGCCGCCACGAAATTAAACGAGAAATCCAACGCCGGATTAGGATTTTTCGTTTAATTTTGCGCTCGATGGAGCTCTGGATCGGTCTCGATGTCACAGCGTGAGATCGTTTCCACTATATTTTTTTGTTCAAAGTTGCCATTTGAATCTTTGCACACAGAAATAATCACGTGTGTATGCATCGTACAGCATTAACATATTCGACGAGACACACGTAATATATTTTTTTATTGATTGGGTATTTTCTATATGATATATATATACATATATTCATCTCTATGGCATTCTATTTTCACGACGGATCGTTTTTTTTTTTCGTGAACGACACTCGAACCACGATCCAGTAGGAGTCGTGCTCTTTTTGACCCGTTCCGAATGATATCATTCACACCTTTGTTGCTCTCGATGTTTGTGTTGTATCTGGTATTATTCGATTCACGTATTTGAGCCCGGCCTCTGTTGGCCGAGTTATTATTACTATTATCACTGTATTATCACTCTTGTAGAACAGTATATATATATATATATTTTTTTTTTATATATATGAAGACTATGCTATGTTTACGCTCGAGATTTCTGTACTTCATCATCTCATTATCATTATTCATGATCGTTTCGAAGTTACGTCATAAGTAGTGAATCGTGTACGGGACGGAATCGATACGAGCGACTTATCGGCCACGTCACGTTTGATTTCTGTAGCGATAATTACGTTCCCGTCCTTTGATCACTCGCTGGCCAGTGGATACGATGGGTCTCTGGTGTCCCTTTCGTCCCGGTTAGTTTTCACGCTCGTTTCGATAATTAAACTGCTCGACGTCCTTCCGTAGGGCTTGGTAAGTAATTCAACGATAACGAGATCGAATGAGAAAAGAAAGGCAAAGTGTTTCGCGTTAAATCGTCACCACTTTTTTTTTCGTGGGTGATACGTTTATGAAAAAGAAAACAAGAAGTGCACAGGGGTCACGAACAACGGGGGAGGAATTTGGTTGCACGCTCTTCGACGATTTACGTCTCGTTTATGGATCCTATCGTCGCTTGCTCGCAACTTCATCGAGCAACACCAATAGCGAAACGCATTAGTAGTTACCGGGGGTCGTAAATGTTCATTTCCTGGGCCGCGGGATATGCGTGGCCGGCCATCGTCGGATATTTACGACCCTGTCGCAATTTTTCACGGAGCCTGATTTTTGGGGGGAGCGTTGCACCTGTTCCGCGTCCCCGTCGAGAGGTCACGTAGAGAAGATACGCATCGATAAGTTCGATAATACTTGTCGAACCAGTCGAAACCTCGGGCGAAGTAGTATAGCCATGCATTTGGTCAGACAGCGGCGGTAATGGACTCGCGTTCGATCTACAGGGCGTGTCTAAATAACTGGCTCGATCGAAAACGTACTAGTTTTATATAAAACTATAAGGAGGAGATTTTCAATCGAATTTTTTTCATATTAGATCATATTTTTCTCAAATTTGAATGTTTGGTGGACACTTATTATTAGAAGCAGTATTCTTCATTTAATATTAATTATTTGAATTGTTTGAATACTTTAGCTACTTATGTTGCATATTAATAAATTTATTCTTCATTTAATATTACAATAATTGTAATTTACTGTCTGAAAACCATCTTGCCAGCTATATGGATCACCCTGTATGTTTGTAAAATCAACGCAGATTCGATGGCCGAACAATGTTTCGAATTTCATGCTTCGTGACCTGCCGTTCTCCTGTTTCGTGACGAGACTTCGCAGGGCCGACCGAGCAAAAATAGGATAAAAAGAGAAGAAAAAAACAAGAACGGAATCGAAACGAAACGTTCGAAATAATTCGATCCGACAAGAATCTAGGCCGGGTTTGTGCACACGGGCATCAAGGATGTCGTTGAAATTACAAAAAGGCTCGTTTCGTCCTTTTTGCAGTTCGTTTCGGGATTGTCGTTGCTGCGGAGAGGAACATTAATTACGTTCGCTTCGTTCCCGGGAATGGATTAAACTCCGAGCAGTCTGTATCCCTCCCTCCATCTGTATTTTAATGTTAATTTCAGACGTTTCAGAAGAAGATTTATTAACTTCCCGTTGTTTTCGACGAGTTGCCGCGCTATTAATTCCGTTTCAACAACAAGTTTCATCGGAGTTTTTCGATTTCGATGTAATTCTACCGGCGCGCTGTCCAATTTCACCATGATTTCACAATTGTCTCTTTCGCGTTTTCAAACTTAACATTCATCCATACGAAATATTGTATGTTTGTTCATTTTTACCTCGAAGTCTCGTCCACGAACGGGGTTGTACGTGGCCCCTTGAACCGTGTTCGAAACCCTACTCACCTTCTACTTATTCAGTGATCGAATCAATATCTATACACATTGATACCAAAGTGCCAGAAAATTTAGGTACTTGGTGTTAATTTTTAATATCACCACAGGTACTATACCCATTTGATAATTTTTAAAGTTACAGACATGATACTTTAACATTCTGTAATTTTGAAATGTTCACCGCTTCAATCGTTCTCCCAATGCCTGTTCCTTACTCTAAGAAATAAAATGAAATAAAAAAATGAAAAAAAAAAAAAGAGAGGAAACGAAGACGAGAACGTCGTCTCGGATCGAGATACGCGTATAGGAGAGCCGTTAACGACGGCGTGCAAGTACATACTATTATCACACGTGACGTTTATAGTTCCACCGCGGATCTCGCCGTTTTATTTCGAGAACGGTGTGACGGAGGGGATGAGGACACAGCTAATGTGTACCACGAGCCAGGGTGACCAGCCGTTCAACATCACCTGGTTGATGGACGACAAACCGATTCAGGTCAGATCGGGTGACGGTGGTGTATCGGCGTCGTCGGCGTCGTCATCGTCGTCGTCGTCGTCGTCATCATCATCCTCCTCGTCTTCGTCTTCGTCCTCGTCATTGAGCGGATCCACCGCGGCCTTGGCCGAGACAGGCAACAACATACAGATAAACGACTATCCGCCGTTTTCCAGCATCCTGACGATAAATAACGTCAGCGCTAAGCACAGCGGGAACTACACGTGCCAGATCAGCAACGTCGCTGGCCTGGCCGAATACTCGACCAGCCTCTCCGTTGCTGGTTGGTGTCTCAAACGAGCAACAACAAAAAACGACATGGTAGCTGTAAGAACCTGTGTACATAAACCGTGTGTGACAGCGACACACACCTGTCTGTCTATCTATCTCACTTACTCTTCTTTCTCTCTCTCTATCTATCTCTCTTTCTCTTTTTCACTCTATTTCTATGTGTGTACGTGCGTGCGCACGAGGATGACTTAGAAATCACGTACACCGCGAAGGCAGTGGATTCTTCCTGGCAAAGGAAATTGAAAAGATCCTTGGTGTTTTGTAATTTGAGCCTTGATTTTTTTCTACAAGGTGATTATATTTCAGGTTTGGTTGGAGGTGATTAAAGCACATCATTTCATTTATAAGTGTAACGGTGTATCTTTTTGGTATCTTTTTTTGCAAAGTTTGTTACATGAAATATCTTACAAATCTTTGGGTTATTTGACATTGTACTCTAGAAGTACTTTTGTACTTTAGAAAATAATGCTCTCAAAAATATCCTAAAACAATGAATGATTTTCCGATGACATCGTACAAACTATGACTTAAGATTTAAACAGGGCATCCCGGAAGTCGAAATCAAATTACAAACCGATAATGGATTTCTCAATTCATTTCGTTCCGAAGGATCTCCGGTCTTCGCGGCGTACACGTTTCTTTAGAAACATCCTGTACGTACACACTTATATATATACACGTGTGTATATACATATCACGGCACAGAAACCGAGCAGTCACCGTGGAGGATTGGAGTAGCGGTGTGTGCCCCGATGAAATCGATTTCGTAGACAACGTTTCCGGTGACCCCACGTTTGGATGCTCTCTGCCTCTTATCTCGACGCGGTCCCATCTTGTCTCGGATTTCGTATCGCGATGACGTTCCACGAGTGGATTAACTCGGACGATGTAGTCGGAAAGGGCTCAGGAATTCATAGGGAAAACCGTGTTGCAACCGGTGGATAAAAATGCTGTGTCGTGCAGAGCTTCCGAAGAAAAGAGTAGGTAAAAAAAAAAAAGACAGAAGGTTTTCGTCAAAGACTACACGTCGCGCAGTATGCTTTGATAGCGCGCATCTTCGATAAAAGCATCGGGTTGTTTGATGTAGGTTACGCGAGTTTGCGCGCTGCTTTTCTGCAACAATCTCATACGGGCACGGAACGTAGCGAGAGGTATCGGGATATTAAATTACAGGAAACGGTATTTTCTTTTATTCGAGGCGAGGCAACGGCACCAAATACGCGCGAGTCTCCCCAAAGAAAATAGCCAAGAGCCGCGAAACAGATGTCCCTCGTTCCTCCAAGGACCCCGAACGGTCGGTGTGCAATTACATTTCTCCAGCTGCATCCTTTTTCGTGGTAAAGCGTGTACAACGAACGAGACTTTTCTTCTTATTTTTCTCCTCTATTCTTGTTTTTTTATTTTTTTCTACCAACGTGGGCACGTATTTCTGGGCTTCGTGCTCGTTCTCCACAACGGCATTTCCCCCGTGTTCCTCTCGAAACGGCATTACAAGCCTAGTTTCCTCCGGGGGGCTGAAGTTCCCTGTGACAGTCGGATCGAGGCTCTCGCGGGGATACGCTCGTAGGCAAATTAGTTTCGAGTTGGCGAGCTGGTGCACACGGTAATGCGACTTTTCAAGAAGTTCCCGGAACCGGTCGCGACGATTTTCGAGAAGTCGCCACCGCCGCTCGTTTCTTAGGCACGATCGAATGTAAATCACCCTCCTCTGCCCTCGTGCAAATGGAACAGTTAGAAGTTCTCCAGAAGCTTTAGGCGGCGTGGAATTGTTTTGTTCTTTGATCGAAGCATCGTTTGGACTTGTCTTAATCAAATGAAAACGAAGAAGGAACGCTTCGATATTTCGCGGTGTACAGGAATCAGCAGGCATTAAAAGAGCGTGTTACGCCACGGTGTGTAATGCCCTTCCCGCCATTCATATTCACTAAGAGCGGCCTCTATCCGTTGCTGAAACACGCGTGCGTAAAAACTCCCGTAAATTCGTGTTATCCTTGTTATAACAGAGAATCAATGGGTCCATGAAGCTCGTCCCTCGTGATTTCGATACGGCTTTTTTCAAGGCTCGGTACACCAGTGCCTCCACCCTGCCCGTTGAAATAACACCGGGCTACGTTTTGTGCCGCTAACGAACTATTTTTGCAACCCGGTCCGTTCAATCTGATCGGGAGAAACACGACGCGCCGCCGAAACAATGCCTCGAACGTAGCTCATTAGTTTTTGAAATAAATTGCCTGCGATAGAAACCGCGGTACAAAGGTTTCCAAAAAAGCGTCGATACCGATTCAGGAACTGAACGAACATTTCATTTGATTCTTGAATCGAATGACGGGCCGTGCAGAAAGGCAATAATTTCAATTGAATTTTAGACTATTTTTCAATTAAAAATTCTATTTGCTACTTTAAATTATCGATATATTCAACTTTGTGCCATAAATAACAGTTGCAATCGTTGGGAAACCCATTTTATTCTGAGATAGGCGTCCAAGTGTCGAAAGGTTCAGCAAACATGAAAGATTCCCAGGTTACGGCGACGCGACGATCGAAAATGGCCGGGAACGGTCGAGGCCGGAAGTTATCGAGTCTGCAACTCGTAAGAACGGCGACTGGATGGTACGCGTTTGTCCAAATGGCGACGGGAAGTGGCATGAGCGTGGACTTTAATCGGAATCGCTGGGGACCCCGTGGCCGTAGAACTCGCGAAACTCGTTCGAAGTTTTCGCGTCAGCCAAACTTAATGGTTTCGGGGCGAGCGTGGCCGTATCGAAACAGGGCTCGATCGAGCGGAAAATAGGGTAGCCGATCTCCGGCGATCAGCGAGAGCTCCTCGGACGATAAGGGTCGGAATGACCGTCGCTTTGGACATCGGAAAGAAGCACGACACGCGATACCGAGCCAGACGATAAGGTACACCTGACTTTCCATTTATTTCCCCGTTATTACGGCTCTAGCCGGCTGTGCGCTTGCGATATCAAGATGTCCTGGACGATGATACGAACCGGATGCGAGCAACGTCCGACCGGCTACAGCCACGGAAACGACGAAAACGTTCAGATAAACGCTCGCGTTTGGATACGTTATCGGGCCCCCGTGTGTCCTAATGCGTATGAAACGAGCCTCGCATGCGCCGTCTTGTCATTCAAAAACCATTTTCCTAGGGAACGACGGCAAAAGGGAGCGCGATAGATACTCAAGGTATCTCTAGAGGGACGCGGCGTTCCAGGAGTAATTTAAACTTGCCTTCTGATGGACTTGGACACTTTGCGAGACGCTTGAACTTCTCGCCGGGATACACGGTTATCTCGTTACCGTACGGATTCTCTGATAAATTATGCCCTGTTGCCGTTTCTTTCGTGATACTTTCAAGGTTCGTTCTTCGGTTAACGGACTCCCCCGGGACTTTTTTTATCTTCCGTCTCCGGCCCGATACACGCGGGGCTCGTTGAAAACCTCCACGCAAGCGTTTCCCCCGATTCGATCGGGGGGATTCATCAAATTTCGATTGTTCGACAATTTCGTTACTCCGTTATTAGATTTCTAGTGATTGATCATTGACAATTACACCCCACAGAAAAACAAAACTACTTGTGCCTCTTCCTGGCGCATTTAATGTCTTTGGAAAATCAGTCGAACAGGAAGTCTAAACATTGCAATTATTCCCTTCGTTTTGTACAACATACGCAGAGGAATGGTTGAAAGCGTTTACTCTGCCCTTAGGCACTCGTGTAACCGGTGACGCAAAAACGAGAAAGAAAACATAAGTGAATTTTTCATCGGGCTCCTTTTTCGAGCAAAATCGATCTCGAAAGCACGCGATTCCTTTTATCAGCTCTATTTGTAGAAGCTTTTAACATCGCGACAGAGTTTTTTTTTTTTTATTTATACTCTCGCATTCCGGTTTGCCCACCATCGGTTAGAAGAGATCCCTCTATCCCGCGAGGTAATTAAGTGTCAAACTTCTTGCGTGGCTTCATCGAGTTGAGTCCAGCCGAGCGATTCTGATTCAAAGTAGCCCGACAATTTGAGGTCGGTATGCCAAACGAATTTCCCCCGGGTTTTACGTGGAAATCGGTCCTCTGAAAATAGTCCGGACAAACATCGCTCGCAGTTTGCTCTTCGTACCAG
The DNA here is from genome assembly GCA_022405125.1 of Anthidium xuezhongi. Taxonomy (NCBI): domain Eukaryota; kingdom Metazoa; phylum Arthropoda; class Insecta; order Hymenoptera; family Megachilidae; genus Anthidium; species Anthidium xuezhongi. The sequence continues at coordinate 11,121,033 of CM039637.1, forward strand.
AAGAGTGGAAGTAAATGCGCTTTTAGGTTCGTCCAGTGTTCATCAGCGAACACCATTTTCCTCGCAACAGGTTCACGATGATGGCCAGGGCGCGCCTCTTATCGGGTGTTTTCTGTGCTCGCAACGCTGGTTGGCGTCTTTTGAGCCAGCTGAAAGAATGAAAGTCAAATAATAGCGGGAACACGGTATCTTTGAAAACGTTATCGCAACGACTTAAGCGAAGTCGTTCGAAGGATAATGGTCGGGTGTGTACAGAGTTTGACCGTAATGGCTGATTCCTTGTACGAGAACGAGCTGGAAAATGGAGTATTCGTGGAAACTTTGAGTAGGTGTTCTTCGTTTGAAAATTATTTAATTAAATAGAAAAGTTACGTCTTTAGGAATTTAGAAACTTTGAAATATGTTTTTACCGCACATGTAACATTCTTTCTATTCAAAGGTTTATTTCTTGAAGGCGAATATATACGTTCTGGACTGAAGGAGCTAATATTTTAGTCAGAGGATGTTTAGTGTCTACTAAGGTAAGCGGATCTCGTTCCTCTTGACTTATTCAGGGTATCGCGTTAAAGACATCTTTCACGGTGTAAACTGTTGGCCGTCGGAAACCTTTGTCAAATTCAACAGAAAATCCGAGGAACTTTTGAAGGAGAATTTCTGAAAATTTTGGCGGTCGATGCGCCAACATCTCGGCCAAATACAGATCTGAACGTTGAATCGTGAAAAAAAGAAACGACAGGAAGTCGAAGCCCGGTAGCATTGTTCCGGTGAACCGAGCAATTTCGACTATTCCAGTTGTCCAGATCGTTGGAGGACTCGATAGTATTCAAATCCAGGTTACTAGGACCAACGAAGGCTATTTCCTCGAATGCCGGGAGATCCGCATAGCGATTTGCATGGAATCGAGTGGAGGCAAGGTGTCCGACCGGAAGTGTCCCTTCCTAGAGGGTTCCTGTCCAAGAAAGCATGGATTTCGTTGAAATACTCCAATCCTCCTCGAGGGTGACAGCACTCCTCGCGAGAAAGGGTTTAACGACAGAGAGGAAAGAGATCAAAATTAAAAAGAACAAAAAATGATAAGAGAAAAATAAAAAAAAAAGACACGACTCGACAGGGTGTAGACACACAAACCGGAAGCTCCAGGATCCCCTTTATCTATTCTTTACGCAGCACCGGAAAGAGAACGAAATACATTTTAAGGACGCAGACCTTTAACTTCAACTTTTCATTTCGTCTTCGTTATTTATCATTTTTTTTTTATCTTCAATGCATGCCTAACCGACGAACCGATGAAAAATGAATAATCGAGGACCAGGGACGTTTCTTTCGTTCATGTAAATGTAAACCGGAAGAGCACGTTGGACGTAAAAGGTTGCCACGCCGAGTTAATCCGTCGGACCAGCCGGTAAGGCGAGAAAAGAACACAAGAAAGAAAAGGAAGAAGATATAATAAATACCAAAAAATAATTCATAATGAACTAACAAAAGTTCCTTCATCGTTGTTATTACTTTCTTTTCTCCGTTCATCGTTACAAGTAATTGTACATCATCACGAATCATCAGCATTTGTAAAATGTTCGATGTAGATCTCGACAGTTGAACCAGTTGATCTTTGATTTTAGAATTAGACACAAGTATTCGTTTTTGTTAATTCAACGTCGATTAATTTTTCTTCCGTATCCTTTGTTTCGAGTTTCTTTCTCGTTCTGACGCGTGTTCGCATAGCTAGAGTATCTCATTTTGATATATTTTTTCTTTCATTTTACGTTTTCATTCTGTAGCGGTTTCGTGTACCGAGAGATCCAATTATTGTGCTCGTGTAATGCAACGAAATGTCTGTGACGGATGTAAAGCATGCGTTCGCGTAGTTAACGTTTCTGGTTCGTACGTTTTTCTCGTATAATTTTAGTTTCCACCGTTCTTTTTACTCTTCTTCTTTTCCAATTTACAATTTGTTTTACCCCCCCCCCCCCCCCCGTTCCTTTATGGTTACTATTATTATTATCATTATTATTGTTATTATTATTATTATTATTATACGGATACAAGCAACTTGGAATGACGATGGAAGAATGTTGGAAAGTAACGTTTACATTATATTATACTTGTGTGCCTCGAGTTTTTCTTGCGTGTTTTCTCTTCGTGTATATTTCAGTGACAAGTAACGTGTTTTTTTGAGAATCATAGGTACCGTTTGCGTTGTTCGTACCGTTGTTCTTTGAACCGTTACTACATATATTTATATATTCTACATATTTATATATATTTACATCTCTTTTTTAACATTGGAATGATGCCTGCCGTTGTTTTTTATATTTTAACGAATAACGTTTCTTTGCATGACAACACTTTCGATTAACCCCCAGTTTTTCGCATACTTTTCATCACACCGTTATTTTTTCGATAATTGATTTCCATTCGTATCTCCACGATATCGTTTAACATTCTTTTTCCACCCTTTTGACACGCGTTATACGTAGATATGTATACTTTTATGCGTTCGGTTAAATTATGCAAGCACGTTCTCATTTATTTATTTCCGTTTGTTATACTTTATTACAGATGCACGTTTCTCTTCTGTTTTCAGACCGATTACGTTCAGACTGGTTCTTTCGTTCGTTTTTAAAAGCTGCTCGAAGTATTTCCTGGTAATTAGTTCCTTTGATTGAGACAAACGAATGAGTAAACATTTCTCTCTATTACCTCCCTACAGTCTATAAATGCGACATCGTCAATTCAAGTAGTGTCGAACCACACACACGACATCGGTTTTTGTTCAAACACGTTGTTGTTTACACTGTTAGCGATGCGTAAGTATACACAGTACATCGAAACCGTTTAAAATGCATGCGTATTCCCCCCATCCACGACACGTATACGCGAATACAACAGCAACAACGCGACAGCAAAGACAATAGTGAAAAAAAAAAAAAGGTAGAAGCACCGTCGGAACGATTCTCGTCGGCGACGTTGAAACGTCGTTCGATCATCACCGTTCACAGGGAACAATGCTTAATTAGGCTGACAAAGAATAAGTCTTTTCATTGTTCGTGTTCTCTGTGTCAGTGTCAAATAAAGTCATTTTTTACAAGCCGTCCAAAAAAAAAAAAAGAATCGGGAATAATTGTTATTCATCGAGGAGACGGATCTGTTGATGGATAGATTTTCATTTCCCTTTTATTCAGTGTTCATTGATTCATATTTAAACATTTTTTTACACATAATTAACAAATTATGATTTTCTGCAGTAAAGTACTGTTGTTTTTCATTACTTGAATTTAATCTCGGCAATTTGTAGTAATTTCAAATTTCAATTATTCGATAATTAAATTAATAATTGGGTACGATTACCGAATCATAAATATAATATCACAATATTAATATTACGAATTTCATTAGCTCGATGATTGTTCTGATAATTGCTTAAAATTCAAGATTAATAACACTGGCCAGAAGGTTTTTATTCAAAATTTGTATTACAGTCACGTTGCGATTGAACCTGCCCCCGAATATACAAGGATTAAATAATGTTGTATTTACGAAGGATGCACACGCAGCACAATGTCGCTCGTCCCGTCCTTACAATCGTAACGATACAAGATTTCCACGAGGACGACAGATCCGTCTCGATTCTCCCGCGGCGAATCCTGTTTCGTATTTCCTTCGCGTGTCGTGGAAACGAAGTATTGTCGACGATCGTGAAACTCCGGATCACCGATAAGATGCGGTGGATCCCGGGGTTCCCTGAGGATGGTATTCGACGAGGATCGGTCCGGATCCGTCCACGGCGACGAACGAAAACGCCGGTCTCGAAAGCGAAGCCGGCCGGTCGAAAGATTTTAAGCCAATTGGATCGTATTTTTAGTGCCACCACGATGGACGGTGGAACCTATCGACCAGAACGCCGTTGTAGGTCACGGCGTCTCCATTGCCTGTCAGGCTGAAGGATTCCCCATTCCGGCTGTGACTTGGAAGCAATCGATCGGTAAGTCACGATTTCCCGAGCACGCTGCGCGCTAAGGCGATCGAGTTCCTTTCCTCGGTCACGTTTTGAAAAACGTCCCTCCATCTGGTCGCGTAAACGCTACGTGTTACGTACAGCATCGACTTCGAAGGATGATACAATCAGTCTTTCGGATGCTACTCTCTCTCTCTCTCTTTCTCCTTTTTTCTCTCGATGCTCCTATCCTCTCCATTCGACGCCATTGATTTTTATTCAAGTGGCGTCGCAAAAGTCATTTTTAGTTGGGTAGTTTGGAACGAAGGCGGAGAAAGAGATGTTCGCTTCGAATCGAGATAGAAAACGCGCAGCGTGGAACTTTATTTTGTTAACACGTCCGCTGGACACGTGTACCCGGGCCCTGTTCAAACTCTAATTATTGGGTTGGGAACTAAATTCTCTTCCCCGAATTTCATTTCAAAATCACTGCAATTCTACCACGGGCTAAACGAAAAATAATTTGTCGGTCTTTAATAAATAATTGCTCGGAAATAAAATGTAAAATTCACGAATTTTAAACTAATTTTCAAAATTAATCCTGTAATTTATTAATTTGTATTATTACTGTAATAGTAGAAAGTGATCGATATACGAAATAACGATTCGTCTTTGAAAAGTTATTAACAAGTACATCCCACTTAAAACATCAACTAATTTTGAAGTTTTGCGTGGGTATCAGGGATCTCGTGGTTTTCATTAAGTTGTCGGGCATATTTTACCGGGGGTTCAACAGAGGTCGACGAACAAATCCATCAGATATTTCGCTGACCCAGCGTTTTCAGTGGTTTCATTCAATCTGAAATAAGCCGTTCTATCAATGAAACTTCCGTGTAATTAGTTCCGTTGATTCGTTCCTCCTTAACGTTGTATTTCTTCTATTTTTTTTTCCCCTCCAATCACAATCCGCGTATCTTTCGTTTATTTAAAATTCTCTAAAGGTTAAATATCGCTTTATTACGCACGATTTTATTTTATGATAAATTACTTTGAGATTCGAGCACGGCACGTATCTAAATGCAATTTGCGTTTCGACTGAAACGCTGTATCTTTTCACGCAACAGCGAGCTTTCTTTGGACATTTGCACGTCTCCCCGGTGTTTATTGTATCGGAAAGAATGCCGGCTGACGTTCATCTGTGTCAACGTCGAAAGAATAGAATGCCACCTCGTCCTGTGAATTTCGACAGATATTCTGATACCAAAGGGGAAAATTCTTTAACGTCATAAACGTGGCGCTTACCCGCGCGCTATTCCATTCCACGCGATTTTCTTATCAACCCCTCTCCGACTTATTTGCGCCTTGCTCGTTTAAAAGAAAATTCTGATAGTTTGTTTCATTCACAAATTTAACGTCACGAATTCTGCGTGGATTTCATTTATCACGAATCGTTATATATCGTAAAATAATATTTGAAAAAGATTCTTAGAACACTCCCGATAGTTTTCGCAGAAATATAAAATTTCATGAATTTAGTTATCAACCTAATATTAACTTTGCCGTCCCGCGGGAAACCACGATATTCGCCGGCGATTTTTCTTCTCATTTTCCGTCGCAAGTTTAAATGACCATTAGGTACAGATCGTTTATCATGATTTTAACTAACTGTAACGTAGCCACGAATTAGCATAGCGAGTCACTTTAGAGGAATAATGGCCGTCCCACGGAACATTCAGGTGATACTCCAGGCGACTACAGGGAGCTGGGTTACAGCGGCACGGAGGGGGCCGGGGTTGCCGGGAACGGGTCCCTAGCGATCCCACGGGTATCCAGAGATCATGCTGGTTTCTATCTGTGCCAGGCGAGCAACGGGATCGGACCGGGTCTCAGCAAGCTCATTCGGCTAACAGTTCACGGTAAAATATTCACGCAACACCGAGTTACCGCCGGCTGGATCCGTGTCAGCCAATGCGGCCACGAACTTGGAATTCCAGCCACGGGCCAAATACCCGGGAATTCTTCGTTCCGTGGCCGAATTTCTGTTAGCAATCCCGATATGCCTTTCGATGTGGCTGAGGGAAATACTCGTCCGAGGCAGCTGACTTTACGATCCATTTTTCTCTCTCTCTCTCTCTCTCTTTCTCGCTTAAAATGTCTCGAATTTATCTAAAATTTTAAAATCAATTTTAACTCATTCGTTCTCAGAGGAAATATACAAACAAGCGGTAAGGTAAATATTATCTATGAATATTTATCCAAAGTAAACAGATAGTATATAAAAAGAATGAAAATTGGTGAGCACCAGAAGTGTAGAAAAATATTGTAGAATATGTTATCTTTTGAATTTGAACGACTACTCCTGGCATAAACAACAATAAACAATTGATTTTTAATCGTTGAAAAATATTTATCTTGATAGACTTTTTGTCTTTTAATCGTCGAATTAAAGCTGTTATCGAGGTAAATGTAAACTACTGAGACAGTTAGTGTCATGTGTTACTTGATCGTACGAGCTACTTTACGACCCCACAGTAGCAATTAAGGGTTAAGTACAATTGGGGATTACACTAGATCGGTGATGAGCAACCTGAGACCCGGAAGCTGTTTATAGGATCCACTTCAATCAGCTAAAGTGTAAAACTTTCTTGTTTAACGTCACGTATGAAAGTTTCAAATAATGCGACATAGAATTAAGAAAGAAATTTTGAAACTTTCATCTTTTTCTTCTAACTTTGCAAATCTTACGAAGCAATTATTCTTAATATTCATCGAACGATATTTTGTTGAGCCTCTTTTAATTATAATTTACTGTACAAATCTTTTGATGCAAACAAAGCTTGAATATTAAATTTGGAAAGTCTCGGGGTGCCAAGGAGTGTCGTCGACGAAAATTGCAAATTTCTTAGATAATTTTGAAACTTTTTGAAAAATGGTTTCGACAAGTCGTTGCCCAACGAGTGTTCCCTCGAACGAGGGGCAAGCATCAAGAAATTAACGGTCGATTGGCGAAACAGCGGGTCCTCAAGTATCGGTGAAGACGCGACAGGAGTCGGTGCGACGTGGGGAGAGTGTGACGCTCCGTTGCGAGGCCGAAGGAGACGCTCCTCTTGATCTCAGCTGGCGTGCACGTGACAGCAGAGTCGATCCCAACTACGATGTTAGGTTTGTATCGAAATTAATCAAAACCCCTTCCCCTCTGAACACCGTTGTCTAGCCTACGGGGTTGCACGGCGATCATCCTGCTCGATCGGCGAGAGTGACACTTCGATCTTCCATCGACCGCCGGGATTACAGGTTAATTACAATGCGTGTAACACATCGACAGATCGCTGATTAATGTTGTACCGTCGTTTTCAGCCATTTTAGGGAACAACCTCTATATAATCATTCTGTACATTACCTGTTTTAACCCCTTTTCAGATTATTAAATTATTTACTTTTAGAATTAAAATTTACCTATATCATTGACCCATATATCTTACTTGCCTAATTAGAAACCCTGGCATTAGGTGTTCAAAGTTACAAACTATGTTTTAAAATTAAAACACTAATTAATAAAGTTTTCATCGGTAAAGTATATTTGATTAAAAGATTTGACGAGGTCCTTCGCAGCCCTCATGATTTGAAGAAAGGTTAATAGCAATGAAACTCGCTCCACAACAAAGATGAGATTGAAAATTCAAATTTATTTGTAACTCCATAAATACAATCTCCTTACTTCTGGAACAAACCAGGCACACACTTCGCCATCAGCCGCAGGTTGTGCGTGGTGTTCGGTGTCTTGCGACTAAACGCGATAGTTGTAGAGTTTCCCAGGAACATTTTCCCCCGAAACAGCCCCGCTCTTGCCCCGTTTATCATGGTATTATTCGCTTCATCCCTTGTTGCTTGTCGCACCTAACTTTCGTTCGCGTGAAATTACTTCGAGCCACGCTGGTACCTTCGATAATTTCCCATCCCCGTCGAGTGTCTATTAAATCCCGCGGATTTGTCGAGGTGGTAGCGAGGAAAAGAAACCGTTAACCGTCATCCATCACCGTTTCCGCGAACCTCCCTCCCCTTTCCGGGTACAAGCCGTGTCTGGTCGTGGGGCCATCGATCAATCTCTCGGTTTTCTTTAATCAGGTACACGATAGATAACCAGAAGGTGTCCGGACGCGTGATCTCCGAGCTGCGGATCATCCAGGCGAACCACATAGACCGTGGGGACTACACGTGCGTGGCGACGAACGCTTACGGCCACGCCAGGGCGACCATTAACCTGCTGGTCCAAGAGCCGCCGAATTTTCCCCGAAATTTGCACATAGCCGAGCAGGGAAGTCGATCGTTGCTGTTGGCCTGGTCGTCACCGTCCAGCGAACAGGATCCAGCTCACGCCAGCTCGCCCATAACCAACTACATCGTGCAGTACAAGGAAGCGCAGGGTAGGTTCCATGATTCGCTTTGTTTCGAACCTCCCCCCCTCCTCTCAGCTCGGTACACGACCGTCTCGATAATATATATCGGGTGACGCGGTTGATTATCGATCGTGGAACACGGACTGTCCATCAGACGTCAGTCCGCTTGTCGCACGGAAGTTACGGGAAGCACGACCGATCGGGGGCGTACCTCCTTTTGTGCGTTCCCCTACGTTTTTCGTATCGATCTTTGCACGATTTTATCGAACGTATACTTCGTTCCATGGTTTCCTACCAGCAGGACTCGAGACAAGGAGGCGTGTCTCGGATACGTGTACCTGTATCGTGATTTCGATTGATCGCGAGCCAAACACGCGTGTCCGCCACGACAGCCACGCACGACAACCTTTGCACGAATCGATTACGGCAATCGGTATTACCCTAGGCTCGAGAACGTACCATCCAGGCTCATTCTCACTGGTTACGCATGCTCATCGTGCACTCCTTGACGTTCCTTAACGCGTTCACACCGACGACACGTTTTTCCCGTAATTTGATTAAATATCAATTTTAAATCAGTGAAATACATATTAGAATTATTAAGAAATGGATGAATAGTCAACCAGAACATTTAACCTACTATTGGGGCTACGAAACTAGAACTTGTACTTTTCACTTGAAAGATTCCTTGGACTTTTTGAATACAAACGACGGTGCTTAAAAAAGGGAAAAGAGTAAAGCGTTATTTGTTGCTTTGTCAATGAGTTCGAAGTCGAATGCCTTCTTTGTCGGAGTAATTTTCGGTAGTACTACTTAAAATCTACGATACTCGATCCACGGAACGATACGACCGACTTATTCTTCTCCTGTCGTGTACAAGGGTAGGATTAACTTCTGTTTCGGTAACTTTGTCCTCGAAGTAGGCCTACTGTGAAGCACCCATTTTGATAATGAGGCCAGCTATAAGATACCCTTGGTAATATCGGATAGCCCTGTCAGATGTTCGGTTGGTCGTCTCAACCCCTCCAAGAGGGAAGCCACCCTGGGTGTCTCATAATGATATGGGTAACTAAAAGATTTAGAAATATTTCGAAAATAGAAATAAGAATTTAGACATTCAACTAAAATTCACAAAAAACATTATTAAATAGTGAAATTCTGAAAAGCTGTATGAAAAGAAAATCTTAAAAATTGAACATTTTTCATTTCAAATAATAAATTACAATAAAAGGTACATGGTTCCGCCGCTTTAGCCTCCGTGCCACCATTTTCTCCGAAAAAGAGGGGTGAAAAACTGCAATACCCAGAATTGTAGATAAAATTTCATTTTACAGACACTATTAAAGATATCCTTCGTATCTTCTATATTTTTCACGAAATTCGCTCTTGAAGTTACCTACGATATTAAGTCGTCCAGGGTGGATTTCACCCCCTAGCGAGCCATGAACTTTTTCAATTTTGGTAAGGAATTTTAAGTTGAATCGCGAAAGGTACCGCGCAAACAGCGATATTGACTGCTCCTACTGGAATTGATACGAATTTCCGGCGCCCGGTATATTTTTCCGTAGTCGTCGGGTGCTCCTGAAAGTTGAGGGGGAGGGTTAATGGCAGACACTTAGAAATTGCGAGTGCCCGACGCAACGGCGTAAGTTTATTTTGGAGATGCGATCCGACAGGCAGGTAGAGGAATCTGCCAGAAGCAAGTTGATGCTCTTTTTGGAGTTACTCTTTGCTCGTTTTCACGTGGCTCTTCGCCCGCCTGTACGTGCCTCGCGACGAGATGGAAGCTGATACGTTAAAGGAAATAGATATGCTAGCGTTTGCCGGGCCATAAACGGGTTGCCTAACATTAAACCACCGGCAAGGATCCCTTTCACGTAATGCAACGTTTCTCAAATCTATTTGAATATTATAGAGCATTTTCAAATATTAAAAGGATTACGAATTTCTGGCGTTCAGTGAACCAAACAAGTATTAACTTGACGTTTAAACTCGTGTTTTTCGTATATTTTTACCCTACAAAATTATTCACTAAAATTTTAGAGGATCGAATCGAATGTCGTTTAATTTATTTGCGGTAATTTTTCAGTTTTCATTTTAAAGCATTTATATTAATATTTGCACCAGTATCCTACTTGTTATATTTCCAGTATTAATCATAGTTATTAAACTGACATTTAATATCTTTTTGATCTACCGTATGTATGTTAATCCGTAGTGGAAACATCAAGAGTAGTAACCTTTTTAACCCATTTCTTAGATCCCTTAGAGATAACTGAATCTTTATGTGGGCTAGTGATTTATTGCTTAGAAAAAGAGTAGTCTGAAAGCTTCTTTGGAATTCAAATGGTGACCTCTTCGCGCTCGTAAGGGTGTTATTCGTGTCGCCAAGATCTATGTTGGAGTTCCTTCGCTTTAACCGACCTTCTGCAATCCATTCGGTGGAAGCGGCTCTATGGAACGACTTAGACACTATTAAAATACCTCATGAAAATTCTGCGTAAAATATTTGATTACTTGCTCGCGGTATCGTATCATCGATCGTGTATAAGGAAGATAGTTCTCGAGATTTTCATGAAATTTAGGAAACTTCTTCTTTCGGCACGTACCGTCAAAAAATTCTTACAGATTTTTGGATATTTAGGGCAATATCGCGGAGCGGAGAACTTGAAAGGAAACGGTTGGTCCGACTCGGTACGTTCCAGCCTCGGTAAAACGTGGATTTCGATCGAACGAAATAAATAAAATAATATCGGTATTTATTCGAATTTAATTAATATTTCAGACGTTAATTTGCAAACATCGGGATTTCGGAATAAAAATGATTTGCATTTATATCTGCGTTGTATAATTCTCTTTTATCTTTTAAAATATGGCATGCTTTCGTTTGAATGTGTACTTAGTTTTATCCGATACGAAATTTTAGTCGACTAGACCGGGGTCACGACCGACCCGGCTTTCCAAGGTTAAAATATTAAAATTTACCCTGTTACTCGCGTATCGTCAAGATCACGGTGGACACCGGTAAAAATTTACGTTTAAATTTGTACTCGTAGCGAAATTCTTGCATACATCGCGCGTCCACGCTGTCATAAATTTTTTAGTACGCACACAAATTTGTGCCAAGTGCGACGCACAACATAAATTTTGTACCAGAGTGGACTTAGCTTTAAGCTACGATCGCTCCAATATCCTGACAAACATATTTTGTCGCGGCGTAAGAATTTATTTGTTCGATTCTTCTAAAGTCTGCGAGGATGAAATAAAAAATTCTATAAATTTCATCTGGATACCGGGCGACATTGTTCGTCCGATAAGCAGCTTCTTTTGTTTACGCGAACTTCTTTTCTCCTTCGACTTGTGTTTTAATTGCTTTCCGTCCCGGAACGCAATCGTCGTTTCATTACGTGGCCGACGTCGGAAGGAGTTTGATTTGTAATATCTCGACAGTGCCACATTAAGACTCCATTATTGGACTGTCAGGATGAATCTCGAGTTTAATCAATACTCCATGGCTGGCTGCCGTGGCAATCGGAAGGGGAACGAAGTTACAGCTCGGTATGACAAACAATATATAATCAATGCGTCGGCGATCGTGCAGTAATCATTGTTTTCCAACGTTTTTATCGAATTCAAGCTCGATTCGTCGTTGATTGGACGCCGCATGGATTTCTTTGAGCTCAAAAATTGTATCGATCCTGATTTAGGAGTAATATTCTGTTACAAATATAAACATTGGAAAATTGGAATAACATTTAGGCTGTAAAATATGGCGAAGGCATGAGCTACCAATCCCAATAACACAAAACAACAAAAATCTTATCCAATCACATTTTTACATTCTCACGAAGAAAATCAATTTTCCTTATCCTTCGAGGGCGAAGCCAAGCTCTCTTAGGCCGAAAGTTTTTCAATTTTCGTGAAAGCCTTCCTTCGGCATCGATCACGTTCAATCGAACATTGTTGTCCGCGGTTGGCTCACAAAGGTCCAGAAGAGAAAGCAACCTGATTACGTCGACGATATTCGGCGATATTTAATTACGCCACCGTCGAGCGACCTGATTTTTCAAGCAGATACCGGCCGGACGACAGAGGGTGTGATATCGAACGGGTCGGTTTCTATAAAAGCGTCGAGGAAGTCGAAGTTTGTCGCGAAGTCGATGCCTGAGCATCTTCTTCCACTCCGTCTCCGCTTTATTTTCTTCTTTGGAAAGTTCCCTTTGAAAAGGGGAGCGAGCGACACTGCGCGCCCACCCTTCTCTAACCCCGAGGATCCGGTTTCTCGTTAACTTCGGATGTCCTCATTTACGCCTAATCGACTCGAATCACTTGGCCACCGTTGAATTATCGAAGTTAACACACGAAGGGACGGTACACGGCTCGTGTCGTGGTGTGAACGCGCGTGTAACACGTTTTCAGGGCAAACACCGAGACGGGAATTTTGTTATTTTTTTTTTTACGGGCACCGTTGCTTTGATATATCGTTCACGATTATTTATCAAAATTGAAGCAGGGTCTTGGAGAAAATGTAACAAAATCGACTAAGGTGTTCTTTCGTATCCTTACGACTTAACGTTAATAATTATTGAATTCTGTATAATTCATAATTATTTAATTAAAGAAGCAAACATTACTATTATATTAATAGTGTAAGGGGATAGACTGAAAAGTAAAAATTTAAAGAATTAGAAGTAAAAATTGTTTAGATCTGAATTTGGAAATTAATATTATCATACGAGAGAATTATTTGAAAAATTACGTCAATTCATGTGCGGCAATACAAAGGGTTGAAGAACTGTGATGAGAAACAAAGCGAGAATTGTTGAAAATTATATCCGGTAACTGTATTTGATTAAACTTCCGACATTTTTAAACGAAATCAAGTCGCTTTGAGCGAATGTAGAATTAACTCACCCTTTGAACTTTACCCTTTCTTCGAACAATCACGTTCCCATACGGATCAGAGATTTCACCAATCACGTTTCTTTTTTTTCTCATTTTTTTTTTTCACCGACCACGAACCACTCGTTCGTACGTTCGATTTTTCGATTGCTTCGAGGCAGATTACCGCCACTCTGTTCGTTCGCGATAGTAAAAAGCTAATCCTTGTGATCGAAATAATCTGGTTTCGATGGTTGACTCGGACATCACCGTTTGAGGATAAAAATGAAATTGTTTGGGTCGAAAAATCGTCTTTTTGTTCTATTTTCGAGATGTTCGAATTCAGACAACTCCCAATATATAATTCAATGTCCAAAAGTTCGATTGAACATCGGGCTGAAAAAAGATTCCTCGATGATTAATCTTTCACAGAAAACAATTAAAGTAAATCGATAAATTTAACCTTTTATTTGCTATTAATATTTTTAGCTATTAAATTTTCAATTTTTGTCATTTTTAACAAATGTGTTAGCTGTACAACTATTGCCATAATATATTCCACCACAAAGTAACGAGCACTGACAATGCGTTTCGAGACAATATCGATTATGCGATTAATTTTACCAGAAAAAAAGGGTGGGGTTCGTGCACTTCCTCGAACAAACGAAATGAACGGGTGTCTATACGGGATCGCGTGCGAGAATGGCGGTAGCTTATCGATTCGAAAAATCACGTAACACCGTGTGTCACTCGTGAAAAAGCCCGTTCGTCGTAAATCCATCGACTAATACCATCGACCAACGATGCACCAAACCCATCTAAGCGTTGTCGTTGCCTTTTGCTGGAAAGACGTGTGGCATGAGCACAACATGCAGAAGACGGTGGCAGGGGACAACACGGTTGCTCTGGTGTCGCCTCTAAAACCGGCGACCTCCTACCACTTTCGGGTGCTTGCGGAAAATCACCTTGGAACATCAGCGCCAAGCGACATCCTTCATGTCAGTATCAAACATTTCAGCATGTCTCAAACAAAAAACAACAAAAATCATTGTACCATATGTCGATTAGGGGTGTGTGCGAACTCGAGATTTCAAGTACTCTTTAATTTGCAATTTTTCTTCTCACGACTAACAATTATTCAATATAAAATGTATTTTTGGGTCCTTGCACACCCCTAGTATTCATCTACTCAAAGATTCAAGGTTTCGTTCTCTTTTTTTATTAACTTGTTATTTTCTTGTTGCTCTTGGTTCCCGTACCGTGTCCAATCGATGACCACGGACACGAAAAACGACAACAGGCACAAACCGACGGCGAGATACCCAGCGGACCACCTAGGCACATTATCGCGGAACCCTTAGGACCGCAGCAAGTGAAGGTCACCTGGCAACCACCAGATCGATCCCTGTGGAATGGCGAACTCCTCGGATACACCATCAGCTACGCCAATCTCGGGTATCGTTATCCGCTTACGGCTGTTTAGAATAGTTTCCAGCACACTTCGGGATCGTAGAATTCAACGGTTGAAGGCTCGTCGAGGAGCTCGAATCTTGGCCGATTATCGTGGCGATTCTCGACAATGAGCCTTTGCTGATCGACTCGCGAACGTTTCCGTTCCTCGGATAATCGTTTTGTTCCCTCGACCGTGGCGTAACAGATTGTTTCTTGTTGTTCTCCGGTTACTGGCATGTGTATTCTGGATTTTAACCCTTGAAATGGTCATGAGGTTAACTTTAGAATCATCCGTGTCAAATAATTAATTCTATTTGGCAAAAAAATATTTTTAGAAAATTTGAATTAAAATAAATATCTGGAGGAATACTTGAATATTGTTTTACAACGAAAAAGAATTTCTACACAATTTAATAATAACGTATGGTTCTATAGAAATATCACTTTTGAGATAATTTGGTACGCGAAAAAAAATTTCCTCGAGTTATTTAAATTAGATCCATCGTGGAATTTCATGCAACGGAAGAACGGATTCTTCGAGGTCTGGTACGAATTCTTAGGATTCTTGGTTTATAATTTGCGGAAGAATCTGGTCGGTTCGTTACCGGGGGACGCTCGAAACCGCCTCGAACTTCCGGAAATCATTTTTTTTTTTATTCTTCCCTTTCGACAAGAATCGAGAAATTTCATATCGATGCGGTGTAAAGGATATCGATAGAAGTTCGGGAGGAATCAGAAGACCGTTTTTCGCTCCAGTTTCCACGGGACGGGGTTTAAGTATCGTCGAGTTCCGCGCGTTCCTTCTTCGCGCTTTATCTTTCCGCTTCGAGGAACATCGAGCGTGGCTTTATTTCAGAGAGAATGATCAATCGGTGAACATCACCCGAGTGGGAATCACGGGGAACGGGGATGGTTCGTACGATTATAGGCTAACCGGCCTCCGGAAGTACACCCAGTACAGCATCGTAGTGAAGGCGTTCAATAATAAAGGAGACGGACCAGGATCTGACCCAGTCACCGTGCAGACCCTCGAAGATGGTGAGCAGTGCTTTACTTCGTGCTTTGTACTTTTGTTATTTTATTGCTTTAATTCTAAATTATCATAAATTATAAAATCTTCGATAACGTTGAGTTTGCCAAATTGTAGTTTTCAAATTTAAAGACAAAAATGCAATTGATTCATTTAAAACGTATCAACTTGATAAGTTAGGTGTAAAATAGGTGAGAAAATTTAATAATTCCACGCGGAAAAATAGACGGGAACAGTGTAGAATAATGTTTGCTCGCGTTGTTTCTTTTTCGAGGAAATCGATGTTGGAAACGCGTACGTTGGGCGCACGTTTAATTACAATTCTATTCAACGAATCGCGTTACAAGGTATTTCGATTTCATGCGCATTATTTCGATAATCACGGATACAGAATTATTCGCTGTTTAACAGGGGTCTGTTTGAAAAATTCCCTGTAACAAATGTGCATCATCGATCCAAAATATTAATTACTAAGCAGCAACACTTGTTACCGGGCGAATTTTCATAATGCACATTTTCATTCGCGCGAAAATTTCTTTTCATTTGTTTGCAAATTTCAGTTTCGAAGCAATTCCGGTGCATAATTATCGTATATATTTCGCAAAAATGTAGAGAGTGCAGATATCGGCGTAAAGGATGGCCGGGAGGAATCCTTAAAGTAGCACCTAAAGATAGTTTATTGCAGTATAGTGCCTGGGTCCTGTTCTTTTTCCGCGCACCACTCAGGGAAGATAAATTAAAATGTTTCTGTCATTTTGAGCTCTACGAAAGCTTCTTACGCAACAGGAACGGGCTCCGAGTTAATGGAGGTCAGAGACAAAAATTCAGGATCCCTACTATTTTCTTTTTTCTTTCTTTCTCCTTTTTTTTTTAAATGGACCGTCATACCTTTTCCGCTTCAACAAGCTGTAATAAAAGATAATTGGAGGCCGGCAGTTTCTGGATTAATATATAGCACCGCGTTACACGTCCTCGGGCGCTGATGAGACCAGCTACAATGCCGCGAAACGGCGAAATTAATTTCCGTGCCGGCAGTTTACACCGGGGGAAACCGTAATAACACGGAAGGATGCGGAAAAATTTGCATATACCGTACGACTCGTAAGGCGAGGCTCATTAACTTACGACTTCATCCTTTTTTTTTCTCTCTCTCTCTCTCTTCTTTTTCCCACCCGAATGACCTGTTGTTCTAACTTGTTGAGTTCGCGCCGACGAACCATCTCGTTTGCCAGGATGAAAACGCGAAATCCCATTTAAAACGATTAAGTTCATCCAACTCGACGATGGAAGCTACTTCCTCGCGTGGTGTCTCCCTTGGCGTTTCAAGAAACGTTACCGTGGGTTATCTCGTGTCCCTTTCTTTCCAACGCGATAGAGACGTTTCAACGTCGCTCCAGTTCTCGTACCCGAACGAGGAGCGCGGAAACAATTTTTCATTCGGAAGAAAAAAGAATTAATAATTTCAATGGCAATTTACAATACACTCGAGCTACATTCACGGACCTTCTGTAAAATAAAGTTTGACCCTCTGGCTCGTCGGAATTGTCCTAGAAAACAACTGGGCAATTGCGAACGAAAAAAAAAAAAAAAAAATTGTAATTATCCAGAAAAGAGGCTGGACTCGTAACGAACTCACGATAGAAATTTTGACGCAGTTCCAAGCGCCCCGCCGCAGAACGTGGCCTGTGCCGCGTTAACCGGCCAGAACATCCAGGTGACCTGGAAACCACCGCCTTCCGACAAAGTTCACGGGGTCGTGCAGGGCTACAAGTTGCTGTACGAGGCGGCCAGCGCCGTTCTGGAACAGCACGAGGGCAGAGAGACGAAAATCAGCCATGCACTAAGCACCGTGCTGCACGGGCTCAGCCCGTACACCAATTACACGGTACAGGTGCTCGCTTACACCAGGGCCGGCGAGGGTGTCACCAGCAGCCCCGTATCCTGCACCACCGAAGAAACTGGTAAATGGACGAGCCTACTGTTGTTGTTGCTGTAGTTGTAGCTTTATCTGCCACGGACAGAGAGCCGTGTTCCACGCGCAAACAGAAGTAAATTTGCTGGCTTTCACGGGATGCTATCCGTGGGGAGTTCTGGTCACTTTACTGTACTCGATGTCGGTCGGGCTGTTGATGTTTCGATAGGTCAATATGCTTCTGAGATTCTCTTCTGGATCACAGTTTTGGGATATGGAGCGGGCTGGGTCATGTAAGTTACCCGGGCTATGTACTCTCGTGAAATGTTAATATGCTGACCAAGAAGAGGAATATTTAAATCGTGTGCATAAAAATGTTGTGAATTGTTTGATAGATGGTTCTACTCATTCTACTCATTAACAATTAATATTTAAAACCTTTATCATAATTTTAACCGAATAGAAAAAGCTAGTTTTGAAATGGGTCAAGTATCGCCCCCGATTGTGCGACCTGGTTTTCATAAAATAAACATCGTTCAGATAGCAACTAGAGACAGGTGAATTAAAATCGAAGGGATCTATCAAACAATTCCAATATATCCCAGAAATCGAACAGCCGCTATTAACACCGTATTTGTGCTGTCCTCGTCAAAGAGCTTTCGCTTGGCGCGCGCGTACCCGCGTGTGTGTGTACGTGTGAGCCGGTACACACGGCGCCGCTTTAAACTAAAACGAGAGAAGGCCACTTCCAGCCTGAATTCCAGAGAATCGGCCGGCGCTGTTTAACGAGTAGAAACGGGACTAAAAGAGTCAATGACAGAAACTTTAACGCGCCTTTGAAGTAACGATATACCAGCGGGCTTGAAGCTCTCGTTTTCGTGCTCTAGCTCCGGGGAGAACTCGACGGCGGCGACGGGCTGCTTTTCCATTAAATGCAGCTGCAACCGTGCGCCCTCGTATCCACGCCGGAACGATAGTCGAGTCCGCCGAAATTTCGCGAAACGGGTCACGAGTAATTGTGCACCGTTATCGTGAAATTCATAATAACGCGCCCGGCCGGGTCGTTTTCGTTTCGCAACGTAATCGAAATTTTCGCGCATCGCCAAAGAAAACAAGCCGTCGACGATAGCTGCGGTTTGTCGACGACAGGATCGATTTTTTAATTATCCCCATTCTTTGCTGGCCAGACATGAAACATTAATTAGTGTTTCTACACTAAAGTTCTTATAAACGCCATCTCCTAAACGTTTCAATTTAATTTTCTTCATGAGAATTATTTCCTTCCCTTAGAATCCTCTCTAAAGTAAGGTTCAAGCTACACGCAAAACTACCATAATATTTTTCCTGTACCGTCATACATTTTGCCGAGGGAAGAGGGCTCAATAGAATTTTTCCCTTCCGCGTCATGAACCACCCTCGATTTTCCCAAAACTCGTGAACAATGGCGAACCACCCTCCGAAGACATTACCGCCATTACTCCGAGGCTCGAAAGGCAGCCGCTGTCGATCGATTATATCGACGGGAGGGTATCGTTTCCGGCTCGTTTATCCTGCTTTTTTCTCCCCCCGGGAGCTTCCGGGGTCCAGTGTGACGGTGTTTCTTTTGGTCGCAGTTCCGGACGCGCCGGAGCGTGTGAAAGCCGTGACCAGCAACGAGGACGCCGTGGTGATATCCTGGCTACCGCCGCGCAGACCGAACGGCATCCTCACAAAGTACACCGTTTATATCCGGGTGCTGGACCAGGGCCAGGAGGTGAAGATCACTAAAAGCTCGCTGCCTGCGGAGAACCTGCACCACGAAGCGACCGGCCTGAAACTGCGCGAATCCTACGAGGCCTGGGTTACGGCCTCGACCAAAGTGGGGCAAGGACCTAGCACTCCGGTCATCAAACTTCAGCTGAGCAATACCGGTGAGCCGTGTCACATTTACGAAACTTTCATCCGGGAAAAACCTCTTTACGTCTTACACGAACGAATCGATAGACTTCGAGAAATATCCCTCAATTTAAGCGTGATCGCTGCTAAACGTAAAATTAATTAACCAGTTCGAGACGTCTACTTGGTTCGATATTTATTTCAAAACCTGGTGGTTCGTTTGGTAAAATGGATAGTGAGTTAAATTAATTATAATTTTCCTGGTGACACTCGAGTGTTGAGTCGTTCGAGTTGAGCTTCCCCGGAGAGAAATCTAGAATAACATACTAGACATTCCGGTAGGTTAATCGGTAGTATTTGGAACATGTCATTCGAGAATGTTATTGTTACGTCAGAGCATGTTGAGAATCTAAATTTTGAGGATACACAGACGGTCCTCGCCTTATCTCGCTATTTAGTTTGTCTGCAATATATACAGATTTTTTGACGGCTCAAGTTTGCGGTGAAAATGAGTTCTCGACACTCGGTGGTTCGTTGTTCGGTGTGTTTAATCGATTCTTCGGGCTTAAGTTCGACAAAGTTCGAGCATCCGGCCAAGGAGAAGTTGCTCAAGGCGACAGCCCTCGCAAGGCTGTGCTAATACGGCAGCCAATTCCGAATTATGCATTTTAATCGTAGAGTTCCTTTCGCGCTTCCATTTTCCATTCGCCAGCAATTAAAATTATCCCATGGAATCGGTACACTCGTACCGGTTTCACGGAATTGCCTGTTAAAAATTGCTGGAGGAGTTGAACGAGAAAAAGGAGGAGAGAATGGACGAGCGAAAACTTTCGGAACAGAACTCAAACACGGATCATAGCTGGAGGAAGTTTAACAAAGAGCAAGTATAACCGGGACTTTTAATTAGTTCGAGCAGCCATAATATCGTTCGGTGTACCGCTTGTGGTGCCGTGGAGGGTGGACGTCAATATGGCTTGTCTAGCTGTTGGTAATCCACGGCCGACTGTGGAATGGCGTCGCGGGGACATGAAATTGCAGCAAAAGTAAGTCTAAACTACGATAACAGAAAAACCAGAGTGACACTTACATTGTTGCGTTCTTATTTTAAAAGCATAAATCGTTGCAAATTTATTTATTTTATTTTTATCGCATCGTTAAGTAGAAGGAAATAAAATTAAGTGGAACGTTGCTTACGAAAGGGTTGAGAAAAGCGATCGCGACGATGATGACTCGTGATTTTTCGCGACAGATCCGACATCGGACCGGACAACACGCTGACGCTGAGGAACGTGCAGAGGACCCACGAGGGCAACTATTCCTGCCACGTGAAGAATCCTCTCGGCTCGGACGAAATCGTGTACACGCTGCAAGTACAAGGTAGACAAAACAATAAAGACGATGAAATATCTTTATCAAGATAAATTAGTATTTGTAAAGGAAAACTATTTAATAATTTAAATATTTGCTTCGTTCAATTCCATTTCATTTGTTACTTTATCACAGACTCGTAATTGAAATGATGTTGCTGTAAGACCTATTTCGTTTGTCCCGACGGGAACCACACGCTCGTGAAATTTTACCTCAATTTATTTCATCCCCTTGCATATTTTCTTTCCTGGTATACGTTACTTTCTCATTTTCCCTCCAAATTGTGGAATAAATATTAATAGCTGCTTTGCAACATGAATAGTTTACAGCAGCGTCTTCTTTCTCATGGAAATTGTCTCTTTCGAAATACTCATGGAAACGTGGGAAAGCTTTGGACTTCGAATTGTAATTTACAACAATAACGTAAACCATTAAACGAATAATGGTACCACGGTCACTCGAATACTTCCTCTTCCTACGTTTCAATGTATCGTCAATGCTATAGCTGACTTCCGCGAACAGTGTGCTTCATAGATCGCGTTTCTTTTTCGCTTTTATCGTTCAATACGAGATACCTCTTTCGAGTGCACGGTGCTTGCAACCGCAAAAGCTTCGCTGCTCGCAACGTTGTTCCGCGAAAGACGGACCGCGTCGGGGCGGCGTGAAACGAATCGGGTCAACGACCTACATTTTTCTGCGTCGGCTTGCAACAAAAAAAAAAGACGAAGGAAAAAGAGCGCCGGTATCGACGCTGTCCGTTATCACGGAAACTTTCGTCGAGTCGTGCATATTATCGCGACAATGGCGACGGAATGGGTCAGCTCGACGGAAAAAGCTTGTCACCCGTGGGCTTCGTTAAAAGTTGCCCCCAACTATTTTCCGTCCCGATGCCCGTTCCCTTCCCTTCCTGGAATAATTCGAACGTACGTAAAGGAACGTCGCTCTGAATACATTTACCGAGTACATTTCGTTATCCTGAAACATCACACACGTTTCGCCGACGACCGCAGAGACGACGATACAATTTTCATCGAACGCACACCGCTGCACGACATGTGTACGAAATTCGAGAAATATGCAGCAGGCTGGAAGTCATTTAATTTTCATTTTCAGAAGCTAAAGGTTTCGTTAGGATAATTGTCGTGAATTGTACGATTGTGCGTTGAATACTAATACGAAAGCTTATTTAAGTATATTAAATTGACGATTTAAATAATTTTGTAAAATTTAAATTCCATTTTAACAAATAAGAGTTAGAGTGAGGGTTCAAACTTTATTTCTCGCCAAGAAACGAAACGATTCTCACAGAAGTCAGCTAAAAGATTGTACAAACAATACCACACGACAAGATTATGATTTCTCTAATTGCGGTGTATCGATCCAAAGTTTCGCAATGCTACCATCGTTTCGCGAACGATTGACCCAACCTAATTAGCCCAAAGCGAGACGCCAATGACCCATTCCCGTGTTCCCGGTTTACTACTCGCCCGGCTCATCGTTCCACACGATTAATCAGCCTGTTCTGGCCGTTCTAATTGATAAACTTTGCGCAGTGCCGCCGACGCCGCCGACTTTGCTGGCCACAGGCACCACGACCGACGCTGTACAACTGCAATGGAAACAGGGCGACAACGGGGGCGCCCCCATAAAAGGATTCCTGCTGGCTTATCGTCGGGAATTCTCCGAATGGGAGGAGGTGATGCTGGATCGTAAGGCGAACACGCACCTCCTGGAGGGTTTACAGTGTGGCACCAGGTATCAGTTCACCCTCGCGGCGTTCAATAGAATCGGTAGCGGAAGCGCGAGCAAAATCGAGACGGCGAAAACCAACGGGACGAAGCCTGTTCCACCTACGAAGCATCAGCTGATCAAGGTGAATCAAACTTTCATCACCTTGGAACTCACGTCTTGGCAGGATGGTGGCTGCCCTTTGCTGTACTTCGTGGTCGAATACAGAAGACTCCCTGGTGATTGGTTGCTGGGTAAGATCTTTTATTGCAATTAGAATTATATTTAAAATTAAGTTTTGTTCAAAATATAAAGGATAGAGGTGTCACGAGTGTGATAAACTTGAAAAGTTAATAAATGTAGCAACTACTAGGTTAAGGCTTCTGAGAATATTCTGCATGCAAAAATTTCTTCTTTTACAGTATCGAACAACGTGCCACCGCAATCGCGGTTCCCCATAGTGGACCTGGAAGCCGGCACCAAGTACGAGCTTCGTGTGACGGCTTACAACAATGCCGGTTCAACGCAAGCTGAATATCTGTTCACAACCCTATCACCGAACGGTAGTAATCGGATACACGACGAGCATCCGCCGGAAACCGAGGAGACCTCGGTGTTCTTCGATGCTCATGTGCTGGCTCCTAGCGTGATCTCCTTGCTGGCTGTATTCCTGGCCGTGGCTGGTGTCTGCTTTTGTCTGAAAACTCGTAAGTTTCCGCTTCTGAATCTTTTTCATATTTTTTCATATATTTTACTACCCATTCCACGAAACAACCCAACCGAATCGTTTAATTTAATATATTAATTATTTTCATATTTCAAACTTTAGCTTTTAAATTTTGAAAAAAGTTAACGAATCGTTATATCAATCTATTCAAAAGAGTCGTTTAAATAATTTTTACTTAATTTTTACTTCATCCCTTTACAAGTTGTACCGCCATTTCAGAAACTCTCTGCCGATGTAATTAGTTCCATAAACGCGTTATACGACGTTCTTTTGTGCGTCGCGATGAATTTTGCACGGGACAGCCGGAAGAATTCGCTGTTCGTATATCTCTGACGATAATTGGAAATTCGAATCCATTTCTGACGCGTCTCTGGCCAGTCACGCGTGCCGGTATATTTAAATAACCATGCATATAATTAAAATCAGAGGATTCTACAGGTATTTTGTCGCGTTCAAACATTACGCGCGCATGCGTGGCCGCGTGTCGGTGGCAAACAAAGGAACATTCAATCGATGTGCAATTAACGATCTCAGTTACGCAAACGGTACATACCACTGTGCCCGTGTGCCGCGAACAAAAAGCACCCATGACGGAATATCGTAACGTTCCATCTCTATGAAGCGTTAAATTCGATACTCGTGTAACTTGTTGTCTCTTGTGTCGTGAATCGAGATCCGTTTCGCTGATTAACACTTACCTTGTTAGCGCTGAAACAACCGGACCTATCAGAAATGACAGGTTTCAAATTTTTTCGTTTGTTTCACGAATTTCTATGCAGTAGTAACTCTTTTATGTAACATCGTGTACCGGTAGTTTTCATTTTTCAATTGTACACATTTTCTCAATTTCTTTCAAGATAAATTTAATTTACAATTCTTGTACATAAAGTTGGTACGAAAATGTCTTCAGAAACCCCGACGGAAGTTTGTCCCGTCGGACATGGTATCGAGGTTCGTAAATTAGAAGATCGATCCACGGGACGTGTGTCAGGTTCATGGACGATCAGCTGCGTACGAAACAGAAGGGTTGTATAGGTAAAGGGTGGTCCGATCGAAGTCAGGAATCGGCATTCCAAGCGTGTGGATAGGATTTCATCGGTAGCGGCAATTTGCATTAAGCCGGAAGGGCGTGCTGGCGCCGCACTCGTGCCACTCGTCGTTATTGAGTAGCTAAACGTCGCAGGATTGTACTCCAATTACTATCGCCATCGTGGAAGTAGCTTTGAGGGGAAGCGAGCCACGAGATATCGTCGCTTAACGGGCGAAAATTGATTCCTCGTTCTCCTTCTCTCCTCCTCTCGTTTCCTTGCCGTTACCCGTTTCTCTATCGCGCGGTACTGTCTGCGTTTTTTTTATCCCGACGATTGCTTACGTTCCCGTGTAAACATCGGGGCCCTCCACTTCGTTCCGCTCCGTGCGATTCGATTAATTAAAAAGCGCAGAGGTGAACGAGATTTCGATTCCGCGGTGCAATTATACTTTCGATTGTTGACTGTTCACGCGGCCGAGTACGAGTCCCGTGTTGACGTACGAACGACGAGACCCACCGGCGAACGTGTATTTACGGTTAGCGTGAACGAGGATTCGAAAGCTGTCGCGGCCCCGGCTTTAAATCAAGCGTACCTTGAAAAGTCAGTCTTCGCGAGAGCAATAAATTGAAGCCGAACTTCCTCCACCCTGAAGTTTAATCGATCCAGCTAAACCTTTGACCCACGTGTCAAAACCATGTTCAGGATTGTCTCCGAGTTGAGGACTACTTACATTATTGAACACCTGAGCGTGGCATTGCTTGAATATTCGTAGAAATTAATTATTTTGCTAATATAGATTCGATTTGTTATAAAATCTCAAAGTCTATTCTTTCAAAGAAAATGGTTGTGCTTAAGGGGTATTTAAATAGTATCTATAATAATTAGCTCTCTAGGTAGGGTAGAAAAGACGGTTTTTACGGATCGTCGCGATGATTGCAGACGCGGAACGATCCGGCCGAGCGAACGATCCGAATTCGCAAACGCAGGCCGCCCTGGAGAACAAGCACAACATGGAGCAAAGGGAACAATACTACGCGACCGTAAGGAAACCCGGCCAGCAGTCACCCTGTCGCGAGGTGAGCGCGCTGGAAAGAATTCCCGAATATTCCGAAGACATTTATCCGTACGCCACCTTCAATCTGCCCGAGCAGGAAAACCTGTCGGCGAACCCGATGCGACAGGCATTCTACTACGAACGCAGCGAAACGATGCTGCAAGGCAATCAGGTACGACAGAGAAGAACGTCGGGAGACCGGTGAATTGATAGGCGGTGCACGAGGATCGATCAATTATAAACGAGACAGTTGGTAGGGATCCTTATACGATCGATAAATTTACCAATCAAACCGCGTTACGTTCATTAACGATTACAAAATTATATTTTTCAACAAATTAATCTAATCTCTTTTCCAATTGACAGGTCCTAATTTAAATTAAACCCAATTACTATCAAACTCTGAACCATCATAATCCTAAATTAGACTCTAATTCTTTGCCACGTGACATAACATTAACATTCAAACGCGTCCATCATCGAAATCATCCGATCCCATTTATATTTGATCAACTCTCGTGTATATTTCTCGAAATTAAAAATGCAAGGGGTTGTAAAGGGGTTTATTCAACGCGATGGTGACTCTTTGAACGATCCCGTTCCCCCGTCTTATTTATACCAAGTAATTTAATCGATTTGAGACGAACGTCTTTGGCCAGAATAAATGTATCTCTATCGTAGAAATTGAACGATCCGTCTATACGTACACGATGGACACACTGAAAGATCGACTCGATGATATATTGCTTGTATACACGTAGATTCGTTCCGAAGATCAAAGCTTTCGGCTACGCTCGATATCGAGTTTGATCTTTGCTTCGAGACTTCGCCTGCGAGCGAATGTCTTTTCCTCTGTGGCCGGAAAAACTTGTTACGAGCCGAACGAACTTTTGACGGGAAATCAGTTTTCGATCGCGTATAACCCGACTTTTGAGTGCCTCGAGATTAAACGATCAACCTAGATGTAAAAAAAAAAAAGAAAAGAAAAGCTTTATACTAAAGTTATGGGAAAGAATATTCGCTTGTAAATTAATTTCCTGTCTCGAGTAAAAAATAAAAAAGGAATTTCAATTGTCAGCTTTCTTTATTCAGAAAATCTGTGACATAATTTTGATCGTTTGTTCGATTTCAGAAAATTGAAGTGTAACTCATTGATTGTGTGTTTGGTTGTTGATTTTTAAGAGGAAATTTAATAGGTTTAACGAGGCTATGTAATGTAGTAACCGAGGAGGACGAAACAGGACGAATTTGCTTAGGTTTCGATCGATACTTGATAGCAGCGTAACGGCGCGCCATTATCGCGAGCCTGTTCCACGCTAATTTAGAAACGTTGCAGTGCGATATGGACCAGTACACGAAGGTCCGTGGCAGGGCGCGACGCAAATCGAAATCCTTCAAATCGGAGTCGGAGGAGTACGACACGCTCGGCTCGGACAGCGACACCGAGGTCGGTACCAGCAGTCGTACCGAGTCGTCGAATCATTTGGACGACTCCGGGCCCGCATCGATAATGACACGATCGCCAGGGCCGAACTCGATCGGGCAGAGGGAGCAACGACTAGCCCTGGTCCCGAGGCCGGTTCATCATAGTAAGTTAGTATTCGATTTTCTGTGTCGACGCCGCCAACAGCCTTAAACAGCATCCAGTCGCCCACTAACGACTCACCTTTCTCGCATCAACGTCTCGCGTGCACCTTCCAGATGTGCTGTACCACACGCACGAATCAAGTACATCAACCGAGCCGTCACCAATTTCTGAGAGGAAGACCTTCCCGAGGCTCGAGAAGCAAAGGTTCGTAGTAAAGCTTCGTTGATCGATTGGTTCGCGAACCGAAACAGATTTCGTTACCTACGATCCACGGATCGGCAGCTTATTCTCGAGATGATCCGACGTACAAACGAGTTCCTTTGTGCGAGCGTATTGAAAATAAGTCTTTTCTGTTTTATTACATGAACACGATAAACAAGGTGGTTTAACCCCTTGCAATTCATGCCACTGGGAATTTTGCGATTAGAGTATTAGTATTATTCTAGCGATAAAAAATGAAATTATTTTATACATCATAGATTGATCATTTCAACCTTATAGTATTCTTTGGACCATTTGTTTGTGTCGGGATACAAGATGCGGCCTGCAACAAATTTTGCAGGAATCAAGGAGCAACGTCCGACATTGGGATGGACGGACGAGTGCCGGGGATCCTGCGTCCCGTGATGAAGCTGTCCGAATCCGGGATTCATTCGTACTCGAGGGGAGCGTCGCCGAACAGGCCGTCAAGGCCTGGTTCCTGCGACAGGCTGACGAAACAGCCGAGCCCAAGGAAGTCCGTGGAATCGTTGTGCCTCCTGGAGGAGCCCGGTTCGTCCAGGATGGCGAGGAGAGAGGAGGACTGGGGCAGCGAGCTGTCCACTTTGGAGCTGAAACCGCCGACTGGTTTCACGGACGCGCACGAGACCAGCGAGGCCGAGTGCGATATCGACATGAAGCTGAAGCTCCACAGGAAGAGGACGGGTTTTCCTTCTAACTCGCTCTCGAAATCGCCCAAAGACTTCACTATCACTGTCTAAGTGTCTAATCAAATTATTCCGCAAAAAAAAAATAAAATAAATAAATCGCTGCCAACATGAAACGGTATATAAAAGAAAATATACACAGGTAAACGAAAAACAAGAATTATAAGAAAAACGATGCCAAGCATGATGAGTGTTAATTCAGCAAAAAAAAATGAAAACGAAACTACGAAAAAAATTTTCCTCGCCGTTGAGATCGTCGGGATCCCCACACCCCAACGCTTCTCTGTGGATGGATGACTGTCTTTCCGTGTAACTATCGTCGACGATCCATTTACAATAAAGAGGTATTTTTGTAAGAAAAATTAGAAAAACAACTTACTGTGTCTGATTAATGATTCCCTCTCCTTCGATTATTTCTTTTTTCAAAGTAATTTTTTTTTTAATAAAATAAGTTGTTTGAAGGAAGTGTACGTAATGTTAGTGTTGATTAGAACTGATTGATTTGCGAGGATTTTGATTTAGGATCAGTGGACGTACAGCTGTGAGGCGGTTTTGAAATATTGAACCAGAGATTGCTTTTTCATTTCCTTCGACGTGATTCGTTAAAATGACAATTCGTGGATATAGACGAAGCCATAAACAACACGTCAATCAGTTTAATTACCATTCCGCTTATCAGCTGCGTGTCAGTCCTGTTTCTACGGGACAGAAATCCAATCCTGGATCTAGTCTGGAGACAGATATGTTCTAAATACGTTTCGATCGATTCACGTTCGTGTTAATAATATTTCGAGGTGATATTCAGGCTATGAGGTCTAACTCGATCAATTTTTATAAATTTAATATTCTAATCATTATTTTGAATCAAATATACAATAAATTGTTTTTATTTATTTAAAAATCAATGCCTTGGGTAGTAGACCATTGGTACGCTGGATTTCCATTAATTTTGCTATTTATTTATTGAAATTTGATTGGAAAAACTAAAGATAGGTGCATTAAGTGCAGATTTATACCAATTTATATTATTAAATAAAGATCTATGATCACCTAATTTGAACAGTATCCAGAAAAATCATTATATTATTATAAAATATTCAATTAATTGTTGTCCAAGCTTTATTTTCCATTATTTTTTAAATTATATACCAGCGCGCCCCGAAAACGGTACTGGTAGCGCCATCTAGCAGCAAGCGTCGCAACTTCCGGAAGCGAAAATCGCGTTTTTCAGAAAACCAAGCAAATTCAAATTTGTTTTGTCTATAATTATGCGTAGAAAGAAAATATTAATTAATAATGCACATTTATTTAACTTAGCAATGTATTTTTGTAGAATGTAGCCATTTATTAGTTTCATCGTTAATCCTTGAGATGGCGTTACCTGTGCCGTTTGCGGGGCGGGACCAGTTTAAAATTGAAAGAAAGATAAAAATAATACTTGCTCAATACTTAAAGCGCATTAAATCGCTCTTATAACATTTAGAAAAATTAAGGAATTAAAGGATCCATAATTTAAATATTTCCAAACGAAAAACTACGTCGAAGTTCAAATTGAAAATTAAAAATTTCCAAATGAAATCGATTTCATTAACACGTTGATTGTGCGATAAGACACACCTAAATTTCAATAGTAGCACTATCCACGGTTTATCTTTCCTTTCATTAATTATTCAATTATAGAAAACTTGAGGCGCCATCAACGTGTCAATTAAAAATCTCTATTTTTTTTTATTAAATGAAGACTCACGTGTTTGTTTTCGATAGTAAGAAGTGTATATTACTACAACATACTTGTGGGATATCGATTGCAACAATGATCGCATCCGAGAGAAGAAGGTGAGGGGATTCTTTCTTTTTTTTTCTCTTGGATCGGTGATTCGCTACTCATCTACACGGCGGATACGTATACAATAAAGAAAAGACACACACATATTAGCTCGGTGACAATAATTTGTTCGCAAGTATCAGTACGTGTCGCGTGTAATCGCATTCAATCAGGACAGATTACAGGGGAGATTCCGTGATTGGAGAAAGGTGTACGAAAGAAAAGAAAAGCTACGGCTCCATCGAAACGTTGGTGGAATCTCGTCATCGAACGACGGGGTGATTCCGATCGCGAACAATTCACCCCGTTTTTCTCGTCTATAAAATTATCGTAAAATATGTATACAATATCGTGTATATATATTTATATGGCAGTTAAACAATGTTTCCTTTCGTTGAATACGTCTAAAAAACTGAACAAAGGGAAATGGAATGTCTCTTCTTATTCTTTTGATTTTCGTTTTGTTCCGCTTCGTTCGTTTCGTTTTTTCTCTTCGTTTTTGTTAAAAAATTTCGCATAAACGATTGGCAGACAGTCGTTGGCAATGTTACGTTTCGTATGAATGAATGGAAGTAAGGAAAGAATCGTGAGGTTTCGCGCGTGGCAAAGGATAATCGTCGATTACTTATTTTTCTCTTCTTTTTTCTTTTTTTTTTTTTTTGAACCCGAACGAGCGTCGTTCCGACACTTAACATTGAGTATTACGCAGGTAACTGGTTAACATTTATCTCAAGTGTGTATACATCCATGCTAGCTTAGTATTTAATTGGTCAAGATACTGTTTACGTTGAAATGACATACGTGTTACGTTTTCATCGGCTGTGATCTTCTAGTTTCAATCGTCGCTGCGTTTAGCGTTTCAAGGAATTGATGAAGTGAACGACGGGTAACCAGAAATTCCTACGACACGGAATCGTACGAAATTCTTGTTGTTCCCTGTTGCGTTCTTCGTTGAAAAATTTTGTAACATTCTATTTGTACTGTTTCGAATGGAAACGCGTATAATGATCGTAATGCGACTGCAGTAATTTCATTTTAGGGCATCGCTTGAAAATCAAAATTTGCAACAACCACCGAATGGGTCAAAGTTACTTGTTCCAAATTTCTTGCTTTATATTACAAAATTTATGTAAGCTGATTCTTCAGATAAAGAAAAAGCTATTATTTATTTAATTAGTAATCTGAAAGAAATCGCAGATCGAGCATCGGTAGTTCTAACGTTAACCTCCGAAACGCAACCTTCCCCTGCAGTTCCATTACGACGTCGCCGTGTTAGCGGAAGTAGCATGTCTCGAGATTCAGCAGATCGAAGATCCAAAGCGGTGGAATTTACGTGGATATTAGGCCAATTGAAGTAGCGAAATGCGAGCTGAGAGTCGTTTAATCGGTCGAAAGAAGGGCGAAAGCTTCACGGATGTGTCCTCGGCGAAGAACGGGTTGCGTATCCTCTTCCTCTTGTCTCCGACTGATCTCGTTAACCCTCCAGCGATTACCAGAACCCCAATCACTTGTCCAAAGCCAAAAATTAGTCTCTTTTGTTCGTTTCTAAGACGAGTATCGATTTAACAGTAAAATTCTCGAACGAAGATATCGATGGTGCTCTCGATAGTTTCGTGATCGAATTTTCACTCTCAAACGAAGATACATCATTTAGAAGTATAAATTTCGAAATGGACAACGATTTCTGGAACTTTCTCCACCGGAGGGTGAACGAGTTAATTAGTGTACACGTGGAATACATGATCGATACGATATATAAACAGTTGTCTTATCGTAGGCCTGTGCGAATACTTGCATTGCAAGAAATCAACGGAAATAGTTCGTACGTTACAATAATCGTAAAAAAATCACCGTATTGACGTTGCGATCTTTTCATTTTTTTTTTCAATTTCGTCTTCTTCGCAGTCTTACGGTTACCTCGCACGTTGTTCCTTTTCTTTGTCGTTTTTTATCGAATAATCTAATATTTTCGCTAACGCTATACAACCGATTCCCCGACGACATTCTTCGTCCCGCTAATTATCTAATCGCTGTATATTATTTTTCATTTCTTTTTTCTTTTTTTTTTTGGTCGATTCGTGTGTACGATCGGGCGTTCGACAATATTCTTCACCTCGTTACCGTGAAAATTCGTGTTACGTGTCGTTGGTCGAATCCACGGTTCTTCTAGGCCTTCGATTACGTTCGCAGCATCGAATACGCGCGCGTCCTCGATCGGACTCCCGATGGCTGCGTCCGCAGTTCGTTCATCGGTAATGTCCGTTGACGATTTAAACCCCCCCACGATCTGGTCGAGTGCCGAACTGTCCGTCAAAATGAAAATCTGCAACGGAAGACCGTGAAAGGACCTTTAACCCAGAGATTGTGCGGTTAAGTATGGTGTACCTTCGAGGGTGGTTTTATTTCCGTTTATTAAATAACCTTGATTGTACCGCAGATGGTCAAAAGCTCACAGGGCTCGCGATGATTTAAAATTGTTTGAATTTATTCATAGGGCAGGTATCTCCCGGATTACACAAATAATCGCAAAAGCAACGAGCAATTTCTAATCCTTATATTTTGTGCATGGATAAATCAAGTATGAATAAAAGAAGACAAATTATATTTAAAGACTATACATACAGAATTAAAATTGTGTTTCTATTTCTTTTAATTCATTGGGGGTAACACCCCATCGCACAAATCACATTACATTTGCCGACCATACAATTTCCGGGTTAAATAAAAAAAGAAAGAAATAATGTTACTTAATGATAAAATATAAATTGCAGTCACAGTCACAGCGTATATATGCGAGTTCGCGCAACAGAGAAAGATAAAAAATACGAAAGGAAAGTAGAAACGATAGTAAAAAAAGGACGAGCCGAAATGATTATCCTTGGAGAACCAACGCAACCCTTTCCCTCTCGAGCAAACGAACAGCCGTAAACGCAGCCACGTTTTGTCCCCGTTGTTTGAAACACTCGAACGCATCGTACGATTTGCTTATTTTTTTCTCTTCCCTCAAGAAAAGAAGATAAATGAATAAAAAAAGAAAGAAAGAAAGAAAAAGGAAACGTGTGCGTCGTCGATTACGATTGTGTTATGCTGACTAGAGTCTAAATTATCCTTCTATACACACCTATCTCGTTATCCTCCGAATTAATTATGTATAGTATTTATATTATGTATAAACGATGCCGACGATCGATTCCACGTTAGATATCGATCGATTCACACGCATCCCCACACCTTTCACACTTTTATATTTACTCTATTTTTCCATTTTTTGTCATTCTTTCCGTCCCACACTTTCCACGTTTGTTCTCTTTCTCATCCGTAATAGGTACATCCAGAGTTTACGGTGCCTTATCGTAAAATACAGTACAGACTCGGGTTCAATGTCATTCGACGAGGTACCGGTGGCACATAAATTGCAAAAGAACGTTGTTCCTTCGAGAACGGGATGGAACCAGAGTCAAACGGTACCAAAGTTGTTAGACAAAGAAACAAGGTGTAATTTTCATTCAGAATAGAAATTTATTCGAATTTGATCAAATTATTCGGGGCAGGGAATAATTTCGTTTCGAATAAAAATTCACTCGAGGAAGAGTAATGAAAATTTTTGAAAGAATAAAATTTGCTGGAAGATTAAATTGAAAATTTATAGAATTAATCTACTAATACCAAATTGTTTAAATTTGTCCAACTCTGGCTCGGATCTCGAGGGTATCCGATAAAAATATTAATAAAAAATCTGTGTACTTGTGTATGCATGATCCACGATACCTCGAGCGACGAATTGAGACGCGATTTACATTTTTAATCGTCGTTCATATCATAAATATCTGAATATAATATATATATATATATTTATATTTGCATTTATATTTATATTTATATATATATTTATATACTTTTATCTCTCTTTATGTATACGATGAGTTTTGTCGTGTGTGATCCTTTATCATTTCGTTCGCTTAAGCATTAACAACAGTCAGTTCGTTCGTAAATGTAATTATCACGCTAAAGCCTAGTCGTTTCGTCGTCGATCTCATTTCTCTCTTCTTCTTCCTCTTCGTGAAAACCTACGGTTGGTACGTTCGGTGTCTTTACATGTGTATGTACTCGTGTGCTTATGTGTGTGTGTGTGTGGTTTGGTGTGCTCGCGTCCAGACACGTCTTTGCACGGGGTACAACGCGTCTCCTGTCTAAATTATTCACCTAATTACACGCCTAAGATATTTATACAGACATCCTTTTTCTTTAGCCTTTTTTTTTTT
Organism: Anthidium xuezhongi; assembly: GCA_022405125.1. Lineage (NCBI taxonomy): Eukaryota > Metazoa > Arthropoda > Insecta > Hymenoptera > Megachilidae > Anthidium > Anthidium xuezhongi. The sequence goes on from CM039637.1 coordinate 11,155,023, forward strand.
TTGTTTCTTCTTTTCAGCTGATTCTCGTCTCGTAGGGAGGGATTCGCTGGTTCAAATCGATCCAGAGGAATACAACTACTTTCGCGATGCCTTGTTCTCTGGCGATTAACGAGAAGGAAGACATCGTTTTGTTTCGATCCAGCGCGAGTTCTCGGCGTTCTCGTTTCCTCGCGGCTCCATCGAGCGTCCACGATCGAGCGATCGATCCGCGTCCCTCGAATCAATCTCGCGATTAATTCCAACGCGGTAAACCGTCGAAACGAATAAATAACGTCGAACGTGTGCGAAAGGAGAAGAAAATTTTGGACGATCGTCGATCGTGGACGCTGACCTCGACGCTGGACATCGGCTCGGTTTCTCTGATTCGTCGGGGGGCTGAAAAACAGTCCCCAGACGCTTGTGTTCGGCTCGTCATCGAACTACCGACTGACGATTGTACGTAATTCGCGATCGTGTCGATGATGGAAGCGGAAACGCATGTCTTCGATCGAATTCGTGCAACGAAAGTGTTATCTCGGGGGGTGAAAGAACGTCAAAGACCGAGAAATCGAATCTATCCCTTCAGAATAATTTATTCCATCGTGTCTCGTATTTTTCTCACGCCATTCTCTTCTCTCCTCCTCGCCTTCGTTATATTTCTTATCCTCGTTCACGCGTCCAAAAGTTTACTGACAAATACATCGATTTTTATTCGTTTTATGCACAAAAATTGTAAATCATACATTTTTTTTTATTAATGTATTTGTCCTTTAACTCATCGACGCGCGAACTGTATCTATATGTCCTTAAATTTTAAACGAACGCTCCTTCGGGAAACGATGGTCTTAAACAACTCGATTTCAGTCTCTGTTAGTCCGAAGGAAGCGGAATGATTTTTTTTTTCATTTTTCTCTTTTTACTTTAGATATATCGACATCGAAGTTAAAACCGATCACGAGTTTAAGATCGTCCTGTCGCGGATTACAGATACATACGTTTTCTTTTTTTTTTTTTAACACGGACACGGTTACATACATGCACACACACAGATATATATATATTTTTTTCGTATTTTTCAGACTTTTTTAAGAATACTTTTTAGTTTTCGTTCGTCGTCGATCGTAATTGGCAGTAAAGATTAAAAACGAAGGTATACGGTAGAAAACGCGATATAAATTGGGAAAAATCGAGGTTCGCAGGCAGTTTTCGTTTACTTATCACTTGATCGGCGATTTCACGTTCGTTTTAGCTCAAAAGTACTTTTGCTCATCCACAAAATTTAAAGTCTACACAGTATAGCTTTATTTTAAAGATAAGAGATTCCAAAAATTTTCTGATAAATTGCATACGTTGTAAAAATTTAATTTCGAGAAGAAACAAGAAGAAAAATCATACTTCCATCAAATAAGACGAGCAAACGGTACTTTTGAGCAATAACGCACGTAGAAAGAGTCTTATCAGACGAGAACAGTCTTAGAATGTCGATAAAAAAAATGATCATACGACGAAGGAACTCGTGGCAACTTTTTGAAGCTTTTTTTTTTTCGTTTTCATCTTAAATATCACAATAAAAGTTCTGTAGAATCGCATGGTAGCGGCTGTTCAATCGTCGTTGATGAAAATCGATCGAGGCCTATCAGAATCGATTAGCGATTAGAAAATGATGAACTATCGAACGATTCGGATTGTCGTCGCCGTACTTTGTCCTAGAAGTTTCTCGCGTCTCGATTCCTTGGGCCGTAGTCTTATAAAAAATCACCATGATCATCGTGAACAATCTTCGGATATTGCTTGAGTCTCTTAATGAAATCTTACGAGTAACGATGAAGATACTTCGACGACGCGTCACTTTTACGCATTGTGAACGGATCGTTACGATTTCACCAATTACGATTACGATCTCGATGACTGTCTCAAAGAGATATACGAAGAACGGTTTTGCAGCCTCAATTCCCTGTGACATCGCATAGTTTTGGCGGCGAGACGAGAAGAAGAAAAGGCGCTCGTTGGTTCTGTCGTTTAACGATCCACTGACACTTTGATGGTTGCACATTTCATAAAATTCGCCATTTTTTTCTCGCAGTTGCCAGCATTAATATTATACCAACGATATTTTCAAGGTAGAAAACTGAAAGCTTGAATTTGAAAATTAATTATTCACGATAATTAGTCAATTTTACGTCCTCGGTCCCATAAAAAATAATTCTGATCCTGTGGGCCATGAAATCATTTTTCAATATGAAAATAATAATACAAAATGTGCTGAAAGTCATCAAAGCGTTAGCAGCGTGAATTCGATCGATCGGTCTTCGTTGGGGCGATAAAATCAAAGGGTTGACGGACTTAAATCGAACCGGAAGCGAACGATAAACGATTCTTTGGTAAAGAAGTTGTCGAATGATCCAACTTATACGAACGTATCGCGCGTACGTGTATACATATACGATTTATATGTATGGTCGTGTGAGAGGTTTCGTGTATTTGTGTTCGTGCACGTAGGCGAATGTATGTCGACGTGTATATACAACAACAAAAAAAAAACAAGGAGGTGTACACTTACACGATGAACAGCATGAACGAAGGTCCAGAAAATGGCGTGCGTTTGCGAATGATTCTTTTTTTTCTGCTTTTTTTTGCTTTTTTTTTTTTGGCACCCAGCAACACCGGACCTCCATTTGTTTCTTTTTTTTTATCTTCACTATCACGCGTGTACGCGTACCCTCGCGCAGAAGAGCGTATGCGTACACGTCGGCGCAGCTAACGCGACTAATTATTTACACTAAATGGTACTCGAGAGCCATGTTTCAGGCTGATCCTGGGTTCGAGTCGCTGTCCTTCCGTTTGTGCGAAGACGTGTCCAATCTGGAACTCCTTGCGCTATGGCCTGCGTCGGGAAAGAGAGAAAAAGGTACGTCTGTGAGTACACTTGTGATTGCTGCGGCCTACCTGGCACCTCACGACTCGAGAGTATAGAAAATATTCTAAAAGCCCTTGAAATAAGTGTATCGTGTTTCCCTGAAGATTCGTGTTTGATTAACGAAGACGGTTTGTTTTTGGTGTACAGACTGCACGAGAGTGTTTGATGAGTCGAGGAGAACGCTAGTAATCCGCGTGAGTTGAAGAGTGACGAACGAGGGGGCTTGAGGATTATTGACAAGAAGCTTCCAAGTGTCCCCTTTTGATTTCAATGTTGATAGATTATGTTGTTACGAATCATTTCATGTTGGAATATTAAAATTTTTTATTTAGGATATTTAACAACTTGAGGTATTTGAATTTTGAATCTTGAATATTTAATATCCTTAGAGTACTTCGTAATACCTCAAACTATCAACAAAATGTCTAAAAGATGGATACCCGAGGGAATTCTTCTTGCAAAATGGAGGAGTTGGATAGAATAGAACGAGGTACTCACAGAATCAGGATTACACTTCGGGCAGTGAGGAGCTCGATCGGTTACAGCGGCTCGGACCGGCTCGAGGAAACACTGCAACCGAAGATCGGCAGGCATCATTGAGGCAACATCTTGCAGCTGGTCTCCATACCTTCTGGTGGCACACGCATGCTGCCGTTCGTTACGAATCCGTTCGCGTCAACGATCACAGAAACGCTGCCCGGATGATTATGATAGCTGACGTTCCGATGGGTCATCACGATATTTTTCTCGTGCTCGTTACCGGCGTGACTGAACAGACAGTTCTCGCTGCTTCTGCTGCTGCACGGCTCCATCGAATGATCCACCCGGATCGGAATCGAATAATCGGACATGGAATTCACCTCGACGGTCGCGTATTCCCTGATCATCGTGGGTTTCGGCGAATAATCCAGCTGCATGTGTTGTATCGACGAGGTGGCTACGTCGGTCGGGTCTGCTATCGTGGACACGTGACCGTTCGCCATCGAGTACAGATCCGGCTCGTCGTGGCCCTTCGACGACAGCATGGTCTCCAAGCATTGGTACAGCAACGCGTAGTCCTCCTGTGGACGACGAAGACGATAATATAATTTTGTAATACAATTTTTCTTATTCTGGATGATAGAGTGTCGTAGAATCTTCAATAATAAAAAATTTGATTACATTCCATTGAATTTGTATTGAATTTAAGGTAATACCTTAAAACATACCTTTGATCGGAAGACTCCAGGTCGCTTCATGTACAGCAATTTGGCGTACATATAAATATCAGCAGTCTTCTCGAATTCTAATTGCTTGTTCAGCGTCGTAAGGAGGACGAAAGTTGCTGCTTCAACACCACCGTACCTGTAATCAATAATAAAACAAGATGATCTTTGGTATCGAATTAACTTGTAAAAACATTTGATATTCAATAAATATTTAGAAGAAATTACCTATCCATCACCACGATAGGACCGTTTTGATAATCTCTATGTAAATCGTGGATGAGAGTGACAAAGGGTCGTGGATTGGTGTTGTGTGGCCAGAAGCCGGGCTGAGATCGTGGTCCTTGGACGATTTTGGCACTCAATTCGTAATCGTCTTGCAGAGATCGAACCGCGACTTCTCGCAGAATCATCCCGCTGGTGGTCTCTTTGATCCCGCAGGATCGTACGCGGAAAGTCTCTGACTCCAAATCTTTACCCTCGGTGGGCCAAAATTCAGGGTACTCCTGAAAGTTGATACACGCGTTTCAGAAACTCCCAATCGCTTTAATTTTGCATATAAAAATCGTGAACACAATTTACTTCGTCGCATTCTGTCAACATGACTACTGTCTGCGCGTTGTAATCCCACATCATCTGCCAGAATTCCATAATGGTGTTCTCCATGGGGTGTTGGGTGATGATGAATTCACGGTTGCGGTGAAAACCTGAGAATCAAAGACATTTTATATCAGTAATATTATAACTTAATATTTACGACGAGCGAACCGGTGATGTCACTTTCGAGAAAGCCGCGTTTCCGTTACTTTATAACCGGGCATATTTCTTCTCGAAAATTTGCTGTCGACCTCAGTGACAAATTACACATGTCATAAACCGTGGGTTCCCGAAGGCTGCAGGCAAGGTCAAGCGACCCTGGGCCCGAAGGAAATTCCGCTGCATTGCCAAACTTTCACCGGCAAATACTCCCCCGCCAAAGCTATCGTTATACTCCGCTGCTATTAAAAAAGACGATTACCAGCGATCCACGTGGCGTTGATATAATCGCTCCCATCTATTCCAGGCTTCGGTGTTAAATGGACCCGAGCGGTTTCGACCGAAATGACGTCCTGATTGCGATTCTTATGAAGATTGCAGGGTTTGATCGCGGACACGAGATTGAACTCCTTCGGTTTCCACGAAGTCACCAGCTGCAATCCAATCGTCACAACAATCGTATTTAAACGTACAAAAGATCAATATGAAATTGTCGAACGATTCGTACCTTGTATTGCGCTTCAAGATTGTTCCAAGCATCCGTGTTGGTGTTGTTAGGATTTAGCATGTCTTGTACGTACTCCAGCAGATTGTTCGCCTCGATGTTGGTTTCACCGCTTTCGATGGCCTCCTGTAAAGCGTGATGGATGAACACGTACTGCTCCTCGGTTTGCACCAAGAAGTTTCGCTGTGTGCGAATGTGCTTCAAGAATCCGAACACGTTCACTTCGTTTTTGCACTTGGCCTGCTTTAACATTGCATCGATCACTATGTAGGTACCAGTGCGTCCAACGCCAGCGCTGAGAAACAAAGAAACTTTGATTGCCACCTCTGCACCTTGCACGTTATTGATACACTCTGAATTTTTAGGTCATTCACCTGCAGTGAACAACGATGGGCCCTGCGTCCGGTGGATTGGCGTTGGAGGATTTTCGAATGAAGCTCAAAACTGGTAACGGATGCTCCGGTACCCCGTGATCAGGCCATCCGGTGTAGTGGTACTGCCAAATGATACGCTCTCCCATGTTGACCCCATTCTTCCGCTTCTTCACCTGTGAATTAGGCTTCGAATCACGAAATCAGTCGATTGATGTTGTAGGAGCGGGACTTGCAAGTCCAATAATTAAAGGAATCGATAAAGCGGGACGAGGATAATTATTAAATAAAGCTACGATTTCTAAGATCCTTGATTCAATTCTTAATGTCATAGTCTAAGATTTCTAATTCGCAAGGTGGTTCCAATTTAATAATTTTAACTTCCCCTCTACGTTTTTTATCAATTCTTAATAAGATCTTTAATGGTCTTAACTAACCTTCAGATGGCGAATTTGTAGGGTGCGAATAGTGTACGTCGCCATAACGTCCTCTCTCAGCAAAGTGACCTGAATGTAGCCGTAAGTCTCGGATCCCTTCTTAGGCCAGTACATATCACACTTTTTCTGCAAACGAAGAAAAAGAAAAATATAAATAATTATATGAATATAGTGTTAATTTACGGTTTGTTTGTTACTTACACGGCCGCGTTCTACGAGGTTGGTGATCATCACAACGATGGACACCCTTTGTTCCCAAACCATACGCCAGAATCCATCGAAAGTCGGCGGCAATGGACCCTGTGTACCGATATACGCCCGTGTACGTTGCCAACCATCGATGTAATTCGCGTTCACGTAATCGTGACCCTTTTTGGGAGGTCCTCCGCCACATGACAACAGCTGCACTCGTGTGTGATCGTCTGCGAACAGCAATTCATCTAAATCACCAAATATACAATGACGATTATTAATCTTAATAACTTTGTATCCTTTTAACGCCCCTGAAAATTGGAAAGTGTTCTAAATTAATCGTCTTACATTACTTTAGTTTCGTCTGTTTTATCCGGAACGTTCAATTAAAGTTTGAAATCCACGGATCGACGGTTTACAGATCCCGATCAACCAGGTGATCGCTCGTGTCTCTCCTTCTTTCATCCTCTGGCCCGTTGATGGGCATTAACGAGCACTGCCACGAAGCATCTGTGACCTCGTTGCCGAGCATTGCCGGTCACTCACATTATTAAAAGCGAACGAGAGCGGCTCGTTAATCCGATAACATTGCGAATGTACGATGCAGCAATAGCGAATCTCAAAGGCCTCAATCGGCTGTCGTCTAATTCACGACCACGGCGTTATCCTTATCTGGATGACTTTCGATACGTTATCGATATAAAATCGTAGAAAGCTTCCCTTTCTCTGCCTCGTTGAACGCGAACGAGTACCATAGATCGCATCGAGGACACTTTTTTCTTTTCAAATATTTATGCGTTCGATACAACATTGTCCAAAAAGATTCGAATATTTCCACACGAACTTTGTTCCTTCGTACAAGATAGAGTAAAAGAGATCCTTTGCGTCGAGTAATAACGTTTGGACGACAACCAGTCACGCCTTCGGTTCATCGATCGTTTCATCGGCAAAACGAAGGTGTGATGTTATTTAACGCGTTTACCGTGGACTAAGAATCGTGAACATTTGTCGCTCATGAAACATACCAATTCCAAAGTTTAAAAATATACTTCTGGGTTTCGCAAATTTCTAAAAATATTATATTTTAAAATTTCCAAGTTACAGAATTTAATGTTTGTATTTGGAGCAGAAGGGTTAATGGCGTTATTGTTGATATTAATAGCCGACGTGTGAAATGTACGCGTATCGTCGAAATCACAGGCGACGCGTATTCTCGGCTCGCGGAGTGAACGCGTTAAATCGATTTAACCCTTAACCCAGACGTCGAGACGCGTCGGGAACCAGCCGCGTATTGTAATGACGATTCGTAGCGACACGCGTGTTTCACGAATCAAACGAAAGTCGAGCGTAATTTCAGCTCTATTGGAGACCGTTTCCGACGCGGTCACGACCGACGTCCCCGACGATTGCACACTTCCGATACGCGCGATTACAATTGTCGTCGCATCGTGCCGCTCTGTCTCTGACACGAAAATCTCCGTTGACTTGACAGCTTGATGACAAACCGACAGAACAGAAAACATTTTCAGATTGCGACCAGGACACCCAAGGTGTATCGCCAGTCGCTCAAAATATATAATCGATGCTGGGAATATTGATCCGCCGAAAACAATTGCTCCAGAAGAGTGTACAACCACCGAGACGTCGATTTAATCCAAATTATATTCTATTGAAGGTTCATGAAAAAGGAATTTTCACGGTGTTGAACAATCTAAACGGGACAAACTTCTCTTCATTCGCTTTACGAACGAGCGCTAATTACTCACAGGCTAATATGTTCAGATATCGATTCTTCGCCTTGTTCTCGACGTATTGTGAATTCTCCGAGGTGTATTTCCCGCTATCCACCTGAATGAACTCGTACTCCTTGCTGAACCCGATGTCGCCGTCAGCGTGTAAACTGGCGACGTGTTGGACGAACTTTTGAATAGCGACCGCTGTCCGCTCGCCGTCCTGCTCGCTGTTCTCCCATTCCTGATGATTCTGCACACCGCGCGGCGGGTAGTCGAGGAAGTAGTACGCCGTGTGGAAGCATTTCCTGAAAATTGGCCTCAGGCAAGGCCTGATGAGTTTCACCATAAGCATGCATTCGAACGTAACGTAAAAACGAGAATGAGAAGAACGGAATGATCGAACAAAAATGAAAACGAGACACGAAAATCTTTCGTGGACGTGTTTCATCGACGAAGCGCCATTTCGATTCCCTTTTGTGAATGAAAAAAATCGGTTCGTCTATGGATTTATCAATATTGTGTGGGACTGGGATGAATATGTTACACGATCATTAATTAGATCATATATTCAAAATTTTGGATAGTAAAAATTGAAGTTTGGAAGAATATGTAACGTTATTTGTCATCGATCCAAATTTTCCAAGTGTATATTTGGAACGTATGATTTAGTTGGAGCCAGAATACGAATTTGAATTAATTAGCGTCAAAAAGTGTTGCTCGCGCTGTAATGTGATTCCGTTTAACGCTGCGATCGCCGTGGCGGTCATCGGTAATCATCGAATTAAGCATTCACAAAGAAAAAAGAGACGAATTCTTAGCACCGAAATCAACGATAACGAACAATTAAATGTTTGTGCTCTTAATAACCAGTGTTTCGATCACGTACGCCATAATCCAGTGTGGCGATCAACGCGTCGAACGAATAAATTCATTCGCGTTTCCCACATTAGAGAGGTCTGCTACAATTAACCGGAACTCACCGGTCGAGGAACTTCTTCATCTCGACAACGCTCTTTTCCCACTGGCCATCCTAAGCGGTGAAGAAAGTTTTCACGATCGGCACCGGCGAACGTTCGAACGGAACGGAACGGACTTAGCGTCCGTGACCCAGAAATATTTCCTTCACGAATCGTTTGGTCGCGGTTCGGACGGTATCACGGTTGAATCGACGCCCTTGGGCATCTTCTTCGACGTTCGAAACGCACGGAAACGACGGGCACCACGTGCGTCTGGATCGCGCGATACCGAGCGTGGAACGAGCGGAAAACGCGGCGATCCGCTTCACGAAACGTCGTTGCGCGACTGGGAAGCCTTACTTCGTCGTCGTAACGAGCCGTTATCGCGAACGATAAGGGGTCAGAGGCGTACGACAGAGAAGGAGAAAGATCGCTCGTTTCGACGAAGAAAAGGACGGTGAAAGCAGGCGGGAGGGACGAGGAGGGGGGAAGGCAAGAGGAAACGGCAAAGGAGAGAGGGAAGGTATTGTTTGGATACGCGAAGCACCTAGAACGAGTGTGTTTGCCGTTCGCGTTATTGTTTTCCTGTCCCATTAGCGATGATCGACCGTGGACAAGTTTTAAATATCGTGAAACCGACCGGCGAACAAGTAGATTGGTCGATCGATGCACGGACCCGTTCGCCGATTAATCGATGCAGCTCGAAACGACGCTGTCGCAGTGGAAATAGCCGTGCATAGTAAGACGCGCGACGATATGGATTATCGGGGACGTTGACGATTAATTCCTTAACGCGTCGACCGTAACAATGAAAACGGATATTTATAGCGCGACACGTTAAAACTTCTCAATTATTAGACGATACGATCGACTAATTTTCAAACTTAAGCTTTCAATTTAGCATCTTGGATTACTAGCTTACCCGGTATCAACGCTGTTCACGGTTTACCTTATCTCCACTTTTATTACTCATTCGATCGTATTAAATTCGAGATGCAGGATGCCAATAACGTTCTTTCAATTCAGCAAATGGAAAGCTTAATGCAGGAAACGATACGATTGCATTCGGAACAATTGCAATTGTAGCGCGTCTGATTACAAATTACCATTTCCACTGCGCCGGTCAACGCGTTTGTATCATAAGAACATTATGTGCTTTAAACACAAAGAGTATCGCAATAAAAAAAAAAAATATTTGCAAGCTTCTAGATTTCATAAAATTTAACATTCTATAATTTTTAAATTCTCAAAAGTAACCCCTGTGGATCAGACTATGCGGAATTGTTGACAAAGAAAAGAATGCAACAATGTCTCATTCATGATTTGAAACGAAACAAAGAAGATATTACATACGACTGGTGGATATTATTCTGAAAAGGAAAAATTGCATTTTTTTTTTAGTATCATCTGGTATTCTTTGACGCTTCGTCGATGAAACGCACGGAAACAAAGAGACTGAACACAACAAAGGGAAACAATGCCATGCAAAATAAAAAAAAAAGAGAAGAAGGAGGAAAGATAAAGGGCAGATGTTTGATGCTCACTTCCATAAGATGAAGGACGTGATCATCAGCATCACCGCCACACAGGCGCAGATCATTCCGGCGATTACGCCGCTGCTAAGCTCTCTGGTGCTGCGTGGTAACAACGGTGGTGTCCTGTCGCAATCCTGAATGACCCGCACTTTCCTTGGAACAGAGCCTTCTCCGTGTATGATCACACGATTGTCGATAGCGCTTCGCGTGCCTCCACGGACCACGATCTCGTACACGCTGTTCATCGTCAAGTTTGGTATGATAGTCTGCAAGTAAACGTTGTTCCTCTCTTCTTTATCTGAGTCATGTATTAACTCTTCGACTTACGTTCCTTTTTTGTCGGGGCTAATTATTTAACGTTGCAGTAACAAAAATAAAAAATCCTTACGCATGCAAGTTACAGAACCGAATTTAAAATCGTGTCTGGAGTTTAAATATTTGATACGATCATATTTTATTGAAAAATCGATACTTCAGACTTTGAAGCTTTATAACGGGGGTTAAATTGATTTTGATTTTGAGACGCGTGCGTCGAATGGAAGGCGCGAACTTTAAATTCGAAATATTAGGAGGTTGAAGGTAGAACGTTGCGTTAAAGTGGTGTTTACATCAGGTTACTTTTGATCGACCGATCGACTTCAAGTAGTTCGACTAAAAGGTTTATACTACGGCTTCGTTGTCCGACATTTTCATCCTTCAAACTAGCTAATATACCGTGTAAAACAGTTCACCTATTGTTCTATTCGTTCATCGACTCCGAAATTATGATTTAATATTCATTAAAGCACAAAACTATGGCTTCATCGAAATACATTAAAGTTTACATTAAAGACGAATTAACGTTGTTAACTTTCGGTGCAGCAATCTTGTTTGACTTCCTTCTTTCCTCTTTTATCTTCGTCGGCCTGTGAATGTTTTCACGATCCCCGATGCGACGAATTCTCCGTGAGTCATCTTGAAATTTCAACGTGGAATAAAATGAGATAAGGACGGCCGTACGTTTTACGAGCTTCCGGTATGCCTACGGCCGATAGCCGACTTAAACGCTCGCTAGTCCAAGGATGTCTCGCGTACGAACTTAACGTTCGCGATCCACTATCGACATTCATCCGTAATAATCTTATCAAAGACTTATCGTATTGTCTCCGATTAGAAGATCGACGTTGATTCTTTTCGACTCGAAAAAAGAACGAGCTCGAGTTCCAGTCTAGTAATCCTCGATGGGGAGGGGGGAAGGTAACGAACGGAGAAAGTGGAAACGATCGAAGAAATAAAATCAAATAAGATGGAAAAACGTACGGCGCTCTCCAGATGATTTTTCTCCGCGACAACTTCGATTTCCTCGTAACGTTTCCCGCTTTCGATTCGATAGTTGATGAAATAGTAGTCGATCGAGCCCCAGAAGTTGTTCGGCCTGGCCCATTGGATGTACACCGAGTCATGGGTCGGGCATGTCACGTTCAGGATCAATGGGGCGCTGGGTCCTGCTATATCTGTTCTACGAATGATGTGGTCCGATGGTTCACCCTCGTTCTTCCACGTGTATGCTTTCACCCATATCTTATATTCGGTGTACGGATCTGAAAGAAAACATTCTTACTCCCCTTTCGATCCCTTATCGATAAATCCTAATGTTAACGCTTGGAAAACCCCGTATGTTAAAATAATTTAATTTGACATAAGATTCTTAACCGGACTGGAAAATCCATCAAAATTAATTCACGTATCTAATAATCTTTATTGGGGGAATTATTTGTATTTTACCAAATTATTTGTAGAAATATTAATATTTATATAGAATTCAAAAAGAAAGTCCATTGACGTTCTTAGCAATGTGTATGACATAATTTAGTTGTAAAATGAATAATATAAAACAATGTTACAAAGGATTGAAGAATTATTCAGAAAATCGATATAACGTTCTGTTAGTAGAAATACTGATACCAATTAGTTATCTAACGATGCATTCATCTGCAGTTATCGAGCTCTGTAACGTGTAGCTCAGCCCGTTGATAAGAATTCCGGCTTATCGGTGAAACGAATACCCTGACGTATTCAATTCTCTTTACCTGATAAATTCTCGAAACAGATATTACGAGATCCGTTTGTTTAACGTTGGCTTAACTACTAATAATGAGACACGAACGACAATCTAAAGACATGCGGTCAAATGTGTATCGTGCGCTCACCCAATTCTTTTAATACGAATTCGATGATCGGTCCATCGTACTCGTCGGTTTTATACATTTGGACGTCGGTGTAATTGGAATGCATATAGTAAATACGATAACCGGAAATGATCCCGTTGGCACTCTCCGGCTCGGACCATGACAATTCGATGGTGGTTGAGGTGATGCCGTGAGATGATAGGTTTAATGGTTTCGTTGGCACTGAAAGAAATAAAATTGCAATTAAATTCAATAATCAATGTGTGATAAAGTTAACAAGTACCCTTGTTAGATTCTTTTAGTTATTTTTTCAAATTATTACCCCTGGAGATGTTTTTGGAAAATATTATTTTTTGCTCGACATCACTGTCGAAAATTAAGTTGGCTAATAATACCCTCGGTTATATACCGGAATATTAAAAAAATTCTCGGCTATTTCGAAAAGTACACGTAGCCAAGGAGGTTTTTTCTTAGACGGCTCAACTTCAAACGTTAATTTCCAGTACTCGTGGCGCAAGCACCGTCTCAAAAACGCGCGATTCCGTAAATGATTTTTCGGTCGGCGTACTCGGCACCTCTTTACCCTCTCTCTCTCTTTTCTTTTTTTTTTCGTCGACCGCTCATCATCTTCCAAGGAGGTGGCTTTCCAATTTCCCGCGTACAAAGACGAGAGCGGGCTTGCGACGGCCGAAGTCTGAATAATTAATTTCGCCTCGAGTGTCTTCTCAGACCCCTTCGCGCCGCGACGAGTAACTCTATAGACACCATTCACTTCTTCTTGTTTCTCTTTTATTTCGTACGAGCCACCGTAGCCACGAAGAAGATCGCGGCTGCATTCTATCACGAACGTACCAAACAACGAGGCTACAGCGAGAGATCGAAGCTGGGTATCGAATTTGATCGCGTCCGTACTTCACGGGGGGGGGGGGGGTTTCTTTTTAACGAAACGACCAGTTTCGAGGGAAGAAACAAAAGTGCGAAACAATCTATCGTTTGTACGGCTTCGATATTGAATTTCACGGAGTTTTAGCAACCTGCGAGGGCTTTCATTGCCCTTCGAATTCGAAGTTCACGGTGGCAGCGACAGATCTGCGTACATCGACCCCTAAGAAGTCTTTCGCCCAAAATTTAACAATTAATAACAAGCTACGGCACATTGTAAAAATAAACGGTATGAAACGGTAAATTAAACTTGCTTGCTTTATTGTTCGATGATTAAACTGCGAATAATCGTGTTATGACGGCACGCGTGCATTTCTAATTAAGGAATTCGACGAGAAAATGAAAATCTAGCGTGCGCGTTCGTTAAATTGAAATTCTGTTTAAGAAAGTAATCGAAAGTTTCGTTCAATTAGTCGTGCTGGTAGAACTCGTAATTCGAACGTATCGATATCTCCGTAATCCGATCGAGACAGAAATTTCATCTGATCGAATCTTTCTTTTACGAGAACCAGGTAATTTTCACGTTTAACTGGACGCGCGTGTTTGGTGTCGTTTTAAAGCTGATTCGCACGAGCGTGAAGCGATTTCACAACGAAGGCACGTTAACGCAATCCCACTGCTCGCCGCGACTAAAGCTACGTTTCCATGTAACAGTAAATCGTGACTTTTATCATTTATTTATTACACCATGATTTTTTTTCACTTTCCAATTTATTTACTTTCCTGTTAAGGGATGTTCTCAAAAACGCATTACATTGAAACAGAGACAAGGGAGAAATTTTGTTTAAATAATCAAATTCAGTCAAATAAATTATTTAGATCTAGTAAGAAATGAAAGGAATTAAAATATGAGCCAAAATAATTTTGTTTTAAGGTACGAATGAATATTCTTACAACTTCCTAAATCTTGAGACAGCGAGGGGGTGTTCACCCTTCCGTACCCGCTATTGATCACAAGGTTTCTCGCGTTTTCACGCCGGTGACAGTTTTTCCGTGCCGCTTCATCGCAAAAGCGTCTCGCGACAAGTCTTCCTTGTCTCGCGATTCTTTCCCAGGCTCGCAGCTTTTCTCCGCCATGAAAAACCGTGCTCGAGGGACGAACTAGACCCCATTCGTGTTCACGATGCATTTGATAGGACACGACGAGCGAGGAGGAGGGAACAATCAGCCGGCGCTTTTAGAAAATTCACAGTCGGGTTACGTTGTATCGAGCGCGAGACACGTACCGGATGAAAAATGAATAAGACAAGGTCGAGAGGCGTGTAAATTGATCCCTGTCTGTTGCGAGCAAACTGGTTGAAGAAAACAACCGAGTAGTCGACAATTACATCGATGACTCGTGCGATTTCTCGCTCAAGAGTTTTCCGGGTTCGACCAGCGACAGCGCAGAACGTTTTCTCTCGCTTTTGTCGTTTCACGAAGGCCTTTATTCGGGGAAAAGACGAGTTTTCTAAGAGTTTCACATTCGTTTCTCTCTTTTTGAGAACGGACATCTTGCAAGGTTTCGAAATTGAACCAAGAAAAATTCTAAAACCGAAGTTTCCACTCTTCGTTATTAAAACAGATTCGAAATAAACGAAAGGTATTTAACGTTAATCTCAATTGGTATCTAATAGATTTTTAATATTCACGATGCAAATGCTTGATACATTCTAAAATAATTTAGCTGGTCACTTTCTCGACGCAATCTGATAACAATTTCGTGTTAACGCTTAAATAATGATCGCCGACCGGAAAGCTTCGACACAATACACACGCGAAATGGCCGGCTGTCAGGTAACGATTCGGTTAACTACTCATCCTGAATCATCTTGGTGCGAAAGAATACGGCACGGTGAAACGAGACGATGCTATCGAGATTGTCACGAAACCATTTACAAACGACTCGTTATTACCGCTTCGGAATCAAATCAACCGAATTGAAGGAAAGATTTCTAAACGTTTCGTTCGCGTAAAAATTCAACGTGTCCCGGGACACACCTTTGCTAGGAAATAACAAGAATTATCTAGATAATTGTATAGACATTTCTGTGACGGTGTATAGCGGAGAAATAGGCGAAAGTGGCTTTATTAGGCTCGGTTCGCAATGAGTAACTGCGCCGAAGTGAAAGGAATCGTTGATAAGAAAAGCCAACGATCACTGGCTACCTGTTCCAAGTGTTCCCGTCCCGTTTCCTGGACGGCAACTTTGTGAACTTGAAATTGTATTTGGACGCACGTCGTTCGATCGATCGGTTTCTATCGGCCTGCGTCACTAGAGTCGTTGTTAAGACAAAAAAACGTTGACAATTTAACGCGTTTCGAGTCGTTTGACTCACCGCTGACTCACTTCGTAGGTAACAGCTTTGCTCGAAGGATATTCGTGTTCTAAGAAAAATCAATATTCCTCTGGGATAACGCGAAATCGATACTTGAATGTTAATGTTTCATTATCCTGAAAGGTCATTTGGATCTCTTTAATGGTGGCAATAAAATAGCTATAAAGGAGCTCCTAGTTTTTCAAAGGTTCGATTACCTATTCTATCATCCAGCCATTATGATTCCAACGGATCAGACACCATCGATATTTTAACGATAATCAAGACGTTCAAATTCGAATGTCGTTGCTCGTTAGTTCAAGAAGCTGCAGTTCAAGTACGAGAATAAACGAACTAAAAGTCGACCATCCATTTTCGTGCATGCAAATTAGAGACGCGACCTTGGCATCCTCCTCCATCCTTTCGTAAAAATAGAACGTGTCTGGATGCCTCGAAAACGGGCAACGTGCTCCGACTTCCAAAAATGAGCGGAAAAGAAAAGAAGAAAGAGAAAGTCGGGTCTAAATACGATACCGGTGAATTCCCATAATTTCATACCTGACTGGCGCCACCAGAACGACTTCGGCCCTCGAACAGCGAAGCCAAGTCAATCGTAACCAACGACGTTTCCAATTAAATTGGACACTGACATTTTTAACACTTTACAGGGATTAGGCTGAAAACCAGATTGCTACTGACTGGAATTTCTAATGTACCCAAAGTGGCGGTCAAGGTGTTAAATATAAGATTCTAGGCATTGAGTAGATAAAATCTGTCCCAGTCTGGGTTACTGGTGGAGAATATAAAATTAAATTTGCAAAACCTAGAAAAAGAATTCTAGCTCGAGTGACCCAAAAAATAATTGTAACTTTAGAAAATTTAGTTAACATTCTTATGGAATAGAATTTAATATGATATACTTTGAAAGTTTAAAACAACAAAATTCCAATTGATTGAGTATTTACCCCAGAAGGATTAAAGAGTGGAGGGCGACGAAGGCCTGGAATTGAAATTTGATCCACGCTGGGATGCTTTGTGGGGCAAACGGTTGCAAAGGTGCTAACGACCCGAGGAAAAGCGTGTCCACGGGCAGCCGAGTTTTCGCCAGGCGGAAACGCGATTCGTTTCCTGGCTCGTGGAACAGGATCGGGTAACGATTTCTCAAGAGCCGGTGGCGCTTCCTCTCCCGTACGAGAGAACTAGTTTCGTGGCCATGCCTCGGAACCTGATCGCAGCCAGGCCTAGAAAGAAACGTAACGCGGTGTTTTCATGCCTTTATGACAGCCTACACACCCGCGAATCCGTGCTCAACCGCTTACGTAACCGGTGGTCTTTGCAACGAGGCTGCGTTTCAGGAGAACGAGACCGGCAACGCCAGCCAGCCAGCCAGGCCCGAAGGTGTTCAGAAGAAGAAGAAGAAGAAGGCGGAGAAGGTAGATCGAGAACGAGATAAAACGAACCTGTGCACCACGTTAGGTGGACAGGCGATGTGGATTCCGCGAGAGAAATGTAATACACGAGCTGCACCTTGTTCCTCGAATCGAGACGGAAAAGGAAACGAGTCTCAGTTAGCCTGATTGCACACAACTGGAAAATCTTTAGCTACTACAGACTTCACGTTCCTGCAGGAAAATTTTACTTTTTGTCTCGAGCGTACCTCGGGACCGAAACTTCGATACCTGATTACGTGGAACTGCAAGAAGGAGGAAACGATATTCTCATTGTGCTTATTAAATTGCCAATTGATTCTGTAACCATTCCCTTAATACTGTTTCAAAATTGTCTGAATTCATGAATGTGATGAAAGATTAATAATTCAAGCGGTAACGTTTCGACTGGAAATTATTTATTCAATTCTAAATTATAGTTTAAAATGAAGATGGGTTTAGGTACCTTTTGTGATTGGAGGGTACCATAATTAAGGCTTGTTTCACCTGTTTAATTAATAATTGTAATTAAAAGACTCGTGAAATGTTAACATAAATATACCTGATCATGGTTCTTATCTTTCTATAAATAAATACTTGTAAATAGCTCAATCCCACCTCATCTATGTTCCAGTCTACCTACTCACAAGTACTACTTTACTTTCTCGAAGTACTCACGAGACTATTCGGTCGGATTCGAACGCTACTTGAAACATAACTACTCGGATCTCGTTTTTAGCAAATATCTGCATCACGTCAAGATAACGTCCGGTCAATCGTCTTCGTTTTATTCATTACGCTTAAGAGCCGTGCTACGAAACATTCGATGATGCGTTCAAGTCGGACCGTCATCTTTTCTCTCGTTTTTTCCTGGCGAATATTAAATTTACCGGTCGTGCTTCCTTCGGTCGGTGCCGGTATCGATAAATTCCCCGCCGTTAATCGTATCCATAAATTTCTCCCGCTCTCAGCCCAGACGGATGAGACGATTGGTGGGGAGGAGTTCATTAAAAAGTCACCGATAATAAAGCATCCTACAGAGAGATTTTATTCATCCAGGCATTACTTTATCCCCATTTATTTATCACCGCTGGAAACACGCCGCAATGCTAGCAATTAATCCGATAAATTGCGAGCACTTTTTATACTCTCCTTTCCACTTTTTTTTTACGCGGTGACCGATGTCTCTGATTTCGAAACTACTTTTCATATTTCCTGTTCGCGAACCTTGCATGCCGATTAATTTGATTAAAATGTTCAGAAGGATATTTTATAGATAACTTTCCAAAACTATGCATCCCTAGTTACGAAGTGCATGGTTGAATCGCTTCAAAGCTACTAAAGGAGAATTTCGAATATTTATCGCCAAAGTGCTAGCGAAATATTGAAACAAATTTTCTTCCGGACACGGTTTAAACCTGGAAACTTATCTGTATTAAGCTTGACAAATTGAGACGTGAGAGCTTTAACGCTTCACGACCAATAGCATAAATCTTCTCTCCTTGGAGTGCTTCCCTTTCATATCCCAGATGACAAATTTTTCCTATGAAAAGTATCAAATTCTCAAAGAAGACTCTGAGAAGTAGAAAACTCCAGATTTCCAAGCTTTATACTTCGTTTTTATTAAACCCCTGAAAGTCGATTGTTCTCAAAGGACGATTAGGATCAGAAGCATCGTGTCCTTCGACACGAGGACGATTCGACGAATTACCTCGACAAATGTCGGTGTCGTTCTCCGTGGAGGACACGGGCATCGTGTAGGTGGTCTGCTCGTAGGTCGGCTCCTCGGTTTGGGCGGTCGTGTCCGCGGACGCGATCAGGATCCTCAGCATGACAGCCACTGCGGCCGCGAGTTGAGCGGCACTGACTATCCTGGCCCACGACATTTTCGTTTTGCAGCTGCAGCTGTGAAGCTCGCCGTGGCCTGGCGTGGCTCGGCACCGCTCGGCGTGGCTCGCTCGCTCGCTTCTTCACCGGGCTATTTCACGAATTCGTCCATCCTCGTTACTCTTCCCGGCGTTCTCATCGCGATGGTTTCACCCTGGGAACGACGCTACACGCACAGGCACACAAGGATACACGGCAGGACGACGGTCTCCGAGGGAATGTCCATATCCCACTTGTCCCTCGAGCTCGTTACATCGTGGACCCGTGGTCCACGGCGAAAACGTGCACTTTGCGTCGTCTCATCGCACCTTTACTGAGACACCTGAACCGTTCACCCAAACAACTGATCCTGGATAGCTATCCCCCAGATGATGATTTCAGTGGATCATCCTCGAGATCGTCCACGGCTCTATTGGACGGATGAGATCGGTTTCGGAGCACACTTTCGATGGACGGCTGTAGGAAAATCGTTGAAAGCGTATCGGGTAGAGAGGATCGAAGCTAACGAAGCGGTGATTGCGTTCGCGCTGCATCCTCGCGGCCCGAGATACGGCTCACGTCCGCGCGCAACGTGATCGGAATATTAACGTGGCTCGAGATCGAACGGTTAGCCCAATTTGGTCTTCTCCCGACTGACCGCCTCTCTCTCTCTCTCTCTCGTTCCCATCGTCAGAAACGAGGATCATCAACGACAAGGAGAGGAAAAAAAGAAGAGTTAAATTCGGTGTTAGACGGGCTGTGTTCTCGCTCCCGTTGTCCTAATTGTCTCGTCGACCGCCTCAATTAGTTGAAATTATGACCTCGATTGTTTCTCGTCGGGCATATATGCACACTGGCCACACCAGAGCCGGTAGCAACAAGCGGAGACGACTGGCGGCAGCAACGAGCGCATCAGCCTCGCTGCTCGCCCGCTCGCCCAGCAATAATTACACGGCCCCTCTGGAACGTTTTAAAGCGGCTTCCCCTTGTATTTTTAGTACGTCAAGACCCGCGAGGGGGAGGCTCACGCCTCCATGGAACTGTTCAAGATCCAGCGACGTTCGTTTCACGCTCGCACCGAAAGGGTTGTCGAAAATTATACTGTTCTTGCTGGAGGATAGTTGCAAAAATTTCTACTAGATCGAATTGTATAGAATCAAACACAATGTCCCTTTAATAATTTATGATATCGATAACTTCTTTCTTTCCGTATTGGAGTTTACAAAAGCTCAAAGTGGATATCGAGAAGGTACTACAATCGAAAAATATCCGTACTCGATTCAATATTCTTCTTTTTTGAATCTTTTCAAGAAAACGTCAAACGAAAATAAGCAAAGGCATACAGGACGAAGACGGACGATTCGTCTTCGTTAGAGGCGCGCGGCAATGCAAGCGACTAACATATTCTGAATTATGACTCAGAAAGATTGCGATATTAACCGCAGGTTAACCGAGTATCAGCCGCAGCAGAGGTTGCACGCGTGCACGAGCAACGCGAGCCTTGACATTTATACATACGTCACGGAGAAACTTTATGTTCATCCTGGTTGGCCGGAAAGTTGGACCCGAAGCAAACGCACGCGTCGATGAGTTTCGACAGGTGTATGCGTGGAAAAACATTTCCGGCGATCGCAGATGAAAATTCGAGTTCTCGCAATAACGGATGACTCACTCTCGTGCCTAGCCTCGAAGCGTACACCGATGCAGGCCCCGTGTCGTTGTGTTCGCCGCTTCAAACTACACCTATCTCGTCATAAAATAATCGAAAAAGAGAAAAATCGAACAATTATATTTTTAGTAAATCCGTTTCAGCAAAATCGTTTTCTACAAAACGAATGGCAGACTGTTAAAATTTCCTGAAACGTTGTTCCCTCGACAAAAAGATAGAAAAAATGACACGGCAATTATTAGACACAACTTCTCTTGATGATATTTTTTGTTGGAAACGTCTGAAAATCCTTGGCGACTGTTACAAGAAACTCCCATGTGTGAGCTTGTAATTAAACCAGACAATGTTCTTACAGTTTCGGAGCAACCCAGTCTCCCCTGTGTAAACCCGGCATGATTTACAGTGTATCCTAAAACAGCGTTCACATAACGGCCGACAAGGTTGTGCGCGAGATACCAAGAGTTTCTTCTGAACGCTCCAAGCTTAACTAGAGCGTATATTTGAATTTTTCCTGCAGTCCAGTCTTGAAATAATTTTGGAATTGTTTAAAATTTCAGCGCCAAAACGTCCGGTCGTTGTTTAACTTCTTAATCGACTCAGTATACGAGCAGCTGATGCATAGTCCAAACATCGCGTCTCTGTCGTATCAAAATTGTCATTTCCGTTCCGTCAGAAAGACGTGAAACGGCCGGAAGAATGAGAGAAGCACGCCGCTTCCGATTCCAATATCCTTCGCGGCGAGAAACATCCAATTCCACGAGCGCTCACCAGAGAAAACGTGCGACTCGTTCCTCCTCGAATCGACCTGCATTATGCAGCGTAGATGCAATTTGCATAGGTCGCTCGTACCGGTGACACCGTGTCGCGTGGGATCGTGCACAACGATCAACGAACAGACACGAATCGATTTCGTTTTACCAGACGTTTCATAGGCAGACACGGGGATTGAACGAAGGGTGTTGCCCTTTCGTCGGTACCTGCCGCTGCACCCAAAAATCGAGCCGATCCCATGCCGTGTCGAAAGGTGAAAATTTTTTACGAAACGATATAGTCGACGAAAGGGCATTTAAAATCGACCACGAACCGAGTAGAGTACGTTCACGCGAACATACACTGAGAGAATAATTATCAAAGTGGATGACATTGACACGCTTCCGTTTCTCGTCTACGCAGTCAAGATTCTATTGATATTCATAAAAGCGAAAGCAACGGGAGTATTTTTACACCGGTCGGTGTCAACGCACCGTGCAGAAAAACACGAAACCACTGGAAAAAGAGCGTGTAACACAGCGACTTGGAGGAGTATCGGGGGGGCGATAATTCGATCGTCAAGGGGGAGAGGACAGGCCGGTGTGTTGGCCAATCGAGTGCACCGTTTCAGCGTCATTTTGGCACCGGGTACGAAGAACCCTTCACGCCATCATATCGACCCTTCAACCTCGAGCCACGATTCCGCCCACGTACGACTCGCACAGGAACTCGTGTACCGGCTCGATTACGTGCGGATTCTTCGCTCGTCTCCTTTGTCGATCGACGAAAGGGTTGGATCGAACCGGTACAACGTACGGATCACGAAAAAATGAAAAACTTTCTCACACTCTGGCAAGCGTCACTGGCACTGAAAGAGGCGTCTCGTTCAATCAAACGCCATTTCGTACTCGAACTTGTCCGCGGCCGCGTACGATACCCGACGAAACGGGGAACGTTCCCCGTCCCTGTGGAAACAGGAAGCTGTTGGCGATCGTGTTCCTCGAAACGACGAAAACAGAGCCGAGCGCACGGGAACGCGGCGATCCTGCGAAAGCGACAAAACGCACTGCCCTCCGCGAGGAACACGCACACGACTGGCTCCCACGACCACCACCATCAACACACGCACACATACGTACACGTGTGTGTATGTATATATGTATATATATTTATACACGTGTAAGAGTAAAACCGTGACTCTGTCAGCCTCTGCACGCTCGCTTCTCTGACTTGCTTCCAGTCGGGAAGAGAACAGACGGACGGGCGCACGAAGAGAGGGAGAGAAACTCACGCTCCGACAGACACACTTTTGTCTTGCGTTTGTGTTCGTAACACGTAGAGATATACGTGGGGTACGAGAGTACACCGACGAGTACATACACACAGACACGTACACATGCAACTTTTAATAAGCCGGCATACACGTGCGCCACGAACCGTGCACGAGAGAAAGAAAGACGGCAGAAGGGGATCGTGAACGTGGTGGAAGAGGACGAGGAATAGAAGGGACGTAGAGAAACACGTTACACAGTCGCAGACGAGAATAAGGCTCGATTGTGTGCGTTATTGGCGTTGCGCTCGCAACCGCCCGTTTCCCTTCGGCTCTCTTCTCGTTCGCTTATCGCCTCTTCTTCACGCCCGTGGACAAGAGGAGACTTTGTCGTGTCGCGTCCGCCACGTACCACCACGGCACACTCTTGTTCCTCGAGGAGGCACCGCACGTCGGAGTGAAAAATCGTGGAAAATCGATCGTGGGACGAAGAGGCGCGCCGGTGGCGACGACCGAAACGGAGCGGCAACCCCCTCCTGTCTCTCTACTTCCCTTCCATATCGTCCTGTCTCGCTCCTTTGTTCACGTTTCAACCACCCTCGCCCGTGTTTCTCTTTCTTTCGATTGCAGACCCCCCGTCGCTGTCACTGTTCATCCTCGTTATCCTCGTCCCTCGCGCGTTGTCCACCGCACGCCATGATCCCTGCCCTGTGTCAACGTATGGATTTTCAGGGCGGGAAAATTCAGACGGACCGTTGCTGAATCGTCGATCGAGAACGGATAGAAATTTCGATTTCTACGAAGAGTTTCACCGAAAAACGTGCAGACGACCATGAAAATCCCGACCATGCCCTCTCTCGGGATACGACACGACGGCACACCAACGACCACCGCTCATGGACGAGGAGAAGAGCAGCTGGAAACCTGCTGGCGACCAGGCCTTTCAGGGACGTACAGTTCGATCTTCGTACCACGTGGCCGTAACTGTCATTGTCGGGAACGTGGCTCGAATGCAGAGCGTTCCGTGATCCTTCCGACGGCTGATAACGATCTCTTTAAACGATTTCGGGGCCCGCATCATTAGCATTCTGATCGTCATACGCCGTTTCTTGTTTCGGACGAGTCAATCGAGAAGGGGGTCTGAAAGATTTTTGCATAGGGTAACAAGTCTGCCATCGATACGTACCGAGTGGGGAATTGTCAGGAACAAAGAGATGACAGGCTCGTGATAAAACGTTCGATAAATAACGGCGGATACAGAAGGTGGTTGGCGCTGATAAGCCCCGTCGTAGAAACGGTTAGGTTCAAGATACGAGATGGTTTTATAAATTTAAACAAAGAGCAGTAGCAGTCACTCATTTGTCAAATCGATTAACTCCATAAAACAAAAGAAACTGATCAAATAATAATACATTTTTGTTTTGAAAATTTAAGTTCAAAGTTTGTAAAATGTATTGTTACAGGTGTACATTTAATTAGCTTCCGAAATTATTTATTATTCCATGGTCAAAAGTATTTTTGCCACTTAGCGATATTAGGCTTGATTATTAAGCAAGTTTAAATACAAAGTTAAGTGCTTTGGTATTAAAGTCGTGGAGAGAAAGAAACATTCCAAAAATGGTGTTAATCACTTTGATCTGTGCAAGGCTCAAATGTGACCCGCGTCGGCGAGGTAGCGGCGTAGAGGGGCAAAGTTGAAGACCGTACGGAAATCAGGGACGTAGTTAGAGAACGGATGAACCGTCAGAAAATGGCGAAAAGAGAGTCGGTCGTGACCGGAATAGCGGTGATTTGCATACAATTTCTGAAGCGTCGCGTTCGCTTTTATCGTGCATCGAGACAGCCGCATCGTCGTCGACGCAAGACGAATTTTAATCGCTCGCTACGAACGATCCTACGCGAATTATTACGTTAATTGCCGTGGCGTTTGTATTCGAATGGAATTTGTTCGAATAAACGCGAACACGCGTTACCTCAAATCGTTTGATTGAATTTTTCAAATGTTTCACAGGACGCCTAATAAGGTGATATAAAACGTACGAACACTCCTCGTCTCCTTTTTATTCGATTCTCCTCTTTCTCATCACTTTACGCGGCAAGAAAAAGATTTTAAGGAAATTTAAGATCCTGGTACGAGTTTCATAAAAGCACGCGCCGGTTGATCAATCCTTATCGCCCGTAAAAGCAAAAGCTGGATGACATCTAGCGAAAGTTCAATCAATTTTAATGACCTCCTCGTCTGCATTTTACGGGAAATTTTACCTATTACTGATACATTCTTTTTTAGGAGACAGTATCTTTTTTACGGAGCTTCCGCAAACGATTTCGTCAAAATTTCATCCGGACTTTCAAATTCATTTTTGACAGTCAATGATAATTTCACGCTCTCGAAGAAACCTCCCTTTTTGGGTTCGGTTAAAACAGGTATCCTCAAAATTTCGTTTATCGACTGACGGTAGGTACAAACTCCGCCGTGTACTCTGTTTTATCGATCGGTAAACGGCGCGAAATTTTGAACGTTTGAATTTGTGCCGCCCAATTTTTATCGACAAATGTTTATATAAATGAATTAACAATGAAAAGTATAATAATTTGGCAATCAAATTCGCAACTATTCCAAATATTTTGCTTCGAAATCGAAGATCAATGATTGTGAAGGTGCAAATGTCACGAGTTAAATAAAATAATCAAAGACTCACCTCCTTCGTCGGTCATCACAGAAACCGTGGTCGCAGGACCGTGGCCAGCAGGATTGAAAACCTCCAACGAGACCAAATACTGCGTGTACGTTTCCAAATTGTGTATTTTGTGATTCTGCAAGGAGAATGCATCGAGGCCGTTCATCACGGGTGTAAGAGGATCATGTAACGTCGGGGGATCGGACGAAATAAAGAAGGCATTGGAAACGCTTTCTTACGTAACTTACGTCAACGGCCGGATTACGTATGTAGATGTGTTTCTCCTCCATGTGCGGCTTGTCTCGAGGCCTGTAACGTATTCGATATCCGAGAAATTCGCCTTGGATGGTGTCCGGGCTGGGCGCCTTCCACGCCAAATAAATCGACGAGGCCGAAGTGTTGTAAGCGCTGGTGATTATCGGCTTCCCTTTCGGCGCTGAAACGAGAAACACGACGTCGCCCGTCAGAATATATTTTAATGCAAATACGTTATTGAATGTATCGACCATCCCCTGTTCGTGTCTCCCCTCTTCGATTGAATATTTATCGTCCGACGATTTTCATTTATTCGTATTTTTCGCAAATTCAGTTGTTTGCTTTAGTTCGGCTTAAATCGTTGCCCAACAGTCGATCAAACTAAATTTATTTCCATTCAAACAGATAACAACTTCTATTTTGTCAGTTTTTCAAAGTTGAAAAGGAATATTAAAAAAGTCTGACAACGAACTGAAAGACATAGCATATTTTCTTACGTTAATTGCGGGGGTAATTTGTCACCTCGTTTTATTATTTTAATTGGAACAAGCAAGGGGCATTTGCAGTAATTGTTTCGAGAGCCCTTTTTTCTTTGGATTACCTTGTCGATGGGAAATTATGAATGGCTGGCTCGAATTGATTGGCGCCTGATAAACAAAATGCAGGTGCAAAAACGTATCGGAACGAGCGGATTAATACGAGATGTTGTCGAAGTTTCATTCGTTACCGGAGGGATGGGGAGGGGTATGAAAAAGAAAAACATATGCGCGATGATTGTTTGACAATCCGTTCGCAATAAATATCGTCTCGATCCCATTTATTTCCCCGTCCCCCTTCCCCCTCTGTTTTTTACTGGTTCTCACTGAATAAAACTCGTGCCGGCACGTTTAATCGCATTCCCCATTATTCCCGTCGATCCAGGTACACGCGATTCGATGGACTACGTCGTAATATTTTTGACAATTGATACGTCTCGTTTGGATTAAAACGGGTATCCGTTTAATTTAATACTCTACGAACGATCAAGCGTCGTCCGATCGATAGAGACGCGAAACAATTAAAATTTATTCGACAGCATGATGGATTTCAGCGACTATGAGCGTTGTTAATAAACGTGTCAATATTTTTAATCAGTGAAAGAGCTCACGATATTTCTCTGACAACCAAATTTGTCACTCTGTGAAGGTATTTTTCATAAAAATTATTTGTCTTTTATATTAATTCGAAGAATTCACGATTATTTTCTAGCGCTTAATTTGAACAACGAGCGAACTTTCTGCAGCCTGGCTCAGTTTTGCACGGGCAAAGTACGGGTAATTTTTTCGGTCAGCGCGACCGCCGTTGTCTGTTTTTATTTCGATGTCCCTCTGTCACACGATTATTCATAAGCCTCCGGACAATGTTCCGTTTCACCGTCTCCCGCGAATATTAATTACGCACGCGTTAATTCTCGTTCACGGTGCTACTTTTTTACAGGATCTCGCTTTCAACATTGTGCCAATTCCATTTTTCATTTTTCACATTCGTAACTGAATGCATCCCTGATATTGGACGATAAATAAAAATAGATAGGACAATTGTTTGTAGAGTGTTAAAATTTGTAACATTTAGACATTTATATTTACACGTCAAAAAATGAATATGCGAGAATGGTGTGAAATCTGGAAATTAATTCCTAAGAATTTGTCCGGAGATCAGCATTCGTGTCGTTGTTGCACACCGTGAGTACACATATCATGTTTATTACCTTCGCGAGATTATCACTGTTTATCAGCCGGTGCTGCTTTTATTTTCGCCGGAGAGCCGGAGTCATTGTTCTCGCCGCAACAGGGGCCAATTAACGAAACAAGCGGAGTTATTAACGGGTAGGTGGAGACATTGCGCCGGGTCAGACATTATCAGGATACAGGGGACACGATAAGTCTTTCACGCGGTTCCGGCCAGCCACTCTGTCGGCTAATTCAACCCCGTAATAAAAGCGAGCCAGAGCGCATTTTTACCGCCCGCTAAATTCGCGTTAACTTATTACGTTTTTACCTCCGCGTTCAACCCCGTTCTGTTTCTGCGTACCGGCGCCATAAAATTTCCCGCGATTTGGCATCGTCTTTCGAACTACCCCGAAGCATGACGAAGGCTAAAGCGAGGTCGCTATCGTGTGAATTTCTCTAAAATATAGCTTTCGATCGAAGAATAAAAACGTCGAAGCAAAATATTGAAATCTGGCGAATCGAGTTACAGCATTGCTGGATACAAAGGTTGAAACGATCGATAAACCATTTAATTCAACTTTGCGCCCGCATACCTCCCGCTCGATGTCCTTAAAAACAGCTAAGAAACTCATCAGGTACCTCAGGTCTGAAAAAGCGCAGGAAACATGGAAATTTTCACGCGAAAGTTACGAGCCTTCTGGCGTGTCGGTGTTCGGAGGCTGTTCTGGGGACGCTTTAAGTTTCTTTAAAAAAAAAAAGAAGGAGCGATCTAAATAAAGCCCTGCACTACGCGGCAAGCACAGGCCCGTTTATGCAAAACCTATGAGCATCATAATACGTTAACACCGGCATCAAGCTCGAGGCCGACGTTTCACAGAGGTACGGTTCTCGAGGTTTATCGCGGTCGTGTTCAAATTCACCATACTAATTCGTGTATATCTGTCCAGGCTACGTAGCGATACGTTCGGTGTACAGGAATCGTAGTTGGGTCAAATGAAACGTTGGCCCTTTCTATCTCCCCCGCGTTCAACGTTTCTATTCCTCGCTCCCTGCCACCACCCTCCTCACCCTGCCCGGTCCCAGATCAATAGGGCACCAACGAAACTTCTCCTACCCCTTTAACCTCGGACCAATACGTACCGACGAGACTCGTTCCTGTTTCCGGAGGTCGTTCGCCTGTCCCCCGCGCCCACCACGCGCCTCCACCCCCATCCCTATAAATATATGGCGTAACAGAGCCACCAATTAGCCATCGGGACAGTCGTGTCGGCGTATACGCGATGGTGTAAGTTCGTTTCGGGGCCGAAAATTGGAGGATTCGTGGCCGACCGTGGGTTAATTTTGGTTACATCCTGGCCCACTGGGCTGGTAATCGAGCTGTCTGAATTATTACGAAGTTGAATGGAACGGTCGAGACCGAGAGGGGTAAATTAACGCGAGAGTAGCATTTTCATTTCGATTTTTAGAATCGACCAGGAATTGGGATTTTTAATTATTCGTTTAAACCTGGTACCTTGTGTTCCAATAATTCGAGTATCCACGAATCTTTTGGGCGCAATTATCTAAAATCGAGGCAAAACGGGTCAAATTATTACAAGTAACGTTTCGAAGTACATCACAAATATTTGCAAAAGTCGCAGAATAATTTTCACGGTTGGAATATTTTCTTCTGCGTTGAACGTTGTTCAATGTAAATAATTAAAATAGTCGATGGGAAAATTTCAGAGCCGTCGGCTATGAATACACGCGAAGCTAATTAGAGGCTGGAAATTTCCCGTGATTTTTAACTTTTCTGAATGATTTAAAAGGAGACAGCTCCAACGAGATGTGGTACTTGATACTCGACAGCCACTCCGGACTGTGTTGCGCAGAAAAATAGAAAGGAGACGACAGTCGCCCTCGTGGGTATCTTATCAACGATTGCCAAAGGGTGGAACGTTTACCAGTTGCAAAATTAATTATTCCTCGGAGGAGCATCTATTTGCCCGCAGAGATTGAAGCTTGTTGGCTGACAAGATCCGAGGAAGCTTTTGAAGCAAACTTTCGAAAAAGTTGTTAAAAAGGATGAAACGTATAAATATAAATAGCTGATACCTTGAGAGGCTTGATCAAAAGAGTTGTCGTTATCTGGTTTCGATTTTTTTTTATCTGTTTCATCGATCAATGACGAATACGTCGATCGTATTGGCAATGTTAGATACACAAGCTTCTATTAATTATCCGTTTAATTTCCCCCGTGCCTCTGATAATCTTGTTATTACCTTAGAATTATCGTCGTCTGTACGCAAGACGAGGTTTCTCACTCCACTACCTTGACGTCGTATTCAATTGCAAATTCGTTTTATCGCCGTTTTGAAAATAAAACCGTAGTCGTGTACGGACGGGGCATTCGCCCGATGATATGACGTATTATCCTATTAATCTGCCTTCCTGTTCCAATGTGCCTCGATTAATTAACCGACCGAAATTAATTTTATTCCTCTCTGAACATTATACCCGGCAGCTATTGTCGAGTAATAACTCTCGAATAAAGTAATTTTCGGTAAATCGATCCATCACTTCGATTGCTCGACGATTCTTCGTTTTTCGATTGATCGCTCGCGGAAAATAAGTTTCCACGTTCAGAGACAAACGAGACCATTCTTCCTGAATTATCGAAACTTAATTTCAATTTAAATCATAATTCGAAAGACCAAAGATTCCCAAAGGAAATTCATGCAAAATATTTCAATATTCCAAGCACTGAACTCTGCCGTGTTTGTCTATTCAACCATCAAACACTGGATCTGGGTCAGTCGCGACCCAAATCTTCACAAAAATGCTTTAACTAAAATTCAGGGTAAAAATTTTCAAAGCAACGCTGTTATATATCAAATTTAACAAACGGAAATGAAAAGTCTAAAACTAAATTCAAGTTACCGATTGTCAGAAACAAAATCGTAAGATAAACGGCTCACAATTTTATTTTATTTCAGTTTATTTGTTTGTAGGTCTAATCACGAACGTTATTACACGTATCGTATCGATAAACGCAACATCGCTCGTTTCTGAACCGTTCGTTCATCGGTAGGGGAGCTGGCTGTCGCGTTTGACGTATTACTTCGTCGTTCGCTATCGAGCAAAGGTTTGTCATCCCGTTTCGAATTCCAGAAGGACTTCATCGATCTTCGGATATGATGTCACATCGGTCGTTGCAGTTCAAGCATACGAAACGGGCAATCGAATTATTGACTTGTACCGCTGGAGATGTACTTGAGCCGGCTGAGCGTCGAGCGCGAGTAGAAGAAACCCGGCGATAGTCAGACACAATAGATCGCGCGCGGCGAAAATGAAACGAATTGAATCGCTTTATGGGTCGTATTATGAATTTTAACGGTGTTGAATAATTTCGAATAATCGTGTGCCAGAGAATACGAGTCGCATTATTGAATAATTAAAATAGAAAGAAGGCAGATTTTGTATAACTTTGTTATCGCATTAATAATAAAATGTATTTAATTAAAAGCTCAAATTTAAGGATTAACCGATACATATTTATATCCGCTTTTAAACCGGGAATATACTGGGGAAATAAATGAATAACAAACGGAACATAAAATAAGGGATCTGTGATAGGTTGTTCCAAAAGTTAACTCGTTAAAGATACGTTTTTCGAAAATAAATTTTCGAATTTACTTTTCAAATTACCATGATTATTTTTGCGGTGTTGAAGCCACCCCTTCTCTGTCAATTAAAATCCCGGTCCGTTTCTTTTTGCACCGGAAACGCGTTTATTGTTTCCATTAACCTAACGATGAGACAAACAACTCCATCGAGCCGTATATTTTCCAGTCACGGTTGCAATTTCAAACGATTCTATTTTTTCCCCCCATCTTTTTTTTTCTCTTTTCTATTTTTTTTTTTTTTCGTTTCACGGCAGAATTTTCAGCGAGTCAATGTTTTGCTTGATCACGTGACGTTATTGTTGACGGTTACCGTAAAAACGGCGTTTAAACGTCGCTTCCGATCGCGAGTATCGGAAAACAAAACGCGGGGAAATATAGAGAAAAACAACATCGGGTATGGAACAAGCAATATTGCAAAACGAATATAATCGCATTGGTCACGATAATTTGTAACGTTTTCGTTCGTTTTTCTTCTTTCTGTCGTTAGATTCACGGCCGTTATTGAATACCTTGATGTTGGATCGCGATGTCTTCTTAAACTCGTTCAAACGAATTTCTTCATTCTAATTATTTATATTCAGAAATAGTACACTGTTTCCTAACCAAAGTAATTATTATTTTCAAATAAATATTCTTTATTTTAATTCGAAATAAAATTGATCTGGATCTGGATTATTTGACGTGGCATGTATCTATATTGTTCGATAGCCCTGGTCATCCCCGCCTTTACGGTCACGGAATCCGATATTGCGCCCCGATCGGTTGCGAAACCGATGTTCCACGTTATTTAGATTAGTTATTGACACGAGTTTCGGTGGTCACGCAATCGTCGATGTGACCGAGTCTTGATAACTCGATTATTATTCCTATCTCACGTGCAACTATCATAATGAACCGGCCACTAAACCGTGTATTTAATAGCGACGATTCCCTTCGGCAACGATCGTCCTCTGATTACGTTCTGATTCCGTTTACGCGAAAACACCGAGATCATACTCCGGATTGATATTCATTTTAGCCCGCATTTACACAACCGACAAACTTTGAGCGATCCTCTCCTTTTTTTTTACGCTATCCCTGTTAAATTTGTTTCGTGCTTGTTTTCAATTAACCGGGTTCGCTCGACATTCAACAGGGCGTTTGTTTGTTTGCTCGTTCGATTGTACGGGAAGTAAAATTGTTAATACGTTAATACGTTATCTGATTTTAAATTGCAAATAAATTAACAAGATAAAAGAAAATAGATACTTTAATAATGTTCGTAATTTGAATTTAAAGATTTGAAGATTATTATTATTAATTTTTCTTACAAATTCAATATGCAAACCTCCATGACTCTTGCATCAAATATTCAGCATGGGGATCGTGATATGGTCGAACCCGTCCTAAGGACAGGAGGTAGCTAACACGTTAATTGCCAGGGCGATACGCATGGGAATCAAGGCGGACCGGGAGGGTAGAACCATCGGCGTCTTTGTCAACGTCGTCTTTCGTCGCCGTTGTTTCGTCGCAAAGTTTGCCAAGCGTCGTGGGTATACAGCACGGCCAATCCCGGCGGCGTTGACAGAATTTATAGGGCTCAGCTTGCACGCGGCCCGCTCAACCTATTTTCCGAGCTGGACGAGCAAGCAAGACAAACGAACCGGCCAAGAACGGACGAAATAGAGGGTCGTGGAAACGGCAGGGAAGCTAAGCTGGACCGCTCGAGTTAAGCGTTGCATGTACACTGCTCCTTCCGGTGCTGCAATTAGCGCCTCTTTAGTTGGCCTCCGCCGTTTCGCGACGATGCCAGCCCGACAGAAAAGCCGACCCCGCTAAATCCATTCTTCTCGCTTTTTCCTGACCTCTTCTTACGGGTCTTTTTTTTCCTCTGCGCCAAGGATTCGGAACGTTTGCCTCCGCGGCGATGAAGATTGCCCCGAAGGGACTCGTTGCAACCCTTTCCCTGAATTTTATGTCTATTATCCGTTCCCCTCGGTATTATCAAACATTGCCGCCCGATATCTCTTAAGGAATTATAGTCTCTCGCTGGAACTACTCAACCTTTTTTTCTCCGCCTTTTAATCCGAAAACCTGATCGTGAATCAATCTGGACAATGAATTCCCGGGTCGAACGATTAATCTAACGATCGTGGAATGGTTTTTAAGAAGATTAGGGCAATTTCTGAACTTTTTAAAGTCATAAGAATTCGTGGGAGAAGAAAGAAACAAGAATTGCGGTTGTACTTGAAACGAGGTTGTACTTGAATTAATTTTTAAATACGTACGTTCACGAAGAGTGACGATGTAGTAGGATTCCATGCTGGGCTTGCTCCGTCCCATGGCGTTCACCGCCGACACACGGAAACTGTAGACGGTAAACGGTCGCAGATTTTCTATGGTGTAATACGTGTCGTTGTTCGGCGTTACGATCTCCTCTGTCGCGTTCCACGGCCCCTCCTCTTTGATTCTGAAAACAATTACTCGGTCGTTAGCGCGTGCACATAAAGGTCGATCGAGGGGAAAAAAGGAGGTAAGAATACAACATTTGCGTTATAATTAACCGTGCCGCGGATTCTCGGTTCGTTCGAAACGAAATTGAATGGCTGATAACGAAAACACCTCTTTAAATATTTCAATTCTGTTCTGAAAAAACAGATATTTAACGTTCAACTATTCAGCAATGCTCGACAGATACGTTTTCAAATTGCTTTGCATACAAAATCAAAAGCTTTAAAATTATTTTAGTGAACATAATTAATATTCATTGCAGAATAAATCGGAACTCGTATGATTTTTTTCCAGTATCGATCTCGCTGTATCGTGACTCATGTTTCTAGCCGTAACATAGAGTATTGTTTGTTTTTGTTACGTGCCTCTCGATTGTCGATACGCTATGAAACACGATTATCGACTGGATAACGCATTGATACGACAGGTTTCGCGGTTAATTGGAATTGGTAACAATGGTTCGTCAATAAGCGAACTGACGACAGCATTTAGACGTAAATGATATCGACGGATGGCCAACGATTCCGTTCTGCCGCCGTTGCAATCGGATACAGATTAATTAATGCTCAATGCGACCCGCCGTTTCGACAAACAATGACGTTTTACAACGGGCCGGGGGGCGGGGGGGAACCGGTTAAGTTCCGTCAAACAGAAACGTCGTCCGATGTGGAGTAATGAGCGGTCGAAGACGCAACACGCGTCGGCCAACCCGCGCGATTTTAACCCGTTGCAAATTATCCTAGATCCCCTTTACCCCTAATTAATACAGGTTATTAATCGTCCGAGCCACGGGATTCGGAAAGTTCCGGCTACAGCTGTGCTTCCGGGTAATTGCCGCAGTTTGCGGTCGGTTGATACACTTTTTGACTCGAGTTTGGATCGCTTAATCAGTTTAACGTGCGCGCCACAGTCTTAGGACGTTTGCTCGGATTCCGTGCAAACCCGGAAGGAAAATACATACTCTTTGCATCAACCCCTTCGTTTCCATGCAGTAATCTTACCATTTGATAAGAATATTATTTGAATGGGTTTTATTATAAAATTTAAGAAATGGAAACCACTAAAACTATAAAACGTCCACATTTCAATATATTTTTTGGTGACTACTTAAGAATATTTTTTACGTTAGATATTTTCCTCTCGCCCCGGTTTTGTTCAAATTATTAATCATCCTGGTATCGAGAAGCCGGTAACGAATATACATTGTTACGGCCAGCAGCTAATGACTATAAATTAAAGTTGTGATACTGGTTACCGGTAAACCCCCGTGACAGTGAACCCGTTAATGCCATAGATTTATTATATTCATGGATTACTAATATTTTTTTTCTCGCCCTACTGTTTTGTTACTGTTCTGTTCAATATACAGAGTACCCCATTTATCATGACCACCTTGAATATCTACGTCGCAGTCGGAGGTATGAGAAACTGTCACACGGGAAAGTTATGTGGTTCGAAGGGACACATATGATACTGTAAAAAATAGTTATCTCCGACGTCAGATAGAAGGTCGTCCCATAGTCATCGCAATTTATGTTTAGAATAAAAAAAAAAAAAAAATGTCAAGAATTTTAATATACGAAAGAAAGAAATATTATGAAGTAAATTACGACGGTGTTGAAACGCGTCTGATTACACGCTGACTATACTACTTCTTCTGTTAATCATCGAGCGAAGCCTGGGTCGAACGTGACCCAGATCTGGAAAAACTGTAAAAATATTTCCAGAAGAAAACGGTTTCATATATTTGTCTAAATATTATTAATAAATTTGGAGAATAAAAATGAAATAAAATTGAAAATTCAATTCAAGTTGCTGCTATTTGAATCGTTTCTCGTCCGAATTTAATTCGATTAAAAAGCAGGTTGGGATTGCAGAATTTTTGAGACGGTTGTGTGGATTTTTAATTTTCCATTTCGGGCACAAAGCAGTAACGAGAACTTTCAAGTTCGGTTTTATTCCTGTGTTTGGGAAGTCGTTCGAAAATTACGTTTCAACGAATCCGTATCCCTGGCCGGCCGTGTAACAGGATATGTTGTTTCAGCTTAGGAAACTGAGATCTCGTTTGTTGCAGTAATATGATCATTGAAGGTATTGATTTCATGGCGTATTTACATTTCTGTTGATTCCACGGTTGCTTCATCAAGCGTTGGAGCATGTAAATTAACACGTTAACTACCGCCGGGAAAATGAATGTATGCGGTAGGTTATGTTAAAACACTAATTATCTGATTGTGAAATATACGGTTGGTTAATACGTCGATCATCCTTTATCTCATGTAAAGTAGTATTTTAATATTTAGACTCGTTATTTTAGCGTGTTGAACGCAATTCGTAAATTTAAGTTTTCAATTTGGAACCTTAACCTTAGCAATATAAGTAACACTAAATTATTATAACACTAACAATTTTACTATCGATTTTTGACAAAAAAATTGAACAGATTCCCAATTTACAAAGTAAGCATTCGAAGACGGGAATGAACGCAATTACTGGATTTTCATCAACGCGTTGTTTAAAGTGAAAAACAACAAAATCTAGACAATGATGCATCAGCAAAATAACGGTGTACGATAGTCAGCGGATCGTTTGTGCGATCGCAGTATTACGTTATCAAACAGATTCGCACGCCCATTTCCATCAGCGTTAACTAGAAAAATACCCGACGGTTTTTCCCCCTACGCGTTTTCAAAGCAAATTGTTTAAACGAACCGTACACGAGCCGACTCTGTTTTCACAACAGATTTATTAACAACGCTCCGGAGCAATCGTTGCGCCACGAAAGTTGTATCGCGGGAACACAACGGGGGCCGAAGAACGTAACGTAACGATATTCGGAAATTTCTCTTGTCCCTTTTCCCTCGCACTTGCACGCCGCGATGGAAGGTGTCGAATCGACGGAGAACAAAAATATCGTTTATAAAAATTATTCCCATCGTGTTCCGTACACGTATCGCTCCCCCCGGGGGCAAAATAAAACCGATAACTTGTTTCCAATTAACGTCGTTCGCTGACCGTTTATCCAACTCCTCGATTTGCTTATCGTTCGTACGTGGGGGATCATTTCAATTTTGCACGAACACGATACTCTCGTTACTGGGCCTCCCAAAATTTTTCCACTTTTTTTATTTCTACCGGCGGATAATCAATATCGCTGTTCGCACCATTTTGAATTTACCTCGAACGTATCGATTTTTAATCCGTATCTGATAGTAGACTGCGAGGCGTTAAAAAATGAAATATTATTGGAATACTAAAGTAACTGAGAGAAAATAGAATATATTTGTTTTAAAAATTCTTCTGAAAATAGTCCAGTTACGTTTTTTATGGATAAAATGGTTGGAACACTTTTAAATTTCTAAAGCTTGTATTGCAAAGTTTCTTTTATTGATTCTAGCTCGTAAATTTTAACTTTAACTTCTCGATTGACATCAGAACTATTAATTTCGTTTTTTATTTTATTTTCAATTTAGAAATAAGGGTACATTGAACGTCGGTGGTTCATGTTAAGAAAGATTTCTCAAAGCTTGAATGGACCGCATTGGGTACACGAAATTCGCCATTGGTTATCCGTGCCCATTTTAACTCCAAATAAACTGCTATTCAGGTACCTTCGCGCACCTTGTACAGGTGTAGAACCGTGGCAAGTTCAGAATACATATCAATGACCCTCGTTGTTCGGGAACGTTGTTAACCATGAATAGATATAAACGAGCCTGAAGTGCTTAGAAGCGTTCCATTACGAGTTAACATCCCACAGGTGGATGTAGCCCTCTCGCAAACGTGCTCTCGTAGCTTAGAAGTTTACTTCTGAAATCTTCAATTTCGTTCGTCTATGGGGAACGACGAGGGG
Source organism: Anthidium xuezhongi (assembly GCA_022405125.1). Classification (NCBI taxonomy): domain Eukaryota; kingdom Metazoa; phylum Arthropoda; class Insecta; order Hymenoptera; family Megachilidae; genus Anthidium; species Anthidium xuezhongi. The sequence goes on from CM039637.1 coordinate 11,192,648, forward strand.
GGAACAGAGAGAGAGAGAGAGAAAAAAGAGACGAGAGAATTTCACCTCAAAAACGACAGTTGACGTTCAGTTTCACGTTACGAGAAGTCCGAGGAGAAGTTTTGCCCTCGAAGGGACAGGTCCGTTCCCAGTCATCGTATCAAAAATTTTGATTCGCCCGTTCCCACGGCGTTGGCCACGTTCAAATAAATCGTCTTCTCTAACTTTTCGATCAACGAACCGCCGTGGAAGGGGAACTGTCGCCGAAGGAAACAGAGGGCATTCGTCTTCGTGAAGGAGATTCACGTTCGTGCGGAAACGCGACAACTTCTTTCCAACCTTCGACCGCGACCAGACGAATTAAATTGGGGATACCACCCTCTGAACGAGCGAGACAATGTTCGAACGCTTGTAGCAGAAACACGTTTTGTTACAGAGTTTCTTTGATAACTGAAAATTTCAGATTTGGGAATTTAAGATTCAATATTAAAAATTTTTAATACACGCAACGTAGAAATAAAAATTCTAGCCATAAACTTGGAATAAAGTTTCGACATATTGAAATTTATGATATTTTTGTGTAAAAAGAGTACCGATGTATAATGTAGAAGAGATCAACAATTGATGGGATGTGTTTCCAGCTTTTGAATTCAAAATATCTCCGGAATTATTGATTTTTTTTTTCTGCATTTTACCGCAATACCTTTTTGCACAAATTTTTTGGAAGAATCGATTTGGTCTGTAAAAAAAGTATGCGATTCTATTTAAAGAGTTTAAAAAATGGTTGAAATTTCAATCCTTGCATTGAATCGAATATTGTGGCGGATAACCCGATTCATAAGCCTTCGGTAGCAAATTTATGATGTTAATAATGCAAAAATTAATGGTAGTTAGCTAATGGCGTTCTAATAATCGAAGATCTAATTAATCCATCGAACGCGAAAATGTAAAACGAAATATAGCCAGGAGAAACGAATCGATAAATAATTAACGTCTTCAATCCGGAAAATGTAATGGTATTTTGATAGCGTGCCATTAACCCAGATACGATTAAAAGTTGAAACATTCATAATATTCTCGACTCTGTCGAAAGCCCTCGTACATTTCTCTCTCTTTCTTTCTTCGATTTATTTCAGATTCTTTGATCTTAATTAAGAACCAAATTCCCAATTCTATTTTAAGAGGAATCTTTAAAGCGATTATACAAAATGTGCAAAATTTATTTGAAAAAATGTGTGCGATATACTTTTGCTATGCTAAAAATTTACTATGTTAATCTTTACCATAAAATTCCTTGGAATGGTTATCACGCACGTCCAGTTACCATATTAACCGAAAGAGGGTGCAATGTTTTTAAATTTTATGCATAATTCACGGTCGTGCAAGAATAATCTCGCATCACTTTGTCGCATCAGTCTCGAAACATTCATCTTCCGAGGATGAATATTTTTTCTTTTGGAAATGTATCGTGCATTCAGTCTCGTCCAGGTAGTCGCGACACCGTGCCCCCCTGCGAGCCCCTGCTTCGCGTGTACAGAAACGTCGAGCCACCCTCGCGACGGGTGAAACTAGCACCCGTGACCGTGCTCCGAGCTTGATTATCAAAACGACGAATCCGATGAAAGCAGCCTCTGCAACCTGTTTGATTCCATCGCCTGGAAAGCTCTTTTTCTTTCGTTCATGTTTTTTCTCTCTTTTTTTTTCCATCCTCCTCCTCTCGACGATATTGCGTCGGCTCGACGACACAGAAACCTTTCAACGGAACGACGTCGATATTAAAACTGACCGATATGCGGCCGCTTCTAATACCCCGATTGAACGTGCACACGTGCCACGAATGTGAATTATTGTTGCGGATCCCGAGCGAAGCATTCAGAAAATACCGTGTATCGCATGATACGCTCGCGATGAAATGAATTTCGATCCCGTACAATCGGCAAGACATCGTAATTTATCCCCGCGGCTGCATCGAAGCTCTCCTTCGGATTTCAGGGGATGCCACGGCCCATAAATACATTCCGCCCTGGCTGTCCCAATACGTCTGTCTGTCCTTTTAATTTTTCACCGGCCCGAAACGCTGCCACGAAACCGTAAACGTCGACGAAAATACAATTCGATTGGATACGACCGGGCAAAATCGAACCGTTTTCAGAAATCTGCGATATCCAGAGTCCGGATTTAGCTTTTCAAGAAGCTATGAAAGCTTGGGGTTGTATTCTGCACGAATATTTTAGTACATTTTTAATGGAGCTCGCAGAAATCAGATAATTTTGATTTTTGTCACGTTTTAAATCGAATTGAGTTTGCGACAAATGATAAAATTCCAAAAAAGTATTCTATTTTAAATAACCGATTCAAATGTGAATCAAAGACTGGTACACCACAAAAGTAACGAGAAAATAATCATCGCGCGTTTGTCTCTTTTACGATTTGAACAGGGTCATCCAGTGGCGGGGCGGAGAGGGGAATTGTAACGAAATCATCGATCGATCCACTCCCGACCATTTTTGTCTGTTCGTACCCGGGGCGGAGCTTAATACTCGCCGTTATTAAATCATTCCACGGACGAAACGTTCCATAAAAATAAAACTCGATAAATCGAGATACAACCGGCACGGTTACGAGCACTACATCATCATCGACAACCGTCTTGTAAAAATAAACTGCTACGCGAACGACAACGCGTTATTCATCCGGCGAGTCGACGCCGTTCGCCTATCCTTCCGTCATACTCGCGCTGAAAATCTCTCGAAATGTAAAAAGTTCTAGTAATTTCATATCTATTACTCATCACATCAAACCTATTTCGATCAATTCGTTACTATGGGCGAATAATCGTTCGAAATGATTGCTATTTATATTCTGTGGATCGAAATGTGGACCATTGAAATGACAATTAAATCTTTCAAAAATGTATATTTCAAATTAATTTTATAAGTTACGTTTGATACTAGAACGTACAGAAGGGATTTGTGCCATTTTTTATTATAGGATTTTTAATTCAATTATAGAATTTGGAAATTGATAACTTTAATAAACCCAGAGACTGTACAAATTTGTATGGAACGTTTGGTGACTAAAGTATCGTAAGGAAGTCAAAAGGGCCTTGGTAGCCAAGATGGTAGTGCCCTTTGTCACAAAGAAGCCGAGAAATTCGAAATAGTCACGTGACCCGGAAACGGACCACCATGTCGTAAACGTATTCCGCTTGCTGAAGTTCGGTTAACGAGCAAATCACGTTACACGTGATATCGCGTTCTGAGAACACTATCTACGAAGGTTAGCCGTGCTACATTAGCCCGGGCCGCGCAATTAATTAAGTTACAAGCGGTTTAATGGGGGATCTAGTTATCTCTTTGATTGGCCCGCTCCTACGTTCGCCATCGAATTTCTCTGCCGTACTTATTTCCGCCTTTTGCTTCTCAGAATCGTCTTGATAGCTACAGATTCTCCTGAATTAGGAAATTTCGTAAATGATCGCAATTATACCCTTAATTAATTTTAAAAAAGTCAAATTTCCGGTCGTCAAATCTTATCAGACGTTTAACTTCCTGAATTTTAGTATTTCATCCACGTTTCTCCAGTATCTTATATATTTTGAAGAAAATTATATATGTATAATTGCTACTTAATTCTTAAACTGTTACTTAACGAAACTGTTCCAAATTGATGTGTAATATTTAAGTATTTAAGTCTGATTCGGTACAGGTCTATTCAACTGTAGACGCGTCGCATTTTTGTGACAACAAATGAGACAAAAATGTGACATGTCAAAACAAAAAAACTGGTAGAACGTTCGTTCGATACGACGAAAAACGCGTGCCTAGATAAATAACGCTTTATTAAATCGTTTGTGCAAACATTGTTTTTGCCGCTCGCGTGTCCGCCGTTGCATTTTACACGGACCAGCAGGCCCAACGGCGTAGAATAATTATTTCGACCGAACGCAGGACGCCGAGGGGGTGCAAGGGAATTGTTTAAAAACACGGCATCTCGTTAATTACATTGCACGCGTTGTATTAAAATCGTTATCCATCGACGTGAACAACACAGAAATAATACGGTTGAACGTTGCCCAACACGTTAGGCCGTTGCTCTATGCATTTGCTGGACGCTTTTTTGTTCACCATGCATAGCATTTTAAAGGTCCCACACATAACGCGAAGATTATAACACAATATAGTAGGATTTTTATATTCACATTTTAACGTATTAAACTGTGAATTTTCATGAAATATTACAATTTTAAAAGAGAATTTTCCGCGCATAAAGTTATTATTTATATTACCATATAACTATTAACAATTTAAATTACAAATAAATATTCGTGGACAGTTACTGGTCCATAATATCAGAAAAGTCGTTTAAATATTTATTATACTTGTTTAAAAATAGACACGGATACCTCGAGCTATAAATTTCAAGTATTTGTCACGACTTCAATACGACGCTGAAAGTGTTAAGTACGTTTTTCCTTAATACCCAGGTAACAAGGCTCGTTCTTCCATTTGTATTTGAAGGTTGACGGTTCCATTATTGACGCAAGAATTATCCGCGTTCGAGAGGACAGGGAGGAAGCTGAAGGCAACGGGATCTCCGCACGAGTCCAATCCAGGGGTCGTCACGATGCCTGTCAGGGATTTGTGGACCTTGTCGGCGGCTACGTGGTAAACGTGCAGAGAGATAGCGCCAACGGTCTGCTCTGTTCTACCTGTATCCACTGCGGCACGCTAGCATGGGGCCGCTGTTTATGCTAGGTCGGGAATAGTAAATTGGAGCGTATTATCTGCGTGCCGCCCGCATATCGCGTTCGAACGAATCGGCGGAATGTCAATGATAATCCTGCGGCACGTTCTAATTTCGTGTGATGAATGCGACACGTTTGTCCCTACCTCACCAGAGACAGTGAACCCGTTTACAATTTGCTTCGAACAATTTCCTGCTCGTTACACGCTCAAACGCTCTACACCGACTCGCATATTTGTTCACATAATTTCAGATTTTAATCCCTTGCGGTTCACAGACGGGATTCGATCGTTCCTTGACATAACACGATCTAGTCAATTTTTTCATTTATTCTATATTGAATAAATTTAATTAGAGCAAGGCCATTACTCATTCGCAGACCATACGTTATCTTACATGATTTAGGAAAAACACCACAAACCCTTTTAGACATCCCCGTCGTATCGTGACGATATTTCACCGGCCGAATTCCCGAATCGCGTTAAATATTTTCAAATATTTGCCACGTAGTCGGTGTCCGTGGTTCGCCTCGAAAGCCTCCAGGGGCGGATATTTTTCCGACGTAACAGAATTTACCGAAAGAGGGTGGAAACGGTGGTGCGGCGTGGCGGTGCCGTAGGATAAATTCGCCGCTGATCCAAGCAATTATTTTTACGGCGAACGAGCCCTGTTTTTCTCCGCAACGAAAAAAAAAAGAAGAAAGAAAATTTCTCCGCTAGAAAATAACGTTAGGCGTTTCCTGTTACCCTCGACCTGGAATCGTTGACCCGTGCGCTAATCGTCATTGAATATCGCGACAAAGATACTACCCGCACCTTCCCTTTTTTTTTCGCCCACTTTGGCAAGTAGAAACTCATTAAACGCGCCATTGCTTCCCAGGCAACATTTCGTCCCCTTTGGAATCTCCCGGGCTTATTTCGCTTAAAAAGGGCCGTCAATCGATACGGAGATTCGTCGACAATCTATTGATTCAATTTTAATTAGGGTTCTTGTACGGTTTGATTAAACAATTCCGTCCAGCTCTGCTACGTTTCGACCGTCAATATTATAAAATGTATCAGCCAGTGTCCAACTAAATTTTGTCTAATAAGCGACGATTATACTCGTCATCGATCGGTTGTTTCCACGTGACGTTGCGGTCGCGATACTTGTCCCTGTTCGCGAACGCATCGACCCGTTGAACCAAACGTTTCGTTTCCGCCTGTTGCCCGTTCGTTTGAAGCCATTCCACGAAAAAAAAGAAAGAACGAAGAGGAGGGGAGAAAAAAAATGGGTGAAAAATCGTTCGCAGGGTCGAATGGGAAACGTGGATCGAGCCAGTTGCGGTGTTTCGTGTTAAGCAAACTATGTGTTTCGTTATCGAGTACCGGGTGCAACACGTTAACGAGAATCGTTGCGGATAACCGAGGCCTTCGTTTCGTTCATCATCTTTGCGCCCCGGGGCCATGCTTCAACCCTTTCGTGAAGTTGTTTCGACAGCTGTTGTTCCTCCGCGGAAACAATTTCGCTTGTCGACAACGACGGGACGAAACCACTCTTCTTCGTTTTTGCCCGTTTACCGTCAGCCTGATTACCTTCTGCCATGAATAATTCCAAGTTCCACGGTGTTAATGAACGTTCGAGGTATTACGATGGCGCGATCGTACCGGAAAAATAATACGAATCGAGTTTCATCGAGGATATTTTTATGAAATTTATCCAACTCGATTAATTTCTATTTTGTACGATTTACACACCTGTTGTCACGAGTATCGCTGATGATTCGCGTTAATAATTAAAAGAAAATTTTGTGTGACATTATTATTCTGTAAACTGACAAGTAACAAGTTGTTTAATTTGGAAGATGGAACGTGTGGCTGCGCGTGTCTCACTTTCGATTATCTTGATTCGATTACCTTGCAAATGTATCGCATTATTAAACATGAAGTAGCATCCTAGAATTACACTCGATCGAAAAATATCAGCTTTCACGATATTTATACTTCAAAAAGCCCCAGCTCTCCCAGTTTGAATACATTATACCGGCTGCAGAGGCGAGATCTCACCGAAATTTCTTTCCCCGTGGAACCAATAAATGCGTTCTATTTGAAAAACGAAGCGAATCCAAGGTACCCATCTACTGGCAGTAAAATTCGCGCTAAAAACTACCGGGAGTATTTTTTGCAAGTGGATGATGCATTGAGATCAGGGTTTTTGCAGGATTTCCAGCTTTACATTGAAACCGCGTACGGACGCGAAACGAACCGTCATTAAAATAACAACGCACGGTGGAACATTTGCAATGAATTAATTCTGAAAATTGGAGTTTCTATATTGCAATTAATGCAGAGAAAACAGTCGTTAAATGCGGCTCGTTACGACGCCAGACGTCCCGACGCATGGTTCGCTGTTTCTGACCGACCCGGAAGCGAACACGACGTGGCATCAAGCCCTGGACCGAGCTACGTGCCGTAACTGGCCCAGCCACCGAGATCTCGACAAGCGCTATCGCGATCTCTGTTCCGCGTCTGTTCTAATAACGTATGGTAACTCGCGTGCAAATTCTCCCACACGCATATGCTCGCACGCGAGAAATGGATGCTGCTCGCGCGAGTTACACGCGCGATCGCGTGATTTACGCTCATCGGTCGACGATACGTCAACGAACGACACCGCGACTTCGTACCGTTCGACTTCGCCCTCGAGCATCGATTAACATCGTAACTTGTAGTATTAACTTAATTAAATCAATTTTTTAATAAATCAATTTTTAATTGAAATCTTGAACTGGCTCATTCCCAGTTCCGTATCCAAGGCTCAAATTAATAGCATATGCTAGAATGGGGATGGAAATTTCCGGTGTTCGTTTGATGCGAAAATTGCAGCAAACGTTACTCACGATGAAAATTCGTCTCTTTGCGTCGGTGGGGGTGTTTGTAACTTGTCACAGGAAGTGAAATAATGAAACCAAAATGGAATGCAAGGTACGGTTGGAGGATATTCTTTTTGTTGTTATATGGAAACACCGCGTTCGAGGTGGAAATAATTATTTAATATTTAACACGAACCCGTGCCCGACGCGTACGTGTTTGCCGTTCGCAGTATCATCCTTGTATTTTTAATACCTCATAATAAGTTGTTGCATTATTCATACGTCCGCGTTTAAAAAGTTTCAAAATGCAAAGGAATAATTGCCGTGCAACATCGAAACATGCGTTTTACCGAATTTCACGTCGAAATAAATACGATAACACGGCAGGAAAAATCCACACGTTGACAATTATCGAATACGTTCCTTTCTTTCATTAATTATTAGACTATAAAACCACTATCAAGCCAAGTGTCATTTCACGCGTAAAATTAAGTCTCGAATTACGAAGATAAAATGTTTCAAAGGCAAATTCAATCTCCTCGATCGTGGTCCATTGTGGGGGGAATTTAAATTCCATTTTGTTTCGTCTAGTTTGTGAAACGCGTAGCAGTGTCACGAAGAAATAGTAGGCGATTACAGGTGGGCGAAGGAAGGTATCCCAATTCCCTTACGGAATCACCTGGAGTGGATAAGAGAGGTGTCAGGTGTGTCTCGTCGGACAATTTGGTCACGAACCTATCATTCGGCTCTTATTCAATCTCATGGCTCGTGCCTGAATAAATCGACGTCATTTTCTTGCGAATCGCCGGCTCTACGTCTACGTCTTTCTTTTCTTCCCATTTCAAGGGCTTTCGCCCTTTTCCACCCTTCCTTTTTCTGCCTCTGGCCCCTTCCCCGCCCCTCCTTACCTCACGATCGCTCGAGTCCTACCTGGAGAATGCAGTCGATTCGATTCGAGGTGGCTTTCAAGAGTGGAAGTAGCTCTCTTGAAGATATATTAAGGACCTTCGATGGAAATTGCTCGAACTCCTTCTCTCAAATGCTTGAAATGATCTGCCTGAACATCAAAGCAGATAGCGAGTGCAACGGACAGAATCAAAGAGGGAAAAGGAGACTGATTCGCGATGCGTTTTAACAGCACCCTCTCGTAATTGTTAATATAAATTCATATAATTGGAAAATTCGACCTAATACTTGGCAAATTGGATCATTGTACATTGGCACGATTCGATGACATAAAAGTATTGTCAATTTAAAGTTTAAAGTTCCGATAAAATGAATCGTTGGAGGACTATAGGTACGTTTCGAATTGGGCTATTCGGTACACTGACACATATACAGTCGTTCCTTTTCCACTCTTTTTTTTTTTTGTCCCCCCGATCGGTTGTTTTCCTTCGGGGCAGAGGAATGCCACCCAAAGCGTAGTGAAACAAACGACCGGTTAGTAATAGAATTACAAAGGGGGAGGAGAGGGGTGTCGGCTTTGAAGGGGTCAGACTCGAGCGTTACGCCGCAATTTCACGTTTGCACCGTGCCGTGAAAGTTAATTGGCAGAACTGCTGTCGCATGGCTGTCGCAATTTTGACGCTATATGGTCGTCAGGGTGAAAAATATTGGTATTTCGATAGAACCGACAGATCGACGGAAAATAAACATCGTCGTTGGCCGCAATACCTCGTTATTTAATTGTTTTCCATCAACTCGTCATACTGTCCCCGCTTATACTGCCTCGAAAACCATCGTTTCTGATTTAAAATCGCCAATTTATCGAATGGTCAAAAATATCCGACACCTTCGCCAAGAACGATCAATTTCGAAAAAAAAAAAAAACATCCAAGAGATAATAAATTGGGAAGCTTAATTTAAGAAACGAAGCAATCTCACCCTTAACGATTTTAAATCATATCGCAAAAGAATTCTCCAATATTTTTAAGCTTGTCCTCTCGTCGGAAGATTAATCCTCCGGCGCGTCGATCGGAATTGAAGGATAGTACGGGCGGACAAACGAGACCGATCGATCGGAAGATCAGGGCATTTGGCGGAGGCTCTGTAGCGTTATTTAACAAGCAGGGGGAGCAAGGGACGAGTCGGTACAATTACTCCCTGATGACTCGCAGCTGAGAATGCAGCTGCCGGTTCATCCGGAAGTCGTTCCTCGGGATTTCGCGCCTTCGAAGGCGCAACTGCCGGGCAAATGGAGCGGCAAAGCCGTGGGGAGAAAAAGGGAGAATGGACGCGACGATGCCTCGAGACGGTGCCGGCAAAAATTCCCTGATAATTGAACAGCAATTTGTTGCAGACACGTCATTGTGTCGGGAGTATTAACAATTAGAGAAATCAATAGTGAAGATATAATTAACTTAAAAATAGAATCTTTGGAATGTAAATCGTCTATTTTTAAAGGCTTTGATTAGTTTATGAAATAAATAAATTTTTGCACAGAGGATGCATTCGTTCTAAAAATAAAGTACTTCTTTTAATTCTATTTTTTATGCAAATACTTTTGTCGTTGAAAAAACAAAAAAAAAATAAATAAGAAAGCGAATCGTATTGGAAACGGTTTAACGTTTGATGCAGGCCGATAACCAGAAGTAGACGACGAACAAAATCGAGCGGATGCCAGCATTTATGCAAATAGCTTATCCACGGCTTGTTAGATACATAATACTCTTCAAGCAAAATCTCCATATGAATATTGCGCATTAATGCAGCCCCTGTTCATATGTTAATGCTTTACCACCAGACCGTGCAAATTAACGTCGAAACGGAAAAATCTTCTTCTATTTACATCGGGCCGACACGCGTGTCCTCCTCGTGATATTTCCGACGCCTGCGATTAGCATTCGTCCCGTACTTCAGGAATCACGGTGTCGGGTAACATTGTCCTCTGATTTGTGATCGAAGGACAGCCGATAAGATACCTTTCAATCGAGATGCCAAACGATTTTGCTACTCTCGATACTAATTTAAATATCATTAGTCTAGAAAATGTTATTCGTCAGAATAATTTCTTTTACGAATTCGTGTAGTAAAAGATGGTAATTTTTCATAGATTCAAAGGTTTCAGTTCAAAGTCCCTGACAAATCTAGTTTCTATATCGTTACTGGTAAATCTTGTTGTTGCAAGTTTCTAAGGTTACAAAGTTCCAAGCTGTCGGATTCCTCTCAAACGAATCCCCCCCGCCCGTCCGTAAGATCGTTGCTCAGCGTAGTGGATCAATTTCGAACTCATTTCATTAAGGGTATCATCAGGCGGTGAATCGCGTTCATCTCCCTCTTCGAAACCGAGTTCGTCCAACTTTTCAGATCGCCAGCCGTGGAAAAAGCTCGGACTGGGAAGAGGTTAATTAAACTAATGCAAAAGTATACAAGGGAGCGAGCCGAACAGAAATATTCGACCGAGCCGTGGCCAGCCTCCCCAATTGAATTTCCTTCCAAGAAACACATCCGACGATCGTAACGAAAATTATCCCCGGTTTTATATAGAAATATAGGATCGACGGTGGTGCACGCAGCCCCTTCGCTCATTTATCACATCGATGGACGGATTAATGACGATTAAACGGCTGTCAGTTAACCTGTTCGTGGACTGTGAATAATTTCGTCGGCGTAGCTTTGCCAGGGAATTAAACACGGTCGTCGTGTGTACCCCCCTTTTCCCATATAATCCGACGCCGTTAAAATACAAGATATTTCGATACACGGATCTCGTTTTACATTAATAGCGCGCATAAGGCAACGAAAATTCCCCGGTAATATTTTGGCGTTTCGTACTCGGCGTTTCTGTTATTAACGTACACACAATCGGCGGCGTAGTTTCGATTTTCACGTGCGTTTTAATTAATCGCTCCTCTCGCGTATCACAGGACCGCGCGATAGCGTGCCGCCGATGAAAAGGGTATTAACGAACACGAGCGCAAAATACGGTGAATATCGACTGGGGATCACAAATTTAACACACCCGAATGATTAAAGGGAATTAGAGAAAATTTCAAACGGCATTAACATCATATTAATTTCATAGGGTACCAGGTGGAGATTGTAAAATGAAACGGCTATAATCTGCAGGATTACAATTACAGCGCACGATTTAACCCGTTAGTGGACATTAATTGGTAAACAAGTTGCGTCGCACACGGTGGTACTTTTAATTAAACATCGTTTTTACCGCGCTCGTGCCTCGATCTTTCGCGTTCCACTTCCAAAGAATTCAACAAGAATTTCTATCGGGCCGACGCTATCGTAGCCCAGTGGAATTTATCAGCGTTAATTTATCTGGTTGATGGATCAACCTTAATTGGTCCGAGTTAATTTCGTCGTAATTAAGAATCCTCGCGTGGCGCCAGCGAGAGTGCAACTGGCGATCGTCCAAGTAAAAGAAACGCCGAAAGGGTACACACGGCCAGTAAGTGCGATCGTAAGCTAACGCGTGCTAACTTGTAAGGAGAGAGAGAAAAAAAGCAACGACGGGGACAATGGCGGCCAAAGATGCGACGTAATTGAATTATCGAGCCGGATAATTGTAGCTCGTTATCGGTTAACGAGCTCCGGCGCAAAAAGTTGGCGAGCTCCGTTCGACGTTAATTAAAATGAAACAACTCTGTGAATTTATATTCGAGTGAAAAAAAAAACAAGGAATGATCTTTCCAGGACGTGTGATAAAACTTTTATTACGTCCGATGAAAACTGTACGACTCGGTTTAGTTTCGTTTTAGACCGTTTGAGAATTCGACTGATCAGCAACGAGAGCTGCCCGACCAGTCACCGACCTATTCTACTTGCACGCTCAGCCTCGTTCCTGCGCTATTCGTCTGATTAGACAATGCCCTGTTCTACTTGGTTGACCACGTGATGACCTACTTCACTCGTCTGACCAAACCGAGTGCTGTTCTACTTGTCATTTCGGGTAAGATCGACCAACGACCATTGCCTCGATCCAGTTCGAGAATTTAACATTTCGAATGACTTTTACGTTCATTATTAACTTGTCTCGAGTTTAATTAATATTACGTCCACGTGTCGACTACTGTTCTCAAAGTCCACTCATTGACGATAAATATAAAAAAAAGGAAAATGATTTAGGCTGAATTTTGAAAAATATAACAAGTTATTGAATTTGGTAAGAGAACAAAGATCAGTTTGTGGAACTTTCGCAGAATCGTTCTATCGACCGCCGGAACAGATTCATCGTCGCGAACTCGCAGCAAATTCAAAACAACCATTACTTTATGACTTCTCCTCTTACCACTTGGCCCGTAGTCGCGCAGCTAGCACGATGAAAGTGCGTAATCCAGAGGGGGTTAAGTGTGCTCGATAGACCGTTAAAAGCAACGACTGTGTTTGCGAGGCGTGCCGTGTCTCTGAAGTTACGCTCGAACTTCCATAATGCGAAATTCAAGTGGGGAGAAAAGGAAAACGAACGATCCACGAGCGGGTTACGCTCGATTCAACTACCATGGCGAACCCTTTGCCTCTCGCGTTTATGTGTGCCAGGCATTCGCTCGTAAATAGACGCGTTCCGAACAATGATCCTCGGCGCGTTGGTCTAATGACGAAGAAATAAATTCCGCCCGAAGGAACGAAGGGTGTCATTTTGCATTTTATTTCAACCATTTGAAAGTTTCATTTTCTTTCAACAAAATACAATTTATTATGAAACTGTTGAAATAGATGATAATTATTTAGATTGCAATCGTTTGCAAACCGTTTGTTACTTTACAGAATTAATTTAATATTAACATCAACAGCTTTCAAAATGATTTGGTTATATTATTTCAATTATTCAGTACACAATCGTCTGTTACCTTGATTAATTAGTACAATATTAGTACCACTTGAAAGTTTCAATTATTCAACTGTTACCGAACAATCTTCTACAATAAGGTATTAATAATAGAGTCTCTGACGATTCGAATAAAGTTCAATGAATAATTTCTGAACGGTATTCTTAAGAAAGTGGGTAAACAAGAATCGTCAAATGGAACAAACAACTGGCTGTTCGTAATTGAGAACCGGCACGGAGGTGTCTCGACGAGGTTTATAGGGAGATCGTCGTTAATTATTCCAATGTGTACTAATTGCTGATTCGGTGGATTATCTGGTTATCTACTGGCGCAGTCGATCCCTCCCCTCTTTCTCCATTCACCTTCGCCACGTTCGCTTTTCGATCCCTCTATCCCTCTTTTCTCTGCGTCTGTGCTTAATGGCTTACGCGAATTGACCCGGCACGGCTTGAGGTTTCATGGAGATTTTCGAGAGATCGAATCCCGACCATCGATACTCGTTACCCGTTTCTAACGAGCTTCATTTTATTCGTTATGTCATTAAAGACGTAGGAGAGAATTAACGGTGGCTCGGGAAATTTCGCCCGTTATCGCCGCGTATGTTTTTTTTCCTTCCCCGTTAATGAATCCACGATTTTTTAATGCGAGTATATTCGTCCCGTAAATATCCCCGGGAACATCGGTGCGAAACGAGCACGGGGAGGAAGATTACAAGGCGAAAAGTAGGGGATAATGGTAGTCGAAATTACCGGGCCGCTGGTACGGTTAGTTAGTAATAATTAGGGCGTTAGAAATAATTAATAAGAATGCGACCAAGCTAACCGGACGAAAGGGGATTCTTCTATTACACGAAATCCTATTAATGGCGGCTGGCCTGATTAAAAAATTAACCCGCTTCGATAACGTTCTATCCAGGACGTTATCGTCTTTCCACGCTCAAACCCGGATGTTGCTTTTAACGAATTAATTGCTAATTAGTGGTACGACTTGAGAAACCACCGACATGACACTATTAAGATACAATTAAAACATTTTGTAATTTGTATTTTGGGAAAATTAGAAATTTTGAGAAATTTATAATTTAGTCATCAAATAATTACTGAATCGATTTCACAAGTGTTGGTTCGTATAAGACACGAATTAGAGATTGAAGAAATAAAATTGAAATCGATGCAGCCACCAACGAAGGCTGGTTATATCCACAGTTTAAAAAGCCTTTAAGTATCTGAAGGCTTATAATACCGGTCGTGACTGCCAGGAGCAGGAAGATTCGCTATGGACTAATCTTCCTTGAATTTATGGACCTGCCCGATAATGTTCCCGCCTTCCTTTTACCTTAATTCTAACCCCAGCCTGCTCATTTTGCTGCCACGAATTCCAACCAGCAGTTTCATCGTTTCCACTCACCCTATCTCCATTCTTCTTCTTTTTATTCTCTCTCTCTCTCCCCCGTTTCCTTCGCCTTTTTCATTTCTTGGACGATGAACAATAGAATTTAACGTGACCGGCCCGTTACCGAGTTCGCGTAATAAATTCAAACAGAATTACACGTCGACTCTGTGTACCGACTTTTTGCAATTTTTCTTGCGTTTTATGCACACCTCTCCGCCTTCCTTTCTTTCTCCGATTCGCTCGATCGTTCCCCCGTTCCCAGGAGGAATCGAACTGCGACGAATGAATCCCCGGACGATCCCGAGCAAAATTTCCACGGCTGATAGAATGTCTCTTATTCTTTTACATCCCACGGATCAGTCGTGTTACGGAAATAGTCGGATTTATTTGCGACAGTTTTAACGCTTCCTTTAATCAATACTTGTATATCGTTTATTCGAGACCCTCGAACGGTACTGGAAATTCCTATTTTTTTTTAGCTGAAATCCGTTAGACCAACGTCATATTGTACATTCATTAACCACGATTTCTCCAAATACTGCATCGTATTATTGGTACTCCATTTCGCAGAATATTCTATTTGAAATACGGCAGCGAACAATAGTTGAATTTCACTCTAATCCGTTGTTAACGGTAACTAATAGCCATACATTTCGATGAATGGCTTTTGTCGTTGTCTTCATCAAACTTTAAGCTCCAAATTGATGTGTACCGCGAACGATGTTCGGTGATATTTTTCTATCAGATCATTGTAATAATTTAATTGATTATTTGATATTCACTCTGATCCATAAATTGATACAATTGGCAACCAGTCATTTTGTATTAAAAATACAAATCGCGTTGGACTTTTCACTCGGAATTTCTACAAAATCAGCAACTTTCCCGTTTCTTCCTCGACCATTTTCCGACTTCGTATAATTTACACGAATTCCTGGCATCTTTTTTTTTTTATTTTTTATTATTCAGTTCGAGACACAGGAGATGAACGGCGGCCACGAATCGGACCATGACGATTGATTCGGGCGTTCAAAATTGCGAGCCGTTGAATCGAGAATTTTGCACGGGGACGCGAATCTTTCTGCGATCGATCAAAAATCGTTCCCCCTTTCGTGGATCGCGCCAATTTCCCCGGACGATTTAGCATTCGATTTCCGGCATTCTCTCTCAATACCTCTTTTTTTTTTCGCTCGTTCCTCCGCCCTGACTCGGCCACGGGATCGTTCTCGAAAGGATCTTCCGGCGAAATCCGCGACCACGATCGATAAAATCCCCGGACAGCGGCCATTTATATTTATGGGGAGACAGCGGGGTCGCGCGAACTGTAACATTATTCAGCGCGATAGGAAGCGCGGGACGAGCAACGCGGCTCGTTAAAAATTGAATCTATTTGCCCGTTCGAGCTTGAAATTCAAATTTCGACTGTCTCCGTCTGCCGGATAGACCCTGCGAGACTATAATCGATATACACGCGTCGATATATCCGAGGCCGGACGAAGAAAGGGGAAAAATCGAGCTGGAAGAATCGGGGAGCCTGATGTGGCCCAAAATAACATTCGACGAGGCTGAGAAAGGTAGCGAATTTGAATAAAGTCTCGTTCTTCGAAAAGCAGCAGTAAATCTGAGACGGTACCGTTGAAATATTATGGTAAAATGTACAGAAAAGACGAAAGTCCCGAGGAAAATCAGAATACGAGATGGAGAATTTGTAGAATCGAGCGATAAAGGGTGGAGAACGTGTTATCGGCCAGTTGACATGTTTGTCCAGGCATTTTTCATTATTTTTAATTCCATCTTGCGCTGATTACGCCGGGAATACTTGAGCACTGCACGGTATTTTTTAATTACGGCTGATGCACCCTCGTAGACCAGCCAGCCGGCGTTTCATCGATCGTCCCTCGGGAGCCGGCTACCGCCACGGATATTGCAAAACCCTGAAGAAACCGCGAAAATCTTCATCCTGACCATTATCTCGGTTCTAGACCGGAGCAGGAAATTAATTTCCCTGGAATCTGTGAATTATGAATTCACATGTGCTACCAAACATCAATTTCAATTACTAGCCAGTTAGTTAATATTAAAAGTGCCTGTAAAACATTTATATTCAAATTTTCTTCAAAACTTCAGCTTCAAATTTGTATATTCTAAAAAATGAAATTTGATCAAACTTTGTGCTAGTCGAGGTAAACCAACGGTTTAATGCAATTGCAGTGCTTGCCATTTTATTTTAGGAATATTAAATGGAGCTTTATATAGTTATTCTGCTGAAACTGTAAGCTTTTAATTTATGTGCCATAAATGTAATTTGATGATGCTTTTCAGTCATGAAATTTAGTCAGACTTTCGTTTTGAAACAAGTTATTTGATACACGGCAATCTAATGAATGAAATGAAACGTAAGCACGGCCGACGGTTCTGTTTTCCAGCTCTGTTCTCCTTAATTTTCAGCTGAAGAACTGTTCTTTAAAGCAGCCCGAGGTACGTGACGAGTTTGGTCGGACTAGAATCATCGTAAATTTCGTGTCCACGTCCGTCTCGTCTGACTCTCCTCGTTTCTTTCGTTCCCTTGTTTAACCCGGTTCCGCAGCTGACGCTGACTCTTAAACACCAGGATCTCGTGAAGAATTTCTTCAATTTAGCGAGTATAATTTTCATCGTCGAAACCGTCCGCGTGGCCCTGTTTCCCTTCTCGACCCAGTTTGAATAACGAATTAACATCGGTTACTTGATACGCTGGAAGGGAGGGGGCCCGATTTCGACTCTTTTGTCGCTCATTAAATAGCTAGCTCGTCGATCAATTGTATCGAGGGCGTCTCATTAATTTCGTTTCTCCCCTAGTTGGGAAGCGGGCATTGTACGAAAAACCATTGACCCGTTTCAACCGCGGTCGGATCCGTGAAACGGGGAACAATGGGGACACGGATGACACTTACGAAAGTAACATCGACGATTTTCACTGATGTCAATTACCCTTTCGAGCGAAAATCTCTCGCCGAGTGTTTCTGACTCGTTCAATATTCCGCTATTCGATTGTTTGAATGTCAAAATCCTCTCTCCTGCAGGAAATTTGTGCTTCCTTACAAGGTTTTTTTATTACAAAAAAATTGAACACTGCTGGACCAAGTAATTATTTGTAATATTATTATCAAATTTATTACAGAGCTGATTAACGATCAGAAATGTATGAATAATCCATAGGGAATAATAAGAATTTGATTTAGGAAGAAGATTTTGAGATAAGGCATCCGAGGATCCGCGAGTAATTCCTGTAGGATCACACCGATCCGACAGGGACTGAGAAACACCGCGATTATCGAGAATACCCGGTGCTTTGGAGAGAAGGATTTCCTTTTTGGAGAAAGAAGACATATACGGCGAAGGAGGGAGAGGTGAAGGGACGGCGGACACGGATAAAGCCGAATGCAAAGAAAAGAAGAGAAAAGAAGAAAGGGAAACAGGCGAACGTCCTGATCCTTGTCGGAAATCCCTGGGAGATTTGCCACTTCCATCAGCGAACCATTGCTTACACGATACCTGGGCCTGGGTCGGCCGACTTAATTCCAGAAATTGTGCTATTGCCATGTTTATAGCAACGAGTTCGAGCCACGTCGGTTAATCGGCCGCCGCGAAGATTACACGGAAAACTTAATTACAAAGATACTGATTGGCTGGATACACCGGAGACTCATCGGCCGCGAAAAGACGCACCTATTTCACTTGCTTATCTTCGTGTCAGAAACACGCGAGTGCCAATTGTTTTTTAAAACGAATTATTTATCGCAATTTGATAATGATTTCGAATCGACACAAATTATATTCGAATAAGTAATTCTTTGTTAAACGACCGAAATTTCCCCGTAATGCAAAATTGAACCGAATCCGAGAATAAATTCTCACGAAGGCAGAGAATTTAGTTGGCAACCTAATGTTTTCTCCGTTTACGGTCAATTACCGTCTTTATACCTCGTAACGTTAGCGAAAGCAATTAAACGAAGAGCAACTTGTACATCTCTGAAGATTCATATCCATCGAAGTATCAGGGATCCCGGGGAACATCGGACTGCCCAGTTAATAAGCACTCGGTACGTGTTTAACTTTCGGCTAGAATGATGGTACCATTGAAGAGAAACTAATCGGATTCCCGTTTTCCTAGAATGCGCTAACGAACGACTCATTCGTTCGAACGGGGAGAAATTCAAATCAAAAGCCGGTCCATTATTCCGTGGAACCCCTTGGATCGGGCAAATCATTACGTTCAGAAATTAATTCGTTCGAGAGAAGAGATTCTTCATCGAAAGATAAAATCTTTTAATTTTGATAACTGCATTGAATTTGAGGTATTTTTAGGAGGTCGGGATTGGATCGAGGACAAAATTAGGGGCATCGACTCTTTTAGCAATTCGCAACGAAACAGGAACGAGACCATCACGGTTTTTTAAAAAGGGTCGCCCCTCCACGACCATCGATCTTCATTTCTGACCCCAGCGATCACATTTGCGTACAATCTTCCTTTTCATTTAAAAGGAATTCAATTTTATTTACCTACTTTCACGGCTAATTCTTGCCTGGTAATTGATAATGTTAAATTCTTCTTCATCACACGCGTGATTCGTCTTCCCGTCCAGGTATTACACACCTGGTGAATGGGTTAATACGAGATTTATATTCCGACACGGACGGCGTACCGTCTTCCTCCTTTCTCTTCCATCTTCTTTCAGCCTCTCGAGCGTAGGGTAAGCGGGAACTTTTAATTACGCACGCTGTCCCTACTCCAGCACGCGTCCCGACGCCTTTCGAGATGATTTAAAAGACCGACGAACGGGAAGACGGGATGAAAGGAGGCGACGAGGGAAGAGCGAGCGTCGCGTAGGACAAGCAATTTCACGGTCGACGGAAATAAGAGAAAAAAAATAAAAAGAATCACGCTGAGAGGCGGCTACAGTGCAATGTATTCGCGGACAGAGCTGTCACTAGTATTTACCGAGCCCAAGGTAAAATAATGTTATTAAAATTGAATAACTTTCTTACTCTTCTGATTCAAATATTAAATTATACGAAGTTGAACTCCTCATATCTCTGGAAACTATCTTCTGCAGCTTTTGTAGACACGAAATAAATTAATCAAATCTTATCCAAAGGCCCAAGATTGACTTAAAACCACCTCAAATGCCAATATAAATGAATCAGCATCCAAGTTTTATTGGCATGTAGTATTTATGAATAAAGAATTTCATTTTTTTACAAAACGCAAAGAGCCCACGGCGAACGCCCCGCCCGTCCATAATTAACGACGGCATTGCTCGCGGACGTGGAAAGAAAAGAAAATAAGCAGGCCTTACATTGGCCAGGAAGCGGAAGAAGAGGGTGAGCGCGAGCTCGTGCGCGCGCGGACCGCCACGAAACGCGAAGCGATCAGACGGGCTGACGTTGGAAGATTTATTGGTCCGAGCACGATTTATTCGACGCGTTTAAATGCCTACTTTATCGACGCTCCGTTCGTGGGGGCTACTCTGTTTAAAACCCGTACAGCTCCCTCCCGCACCCCCTCCGTTTTCCGGTCCTCGCGAAATCAATTCCGCGCCCCGTTGAAAATGTAATCTTACCAGCCGGTTTGAAAAATTCCGCGTATAAAAGGGTATAAATTTGCCGATTTAATAAATTCTTCTGGACCCGTATCCGGTTGAATCGAGTGCCCGCATGATATATGACACGGTTGCGCCACCGTCTCGAATTGTGTGTATTGGCCACTTTTATTCGAGCTTTCCAGGGACACGGGAAGGGTGCACGGGGGGAGGCAATGAAATAATAATAAAAGAAAGGTAATCGCGTGTCCGTGGGAGAAAAAGAATCGAAGGAATCGTGTCGATAGCATCGATGACGATATAAATCTTCCCCGCGGACTCTGTGAATACGACGCATATATCAATGTTTCTGTTACTCGCCAAATAACAGTCACCCCCGTGCACCTGTAACAGCGCCACGGTACACAATGGGCCGTGAAAAATAGCCCATCTTTCAATTGAGTTCTGCTAATATACTACATATTAAATCGATATCCTTCTATTGGCTACACCGAGCTTTCAATTGTCAACGTTTTTCTGGTTAACGGATCGAGAGAAGGAAACTTATGTATGGCATTGCTGTAATTATATAAATTGATAGATTAACCCTTTTATTTTGATTAAGAATATTACATCTTTAGAAATATTATATTTCTAACATACTTATCGTATATGCGTACGTGTTTCGGAGTGAAAATTAGCAAATTAATTATCGCTACCCTTATTAACCAGAATTTCGCTGTTTTTGCACGGAATATTAGATGAAAATCGACTCTGGCAAACTTTGGTTTTAAGCAAACGGGCTGATATCGCGGGATCCTCTAATCAGGATCGGCTTATCGACACTTTTCAATATGCGCACGCGGGCCGATCTGTAGCCGATCAAAATAAAGATTTAATTCGATCGTGGATAATTAGTTATTTAGCATACCAACGGGTCACTAATAACTGGATTCCGGGGATAGAAAGCCGGCAAATTAGCGAGTCGTCGAAAAGCCGTAATTACCGGGGGCGGGCGTAATGCTCGTGGAAAGCAGGATTTCAAATACGCTTTGGCTCCAATTCTGTGAATTACGAGGTTTCGCGGGGCCCGTTGCCCTTTCCGTGTCAAAATTTCCCCGCGCCGAAGGATCATCCCGTGTTTCACGCAACATTTCCCATAACTTTTGACGGGGTACGATTATTTTAAAATGGACCCGACCTGTACCTTCTCGTCCCCGACGTTGATGCGGATAACGCGGGCGAGGCGGCGGGGGGGGGCGAGAACGGAGGAATCCAGAGACCGGATTTAAAACGTGAAATCTGCGGGAACGTCGTTAAGCCGAGGATTAATCTATCCATAAAGGCTCGCCGCGAGCAGACGCGTTACCAGCCCGTAATGCAGATATGCAAACGAGCTCGCGGCTACGCTTATCGCGGCTTTATCGATTTCCCGCCACGTGTTTAGCGCCGATTGTTGGTAATAAAGTGTCGCGAAATCGATGCCGGGACCGGCGACAGTCTGACAAACATCTGTACCGTTTTTGAAACGCTGGTGACGAACACTGAGCCACCTAGAATTTTGTATAACCTAACAAACTTTCAATAAAGTTAATATTAACCCTTCAGTCTCGAGGTTTATTAATATTTAAAGAAATTAAGAATCAGATTTCTGCTATTATACGTTCACTTTTTTAAGAAATTTTTTACGTTTAATTTTACTCGAAATACCTTTCTAGGATTAAAGATCTATCTCCATTTCCACAATGAATTCCAACGAACAATTATTCTTCTATCTAGTCCGTGGGATAAAAATTCGGTGACACGGCAGATGTTCGTCGCGCAGCCCTTTAAAAGTTCGTCGGAGCGACTTCAATTTTTGAGGTCGCAAATCCGCAGAAATTCCCTGCCGGTTCGCGGATTCTAATCTTTGACCGGGGCCAAAGGGAGGCCGGGGGGAGGAGGAGGAGGAAGGAAAAAGCCGGTGGAGCTCGGGGTTCATCGTTGGACTCCCGGGGTGAGCGTCTGACGAATCTTTATTGCGGCCTCGTTGAAATTCGAGACGATCGTCGACGTCGATACCGTCTTACGTGGATGTAGGAGGTGCCTTACGGTGATTATCCCTGACTGGTTAAGCTACGTTGGCGGTAACCTCTCCAGGGGATTATCTCTCTGTCTCGACCTCTGTACACCCTTCAGCCGCTGTCGATATTTCAAAGGTCTTATCTTCTCCTTCGGGATATCCATTGGAATCGTGTGCCCCGGCCTCCATGCAACCTGGTTATCTATTGTCGGCTTAATTAGGTTACACTACGCCGCGGGACACCGTCGATACCTTTGCTTATTGTCCATGATACGTTTAACACCTTGATTACCACATCATCCATACGTGGGCGGATACCTCAATTTACACACAGACTTGAATATCCCCGAATAACGAATAATCAATCTTCGTAATATTTTTATTCTATTTTTCTATTATTTCTCTGTTATCCTCCAAGCGATAAAGAATTCTTTATTACAAACGAAATAATCATTTGTACAAAATAAAATTTCAAAAATGCTCAGAATTTTCATTTTTATATAAACCTTCAAACAATCCAAATCCTTTGGAATCTTCACTGCTATTCAGTTACAAAGAAAATAATGATTTTCGACGTGTTTCAAGGGTATCGCGTTATTGGATTCATTAGGATCTTCAAAGTTTTCCAAAGCTCTCAAATAAAAAAAAAAGAAAGAGAGAACTCGTTAAATTTACAAAGCAGATTATCGAATATTCGCCACCCGTCTAGCAAACATTTTCGCGAGGACGTTTACGCGTTTCGCGAACGAGACGAAAAAACGAGGATTTTCCGAAAGAAGGTGCTAACCGAATTTTAGCCGCACCTCCGTCGTAACGTATAAATAATGCAATTATCTGGGAGAACCGCGGCCACCAGACACGGGCGCATGTCCGGTCCGGATAATAATTGTCATTAACCTGAAAATATGTGCTGGAAGTAATCCGTGAAAACGCGGACGACCGAACTCCCTTTTCCCTCCGTTCTCGTCTCCCGTTTCTTTCCCCGCCGTTTCTCGCCGCGCTCTTCATTTTCGGTCCAAATCATCTTCCGCGGTCCGCAACTTCCGTTACCTCTTCTACTTGCTCTTTTTACCCAGGATTTTTTTTCTAACCCGACCCCTCGCCGTTTCCTTGACACAAGCCTGCTATCTCTTTCCCCGAGGTGACTGCGAAATTTACGCTCCCTCGGAATCCTCTCGCAGAGTTACACGTTTTTAACGAGGCGCCGCCGAAATCCGACCATCCCTTTTCATTCATTTCACTGATCGATGACCGTGGTCCACCGAGGACGTCAAGGACGAAATTTTAACGATGGCCAACGAAATAAATTGCTGGGTAAAATTGATCACAGTCCACTTAAGGGAGGGGCTTAGCAGAAATTTAGCTAAAGTTAACACAGAAATTTGAAATTACACCTGTGTCAAGAAATTTTCACAGAAAAGTAGATATATTTTCATTTATGAGACAGATTTCTTACAACGATAGACACTTTGAACTTTAAGCAAAGTCATTAAAAAGATGGACCACAAGCTTATAAAAAGTTAATTCTGTAACCGTGTACACTGGTCTTAAAATTCTTCCTTTAATTCATTAAAGTCAGGCGGAGAAGAGAAAAAAGAGAAAGACACGGGGAAAGTTTCTCCGATCGTAAAATCTGCATTGCCCGAGGGAAGGGTCTGGGTCGTTTGGCCGACACCAGAAAAAGGTGGCCGCAGATTTACGATAGCCACGAGGTTGCAAGCTCGAGAGCCGCGTTTCCGGTGGACGTTCAACGATACGTCAACGACGCGGCGAAGCGGATGTTCATTCATCGAGTTTTTCTCGCGGTCACCCACTGATCGATTACGGGTTAACACTTTCGTCGTCGTTCGAAAGTGTGGTTTGTCAAAACTGCAGTTCCATTTTTTATTTTCACTCTTCTTTTTTCTCTAAGTTAAATACGTTCGAAAATAAAAATTCAATTATTTCCTTAATCCTTCGACGGTGGACCGCCGAGTCAGCGAAAATTTTGATTCAATTTTAGACTCCTTTTTATTCCTACAATACCATTCTTCTAATTTATAAAATATTCCAGATAAATGAAACGTAGAAATGATTTTAGAGAGGGGTTAGCGATAAGAAACGTCCAAGTTTAATTTGTCTAAGCTAAAATAAGTGGAAGCATAAATTTGCTGAAAATCGTCTAATTAGACCCGTGATTTTGCATTTTACAAAATATATATGGTTAGTCGAATGTACTCAAGGATTTGAGGCACCTGCGGAGGGAGAGAAAAGAAAACAGGACGAAAAGAAACACGCGGAACGTTTAATCACCTGGGACAAGTCAGAAGTGGCGTTCAGATTAGGCGGCTTAGAATTAGACAGCTCTTAGCCGGGGTCCAAGGGAACAGGGCGAAGCCGGGGCTTTCCCGTTCACGGAACCGCTACAGCTTGTCGCCTAGCAACCGGAAGCGGATCCCTGCGCCGCCTGTCCTCCGCGATTAATTCGTTCGAGGCGCAGATTAAACCGTCGGGTTACTTTCCATTGTTCGACCGTGCGATTAATTGTCAACGTCGCGGCTCTCCTTCGAAACCGAAGATAAACCGCGCGAGAACTCCATTGACCCGTCCGATCAGAATGCGCCCAACGGGTATATCTGGCTGTACCGGACGGGTCTTGGGCGAAATTAATCCGCCCCTCTGTGTGTCTCGAGTAGCTCCCGGAGAAACGGGCCAGAGATTCCGAGAGGTTTCTTCGAGCTTTTGTAATATTTGCTGTCGACGAAAATGAATTGCTGCTTCAGAGGAATCGTAACCCTCCGCTACCTTGTTAGATCACGCTCAGGGAATGTGTTAAACTTATCTTGAAATTAAGATAAGTTAAATTACTTATCATCGAATAACGTTAAACATGCAACGACCCAATTCTGCCCCGCTTTAGTCGATCAACCTGGCTAAGTATCGGCTGATAAAACAATTATCGAGCAAGATGATAGCGAGGCAAGCGGATTTCTTGTCGTCCTCGGCGAGCAAGGTGTTTATCGTTCAAGGTACGTCTTTTTGCGGGGATCGGACAAAGCAGCCTGATAACACAACCCTATTCCCGGAGACAAGTGAATCGAGCTTAAATGCTCTCTATAGCCCGAGAAAACAAACACGAGTTCTTCAATCACAGCCAACAAAGGACCGTTCCACATGTACTCCTAATCGAATATCGCGAGTGGAGTTCGACTTCGAACGAGCTTAAGTGTAATCGATGTCTTCCATCGTTCGAGCCGCTTCTCCCCTCGTTCGAGTATCGACTTGTTTCGTGACTTCGTTAAGCTACAACACAAACTTCCTACGACGTAAACGAACAAATTCGAGACGACGCGGGTAAAAAGACCGTGCCCCGCCCCTCTCCCTCCGAACGAACACGTGACCTTTACGAAAATCGAGCGGACTCGAACTTTTTAAATTTATCTTTCCACCTCGACGATGTTAACGTCATTCGGGGCACGATACGATTCGGTGGGCGGATAAAGAATTACGCAGAAAACGAAAGTTCTTAAATTCGCCGTTTGATGTTAGAACTTCTGTGAATCATTTATAAGGTACGCATGAAATATTAAAAGACCGAGAGCGATGAAGAAATATCGGTGACCTTAGAAAAATAAAAAGTTTCCAGATTACGGATGCTGGAAGTTTCCAAATTATAAATATTGCGATGTTACGATCGAAGGACCGACAGCGACGAAGGGATATTGGAAGATTTACAAAATAAAAAGTTTCGCGAACCATTTATAACATACGTAAGAAACATTATGATCCCCCCTCCCTCCGATCCGTGAGACACGATTGTCCCTCCCCGTAGTAAAACTCGACGGGAACTCGTTTCGTCCGGTAATCGTCGCGCCCCTTCAGGACTTCGCCCGAGCCATCCTCCCGGGGGACATCGAATTTTTAATTCGAGCCACGAAACTTAAACGTGGGACGAGCCGTTTATCGTCCGCGAAAGTTTTCGACATTGGGCGGCCCCGGGAATCGTCGGAACACGCCATTGTGAGGAGTTCCTCGTCAAAACGCCGCTTGATTTCCTCGAAGATTAATAATCCCCCGACGAAATGACTGGTCCGCAGCCGTCCTCTTACCAGTTCGGTATATAAGCCCCGGCTAAGGGCGGCGGGCGTTGCTGAGACGGTGGAGCAGAGAATGGAAGTTTGTTCGAACTTTATTATAAAACTAATATTTTCCAAGTTCTATGAGGTATTACGATAGTTTTCTGAAAGGGCCTGCCAGTAGAGCGGCAAGGCGAAATGGTTCGCGGGGCGAAACTTCAATATTCGGCGACCATAACGACACCGGCTGATATATTATTTCCTATAACTTCCCCTCTACCTGTCTCACTCCCTTTCGCCCGGTTTTGTCTGGCCAACTCGCGGAATAAGATCGAGAAAGAAAGTTGATTAAGAATTTTGCCTCTTCCGCTCTACAGCTGCCGTTTAATCCATTCCTTACCCCATTAGGGGGAGATTAATTATTCAGCCGCTATAGTTTACAACAAACTTTAACTTACACGTAGTTTTATTTTGTGATCGTTCTTCCTATGAAATATTATTTTTAAACAATGTCCAAAAGTGTAAAAGATCTAAGTATTCCAAATAATCGAATCGATTGTATCAAACAGGATTATTAATGAGGTTGATCCTCGAGCAATGGCCGGGGGAAAAAATGAAGCGGAGCATCGATAAAGAAACGATAAAGCTTGCAGTTTCCTGCGAGACGGGAGCATTTAAAACGGCACCGAAAGCGGATTTAAGGAAAGTCTTATTAGAAGACTGATTTACGAGCCGGTGTAATTTAAAACTATTTATAAAGCGTTACCGCGATACTGCCAGACATTACATTGAATCTGTGAAGGTGAAGGAGGGAGAGGGAGCGAGAGAAGGGGGAGAAAAAAGGAGAGATAAAAATTGGAGATCTACTTTTCGCGTCACGAAGGAGCTTTCATTGTTTTCCTTCCTCAAAGACTCAAACTAATTTTCCTCCTCTGCCAACCCCTTTCGCAACTACCGCTTTCAACCTCTCCTATTCTCCTGTTTCTTCTTTCTTATTTTTTTTTTTTTTTTTCACTTCTTGTACTTGAATTTACCGACTTCATTTTGGCGACGCGAGGTAAAATAGCAAGCACGGGTTGCGGCGGAAATGGACGTTTAAACTTTCTATTTATCACGGAGTATCATAATCAAATACCGTAATAAAATTTCTCTGCTTCGTTTCATTAATCTTCAATCACACTTGATTGCAAAATAAGTATTTACAAAAAAATGTTGACTGTCGATTCGCAAAACAACCTCCGTCATTTTTATCAATGCGCCGGCGACTACGGCCGCGCTCCAAACGAAACGGAAACCGGTGCAACAAATTGAATTAAACCGACGTTATTTACAATGTTGGTACGGGGGCGGTCGCGATTTACGCGCGGTTACTCGATGAAAGTTATGATAACGACCGAATACCCTTCTACCGGTTGCCGCGACCGAAAGTTATCGGCGAGACCGAATGAGTTATCAGCGGAGAACAGTCAACACGCGTGAAGAATGGTAAACAACAGAAAGATGTACAAAAAGGGAGAACCAAGAATTTCCCCATTTCTTCGTGCGTTTTCCTGCACCGCCGTGCAACGTTCGCGAGTGGTCATTCGATATACGTGCCACTCGGAAATGTCGATAGCGAATTTTCTTGGTGGAAAATCGTAGAAAGGAACCCACGAGGGTAAGACGCGAGAGTTCGAAACCATCCTTGCCCTCGTACGTGGAACGAGACGAAAGGGAAGGGTTGGGGGGGAAAAAGAAAGGTGAACGTAAGGGGTAGAAGAAAGAATCGGACAGAAACAGAAAGAAAGGGGAGAAGATAACAGGTCTCCGGAGAAGCGAGGGAGAACAAAGGGTGCTTATCGACACCGCACTTCTTATCCCTAGTAACTCCTTTTATTTTATCCGTTTCCCGTTCCATCGGCTAAAGCCTCGAACCTCGTACCTTGTATCTGAAAGATAATCAGACCGAGACGTACTCGAATGCAGCCGGGCTATTTTGAAACGTGTCCCCCCTTCCCCTTCTGTGCCCTCGAACCACCATAAACCCGAATTTTGTCGAAGCTCGTGTGTGAGTAGCTTTCATTAATTTTTCAACACCTTTGTTGGTCGTTTGACAGATTTTTATATTGGTTTCGTGAAAAGTTATTACTTGTGTTTATAAATTTAAATATTTAGCACAATTTTTAATAAGTAGTTTTGTTTATATTTTATAAACTGGGTCAAGACTACCCCTTTCTACATCCGTGGCGAGTTTGAATAATTTCGATATAAAACACGAAAATATCGCACGAACAGCCATAAATTGTCGCCGATTTTCCGCTTTGTGTTCATCGAATTTTTCTCGTTTCAATTCCTCGTTCATTAAAAATTTAACAAACAAAATAGATTGCGCGCAGAACGAATTCTACGTGCTCGTTAATTTGGTCAAGTCACTTGAACAACGCACGTTCGCGTGTTTAATTGTTACAGAACAATTTCAGAGGAGTTAAATGGAAAAAGAAAAAGGAGGAAACAAGACAGTCCGCCGGAGAACGAGCTGTTTCGAGATCCTCTGCTTCTGGCAGATTAATTTTCTTCGGGCCTGGTTCCAAAGCACGGCGCCGAATTTTCATCACAATGCCGGGGTGTAATTGAAAACGGGCTTACATCGAGGGGAAAAGGATAAAATCAATATTTAACGGACTTACCGGGTCTCGATGATGTAGTGACAGATCGGATTGTTATGAGAATTAGCACTGGGCGCCCAGGATAAATTCACGGACCTCGATGTAAGGTTTGTCAAGAGAGGCCTCTCCGGTGGATCAGGAACATCTGAAAGCAAATTTCCAAGTTTCAGCCGTGGTTTAAACCGATTTAACGCTTTGTTTGGTTCTACCCTTTCAGGACATTTTCCAGGGCAATCGACCAGGATTTCCACGTAGAATATCCAATAAAGCAAATAATAATCAATAAAATAACAAAACACGTCTTTAGTATTTAGGTTGTCTGATAAGTCTTTGCTTTAAAAAAAAGAACATACCACGCTTTCCCAGCGTTTTAAAAATTGCCAAGGTGTAAAAGTCACTGAAAGTCGAGTCACGCCTTAAACTTTCATCCCATATATATATTTCTCTAACAAGAAAATCACCAGGAGCGCTTTTGATTATAAAAACTTGAAGCTCTTAGCCGCGATTACGTTCAAGTTTCTGAAGATGTACAAAACTGGCCGGGAAGCTTTAGAAAACTTTCGCGGAATAAAATAGAAACGCCGAAAGTATTATAATTACGTATCCACTTCGCCTGCCATAGGCAAGGGTTCCAGGTCAATCTTTTTACGTTATTTTTCATAAGATCGGAATGAATTTTTTTAATTGAAATTTCTCGATTACTGCGAGTATCTTATTAAAGTTCTGAATTCGTTTGAATTACAATGTACCGCGTTACTCTGAAAGATTACCCTAATACCCGGTGTCTTCGATCCAGCGCAAAGAAGACAGCCTTTCGACGGCGTTTTTTAAACGAAACACCGATCACGCCCTGCATCGGATAAGAGTGAACCGTTTAATATGCACCGCCACGCGACCACGCAGATATAACATTGCGGGCACGTTGCATAAGATCATAAATGAGAACAAGGACCGGCGACCCTACAGAATTGAACCGTCATGCTGCTGCGACCTCTGCACCGTCACCGACTTGTTCCCGTTCCATCCTAACCTTTTGTATAAGCACAGAAAGTCTGTTCGTCGATTCGCATCGAGCAATTAATCGTCTATTGTGAGCATAGCTTTGTCGAACTTCATCAGGCAATTTCGAACTGTCCCTGATTCGCTTCTTCTTTCTTCTGTCGCGAGGGGTAATTATATCAGGTGCAAATCCGTGTGCGGGGTTAACTTATATTGTCGGATAAAGTATTGAGGCACAATAAAAATCTAAGTAATTATTCGAATATTTTGAAATAGAAATAAATTTTTCCCAACATTCCCTAGCATTCTTCGGAGAATCGAGGGCACAATACAACTGGCACGTGTCGAGATTAAATATTCGAATATCAATAGAGTCTGGATTTGAAATTGGAATATTCCAAACTTTGCAGCTACAATTCTAGCTTCAATTCCTAATTTTCCCCAAATTGTAAGAATTATCGCACATCGACTGTCAAGCGTATCTTGAGCGGCCCAGTCGTAAATTATCCAAACTTGAACTAAGAGCCAGATCTATCTCTGGCACATCCACAATACTTCTATTGAATTAAACTGAATCCCATTAAATGCTTGATACAACACAGTTTAATAGATCCTCTCTTCCAGCAACAGGGGCAAGAAGTGGTACGAGCAACGCCAACAATTAGCCAGCCGTCTTGGGTAAACACTGAAGCCTTTGACGCCCCTTTTCGTCGCGACGATCGTTCATCAACAAAGAGGCGTACACGAAGAAGCGCCTCGATTACCCTCCCCCCCATCTTTGCCATTAATTTTGTGGGCTGTTTAAACATGGCCTTACACCGAGGATCAGTCGCGAAATTTCCATCCTTCATTCATAATTCATGCCACTCCACGTGGCGCCAAAGGGTCAACAGTTGACGTTCTTTCTCGTCCAACGCGTGTCAACGAACAGAAAATCGAGAAAAATGGCGAAAATAAAGCGCACTGTCGTCGCTCAACGAACGGCCAAGTCTGGCTCGAACCCTCTCGAGCTTATTAGACGACCTCGCGAATCCGCCGCGAAAGCATCCGTGCAATCAATTAGCACGGAAATTATTTCGATAAATTATTTTTGCTGACCGTGCACGGTAAACATCGACAGAATTAATATCGCTGACTCGATCGATTTTAAAACGGATGCACACTTAGAAGTTTGGAAATTATCACACGCTGGTCTTCCTTGACTCGTTGCAATTAAATGAAAATAAATAAGCATAGGTTTTGAGGAAAATCGACACAAATTCGCGGTTCATTAAGGCGAATTAGTCGAAACCAAGATTGCTGCGGTTCTAAATTTTGGCACGAACAAGGGTAGTCTATATAGTGGTTCGCAACCTTCGTACAATTTTTCTCAATTAGAGACGGCCACGTAACTGAGAGCCAGGACGAAATGCGTCTTGTGCACGGTAACGAGCATCCGTGGACGCTTGATACCGAAAGTTATATAGGTTACATCGCATACCGACATAACTGCACACAGAGGAACACCGCTGCGCCTGTCCTTTGCTATACGTGGAATATAAATTCCGGCGAGGCCGTTTACCGAAATTTACGAGCGTCGTTTTAAGAACTGTTTTGCCATGCTCAACCATATGGCTCCCACCTAAATATATCTCGTTTCGTTTTCCTGTTACACCTTGACGCTTAACCGTTTAACCCTTCTTGCTTTCATCTCACCTTTTTGATCATCCGTCGGTGGTAACTGAACATATCCAATCCAAATCTCGAGATAATTTAAAAAAATGGTAATTTCGCGTCTCTCTGTAATTGCTTGCTTAAAAATTAAAATATTATATTAATTATTATCAAATTTTAAATATTCAAACATGAAATTTATTTCTTTCCAATCGTTGTCATATCGAAGCAATCCACGTTGCACATCGTGAACACATTCAGTCTGTTTGTCGATGAATATCTTATTCAATATTGTATCTTACACTATCAATTCAATCCGTAAACGCCAGTATTCCTCTCCTTGTATCGTATTTTTCCCCAAGCAAATACTTGATCGGATAAAGTAACGTACACCACCGCGAACCTTCAATCGAACTTTATTGAAACCGTTGTACCATCTGAGTCTCCATTACACTTCGCGTTTCCGCTACCGTGTATTCCTTGGATATTGTTTACCCGTATCGACCCTCCATCCCTCCGTCTTGTGGTTTCCAAGAGTGTAATCGCTCGGTATTTTCAATCGAATAAACGGAGAAATTAAGGGTCCTCTAAATATTCAAAAAAATTTGTTAGTTTGTTCATCGACGCATTCAAGAGAAAGACACAAGGTTCTCTCGATTCAAGGTGCAGCGAACGAGATGATTTTGCGATATTTCGAATCGATTTCCCGGCTCGTAAAAGAAAAAGCAAGAAGGAAGCGGTGTTTCTCGTCGGGAAACGAGCGGAGGATAAACTTTAAAGGATAAACTGTCTCCTTACGGTATCATCCAGCCGACGCTACGTTGAGAAATATTGGAAATACAAACAGTTGCCTAGGATAAGACGTTGCTAGCCCGGAGCAACAAGGTGAAACAAAAGATTTAACGAGATGCTCACATTATCCGTAAATACGAAGTTATCGACAGATTTATACAAGCGTGTAAAGGTTGTTTTGATAAAAATAACAATCACCTTGGAAAATATCCTCGAACATCCTGGCGGGATAAAATATTGACTACCCTCTCGGTGTTCGAGAGTCGGTGAAAGTTCATAAATATTGAATTTTATAACCCAAGGAAGTTTATTTCGATCCTTCTAAGAACCCAAATTATTCAGGAAAAGGAAAGAGTCCACCGTAATTCGTATTTCTTTAAAAAGACCGATATTATTCCGAATATCTTCCCCGGTTTACAGTTATTAAATTGAATTAAAAACAGTCCCCGAAACTTCAGGACGCGAGAAGCTGACTGTTGATCGTCGCATCCCGCGAATTCCATTAAATTGCTAAGAGGCACAGTCGCGAGTAATACCGTTTTCATTAGCAGACTTTGAATATTCATTCGAAGAAAACCTGATAAACGCGTCCCGAATAAACGGGAATAAACTTATAGGGTAACGTTCCCAGCCGTCTGGCGTTCCTTCGATAAACACAATCAGACATCTGCCATATTCGCGTCCCCCCGTACGTTGACACTTTTCCCTCGAACGACTCCCCGGTTCGTCGTTAGACCGGACGTGTGCGAAGTGAAAAATCGCAAACAGTCCCGTGGAAATTGGTCGGCGGCCCATCGTCGACCGTTGTTTCCTACGGGATATCGATTCGATTCGACAGGTTTTGCGTGGATCCTTCGCGGACCAGCGGCTCGGTACCCAGGTGTCGATCGGCTACCGGTAATAGAAGCGTTTCCACGAAGTGCGTTCAGAAACGCCACGAAGGTGAAACGATCTTCTCCCTCCTCATCCATTATGCGATCTTCTTCTTTTTTCCTCCGGCGCGTTCCATCTTTTGCAATGCAATTTTCGACGGGTGTGCAATGTGCCTTAACCTTTTTCTAGAGAAAGTTATTTTTAGAAAGTTGGTTCAATCATCCTGGAGATATTTTAAAAGCTTTATTTTTCGAATCACGTATTTACCCGTTCCCTGTGTATATTCGCAAATTTATCACACAATGGTTGGCCGAGGTTTGCACAATCCGCATCGAGCGTGTTTTAACATTGGCGGGAATTAATAACATCGCGGATAGTTGGATAAAAAGTCGATACGTCTCGATTGTTCGCATTAAAAGCGAGCGATTGACAGGTGTACCCGTGGGAAATACACGGTCCGCCTCGTGAATCAAACGGCAGAATGCAAAACCAACGTTCGTTGTGAAAATTACACGTCCGAAATAAACGGGACGGGTTTCATTTGATCCGAGAGAAACGATTCAATGGAACGATTTAATATTTGACACAGCGCGGACGAGCATAAACGCTTGATAAAAAAATTGCTGTTGCAATTTGATTCTACCGCATTTACGATTAATTTTTCTTCTTTTTTTACCATCCCTTTGTGACAAAAATTCAGGTAATTTTTGAATAAAATTCGCTAAAGGGTCGCGAATTTAATTGCCGGCCAAATTATGTTCTAATTACCGACCTAATAATATTTTAATTGCTTCGAAGATTTTATCGAACGGTGGGCGTAAAGTGCGCGCACCCCCGGAAGTGACCGCGATATTACCGGAATATTTCGTTGGAAGCCGGGAGTCGACCTCGACCCCTCGGCTATTTTACAGCAGAAATCCCTCGAAAAGAAGCGTTGAAGAGGGCCGCGGGGCCGCGGGAGGGATGAACGGGGCCGGTTTTCAGTTCGAATTTTTGCGACCAGCACACGGAAATACGAGTTTGCTCGCCGTGGCTGTTCCTAACTGGCCAACCTCGGCCATTTCAGCTCCCTGGACGCGACTCGTACAACCGGATAAAACGTAAAAGGCTGTCGCTGGTTTACTTGTCCGAGCTACGGTGCTGCTCGTCTCGGACACGGTATACGTCCCCATCAAAAACACCACCATGAAATTAGCGTGTACCAGCACCCTTTATGCCGGCTCTACTTCTCGCACAACCGGTCAACGGATTTTTTATGCCTGTACGTACACGTCATAAAGCGAAGGAACATTGTTTTTCCCCCGGGAAGGTTTCCATATTCTTGTTTAGAGGAGTCAAGCCGTTAATTACCGAACCGCTTAATTAATCATCCGCGCGTAAACGAATCGAAAATTCCTCTACAACTTTCGAACATAAGCAACCGAATTCGAGCTAATTTCGATTCGTTGGGTCCAACGGAATTAACTCAACTTCGTTAACCCAGATTACCCTGTCGATTACGAGAATCGTGTTTCGCGAGAGGAAAGTTTCATATTCCATATTTTCACTCTCACGCTTGTGTCATCAGTTTGTCGTTCGGGAAAAATGGAATTTAAATATTGAGCTTGATACTTGCGAGGGAAGCGGTTAAATCGTCGCGAGGACGGAAATTTTTGTCTTTCTCGAAATCGTACATCCGACCATCGTGGAACATTCTACGTTTCATTTCGAAACAGCATACTTTGTACGTGCAGGTCTGCGGCGGGTTAGAGCGACGAGGGACGAAGCGGGAAGGAGACGGGGGTTCAAGGCTCTCGCGAAGAATGCAATATCTGCGTGGCGGTGGGCAAATATCCGGTCTACGTGGGAAGAGATATAAAGAGATATAATATTGATGGAGTGATAGCGCCGGATGACATAGGACCAAAGATGATCGCCCGATAGCCGGGGTGTAAAGGTCTTCAAACGTTTCGAAAATCTTCTAGTGGATTCCGTGCGACGATATACGAATTTGCTTGTGCATACCGCGAAGAGGAAAGTTTCAGAATACCATCAGTATATGGCTGGGTTATTTGTGTACGTTGCTACGGATAAAGCGAACTTCAACATAACAATTTACAACATGCGTTACCGAAACGTGGATCGTAAAGATCGTACAGAATAAAATGAAGAAATGTTACGTTATCATCGAATACTTTAATATTTTTTTAATTTATATGACGTCGCGATCTTTTAAATTTATATGTAGAAAAATGAAACAGTCTGTAAA
This sequence comes from Anthidium xuezhongi, assembly GCA_022405125.1. Classification (NCBI taxonomy): domain Eukaryota; kingdom Metazoa; phylum Arthropoda; class Insecta; order Hymenoptera; family Megachilidae; genus Anthidium; species Anthidium xuezhongi. The sequence goes on from CM039637.1 coordinate 11,228,287, forward strand.
TGAAGGATACCTGTACGTTCGAGATCAGCACGATTGTTCATTCGTTCCAGAGAGAAATTTTAATAAGGAAATTTTCAGAAAATCTACAACGCAAGGAGACTGTGCACCTTTTATACGCGGATCCGCGAGACTTTATCGTTCAAATCAGCCCGCTCGTATACCTGTGTTTCTTACGCTTAAAATATTCCATAGACCGCCAACAAAGAACTCGTTCGCCTTTTTCCAGTCAAAAGCCGGACAATTCAGCGCGGAATTAATAAAACTACCATTTTCCCTGGGTTCCCTCGAAACCGAGTGAATTTTCATCGCAACGTTCGTAAAGGGGCGAGGGGGCTGACGGCGTAGCACAAAGGAAACGAAACGCACCCTTGGCAGCGAAGCTCCTTTAAGGTTGTTCCCCACTGTTTCCTTCGACGAGCTTCGTATTGACACTCGCGATCCCATATACGCGTAATATTTGTTCACCTGTCCGTGGGTCTTGTTTGTCGTAGCTGCGACGACGTCTCGTTCCCGCGTCGTATTTGCGCGTATATGATTTTGTCGGTCTATTTACGATGTCGCCGACCCGCCACGGTGAGCGTGTTTCATGTGCCTGTCCGTGTTGATGTTTCATTCACACGTACGCGCGACACGGGCTTCCGGTGTATCGAAGAAATCCAGGAAAGGCTGTTTCGTGTCGAACGGGAATGGAACGATCTCCGAATCACCCCACGGGTTATGGAATCTAATCTGGTGAATTATTTCTTCCGCGAATTGTAGGATGGCAGGTAATATATACACAACGAAATATATATTCTGTTATTTAAATTGAAATTTCTGCTTCTTCGTCAAAGTGGAGTTTTTAGTAGGGTTACCTTTGATCTTTTACGAGCGCCCCGCTTCCTGGATCGACTTAATCGAGTCTAAAATAGCACGTCAGTGGCGAAGGGGTCCAGTAAATATGCACGTAAACTCGTTGGCCGTCGAGCCGGGTTCTTCCAGCTGGTCGTACGTTATCGTCGCCGTGTTGCTATTATGTTATTTCGTCCACGGTTTTTAGTCCCGCGGTCGTCGCGAGTATTACGTCGCTCTAAACAAATGGATTATTCGCGGTAACATTTGTCTCCGTACTTTGGCCCCGTGCGCTTAAAGCGTCCCGGAGAGGCAAGTACAATATTTGCCCGCGAGACCGTGCCCGGGCCGACTTTTCATATTTTCACGGGGTCACCCTCGTCCCCTGTGCTCCCAGTCTTGGCCTGACCCCTGTGTAAAACCATGTCAGCGTGTATTTTTACGAAGGATTACGGGATCCTATCGGTAATTCCGTCTATTTGCGATGGGTTACGTCTCCGCGCCAAGCTGGCAAACATCTAGCGAAACAGACGACCCGTTTCTTCCTGCTCGTGGTCCTCTTTCGTGCCGCGAGAATGGTTGAACAAAAAGGGAAGCATGGACGAGGATGATTTTTCTAAATGGCTGAAGTTTATGCTTGGGATTAGCGTGTAATTTATAGTTTGTTCTGTTTTTAGCGAATCTCGCATTTAATGCGAATTGCCTTGACCATCGAAGTGCCCGAAAGCTACCAGAACCTTGGCTTTCTGTTACAAACTCTAAGCCTTGCAATGTTTAACTGTAAACATCCACTGAATTTACACGTAGACTTTCTACTTTGTAGAGCAACTTGTTCCACTTTTCTATCTTTTAATTTAAGGGAGATATTAAAGATTAAATTACACGTACACATTACTTAATGTTACTTAGTTTATTAGTCCGTGCCTTCAGATTTGCATACGTGAATACCCCTGCAAAAGCTTCTTTTCTTAGGAAAGTATATAAGTGTTTAAAATAAGAAGAGATGTAACTTAGATTCTCGAGACTTTCATAATCCAGTTTTTTGTGCTTATTGGTAAGGAACTTCGGGATAGAAGCTACGTCAAACGGGATGAGTATCTCGACGTGATCCCCTGACGACAATGATTCCAATGTTAACCAAACGACGGGGCTATTTATCATTTTCGACAGAACCAACATCCCGAAATTTTGAAAGAAATATGGTTTTGAACTTTTACAATAACTATGTGTTAAAACTCAGTGCTACTAATAAAATACGTATCTGTATTGATGGAAAAGGATGGAAAAAGAAATCACGACAGTGATGAAAGCATCACGATAAAATAAACAGCGATGTTTCCCGAAAACGAAATTTATCCTGGTTTCAGGACCAAACGACGCGCTATTTTTCTCCATGGTACCGTGATTAAAGATTCAACGTCGCTCAAAAGTCCTTTGTAGCCGGCTCGTTCCATCCGGCTACCGTGGAAGAAAGAGAAGCCCGTCGCGTTATTTATTTCCGGATCCGGTCGGCAAACAGTAACACGCCCATTCGTTTCGTCGTCCCGTAAATGAAGCTTATGTTAAAGCTCGATCCGCGGGGACGACGACAGAAACCGCGAACCTAGCAACAAAATTTTATCCCATTCAACGTTGTCAGACAACATCCTCCAAATTGTTTATTCCCGGATACAATTTTCCATAATCAGGATTTTGATATTTTGAAAATGATCAAACTTGCTAAAAAAGGTATTGGAAGCCTGCGAATTTAGATACAAATCTAATAATCCTGAATCGTTATTTAAAGTACTGAATCAAAGCCTTGGAAAATAAAATTAATTTCTAGTAGAGCTAATTTAGAGGTATTATGGTGTTAAAGAAATTCGTAGCACGCGTTTACCAAGATTTACGAACATCCAAAGAATGGGAAAATTAGCAATCAGATAGTTAAGAGTCAGCCGAAACAAATAAAATAACCACTGTACAAGGTAATGTTTCCGTGCACAAAGGGTAGGTAAAACAATCGCAAGATTGCCGTGGAAACGTTCATGGAGACTCGGCTTTCGTTCAGTCGGACCTTCATTGAACGAAACGCGACTTAACCGAGACAAAACGAGCGAGCCTCACAAAGGGTCCACGGTACAAAAACGTACCGAGGAAAGGGCTTAATTAGAATTTAACCAAGAACCAGCGTGTCCTGTGAGAGCACGAACTTTAATCGTAGCACGATGATTGTTAACATTACTGCGAAACGCTTGCCACCGATGCCGTTCTTTGATTCGAAACCTCTTTTCATCGTTGCCGTTTGTTGTTTGTTCGTTTTTTTTTTTTTTTTTTCAAGGGTTTACGACTCATCGAAACGTTTGGCGCTCAATTTTCCACGGTTTTAAACGCTTCGAGTTAAAAAAGACAATAATGTTTTTGTTCAATTATTCGTTTTGCAGTGATTCCTTGAATCATTAAAGTAAGAAATAGTTAAAAATCAATATAAATTTTTGTCTCTGTGGTCCATCTTCTGAGAGTTAAAACGTGATACGACCAGGCATCACTGCCTCTTATAAAATAAGGATAAAATATACTCGGATTACTCCGAAGATCGAAAGAAACCGGGAACGAATCAGTGCCAGTGAAATGGTCCGTCGAACAAAACGGCGATAACGAAGCGGGGAAAGGGGTCGCGCAGAAACTCGCCAGGAGATACGACCGGGCGAGATTCCCAGCTGGAAATACGAGCGGATACGAATTAGCATCTACAAGCGGCGACGGAGAGTTCCCAAAATTCGGTTGGGCGGAACTGGCTGACGTTTCATTACGACATAAATGTCCGCGTCCATATCTGAGATAGTCCTGCACCGTGTTCCCGCTCCGCGCTGCGTTTCTCGAACATCGTCGTCCTTCTCCTTGGCCCTCGTCCTTCCCGCTCTTGTCCCCCATCTTCGTGGCGATGGTGGTCCCGCCAGCGGGGAAACAATTACTCCGAGACAAAAGATAACGCGTAACTCCGCGTGGAAATTTGCCAAAAGTGTCAAGTCTACTCTAACCGTGCTCTCCTCGGTGGTGGCCTATCGGGCTGCCGTTCGTCGCCCCTCCGCTTGTTCGCCTAACACGCTCGCGGGAACACGAAGATTCCTCCCCCCGCTTGAAACTTTCGCGTCGCGGCGAACCGTCGACCTTTATCGTGGGGATTTATTTGGCAGGGAATTGAACGCGACCGGTGATACCCCGGTCGAAACCTTACGATAACGAAACGTTCGAATACACCTTAAACTCTCAGGTGCAAGAATAAAAAAAATTGCATCTGATTCGGCGGACGCATAATTATACAGATGTTAAAATCATGAGGTGCAAGCTATCAAAGAGCCAGCTGCGTTCGTGTAATTGTCTGCCATTAAATTGCTTCTCGTAAAATCGGCTTTTGATAATTATGAAACGTACGTATTTTGAGTTCGAAATTTCGCAACGTCAGCGTGGGCGTACAAAGGGACCGAAAGGAGGAAGGACAGCTCAATTTTCGTGTCATCAAAAACAATTAACGAGGTAGTAACGATCGTTGCGTTCGGGGGCATATTTCCCCGTGAAATTCCCGTGTTCCCTATATGGCAATAAACGCGACATCTTTCTTCTGCCGCGCGGAGCGGACACGTAACAGCGATAACGGCGCAATCAATTTTGATTTGTAGGACGTAATATCATGTTGGCCACAAGTAATCCGGCCAACGTGTCCGAAACGTATCTGTCCGCCCGTGAGAGCTTCCATTTTAACTACCCCGCGCGAACGATACGGACGAAGAGCGTGAAAAGACGAAGCGAGAGAGGCTCGGTTAAAAGCAACAGTTACGCGCGTCACCGTCTCGTTTTTTTGTAACATCGAACGCGACGGTTATTTAATTTCTATTAGGACGCCAAGTTCGCGTCATTAACGATCCATAAACCTTCTCGCGACGCTCCGACGAACTAATAATTCCTGGTGGCGAGCGGACGCTGCTTTTAGAACATCGCTTATCCGGCTTAACGAACACCTATAGGCGGTGGCCATTCACCATTTGTTGATGTTCTACATCAACGATGTCCTTCAGGGAGCTTTTACGAAGCCAAATGCCCACTGCTTACACTTGCTCCGGGGTTCGTCGCTCGACAAGCAGCCCCTGAGTCCACGAACCGGGTCTATGTGTCCGTGTCGATAGCCTTAGGTGGTGCTACCTATGGGAACTGTTACGGAGTCGGCAAACCTCAATCGAAATCTCTTACGTGCGTGCGACCCGAGCATAATTATCGAGTGGAACTAATCAATGTCCCTTGAGTATATCATAAATGAATTTATACGTTAAGGAAGCCATGCAGGAGTGAGAGAAATCTATCTCTATGTTCGATTTCAGTACGTACTCTGATTCTGTCAGTCCTAATTAGGGATGGGATTGAATTCGTCTGACGAAGAATCTTAGGTCATAAATAATTGATAAGTACTTGCAAAGTACTTAAAATTTAAAACCCTTGAAGGTACTTCCCATGAATTTCAAAGAACTCGATTCTGAGCTGAGTCTACCTGCATCACCCCCTTTTTTCGAAATACCCGCGATTTCCTTTCTAAGCTGAATTTCTTCCGTCGAAATCAACAATGGAGCACAAACTGAAAAGGAACACAGCGTAACCGTCTGCTACCAGGCCTGGCCGGGTCCAGTTAGATTTACGTTTACAGCGGACTAGTCTTCGCGGACTCTCTTTGACGCAAAATGCCGCGACGTGCAACGAACCGGATGCACCCGTACAAAAGCACTTTCTTCCCAGACGTAGGTGGTCCAAGGAAGCAAGCCAACGTGTTCGATTCCGGCACGGCGAACGCTCCCCTTAAGTAAACCACGAGGAAGAAAGGGGCAGAAACCCGTTACGGGAAAGATGTATAGAGCGGGGCGGAAGTACTCGTAAAATTTATACGAAAGATAATGTATATCAAGATGTTTCCAGCGGTTCTCGCCGAACGCGGACAGAAGTGGCTTATTTCTGGTGTCGGGGGCCCCCTCGACCGGCTAAAGAATGTCCCGCGTTTGATTTATACCGCGACACGGAAGTTGCGGATGCACAAACATCTCTTCTTCTGCTCCGCGCCCGGATTGTTCCCCGCGAGTTCCACGCGGGTTATTCCTGCGTTGGCCGGGCGTGAACCGGGCGAATCCTTTCTCGACAGGCCACCTTGCCGACAATTTATGCTGGAGTTTCCTCGCGTGAGACGCTCGTCACAAATGCGCGGAGAGCACTCGTGAACGTTCCATTGTGACACGAAGGTTATCCTTCGAAGACTGATAAAAGGAATACAGCGATTCGATTGACGTAGGAAATTTCTTCAAATTCATCTTTAGATTATAAATTTATTTCGTTGCGGTTTTACGATTAATCACCTCGTATTATTCGTACGAATATGTCTTGATGAGATTTTTGGAGATACGTCGAACGGCGCGAAGGAGATTTTGCGGTAGAGGAACGCGCTTAAGGCTGTTTAACCATAAATTATTGCTGAAAATCAACGTGTCAACGGGCGGTGATACATCGCGTGGTAACGATCGATTTTCGCGATGACACAAAAGGCTGTTCGACGTCATCGATGCGCGGGAGGCGGGGTGGAGGGTGGGACAGGAGGTGGGGGACTCAATATCCATGCTGCCAGAAAAATGTCGCTCCGCTATTTCACAAAAGAAACCCGATGCCAGGAAACCATTACTCTCGGACAATCCTTGCTACGTCCGACTCGCTTCCTCTCAAAATTGGATGTTCCTTCGGGACGTGGAGTCCGCGTGGACGTATCGGGGATACGCCTTCGACCGGGCCACGTTTTATTATCGAATTTTCAAGACGGCAATCAGGATGCCTTCCCGTGCACGCCGTCACGGGAAATAATCGTGATTCGTTCGTAGCTATGACACAACGTTGAATTTATCGTACTTGTTGTTACACATCGGGACGACGGTGAATGCCAGCCATTCAATTTTCAACGACGAAAGGGGCCGTCTATTGTGTAAATAATTTCTGAAGTTGAACAGAGGCGAGCGTACGCGTATTTGATATCGGACTCTGTTCCTTTTTTAAGAAACTGATATTACCCACGCATTATTTCCATCGCGAGACAGCGTGTAGGTACATTTTTAAATTCAAAATATTCTGCGTGCTTTTATCTCCACCTGTTCCCTTCCTCGAGATTATCGAGAATTTCCAAAATTGTCTTTATTATGCAATAAAAGTGGATATCCCTTAAAAATAAGGAAACAACGGAGCGACACCGGCATTCATAATTCAAGCTTCAATTTTATACGTTTCTTCTTAGCTCTCCCTCTCAAAAGCAACTGTCGTTTTCCCTTCGAAACAAGCCACCCATTTCTCGGGAAATTCAGAGGGAAACCGCTCTCCAGCTTGGTCCTGTTTTCAGCTCGCCTCGCTCGTGCACGCGCCGCTACATATGTAATGAAGACGCGAAATGGTCTTACAATTTCGTGATATTAAATACGCTTACGAATTCCGCTTTTGCGTTACACCCAATGCCGGGGATAGACAACCGGCGGGGCTCGCACACCGTGGAAACTTTATTCGTGAAACGGGACAACGAAAACATTGGGAACCGGTAGCAACAACAAGCCGTTTCAAGCCCTGGGTAATCAGACCCTACCAATAAACCGTTTCGACGCTCAAATACACCTACTTTGCCAATTACCTGGCGTAGCTACTTCGCCAATTACAACGACCAGTCTCTGTCTGCGCAAAACGCCATCACGCGTGACCGTGTTACACGCTCGCCAACTAATGAACGTTTCGAGTTTGCGAAAGGGTATATCGCGTTAAGCAAGCAACGAACCGACCTGGAGCCGGGCAATTATTCGGCGTACGGTAAGAACGGACGCTTAGGCCGAATTGAAATTTTCTTGAAATACTGTTACACGCTCAACTACATAAATAACGCGAAAAGTGGCCAGGAACGCCGTTTGGCAATATTTCGATATTATTTCCGTAAAGAAATTGTTCGCCGCGATTAATTTCTTATTCGATTTGGGACGAGTGTTTCACGAGAGTTGTTTGCAATCAACAGTCCGCGATTAAACGTAGCTACTTTCATAGCAGACTCCATAGATCCTCTCATAGACCTTTTTCTCCTCCGGCCAAGGATTTAATTAGCCTCTCAAAATGATCCGCCAAAAGCTGGCTTGGTCTGACGCGCGCTTCAACGAGTCCTCTTTACTTCCCCGTCAGCTTTACAATCCTGAACGAGCTTCAGAAAGTCGTTGCGCCGCGATCCGTCCGCGCTCGTGAACAAATCTTTCGGAAACGTTCGCTCGGCTGAATCAAAAATTCTGCGATACTTCATATCTAACGCAACCTCCACGAAAATTGAATTATTAAGCAAATATCTGGGGGTTATCATCATGGTTCGCGCTGGAATAAAAATAATTCGATATTTATGTGTTCAAGCCCCCTCTCGAAAGGCTAACAAAGGCTGACTATTAATTTTCAATAAAAATAACCTTTTTTTATTAACTGCAAACGAGTCGATGCACAATGTTTAATATTCCATGCATCGAAACGAATCGTTTCGCGTGTATTGATATAAAAATATTTTGTACGAGCCTTCGTCGAGTATAAAATAAATTTCATTGATTGAACGCTGTGGGAAGTATCGGCAATCAAATGTGATCGAATAATTAATTCTAACAATAAGTACCACTGGTATCGTATTAATTTTATAAAGTGCCAAGCGAAAAGTTTAATTTTGGAAATGAGAACCATCTTAACCCGAATATAATAATTACAACTGTAGCCATCGAAGTTTTACAGTTAGTAAAATCAAACAATTAGTAAATGATATCCTGGGCGAAATTCGAAGATTAACCGATCGTATTATTCGTGATCGGCGTTTAGGGTGTCTTTTATCACGAACGACAATTTTCACTGCGTCGTTGAACGTGTTAAGGGGAGGAAGGGGAAAAAAGGAAAAACGAAATTTCTCGAGATGGCCGAGGCGATCTTGTAAAAATTTGTCAGGCAGAGGGTACGTGACTGTTAAGCCTGTTGGATATTGCTTGGCTGTTGTCAGCGGTGACAAAATGGTGTCACCGGGAGCAAATGAGCCGTTCTTTTCTTTTTTTTTTTTTCTTTCGGATCGATGATAGTCCTCGGCCGGGATTACAGGGCCGTAGAGAAAGGAGAACGACGCCGGGGGTAAAGGTAAAGGGCTGAAATTTTCAGGCGTCAGGCTTCCCGGGGAAATTTATGGCCGGGTCACAGCTTGGATCGCCATGAACAGTGCTCACCCTCCTTTATCCGGGCTTGTTATCGTTCTGAACCTTTTGCCCTTGTAGGAATTGCATACGTGTGCCCTCTACCCACCGCTTCGCATTTGGGTTCGTTTCATGCACACACACACACCCGCGCAACCCCCCACAGTTACGTGTGTTCCGCGACCACATATAGAACGCTTGGGTGGCTCACAAAATTTAATTTTGATAATAAGTGCCTCGTATCTTCGCGAAGATACGCGTGTTCCACTCCGAGCGAAGCCGAAACCGGCTCGTAATCGGCCAAAGAAATCGTAGATCGTGCGGGAACGTAATAATGGTTCTGCAGGAAGTACAAAAAGAGGGTAAATAGTCCTGCTCCCAACTGTATTGAATTACAGAAAAGATTTCCAAGAGACTTCGAAACATCTGACTATGAAATCTTAATATTTCCAGATAACGTGGAGCTTTCTTAATTCCTTCGTTATTCAGATTTAGAAATTTATAGCAATAATAGGCAAATAATATTTTTCCGTGAAGAGCCCCTAAAGATTTCTGTCGAGAACTCGAAATCCACAATATCATACATTTAGCAAAATTATCTTGACGTCTGAAAACACCCTCGGCGGAGGATCGCGGATACCATAAGCGCCAATAGTAATAAAAAGGTAATCACTTTTGCATTCGAGCGAGTTATTCTTTCTTATTTTCCCCGGCGCCCATGCGAATTTTATATAACCACCGAACAATTCCTTCATCCAGCCGGCAATCAAACGGGGAACACGTGCACGCGGTTTTATCGTCGTCGAATTCTATCTTATTCGTCAGATACTGGCGCGCGCGCTGTCTGGCTTTTCTCCTTCCTTTTTATTTTCATTTTTTTTTTTCTTGTTCGTCGTGGTGGCTTGGCGCATCAAAGGCACGTCTTTTGAGGCGAGGCCAAATTGAGTTTTAACGCTACGAGGAACCCGTAAAAAGGAGGCGCAAAGGGAGGACGAGCGGTCGGAGAAAAGGCAGGAGATTGAATAGAGAATGCAGCAGATATCCTAGGCGCGCATACGGCCAAGGAACGCGATCCAGTCGCCGATTTATTGGACTATCATTTATTCGGAACAGGCGCATCGATGGCCAGGGAACTTCTCGCGTCCGCCCTTTTCAGATAACACACACACACACACGCACGCACACGTACATACATGCATACATAGATGGATAGGGGACGAAAGGGGTTAGGAACGCAATTCTGCGATCATCCAATTTCACGGTGGATGCAATTTTTTGCTTGCCCGTAAACCGAAATGCCCTCGCAATTATGATACATGTACTCCCGTGCTAACCGTCAGCTTTTCGTTAATTTATTCGTCTGAATTCTTTTAACGGGTTCCTTCGTTTCCTCGAACGACCTGGCGCTACGGAAGCGGAAGATGAAATGCTCCTTTTATAATTTTCATACGAACTATGATCGATGATGATTTAAAACACTAAGACGTCCTTTTTCATTATTGATAAAGTGGTGATAATGAATGAAATGAATTTTATGATGAATAGAAAACATGAAATTCAAAGGGTTTCATAAAGTAGGCGTTTAATTTTCAAGGAAATGCATATTAAATTAATTAGGAGTATCCGGCTGCGATGCTTGTATCAATAAATCCAGAGATAATATTTTCATTTCATCCAGCGGATAAATAAGACGATCCCCCAACAGGAATCAAGCATTTTCAATTTTTTATCAAAGGTATATACCCGACTCGGTACCGTTTTGACGCTGATTTTCCGTCGGAATTTTGTTTTCATAATACGATTTTTTCGTTTCTCCCATGTTGCTTTACTTCCCCTTCAAAGTGGCCGGTCGATTTCATCCTACCTTTGTGGCCGCTCGATTTAACTGGCAGTTTCCGAGATTTAAATGGAAAAAGCCGGCTCTTTTTCTCCTCCGTTCCGCGTGTTTTCCACCCCTTTTCACATACGTGCGTGCGTACAAACCCTGCGCGGAATATGCATGATGTCTCGATGGAACGATTCTCGGTAGAAAACCGGGTTGGAATCGGATTTGCATTCCCCCCCATCCCGTCCCTTCACCGCCCCGCCGTTGGTCGATCCGCAACGCGAAAATAATGTTCAGCCAGGCGGTAATTGGATCAATCGTTAATTAGTTGTACACGTTGTGCGTTTCGCGTTTCGAATCGAGCGCCGATTTTCAACATTTTCATTCGCTTGTCAGCGAGTAATTTACAATGAAATATCGGCTGGTCGGTGTACTACGCGTTTATCTTTCCCCCCCTCCAACTCGACAGGCGATGCCGTACGATTCATCGTGTCGAACGATTCAATTCTCTGTCCGGAAGATCAATTATTCGATCCGGTCGCGCCAAGGGGATCCGTTCGAACGCGTCGGCCGTGAAACGGGCAACATTACGATTTTATGACGCGCGGAATTTTAATCTGGCCGGAGTCGCGCCGCGGCTCGAAGCCCGTGCTCGCGATTAAAATTGACTTGGACACGCGAAAAATCACCGGGGGAACTGACTTTCCACCAATTGAACCCGCGACCGCGTTTCGAACGATTTCGACAGTGAAAAGTTACCCTCCCTCCTCGGAGTTTGACGGGTCAATCGAAGCTTCGCGCTTCGGACGATACCGATTCGCGTGTTTATGGAAATTTATGCAGCCGTGTCTGGTATCGTTCGCGAAGAAATCAAATTTTTCCTCGTAAAATAGAACTGATTTTAATTAAAACCTTTACATTCAGAATTTGAGTAGGATAGAAAATAAATTTTTCATTTTAAAATTATCCATCGCATTTAATAGGATTACTTTTTAATTTGAATATACCACCCGCTGTTTCGTATGATTAATATAATATAAATTATATTTGCAAATTCCTTCGGATCTCGGATTATTAAAAATTATTCGAGAAATTAAAGCTTCCGCGAAATGTTCGACGGTTAATATTATTACATTCTCGGCACGGAAAAATGTCGAGGTAAGCTTCCAAATTAACACGTACAATTGCCGGGTATATCATCCAGGACGACGTTCGTCGTCTTGAAAAACGTTTCTCCTTCTGGAGCGCCTTTTGTTCCCGGTTTCCGTTCATCTTTCGCGCGTGTCGCCCTCCCTGCGCCTCCTGGCTCCATTAAAGATACCGGCTTGCTTTAATTGTCCGTTATAAGTCAGACGAGTGTAATTTCTCCCGTAGGAGGTGGAAAATGTACGTCGTCCGCGGTGGTTACCGGAATATACGTGCGTAGAAGACACAATCGGGGAAGGGTAAAGAAAGAAAAAAAAAAAAAAGAAAAAAAGAATCGACAAAAATGAGAAAGGTGGAAGGCAACGAACGATGGTGGACGGAGATAAAACAAAAACAGCGGGGAAAAAAATGAAGGGAATGAAAAGGGTAGGAAAGAAGGATAGAGTCGGTGGAAAGATGAAGAGGCAGCAGTTTAAGCCGGCGGGAGAGGGGGGTGTTAGTGAAAAGGCGGACATTAAGGCGTCAGACCACGTCTTGCATGCATCCCCAGGGTCGTGGATGAGGTATCGTCAAAAAAGGAGGGCGGCACCTGTAAATCAGTGTAATCGGTGACCCGCCTTGGGAGTACATTAGAATAATTTATAGTCCTACCCCCGCAACGACAATCGTGTTACACGCTAACGTTTCGCTCTCTTTATTTTCCTTCTTTCCTTTTTTTTTTTTTTAAACGAAAGATAAGAAACGAACGACGAATATCGTCACGGTCTTACGTACGATCAAGGACAACATTTTACGAGGTTTTATAAATCATACAGACTACGGTCCAAGATGGTAAAAACACTTTTTCAGACACCGAAGAGAGAAACGTTTTCTTTACGTTAATTGGTGGGCGAGACTGTTCCTCGGATGAAATTAAAAACGTTATAAAAATCTTCGTCCGCGTTGCTATTTGTTAACTTTATCTCTAATGAGGTTCTTGCGCGGAATCTCTGTTCCTGACGTCACCAGCGTCGGTCATTAGAATTCCGTGAACGCAGCCTGAGCCCTTGGAAAAATACGCAAGGGAAAATAGCTCGAAGGGATTGTTGATTTTTCAACTTTTATTTGTGTTCTTCAATAAATGTTCGACTATCTCCTCCTGGTGGATTACCTTCAAAATACAATAAAATATTGATCAAAGTATCGAACTTTAGCTTCTAAGCAGCTACCACGAAACATTACCTCGCCTTTATATCAATTTAAACTATCGCGGCAATATCGCGGCACAATATCGTACTCTGTTATCAAATTGATTAAATTGTTTCTACTTAGTCTTTGAACTGGCAAGAACATATTTACATTCCGACGATTGAAACAGAGCAAACAGTACGTTCATGCTGATACAATACAATTACAAAGTTGACTACTTTGGCTGTTAGACTTGTGATTTAATTGCACTGACTTTCTTCAATTTTCGAATGAAAATAAAAATCAATTCGTACTCGAAATGTTCATTTTTAATTAAAATCTCAATAACCATAATTATTACGTTTAACGATGCTCGAGTATCAGAACGGAATTCCGTTCGCCGAGCGATATTAAAAGAAGCGCACAATTTATCTGGTCGGGTCGTGGATGACATAAAGTGAGGCTGCGATGCCTGGAGCACGTGTAGGTACACGGAATCCCGTGGGAATGAAATTCATGTTAGGTGCAACGAAACAACAGGCGTTCCCGCGAGGAATTTTCCAGCGTCCGAGCACCCTATGGGCGACGTAGCTTCTCACAGGGGAGTTTTATATGTTTCCTCTTAACCCCCCCTCCCGCTATCCCGCCGTTACACGGTTAAACTCTTATCTACAGGAATACCTTCTTCGACTGTTATTTCTCCGTAGAGTACAGCCGTATGGGAACTTGTGTGTGCGCACGACTGTTTAACCAATCGTTTAAAGGGCAAAAAAGAAAATTCAATTCCTTTGATGTTAATCCATTCAATATCAGAGTTTTATTTATGGAATAACGAGGTCCCGTTTATCCTGTCGTCAGAGAATTTTCTTTGGAATATTAAACTGACATTATGCCAGTAAAAAATGTATATTCGATAATTATATTTTATATGGTTCATCGAAGAATACTAAATTTAAAATACAGCGATTCTTCGTCGAAATTAACTCAACCAAAATGTTGGCACACTTCAAGGTATCGAGTATCTTTCCCCGAGTTTTCGAACACCTCAATGAACTAATGATTATCGCACCTTTCGAGGCTAAACACCTACGAGTAACGTTTCATTCAATATTTGCTCTCTCCGATTCGTCGTTCACGGCTATAGAATTGCTTCGAAGTTAAATAATTCAATTTCGATCGATCGGCGTAGCGCCACCGGAAGCCGGAATCAGATCCACGGTTTGCGAACCGTAATCGTTCGTTCGTATTAACGTGTCTCGGCCGGGTCGATCGTTCCTCTCAGCTGCAGGATGTTCGTCGTTCGTAGGGAAGCCGGATTCCTGTTGGCGTCGTATTGACACGTCGTAACTGGCGTGTTTTGTCAGCCGAAAGATCGCGTGTTTGCTCGCGCCGCGAACATTTCCAGCGAGTCGACGATTCCGCGCCGCGTTCACCGACACGTGGCCTGAAACGAAGCGTACACTTAACCCACCGCTTCCGGTGCTACACCGGAATCCATCCTGTCGACGAAGATAGCCGAAAATCGGATTACCTGTTGGACGACGAGCCCTGTCCAAAGACGAGTATCCTTTCGATGCTAAATAATTTTCACGAAATGAATAATTCGATTTAAAAATATATGAAATTTCATGGTAGAAAGCGCGAACGATTAACGCGGATAACGAGGATCGAAAATAGTCACTCGTTCGTATTACCAGAAGAGCGTCACACGAAGAAGGAAGAAAAAGGATTACAGGAAACGACTAACAGGAGCAGCTCGCGTGGCAATTTAAATTGCGCCAGATGGGTACCTGCTGTACAGGATTTCATTGCTGAACCAAACTCCTTTTTCTTGCTACAATTGCCACTGGAAATTGCGAACTAGATAAACCGGATTCGCCCGCGCGTATCCTTTCTCCTTTGTTTTTACACCGTTTCTTTTTCTCTTTTCGTCTATTTCCAAGGAGCTAGCTGCGAGTACTAATCGTGCGTTAACAATAGAACCATTATCGAGGTGGCTGATTGGAAAGTTGAGAAACAGGACCCGTTTGAATGCTCTTTGTTCCAATCCCATTAGACTGTCCCAATAAGTTTCTGCTGATTTCGTTCCATGAATGGTTGAAGCGAGAAAAAATTGAATATCGAATATCGATTTTGAACTATTATACTTTCATTTTAAATTACGAACTATCTCTGACGATCAACGAAACGTACTTTCTCGCTACTAAATAATTAGCCAACCCATTAGAGTCTGTTTTTATTTTAAATAAAAACTCAAGGCTCCCCGCGATCAAAGAGCGTCTGAGCGACGCTGGGCTGTGACACATGCCGCAAATTCCATCGGTTCAAATCCGATTAAGTCCGAGCCCTCAGTGTTGCCGAGAATCGTCGTTAAACTTGATTACATAGCAGTTCGGCAGGAACATAATTATCCAATCCCAGAGAGTGTTGGGGCTTAATGCAAGTTTAAAATTTCTCCGCTGGCTCGGTGGCTCGCGGTTCATCGGGGGTCGGCGTAAGCTGACATGCCCGCTTCAAAACTTCGTTTCCCATCGTTGGAACTTTCTGTGAGCCGGCCAATCGGTAACGAGATATCGAGTTTGCCGATGAACGTTGCTATCGTGTTACAAGCTCGCATCCGGGGACAATCAGATTATCGCGCTAACGCTGCCCACCCAACGATGGAAATAACGTGGATCGGGCGTGGAACGCGAACCTTGCACCTGTTGGTCGACTTCCATGGACCGCGATATTTATCGATCGTCCTCTAACCGCGTGTTTTCCAGATCGTTGCTGGAGCAATCGTTGTCGACCTTTAATTGCTGCTTCGGGGTCTTGGTGTACGCCACGTAATTATAAAGAAATTATTCTAGCAGTTAAATACCCATTAACCCTTTCCTGGAACCTAGCAGTTTAAAAATAATTATAATATTAACATGCCCTTAGAATATTGTTCCCTAAGAAAAATGGCGATTACAATATTTCAGAATTATCAAGCATTAAATCTAGGTTTGGTGGTAATCATTCGAACGCGAGGTAGTTAATTTAGCTACCTGGTAACTTTCGATCTTCCTCCTCTGTGTTTAGCAAACGAGCATGAAAATGACGATCGTTTTGCTCGTGAAAGGGTTAAACAACGGCATTGTAGCAGTTAGCAAAGATTTGGAAGAAGAGAAAGCAGGGTAGCTCGAAGTTTCTGTAATGATACAATGCTTTTACCATTTCCAAGGTACTCTTAAAAGTGTAGACCATCAGGCTAAGAACGGCTGGGAAGCGTTAGAGGTTTGAAATATTCTGTAGCTCGGTACGTTCAGGGTGGTTGCACGCTCATGAGCTTGTAACAATAAACTTTCTTATATTTTATTTTCCTCTTTCCTCGGGTGCTTTGGTGTTCCCTTCGGGAAACATACTGCTTAGTTTCGCCAGTCACGCGTGCAGAAATTACGATACGTACGAATTTTGTGCTTGAAAAAAAAAAAAAAAAAAAAATTCTATAGCGATTCCATAAGTTTTTATTCGTTCGATCCTCGTGCGATGGCGTCTTCTATACACCGTTCGCCTATTTACCTAGCCCCGGTGTTGTTCAAGGGTCACGAACACTCCGAATGACCCGATAAAACAGTTCATCGGCGAGGCAGCTGCCTCGTAAATCGTACGTTATTCGATCCAAAATCTCTCGTTCGATCGGGCTCGCTCGAACAGCATCGAGAGGCTACAAGTCTGTTGAAGAAGCGGGCAAATATCGGGCGAAACGCGAGCCCGGCCATTGTCGGGGCTCGAAAAAGAGTGCTCGCGCGTTGTGTCGCAAACACTGTATCAACACCGGCTCGTGTACGACGTCCTCCGGAAAGAGTGGAAGCGTCTGAAGCCATTTGCAGAGTTCGCGATCTTGATTGATGCGTCTCCGGCCTTCCCCCTGTTAAAGTGTTTTCGAGCGAGGAGGCGCCAACGGCACTCTCAACCGACCAACCCCTTTCGCTCGAGTACGGGTCAACCGTGCTTCAAAGCGTTCTCGCCATCGAATATCGCCGATAAAACCACCGAAGACGACGCTGGAAAGAAGAAAGAGGGTAGGAGTGAAGTCGAGCAGCCATACGACCCCCGCAATCCGATAAATATCGAACGTCTTCGTCGCGCACGATCTCGCGGAATGTTTTGCAGACCCGCGAACTTGATTAACCGTGCCATTAAACACCGGCCAATTATCCGTTTACACCTGGACACGATTAATTATCGCGACAGGCTGACGAATCGTTTCGCGATAGAAACTGGGAACGAGATAACGAAAACGCTACTGCCACGTCATGTGCGTGATCTTAAAAATGAACCTTAGGAGGTTCGTATTAAGCTAGCCACCCTCTGGGTGACGTTCACCATATTTCTAGTCATACCAAATCTTGAAAATTAAATAACATACATTTCAAGTTGATTAAACATCGAAGTTTACAAATTTAAGTTCAGTAAGAAGTACTTATTTTAATGTTTAGGGAACGTTGACTGATTTGATACCTTAAAATCGATCCGGTTCGCTGGTCGTTTTATGGAACGCCGTTCACCACGGCAGTGCATATTTCGCCTAAGAGCTTTTGCATCTCGCATGCCCCATCCATTTTGTTCTGGCTGCCTAGTCACGGCCAAACCAGGTAGGGTTCAAGTTTCAACTTCGAGTCGATGCGAGGGACGTTTACTTTCTCGGTTTTATAGGGAGGAGGCACGCTCTCGATCAACCCTCCGTACAGTCTGCGCTTTTTCCTCGCCCTGTTCGTTTTCTTTTTGTCTCCGGACTGGAATCGATCTTCCACGAGAGTCGTGGGGCCAGCTGCGACGCATTTGTTACGGTTTTGGAAGCTGGATCACGAGGATGTATCCATTAAACGAGAATTCGAGCGAAAGTTAATAGTTTGATCGATTTACGCAATTTATATACAAGTCTTACAAACCTTCTTACAAAATTAAATTTTGCGAGAAAAAGAACGATTTAAATTTATCGTAAATTATCAGCAAATATGAATATAAAATTACAAGTGTCAATGATTCCATGAAAGGCATATACGATTGTCAAAATATTTTCGAGCCACGAAATTGCTATTTATTCGGTGCACACGAGTGAGGGGCGGAGAATCGAACGGATGGACCAGGGGCAAAAGGAAGAAGCTCGCCGACATAACCATTTGGCCAGCTCGAAATCCATTATCGGCAAAACTATGAAGTTATCGCGCCGCTACTTGCCAAGTACAAGCCGCAACGGATGAAAATGTAGGCCGTTTCGGGTTCAAGGTGCTCCTCCTCGCGAACGCTAGTCTCCAGACGATCGTTATCGAAGCGAAAGAATCCGAGACACTCCCTGAAACTGTACCAGAAGCTATCCATTACGATATTAGGATCGAAGGGAAACGATTCGCCGATGGTTTCGATATTTCCAATCTATCGAAAACGTACGGTTCGCGATCAAATTTGCAACTTTTTAACAAAGTCATTTACTTCCTCTATTCCTACTTGTTTGATTAAATAAAATAATTTGGATCGTCAAATAAAATTCAAAGACGGAGGGATAGAGAATCACAGTCTCGGTCGTTCAGATACTTTCGAAATTTCAATTTGAAACTGTAAGAAAAGAAATAGAGAGGATGATTCGAAAGTTGGACGAGTGTCGCGCAAATATCCAGACCGTTTTGCGGGTAACAAATCCATCTTGCTTCGGCGAAGTCTTTACGATCGTAACGGTCACATACGCGAGGATGATGTACCGGGACAGTGGAAAACTTTCCGAATGCGATCTCGTTTCGGGGATCTCGTCGACGGGGAAACTTCGAAACGAGCGTTACGATCCGTCATCAGCCCGTATCCTCTTGAAAAATTCACCGTTCACGCAACGTTGGATTCCGAAACGCAAGCACGCTCTCGCGAACTCGCGCCGCTCGCTCGCACGAACGTCCCGTTCGTTCTTCTCCTCGCGAAATTGCTGTTGCAGTTCCGTAGAAACGATCCGGCGCCACCGAGTTTAAATTTCTTCGTCCACAGATTTGAATTCTACCTCGTCTGCTACCTCCTACTTTCTTTCGCTAAATTATTCGAAGCGTCATTAATAATGATCCTTCTATTTTTCTTTCGTAGAAAAGTTACAAACAATTGTTACCCATCGTACATTGAATAAATTTCATTAGCTTTTAGTATTCTGAGAATTTTTTGAAAGAAATGCTTTAAAATTAATTCTTATTAATAAACATACTTTTTGCACCCTCCTAAGAATCACCCAAAGCTCAATAGTTACCCTTATCTAGTTCAACGCGTTAAGAATGTGGTGCATCGTTTGAAATAATTGAAAGGTGTCAAAGGACAGGTGGACGGTTATCATGGTCACGGTTATCCGACCACGTACAATGGAAATAATTCGGGGCTGTGCCCTGGGGGTCGCAATGAACGTCCGAACGGTATTTCACTAGGGCGAGAACTTGGGAAACGGATGCCTCTATAAGGTGTACGGTGGCTTTGTCGGCAATTGCTATCGATTAACCCAATTATATGTCAAACTCGCTGCCTATTATTCCCCCAGGGCCATTTCCAATATCGGCCTTCCGCTCTATAAACATCACGACGGGATTCAATTAAGTATCACTCTTAGCGATTCGGTTCCCGTTTGCTCGTTTCCGCCACTGATATCCGGCTACAACTTCGAGCTCTGCCAATCATACCCGAAGCCCTATTCAAACTACGAGATCGAAAGAGGAACTAATTGGTCAAGTATCTTCCGTATTGTTCGTACCAAGAAAGAAGCAATTATGAAACTAGTTACCCTTCCCCGTCGAAACTTTTTAAAATGTTCCAAGACGAGTTTCGAATTTCGCGAATTCTACTACAAACTTTTCCCCCGCTTCTTTAAAGGGAAACACTCGCGGTTCCGATGCAAAAATTAACATCTGAACGACGAACGTCTACAGATTTACATAAGGACCGATGTCTGACGGGGGTTGGGGTTAGGTAAAATAGAAACGACGGTCCGGAGAACGTGTATGGAAATCGATATGAGACGGGCAGCGTTTGGGTATCGATCTGGGTCAAAATAGAGAACGACCGTCCAAGATATGGTTCAAGCTACGGCTATAAAATCTGATTCCTTCTATTCCGAGTTAATGGCTAATCTCGTTGGCCACGTGAAACTTGATTTGCCGAACATGAACCTACCGAAGTTACAACATCCATTAGCTCCAAATAGAGATAGAATCTTATTCGATCTTTCCGGGTTAATGAACCTTTCGAACAACCTCTACGACTCAGAATACTTTTAGATAAAGTTTCCGCGAAGTTTTCAATTACCAGAATCGAAAATAAATTTTCAGCTCGAAAATCGCGAAAGCTTCAACGGCGAGTTCGACGAACGACTGCTCGTAAAGCGGGGAATTTAAATCGTCGAACGACCGTAAACAATGATAAGTCGTGGATTTATTTACCGGTTAGGTCCGTCGGCCGCGCGATTCAGCTGGCGGGGACGTTTTCGGGGGTTCGGTTACCTATGCCATTTGGGAGCCGTTGTTGTTGCACCGTGCTTGAAACAACTACAAAGTCGGTTTGAAACTTGAATCCCCCAAGTGTTTCGCGATCTACCTCAGTGAACCCATAAATCGCGACTGGAGCGTGCATTACTACGATCTAGTTTGTCTATCCACGACCCCTCCCCCCTATCGTATTCAACCCTTGTTCCCGACCCGAGGGTTTTCTTGTTAATTCATTCCGGCCGGTATTTTGATTTTACAGACATCAAGCTTCGAATAATTCGCTATGTTCGGTCAAAGGGTTGTGCGAGTCAAACACGACCCTGATTTTGGACGAATAATCTATATTACAATTGTTAACTCAATATAGCGGTCTTATGTTTAGGAATTTCAAAAATATTTAAAAATTGAATTGTTAGGGAAGGTCTTCTTTAACATGGCCGTTGCAAAGATAGGGATCGATAACGATGAAAAATAATTCATTACGATGCCTGCGCATCGGGCGGTGTAAATTCCAGTTAGTTTCCCGCCTTTCGGAAATAATACGGCTGTTTGTCAAACTATTGGCACCGCGAATCGAACCGATTGGAAACGTAACTTCTCTATTTGATTTTCCAATTATTCCACGCGACTACGCGTTGCCGCCGTACACCGCTTGTCCACGGGATACCGTATTTCACGATATCCTGTGGCACATAATTTCCGACTAATGAATACGTCGACTCGTGGATTCGACTCCCGAACATCGATATCGAGTTTCGGAATTAATTACCACGGAATCACTGCGCCACGGATAACGAAAGTATTTTTAAAAAGCGAAGAATCCTGCCAGGAGCCTTCCTACAAATTCAATCTCCGAACGAACGTATTAATATTATCGATTGCTCGCTGCCCTATTATCAATTGCTCGAAAGCATTTTGGTAATTGTTCGAGAAAATTGATCGATGCAGAGGCCAGTTTTTCTCCAGAGACCCGTAATCGCGCGATAATCCACGTTGACCTGAATCGTGCCTGTCCGTCTGTCATTAACGTCGACAGAATCGAGGCAGCAAATTATTCACGCGCGACACCTTTTGACAGCTCTAACACTCTGTTTCCCTTCGCGGATACGTGCGTCGTTCCCGCCGCCCTGGCCTATCTGCGGCGATCTTCAAATTTCAACATCGCGATGAAAAAGAAGTGCCCTGTCACGCGTTAATGCACCATTATTTGCAAAAAGTATCGCAACCATGCACCGATGTAATCGTGCAACATTGCTTTATTCATTTACAGCGGATTGAAAAAACGTCGATAAAATTTGCAAATTTGGAAGGAATAAACTTCGACAGCTGTCAAGATATGACTTTTCCTGTCGTTTATTATATTTGTAATTGATGAGGAATGCTTTGGGTAGATTATGAAGGATTTTCATATCGTTATGACGATTTTATAACATTTGATAACAAATAAAATGGAATACATATTATTCGACACTGGGAACTTGTTAAAATTTAATAAATAAAAATTTATCCTAAACTGATTTCTAAGAAAATGAGAGTCCAAGCGACCAAAGATCGATATTTGAAGCTTCGAAGCAGCTCGATAATTCGATCGTATACGTCTCTTCCAAAGTTTCATTCCACGCCATTCAGTTTCGCATCCAAATCCTTCGAATTTCTTTCCTAGGATCGTTATCAATCTTTGGCGAGGACGCGGTTCGACACGAGCGTCGTCTGCGAGCATTAACGACAAATTACCGACGTTTCGTGCACTGACCCCGTCCGGGGTTCGACAAATGAGAAAGTTCCGAAGGCAAGCAGGTTTTCCAGGAACCGGCCAACATCTCCTTTTCCACGTAATGCGAGTCGAAAGTTTCTCACTGCAAAGTTGCCCGCGTATCCCCCGATGGCCCGAAAGTTAAGACCGCTGGAAAGGACCGTATCAGTCCGGCCGGTGGTCCTGGCTCGATCCTTGAAATTCTTATTAATGTTTCAAGCCGGCCCCGAAAGCCAGCCGACGATACACATTAACGAATACTCGGCGTCCTTTACCGACGTTTTCTTCGCTCGTGTCGTTAATCTTCCTTTTATAGAGTATCGGGTATCGAGTTTAACCGAATTTTCCCCTCCCCTGCTACCCGCCGGCCAGATCCTTCGAACGTTTAATCCATTTTCTCCCGGGCGGCGAGGAAAAAAGGACGATTCGAGCGAAAAGTCGAGCGGGAAAATTAATGCGATCCTATTTCGATTTTTCAACCTCCATCCGATAGACGTTCTCCGTCTTCGTCCGTGTTAGGACGCTCGAGTGTCTTGATTAAGGGGAACAACTTCCTGGCTGTCCTTCGAATCATCGACAATCCCTGTGATTTTAGCCACCCTCCAGAAATTATTTCTGCTCCATTCCAAATCGTACAGGGTTGATAAAAGACCAAACCGGGAAATAAATGCAGGATTTCCTTTCAAAGGGCACGTTTTTGCGATAATTAAGGTGGAGGTGGGGTGAATATCGACTAGTTTTGTGATGTCGAAACAATGTAACGATTTTTTGTGGAAAATTGATATACGATAGTCGTAAATTTTCATTTGATGCACCGTTCGAATATATACAAATTTGGTAGCTGTCGGGTATCACAGAAAATGATATAACGTCATATTATTTTATTTTATATTTTGTAAAACTCGTGTGATTGATACATGGTCCGTAGGGGGTGATTTTACGTATCGATACTACTAACAAAGGTAGTAATTTAATTTCACAAGTTATTCCTATAAAATAACAGGAAATTAGCAAATAGGATTTGAGTTTGTTTCGATGTAGATTATTTTTAAGATTGAGATTGGGGGTAAGACGGATTTGAAAATAGTCGTGAACTAATCTTTCAATCTCGTCCTGAAATAGGTGATTAAATTTCCCGATTCCCATAGTGAATCTCTTTTGGGATGGCAATTTCGGTCCTCTGGCTTCTTAGTTTACCGGGCAAAGGTGAAACGTTTCTAACCTTCCGTTCTTGAATGGTAATCGTGGATTCGCCTTTAATACCCCCCATGGTGCCCCCTCCGCTACCATCACCCCATAAGAAAGGAAACTCGCGTTCGCCCTCCAGGTTCTCTCCTCTTCACAACGAATCGTTCCCGTTCCCTTAGCCTTCAACTATCTAAGCTTCCGGCGAGTTAATTAAATGAGTCGCTGCGTCTGTTTCCCTGGGAATCCCGGACCGTTTGCAAGCGTACAATCGTCGTTGCCGCTTTGTTAATCCAGACTGTACTTTCTAACAGGATTTTAAACAACGCGAGGTACTAATAACGAACGAGACCAAAATATTGATCAAAATTTTAATGCTTTCATTTTGCAATTAAAAAGCATTGTTAACTGTACTTTTCGCGTTGTTGTAAATAATTATATAAGCCGTGTTCATAAAGTAATTGTTATTGCTGTGAATATTTCGCGTTAGCTGTGGAGTCAGCGACTGCCCGTGTTATTACGTTGATATTTCAACGTAAATTGTACATTTTGCGAAACATTTCATTAAAATTATTATTGTTTTGATAAGATAAATTTGACGAAATCCTGATAAATCCATACTGAAATTGAAACAGGTCATAGAGGTTCGATGTTATTTACACACGCGCATCTCGACGATCGAAACGGTTACAATAATCGCGTACAAATGAAATTATTGTCGCATCCTGACGTTAATTACCGTAAATGGATAGAATTCCGGGTCGGTAACGCGTTTAACTGGCGGCAGGCGCGGTTAAAACCGGGGCGAGCGCGTTTCAACCGCGAAAGTTCGTAATTGCATCGAACAAGTTAATTATCTGTAATGAGCAGACGATACGGTATCTTGCAATTACGACGAAATAAAGACGGGCCGATCGATGCTACCACAGTTCAACACGTTCCAGATGCATCCTTCTTCTCCCCATAACCAGCTTAGACGCATAAACTTGTTCCCTTTCCATCTACCTTGGGAACAGGAAATTGAGAAACGAAGAATTCCGTCGTGCCGTATCGATCATGAATAATTTTCCCGGTTCGTGGCTATCGAAAATACCCCACGATCGAGCTAATATAAATTCTAATTTCACGAAAGAATCCACGCCAATGATAAATTAATTTTTTTCCAACGTCATCCATGAGTTTGAATATTGATTTTAGGCGGACAGAATTTAACGTCGATTGAAATAATTAAACGGTCAGAACGATCGCTCGGTGAACGGACGATTTTATTTGAAATTATGATCCTGAAATGACGAATCGTTCTCGCGGAGCGTCGTGAATCTTCCATAGCCATTAGCGTCGCTCTAAACGCCTCGTTTCCATTTCGAATCGAGATTAAAGATACCGGGGGGGGCTAGTGGCTAGATCGATGGTTTACCCGGGGCAATTTTCTACGAAACGTATCGTTCTTACACGTGACTCCGTTTGCACAGTATTCAAAACACTCGATATCATTTGTTCGCTGTCGAATAATCAACGGGAAACGTTCGACGACGCGTCGAGATCGATTCGAGTACAGATAGATTAACGCTGGCCGCAATGAATTATCGTACCGTTGGAAACGTATCTTTACACGAGCGAACAAAAATAATGCCGGGAGAAGCTACAGCCATTATCTGACGCGTTTTTCCACGAAACGTGTATGTTATTGAAGGGATAAACGAGGGAACATAAAGGGAGACGGTGATTAGGGATGATCAGATAAAAAACGGCGACGTTCATTTGCTTCGAAATTCTCGGAAACTTTGTTGGCGGTCGGCTTGATTGTACGAAACAACAGGAAGTCGATGAGAATCGTGGATTTATCGCAGATTCCATTTGTTCTACGTCGAAATTGTTAATTAACGCGGAAACGTTGACAACTTGATGACAGATGATTATAGTCAATTGCATTTGTGTCGCGTTAGTTTAAAGCTTAAAGTTGTAAAAAATATCAATCAAATAATTAATAAAAAAGATGAAATAAATTTCAAATTAATAATTACAATTTCAACATTATAACTATAAAACAAGATGGCATACCCAGCTATGATTTCGATTCTTCGACTGCAGTTCTGATTACTTTCTGGAATTTCGTTTTTTGATTACGTATTTCGCGGAACAAATGGAACGGTGGCGGTCGCTAATATTTTCATCTAGTACATCGAATCGCCAATTTACCGCTTTGAATGAGCGCATCAATTTTTGAATACGACAGATTACACCGGGTTTCATTTGAAAATTCGTAATGCGATTGCACGCGCGTTGCCAACGAGGGAAAATAACATTTCGAGCTGGAAGAATCGCGACCGTGTCTTTTAAACGGATCGGTTTCCCTCGATCTCCTCCCGGCTGCGATTCGAATTTTCGTTCCAAGAAGGCATTACACGAAACACGGTTCGAGATAAAAGCGAACAATAGAAAGATTTGATAGACTCGTGCATTTAACGTTGGCGGCAAACAATTTTGCGTTACAATTTCCTCGATTCGATGCTTCGAGGAATCGCATCGACCCATTTATACCGTTCTTCGCCAGCCAACCACTTCGATCCAGGTTAAAATTCCATGCAGGCTCGAGTTCTACAGGATTTCATAAAAATCGAGAAGATCTCAAAAAATGTGGAAATAATTTTTGGAAACGACTTTGAACACGTTCGCCTCCCGGTCACTTTACGTTCGAACATCAGCAATCCTAATGTCCCCGTATCCATTGTTGTTCCATAATGCTTATTGTCTGTCAGATTACACGACAACGGGGATAATGAACTGGAGCTTGTATCTGTGCCCGTAACACGCCCGTGTACCGTACATACAAACGTCTGCCAGCATCGTCGGTACGTGAGATCCGAAAGACAAGATAATTAACGTGGCCCAACTGCGTTCAACATCCACCTTATTCGAGTTGGAAGGTTGTAACGAAGAACGGAATTGTTGTCACGCCGTTGGATGATAGTCTTCCGTATTTCTGCAGCGAGACTGGCAGCCGGTTTAAAGAACATTCGCGAATTTCTTAATCAAGCCGATTGTAGACATCTGTCGTTAACGCATTTAGGCCGAATAATTAACGATTCGATGGTGAGTCGTCGAAATTAACAGATTCGACGCCGACGATTCGAAATTAATAACTCGTCGGCAATAATTCGACGCGGAGCGACTCGACGCTGACGATTTTCAGATTAATAATTCAACGCCTGATGACTCGGCGGCTGACAGTTTGACGCTGACGACTGATATACAGAGTGCTTACGACGCATCATTACGTCTCGTACTTTATAAAATTAGAGCACAAAGCAGCTGCCGCGAGCGCGTACATTCGTGAAACGCGTCCGCATTAAATTTTTTTTTCCGTTCTCTCACAAACGCCGTTCGTTTCCAACTGTCCGCCCAGCCTTCGTAACACACTTTGGACGCATTATCGCGTCGTCAAAAAGCGTTCAATTCCAGCTGGCTGCACAGGGGGGGAGGCCGCTCGCAAACTCCGAGCCGCTGAGAATTTCTACGATCGTAGAGTGGCACGCAGCTCGGCTCCGCTCGGCTCGTGACTCGCTCGAAGGCGTTCGTTCGCGACTGCTTGAAAACAATCGGGCGAGGACCCTCGACGAGTAGGTGAGATCAACGTACCGGAAATTTCAACCCTTTCCCGCCCGCCACTCGCCGCGCGCCACGAGTATAATTCACCCTGTGAGCATTCGGATAAGCGGACGGGGCCGTGGGCCGTGGTTTCTCGCTATTAAATCATCGTAAGACGTTCATGCGCGTCGAAACGTGGAACTCGCGTGCAAAACGCTATACAGAAGGTCGTCCGCGCGAAACGATCGGTTGTCTCGTAACCGTCGAAATTTATTTCCCGTCGGGTGGTATTCAGTTTACGCCCGGTCGGATCCACTCGATTCGAAGGAATAAACGATCTCGTCAATTTTACAATTACTCGAATGGCGTTTCCCAAAAATATGTTTCCTGAAAAATTGCCGACAGAGGAAAAAATACACCGATCGATCTTTTATCGTGCACCATTATTTATGAAAAATAATTTCTTTGGTCCTCGAACGATAGGTGTCCAAGTATCAAAGGTTGACAGGCAGAGTTGGCAAAGCGTGTAACAGGGATTTACAAGGAATAACGAAGCAATAAACCGCAGCCGACGATTGTAAGCAACAATGTCTGTGTCACCAGCGACGCATAGCCCTAGTAACATTGCCGGTTTCGGGTGTTCGATCGAAGATTAACTAGGAACCGAGTGTTCCATTACCACCGATTGCCGGTGATAGCAATCTGGTTAGACATAATCGGGAATCCATGTTCTAATCTGGCGCCCTGATGAAATCCTCATATGTATTCGGAAGCTGAAGCAAGAGGATCGATGTAGAAGGGGCTGTGAAACAGCAGTTGGTCCGAAATAAATCTTACGATCCGATCGATCCGGCGTAGCCCTTTATCTCATTGGCCTGTATAAGATCCGTCAAAGCCACAAATAGGGTGGCTATGATGCTAAATTAACAAGCTTCGAAAAGCTTTGTTTGGCTGGCTCTGCGAGTAGACCATGGTTTCGATTATCGAACGACACGGAGAACCCAATAAATGGTATCGAATGAAACGACGATACACCGTTGGCGGCGCATCAAAGGTATCTGCTATTACACGCTCGGACTACAAAGAGATCCTTTACGCCCGTTTAAATTGAGGAATGCAATCCGCGCGCGCGTCCCTTTAAAAGCCTGGTCACTCGAAGAAACGAAGCCACTGATGGCCGCGGGAACGTTTAGACACCGGTGAGACACGAGTTTGTTCGTCCATCTATGCCGTTGCCGGAACTGTCAACACAAGCACGAAACGTACACGATTCACCGACCGATCATTGTTGTTACCGTCCTTTGAGGGAGTCGTCTTCTTCCATGCAAATCGAACCGACTGAATCTACGATTCCAGCTTCATTCGATCCCCCCTTCGTCCTCCGAGCCGTTGCATTCTTAATCTTGTGTACGATTTTGAGTCTCGTCGGGCGTGGTTTGCATCGCCCCGCGAAATTACGGCCCTCTGCTTCGAACGACCGATTCACTTTCGGACATTCTGTGTTGATCAAAACACCTTCCTTTCGGTATTGTTTGACAGTGTAAATTTTCTTTTCAGAACTTTAGAACTTCCAGATTTAACACAAAAAAAAGAAACTGGCAAAAATTGAATTAAACGCGAATCGAAATCCTAGCATCAGCATCAGAGAGGATCAACTTAACGTAAGCTCGATTTGTTCGCACGAGAACGTTCATTCTCGGCCAATAATCGGCCTATCTGTCATTCGAATCTCCAAAGCCTAGACGAAAAGCAAGGAAATCAATTCGAGACACCGGTAGGAGGGGCAGGGTGGCTCTAGAATATCCCTGTAACGTGTCGCGAGAGCGGCAGCTGCGACTAACACATCGAAGCCAACAGACACGGGGAGCGTATTGAAAGAGGATCCTTCTTTATTCCGATGCCTTGTCAGCGTCTGGTGAGAACAGAGACACTGAACGACGAGGAGGAGGCTACCGATTCGGGAGCGTGTGCACACGCGTGTCCCGGGGGATGCCGGATCGATGGAACGCGCGGCTGGAGGATAGTTTCCTTACACGAGTCCTGTATTTTGACACCGGCCCATAAATTCGCGTCGCGTCTTCGAGAGGCACGGGTATGTGCACGCTCGCGCGTACGAGCGTGTAGGCCGAGTCTATGAGTGCATGCATGCTCACGGGATACCGCGTGGCCGTATTGAATTCGACGAGACGGAACAATTCCGACCCCGACGTTTCAGCTCGAATCTTCGATGCGTTACGCTCGACTAGCGTTTGCTCCACTTTTATCGCGTCTTTATTTCGCGACCCTTTCTCACGCGGTTTCATCGCGTCTCCAACGATACCAGATGAAAATTTGTGTTTCTCTTCTTCCTGGATGACCACTTTGTTAGATCTTCGGGGAAAGGCAATGTTTGAAGTAATTCATGATTCAGGGACTCGTTGAAAGTCTAATTGCTTTTGAAGGTAAGTTGAAAAGTGGTTGATTGTTCCGTTCCTGATGGGGAACTTGTCGACCCGAGTTTCAATTCTTCAGCAGGCGTTGATCAAACAGACGCCATTGTGACGTCTGAGTGGTTCGAGGGATGTTTGATTAAGGAGTTCGATTCGGCCGATATTTTCATGCCTTCACGGATCAGAGTGCGAGCAAATACACCGTTGCTTATTTTATCATTATCTCTTGCATTCCCTTCAGAATCGTATCTTTAACATATATTTTCTTTATTTTTGTATTCAACTTCGTATTAAACATTCGTAAATTTTATTCATTTTTAAAGCGATGTATCCCCTTAAGTGTCAAGATGAAAATAATTGAAATGTTTGATAAACGAATCCCGAATGCATAATTAATAGAATAATTAAAGATATACCATTTTGGTGAGCCGTCGTTGTACGAACGCGGATGCTCTAAAAATTCATCAAGGCGTAACGCGAGCCCGCGGAACGACGCATCGATGATTATTTATTCATTTGGCAGCTTTATGCGGGCGGAATTAAATGTAAATTCGACCCCGATGCACGGGTATTTGGTTGGTCGTCGAAATTCAATAATGCAGCAAGGTCGTAGGCGCGCGATTCAGGTTAGCGAATCGAGGGGGGAGGAAGGGGATGCATTTCGAGCTATCCCGCGCGTCAAACTCTACCCGGGAGCAAATTGCTTTCTATATTTCTAGCAGAGGGTAAAGAGCTTTCAGGATGCATCTCGATCTATAACGTGATAATCTAATAGAGCGAAGAATAAGAGCCTTCCTCTTCTTCTAAATACGCCACCGCCTCTTGCAACGGTGTCCTTAAACGACCACGATGAAAAGTAATAGCTGGCTGCTAGAGAAACGATGGGAATCGTCACCGCTGAAAGATAATCCAAAGCTTTCAGGCCCTTACCGAACCCGAAGAAGGGCATACGTTTTTACTCGACAGAAAAGGATCCTCGTCCCCCGTGTGACACTTTCAGCCGGGGAAAACGGTCGCTCCAACGCCGCCTCTCTGTTTCAATTTTCCTTCCTAAACGCGGCGAGCGAATGAAATTGGTCGCAGACACGGGCTACGAGCACGATATCTCGAATTTGATTCCCTTCCGCTTCGAAATGGATCTTGTTAAAGCGTCGACGAAAGAAACGACCGAACGCGAGGAACGTTCCTTCGCGAGACATCAAAAGACGACGGCGAATTTAATGAATTTTTTTTTTATATTTATCGAACGAGAACGATCGTCAAATCGCGGGACAGGAATGTGCAATTTCGAAACTTTATTATTTCGGATATAATAAATATTTATTGAACATTTTTGACTGGTTTAATTAAACGGGTGGGTGGGTACTTTTATAAAATTGATAATGAAAAGTAATTAATTTGTATTTTATAAAATTGCTGAATTCTTGTAAGGTTGATTGAACGCATTTGTACTCCGTACAGTTGTATAAGGGTTAAACAACAGGGCCAACGAAACGCAAGCATCGATCGCAACGGATTAACCAACGGGGCGAGAAGGAGCTTCACCGTTCCACAGACTTTCGTAATCTGTTTCATATCGAATAATCTACTTACGCGATGCGGATTCCCCGGTCACGTCGTTCTAAACCACGATTTATGGTAGCGAAAGCGTCGGCTGCGCTAACGGCGTTGCTCGTTCGACCGATTAATCGTCGTCGCCAGGTGAAACCCCAGAGGCCGCCGGTAACCGTTTCCCTTTTAACGAAATTAGCGCGATTTCTGTCGCGATTATTCGAGTTCACGCCTTCCAAACGCGATATCCACATCGCGGTTTCAAGGTTCAACAACGTCGTGGGTTCACGAAAAAAAAACTACAACGTATCCAAATATTTTGGCTCTCAACATTGGAAATAGAATTTTGAAACAAGTATCAGCCATTCTGTCTCTGGGGTTCAGATTTGTACAATCTTGGTTTCTGATTAATGGAATCGTATTTAATGCTAAATGTGGTATTCTAAATGGAAAGAAGTAAGGATTGACCAGGATCGTCGAATGGTACTGTTCGCAAAGATCGAGTTCAGCAATTTCGACAAGCAAGTCGTCCACGAGAGGGCTGGTAACTTGACACGTCGCCGCTTAACGTGCTAGTTATCGACCCTCGTGGTTCATGTACATTTCGATGCAGCTCGCGCGCTTGTAATACGCCCTCAACATGGTCTGTTTCATGCTGGCTACCATCGGAACAGAATATATACCCGTTCGCCACAATACTCAGCTGTTCCGAATCAACATACCTCCCCCGTCGGCCAGGTTGCGTTTTGTAAACGGTTAACGCGACCCTCTGTCGTGGAAAAGAATAACGATTTTGATTTAAACTCGAAAAAGCAACGTGAACCGTGCATGTTTTGGGAAAATTTTTTCGTAATTAAAACCCGGTTCGTAAGCGAAAGTCAGCAACCACCACGATTTCAGTTTTCATTTAAAAACTGGCGAACGAAACGTACCTATATTCCTCTCTCTCTCTCTTTCTCTCTCTCTCTATTTTTTTTATTACTTCGAGGCACACGGCCCGGCAATTTTTTACCTTCTCCCTCTCTCTGTCCATATGTTTCCGACCGAATATTTGGCAGCTCGCGTTGGTTATAATTTTTCAATGTACCGCTGCTCCTAGATAAAAACAACCCCTATGAAATACCTTTCAGAGAGATATGAATTTTTATGGGCACGCGATCAACTGGTAAATCTGCTTTTGCCAAACAACGTTGATTCTGTTTTGGGCTTTATGATCTTCGTATATTCGAAATTTCATAGTGTATAGGTACCAATTTCAATATAATTTATTATCAATCCTTGAAAGGTACCGTAATTCAAATAATTTGTCTTGATACAATACAATATTTTTGAAATAATAACTTTAAAACTATTCAAACAACTTTAGTTCAACTTTGAATGAAATTTTTCCTTTTGATCTGTCAAATTATGCTCAAAGGGTTAAACGCATTCGAAACTAATCTGAAACAAAATACATGAGATCACATATAGGCTTTTTTTATTATTGTACGCTACTATCTATGCAAATAATGATTTTCTCTGATAGCCGTATCGTTGGTTCGGTATTACTCATTCCCCTGTGTATTTTTTGTTCCCCGGTGCAAATAAATAAAAACAGACAATAAACGTTGTAATTGGAGCATCCACGGACCGAAACTGGCAGCGGTGCACACGGAATCCTTCTATCAATAATTACAAGCCCCATCCACGGAACGGATAACACACGAATAACAACGTTAATAATCCATCATGCTACCCGTAACGAATACAAAGAACCGATATAACGTTATTGACGATGCAATTATTTCCGTGTCGAGACATTATTCTCTCATTATAAGCGGAACGTTTCAAAAACTGTTCATTTAATTGCAATTAATTTCGCGTGTAATACAAAGCGATGGCCGGATCATTCAACAAAACGATTTTCCCGGTCCCGTTGCTACGGAATAAACGGGGGGAGGAAGGGGGATCGAGACGAAGGAAGAAACGAAGCTTCGAGTATCCTCGAGGAACGAGGCGGGCGCACGCAACGTCTTCGTTAGGTTGTGCAACTACGGATTATAATTAATGCAGATTAATGTTGGTCCCGGGTAAAAGGAGCACCGGTCGTTTCGTAAATTATGAAACAACCGACCAGACACGCCTCCTATTTTCGACACCGTTCCACCGAACGATAACTGAACGGCTACTCTGTTCATTAAACTTTCGCCACGCTCGCCGGAAGAATGAATGGCGAGACGTTTCCTTCGCTGTCCTAATAAATCTCGTTCGTTAATCCGTTCGTGGAAGCGCGTGGGGTGCTTATTAAAACCCTTCTGGCCGTATTGTTGAAACGCGTCGGTCGAGGATTCCATTAACAACCACTCTATCCCCTTTTATTTTTCCATTACAGCAGCGTTACATTATTTAAACGATTTTGAAATTTCGTGCACGAAAGTTGAATCCCCTTTCTAGCCCCCGCTAGCTTATCTCGTTTAAATAAGAGAACGCGTTTCGACGCTTGATTTTTAGGTACGAGGAATCGTTTAGGTATGAAGGATACAGGGAAGATTCAAGCGTCGGGTTACTTATCGGAGGAGGATTAACAAAATCCTGGGCGCAGGATATCGAAGAAATATAGAATCGCCTTATCTTTGGCCGACGTTCGCCGCTACCCATCGTCGAACCGAATTTTCCTCCCGAAAGGAACGATATCGATAAGGTCCGCAAGATTCAATTCCAAGAATGCGTGAGCTTACAGTTGGAAACAAAGATGAGTTTCCCCGGCGTCAGCCGAGCGAAGCGGACCGTCGAGAAGTTGGCAAGAATCGTCCGGGATTTGAAACTTTTATCGAGCACCGATTGCTGTCCCGCAGACAATTTCACCCCCTCCCCCCTCCACGCCGCGATCTGTCCATTTTTCCGCCAAGACTTTAAGAGGCTATTCAACGTCCCGGGAATCGCGGAAGAAACGATCGAAACGAATCGTCAACTCCCCGAATCGAATACCGTCTCGCCGATGATCGCTTATTTTTCACGTTTCAACTTTTAAATAACACAATTCCGAGTTTCAGCGAAAATACTCGTTTCGGAATATTATCCCTGATATCGTTACGTTAACTCTTTCAAACGATTTAAACAGATATTTTAATATTTAAAATTCTTTGTACAAATTTTTCCTACGAAAGGGATTATGCCTTTTTGTTAATTAAAATTTACCTCTCATCAAAATGAAAAATCGCGAAAACCCTTTTAATTTTCTTTAATCTCCTGACTGGTTGTAAAAGCAGGGTACACCAACGATACGGAACGAAAAACAGAATTTCTAAAGGGTATTGATTCAACCGGACCGGCTTACGCCCGGTTCATATTGCTTGCCGGAGAAACGTAAACGGATTACAGATCGTAATTGACCCGTGTCACAAACGAAATCCTATTAACGAGCTTAATCAAGTACCAATCGAATTCTAAATAACGTTGAAAATGTATCATTGTGCCAGCTCGACGATCGATACGGGACATTTTCTTGAAAATCTTCTTCGCTGTAATTAAAATGTTCGAGATTCGATGCGGCGGTAAAACGAACAAATTACAGTCTTATAAAACGAGCGACGGTTTTATGCGAGGCCAGAATTTTAAGCCGGACCCCGAAATTTATCGCCCTTACGAAATTGAACGCCTCGTACAAACACCTACGCGAGCTCTTTTAAATCCGGCACGCAATTATGACGTCGCTTTCTATATACCCCTTTTAGAATGTAGATTTACAGCGAGGCACGGCACAATTGTGCTTCAGCTTCGTTTTTTTCAGAGAACTTTTAGCCGGCTCGCGCCGCATCCTGTTTTCAGACCGCAGAATTACGAGCTTCGTCCTCTCTCCTCTTCGTTTCGCCGGTGTTTACAACGGGTGTAGATTTTGGGTAGCCGTGCGGTCGCTTATCCAAAGACAAGCATAATCAAGTCGTCTTCTGTTGGGAACTCTGAAATTTCCTGGGAGTTGTAATTTCGTTTCGACCATTCTCGTTCGTCGATGTATTACGTGTTTCGCGACGAAGGTGTTAAACAGTAACGATCAATCGAGGCGGTATCAGCAGGATATAGGCGCTCGGATAGGAAGCAGTCTAAGAAGTCTCGGGCGGAAGCGTATCGGTACGAGGGTGGTGTACACGTCGACGATGCCGACACGTCTGTCGAGCGGGAATCTCGGAAGGCGTGGTAGTCGTTCACCTGTCTACCGTTTGGATACGAAATGAATCAAAGAGCTTTGACGCCCTTCGTAGGCATGAATAATGCAACGCAACGGTCCAATTTATAACTCGCGCCGCGCCGTAATATGTGTTGGCCCCGTGTTACGCGGAACAGGGGCGTGTGATATGTGGCTCGACAAAGAAGCCCGGAATATTTTAGCGGCCAACTAACGGAGGGGGCGAGGAGGGCTCGCGGGCGCTCGTTTCGCATCTGCTTAATTGAATGGATGTCGGATTACAACCCGATACCACCCCCCACCTCCTCCTCCTCCACCCCTGGTTTTCTACTAACCCCGTGACACCGTGGTTCGTTCAGAGATTCTATCTCTCAGAGGGAATGTTTCTCGATTATGGGGTTGCTTTGTCCGCGATTCGACGCCTTCCACGATCATTGTAATTTGGATAATTAGAAACGACTGATCCCGGTACCTGGATAATTGTATACCTGCTAAATAAACTGTTTGGATTTCTATTACGAACCTTGCTTCACGGTTTATTTTAATGTTCCTGCGATTAACCCGTTCACTATCAAACGTTTAGAGCCTTTTGCCTTAGGCGTCAAAATTTTTTTTATCTTGTAAGTATGAGGGATGCAAGACCTTTAATTTAACTCCTTCACAGATTACTTTACGAGGCTGATAAGGAAAAATTCTTGATCCCGTACTCGGTCGATTTCCCGATTACGATTCAATCCCGATTGCCCGGCACGTTCGATACCTGGAAATTAATAATATCGTCGGGTCAACGCGGCTGCATTATGCATACTAGCCAAATGTCACGTATACCACGGGGAGAACGTAGCCGGTTGGACGGGTGATAACCAACCACCGCTCACGTTGGACTGTTGGACCAGGGGTTTTGATGTTTAGATTAGGAAGCTGCCAGAGGTGTGCCGGGTAATTATAGAAACGCGAGACAACCGGGATGGTCGTTGTCCGTCTGGACATTTTAAACATTCAGCGTGAACCCGCGCGAACGACGCGGCGCGGGTACACGTTTTGTTTGACGAGATTATGCGCGATCCTGGCTCGGCGATTTTCAGAATCCACCGCGAAACAACGTTCTTGAAATTTTTAGCCGGGTCTGTACTAGAAACCAAACGATCCCGTTCAATTATTCCCGTTAAACATTTTCCGCAATATTCGATAGAACAATCAGCATTTCTGCGCCGAACGGTAATTAAAATTGAAACTTTTGCAGCTGACCAATTAACTTTGTTGTGAATTATAAACACGGGTTTGATTGGCATTCGTATCGTCATTACACCCGTATTTTGAATTATTGATAATCCCCTCGTAAACAATCGATGCAACAAAATTATAATGAACCGCTCCGGTGATTAACCTTTGAACGAGGCCGGCTGAATCTCGAAATAAATAATGCCTCCTAACAGAAGCGTAATTTGAATATTTCAACGCGGGATAAAGCGGGGTACAAAATTAAATACAAATTACACAGCAGCGAAATTTTGACCAGACCGAGGTTCAAGGAGTCGTTCAACGAAAATGCAACACGAGTACGCAAGATTATGAGTGGAAAGTTTCGAGCGGTGTTATACGCGGGAACAAGCGAAGACAAGATTAAAGCAGGCCACGCACGATGAAAAGAGAGGGCAGACAGGTCGGTTCGGGCACATGTGAACTTATCAGCTGCGAGCAGGTGTTATCACGGTATAACATTAATGAGCTGCATTCTATCTGTTCTATTGCGTGCATCGCACCGCTGCATCTGGGCAATCGTTCACCCCGCTATCTGACCGATGCTATGATCGTCTCGTTTCGTCTCGTTTTACCTAGACCACTCCCAACCGGCCGCTTTTGTCCGTTCGTCGACGCTCCGATTGTCCCCGCCTTTTAATTACCGAGTTTATCGATCGTCCGGTAACGAAATGAAACCATTAGCGTATTGCGAGGCGGCCAGGTCGATCCAGGTTCACCTGCTCGAAAATTCAGTCCGAAGCTCGGACGGAGCACGGCTGGCGAGGATTTCCCTGGGAATTTCAACGGTGGACCGGAGTTTCTTCGAGTTACGCCGACTAATTAGCGATATCAGGATTTGCCGGTTCCGCGTCGAGCGATCGAGGACGATTAACGACCCCGATTCCCCGGGGGAGTACAAAACTTTGCCCCGCTCTTATGTGAACGTTCCTTGATTGATAATGGTGGCTTTCTTGCGGCAAAAATGACACTGACTTTTGCAGTTGGTACAGAATTGTCTGATCGATCAATGGCAAGAATAACGCAATTACTTCTTTTAAAGCCAAGGATCTCTCTTTCTTTAATATAAATAAAATAATAATTCCAGAAGAAAACTTATTCTTTTTCTGGTGAAAGAAACTTCGATACTGGAATCAAATGACGTTTTCTCGTAACGTATCATTTAGCGTAAGTGGTTTGCTTCGGGAAGTTAGCGCAACATCCGGCACGCGCGGTCTCTGGTGGGACTAATATTCGCGTTTCGAATTTATCGGTCAACCCGTCGGCCCGTCGGGATTCCCGGCAACTTTATTCCCGTCGTTTGCAAGTTTGCCTTTTCGTATCTATTACGCCAGTGGCCGGTTCCCGGCCACGACGAAAATGACCGCTCTCGAGCGGTAACTTCCGCGTTAGCGGACGTCCCCGGGGACTGGACACTGGGTGTCGAGGGGCTGGCCTCGATTACTGTTGCAACCGTCGCGAATCGGGCGCGCAACTTCTGACGAATTTACGACGACGACTGCGGCGACGACGGTACGGCACGACGGCGGTCAGGGGTGTGCATCGACGTCGCGACGCATTACCCCGACGACACCTGCAGCGACGCGTTCCGGACAGCCGTCCATGTTCCAGATGGATCCGGTGAATGCGTTTTGGCAGGCAAACGTCCAGGGACAATTCAGGCCTCGTTGCAAAGCGAACAGCGTGTTGCTGTTGCCATGATTTAGATAATGATGGATGAGACTGACGTTCCCCGCTAGAGATTTCATTCTGTCTTACGTTTGTGTGCAATCCTGATAGATTTCACCAATTCGTCACCCTTTGTTGTTAACGAACCTTGAATATTTATACATTCATGACTCGTTAAGGTACACAAAGTTTGCTAGAAAAAATCAATCAACCTTTCCCCGTCTTTAAATTAATAATCTTTTAAAAGGAATAAAGTTTGCAGGATTCGTTAAGAGGACCGTGAATTAGTTATTTTAATCAGTGTTAATACGTTGGCTGTCAATTAATTCAGCGAAGTAATTAAAAGACGAGGAGAGAAAGAGAATTTGGAGTAAAATTACGCAAGTTGTATTTGACAAATTACATAAAAAGTTTCAATCCTTAATAACCTTAACGATGTAGAATTAGTAAAAAGTTTAATTTTATTTAAAGTCCATTCGCGGTCCAAAGGGCGGAGCTGTCGACGCGATAGTGGATTACATTCTGCTGACGTTATTTCAGAATTTTTTATAATTTGACATAGAACATACGACTTTACTTTTATTTAACAAGTTATACTTTAAAACTTCTGTATCGTGTTTAAGACACGATCTGAACTCTATAAAGTGAATATAAATATGACGAAGTATACCAATGCGTTAAATATCATAATCATTCGATCTTACACGTCCTTACGGGGGACATTCGCAGAAAGCATCGTTTCGATCGTCGTTAAATCCCCGGGGATAGGTGAACGGTTGTTACCCGCGGGCAAACGGCCGCTTACGCGTCGTCAAACACCAGTGTCGGATTTTCCTTGACTACATTAGCAGAAACACGTCGTACACATGCGGCTGATCTTCACGGCACGAGAATCTATGCTAATTTCATAGCGTTTCGTGGATGCTAAGCTAGAGGGTTATTGGCTCGTTATTGGCCCATCCCCATTGCTATCGGTTATACTACTAGATTATGACGGTGCTCGCCGATATTGGATTTCGAACTTCGATGCGAATGTGTGGACGTTACAACTGCACACGCGTATATTCCGCATTTGCCATAATCACAGCGTACCTTGATCCACCCTTGAGTACCTCGTCAATTTTTCCCTCGAACTTCATTCTTGTTGCATGCAAAGCAAAGATTTAAATTACTATAGTATAAGACTGGCATTGTAAAGAGGAAAAATTGAAACGCACATCGCGGCAGAAACGATCGATATCGCGAATTCAAATTCCCTTCAGGAGTCGCGTTGTGCGTCAAAATTCGAAGATCGTACTCGATGCACGGTTCAATAGGAGAACCACCCTCCCGTCTCGCCCCCCCCGTACGCCGGGTTTTCGGCCGAGATACCGTCTTCCAGCCCCCTCCTCCTCTCGCCTTTCAAATATCGCCGAGAGACATTTTCTGCGCCGTCACGTATATCCCGCAGTATGCCGGATACTTGAAGAGCGGTCGCGAGCTCAAGCACGACGGCCATCCCGGAGGAAATATATTACACGTTTCCCACTTAAAAAGCAAATTTGATATTCCGGCCGGCTCGATCCGGGAATATCAATAACCGAGCTTGGCAAACACGGTTCGCTTAAGAAGCTCCCCGGTGGCGGACGTTCTGCGAGGCTTCAACACGCTCGCGTAACTTCATTTCATCGACGATATCGGTTCGCAGGACTTGTTTCGACTATGCGTGTCCTGCTTGACTTTGCCTCGATGATTCGAAGGAGTTACGTCAATTATGAATCCTCACGGGACACTCAATTAGCTTCAGATATTTCAGAAAGAAGACACTGATATCTAGAATCAATTATTTATCAAGAAGCCAAGAACTGGCCAAAGATGGATTCAAAGAACCACGTGAGAATTAATTACAACCCTTGGGAAGGGAGAGAAATCGAGGTCGGCATTGGTTCGACCGTTATCCGTGATCCAGTTCCCTAACCAGTGGCAAGCTTCTGTCGTACAAGCTGCAGGATTGTTTCCCAGGGTGTAACGATCCCCTAAGAGTAATTTCCGAGTTGGCCGAGTCGACTCAGCACGAGACGACAAGCAAGAGGCCCGATCGAACGAGACGGAAGATCGAACGGCCACCACCTTTCGTGATCGCCCGCTCGCTACCGAAGGGCGGCTGGTCGAATCGTAAATTTTCAAATATTTCCCCCGACTAAGTAAATCAAGAGCATCATGCCGAGTGCGGCGTATGCAGAATCGTGGCCGTTCAATTTTCCCTCGACTCTCGTTCGACTATTTTTGTTCGAACCGCGACAGAATCGATAGTTTGCGCTCGTTAATTCCGATCCAACCCTTTCGAGCCTCGATTCGATGATTATTAAAACCAGATGGAAGAATAACAATCGTCCGGGAACTTCTTGATTCGGTTTGTTCTCGACTTGGAAATTAAGAAGGAAAATTATAATTCTAAAAATACCAAGGGGTTTTGAAAAGTTTTGAAAAATTCATCGATACTGGAAGACAAATTCGTTAAATCGAAGGAAATCGTGAATAATTGGTTCGTGAATAATTCATAAAATATGTAACATCGAAACTGGGAAGATCAATCGACCAGATTCACGCGTTTTCTACGGGACAGATGGATGGTCGAGCAATCACGGTTCGCCAAATCCAACCGAAGCGTTTACGGCCGCAAAACGCGGGGCTGCACGCAGCGGACCGCACACGACACGCCATTGTCCGCTGCATTATATTCTCCTGCGAGCGATCCGGAACTGGATTTCTCGCGTCGCTCGTCATCGCTTCCGTGTCAACAAAATCGTAAATAAACCGCGTCGCTCTCGCGTTTCGCCGTCAATTGAATATTTCAGCGTCGAGAAACCTTCTTATTTTTAAACGTTCTTAAAAATGTCGAAAATTTTAATATCAACAAAATATTCGAGATTCCTGGCTGTCGTTTCGCAGTTACAAAATCGTCTTCCTCGAGATTATAATAAACGGAGCCTTCATTTTGAAAGAATTATTGCGACCACCGGTTAAATCCTCGCTGGTACGAGATTTAGGCAGCATAAAAGCCAGACGTCTTGGTGATCGCCCAAAAATTCAATATTCGACACAAAATATGAAAGTCTAAAGCCGACAAAAGAGCCAACGAACCCCGACATGTAAACCGTGCACCACGTGTACGCGGGTGATCACCGTTCCTGAATACTGGATCAAAGAATGGTACCCGACGTGCGCTATCTATCGATACGAACTTACAAATCGATGCAAACTTACAGACGCGATAAAGTCGCAGGCAACAGCGAGAAAAAACAGGGGGGTGAACGGTTGTATATCGATAAGGGGGTGGGGTTGCACGATACAAAAGTATCGGCATGTTGACCTCCTCGATATTCCGTCCGCGTATCGGACTTGATTCTACGATTCAGAACGATCACGTTCACGAGCATCGGTCGAGTAAATAAAAACTCGTCCCGCCTATGATTTCCAGTTCAAATTGTCCACCCTCCCTGCCCCTTCGTTCAGAGACGATATTTATCGTCGTTTTGGAATAAGAGGACGGGATAAACGAGTAACCGATAAGACGGTGAATTAAAACGGTCCGTCGATGTTGCATCGAAAGGAAGAGGCGAGCGCAGGACGATACCGTGAAAGCATAGAATAATCCAGGAGAGGGTGGGGGGGGGGGGGATGGAGAGGAGGATTGGAAAGGTAGGATGCTGGGACACAGCGATGGATACAGTCGATACGATATCGATAGGTTGGCTTAACCAATCGCGAAGCGACGTAACTCGACGCCCGGAAAACTTTAACCCATCGCGACAGACACTTAGTTTGGCTTTAACTGCTAATTGATCAGAAAATCCAATTGCTGATCCTGATACATTATATTCCGGTCTCGTCGCGTAGATCAAAGCGACGAGCACCGCTTCACGGCACGAAGTTTCTCTATTAAGCTACCCACCACGGCTTTCAACTTGTTCCAGACACGAGGAAATTTGTCCACGTCCACCGCGACGGGTCACCACCCCGGACCGTTCAAAAACTCCTCCGCGTGTCTCTCCTCCTGTGCTCTCTGGTCCTGATCGTTCGTCCCGGGAGGAGAAGCGACGCCTCGCAGCGCGTTAATTCGATATTCATTAGACCCGTGGTCTCGTCGGGAAGATCGTATTACCTACATGGAACCACGGGGTTTATACATACCGGCTCTATATCTGACAGGAAATACCTGAATTACCTTTTTATCCTTTTCTATTTCTATCATTCTCTGCATACAAATTGATTTTGTTATTTTTGAAGACGTCCATGAATGTTAAGAGTAAAACTATTTTCGTAATATTGATTACTTTTCCAATATTTATTTTTACATTGTGTATATTTTGCTTGAAACCGAATTGTTGAATTGGAACATTCGTTCCCTAATATCTGACAATTAAATAGACCAGTGCCTCGTTTAGTTTCTTATTGTTCCCCCACCCCCTGTGTAATTTCGTATTCATAACGCCATCTTCGTCCAATTTTCGGGGAGGTTTTAGCTTATTTTTCCCGTACGTCTGGTCCCATCCGAAAGGATCGACCAAGCACCACGAAATTCATCCCTACGAGGAAATACACCCTCGTACCCACCTTAACCGCTCCCCTCTATACCCGACAATCTCCAACGTATTCTCTGAAAATGAACACGATTGAAAAGATAACTGGCCAACAATTCATTACCGTCCATAATGAAACTATTCACTCGCCTGATCAAAGAGACCGTCGTGATTTACAACAACCCCCTCTTAATGATGCATAATTTATATTTGGACGCGTTATGCACGCGATGTTCCTTGATAGCGCAGCGTGCAACACGATAGGCTTCCTGATGAAAAATGACGACCTAAGGGAACGAAGTTTCAGCATTTTTAATACCCGAGGATTATTACGCGTTGTATTGTGTGTATCTGATTCAGTTCTCATTTCAAAGCGAGTTGGTTCGTTCGAGAACCAGATAAAAGGATCGACGAGGTAGATTAATTATCTCTTAAAATGATATCGTCGTTTCTCCCAGGAACACCTAGAATACTCGAGTTTACATCTTTCTTACGTTTGATGCTCTAAGTTGTCTTGGTCGTCTTGAACTCGCGTCGAAAATAGGATAAATCGTTGATAAATTACCGGGAGGAGAGGGCGGTAAAGTGGCCGGTCGGCGTCCACGTCGACGCTTATCGACGCTCAGGGATCGGCTAATTACGAGCAATTAATCATTGGCAGCTGCTCATTGATGGTTCGAAACCTACCCCCGCCGCGTTCTCGTTCGATCGCCTCTTTTTCGGGAGCCAGCGTCGTTCTGGCTGGTCGCATTGTCGATTGATTTTTATACGGCCGGTAATTATGGGTCAGGATTGTGTCACGGTTCGGTGCACGACCATCCAACGACCGCGTTTAATTGATTGGAATATCATTCGAAGCGTTTTTTATTAGCTCGCGGCTTGAATCCGGTGTTTTATCGTTTTTTTTTTTTTTTACAAGTTAATCGAA
Organism: Anthidium xuezhongi; assembly: GCA_022405125.1. Classification (NCBI taxonomy): domain Eukaryota; kingdom Metazoa; phylum Arthropoda; class Insecta; order Hymenoptera; family Megachilidae; genus Anthidium; species Anthidium xuezhongi. The sequence continues at coordinate 11,272,048 of CM039637.1, forward strand.
GGAACGATACGCAACGCGAGAAAATATCTCGTCGTGTTTAACGAATTAATTAAGCGAAACTGATCAACGTGATCGCGATAAAAACGCTTTCGAATACAATTTTTTGCCATTTATAACGCATTCGATGTAAACGGAAGTCGCAACCTAACAAAGACGAATAATCGTCCGTCGATGTTATTCAAACTGAAATACCTCAAAAGAAGCGGAATGGAATCGTGTTTACAATCTGACGCTCTATTCCGTCGCCTGGAAGAATTTCCAGAAAACGTTCGATAACGTTTCTCAGCACCCTTCTTCCAACAAGAAAGAGCAGTTTCTTGATGCAACAAGGAACTCGAGCGTCGAATATCAAAAGAGACTCGATCCGTCCCATTCGTATTTCCGTTTTCACGTATGTAGCTGTCTTTTTATCGACGATGCTCCAACCCTTTCGTAAACAACGGGGCACATAACGTTCTATTCAATTTTTATTACTTTATTTCAAGATTCTCAATTTTTCATCCCTTCGTGACAAAAGTCTATGCAAACGATTTTAAATATTCCAATTTTTCGTAAAGAAATGATTTCTGGTGCAAATTTTCGATCGAGGCCACCGAAAGAATCTTGACCCATCAATCGACAGCCATCCAGGGCGTCGCTTGTAATATTCCTCGAGAGACAAAAGGGTATCTCTGGGTAAAAAACAAATGCAAAGGTCCGTCTAATATTCCGTCGAACGAACAGTCAATTTCCTGCGCCGTCTCAGCTTCGTGCACCCTTGTCAAAGACAAATGTCGGAATTAAAAGGGAGTCGAAAAGGCCGCGCGCACAAAGCGAGTCTGGGGAAAATCCAGGGCCGCGCGTTCTCCAGGGCGACTCGTTATTGACGTCGCTCGTTGCCTTTCCTTGACGCGTTCTCACGGGGAAATGACACGGGAGCAAAGTGCTCCCTAGGAAATGGAGAACGCTCTCGCGACGAAAACGGCGAACAGTTAGCGAAAGCCTGTTACTGCTCTTAATAAATAGAAATCCGACGAAATTATACGGAGAAAGGCACCGTAGCTGTTCCAGAGTTGCTCTTTTGTCGCATCCACTCAATTTTGAGGAATGCACAATCGGCGGAAGTTTCATTTCAATTTAACCATTCGCAAAAGCCATCTTACTCCCTGTATATTTATTGTATTACGTCGCCAACTGAATTTACGATCTTCGCGTCCTTTATTCGCGGCTATTATTTATTCGAAATCTCACGGTAATAATTCTCAATCGAAGCAGGAAGCGTTGGAATCGAAATCCTTCGCTGTATATTATTTTATTATTAATTCGACTGATCCCTCAATAATTAGTCGTCGATATCGGCGCGGCGGTTCGCGGGGGGGTCGAAAGGAAAATTTATTTCGCCGTTCGCGTCGGAAGTGTCGCGACAAGAAAAGACCGTTTCTTCTTTCCTGCATAATAAATTTCCCCGGGCACGATACCCCCGGCGTTAAAGCTCCGACGGCGATATTTCAGCGTGTCGAGGACAACGCGTGAGCGCGGCAAAGGGTTGGAAGAACAGAAACCGTCTCTGTGACTCGTTTCATTATGCCGTTGGAAAGGGCCGGGTCGAGCCAGCCAGATCTTGGCCGTGGATAAAACTGGCGGACACGGATTACCGGCCAAGACAAAAACGTTGATCCGTCATATCCTCGCGGTACGTCTAGTCTGAGGCGCGCATTCGTCTTGGACGACCCGTGTGCGTCTCCTCCTTTTGCCTCGTCGTTCGCATCCATTTCCTTTCGAAATAATGCATCCGGACGCAACAAACGCGATATCTGATTTTGGCAAGGGACCTCGTTGCTGCGGCTGGCGACTTGCCACCGTTCTATCAACGTAATTATTTTTATGCCCCACACCGTTCCACGCATTTCAGTATTTCAATTTGACGACGGTCGTCTTGACCTTATTCAACCTCCCCCCACAAGACAATATAACCCGAGGAACAAGCGGAACTCTAACCCCCTGTCTGGGTCACATCCACTCGAAACTCATTGGCCGTGGTCGGCGCGCTCTAGATAATCCGATTACGCTCGTCCGACCAATGCTGCGAGCTAAATCTCGTTCGACGTTATTTCGACGACACTTAACGCTACTCGTGTCGTCGTTCACGCGATGCCCTTTCGTGAATGTTTGCGCGATACCGGGACGAATGGCCTCGCGTGTTTTATTACACCGCCCCGACGTAAATGGCTAATAATTTCTGCCAGTTTATTATCTTGTACCTGTCAGTTAGGGGATTCTACAGATTTGTGTCCCGCGAGGGGGGCAAAATTTACGGGGGAATCTACGGCAATAATTTCGCGAAACTATAGGTCACTGCAGGGGTGGAATTTACGTTCGAGGATTTTTGATTTTTGTTAGATTGGGCAAAAATAGTGTTGCCTTTGGTCGAATGAAATTGAAAATTATTAGAGTCGGTGGCTAATAAATTACCTAAACTATCAGAACAACCAGCTGTGCGTACACTACCCCTAATGCTTATGATACAGATCCCGAAAGGTATTATTGCTAAGTCCCTTGGCAAACTCGTGACAAAATTCCCCTTTCCCCGACGCACGAACGGATATTCAACAAAGCTCGGAGTTTTCGAATGATCCCTCCAATTTCAATGCACGTCAGATCCTATTTTCGTGCCGCGACTCGATACACAGATTAGCAGGACCTAAATTTCAATGCACGAAGACGACCACCGTGTTCCCCATTGAGCCATCCTTGAAATAATCCTGCGCTTATCGCCGGACACGAGCCAGAGGTGACGTATCTTTCGGGGCGAGCTATCGGGGACGCGTGCGGACTTAAGACAATAACGTAACCGAGAATGGATCATCGGTATCTGTCTATGGAGAGGCACAAACGTGCCGAAACAAACGGGGAGAGATGGATCCAACGTATCAGATTCGCGATCTCGGCTCCACGCGACAGCTTAGAACTGCATAATTACTCGGACGGTCGAGTTAATAGCGGCGAGCCTTTACGATATGATCTTCCGTCCTGGAGATAAGCTCTTCCTCCATACAGTAGCCGGTAATTCACCTAGGGACGGATGTACGAACAGGTGTCGCAGATCTTGACCCGATTGCGTGCAGCTACGAGTTTCTTTGGAACAATGTACGGGGGGATTTTCAACGAAGGAACGCCCAATCTCGTCGAATTTAATCCCAACGTAACTCCATTGTAACGCACGCGTGTAACAAATCTGTCTGTTCGATCCCGACCGACCCGCGACCGATAGCTTTGTCTTGCGAGGACACAAACACCTCTGTGCTGGATTATCGGTTATCGCGATTGTTGTTCGATACGTCCAAAACAAGATACATACATTGATAGGAAAATTTCGAGTACGCGGTTGTCGGTTCTTAACCCTTTCAGTGTCTATCAGGTACTTTAAAAAGTCCATCGTATCGTTATGCACTCATAGCAAATATTTTCTTATCACAATTATTTATGAACCTTTTCACTTCTCTTGTTATGAAAATTTGAAAACATTTCGACGTCTTCGATGGTTCCATCGATCGAAGAATTATTGTCCAGGTTATTCTATCAGGATCATATATTTATCTCAATCTGTTACGTAAAAGGAACCGACGAATAAATTTATCGCCTGTCCGAGCCAAGATTTCGGAAAACACTGGTCGCCTGGTCCGTGCCAAAAAAGGAGAAATATTCCTGCAAGCCCGAGGACATTCGTCTTCTCGAGAAAATAGAATCCCATCCAGGAATGTATCATCTATATCATAGATACAATAATTCACAATCCCTTCGATGTCTGTCGTTCGTCGCATCTGTTCGTGAACGACTGCCATCGATCAGACTCGAGTCTCTAGAAACGTCTGCACCCTACGTTTTTAAATTTTTTCATATAATATTAAAAAGATCGACGATAAAAGTACGATAATTGAATGGTGTCCGGTTGAACGATAAAGAAAGCACGATTAAAAGTTGCCCCGATGAAACAAGTTATTATTAATACGTTGTTCGCGCTTGATCGAGAGTGCGGACTGGTTTCAGGCAAAACTCGATCCTTAATTAATGACCTATTTAACAAGTCGACCGGCAGGTAAAGTTTGAGTAAATTAATGCTAGTTAACTTTGATGCTTTGCCCCGTTTACACTATCCCGGTAATCCCGGCAAGAACGCCCGGTTATTTACGTTTGGAAGTGGGTATTAAACACCGGAGCGTTTAACATTTTCTTTAATTACCAAAGTCGGTCATTATTCGAATACCCTTCGGGTCAAAATTATTTGATTGTTCGATAAAATGTTTGGAAATTTTGCCGAAAAATGGATTTCGGCAAAAGGATCGAAAAGAATAGAAGACGCGAGTTAACTCGTTCGTATTTCTGACGTTTAAGAAACCGTTCCGGTTCGTTTGCAAGAATTATGCAATTGGATCGTGGGAACTAAGTAAATTTCCCGCCATTTCTCACGGCCGTTTATGCCGAGTAAATTTGCCATTTGTTTCTCTTCCATTCCGAGCATCCTCCGGCCGGAAACGCGAGAATCGTAATAGAATCCAAGGAAAGGGGAAGAAAAGGGGGGCGGGGCCGGTCGAGTCCACGGTGGTTATCGACTTCACGGGAAGATTTAACTCGTGGAAAACGGAGTCGCCGTCGTTCTGAGATATTAAGAGCATTCGCAGCGGTTAATTAATGTTACGCGGACCGGGGGTCCGAAAACCGGCGAGCGAACTGCAATTAAGACCGTCGGGATTATTCCGAACGTTTTCCCCTCCGGGGCTGCGACATCCCTTCGCAAGAAAATATCTCGCGACGTTTCGTGGAAAAATACTGTCATACAAAAAAAAATAACTTACTTTTGCCTTTCGTCGAAACTTACTGCGCTTTCCGTTTCAAGATTCTTTCAGATTTTTCGTGTAAAATGCTTGATGAATCAGCTTGGACTTGTTTTTTAATTTTTTACTGTGAAAGTAAACTATAATTTTAATTTCTAATGCTTAGCAGTATTAACAAACTTGGACTATCTTGCACAGAATCGGATACTTGTTAAAGGTTTCCCCTCTTTTTTTCTCCCCTCTGATAAAGTTATCCTAGAACGACGATGGACGTGTCAAAACACGAGGACAACACCGGGACACGAAACAACGAACGGTCGACCGCGAGACATCAGCTTGACCACGCTCTGTTCATCAGGATGGCGTCGATTAGCAGGGACGCATCGGTTCGATTTACGTCAGCGACGTTATTGAATTTATGCCTGTCAAAGGTGCAAGGGGAGGAGGCTGGAAATGCGCACAGGCCCGTATACAGTATTCGAGCCTGAGCATGCATCGCGCCACATGACGGATTGCGCTGTCCCGTTCGTCGTTGAACTGGAACGGGATTTTTGACGGCTGTCGCGTCCCGTTTTCGACGACATCGTTTGCCTCGCCGAGTACGATGATCATCCTACCCTGGTAGCTTCATCGTTGCGCACTACGTTGCTCGTGTAATCGACGAGGGAAACAAAATGCGAAACGGATAAATTGCAGTTACATCGAAACCAAAAGTCGATCATCATCAAGGAGAACAAATTTTTATTAGAGATATAAAATGAATGTTAGTGAAATATTGGTACAGACATTCGTCACACGCGAAGAGTAATTAGTATTAGTTGCAACGGTATCAAATAAATCAGTATCCTTCAATGATCGAAATTCATAATTTTTTTCAAGAGTTAACTGATCGAACCGAGAGTTAATCCAGAGGCAGTACTCGAACAGCTTGTTCGGAAGCTAATATCCAGCAAAATCGATGGACAGATAACCAGGGTAGCGTTGTTTCGTCCCTTTTTCGTTCTTTTCTCACCGCTGGAAATAAGGCTTTACTCTCTCCGAGCGGAAGGTCAGTAAATTTATCGGTCGTGTTACTGGTGGATCCGTTTCGTAGTTCACAGAACCGTTGCTCTCGCCACCGGCTATACCGTTACTAGCCGTGTTAGAAGCTTTAGATCTATCGGTTGGTCCGCTCTGGGGGATGCTAACCTGTCCAAGGGATGCTTTTCCCTTGTATCAGTCTTCTACCACGGTTACCGTTCCTCCCCTGCTTCCCTCTCTCTCTCTCTCTCTCCCTCCCTGTTATTCTCCTTTTTCTCCTTCTGCAGTTACGTATCGGATTATATCTCTCCTTCGACGAGCTCCACGTTCGGCCGGCAGCCGAGATACAGTCGGTTCGTGCTCCCGGAGCTCCGTGACCTTTGGGAATTCGGCTAGTACGGATCCAAATTAGACTAAATTTTTTAGATCCTTCGTACGGTCGTGCTTGAAGACGTCATTCGACAGCCGGACTCGCGTTCCTTCCCGTTCGACGCTCCTCGAGCTCCCGGCGAGTCTGTATCCCTCCTGATTCTGCTTAGGTGTCTCCTGGGGGATCAACGTCGCGTCTTACCTCGAAAACGATGAGGCTCGACGGCAGAAATACGTCGACATGACGTTCGATAGCAGTTTAGTCGTCTTCAGGGAATTTTACGAGCACGCTATGCGATATGGACTGAAAGCGAGCGAGACGTAACCGGGAGAGAGAAGCCACGGTATATCATATCGCGCGCAATCAATTTTTATTCATGTATTGAAAAGAATTGTTAGCTGGTATCGCGTCAGCAAAAGGCAATTAGGGCGTCTACAAATTTAGCAGATATAAACTTTTGGCTCGGAAATTACTTATAAAAGAATTTTGAAATTTTTATTATTTTATTTTGATGTCTCTGAACGTTTTCCGTTTTCAATCGTCATCGATTTTCATTCTAGCGAATTCTATCGATCGCTGAACCTCCACGATGGATTTTTAACTTCCCTTTGAGTTGGCCCCCCTTTGATCCCGCCCTTAATCTCGCGAGATTACTCGATCAAAAAGAATCAATCGCCACTTGTTCCTGCCGGTTACACGTTCCGAACGTATTGCCGTTTCGAGTGGCGGAAGTCCAAGGCCCGTATCGATACGCCGCTAACCTACTTCCTCTTGACAAAGCGGATATAATACAGCGACAAGAGGGGAGGGGCAGGAAGGTTGAAACCCTTCGCCGTAGTCCCATCTATTTCCGCGGAACTGACGTTTCTATCGGAAGGTGGTTTTTCCTGGAGAACTTTGCCGAAAAATACGGACACGTGTATAGTCTTACTCAGACTCCACCCTCTTGTCTTCTATACCGTGGTATAACGACGACGCGCGTATTTTTCTATTTACTTATCGAAATATACGAGGGAACGGAGAGTATTCGACTCTTTATCTCTTTCCCCCAAAAAGGCTTCCGTATAGGACCTCCTTTCTTCTCCTCGCCATTTTGTCTCGCTGGCCCCGCGTGTTTTCTGCTCGCGGTTGTCTCGTCCTTATTGAGGCTCGAGCAGAATTTGCCTTCGTATTTCCCTGTTCGCCGGCTGCCATTTCCAGCCGATATTTCGCGATAACGTGAAATTTCCAGGGCGAACGGTTCCGACGATCGATCAGTCGGCTGGAACTACCAGTTACGCCGGCGGGCATCGATCTTGATGTTTAAAGAGAATCGCGAAAATCGTTCGACCGGGTGCCACACGCAAGGACCTTCCATATTCCACGGAGGCTTGACGCGAGAAATATTCTTATTTTGACAATTTCCCTACCCCTTTCCCCTCGTTGCATTTCATTTACTTCTGACTCGATTTTTCCACGCTTTCGTCATCCAGTGTCGCGTGCCATTGAAGGCTGCCGACGAATATCGCCGATTCGACGATGGCGTAGACGAGGGAAAAAGGGGGGAAAAAATATTTGCCCGACACCGAAGTCGACGCTCGAGTGAGAAAAGTCGACGTATCGCCACGGCGAGGTGTCTTTTCATTGAGACCGGAACTGATAGAGGACCACAAATTGATAGAGGGAAGTTCAACCCACAGTTATTAAACAGTTATTAAATAATTTTCTTTGGCTATTGCACCAGTATTTTAATTTTTTAATATCTACCTTCGATCTAATTACCCCAAAGATTAGATTTCCAAAGAGATCCTTTGACTCGCCATTATTTCCCAGAGAAAGAACTTAAGCTACCTATCTCGATGACATTATCGTCCAAAGACCTTTCTCGATCTAGTATCGAATCTATAAAATCACCTACCGCTGGAACGACAAGAGAAATAGTCGTTCGGGGCGTTAAAGCGGGAACGATGGAGGTAAGTGAAAAATTGCATTGCACTCCAACGCCCACAAATATCTCTTTCGCGAAGATACGCCCGTCCCCTAACAACCCAACCCGTCGACGTATCGAGAAATGTGCCGAGAAATGTTGCACGCTCGTCAGGTACACGCGGTTACAGGCTGGGACACATTTATGGCCGTGTCCTATCGGACTCCAGAGTTTTATGTCCGGCAAGTGTCATCCGGCTTTCCCTTCGTTTTTCGTGGACGTTTCCACGCTTGAAGACCGACATAAGCACTTCGTCGGTTATTTGGGATCCAGGTAATCTTCGGAACCTTCGTCGTTCGACTGATTTGAAAAAGAAAGAAGAAAACTATCCGTTCGAGTCTGATGAAAAAGATTAGATTACCCGAATCGAAGAGAAACGTACACGGTATTTGATTGAATATTCAGGTAATTTTCAAATCCTTCGCTTTTTTCGTTTACTTCTTTTCATTCCCTTACGGAAAAAGAAGGTATAATGATAAATAATGAAGAGGGCAGCGCTCGGTCTCGCGAAGAAAAGACCGTAACGTTACGAGAATATCCAGAGTAGAAGTCAACAGGATGGAAAATTTTATTGAGAATTATTGGGTATGATTACTCGTTGCTTTTACGAGAAACGTGGTTATGCTAACGACCGGGAATATTCATTCGTATTACGAGAACGTCCCGGTTGAAATGGGTAGCTTGATTGGAGGTAATACAGAAATGTCACGACATCGTGACAGCAACAAGTTTAAATTGGTATCGAGCTAGTCAGTCAGATGCTGACTCTTGATCTCGTTGCTTGAAGAATACTCGTCACTTCGAGTGGCAATCGACGATCAAGGGGCAAACTGTATAGCGTCGGGGCTCTTTGAGACGAAAGAGACGCCGGGTACGGTGCACTGGATCCCGTTTTGCAATATCAGTAAGCGAATGATAAATGGTATTGCTCGCCAGTAATATTTCAAAGGCCGTAACGTTCAAAATCTGCGGAGGAATAAAATCAGAATTTTCTATTTTAGAATCAATAATAACACATTAAATGATTGTATTGTATAAAGAATTCAGGAAAGAAACGGATTCTCACGGTTAAAGGTGGCGTGTCGTTAATTGTAAAATCGAAGCATCAATAGGCGAGGTAACGAGCGAGCTATCGAAAGTCAGGTGAGAGGCCGGGTTTAAATCACTACAATAAACCGGCCGGATATCGACACGTTTCCGCTATGATAACAGCCTTCGATCAAGCCGCAAAACCGTGCGAACCGCCTCGCACTTATTGCTCGCGAGGAACCGATTCCGATCGACCGGTCGTTTGATTGCTTTCTAGCGTGCCTTCGTTTCGGAATATTTAACCCTGCGGTGTGAAAGTTCGACGGGAAACCGGCGGTGATCGGTTGTCGAGCATCGAATAACCGTGCGTCCTTTTATTCCGCCGTCGTGTTGCAATCAACCGAAACGCGATTGGGTGTTAACCCTTTTGCTGCGGTAAAACACAATATGAAACGAGCGTTGCAGACAGTAAATCTGTAGCAATGGCATTATTGGCCAATGAAGCGAAAAGAAATTTGAAGACAAAGACACTTCGGCATTAATCAAATTAATTAGAATGATTAAATAGCAAAGTTATTATACAGAAGTCATAAATAATGGTGGAATAAAAATTCTACTCTATCGCGAGTTCATTGTCGCTTATTTTCTCATTGTTCTCGCAAAGTCTGATTCCAAATTTCCACCATAATTCCATCTCTACTTTCGACGTACAGCCTTCGAATTCAACGGGGAATTCGTACGTGCAGCAACGATATCGATAGTCACGAGCTTTACGCGCCAGTTGTTGTTCAACTAGCGCGAAATTTCCCTCAAACGCACTTAATAATACACCTCATTACAAGCGACGATATATAATGAGGTAGACGTTGGACTCGCTTATCGCGATTCGTGGCACGACCGCAAGGACCAGCTTCAACCCCCGTGTATATATATTTTTTCCACCCGTTACTCGTGCCGGTTCTCGCGCGATCTCTGCATCTAAACTGGTTACGAACTGTCGCGAACTAACGTTATCGTTATTTACTGGAGCAGCCGGTCCCCTTTGGCTGCCACGTCGCCAGTTACCGACTTTTCTCGTTACCACGGTTACCCGGGCTCGCTTTGACCCTCCCCAGATGCGGCTAATAAGCGAACGAAACTGATACTACGTTTTAATGAAGAAACCTATCTTTATCTATCTATCTATCTTCCGCTGCATTTACACATCGCTGCGCGCACCTCTTCAGTTGATCAAAGCGGTGCTGTAGGTTATCTTCTGCCAGTTATCTCGGAAACCCCGTTGTTCTGTTCTACACCTCGGTAACTGACTTGAAAACGAGTCGCTTTGAATGCAGACATCCGAGGAGAAGAAAAAGATACACTCAGCTGGATCTTCGAGGCTGACCATCTGGCCAAAGCTTCGAACACCGAGTAGTATGGAGTCTCAGAAACTTCGCAGGTTTCCGTTCGTCCTATAACAATATCTTTCTAATTTGTTAGCCAGTTTGCGATTAAAAATGTTGCTCTGATTAATGGTTCGATATATTTACATAGCTATTTTTACTAAACTTTAAGCTTTAAATTGATATAGGATAAGTGCAATTTAATAAAACTTTTCTGTCATGGAATCTCATTGTTTCCCAAGCTCGTAATCTACTGTCGCTGATCAGGACGGCCCTGCTCGAACTCGACCACTGGGTCAAACACTCAAGTGGGCAACATGGACGATGATGCATTGAAAAGGTTATCGCGATGAATGTCGTGAGGGTTGCGCGACACGTTTCCGTCGCAAAATCGAGGCGATCGATCCCCGAATCGCTCGTAGGATCGTTAACGTTCTCAGCGAAAAGTGTGCTTAATTGTAGGGCCACCGCGTCGTTCCCGTCGGATAGGGCGTAATTAATTTGCGGTTACAACGCGTGCACACGTGTCCCCGCGACCGATGACCAATAACGGTAATTATACTAATTAAGTTCGTGCCTAAGCGCGGCATGCTGCGCCGTCTCCGCCTACTACGACACATCTACAAATATTAATAGAACCGAGACCGACGTCCGGCTTAATAGATCAAGGTCGACGATCGATCCGCGTACGAGAACCTTCGTGTTTATGAATGAGATTCTTCTTTGATCGAACGTCTGATAAAACCGTTCATGGCGTTTCAGAAATTCGACGGATTCCTTGGCCCGAAGTGTACGCGAGACGCGGATAAGAGGCCATCGACGAATACCCGACGAGATTAATCCGGTGTCGGTTAATTAAGTATCATTATGCGAATTAGCGATAAGTAGCGAGTCGAGCAGCTACGAGATCATGGTTATTACACTTGGCTGGAATGATTACTCGATAACGTGCCCGGCATGGGTTCTAAGGTTGATTTACACGGGAAGTTGTAGTGTTTCGAATAGTCAGGGGGTATTTCGAAGTGGCCGTAACAATGTTTGCTATTACAAATTTCAATGTTAAGCGAGAGCGTTGTCAAATTCTCATAAGATTCCAGCATTCGTTGCTCGGCTAGCGAATAACTAAGATTCTCTAATTTCGTTGCCCAAAAATTCCGCAAAAATTCGAGATTTCCCGGCACGCGTCCGGACCGTCGTTTCGAAATTGTCTCGATTCGGGGCATCGTCGAATAAATTTCGGTCGGCGCGCTCTGGTTAAGACTTAATCGAAGAATTTGCGCGGCAGTTCATCGGCGAACTATCCAAGGAATTCGCGGAAACGTAGATTAGACGAACATGCGAACCGCATAACTCAACCAACGCGGTTCACGGACAGAGGGTAGTTCCGAGGGTTGAGCGTAGAGGTCATGCCCTTAAGTAAATTCCTCGGCGTCTTTATCAATTTTATTTCGAATCACGTGCCGTTCGTTCACGCGATTCCGTGAATCGGTGGGTTCAAAAATCTTCGAAAAATCCCCTCTGTTCGCGTTTCTGTGTGAAAACCGATCAGCCGCGTTAAATTCATACCGAATCGAGTGCCATTCATTAACACGTTTCCATTGTGAATCGCGGCTTTCAAAAATCCTCAAAAAATTCCTACCGTTCCCGGTTTTCGACGCTCGAACTTGCCCGCGTTCAACTTCGTTCGAAACTCGAACGTCATCCATTCACGCGTTTCCATTATGAATTGGCGCACTTGAAACTTATAAATTGGACAAATACCTCGGGACTTTTCTATTCGACTCTTTAATCGGGCGGTGGTTAAAATCGATGTCCGTTTCAATTTCGTACGTCGAATTATCGGCTGGTAGCACGTGTAAGAGAGAAGGGGGGCAGGAAAAAAGGAGGAATCCCAAGAACGAATCTCCAGAAAAATTGAAATTGAACGATGGAGGAAGTAAGCCGGTGATAACGCGGTTGGATAATTGATTCGGTGGCTGGCAAACGGCGTTTCCCCTTTGATTAAACGATTTCAATCCCCCCTGGATATCCGTAAATTTGCGAGATTAAAGTTCCTCGGTTGGCGCAGCGTGCGCCGGGGAAAAAGGGACGATCCAGGAACGATCGTCGAAACTTAAAATCTAAACGTGCTGACTGCACGATACGTGTTTCAACGGCACGTGAAAACCGGCGCAAGAAAGCTGACCGTTCAATTACACCGCGGCCGCACGTGACTAACACGCTAATTATGTATTTAGTCTTAATTAGACGGGCGTTAGATGGCTGGCTCGGCGCAAAAGTTCGAACCGCCGGTTTGTCGCGCCAGCTGGCGCGCGTCCGCCCGTCGGAATTTTCGTTCCGCGGCGGAAAAATCGACGACAAAAGAGATTAGAATGTCATAATAATTCGCCCGGCCAACTTCCGCCGCGGCGCTAACTTTCAAGTTTTTCAAATTTCCCCGGAGATTTCTCTCCGTCGCGTCGGTCCACTTTCTTGATTTTCCGCAGCCTTCGCAATTATAATACCCCCTTCAATTGGACGATCTATTAATAACGCCGTGGAAAATATTATCGAAAAGTTTCTTGATTAATTTTTTACCCGAATAATGAAACGTAACTTTTCTTTAATTAACGATAAGAGAATAAGAATAAATAATATTGTGTCATAATAAGTATACAACTGATCGCGTCGTGATACTCATCGAGGTTATTTTATTTTTAACTTTGCCCTTAACATTGCTCTGATTAATTACTAAAATGTGTCAAGTTCATCTTACTAATTAATGAGATGCTTCTGACGCCAACGCGATGCGAAATCAAGGTTCTTTTAAAAAAATGCAGTTGTCCTAGTTTTGTAATGAACAACTCAATATAAAACACCAATCATCCAGAAAATACCCCCAAAATTGGGACTAATTTGTGAGAACACGTATTGTATTTTATTTGCGAAATAAAAAAGTATCAAGTGTCTGAATGTTAGAGAACCGGTGTCCAAAACGTTAAATGAAATTCCCGGAATTAATACTTCTCCGAATTCGATCGTTACAAATCGATCAACCCGAAACGAGATATTGCAAACTTGAAAAATTCAACGCGGAATGCGAGATGCACGCATCGTGATTCAATCGATATCAATTAATCCGGTTCGAGGGCCGAAAGTGGAAGTTACGCGCGAGCTGTTCAACCCACTCATGGCGGATAAGTGGTTCCATATCGGCTGACCGTACGAATCAACCATTATTGATATCCGCCGGGGGAACAAAAGAATGAAATTAGAAAATTCTTTTCGTTCGTCAGAAAAAAGGGGTCCTTATTTTGCAATTAATAGCAAAGCAATTCCATAACGTTTACGAACCACGACGTTTTTGTTTCCAGGCAAAGTTGTACGTACATCGTTAAGCGTACCCGGGGGTAAGGTGCTTAATTTCCTCGAAAACTTCTCGGTCGCGTATTTCGCTACTTTGCTGCGGCTAACTCGCGCAATTAGACGTTCAAGTTCAAAACTTGGCGGCCAACTTTCCCAGCGAAAAGTGGCGTCGTTGAGCCTATGTCCGACGAGGAGGCTTCTGTTTAACCGCTCGTCAAAGTGAAACAATGAAAAATCTGTGGCTATTTTATTTACTTAACCGCAGACAATTTTATTCGCGAATCTTATACCCACCACAGACCTGTCAAAAAATTCACCAAAGAATCGAAGTTTCGAACAGGTTTTTGCGCCTGGAACCGAAGAATTCGTTCGCAGACAAAAGGGCACCTTTTGGCACGATCGATTCATTTCTCGTCGAGTTAAATTCCGCTTTAAAGCAAACCAAGAAGATCCACTTATCCCGACAGAGAGAGAGAAGAAAAAAAGGGCTGATCCTTAGTCGATGGCTTCTCGATTGTGGCTCTCGCTCGAATGATTTTGTCGATTCGACGAAACTTTCCCTGAGGGTAGTTTTTCACGAGATTCCTTTTCCTTCTTAGCCGGTTCGTTCGTCAGGAGACAAGCACGGCTCACGGACTCTGATATATTGGCTCGATAGGGCGCGCTCAGACGTTATACCCATTAAACGTTGTGACCCCGACGCCCAGGAAAATTGCCAAGGTTATAGATAGCTTTTTAATGGGCGTTTCCGTGAGCCAGAACTAACCATCGGCCACGAAAGGCCGGTTTCACGCAAATATTCGCGACGGTACGCGAGATTTCACCGCAAATAATTCGTTCTGGCTAAATTCGACGAAAACCAAAACCATGGGACCGGAGGGTGGGGGGTGGTGGCAAAACCGATAAAGAAGCCAGAGTGTAACAGAGGCAATAAGCCCCCGGTCCTTTGGACCGATCACGTTGACAGCTGTGATTTATTGGGACCGCTTGGCTTCACGATCTCGCCTCCTATCGCTGGTTACGTTACGTATAGCCAGCTTTAACCGTCAATATTAATGGCGTACGGTGCCAATGACAACACACGTGACGGTTACCTTTCGTTTCGTTTTCGCGTCTCGACCATAGGCTGACGGCTAACGTTGGTTACACGCGTCGTTTGTTTACGACACGCGTAGCCAAGATGGGACAAATATTTGCGTGTCCCGGTAGCGAGCGATTTAACAATTACACGGACCAGAAGGTACGACAATCTAGCTCGCCGCTCTGTGCGGCTTGGTCGGCTTTTCGAACCGTTCGGGAACGGAACACACCCCAGGAACGGAAATGTCTCTATCCAATTGGTGACCAGGGAACGTATTTTTTTTTTTTTTTTTTTCACGAATATCATTGTCCACCACGTACGAGTATTTGTTAGGGCGGAGGGGCTTTTTTTTTCTCTTCGTCCTGTTTTACGTTTTTCCGATGTTTGTTAACGAGAGTGCCGGGTTACATTTCGCGCATTGCGCCGGCGAAATAAATCCGGGGGAAACGGTCGCGTTCGCCCGGCAATGCAAGCAATTACCTTTCGAAATGAAAGTCACGTCGACGAAAAAGCCGTCGCTGATGACGTTTTCGGGAAATTAGCTGCTGTGTCAAAGATAACAAATTGCAACTACTGGTTTCACCGCTTTGATATGTTAAACGCTCGTTCCTAAGCGTACGCTGATCGAATATTTGATCGAATAACCGTTGGAACTGACTGTTTGTTTACGTGAAATGTTGATTGATCGAAGAAATTATAGAACGCGTCAATCACTTTTTCGCCGATTGATTTGAATCCCTTTTACTTTAAAACAAATTTTAAATGTAATATTTTAATATTTAATAATCATTTTGAAATCACCTCTGGTTAGAAGTTACTTCAACATAGGTACACCTATTCACTTTGTATTAACTTTGCTAATGAAAGGATTAATACCCATCAAGGATCGCCAGGCCTTACCGAACTATCCTGTGCAACCTTAAACGTACGAAATCAGCTTGACGATTCCGGGCACGATTGAGTTTCGTTCGCGAACGAGCCACCAGTTTCTCGATCGAGTCAATACACCTGCGTCTTGTTAACCCAAGGCACCGGGGAGTATTGAGTTCCGGGCAAGAATCTCCTCGTAGGAAGCTCGTGTCGAGGCGAGCGTCCAGGTCAGAAATTCCGGTTTCACGGTTGCTATCCCAGGAATTTCGTGTCGTCGTTCGACAAACTGGTCCTTTCCTGTTGATATTTCGATCGGGTATCCTTCGTTCCTTTAATTCCCGCGTCACGGATCGATGGACGTAAACCCCAAAGCGGTCGCAAACGTCTCGTTCGCCGGTACACTCTCGACGAAGGAAACTGTCGTTTGTTTGGACGACTGTTGGACTCGCGAGCCCAGAAAGGAAAAGAGGTCCGCCATCTGTGGCACGAAAGCACGGGGCCACCCTGGGTGGGGGGTGTTAAAGCGGACTTTCATGAGGCTGGAGTAGAAAATACGCCAGGCTGACGCGCAGTCAGCCAGGAAGAAAATCGTGGACGGGTATAAAGTGTACCTAACGACCGATCCATTGATTTTCAATTTTCGACGCTCGCCAACGGGGAGCGAGTCGTCGCGACGCTGAATTAGCTCGCCGCGCTCTCGATAGAGATTCGATTCTCGAAAACTTTCGAGAGACCGTCCCGATCGTGTCGTTATCGTTCTCGCCTCGCCCGCGAAGAATACCCTCTGCCCGCTCGTTCGTCTTCGTTTCACCTCCGATAGACCCTTTTTTTTCCCGGGGAAACAACCGACGATTCATCGTACTTCGTGCGGAGCAAACCGTGAACGCGGAAGTCGTGGTTTCGGTTGTTTTTCTACTCGAACTTCCGCGACCCCTTCGAACAAGCTGATATCGTTGCGAAGAAGACCATTATATTTTAATGTTGTGGCCAAACAGCTAAAAGTTTTGTGAACGCTTCGAGGAAGTCGGTATTTTTTATATTGTGAAACTTTCGAACACCTTTGAAAATTGGAAATTTATACTTTTTATTATCTTGTAGAATGAGTAATGTTTAATAAAAGCGTGAAATGGTAATGATAACTGAGAAAATTTAAGAGTATGTCATTATTTTGGGGGGTATGTGATTAATCTGATGTCGATATGCTTGTATTTTATTGTAATAGCAATATGACGAAGGATTTTGAAGAGAATACATCGTTATTTCGCTTCAAAGTAAAGAATTTGATGTACCGTACCGACAGCCTTCATTGAATTCAGTAGTACGAGTCAACCATATATCAGTCAGTGCGAATAACCGTGACACACGGCTCGAAATGATAAATTTATATAATATATTTTAACAAACGTTGAAATGAACGTTATTCACCACCACTGTCCGGCCTTGCAATTAATTTTCAAGCCGGAAAATTTATGTTTACACTTCCCCCAATGCGTTTAATTAACGCAGCGGCGTCGCGCGCTTTACGGAAAGTGTAATGAGAACGAAGGGAAAGGAAAGTTGTGTCACTCGTGATAATTAAAACACGCGAGCTTGCTTTCACTTTTATCGCAAACCTTTCTTTTCGTCGTAAAATATTGCGTGTCGCAAAAGTCTGGAAGCATAACCAAGCTGTTATCTAATTACCGCGCAGAATCTTCGTTACCGCCTTGTTCTCGATTATTCGAACGAATTAGATTAGTAGCCCGAGTCATTAACGATCCTCGCGCCAGTCAAGCTACGAACCCGTCTACCTCGGTTAATAGATTCTCAAACATTAAATGTACACACACGGTGTATCCGTCGAAGGGGGTTGAATTGGGGGTTTAACGATCCAAACAAACCCGTCCCCGCGAACGTATACCCGCCCGGGAGAAATTTTTGATCCCGGCCGAAAAAGCGGACGCAATTTCTGTCCCAGACGGAAAACCATAAATACAATCGATGGTACCCCGCACGAGTCCCAGGTAATTGCCTCGAAATAGAACCACTGTCACCGTTAAACCACCGGAACCCGATCAAACCCCCCTGACGATAGACTCTGGAAGAAAGCCTCCGGTGATGTCCAGCTGCGACTGCCATCCCCCTTTCTCCTCTCCCCGGGCTCACCGTTTCGGGGCTAAGTCTGCGAGAACACGGACGATTCTGGCGAGGACAGCGGGCACGAAATTTCCGCAACGTATCGATTGTGGCCGGGGCGTCTTGCATTATCTTCCGTGCAACATCGGGTGCGCTTTAGTCCTGTGTGCCTCAGCCACACGGTACACCCGCGAAAACCACCCCTCGCGCGCACACGTACGCGCGGCACACATATCCAGCTCGTATTTCCCTTGCAATCTAGAACTGGCGCGTATTACATAAATTTATACACCGGGGCCGAGGCAGGGCGGCCGGAAAGGGGGTAAAACGAGGGAAGAGGGACGCGCATGGAACATGTTTCGCGCGATAGTGTACATTTGAGATACAGCGAGCGGACTACGCTTCTAATTCCGATGACGTATGAGCTTGCATAACCTAGTTTTCTGTTTGCCAGCACCGGTAATGAGTTGTCTAGTCCCCTCTTCGTCTAACCCTGCCCCACCACTTCCACCTGTAACCACCGAATCCAAACCTTTCCCCTCTCACGGCTGCACCCTTTCCCCCCTCGTATCGCTGTGTACCCGTATATCATAAATTATGCGGCTGACAGATAATCGCGCCTTGGTAAGTTTGAAACGACGCCGAGGAGGAGACAGATGGGGATAAGAGATACGGGCGTTTCGGGATGGAAGAAGAAAATTTTGCAGGGTAAAAACGGTGTCACGGTAAATTTTCCATACGATTCACGCAGATATATGATATTCCAGGCTCGAATCGTGCTCGTCATGAATTCACAAACTCAATAATCGATAAACATTGCACTAATGTTCTTAATAATAACGATATTAATATTAATATTGCCAATATTAGTACTATTGTCATGAACAACATATATACAATGTTAACACTACTGGTATTTATAATGTTATTATGAACAATATTATCATCATTATTGGCAATAACATTAATTATTGTAACGTTCATGCAAAACACGTTGAATGATGAATTTTTTATTTTTAATATTGCAATTAATATTGTTAATATTATAATTAATGTTTTTACCAATTCCTGGTACCTAATGAATTTTATCCAGAATATGGACTGAAGGTCGATGGAGCCAGAAGAACCCTCGGGAGGCTGAGCAACGGAAAGATTTTTGCGAGGTGCAACATTTTCCAGCAGACTACAAGGAAAATGCTTTCCATCTTGAAAGAAACTTTTCAAAGTGTACAGCCGCGGGATAACTCTGTGTCTGAAAGATACAACTCATGGCAAATTCTTTTTTTTTTTATTGTTGTTGTTTTTGCGATCTCTACGACGTTGTATTCGGTTGATCCACGTATCCGTTTGTTTATTTATCTTCCGTTGGCATCGCGGTGTATTTGGACGGATGTTACACGGTCTCGCGAGTGTCCAGCTGCGCCTGGCGGTGTTTCGTTCGATCATCCTCGAAATCGAATCCGCGCTTCTATTTCTTCCATCAAAAACGAGGGGGGCAAAAAAGAGAAGCGGAGCGAGATTCACGTGCTGAAAACGGATTTTCGAAAATACCTCTCGCACAGAGCTACCTAACACAAGCCAGATTCTGTTTCATAGAACCTGAAAAAAAAAAAATATTGCGAACATGCCTCGTGCGAACAAGAACACTTCTCTCTTTCACGTTTGAAACTTGTTGGACCCGACAGAAGTGTCGACAAGATACCATGTTAACCTTTTGAGCGACGCGAACGAGTATACTCTTCTATGGGATCTGAAGTTATTTTGTTTCATGTAATCTTCAACGTGTTAATTACTTGCCCAACGATCGAATCGCTAATGAAAACAATTTAACACGTTGTATGGTAAGTTGTTATGCGATTTTAATTATTAAGAATTCCGTCGTTATACAAAAATTGACAACCACCATGAAACAGAACTGGAACTTGCTATTAAAAATAACATTGCAGTATGTTTATGAAAAAATATTGAAAGGCTTTGGAGAAGCGGAAAAAAGTTCAGGATCTCTCGAAAGTATTTTCGATTCGAGTGTACTAGATGGGAGAGCAGAAAAAATTATTTAATATTCCCTGCAGCGGAGTAACGGATGAAAAGGCCGTTAGATATCGATGAGATTTCAAGGTAGGAAGGGAAACGAAGAGTATCGGGTCGAACAGTGGACAGAAGCAAATAACGCTGCTCGAGGGGCGAGTCTCGTATTACAGCCATCACTGACAGAGTTTTTAACGAGCGTAACGACCCCGGTGTTTATTAAATCGATCATTTTCCGGCCGTTGCAAGCTCGCTCCGCGACGATTCCAGCCGGATAAACGAGTATCTCCGGGCACGTAAACCGACGATTTTTCATCGGAGTCGTTCGCGAAACTCCTTTCATCGCCGTTTGCCTTCCAACATAGACTACCTGGCTAGACAGCCGTGATAAAGGAGATGGTTTGACCGAGCTTTCGAGCGGTAAGATACTTCGCAGCACGTTTCACCGCTCCTTGTTACTCCGCACGCGGACGAATTCGTCATATCGCAGCCACTCTGAATTTCAATGATAGTGATCGATGATTGGGAGAAATTTCAGCTTCCAATTACAAGCGGTTGTGTATCCTTTAAAATTCCTCGTATCACTGTTTATTACCTTCATAATTCTACGAATTGCCAAGAAATAACACCCCAAATTTTAATTTTAATTATTATAAATACGATTGCTTCATTCTGCCACTTGCTACCTTAAGTAATACTGTTCAAAATATTTGCAAATAGCTCCACGACGAACGAAGTAATCGAATCTGAATATCAGCGATTTTTCATGGCGAGTTTCGGACAAAAAGCCACCGTTTAACCTCTGTCCCTCATTCATCGAGAAAAATCGGCCCGCACGCGTCGTTTCGCTTGACGAATGTCGCGAAGAAAAAAGGAGTACGAAGAAGGTGAAACGAGCGGGCGAACGCGTGGGGCGGAAGCGGAAAAAAAGTCGCCAACTTAACGGGACAATTTAATCTGTTTTGTCAACCCCAGCAGACCCAGCGAGGGAATTCACCAACCAACGGTAAGCTTCAGCCGGCTTTACTTGCGTCGAGAGATAATAACTCACGGCGAGTTTTGCTGAATCCATGCTCGCCTCGTTTGCGATTCGCGCGGCTCTCGCGAGCGCTGATGAAGCCATTCGTTGTATCAATGCGTTTTCTGACACACCGGCAAAATCGTATCGTTCAACTTTCCTTCCTCGACATTTACAAATTTCCACTACTGAACACTGTTTGTTCGTTGAAAATCCTTGAAATCGTTAATAAACTATATCGTGGACAAACTGAAATCTGAAGAGTATTTTATTTAAATTTTACATAATTATGCATAAATTAAGTAAGTGGGAAACGCTTGAGCACGGTCAGTCGCGTAATGAAAACGTACCTCGATCATTCAGCTTTATTTAAATGCGCGGGGAATAAACGCAAGATTGATTCTTTCCCCCCGTCACGGAAGAGGAATTCCTCGTAATCAGTCATTGTTCCGTGAGACGACACCTTGAGAAACGTTGAGTAAGCGTACACGGCAGTTGGAGAGTTCGTTTGAGAGGTATCTCGTTCGTTTATCTTATTTTCACAGCGTGCCAGTTCCGTGAGCGTTGAAACTCTCTTTCTCTATCGTCCCGGAGGTGAATTCAAGCATGTTTTCCATTGAAACGCAGTCAGTGGGATACTTGTTTTTCTATTCTCTTGTTTTCTCTCTTTTTTTTTCTTTTCTTTCTACTTATCCGTGAAATCGAGTGGCCGTCCCGCGCCACGATGAGAAATACAACCGCAAAAGAGCAACCGGTACAATGCAAACCGGGAGGGTGGCCCCGGTGAAAGTTTAAACGCGCGGCGAAAGATTTTATCTCGTTGAAAAATGATTAAATTCGTATTCGTCCGTAGCGAAAAATCAGAGCACACGATAACGCGCGGAAACTTTAATAATTTCGACGCTGGGAAACAGCGACGGAGGGATCAGAGGGGAGGCCGTGATATCTCTGGTGCGGCGAACAGATTTCTGTTTTTACCCCCGTTTAATGCAAAAGCCGTTTTATATCAACAACAATGCGGTCCCAGCGCGAACTTGCTCGACGTACCGCCGCCGCCGCGGCCCATGATAAATTCATCGTAGCAACGAAAAACCCTTTCGACGTGTATCGGTTTTGCTTTGTACGTCGGTTTCTGCTCGTGATATTTTCGCTGCGCGCGGTAAACCGGCTGGAAACGCGCGCGCGGCAAAAACCATTGCAAGGGCAATTAACGGCAACTATGTACTTTATGCGGTGCACGTAAACGTGTCAAGTTCGATGTGTACGCGGAAATTCGCGTGAATTTATAATTCGCCCCCGAGAAATAATAAAACATCCTGTTAGAGTTTGAAATTGTTTTAATGCAAAAAAAAAAAAAAATATCGAACGAACGGATGTAGAATGGTATTCATTAAAAAGTCTATGAAAACCGTCAATCACTTGAAAATATAACAAATCCGTGGTTAATCTAACTTTCAGCCAACTGAATGTAAGTGATTAAAATTTCATACATGGTCGACGAACGGTTTTTTATTTCCTTCGATCAAGAGGATCAAAAGAATTCACCGCGAAGACGCGAGGATCATCCCGCGTCATCTTCGCGGGGGTAACACGGCGAGTACAGCCGCGCGACAGGAGACAGGCGGAAATATATTATCCGGGAGCGATGTATCCACCCCCTTATTTCGCGTTTCCAGGCCGGGAGGGTGAAGCACTCGTCGTAGCGAGAGCCAACCGTTGCCGACGACAAGGACACAAACGAGCCTCAACTTTACCACCGACACCCCGAGTGTCCAAATAAATAATGCTCCTTATTTGTTATAGGAATTGTGCCCGGCAAGGGATGAAATCTGCGGCCGCCGCGCCAACGGCAGCCAGGCCAGAAATCCGTGTGATTAAGTGCACCCTTCGCCGGACGATAATTGCTCTACAAATACGTGAAATTTATTGCGAATTTACCGTACCGCGTCGGGACACGTCCCCTTCGAGCATCCGGGGCTCGACTTTCCAGCGACAATTGCGTTAGACGGCCGAGTTAGATAAACGATTATCCCTTACTCGCTGTATTTCACCGACAATCTGCTCCCTTCATCCCCTCTAATTGAATCAAAAAATACAATCGTTTGTTTAAAAGGTAATTTATAGAAAAGATAGGTTGACAGATCGAATAAAGGGGATTTATCCGCAGCCACGCCATGGTTTCGCGCCCGGGCGTTATATGGGTCACCGTTGGGTGTCGCGGGAAACAGGGTCAGGAGTTCAAGTGCCGTGCGTCGCCGACCTTCCGGAAGGATCCAGCAGAAGTAAGACTACGCGAGTCGTATTTCAACGCGAGAAGGCAAGAAGTATTTGATATTTTTACAGGCGTAGGCAATTTCCAGGGGGTTTTGATTAAACCCAAGGTGTACAATCTTCTCGAGACAAGACGTACGCCGTGGGAGGCTCAATTTCAGATCTTTGCCAATTCCGCGAGATTTAGCGCATCCGGTGTCCATAAAGCCGACAATTGATCGCGTTCCTTGCTAATAGAATTTTTATTCCCGTTGACGCTTCTCCTTGCCGCCGATTCTCGAGGTTACACGATTTTCTCGTGGAAACGCTTACACCGTCGCGCGTAATAAATCGAGACCGGGGGTGCCTTAAAGTCCCGCCACGAGGAGTCGAGCTTGCATCCACTTAACGGATTTCACGTTTACCAAACGAAAGAGGGGGGTGGTACGCGGAGAGAAAACAGTCCTCTAAATCTCGAATCTGTCCTCTCTATCGACGTTGCACCGAGTCGAAACGGTGGCCAGGATACGGTTTACACTGGAGAGAGGGATCGCCCAGGGAACGTGTAGCGAGCAAATGGCCGAAGAGCATCGGGGGATCCCTGAAAGACTCGCGTCCACGATTGTTCCACGGATTGGGACAAAGTGTTAAAACTCATCGGGAGTGATTCACCGGTCCCGGGTCCCTGGAGGCCTCGTCGAGTCGAACACGGATGTACCACGACTGTTTTATGGCAGTTTGTATAAATGTCGCGATCGAACCGACGGGAGCGTCCAATTATTTCGTGGACCATCATTTATTTTCATTTTTGATGATTTTGGCTGACGCAAAGCAGACAATTTAAATTGAAAGCAATACTTTAATGCAATCGACGATTATAACTGAAATTTGATTATTAACAGCCAATCGAGGATTAACTTTTTAAAGTACGGTCGCTGGGATCGTCGATCGAATCCGTGATTAAAATTCTTTCCCGTTGGAAATCAATGTTTGAGCACAAACGAACTAAGCAAGAAGTATAAAGGACGTTAGATTTAACGTTGGATCGACGAACTTAATGAAATTACGAACTACTTTAGAAGGTATCCTTAACTTTTACTCGCGAGTGTCTTACGTAAGGCGGGATTGCTTGCGTTGCGCTTCAATTACTAAAAAAAAAAGAAGAAGACCCTCTTTCATTCAGAACACCATTGATTGGTTTCCCGAGTCGATAAATATCTAAGTGAATGAGAAGAACGATCAGAGAGTCAAGTAAACGATCGCGAAACGATCAGTGTAAATGTTTAACGTTCGATAGCCGTTTAAATATTTGATCGGGCCACGTGGCGCGAATAATCGTACATTGAAACCAGACCATACTTAATCCATTTAATATCCAAACTTGCGTGTACGTTTCGTCAATTTTAATAACCGTGTTCATTAGCGATATTTTCACATCTTTGTGTATTACCCTAATACTTCCAACCCCTGGAAATGAATAGTTCGATCGAATGATCCACAGTGTACTGTTAGCCTTTTGGAAAATGGACTGAAATCAAGTTCAAAGTCGACGCGAGTTCGTTACGCGTACGACACGAGTATCGCGGAGTTCTTTTTTCTGCAGCAACGGTGTTAAAATTCAGCGCGTTCAGCTTGCCGCCCGAGGCAGTCCAACTGGGTCATTAAATATGAGAGATCTCGTTGCCGAGACTCTTGTGGAGCTAGCTCCTACACGTCGAGGAAAGGTGGAGGCAGGGGGCGGGGGAAAAAAAGAGAAAGAACAGAGAACGCGAGGGGGGTTGGACGGGGTGAGCAACAACCCGGAGAGGGTTGAAGAGAGGAGTAAGTCTCTTGCAGTTGTTTCTAGGCTGCCTGACGCGCTAGACGTGCCACTCTGGATGCACTTTTGTATAATTTTACTTTAATTGCTGTTGAGACCCAGAGTTTTCAAGTTTCTCCTCTCCTTATCTTACCCGTGCACAACCCTCTGTTCCTCCATCTGGCCGTCTTCGTTTCCACGCTCGTCACCTCCTCCTCGCCCTGTCCCTTCCTGGTTTCAACCCTTTAATCTATTTTTCCCTAAAGCTTCCTTGCCTTTATTCCCTCCCTCCTTGGCACGCTTTTAAACTCTACCCCCTTTCCACGGCCGGACTATTACCTGTTCCACGGCTACGTACAACACGGCAGGGGCGCTGAAACCGTTTTACGCAGAGCGTTACGATAAGCCTGTACGCGACCGTTTCCGCTCCAACGGCGATCCACGAAATACGATCGCGTTCGTATTAAGCTACGGGATTAAGCTCGAGCTTCGAATCCGTAGGAGGAAGAAAAGTACGAGTTGTTCTTCTCTCGCGACGAAACGAACCCCCCTTGTACCGCGCGGCGTTTGTAATCCGCCTCGCGTTCCCGAGACGTTATAACGAGGCGGCGACGTTATTGTTTTTATCGCGGAACAGGACACGCCCGGGGATTTCAATTTCCGCTCTTCATTAACGCCGTCACTCGCGCCGACAATGCCGCTATCCGCGCGAGAACACCCGAGCACGCTCGTACGCTCGACGCATAATGGGATCTGCAGTCTGTAAGCCTCGTAATGGACCTCTCCTACAGGTGGATTCCACGGGAACAATGATTCGTCGCGTGTATCCCGCCATTGACGCTTTCTGCGTTCACGGTAAAAAAAATTTCTATGGGTATTCATCCCTTTTGTCCCCCTTCCTTTTTTCTTTCGTCGATGCACTTCTCGCTGCATCGTTTTAACCCCTTGACACACAAAGACTTCTCCGGTTGCATCCTGTGCTTCTTACGCGATCGTAAACATTGACGCGTGCTGATTCAATACCCTGCTGCATTATCGTTTTATTTATCGTTCAATTACGCCTGAATTGTGAAATTTTCTTATAGTATTCGTTGTTTAGAAACATTATACTGTGTGAAATATGTTACAAAGTCTCCAAGTTTCTAAAAATAGAACGAAAGGATTAACATCTTCAATTAGGTTTGATAGCACCTCAAAGCGTGTGGACACGGGTTTCAATCAGCAGGTAAAAATACCCGCCTCGCTTAGGTGTATCACCTAACAAAACTAACCCAGAGACTTTGTTGCCTCGCTAAGGTGATCCTTTGTTATCATCCTCCATCCAGAAGTTCCATAAGCGCTCAAAAGAGGCGACAGCCTGAAGCTTTCCTCGTAGCCTGGATGGCACAAGATGCTATCAGCTCGCCTCGCAATGTTTACCCAAACGCGGACTAAGGACCAGCAGGTTCCTGCACTCTTTCACCACCGTTATCAGCCACTTACATCGAGTCTGTAACACGGACGTTTCCCTTCGCTGGGAAACACGTACGGGGTCGCGATAGGTTTTCACGTATCCTTATCTCGCCGTGTCAAGATCTTGATGGTCGACGGTCAAGATTTTCCCGGACCTGAACCAGTCGTTTCATCGGTAATTTTTTTCCGCTCGTTTGAACCGATCCGAGAGCATTCAATATTCATCGAGACGGGTCTGAATATTCAAGAACGCGGGCGTTGGGTGATGATTGCGCGTACAGAAGAGGGTGACAGCGAGCATCTGGGTCACGAAGGTACTAACTCGCGGCTCGAAGATAAATCCCGACTCTTGAGCAGCGTAAAACATACACGTACGTACACACGTAGCTTTCTTTTCTGTTCAAGCATATTTTTCTCCTCTCGTAGCTCGCCGTTCGAATGGCGTATACACCGTGGCTCCTTCCTTTTTTCCCCACCCCGCCTTCTTTATCACGTGTTTTCGTCGCTTTTCATTCTAAAGTTATTTCGTCGAGGCCAGAAACGTATCCTAATGAAGAGGGAATAAAAGCCCGACGGACGCTGATTGTAGAGAAGAAAGTCCCTGAGTTTGCCTAGGAACGAAGTTATCGCGAATTCAAATAAGAGCCGGCTCGTTGCGATTTGAATAAGATCAACTTCCACGGAAAAGCGACGCGAATCGTGCCTCCCCTCCCCGGTCTCTCTTTTTTCTTCCTCTTCTTTCCTTTACCTTGGTTCTGTTTAATTGAAATCAACGAGAAACGGCGTCGGAAAATAACGACACGTACACACCATTTATGTATACTTTCTTTATTTCTCTCGTCCCGCTCGAACGAGCTCGTTAGAGATCCAAGACGCTAAGCTATCCTTAAAAGGTGAGCAATTCTTTTGGGGAGAAACGTTTGGAACACGGTGACATACTTCCTTTAATAAATTACTCGACGTACCACCGCACGAGGCACGAGGTATTCGCCATACCGAACCTCTCCAAGCTCTCCTTATTATCGGCCTAAAACCTCAACCATGCTCTGCTACCTTCGCCAGCAATATTGCTGTTCAACCATCCCCCTCCTCCGTTCCTCTCTCTCGTTCCCAATCTGTCCGATTCGAGTTCTATTTTTACAAAACTTCAAAATGTTGAATACAGAAGCTCCTCGGCTCCTTCTTTTGATAAAATTCCTTTCTTGGAGCGCATTCGGATCCGGTTCCAATTAAGAGGAACGCTTTGAATTGTTCAAATTTCATGGCGGAAAGTTAGGCGTACACAAAATTGAAGTATTTCCACGGGGGAAAAAAGGAGAGGTACGTAGCTCGCTGACAAGGTGTATAAAATGAAAACTCTTTCGCCGCTGCGAATGAAAGAGAGCTGCTTTTTTCAACGTTACAGAGGCTCAAAGTGAACCCACTGACAGCCTTTGATAACATTCCAGATAAAGATTTGACACGGAGTTTTTTTAGAAATTGGACACGTGCTCGGATCGTCGTATCGAGTCGCACGGGACATCTTCTTTTTATAGAGGCTCGAACGTCAACTTTGATCACTTTAATTATTATTTTAATCGTTCGACGCATCTACCCTCGCGTAACCACGTCGAACAGGCGATTACTTGGTTAATTAAGAGGTGCGCGTGTGATAAGGATTTTCGAACGAAGAAAATTCCGACGTCCAGTGGAAACGGGAAGAAAAGGTAAGCCGCAGGAAGAAATAACGTGACACGATTTGTCACGTTTCCCCGTAGTTTAAGCTGGAATTAATTACATCGCGTGATGATCGAAATCTCCGAGCAACCGTGTTATTATTTATTCCTCTTGCTACTCGTACATAGCCAGGCGCTTATCTAGCGGACGAGCGTCGTGATACTGAAATCCGCGATAATTGCAAAGTTGTTGGCCTAAGCTCGCCAAGGGGCGAGGGTGGTAGGAAGCCGGCTTTCTTGCGAGCCAGTCAAACAAATAAATGTCCCGACGGGCGAACATAAAACTCATAATATATGAGACAGAAGGAATGGCGGCGATCTTTCGCGCGAATCCTCACGTACCAGTCCCATGCATCATCTCCCCTTGACCACCGGTTCGAGCAGCCCCTTTCGACCCCCACAAAGCTCGACAACTTCTCCGATATCGTTTCCATTTACATACGCGAACACCCACCACCGTCTCCCCCGTTGCATTTTTATATTCGTCCCTATGAATTCATTTTTCCGTGTCCGCTTACATAATTCTCAATTTTCCCCCCTTTGACCGAGAGAAAAAATGTCGAAACGTTTCTTTCGTTCAACGCGGTTCATCGAAGATCACATAACTCTTAATTTATCATTCGAACGGTGGGCGCTCGGACATCGTGCAAATCCTGTGACCTTTGACCCAGGGTAATTTAAATTCTTCGAACGAGCACAGATAGCGGGAGGTCCCTTAAATCTTGCCGGTTCACCTTGCGACCGATTTTTGGCGTTTAACAGAAGCGTTAGAATCAAAATTTGTAGATCGCTAAAGGTCTACAATGGCAATTAATATTATCGATAATGAAGCGTCAAAGCAAAAATCGTCGTGGAAAGCAATCTTGGCCAGGAGGCACAGTCGATTATACCTTTCCGTCGTATTTCGTTGTCGGCCGCGTAAAAGTCTCCCTCGTGGTCATTAATTTTGATTCGAGCCACCGGATGGATTGAATCGTGCTCCATTTTTGGCCTGACGGCAAAAACGTAGCCGTGTCAGAAATTCGATGTGTCGCGTCGAACGGATGAATTTTTCATTCGATTTCGGATATTAATATGCCGCGCGCTGTACGATCCAGGTTTCATCGATGTCGTGTTGCATAAAAACTTCGAATCCCGGTCCGATGCCCGGGGGCGAATAACATCGACGGGTATGGGGAGACGATATCGAAACGATCGCCGCGCGGAACAGGACGTTCGTCGACGAGTGCGCGTACAAGGCATCCCGATACATCTGCCGGCTTTTACGATAGCGAGTAAAGTCACGACAGGCATTCGAAACGCGGCGAAAGATCAGCGTTCTCCACTCTCGGCTTATCTTACCCATAAACCTCCGCCAAGCGATGCGATCGAACGGCTTACGCTTTACGCTCGCGAAATAATTGGGAATTATCTTGTAATCCTTGCTCGCTCCGATCCAATTGCGGCTCTGAAGGAAGAAAAAAACGAAGAACGAACATCTGGCTACGAGTGCTTAAACGGCTCGACGTTATCGATCCGTTCGATAAAATTACTCTGTCGATGGGCTTCTTGAAAATACAACCGTTGCGAACTGGCGTACGGAAAATTAAACTCGAGCTGACAAGTCAGTTTTCAATAAAACTAAGAATATTAAAGAGTATAAAATCCCTAATAAAGGGCGTAGAGTAACAAAAAAAAATCCAATTATTTTAAAATTTTTAAAATTCTTAAAATTATAGTTGTAAGCTCAGAGGGAAACAAATAATGTAATATTTGGACGTTCGACTTGTGTACGCGAATAAGAAAGTAGCGCAATTCATCTTGGAGTTTCATTGTGTGAACGTTTTAAGGACATCGAGTTGGACACACGCAGCGACCGAGAGGAATTCGAAGGAGCAAAAGGGGAATTCGGTGGAAAGCATGCATAATGGATTCGTGTTGCATGTCGATGCGATTCCCGTTGGCCGATCGTATAAAAATGTCAGCAGCTTCGCAGTATCCTGTCGTCCCCCCACCCCCTTTTTCTTCTACCGAGTCAAAAACATTCGACTCCGGGATACGAGAGCAGAGCCAAGGTGTTCCCCGTTCCTGTTCTGAATAATTTTAAATCCGGCCGGGCCGATAGCCCGACCAGAAATCCAAGCTCTTTTCCGCGTCGCAACGAGCGTCCAACTTTAACAGGGGGCCGCGAGAGCACTCGATAGCCCGGGACTTTGCTCCTCGAAAAATACCCTCATAGCTCATTGGACAGAGACAGAGGGAGCGTTCAACTTCCGCGCAGATAATGTTCCGGTTTTGCAGTAAATCAGTTTATCGCGTTGACCCGGATACTTAGCCATTCCTTCGAGCTGTAATTCATCCGAAACGAACCGTTTCGACCCGTTGCAACCTCCCTCGTTCTCAGATTCCCAGCATTTTCGATTTCGAATCGACGCTCCGATGAATCGTTAATTGGACCTTCACGGGAAACGTGGAAACGTTCGACGCATTAAACCGACGGTTCCATTTTCCCTGAACAGGGCTCGCCGATCCATCGAGGGTCAAATCTATCAGCGTACCAATTATTTTCTCTTTCATGGTTCAATTAAATTCATCGAACGTTCCGCTTGTACCGTGGCTAATCGTGCATGATTTTTGAATGGATCTTGCATGAATCGGATCAATCGTGACCCAGACCTATGATATTCAGACTAAAATTACATACACATGTAATGGAACAGTTTAATATTTACAATTCCATTTATTTAAGGAAATCATAAGTTACTCTTCCAATTAATACTTTTATTTCCAATAAATTTAGCATACCGTTTCCTCGAATTGGCTAATTAATTGGCTAATTAAGATCGTTTCTATTAAAACGGATGACAAATATCTTCAGGAACAGAATTTTTCAAAGTGCCTTCGCTTGAACATAAAATTCGAGAGTACTCTCAACCGCGGCAAACGAAAAGGACGTGCCCAATGAATACGTGGCCATCAAATTAACATTTGCACGTACAGAGAGAACCAATGGAGAACGAGACGAGAGAGGAGGCGTCTTTGTGGCCTCGGGCGGGTATAGCGAAATCGATCAAACGCACAGGATTCCAGACAATGAGGCAATTGTGACTCTGACGCCTTCAGGTAATTCCGGTCCGTCGGGCGAGTGTACACGTCAAGCAGGATTGGCCGGACTCGATCGTGCTTCCCGATGGCCAGACACTCGGCCAGGATCCCATTCATGTGCCAGGTCTCGCGTAACCGGTGGCGACGTTGCTTGTGTGCACGCGGATGAATCAACGGGGGACTTAATCGAGTAAACCATTGGAAATGGACACGCTGACGAATACTGGAATCGAGCTCCGTTCTTCGATGTTATGCGTCCCGGAAATATACCACTTCGAGGACAATTAATTGATGGATGACCGTTGTAACGCGGCTCTAGCGTATTTTCGGAATAATTTGCTAATTACACGTGGTTAGCGCTCGCTATACACGACAATTAGTCGTATCGTGATCAGAAGACTGGCACCGAATTTATGAATGAATTTATCGAATCTTACTGCACTTTAGAAATTGTCAATTTGTTGTGGATGTTAGATTGTAATATTGAAAGTACAGGCTCATTTACCACGAAGTTCAGGAATGGGGTCTCCGATCGCCCCACGAGTCCATGAACGCATCAAAAGGGATACTTGACGCGTCTATCGTAGACAACATTGTTTCAAACGAGAGTAACCTCAGAGGCGTGCATCGTGCTGATTATAAATCGACGATGAAGCAAGGCTGAGTGCCCTTGAATGACCCGGTCATTGAACTCCTGCTATCGATCGTCGTGTCGTCGTACGAATGGTTACAAAATTCTATAAAAAAAAAAAAACAGCAGCAGCAACAACAACAACAACAACAAACTCAAATCGACGAGATTCAATTTGTATTCATGCTCGGTTTAAGAAGTTTCTTCGAGTCGAAGTCGTAAAAAGGTATATCTCAGAAGATCCACGGAGAATTCAATCTTCCTGGACGAGGAATTACAAGGATACACAACTCGTGCACGCGCGCGGCGACGGTCTCGCGTGTGTAGGCTCGGAAGAAATTGACCGGATTGCTTTCGACAGACAAAATCCTTAAAGCAGTTTCCAAAGCGGCGAGGGAAGCCGAGGGGATATTCGTGGTCCCGAGTTTGAAAACTGTGCTCCGCTCCTCGAATCGAAACCAACCTGTTCCATCGAACGATCCGGAGAGGAAATTGTCCGTCGAGATTCCAGGAGGACGACGCTTTGAGGACGCAGTTACCGAACTAAGGGCTTCGGTTATTTGCCCGCCTTTTCTTATCTTCGTTACGGCTACGAAATTTACTTTGAAACCCCACCCTTTCACCTTGTTCCAAACAATCCGCGTATTCGTACTGAATCGTTGAATTGTCAAAAATCGAAATATATTTAAAAATTCGACTTAAATTATTAGCTTTTGGAGAAAGTTCTTTTGTTACGAGATCCAGCTGTTCGTACCCCGAGAACATCGGCGCGCGTTGAATTCAGTCATCAAGAAGATTTCGAGAGGGTGACGTTGACGCCTCGAATGCGCTAATCATCTCGATTTCTCGCTTCCTCGTGCCCGAGACACGCGTCGTCCGTGTCGGGTGTGTTCTTTTGTCAGAGTCGCGACAAAAGTGTCTGGTGGCTCTTTCCGTAACTAAGGGACGAACGTAGGCGAGAAAGGAGGAAGCTTCCACGAGCCTCGGCGACACTTTCTCCGCTGGTTCTGTCGCCATTCCGCTCGCACGGTATCTCGACGGCAAACAATGCGTGTCTGCAAAGCGTGCACGTTCTTTCTCGTACCTCTTTTTCAACGCCCGCCTCTCTCCCCTCGGTCTAGCGACCGTCCAACTTCGTTCCTCGACCACCGGGAGCACAGTCTGTTTTGTAAATCAACGAAGTTGCTTCGAGTTGCCGGCTACGCGTCCGGCCTTGCGGCTCCTGAAGAAAGGGACGGCTGTCTAACAACGAACAACTGGTAGTCGTGTACGGTTTACCGATTTACGAGCGAGAAACCGCAACCACGGCTCCTAGATGCTTGATTGTTTAAAGGAACGTTGTAATTCCTTGATTGTTCGAACACGCTCCCACCGAGTCCAAAGTAACTTCGAAGATTTATCATTAAAAAGGGTTAAAGGAAGGAAGTTTTAGAAAATATGACAGGGAAACGCGCCCCTTTTAATTTTCTATTAATTAAATATAGATCACGAGAACTAAAGGTACTGAGAGTACCGAAATATTTCCTCTAACGTCGTGAAATTTATTCGCCGGCAACGAAACGGGCAAAGCTATCGACAGATAAGAAAGGCGTCGAATTTTGAATCGCCGGGACGTAATTTAGCGAGAGAAAGTCGGTCGAGAAAGTTCCTTTTGGTAAATAGCCCCGGATAAATAAGCCAACAAGAGGGGGATCAAAGGCTTCGGCAAAGAATTCATGGGGGCTACGAGGGGCTTCGAGGGGTGAGCACGATGGCAAGAATCGCGAGGATTTAAGTGGAATGTGCCGCGCCATATTGTGGCAAGACTTTTCTTATCGCGCCCTTTCGTCCACCGCTACATTGAAAGAACCCGGAGGAGGAAGGGGAGGCGGAGGGCCGAGGCTTGATAAAAAGGGATGGCAATTCACTTGCCATTTCAAAGTTCGCCGCGAGCTCAAGTTATTCGAGGAACCGGTATACCCGTTTCGCTAACTTCGTACCTCTGGAAAACTCGCCGCGATGCTGTTCCCAATCTATCGGCATGATTTTTTTAACAACTTTGTCGAGAAGTTTCAGGTGCAGTATTTACGAGCCCTCCTCCAAAGTGGTATCGTCGAGGAAATTTGTACGCCTTTCGCGAACTTGCCGTTTCTCGGAACGAGTAAAAATTAAATGTACAGGTGTACGGTTCTTGCGAACATCTTGCCCCTTTGTGAAATCTAATTGCCGACGAAAACTGTATCGCGCTACAACCTTCTCAAATATTGGCGTCGTTTAAACAAGAATTAATGACATCCAACGTTGCAATATTCGAATAGTCTCGTTACACTGACCGTCCACTTTGTCTCCCTAACTCCCAAAATTCTTTCGATTCAATGATTTATATAAATTTGTAATTGTTCAAAAGGTTATTTAATATTCTTCTTGTCAAGGTACAGAAGACCCAATAAAAAAGAAGAAAACGACACGACGATCTCGATCATGAATACATTCACCGAAAAGTTTGCCCGTCACGAAGTTAGCGAAACACCTTGTACGTCAAATCGTCTCTCGACTTAATGCTTTTTCCACGGGCGAAACATTTCTGGAAAGGAA
Source organism: Anthidium xuezhongi (assembly GCA_022405125.1). NCBI lineage: Eukaryota > Metazoa > Arthropoda > Insecta > Hymenoptera > Megachilidae > Anthidium > Anthidium xuezhongi. The sequence continues at coordinate 11,306,587 of CM039637.1, forward strand.
ACTCGGCCAAACCGAACTCGAAACTACCGGGGGTAGAATTTTTTTGCCCCCTCGCCCGCCCGCCCTCTCAGTTTACACCGACACGCTCGAATTAAAGCCCCCGTAGCCACGCCGATCGCGCGCCGTCGGCCCAAATTACCATTATTGCGTGAAATTAAGTTACCAGGCATAATTAATTATCCGAATGTTGAATTAACGCGAAACATGATTTCGCGATAGCTTTGAGTGGTACAGCGACGATGGAATAATAGCCGGGAAGTAGTTACACGACTGGGAGGTTGGAGAGGGGGGAAGGGACGTGGCAGTAGTATTAATTTCTGATTAGTTTCGCTGCGTAATTGCGAAACGATAACGTTGCCCGAAGTGGCGATGGTCCGACGGTTATCAAAATGAAAGCTGGCTTCGTCCCGGCACACCATTGATGAGCCATTGTTTATACGAGCTCTCGATTAAAACGCGGCTTCGTGTCGGTTTCGGCTTGTTTATTCGGCGCTAATTGAGCGATTCGCCGACGATAGACCAAGCTCCTCCTCGTCAGGAATATTACAGGCGAGCACGTCTGTAACGATTTCGTTTGTTTGTTTTTCATCTCGAAGCGAGAACAAAATCACAATATCTGCGCGGGGCTCGTTTCCGTTTCTCGAGAGTCTTGATCCAGATTCCTCCCCCAGTCGCTTCGTTAACTGATGAACTCGATGGATTAATTGGACGATTTTATTACGAGTTATATAAAATCGTAACAATTCGCGGCAAACCGAACCGTCCAATTACCTCGACGTTTCGAAACGTTCGAGACGAAATGAAGTTTCCATCCATCGTAGAAGTTTAAACAAATAAACATTGTTATTTTTAAGGTACTGCCGGCTACCTATGACATTTTAACTCGGTTCGAGCATTCGCGAGTAGACGACCGAATATTCATTCGTATATTATATATTAAATATTTTGCTACGTCCTTGTGGAAATATTGAAAAATCGCTTGGAATTTGCGTTTACATAATAAAAATGAAATTTAATATTGGAGCTTTGAAGAGATCGCTTCGTAGATACGCGCTTGCCTACATAAGAGTATTAAATCGTAAAAAATATATTCAGCTTCGGACTTTTTATAAAGTATTTATAAGAAAAATGGGAGATAGGATGTTTTAAGCAAAAACAATCGTATTTCGAACAAATATGGTGCGGGAAAGATAATTTTTCAATTACATTATTTTATAAATGGACTTTGTGGAGCACTTTAAACGTTGTTTCTTTTATCCTGAACACTGTTCTCGATCGTTTTGGGAATTGTCAGATGCAAACTACTCCTGAATCGAATATGATCGCTTTAACGGTAATAGCTGTGTTGCTATAAAAATACTCCAGGGACTCATTAATTGTTTTTAACTAATTGCTTCAATTACGGGGCGATAGACCCCGCGGATTCGGCAATTCGAATTTTACGCTTTCGCATTAACGATCCCGCGATAATTTATCGACCGCATAAATAACACCAACGAGCGTAATCGCCGGGAAACGAAATAATATTCAAGCGTTCGCCATTTTTTTTTCTCTCCCACGTTTAACGCTTTAACGCTCGATGATTCCGATCCGGGCGCGATCAATCATTGATGCAATCTTATTGATTAATGGCACTTCCCGACGCGTTCGAGCCACTTTCCAGTGTAATTGAACGATAGACCGTTTCTCATCGAATTGAAAGAGTTCTCGGAGTAAGTGGCTACATTGCACGCCCAGTTTCTTTTCAATTCTGAAGACTTCTCGCGCCAGTTTTATGATGCGGGCGCTGAGAGGCGATATTTTCGAACGGTATTCCGATCGTGAACGCTTCAAAGAAGACAGATCCTCTTGAAATCGAAAAACTTTAGGACTTTTGGGAGGCGAGGAAGAAAATTTCATGTATCAAAACGGATACGAGGTGTGTTTAGTCGGAAATCTTCGAAACTTCGAACCCTCCGTTACGGCATTTGTGTATTGTACCGATACATAAGTTTTTGGACATTAATCTGACAATTATTCTGAAAATTATATTTATAAATTTCTATGAGTCCTTCGAAGCATCGAATCGAAAGGATTAAACCTGAAACGAGCAAGAATGATAGAGAGTTCCCAAAGAAAACATGTTTCGCCTGTTAGTTCTTCCAAGCACGTGTCCATTCTTCTCTCCAACCTTTTCCCAACGACTTTGATAATTTTGATCTATCTGGAGCAGCGTTCAACGGGGAACGGAGATGAATGGTGGTTCGGTTCACTGGCAGATAGCTATCGTAATACGCGTCATGTCGGACGTGAATGAGAAATTATAGACTATTCGTCACGTCGCGATACCTGTCGCCCAATAAAATCATCCTAATTGATGTTCAAGGAAAAATCCAAGGAAAAATCCTGGCTCGAATATGAGGAGCCAAGATCAAAAATCGACTTCGTCCGGATCATTATCGTGGCAAGGGGCGAACGAAGAAAGGGAACGAGTGGACACAGGGTCGAGAAAAACGGGATAAGAGGGATGAAGTGGCGAGTGAAACAGGCAAAGACGACGGACGAGAAGAAAAGGGACATTACGAGAGGCTGACGGCAAAAAGGCGAATCAAACAGGCCGGTGATGATAGCCGGGTTTCTCTAATCGCATTAATGGACCCGGATGATTCCTCGATCCGGGCGAGCTTTCCTTTTTGCGATCCACGCCGCGTACGCTGCCCTCTTGAAAATGTCTGTAAACGAGCGGAGCAACGCGCAAAATTGTGGGAAACAGGACAGGTGTGTGGAAACTCGCTTCGTGTATCCGATGAACCCTCGGAGCGGTATCTTTGCCGAGGCATCGAGCCGGTAGTTAACGTTACCGGAAGCAATTTAACGTGGCGGGGCTTTTGGTAAACACGTGTGCAATGAAAAATTCAAAAATAACACACCGGCCGAAAGAAAGATCGATTTACCGCGATTTCGAAATTAAATTCGCGATACACCCCGCTAAGTTTCCTCTAATTATTTTGCGGGTATTCGACTAATTACCTCGTTACGCGAACTTTGTACAACATAAACGTAGTTTGATAAATTTCATTTTTGACGAAGCGTGAATAATTCACTTGGGAAGCTCTTTAAAGTGTACAATGGAGATGAAACAAATCAGAAATAGCTGATTTCTATTTTGCTTGAATAAAATGGCCTGCGGAATTTTAATCGCTCGAACAAGACTTAAATCTTCCTAACCGACGGTACGCAATTCCATTACGCTTTCGATCCGTTGTTACAAACGTTACAATTGGCGAGCATGCGAATTTAGCGAAACAGGAGGCCGCGACTATTAATTACACCGTAACACCGTTAATTACGCGCGATTCGAAGCTAACTCCGTGGTAGAGCTGCAGAAATGCGCTAATGAACGCAATAACGACGGGCCGTGAACGGATCGAAACGAGCCGGGGGATCGCGATGAAGAAAAACGAGCCGCGGAAAGATTTTTCTTCATTTGCTTCAACAATTCAACGGTAATTACCCGTTTTAAGAATGTTTTTTGTTATTCTGGCTGGCGATGACATTCACTTGAAATGCTTTAATATAACTTTAGGATTATGCAAGATTGAAAATAGTTTCCTTTATAATTAATTTTGAAACTAAATTAATAATTCTAGTTCAGACAATAACCACAGTCATACTAGTCAAGAACCTATTTATATTTTTTGTTTTAGATAAAAACCTTACGTCTCATTTTTTAAACAAATTCTTGAATAAAACTTACATTTTTGGTACGCAAACTGGACTAGCCCCTTAAAAAGCAAAATCTCTTGAAATATGTTGAAGTTCTGTAACCTGCATGCTTTAACTTTATTGGATTGAGTAAGTGGTACATATGTGCATACGTGTAGCGAGATAAGTAGAACAGGAACGTGTGCAGACAGACAAGTAGACGAAGGTCAGCGTGCCGCCAGACACGTAGAAGACATGCAGCGAGAGACGTCTTAGTAGAATAAGGGTGCGTCCTGTCAGACAGCTCGAGAACAGGTAAGTAGAACGAAAGCGCGCTTGGTCAGACAGCCAGAGAACATGTAAGTAGCACAAGAGCGCGCTTGATCAGACGGTATGGAAACAAGAACAGAAACCGTCCGTGTCACAGAAACTTGAATTAAGAAATTCAAGTCATAGAATTTTAAATACAATCAACTTAAATACAATCTCTTATTAAAGCATCAATTTTAAATGCAACGAGCCAGTCTTGCATTTCGCAGGAAAAAATGTAACCTGTCTGGCTGACGGGCGAGTCTCAAGATCACGCGGAACGGAAGTATCAACAAGCGCGCCTGGTCTCTCGGGCTCATCCCCTTTGATCACGTCGCGATTATTAATTACCGCCAGTTACCGATAGTTAATTATATCAGCGACACCGTGTAAACGCGTAATCAGACTGTAAATTCCCGATCCCGGGGCCAGACTTCAGCCTCGCGATCGAGTCCGGGGCGGCGCACCGGTTCGCCCGAGCGGTCGATGTAATTAAAAGTAACGGAAGCTCGTAATTAAGGTGCGTAATTAAGGCGGACGCGAGTGCTCGCCACGAGAGGCAGCCTTTCAAAGAGAAGAGCCGATGCTTTCGCTGTCGGACATTCCCAATGGAACGGATCCCAGCCACCGGTGCCTTCAGACGACTTCCTTCCGTTTTCCTTCACTCCTTTAGCCAAGCCAAGCTTTGTTACGCTTCTCGTTTTTCCCCCCCCCCTCCCCCCGCTCCCGATTCAAATGAATCACGGTCGGCATTGAGTGATTAATAAAATTGAATTGGAAAACTAATACAGTGATACTTGCAACCAAAGCTACCGTGATTATTTTAATTACAAAGCTTAACAAATTAATTGCAACGCTTAATTTGAAAGTTCCAATTACATTTGGCTACCACGTGTGAAATGTGTTTCTATAGGGGTTGAAAATAATTACTGATAGTATTTCACGTGTATCGTTTCATTGCTTAAATAACAACGTTCTTTATCAAGCTTCATTATTTCAATGATTTTTTTAACCAAAATTGAATTCGTTAGCCGCGGAGTGTATAAAACTCAACAGTATCAGTTTCCATTAAAATGATTGTTTTTTCAAACAAGTGGTATCGTTTCAACGTTTCATAAAGATTTTTAAAAATTGCGATTGACATTGATATCAAATTGAATCGAAACATCTGCATAATGTGATAGCCAGAAATCGTCTGATCGTTCCTTTTAAATGGCTCGAGACGAATGATATCTTGCAGTCATCCGCAGCAAGGTTCGTAAGCTTCGAGAAGGGTAGGATCGATTAAAAGGATCCTGCAGAATCTTGTGGCCCATTTTCGAGCCGACATCCTCCCCTCTGCGACGCCTCGTTCCTCCGTCGCGCGAACGGACAGTAATGAAATTAGTTCGTCGACGAAGCGACGCCACGGCACGAAATAATATGCGGTTCGTCTTTCTGATCTTCGTAATTCCTTTCAACGCTCTTCCGAGGATCGCGTAATGCGCTTGGCAAAGTGGCACAACGGATCGATCGGAATTAAACGGGACACCGGTTCCAATGAGACTGATAAATAAGACCAAGCGGAGAGTTAAGGGAAATTACTCACTTCATTTTCATTCTAATACCTATTCTATGTTATCAAAAAAACATTCTAATTAGAAAATTATCCCAGTCCACATGACAACCACAATAAACGAATAAAAATATTTCTACGTCTTTGTAGCTACGTTCGAGGACTGAGATTCTCAAGAAATGAACAAAATTTCAGACAGGACGTTTTAATTAAACGAAGTTGATTTGCACGTTTTGAGATTAAACCGGTGTAACTTCACGAATTAGCAATAGGGGAACGGTGGCCAGGAATTTGCATTACTTCACAGTGTGACAATGCGCAACTTGAACAAAGCTGCAATTACATTTATCAAGATCTGTTGTTTCAATTAAAATTGCCTCCCGAGCATAGAACGTGTACAAACAGTAACAAGGATACATCGTAGACTCAATCCCGTACAATTTGTTACTCGTAAACGTACGTTGCTTGCTCTCTCCTATCCTCAAGGTAGACGTATAAGCTGTTGGGGTATTAATGCATCGTAACTGCAGCAAACAGCAAACTGGAAGAGGAAAGATGGAGGGTGTGTAACAATCCTTGGCGCTCGTAAAACATCTTCTCAGCACGTACACGCGTGGAACGACGCGACCCTCTCCGCCATTGTAAAATTCAACACATATTTTTGCTCAACGATATCATTTAAAACGCGCAAGAGTCCATGTGCGCCTCCTTTTCTTTCCGGGTCCCGCTCGAATCCTGTTCTGATTTTAATATACGCGTTTCACGAGCACAAAAGTGCTCGTGACACAATGCGGATGATCAGCAGGTAAAATAGAGCGAAATGGAAGTCTCGGAAGGGTTCTGAATTTTTTCATGGGTGTACAATACGTCGCATTATTCCTATCATAAAATACAGCCGTCCTTGGAATCTCGCTTATTTATTAATCGACACCCCGTCGCCTCGAGCTCGAGTTCAGCTGCAATAGGGCAAGAAAAAGAACTCGCGTTGACACTTTCTTCGAATATAAAAGCAAATAAAATAATTTAAATTTTTACTTGTACACGTCTATTTATATTTGTATCGATTAAGATAATTAAAATTTAACTTATCTTTTAAATGCGAATCAGTGAATTCGAGGCAAGTTCGTTAGAATTTCCCCGTTTCTATTTCGGAGCCCGTCTAATAATCTTAAATAACGCGGAAAGAGGGTGGCGGGCAGGTAACCCTTAATTGAACGTAAACGAATTTTCGTGGCGCGTGAATTTTGTATCCGGCAGAGAAGCAACGAGAGGTCCAGATTCCGGCGCGCGAGCTTTCGCAATTCCGACGTGATTAATTATGCCGTTTCGGTGATATTCCTCGTGAAAAACCCTTAACGCGTGTTACCTGGTGCCGCGTAACGCGGCGCACTTTGCGCGTTGTCACGCCGCGTAATTTCTTCGTATGCTTTTGACGATACTACCGGCTGTACACAAAGCTGCGCGAACGCCTCTCAACGTTTCAAATCCCTCTCCGGGAACCCTTTAATTCATCAGCCCGTGTACAACGAAGAAAACCGTCCTGAAATTATATGATTAACGTGTCCGTGCGACCGGCGACTATTTAATTTCGCTAAACGAACGACAAAACTGTCATCAAGCCGGCCCGACCGTGTCCCCCTAACGACGAATAAAATTCAAACGAGAAATTATATCTGCATTAATTTTTTTTCTTTTTTTTTTACCTGCAAGATAACGTTGTTCAAACGACGATGCTCGAGAGTCTGTCGCCGCGCGGTGTTTCTCCAATTCGAGTTAACGCGATAGGTAATTCAATGTCAGCTTCTCGTCGGTTCGCTTTTTAATCGGATTACGCGGGACAAGCGGCGACTAGCCCCGCCTTAGAATATATCAAGAAAATCAAATTCTCGTTTCGCGCCGGGAAACGTGATGGAATTATACGGGACGTCAGCTTAAGCGGTGCACACGCCGGTGCGTCGGCCATACGGCCGGGCTCGCGTTTTAACCGCGTGTCGCGGCTAACAAAGCTTCCTTGCATTTAAAGTACGTGACACGGTGCCGTGAGTGGCCAACGTGTTTGCATTCCGCCCGGTATCGTTAATACAACCAACGATAAGGAGAACCTAATTCAAACCGGTAACCAATCCAGAGACCCGGGGAAAACGAGTTTGCGTTCCGTTATCGCGACGGGATACCCTCTCCCGTTTGGATGTTCTCTTGGATAATAGTATTTAGAACATTTCTCACCGACAACTTTACCGTATTGATGTTAATACGGATACTGTTCCCAGATTTTCATTGAATTTCCGTTTCGTATGGCCGCAATATTACGTCACGATAGAAAAACGGAAAATAATTTTACTGAAATGATGTTCAACGTCGAGAATGAAGACTGTATTAAAGAAAAACAATTGTAGAACACGGTTAAAGTTGGTTAACTATAAGATTGAACGATAACAATGTTAAACTTTTACAAAAGACCCATTGTAGAGGTTGTCATTCATCATAACATGCCTAAGACAAAGATATTTGTTGAAGTGATTTGATAGTTCGGTACGTGTACGACGAGCTTCTTGTTACGTGAAAAAGGTACACGGTGGCTGGTTACGAAAGGAAGCCGGGGCTTCGGGATAATAGAAATACTTTTCCACGGGCCACGTAATTTTTCTTTTCCCGTGGTAGATTGAAACGACGTTTTCATTGGTTACGGTAGGGCAGGGCCGAGATAAGTGATCCGAACCGGTGGACAAAGAGGCGAACAACGCTTAGCGGCGGTCGGGGTATCTTTTTCAAACCCTCCACTTCATCAATTTCAGACTCGGGCCCGGTGTGTACGCTTCATATTTTCTTTCTTACGTGTGCTGTTCGTTTTCCCCGCCGTTGTCGTAACATACTTTTCCACGGGGAAAATTAACGTCGCAGTTTGAACACGTTCCAGGACCCGTTCAAAAGAAAACCACGCTGGACGTTATTTTTTCCCATCCGTGACACGCATCCGAATCAACTTCCTGTGTCGCTGTCCAAAAATCGTAGCACATCTTAAAATTTTACTCAAAAATAAGTTTCTAGTAACGAGAATGAGTCTTTCGAAATGATACGATAGAAAGAGAAATGCAAAGAGAGACTAGGTCGGTCTTTGATCGATTCAGTAGTATGAGTCAACGATTAAAAACCTTTCCCTCTAAACGTCATGAATAAGACATTTAGTTTGCAAAAACCATGTAGGTTACAGACACGTGTAAAAAGTTTAATGAAGGATTTAAGCCTCAAAGTGATCGATTCAGTAGTATAAGTCGACGATTAAGGATCCTTCTATTCAAACGTCAGGAAAACCGAATAAAACATTTATGTTGCAAAGTTTAACTTTCTCAATAATATAATCTGCATTAAATATTACGATACAAATTGAATTTCAAACTGTCCATGTATTTTTTTTAGAAAAATTGAAAATTGCCAGAAGTACAAGAACTGCTGAATGTTAAATATTAATGCACAAATTCGCCAACATATAAGGTGTTATAAAGTTCCTAATGCAATATAAGCAGAACAGAAAGAAGTAGCTAGACCGGTAGATGAAATTTCGAGAAAAAGAGTTACGCTTTCAGACTTTTAAGAAACACGTAAAACAGCAGCCTTCTGACAGACTCGTTTTGTTCTAAGTATAATTAACGAACGCAGAACGTTGTTTCACGCTGATGAAATTTTCCATAATCCTCACAGGAAAGGATCGTCGAACAGAATACCAAGAACGTGTGCAACAATTCCCGGTCGCGTACCGTCAAAGGGTGAAGCTCGCGCTAAACACGCACCACAGAATTAGAGCGTCAAAGTTGTGCGTCCCCCTCCCCGCCTCTCTTCTGTTCCTCCCCTGGCCGCTTCAGTTTCCGCTTGCTCGAAAAGCGAACGTATCGCGCGACCGTTGAACAAAAGGGCCTGGGAGGAAAAAGAGACAGCAGGGGACGAGGAAACGGAACGCAAACTCCTCTACAAAGTTTTGCACTCTCGAAATAGCCTCTCGGTGTGTCCCACAGGATACTTCCAGCCCCTGTTATTTTTCACGTTTTCGCGAAGGGGGAACAATCCAGGTAAAGCAATATCGTTCTTCTGCCGGACAGAGAGAGGGAGGAGGGGAGGAACCTTATCACCGACAGGCAATAATAGCTCATTTCTACCCTGTTTTCACTGCATTCCACGCTGGAGGAAACGAAGATATTATACGGGGCAAAACGTTCACCGATGTTCGTGTAATAAAAGAATTATCTCGTGGAATAGCGAATTTGGGTCACAGTGTGTCCCATAACTGGTTTTATAAATGGAATTTATACAAATTTGAAATATTTGTAAAAAAGTTTGTGTGAAAAGTGTCAATACTGCCAAATTTAATTGTCAGCCAGCGTCCTTCATTATACCGTCACTCAATTAGAACTTTTATTGAAATTTCCACTAAAATAATATCGAGATCGTATGTCACGATATTTAAAAATAAAATTCGAATGAATAATGTATAATTTAGAGAAATGATAGAGATCCACCGCCCAAGGATTAACGTTCAATTAAAATTTATAAGTTGTTATCGTTCGTGACGCACGACACCGAATAAAATAATATTTTTCGGCTAATATTGGCGCAGAAGTTTGGAAAGCGGTTCGTCGTCGTTTCCCCATCGTTCCTGGGCTTGTGAACGCTCGCGGAAAAATTGAACGCGGTCGCGGAACGGGGATCGGGGAGAGAACAACAAGCGGAATATTCATTCTTAACCCGATACTTAACTTTAATACCTTTCATCGTGATATCCTTGTTTGCACACCGACGTACACACAAGCCTCAGCCTCCGTCTTCCCGTAAGTTTTTCAATTCTGCTTTCATTGAAACTCGCCGGTTTCGAGTTAAAAGGCGAGAAGGCAGAAAGAAGAACAAGCCGAAGTTTGCCACCGACTCGACGTTTAATTCGATCCTCGGAACTCGGAACAATATCTTCCTCGTTAACGTTCGGAACGAAGAAGAAAAAAAAAAAGAAACGGAAGAAAAGGAACAGGGAACAAATTCATTTCTTCTTCTCGAAATCAATTTATGAAATCAATTTATACAGCGATAGGGTCGAAGCTTTATAATTCAAAAGCTTTCCATTCAGCTGGAAACATTTCTACAAGGATCGTCAATCATTTATAGTTCAGTAATAGTTTCCTTTGCAAACTTCTCCAAGAATTTTTCTTTATTTATACCTTTACAGGTTGAAAAATGATCTCGATGTGATAGAACCTGTTGAGATTCGAGTCATTAAGGCTGAGCCGTGTTTTCATCCTGAACCTACCCCTGCATTTTCTGCATCGAGATAGTGTCACGAACCGTGACGACACACCAACCACACGTTCGCTACTTTTTTCTTCTTTTTTTTTTTTTTTTATTCACCTGCCATCGATCCTCCGACAATGGAACAGAGGATATTGTCGGAACGGCAAAGCTCGGTTGATCGGTTCGAGTGAATCGCGTGAAAAGTCTGTCTCGCATGCCCGCAAAAATCAAATATCCCCGCGTTAGGGCACGAGTCTGCAGTTTCGACGCGGCTGCACATCGGCTGTCCGCTCGCGTTATTATTCGGGGGTCGCATTCGTTCTGTATTTTTTCCTTTTTTCCTTTTTCTGTTTTTTTTTACGTTTTGTTTTCGACCAGTTTTGTTTCCCTTCCTCGACGCGACAACGAAAACCGTGGAAAGAACCCGAGCTGAATATCAGGACGACACGGGACAAGTTTCAACAATGCGGTTAATTAACCTTACCATCGCAGGAGTTCAACGGAAAACGCGAGCAGCGATACACGATCATTGGGAAATAGCACAATGGGTTTCGTTGGGGGAGGAAAAAGAAGAAAGTCGAGATTAGGGAATTTTAAAGTGGTAAAATGATCTCTGGTGGAAATTTTGAAGCAACGGGTTGTCTGTAAAATACCCTTTGAATAATTTATCGTCGTAGATTCGTCACAATTTAAATATTAAAATCTGAATTAAGTTAAGTTTATAGTCACGTTTCTTTTAAATAATTCGATTCAAAGTGTTATGGAAAATGTTGATTTGTTATTCTGAATTACTTTCATTAAAGTGCTTGAAAAACACTGAAATTAAATCGATTGAAATTTTATGACGATTTCAGCATCAAATTTTTGTCCGTGATCGACGTGTACACATATCGCAAAAAGGATTTATTTAATTTTAAAATTCAAATCGAATAGCTTCAACGAGATCCCAGAAAAGTAACAACAAACAAAGGGGATGTTGTCGTTTAAATCACCGTTATTTCGAAACCGAACATTCTCTCGTTCCCTGTTTACTCATCATTACGCCGTTCTACTTTTGTTTCGTTCAGGTTATTAAACTTTTTTGCCCGGCGTTCCCCGTGCATTTTTATCCGATACATTGAAAAACGCACGCGTCGGCCATAAAACGCGAGCTTTCATAAAATTAGGTTTTTGCACAATGGTATTCGATTTAACCGTTCAAACATGCCGCAACGAGACGTTCAAAAAGTGTTGCACGAAAGTGGGGCCGTAATTAATGAATTTCTGGATATTTTTATTTATTCTAAATTCAAATTTCCCCAAAAATATGTTAATGATTTGCTCGTAAAATTCTCAGATTTGTGCAATGTATTCTGAAAAGAGATGTCGGAAGATTCTTTTTAATCTTTGATAAGATTTCGAGGGAGCACGCGTGGACGACCAACAGGTTCGTTCCCGAGCCGTTAATCAAACCGATTAACGATTTCCCGTAAACTCGAGGCTGTAAACTCGAAATTCAACTAAGCAGAAACGGTTAGAATCGAGGGCAGATACTCAGCAAAGGGTAGAGATGGAGGGGGTTGGATATCGTGTTTAAACGCGACTCTGCCACAGACTGCGGGCTAACCTGGCTACGTTTCTCCAAAGCAAACCACCTCGTTTTGCGTCTGAAGATAAACACTACCATCGACCGGTCTCGACCGCTCCGTGTCACTTAATTATTACGCGCGTGTACGCTCGGCGTTTTGCTTAATCGCGCCTATTTGCAGCGACGAAATCACGCGGCTTGAAACGGCTCCAAAAACCAGGCGAACCGTGTTAAACGTACACGTACCAATCACGGGGCCGGAACCATACCTTCGCATACCGAGTTAGACGAATAATCGAATAAAAAGTAACCATTGGAAATATTTGTTTCATTCGATCCTTTGTAGTCGATTAATACAATTTTGCAATATTCGAAAATTGTATATTTTATATTCATTATATAGCATTCGATATCGATGGTGATTAAATTTGAAAATTATTTACTCGTGTCTTTTAGGATCTCAGACAGAATATATCTGGAATAAAGTTCAATCCAGAGATACACCACGGAATAAAATAGAAGAGCTTCGAATATCCAGGTTCGATTTCTCCCCGTTTTATTTTACTTTCTGTAGACAATAGCTGTCGACATTCTCGGTAATTCCAGACGTTTGGTAAATTGAGTGTTCCAAGAATTATGTATACACGCTGGCTGGTTTGGAAAAAGAAGCAGGCAACGTACAAAACGTCGATGGAACGAGAGGAGAAAGAATGGATGCAGTTAACACGCCCTCTAATCAATTCGATTTTCCATTCCCATTTTTTCGACAACCCGTCCACCCTTTCCTCGTCTTGTCAGGATTTTCGTAGGGCCATCAAGAGAGCTGGGAAAACGTATCACCGTAGATTGCGAGCTGCCTGGAAATTCGACGGACGGCAGGGCTGCTCTTTCAATTTTCTTAGCGATCTCGTTCGAAACAAGCAACTTTATTGCTTCGATACTTATCTCCGTTCAAAAAATCAATTCCACAATTTTATTTTCATTTAACATCAATATTCCAGAAAAATTGATTTCAGTTAACTTAAAATACTTTTTCAAACAGAATATACCAGAGAACACGAAAAGGAAATTTGCGAAGGTTCCAAAAGAATAAACCCTGATTGCACACTTTCCGCGTTTCCTTGTCAAAAATCGTGACCAGCGAGGTACAATTTTTCGTCGCGATTAAAAAGATAGTATGCAAATGTGGAACAGCCGGAAGGATTACGTTCAGTTTCAATAAGACGACGGCGTTCGCGGGACCGCGGACGAAAGAATCTACGGAGTCGTCGGGACGCCGTTCGTCAAGACTCGGTTTAAGCGAACGGCGCGGCTCGCCGATTGACTAAAAACTGATTTGCATTTAAATTATGGAATCATCTCCACCTATACGGGCCGCTTTTAATTTATCCGTAGCCTCAATCCGTTCCGAGCTCGTCTCGCACCCTTTTTCCTTTTGAATATAATCTTATCAGAGAACGAAGGAGATGGAGAGGGGGGAAAACCAGGAGGATCCACAGCCGTTCCTTCTTTTAATATTCATGATTTATTGTCGCCGACTTTCCTCGGGGCTGAACGCTCTTCGGGAACGGTTCGTGGAATCGTTCGTCCCGCTCGCGACCGAAAAATCGTCCTCTCCGAATATCCTCTCGACCGGACGGACGCGCAAGGTGAAACGAGCAAAGTTTTCCCCGGCGAATCTGTCGGCGATTCTTCAGGAAACGGAACGGTCTTGCCCGCGGATCGTCTCTACCGAGGTTGCACGCCGTGAAGAAGGGTTCGCGACAAATTCGGTTCGCTCAAATTGGACACATCAAAGGAGCCGAGGGTAAACCGGCCGATGTTTCTTCAGCGGAGCGTATTATTGCCGGCCACTTTGTGCTCTTTTCGATCTCTCGATTCCTCGTGGCCACGATAGACGTTCAACGGCTGCAAAAGAGCCACGCTGAAAACCCGTTCAACGACTCGTGAGCGTGTGTATGTGTTGCAGCGGTGCAAAAGCCGCAATATAAACCGAATGTAACGAAGTTAAAGAGGAGAGAACGTGCTCGACTTCGTGGTGGCCGGCTATACGTTGAATTGTTGACCGCACCGTACGTGTGTGGGTGTGTAGGAAGAAGGTGGAAATCTTCAAGGAAAATATATAGGTTTTACACGCGATACGTGCAACAAATTGAGTAACGATCCCTTTGTCTCGAGTGTGTCAGGAATTTGGTGGAACCTTTGTGGTCGATAGGTGCTCCTACGAGCGATCACGATATAGTCTATCTTGTATTAAAGTTTAAGATTTTTGTACATTTATTATCTAATTAGGTTCTTAGATTTTACAGTGTTTTAATTTAACTTTAACTAAAAATGATTTCCAAAAATTTCCTTGCACCCAAAATTACTAGGGCCATTTCATCCCATTAAAAGGACATTAAATTTTCAAAATTTGATCACAATTAGGACACGTCTGATTCTTCATTAATTCAGTAGATCACAAAATCCGTTCCGCTAACGTTCCGTATGAATTGATTTCCGAAGTATTATCTGATTATAGTCGTAAATTAACCGGAGGGAATTCATTTTATTCGACGAAACGAGGAGCAAGGAAACGTTCATCGATCTCTGTAATAACGTCGTTATGACGACGTCGGAAGAAAGCAAATTATTCGCACGTCGTTTGGCGGGACCGATTAAGCAGACCTGCTCCCCCTCTCGCCCCCTCCTGGTATCGATTGGCCGCGAAGTGTCCCGTGCGTTGGCCAATTAATTACCCGCAATTTAGCGGTGCCCGATTGATCACGGCAATTTACTGGAATTCCAGTCGGAACCCCTTTCTCTTACACAGGCACGAGAAACGGCTATCGCTCATGGACGTCGCGGCGATAAACGAAAAAATGCAAACCGTGCGCAACTTGTCGCCAAAGCCCGTTGCGAACTTTGCGCCCCGAGCCGTTTCCGTGGCTAATTACGATCACGAACAAGTTAACGGGCCGTTTTCGACCCTCTCCGTTGATGTATTAATCGGGGCTGAGCGCGAGCCTCGCGATTTCAGGAACATGCACGCGGCCAGGGGACCGTTTTCACCGTGAATTATAATTAACCAGAGAATCGTTTGCAACTGTATCGCGATTACGATGACGTTTTCATGCGCCCGCGTATAAATTCAACGATACCGCGGCTCCCGCGACCCGATCGCGTCACAAAGATTGCGAACAGACATTAATGAAATCGTTTCATGCCTGTTAACGGCCCCCCGGGTCGACAAAGTGAAAATAAAAAGACTACTTTACAGAAGTTGAGACTAGAAAATTTTGTTATGGGAATTTTATAAGCGGTCTTTTTCCGTGTTTATGGCGCGAAGATGACTTCGCGCAAAGAAGCGGCGCACGAAATTAATTACACGATTAATGAGACTTGGCAAGATCCGCGGAATGTTTATGACGGTGCACCGATGTATCTGTGTAGAATATTTGCATTTTAAAATGGGGAGTTTACCACTTGTTCACTTTTAACGATATCAGCTTCAATAATTATTGGATAATTAACCCCATGTAACCGCGCAGACAAGATAAACGCAGTGAAGCTTCCGTGTACTGTGCTGGAAAATCGATTATAACTTATTTCATGCGTAGAATATTTGCTTGCAACTTTGTGCGGAAAGATTATAATCCAACCTTGCGCAATATTATTGTTTTATTTTCATTGACAAAATATAGCCATATTTTTACACGAAGGCAGTGATAAGCAAAAGCAAACATTGACGGCGATGACAGGAGATATGAAGAGCTTTGTGAAGGTAAAACGAACCGGATCCAAGAAAGGCGATTAATTCAAGCGTTAAAGGAGAACAAGTCGATTCATCGTTCACCTAAAATCCCCTCCGGTCGAGATTCATGTTTCTTTAAAAAATACCGTTCAGAATCGAATCCGTTCCGCCTTCGCGAACGATCCATTACTGAATTAAACGCAAACACACGCGTCCACTTTCTTTTTCTCTTTTCTCCCCTTGATCCGATCCGTCCTTACCTACCGGCTGGCCGGTGTGCCGACGTTCGTCATTTGTAATTCGCGATCCCGTCCGCCAACCGGCCAGGGAATTAATTCGAGCAATCCAATTCTCGCGAGCAACTTCAACGAATCGATCCGTGAGACGCGGTTCGAGGAGGATCACTTTTCTTCCCGAAATGCTCTCTCTCTCTCTCTGTTCCGTCATCAGTCAAATTTCGAGTTCTACTCCCCGTCTCTCGCGTTCTAACAAATCGTGATCACGTTACTAAGCAATTTCTCCCGGTGCAGATGGAAACAGACGTTCCGAGATAATGTATTCGCACGGAAAGGTGCGTGCACGCGAGCCGAGCGGAGCCAAGCGGCGGTACAAGTACACGCGACGAACGCTTTCGTGTGAGGTTGCACGCCGCCACGGAACAATGGAAGAGGAAAAGCTTCTGATATCCGTGCCTCGTACACTGCCGCGATGACGACAATGAGGGGCTTTCTTGGTTATAAAGGACACCTCCGGCTAGGCCCCGGCAGGATCGCGACGTAAATCATCGTTATACCGGGCTAGCCTCTAAAACCTTCCCGAAGAGCTTGCAATTAGAAGGCGGGAGCGTTGAATTTTGACGAGGCTGTTCGTTTCCAACGTTAACGCTTCCACTAAAGCTGAAATTTCGCTTCCGTTTCCCAACAGTATTATATTTTCTCTCTTCTAATCAAACGTCCCTATTTCGTATAATAATACGAGTATTTACTTTGCCATTCTTATTCGCTGCTTCATTTGTCTCTTTTATTTTTTTCTTTTTCAAAATTTAATCAACGATTAGTATTAGTACTGATTTTGATTAGTATTAGTCAGAGAATTCATAATGTTCCCTCCACAAATATAAAGAACATTAATATTGTAATTTTTAATAATGGAACGTAAGGATTCGACAAAATCCCATCGTTTCGAAATTTCGACTATAACGATATCACGCCATTCGAGAAGACTGAATTAACGATCGTGATTTTCCAGTCGACACTGGAGCAGCTTAAGTTGGTTAGTGGCGCTATAATTTAATATCATCCCACGCCGGTGTCCGATTTTCGCGTGAAATGTACGATCGAGGAATGTCTGCGGTCTCCCAAGGTGGAGCTCAGTTAATTGAACATTAAATTACGCAAATGGAAAATTGCCCGTGTTTAACCAATGGAGTTACATCCGCACAGATACCTACGTTTTTCATCAATAATTCCATACAGACGGCACAAAGAATGAATTTGCATTACGATCAGGCGTTAATTTACCAGCACTATCGACAATCCGTTAATAAAAAATATCCATTCCTGGTAATCGAATCATTTACTCGAAATCGTTAAAACGGTAAAGGATTAACGTAACAAATTTTTTCCCCCGAAGCCTCGCGGCTCAATTTCGTAGGTAACTTCGATTACATTCAATTAAGAGCGCAACGAAGCTTAAATCAGAAATATTTCACACCGACCTGGTTCCGTAATCGCGTTACACGTCCTAATCGAGGATAATGGCGTCGATTAACGCGAACGGGGCCACTTTTACGGAAGGGGGGAGTCGAAATCGAATCGCATCCACCTGGCATCGTTGTACACGCGTACGTACCTGAAAACAGAGAAGATAACAGCGTCAGAGTTAGACATCGGATCCCGGTAAAGATTATCCTATGATGTTGAAGCGTTAACTGCGAGCTACGTTTGTTAAAGCGACTATTTGACGCGACCCAGTTACCCGGCCATCCCTAAGGTTTAAGAACCCGGGCATGGCCGGGTAAATGGTGGATTATTTGAGAAACGCAAAGCAGCTGGAATAATATTATAGAAATGGGAGGGTTGGATGTTTGAGAACATGGAAATAAGGGGGGGGCGGCAAACCCGGGATATTTCTACGGTAGACGGAGTAATGGGGCTATAAAATATATACGATACACGGCGGGCATATTAGAAATACATTGACTCGTGATACAACGTATGTATTAGATCGTATATCAAACATCATCTGATCATAAAATATTAAGTGTACCCGAAACTTTCAATAGCCTATGAATATTATTGAAATTGCATGAATCATTCAAAATATCAAATTGAAATGTTCGATGAAAGAAAAGTGGTGTCTCGATACTTCCAGTACGTCACGAGATAAAGATATTAATAAAGAAAGAGATATTTGCATTCTTGGCAACTTTCTCAACGGGGCAAATTTGTTCCACGTTGATTCAAAATTTCAAGCCTCGAACGTTTCGTGTCGATTTGCAATTACGTCGGGATAATTGGTGGCTCGTTCTGTTTCATCCACGAACAGGAGAAAAAAGAAGCAGGAATAATATAGCCTCGGGTTATTTTTCCACTGATGCAATATTCATGTGCAGCCGGTGAAGTCTGTGGCAATCCTTCGAGATATGACAAGTACAGTTTTAGGGTAGAAAGTTGCCGGTAGAGACCTTGTGATTAGTTTTAAGGTAGTTAAGTTCAGTTAAGCACGGACGTCGTGGGATCATCGAGGGATTTGCGTTTAAGTTAATTACGTATTAATTATAAATAGAAAACTACCAGCTCTCTAATGTATATTACAGAAATTCCAAAATTTTCTTTCGATATAAAGTGAAAGTTAAAGATACAGAATCCATCGATGTCATAAAATACGGGACCATCGAATTAAATATTTGGTTGCAAATGATTGAAACGTCGAACAAGAATAAAGAAATAAAATTCGCGATCTTTTCAGATGTCTGCGAAACTTTAATCGTCGCTTCGCTTCCTGGCAGGGTGGGCAGATAATGAGATGCAAGAAAAGGTAGGGGGGAATCCTTATGATTAATTCAGCGCATTATCGTCCGACTATTAGAAGAATAGATTTAAATAACGAAATAGTTCTGCTTACACGATTCTCTACTTCGCGAGGCTGGTCCCTCGAAACGTCTCGCAGTTTAAAGTACGGGACGGTAAATTGAGTTTGACAGTTACAGTCCGAGGGCCTAATGCAGCCTCTCCTCCCCCTCGGCTACGGCGAAGCACTTTCTGCCTTGCAAATCGTACTTTTTAACGGCACCCTCTATTTATCTATTTTCCCTCGTTCTTTGTGCAATTATTTGCCCGACTACTTCAGACGTTCCCTCTGCTTGAAACCGGCTACGAAGTGGACGGACACCTTCTAATAACGAACCCGCGTTGGCGTTGACGTATATATTCAAGGCAAGACCAGAGATTTGATGAAAAATTGCGAGACCGTCGGTCCACTTCTTTGAATATAATCTTAATTCGCAACAAAGATTGATAGCCTTAATTAAAACTTTCTTTTCAAGTTTTTAATTTTTGAATCTGTAAGCGTAAACGGTATCCACTTTGCGATGTTTCAAAATTAGATAAGATAATAGAAGATTACATAAATTCTCGAATAATTATATTAACGCGTACAAAAAGCTTGCTTAATTTAAAAATTTGCTACCCCCGTAATCCGTGGAAGGATTAAACTTTGAAATAACGCGGGGAACGAAAGTGTCATAAATATAATAACATCGCAATCTTCTATAATTCAACAGTGGCTGATTTGAAAAAAAATTGTTCACCCAAGGGTAAAAATTAAGAAAATTAGTTCCAAATTTATCAGTAAAAATACATGGTTTCGATAAACGCAAAATTACACCATGGAATCGAAACTTTTCACGGTACTTTCCCGTGCTATGATCGTTCAGCATGGTACCGAACGGGTTTTCTCGGTGGCAGCGTCCAGAGGGACCGGAAGACCGATCGAAAACTTCCGGGCCTGGGAACAGCCCGGGAGGACAATCAATGCCGGGGCGTTAGAGCTATTATTTGCCCCGTGACGGAAGGGCATGGGGTGGGGGGATAGGGCGGCATTATTGAGGTGAGTGAACACAATCTGGAAGAAGCTCGGGGTTGGCCGGAATTTTCGATCGGCGAACGGGTCGTGGACGTCCGATACGCAGGGCCGAAGAGTGGCTGCTGGAGAATTGCCAGGACCAACGGACGGGAATGGTCCAAATATTCGCACGCGATCGTTTCGCAACGGTCCGGCCAAGAAATGGAAGAGGAAACGCTGCATGCACTCTTCCCTTTTCCTCTTGACCCGTTCCCCAGCTCGGGGTAAAACAAGACTCGGGGAACTCCTGGTACGCTCTGTGTTCCTCAGGAACTCTGGCTCAAACTTCGGATCGATGTTCGCGGCAATTGCGACGGAGTTTCGGCTGAGTGCTTGTCTTATCGGCGAGTGACTTTCGTCCCTCGCGAACGATACCGACGCTAATCGCGCGATCATGCCACGATATTGCTCTTTACAACGCTTGATCGATGGAGCGGGGAGAATTTAAAACGGCGGGGCGAATGTTATTGGATCGTAACGCAAATTACGGAACGGAAACTTAAAATAATGAGAGTAACTCTTGGTACATTTTCCACTCGCGACATGTTGTTCAGGTACTTATTCATTTAAGCGATTCATTGGAAAATCATTTCTCAGAATTGAAAATGCCTTGTTGGAAATAGAGGTTGACTGTCACGGCTATTCCCGGAATGGATAAGATGCATTATTAAGGACATTTGCGACCAATCGGTCGCTTCATCCAAATAATTCAATCGATTATTCTATTTATCTTCGATTGTCGATTAATCGATCACATTAAATTGATAGCATCGATCATCGACGACCTACATAAATATAGATTTCTATTCTTACGCCAACGTGTCTACTATGGCATTTACCAATTAATGATCCAAATGATGGAATTTCAAACGTTTTCCTTCGTTTAATCCCCAGTATGTATCAGTCCATTTGCATCGACATGCAAGATATTTCGTAGCGAAAGAATCTCTGAATTTCGAGCAGCGATATCTCAGCGGTAAACATTCCTGAATGTTAATTATCCAACAAGCGACTATTATCATGCGAGAAAATTGGCCTGTAAATTGGACTCGCGTTAATAATATCCATTGGATACGGTCGCGTTTGAATTCCTATTCGGGTAAGGGAATTAACGCAGGCGGATAATGTAAAGCAGGAATTGTGGATTGATATTTTTTAATACGATCCAACGGGACATTATACAGAAATACCGTTTTTAGAATTCCTTTAACGAGGTCTCTGTGTTACGACCGGGCAATAATCGTTTCCCATAGAAACTGGCCGATAAAGCAATTTAATCGTGTATATCTTTCCGCTATTGCTATGCGATATCCTTAAACGATCTCGTTTCCTGAACTTTTTAACGGCTACGATAGAATTAACACGACTGTTACGAATTCGAAGCGTTTCTTTTTTGATAAAATGTACGTTTTTAAGCTTTTCTTTTCCCTCCTTTGAGAACTGTCTCAAGACAGAATGGAAAAAAAGGAATCGATCTTTCGAAAAATACTGGCCGCGGAATCTTCTATCGAGATATCGCGAAGAATAATTTCCTTCATATCTCAACGTAACCCATTGATCGTAAATCGAGGGGAAAGTTCGCGGTGTGTATAGAAGCAGAGCAGCTCTAAACTTTCGAATCGCCGAAAATGCCCGAAAAAGCATCTGCTCCCATTCGACTGCATTACGCGCAACGTTTCCCCCGGAACGTCGTGCCACGAAGGGGGTGGAAAAATATCCTCTCGAAAGTTACCTCTCCCCCTTTATTTACGTCCCCGCGCTTTGGCTCGTTCGCATCCCCTTTACGTTTTATCCAATTCAACGCATCCAGCTACGACGAACGCACCGCGCGAATCGCAACGGAAGAAACGTACAAAATCGTTCTACTTTACTCGATCCTTATCTGCAACGTCAATGTTGTGCTACTTTCTTATCTTTTCTTGGATCGATATAGGACGTCGATGACCCGAGCGAGCTGATCATCAACGAGAAAGAGTAAAAATAAATAAAGGAAAATTAGAAAAATTTTACTTGTAAATTGTACAAAAATATTTCGACAAAAATATGCTTCGAATGAGAATCTAAAGTGAAACTCGTCCTGTCGTTCTGTTGGCGAATTAATAAATCAACGATCGATCGTGCAAGAATATCGGTCAATTAATGGACGTTCGGGCGAGGGCGGAAGTGACGAGGCTACGAAGTAGGAAACGTCGATTATCGACGAGACGTTCGTTGCCGTGTTTGATCGTGGAAATTCGGGTGACGGAATTTAAACGCCGTCAAATTCCCGTTAATTCGTTGTCGAAGAACCGGCTAAAGACGTTCATTCACGGTGATCGAATTATCGCCGCCGTCGCTCCGGAGGCGGGAGGAAAGAGGAAAAAAAAGCGAGGCGAAGAGGGGTACACATGGAATTGAATAATTATCGACGGGAGTTTGGTAAAGATGTCACGTAGCGAGGAACGGGACAGAGATTTATCGTGGTAACGTCCATTCTAATGCAAATTTCAATCGTCTTCCCTTCCGAATTACGTCCTCTCCGGTGTTCGTGATTCTTACGCGGCTCCCAATCGAAATCAGATGGAAATAAAATTTATAACTGTCGTTTGATTGATGCCTGTGAATTTACTATTGCACGACGCGAATCATTCAACACAATCCCTCTTATTTCACGATTCATTTCCGCCTCTGTTTGATCCATCGTATATTTTACGTTTCGTGTACCATTTCATGGTGACATCAATCTTCTAAGATCTATTATTTATTTTACCGATATTTTTTAACATTCGTAAGTCCGTTAAGCAACCCAAATCGAAATCTTTGAATTCTTTCACGCGACATCGAATGTTTATAATTTTATTTCCCCAAATTCGTTAAGCTCGCCCCACCAGACGCGTGACATCGGGATATAAATAATTTTAAATAAAATCACCAAGTCGACATAAACTGCGTACTGCCGAAATTATTTGGTGAATCGCTTTGATCAATTAGTACGCGGAAATTATCAAAAGGTTACAGATGCGACGATTGCCAATGAATTCGCGGAATTCGTACGAGGACGCATCGTTTTACGTTTAATTGCCGCTCGCCGGCGTTTTGTTGCGAAAACAAATTCCACCGTAATAAGAGAACAATTTTTTGGCCTAATGAAACTCGCAGGGTATCCGTGTCGATTAAGGAAAGCTCTGTAGCCAGAAATTCTTCGCGTTCTCCGCTTATTTCTCTGGCTGGCATCGTGATCATGGGCACGAAAGGGAAATGCACAAAACGGCGGGGGTTTATTATGCTCGTCCGGGGTGATTATTCGCCTGATGGATGTCAATTAAACACGAAAACGTGGCCAGCATTCCGAGCTCGATCAGCAGCGAACAATTTCGCTCGCGTTCTCTCTTTTTTTTTTTTTTAACTCTCGTACGCCTCGCATTCGCTGAATTATGTCGACGATCTCCACGCGCTAATGGCGTTGTGTCCCTTTTATCGCGTATCATTAGCCCCCCACCCGCGCCCCGGACCAGTTAAATAAATTACGAACGACACGTGTCCTACACGCGTATATCTTCCCACACCTCGGGCGCTTTTTTTTTATTTTCCCGCGATGAATGATTTAAAACGCGACTCGACGCGATCGATCGGTCCGTCGCAAGCGGATTTCTGCGGAAAGCAGGGCTTATTTTGATCATCAAATGGATATAGTTTATTAATACCCGGATTTGCAATTGTAATGTAACGGAATAAGCAATTAAGGAAATAATAAAAATGTCTCTCTATAATATTAGTATCATATTAACGATGCAAAATAGCGAATGGAAAGATTAAATTTGAAAAATAATTTTCAACGGGAAATAGCAAAAAATATTTAAATACACATCATTATTATTATAATGGCCCAAGGGTGGTATAGAAGACTCAAATTGAAAAAATTACCTCTAACTGTTATTTTAAGTTTATAATTTGCAATTTAAATTTCTATTATTTCAAATTTATAAAGTACCTCGTGATTTCTGAGAAACGGAGTTGTATCTGCTCGGGTCATGTTTCCAAGAATCGGTTCCGCCGATGATAATTCATCCGGGCACAATGAAATCCTCGTCGGGAACGAGACCCAAAGACATTTTACGGGGCTCGTAAAAAAGTCCCAGGAAAGCCTTGCTCGCTTCTTTTTTTCACCTTTGTCGCGGTGGCAGCGGAATCATCGGCAAAGAAGTACGGGGTACGGAAAGAAGGAAAGGTAGCCGGGTAGACATCCGAGTTAATCATACTCTTTTATTAGAGTAATTGAGGATCTAATTATTATATGGAAATTTCCTTTTTCCCCGCAGCCTGACCCTTCGTACAATTTTTCTTTTAGAAGTTCCGAACTACCCCCGGGCCAATCTACTTTTTTCCCTACCCTGGTCTTCCTCTGCTTCAGCCTCGTCAAGAGCGAAGGACCGAGCGTGCTCCACTGTCTTTATGTCGAATGCTTTAAAAGTTCACCGTCGTAGGAACTTTTGTCTCCGGCCTTTGAAATTAACCCGTCCCTTCCTTTCGGTCCCCGTTTATCATCGCTCGGTGGTCTCCGCAAAAACCCCGCCTCTGCTCAAACATTAGCGCGATGGTCATTCGCCCCCGTTATCGCGATGGAACTCGACGATGCTCCGTGTAATTATATTTTTAAACCCGGTACCCTCCCGTCTCTTGCTCGTGATCCAGCGAGACATTCGCTGGTTTTATACGCGCTCGCTTCGAGGGGTGAGGCAGAGAGATATTCTTCGGGAGACGCACGATTAATACAAAATTGATGGAACGTCTTCCAAGGAGGATCCCTGGGCTACCCCTTCTGGATACATTACGGGCCAACGAGGTAGGAAAATATGATTCCGCTTTAAAGCACCGAACGAAGAAGAAACGAGACGGTTAAGGAAACGGTCACGATTCGAATTGCCCCACGAAGGGACCGGTTTGTACTTTCGCGGAGGGATAGTAATTTGATAATGGAAAAGGCAGGTAGTACTTGCCTTTTTTCCTCTCTCTCGTTCCCCTTACGCGGAGTCGGCTCTTTCTCGAAGTAAAACTCGCCTACGGCTTTTTAAGAAATTATATGCTCTCCAGAGACACTCGATAAAACCGCGAGGCTTTCCTTTTTACCCGCTTCCGTTTCGAGTCCCCTTCTCGTTGGCCGTGTCTCGAGTGCTCCATCGGTCGTTCTTCGTGGAAACACGGCCAAACGTTTCGCGTTGAAAATGAACGAAGAAGCAACGTGTTCTAGAAAAAAAAGGAGAAGGAAAAAGGAGGAAAAATCCGGCTCCTTTTATGAGGAAATGTTAATTTCTTCCCGGGACTCGATTTACCGCGTTCGCCGGCGCTGTTTATTCGAGGAAAATCCTCATCCCGTCGTATTGAAAAGACGACGAACACGGGGAACGTCTTTCCGCAATAATTAAGAAGACGTTGAAAAACAATCTTCGCTCGAAACCGGAGCACGAGGCTCCTCTTCGCGTAATTCCAGGCGTAAACGCCTTTCGAGCGAGCACCCTTCACACCTTACACACGTGGCATTCGAGGAATATCTTCGCCGCGAATTGAAAGGTGTTCGCACGCGGTGAATGGAACGCGCCAAGACGAATCATTGATATTCGCATGTGTGCACAGGTGTTGCACGAAAAATGGACGAATGGCAAGAAGAAATGTTTATAATAGCCCGCTATTCGAGGCCGGGGAACTGGAACTCGAAAATTGTTCGAGCTTCTGTGTACAGGGGTGTAAAAGTGGTGTTAAGTTCCTCGACGACGAGGCAAAGAAACGAGCAAGCACGAATTCATCGCGTTTTGAGATGTTCCCTTTATAGAGAAATATCAAAGACTGAATTCGGTGTAACGTTGTATAGCGTCGGTGTTTGGAATGACGGCACGGTGAAAGGGGTTGGAAACTAGAAGCTTGTTCCTTGCAACTTCTATTCAGCAATCCTCTTATCTATAACTAACGTTACAGATAGCTGTTGGTAACATTAATAAGCAACTTGTACTCTGGTATTTCTTGTTGCCTCCTCTCATAAATTAATGTCTAGATTGAATACTAAATGCGTACCTCCTATACAGCTCCAAAAATTATATAACGTCACTTCAAGAATGCTAAAATATTCAAAATATTGTATTTGCTATATTAGTCGTTTACAATTGTCAACACCTTCGTCGTTGCTTTTCCATATAAATATTTCTCAAATATGTACAGTACTATTTCTATAATAATTTTATAAATCATTAAATTCCCATACGTTTAATCAACGAGACAATTTGTTCAATTTCGAATATTAGGGTATTAAATACATCCGAGCTTGAAGCGAGTTTTATAATCCCAATTATAATTAGCTTGACTGTTTGAGAATGGTCTAGAAACGACACCGAAGAGCACAAAATCTTGGAACAGTAAACACAGTGATTTCTGTACAGCGAAACCTCTCATACTTCATGAATTTCGAAACGGAAATACGGCAGCACTTACCGCGAACAATGTGTGCGCTGTTTACAGAGAAAATGGTTTATCGTCTCATATCTGCTGGAAATGGTTTAAACGTTCTCGGGGAACGTAATTTTGATTTAAAACACAGAAACCGGTTCCAGACTTCTTGGATAAACGGAGACGAAATTCGGAATTTCATGAAAGAGCCACGAACCTTGATTCGTTAAATTTATCATATTATTTATTTGGAATAAGTTTCTTTAACTTTTAAGCATCGAAATACCTTACTTCCGGATATATTAAGCAGAATTCAAAAGAATGTCGCCGAATTTCGTTTCCAATTTAATGCCAATCGCGGTTACGACGCAGCGGACGAAAAAGCCTCATCAGTGCCCGTGGATTCATGGAAATGTAATGCGAGGCAATCAACGTGTGTACCCATTAAATTTGTTGCTCGATTGAGAAACTTTCGCGAGCTAGAACATGACAAGCTTCGCCCATAGTCAAGGAGAATAATTGGATCCGAAATCAGATGCGATGCCAGCCGGAGATGAGAAACGATATGACGCGGAGTTAGCATTTCTCGTTCGTATATGCACCGGTGGTACCCCGGTGCATTGTGAATCCTGCGCAAACATCACGGCACGAGGCACAATTACGTAAATGGACTAATCGTGCAAATAAATTCTTTACCATTTTTCTCCGCTTGAGAAAGTACGCGCGGCGGTGGATCGACCGAGACCCTTTTGTTCGACGTCGCGTTTGTTAGCTCGGCAAACATTAGCCGGCACGGGGACATTTGTTTGTTTTAAGACAAGCGATAATCAACATATCTCGACGCGAGCAAGATTTATCGTGAAAATTACTAAACTCCTGATTGCACGGCTGGGAAATCTTCTTGGACCGGTTGCGGCGATATCGGATTGCCGAAGCAGAATTCGAACCCGTTAACAGGATCACTGTTACGCTAAATGGAACAGGGTTTCGCGCGACACACGGATAACGCAGATTAATTTCGAGTTATTCGGGCAATTTGATTCTGAAAATCGACGTATGATATTTGAAACGAAATAAAATTTCGAAATTTCAGAAGGGAATTTAAATTTCAAATGCCACGTTCGATCGACAAAGGACTGATCAATCGAAGGCTCGAACACCGCTTCGTTATTCAACACCGATTCCGTTCGTCTGACGGACAGCCGTATAACGAGCCGCTCCTTAATAATCAGCCGATCGTAAACCAATTAATGAACCTGCCGTCTGAGGGAACGGAATCGAGGGACAGCCGGATGGATAATGGGCCGAAGAGGAAAGAAAAGAAGACAACTTTCCCTGTAAGAAGAAAAAAAGGAAGGGGGCGAGAACGGGAAGCGGAAAGGAAGAATGGTACCAGTCGATGGAAAGAAAACAAGCACGAGAGAAGATAATTCGAGAGAGGAGGTGAAAGAACAGAGTAGCAGAAAGGAAATGAGGAAGCTCTCGGAAATGATAAAAAGGAGGCGAAAAAAGATGGGCCAGGATCGTGGATAAGGCACGATTTCAGAGCTCGAACCCAACCCGGACCCAGCTCGTATCGCTCAGAGAGGATGAGATTTGCAGCAGTGTGCTACGATTCGGTTGACGTGATGCGTTGCATTATTCATTTCTAGCTTGGTAACGTGCAACCGCCCGGTACCCTGTCCCTTGCTCTGCAACCCCCGTTCGCAGCCTCACGAATCAACTGTGAGAGGTTTTGGAGCCGATCGGTTCCGATACCGCGAAGCCATCCTGGACAACGTCTAACCCTGTCCCCTGTTGGTCACTTGTCAGCTGCAATTAGTCCGGCCTGAACAGCAACGGAAGTTATCCCGTTCCCTGGATGGGAGCAGTACCGTGCCGCTTCCGAGATCGGATTATACCCGTGCTACCCGATGCGCCATGCGATCGAATGAAGAAGCCAATTTCGTGCCTCGAAATGGATCAAAGGAACGTAAGACATTTTTATTCGATCGATAAAGTGTCGTGAAGATGAAATTCTTAACAAGTTATTTAAATTACCAGAAACGTGTTTTCAATACATAAAATTGTGTTCGACAAAACGATACACCAAGTGTATCCAAAAAATGTGAGAGATACGGGAGAGAATTTTCCCTCTGGAGAGTATGCTACCGAAAATGGAACTTTAAGCGGCTCGCCAAGGAAGAATTTAAACAAATTCCAGCCCTGTTGTTCATACTATCGTCACGTAGCCTGTCGCATTTCGTAAAACGAATTGTCCTGTTGCGATGGCAGCGTCGAGACCGGGTTGCAAACGACCTTGGTCTCGCGAGGATCGAATATAACAGAGAGGCTCTGATCGATGATCGGTGCACACGGTATCGTAGCGTGCACGAGAGGGGGTGCCTCGATTTCAACGAGGACAGAGAAGGGCGTGGCGATGACTTTCCACGACACAAAGGAAACGAGAGTCATCGTGTCTGTTTCGCGGTGATTCCCATCGATGACAGTGCGTATCGCAAAGAGGTCATCGACGATGAGCCGATCCGTGTACTCTGTGTATATCCCAGGCGCGCGACGGTGTGCAACGACAATCTGGCGGGATCGAGGTGTCGAGGACACCTGAATTTTGCTGGTCGATCGCGTAACCGATCCCGCTGCCATCGACAGGACACCGTAAAACGAATACGAATTCTCTGGATGGCGTTAGATCGATAGCCGATTCGCAATTAGCCCGCGTCAAAACAGAAGAGCGTGATCGTGGCCTGGCCGTGTGCTAGCACGAGTAACCAGGCCTGGTGCGTGGGCGTGGTTGGCGTTCCACACACAAAGGAAATGAAAGTCCCCTTTGTCGAGAGGCGGTTTCATCGAAACATCGAGCCCCGTTGAAAGAGATACCCGTGTATATTCGAGATATTACTCGGGATTTAGAATGGCCACGATGGAACATTTCCCCGGTGGAATGTCAAGTTGCGTGGGTACGTGGCAAATGTTATGTCCTCCGCCTATCGCTAACCTTTTCAATTTCCATCGTAAATGTTCGTGCACGCCGTGTTATTTTGTCTTTCGTTATCGCACCAAATTCTGTTTTCACTTATAATTTTGACTGACGAGTTCCGTGAAAAAATCCAATTGCCTTGCTTCGAAAATAGCGTTCGATAGAATTTACTTCCATCTGGAACTGTTACTCTGCGTGAAAAGCTTTTATTTGAAACATTAACGCGACCCAGATACACGCGACATTTACCATTTTCCTATTATGTTTCAGTCCATTTTTGATCAATTATGATAGAGGTGTCATAATTTTGATAAGGATAAGAAACGACCAACTGTACCATATTTTATCAATATCAAAGGATATTGTACGCGAATCCACTAAGAAATTGTAATTTATATCCGTACAGATCGCGTAAAAAGGATGGTTAAGAATGCGGGTGATATGTGTGCGCGATAATGTCGTCAGAGGGGATTGTAAAAGTTCCCCTCGAAGATGGCGCGAAAGGTGAACGCGAAAGGTCATTGCGCGAACGGGTTCGTTAATTATGGCAGCGCAGACATCGCATGAGTCCCGGCAATAATACGAAGCCTTAATGCAGACTAATCGTTGTTCCGTTGAAAGCGAGACGGTAATTACGGAAACGGTGTAAAAATACTTCCGGAGGTTCCGTGAGTGACGCATCCTATCGTTTAAGGCACACGCCTCGAAATTCGTCTGGAGGGCAAAGGGTCACCGACGATCATCAAATCAAATTAATTCCAATTATCCAATACGTAACTATATCATTTCAAAACCACCCTAATTGTGTTACGAAGGAAACCAAAAATCGCAGATATGGATTGTTGAAATAAAAATTATTGATTGAAAACTCAACATGGACAAACCTTCCTCTATCTAATATATTTCACACTTTTTCGCAGGGATCACCTCAAGGCGAGAGACTGAACCGGTAACGTGAGTCGAACTCGCAACGCGAAGATGGAAAAGCCGGTCGTTCATAAATTTTCAAACAGTTCCAGCGAAAACAATGTTCGTTGTTCTTGTTACGAGCAATACAGCCGGGCATACATCATTCATTATCAACGCGTTTTATCTGCCCCTGCCACTATTACCAGCAGAACACGGTTTTTCCTTGGGAAATTCTCAATGGACACGCTCGCCTCCTTTTTCCGCGCCACGCATCCGCGCGAGAGTGCCGGAATACGCGACGATCGTATTATCAGCAATGCTTCTTTCGTGTCCCGAGAATGCGCGACGAGAAAATATGCGAACGTTTCCTCGGTCGCTTATGCGGCTGTTCTGTGATACGCGCAACAAAAGTCGATCGACGACAAGTGTACTCCTCTCGACTGAATAAAAAAAAATATTTTACGATTGTTGAATCGAAGGTGAAAATATTCCAGATCAAGTTCTCAATGCTCTCGCAATAACCTTAAATTTACCTTTTTATTAAAGCTCCAGTTTTCAATTGATGTATCATAAATGCCTTTTTGCAATAATTCATGTCGTCAAATCATAAAAGATGATTTTATTTAGTTTGACAAACTTATGGGTGAGAATTGGGGAATTTTCACAGTAATGATAAACACAATTTAGCAGATCGGAATGGAACCTTTTAAATTTGTATAGACAAATGAATAAGAATCGATGGACAAGGTAATACACGCTTACAATCAAACAGAACGAGCGCGAATCTAAACGAAGCCCGATTCGAGCAGTTTTTATAATACACGAAAACCACGCTTGCAAATTCCACATTCACGTTCCAGTCGTTCGATCGAATGGCCCCGGCATTCAACAACGTTTTCAGTCGCTTCGAAATCGAACACGCGTGTCGATGAAGGGTTTTCCACGAGCGTTGCGCCATCGTCCAATTCGAGCGTTCATCGGTTCTACATCGATCGAGCGAATCGCAGTCGGATTTGCATCGAAATTTCCCCGAAACCGGCAACCATTTTTCTCTCGCGCTTTTCCCTCGTCTCTTGAACCACCCTCGCGGAGATCTTTTCGCGTAGAACACGCGGCCGGCTAACTTTCGTTCCGTGGCGTAACTCAAACCGCGAATCCCGACCCATTCTGGGCAGGAACTTTTTTCAAAATAGAAAAATACACCGAATTACAGAGTCGCTGGAAAAGTTCCAAGATTGTTTGGTCTTCGAACGAGATGCAAACGAGATACCCTGGCTCGATTTACCCTTTTTCTACCAGCCGCCTCGAGTGGTCCTCGCGGACTACCACGGGATGTCGCAGCTCGTTGATGAGGAGACCAAGGATAATTTGTTCGCCGAAAATTACACCTTGACGGATGCGATCTGTCGTAAATAAAAAAAAATGAAATTTGTCATTGTATGAATTATTTTCGAGTTGTTTGAGAGTGTCTGAGAGATCGATAGGGAAGTTCATAGAGAGCGGAAGGATGCTCGACCGCGCGAGCGGAATTATGCCAGGGAAGCATCAGGCAGTGAAACTTACGGATGGCTCGTAAAATTTACGAACAGAAACGACCGTTCGGCCATTGAAGGGGAGTGAATCTTTAAAAGCACGATATCCGGCGAAGTTTTATGGACGAATCTGTTGCGGAAGCGAGCCGTTCATTTGCATTCGAACTCCCCGAGATTCGCGTAAAACTGCAAGCTCGACATCACGCAACAACATCGTGACCCTTACAGCGATGCTTCTTTCTTTTAACGTCCTACGATAAAAAATTAGATGACTCAGAATAAAATAATTCTTTTCATCTGAAAAATTTGACAAGCAGACAATATGTATGTTAATTTTTGCGAATCAGTGCATGATTTTCAAAAAGAAGAATGAAAGGCTAATTAGAGACAAAAACAGTATAAAAAGGAGAAGTCGTCGCAGCGCTCTGGCGCATGTTGAAAAACGTCGCGAGGAGGCAACATCCGTTTCGCGTTTCCAAGGAGAAGGCGAGAGCTCTCACCTGAATGTTGCATGCCCGTTGAAAGACGGTTCGGAAGCGTTACCCGTGTAACGCCGAAAATTTAACGAGGACCACGAAGAAGAGTGCGTTTCAGCGGCTTATTTGAGGAGGGTCGCTATTTTTCAACGGCCGATTCATTATCTCGGTAACCGGACCGTTTTCCGGCCGGCGGCGCGCATTTATATACCGCGGCACGCTCGACGCTCGCGTGTTAAATCGCTCCTTTTATTCAACGTGCCGAGCACACGTGAGTCGTCGTAGTTTGTCTCGTGAAATCGAGAATCCAGGCCGGCTCTGTCCGCTAAGACGATTACTCGACTAATCGCGTTTTACTTTCAACGATCCTGCTCCTGATACCATTTCGTTTTCGTACCCGCTGCGATTTGTTCCGACTATCCGATGGAATTCCTTCAAAATTCGTCTGTGTTCGACATTTGTCTAAAGATCATTTATTAAAATTTAACTAATACATTTTCTTATCTGAATTAGTATCCTTCTGAAGGGTTAAAGGAAAATCTTAAACCTAATATTTATACACGTTTCACACCAAAATAAATTAAGGAAACCACATCACTAACCCTACCCTTAATTCTTTAAACCCGAAGGGATCTCTGCCACGAAATCGTCAAATTTCATCCGAAATTGAATCAAAAGCGGATCGTGCGGGTGATGACGTGGCTCGGGGGGCCACGGTTCGTAATATGTATAATTGGTGAAATAATGAATCCAGGAGTCAGATGCGCGTCGAACGTTCCTCGCAGAAATTACGAGGGAAGTTTAGAGATTAGCCGGAAGCCGCGGTCGAATCGATGACTTATTACATGCGGGACGTGAACTTGCGTGGCCGAACGTGAGTAACAGGTGAACGTCGATCAAACGGGTAATAACGCTTTGGTCGTTCGTGAGGGGAGAGGGAGGGGGTGCGGATGCTCGATTAGCGAGTTTGTTTGCGGCGTCACGTTGCGGGCCAGCTCGAACGTAAAGTAAGGTGGCGGCGCGATCGCGTTCGCCCTCCAGGCGAATTTCCACGAGGGAGGGGAGAGGTGTTTCCGCTTCCAGGACTCTGGTTAATTGCTGATCGATTGGAATAAATTGCCGTCGCCCGGTTAATGTCTCAATTAAAAGGATAGACCGGCCGCGACGAGCACCGAAAGAGGACAGAGACGAACGCGAAGGAAAAAAGAGTAGGTGGAAGAAGAAGGGAATCCGTTACGGACGTTTTTATCGACTTTCCGGCGCACACGTGAGACCGATTCTTGCAAGCTCCCCCCATCGTTCTCATCCCCGTACGACACACAGTTCGATTAGTCAGAGAATCAACTTCCATCGGCATTTATTTCTTACCCGTAGTGACCGACGGTCACCCATTAATCCACCCTTCTCGGTTCCCTTTTCGATCCTGCTTCGTTCATTTACATGCATCGCTTCCTTCCGATCTCTAACCAACGGTTAATCGTCTCGAGTAACCCTGCTCCTGGTAACCAGTTTTAATTCCCAGTCGTCGCTAAAAGTATCAAAATATCTGTTACAATTACTATTTAATCTGCAATCTCCAATTCCAACGTCCACGATCGAAAATTTATCCAGAATCGTGTATTATATATATAGAGAATCCTAAAATAGGTGTCCCGGTATCCTTACTAACAAAATTCGTTTTATTCTTGGTTCCATCGATACCGAAGAAATCGCGAATAAGAAACTACAGAAACGTCTCAGTTTTCGAAATAACCAAGACAGCGTTATTATACGATATAACTGGCAGAAATTGGTGACGCTTTTGTCTTTCAAATTTATATTTCAGCGAATTTCGCTAATTACCCTTCTCTCGTGATTCGATTCAGTCTCTGGAAAATGAAGAAATTGCAGCTAATCTTAGTGTCCCGGTAAAAGATCAGGAATAAAATGAAAATGTAACAGAAATGGTTGTGAACAAGATTGTTCCCAGGGAAAATGGATGGGACTCCCGGTTCCCATTTTTGCCATTAGGGAACACGGAACCACCAGTCAGTTTGCTGAACATAATAATACGAAAGTAGAGACACGAAGGGGTGGGGGGTAGTGGATGAGAAGGGAACGGGGTCTGGCCACGTTCCAGGGGAGCAAACCGAAGTGACGGGTCTCACGATGCGCCTCGCAGCGATATTAAAGTTCTGTAACGTTGTTTGCGTGTCCCGTGAATCCAGATGTTTCAAACGGTCTGGCACACGACGAGACGATTCGTCCGACAGCAACCACGACATTTCACGCGATCTCGCCGGCAGAATTCTCGCGGGCTAAACCGGCAACGCGATCATCTCTCCAGTGCCAGTCAAAGAGAGGGAAAGTGGAATCGCGTTTATTATCCGTATCAACTGGATGAGCAAGATGAAAGCGACCCGGCAGCGGCTTCATTTCACGAGAGTCTGGAACTTTATTCGGCCGCGAGCGCGTGCAGACGACATTTATACAGTCAAAATGGGTTTCTCGGGTAGCGCCGCTTTTACTTACCCTGAAATTTCATCCGATCCTGCCCTACCCTATCTCTGATTCCATTTTCTTGCCTCCGGATGCCAACAAGCTAGACGAATTCTCGTTGTGTCTCGAATTCGCGGCTAAACAAGCTGTCTGCGTGTATGCATCTTGTAAGAACACGTTCGATGCATTTCTTGAAACCTCAAATACGGTTTTATTATTTGTTAGTCAAATTTCAAATTTTCTACGAGGGATTAATCTAATGAAAAATTGGGAAAAATATATAAGGGGGTATTTCAGTCGATTGAACTGAAAAGAAAAATTGAACCAAAGAAACAGAATGATGGAAGAGAAAAATAAATAATAGAGCAGCCTCGAGGAAAAGAAATTTTATTTGTCTCCGTTTCAACTCTATCCAATTTAAAACCGAATAGCTTTCATTATTTATCGGCCACGTTATACGAGAACGTGCTAGAGTATCCTCGATGATCCAAACACCATTTCAAACTGGATGACGCATCGATTTTCACCGGTGATCCAATCAAGCTCGTTATATTTTTCCACGAACAGTCGGAATTCGAACGAATGCTATCCCTTCAGATCAATCAACAACAGGCTGGTCCGTGTGAAATGTTTTATCATAAAAAACGATGCTATCCGTTCGCGTACAATTGATCGATCGTTTTCGAAAACTAGAAAAATCGAATAATCGATCTATCCACTCCTGTTAGCGCGATTAACAACGTTTCAGCCGCGCCGACAACCCCGTGACATTTATCACAATTACCGAAAATATCATTTCCGTAACTGATTTCGAAAATTTTCCACGAAACTAGTTAACAAGTTTCCGCGGGCTTCGGGGGCTCGTCGAATCCGTCCCGATATCTCCTTTTGTGGCTGATTTATGTTCGCAGCGTAAACGGAAATCCGTCTCGCGCGTTCGTTCGATCACAGTCAACTAATTTCGCACGCGCGCCAGTAGACGAAGTCAACGATAAAGCCGGCCGTAAACCGCTTACGCGCGCGTCGCGCGTGTCATTAAGTCGGCTGCTTTGATTACAGACGTCGCAGCGAGCGCGCGCAAGAAACGGCAAGAAAAAGAATATGGAAGGGATCAGAAATCGTGTCGAGTGCAACTCGATTCCGTCGTTTGCGACTGCAAAGACGGCGACTGCGACGAAAGGAAAGAAAGTTGGAAAGGGGTGGGGGGATGGAAAGGCTTTTCTGGCAAGATACAAAGAGACATTTTATTTGCCCTGTCGCGAAGGGACGAAATCCCTCCGGTTCGCCGGCGCGCTCGCAGAATCGGCGTCTTTCGCAACCGCTTCCTCCTCGCTCGCCTTCGACCAGCTGTTCCCACTTACCTCGCAACCGACGACGAGGATCGTTTCTCCTCTCTTTATTCCCCTGCTAACAGCCAGATACCGTTTCTGCCCTTAGATTCTCTCTGTGCGGAACGGGACGAAGAGACACACGAATTCCTGGCAGACTTTTTCATTTGCTCTAATTATACGGCCGCGAGTGTTCGCCCCCCGACTCTCAGACTACCGGCGATGAGAAACGAGTAGCTCGGTAAAGTGAAGTACGATTGCCTACGCACTCGTCGGCTCACCATGAAACGTTCAAAGCATCCCCGAAATTTTAC
Source organism: Anthidium xuezhongi (assembly GCA_022405125.1). Lineage (NCBI taxonomy): Eukaryota > Metazoa > Arthropoda > Insecta > Hymenoptera > Megachilidae > Anthidium > Anthidium xuezhongi. Next base: position 11,343,259 of record CM039637.1, read on the forward strand.
TCCGAGAACTCAGACCTCGCGATTCGGACTCTTGGAATTCGGATCTTGAAAAGTCAACGTGTCGGTGAACTCGTCTCGGACCGCACGAGTGGCGGAACGAAGATCGTTTTCACATTTTCGAGACGACTGTTCGTGGAAATCCTGTATCCAAACAAACAAATATCTGCATAATTACTCTCTAAATCAAAGTTAATTTTTACTGTGACACTGAAGGTACTAGTTTTATTTTCTGAAAACTGTAATTTCGATTTAAAATGAAAATGTAGAAAAATATTGTGAAGAAGAGATATATTACTGGGAGTGTTAATAGTTAAAGTATCATCCATCGAGAGAACCGAGGGAATATTTTTCCCCGCTAGCATCCGATTTACATCCATGTTTTATCCATCGATTCGACGGAATCAAACGGTTCGTCGAGTCGCACGAAGAGGAATAATAGCAGCCGGCCGGGCGGAAAAGGAATTGATACAAACAATACCGTAGACACGTTCAGCATGCAAAGATGCGGCGCGCCTGCAGCCGGTCGTTATCCGAAGAATAATCGTGGCTCGTTAGGCGGTACCGGGATTTCGCGGTGTTTCTTTCCCTGTTTCTTCCCTTTCCTTCGTCCCTTCCCCCACGTTCGTCTCTATTACTGGTCGTCCCTTCGTTCTCTGTCATGCATATGAATGAAATGATTTCGCCGTCGGTCGAGAAAAAAAATAGAAAGGGAAAGAAATCGGTGCGCGCCGTTAAACGACCGCCGTTTATTCATGCCGATTGTCGCCGCTGTCGATCCGGCAAACCGACGAAATGATAATACCAAGCCTCGACAGGCTGTCCGCTACAAAAATCCCAGAAGAATGGATTCTGTTTCGCGGAAGCGCTCTTCGAATTCCAGCCTCTCACCTGCTTGCATTTACGCGTCAAAGCGACCCGTGAACGATCCCATGAAACGTTTAACGAGTACTCCACCGGGAGAACGGGAGAGCCGAGATCATAATCTTCAGAGGTGTTCGTTAGAGAGAATATTTCGTGATGGATGCACCTATTTGATCGCGCAGGTGTCTTAAGATGGTATTTCCTAACAATGCCCGACGCCTTCGCAACGACAAAGTAAATTATATTTGTCCCACTGTTGGATCGATTAGAAATAATTGCAGAAACACTGCCTTTTCTAAAAATTCGAAAGAATGAATCAACTCTTAAGAATAATCCTTTCCTGGGTGACGAAGGGTGTCGTTTCCTCCTCCAGTCACGTTTTCGTTACAAATTGAAGAATCCCCCGACGTTTCGATAACTTCATCACGATGACGTTTCGAACCATCAAAATTCGATAACACCGCGATGCCTCGCTCCTTTATCGAACTCTCAATCACGGGGCCGCGCGATTTTCGAGCGTACCCGGTGATTTACGAGCCTAGCGCCGTCGATATCGTTCCGGTTGATTTAATGGAATTCTCATCGTCGTGGCAAAAATAGAGCGATGGGAACAGCCAGAGTAAAAAACAAAAAAAAAAAACAAAAAAAAAACAGAAAGAAAGGAAAAAGAAAAAACAAATAACGGAGAAAGCAACGAAAAAGAAAAAAACCCAGTCGCGAAACCGTGGCCAGAACAGAAAAAGAGGAAAGGATGGGAAAATGGTGGGATGGAAGGGCAGGAGGAGGGAGGAGGGGTGGGGGGTCGAGTTTCAAAACCGCGACAGTACTCGGCCACGAGCAACAATGCGCCTTGTATGCCGTGAGCCACGTTTTTCTTCCATTGTCGCGCATCGTTGCTGTTGGAAGCCGTAAATGTTCAGACAAAGTGTGCATAGAATCGGCTCGTATACACGCGGTGTCATAAAAGACTGGTAAATGGAAGCCACGGGCCTGCGCGAGTTCGGTAATTTCCTCTGGACCCGATTATAATCGTGAATCTCCCCTTGATTTTATTATTTTACGCGCTCTTCGCTCCGCGAGAACCTTTGAATCTGATAATAAGTCTCTGAGAAGAAACATTTGCCTCTGGATTGAATTATTCCCAGGTGAATACATCTGAGTTGGATTCGAGGTAAATTGAATTGAACAAGATTGCAAAGTTCCAACATAAAAAACTAAACTTGCAATGTTTATTTCTGAACAAGAGATTGCAATAAAAAAATCATTACTTCGACCATTGTTTCCCGAGAAATCAAATAAATTTCGGCTTTTGAGGCGCCGCAAGAAGCCCGCAAGCACTTTATCCCGTCGGGTCCCAGGAGCATCGACGAAAAGCGAAAACATTTATTCAATTTCGAAATAGCCCGGACGCGTACGCGGCCCTTTGAAGATTAACGAGACTGACCCTGAAGCCCCTTCCATATTCGATAAAACTCCTTTCTTTGGCTCTGTTCGCGCTTCGAGACCACATCCGACCGAATTCGAACCATTTCCCTGGAAAACGTAGTTATCTTCGTTGGGTCTCGCGCGTCGATGAAGAGCGGGATGGCTTCGCCATTCAGAGGGATAAAAGGGGGTGAAACGGGGAAAACAAAGGTATAGGCTCGTGCGAGGAGACGGAGTAACAAAAGCGGTGATCGTTATCGAGCAACCAAACCCCTTTGTTCCGTCGTTTTCATCTCTTGTTCACTCTTACGTTCATCCCCCTACCTCTCCCTTTTTTTTTTGTTTCTCCCCTTATCCTTTCTTTTGCGCGATGATTTTCGTGGAAGGAAAAGGAACTTCGAAGATGATCGGGTACATTGTACCCTCCGATTCTGACAATATCGATCGGCCGGGAAGTTGTTCAAAAGCCGGAAGTGCAAGTTGCACCCGTTCAGGGATGTAAAGTTTGCTCGCAGTTTCTAATCACATTTTCGTGTTTGAGTTTCGATCATTCTTTGAACTGCGGTTATTGCATCGATAACTTGTCGACGTCTAATTGATTAAACTCCAAATTCTGCAACCCTCCGTTTATTGACCCGACGCACGGTTCGATGTTTAAACTCAATTTTAAATTTCACTTTTATCTTTAAACGTTGCAGAATTTGCGATCAGACGGAAATTTAATTGTTAACCCAGTTGGATCTCGGTCGTTATTGACCCAGCTACTGTCTTTTCAGGAGTAAGGCGTTTAGAAATTTGCACCAAGGCACAAGGTTTTCTCTGAAACGTGGCCGTAGCCTTGAAAACGAGGCCAAACGAACAGTACATTTACGCGAACCTCCTTTTTTGTCCCTTCTGTATGGAAACTGGGCTTCCGACGCGGCGCGCTCGCTTCGCGATGCTCTCTTTATATTCGACGGTTCCATTTTCTTCATGAAATCGTGAGATACACGGCGACGACCTTGTCAAACTTTTCAGCCTATTCGATCAAAATGTACCAACGAGACTCGACGATAAAAAGGATCGTTTTAATCATAGAATCTTAGATTTGATGAAAAATAACGATAGAATAATTGTTTATCAAAGCATAACAATATGAATCGTAAGACATTTCGGCATATCTTAACGATGATAAATAAAAAAATATATATATACATAAAAAAGGAAAGGAAATAAAATCCCTTGAAGACGCGGTTGAAAGGTGGGACAGCAGTGTCACCGGGACGTATAACGCGGAGAATTTTCAAAGCTCGGAAATCGTTTCTGCCTGGCGCAGTCTTGCTTTGGCGAATTTGATTTAACTTCCAGAAAATCTGCTTGAAAAATCACAAGGAACCGTTCCGTTTTCGCGACGTTTCCTTGCCGTCTCTTAAAGAGGTCGAGCCTCTATCCGGGGATCTGTTTGAATAATTGGTAAACCGTAATCGACTGAAATTCGTTTCGCCCGTATAAACGTCCTGAAAATCCTCTTTTCGGAAAAAGAAAATGAAAGAAAAAAAAAAAAGGAACTCGATGTTTCGCGAATCAAAGATTATCTTTTCGAGCATTGTTAATCAAACGAGATTCGATGCATTTTTCGTAAAAGGCTTACAAGAGACGAGCCCGGGAATGATTCTGCACGAGAAATCCCGGCTGATGGAAAAGTCAAACTGAAATGAACGTACAGGTACGTTTTCAAAAGTTGAAGAGGAAATCAAGGAGGACGAAAAAGTTTCTTCGCCGACGAACAACCCTCTTGCGAGCAACCGAGTCTGCCAGCAGCTCGAGAAATATTCATTTTAATGGTTGATATAACGCGGATATTGGTTACCGCTGAAACGCTACGTGTTTGGAATTCCGGATGCCATCACGTGCCACGTGGGACATGTACGATATAAAAGATGAGCCGGGTTTTGATATTCGAAATCAGGGCTGTTTGAATGGAAAAAAAAAAGGTTTTCCGTGTCAATCCTTCGAAGAAGAAAGTTAAAGAGATATAATTAACCCCTTTTCAAAAAATTAAATATTATTTGAAAGAAAATAATTCAAAGAAGTGACGAACGAAAAAAGGTGATGAATTCGAAAGAAAGTTATAAACTTTAGATTCGGGTTCCTAATCGTCCACGAAAGCGTCGTTTGTTTCCCGCGTTTCGATGGGGAAAAGGGGACGAGTTCCCCGGTAAAATATTGAATTTATTTTTTTTTTTCTCTTCTTTAAAGCAGTTCGTTTCAGCCACGAGAAGCTTCTTATTCAAATGGAGACGCGGATCGTACATTGAATGCAAATGACCGAGACGTAACGCGATAGGCGGACGGCTTTAGTTTCCCTTTTTCTCTCAAACCTGTACGCGCTCTCGGAACTTCCAGTCAAGTTATGCGAGAGAAGTTTTAACGAGAACTCCCATGATTCCGACGCCTATGGGACGCCTCGGAAAAGTTCGTTTTTGACGGAACGGGTAGCACGTGACGAATTCAAATCAGCCGTAAATACTTCGAACAAACATTCCGTGGTCCGGCAAAAAGTCGCCAGGTGAAATAAAGAGTTATGAAGGTTGCTGCTTTAGGATCAGAAAATTTCATAACACCGATAATTTCAAAGCTTTCCAAGTACGAATATTCTGCAGAAAATTATATTTTTGTGCTTCAAATGGGGTGAAAACGATAAGAACGATAAAATATTTTACTATACTCGTCGGATCTTTAGTTTCTAGAGTTCAAAGCGAGTAACAGTCGATTCGCAACTCATAGAGAATTCCCAATGGTCCTCGGGCTGCTTCTGTCTCTAGCTACCGGCTAAAAGCGACGTAAGTGCGCCGGGAAAGTTTTTCGTCATTTTTAACAACACGAAAAACAGAAGAAACGCGTTGGAAACTTGTGCTTCTATCGTGCGATTCCCGACCGCTCGGAAGGAAAAGATACTCCCCGTGAACTCGGGTCAAGTGCACCCCAAACGACCGATAAAAAACAAAGCAAGACTTGTGCTTCTTATTTCATCAATTCGATAAAACAGGAGTGGATTTGTCCTTTCTGAAAGTTGCCAGAAGCTCGCTGAATTATCATTATCCTGTAAAATGGCCTGACAGAAACTCGAGCCTGTTGCCACGCAAGTTTATCGAACATCGTTGAAGCAACGGGGAGGGATTGGAAGTTGCCGGGAGCTCGGTTACCGGTTCACCATACTTTGGGAAAATTCGAAAATTTCCTTCGTTAGCCGCCGAGATACTCTTCGGAGAGCCGTTTAAAATAATAAGACTTACGAAACTCGTCCGCGATGCCACCCGCGAGGATTTCGGTTACATAATGCATAAAACTGCTTGTTTCTCATTCGACGACCCAGTTCGGCCGCGTTACGTGCTCGCGTCTAAATAGAAATACAGGAAGAGGAATAATGGATCTTGTCGAGTAACAAGAACCGATCGTAATTGAATTAGCCGCTTCGTTAAGCGTTCGCCGGCGTGCAAACGCTCGTCTATTAGTCGTTTCAAGAATTATGGATCGGCAAGGTTAAAACGCAAATACAGATGACCCCATTGGCTTGCTGGAATCGCGCCAAGCCGGCGAGTTAATTTTTAATTCTGACCGGGAGAGGGACAATCCCTCCGGGTCGCCGTGATTCGTCGTGATTATTTTTACCGACCCGTCCGTTCGGACAATTATCGACAATTTTAATTCGAATCGACTTAATTTTTCCATCGGGTCGAGACAAACCGGCACGTCGCGATGGATATCGAGCTGTTTCATCTGTGTTTAATCAAATTTCTCGTTTAATCGAACGGAGTTTGTTCCTGTCGAGCGGTGTTAAGCGTCAATTTTATTATTTATCGTGGAAGTTTATTTTTTTTTCTCCGGCAATTGATTAACGTGGAAGCACGTGAAATGTCTGGACAGTTATTTGAATATTAATACGACTGTGAACAGACGCGAATATGTTTCGCATCGTGAATTTTTCAATCAATAAACTGTCTGTACGTACTCAACTTAATTAGACTGATGCCATTTTTTAACCGTGAGGTGGATATAAAAAGGTATTAAATATATTAAGGAAAATTAAATAGCTAAAAAATTCATTCTAATATTTGATTTTGAATCTAAGATGGATGACAACGAATTAAATTCTGCCTGGCAACCGATTCCCAAAGAGGAAAAAATCGAACGAACACCGTATCGACTGGTTGAAGGTTCCACTTACCTTGGACCATCAGCCTGATGATAGCTTCCGGTGTGCTGCGGCTGTTCACCAGACAAGTGTACTCGGCGCTGTCCTGCGCGGTGACAGGATGAAACTGTAACGCGTAGTTCTTTAACGACAACGACACCCTGTTCTGGTGGCTCCACACGGTGGTCGTGTTGCTGCTGTACTCCAACAGCTGCATACCGTCCGCCCTCCATTCCAGCATCAGAATCAGCGAATCCTCCGTCACACCTGGACAATTCAGTGTCACGTTCTTGCCAGCCTCGACGACCATCTCTCTCACCGTGGAATCTGAAAGCCCACAGAGATCACCCGGTGTCGTTACATTCGTCACGCAGAGACCGTTATCGCGCGAATAAAAACCGACCGTGTCAGGATCTGCCTGCGTCAGGATCATTTTACCAGAGGGCCAGATAAAACTAGGAACCACCACCCTCCCCACGGGACGATTCGACCCGGTTTTCGACCCGATTCCCATCGTAACCCGACTCAACGTCGTTCCGGTTTCGTGCGTTTATTGATTAAGATTACGGGCGCGGAACGCGGACCGTTCCCTTTCCGAACGATTTGCGTTTTCGTTCGCAGTCAGACACGCCGGGCTACGTTCCAGCGGATTAAATGCAACGGTACGGATCAAACGGCTACGCTATCGCGAAAGCGCGGTGCGCGTTTTCCGCTCGAAGTTATCCGCGTTACGGAGCAATTCCGGGACGGACCCGGCGAATGGTCCAATTAGTCGAATTACCAGAGGACAATTTTTACGAGGTCGACCTTTAAGGAACAATTTTGTTAATTGGAAGGAACGATTGGGGGAGGGTTCACGATTCGAAATTGCGAACGCGTGTATGTTTACTGCGACGAATATCGAGCGTCGCGTAAGAGCCAGAGGCGATAGCCGGTATCAGCGTTAACCGACGACAGCGATCGTCGGCTGCGGCATCGATAGAAAGTTCGGGGCAGTTTCGTTTCTCACGGACGACATAAAAGAGCACGAGTGCCTCTATCGCCCAGGCGATCGACCCAAAAAGCACCGTGTCGTGCCGTTATCATTCCATTCGATCCGATCGCGCTTCAATTTTATCGAGCTCCAGGTAAACGGACCCTTATTCTTTTTGTTTTCTCTATTACTATCGATCAGATGAAATAGCTTAACGATCGGCATGTAAATTGACCGACGAGGGCGATTGTTCGCCTGAAATATCTTATTAAGTACTAAAATTGATCGAACGAGTGCTCCCATCGCGACAATGGGAAACTTCTGTTTTATGAATGGCGAAAATACCTAACGATATTACTAAAATTTATAATTTTATTTTCAAAAGTTTTGGGTATCTGACACACCCAGTGTACGATATTGATTTTAAACCGAACCCTTCACACTTCGATTAATCATCGTAATCGCAGGCGAGCTCTATTATTCCCGCCCATGTTTTCAACCACGATGGTAGGCCAAATTCCAACAAGAGCTCAACTATTACCGCTAACCGAGCCGGCGGTGTTTCTAAAGTTTCGAAACGTCACCTGTTAATAACTGGAAGGTACCGAATCGTCCCATTATTAAAATTCCTTCGAGCCGACCAAAATCTCGAGGCCTGTCCCTCGTCACGGACAGAATACCCTCGATCGCTTTTATATTTTTCGTCGATGTCGCGTCGCGGTGGGTTTCATTGTATCGACCGGCGGTTTTCCACGGAGAGAAAAAGAGAATCGACGTAATGGAACACGCGTTGGATTGACAGCGCGCGACTGGATCGCGGAACCACGATTCTCGCTATCGAGAGGCCGTTGCGACGTGATTCGCCAAGTGATTCCATCCCCGATCTCTGATAAACCCCGGCCTGCGTGCGCGAGCGTTTCGGGAATTCGGTTCACGCTGCGGGTATTCATACGTGCATCCAAGTCCGGTAATCTTTCCCTCCTTGTCCATCCCCCCCGTCCATCGTTATGTCGCTTCACGATCCCCTCACGATCGCTGCACGTTCGATTCTCTTTCGAAGCGACGCGAACCAACGTCGATCAACGAAGCGTCCACGCTCCTGCGGCGTTGAACTTTGATCATCCGACATTCTGCATCAATTTCGTAGCCCCGGCCGGAAGTTACGATGGAAATTACCCCGAGACTTTGCCCGTAATTTCATCGCCTGCATTATAACTTTGGTACACCCATCGGCTTCCTGGCCCTGCTAATCGTGAAACGAGCGGAATACACACGGCGAGCGTGCCCCGGAGGACGACGTTATCGTTCACGGTGTCACGACCTGTATCAGCCGGGCGTAACCGTGCGGAATAAAGAACTCGATCAGTTTCGTACGCTCGCGATAATAAACATACTTCTGCACTTTGGAATTCATTAACCCTTTTGAGAATTTTCAAATTTACGATACAAGATCGTAGCGTTTCGGTGTAAAATACGAGGAATTTGGTCGTGAGGCTAATAAAATACATAAAACAGAAAAAGGAAGTTTGGACCGGTACTTGGAGCCGGGCAACACCTCCCAGATTTCAAAATCGTCCGTGTACAGCACGCTTTATACGAGCCATTCGAGTCGAGTCCAGGGTTAAACGGCCCGAACGGGTTCCCTACCTTTGCCATTCGCCTTCCATTTACGGCTGGCCTTCCGTCTCCCGAGTGTCGGAGCTTCTCGTCGATTCGACGACTGCCACGGGGTGAACGCGGATCGGAAAAATGATCCTGGCTCGCTTAGCCGGCAGCTGTTTGTAGAGCTGTCCGCCGAAGCAACGACGCGAAACGGATAAAAAAAGAGGGAGAGAGAAGGAGCCGGATAAACCGGCGCACGCGGAGAGCGATAAGGATATTACTCGACGAACGGGACGAACGTTCGAGCACGCGAAAGGATCGTAAAAGCCGCGGGGAATCGAAGCCGGGAGAAATAATGCTCGATGAACGAAATGAGCGTGCATTACGATCGAATCGACCGACGATTTCGTCACGGAAAAGTGAAAACTGTAGTCGATGTTTTCCTTTCCAGATCGAACGATTTATTCGGGTAAATTAAATTTCTAAACACTTTGGGTGCTTTTAACGCTAACCGATGTATTTTAAAGTGTCTTTTGTAATAATCAATTCTTTTTTATTTTGAATAAATGTACAAAATTGAACCAATCGTCCGGAAATAACGATCGACAGTGTTTATATTGTTAGCAGCGAAGTTATTCCTGTATCCAATCGCGAATCCGACTGTTTCTTCCTTAACCAAAGCAACGCACCGTTAACGATACACGCGTACCGAGAAGAATCCGCTAGAGCGAATCCTTGTCGTACATTTTTCGTTCGTCTGTTTACCTTTAAAAGAAATTACAAGCCACAAAGGGATTCCTTTTATCTTTACGCCGGATAGTAGAACGAATCGTCTGAAAATTCGAAACGATCGTGCCATAACGTTCCGTTAACTGGAAGCCGTTCGAACGAAGGAAATATATTGAACGATACGGCTGGATCGAAACTGCGCCCCCCCATTATCAGAAAAGTCGAGTGCCTTATTCCGTAAGATATATTTCGGATCGTGAGAGGGGGGCAGAGTACGGGAATAAACAAGGAGCAGATTCTTTCCGAAGATCACGTTTGCCAAAAAGGGAGGTGTGTCTCCCGTCACTCTTCCGCCATTTCGCGCGCAAGTTAACATAATGTAAAAAGTTTTTCCCTAACCCGTCAGTTGATAACGTGCGCGCCTTCGTCGTCCTCCAGGCGGGCGAGGATACACGCCCCCTGTCCGCGCGTGATCCTCGATCGTTCGAAGCGGAAACGATATTCCGCACGCGATACGACCGCGTCAAAGAAACGCCGGCCGCTTTTATGAACTTGCCCGCTAAGCGGGTCGAACCGTTAACGCGGCTCTTTCCCTCTCGCGAAACTTCGCCGGAAGTGCACCGGGGAGCCTCTCGCTCGCGCCGCCGTCTTATTGAACGACCTACTCCGGCTATGAAAAAATTCTACTGCCCTCCATTGGCGTGGTAAAGCGACCAGTTTCCGGTACCTATGTAAAGTAGCATCACGTGTACGGGTGTACATGCGTTGAATAAATTCAGGCGAAATGATATAAAACACGGAGGGTGGCTTCGAAGGTGGAAAGAATTTTTCTGAAGACACGGGATAAAAAATTGAGAATTTTTACATTATTCTAATTTTGCGGGTTTGGAAATTTTGTGTGGGTCTACGACACAGTAAAAGTATCTCGTCATTTTTCCAGTACCTACTCTGTCACTTGTAGTTATTTGAAATTTATGACAGTCCGCGTATTAAACCGACTCCCTGCTGTTAAGGTAATTAACAAAGTCCTTCCTTTTCATCGCAAGTGGTACAGTAAGATCCCGTTTCCTTCCACGCAATTCGTAAATGCAAAGAAAAATATTCCTCCCCAACTTACGTCTGCGTTGTTTAACGTCCGTCCGAGGAAATGACACTCGAACCAGACGAGGCCCAGGAAATCGGCTTTGCGGCCCTGGGAATATCAGAGTGGAAGCTTAAAAGCCACGGAACGGCGCCATTATCTTGGCTTCCGTTTCAGAAACGCACGAAACGACGATGAAGCATCGCGGTCGAGTAGTATCGGCCGGGAATCACAGAGGAAGAAAAATTTCAACGAAACAAAGGGAGCCGGGTTGGAAGCGTTGGCGAGCGCCTAGAGGTTTCTTCCCATTCGCAAGAACCGCCGGTTTTCGAGTCTGTTTCATTGTCTCACCGCGATCTATACCCGAATAATTAGACTGGCTCGGTGAAACGGGCCTGGGTCGTTCCACGGAACCGCTGGACCACGGTAATTCGCATAATCTCGCCGGAATACGGCATTATGTAAATGCTTGGCCAAGGAAACGTCAACCCCTTAGCAAGGTCGCTGCTTTAATTGAATAGCTGAACCTGCCATTTTTGGCCCGCCACCTCACGCCTTCAACTGGAATTTCACCTCGACCCGCGGCTACGTTTCTTTCCAGCGACGTTAAGCAACTGTTTGATTCGTTGCCTCAAAGTATCATGATTTTGTCATTTTGTAATATTTCTATTCCTTAAATTACAATTTTTATACCGAATCATTAAATTGTCAAAAGTATCATTCTTGAATTTGTTAATTTCAAAAATTGTAAGTTTTCGTTCGCTTAAGTTGGCTCGTAATTAAACGGAATAAGAAGCGTTGCTGGGAATATACCGCATCCCGCGACGTTATCTGCTCGCTTAACGGAATTACACGTTCAATGCTATATTCTCGATAAAAAGGAAGGAAGAAAGATAGCAAGAAGAAAAAAAAGGAAAAGCGCGAGGGAGAGGGAAAGGCGTTCCATTTCCCGCGTTCCAGCTAACGAACTACCCGAGACTGTTCTTCGTCGTTTTTCGTTCACGGACCACGGCATTCTATTCCCAGACAGGATATAGATCACGGTATTTAACTGACTTCCTCCGGCCGTGGTAAATGCAAATAAATAGAAAAGTGCCGGACTCCGAGCCGAGAAAGTATCGGCGAGATTCACCAGTATATCGAGCGGGAGGAAACAAAAGGAGAAGAAAGAAAAATGAAAAGGAAGAGAGAACGGGAGGGTGCAGGCTTCGTGTTTCCTTTCGCGCTGTCGTTACGATTAATCTGGTTTCGCCGTAATTACATCGACGAACGCTCCGTTAGAACGTGCCACGACGTCGAACTTTCCTGTCCGTTCGCTCGATTTCGAGGGGGAATCCTGCAGCACGGCTCGAAGGATCGCGATGGATCGGACAACGCGTACAGACGATTCTCTCGTCCCCCTTCTTCGTCGAACTTCCCGCGTTCTACTGATTCCGTGAACAACGAAAATTTCCTCGATCACGAATTAACTTAACATCCAGGTATACTTCGGTCCGTCTTTCGAGGGGTTAGTCTTGCCGGGCGGAAACCGTGAGCAGACCGGTTCATCCTCACCTGGAAATTGAATTTCATCCTCTTTCGGTGTGTAGGCGTACTGGCTTGCCGGCGTAAATTAATTTACGCAAATCTTCCACGGGCATGAATTTTTCCAGCACTAATTTCCCCAGAAGCCAGAAGACCACGGCTCCACGGGTATACAGTCGCAGAACCGTGGCAAGCCGTTACTACGGTAATTACCTTCCTACCTTCGTTCTGCTCCACCTTTTTGTCTCATAACCAAGTAACTATCTTAATTGCTTTCGCTTTTCTGCCTCTGGATACGGCTACGATATTCTTCCGAGGTCTTGTCGCCCTCCTTTCGTACCCGTGTTTCGGTTTCGTTTCTTTTCCACCCTTTACTTTCTTACCTGTCGTGCTTTCGTTTAATCTCGTTCGCCGACGATTCCCTTCCCTTTTTTTTTTTCTTCTTAGCCCTCCTCGTCGCTCTCGGGCCGATCGTACGCGCTCGTCCCACCGCGCGTCACGGTTTCGCGCTCGTTGTCTCCGTTCGCCGGCGATAATGCCGGCTCGTTCGTGCGACACGGCTGCGTGACAATCCTCCCGAGGGATTTCGAACGGAAGCAACCGTTCCGCCAATTTTCACGCCGTTGGCCGCTGCGCCGTGCCCGTTCGCGTTGCTCGGCTCCTCGTTATTCCGCTTAGAAAAATCCACTGAATGGACCGCCGCCACGGAATGGAGTTAACAAGCTCGGTAATTGTTACCTGTCTAAGCTCCTCGTCAAGAACGTCCGTAACGATACCCACTGTATCGATGATACCCTGGGTCGAAGCGAACAGGTACGGTTACAGGTGAATCGATGTGCGAATTTGTAAAAAGAATCCTTAACGTCTCTATAGCTTGATAGTTCGAGAGTGAATTAAATTGCGACGACAGCGCCATGGCAACGCCGGTATTGCGAACAAGAAAATCGTTTCCAATCAGGATCAAAACCGGACAACGGTATCTCCGCGAGAGTTTCTCGTGTCTTTTGTTTTTTCTGGGTCTACGATAAACGGTAAATTGGCAGGGCTCGCGAACGTACGCCAGAGGGAAAAATGGAAAACCGGCTAGATTCGAGTATAGAAATAGAAACACGATGGAGAAGGGCATGTCCAATTTTGCGGTCGCGCCGTTGGAGATAGCGTGGCAGAGGGGTGGGTGGGCCGGGGGGCGCAAGGGTGACGGTATAACGAGGAAAAGCGAGGGATGCGAGGGAAAAAATGCAGCTGCTTCCAGGACCGAGTATCACGGTTCACGCTCGCGACAACTGTAACGAATTCCAGCCACGGTTGGGAAATTTTTAAAAAATCGTTTCCTTCGGACCGGACGATACTACTCGCCGCCCCTCCCCGCCTCCTGAAGCACAGCTTCTCGAGTAAACACCGGGTCACGAAGAAGTCGAGTGTTCGCCCCGGCCAACGGTAACAAACGCTTCCTGCAGGAATAATGACATTCCGAGCCGAAGCGAGGCACACTCCGTTGGAGCCACGAGATCGCTTTAGGAACAACCGCTGAAAATGAGAAACGAAAAAGTCTTGGCTCTTGTTGTTTCTTTCGTTGTGGCGCGAACGCGCACTTCCGCCCGGCCCGGCAACTCGTTTACATAATTACTGTGCGTCGCTGTTTGCTCGACCCTCGTCGTCTGCGGCCACGATGGGTCATCTGATAGCCCTTCAAAGGTTTGATATGAAACTGTGAGGCTCGAGCGGGCGCCCTTGTTTTTTCAAGAATAACTTTCCTCGACAACAGGAATTTTAAAAAGTATTTGGAGCACCTGAGTAGCAGCAGTTATTAAAATAGAGAAACGTAAATAATTGGTGGTAACTTTGCAATTCTGTATTAAAAGATAAGAAATCTTTCTAAGGGGAAAGAACCTTCCACCATTTGCCCTCGAAAACTGATTACTTAGAATAATAATATTAATAATTAGATGTTAATTGAAACACGAATCGCGATCCAAGACAAACGATAATTCAATCGGAGAGTTTAATCAGTCACGTCTTTTTCCCGGAAGTTGGACGAATTTCGTCGATTAAGAGAGATTCGCAGGCCCTTTTAGATCTATGAACGATTTGCGAATCGTCCAGCCAATACGTAAATTTCTACCGGTTTAATTGGCTACCTGGTAAGGCTGCCTCGTTAATTACCTTCCATTTAATTAACGTTTACCCTCTTAGGAGCGCGGCGGCAACGGCCACCCTCGCGCGCCATGTAAATTACTAGCTCTGGATGCTCCAGTGATTCGACACGCTTCCGTTCTCTCCTCTTGCCGGCGAGTCGTCACTGACTTCGCGAGGACTCCATTAGTATGTTGTTTCGTTTGGCGCACATACAGCGCTGGCCAAAAGTTTCGAATCATTTGCTAATTTCGACCGGGATCGAATGATAAATCTACCGATCCGCTGTAGCTTTCGTTACGACCATCTTCGCAAGGAAACGTTTCTGTACGTATGCATAAACGCGAATAAAATAATCTAAATTCTCAAATATTGTCAGTTACCCTTCTTACATTATAAATTTTAACATTTCAATTTTGTTCACACCTTTTACGAAACGTGTATCCACGCTTTGTATCGAACTAGTAGTAAAACAGATGATATGTGAGACATTGACAAGAATATATATTATTTTAAGCAATTTTAATATTTTTATTTATCCTGTTTATTTGTCTATGATAGATAATCCTATATTAATCATGAAATATTATTTGACTACTTTTAATAAAATTAATCAGTAGATTTCATATAAATAAATTTATCTACGAAAGTTCTATTACAGGGTCACTTTGCTGACGTTTAACATTGAAATTAAAATGAAGGGAGATTGCTTTTACGCATATCTACCCTTCTGCAAAAATCATATACAACAAAAATAGTTAGCTTGTTGGTTTTTCAACAAATAAAATCCTTTCAGTTACTTCAAAGACCCAGTGATTCCGAACTTCTGTCCAGCGGTGTATGTGTACGTGTGTGTCTTTCCCTTTGAGGGAACTAAATCTATGGAAGATTTTACGTAAAAGCTATTCACAGAACTCTGTTTCGTTTCCTCATTTTAAACTCCTCTTTGATGCCGAACAACTATACGTTGAATAAAGTTGTTTCTGAAGTATTGTTCGACAAAGGATATTAACGATTCACAGTCGAAGCTGAAATAGCGATACTGTTAAAACGAATGTGGTCAAGTTCGTCCGACATGTGCTGGTTACACTCCTTAAAGTTATTCGAAGCGTTGATTGCCACAGTAGAAATATTCATATTTATATGTTGAAATTAAAATAACATTTTCTATATACCCAGACACCTCGAGCGATGGTTGATTAAATAAAGCACTAAATATTAACATCTCAAATTCAATTTTGAACAATGCTTCTACTTGAATTTGTTATTTAGAGCAGTCCTACTGTTTCCAATTTCGAATTATTCCACCAATCTAAATTTATACCGTCGATGTAAATGGGAACGGGCGGAAGTAATAAAAATACGGTGCTTTTCGAAATTTATCGCGTTAGTATTAGAGCTCAATCGGTACTACTTCGTTATGATTTATATATGTACGTACAGATATAACCAGAAACGTTCGAATTAATCCTAAGAATTTGATGATCTATATCGGGAAGTAAAATTTCAAATAGAGCCATTGAAACTGCCGGGAATAGAAGACATTTCTGTACAGAATAAGTGCGAAGAGTAAACCGAAAGATACCGTGGGAGTACGATTGATAGACGACCATAGATAGAACGATTAGAAAATTTCAGCCACGTTAGCACGGTTAAACGGAAGACGGATTGCAACGTGTATCCCCGCCGAGGTTCTATTTTATTCCCGGTGAAAAACGAAACTAGAATTGCGTGTTTCGTGAGATTTCGATAGTCGACGATTCCGTTAATGGTTCATTCGATACAGGCAAAACAAATGGAACTACCCTTTTCGTTTCCTACAAATGGTGGTTGCCTGTTTTCCAAGCGATGTCTTCCTGTCCGACCGGTTCTCTTGGGTTTACCTTCGCAGGAACAAATTTCAGAAAACCGTTCGACCGTTCACTTTACAGCGTGAAAACTCTTCATTAAAGGAACTCTTCGTCAAATTTATTCGATTCGAACTGATATTCGCACTTCGGTGAAAAAGTAACATGATGAATTTTCGAATTTATTGAAATTGCAGTTTCATGCGTGTATACAGTTTCTTTCCTAATCAAGTGATAAATTTCCAATGCTTCGTTAATGGTATTCCAGCGGAATTTAATTATACCTTAAATTCCTGGAATGTTTGCCGTACAAAAATTTCATAACTCGAATTTGTCGAACAGTAACATCAAAATGAATTCTATGGAGGCAGTTCGATAGACCGATACAATCTTTTTTTTTCAATTTCCAGCACACGAATTCGAAATTCAATTACACAACCTTTTGCAATTTTATTTTCCGAAACAAACGATACGACCCTCGTACGAATTAATGCAAAAAAGACAATGGGGACAAACAAATATACTCGGTACACCTACTCTCGATAAAGATATAAAATATGAGAGTTTACAAAATATCTTTAAAACTCATTTTTAATGCATCATAAAACCATCGTACATTTATTTAAAAAATTTAAAAAAAAGATCTAATTAAATTTCTCAAAAATTAAAATTAAAAAACATAATTTATGCAAGATCCACGTATCATTGGTACAACTACGTATGTTCCATAAAGGCTTGGAACGAGGTCGAAATAATTAGCCACGTACAGCCGCGCCCATTATTTTAATTACATCGAAGAAACTAGGCCAGATGATCTCGTATTATTATTTACTGATCCATTTATGTTGATTTTGTTCCAGAAAAAGCGCACGGTTACTCGTCGCCGGCACTCGAGGGATAAAGCAAAGAGCCCACTTTGTCACGGCCTGGTTCGATTGTTTTCGTACGTAATCGACTCTTCGTCCCCATTTAATTACTCGATTACGAGCCACCGGGGTCGCGCCCTCGTAAAATAGGGTAAACATTCCGGGTGAACGAAGACAATGTCCCTGTTCCGGCGAAACGAAGAATCGATCGAAGCAACCATCGAGAATTAGGTACGTACACACAGAGCCGACGGGGACGAGGGTATCGGTCAAGTGTCGGCTCGAACGAAAACAGAATATAGGTACATTTTCGAGTGAAACCACCGCGCACACGGGAGCGTGGCGTATCCTTGTGAAAAGCGGCGAAAGTACTCAAAAATAATTGGTTCACTTTGGCCGATCTCTCCCCTTAGCGCAAAGTTTCTTTCGTCACAAAGGTAACCAGCGCCAGACATTCGCCAAATATAAATATCAGCTCGACGGTTTCACGTACGTTCCCGTAAGGTCGGTTTTTTAAAGAAAAAAATTTTATAATTCCTAGTATTCGTAATTAAAGCAACAGAGAATCTAAATTCACGAACTTGATTTACCTTCTATTCAAATCAACGAATACATCATAATCGTGTTAACTAAATAATATCGCAACAAGGATAAAATATCTCTGGTACTGACAGTCTACGTGTCATAATATTCACGAAAATATTTTACCAAAAAAATTCATAAACACCTGTTACGTTTCAATATATTTTTTAATCTCGTTTATTTCAAATAATTTCGAAGATATCGAACGGCGATCCAATTTCGAGCACCGCTTTCATCCCTTTAATACGAACGGCTACCGACAAAAAAGGGGACACGCGTCAAAATTGATGCGTGACAATTGAATGATGACCCCTCGTTACATCGCAAAGCCGTATAAATAGATAAACGATGATGAGACAGATAGATTGAGACGAGAGTCGATCGAATCGTCGAACGGCAATTCCGTCACTTTATTGAGAAGAATCTGGCCGATGGAAGAAGAAAATTGCCGGAGGGTGGTTTGCGGCAAAGGAGGGACGGGAATCGAATAGAAACAAAGGACAGGCGAGCGCAGACACCGCGGGGAGGAATCGAGAAATACAATTCCTGTAGAAAGGGTGGAGATCCCAAAGCTTGTCCAGATGGGTGAACGTATGTACCGGTGGGTAACTCTGTTACGTAAGTGATTGAGGTTAAACTTCGAGCAAGGATTCGCAAACTTCTTACGGTTCGCAGCTGACTGAAGCTGGATGCTTTCCCAGCGTGGCGCCTTGACGTTGTCGATCGCGGCTGACGGATCGTGACGCGTTGTACGGGGTCGATACCGTGTCGATAACACGCCACCGGGATATTACGCGTCGAGTTACAGAATTAAAGGCTTTAAACGTAAATTGTGCTTTTACGCGCGAAATTGAAATATCGAACATCTTTATTCGATTTCAAAATTTTACGAACTGTCAAAAAGATTTCGAAAATACATAAAAATGTTTGCTCGATCAAACAGGAATTCTGTTTAAAGAATTGAACGCCCAATTTTGATTGAAACACCGTCGTCGTTCTCTAATCAATTATTTCGATTTGTATCATGGAGTGCATTAGCGAAGGATTAATGCTGTTGCGGCCGGTGGACAATTCAGATAGGGGAGGGAAAGAATTGATCCACATGCTGGATAGCTTAATTGCTTAAATCAGTCGGTCGGCAAACGAGAGACTCCGATTTCGATCTCGGTCCAGCAATTTCGTCAACCGTACCTTTTGCTCCAGAGATAACCTGAGCTTTACCAAGGATTTCCGATTGGCGACCATTGTCACTGCTAGGAATATCACTTGCTATAATTGAAATTTAATTCAATTTTCTAAATTCTAAATTAATTTATATAAATTTCAAGTTCATTCAGATTTTTAATAATCGTAAATTTCACACAGGGTACCTCTATTATCAATAAATGAAATTATCTGCACTTTGAACTCCAGTACTACAATTTGGATCTATGTGTTACTTCGCGATAATACATTCTTGGCCTTCAAGGATCTCTATGTACGCCCTTTACGATGAAAGGGTTAATATAGTTTTGGAGCGGTATCCACTCGGGACATTCCTCCCGTCTGACGGATTAGTCAGTCGAAATGTCTTCTCACCGTGAAATATCTTAGCAAAGCGATTAGTAGTACGCTTCTGAGATATTGTCCGCTTAAGTGGATCCACGGCGAATATTTTCCACGGTGTTGAGCACACAGAAACGTTGCTCACGAATAAGCGAATGTTTACGCAACTATTAAATCCGAATCTTTCAACGGAGCGCCTGCTTCAGAGCGTGAATTGACATAAGCTCTTGGATACCGCGAGGTAGATCGATTTTAGAGACTCGAAAAAGGAATTTCGATTGGTGAACGTTATGGATCTCGTTTCGCTGATTACGGAATCAAATTTCCGCGTTTCGTCGTTTAACCACGGAAAATTAACCCTGGATTTGTAGCCGAGCTTCCGCGAATATCGCTTACGGAGCAATTACAGTTTCGATGGCGCGGCTACGGTGTTGTCGATCGATTTTTTTTTCTTTTTTTTTTTTCGAAAAATACGAGAGTCGCGATTCGACCGTGAATCAACGCCCGGGCTCGTTTCGCGAGAAACGGTGAAATAATTCAAGAAGCGTCGTCGAATCGCGCTAAAATGTTGTTTGCAATCCTATTACGGCGAGCGCGCTTCATTCGGTTAGCGGGGATTTATTGAATTATTAAGTTCATGCGATTTCATTGAATCCGCCACGATTTATGAAGAGACGAAGCCCCGCGAACCACACTCCGGGTTATTACGACATCTGTGTAAGCGATTAAAAACCCACGCCCCACCGATGTTAATAAATCCCATGATCCCGCGTTTTCCTGCGAATTAACGAGAAAGAGGATTAACGTGTTTCATTCAACGCGATGCGTCATTGTTTCACGCTTTCCGCGAGGTTCGATATAGTTTTGTATCATCTAAGCAAAATCAAGAATTCTGAAACAGTTCAGCTGTTTTTGGTGTCCCGTAACTGGTATCGTAATCGACAACATGGGTCCGTGTGAAAAAAGAGGACGAAAATATGGAATAACGTTTAGTGAAAAAATTGAATTTGAAAATTCTTCGAAATACTTTAAAAAAAATTTGTATAAAAACACGTATCGATACTGGTAAACTCGACTGTCAGGCACTGTGCTTCACTGTCACTTCCACGTATCATATTTCTGACAAGGTCTATCACGTTATATTGGAAGAATGTCATGGAGAATATTAACAGTGTCGACATTTATATTTATTAATTTACAATATCCATAAAATACTGATTCTATATTTTTTAACAATTACCCCTCGATCGTACCATCAATTACAGAGCACTGAGTGTAATAAGATTTGACTGGTCTCGAACAGCGTAAAGCGTTAATTAGAATATTTGAGCATAAAAGAGCAATGCATGTATGTATCGGGAGTATCTCCCAACGAATCAATGGTGTTTCGAACAAAAGGGGAACTCGATTTCGATGGGTCGAGTGCTCGAGTCCTTTGACGTTTACCCGGAGCACACCGGCGTTGTCGGACGAATCGTAATTCAGTTGGTGGGAGGATAGGGAGGGGATGGTCGAATTAATCAAATTACCACGGTTCTCTCTCGATCTCCATCGAACGCCTCGCCTCGTCTTGGAATAACCGGCGACGTTCGACGACGGGCGGCAAGTGGCCAAGCCAGTTAAGGGTCCCCAGGTAAACACGAATAATCCAATTTCTCTGGTGAGCACCGCGAGGTCAACAGAATTTCGGGCACGTCATTGTGGCTTCCTAATTCCGTTCGCCTTAAAACACACAAACGGACGGGCGAACGTTCACCTCCGCTGCTATGCCACCACTTAAGCGTCCACCCCATTCACCTCGATCACGTATCCTTAATTATCTCGTTACGCGGCGTCCCCCGCGATCTCTCGCCAACGATTTATCGCGTTAATAAAGGCCAACGATCGCGAATCGATCCGAACCAGTCATTCCGTTGGTCAATGAACTTGCGGACTTTCTTCGCCGAACGTGCACCGAGTCGTGCGTTATCGCGCGCCTCCGGATCCTAGGATTTGTTTCGTCGAAGATACCGAGAACTTCGAGGCAATTAGCTATTATTAGATCGCGGTTAACGCGACGATGTAGGCCTCTGGCACGGGAAATCTTGATACAGACCATTCCGCTAATACCGTAGAATCTGTAACGGTGCATAGTCGCATGCACGGCTCGAACGAATGCTTATTTGCACGCGAAATCCTCGCCACTCGAAATCTGCAATGTAGGCCGCGGCGATATGCCTCCACCCTTTCCTTATTTTGATACGTGTTCAACCATCGTTCGCCCCATTGTTGCACGAGCGATTCTAATTTTCGTCGTTCCCGCCGTTCCATGGACTGTACTCGGAACCGAGTATCGAGATTGGCATCTTCATTATATGCTTATAAATGTAAATACACTCCAATTTTAGAAATTATTATTAATATGAATTACCTCAATTTGACTTCGATAATTCGAATAATTATTCTAATTCTAACAATAAATTCAACAAACTAGCGGTTTACGTTAATTTAGCGTTTGTTATATTCCTGCGTAAAAAGTGAGAATAAATTAAGGGTTTAAGAGCGATACACTTTTCTTTGAGGGTGGTAGAAGAAGAAAAAAGAAATAAAGATTCGAATTACCGTGGCAAATACAAATAATAATAGAGATAATTATTGTCATCTATAACCCCGGCTTCGCGGCGGCTGATAGTCTTAAAGAATTAATTGCCCGATGGTTGTTCGCTCGGGAAACAAAGAAAAGGATGGATTAAGTTACCCACCGACCCAAGTCCGCAACTTCTTTCCACGGCTCCGTTCCACGGTCTCCCCGATCAATCTTTTACTCTCTCGGAGTGCAACCTTTTCTTCCGTCGTGTCGCGACTCCGCTAGTTCGTTAACGAAGTGTTCACAGGCTCGGTACACGTTGGCCAATCAAGCCTTTCATCGACGACGGCGATTTTTTATCGACGAAAATTCTGCGAGTCGCAAGGCCTCCTAATGCCGTGTCGTAGGTCGCGGGCTCGAACGCGGAGCGATATCGCTTTTAAATCCGTTAATGCGGGCTTGGGAAAGGCAATTTGCATAGGTTTCACGGTGGCACGCTCGAAACCTACCCACGGGACTATCATTGCTACAACCTGAATTCGTATCCTGCTAATCCTTTGGACTTTGAAACAGACCTCGCCACTTTACCGCGGCCAAAGTATCGTATTTGAATAAAGTTCTTCATTCATACGCTGCGATTCGACCTCGTTGCATTTTTCTTTCATTTTATATACGAACGTTCGATTATTACAATCTTCCTAACATTACTGCATCTTTAGATCATTACTGTATCTGTAAGTTTAACTGTCTCGTTAAAAAATTAAGTAAAATAGCAGGCAAGGTTAATAACTCTGATTTATTATTTCCCTAGTATCAGACGGTGTACCAGAATAACCTGTGTGCGATTGCTATAAGTTCAGAACGCGACAAAGTTCGGTCCTCGCTTTGATAGAATTTAAAATTCTCATTTTCTATACCATCAGTTCGTGAATAATTTGAAAAGTAAGAATGCAACAACGGAGCAACGTAAGTGAACCAAGTCAAACTTTCAGCAAACATAGCGGTACAAAACATCGATTCATTTCCTGCCTACTTTCTTGGATATTGATCATGCTGCGCCAAGCTTTTCTCCATTTATTTGTCGAGCTTCTATTCCGACCGACAGTCATTTACCATTCCCGTTTCGTGGTGCAAACTTTGGTCGTGAAGAATCGATGACGGTAACGTTTCCGAGTGGTAGGGACCGATTTTACCGCCCTTGGGGTCCTCGATTTCGTCAACGTGTTTTTTTTCTTCTTCTCGACCTCTCGCGCGTTTCCTGTGTTTCCTTTCTTGGTTCTTTTTTTTTCTCTCTCTCTCTCGATCCCTCTACCGGTACCCTCGCTTATTTTTTGCGCGTTAAATCACACGAAAGGCTATAAATCCGGCGCATTTCCGGGACAGCTGATCCGGCAGGAAATATCAGCAAAGTGGAACAAACAAATCTCACGGCCGTCTCGAAACGTTTCGAGACGAAGTGCTGCCCTCAGACTGCTATATCGTAAATGCATCTCGAGCGTATTCGTGCTGTCCCTTCGGATCCGCCCGTTAAATCGAGCTCAGCCCGGAAAAGCATCAGCTGCGATTCAACGCCGGCTTTTTCCGCTTTTCTCTCACGAAACAACGCTGTTCGCTAGCGCGCTGCATTAGTAAGCAAACTTTATGCACAGTAATCTATCGATCGGCCGCCGGGGATATTTAGTTGGTTACGCGTTTTTTTATGGACCTTTATCATTTCGCTGAGCGTTCTATTAGCAGGCCGGTAACGATTAATTAAACCACCTGATTTTACTACATGTAAAATATAGACAGTGAAAACCTGAAATTAATAATATACGTAGAAAAAGTGATTAGATTCATATTTTTATAAATATTAATAATATGGTAATGATGTCCATGAGATTGCTATTGAACAAAATTGACAAGTATTTCTAAAACCTCAAACTTCGAGAAGATCAATAGACAAATAAACAACTGCAACAAGTGGCGATCCCGACAGCCTTCAACAGGACAGGTGTCTTTCACGGAGAAAATTCCATTTATTGATGCGAACGAGTTACATTTACACCCCGCACGAATTGATTACCGGCTGCCACGAGGTCCAACGTGTTCACCGTGGCCGGGATGATTCCGTCGGTTCGAAATTAGAGTAAGTTGGTCAGAAACCACAGGGTACGAGCGATGGCGCAGCAGGATTCCACGTTGAACCAGCAGGTAATCTACAAAATGTCAGCCGCTACTTCCACGACTTAAATAACGAGCACCGATACGAGTCGAAGAAACCCGGGGGTAGTCGGAGATATCGAGTACGAGTAGAGGGGGTGGGGGGAGAAAAAGATCGATGATCGATAGAAAAAGGAAAGAACACGAACGGTCCAGGATGAATGGGAAGAAGGTGAGCAACTAGACGGTCGGTGACGAGATGGGTAGGGGGAGGAGGGGGAACAGGAATTGGAATAAAAATGAGGGTAGTTACCGATGGCGGTCGGGATCCTTCATTTGATTCCAGGCTCGTGGAAAAATTGCATTTGTGTCCCCGACAGCCTTCGGCTAGGCGAACAAGGGTACGGCGCTGAGCGAAAGGGCGGCCCCCGGGGTCCCTTTAAGCGGAGATCAGATATTATGTTAAACGTTTTTAGTTATTCACTCGACGCTCCCAGCTGGGATCTCTCCCTGTGCTGTCGTAAATCCGCCTTTGGTAATCGAGAACGATTCGCAGGGAACCGAGCGACCGTTTTCTCCCTTAACGAATTGATTGACCTTTGAGGGAACATCCCGAGAGGTTTATCGCCGTCTTAGCTCGTCCGTGGAGGGGATGAATCGCCGAAAGGGCTGATACATAGCGTCGATGGAACACGAGGCGAAATCGAAAACGACGGGACGCACCCCCTCAAGGATAATGAAATATTTCGGAACGTTCTGTATTTTTCATCCGATAAGGAGACGCGCTATCTTTCGGGGCAACGATTTTAGAATTTGCCAGCAAACAAATCATGGACGAGCAGATAGGGATATTCGCTCGATGGTATCCGTGAAACGAAAAGATTTTCGGAGGAAAACAGGCTGTTCTTCTTCTTTTCAATTCCTTTTTTCCCTTTCCATAGGGTCTCAACAATGATAGCCTCTACAATTTATAGGATATATTCCTCAAAACAGAGTGTCTACATTATTTCTTTTGCAAAGTTTTTATGCTGTACTCTTATATTTTAAAAATATTAAAAATATCGGATTGGACTCGTAAATACGGCTATGTTTTAATTTTCCATGTCATACATCGAAATAAAAGTGCTCGGTATATATTGGTAATTTACTAGTATCGATTCAACTCTTGCTCTCTAACTTCGTCCGCGGTCCTCGACTTTCCCGCTTCATCTTCTTTCCCTGATTTTTATTTTCATCCTCCTATCTACTCTTACAGGCTTCATTTCGTCCACTTGATTTTGACTTTTTTCCCTGTCCCTGTCTGCCTCGGCCGCAGCTTCGTGCAGCCTTTCCCGGTTAAAGCGAGCCAGCCTCGAACGACCCTATCTCTGTAAAATATTCCAACCACGGGGCCTCGAACGAGCATTGTCCTCTGGCAAGCGTACAACCAGCCAAAGAACGTCAACGCTCGTTCCAGGCTGACACGTTATTAAAACGGACGTTACGTTGGCCCTGTCCGCGATAAAGCCGGCCTAGCGGAAGACCAGAGGTTTGCCAATCCTTCGTGATTCGAAGGACGTCGCGTTCGAGAGGTCCGCCGACAACGGTCCGCGGCGCGTCACTTTCTGACCGAGTTCTCTCTATCTTCGCTGATTTCGAACAGAGTCGTACACCGGGGACACGCTCGAAGCGATACTTTGGAAATATTTCTGGATAAACGTTTCCACCGGGACGAGAAATTTGATGGACGTGCTTTCATCGGCTGCGGAAACCGATATTGAACCGTGCGGTTTCCTCCTCGAGGTACTCCCGTCCGGTTATATCTCGAGGAAACGAAAGAGTTTGTATTAGCATTTCGCTTCGTCAAAAAAGTGAACTTATCGTAAATTGGCTGAGTGGTTCGTACATTAATAAACGACAACGATGTATCGTTTACTTACAAGTTCGTTCCATATTCATTATTAAATCGAATACGAATTAAATGCTTAACGAAGTCGATAAAGAAGAATCATTTTGAACCGCGCGAGTTACCGCGAAACCGCAAGGAGGGAAGTTTCACGGACAAAGTGGCTGAAAATCGGGTTTAAATAGAAAACTGTTGAAAACCCTATTCAAAAGTCGTTCGCTCCCGAACAGTTTGCGGGCCGCGAGGACCGGCGATGTTTCCTGCTGTTCAAAGCGCAACGAGCGTAACGCTTCAAACGTGGCCCCGTCCGGCTAGCAAATGAACTTCTGCTAACGAGCAGCTAAATCAATTTCCAATGCGACACATGGACATCAAGCGACATAAACGCTCTCCTTTTTAGCCAAATTGACGCGTCTTTGAAAGTGTATCGCGAAAATGTTTCGCAAACGATCGGCACACGCGCGTGTGTGCGTGTTTGACGCGTCAAAAAAGAGATGTCGAGCCGCGACACCGAAAATATCATCGATTTTTTGTCGATACGCATTGAACGGGCTCGCCTGCCATCCCCCCTGCTGTTTATGAAGCTTCCCAGGCACCGTTTACCGTAATTTTATCGCGAGCCCTGCGACGGCGATTTACGGTGGCAACCGTTTGTTCCCCCGCTAGAAATTCATTAAACGAACCTGTGAGCGTTTGTTCGCGATTTTCGAACGCACAAAGAGCTTTACCGAACGACGTCACTTTGTTCGTAGACGACAAATGATCCGTTCCACTTTCAACCCTGTCAAAACTTCACTTCTCTACGTCCCGTAAACGATGATCGACGCTGAAAACACCGACAAAATCCATTAAAACGTACGCCCCGTAACACAAGTGGCTGTTAAAAATAGTTAAGTCATTTCTAAAGGTCTCCTCCGTTCCGCGCTGGAAAAATTATATGTACATGGTATTTTCAGCTACACTATTTTTCGATTGTGATTTATTTCTTAATTTAACTGTAGTACAAGAAAAAACTTGAAGAAATAAGTCATGGGTGATTTATATCGTAAATACAAATATTTTATATGGCACTGAAACAAGTGGCAAAATTGATTAATTTTAATAATCGTTATTATATCGTCTTACGCGTGAGATAGTAATATCTTCATTTCGAAAGCAAGCAAATATCGATTCCAACCCCCAGGCAAAAGAAGAACGATCAAGAAAGAGGTAGAACGAGGTAAGGGACGAGCCTGTAAAAAGTAGATAGGGGGACAAAAACAAAAATCTGAAAAGAAAAGGAAGCATAAGACCCGAGGGAAGTGGACGAAAACCGGGTTGCGGGAGGGTGAGAGCGAGAGAGAGAGAGAGACGACAGGGTGCGGAGCGGAAGATATGCAAAGTTCGGAACTTAATTCATTTCTAAGGCGCCTCACGCGAGCCCTGAACGTGCCAGATCGCTCGGTACGGTGTTATACTTACTATTGCGGCTTCCGTACATCCGTGCTCCGACGAATTATTAACCGCAGTACCGGTGTTCGCCGACAGCCTTGCTAAACAACTTCATCTCTTCGAGGACACCCCCCTCGGCTCGTGTTTCCAACTCGTCGTCGTCTGATTTTTAAAGTTTCCAGCGGGGCCAAAGGTAGGCGAACAAGTTACGTCTCGATTCGACTTATCGATTATCCGACCTCGAAGAAATTGCATTTCCCGCAAACTCGTCGATACTTTTTCAACGGATTAACGACCCCGATGAGAACGCGTCGGTTTCGTTTACGCGCGGCTCTTTATTCCCGCGAAGGAAAATATCCTGAAACGATTCGTAACGAATCGACGAGTTTAATCTTCTCGCGCTCAACAACGAGAGCGATTTCGAGCCGTGATTTTAATCGGCGCGGTTCGTCAGCGATTCTGCGCTGGACACGCGGGTGCACGCGTATGGAAAAACGAGATCACGAGAATGGAAAACATATTAAACACGAGATAACCATCGACGTGACGGAAAGATTGTAACGTCAATTACGCGCGAGCACCGAGATTATCGAAATACCATCCGTTTGAATTATCACGGCGCCACTTGGCCTGGAATATCGATTATCCGGAAGCTCATATAGAATGTAAATAAGCTCCTGCTGTCCTCCACCCAGTGTGCGCCGTTGTTTATTCGAGCCTAGCGGCCATTCATTGTTCCCTATCGAACCGTTGTTGTTCTACGAATTTATCCGTTACGGGCGTGCTCCTCTTTCTACGTTTAAAATACGAATTCATCGACGGGGCTGCTGGTCGACGATCCTGTAGTCTTTTTTCCTTCTGACAAATAGAGGGATTCTATTCATTTCAATTGTGGCTTCCATTTTGTCAGATCCTTACAATTATAATTATTTGAGGATGCTAAATTTGTAATGTTATTTACTATTTAGAGAAAGAAATCAATTCCTTGACGCTTGCACGTCGAAGCATGGGAATAGAGATAACTGAAATGAAATTTTTGCCTTAAATATTATTTTGATATTTGGTAAATCTGGGTTAATAAACAGAGAGGGATTGGAATCGATTGCTTCGACTAAAATTGGATATTCAAATCGTTAAACTTCCATGCATTATACATTGGCGAAATAATATATAAAGTAGCATGAAATTAAATTAGAATCGAATTTAGTCTGCTCCCCGAAGATTAATAAAATGTAATAAAAAGAAGAGCGTGGAAAGCCGATATTCGATTCGTGCAATGTTTATTTCGGTCTGGCTGAAAAGAAGTAAAAAAAAAATAGGGAAAGAAAGGCTAGTAGCGATACGCGTTTAAGAGCGACCCGGCGAAAGAGAAAGAAAATAATAAAAAACAAAAAATTACGTGCTACGTTTGCGATTGACTCGTATCTGAAGCGCGCCACTTTATTTCTCGAGTGGCCCACCGGGGCAGAAATGAACTCTTCATTCGCGATGAAGTGGTTGTTTTATCGCGGCGCTTTCGTAACCGCGGATAAAACCGTGTCTGGTAACAAATACGCAACGAAAGGAAGCTACTTTTTCATCGCGACCGCCGGGGCTCGAATGGAAATTTCGCGCGCGAAAGCAAAAGAATTCGTCCTGCATTGAAGCCCGCACGACAAGCACGAACGATGCACGAAGGACTTTCGAGTCACCTTTATTGCCGGGACTTATCCAGAAGAAACAAAACCGCGTATATTCGGGAGGGTGGAAGACAATTTAAGGAATAAGGATCGCCGCTAGCATTCCCGGAGATTTTCGAAGGATAAACGTGGCGTGGATCCTTCGCTGCTTCGACTGGCTCAAAAAAAAAGAAAAGGGAAATTTCGACCCCGAGCCAACAATGGACGAGGCCATTACAGGGTTTGTTTGAAGGTCGCGAAACGTACGAAAATTGCCTCGGAAGGGAGATTTTCCTTATTTTCAATTCTAATCGAACGATAGCACCGAATGGCGAACTACGTCGTATCGTTTTATTAATGTCCAATGCCGAGGAGTGTCTTTCCTCGTTGCCATTTCACACCAGAAGGGGCTGTGCACGATCCCATAAAAGTTTGTAAACTTATACAGTAACCAAAAATAATATAATAAATACATACATTTCGTTATTCTCATTTAAGGAGTAGAACCACCTGCCAAATTCCAAACCCTAAGACTTATTAGAATACTATAATTACCTTAATCTAAATTCGATTATTTATCAGTACAATTGTATCAACCCTCAGTAGACCTAATTATATTAAAAAAATGCTTCGAGTCCAAAGGGTTGAAGCAACCTCACGATCGGTACAGCTTCGAAAGCTGGAGGCGTTAAAAGCGATATCCTGAAACACGAACAGCTAGATGTAGCCATAATTTCGTGTAGTCGGCGATATAGAAGGGAGGTCGAGCGGGGTCCGCAAGGATATCGCCATATAGATAACGCTTTCTCACGTATCGCGTTCGTGATCTATATTTGATGGGTCTATTTAGATACTCCCCAGGTATCTTCTGGCAAGCGACGCCCGTAGGGCCAAACTGGTCCTTCGAGATTACCGCATCCACTTCGTGCGAGGTTACGCATTATACGCACATTCCACGTGCAACCTGGTTACCTCAAGACGATCATCGATTCGACAAGGATATCGATCCCAATTCGCGTTCCGAAGATGCTCCCGGTTATTATCGCCCCATGGACCGATCTTCGACCGACATTCCGCTTCGAATCGACCTTTTACTCTGACAAATCTGACGCCCGGACGGGGTATCGATTCAAAGTTCGCCTCGGGGACGCGGAGGAGTCTTTGACGTAGCCGGCGAACGTGCGATTAAGTCGATACGTGTCGTGCGATTTGGAACAGAAACGGTTTTTAAACTCCCCCTTTTTACTTCCTTCTATCGTTGAGAAAAAATGAACCGATTTCTATCGCCGATTCACAAAGAATCGCGGAAGAATCTCCTGTTT
Source organism: Anthidium xuezhongi (assembly GCA_022405125.1). Lineage (NCBI taxonomy): Eukaryota > Metazoa > Arthropoda > Insecta > Hymenoptera > Megachilidae > Anthidium > Anthidium xuezhongi. The sequence goes on from CM039637.1 coordinate 11,373,605, forward strand.
CGATTCTATATCTTGCGGTTTCCTTTGTATTCGTTAAAATTGATTTCGATCCTAATTAATTTCGCGTGAATTTAACGGTGTGTACCTCTGTGTAAAATTCATCATGGTATCAAAGCGTCGCATTAATTATTTAAGCGGAATATGAAATAATTAGGGGGCTGAAAAGGGGTTGAAATTCCAATAAAATCAGAAACGATATTCGATTGATATTAAAAGTTAGAAATTCCAACGAATGAAAAAATTGCGAGGTTAAATGAAAAGTTGAAGGAGATTTGTAACATCGAATAAAGTACTTACAAGTGATTCGATTATTCAGCTCGATGGAAATGAAACGCGCCGGTAATCAAAATTAACACGAATCGAGTTTCGTCGATGTGAAATATCCGGAAATACAGTTTCCCGAAATGGACTGGACATTCGTTCAATTAAAGCCGACAAAAATAGTGGTGTCTTAATGGAACAGAAATGAAATTGAAGAGTTCGCGAGAATATTCGAGGTGCAGGCAATTTCGATCAAACCCCCTCGAATGTCGGCTCGTACGCTTAATGTCGCTCGATCCCTGCGAGTCAAGCGGATTCATACCGGGACACAGAAAACAATTTAACGAAAAATTAAAAGCGTGTTACCGGGCATTATCCCACTTTTCAGAATCGCCATCGAACGTACCAGCAAACGCTCTCTCGTTGATCTTCCACCGGATCGTTCCCGATAATGTACCCTTTTCATTTACAACCGGCTGCTCGTCGAACGAAACGATCCGATAGAACGATCCGCGTCGTTTCTCTGACATAATTATGAAAATCGCGGATAAAGCGAAGCGAGCCAGTCGTTAGTTTTCGGTCAACAAACAAACATAGAGGAACGAACGAGAGTAAAAGGGGTCGGTCGGACGGGGAAGCGAACAACGATGAGAACGACTATGAGAGGCGCATTAATGAAAACGAATGCTTGATTATTCACGACATAATGAGCTTTGTTTGCGTTTCAAGCGGCTCCTATATATTTTCTTCCGTCCGTCTGCGCGTAACTTCCCTCGCCGATTAGCATTTCGCTGCCACGATAAATCCATAACAACCACTTCCGAGGAGTAATTTTATTCTCAACGAATCGATGAAGTTACTGTAACAATATTTTATTTCATCCATTACCGATACTTAGCAGAATGGACACTTGTGAGACTCAAATATAATAATCTGAAACGTGTATTAAATATTACGAATTAAAAATGATTACAGTTACGTCTGACATTTTTGTACACCCTGAAGAATTAATCTTGGCTAACCAGTGTTCTTTCAGAATCCTAAGGATTAATCTCGAGGAACACGTGTTGAACGACGATTTTTCGAGACAAAAAACCCTGGTGTCGTCGTGGACGGATAACAACACCCCCCTCCGTCCAAAACGATCCGTAAGCGGGAATGGTCGCGCGGCGATAAGGGAGGCTCGCAGGCGGTGAAGTGTTAATTGTAATTGAAGTGGAAGAAACGCGTCAAAGGGCACGCCGTCGGATGATACCCGAAGCAGGTCAAGTCGCAAGGAAAACCGAACTTCAGGCTGACAATGGTCCCCGGCGACGCGTTCGCGGGGCTTTGTTCGACGTCGGCCTCAGAATGATCATTCGAGGAGAAAAAAGCCGGTTGGAAGTGTTGGCTGGTGAAAGGCACGAACGAGTAGTCAGAAAGTAATTACAGAGGAGATAGAAGCATGCTCGGTCGGGCTGAATCTTTCGAGGGTGAAACCCTGCGAGAAAGAGATTGCGAGCCGTGCGACCAAGAATGTTCTGCGAATGACAAGCGAACCCCGCCGATGTTCCTTTTCCCGTGCCGCGAGAACGCGAGAATTAATAGGGTTGCCGCTTTAATGATAATATGGATTACCGGGTGTTAACCGGCCCCGCGAACGCGCGATTAATTCATTACGCGTCGTTGCTAATTGCGGTCCGTGGACGAAACTAGATCATCGTGTACCGATGAATGTTTAAGTTGTTCCGGTCGAATACTCGAAAACCCCAAAACCCCGATATTTCAAAATTGTCGTACAAATGTTTCTCTCGAAAACGTAAATCAAAGCAAAACCGTCCGTGAATTCCAAGCTTCGCGGTATTGTCGTACAAAGGATATAAAATTGAAAAAAAACAAACAAAACTGTAGAAATATGGAAACAAATTCCGGGATAGCCAAATGTTCATCGAGAGATCGATAGAAAAATTCGATGCCCTACTTTTTCGTCGTAACTGAAATTGTTCACGGTTTTTCCAAGAATTATTCCCAACGTACACGCGATTTCAACTCTTTCGGTCCGAGGGATCCGTTTGACCGGACGTTCCCCCGTTCTGTACGGGAGCCCAGCATGGGACCGGGAACGAAGGAGCAAGATCGATAAGGAAGCAACGGAAGGGACAGACGCATTGTCTGAAATTCCGTGCGAACGATACCCGCTGGTCGTTGAAACATCGCGGCCTCTTAAAAGCGCAAACAATTTCCCTTTCTCCTTTACGGATCCTCACGGTGAAAGGGACTCGATCCCTTCGACCCCTTGTTCGGAGCCGCACCCCCTGCTTGTCTGCCGGCGGTCTGCGGAACGCTTCTCGCCGCGGGGGAAATCTTTCTCCCGTAGAAGGGCAATTTATTTTTACCCCGACGGTGTATTAAGTCGCGCGGTCAAGCCACGCAACCGTTTCGAACCAGCCTCCGCTGCGGACGCTCTCCAAATCCTCTCTCCTCGAGCGCCATTTACTTTGAAACACGACCAGATTTGTTCACGAGATTTTCGTTCAGAGAAATAAACATTTGGTCGCCGCGCGAACGCGTTCGATAGACGCTCGGAGCTTGAACAATCACAGAGTACGGAAACTGTTTTTGCAAGAAAAGAAGTTCCGCAGAAAATTAGCCCAGAGTGATTCTGACATGTTAATTGTGACAGTTGGAAAGATAAAAAATAGAAAATATTTTTACTACTTCGAACATTCAAAATGTGAAGTTTTATTTTAATTAATAGAAGAGGCAATGGCAGTCAGAGAATAAATCCTACGATTCTACGAAATCCAAATAGGAGGACACGTATGTAATCGTAAGGAGCGTTTTATAGCGTGAAAAGGAAGACAAATGAGCTCGTAAGAGTGGCTCCGCGCGGCGGAGAGCTTCGAAACGTTCGATGTCAACGTTTTGAGAAACAGGATAGAACGTGGGTCCGAAATGGCGACCACTTCGCTGAATAAAGCCAACGTTTTCGTGGGAGAGCTCGTTTCTTCGGCACTCGATGCAACGTCTACGGAAGAATGGGTCGAAGAAGAAGAAGGAGGAGGAGGAGAATGGGGAGGAGGGAATGAAACCGTGGCTAAGCGAACGGAATGGAACTCGAAGATGGACGAGGGGGTTGCGGCGGGATGGAAAGAAAATGGCCGCGAAAAAGGTGAACTTAACGCGTGCCCGCCCAGAAAAGAAAACGAGATACGTCGACGTTTTATCTGCACGTTTCGCCAACTGTATATACCTCACCTCACGAGAAATCGGCTCGATAATTTCTTCTTTTTGATCACCCACTTTCATGTTTCAAATTTTGGAAAAATTATTGTAAATTGTTTCTTGGGAGAAATACAAAATACAATCAATGGCTTCTTCTTCTGCTACGGTAAAAAATCTTAACACGCCACGCAAAACCCACGTCGAAGACCATCCCGGCTCCTGGCTATTTCAACTCATCAGTCCACACCGTAAAGGGACAGGATTAAGCCTCGAATCAAAGAGGATCGAGGCTCCCGTCTGTCGGCCTTGAACCAAAGGAAAATTTCAGTCCTCATCTTGTCAACTTCTTAGCTCCAGCCGGCGGAACGGCTAACAAGTTTGCTCCACCATCCGGCACGTTGCGGGGGCGGATGTGATGACCAAGGGGAACATCGAAATTGGAGGAGGTATTGTTGAGGGGCCAGCTTCTTGCGGCTCTGTTCTCGGGCCCGTGGGAGTTGACGCTCGCAGGAGCAGCGAGCACGCTCTAGTCCTGGCGTCGGCGTCGTAAATCTTCGCCGTTCCCCGGCGAGCTAACATTCCCCTGAAAATTTCATGCCACGAAATAAGTTTAAATCGTATTCCCCGGGAACTTGATTACGCGAACTCGCGCAGAACTCCAGGGTCAATCCTTGTAGCCTGATTGCGTTATGTCGCGTCGCGAGCTTCTTCTCTTGGCGTTCTTCAATTATTCGACCCGTTAAGAAACGGCTTCGTTCGCCAGGGGGAGGGGGCTGTAACCCGTCGATCCGTCGCGACGAAGGTGCGGCGAAGAAAGTCGGGGAACGCTTTGACGACGGGATAAAAGCGCCAAGTATTAAAACTTAACGGCGCCGGGTTACATAATAAGCCGTCTCATCTGATATTATTAAAGCACGCTCAGAAGATTTCATCGCGAAAAAGTCGAGCGAATAAAACGACGTCTTGCCGTTACTCGGAAGAAAAATCGTCTTTATATTGCCTCCATGAACTTGGTTTATTATGCTGGACGATCGACAATAGTCCTTTAAATTCAGTAAAACAATAGGGGTAGAGGGTTGAAACGACGCCGTGGACCGTCCGATCATTTATTGCAATGTTCGATAATGGAAGATTATTGATCCAGAAAGGACAGCGTGAGAGGGTGGTAAGCTGTAACCCTTTCGGCGCATAGATTTCAATCAGCTTCGCTTGCCCTTGGACCTAAGGGATTAATAGGAATCCTGTTCTGAGTAAAGGGTTGAAATACAACACCTGACGTATCATTTGTTTACCTGCTTTGTTAATTCGTATTTATAATTTAAGGAACAATTCTTTATCTTTAGAAAGATCAACGTAAAGAAGTTTTGTAGATTGAAATAGAACAACTGTAGCAAATAATTTTGACTCGCTCGCTAGTTCTAGCATTAACACTGCAAATTAGGTTTAAACAAGGATTAAATTTCAAATAAAAGCCTGTCTTACTATTCAGTACTATCATAGCAATAAAATTCGTATTTTTAAGCAGAATTTTCGACCGAAGGCAACCGTTTGTATTGCTTAAAAGGATCGTATTAAACGATCTCGCGACAGATCCCCATTTTAAGAGGCCACGGCTGCAGTGTGCGCGTGTAAATACGCATGCAAAGCGGAAGGAAGTACCGCACGAAAAAGAATAGAATTTTTCCCGGCTTGCCGATATTATTCGCGGATATCCAACGAGATCAAAGCCGCGATAAAAGACGTTCTATTGCTCGAACGGGTTCGTTAACGAGAAAGAATGGAAGAGGTCCTGGCACTGCAGCCGCGGAAATACCTCGTATTTCCGTAATGCACGTATCACGAATATTTCTTTCCTTCTATTTGCCTTCCTTTTTTCGCCGTTCCTTTTCGGCTCGCTTTCGTTTTCCTTCTGCCACTTATGGGGCGAGCAACGCGGTCCAGTTCTCGTTATCGTATAATTTAAAACCGTGACGAACGAAAAAGAGCGAAATCTTGTTTAACAGCAATCCGTTTCCAGAAACGACTTCCCCTGTTGTCGAGTTCCAGCCGCTTGTTCTTTTTCACTTTTTCGAGGCACACGGAATCAATTACGACACGATGTACACCTGTCGAGAAATTAGAGAGCGAAAAATTCTACGGTTCCGGTGCGTACGGATTTCGAAATGAAAATTACACTGACTTTCTCGCAAAAACTTTAGGCCTTTTGTTTTGCGGTCGATGAACTCGTATGAAAATTCAGAGGAAGTCATCCAAATGTGGGTTACAATGTTTCAACCCCTTGTATTATGATTTTCTCGCTAGTTGGGTCCGACAGGATTAATTAGTCACGGCGAACAATTTACGTCCAACGATCCCTGACTGCAAATTCTAATTAAAATTAACCAAACACGATCCAAAATCACGCTCGAGCTCTAAATACGACCGGAAACCGGTGAAATTTTAATTTTCTTTCATGGTCGAACATTCTCCACTTAACGTTCCCGTCGGCGCTGGAATTTCCCATCAATTCGATCATCGTTAATTAACATGGACGCTCGCATAATAATGCGATTTTCGGACAATCGAGCGAAAGTTAGCCGAGTCTTCAGGATGCAACATGCTGTATGATGCTTTCGGAGATGCGATTTAATGGAGCCCCGCTAAAGAAGCGGGTAAAATACAAGCGGGAAACCTCTATGAAACTCGCATTATCCCGGTCGAGCGGTACGCAGACTAATTAATTCTCTGTTAATTAAGCCGTCTTCGTAATCCGCCGGCACAATTGCTTAACCGGTGAAACGACAAATGAATTAATGTACCGACGTCCATCGGTCGGACCGACCGTTCGAACCGGGGCCGATTTTCCACGTACCGATCGAAATTTACTTTGCCAGCTCGTTATTCCAGCGAATCGAGGGAACATAATATCGAAGGAAGGGTCGGGGGCGAGCAGAAAAGGATTTCCAAGCGAATCGCTCCGTCCCGTTTGAAACAGGTGCCATTCAATCGAGGAACAATGCACGGACGAAAGGGTATTATTGGAAACAGGATTCTTTCGATTCTAAGGTGACGAAAATCTCATCGTACGCGATACAAGCTAATAATCGTTTTCTAACCGCCTGATTTAAGTCGAACGAATTTAAGATCCCTTCTTTCATCGAAAAATTATGCTAATGATTATTCAAGTTTAATTAATTCCCTTTACGTTCATTGTCAGACTAATTAAAATACGATTACCTTTCTTTAGAGTACAAAAATTGCAGGAACGTTTGTTTAGGGTTAAATTTTAGATAGAATTGGTGAGAAATAAATTCTTCTAAACTTCTTTTAAACGCGTCAATCCTTTGAAACGTTCTGTGTAAAAAAATTATTAGTATTCAACGTTTAAAAAAATCAATACTTCGTGAAATATTTTTAACACAAAAGTGAAATATTTCATATAGAAAAATTTGAAATCTTTTGAATGGCTGGCTTTTTCACTTTGATCCCTAATACCGTTTTGCGTAAAATATTCAAAAACAAAAATCGCGTAAAACCCTGCACAATTTCGCGTGAGAAAAAAAGTTCATCGTTGCCGTAATAAAAAAAAAGATTGAAGCAGAAAAATACACCTTTTGATTAGGTTTATAATTAAATTCGAAGGTGCAATTCAACGGGTCGGCACAGGGTGTTTTAATCAGTATTATCCAATTATGAAGTAACTGAGCATTTCTAGGTTACCATGAATGGTTGATTAGTTTTTTTTTTTTTCGTCAGTTTACAACATAGTTTGCAGGTAACGAAGTTTCTGTCGTTGTTTCTCCCGGCTGGTTTCTCAACGTCCGCAGCCTTTCAACGTTAATGACGCGTTAATGAGAAACGCCCGTACGTCCGACACCCTTTCCCCTTTTCTTTTTCTTCTTTTCGGCAATAATTTTCGCGGCATGATTTAACGCGTCTTGCCGCGACTGTTGCTCCTACGCTCGCCAACTTTTCCCATAGATCAGATGGCCGCTGAGCGTGACTTTCACCGTAAATTAGCTAAACGTAATCCCTCCATTACACCGTTAATTAATCGATGGGACATCAGACTTTGGCGCCGACGAGTATCGACATTTAAATACCGTCCCAACGATCGTGTAATTTCTAGTAGAAACTAATAAAACAATCTAGAATTTGTCTCTTTGACAAAATATTCGAATCGTCTAGTAAATTGTTTAATTATAAATTGTACAGCGTTGTTATTTGATATAACAGCTGGAAACGCTAATTCTTTAGAAATTTCTGTATAAGTCCAGGTACAAAATTATCGGGGAATTTTTTGGGAACTTTTTAACGTCCGAGCCAGCTGCCGCCTGGAAATAAGGCGAGTTCGAACTGAAATTTCCAACCATATCCATAGGCAGTCGTTCAATAAATCAGCGGAGAAATTTATTCCTTTAAAGGATACCCCTCGTTACGATCGAATACCGGTCGACGATGCACGATACGACTCCCAAGCCGGTCATTCGGAAGTAACTTAAGATTGTAACCCCATTTTCCCTCCACCTCCTAACTCGTTCCAACGGAACGAATAACTCGACCGACGACGTTCGGTTTCAAAGTTTCCATATGAAAAACCGGATACACCGGCAACCACTTTTTCCTCCCTCCGCGACGCTTACTGTTCGTTCCGCACCTTTGACTCCCTTCTTTTTATCCAACAACTTTGCGATATCGTTCAATCGAACCATACACTCCCCCCCCCCCCTCTCTCCCCCCGCTTTTGCCTCCTATTGAAGTTTCCCGTGAGAAAAACTTGAACCGACGAGAAGCTCTTTCCCATCCGCTGTGCCCTCTGATCGTGGTTCTCTCGCGTTCTCTCCGGGGACTCGAATCAGCATCGATTTACATAGCCTCGATTTCGAGGCTCGTTCGAGATCGTCGACGAGGCTCGGTTGTTTCCTCTGGAAGCCAATGTACACACGACACGGTGATACGCCTGATGCGGTTTTCGGCGAACGTTCGCGATACCATCGATAATTAACAGAAATTTAGCTGCTGTTTGTGTGAGAAATTAAAACTCGCAGTAATCGATCCCCGACAAGGTATTCGAACCTTTGGGCGCGAGGCGACAGGTTGGATTCGAAGGTTAAAAAATATTTATTCGTAACGGATCAACCCCTCGATGTTCCCTGTCCATAAATTACTCGCGCTAAAGAGTTCTCCATCGATCTTCGCTCATAAATTTTAATTTCGACCCTCCCCTTTTAAAAAGACGTCTAAGTTTATGAACAATTTAGGGAAAAATCTTGCCAGCGTGGCATCGATCCCTTAAAAAATTTCCCAATTAAAGCATCAAACCCCGGCGCTTCGTATCGCGGACCCGATAGGCCGGTGATTGAATCTTTCAGGGGACGTTTTAGCTTTCATCGTGCGTCCGATCGAGGCACGAAAAGACGTGGCGCTGTTCAGCGCGGTATCGCGCGTTATCGACGTGCCCATTTTCCCGTCGCCGAAACTTTCAACGGAATAATGCCGTACAAAGGGACTCGTCTCATATCGCGAGCAATTTTTCGCGGCGCGACCTTTGAACCGGGCCAGACCCTTTGAAGCTTTTGTGACCGCCGCTGGTATTAATATTTTATGATATTGTAAACGAAGTCAGGTGACGGAGAGCCTTTTCCTCTAAGGGGAAGTAGAATAAAAAATGAAAAAAATAAATAAAAATAAACGAAGTATATGAACCGTTCCGGCTTCCGCCGCTTCGCAGCCTCTCCATCACTAATTGACCTGTCCTTTTCGTCGAGCCTGTGGTTCCATTTAATACCGACATCGGCGGCCGATTGCAAAGTCACGTCACTTACAAAGCTGCCTCTGGCCTTTCAGCGAGCTCAAGGGAGCGGGCAAAGAGAAAAGGGACGAGAAGCCTGCAGAATGTTATTTTCAATAAATTCCCGATCGCGACGAAGGGCGGGTTGACACGGCGCTCGCGCATTCGCGACAGTTTCATTCGTCCTTTTTTTTTTCTCTCTCGCTACCGTAGATAAAAATTGTCAACGGTAACAAAGAGTGTCATTACGTTGGCCTTTCGAAGGGAAGACGGTTCGCTGCATCCGATAACGGGCTCGATTCGCGAAATCTATGCCATTGATTATCCACGTCGGTCACATTTTGTCACGAACGTCGAACATTTTCGACGATTCGATGCATGGAAAATGCCGGGCACAATGTATGCATTCTAGCTTGAATCGGCTTCCTTTATTAGGAATGGCTCGATTACAATTCCATCTCGAAGCCTTTCAAGTTACTTTTTTTTTCATTTTTTTAAATCCCCCTGAATCGCTATTTAAATACAGCCGATCGAAATCTGGCGATTCTACGAAATATTTTATTAAAGTTGTCGAGTTTCGAAACTTTTATTAGGTATAAATCATAATTATATTAATTTCATTGCGCGCTCTTGAAACGCGAACCGAAAACGACCCTTTGAAATTCGAATACCTTCTTAATGAAATATTTCACGATCGAACGAAGCGTTAATGAACTCCCATTATTATTATCACGGGTTCTATCCATTTGATCGATTAAATAGCGAGATTCGAATATCAAGAACGCGGCGTAATATTCCAATAACCTCAAAACACGCCCTTCGAGTGGCTCTATTGAGTGCTGCCGCTGCCCTCCGGGGTAACTTCGGTTCTTTGAACCCTTGATTATCGTCTCGTTGTACGATAGAACAATTTAAAGGAAGATCGACCGATCTTCGGACATGGAGCACGCTGTTCGCGTCCCGTTGGACGTGACTCGGCATTGCTGCCCTTTATTAATTGCAGAGACCCCGGCTCGGTGCCGTTGTAATTAATCACAATTTACAGCGTCTAGTTGTTCCGGTGCCTCGGATAATTGGCCGGGGTGCCGTGAGTGTAGCAGACAACAGAATGAAAAAAAAAAGAAAAAGAAAAACAAAGCAAAGATGATACGGAAGGGGGATCGTTGAACAGATCCACTCGAGTACCAACTTCGTGGCAGCTTAAACGAGGCTCTGAAACATCTACCCTTTCTTTCCTCTATTTTTCCACCTCCGTAATTCTCTGCCGAGAACTTCCAGAATTTACAAGCTCGATTATAGTTAACCCTTTCCTCGCTAAACGTTCCTGCACTCTTTCATATTAAACTTTTGATGATACGATTCGTGCACTTCAGAATTAGTTACACGTGTGCTTTTATATTCTATTGTCAATTGAGAATTTTCTATCAATGACTGTTAAAAAGTATCATAGCTTTATTGATATAAAATATAGAACAGTTGTCGATGTAGGTTTCCATGTTAATTAGTTTGTTCAGAATCGGAAGATTTTAGCGGGTTCAAGTTTTCAGCCCCGCTAACGAGGCACATTTTTAAAGATTACTCCATCCACGGCCAGGTTAGAGCATTTTTCAAGCCTGGCTTCAACGTTCAGGCAACCTTTTCCTTTTTTCTTTGCAGCTTCGCCGAGATTCAAACAGTCTCATTCATTTATGACGAGCCAGACGGTATCTCCAGAGAGGTGGCACGAGAGAGTCCTCGTTACTTTGATTTGTAAAATTATTCGCGTCGTCGCAAACGCCTTTACACGATGGAGAATCCTGCGGTGGGTCGGCGGTCTGTCACGACGTACCACCTCGATTCTAATTCGCGTTATGATCTTAAATCCCGAATGAACGGTCCTTTACAGTAATTACTCCATTAATTCCTGTAACTCGTTCTCTTCATTTAACCATCGATGGCAAATTAGCTATTATTATAATTCGATTTCCAAAAATTAACCTGATATCGAACGAAAAAATATTTAGAGTCATTACTTTTCCCAGATACGTAGTTCAACACTTCAATTTCGCGCGATAAGCAGGGCCAGAATTTCGCGCGTCAAAATTTCGCGCGTCAATGCGGGAACGTCGGATCGGAAGGATTAAAATCGGCAAACCGGGAATTTTTCGACGCGTCCTAAAAAAATCTCCGCGGGCAAAAGGAAGAAATCAATGGGGCCAACCCCGATGAGAATTTTAGCCGGCAATCAACCCTTATCGTGGCCAGAGGAAAAGCTTTTTTTTCCCCTCTCCCCTCCGCCGAGGGCTTTTCTCTCGGCATCCCGTAGCGAAATTAAATATTCGCAAAGCTATTTGCCGTGGTGTGCTCCGTAATCGAGGACGGCACTTAGTGCCTTTTATCGATACACGCGAGAAATTAGGGTGGAAATGGCCTCTTTATATTCGTATTACCCCCCCCCCCCCCCGCGCTCTCCACTAGGTCGTGACGACTCGGGCGCAGGCAGGGGGATCGGGTGTTAGTAAGTAGATTCAATTTGACTGATCGCATCTACGGAAGGAGAATAAGGGGGGGCTCGGGGAGGGCGGAGGACGGTCTTGAGAGTGTTTATTCGAGGCTTCGAAGGCTGGAGACTCCTGATACGCGTAATTACAGAGACCTCTCAAAGCCTGTCTTCCCCGGGCGAAGACGGTAAACGTCTGTATAAAAAAGAATTTGCATTTTATCGAACGAAAGTGGATCCCCGGCAACGATTCACTTAGCAACCGATACTTTTTGTTCGAAAGTTTTCTAATTTATATTGTAATTTAACGCGCTATCCTTGGCCCCCTTTAATAAACGCGATATAACAATCGAAGGTACGCTTTTAATTGCACACTCTGATTGTAATTATTATTGAAACCGATAATTATTTGTTCGAATAAACGCAAACGGATCACGAACGGCTCGAATCTTTTCAGGTAACGAAAGGGGATGAAATTTTTAAATGTCCACGACAGAACGGGATTGACACGACTTCGAATCGTCTGAAATATTCCGGTGCATTTCGATGCGTCGAATATGTGCCAGCCGAATGAAATATCCTCTGCAATAGAGGCGCTTGAAATTTTCACGATGCCTCGTTGCATCGTGTTTGTGTCTGATCGACGCTTCGATCGGTATTTCGTGCTACCGTGTCAGAAATCTCGAAGAACGCACGCCCCGTCATAGAAATCGACTATCGCGAAAGGGAGAGACAAAAAATGACGAGAATTTATTTCGAATTTGGTGAATTCCTCTCGAACAAAACGGAACAACGTATAGATCGATTCGCGAATCGAGATACATTCTGTATTAAAGAAGTTATAAAAATTTACAAGCGGGGGTAATTGAAAATTCGTTCGAGTATCCTTCGAGTTTTATCGGAACGAACGAGTCACGGCTCCACCCTCTTGATTTACTCGCTCGAACGGAGCGGTCGAGTATCTTGTTGCAATATTTATGTGAACATATGTGCATAGAAACGCGGCTCGTTAGAATAAATTCGAATGGGATAGCCGTAAAGTTGCCGAAACGTTCGTATTCGTTCGTTCTCGCGGCTCTAACGATACCCCTGAAGTATTCCCCCGGGCTTAGAATAAGGAAAGACCGAGTTCGAACGGGCATTGTAATGAAATGTAACTACGAGGATGCCCCCGATGTTCTTACGTGATCCTTTTAAAATTCCAACAACAGACACGACCAGGCTCCCTTTGTTTCAAATTGGACGAAATATCTTGCCGCTCTTTGCTCGGCTGACACGTTCAAGCTCAAAACAGTCGTCTCTTGACACAGAAAACGTGCATTCCGGCTCCAGTTTTCGAGAAATTATTCCCAGTTGCATCTTAGCCAACACTCCTTCGTCGCGCGAATCGATTGCTCGTACTACTTCACCTTCAACCCCCCCGTTCCCTGGGACCTTTTATCTCCTGAACTTCCAAACCTTTGCGATTATTTATTGAAAAGCGAAATAGACTTTGAATTTTTTATGAGTTTCGCTGCTGCGTAGGCACAAGCAACGTTGTATGCAATTTGTTTAAGTAGTAAAATTAGAGATTCTCAATATTATTTATTTTTAGGAATTGAAAAACATATATGGTGGTTTATTCCTCGAGAGACGTACCCCTGTTTATTCTTTGGGGCTCGTATCGATTTTCCTCGTAAAACTTCGAGATGCAAAAATACGCGTTGTTCTTTTTATCCCTTTTAAGATTATTGGATATAAAGAAGGAAATTTATCCCGTGATCAAGAAAAAAGATACGCTTTTTGCTTATTTTAACAACCGTTAATGGAACTTCTGATCTTCTGTCGTTGAACTTGAAATATTTATCCAGCTCTTAAAATTCTATCCATCATTAGGAAATTATTTTTAATAATTAATCCTTCAATCGTGATCGAAACTAAATTTCCACCTCGGGAGCCCGATCTAAATTGAGCACTAGAAATTATTGCTGACATTATTAATGGTGATTTATAATCTCCTCATTTTTGAGCAATCTTAATTTATAAATTATTCGTTTCCTGGCAAAGCTAATTTATTAATCCATAAATTACTAATTTCTACAATTTTTAATTTTTAATTTTAGTTTTACGACACAGAAACCTTTAATTAATGATCCTATAATTTTTCTCGCAAAGACAGTTTCGAGACAAAAGTTATTTATTACATTACAATTATCGTCTCTGTGAATTATACAAAGTCTTGGACACTTTCCATCGCAAGATTCGAGGCATGTCCTTTCTCCCGGATTTCAACGGGGCACCCCCCGTCGAGTCTATCAATTATCCGATTCCACGGTCGGTTTTTACTAGGTGGTAATTTTCTACAGGCCCGGTCCCCGTCGTTCTCCTTTTCACAGCGCGGCCGGATGATTTATGTAGAAATAAATTTGCGGCCGCGGTTCCGCTCGCAACGGTGCGGCGCGGCGCGGCGCCGAGAATCGCGTTCACGAGAAATTTACGCAACTTCCTCGACGTCGATTTACCCCTCTCCGGTATATAGCCCGCGATATTACCCATAAAAGGAGCAAAGGTATCCCTTCGCAGTTTGCTAAATCGCAGGGATGATTTCTCCTCGATCTCGAGGAACGAGGAAGGGTGGTCACCGACGGGCAAACATGATGGATTATCATGACCCGTATAAATCATTCGTCTGCTATCGCGCGTTCGTCTCGCTTCTGCTCCTCCCACCCCCACCCTCTGCATACATTCACCCGTGAACAACTACACTAATCCTCTTTTTCCGTTTCAATTCTCCCACTTTCCCGAACGATAGTTGCCGGACGAGGATACACCGTGTCGCTCGGTAACTAATGTATAATGATCGATTCGCTCCGGTATCAACCGCGCTAAAAGTAATACGCTAATTCGCATGAAAAATATATTCGATCGTTGATACAAATACCGTGGAAACATCTATCTTCGAACGATCGCAGGATATCGGGAACGCTCGCCGCACTATTATTGCACGCTGGTCTCTTTTTGGAAACGTCGATGTCAATTCGTAGAATATTTGACGGCCACGATTTCAAGCGTCGTGTCTTATCTGTTAAAATATTACCAACTGAATTATGTTTGAAAATAATCACGACAGAGGCGGATGCAAAGAATTTGGAAACATTTTTATCGACGAGAATTTATCGACAAAATAATTAGTTCAGAACCGTAAGATTCTGTGTCCACGATATTAACGCTCACTTGATTTCATAACGGTCCGCGAAACGGGCAACAGATTGCTCCACAAAAGGGTTAATTACGCGCGTAATTAGTCAGTCACGAAATTCACACGCAAAGTAGTCTCGCCCGAGGGGGATGACCGCAACACGCCACGTCGGTTAAACAGAAAACGGGGGCGGCGTTTGATTCATAAAAATACATTTTTACGCAAACAGTAGGTAGGGGAGAGGGGTAGCACGGTTCCTCGCCCAGGGCTGAAAATATTTTCTGCCAGGTTGAAAGGCCGGGGCGTAGGGGGAGAGGAAACGCATCGCGCTAGTTAAAATTCCTCTTTCACCCGCGGGAGCGTTTCGTTGCCGATGTTTACTCGTGCATAGCCGGCCGCATGTACGGAGGGGAAAGGAATGAATTAAAGAGGGTGGAGTCCCTTATTCCCTTATCGCCTCTTTGAAACGTTCCCCGGCACGGATCGCCGGTTACACGCGGGGTGGCTCTCTCTCGTTGTTTTCCCGCGCGAAATCGAAACCGATCGACGCGTGGGTGGCCGAGAACCCGTGAATTTATACCTCGACCCCATGAAAAATGTAGTGCGTCAGCGAGGAATAAATTTCGCTGAATTTACGTTGTCTCGCGCCACCCCTTGCCCACCCCCTACATCACACGCCATCGGCCCGGTTCCACGCTCTCGCGCGCCCGCTTGTCGACGCGTAAATACTTTACCGTAGCCGAAAGTCAGCCTCCTCGAGGAAGTCCGTTTACCAGCGTCGGATGAAAAATGATCGACTTGCCAATGCGCTAACCGCCTGTTCCAACGCCACCCTTAGCGGCATGACAAATCGCGTGCTATCCAAATACCCTGTACACCGTTCGCCGTGTAATTCCTCGAGAACAGTGGATATCTGCGACACGATATTGTCTGACTGAGTTGCAGCTCGGCAAACATACGAAACGTAGAAAAGTAGACATTAAGAGTTCTACCAACTCTAAATATAATATTTAATATAGTTCCTTTATTTTCGAATAAATTCATCCCCCTTCCCTCGAATATCCTCTACCTTCCTATTGATCGTTACACAATTAACTACAATCGGATAAACGTTCCCCAAAGCCACGGAATAAAAGATAAAAAAATAAGGGGTATTCGGATGGCAGCTCGAAAGCGTGTCCACCGTCCGGTAAATTGAAAATCATAAACTCCTGCATCGTTTTAATCCCACCGGCCATAGAAAGATCGGTCCTCGTAAATCTCGCGTGTAATGCGTGCGCCCGCGAATACGGTACGTGCACGTATTTGTACGTGTGTCTAGAAAGCGCGAGCCTCCAGTGGATTGCAGGGCAAACGTATTCGTTATACGTAATCTCATAATATTTCAGTTGACGTCCGCGGGCTACGTGTACACGGTCTCGTGACGTACGAAGTTCGCCGCTCTATCCGACGACACGAAATGCGCCATGATTTGTAGGCCACCCCGGTGTAACCTGTGTGTCACCTGCGCCCACCGATCGCAAACGAGAAACCACGTACACTGTCCATCAGAAGTTTCCTTTGCGTCTGTAACATTTACATTTTACCCGTGATACGCGACGCGACACGTATCGATCATGTTGTTCTTGTGCCACTTTTATGTAAAACACGTGATATACGATATTAATTATACTTTAACCCGTTTTTCAGTGTTCTTTGGCTGACAATTTAAAGGACAATTTTTCTGAAATTTTTCAACAATGAATATATTGAAATAAATATGCAAATTGTGGATCAGCCTATAGGGAAAATTATAGTACCTCATGATTGAGTTTAAACGATTATTTTATTCCCGTATTTGAGGATATATTCAGACATCTGAATCGAACATGTACATTTTATATAGAGATTCGTGAAAATAACTGGTGTCGCTGAGTAAAGCTCCAATCGTCGGGGCAAAAGAAACGCTAGAACGAAAATTCGAATCGATAAAAACGTTCGATTCACCCCCCTTCTTCCTTTGTCGACCACAAAGTGGACCTGGCTTGCTGGTTCGTTTCGATTTTACGACGAAGTACGCTTCTAGCGGTATTACACTCGTTTCTTCCTTTCCTCCCGTCTTCTTTACATTTTTTTCCCTCTTTTCTGTTTTAATATTGCCACAGTTTCGAAGAGAAATATGTACAGAAAAAGCGTGGCTTCGCTCGATGGAAAATACAGAGGATCGTTCAGAAATAATATCAAATTAATTTAATTCTAATTTCTCTTATTTGCTAAATTTAGGGGTAATGGAATGTTGAGTGAAAATCAGCCGAACAGCGTGCGAATCATCCCCAAAGAAAATAGATTTTAAAAAGCACCGTGGGAATCGTACAAACGATACACGGAAGCCACGAAGATAAATCGAAAATATTGTAATGCAGCCAACCAGTGTCTTCCCGCGAGCACGTAACGATCGTTAAAATCGTCGCTGCCACCCTCCACACGTAAGCGAGTTCTCGCCGAAATTTCGCGGCTGCGAAACTAATGACACCGGAAACCGACCACGGAACAAAGGGCACCAGCCTCTGCACGGGGGGGAGGAAGGAAAATTGCGGAGAAAAGTTATCGCCGACATTTTCGTCCTTTGCGCCTGATATTCCCGGTGAACTTTCAATTTATTCCGTGTCCCTGCATCCCCTCGCCAACCCTATTTGCTACCGAACCTAGCCGACCGAATCTCTGGCAAATGTCGCGTCTTCGGTGTACAAACCCTCGCCACGATTCGCCCCGTGATTTGTTCACTTTTTTTTTTTCTTGTTCCCTCGTGGACGTGGAGAATTTCAAATAAATCATCGTACCGAAACATGGCCTTATCTATTATGTTGGTAATTAAATTAAAATTCAACGAATACCAATTGTCAGAATATTAAAGATCAAATTTTATATCTTTGCGTTTGTTGGTGACTAGATTTCGACTTCTCTAATTAAATATGGAGCTCACCGAGGCATAGTTAACTAATCTGTATAAAATATAAACTTCTGTCAAGTGTAGATAGCATGAAGCCATCTGAAGTTATCTCGAATTCTCCAGCAGCCCTCTGCACCGAGTGTCCAGTTCGCAAGGGTATAGAGAAATATTAGTACTAAATATTAGTACGAAATATTAGTACCACAGTTCTGTTACCCCTTCAGGGTAGATTAATGCGTTGATTGTTTTGGGCGCCGTTTTCAGATAAAATATTTTTTAGAGATTCATATTGCTGGCCAACAAAAAGAAGCAACGAATTTTATATTATTATATGACTGAAGAATAAAAGGAAATTGAAGAAGATTTTACATAGCAAACAAACAAGGATTGAATTCAAAACGGATTTGTAGCGTAACAATCAACCGGTTAAAGAAGATTGAAAGAAATTGAAAAAAGGACGGGTGTACTCGTGATAAAATAATACAATAACAAATTGCATCCAAACATCTCGAAACGGTCGGAAGATCGCGGAATAAAAGCGTGAAATACGTTTCGTCACAGGCTGACGCGAAATCGCCACGAGCGTTTTTCTTCGAGACACAGCGGGGCTTTTTCCTACGCGACATCCATCGTACGGTTAGAAACGTGTGCGTACACAAACGTCCCGGTATTTCTACCTTAAATTCCCCGGCTAAGTCGCTTTTAACTCCGCCCGTTTTTTCGGACATAAATTCCGGTAATGTAAAAATAATGTTCCCGAACGAAACGTTCTTGTTCGCGGAACAACGATACATTAAGGGGAGACCGACTGTCGGAAAAACCAAACGCAACTTCGTTCGTTCGTCTCAAACGACACTGAAATATTCTGTTAATCCTTTATGAACTTATCTAATCAAAAGAAACTTATCAAAACTTACCTAATCACTTATAAATCCTTGCAGACGTCAGTAAAATATTGAGGTGTGATTCCATCGTTTGTAAAACAATTTTATTAATTTTTATCTTATGAAGCATTAAAGGCGTTCAAAATTCATTTTTCTTTCAATTTAACGTCTCAAATCAGAACTTCGAATTACCGATGTAATTTCAATAATATCCGGAATGGATTAAGCAGGATTCGAACAATCGAACGGAGGGAAAAGAATCGATGATCCCGCTGCAGCCGCGCGTTATCGCTGATTCTTTTTCGGATTTTAAACGACGGGAAAGCACGGTGTTATCTTGACACTGGGGGTTGAAAGAACTCGATCGCGTACTCGCTCCGGGGACTATTAGTTTAGGCAACTCGGAAACCCCGGTCGGACGTGGATAAAAACCTTTGAAAAAATATGGGTAGGCGCCCGTTCCCCGGAACGTTTGCGAACGCACCGGGGCGAAAATTATATTTTTGATTAAATTTTCGCCACGAACCTTCGGAGGCTTGTGTTTTCACGGCTTTTGCGAAACGGGAACAGTTTTTCATCCGTATCCGCTGATTCGAGAGGGACGTGGGTTTCAATCTCGACAACGATTTTTTTGTTCAAAAATTAGAAATTCTTCGACTGTCAGAAGATGACAAATTTCTGGTAATTTTGCGAAGATGGATATTGAAACATCGGGATAAATTTATTATTACAAACACGTTCAGGAGTTCCGCGTATCCTTGATAATAAATACGTAGTTTGCGTATCAAACAAAAACGTCGAGGCAGGATTTATCTCTCCGGGATGTCTGACGATTTTCCCGTTATCCGATCATGGAAAGATGTTCTTCAGATGGAACAGCTTTGCGCGATATTCCGATAGATTGCCACGGCTCAACAGGAATTCCGACGGTGCTCGACTTCGTACGTCCCCGCCGTATGCAGCAGCTATTTCTTTTATTCATTCGATTCACGGGCTACAACGTGGTAACGAAAACGCGGCGAACGGATGTCGGGGAAATTTATAGGGCCGACGTCGTGTATCGGCCGCAGTAAATATCCTCGTCGAAACGGCGGCAAGTTCGTTTCCATGAATTAGGGAAAGCCGGTTTAATTGAATTATGGCCAGCTGGCTGCCGAGGTTTAGCCGTTTCATTTGTTAACGTAACGATAAGTGTGTCTCCTTGTTCCATTTACGAACTTCCCGTTACACTTTTTAATGCCGGGAAACAATGAACGAAGGAAATAAGTTTCGTCGTAAGATTCATTAAACGGGGCTTATTTATTCATTTTAAGGACATCTGTGTCACGAGTAGGATATTGCATTCGATAGAAAATTCCACTTTCTTTTCCATATTTTTCAATTTCAGATAATATTATTATACTCGTTCTTGGAAAGAAACAGATTATAATTTAAATGCACTTTAGGTGCACCTTTCTGCATCGTTGCGCAATAAATTAGGTAACGCATTTACAAACCGCGTTGCACAATGTTGGAGTGCGTTACATATGCGACGAAAGGGATGGTCGAAGACGCGTTACTCCAGGAAATCTGGAATTTTGAACCGAAACGATACTTTTTGTTCATAAATAAGAATGAACCGTGGAAACTGATTATTATCCAGCGTGGCGTAGGGTAAGAAGTTGTTGAAAGAATAGAAGAGCAATTTTTTCCGTCTCGAAGGGTTCAGGGAAGGGAAGTCGAGCGAATAAAACGTCGTTGAATATGGAAACCAGGGGGTTGATACGCAGTTCGCGACTCATCGTTGCCGTCGCAACCTTCGTGCCCGAGTTTTCGCCCCATTGTTCCAGCATAGACGGCACTGAATGTTTCACCCGAGATAGATAATTAACACGAAAGTTCACGATAACGTCGTCGTCCCTGTTGCGACAGCCGTGGCGCGATCGAATCGAGCAACGGGTATTACGAACCATTTGCTCGCTGATTCGCTCGAATCCCTCGCTAACTTGGCCAACTTATTAATTCATCTAAGATTTTAACTCGCTAACCAGCTGAAAAGACCATCCCGACATCTGTTATCGTAGCACGTACATTTATCAGATTGGCGTATAAATTCTCGATCCTACCCTCCTCCTTAATTGTCAACCCTTATTCGAACTTAGAAGATTTGCTGGAATTATTGTTTCTAAGGTCGGTTAAGTGAAAACGAATTCGATTTATATTATTGAAAAGTTGGACGAGGCAAGAGGGGATTATTTTGTATAAAAAATAATTTCTATCGGAATTCGTTACCCTTTCACGATCAAATTTTAATGATTTCGAAGGAAAGCTCTTCAATTATTTTCCAAAGAGAAGATTGCCCTTAATTGCGAATTAATTGAAAGAAGAGAATCGGGTCGAATTCATTTGACCAGCAATCCAAACATCAATCAAAATCACGATTGAACATTCAGATGCTCATAAAAATATTAAAGTATTGAATATTTTATGCGGTACGGATCACTTGGTATTTATTAAAACACTGCCGCATCGGCATGAAATGTTTTCGAAATGTCACGTTAAATTCACTCCGCGAACAGTTTCAATTTTAATAATTCGAGAACAAATTTCAGATAGTTTATAAAATTATTCGAATTCCGGTCATGTGGATGACGTGAAATGGTTACAAGGATTTTCTTTTTTTCAATAATTCCCTCGTTACACGGGAACGGGAAATGTGACGGAACCCAAACGGTCATCGCATAAAGTTAAAAATTCAATTTACGATTCCCATTTACTATTAATATTTTATGCAATAAGCGTGTTTCAACTCTGTAATATTATATCACGTATTTCAGTTAACTCTAATGCAATTTTTCACGGAAACGCTAACACTTTGACGAGCACTGCCACGGTTTTCAAATCTGTTTTTGCAAATTATATTCCGGGCTAACTTCAAATTGAAAATTCATAATTTTGTAGGAGTAATTTGTAATTTACTCATTAATTGCTCATTCGATACGAAATGTAACATGATATTACGAAAGCCTCTGATTTCATAAAACCGGTGGACATCGAAATATGAAATCCAGTTTAGATTAACTGCAGAGGGTTTTCAGGAGGGATTATTGCAAGGAAAGGAGAGGAAAGCGTAATTGCGGTAATTGATATTAGGGTGCAAGCAGTTGTCGAATGCCCGAAGTGAAGGGAATAAAAACATAACGTCGGGAAGGGACGAAGTTAACAACGGACTGGCGAGGAGTCGGAAGGAACAGCACCGTAACTCGCCTTCTTTTTCTTCGAATAGAATTCACCCTCGTTCCCGAAGCTCGAAGGATGGAAACTCCGTCGGTAATATAACATTAACCCCCATCGACGTCCCGTGACTTGGTTCCAATAAGCGTTCCCATCCTTGGGATTTTTCCTCCACCGAAACGGGGACGCCTAAAGTATCCCTCTTGCTATCCGCGCCAATGTATTGAAATCTTTGAATCGAATCTTCCGTCCCCGTGGATTTTAATACATTTGCTGGATAATTTCGAGTTTTGCGTGGAATATTAAGCAGGATTCGCTCAAAGGCAATATCCAAAAATACCATCTTGCAAAGAACTTGTCTCCCGAAAATAGCACGAAATATTCTAATTTTTACTAACAACAGTCAAACAACTAACGAGCAGAAAGTTTCGAACTCGCAAGAGAAATTTGATGAAGAGTTAAAGTTCGAGGCTCGTTAAGATGCTTATTACTTAAAGCGTTAAAACGCGGAATAACTGGAACGAACATTTGAATAAATATTGCCCGACACCGTGGTCCGAAATTCCGGGATTCCGCGCGAACGTCCGGGACAATCTGGCAGCCGTAAATCCACGGAAGTCCCAGGGATACGGGGTTTCGTTTACGCCGCCTCGTTGAGCCAGCGACGTCGTTCGATTTCACGAAACTATTTACGCGCGATACCCGGCCAGCCGAGAGTTTGCCCGCTCGTTCAATCGATCGTGGCGGCCGCCAATAATTTCATTAAATCCAACGTCCGCGGCCCGCTAATCCGCGCCCGTAATCCTTCCGTTCCGTCGAAAGAATTTCGCCGTCGCTGTTCGAATAATTCTCGATTAAACGCTCGCGGCCCCGTGAAACAACGCGATTACCCTTCCTGTACCTCGCAAGTCTTCCCCAAGGAAAACGTCGTTCAAACATCCCGAGGATTTCGCGGCGAGACGTATCAAGCTCGAAGCTATTTCGAAAATTTTCTTTAAAAACAACCCCGTGTGTTCTCTGACTTTCCTAAAAAGGGTGGAAGTGGCTCGTCCAGCCGGAAAAGAGGATGAACGACGGGGGAGGAAGACGAAAACAGATCGGGGAGCGGATAGAGGAGGGATTACGTAAATTGCACGGGATTAGAAAAGAAGAAACAGGGTCGAACGCGTTGGCCATTGGAACTTTGTCCGACGCCGTGGATCGAGGCACAAAGAAATGACGGCGAGAACGGGGTGAAAAGAGGACGACGCGTCGCGTGTGTCGTCTCGATCTATTCAATAAGACGAATGTTTACGATCGCGCGGAAGTCGAGAGAGCGGAATTCCTGGTCCACTCGATCGTCTTCGATTCGATTTTCTTCCGTTTTGCAACGTTCATGGATATCTGTGAAGGTTGTTGAAAACCGTTCCCCCCCTACCGTTCTCCGGTTCCTGGATCCATTAAAACTCACGCCGAGTGGACGACAGGGCATTCAATATTTTCCCCGATGCTTCGCTGGGGAACTCGATTTAACAGGAACGAAGTAAGGAAGCCCCCTCCGCTCCTCTTCGTCGCCTCGTTTCCCGCAGTTTCGCATTATTTCAGCGGCTGGCTGCCTTTCTTGTCGTTAACGAGCTGTTTTTAGCCGGAATGATCCGTTAGACACAGAGTTCCTCCTCCTCCCCCCCTCGTCCAACTTAATTTCCTCCTCCTTCCTTCGATTCTCGACGCTTCCTCTCTCGACAGAGGCGAACGGTATCGTGATTCTTCCACGATATTTTTCGAGGACGTATTTTTGAAAAAGTGGTCCGCGCACGAATCGAAGAAATTGGAAAGAAGTTGAAGGAAGATCGGAATGAATGAAAAGCGAAGTTGCTGCGAAGTTCTCGTTTGGAATAAAAACTGATGCGAAGGGAAATCCAATTTCTGATACGAAAGGACGTCGGTGTCGCGGAAAATGTATTACTTTGAACCTGGTCCAATAATATTGTGGTCTTCTCCCGGTAACAGTTTGCCGAATGCACCATTCCTTCCATTTTAATCGTACCGGGAACGCAGGTATCACATTTCTAATTTTTAGTAATTTATAGCTAACACAACTACACTGAAAGTTTGGACAAATAAATAGCACCCCTCGATCACCACCCTAATGACACCCAAGCGCTCCAACAATTAATACTACAATAATACGACGACAAATTTTTAAACCTTCATCCCCGTCACTTTTAAAGAACATACTCCCACAATGTTCCACAGGGGTGGTCTATAAGGTTCCGCAGGGGTGGCTCACAGTTTCGAACGTTATCACGAACAAACTATAAAGCGTTCATGAAAACCTAATAGAAAGTCACGCGAGTGAATAGACGTCGTTTGTAAACGCGTGTTCGTTGATAAGCCGAACGACGATATGCATTTTTAATTCAGCCCTTCGAGGAGGGAAAAAGGGTCGAACCACGAGGGGGAGGGAAAACCCATGGAACGGAGCCGTTGAAAAGCACCCCGAAGAGGGATGAGAAAGAACTGTGTTCCGTCGGGGATATACGACGGGAAGTTTCGGTGGCTCGTTCGTTCACCGCTATCTGACCAACTTTCTTCCGCGTAATTGTTTCGAAAAGTTGCGTGTTAATCGTTAACCCTTGCCCAGGCTAATATCGCGAGTACAAGATTCCGGGTAATTCTTCGTGGGCTGTAACCGAGCTGTAACCGAGCTGCAACCAGCTTGGAAAGCCCCAAGGTGCATTTCTATGCTCGTAACTTGGACGATAACGCGGCCAGCACGCCGATGTCGGGTACACGCGTCCCGTATAAGGATAACGTTTATAAATGTTGCTTTACCGAAGGAGAATGATTATGATTATCGACAGGATCGATTGAATAATAAATTGGAAGGTGGGATACTTTATCGTGGCGCCATAACTGGGGTTATAACGTACTTTGGAAATATGATATATTGGATAAGTAGCTGAGTAAGGACGTAATGTTCCTTCCTCATTTTTCTACTTCTACGTTATATTTAAATTTTATTATAATTTTAATATCACGTGTCGACTATTTTATCAAATTCTGCATTATATTAAATTATATTAAAAATCACTAACTTCTATACTTTAAAGAAGCACACATTCACCTAAGATCCTAACCACATATTTTACAAAATGGAAATTCGATTCTATACCCGGGCACGATCCTTTTAAAATTTCATGTGTTTCACGCGAGCATAATTTATTTCTTCGACGATGCCCGTCGATACGCAAGAATGTATATACTCATGAACGGCGCTCCAAATTTGCTTTTACCGTTCCCCCCCTCTCTCTCTTTCTCTCGTTTTTCCTCTCCTCGATCTCTCCGGGCCGAATTCTCACCGGTTTTCCACCATCTTCGCCAGTTTCTCTTTTATACGATCTCGCGAAAACTTCAGCACTATCGCGTCTTGTATCTTGCCATTCCTCCAGAGAGCTTTCCTTCGTCATCCGTCTTTTGCTACTCCTGACGGTGCCACGTTTGCGGCCTCGAACCATCCCGCTCGCGAGCAAACATCTCGACGACAATAAAATGAACTCGAAGCAGAAGTACTCCCTTCAAAATTATCAAGTTTTCGACGAAAGAAAACGCATCGATCAACGAAACTTTTCATTTTTTATTTAGGAAGAACGAACAAAATGATCGTTTCGAGGACAGAGAAGAAAGCGAAGGCGAAACAAAGGACAGGGATATCGAGGGGGGACGATTTCGTTTACCGAAGACACACGAATCAATCGTTCCCCTCGGCTCGATTTTTTGCCCGGGGATTCCACGAGCTTTCTTGGCAAGCTTGTCATCCGCTCGTTACCCATCCACATCGTGTTATCAATAGCTGCGAGCGTTCTTGGCTTTCGTTAGCCGACCGTTTTCCTTCGGCTTTTGTTGTTCCTTTCGTCGTCCCGGTTGCACGCTGGCTAAACATTGCGGACGACATCGGTAACGATGTAACCGACCCGCGCCGGCGGCGGAAAAATCGTTACCGCCCCGATGCTCTCGACGGGGAAAGTGCTCCGGATAATATGGGCGAAAACTTGAACGAATCAGGCCACGTGTACCAGCCGTTCCCATCGAGAATCGATCGTTTTATTCGAAACTTCTACTAATTGGAATTCTTCGATGGCTGATTTTACGCGGATGCTAAAGTTACAGGTGAACGAGCCCGAATCAAATCTGATTGGAAACAATGTTTCACCACTTCCAAAGGGTGGTTTTTTATCGTTACTCGATGGAAGAAAAACCGGGAAGAGATTAACCAAGTTTCGATGTTTCAATAAGCCGAATTAGAAATTATCCGAATTTCAATATACGAGTACGAATTGGAATCCAAACGGAAGAACCAAATTTCAAGTTATTATTTGATTATGATAATTTTGATCACACCCTCGTTTCAGAGAGTAACAACGTCGACAAACAAGCGCGAAGACACGCACGAATCTTCTGCGAAGTGGATGAAAAGGCGAGGACACGTCAGGCGGGGAGCGCGTTGAGCGAATTTCCGGAAATTTAATTGATTGTTATTCCGCGGGCCAAGCCGTGGAAACTTGCCAAGTAAGTTTCATTTCGAGCGTCTGAGGAAACTCAACCAGTGGTCGTCCCCGAAGTATATTCCCCTCCTGAACGAATCCCTGTTACCCTACTTCGTGCCCCTCCTCTCCTTCTCTTTTCGTCCTCTTTCGACCATTCTTCGAAGCCGGGTCCGGCGAACTTCCTCCTCAGTCCTCGGCCAACTTCATCGAGATGCAGAATCAGTCACGATTGTTCGCCAAGTTATTGGCCCGGCCTTCCTCGCGAATTCCTTCAACGTGGACTAACAATTTCCGATTTTGGGTCAGGCCACGCGTCACCCATTTCCCGCAACAAACGAGCCCGGACTTTTGTTTACACGAATCGAGAATCGAACCGGACGTTTCTGAAACTTTCCTTCTTTCCGTATATCGTCGGAAATGTATATCGATTTTATCCGAGGAACGCCGTACCGCGGCGGATCGTCGATAACTCGTAAATTTAATACGAAACGAAAAGAAAGAAGAGACGAAGTCGAAATCTTTCGTATAATTAAGGGGGAACACGGCACGAGCTATTAAATTTGACGGATTTTCCAGTTTGAATAATTTATCAACGTTAAGCTGATTTTAATTTCAGACGTTCTCGATGTAATATAGTTTTCGAACTTACGCAGCGCCGAACGCCGTGGGAAAATTGAATCATCGCCTTAAGGTGGTTCACATTTTACGAGGCACTTACCTGAAACAAAAAAAACACAGTACACTCTTTACGACTCGCCTTTACGATACATAAAGGGACGGCATACGGTGTAACGAGTATTTAAAAGGGTCTTAAGTAATCCGGGATAACTATAAAATACTGGGCGTTCTATATCCTCTGAGGTTCGCCGTTTATCGGTATTCTCATCAGAGATTAATAACAGGGAGTACAAACGATTGTCGTAAAAGCTGCTAAACAATTTATCGTTAATTTCGCGTTCTTTATTAAACGCCATTTCGTGAAAAAATATTGATATTCGCTGAAAAGCTTATATTACACCTTATATAGTATTAGACAGAAAGTTAGTATTAAAAGCAATTCAATAATCATGCGTTTGACAATTTTTAATGTAATATTTTAGCGTTTCGTTCGACTGGTCTGACTATGCGTCGACTTATTCTACTGAACAACGCGCTGTGCCTCGCTCAGCAGTGATACAAGTAGTTCAAGTCAACGATTTCTCCGTCGCTGTAAGTATAAATATATTTCCAGACATTTTTTAAATAAATTCTAAGAATAGCTAGAATTTCATTATGCAACAAGATAATGGAAATCAATATTTTCCTTTCGTGTTTTTAAAGTGAAACGCATAAGATTGAAATTATTCTTAAAATTTAATATTTTTAACATGAATCTAGTATAAATCAATGATTCAACCGTGTCTGCACCTTCTCCGCTCCTAAATTAAGATCTACGAATAGCTACGGGTTTCTTAATGAACGCAAGTAGTTTAAGTCGACGATTCCCTTGTTCCCAAAGCAAAATCTCCAATTAAACATGGATCAGAGGTAAAAACATTCGTCCGAAAAATCAACAGGAATCAGTGTCTCGATCAATCGCGATCCCGGGCGCAAACAGTTCAATCCCCTTTAGTCGGCGTGATTTTTCGAAAAGCCACCGTCGACGTGGAACGGGATTCGAACGGGGGACTCGGTGCCACCGCAACGATACAGTTTGTTTTCGGTTTGAATTACACGGCACGAGCGTGTGATCTATGTTGCTTTAGCGGCGACCGTATAAACGGTTCGAGGCCATTAAAGTTTCACGGTTATACCACGCGAAACACAGACGACGACGAGCCGGCTTGTTCGCCACTTTTCCAACGGCGGCAATCGCGTGAGCCCGATGCACTCTCTCGCCACCGGTGCACACACGTCGATTCCCGGAAACGACTCGAAGCTATTGACCCCATCGCCGACGACACGCGGCGGCTTGGTTTCAATATCAGAAATTATTCCCGGAACGATGGGCCACGCGACGGCCGTGCACCTTCAGGGAACACTGTGCTCGAGTTTCGTTGGCATTTCAATTGTCCTTACTTGTTACTACCACCCACCATTTCCGGGAAGGATAATTGAACGCGGGTGACGAACACGAGAGGCCTCGAAAATTTCCTCTGTCAACGATCGCGGCTATTTCTGACGCGTTCGAATGGGACAGATTTTTGCGTTACGATGACACTTTGTCGGATGTAATTTAATTAAACGCTGGAACATTTAGACAGAAAGAATTTGACATATTATTGGTCAGGATTATGATCGAAATTTTAAATTCGAAACTTTAAATTATAAATTATAAAAAGAGAACCTATAGCCAGCGTGGCGTCTGTAGATGGCACTCGAATCCCGTAAATGGAAAGCCGCCTCGTTACCCAAAACGCGCTTTGATCTACAACGCATTCGTCGAAAAGGGTCCACGATGTCCTCAATGACGAGGGTAAGCACTTTTTTCTAGACCCTTCGACATCAAAGTCTCTCTCGCGGAAAATAGATAAAACGTGAAATGAAATGTCTACCCTTCCCTTCTCGCAAGAATCCTTCAATTTTGCGTTCAATTCAATAAAGTTCAGACCTTCGATGATTATTGACACGAATGATACTGAACGAAACACCTCGATTTTAGGACACAAAATATGAAGGCAAACTGGACGAACGTCGTGTCCCGGCACAATTTTCAACGCTGAAACAGTTTCGAGCATTCGCCTGCGCCACGCAACGCCTCGTTCCTTTGTTTATTTATTCAACATCTGAATCGTCCGCGTATCTCAATTACCAGGGTCGGCTTTAACCTGTAATCAAAAGCACGCGACCGTTCGCCATTAGCCTAGCGGCGACGAATAAATCGTAGCGACATCGGGTTCACGACATCGTGCGCCGCTTCCCCGGCCCTTTCCTGTTCGAGAATGCAATTGCGCCACTTTGCTCGCTCGCACGCATGCATTTCAATAAATAACGAGCCGGCCAGCCTGCTACCCGCTTCGTTATCAGGCGAGAGTGGCTTAACTGTCGGCGGCCGACTGCTCGTTGTCAACTTGAGCAAACGTGTGAGTGTCGCGACCGCAAACGCCAACCCCCTGACTCCTCGCCTGGGTAAGACGGGACAAGGGAAAGAGGGGGGGAGAAAGGACCGATGTGCATACAGGGTGTTTCGCCTTATCGCGCTCGGAGCGCTTGTAACTAGAATTATTTCGATTACGGCGAAAATGGTCGTGTGCATTGTGCCCAACGAGTACGATTTTAACGAGTTGAATGTTAATCGATGATTGACGCTATAAATTGAATAGTATTAAATTTGGTCAGCGAATCGATAGAGTAACATTTGAAACTTTATTTTTAGACCTTTAAAAATTAACGTGTCTAATATTTTTGTGTCAAGAAGCAAAATTGATCTATATTCGATCCAAGCATTATCTATCGGCATCTTCGAATTTCGCAGATGGTTTCATACGAATCACCTTATATGCACAAAACGGGAGGATGCATGAGAGGGAGAGAGAAGGCTGGTAAAGGGCAACGACGCCAAAATTTGCGCCAGAAACTCCGTTGCCGGACTCTCTCGCCACCATTTCATTCTATAGCCAGATATGAGTGCACCCCCTTTATCCAGCCGCTGCATAATTGCTGTACCGAAGCATGGGCGCATCCGTATGTCTGCAAACGTGGAAAGTGCGGCGAGCATCGGGCGGCAACTTGCCGAAATGGTCGGCCAGTGTGCGGATCGTCGCCGAATCACGTGAAAATGTGCGCCCAGGCCGACGATCTTTGTCCCTTATTAAACGGAACTTAGGCGAACCGACGAACGGAAACGTTGGCGAAGCGAAGGGCGGATTAGTCTGGAAATTTTGGAATTACGAACGACGCTGTAAGCGGGTTAAACGAACTGATAAAAATCGTTCGAATTAATTCGCCAGCATGGACGAAGTGCTCAGAAATAATTCGATAGTAATCTGAGGAAAAGCCATTCGTTATCTTTAATTTTTAACTTTCGAAAGCGAATAATTTTACGTCGAATAATTTCGTATCTTGCTTCCATAAATTTAAAATCATTTTTCAACGCTCTTTGCAGTTCCCTCTTTTCCAAATAATCATTATTATTCATCAGCGCCTCCTTGTACAGGGTTCTCCAGCGGAGTGTGCATATGCCTGAAACATTTTGCTCGAAAATGCAGGTAACATTATAAACCACTACCCCTTTGACGACGTACTGTTCGCTCGATTCTTGGAACGAAATCGCCTAACTTCCCGGAACTTGTAATCTTCTTGATACTAAATTCAAGTCTACGTAACAGAAATTTGTTACTCCGCACTCTAATAGTACGGCCGACCTGCATCGAACTGCGGCCAAAGTTAGTCACGATTCGAGTCAAAATAAACCATCGTTACAACCGTTTGTTCATAAACCACTCTCATTTTCTGCCCTACAGTGGAACGCTATTAGAAAATGATACTTCAGCTACCGGACATCCTTTTCCTAAATTATGATTCAAAGTTTTTCGAATTCGGATGAGTTATTCCTTGGATCTTAATAAATAATTGGGAAAGTTCCGAAACAGGAATCGTAGGAATTAGAAATTTATCTCTCGCGTTAAATATAATTCTACATTTCTTAATATATTCAGTTCAAAGGACATTGACTTTCCGTTCCAGAATCCTGACAACAATCCATTTCGTTCTCCTACAAATTAAATGATTCGACGCGAACGAAGTTGTCCCGTGGTAGTTCCCCGTTTTATATCGGCGGCGGCGAACGTCACGACGCGCCAGTATCCAGGTATGAATTTCGAATCAGACGTTATTATGCATATTAGATAGCTACGCTCGTAACTCTCCTCTCATAAGTTCTTCGGTTACCCCGCGGCCCGTCTTCGCTCCCCGTATTCGTCGCTCATCTATGCAGTCTCATCCCCATAACTCGGCGTCCGGATTCGGTGTCGTCGTTCTTCTCGCCACGCTCGTAAAGCGCTCGAACGCCTTGAAGGAAGGGAACGACACAGCGCAGGGGAGGAAGTTCGCTTCGTCCTAGTGGAATTTGTAATCCGAGCTTCGAGTTCGATAAGAAATTTACATTCGTAAAAAAGTGATTCGGGATCGGACGGTACAGGCAACGGGCTTCCATTTGCGGAAAGAGATCTCGAGAGGATGGTACGCTCCGAAAACAGACTTTAACCGTGCTTCGGAGCCAATCAAGCGACGCGAATTTGGCCGAAAGAAGAAACTAAGGCGGGCTTTGACATCGACGAACCGGGCTGATCTATAATTTATAACGCAGCTCGAAAATTCATCGCGGTATTAAAATTTAATAGCCATCGTTTGATTGGTATTTCAGGAATCAGAATAGAACCGCGAATAACTGGAATTGACAAGTCGTGTCATATCCAATCAAGGATGTGTAACTTCTTTCAGGTAAAACTGTGTCACGTCAATTATATATTAAATCTTTATATAAACTCGTGAAATTTTCAAGCGACTCTCTTCCAAGGCACCCAAATTCTACCGTCGATCAAATTTTTATATTTCGCGCTCTTATCGTTCTGGATATAAAACTCGTACCTTGAGCGCCAATTTAAAAACCTGTCTTTATTTCAAGACATCAATCTCTAATGAAATTTAATTGGTTTATAATGCACCATTGAATCGCTAATCTTACACGATAAGGAAACATCGAAAGGTCCTCGACTTCGAGATCGACGCTCAACAGTCGGTACCGGATGGAGTGCAAATATTAAAAAAAGGGGTAAAGAAAGGAAGGTTGTGATTGGGAAAAGGCACACGTACGGCTCGTCACGCGAGGGAGGAGAAGGGAAAAGGCGACGCTGGAAGAAATCGTCAAAGTCTATTTCCAGTCGGCGTTCGTGCGAGAATCCCCGGCACGAATCGAACGTACACCGGCGATTTGGTCAGTTTCGCGAGAATCCGTGGCGCGGCTCGATTCGGATCGACGTTTCGGCTACCTGCGAAAACGTATGCTGAATTTCAATCGAGACCGACGAGAGAGGGCTTGGACCTCGAGAAGAAGACGCCTCTCTTCGTCCGACGCGAGAGACGAAGAGAGGGAAACAGAAGGAGAGGACTTCGTGTACCGTTGCCAAACAGAGGCCAATGGACGTGGAGATTTCTAAACAAGGGGCAACGAAGGAAACTCTCGACGAGAAAACGTAAAAGAAACAGAGAAAGAGAGAGGGAGGAAACGGCGGTGATTTACTCAATCAAGCGAGCTTACTCGCCGCCGAAAGCTTCCTAAGAAGAGCTTTGACAAATGGCCGACTTATTTCCGCGAGAATGCCTCGGAAAGCGGCGAACAATGGCAGCCACGTAGCCGTGTGCAAGCTAAAAGTGCACTCCAGTAACTATCGATAACCCCATTATTGTCTCGTCGCATGGTCCACTCGATACCAACGCTTAGAAGACCCAGAAATTCCGTCTGATTTAATATATCTCGCTAAAAGGACCGATTGTCCCCCGCTGTGTTTTTCACGCGTTAACTCGCCGCAGTGAAAACAACCCTGTCAATCAAAATATCAATTTTCCACCTGTTAACTTCCACACATAATTACGAAGTAAAAATTGCTTCGACATTCCTTTCTTTTTATTTATTTTAACGGTATTAAATTCTCAGGTGCAATTGATCCGTTCATTAGAACTTTTGCTAATCAGTATTGGCAACCTGAAGATACCAGAAATCCGTTTGACCTAATTGCTAAACTGAAATTGCTCCAACTTATCCGGCTCAGGCGGGATCAATTTAATTCGAACGATTTTGAAAAGTTCGTTGAAATTCTTCTTATTACGAGCATCTATGATTCAGAAACCGAAACATATATAGTTGTGTTTAAAGGATTTGAAATTCTCTCGCCGTCCCTTCGTCCGCTCTCTCTTTTTTTTTCCTCCGACCATTTTCTAGCGAACGAGCACGGGAACGCGATGAAAATTGAATGGAACGTTTCAGCGGCAATTACCGCGGATCCGGCCATTTTCGGGCTCACTGAAAGGTTCTTTAATTCGCCGCGAAGCGTAAATACAAAGCCGGGTGAACGCAGCCAATAAGTTCGTATCGGGAGACGCGCTATCGAGCGTGTGATGGCCGGGGCCTCGATCGAAATTTTCGACAGGGGATCGAATCGCGAGAAATCATGCTCTCATCGAGTCGAGCACACCTGTAGCTTTTAACGCTCGTTGTCAGGATAGCCGACACGAAAATCACGTTCGATCACCTTTCTATATGTAATCGCCCCGTTTCCGCTAGGCCGAAAAGTCGTCCGTGTTAGATCGCTTCAATTATATCGTTGCTCTTCCGCTCCACGAGCAAATAACAAATCGCCAACTGAATTTACGGATCTCCACGGATTTTCTGCCGCGGAATTATTTATTAACGTTCGATTTATTTCAATCTTGCAGGTGCTTTTCG
The DNA here is from genome assembly GCA_022405125.1 of Anthidium xuezhongi. Taxonomy (NCBI): domain Eukaryota; kingdom Metazoa; phylum Arthropoda; class Insecta; order Hymenoptera; family Megachilidae; genus Anthidium; species Anthidium xuezhongi. Next base: position 11,407,472 of record CM039637.1, read on the forward strand.
TTCCACGATGAAATAAAAATGTATAAAATAATTGCAGAAATTGAAAGAATCGAGGAACGGAGGATTTCAATTCTGATACGGATAATTGCACTCGAGCTCATCGCAAATATTAATAAAAGAACACCGCGAAATTTATGAAGCGTAATCCGAATAGGAATCGTCCTCACGAAATTAGATCCGGATCCGTGCGTCCCCTTTCTCACGAGGGTTCGCTGGAAATGACGTCGATCGGAGACGCAAGTGTCAGCCTTCCGTTTTCAATTTGCCAGAAGCTAAAGGTATGAGTAACGGCTAACTCGATTAGTTTCTAGCAACCTTCTGGGTCACGTATCCGACTGATCGTACCAGAAGGGGATGCGTGGACGATTACGTCGCCAGAAACCAATGAATCTCGCTCTGGTGACGTCGAGAGACAAAAGAAGAAGACACGGAAGAAGGGAAAACGACGCGAACGGAGTGGCGAGAGAAAACGAACTAACCTTCGAACGTGCGAACGACCGGACATTCCGTTGGAGCCCTCTTCTCTCTCGAGCCGATATCCTGTCCGGCTTTATCCCGTCGAGTGTCCACCTCGTCAGGCACGATGGTCCATTCGGACCTAACTGTTTCGCAAGTTCCACTTACGGTCACAGTCGCGAGGCAAAACGCTCTTATTTCGTCGCTGCTCTTTCCACGCCATCGTCCGGGAACGGGGGACGACGATGACGATAACGACCCCGAGCAACGAGCACCGTCGAGCACGCCGAACAACCGAACCGGTATATTCGGTAGCGGGTCACGGAGAACCCAGGAATTTCAACGACGCCTTTTACATCAGTTCGGTAAACGCGGGTTCTTATCGTAAAGATTACGACGACCCATCTGGCTTCGGGAGGGGTCGTTAAGATCCGGCACCTCGTCAACCCTCCAGTATCGTGATAAAAATAGCGAAACTACTACCTTCTAATATCCTATAAATTTTTCAATGAAAACCTAAACGATTACGTTCGTTGGAATAATAATTCTAGCTTCATTTTTCAATATTTCGTGTATCACTTCGGAATCGTAGAAAATTTTACAAGTTTGTTTTTATTATACAATATTTCCAGCATTTAAGCAAATTATTTGTGAGAATCGTCTTTTGTGATAAAACTAAATGGCGCGAGTAATATCCTGCAGTTTCTTCGATAGATGTCGGTTTCAAAGGTTTTCAGTGATTTGATTGGCACATCATGGAAGAAGTTTCTGAAACTGTAACGATCGGCTTGATAGAGACGTCGACGGGGGAGTTTCATGGATAAGAAAATAGCTGCAAGAATCGTTGAGTTATAATCGCTTCTGGCTCCGAGACGACGTTATTTGACGGGTAAGACGATCGTGCCACGTCCAAAGGATTAATCGCCGTCTCGGTGTTTGAATCTGTCCTTTACACACATGTCACTTCACTCTTCATTGGGAACAGCCGAGCTGGGGACACGAGACTTCCGATGACAACGGAAGTAGGGCGGAAACTATATTGTAAGGCTTAGAGACAAGAGACGGGGAAAGGGGTAGAAGCCGATTAATGGACCTCGAAACTCTCTCGTTTGTCAAACTTCAAAAGGTTTCCTACGAAAAACCTAACGACCTAATTTCGTTGAACGCGCGAACGTACACGATGGTTCAAGTTTCCCCCTATTTATTTATAAAAAGCGACAGCTTTGTTATGCATTTACTTTATATTTGAGCAACGTTGCGTATCCAATTAACCTCTTCGTCAATTACGCGCAGCGTATTCCTTTTCTCCTTAAATTTCTATTACACCCGCATGTATACCACTTTGCTCGCGACATACAACCTTCAGTTAGTTTCGAAGGTAAATGAAGCTAAATGCGACTACCCCGTAGCAGGTGTAAACAACTGCTGATAAATTATCCTCTAAAATTGGTTTTTAAATGGTTTAAGAGTTCCCTGTCCTCGCCCGTTCCTTTTTTCCATCTCCATAATGCAATTCCTCGTACCCTTTTTTTTTTACTGCAATAATCAGAAAGTATTTACGATCGGCGCGGAATGTTCCGTAATTTAATATTCAAATACGGAACTACCATCGACTAATCTAATAGCCAATAAGAAGCTTATAGGAATCCTTTTGATGCGTTTCGTTTACCTCCGATCGAACAGTGCCAAATTACGTTCGAAATTGCGTGAAAATCATGGCGGCGTCGGGGATTGGAGCGAAAAGATCGACGGAAACGCGTGGCGCGCGCGCTACCGGTTAATGCTCCGTTGCTCACCGAAGTTAATAACTTTCAACGCTGTATGAAAATCAATTATAGCGCAGCACTCGAAGCTCTCGAGCATCGTCAGGAATTAGAAACTTGCCGGGAGAATAACTTGAATAACTAGAAGGACTCGCGAAAGCACAACATATTAATGTGCACGCGTAACGAGAGCCAAGTATATTCGAACGGAACAACGTCGGGGGCGAATTTCGAGGGATTCTCTCCCCGGTTTTTCTCTTTTTCCTCGCTCCTCGAAACCGCGAATAAAACCGTCAGATATCTCGGATACGAACGAAAAAGAATAACTCAGATGTTTCCTCTCGCTATTTACCGAGAGCTGGCGGCGCACCTTCATCAACGCAGCCAAGCAAAGTAATTACTCATCTCGCGGGGCAACAAAGAGAAGAGGCATCCTTCGATTCAACTTGGAAGCGGCATTGTCATTGTTAATTTGATGTTACCCAGTCGATGAACTCCAAAGGCTTCGACGATCACGATCAAAGAGGCCACTTGTGAACTCCTCGTGAAAGGAGCAACCGGCGTTTATTGAGTAAACGATACATCTAATTATTACGTTGTTGCAAATGAGACGGCCGGTTTATTTGCAAACTTCTTGCAAATTTTATCACTAAAACCACATTCAATCTATACTTTCTTTTAAATTCGAAATAAAACAAAAAACCTGAGTTAAAATATAAAATGATTCTTTATCTTAGTAAAAATTAGCCTACATTTTGACAGCGTCTTGATCAATTTTATAATACAAAATAAGAAATTTGGAATAAGTCATTTTGACTTCTAGTATTTAAAATTGCTATTGTTCGCTATTATGACTTTTATATCAATTGTATTAGACGTTTGGAAATCGATCCGCAGCAAAAGAGGCAGGAGGAGAACGAGAAAGTAGAATAATACGAAATAAAGGAGAACAGTGAATCGTAGGAAGCGTGCGCTTAATGGAAAGATCCCTTGGCGCAAAGGGAAGAGAAACTTATAAAAGAAATGTTTGACGTAAGGAGGCAGCGCGGCGTTGCAGAGTTCCAAAAGTGAGGACCACGGGTCTTAAACTCCTTCTCCATGCCGAATTAATTAAAATCATTGCACGGGGTCGAGAGCAAGCCAGTCCGTGCCAGAGTGACTTGGCGAGCGAGTAGAAAAAAGTAAAGGAAGAAGCCGGGGGTTCCCTTTTGTAAGCTCGCGTCCTGGCGAGGCAAGTTGCCTCGGCCGGACGGGAAAGACGGAGCGGAAATCGGTGTCACAGAGACGTAGCTTACCGTGACGACCGAGCTTAAAGTCTGCCCGGTGCATCCGGTTCAGTAATTTGCTTATACGTAGTCGGAAATTCTTCCGACAGGCACATCCTTCTACTTTCGAGCTTGATCCCGCTGTTATCCTCTTTGATACTTGCCTGGCATTTTCTTCTTGCGCTTCCTGTTCGACTTCCTGCGCTAATTGAACAGCGAAACAAACAAGCAAACAAAATTCCAGCCAAAAATCATTCGAAATTGAAAATCATTTTTAAGCTTTGAGGACACTTTTTGAGTTACGTCACTGTTGCAGGGGAAAGGGGAGGTAAGGTGGGGTGGCTACTGTCATTCGTCGATTACTTGAAATTTGTTACACATTCGTCTCCAAGCATTTTTCGAAAATAAAAGCATCTCTTTGATGTTGAAATTATTACCGAAACACAATGTGCCTATTGATTGCATAGCAACCGAGGGGGATGATAAAAAGAAAGCCGATATTTCGAGTTTTTCGCGTGTTAAACGCGATTGAATTGTTATATGACAACGTTAAAAGAAACACAATGGGGCGAAATTTCTATTTCTCGAGCTCGCGGCAAACAAAGTTAATATGTTCGAAAGCACGCGAACAAAGCTACGAGTTACACTACCCTCGTCCATTCGTCCACGCTCGACGAATCAAACGCACCGAGCGCACGCCACATTCCTTTCCTCTTCGTTTCCCTCCCGGTCTCGCTTCCTGTTCCACGTTATACGCGGGACTATCTTCGATATCGGCGCAGCCACGGCACTCGAAATACCGAAACTTTACATTCGCATAAAATTTCCGCCGAACAGAGGTACGCCGGTCGGCGGTGCAGCTCGGCGTCGAATAGAATCACGAGGAGTCATAAATCTATTTCGGGTGCCTTCGAATTCCTTTGCCCCGGCTACGAAGTAAATAAAAATGTCCGGTTGTTTGAGAGCGACGCGACTTCCGCTCGTATCCTCCCCGCTGCTTATCGATCCGAGACGATGCTTCTGTTGCGCCGAAACGGAAACTGTCCCAGGAATGTTGGCCATCGAATTCTTACGTCGGTTCGAGAACATTATTGCGTGGAAAACGTCGATGTTTTCGACAATTAAGGAATTTAAGGCACGACCACGGGACTCCACAGGTGAAGGTCCTCGGCATTTTGAGAGACCCTTTAGAATCCTTAATATATTAAATTTCACGAAACATGGCCGTGTGCAATGCGATACGTTACGATAATTCAAATATTATTCAAGAGATTAATCGAGTCTTTAAACTTTACGAATAAGATGTCAGAATTTTGCTTACTGTACAACATATTTTGCTAAGAATGAGCAACGACGACGAAGAGGCGATGTAATTAACGTCCGCCGTTTAACGGACAAGCAGAACGGAACTGTTGCGCTTTCGTACACCTGGAACCGATTAATCCTCTCGCGATCGTATTTACTCGAACCCGTTCATGAATGTTCCCTATGTTTCGATGGATGCTCAATTTCAGTCGAGAGATATTGCATTCGGCGTTGCAGCCAGGAACGCTTAACCGCACCACGTTGCCTTCAGAATTGGGTTAGCACGCGGCTGAACTTCTTGATTAGAAGTTCGCTTTGCCATTGTTGAAGCTTGGAAAATTTTATCCGTTGCTGGCGGAATACGTTTTATGAACGAGCTCGTCATAATACCTCCATGAATATATTTACAAATAATGTATAAATTAATTACGAACGAATAAGATGTTCGAGCTTTAAAATAGAGCGTGCTACCTAAATTTGTAATAATTATATTGATGAGAAATGGTACACTGTCCACCTCATCAAAATTTGGAAATACATCAACTCTGCTCGAAGCCATTTGTCCAGTCACGATGTTCCCGAATGGAACCGTTTGTTCGTGTCGTCGAATCGTATATTTCCATCGGGGTTGTCAGTGGTCGATCCCGAATTCTCGTCACGAGCCGAACGTCGAAGAAATCAGTGCTCCGAAGAACGAAAGGCAAGGCCGGATACGATACAGACAAAGACCAGGGACACGCTGGTCTTCGTTCTTTTTACGGACCAACCCTCCAATTTCAAGCTTTCCCTTCCACCCTCCGCGTAACGGTCCTTTTGCACCGTTCATCCCTCGCCTAACAACGAGAAACACGGATTCCTTGTACTCGCAGGTAAACCATCCCAAGTGTCTCCCTATAATTTTAACGAATGTTTGCGCAATCAGCCACTATTCGATTTTAGCCGAACATTCGAAGTTCTAATAATTTTGTAAAATTTTGTGAACTTATAATTAGTATTTGCTCGAGATTTAAGGATAGCTTCTTCACCCCCCAAGTCCATGTTTTACCCGGCTAATATTAAATTAACATCGCAGGGAAAATAGGGGTCGAAACCTCGGACTTTTTTTCACTTGCCAACGGTTTAAAGCAGCTCGCGACCGGCCGAAATTCATCCTGACCGAGCAGACAGGCTATTTTATGAGCGTCGTTATTTAAAGTAATAGACGCGGGCATATATAACGGAAAATTGCCCGCCTCGGGCCGTTGGACGTTTTTCAATGAGATACTTTCGGCTCGCCATTGTTTCCGTTTCTTCCGGCCCCCGAACAATTCGGCCGCCTCCTCGTGGGTCTGGCGTTAAGAATCCTCCAACGTCTTACGTCGATGTAATATTACGAGAAAATAAAGGAAAAATAGGTTGTCTGGCCGGGAACGACGCTGGCTACGGGTTCGCCCCGTTTGGGTCACCGGGGAATCGATGTTCCCCGTCGCGGGAGAGCCTTCTTGTAGCTGCGACGACTTTTCAGACCTCGTACATTTTCATCGGAAACACGCGGAAAAGCGATACATCACCGGCTCGCCGCCTTCCTCCTCCACGTTGTGTTTCGACGTCATGCCGGAAAACTTGAACGTCAGCGGATGGAAAGAAAGGTGAAGGGTTTTGTTTCAGAGATACAAAGGAACAACGGGTTGCTGCTTTTTGACTGGCAACGTTGAATACGCATCCGCCGATGATTTATCAAACTTTCGTCAAATGATTTGTCACGGGACCAACAATACACGATTTTTTTATACGCTCTAAATTAGCACCGCCGCCGTTGCACGAATATAGCCTCGGGGGATTAAAGTAGATACATTTTATGGAAAAAAAAAGGATTTTTTTATTTTCCGTTCATTGTACGCCGCATTCATGATGAATCAAACGAAAACAAAGAACGTAAAAGTTGAACATCGTTATATATGATTTTATATGAAAACTAAATGAAAGCAAAAACCATATGAAAAGTTGAAAAACACGAGAAGCCAAAAAAAAAAATTACTAACGCAGTTTTCTATTTTTAGATAGCTGAATTTATTCAGAGCACTGTTACCAGCTAATTAAGGCGGTTCGTGGGAGGAAGTTTTTAATGCCGCTTTCAACGCTGGAACGAACATCGAAAAGAAAATGACGTTGCTTTGAAAAGGAATTATTTTGAAACTTACCTCGCGAAAAATTTATGCTAAATCAACGTTTGTTCGGAACACAGCCGTACGCCTACTACCGCCACAGTGAAAATAAGCGTATATGGTCAGACGTGCCGAAATTTTAATTACGAAGGATAAGAATAAGTAATTCTCAAATATTCAATTCATTTACGATATCGATACCAGTTTAACAATATTCGACGCGTTATGTTTATAATTGCATAAAGTGTTACTTCACTGTAACCATTAATTGCATTAGTTTTATTGGTTAAACCGTAGAAGAAGCTGTATTTATATGAAAAACTGACGATAACTAAGTACATACAATTTAATTACAACTAAAAAGTTCACAAAGTGGCAGCGCACAAAGGGACTGCTCGGGCATTTTTCTCTCTGGGCGAAATACTAAAGAAGAATATTCAAACGAACCGTGAAATGCAATAGAGCGCCATTCAGATCACTTTATCTGTTGTTTCGCTTTCAGTGCCGGACCAAGGCTGTTCCGAGTCTCTCATAACGCGGATACATTTTCTCTACAAGGCCGGGCAGATTTCCGTATCGCTCGTAAACTTCCGTAATAAGCTTTTGTTCCGCCGTTAGTTCCCAGAAAAATCACTGACTCGATCTCATTACAACTTTTATCCCCGTGTTTAGCGGCCAGATTACCTTCGTCTAAGATGCTATTTCCGGCCCCGGGATCTCGACTGCTACCGGTATTATTTTCCATAATACAGTATACACGACACTTCCTCCCCCGCCCCTCATCCTTCTCCTCCTCCTACCGTCGTGCCTCCGCCCATTTATAGAGGCCAAGGTGTTAAAGTTAAACCACTTTTACGACGCGTCTGACGACCCTTTGAAACTCGAACGAGTGCTGCCATTGTCGTTCAAATATTCTTCTGCTACATCTACGGGAACGTTCGACGTGAATCTATTATTCATTGTCGACCTGGTTGAGCAACGGACCGTCTTTATCGTTTGGCTAGCGCCGTTTTCGAGTCTCGATCGCCCCTTTGCCTCAATTACGACGATCCAGCGATACGTTTTGTTCCATTGAGAATCGAGTACACCTTGCCATTTATCCTCTTAAGAATCACGGTTCATTTACAATCGATTTTAACTTTAGTCAAGAGAAGTACGTCTACTGTGGAAAAATTGGTTAAAAATTAAAAAAATGTTGACGTAAAGTTGCAGAGTTTGAAATTGATAGGATTGCGCGTCGATGGCATTGGGCGCAAGGGAAATGATATGTACGCGTTGTTCGTGGGTGAAAGGGTTAAGAATTGTTACGATGCGTGCGATTACATCCCGTGCACCGTGAAAAGGGAGAAACTGGATTTCGATGCCGCGAGGGATTTCCGTAATACCGGCACGGACAAAGAACTAACCTAACCACGGCCTAGATAGACGGTTCGTTCGTTCGTTCGTTCGTTTCTGGCCGTCTCTCAGCCTGTGGCCCATTCTCGTGCCACCCCACCTGCTTCGACCCTCCCTCATATTCCAACGTAAACGGTCGTGCTCGCCTCGCTGCACGCCATTACCGTGTCCCGAGGGCCAAAACTTCGTGAAAAATGCTTGAATTTATGTCCACCCACCTTTCCAGCCACCACGCGGCGCTAACCACCCTCCCGTTCCCGTTCATCCCCTTATCATCTCTCACGCCCTCCTTCCCTTTTCATCCGGCACACGACACAGGGAACTTAACCGAACCTGCCGGCTGGCTCTTCTCAACTTTGGAAATTATTTGCGGCCGCCCATTGTCCGGGATCGTTCGTCCCGTACAATCATCCCTCTCTCTAACCGCCTCCCTCCAAACCGCCCTTCCGCTAGCCGCTATTTATTATTATCTGTTATCGAGTATCTCGTCCGGAAACTATTAAGCGGACCAGAACTTTGTGTTCTTTTGATTCGGCCCAGACTTCTTCCCAACTTGATGTTCCATGTTATTGTGCGCGTTTATCGAACACCCTCTAGTCCCCCTGGTTTCTGTGTCGAAAGCAAGGACGTTTAAATTTCTATTCGCGGGCAAGTGGCGTTGGAATTTTCGTTTAAAATTCTTTCAATTCTGCTAATTAAGGATATTTTTGTTACTTATACAGGCATTTGGTATAGTAATTGCATGTATAGTTACTATTCAAGCACCACGAACGATCAATTTCCTTAAAAAGCTTAATTCCAACCGAGGCTCGTTAGAAATCGCGTTAATCTCCTGTCGGGCTATCCGATCCCCGCAGATGTTCCCGATTTTATAAACAGTTCGTTGGCGAGGTTAGCTCGCGCCTATTAGCGGCCGCGTAACGGCCGTTAAACTCCGACCGTAAATTTCGGCCTCACGGAAATTTCCAGCTTAAAACGAAAGCCGACACCGGCGGAACTTCCCATCCGGGCTAAGGGCCCCGCTAGAAGAGGATCGTTCAAAACCGGGACAGATACGACGAACGTATCCAACTCCGCCCGGCCAAGCTTGTACAAGGAACGGACCAAGATAGATCAGAGGTTGCTCGTTTACCTGCAACTCCGTCGCGCCTGTCCCGTTTAAAGGATACCTCATAATCCGCATATTAATTGCCAGGACATGGCGCCGGGGCTTTCTGCAACGACGATATCTACACCCCCTCGGAGTTTCTACTAAAGTTTCCAACCGTTCGTGGAAACCACCCTCTCCCTCTTCTCTCCCTTCGTCCTGGGTGGGTTTGTTGGTGCGGGGTTGAACACCAACGGAGCAACCATTCCGGTTATTACTCATTCGTTAATCCAGGCACGTCCCAAACGATATACTCGCCTAGTTGCGAGTCTGGGCCCTTCCACATCGACCTGCTCGCAAGAACGCTCGTACACACATTGATACTGATACACACGCACACACGCACGATCGATTCGATCGACCTATAACGTAACACACACGTGCACCCTCGAAACTATATCGGGGCTACGTCGAGTGTGTACGAAAGCTGCGTGGTTACCTAACCTACGTACACGTGCACCAACGTCATGCCGTGTCATCGATGCACTCCACGTTGCATCTCAATGAGCCATCCGAACTCATTGGCTCGAGTACCCGTTTTGAAAAGCTTCGCTCCCTTTCAATCCTCCTTCCTCGTCCTCCCCTTCCTTCCGTCGATCTACCGTGTTCTTTCTTGTTTTTTTTTCTTTTTTTTTTTAAGGGTTCGCGGATGAACAGAGAGCCCGGAGGGAAGGAAGTCGATTCGGTTCTGTATTTTTCGCAGAGTATTGAATGTAATTAATGAAACGCGACGTTACGGTAACACTAGTGGGATACTTGGCTCTCGTTGGAAACGTTTGACGTTCGAGACGGGGGGATGTTTACGAAACGTCAAAATTAAATTGCCATTGGTCGGGGGAGCTTGAAAAGAACAGGCCACTCGACTCCGCCGCTAAAACTCGCGAAAGTTTTGCGACTGAAACGAGGATCAAGTAATTGGAACGTTCTTTTTTCCCCTGCGAACAACGGCGCTTCGAAATCGCGACGAACGTGGCTGTTGAAAAATATAAACGACGGCAATTACGGAACTTTCGAAACGGATTTTCAAAGATTCAACAATACGTCGGATGTTACGAGTTTCGGATACGGTCGAACAACCGCGACGAGATACCTGTTGAACGAATTTATTAATATTTCTGGGTCGCTCGGTGCATTTAATATTTGACTCTCGCGCGTTTTCGCGTAACGGGAGATCGCGAAACACCGGAAACGTTTTAAAGAACGTATCGGGCCGGAAAAGTTGGCATCCGGCGAGGGATTGTTTCACAGAGACCGTCGTCTTTTATCCGGATTCTTTTCGCCGGCCTTCCTTTTTTGCATTCGATTATCTCAGCGACGTCAGTCACGATGCTCAGTGAACTGGGTAATCAGTCAGTATTGGATATCGATGCGCTTATTATCGAATCCTGTCGCAAACCGGGCACGATTTCCACCAGAATGAATCCACGAGTTTCGCTCTCCGAAAGATTACATTTCCCGCGTTATTACGTTGTCGATACAACTTCCTTCCTTGCCGTGGAATATCGATGGACTTGGCTGTTCGTCCAGCCGTGCTTAAAACCATCGAAAGCCCAACGAGTAATCCAGATTCTTTTCTCAAGCAAGCTACGCTCGATATTTTATAATCAATGTCCTTGATTCGCCTATCGTCCGTAAAGAACATTCAATACCACGTATATTTATGATTATTTTCTTTTAAATTAAATACTATTATCCGAATTTGCTTTGTTTCTTACATAAAAAAGAACCTTTAGTAGAAATTAGTAGAATCGACTTTATATCAAAATGTGAAGTAACAAAAACGGCACTCGTTCGATATTTCATCGTTACATTTATAATGCAATTGAAACGAATTCTTATGTTCGAAATAGCCGAAGCTGAAACGAGTACCGCGACGAATCAGAGTTTTCAATCACGATATCTGTAATCGATTTAAAGCTGCGGGCTGTTACCTGGTTCGCAGCGAGATCCCCGTAAAACGGTTACAGCGTATGCCGGGTTTTTGATTCGCGCGGCTCTGCAAGGCATTGTAAAAATTAACCTTTAATAACCGACGGTGCTAGTAAAGCCCTCGATGAAATTTTTATCGGCGAAGTTTTCTCGTGCAGCTCGTCAACCGCCACCGATCCTCCTACCCTTTTATTTTTTCAACGCCGAACCGAGGGCGATTGTGTTCCGTTCGAAAATTCACGCTACATCGGTCGCGTAAAAAAAAAAGATCACAAAAGGGAAATCCCTTTCGGATACACTCTCAGAAAACCTTCGAGCGACTTCACCGAAATAGAAAATCGAAATTCGTGTTACACAGAGAGGAGACAATGATATTTTAAACGTATCACCTAGAAATGTTATATAATCGAGAAGCGTCTTCGAGGTGTCGAGCGATTTAAATTGCCTGAGAAATTATACTTGTAAAATTACGGACGATACATGGAACGTTTCAATCAAAGGGGTTAATCGATCGTACGGGCGTTAAAACGAACACGCGGCCCCGAATAAAGCGCGTGAAACGGCGTATCAAAAAGCGTATCGTTTCTATTTTCGGCTCACGATCCGTTTCGACGATTTCAATAGGGTGAGGATCGATCGCATCGTAAACGTGTCGTTGAATTTTTAACCGGATCGGTTGACGAGCGACACGCGGTGGTCGCGATCCGTCCGAAATTCCGGTGCATAAATTATTTAGGAAGGACGGGGTAGCACGTTGTCGGATAGTTTGCGAGAGAGATCCATATCCATCAATCCGGCCCGTTCGTTTATCTATCAGAAAAAGATTGCTGATCCCGCGAAACGATACACGTGCCGTCGACAAAAGCGCAGCGATCTCGTCGTTTACCCCGGTCATTAATTTTACATTCGCCTAATGACGCGGGTTTAATTCGAGCAGAACGAATTTAATTACCCTCTGAATGAAATATGTAACTATAATAACGAAGGGTCCCCGTCGAAAGCTTTTTCGAGGAAAGGACGTCGTGGTCGCAATCCTGGCCCGTCTTCCTTTCTTATTTTTTTTTTTCTTTTCTACTCTCCTTTTCTTTTCTTCACCCCTTTTCTTGGCCGCCGTTAATAACGGTAAAAAGTCCGGGGGAAGCGCATTGTTCGTGCCATTTGGAGCGTGTTCGACGCTGAAAGAGCACGATTGGCCAGGAGAAGGGACATTCCAGGAGGACAGGGGACGACCGCGACAGAGGAAGCATGGAAACATTCGGAAGAAAAATAAGAGGAAGGCAGAGCGATTCCCCGGCGCAGAGGGAAATCTCGTTTTCATTCTTCCATGAGACCCATATCTCGTATGCCCGCGGCTTCTCTGTGCATTTTGTCTTCTTTTATATCACCCGGATACCCCAGAGACCTCGATTCTATACGTTTTTCTCTTAGCCCTCCGGCTCGAACGTGTCCCCGGCCCTTCGACGTGTATAACTCGCTCGCGCGTTTTCCACTGGGTCGCTCGATTGTTGCTTAGACCCCGGGTTCGTTTTCACCTTTCGTCCTGAAAAAAAGACTTGTCGCGACCCGCCCGTACTCGCCGGACGCGTATCTCGTGTTCATAATCGAATGCTGGCTGGGAAAGTTTTCGCGTTGGTCTTCGGGAAACTCGAAAATACGTGGCATAGTTTCATCGCGACAAGGTGGACGGGAAAAGCGGCCACGGTGCACGTACATTGTGCACGCGGCTTCTTCGAGTTCGCCGAGTACTTTCACGGATTTCTTTCCGACCTACCCGTTCCTCTCTTTCTCGTCGAAATTAAAGCGTGTCCTGGACCTCTGTACACCGGCTCGTTCATTCATTAAGCGCCCTTTCTCGTTTCCGTATTCAACTTTTGCCAGAAACAAATGAAAACACGAAGAAAAGTACTGGATATGCCTTCTACCCTTTTGTTTCAACGGGGCGAAACAAAAACACACGGTTGGCGCGCGGAGAGGGGGTTGATTAGATGAGATGGTCGATCAAAGATCATCCCCGTGGGTGGTACGCGTGTACGAACATCGGGATACGCGGTGTGTAACCGGAATATCCGTGTTCGACTGAAAGCTTTCCAAAGTAACAGCTTCTTTCCATCCTTTCAGGGAATCCCTAAACTCCCCGATTTCACCGATCCCTTGGCTGAAACGGAAGAGAGAAAGAGGGGGGATCCACGTCGAGGGGGGTACGCCGGCTGTCTTCGCGCATAAAAGCAGCACGCGACTGGCAAGCAAGGGGATAAGAGAGGCAGCGAGCGACTCGAGAAGATTCAGCGGTGGGTGCACGAGGGTGCCCCGGGTGAATCGAGCCTCCCCGCAATATCCTTCTGTTCACAGGCCCGTGTAGACCTATACACAGAGACGTGAGAGCGCGTCACACTTCGCGCCAGGGAGGGTGCCCTTCTCGGTTTAAAGCGATCAGTCCCACCCACTTTGCGACACGTACAAAGCGTCGAAAGTATACAAAGCCGAGACGGCTCGAGGCGAAGCCGAGCCAACCATTCGGCCGCTTTTCTTCCGCTCGCCCTCTTCTCGCGGCCGCATTCTTCCCGCCTCCTGTGCAGCCAGCACCTTTTGCCCGGGGTATACCCTCCTTCTCCACCTCCTCCACCTCCTCCTCCTCCCCCTTCGGCGACGAGACGACGCCCGTACCCCCGTTCCGCCGGCTTTGTAATCCAACAAATTCAGCTTATTTATATTCAATGTGGCGGTGCTCCCGCTGCTCCCACGTGCAATGCACGTACGTATTCCACTAACGCGTGAGACGCCTCCTCCTCCTCCTCCTCCTCCCTCCAACGACTGCACCTCCGACCCAATTCCCCTTTCTCTCGTTTCTATAAGCGAGAACTCCCTATACGCGAGGCCAGGTCCTGTCCTCGAGGATCCTTTTACCGGTGCGTACATGTTTTGCACGAGTTTATTGGTCGCGTGCTCGGCGTTGTACAGGTATGCGATCCAGCCCGGCTTCGTGTCGAGAATGGGGGAAAGAAAGGCCGGATAAAACGGCGAGAAAGGGACGGTATTGTCGCGGCTCGGTTCCCTTACACGCATTGAAATGCAACACCCTGCAAAAGAACCGATCCGTAGAAAAAGGAAGTCGCTCTTTCGAGCCCGGCAGGATGTCGTTCCCCGCTTCGACGAGTGTGGTTTCGCCTTGTTGCGAACGGGATCGATTAATCGTACGCGACTCCGGACGTTGCATACACGCTTTTTTCTTTTCTTTTCTTTCTTTCTTTCTCTGTTTTTTTTTTCTCTCGCCAGGATCGTACGTGCGAGGTAACGAAGGGAAGAGGATCTTTCTGTCGCGGAATTCAACGACGAGGCGCCTTTCTAGTCGATTCTCGGAACAGGCGAACGAACAGGGGAGAGAATCTCACAATGGAGTGGGCGAGCACGCGACTCTATTCGGGTTAAGAACACTGGAGGACGCGGCGGAACAGAGACAGACAGATGAAAGACGACGCTGTAGTGGAAACCACTTCGCTTTGCCGTCGAGCCTACATTGAGACCGAGAAGCGGAGCTGGCACTCCGATCTCGGCCAACCAACGAGAACCGCTCCTTTAAATACAGCGAATGTCGTGAGATTCGCGATACCTAGCATTTCAACGCGAAATCATAAAGTGCCTTGGGTTGAAGACATTTTTCTTGCCTTCGATTCCGCATTAGTGGCTGATTTTGTAAACGTATCGATTCTGACATGATTTCATGTAGCCTGAGGTTTAAGAAATCTTCGTTTGATCTTCGTTTAATTTTTGGGAAGAAGTATTATTCATAAAACAAATTGACCGATTGTCAGTTATAACAAAAATACTAACTGACAAAGAAACGAAGCAAACACAGCGTTACCCACGTTTCTCCAATAAACGTTTTCAAATCAATATTAGGAAAATTTCATCTGTGTTCTTCGGAAAAGACACAAACAGAAATGTTCTCGGAATAAGAAAATCCCAAGGAGCCACGTTTAACCGATGTCAGGACGTTCCCGAGTTATTCCGCTCGTTTTTACCGTGCAAAAGAGGCGAGAAACGGTTCTCCTAAAGGAATCGGTGGATTTTCGAGCATCCCGAGCGGAAAGCTCTAGGAGGGGCGAGTTCAAGATGCTACGTACGTGTTTCGCCGCCGTGTACGAGTAGCCTGTTCCGGGTAACCCTGTGTCCGGAATACCGCACGGTCGATCGCGATCGTCGCGAGGCAGAATTTCAACGAACAACCGTCAACTAGAATACGCTATTTAATCGTGTTTATTTCCATCCTAACGTTTGCAGTTAATTCCCGTTAATTCTGGTAAACATCGCGTCGACGTTCACAAATGTTCTATCTAATTCGTAATCGATCAAATAATATTGTTTACCGTGCGCGATTGGTTTATCATGGAAGTGTTGATTCGCGACGACGAGTTGATCGGGACGCCGAATTTTCCTACGCGGAATCATAATACGCGGAATCATAATACGCGGAATATTCATAGTACGAGAACCGAACGACGACCAGGGTCGAAGGCCTTCGCCCGTTAAAAAAGAAGACTCGCCTCGGCTTATTCTTTCAGAAAGTTTAAATTGTTCCACCCCCGTGTTTTTCGCACTTGGTTAAACCGTTGTTTCACGCTCACGAACCGTTACCAGCCGGAATTCCATCATCGCGTCGATAGCTGCTCCCGCGCGTAAAAATCGCGCAAGTTCACGGAACAGCAATTTCCCGCGATCCGATTAATTTCGAGCAACAATAAGGCGAAACTTTTCTCCGCTACCTAAGTAACTCCGTGAACTCGGTTAATTACGTGCCGCTGATAAACTCCTCGAGATGCGAGACGGGTCTGGCTCGTTCAATCTTCACGGTGACGCACGATACCGACGCCAGGAAATATCGATCGGATCGGCAGATACGAGTATCGAGCACCGTCTTAAAATTGTAATTACTTCGCCGCGTGCCGGCGTTTTCGTCGACATCCCCTCGAACAGTTTTAAGACGGCCCCGTAAACACGCTCTTAAAACGCTCATCAAACACCTCTAATTAATGCGACAATATTGTTCACCGTCTCGCGAAATGTTTAATCGAACGCCCGGAAGCTGCTTGTTTTCGACTAAATAAATTACGGACGGAAAAGGCCGGAGGATTGCAATCGGTGCTCGTTCGCGGGGTAGATTTTACCGTCGCGGCTAAAGGGCGAGAATTAAACCGGAATAAATAACTGCGATACAGCGGAAAAACAAAGGGACAATGGAATCGTGATAACGCGATTCGATTACGATTGGAAATCGAAGCCAAGTGCGGACACCGAGAAAAATAAAATTCATAGTTCAAAATTAAATAATCTATAATCGTTTACACCCATTTTCAATAACATCAAATATAGATTCCAGTGAAATTTCATACGTGATCCTCGAAATGCCAAAAATTTATGCAACTACGCGACCCGGATCGTTCGATGAACGTTCATTTTTGAAAAAAAGTTTCGCGGTTAAGCGGGAATTCTTCGGGACGGAACGAAAAAGCTGGGCACCGTCGAGAGTTTAAAGTTCATGACGATACGCGCGTACATAATCGTGAAAGGTAGAATTTCCCCCTTTCCGGCGCGGATCGGCCAATCAATATCTCATAAGCATTTAATCGGCCTGGACCAAGTTTCCCGCTAAAAGTTTCACGGCAAATGAAGCGAGACCGCAACGTTCCACGGCCAATCGAGCGTATCACGGCTTCCGATACGAAACTCGAAACGTAAACGAGCAACGGCGCGGGGTAAACGAACCGTTCCCAGTCCGACCAGAGAATTTCACCGGCGCCTGCATTCGTTGGGCTCGAGCCCACGTCCGTGCGCATGCAACCGGCCGGATGCAATTTAAATTAGACAGACACTCTGTCTCTCTCTGTCTTCCGACGGTATTAACCGGCGGACCGGTCGTACATCTTGACCAAATGTCACCGACAGACCGGGGATCCTCTTCTTCTTCGTCCGTGTACAGAGAGATGCGTCCCGCCTGTGCACGCCGTTCAAAAATCGCCACGAATTACCCAGGGGTCTCCTTAAATTGCGTACGCTTATTGTTTTCCACGAATGAACTTCAAACGAACACACCGGCCGCGAACTCTCTGCTCTTTTGTTCGACTTCGCCGCCACGGTTCCCTTTGTTCGCCACTGGGAAAATGGATTCCAGTTCGACCGTGCACGTATCTGTGCTCGTGTGCGCGGCAGTGCACGGGGATGCGTGCGTGTGTGTAGAGTTGCGGTACGCTCGCAAAGTGGAAAAGTTATTAACGGAGACCACTGGACGCGGACAGATGAACTCTCGCGATGGAACGCGGATGCTCGTGTTATCGCGCGGCCATGATATTGCCCCCTTCTTCGAAACGCATGGATATCTGCCGGCTGTAATTCGTACAACGATACGATACCGTGTTATGTGCGGTTATGGTCCATGTAACTGCCCTATGGTCCGGGTTTCAGTTGGGAATTAATGGTTTTCTAAGGGCGAACCATCATTTCGTGACGGTTCGATCAACACCGCGTTATATTACAACCCAAGGTAATCTGATACACGAATACTACGAAATTATACCTATTCTGTGGTAATTTTTTAGCTGTGTGAAGAATTTCAGGGGTGCAGCTCGATATACGGTCGGGCGGAGCGCCGTCTGACCTATTACGGACCATTCTACTTCGACTACTGACGACACTACCTGTTACAACTCTCAGAACGAGTGACTCTCGGATCTCGAAACTCTCACATCTATCAAAAAATATTTAAAAAAATAGACAGAATACTCTCAGCCACCATCTCGATAAATAGTTCCTTTTAATTTTTGTAGAATCGCGGTAGTTTATAATTACCAGATAATCGTACTTTAGGTTAGAAACGTTATTGCCTCCACACAACAGAGTCCAAATGAACCGAGCGATAAAGAGTGGCCAAAAATAACGGCACAATCTAACTTTAGCACGGAGCGGGACTTGCAGTTCCGCGATATTTCATTTCGATAAGTCAACAGACTAAAGGGGAACGTTTCGAAAAACCCTTGCTACTGATCGATAATGCGGTTTAGGTGTTTACATACACTCTCGTCGGGATGAAATATTTAGGACCACGGGATTAAACGCCTCGCTCGACCGTTTACAGAGGTGGTACGCGATTTTCCGGTCTCGAACACGCGCGCAATAACCCCGGCCCGCTATGGAAGTTCGCCGACCAAACGAATATCAGTATTTTAATCGACGAACGACGTTTTGACGGCTGTCCATACGCCGGGCTCATTTTCTACGGATAATTTGAGAAAGTTCAGGGCTCGAACGAGGCTGGCTCGCCGCCGACGTGCCCATCGTCCGCTCGTAAACACGTTTCGAGGCGCAGGGGTTACTGCACAAAAGTCGGTAAATTTGCGGTCGCGTGCACTTGCCCTGTTAATATTTCAATCAAACGTACGGTTTTGTTCCGAGGAAATTACCACCGCTCCAGAATAAGCAGAAATTACCATGATTTCTCTGCTCTTTAATGGTTGTTGTTCGCAGTTTCCCGGACCCGTCGCTCGATCGAGCACTAGCGGATCGTAAACCCTGTTTCCTCGTTCATTAACCCGTTAAACTAGAAATACATAGTAAACCACGAAAGATTCTGTCTGATTTATGGAATAGGCATTAACCCCCTTTGTCTTTACACGTACTACGTTAACATCGCGAAACGTAGATTCATTGCAGATTCAATGCCATATTGTAGAGGTATTAGAAATTGATGTTGCAATTAACAGTGTTAAATTTAATCTGTGTTAAAGCTCGAATAATTTCAATGCAAAATACATAGAGAAGGTAGGAGAATTCAGTTGCCAAATTGTAATGTTAAGATCGCTCTTTTTTAATCGTAACGAAGAGATTGTTCGCATAATTATCGCGATATCAATGCACGCATTTCATCGAACGTTGTCGATATATCTCACGACCGTTCGTCACCGACACGAAGCGAGGCCGGAGGTGCATCCTTGCTGTAAAGCAAGCACAGGAACCTGCACCTTTCCCCAATAGCTTTATTGGATTATCCGAGAGTTCGCCCCGACGGAAGTGCGCTCGTCGTTACGGCGGGATTTTAAAGGACACGAGAGCAACGCCGTGCCGAGACCAGGGAAATTAATTTAAAATTAATTAACAGCCGTTTCGTGTCGGTGCGTCGTCGCGATCAAACTCGATTTCAATTTTCGCCCCAAGGAACGCCACGTATTCGCGATTCTTCGATCGCGCCGCCTCACCTGCTATCCACGTTCCCTACATTCCCCGCTTCCAAGACTATCTCTCTTCTTCTTCTTCTTTTTTTTTGTTATCCCTGTTCAGATCCGCTTAATTTCTACCCAGACATCGTTCCTCCCGTTTCATTACACGCTCGACGACGTTCCAACCTTCTTTGAACCTTATTTTCGAAGCTGTCTTTGCTTGTTCAACGATTGATGCTTGTCAATTAAAACGAACCACTCGTTGAATATTATGTCAAGCCCTATCATACGTTAATTGAATTGTTGGCTTATTACTGCAAGATTATTTTCACACGTCGTTGTATTTTTAACGTAAGGGTAACTCAATCGCTGTACAAGTTTTGTGTACTTTAATGCATTGAAGTTTGCTATGCACATACGAATAAAAAATAAGTTAACTAATGTTTCCTGCGTTTTTTAGACGCATGTATCGCAGCTGTGTTCCCCGAAGAAGATTCTTAATCGAACGCGGATATCGGATACGGATATTGCTGCGATTAGCGACAGGCTTGGTGAATCAGAAAAATCGACTTTGC
This sequence comes from Anthidium xuezhongi, assembly GCA_022405125.1. Taxonomy (NCBI): domain Eukaryota; kingdom Metazoa; phylum Arthropoda; class Insecta; order Hymenoptera; family Megachilidae; genus Anthidium; species Anthidium xuezhongi. Next base: position 11,427,655 of record CM039637.1, read on the forward strand.
AATTTACTACGAGTCCAAGCGACCAAAGGGTGGATCTGCTGGTGGTATCCGTTCACGGAGAACGATATGCAAGCACGCTCGCTCGCCGATATTAAAGTGGCCCTGATGCGGCTGACTGCAACAGCCTGATCTACTGAATAATGCACGCCGCACGAGAGTAATAAGTTTCCACGAAACAGCGTGTTCTTATCGGACACATTTACAGGCAAAAATATCGAACAGGGCTCGAGCAATCGAATCGTCGAAAGTGTTGCGAACAGAAAATCGGTACAGACAGTGAAAGATTTTCCTCGAATCCCTAATGGCAATCCTTCGAAATATTATGTAAACTCCGAGTATTTGGAGAGACAAGAGCAAGAATCATTCGGGATATCGATTACGAGTATCGATAGGAGATTCTTGTGTTTGGAACCACCGTTTTATTCCCGGCAATCAAAGAGGCTGCGCCACCGCCAAGGTATACCATTACACAGGTACGTCGTTATCGATTTATCGGACCAACTTGTCCACCCATTTATCTGGATAATCAGCGTTCTACCGTACAAAGGTTAGATTACACACCGATATCTCTGTTTGTACGCTGTCACGAGTGCGTTTCAAATATGGGAAAACGCTTTCGATACGTCTTTGATGAAACAACAGACTAGTCAAGATTCTGTCTTATCGTAATTTCAGTACCAATATTTACAAGATCAAATCTGTCGATGCATTTTATAAACTTGGAAAATTTATTGCACGAAACTTAATTGTCCAGATAAGAAAACTATTCCAATTATAATTGGGGAAACCAAGACATTAAACTTTGCCATTTTATGGAAAAATTTCAAGCGCAAGAAATCAAGAGGATCCCAAAATATAGTAAAAAGCTCTCGACGATATTTTATAAAGCAACAAGCTGTTCAAGGTTTTGTTTTACCGCGAACAAATGGAGTGTACGAAGGTCAACGATAATTTCATTGCCAGCAAATTACACTCACGGTATCGAATCTGTCAAGACAAATAAAGTATTAGCGTCCATTTGAGAGGAGACGTTCGTGCACCGGTGAAACCTAATAGGTGAACAGGGTCACAGCACAGGTACGTTTAATCGGGTTATTCAAATATCCGTCAGAATTTTTCTGCTCCAGATGCCAATACGTTTATGCGTGCTCTCAAAGGGAATTTACTCGTCTCGCGAGTTAAACCCGCTGTACCGTGTAACATCTTGAACACACTAATCGATATTTTCTTGAGCCCGCTCGCTGCTTCTTCTCTCTTCCATTCCTTCGGTTTGTTAACTCGCCCTTTCCTTTTCTCCCTTCGATTCTTTTTTCCTTTCTTTTATCGCTTTGTACAATTTTCCTACATCTTCCGGCAAAAATCATCGATAATCGAGCCGCTTCTATCTCTCGAGCGACGCTCCGTGTATCGATTATTACAGATCCGCGATTCGATTCACTCGACGTCCCTCGTTCGAAAACTAATGGTTTTTCGAAAGCTCGGAAATTCATTGAAATTCCGATTCGACCAGAGAACGTAACGAGCAACTCGCTTTTGTAAATAGAACAAACACGAGCTACGAATCGCGCGAGCGATTCAACGAACGCTATTCTCGACTCGATCGAGAGAGAAATAGAAGAGGGGGGAGAAAAAAAAACGGTGGAAGAGGATGCGTACGGTTTTACTACGGGGATAATACGCGCGAAAAACGAATTCGAAGAATTTTTCTCTGACAAGGGTCCGTTTTTTTTTTTTATACGGATTTAATTCCTGGCACAAGTCGCATCAATTTGTCCCGCTGAAAAGTTCATTACGATTGGCACTCGTAATTAAAATTCTAAAGAATCGGCAGAGAATTTCTCCGTTGCTTGTTAGCGGTTGTAACTTTCGAACTACACCTTTGTGGTCATATAGCGGAATGACTGCATCATCCAGTTTTCCACGCCGGGTTACAAAGTTCGTTTGAAGTTCCCCCTGTCAAAGTTCAAACGATCGCTTTTGCCCCCTGATTCGTAACAGTGCTAGACACGTCTATTCTTTCATCTTCGGTAACAAGAGCGCGCGAGTTACAACGGACCGTGTGCAATTAACAACAATCTCTTAAATAAAGCGCCGTTGACCCGGTTTTTGGGATCTCTTCACGTGCCGCCGCGTTCCCCGAGTCAGAAACAAAACCATTCGCCAGGAATAACTTGTTCCCTCGAAATTCGAGCACCGTTCCCGTCATGACGTTTTAATTGTTTGTTCATTCGCTCGTCCAACGAGTTTATGTTCTTCGCCGCGATTAATCTGCGCAAAAGATCGACGTTAAAACTTAAATTTGAAAGCCCTGTCTTAAAGGTACAATATTCTTATATCGTAGAAATTTGTGAAAATAGATATTAAAAAATTGAAGAAATTTTCGCGTACTAATCAGATCTGATATTCTAAAATCGCGATCGAGAATATGGGTCGTCGAACGATCGAAACAGTGTAAAGAACAATAGCGTCGAAAAGAACTGTGAAATTCATCGAATGAATTCCACGTGGTCGGTCAGCCCCGTTACGCTACAAGTGTCAAAATGCAAAAATCAATCGACGGTATAATCCAGGCGAAATCGAACACGTACGCGTGCATCCGCGAGCACACGTTTCTCGATGAATTGTCCCGATGATTCGTAATCGATCAGCCGTCGGCAATACACGCAGGAATGAAGGGTGTGTATGGTTCGAGTATCGGGCTGTTTGCTGTCGAGCAATCTCCAGGCAGATATTCTCAAACGAATCCTAAATCAAAGATCGGAAATCGATCGTCACACGCCAGTTTCGAGATACCTACCTGGCCGATATTTGCTCGCAATTATATTCGGTGCTCGACTAGTTTCAACCTGGCGGTCCAGTTCTGTTTGTAAATTCCCGAGACACGGATTGGCCGTTGCCCGCCGCTCTTTCGATCGAGCGATTTAATTAAAAAATCACGGTTACGATACGTCCATGTCGTTAAAGGTACACACACCCGCCGGCTGTCTCGTTAACGGTGTTAAACGTCTGTTAACGAAGTTCTCCTATTTTTCTTTCGCTCGCACACAGGACGGAAAAGTCGTCGTCGCAGTCCCTGACAGGATGGACGTTTTTAATTTCGCGTTAAACACCCGAGAGCTGACCGTTACCGCGTTACCTCGAAACGCCATCAGCAAACGCGTTATACCATTTCTATTTTCTTCTTCTTCTTTTCTCTTCGATACGCGCGAAGAAAAAGTTGATTCAATTTTCACGCCCTCGCCTCCGTTCCCGTCGATTCTCAAAACGGCAGTCGACTCGAATAAAGAGGGTGAAAATTCCTGGAAAAATTTCAACGGGTTTTCACCGTTCGAACCGGAACGTTACAGCCGGGAAAGAATTCTATCGGCGTGCCGGGGTTATTTAATTTTCAAATTACACGTCGCGTAACGTAAACGTCTCCCATTTGAGAAGTTGGCGAAAGTTAGACAACCCCGGCCGCTAGAGGAAAGTTTCGGGGCAAGCCATTATTACCGGGCTCTACGTTTGCCTGGGATTTCATTAGCCCGGATAATGAACGATTTTATAAATACACGGACCACTGGTCCGCGGGATACGATGCCTGAACGAAAATGAACGCCAGAGATGGGCTTAACCAACGAATCTGCTATCCCTTAAACATTTTCATCCCGCCGCTAAAACTCCTCGAAAATCCCACCCAAGTATTATCCTTATTTTTAATCAATTTGGACCGTTATACTAATAAAATGTCACTTTAATTATCGTGCTGAATAAAATCTACTTCGAAACATTAAGTACTCGATTATATCGATCGATAACGCTTGTAATATCGATCCATCGAAGTCCCCGTGACAGTCAATGTATTAACAGATAATACTATCACCGTCGATTGATGCGATCGATTTGCTACCACGATATTCAAATCGATACGCGTTTACCGCAAGCTCGATTTCCGTTAGCCGTCCATCGTTATTTAACCATCCGGGTCAGTCGTCACCCAGATCCACGAATTGAACACAAGATCCTTCGATCGAAATAACACGTACAAACTTTTAAACGAAAAAATGAAATGTAATATCTAGAATAATAGTTTATTATATCATACAAGTCATAAATGGACAGTCCGATTTTACAACAGAACGAACACTTTTTAACTTCAAAAGGATCGTTAAGGATTGAATTATTACCGCCTCGACTGCCCCTCATCCAAGGGTTAATAAACGCGATTCCAGCATTGTTGCTTTATTCTTTTAGCTACCTAAGCAACAATACGTTCGCCGACAAAAAACGGAGAGTGGATTGGGGCGAAGAAGAAGACAGGAGAAAACAATGTTCTCGCTTGTTTCAGATAGAAACGAGCGTACGAATCGTTCCACTTCTCGAAGCAAATACCGACTGCAACGAGCAACAACGATGATGTTTGCTAGATGCCAGAGAAATCCGCACACCGTGAAACGCCACCGCGAACACACAAGGTTCCGGCACGGTTTTCTGAAAAGCGAGAAAAGTCTGGCCGCGAGGGCAATAGAGCGCGTTTCGCTTCGCGGTCGAAACGAACAGGGAGAGATAGAGAGAGGGAGAGAGATAGAGGGTGGAAAAAAGGGAAACTTTGTGTTAATTAATGCACACTTTGCAAAACAAAAGCGAGCTTGTAATTGGACTCGTTAGAGTGTGCCCCGTTCATTGCCTGACTGTTTTTTAACAACACACACACACACACACACACACACACGGAGCGGCAAAGCTTTTTTGCCACGGGCTGCCGACGTTTTCTGGAATTGTTTGTTTATAATCTGTTGCTGGTTCGTTTGAACGGTCCAAAGCGTTCAAATTTCGACTATCAAACTTCTGTAATTGCCCCATCAGCCATGGAACAATTTTAATTACCCGAACGGAATGCCTGTTCTATAATTACATTTTCAAAAGACCCTTCCTTTTTAAAGGTCCGATAGTAAACTTTAACTTCGCGCATAAAGTCAGATCTTGACATTTTTCTGCTCTTCATTTCCAGGACCCAATTGTTATCCCGACAAAGGGTTTTTCGAAGCCTCTCCGCGGGGTACAATGTAGGATTTCGTGTAGGTTTGCAGATGCCGGCTAATTTTCTGTTCGAGTATTGAAAAGGTACTTTATTAAGCTCTTTACCGGCAAGGCCGCGAAACGACTATTGTGCACCGAGAGCAATTATAATTGACACAAGGCATGTATATTCCAAAATAGCGAGCGTTGAAAGGAATCGTAAAGAGAACTCGAACAATTTCATACACAAACAGAAATAACGAGTTAACGATCTCGAATACGCTGCGTGCATTGAAAAATCAAGATCTGAAATCGCAGCTGCATTAATTGAAAATTCTCACAATTAATCGCCTTTGAGGCCACACCAAAGTAACAAGAACGTAGCAACAAACGAGTCGAGCAATTACCGAGGTTCGTCGAGAGGAAATTTTGAAAACTGAACGGTTCACCGTACGTTACAACGCCTGTGCACGGGCGTTGCTCCTTTTCGCGCGTGTCAAGGCAACACGACATTTTAATTCGTCGAGAAACGAAAAACGTCCGAGACGCGAAAAGAAGGAGAATAAATGTCTCGCAACGGTTCGAACACGGTGTCGAGGCGAAAACTATTAAAAGGTAATTTTCATACGTCGGCGCAACGTTTCCCCGTCGAGCACGGATCGTTGGTGAGCCACGACACGGGGCGGGCAGGCGAAATTAAAAAAAGCTGTTTCAATAAGCAACGCTCTCGGGCTACGTGCCGCGTGGTGCAACGCAAGCGGTTTCACGCTGTTCGCGACATAATTACGTTCCACGGGAAAATAGAAACGCGAAATCATCGACCACGACTTTCTCGGCCGCTTTTACGCACCGCGAGTGCGCCTGTTCGCGGTTTATTGTGCGCGTCGTGCCACCTGTGCGACGGATTATATCCACTGTGCGGCCGTATTTCCGGCGTGTATTAAGGACGAATTGTTGAATACGTTTCAGCTGAGTATTAATCAAATTTTGATCAAACTGAAATAAATACCCTAATGTACCTCTTACGTCGCTTGCTTTTTATTGTGGTACTAGTAGTACGAGTCAATAATACTTCCTCCATTCTTTTCCACCTGAAATTCTAATGTTTTAATAAAACTAATAATTTGACTTTGGTAAAAATTAAACCTCGAATAAATAGATTTTAGTAATTTTATTAGAAGTGTAAGAATTGTCTTTTATTTTTCAAATACGCTTTTCATTTTTTCAATGAGATTTAATCTATTTGAAAGTGACGAGTCAACGACATGCTTGTCTAGATCGGCGAAAAGTAGATCGATTCCGAAGGATATACGACTTGAAGAAATACGAGACGAGCGTTCGCACGACCTATGACCTATCGCGTGCAGCCTGAAGAAAAAAAAAACGAACGAGCGTGTAAGTGTTTTACAGCATCGTTGCAACTGTGCGGGGGAAATTTATTGCGCTGTTAAAGCGGAAAGAAACGCTGGAAAGATAGAGAATATGCAAATTGCATGGGTGAACGCAACCGTGGAAAACACGTAAGCGAAAACAATGATTCTGATCATTCCATGATCAGTCTGTTCCAAGTTACACCTACGAGAATTCGGATCATTGTGGGTGCTATTTTTAAATATTTTCAATATATTCAAATATTGAAATTCTATCGTTATTCGAATACACGAATTTTTCAAATATCTAAACATTGGAAATTTAATTTCAACCCTATCCGAAATACATTCGGATCGTTTTACCGATCGGCAGATTATCTTTGAAATCAATACGCGATCCCTGAAAATCACGAGCATTTTATTCAACATCCGCTTTAACACCCGAACGGTACGAAACACAGGCGCAAATTGGCAACGATTGAATTCTCTTGTTGTTAAACTGCAAAATTGAAATATTCGATCGCGGGGGGGGGGAGGGGGGGATATTATAACTCCGATTGGCCCGAACGATCGCAATCGCAATTTGGCGCGGAGCGAGCGAACGAACGAAACCGATCGCTGTTGAATTCCGTCCAAATAAAATTCTACGGCCTCGCTCTTTTTCATCGTATCAAATGTATCGATATATCATCAACGGCCGGGCCCTCCGTCAAAATACGATTAAACTGCATGCACCGTTAATCCTCGTGTCGCGTCCATTAGCATTCGAACGATCGCTCGAATTTGTTACACTTCCTGTTCGCCGAAGAACCGATAAACCGGAATTTACTCGCGCTAGCGTTCGATCGACTAGCGCAGATTAACGTGAAAACGCTGTTTACACGTAGGCTCGATTCGTGAAATATAATTCACAACATTTGCGCACCGGCTCGCGAAGAAAATACGCAAACACGTAGCATAACGTATTGCATAAAGCAACAACGGGAACACCCCGAGCCCGTGGAGATAATGAAACGTAACGTATAACCGTGCATCCGTCTACGTGCCTGTGCATACACGCGCGCACACCGTCCAACGATTTTGTGCGGGTATGTTTTATCGTATCCGTTCGTCAATTTATCAGGATATTAAACTTTCCAAGGGACGCGAACTTTTCAAATGACAAAGTTAGTGAAATCATTGATATACAATTATTCGATACTAATATAGCGATATTGCCAGGTAGAACATAGAATCGTATAATTATACCCGCGATACGTCTTACTACGATCATTTTCACTACGGTAATCAACGCGTTAATAACCCACCTTATCGTGTGCCGTGCCAGGCATAGCTGTTTCCACTGTGCCGGCATAAAATTAGTATAATCGTTCACGCAACCGTTTACTTTTATTAGTTATATTTCGTGTACCTTGTAATTCACCCGATACTCGAATTACCAAAATTAGTATCAGAGGCGACGCGATTACCGCGTCTGAAGATTCAGACTTCGGTAACTTCTTGACAGTAAAATGCAAATCCGCGCGGTCGGTATCCGAAGTTATTACGTGAAAACTTAATCACGAGCGGATGCGTCCGGTGTATTATTCATGAGCCTTGACCCGGGCTCGAATTATTTTTGCAATTTTTATTATCCTTCGCCGGATAGTTGATTAGGGTGTACGGGCACGTTCGAAAGTCTAGACGAGAGGCACCCCCGAAGTATTGACCCCGTATGTAAATAGAAACGAGACGTTTACACGTAGCCGCGTAATCTTGTCAGGTTCTAATTGGCTAACTTATGACGCGAACCAGCTACAGCGGTAAGTTAACGGTGGCTCACGAGTTCGGCCTGCAATAATTACGCCGTGGAAGTTCGTTCGTGTCCCGGCTGAGATAAGATCGATTAGGTGCTGAAGTAAAACTGAAGAAGGATCGTCCGTCGTGCGTACTTAGCCGAATTAAATTAGACCCACCAGCCTCTTTGTTACCGGTACAAAGTTTGCTGCCCGTGGCTGTCATCGCGAATGAAAGAAATGACCGTCTTCCGCGGTGTTGCTCGTAAACGCGTACAAACGCACCCGTTGCACGGGATGACGGTGGAAAAGTGTTAATGACTTCGCGTTACTTCGGCTCTCGAGTTATTGCAAGAATCCTCCCAGGCGCTTTCGTAACACCGATTCTCCGACCATTCGTATCCTCGCTAAGTTCCTACAGTTTCGCGACCGATAAAGTAGCGAGTAGATAAGTTAACATTGATATTTGCGCGTTAAAGTAATTGCAACGAGGTAACTACACGGCTAGAAATTTGTTTGACTGCGTTTAATTAACTCGCAGTACTTAAAATTAAGACTTTATTGGATAATCTTAGGACAGAGTGTACTCGGGTATATTTAGGGTAATCTGGGGGTTTACGATCGAAACCCACCATCTTAGGTACACGACTGCGACCTAGATAATAGGGGTAGATACAGTGTGGAATGGTGACGAAATCTTGAGTTTCGAAATCTGTACAAAAATTTGTACAAACTTGTATCCCCAACTAACAAATATTAGATTTTGGGAAATTCCATGTTTTCTTTAAAAGAAAATCTTGACGCCCAGGGCGAGAGGCTCGAAATTTGCCTGGCAGCGAATGGGTTAACCACTCGGATACGGTGATTCCTTTGACGGCAATTGAAGGCAATAAACAACATTGCGGGCATGACCTTAGCCGCGTTTAAGGGTAACAATTGGTGCGTAAGGTGGAAATTTCAGGTGTACGGCTGAAGGCGGATAATTGGCTCGCGCACAACGATAGAGGGGGTTCGCTACTTTGATGGAAATATTCTGGTCCGTTGTGCACACGCATCGCGCGCGTGTGTACGTATCGCGGCTCGATTAATATGCACGCCTATTTGATGCGTTTGCGGCATCTGCGGCCGCCGCCTGGTTATCCATCCATCTAGAAAGTTGTTTGCCGATCGATCCTGCTAATTCTATTAGTTAAGGAATCATCGTAGATCCGCGTCACGTCGAATCGATCCTTCAACTTCGCGTTTCATCACGATTTTACCTGGCTCGTTGTTTTCGACGTGGCGCGCGAATCGTCCCGCAGGATTGAAATCGAATTCGTCGTCGATCGTTGCCAGGATTCGACACGGTTCCTTATTTCTTGCGCAGCGGCGCACGGTTCAGGGTCGATGGTAAAACGACGTTCCAACGGAAGCCGATGCAAACAACGATACGCCGCGATACGTGACTCGCTTTTGTGTTTGATCACGCGACAAATCGTCGTTAAGTACCGCCACGGGGGTAAATGCTAGGCGGGCATGCGAGTAAGTTATTTTCTCGGCTTTCGGTCTGCCTACACACGCCCGTCTATCGTTTAGAGAACGTTCAACGCGGATGCCTGAGAAATTTCTATCGAACACGTTCCCCGTGGAATTCGAACGCGACCTATACATTCGACAATATTTCCTTCGACCACTTTGCCACGCTTCTAATATATTATATTATATACGACGTGCGAAATTATTTATCGAAATTCTACTTGTGAGAATAAACTTGTGGTAATCTTTCGACTTCGCTGTAGCTAAATCCGGGAAACTTTGAAAGGGGCAAATTTAATCACTGACCTGATAATATAGTGATAATAATCCTTCTTTGCGTATGGTCTTCATAAACATAGGATAGATCAAATCTATCCTCTTCTTCTATTCTTACAAATTTTTATTTCAACTGATTCCACTTAGATAGCACCGTAAAATTAATGTCCATCAAAGTTTCGAGTACAATCATCTTAATTAATAAATGGATCGTTCAATCTTCAATTTTGGTCCTCGGCGAATGGTTTAGGGCGTTAATACATAGATTCATGGAGTAATTGCCGTCGAGTATGACGGGAATCTTCGTAAATCGATGGTATTAATAACATCGTTAACCAGTGAAATTTCAGAAGGGTAACCTTCGAATCGATTAGCTTAGCCGAGATTGATGCGTATCAATTTTCACGTGACTTGCGTTTACCGTGATCGTTCGCCCGCTACCCGCAGCCCCTGAGAATAAATCTTACTCATCCGTTGACAGGTAGAAACTTCAAGGTAACGATAGAGTTGCCGAAGACAAGGCACGCGGTGAGATTGAATAACTAATTAAACAAAGAGCCGGATAAATTTTAACATCCACTCGAATGTTAATTATTAACAAACCCTTTCGTCAGATTGGCGAAAACAATGAACCGTTTAGGATTTTAAATAGTGCACAGCTTGAGAAAATCTGCGCTATTGTATATATTGTTACAGGAATTTATCAGCAGCCAGAAAGAGTTCATCTGGCGGACGAGAGTGGTGCAATCACGAGACAATTGTGCAGTTCTACTTTCGGATTAAATGGATAAGATTCGATCTCGACATTTTTACGTAACGTCTGGCCTTATCGTATCTAGATTATGAGAAACGTTACAGGCTACCGTATCCGGGAACTGAAACAATCCTTTTCGAAACAACAACGGAGAGCACGTAAAAGCAACTGTGTTTCAGATAAATCGCAGCCTCCAAACACAATACGCTATCGATTAAATGCTACACGTTATCGAATTCGATACAATTAAGTTACATCCGTAAATTAGCCATAACTGTAATAATGTTTTGCGTCCTGCTTGAATTTCACAATTTCAAGAAGTAGGCGCGAAAAATGACCGCCCACGCAGGTGTTAATGAACCGATCGCGAGGGGACAAACGACGCGTGTATCCGGAATGCGTTAAGTGAACGGTACCATGGCTGGTCGAGGCGTGAGAAAATAATTATGGCGTTTCAACAATAAACGTACAACTGAATGCACGGAATACCGGTCCCGGGAACTTTCCACCTTTGCTATTTAGCCGAGGTGAAACGCGATGCTGGCGTTCCATTCAGAATTCCTTATGCATTTATACAGATACCTACTAACGTTCGGCTTCGGTTACCCCGCTGGATACCTTACGACAACGAATTCTTAGTTACCCGAGAGCTGAACCGACTCGTAGATTATATTATATTTTCCAACAGAATGCATAATGACCTATTCTCGGAAGAATGTCGCCGCTAAGTAGAACTTTGACATCGTACGCGAGCAACGAGGATGAAAGTTATTGAAAGTGTAATCATCTTCAATGAAAAATGAAGAAAAGTTTCGTTCGGTGACCTGGATGTTTCTTGTAACGAACTCTGACACTGCACTCGATGTCACAAAGAAAATAATTAATAATTGTTAAGACAATTGAAAAAATACCCATCGATCTACATTTATTATTTGTAACCTGAGGTGCAAGAATATTTTGGGTGACACCTAGTAGGCACAGATGGCTACGAATTTAATTAAATCAAGGAAACAAACAAACGTCTTATTTACTACAGTCGCAGTCATTGCAGTTAAATATCCAACTTCCCGCGATACAATTTTCCACCGTCGGTAGCTCCGATTCGCGTTTTGCGGCCAGCTGGCAATGAAACCGGACTCGGATGTTTAAACGTTCTTGCGGTATATTTCATAATATTTCTGCCGTGTTTTTGTCCAAATAAAGATATCCCCCTGTATGATAAAACAAGCACAAAACGTAACGGTTTACAGTTTAAATCGTAACACTCTATCAAGCTAAAACTCCATATCCTCGTTCTAAACTCCCTTAATACCCTCTGAATTCACCGACCGCTCCAAAGCTTTGCCCGTACTTGCTGTTCTCCGTGTAATTTCATCTCTTGAAACACGATGACCACCTTTGGCCACTTTTTGTAACAGCTTAATACACCAAAGCTTGAATACCGACGCAAATAAGGACGATTTCATTCTTGGCGCACGAAATTATTTCATTTCTACTCAAAAATCTCTGATAATTGCAAAGCAATTTTATTCAAATACGCATTCAATAAAAACTTTTGCTGCTTCGTAATATGTTCGATTAAACGATTTAATGAAAGTAACGTACAGCATCGTTCGATAAACAACGGGGTGATTGAAAATTTATTTTCCCCCCGTACACGAATTCACGATTTGTTTCACGATATTAAGGGAACAGTCATTTTCGTGCGCGAGCGCTCGAATCACCATTTTCTGAATATTACAATTTCGTTTCGTTATCGAAAAACTCTTCCAGCCCCCGTCAACAATGAACCGTTAACGACGAGAATCGATTGCCCTGCAACTCTGAATCGATCACGATGAAAAAGCCTGCGAGTGTTTACGGGTGTTTCGATGGAATAACGAGCGAAGCATCATTGATTTACATTTTAAATTGATCGGGAGCGGGATCGAGAACGGAACAAAGTGTTTGGCGAATAATGATGGAAACAATTACTCGCCTTAGTTTTCATCGATAACGGTGTGTCCCCTTTTGCCTTTCCCGACCCGTGCCCGTGGATTCGTTCGTTGGAAAGAAAGACAGGAAAAATGAAAAAAAAAAAAAAGAAAGAAAGTATCGCCAGGTAACTCAATTAATTAGCCACGGACAATTATCGAATTACTGCAACCGATACAGCTGGAAGAAGGAACGCCAAGTCGATTGAAACGAGCGTCTACGTCACGGCTCGTTTCGAACCGACGAAACTTTGCGAATTCCTTTTCATTGGTATCATTTAATTGGCTGAACCGGCATTCATTGAAATCAATTCTACAATTACTAACCCCGGTGCTTCGGTCCTGGTTAACTTTTTAATTTCTTTCTATCCTACTTTTCCTCTGCCTCCTACTATGTAACTTCCCAACTTTCTCTCTCTCTCTCTCTCTCCCTTTAACGTTCTCCCCTTTTTCGGTTCCCCTTGTCTGTTTTATTTACAAAGTTAAGCCGATTCGAAAAACTTTCCGACGATAAGAATCTGACGATTGTCAATCCGATTTTCTCGATGCTGATTAACTTTTTCATCCCGTTTTAATTTCCGATCTCCATCCTGTTTCATTTGAAGCTGTATGATCTGAAAATACCTTAATCGTCCTGCATTTTCAAAAGACCTTTTTATCGAATTAATCTATTTTATTTCGTATCGTTTCATTTGTGACGGAAACGTCGATAGCGTTCGAAGAATTTAATTGAAAGGAAATTGTCGATAAATTTTGGTAATGAACGTTTGTATTAACTGAAATCGTTTAATATTCTTTGTTACAACAGCGGCAAACGGAAGACGACTCGAGCGAAACTCGTAAAACTCGGAAGCAAGGAAACAAGCAAAATCGAGACGACGTTGCGCCAATTGAATCACATATTTCTTTCCGTTTCAAAGAGGTTCGAACACGCACACGTACACACACACACACACACACATGAAAACTCGAACGAAAGTACAAAAGTGACCATGGAAGAGAAAGATTCTGTGCTTCGGGGCAAAACAGCTCGATTTACTATTTCCTTCTCGATACGAACAAAGGGTAGATTCGCGCGCGATCGCGACGCGATTCGTTTTAATTTCGAATTCTTTCGCGGAATTTTATCCGAGGAACGGGTCGACCGAGTCCGATTTCACGGCGAGCAAAAAACATCGTCGAGCTGGCAGGCACCGACTTGACGAGTCCTCGGGATAATTCGAGATTGGAATTTTCGCGAAGCACCCCCGTGTTCCACACGCTCGCTCGCGTTTCTACCATTCTCTCTGTCTCTCGTGTTTTAGCGATATTTGCTCAGCCAGACGATACGGCGTGATCTTCAAACACGTTCAACGCAGCTCGCATTACGCGCGTAATACGCTTCTATCTAATAAATCAGCGACTCGAGCCGAGACGAACCGGAGACGATTTTTGAAGTCCCAGTTTGATAGAAGATCCACTTTGTCAGCGATCCATTTTCATTAAATTCGACGATGGTTGCCAGGCGAAACTTCTGCCCCGTCTTGTTCGTTCGATATCGAAGCCCCCCGGGTATTATTTACAGAAACAGGCGGCTTCGTAACTGAAACGAGCCAACTTCTTAAATTCCGAATATTGGTTCGAATAATTTAATCAAACTTGCAAAATTCCGCTATCAGTTTATCGTGGTATCAATGAAAACACGATAAACGAACCGGTAGCCCGTTTTAATGTTTCGAACACGAACGTGACCTCGCGCTTTATTTTATTTCGATCTTAACACTTTGACAACCGATGTCATGTACTTGTGACTTTGATGTATGAGTTTTTTACTCGTTATTCATTTTTATACTTCCATGTATTGTAACACGGTCAACTACGCGCCGGATAGAAACCTTCTTTACAATTCGAAAAATATATATTTCATGGACCAGTGGCCATTGTAATTTTAACTTTTTCCGTATAACTAATTAAAATAGATAAAAATAAAGCAAAGTCGTCACAGAGGGTAAAGATTCAGAGGTAATGGAAATTTTATATAAACAGGACCTTACACGCGAAATAAAAAATTACTAATTATAAAACGTGAAACGAATTTTATAAATATGAATGGGAGGAGTACGAACTAAAACAGCGTGGACATATAGAAATTTAATTGAAATTTTTGCAGCACGTTACACGGGAACCGTGTTTCAAAGGGGTCAAGTGAAAAGAAATATACAATTACGAAAGTATGACTGGATGTTACGGGACAAGGGGATTAATGCTAAAACCCCGATTCGTTTAATTCAACCGAGCAAACCGACCTGGTTATCCAGGGTAGACGTTCTCGATTTTCCAGAACGGCGCCGTCCAATTCGAGGCAATTATCTGGGGGACGACCGCTGGACTTTGCCAATCAGGAATTCGTATTTCCTCTGGGGCTACACGGGGCAAGATACCGCGACACGGACTTCCGTAATCACGAAAAGAAGAAACTTGGAGAACGCGGGAAAACTTATAGCGAAAGTATCAGAGACTAAGGATGCTCGTTAACGATCTCTGAATTGCGATCCGCTAAGAAACGATCCCGACAAATTTATTTCCATTCTTTTTAAATAATTCCTTAAGTTGGCGAACTAAATTATCTTTAATATTTTTAAACGTTAGACATCCCTAAGGGGTTTAATTGAACGACGTACAAATTGAGAAAATTCTTTCAATATCCACAGAAATTTTAACAGCACTTTTGAAATATAATCTTCTTAATATAACGCGTTTAAGTTGCTCCTGTTTTGATCGAGCGGATCTCTTGCGTCTATGAATTTTGATCGAGACAAAATTAACTCGCGTATCCATCAATTTTTCTCATACCATCGTCACGCATTGCTCGCTGCTAATAAAACCCGAACCAGAACCGTTAGAACAAACACATTTTTTCCTCGTTTTTTTTTTTTCCGGGGGACCAGCTTATTCGTCAATACGTCCGAAACTAACGACAGCGAGGCCTCCTGATTGGCTGGCGTTACAACGCGAGGTTATCGCAACGGGTCACGTCGCACGATGATCGATAACTTCGTCATTTATCGCGTCATAAACCGTGCTCGTCTCTCTCTCGCGAGCCTAACCACGATTCTCCCTTTATTCTCGCCGACGATTACCACCCCTCCCTCTGCCCCTCTCTATTGATCGATCGATCACGCAATACCGTAATTACGTATCGTCCGTTAACGATGGAAAAGAAAGTTCGCTCGTTCGGGAAACGAATTCATCGCGGCCGCCCTGTGAAAGACAACGAGCCGAACCAGGAAATTTCTCTGTCCAACACGCAATTGAATCATTTACGAAGATCGTGTTCGTTGATCCTACTCGGAGAACTCAACCCTCCCCCTCTGCTTACCCGTTCCAGTGAATCGTTTCGAATCGTCGCATTTGCATCGCGATCGGGAGGATTTCCTACGATTCTTTTCTTTTTTTTTTCTTTCTTTTTTCGTTGGAACAATACGGACGAGATCGGTAACCAACGATCAAGAGTCTCGTTAAAAATACAAAACAAAAAGCGACGAAATAAGAAAGAAACTCGACCGCATCGATGGTCCTCGTTTTCATGCTCGATTATCGAGGCGCAAATTATTCCACGCCTCGACGAACAGAGGCAGAAAAGGAGGGAATAAAGAAAAGAAACTAACCGTTCGTCTGGCCCGTTCAACGAAAATACGAACCCGCGACGATTCGCTTCTCTCCCATGGAAATATACAAGTCCTTCTGTTCGGTTTTGTTGTGTTCTCCACGGACGAGAGTGAGTACGAGGGGGGTGGTAGAGTGGAGGGGAGGGGGATGGGGCAAAATTTATGCGCATAAAATATCCATTCGTAAACGCTGACTTCTCCGGTTAAAACCGGGTCGGTTATAAACAAAAGCGTCGTCGGGAAATGAAATGAAAAATAGAAGAAAACAGAAGGATAGAAAAGCCGGAAGAGAGAAAGAGATAGGGAGAGAGAGAGAGAGAGAGAGAGAGAGAGAGTAAAAAAAAAGTAAAGGATCACGCGATTTATCTGACCCGCGTGAATTCCGTAGTTGCACGGCAATTCCGGCCGGCCAGAGTGGAATTAAGCGAGCGCATTAAGTGGCGATAACGACGAGCGGAGAATTTACGAACCAGTCGGGGCAAATTTTTCATCGGATCGGTAGGAGGACGTAGAGGGGAGGACGAGGGGGGGGGGGGGTGGCCAGGCACGAAATTAGCACGAAAACGAGCCCCGCAGATGCGATCGTGTGCGGGTGGCGAGAGGGAGGGAAGGAAGGGGGTGTAACGCGAAACTCGTATCGCGACCCGCCATTTATCGTGATTGCAACGAGGAAGAGGAGAGCCACTCGACGGGACGGGTCACCGCGTACCTACACATACCACCCCCCACGGAACGATATTAAAATCTCGATCGGAGGGGATGCGCGACCAATTACACGCCTTCTCGACACGATCGAAACTGTACGCGTCCCGGACTAATTTAATCCTTTGACCCCGGCCCATTCTGCCCCCCTTCACCCCCTGGCCACGGTTTTATTTAATCGCTTCAAGTGATCGACGAACGCGAACTTCGACCTGGCCGCTTTCGTTACGCGTGAATTTCATTTTCGCCAAGAGAATGACCATCGATCGGATTGAATTCTAGTAGCACGAACCGTCTACAGGGTGCTGAATAAAACAAACTTCATGATTTATGGAGCGAGCGCGATATTCGGAGGGGATAAAAGCTAGAGCGTATCAAAAAATCAATCATTTTTATTCGAGTCTGTTTCCCGATTGATATAGAGAATTACTACCGTGGAACAATTGTTAAATAGTTTCGCGAACGTATTTAGAACAGCGAACCCGTTGTCGCAAAGTACACGGAGGAGAGCGAGATCATCTTCGGTCGACATCAAAAGTCCCCTTTTCTCGACCGTGAAACTTTCTGCTCCATTTAGCGAACGCTAAAATCCTGAATACGTAAACGGCGACTGCTGAATCCTTTATTTTATATCACCCCGTGCGTACATCACATCGAGAATTCACCCTCCTCTGCGAGACGAATCGGTTAGAAGAGAGCGTCGAGACACTCGACCGTGACAAATCTCCGTGACGATGTCGCGTGGCAGCGAGAGCGGAAGCGATCAACGAATCGAGGGATATTTCCCCCCCGGCGAAGTAGCAGGAATCTCGAGAACCGATGCGGCTACACAAGCGTGATGAAATCCTGAATAAAAGGGACCGACCATCACCCTCTCGTCCATGCTCGATGCTTCTTGGATCCCGTGACGAATCGAGCGTGATTCGTTGGGAAAAATATCCAGGAAACTGGTTAACTAACTCGAGAGTAATTCGATATCGAATTCGCATGCGAACGTTTCGTCCTTCTTATTTTAGCAAACACCTAGTGAAAGGGTTAAATCGAACTGCTCACCATCAATCATTAATGTTGCATCGAATTAACCGAGCGACACGACGCCCGCGTTAATTCGTATCAATCGTGGATTAATACGATGCGACACGTGGCGAACAATGCATTTACCCAGCCGCGAAACGTTCCCGTGACGTTAACCCATCGATGACCGCCCTTGCTGACCGACCATGGACGCTGGAAGCGGTCAGGTTTTTCACTTAGAAACAATTACAGCTGGATTAAACGAAAACTGTTAACCCTCTTCTTAATATTCGATTGTTATCAAGTTCCGATAACGTTTACGTCATTTTAAAACACCAGGCAATACATACATGTTCAAATAACGTGAGCACTTTTTATCGAATATTGCCGCACCGATGGGATTAATAACGTCGCCCCTGAGGCATTATCTTTATTCCAATAAGGCACCAAGTTTCCACGAATCAACCCTTGGTTGACTGAAATCGAGCCGGGGCTTCGATCCTCGAACGTTTTATATCTTGGAGCTTGATTCGACAGCGACGATTCGCGGTCACGCATACGAAGAGAATGAGAAAAACGACACCTGCGATATTTGAATGGAAACAAGCGGGGCTCGAACGAGACGCATCCCGGGGATAAAGGATCGAATTGAATCGGAATGACATTTGCACAAGGGAACACGCTCGATCGATTCGTTTTTCGTGGTTGAAACCAAACGCGGGATTGTACGGCTCTCCCTTACGGTATTATTGATCCTCCGTGATTGTTTCTTCCCTTTTCTGTTTACTTTTTTAATGAGTATATCGATGGAAAAACATAGATGAACAAGAGCTTTCGATTGATCCCGTTGAATTTGTAATAGTCAAAAATGGTGGTAATTTCCAGTCGCGAAATATTCAGTGATCAATCGAAACGTCGCCCGAGTGAACGCACGTACGTTGGAAAAATAGAGATTGATTTTATTTTTTCATTATTTGCAAAGTAAGGTTATACGATATTCATGGAACAATTATTGCTGACGAAATATGGAAGACTTCCCATGCAAACAGCTATGCAACACGTTCGATACGAGGGAAGGCCGGAATTCAGTGAAAAACTTCGGGGATTCCTGAATCAGTTCATGGCACGAGGTATCCTGGATACGGAGGGTTACGCGTTACACAGGGAGAGTAAACAGGAGGGGGAGAGAGAAAAAAAAACTTTGACTTCGTCCCGTGCCAAACGTGCCTGACCTTGCACAAGGGACGTCGTACTTCCGCGTTCCAGGCTTCACCACTGGGAGAAACCGTGTACACGTGCACCTGACACAGGGTAAGATCAAACGAGGACGAAACTCCCGGGAAAATAACGTCGAGAGTGAAAGCGTTTGCCTCATGATCGAATTAAATTATATCCGTAAAAAGTCCACGTTAAACGAACAACTTCCATATTTACTTAACAATGTCATATTTTGTCTAATTAAAAAACCGATACTTTTGTGGCATATATTATACAAGTTTCCAAATATAATTTTATGAGAAACTTCAAGATTTTATAATAGATCGAGTGTCACGATTGAAGAAAATATCAGAATTATAGTTTTTTAAAACTGAATAAAAGACTGCCACAAAATGCCCCGTTATACTCGCTCAACACCGCGCCAACTTGGTTTCGTCGATGCGGAACAAATGTTTGCCAAGATAAAACCTGTAAGTTCACGCGAGCCCCCGGAACGCACCTGGTGTTGCATATTTGGCAGGTATGCATCGCGGCCCGACAGACCGGGTAAACGTTGGCGTGGTCGAAAGATAACGCGGCGGAAAGAACGGAAAAACGAATGAGAAAATAACAGGAAAAAAAAGGGTACGGGAATAAATGGGAGAAGTGTTGCTTTTATCTCGCGTTTGATTGAAATCGCATCGAACACCGTCCAGATAGCGGACCCTCGTCAAAAGGATTTCGCGCTGGCCGCGATAAAATTGAAAAACGCGACGGTTATCCAATTAAGGGAACTCCCGAACCCATCGGCGCCGAGATTGATGTAGATTGCGGTTCCTGATACGGGGACAGAGCGAATGGCGTTCAGGCGACCGCGAATCATTGCAGTTTCCAACAGAGAGAAGGGTCGTCCGCCGTCTAGGAAGGGATGAAACGAAGACGTGGCTGTTATGGCGTCGATCGTGTGGAACCGCATCGATATTACCCCCAGTCAAAACTTAAATTCTATATCAAGAAGCTTTTAACATTTGAAATATTTTATTACGAAAACTTAAATCGTAAAGCGTTTGAGGAATGGAAATTTGTATAATTAAGATCGTTAAAGATTCTATTGTAATTGTAATATTAAAGATGAAATATTGAAATTTGTCAGGAATTTTGGGACGGACGATTTTACTATGGAGGGTAACAAGATATTCCCAATGACCTATGAGCTTTCGTCCGTTCGTATAGCGTTGAATTATCGTAGACATAATAGGGCTGACACCGCATCGGCACCCTTCGTCGATGGATATCTCCCGAGCATCCCGTCCCCATGCATTTACGGCCTTGGTTATTGACACTGTATTTCGGTGCTGTCACACGGGTACACACGCTGACGAACACGGCCGTGATGTCAGCCGATCTCCCTGTGTACGAAGGATGTTAACGTGACCCAGTGTGCTGGTAAACTCGACGGGGCAAACAAATCCATCAGTCAGAAACGAGGAACCGCGGTTATCAACCCCCTCGCTTTCTCTACCAACCCTCGTCTTCTATTTGGCTAAAAGCCAGTACGGTTATTATTTTCTCTGCCCGTTGTTGGACCAAAACGTTAGACGATTAGACGTCGGCCTACACCCGAGGAAGGAAACGGAACCACGATTCGAAAGTTGTTGCAACGAGACGGAACTTTTCGTGCCACGAATAAACTCGTTCGAAGAAATAATGTATTCGACGCGTCGCGTGTTCGCGTTTATCGCGTCCCTATATTTTCCCTCGATTATGCAAATCATATTTTCCGCGGGGGCTCTCGATCGCCCCGGCAATTTATCACGCAACGATTCAATCGACAACTTTTCCCGGCTACCCCGCGACCGGCCACGGTAATCGATTTAATTAGCTCGGCTACGAAAACAACGTTTCCAACGTTGAACGTCGCCCGCGATACGGCCTCGAAAGTTTCGGGCTTCTCGCGAGCCGCCAGAGCCCTGCACCACTTTGTTGATTGCTCAATCGACTAATTGAGGGATCAACCGTCGTGCAAGCCGGCTTGTGCGTGCACAACGATTCGATGGAAGCTTCGCATTCTGAAACGGGGGACAAGTTACACACGCGAACCAGTTCCTCGAGCTCGACAACGGGATCGCGTGCGATTTCCTCGAGCACGGGGTCTCTCGCGGAACAAGATCGAGATTCCCGGAGCTATCGTTTCGTCGGTTTCGTCCCGTTTCGTCGCGCGGCCTCGCACAATTTCACTTAACTCGATTAAACCGCGAGGCAAGCGGTTTTTCCCCTCTTCCTTTTTTCCTCCCCTTCTCCTCTCTCCTACCCGCCCCTCAATCGCCGGCCCGAAACCTCTGCGGTCTTCGTGATTTACTTCCGATATTGCCGTCGGAACGATATTTTATCCGAGATTGAAAAAGCCGCGATAGCGTGATCACGAGCCACGAAGAAACGCGCGCGCGACGGAAGAAAGAGGGAGACGGACTGAGAAATTGATCCAGATGATTTATGACGTATGATTCACCGACCGAGAAACAGTCCAACGTACGATCCGTCCGTACGCGAGACGTATCCCGCGTGATCATCGACGACACCGTGAGATATTGGCTGGAACACCACGAACTTCCAAGCGTGTCCCTGTACTTCATGTTTCTGATCAATGGGAAAGGTCATCGTCGAGGATTGACGTAAAGGATTTGCGATGCAGGCTAACGAGGTGTTTCTTCCTCTCTGTCACGCTGTCGCGAACTTCAAACATTTTTCACCCAACTTGAAATTAATTTAACGTCAAAGAGTCAAGAGACTGTCTTTGATCGTCCAAGTGCGTAAACTCGGAAGAAATCATTTGAATTGCTCGGTACGACTGTAAATGGAAAAATGCGGAAACAAGACCACTGGAAGTTGATTTATGATTTAAAGCGGCAAAAATATTGAATTAAACGATCCGAACTCTTCAAATATCGATTGTCACCTGGGTTACAAATGTTTGTTATAAAAATTCAATTTGATAAACAGAATTTCACGAAAGAAAATTATGTTTATTTCTTCGAGCTTATTAACCGAAGTTTCGAATATGAAAGTGGCGAAACGTGTTTGGCTTATAGCTAAAACTAAACTTCCATTCTCCCCAAAGCCCTATATTCTTTTCCACACAGCGATGGCAGAGTCTGTGTATTTGTACACCCGTCCCTCCTCTTGAAAAGATGGAAAACCATGCACTCTTAACCCCACGGCCGAATGAATCATTTATGGGTAAAAAGAGCACTTTAAATTGCGTCCCGCATTTCTATGGTGTTGCTCAAACCCGTCAATTATGCACGACGAAAGAACACCATGGAACACGCGGCTCGAATAGCCAAAGGGAAATGAATAAACGAAACGATGGGTCTTTTGTATTAATTGTTCTATCACTTTGGTACCACCAAGTATCGTTTTCTCATTACCCTTTGTTCTCTTGAAAGATAACAAGAACGTGTAATTAATTAATATGATAATTTTATTTGCTTGCATTAATTGCAAGATCCCTTTTTACACGGTGACGACTTTTACATAATGACCTTGTTTTTGCGTTACCGGAACCATTAACGCAACAATTTGTATCGCGAACCATATTGGAAAATTCCCTCAGAAGATAACAGAAGCTTCGAAGCGGTCGTGTGGCTAATTATTATAACTTCCGGGAACGCGTTCGTCGGCACGCGACTATGTTAACTCTTCGCGCTCCAGTTCGCATCTAATTACACCGTTAACATGCCTGTTTTCTATCGTCTCCCTTATGGTCGGAACTTCCGCCACGGTATCCAGAAAATACATCAATTTTATCATAGTTGCTTCGAGCAATTTGCGTTACATCTCTATTTATATCGTGAATTATTTTGTAACCGTTCCATTTAAAAAGATTAAAGTTTTATTTACATAAACAGCGACTACCACCATACATTCGTAATATACGAATGATTAAAAAACGAATAGAAGATTACCGAACAAAATCCTCAGACATTATTGAAGGTAAAAAGATTTGCCTGATAATCGAACGGAATGCACAGGAGACATGCCTGTTATTAAATCTCGGGCATTCCTTCCGTTTAGAAAACGCATTTGCATGACGAAAGGTTAATAGGTTATTTACCATTATTTGCATAGTTTCATAATTCCCGGTTGAATGGGAAAAGCCTGTCTGGCGGACTTCAAGCAACCGTGACATATCGTTTCACAATACACATATGCACGCGTGCGACATCGTTCAATGGGACGTGCTTAATTGCGACACGTTCAAACCGCGAAGGTGACTGCTCGAGGTGAGTGCAGCACTCTCCAACGGAACAAGTCACTCGAGCGAACTCGCGGCGACGAGTGCAATCGTTCGTGTCATTCGATTTAGCCCCGCTCGATGAAGGAACCGGCCCGTAAATTGCATTAAATCTCGCGGACGAGCATTCCCTGCTGCCGCCCCGGAAAACGTCGCTATCTTTTGGAGCGATTAACGTGGGGGACGCCGCCGCCGCCTCGTTTTGCGACCACTTTGCCATTAAGCGGCGCGAAATCTAGGCCATCCTTTAAACGTGCTGAAAATACTGGAGCAATAGGAATCGTTTGGAAACTCGGTTAACCCTTGCAATAACGCGAGCAGACGCAAACTACCGACCGTAGTTTACAACAGTTCTAACAATTCACGATCGTTTTTCCATTACAACTATTACATTTATACCAGATTACGTATACAAATTTTTCGGAGGTAGAATTTTGTACAATTTTGGAACCACTACCTTTCATAATTGTCATTCTAACGTTTCCTTTGAAACGTTTAGTATCGAATGACAATATCCACCCGTAACAACGAAACGGTTAAAGGTAGCGTGTATGTAGCATCATAACGTTCGCAATCAACAATCGCGAATAGTTCGTTTCGACCCGGCCGATTCGAGAGTTAATCGAAACCGTCATTAGCCGTCGCGTTGATTGTGAACGTTCGGCAAAATGAATGTCCCGGCAACGGTCGGATTGCAAAAATCGCCGGTGACGTCGTCGACGGAACGTCGACGGAACGAGTAATCAAGTCAAAACGAATTTCGTCGGGGGGCCCTCTTCGATGGCGTAGGGTACTCGCGAACGCCTCGATAAAGTTATCTAAAGCTCGTGAACGCGTTACCGTTAACGTGGTTATCGTAATTACGGCCGGTGCAGGCGATCGTTCGAAGCGGTGCGCGGAACGGAACGGAACGGTAAAATATTTTGTAACCAGTTTAACCGATCGTTTCGAAAGATCGCGGGTAAGGTAAATAAAAGGGAGCGCATTCGAGCCCTCTGCCGTCGGAATACGCCGCTAATTGACTGCGTCCATTAATCGGAAGCGCGCGATACCGCGAAAGAGTCGTTCGTTATCGACGTATCGAAACGCGCGCCTCGACGAGAGAGGACTTCAAAAAAGCGTTCGAGAAAAATTTTCAAACGGTTTCGAAATCAACGCGCTGGAAGATAAAATCTTTCCTTTTTTTTTCGCCGTGATCCCTCACCCTCCGAGGCTGAAGTTGCTGGAAGCATCCGGCTACTCGACTCGATTCTCTCGTCCCAAGTAGCCAAGGCGCGTGAGAACGCAACCACGTGCCCTATTACTCTGCAAAATTACCTTCCGCGCGGCGAGCTTCTTACAACGCTGGCTTACTTTTCCGCGGCTCTACACCGTGGAAAATTGAGTCGACGGTTATTATCAGGCCGGCCCTCGAAAGCAAATGTACGCGCGCCCGTTTCGACGCGGACGAGTTATCCACTTCCGGCCGTATTATGAATCGGACGCTAATTCCCGCGCGAATCTATCAATTACGCTCGAAGATGAACACGGGAACTTTTGTCCAGCGATATCAAAGTTCTGAGCGCACGATTATAAAAGAATAAAACTGAGTATGTTCTGTGTCAGAATAAAAATTCTGCAAAGTTATTTTTGTTTAAGCTTTATTAAAATCTGTTTAGTTTCCTTTTCAGAAATTTTCCACAATTATTTGTCACCCCTCGACAAATCACCCCGAGACACGCTTTGGAAATGCGTTCCTCGAAAGGGGACAAAATATTTCACCTCAGATTTCATCTTAAGGTAACAACTGGTCGTTTTTGTCAGACGAGAACGACGAGAGGAGCATCGAAACGATAGATTGGCGTGGAATTGCGAACGAAAGGGAGCGAGACATAGGTGGCGAGATAGACTGGCTAAAAGAGGAAGGAAGAAAAAAGAGAAAGAGATAGGGAGGAGGGTAAGAGAAGCGAAGGAAGCTTATCAAACGGGTTTTCAAATTACAGAAGTGATCCTCCTCGTAATAGACTCCCCTATTGCGACTTATAGGATCTCGCTTGGCTCGAGTTGGGAAAATTATAAAAGAGACGGGGGCTCGAAGCCGAGGAGGAGGAAATGAGAATGGAGCACGGGAGAAGATGAAAAGGAGTAAACGAGAAGGAAGAAGGAGACACGGAGCGTGAAGAAACGAGTTAAAGGTGGCCGGGGAAAATGGGCTGGTTCTTGGTATAGCAGGAGTAAAACGCGTTCGTTTCTCTCGCTCGTTGACCGATCGTCGACCAATTATTCTAATTAGAATCTAATGACCCGTTTGTCAGAATTAACGTTTCAATACTTTTATCTGAATAACAAATTATTTGTCTGACAAAAGAAAGAAAATTAAAACGAATACTAGATCTCAATTCGAGAAGGTATAACGAGAGGATCAGATATAGTGAAAAATTTCTGAGTCCTCATCTCGTTAACTGTAGTTCAAAGTCTTAAGTACCCAGCGTCGCCGACTCTCCGGCCAGATACTTGAAGCCAAAATTCAAGCGTCTCTCGTACGAAAGTGACGTGGTAATTAACTTATTAAGTTGTTCAAGCAACAATACCGCGTTAGCCGGGTCTCGCTGGCCGTACGTTCACCCTGACTCAAAAGATTGAAACTTGGAGCGAAGTCGTAGCTCATCGAAATTCACTGGCGCACGGTTCCTTTGGCGCCAACGGATATTTGCGAGAATCACCGGGGAAAATCGTCGTCGAATTTGCGGTCCGTCGACGAGCATGCGAAGCTCCCCCAAGATCGCGTTGTTCTTTGGAATCAATTATTTAAATTGATCCGACACGCGAACGGGCATGAACGTAATAAATTAAACCGTCACCCCGGTACGTCCCGTGGATATCGAACCGAGAGATTTTCGCAAACGTTTCGATCCGAAACGCGGGTGTACGTCGTTCGCCAGCGTCTAATCTCGATCGGTTCGAGCGGGGCTGGGAGCTGTTCATTTCCCTGCAATTTCGATTTCACGATCGAGTCAATTTTACCCCCACCCTCGAACGGTCATTCCTATCCCTTTTCCACTGACCCCCGCTCTCACCCCGATCACCTTGCTTTCTCGTTCTGTTTCGCGAAACAGGCGCGCGAATAATACCGTACACGCGGTCCTTTTCGTGCTCGTGTTCGCACAGATGTGTCCGCTCGACGAGAGAGGGTGAAGTGAACTCGTTTCACGCTCGCGCGAACATTATTGAGAGAGTGGTTAAAAGACTCCGCTTCCGGGCTACAATCCTCCTCTCTCTCTTTTTTTTTTTTATTTTGCCTCCCCCGTTTCACTCTCTGTGCTCCATCCAGACGCGTGTGAAACGTTCGATTTTTCACTTTACGAAAGGATTAATTCGCTCAACTTTCACGCGGCATCCTGCGGAAACATCGCGCTGCATTTTTCATCTAGCCCGGCGCTCTCGAGGGGCGAGAATTGTTCTTTCCCAACGTTGGTCGGGTGATCCATTCGTTCTTTCGCTCGGTGTTTACCCGCTTGTCGTCGCCTCGCGGCAAGGAATTGCGACGCGTCGTTGACAAGAAACGAGCGCAATTGCACCCAGAGACACGAATAAAAAAAAAAGGATATAATCTTTTTTCTCAGCTTTGAATGTTAACGTGTCGCAATCGTTCATACGTTCTGTGCGTGTAATAAAGCCTGTCATTGGCTGTTTCCCGCGTCAATTAAAATTAAAATCACTTGCTATTTTATTTTCAGTAAAATTAGCTACTGAACAATCATTGCAACAACTACCCTCGCTACGTTCAACAGTCGAAAAATGAGTTGACACTCGAGCCTTCGATCAACAACTTGTCAAACAGCCTGACATTCTACGTTTTTAGGGCAACCGGATTTCAAATGGAATTTCTTCGCAGTGCCGAACAAAACTGACAGTCAACGACAGATTTAAGGTAATCTCAGTCCGTGGCGTTCGTTAAACAACGTCTATTTATCCGTCTCGACGGAACGAGCCGCCATGAATCATTCTAATTAGCACGTTCGGTGGCTACGATTCGTGAGGCAAAGCTGACGGCGTCGTAACTAACGACTAGTGCCCGTCCCTTTCGTCGATTATCCGGGACTTAATTCCGGGAGGAATCCATCTATTCCGGAGGGCCGATCAGAAATGAAAATTACCGTGGAACGGTTTGCGTAACGCGAAACTTTGTCACACACACACATACACACACACACACACGGATTTACCGAACCAGACGCCATTTTCCGAATACCCGCTCGTCTCCGGAAGCTGTCACGCCGATAAATCAAGAGACATCTGTGACTTCTGCAGCCACCTTGTCGTCACGTACCGTGGAACCTCCCTCTTTTGCTTCCTTCTTGCCTCCCTTTTCCCGTACGGTCACCCCTTTCCCTCTCGACCGCCCTCTTTTCTTTCCCGTGCATTTCGCCCTGCGCATCGCGCACCAAACGTTGGAACTAATATTATAGCTTCCTCTCTGGACAGAGTATACTTTCGCGAGAGGTAAACTCTTGGATACCATCGTCGCTGAAAGTGGAACCGGAGCTCCGCTGAGATAGAGAGACAGAGAAAAAAAAGAAAAGAAATTCAAGAGGTGAAACCGTGATATACATCGACCGTACGATTCCCGGTACGGATTCTGAGCTAGAGATACGCTTTAATGTAATTTCTTGTTATTCCAACATTTTTCCTATCCCCTGAAATCTTGGGGAATACCTTGGCTACGGAATCTTTTGCAATTTAATCACCGGCGCCTCGAATTTTCTATTATTGAATATTTTAGTGAAAGTTGTTATTCGAAAATTAAATCGTATTTCGAATAGTTGCAAAGCTTCAATTTTGTGACAGATTAAAAATGGTAAATTTGACGGCTTTATCGGTTACTTTTTCGAATCGCAAAGGTATGTAAATTTTCCGGCAGGTGCGTTAAGAGAACCGGACCCACGGATGTTTATACGCCCGGCAAACTTCCTCGCCAAGTTGCATTATGATTATGAATATTCCAAGCTTCGCCGTGGCAACGCTTCGAGCAGATTGTTCGCAACGACTTTCATAGCGGGCGAAAGAGGAAACTCGTTGTTCCAGTCGCTTGTACTTACTTACTTACATTAACACTCGGCTGTTCGAGCTGCCCGATCCTCCCCCGTTTATACGTACACAGTATATCGATAAAACGCTGAACGGTGGCGCGCGACAATCTCGCCGGTAGCATATTTCCGTCGCTAATGATCAATTTACCTTGCCGGCTTTCGATGAGAGACGAATTTGACTGAGAAACTCTCGGCGAGCGGAGAGGAAATTGAAATCGTTTAATCCGAAGTATATTCTCATCCGGCCGTCCCCTTCAACCGTCTTGCAACTATCTCCGCTCGTTGCCTCAAGTTTGGAACGACAAAGTTCGTCGGTGCACCGCCCGTACCCTCCCCCTCCTCTCCCCCTCTCCTGCTGGGTTATTTTGCAGTTACCAGTTGGAAAATTTTGCATTGCACCAACGACCGAACTTCTAACACTTTTATCGGCCAACCGAGCCGACCAACTAAGAGAATCGGTTTGATTAAAGTAGCCGCGACCGACCGGCTTCCGGTTTCACGCAATTAAACTTTCGAACGAATATGGAAACGGGAAAATCGATGGTCGTTAACGCGTCCGTGTCGACGAGCGTTCCCAAGTTCGCTAATGTTCACGCACAGATTTTCCGTGTTACGTTAACACTTTCGCTACCGTTTACAGAGGTGGAAAACGATCTTGTATTATACCGATGAAAATGGTTTTTAATGTCGGAAGAAGTATACGCAAATAATAAATGAAATACGCTAGCAAAAGGGCAACAACGACTTTATGTATCAATGGATTAATTTCTATGCATTCTACTCGTTAAGAGGATAAAATGTTCAAAAGAGCCTTACGCTTGGAAACGAGCGAAACGGTACAAGGTAACCGCCGACGAGTTATTATGAGATGAAATCTAAAAATTCGGTTACCGTAGACTCGCTTTCGGGGGAACTTCGCCTCTAATTACACGGCGGAGTTCTCTAGCCGAGTTTGAAAGGAACAACCACTTTCAAGCACCGAATTCCGGCCCAAGAAATGAAACTACGTGATCAAAGACCCGATTCTTATAAACTTGAATACCGTTCAAGTTTCTCCATCTCGATACGCGTCAAGCCGGTGAATTGCCTCAAAAATAGTGCCGTGGCAAAAGACGGTAGAAAACCGTCTAGCAAGTATCGTTCCGACGTACAATATCGTCCGTTTATTTCAATGGCACGAGTTACGAAGTAACGGTTAACGAAACATTTTGTTGCTCCTCTGAATTTGAATATTCTCTCATCCCCTTCACTGGTTCTGATAATTGAAATTACCGCGATTTCGATTCAAACCACAAAGAATACGAATTCATCTTTTTGCTTTAGCGGTTGAAAATCACTCGTGTACGTTGGTTCAACTAATTTCTTCTGTTTTTGACCTGCTTCATCTATCGTCATTTTCCCTAGGGAAGCCTATCATGCACTGCCTTTCAATTTTACATCGGTTTGTCGATTCTTCCTTGTTTTCGCGTCTGGCTATAAAAGAACGAACGCATAGAACGCTACGTATTCACCGGCGCGGTGTACAGATTTTATGAGAACCGAAAAATCACTGTCCGCGGATACGAATCGATTCGACGAAATCGATTTTAACCAACACTCGCTTCCTGTACGAAGCTGGTTTATACGATTCCGCAGCGGCGAGCAGCGATTCGTCGGTTTCGTTACGAGGAGACATCACGAGACGTCGTGATAGGGCAAACTTCTTCGCCCGGCGAGGAATCGAATTGACGATGGATGGAGAAATTCGTCATGGTACTGGCACCGACTATCGAAAATAAGATATCGATTAGTGTGAGGGAATTATGTACAACCACAGAGAATCGTGGCTCGATGGATTCTATGCTTAAAATAAGATCAACCTTACGGATAAAACAACCGTTCGTTATATACTCGGAACAATACCCGAGACAGAGTGATCAGAAGAGCGAACAGAAGAAGTCTAAATTCGTGTATACGTATGGCATCGAAATAGAACACAGATGGACGCTTTTGAACCGCCATAAGTCAATTTCTCGAGCATCGAACGGAACTTGCAACAAATCGCTTTTATCGACGAAGTCGGTCGTTTCGGAAATACGGAAAAGGATCGCCAGCAGCATGGAAAATCAATTCTCGACGTCCCGTAACGTCTTCCCCCTCGACGATTCCTGTCCCCTTTCAATGTCCTTCTGGACTTCTTGAATAAATCTTAACGCCCCGTACTCCGGGCCGGGCAAACTCTTGGATATCCCGGCACGAAACGAAATAACGGTACACGCTGACGATTCGCGTTTCAACTCGGCCCTAAAGCGTATTTACGCGTATTCAAACGAGTATACACGCCTCGTGAATTGGCCACGTCACTCGCAGAGACGCCTCGCTCTTTGTATCTTTATCGTTTCGTTTTATTCGGGGTGAATTTCGTTCGTTTCATTCGTGACGATACAACAGGTACGGGGGGAGAAATAAAAAAAAAAAGAAACGCCGATGTAACGCGGTTTTATCGACAGCGTAAAGTGCAGTGATAAAACCTGATGTAAACGCGTGGGTGTAACGTGAGAAAGGGACGAGGAATCATCCCACGACTACGTACCGTAAAATATAATTAAACGCGATCACAAGTGTTGGGAAAAATTGATAAATAGCTTCATAATTAAATCCGATCGAAATCTAACTCAAAAGGTTCTTTCGTTTTTATCCCCAGTCAGAGCTCGTTATTTATTAATTATGAAAAAGCTTGACGAAGCGGAGGTATCAGAAATAAACTGAAACACAACAGATGGATAATTAATTCGGTAAAAATTTAATAGCTGCAGCGGCAAAAACTGATTACAATGAACCAGGTGACTAGAATAGAAGAAAAGATTGACGGCAGCCCCGGAACTCGGGTCAGACAAGCAACGAGAAGGATAGAATTTCGATCGGGGAATAAAAGAGACAGATGAAGGAGGAACATTGCCGCGAATAGAGGGAAAATGGATAAAGTAATCAATATTAAACGAGTAGAAGAGAAATGGACAAGCAGGAAATGAAGTAAGAGAACTAATGTTCGACAGGTTAAATAAGAATCGAAGAACCGAAAACAAGATGTAAAAGAGATCGATTAAAACTTTCCATATTTTAAATACAAAACAGCTGATATTACAGAAATAATCGATGATATGAAAGATTAAAGTACGTCAATTTTGATTATCCTTTAATTCGATAAAGAACTTGGAACCTTTCCTCCAAATATAGATCACCTTTTCTGGGCAAATTGACTTCGATAACAAATTAGCAATTATCAAAAGGTTAAATTCGGGTAATTTTAACCAATAATTATTGGAAAGTTCACGAACTACAAAATTATCCTTTTTTGACTTACGTCGCCATTAATACTAATACACTAACTGGAATCATCAGTAGCCGATTTTAGGGTGCCAAATAGCACAATGTCGGATATTTGCGTCCGGTTGTCGAACGAACAAAACTAATCTCTTGATGCCGGTCGCATTGTTCCGTCCGGCTTACGGTTTCCTTCGAACCCCGATGATTCCATGACTCACAGTCTGCGCCCCGGTTATTGCATCAGGATATTAAATTATTGTCCCCGTCGCGGTTAATATCGAACGCTTTTCGAATCGTATGAATATTAATGGAGGGCCGGCGTTAAGCGACGGCTACGTTGGAAAGAGCTGATCCGCAGGATTACGCGATACATCGGCGTAAAAGGGACGGCCACCACTTTCCTTTGGATAACACCCTTCCTCTTTCTCCCACGGTTGTTCGTCATCCCGGGCGAGGATATTTTCACGGGCAAAAATCTCAAACGCTCGGTTAAAAAAGAATTAGGAGAAGAAGGAGAAAAAAATATAGGGGTGGAGATGGATCCTGTAATAATCCTTCGTCGAGAGGAGAGCGAAAGAAGCCGAGCGAAGAGGAACGCGGGAGAAAAGTAATAGGTAAAGGAAAGAGGAGCAGAGGAGGGCGCGCGCACAGAAAACGAACGTTTCAATTTACTTAATGGACATTGAAAAACTGATTTCGCGGCCAACGATGCTTCTATGGGCGCGGTGATAAGGTTCCAAAGAGGGGACCATTTTTGTCATCCCTCGCCTGCCCCCCTGCCCGACCGGAACGGGATTACGTTTTCCACGAATTTATCGAAGTCGTAGCAACCTTGAGTCGTTCTCATTCCCGGTGGCCACGTGTAATTTCGACCGCAAAACCGTCCGAAGTGCCTTATTCCAGCCGCCACTCGTGACCAGAATCAACAACGACCCGCCGCGATGAGGATCACGAGCGGAGGATCCATCATCGTTGACATCTTCCTTGTCCATCTTCGAAACTTATCTCCGTGCGATCCTCGAGACGCGTTTTCGTAGCTCGAAAAGCATATGATTAAAAGCGTCGAGAGGAAACGGGACGTGTCTTTTCGAAATTAGACCGCTAATCGCAAGGACGAAGATCGACTAAAATCCTTCGCGAGGTTGATCTTTATGTTCTTATGTTCAAAAATGTAGATTTCGAGATTTTTATTGGTCGAAAGCATTAATTGCCCTTCTAACTGGTGCTCAACGAGCGGGCAGGATCGATTGCAGCGAATCGCCGCTTTCATCCGAAGAATTCTTCCTCGAGTGCGAGGAAACGTTCGTCTCGAGCGTGAAAAATCCTTCAGCAAATATTGATCATGCCGGGGAAGAAGAGATTTCCTTGGTAACTATGAAGGATGAACGTGATTACGTAGAAAAATTATAAAATTTGTAAACAAGGATATCGGGGATTAATTTTTTAATTTCCCAGTTTGGATTTCTATTATAAATTACTTACGAGACCGTTTTGTTTGTTAATTATTCGATTCGAGTAAATTCGAGGCACCTTAATTATGAAGGGTTGTAAACTTTCTATGTTAAACGAAAACAAGCTGAATATTTAATCGAGTAAATATTTATGAACATTTTTGGGTATTGTTGGATTAATATGCTTAAAATAACACACAGAAGACACGTTTCATCGAATCCAGAAAACGAAACGTTCCAGAACGAAGGAAGGGGTGGAAACTGAACACGCGTTCGCGTTTCGTCGAGTCCCACCCCTTGTTCGAGGACGCTCGTGGCCGTCGCTCAAGAAGTTTGCGTCGCATCATCGTGAAATTTCGCAAAGTTTAGGCATCGCGTTTTTGATTACTCGTAAACTTCCCTCCTTTTTTCTCCCTCTGCCGTTTTTCGTGTCGTAAAAAAAAAATCTATCGCGACAACGAAACGAGTTTCCCAAAGACGGACGTAACGTCGAAACGTCCCGTTGAAAAATTAAGTACCGTGTTGCACCTCTCCGTACCCTTCTGCACTTCATTTCCCGTACGGGAAAAAAGAAGAGAAGAGAAATAAAAAATGCGAAAACCGAGGTCCTGGAGGAATTTTATTTTTCCGAACAACGTGCCCCGGTAAGTTTCGTCGACGTTCCTGCTCCTTTTTTCGTCGTTCAATTTTACATAAAGCTCAATCGAAAATAGAAAGCCGAGGCGGGCACGGTATGAATAATGATCCCGATCCCGGTTAGCCCTAGGTGACCGGCAGTTCGTATTCACATAAATTAACTATTTCGTCGGGGTGAGTTTTTCTCGGTCGGTTTCGTGTAGCGGGACAAATCATTCGTGTAATCGAATTATCGAGGAATCAATGGACTATGATAAATATGCATGCGTTTACGGATCCATTTAATCATTCTGATCGATCGTATCGGCCAGCTCTTTCATTGTATTTCTACTGTAACCCGTTGTTGCACATCGTTTCACGCGACCAGGACGCTTCAGAGCGAATAAAACGCGAGCGTAACGATACTGGTAGCTAAAATTTCCGATCTCGTTCAATCAGATTCCTCCTGCTGAATTTTTATATAAAATTCGTACGATACGATCGGACGCGATATCCGATGCGGGGCAAATTATCGATAGAACGTATCCATTGATGCCTCCCCGTTGCTCTGAAAAAGGCGATTCGTTAATCCTACTTTTATTCGCGGTCCGATTTCACGGCTCGTCGGGCAACACCTCGTCGGATATCTCCTCGGTTGATTTACGTCTTGCGGCCTAGAGATACAATTTAGTCGCGAGACTTCTTTCCCTCGCCTTTTTCGTATGGAAAATCCGCGTCTTCCTCGCGCGTGAAATATTCCCTTCGTCGTCCATGCAAATTACCAGCGTGGAACGTCCAACGGCGAGATACGAATCGTTATTAAAGCAAGAAAAAACACCGGTGCCAAACAAAACAAACGAGAGAGGGGTAAAAAAAAAAACGGTACAAAAGGGAGGGTGTTATCGACTGTTCTATGATTCGCGAAACATCCCTCGTCGAACGATATGCGTTTTTTCCTTAAGCGACGCGAAACCGTTCGGACGCGTTGTCTGCGCGAGAGGCTTTGTTGCGATTGTTCCCCGGTACAACGACCGTTTGATTAAAAAGAGATTCGTCGCGGTGAATCGTCGAACGCGTACGCGAACCTGCGGCTTTGTGCGCCCCGTATTCGTCAGGATTACAGTCATATGCGGCGCGAGAACTTGGCAAACACGTCTGTCAAAACGCTTCTTCTTTTTCCTTTTTGCACTTTTTATTGAACCGTACCCCCGAGCCGCATTGCAATTGGCGGACACGAGGATGCACCTCCAGCCATAACCACGTCCCACCTTCTATTTTTTTCTATTTTCTTTTTTTGTTGTTTTTCAGCCCCCGCCCTTTCGACCCGTTTCATACAACCCTGGGCGTGTGCTCGTGCAGCCAGCCTCAATCTCGACCATTCCAGCAACCGATCCGACCGAAACATTCCGATTCCGCCGCGAGAGACGGGAAATCGCTGCTCTTGAAAATTTAACAATCTCGTAAAACTTGGCTGCGCCGGAATTCACCGAAGATCCGGCTCTCTCGGGCTCTGGAACAGGCCGATACCGCGTACCGAGTATTATGTTATACCTGTGCTTAAGGACTTTATTGCCGCGGACGTCACGATTCGATCCGGTCAGAATTCGTAAATCGTGCGATCTGTTTACGAAATTCAACGAACTTTCACCGACGACCCTTTAACGAACGTGATTTTAATCGAAACGTTATATATATTTAAAATTGAGTTTTGATCAAAATTTAATTTTTACCATTCAAAAGGTATTAAATATTTAATATTGTTTAAGAAGCTTTAACGGACACCCTCGTATCTGATTTAACGGAGTAAATATCCTTTCACGAAAGCGATTCCGAAGATTTGCAACAAGTGACCTGTACAGAGGACGTTCTATGTGCTTTTCTGCAATCTTCACACCCGTTATGCAGAACAGAATAGCGAACTCTTTCGAAAACTGCTGACTTTGTTCGAGCCAGATAACCTGGATCTGAAACGTGTGTAACAATGGAAATCCAGAATATGGTAAGTGGACAGGAAGAGGATCCTTTATTTTACTTGCGTATTCGGAACCAGAAATCGCTCGCAACTTTAATAATGTAAATTTTTCAGCCCGTATTACCGTAATATCCATCTTGTAACTCTTTTGTTCGATGTGCGAAGGTCTCGCGTTCCTACTTTTAACGCGATTGTATTTGTTTAAATCAATTTAATTTAAAGACGTACGCGTCGTTGACGGTAAGAATCGCGAGTGTCGACGCATCTATTCACGGCAAATATATCGAGTACGATCGGCAGGCGCGATGCTCCCGAGGGACCATGTAAAGAGGCGCGATGAACGCGAAAGATACGCTCGACGCGAAGCAAGAAAACTCCTGTCCACTGGTCGGTCACGTCACATCGCGTGCCTCTCGTGTAATGGATCTATCGCTGGATCACGAGGGTTAGCTATGTATCTGGAAAAAATTTTATTACGCCCCGAACACGCGGGGCTACCAACGTCTTCGCCTAGATAACACGCGACGATAAACAAAAACGAAATAAAGAGGATCCGCGGGCCCAGACCTCGAGAGTTAACGTCGTAATGGAGAACAACATTCGAGAAAGGCAAATTGCAAGAGAACAGCACGAACGGACGAGATCTCGAATCGAGGCAACTTCTAATGCGCTCCAAGCTTTTCCCACGCGAACAGAAAGTGGCTCGTTCGAGCCGAGTGAATGCGGATCGGGCGGGCACGGGACTTGAAAGCAATTAGTGGTTGCGCCTTTGCTTCCTGTCTCGCAATACCCTCCTTTTCCCGTCTTATTCTCTTTCTCTTTTCATTTCGATCACCGAACGAAACACACAGCCTCGAATATTCCGAACCGAAAGCGGCGAGAGCAAACGGTGCGCGCTCGAAACGAAACGATTTCGATAAACGGCTAAGACGATAAACGTCTCGAAGCTCAAATACGCGAAACGAGATTTGAAAAAATAAAATTGGTCGCGACGATTCACTATCGAGAACGTTAACCGGGCTATGGTAATTAGCGTGGGGCTTGATTACAATAGCTTGGCCGGATGGGAAATTAAATAAACATTTTCGATCGCCGCCCGGACGAAATAACGATTCAATAAAGTGTAACGTTGAAAAATATTGTATCGAACGGTCGGGTAAACCGTTTCGGCCGGGCAACGCGCGATAAAGCATTATATGTGTACAGACGCGTAGGCAAAAGTCACGGGAGGACGGTGCATTTTGTAATTTAAATAACTGCAACAATTGCAATAACACACGATCGAACACTCGAATATTCCCGTGACGCTTTAGGCGAGCCAGGGGGTAGGAAACGAAATATAATACAGGCCGTGACTAAATGAAACGTTACCTATCGTGATTAATTGCGATCCTTCAAATGTACATACGTATCCGGACAGGTAGAAAAATCGGCCGGCATTGATTAAAACCGCTCGCGCCAGCAGAAATAATCAAATTAATTTAGAATGCTTCGTTAAGATTTTAAGTTTCCTGTTTTTTCAACCATATAAATTATAACATCGATCAACACACTCCACCAATTTCCTGTATACATTTTTTTTTTTATTTCATCCCCATCGATATCGATTTCACGCTCCGAACGTCGCATCGCGCGAATCCATTGTTGTTTATTTAAGCTAATTGTAAATAATTCCATTAGAGATGCAAAAATTTACCCAAGGAATAAAAGTTAATTATTATAAATTCGAAGGATTTGATTGAACAGTGAACTTTTTAAAGAGACGTTTCTGAACGCATGATTGAGTCGAGAAGAGGGGGGAAAAAACAGAGAAATTAGTCAGTTTCCAGAACGGAAGATCACGATTTAAAGGATCGCGAAAGAAGCGTACGATTCATCTGCGGGGATTTCGTCCGCGTGAAAACGCTACTTGATAAGAGGTAACTAATAGCGTCTTCGGGACAGATTCTCGATAATGATGGTCATAAACACGGGGAAAGCTTAACGTTCGTTAGCGACCGCTGATCGCTCTCGACGATTTCTCTTCGTGGGACTGAAAAATCGCACGACATTGACCGCAGAGAGTATCAGCCCATCCGGGTAAAAACGTTAATTAGGATCACGTGGACGGGCAAAACGCGTCGAACTCGCTGAAACGCGTGATAAATCCGACGAATAACGTCGAGCAGAAAGGGGATCGGTAATCGACGGCTTCGATTATTGCATTCGGCAAAAAGGTTAAAGACAACAAAGCGCGAAATTCAAAATTCCATTTTTTTTTTATTCGAATTAAATTCAGTTAAACGTATCAAAAATATTTTTGTTCTTGCTTCTGAAAAAAAGGATCGACCGGCAATTAAGCTTGTACCTCCGTGGTACATTAACACCCGAATGCGATTAAATTACAGGGAAAACAGTGAACAATACGACTATTACGAGTGAAAATACGAGTAAGTTAACTATAGCTGGTTCAATTACAGCTTTTGTACAGAGACACGGTGAAACCGGCGTGCTTTCACCCCATGAATAAAACGAATGTTATCATTGTTCCTAATCGCGGATGTTTTTTACGTTACAACGAAGCTTGCGCTATCTCTGTTACGCCGATAATTATACTCGGAAAGAAAATAAAAAAAGCAGTAATACACACTCGACGTTAGCGATATATGAAATACGTCTGATTAACTGTTTCGCGCTAGACAACGAATCGTCGAAAAAAATCGTTGCCCCGTAACGAGGACGACGTTTCAATAAACCTTGATAATCGATGACCGAACCACGAAGATCAGAGTGAAAGAGTAAAATAAATAAAAAAGAAGGAAAGAAAAAAAAGGACACACGGGGGAGGCAGAACAGGGCGAATGTAAATCAGAAGGTACGCGCGGCCTGATTTCCAAGCTACGGAAAATGAATTGTGCGTTTCATGCCCGTTCCCGCGAATAAAATGTTACAGAAACGACTGTCAACGCTGGAATGCACATCAATTTCGTATCCCGCCCATTCTTCTTGTCCGTTCTGCCGAATGGAAATCCCGCGTAAATCGCCGGTCAAAACTCCTGAACGGGTAACGAAACGCGGCTAACGAAGAGTGGACCTTTCCCCGCCGTGAAAAAAAAAAAAAATAGAAACGGAGAGGGGGACGCAAAACGAACGCACGGAAACCAAAGGAAAACCGAACAGTTCGTTTCGCGGATCGTTTGAGAGATTAACTTTTAACGAATATTATTCGCGACTTGTAAAGGTTGCCTAGGGATTTAAAGAAATTCCTGAATATTTTTCCGATCTTGATTGAAATATACATTCTTGCTCGATTGGAAATATTTTTACCAGAATTCATGCGAGTGGAACCGAGCTTTCTTGAATTTCTTCCCAGAGTTTAAACTGGTGTGACTTTAAAACAGATTCCAAGTATCTTATCGTTTATCGCTATCCCACAGTAGTTTTTCCGCGAGGAAACTCGTTTTAGTACCCCGTTTCACGCCTAGCTGCGCGCTCGATGACGTTAATAAGAATTCGTCGAGCATAAAGTTGGCCGGAATGCGAATTATCCGGATTGTCGTAGGTAGACGTTTGTAAAAATATACAAATCATCGTCAGGGAAAGCCGCCAAGGAAGTTCTTGGCAAACACGGGGCGGGAAGTAACGCAGACCGTGTGAAATGATATGGGAACTGGTACAAATACGATAAATCCGGGGCGAACCGACCGATTGATCCAATTGGTCGGACCGGGTATGGAAAGTTTCCTTGTTGAACATTCGGTAACGGTGGAAAACAAATCGAGAGCAACGTTTCTTCGAAAATTCCATCACAATTTGGTCTAGTTCCATCCTCCTAATCCGCGAAAAATTCTTTCTAACTTTAAGAATATTC
The DNA here is from genome assembly GCA_022405125.1 of Anthidium xuezhongi. Lineage (NCBI taxonomy): Eukaryota > Metazoa > Arthropoda > Insecta > Hymenoptera > Megachilidae > Anthidium > Anthidium xuezhongi. Next base: position 11,467,433 of record CM039637.1, read on the forward strand.
ATTTTTCAACTAATATCGATAGAAACTTTTTTATTTCATTTAACGGGTACTATCCACCCTTAAATTTTCGTGACCTCTCCTTTTCACGGTCTTGTACAATTCTTATTTAAACGTTGATAGCACCTGTCCGCTCCCTTTGCAAAAGCAGACCGATCGAATGAAAGATCAGCGAAGGACTGGGTGCTCTGTCGATACCACGGGCGCCTTGTAAAACAATGCCGCGAAGTTGGCGTCTATTGATCAAATGATCACAATAGGATCACAACAGGAACACGGCCGGTGCCGATACTAGCCGTTGCATCGATTCGATTCCCCGAGTGTGTAAACGGGGGGGACCCGTGTGTAGCCTCTCGAAAGGTGCGTTCGTTGGCCGTACACGCGAACATGTCCGCGAACACGTGAAATTGAACCCTCGCCTACCCAGCGAAAAAAGTCAAATCCGGCCGTGTCATTCTGCCGCGGATCGATATTACGCGCTTCGATATATTTCGACGTCATCGATTCATTTCCACCAGCCATGCTCTAGTTTTGTTTTCTTTTTTCCCTCGTGTTTAATAGACATTTTTATTGTTCGATGTTTTTTAGCCAAGAATAACTCGCGTTTCGTTCTGTACTCTAATTTTATCCTACGTGTACGCCTTTAATCACCCTCGAGAAATTCAATTTCGACTGATGACCGGTCCGACTACTTCCTGTCTCCGCTCTTCGCAGACGCGACGGCATCCGGACCTACCCTCTTCTTTCGGGCTTCCTTCTTTCCATACTCCACGACTTTCTCTCCTTTCGACTCACCGGGATCCTCGAGGATCGATGTATCTCGCGTTCCGGGACACGATCGGCTTCCGAACAACTTCGATCTGAATTCTTTCCCCGCCGGCGGGACCAACTTATGGACGCCCGATATATTTTCGGGAAACTTGACTGATTTGCCGTGGGGCGTGATCGAGATACGCCATTACGTCGGACAAGTGTTTGACGACCGATGTTTCGCGCGATCGTCCCCGGCTTTTCTTGGCATTAGAACTTCTCGAACGGAATTTCTTCCGATATAGCAGTGGCAACAATTTTCTACGAGTTTTAACGCGTTGGCTGGCACAGTGAAAACAGACGCGTGTGGTCAGACACACTTTAATTCCAATTATTAAGGCTTCTGTCGATCATTAGCAATGAATTACGAGAAGTTTTAAGTCGTACTCGAGTTCGTCTACCCGCAACAACCGACCCTTAAATTATGCAGGAATATCAGAGATTCCTGTTCGGCAAGTTCCAGCATCGAGTTTGTTTCGCGACTGTCCAACTTCAGCCGGCGAACTTGAGGACGACTTCCGGGTCAGCCTGAAAAGACCTTAACTAGAACAATAATTGATTTCGCGAGATTTGGCAGGAATTCAACGCGTCACTTCATTGAGAATCAAGTCTGCGGCATCTAAACAAGATCGCGTCGATGGTGTTTCGAGCAATCGATAATTGTGTTTGAAGAGAAACTCGAGAGGAATCGGATCGTTTCGGTCCAACGTTGAATACACTCTGAAGCGATACCGGAGCCACGACCTCGAAATCTTTCATGGGTTACGATCGTCTACGTTTCCGGTTGCTCGGGTAAGTACTTACCAGTGTTACGTACTTGCCGAGATCTGTTTGTTCGCGTCAGGTTTAGCGTGTGCACGCGGCTGCACGCGGCTGCCATCGAGGTATTAACGCGAGTATCGAGTAGGCAGGCGCATACGTGCACACATGATTGCACCTTCGTTGCTCGTTTCATTGAGTGCCGCTTACGACCCTCGTTATCTATAGCTGATTCCTAACACCTTCGACCCGATCAAGTTACAGGGAGCATCGATAGTTTGATTTACCAGGCATAAATTAGAAATTTAGGGACACTTAGATACAATAGGGTGGTTATGTCTCTGTTGTATCTCAAATTTCCTAAATATTAATTCATTGAATCCCTACCCCTTCCAACTCTAATCCAAATTTCACAAATTATGAACTGTAACATAACTATGCAGAATAAGATAATGTGTCGCCTTCTTCCTAAAGTTTGCTCTATAGTTTCTCGATTTTGAAGGAAAAGGAAAGGCACAATCCATCGAAGACACATGCTCTTTTAATAACAGATAATGCCCGTTCCTAAAACCAGCCATCCCAGGGTTTCGAGCCCAGATTCTTGTGGTTGCCGGTGCATGTGCAGGTATCCCGGTGCATAGAGATACGTATTCGTCGTGTATTAAGTCGGCGTCATCAAGTATACACACGTAAACGTGGCTCTCAATTGGAGCGCATTTACGCGGCTACAACCCAAGCCAGGTGCGCGCATTCTTCGTGTACATAGCTCTTACACGCGTCGCACACGTGCGCACGATGTTGTACGTGTACCCGTACAGACACGCGCGCATATTTGCACGCGTTTATACGCGCATACCTTAGGTCTAATTCAAGGGGCGCGTACCGCTATCTCCGGAATGCGACCTTTCTTCCTGCACAGTTCATTTACCCCATTCGTACGTACCGAATCGCGAGGGCGTTACATTCAACGCGATATTCACTGCTAAGTGTTCATTAAACCGAGCATTCTGCCGCTCGGCGAGTGTTAATAATACCGACGGCCGTATATATACGGGGGGTCGAGGACGGCTCGATGGTGAGCCAAGGGTGTCGAGAGATGGGTGGCAAGGAGGTCAGAGGGTCCACCTGGCGCACCGTTTTTCAGAGGACTGGTTATCTTCTCTATTTTTTCTTCTTTTTTCTTTCTTTTTCCTCCTTTCTCGCGAATCTGGAACACGGACGGGAACGCGTTTCACCGAATTTACGATGATCGACGATTGCTCGGCATCCCAGTGTCATTAATGTCGCCCCCCTTGAACCAGATTTTCTTTTTTAACGCGACGAATTTCATCGACGCCGTCTCGCGAGAGTGGTTAGTGTGCGTGGTGCACGCCCCGATGCACACTTTTCAATCAGTCGGGGATCTTCAACCCCTTAACCCTTCGAGCCCCTTTCTTTTAATTGAAACACCTTTCGAATTCAATGCCCACTCGAGGAACGAGAATGACATTAAACGCGCGAGTCCGGCGATCGAAGAACTGGCCATAAAAGTAAAAAAGTAGGTGACGAATAATTGAGGTGGCAAATAATTAACGAGGCTCGAACCAGGTCTCTTAGAATAATTGACGCGTTGAGTGGTTCGAAGGGAATGGTTATGACTCGTACGAGACACGATAACGCGAAATGTTAACGATTTAGTGCTCCACGGTATTTTCCCTCCTTTCTGTTGGTTAAACTTTCAGCCGTTCGACCAAGTTATTCATAAATACAAAGTCGCTATCACTAAAGTAGGACTCTCGAAGTGTTACCTTTATTTAGTCCCTTTTTTCAAATTACTATTTACCCCCCCTGTTAGCGCCTCTAGAGCTTAAATTATAGCAAGACGCCTAAAAATTATTCTAGAACTCGTGGTTATCTATAAACCACCATATTCGAAGAAAGATAATAGCAAGGAAGAATGAAAAAGGAGGATGACACATCACCAGAGCATCGTGTATGTAAAGACACAAGGCGACTCGTCCAGAATCGTTCATACTTGTAATAATAGCTATAAACGACCGTTTCGCATTCAACTCGGTTTCAGTTGTTCGATACAACTAAAGTAGAATGAACTGTGTTGCCAGTGAGGCTTAATGTCTCCAAGATCTCTTGCCAAGTCGTTTTCATAGTTGTGGTGAAGTTTACTCGACGGTCTTACGCTCTCTACCAATAGTTGGATGGTCGTTTAAACGCGGCTTCGAAAACTGACCCGAATCGATGCGAACCCCCCCAAGAAACGTTCAAGAAAATTGCTTTTTTTTCTAGAAACGGAAACGTCACTTCCCGTAACGATCGATATGCAAAATACGAGCGTCGTGCACCGCAGGGACACATCTTGCGTCCTTTCGTCATATCTGGTGACATAATCGATAGCGATTAGCGTTAACATCGACGGAGACAGGCTAATGCGACCCCGTGTGTAACGAGCAATATCGAGTTCTATGAATTACTCGTTAATCTACGATAAATCACGGCCGCTGTCGATACTAGTGCCTCGAAATTCTTAAGAAGCCATAACTCCTGCGAAAGAATAGCCCGGCTGCCGACAGTGCACTGTCGGCCGAAAGATACAAATTGAAGAATGTGCACCAGCCAGCCACCCCCCTCTGATGGCGGTCGCGAGCACCATATGTTTGTGAGAACGGAGGTTATAAGACGTGCCGTAGCTCGCCGGTATGCAATCTTCCGATGTGTGGGGTATGTGCGAACGCGCACCGTTTCGAGGCTTTATTGAAAAAATTGATTTTCACCAGAATGCATCGGGCCAACGTGTAAACGCGAAATTCGTCTGCATTCTTCCCTTTATGCGAAAGCGATGATTAACACGTCGAATGCCGTAATGAAAATTTTCATTAACTCCTTTTCTCTTAATAATTATCACAAAATACATTTATTTTTATATTTTTCGTTTCGACGGATCAACCACGCAGAAAACGGACAAGTGACGATCACGCTAGGCGCAAAAAAATATAACCGGAAAAGTCCTTAAACTATGATACGGATATTCAGCGTTCTCCCGTTTCAACGCTCGATACCGTATTTCGTTGTTTTCCACGATAATAACGGCGGTCGAAAAGTAGAAATAGTTTCGCGGTAGTTGGAAAGTAACGTACGTGTATTTATAGCAGATTTTCCGTCCACGTACGGAGTCGAAGAACGAAACGAACTGAGACCAGTCTCTTGGAATAACGCTGGAATCGATTGTCGGATTTAAACGTATACGCTATCAGTCCCTGGAGTACATTTCCCATTCGGGGGCTACGTTCCTCGACGACGACAGCGTAGACGTATTTACGACACGCGAAGGTATTTTTTTCCTTGTTTGCCGGAAACAACGTATCGTGAAAACGAGCTATCGAAAGTATTTTATTCAGCAACGGTGATCGATCGGATTTTATAAATTCAACTGCGAGTATCAGAGCCACGAGGGGGTGCGAGCCGGGGTCAATATCCTTCGCGACGATACTAGAGGGTTATTTATAAAACGAAACAACGGTTTATTTTCAGACACCAAAATGGCTAACTTTGAGAATATTTTTCAATTTATTAGGGTAATAAAAGATTCTGCAATATATTTAAATATTTTCTGTAATTTATACATTATACGGATTGATCGTGGCTTTACAAAGTGTCGCAAAAAGACGGTCGTATCTTAATATAACCCGATCCACCTGATCGAATCGAGAGTATTCCACGAAGATTAATGAATCTCTAAGAATAATCCTCGATTATCGATTCGAACTCGAACCGAGCGTGACTCGTTCACGCGATCATTTTTACTATTCATACCTTGATTATCGTGTAAAAACGCGACAAAAGACGCGTCTTCCGAGAGTCCGCACTTCCGTTCCTCCACAAATTGAAAATTTCTTATTCATGAAAATACTGTAGAGAAATCGCGACGCAACGGTAACAGGGGGCCGTCCCTTTGAAGGTACGGCGCGGCGTTAAAACGTTTAATAAAGGAGACGAAAATCACTTATCCTCGAATTAATTTATCCGCGCCGTCCGCGTTTTCGATGAAAACATATTTTCAAGCGATCGATGATACATCGAGAACGGGCATACATATACCGTTTATTAATTACAGATTCCCTGGTATACGTTGCCTCCGTTCGTCTCTCGTTTAAATAAAATTTAACACGCCTCGCTCTCGATGCTAATTTATGTTAATTCGATTTCCCGCCCTATGAATCCCGGCTTAATTGTATTTTAATCGAAGCTCGCTTCTTTTTTTCTCCCCCTTCAAAACGAGAGGCCTCCGTTGGAGATTTTCATCGACTCGCGAAAAAAATCTCCGACCCGGCTCGTTTACGTTACCGAGCGTGATTACGAAATTAATTCTCGCGAGAGATTTATGGCCCTGTACTTCGAACGTTATCGTGAAAGATTTTTGAAATAAGAAAAGCGCGATTTCGAGGGTGGCAAGGGGTGAAGTTTGCCGAAGCGATTTCATTCCTGGAAGGACGATGAAGACTGACAGTGACACTTTAAGACCTATCCTCCGGGGAAGTCGGTGCTTGTCATCGATGACAGATTGCAAAATGATTCGAGCCACTCGATAACTCGTTTGTTCCATTGACTATGTCGAATGGAAACTTTCTGAATAAAACATGCAACCGATTACCCCATCCTTGTCCGAATGGGACCACGTTCTTCAAGTTTAATAAAATTACCAGTTGTTGGACGCATTAATTATTTTAATGAGGGCACAGATTACTTGCAATATTTTGATTTTTTGGAACAGAAGACAATCGTTTATCGTGGAGCTAGAATTCGAGAAGGAACGGTCGGTGTTGCGGCGAATCGTAGCCCAGAACCGACAACAAGCATTTAGAAGCATATGCAATCGTGGTTTACCGCGATTACTAATTAATTTCGAGCGGTAAGCTGGCGATTAACTTGATGGTATTATGATCTCGTAGGTCAGGAACTCTTAGAGATTGACGAATATTCAGGATACATGGCTATCCGACATCTTCGACTAGCCAATAATTAATTTCAATTTCGAAGAATTCTTATTCGAAAACTAGAATTGTTTAACTTCTGTCCTCGAAAAACAACTGAAAGTAATAGTTCAGGAAATCTTGATTCGAAACTTGAAATATTAATTGCAAAGTCCAGAGGATCAAAGAATTAGTCTGATATGGTAATCTAAATCCACAAAGGCGACGGTTATACCGGAAGTATTTGAATATTTGAAAATCGTTTGAAACTTTCACTAATATCTCGGTTACCTTCGCCAGATAAGACAGTGCGCCTTACTGTCGTGCTTTATTCACGACACCGTATGCTCGTATAACGGCTCCCTCATCATCAATCACAATTAATATCAAAGCATTCTAATAACTCGGCCCGCCGCTTTAACCTTATCCATGTTTGACTAACCTTCTGAATAGAAAGTGCAACGCGTCAGATAAATTGAATAGTAAAATGCATATTGCACAACGTCCATGCATCCTTGTAATCCCCTAAACGATATTAATTTATATCGATATCCAAATAATGCAATTTAATTACTTGGTCTCTAGATTCGTACCGAAAGTAACCTCGATAAAAAAACCCAAACCACCATGATTTGTGAACTTTGTGACTGGCCCCGTAAATTCAACATACTTTGAATAATTGAAAGGGACGGAAATAAAAAAAAAAAGAAGTCAATATATTAATTTTGTAAGATAGCGAGTGAAAGGTTGAAATATGCCGGACTACATATGTCCATTTCAGCGCGGCATTTAACGCGGTTAAAATATTCAAATTACACATATTTTCATCAGTTTAGTTTAATTCTCGCGACACGAAAAATGGAACGCATCCGGTCGCCGGGCGTAGGAAAAAAAATGTCGCAAATATAATCTCATTAACTTTTCAACAAACCACGAATACAATTTTATTATCAAAACGAACCGTGCTGACGCGTAAAAAAAATTGAATCGCGAGGAAGGGGAATTTTAATCGATCAGTCTTGATACGAGAAATTTTTCGAGGCCTTCCGCGAGAACGATGGTTCATTACAGACGGGAATATCGCGAAAAATATGACAGCGCGGAAATAAACGCGAACAGCGCGCGTCGTTCTCTCAGTACGTTTTCGCGATTTCGACAAAAGGCTGCTTTTATTTACGTTCAACTTCGTTCCCTTATTTTCAGGCAGCGCCACGGCACGGCTAACAGTGAATTGCACACGCAATACGATGCCACTCTTTTGTGGCGCGAAGAATGTGCCGGAAGTAATCCATAAAAAATGCTACGCGTTCAATTTCACCGCGTACTTCTCGTGTACACATTGCCAGAGTCATTGACTGGCGGACAGGTACTCTTTTGTGCGGTGACACTCGAGAAAAAAAAAAGATTGAAATAATTTTTTCCCCGCGTTTCATGCAACAACTTCCTTCCTACCGTTTGTGTCACACCGTAAACAGTTCGACCTTCACCCTGAACGCGAGACATTTTGTTTATTGCAACACAATCTTTCGCGCAATAAGGTCTGACTCATCGTACAAAAATGATATATTGTTGATTGAAAAGTACCGTGGACGTATTAAGATTGGAGCGTACTCTGGTGAACAGAGTTACTTTTCCCAATTTTTATTCAATATTTCAATAGTGAATAATGGCAATTTGAATATTTCGAAGCACGGTAATTTTAACGCGAGTTAATTCCCCTTGAGCGTAAAGGGAAAGTGTAATTCGTAAAGGTTAATTAAAAAACGGGGTGAACGAAGCGTGTGACAAAGGGTCCGTCAAGCTTCCGTGTAACGCCGCAATCTTTTCAACGGAACGGAAAAGTGCGACATTGCATAATACGCGTCGACGAGTTCAGAGAAGGACAAAATGTTAAATTACAATTTTATCGTATCAAGGACGCATTGTGCGACGAACGACTCGCGCGCAAATTGGACTGTACGCGAGTACGGTATAAAAATATTTATGAAACAAATGGTACTCACCGAAAAATCCGCCGTTAGCTGCTGCCTTGAAGACGATCCATAACAAGCAGGTGTAGATGATCCGCCCTCGCAGCCACCAATCCATGGTGTTCACGAGTTTGGCCCGGCCTGTTGCGGATGGCCCGTCGTCGGTTCCAATTTAATTCGATCCACCTTGATACGGGATACAATATCGTCTCGATATTCGCGCGTTCCACCCTCTTCCCTTGTCCCTCGCGATATACGATCTCACGTCGCTGCTTCGTCTCTCTTCCCTACGTCTGGCGGGAAACGATCCGAGGCAGATCATCGAAATCGTGATGGTTCACAAACGGTTCACCGAGCAGCCACGCGATTCACTCCCGTCGTGGTATAATCGCATCGCGAAACAACGAATCGTCGATTGATTTGCGCGCGTACGTGTCGTTACACTCGGGTAAACGAGCGGGGATACACGGGCGCGCACTCGCGACCCCTTCTCGAAGCGAAGTCGCACGCGGGACAGAGAAGCGACCGCGTCTCCGTGTTCACCGAATCGCGACCGATCAAATACTAAAGCCCGTAACGCTCTGCGTCGACTTCTCTAGCCCCCCCCGTCCCCCTCCCCCCTCCCCCCGTCCCCGTCCCTGACCGCCGGAACACCGTTCACTACCCTCTCGTGTTGTGTTTCTTCTGCTCCGATCGACCCTTGTGTCGCGGAAGCCTCGTTCGGTCACTTGTCGTTTACGTTTACGTTCCACCGGATAAACCACCAAGCAGCACCCACCACCCTCCACCAAACCACTCTCTCCCCGTTCACTTCCCTCCACCCGTCTTCGACGATTCCTCCTTCTAATCTTCGTCCTCGATGTCTTATCGGCAAGGCGGAAGCAGATAAGGAGAATCGGCTCTTTTACAGGAAACGACGTTCGCCCTGCTATTTCTGGAGCGAACGGTGCAGCCCGAGCGATGCATGGTTGGCGTGCACCGGTCACCGGGCTTCCACCGAGGCGCAATTAATCAAGCTTTCAAGCGGTTTCTTGCGCGATCGTCTCGTTCCAACGATCCACGAAGACACGAGCTCCTCTTCCACCCTTCGGAGAATCTTCTCGGTCAGCCAGGGACTCCGAGATTCCCGGCTGGAATACTTGAAATCGACGACGAACGTACCCCGTACCAATTTCCTCGGACGTTGTTTCACTGCTTTCGCACACTTTTAACAACACTGGGACGAGAAACGTTTATGGGATCACACGCAACATCGTTGTACACAAATATATTTATATGGATGTATATACGATTGCGTTTGGAAACACGAAAAAAGTTAGTTCACAATGGTTGAAGGTTCCTAAACGACCGTATCCACGGCACATGAACGAATCGACAAAGTACGGCCGCGTCGAAACCCGAACGGACCATCCATCCTCGTTGTTTGCCTCCTTTCTCCCGTTGGAAACGGAACGAGTCAAGGTCCGAGCGAATTTCACAGAAGGGAAGCTCGCTCGACTGTTAGCCGAGGTTTCACGCCATCCTTCTCGCGAAAAACAGAAAAAGAATCTCCAGGCTGGCTCGCGTTACGACCACTCACGGTCCGTGGAAAAGTTTCTACATCGACCAGAGCGAACAAGTTTCCAGCATCCGGCCACTTTTTCGTGGTCTGACTTTTCCGTTTCGCGTCAAAGATGAAACATAATCGAAAATGGTTAACTCTCCCTCGTACCGGCGATTCCTCAGCGCGAAACGATCGCGGCCACGATGCTTTCGCGAATTTCCAGGATATCTCCTCGCCGTTGAGAACGTACGACGACGAGGGGGATGGTCGCACCTGCCCAGGACTCGTCGGAGCGTCGATGCTGCGAACAGGATGTTGCGCGCACTGGTCCTTCGATCGGCGCCGCCATACGTCCGCCGCGTAAACACTGAAATGCAAGCAAACAGAGACTAGTAGCTGGCGCGAAGAAGCTGGCCCGCGAACGTTCGCCAGAAGAGGGACGAGGACGAAGGATCCAGGGAGAGAAGTCGCGGCTGGTATCGCGAAGGGACGAGAGAAGGGGGAAGTCGAGAGAGAGCCGGTCGCCGGACCGGTTTCCTCGCAACAGATCGCGACTGGCCAATTGGAAATACCACGGACAATGAGTTCCCTGGTCAGCCTCTCTTTACGATCGGCCTACGCTCACCTGACGATCCAAGGATCCAGTTCTACCACTGCTAACCGCTCGATTCGAGAATTTTATCAATCCGGTCTCGAACAAGCTATACCCTCGCGTAATCGTCGCTGCTCAAGGTCGGACCGGTCTCGATGCTCGATCCTTGCTTCTTTCGTGAAAATTTTATCCATCGAGCATCGTCGATATTGTCACGGAATCGATAGAAAATTGAACGATATCCTCGCCGGTCAAGCGGCTCGAAATGTCCACGAGGCAGCGGGACAATTATATTTTAACGGGGTACGTTTGCTCGACGCGTTCCGGGGAATCGACGAACGATCGTGTCGCCGTTACGCCCGGCCTCGATCGTTCCCTCGATTGACAACGACAAACGCGGATGCATTTTTTACAAGGTCCACGAGACCGATATCGGCGCGCAGTTTACATTTTTCCCGGGAGTAATCTCACCGCGGGACGGACGGGCGAAGCCGTGCCATCGTTCCTGCAACGAGCTGTCCAATTTTCGCTTCGAAATGACACCGAGCGACGCATAAATTTTCCATCGCCTTTTTCCCTCTGTTTTCCCCCGCTGTTTGTTTCCTTTCTTTCCTTTGGAAATCATCCACCGGTTTCACGGGGAACGCAAACAACACGGTCACGATTCACCCGGCCGCCGCGTTATTATTTACACGGCAAGTATTACCGATTGATTAACAAACACGGCCGGCGACGCGATTAATAATTTTCCTCGCGTCGCGAATACGAGAAAAAGCAAGAGGAAATCTTTTCCGTCCCCGTGAAATCGATCGATCGATCGGCTCGCGGACGAGATAAGCGAAGCGGTTGGATACGCATTAACGAGCGTTTGTCGCGTTAAGTGAAACTCACCGAATCCGATTCGAAAACGTCAAGCTAGCCACTGGCCCTCTCTTGCCTACCATGCAACAGTTAAACCACGTCGCACGGTGAAACGCTCGAATCATTAATTTGTGGGACGGGAGGTCGAGAATCGCTGCCATAGACGATTCACACTTTCAGCGAGCGGAAAATAAACGATACTCTCCGAAAAAGGGGCATGCGGAATTCAAGGATAACGAAAACAATATTTTTAAGGATAATTTCTGGTTCGATCGAGGCGGTAACGTTTCTTTTACGGGACATCCCCTTTCCAGGTAATATCATCTGACAGGTCTGTCCACGAGATGCCCAGGTGGTTCGAGGCGCCACAATTTTAAAGCAAAGCAATCGCGCCATTAATAGAGGAAAACGCCGATGGTTTACCTACTTCACATTTTGTTATAACATTCTGTTGTACGACATTGTCACGAGCGTAATGACCACTGCCACGAGGGCAAACTCTGGGACAGCACTGGTCCACGATATCGTACCTTCCGGTCCCGGTCCAGTTTCTGACGCGAAGACGGCAAAGTTTCGGGGTAAAAGGAGACGTCGAAGATCGCGAAACACGAGCGGGATCCTCTCACGAGCGTTCTATCTCCGTCTCTTGCCGCGTCCACCGATCGCGCGACGACTCGAGACTTCGATGACCCGTCACGATTTTTCTTTTCTTTTTTATTTATTTTTTTTTTAATCCGTTACATTTGATTCGTGTCCCGGACCGGCTATGATCCGATCGGACGCGTCACGCGACGAATCGTCGTGGTCATCGTGCGTGCGTGGTCGATCGGTTTTCGTGTACGGAGCGGAGAGACAAGAGGACCAAGAAAGCTTAGCGTCGCGACGCTGAACGTCCCACAGAATCACGATCCGCACTGGTACGCCATCGAGCGTTAGGGAAACTTCAGCAACCCTCCGACATCCTTCCCCCACTATTTCAACTACCACCACCACCACCACCGTTCTCCACTACCACCGCTTCCAGATCCACCACCACCACCGTACCGCGAGTCCCTCGATCACGTCCGTGTACCACCAACACGCGAATGCGACGACAGCGAGCGTGTACGAGACACGATACTCGTACCAGCAGCACCGGTTCGGTTCTCCAGCGACGGACTTTGCGCGCACGCTGCTATCAACCCGTACGCTCTCGGTGTGCGCGAGCGCACCAGGTACCACTCATCCCCCACCGACTTTCTCGATTTTAACTCCCCCCCTCCCACTTCTCTGATTTTTTCTTTGCCCTCTTCCAATCCTCCCCCCTGTTTTTTCGACTCTCCAGGCTTCTTCCTACGAGTTCTCCTCACCCTTTCGACCGCCTTTTTCAGATTACACCCCGATGCATCGCGATTCCGAACGAAAACATTGTCGAGCACGTCGCGAGGGACGCGAGCCTGTTTCGCGCCAAAGCTTCAGAAACAATATAAAGACAGTTGAGAGAATATGAAATATAAAATTGAATTTAAATTATTTCGAGTCTCAGCAGTTCGCTATCCAGGGGTTAGCTCACCCTCTGGTTTTTCCAATTTTATTCAATTTTTTTCAGATTGCGCCACACGCTGTACCGCGATTTTAAAAGAAAACATCGTCGAGCGGGTTGTTCGATATCTGGAGCGTTTCAAGGAGGTCCACGGGACGGATTCGAGTACCATGGTCGCGCTCCAAAGCGGATAGAGCGAACGAATGGATGGATCAGCGCGGGACACGCACGATACCGGTTCTTTGGAAACATTTATTCTTGGAAAAATATTGATGTCACCCGAAAGACGTAGCGTTCGAAGTTTCACTTTGATTCTCGTTCGAGTCGGCTTTCAGTCGCCAGTTAACTCCCCGGACGAGCGAGTCGATATTCTTTTGTGCATTATTCCCGTTTCTGTTTCAGCCAGCGAGAATCTCCGCGTTGAATTATTAATAATCTCGCAACATTTTTCGTTCGGCTACGATTTTTCAGCCCCGTAGCGAGGAATCTTCTGATTCTCGTTCGACGCGGGTCGCAGGCGAATCGTCGACGACACCGTCGGGCGTCGCGTTAAAGGAAACAGGAATAAAACGCGGCGTTAAAGCGTAATCAAAATGTGTCGTTCTCAATAAACGCCCATTAACGTCGTTCTCGATGAACTGCAGTTTCCCTTTTTAATTTCTTTCGCGCTAAACGTTGTCGCGTTAAGCTCGAAAACATCTCCCCGGGTATAATTTAAACGGATCCGAACGAAGGTGGAAACGTTTCGCGATTAAATTGAACGCGAAACGTTTCTCTTTTTGTTTTGCCGCCGCTCCCCCCCCCCCCCCGCCGCTGGAGACACTCTTTCTGCGAATCAATCCGGCCATTATTTAATCGTTCGATTTTTCTTCCCTCTTCCGCCAAGTCGATCACGGATTACCTGTCAATTCGCATTGCCGGCTGCCGTAATTTAATCAGCGCACAATCTCTACAGGATTATCAATTCTGTCGCAATTAGTTCGCGTCGATTCGCGATAATTATGCAAAAAACGCTCGATCCCTTATTTATTTCGTCGTCGCGAGAGCGGAAGCTTGGCTCGAAATTGGAATTGGAAATTGCCAAATACGAGCCACGGTTCGAAGAGATCGCAAAGCTGCGTTTGCGACTCATTATATTAACCCTTTAACTGACGTGTCGTGAGCGGAAAATTTGTGGCAATAATTCGTATTTGGAAAGGTTGGAAATCATCGATGACACATACTAAACGGTTTCTGCCGAAAATCCGTGAGCGAAAATATTTTATAAAAATGTCTTTGGGCGCCAATGTCAGTGAAAGGGTTAAGGTATATTGCACTCGACGAAGCTGCAGGTTATTACCTCGAAAAAAATAGTGCACCCAGGGGCTAACGTCTGACGTTAAAAAATTACTTGACAATCTTTTGAACGATACGTGTCTATCGTGCAGGACACAATGGAACGTTTTCATTGGCAAAGAACACGCCATCGTACCAGCTAGTTTTTCATTGTTGAACGTCATTAAATTTTCATCGGATCCGACTGGAAGCGTCTCTGATCGAATTTTAGAACCGGATCGATCGTTGGGAGAAATCTTGTTCCAGGGCCCGACGATTTCCTCGGATCGATCGGCAGAAATAAATCTTATTGCGTTCGGTTATTATCCGCTCTCGAACATTTCACAATAACCGCGTTATTTTCTCGAAAAATATCGAGCTTCGTTGGAAAATATTAAACGCAAACATCGCTCGGTAACACCCGGCCTAGACTTTTCGAATATTGCCAAACAAAAGCTGAACAAACGAGAAACGGGCCTGTGTAATAAAGCTGAATAATAACGACAGCTGATTGTCGGCCTGATAACATTTCGTTTCGAGAAACAATTACAATGTGAACTTTGTAGTAATCTCTCCCTCTTTAAAATTCGAAAGAATTATAAATTAAGATTGTATCAATACGGAAATTCAAGCAACCCTTCCCCGGAAGCGAGCATAAACCGAACCTTGTTATTCTGCGACCTCACCGAGTTGGCCCAAGATTCAAGAACCAGACTTGAGACAGTGTTATGTTATGTGAGCGAATAAATATTTTCGCGTCAAGTGCACGAACTTCGCGCCACTTTTGTTTAACTGTCCGAAATAGCTGACTTGTTTCAATAAAAGAGTCCTCACGAGGAATTTACAATAAAATCGAATTACCGGTAGTACCGTAACGAAAAGCAAGCTTATCTATGCGAGAACGGCCGAACGACAGGGCGAACGGTGATCGCAGGAACGACGAAGGTTATCGGAGGGGGATGAAACGAGAGCGATTCGTACGCGATTGGACAACGTATCGCGAGTACTGGGAAGAAGAGCCGTGGCTGGGAAAATTGGAAGTACAGCTTCGTCCAGCGAAGCCGGGGGAGTAAGGTCGAGTTAGGCCACCTAATCCAATGTTTTACAGGTTTACTGATTGCGGTGGAGTACGTCGGTCCCTCCACGCCAGGCTGAACCTAAAACCCTCTTCCTCCTGGTCTACTTTTACCTTTCCCCTCTGTCCTCGCGCTTACCCGATGCACGGTCGTTACCGTCTTCGTCGTCGTTTCTGTCTCGCTCGGTGGCCTAATTCTGCGGCAAATAAACGCATCATTGAGCAACCGTAGATTTACCAATCAGGCCCGATGCCTTCGTACAGGACGACAGAAGCCGTGCGGAAGCCCGCACGATTCGGAATAGCAATGAAAACAGAACCGGCCTTTAAATCTAACCGTATCTATCGGCTCTCCCGTCGTACCTGGCCGCGCGCGTCCATACCCCCGGTTATCCAGCGTTTCCAGCGTTCCTCTCCCTTTTGATTTCCGACCTACTGGGTACCACGACCGGACGACGATCCCTCCTGGCTCACGCACCCTCACCCCTCGGACGTTGATATCCAGCCTCGTTTTCCATCGGTCGTTTTCATTTCATTCGGGTACCTGCTGGCTAACCGTGTCCAATCTGTCGTGTCGTTTCTCCTTGCACCCGTTGACTCTCGGACGCTCGATGCCGATAGCCTCGGTTATCCAAGGCTGTAACTCGCAACGATGACGAACGCTCGATGTTGAAAGAATTACGAATGGGATAATCTTCGCGAGATTTCATTTGTATTTTAACCAACTCGAAAGAATCAAGAAATATTATTTTCGTGGAAAAGAAATTGTGGAAAATGCAACTTTATTCTAATTTGTACACGGTATAAATATCGAACGAGCAGTTCTGCCGTGGCTGAAAACGCGGGATTGATCGTAAAACATTTGGCGGGTTCAAGCGGAGCACCTGGTACGCGTTCCCGAAGCGTCATCCACGAATAACTGATATTCCTCGTCCTGTTTGCGGGTTCAACGTTATATTCGTTCAACTCCTGGCTACACCGACGGCATTACGAGCTGTTAAACTACTATTACGGCATTTAATGCGATGCATCGCGGACGAAGGTTGCAACATGATTTAATTTGCACGCCCTGGTTAAGCGTATCTTGATTCGTTGGGACCTGGAATGCTTGTACGATGACCAACGTCGATTCTGAGCCTACCAACCGGAAAAATTCACGATTTATCGATCGAGAAACAGGTTCGTCGACCGATACTCGAATAATCAATAAATTGAATCGACTAACGGAAAGAAAATTCTTTGCCGACTGGCAGACTTTCTTTACACGTCGCTTTATAAAACATTCATCTCGCGTATCACCCTCTGTGCCCCCTATGGATAAGTAACACGTTGGTATCTATTATTTTTCTGTACAATATGTACCTGCGAACGTCGATAAAACGATCGCAGCTTTTTCTGAAGAACTGTACGTACAAACTTCGTCAAATGTGCATCGCGTGTAATTGTGAGATGTTTTTAGCGATATATACTTCATTATTTGTAATAGTTTTAAAATTACTGGAAAATTTCTTTTGTTGTGCTCAGGAAAACATGGAACCATGTTCCTCCCCTGGTAACATCAGATACACGACACCCCTTATACGCTTTATCACACATCTAAATCCTTTTATTAACACCCGTTCACACTCCAGTTTATTCGTCACGTTCGCTGATACTAATTCCCGGAGAACTCATTTCCACCGAACAGCAACAAAAACCTTTTTCTTTTTACGAGCAAAATTATCCGTTCTGGTGTCTGTGTACGTTTCCAGGATCTCTCGACACAAACCAAACGGGCTCTTTCTTGCCGCACGGTTTCCTTTCATTGCAAACAAAACAGACCCGCGAACGTGCACGCGCAAAGCAAAATAAAAAAGGTAACTCTTGTACTTACGTACGTAATATAAAGCGTACATCTCTGAATATCGTTTGTCGAGAAAGCAAAATTCCCGATAATTCCATGCTTTATCGTTAACCGATCGGATGACGGGGTTAAAAATAAGAAGATTACCATTTGTCTTCATCAGCTTACAACTTTCTCCTTGTCCGGCGCAGAGCACTTCCCCCTAATCGATAGCAGGGACATTCGTCGAGCCAGCCTTCCATCTATTCATCCATCTATCCATCCCATCCGTCCGTCCATCCATTCGTTCGGTTCAGACCACGATTCTAACGCAGCGTGCACCGGGACGCAAGAAGCGTCTATTATCATTGTACAGCTTTTTGCGGCCAACGTTAACCGACTTTTTCCCCGTACCTTCGATTCGTCCAAATGAAATTCCACCGTCTCTTATTCGTCGGCCGTCTCGTGCCAAGATTCGTCGTCCCGAATCCTTGATGCCCTGTTTCCTTCTAACGTCGCGCGACGACCCTTACGGCTCGATTTTCTTACGTTCACAGAAATTGGGATCTCAGAGTCTTAATCGAAATTTCCAGATTTCACTGTTCAATCTTTCACAAATTTCTCGGTATATAATTATTAAGATTTGGAAGATTCGTAGCAGACTGTGGTACCATGGTCCAGAAATTTTTCCAAAGCCTTGTGTCTGATTTATATCTGCTCGTCGGGATGCCGTTGTTGCCGGCGGCGTGACTCTCGTCATAGATCCGTATCGCGACGCTTTTTCGCGAATAAATTTAATAGGCAGCCGGTATCTCGAGCGTAAATAAAATATTTGATCCAGCGAACGTTGCTTCCGGCCGGTGAAATAGCGATCCGAGCGAATTTGGTCGATTTGCACGCGCCACGTTCGGTCTGGTTGAAGTTAATTCAACGATGGCGTTGAAAACCGGGTCAGAAATGATCCGGCGGATAAAGCGCAAGTCTTTCGCCCGGTCGTGGACGAAGATCGTGCGATATTAAGAGTTTAATTTCGCTTTAAGAAACACAGCAAATACGATGCTGCGAATGATCCTTTTTTTTTCTCTCTCTCTCTTCTTTTTTCATGACCTAGTTTTTAATGGGACTGAGGAGTTTTATGAAAGTGTTTCGCGCGAGCCGCGGATAGAAATATCGACGGCACCGGGAATTCTTGACTTGCTTTATGAAATTATAAATCTTCGAGACGTGCATTAACGCCTCGACTGCACGGCGCTAAGACGATCATCACCGACGCTTACGTTCCCTTGAATGCGAAATGAAGTTAATTCCTGCTGGAACAGCCTGTTGGTTCGCGCGAAATCTATAATATTCTATTTCTCGCAAAGAATGCTCTTTAAACGAGTGAAAAAGACTACGAACTTCCAAAGGCACCAATGGTAGCAAAGATATAGCAAAGATTATTTTAAATTAAAAATAACTTGACGAAGACGAGGAGGATATTTTACAAGATTTTTTAAATCACGCTTCAAAAGCGGTATATCTACATCATTTCTCCATTAATTACCAACGCAAAGGATTCGAATTAAAAATGATTAACTACCCCGACGACGTGAAATATAATTACAAACCTCGTACGATTCCGATAGGAAAATTTCTTTCGCCTTTCCATTCATCCCGATGCCATTAACTCGTGCCATTAACATTCAACTTTACCCCCGTGGATTTGTACGTTAATTACACGAAACGCTGCTTGTAATTCCGCGTTCGGCGAACGCGTAAATTAGCTCGTACACGTGGGTTATTACCTCTCCTTCAATTAACAGGAGCATCAGTAGAACAACGCCCGCGAGAACAGAGAATTACAGACGTTCCAGCAGTGGGCGTTAAAAAAGTGTACACGTTTCAAGTCGGGCCAAGAATGTTCCCCGTTGTTCTTTTTTTTCCCCTCTCCCTCGCGATGTTCTCTCTCTTTTTTTTAGCGACCATGTTCCGTTAATGTTTCGCAGTTTTTTCTTGGCGACGCAAAGCACTCCGCGCAGGATCACTTGGGCGCGTTTTAATCACGCACGAGAGCTTCATGGTGACTGTATCAGCGGGTCGCGTTCGTTCCGCCGTAAAAGCAGCCAGGATAATACGGTGCCTCGGTTCCTTTTCAATATCCGTGGTTACGCGGCCCCGGGTCATAAATGAATTTACGATTTCACGTGCCGCAATACGTAAGTTTACACCGTCGTTAACGAGCTCGAGTGACCTGGCGCCCCCCCTCCTCCAGAAAAAAAGACCACCATTCGGACCATTCGTTTCGAAACGGATCCAAAAATTGCCAGACAGAGCCGTGGTCCGACATAAACTTTGCCCGGCAGACTCGTTAAAATCATTGTACGGTTTATTATTAATTATTCTTGGACAGATGTTTATGAAGTTTTCTCGAATTGTACATTTTTATAGCTTGTTCGTGATGTCAATTATTTGTTGATGTTGATATATTAAATTGTGCAATAAATTAAAAAGATTCGTCTTCCGGCGATCGGGTAACAAAAAGCAACATGTTCGTGGTAATTTCGCGGTTTCGCGGAACCGTTTGATCGATAACAAACGAATGGTTAAACTAACTGTAATGTTGTTACTTCATTAACCTACTTTCGGTTACGTTTCCACCATCATGCATCATCCTCGCGCTCCTCTTTGCTATTTACATTTTCCTACCTGAATCCAGGTGAAGTTCCCACAGAAACGGTGTGTTGTTGCATGTCAAACCGGATGATTTTGAAACGCGAATGGCCTGACGCGATTTCATGTGAAATTATGGTAAATCAGCACTTACGTCTCCTTCAATTAAAATTAAAAATAATACGAGCATCTAAATCAACCTCTAAGTAATTAATACCTCTATAAAGTATAAATATTTAATTTAATACTTTAATTTTCCCACGTTCGTCTTCTCTGAACGTCAAAACTGGGACAAACAAGTAAATTCAACATATTCGTATTCGCTGAATGTTTTGTTCGGACTGTGCTGATTTGAATAAAAAAAAAAAAAAGAGAAGAGAGAACTTTCCTCAACTTTCACGTGACTGTCCGCCCACATCCATTTCGGTTAAAGTTGTGAAAAAAAAAAAAAATAGGAGGGATTTGTTCGCGTTGAGGGACGTCGACGCGTGGCGATCGCAGGGGTGGGGGAAAAAATTAGGGCAGGTCCGTGAGATTATTCGCGGAGGAGAGGATCAAGGCGCATTGGAAACGTAGTATGCAGGCATGGCCGGGTTTCGTGGCATCGCACAGCCTTGGCACACTGGAAACGGAGAATCTGGTGTCTGCACGAAAACTCCGCTTTGACTACAATGGCCCGAGGGTTAAGTACCGCGGGGCGCAGCGGACATCGTCGTTCCAGAACTCGGCCAGTTAACCCACCGCTCGAAGCTTCGCTTTGCAAACGACCAAAGCAGAAAATCTACTTCCGCCAACTTTTCGATCTTTTCGCTATCCGTTCTCTGTCTCCTCCCTCCCCTCCCTCTCCTTTCTCGATCTTTTACTTAAGTAAAGCGAACGATTTCATTTTTGAGACAACCTCGTGAAATTCCGTCCCGAATCCTCTTTCTCTTCTTTTCCCGGGACAAGATTTCTTCTCCCGTGGAACAATCTGGGTCGAAGTTTGCCCGGGAAAAGCTTTTCCCCGACCGACAAACGAAAAAACCACGGGAATTTATTCCAATGTTCTAGCCGCGTGTTCTTTTGTCCGCGAGCGTTGTTGCCGCCGGACGGGAAAAGAAACGAGCGGCCACGGAATTTCGTTCGGTTTTACAATACTCGAAGGATTAAAACTGGAGATTGCAAAGATGAAGAGGAAAAAACGCGCTACCAGTTACAACTTTTCGATCCGCCTTTTTGCCACCCCCTCTCCGACCATTCCCTCTTGCCGCGGCAGCGCGCGAACGAACGTCGAAAGCGTTTTATTGGATTATTAGGGGTGCCGAGGAAAGCACCAAGGTTTAAAAAACAATTACAATTATTTAGGTTTGGATGATTCGTGGGGCGGTTAAAAGTGTCTTCTTGCATTTCCAATTTCATTCCAAAACGATGCTTGAAGTTATAGAATTGAAAATTCGAATACGAGGCATCAAATCGATAGTTTAAATTTACAAATTAATTGCTTGCGAGCTTAATAATTAATATTTTGTCGGCATAGAAAATGAATCAACCGAATAGCGAAACCCTATGTTGTTCGATGGTAAAGAGGAAAAGATAGGCGGATGGAACCGCAAAATATTATCCAAACGTATTTAACAGCACAAAAGCGGGACAAGTTTGATCGACAGTTTCGATATTGATTCATTAAGCGACAAAGTATGCGGGTTTAAATCCGGCGAACGAACGTCGAAATGATGGAAGTAATAATTTTGAAAATTACCCACGAAATGAATTGTTACGTTTTTACTACGGTATTAAAGATTAATTACGTGAGATTTGTCAGCTGGCCGGATCGATCACGTTCATCGTTTTGTATAATCAAATTTAAAGATCTATTCATACTCGTGTCGGATATTATTCCATCTGTTACGAGACCCTCTCATCGATTTTCCGAATTGTCGAAAATTCCCGTTTCATATCGTCGTTGATATCAATCGGGCACGAATCTGTATAAATCTTTCAACAATACAATTATATTCGGACAAATTGTCTGTTCGTTAACAAAATACATACGAAACGCCCGATGAATATAGAATGTTTTCTGCTAATCTAGCCATGGCTCAAAATTTCATTAGTATACACGGTTCAATTATAAACTTTACTCGTTCGCTTTAATTGCGGGAGTTATCGGGAACAGGAAAAACAAAGAGGGGCGGAGAGCGAGAGAGAGAAAAAAAGTCGGAAGAGGGGAAAATAAGGAGAGTTAATCGAACGGTTTTAAATTTTTATTCGCTCGAGGGCTTCTCGATTAATCGGAAACGCGGGCTCGATTTAATTAGGTCAACGGCGTTCCACGGTATTTATTTATTTGCGTGATCTACTGTCTACTCGCTCACCGGTGTCAAATATCATTTTCCAATTGATACTCGCTTAACGATTCTTTCGTACCTTTTACATCGATAATTGAAAATATAAACGCGAACAGAATCTGTTCATTCTTCTTTAATTTAATTGCAATTTTTTCAAGTTTCCTCAAACGACAGCCATATCTATTATCTTCGAATTCCTTGGTTAATTTGACGCTGACCTGCTTTCAATAACGTTCCGTCGAAAGGGTTACGCTCGAGCGATGATACGCTCTTTGACATTAATTGACGTTGAAGAGGATCAAGACAGAGAATCGAGGGCAATCCTCGCAAATATTATTATTCACAACAACGTTCGATGGAAACAAAGCATTCCACGTTCTCAGGATTCTGTATGACAGAGATAATTCAACTCTTGTTAATCGCGACGTAGCTCCTTTGTTTCGACGCTGATACGTCCGGCTATGGTTAACAATACGGTTTACCAAACAATATTAATAATTCATTTTTTAATCGAACATTTCAAACCGTACTCGTAGCGGGTTCGCCGCCGTTGTTTTCGGCCGTTCGATCGAGTCGAAACGACGGGGGTGGATCGCGTTTAAAATATCCGGTACCGTTGAAACGCTTTAATAATTAGCATTGTTCCCGGCCGAGGATGTAACCGAAGCCAAGAGCAGTTTGTGCGTGGCGTGCACTTATTATTCAATCGAACCGGGAGGACCGTTGCCAAGACCACCCCCTTGGAAACCTTTTCCAACGGTACTCTCTATTTCTTCCCGGTCGTACGATAAATTTCCGCGGCCACTTTTAAGGCTCGCCACGGAAAAATTTCTCCTCAAATTATGACCGAAATTTTCGCTGAACGTAGACACTCGTTGAGAGAGTGAATTCGAAAGTGGAACACTTTCCTACGGACTTGTCGAAGAAAAGCAAAGAATTGGACAAATGGAAATTACTCAGATTCGTAGCTCTTTAAATATATGATATTTCGAAGTTTTTGAGTTGAAATTTTGGGACGATAAAAAAGCTCCATTTGCTCGAATAAAAATCTAAATAATCGAAAAAAAGTCGTTTCTGACAAACGATACTCTGTACATACAATAGAATTTTAAATAGCAAAACGGGCAGATAACGGGTGTGTGTGTGTGTGTGTGGAAATAAAAGAAAAAACAGTGGAAACAAACAGGGTAGGATTAAAGAGCGCTAAACTCGAACGCGTTTTAATTGAAGATGATTAACGACGATTAATAGAGGAGAAGGAACGCGGATGAAATTTAATTTCGCGGCGGAACCGGAATGAACGTGTACCGACGACGAGGGGACGCAAGCGGTGAGATCTAAGAAGATAAAGGACGTTTCTGAGGGGGGGGTCGGAAAGCGATGTTTAAATCGCGGTTAATAAAACCGCATGAATATTCAGCGAGCGGGGCGGTTGAATTGAAGTTGCCGCGGAATCGAAACAAAAAGGTCAGACGGATTTGCCGTTACAGGTGCCGTGCCCTCTGGAAAATTGAACTTTCGAAATCCAGCCAGATTAGTCCCTTTCGCCGCGTTCATTTTTGCCCGAACGTCGATTTCGAAATGGAAGTTCGTCGATTAAAACTCCATCGTACGCGAAACTCCATTCCATTTCCTCCCATTTATTCCTTTTTTTTCCCCCTCCCTCCTGTGCTTATCGGGGTATTACCCAATACGCACCATGCGATAAATAAACTTTCATCACGTTTCAAAGAAAATCCGTTTTTTATATACTCGGACGAAATATTAATGGCGTTTTATAATATTATGCGAAGATTTTCGTATTCGACGCTGCTTCGGTGCTCGTAGAAATGACTAAAATATTTAAACTATGATATTTCGTTCCGTCTGGATTTCCATTTCTGCTAATTTTGATAGTGACTTCTCATTCTTTCTTTATGATTTCTGAATTAGTACTAGATGATATTTTATCATTTTTCTGAACTCAGCATCCTTAATTTGAAAATCGATTAATTCTTTTGTCGATTCTTTGCGTCGAATTTATCGTCCCATTCGCTACGGACGAGTAAGCAAAATAGTTGAAATTTAGCAGGCGATGACTATTCGGAGTAAAACCAAAACAACAAAAACGGGTATACGATCCATTCGTACGATTGCAGCGACAGCAGTAGGAAAACTGACGGCAATTTCTGTGCAAGTATTTACGAGGCTGTTTATCACGGAATTTTAAAAGCGTTCAAGCATTCGTTTAGCCCTCCCCCGTCAGACGCCACTGTCTTGCAGTTTCGAGAAAATTTACCGCGGCCCGGGCAAACAATTTTCACGATTCCCCGCTTTAACATCGTGCCGGGGGCTCGTTTCTGTTTCGCTCGGCCGATTGGCCAGGAAGCTTTTAGCTGAAGAGCGAATGGATCAACATCGACTGGCCGAGTCACGATCGACTTTCGAAAGAAGGGGTTCCTCGATATTTTCAGACATCGTCCCTGGACCAGCCGAGCATTTTCGATGCACAACGGTGCCTCGTTGCTTCAGAAACAAATACCGGTGATTTACAGATACTCCGTGAAACGTACTCCAACGAGCCCTATCAAGCCTCCCCTTGTTCCTTCTATTGCCTCTGCATCCTAATCTTCTTTGCGCCCCGAACTCGCCAATTTTAATTCGCTGCTTGCCGCAACCAAATTTTTCATAACCCACGACGAACAATTTTGCTATAACAATTTCGATGAAAATTATAATAACCGACCCTCGAGCGGTGGTGTCTGTATTTAATCCGAACCTTGGATTAAATTTAAACGAATAATTTCCACGATGAAAAACGTTGAAATTGCGAATGTCACTGTCTCGGTGAATTTACAAAGAAAAATTTGAAACTCGTTTAAAATTACGCTTGGAAGTTCCCGTGATATTCAGCGAAGAATTAGGAATTTCAAAATCGCGATTATTATATGATAGGATCGCGTCATTGCGTTCCGGGAAACGTTGGTTGGGCCGGAAGTGACGGAAGCCAAGAGACGAATAACAATTTAATTGGACTCGCAGCCGTCTGACAGTTTCTAAACTCACCTCTATTCGTAATTAGGCTTGCGGTCGTCCGTGGGAACCGTAGTTAAATAATTCAATTCGCCGTGTCTGCGTGTGGCCTAAGGGCTTCGGTACGTCTGCCAGACGGATGTAACGAAATTTGTCTACGTATTGGTAACCGGCGGGTATTAAGTAGTTGTTACAACATAAGTACCGCCCATTGTACGTAACACGCTCGTAAATTATCGTGTCTACGTTGGATCGAGTGTGTTGCGCGTCAACGATAACGATAAAACTCCTGCGCACGAATCTCCCTCGAGATAATGGTATTTCTATCCCCGTGTAACCAGATGATTAACATTTCGTCCTGGCAGAAACACGGTTGCATGATTTCAAACTGAAGAATCTAATCTCAGAGCAACCGTCAGAGAATCTTTGAAATTAATTAACACAGAAGGTGCCAATTTAACAAATTTTTGGAAAATATACGAGATGTATAATTTATTTTCACCGTATGTTCGATGATTCGTAGTATTTGATCGAACAGCCTGTTTTCGTGGCCCTGTTATTACGATGCTCGTTTCTATTCATGAACGAAGTTCGCCTATTGCAGCTGATACAATTCTACGAATGTAACCCGTGAACAAAGGGCAAATAATCGTGCAAGGGTGAAGGAGGGGTGGGCCGCGGCGACGACGCGATAAAACGCTCGTGATAACGAAGAGGGTAGACAAAAGCATTTTGACAAATTTATATGCTAATCCCGTGACGGTTGACGAGTCCGAGATTAACTTTGTATTCCAGTTACCAGCCGCCGACCACGATTCTATTTTCTCCGGTTTGCTCGACAAAGTCTGGTTGCCACTTCATTTATGGGGACGTATAGAAATGACGCGAACATTATTCCGTCGGGTCAAAAGTTCATTGCGGATTGGACAAATTTGATTCGCGGCTCGCCCGGCTAACGACCACCGCGTCGAACTGCTCTTGCGTGTCAAAGAAATGTTTCCCCAGGAAAGTTTCCTTCGGTTCCATTGTTACTAGAACGATGCCACTGCTGGTGACAGCTCGATGAAATCTCTTCGAACCTGTTCCGCCAGGATTTCAGGCCATCCACTATTCGACGATAACATTTAGGGCGACCAAGTACGAAATTAATCTATTAACCACGCAAGACCAGTTAATAATTCATTTATCGACTTTGCGCTTTTATCGAAAGGTACAATGTATGGAAATAACGCTTATCAAAAATTCCAGTTCCAAGGATGCGAGGCACCGTTCGAACGAAACGAGACCCAATCGATCCATCCTTCTTCGCGCAGGGATTAAAATTGAAAATTTCTTGCCGGAGCTAGTTACAAAGTTTCAGAATACATTGCTGAATGCAAACAAAGATACAGGACTTAACAAAACGCGGGCACGCAAGAGAAATTTCAAACGAAGCTGATGTCGAGACTGCAACGTTAAACTCGTATCCAGCGAGGATGTTTCGGCATCCTTATTTCTGCCAGCTTGCAGAAGAAGCTCCCGGTACGCCGAGTGCCGAAAATTAAGGTCGACGAGGAAAATGTCGTAGCCTCGGTCGGTAAACCATCGACGTGCCGTGGAAATACTGCTTCCAGACAAGTTTTATTGTTAGCCGAAAACATCTTGTTTCTTCGTCGAGCAGAGATGGATTTCAAACGCCACGAGTACGTCCCCGTCAAGTGATTTTTATGATTGATCGTTATTCCACCCCCGTGCCCTTCCAAATCATTCCTCCTTTTTCTCCTTTTTAATTATTATTGTAAAATTCCAATTGGTTCCTTGTTCGAGTCGCAATTTCGCTCGATTCGAGCACCATCCCTCTCCCCTGTCCTCGTCATCGTTTTATTCAATCGAAGGATATTTTGTTGGAAAACCTGAACCGCAATTCTGACGATACGATGCCGCAGCATCGAATTGTTTTATAAACAATTCCGTGCGCGTTTTAACCGGATTGGTAACAATGATTCGTTTCGAGTGAATGAAACATCCGTGAAACGTATGGTATTCTCTATGGTGATGACTGTAAATTTCATTTTTACCCTACCGATCCTCTCTCTCTTTCTCTCTGTGTGTGTGTTTTTTTTTTGTTTGCTATTCGTTTTTTTTACTGCATTCGTTTTCCCGATCGTTAACAACAACGCGTTGAAATATTAACTTTCACCGGGGGTAAACACTTGCAGCGTTGCTTGCGGAATATTAATTTCATAAAAATAAGAAGAAAGGGGTAAAAAAAGGAATACACAACGATAGTTACGTGCGGTCGCGTACATCAAGGCAAAGTGAATTGCACAATTTATACGTTTCTCGTCTGTTCATTTCCATTTTTATCGGGTCACGCCGACCGTCTGTTTTCTTCGTTCACCGGTGCAATTAATGAACCCGATGGAGGGTGGCGTAACCGTGAGGAATACTTTATTCATAAGGGGAAATCAGAGGGGGTGTTTAAGCGACTCCTCGCCCAAAGAACACTCGTACCATCCGAACAAGGTATTACAACCTTCACTTCGGTCTATTGATGTTGATTTTGTAATTTCCTGAGATTCAATCTTCTTTCCTCACATAGACCATCAAAGAAGTAAAGGGGTGCCTTCGTGCACACAGATAAACGCTTATATATTTCCGAGCGAAGGGTTTCGTATTTCATTAAAGTTTTATAAGTTTGGAAAATTACGAATTTTTAAGTACTTATTCCGCGAAGAATTCTTCGGGCATAAAATATATCCCTCCTGGTATTTCGAGGGTTAATCCTTGAAAAGTAGATCGTTGAAACGATGCCAATTTAAGTCTAATTTACACAGTCGGTTTCCTATATTTTTAAGCTCTAAAATGAAGAATCTAAAAGTCGGAAATTTTGAAGCATTCCATCGAATGAAAAGAAATTCGGAATTACACGTTGACAAATGGGGACGGCCTTGAAGTCGTAGATCTCCCGATCCTTTTGCTACTTCAGCAATAATCCGCGCGTCAAACGCGAGGAATTATTGACTTTATCTGCTGGAATTCGTCTACGGTCCCCCTTTTTGGTTACGTGTAACGACGGATACACGGTGGCTTTTTATCGAATATGGCAAACTTACGTTGGACGATAAATCGTCTTAACCTGACCTGTGTGATCCCTTTATTGCCGGTGCCCTTTCGGGACGAGGGGGAAAAGCTCGGACTCACTCTTTCCTGCTTCTTCGCGCAAATAAATTTGCACGATCGTTCCAACCTGTACTCGCTGGATCCTGCCTGGGGAACGTAATTTATTTTCACCCGTCTGCACCGAAGGCAATTGCATCATTTATATACGGCTAAGGGTGGAAATTTGAAATTAAAACCTTGCTTCTTTTATATTCGATCGTTGAAAAGTTTCGTTACATCGTATTTCATTGGACGGTATCAAGGCTTTCTTCGAATCGTAACGCCTGTCAAACTTTCGTCAACTGTGACCGATGTATCAGATTTTTTGTAATTGAACAGTTGGCTAAAGAAGTTAATAGACAAACCTTGAATAAATTTAATTAAATCAGTGAAAAACATTGAATTTTGTGTTATAAGAATAAATGTAATATTCTGTGGTTTAACAAAGCGCAGAAATGATGCTTGCTTATGATACGGCGCGCAACGAAAATTGATTAAGCGAAACAAAATGGAGAAGCAATCGAATTCATTTCCCTGTACACCACCATGGGAAACGAGCTCGTATCGCTTTAATGAATTTCATTTAACACGAAATTTGCAGTGATACGCGTCGATATTGTTCGTTCACTTTCCCTGCAGAATTCGCGGTATGAATAGAATTTCAACAAGTACCCTTGCGTCGAACGATAAATTCACGATGACCATCGATCAGAAAAAGTCAATTAACCGGATAGCTCGAAGTTTGTGTAAAGCAAACAAAACTTTGAAGATTTATCGTACGCTTTGCAATCATTCCAATCGTACAAAATTGTATTCGACATAATGTGCTTGATACGTGTTGTTGTAGAATATGATTTCAGCTCGTTAATTCATCCGATCTATTCTGTATGGAATTTAACCCGCAGAGGATTCTTATTCGACGATGAAAATATTTTCCTTTAATATATTTGGATCGCGTTCAAATTTTCACAGGAATCAATTATTCACGTTATAAAATATTCCTTCGCTCAATTGCTTATGCTGGTATTAGGGATTATGAATAATAAAAATAATAAATAACATTTAACCAAGGTAAAAGTACCGCTTCGTGAAATGTTTAACAGGTTCGAAGTGGCAATAATCCGAACCAATGTTAAACAATTAATAGTCCATAGTTTCGCGTTAGTCCGCCATCTGTCATAATCGCAAATTCGTTTCCAATCGTATATTGTTCGAATAACAAAGAACTACGTTCTGTTTTATTCCCTACAGAAACAGGATACCAACGGTCGAGAACGAAACGATCGACGTTTCGAGCTTACGTTCCGTCGGTGGTGTACCATGAAGGGTTGCGTCGTGGAAAACACCGCAGGCGACCGCTATAGATTTTTTCAACGCACTCTGATGAAGAGTTTAATTCGATATAGAAGAACTTGGCAAACGTCTGTAGTAACGGCAGGCAAGTGACGAAACTGTAAAACAAGCTCGATGAAATCTGAGAATGTGCGGACCGTGCCCATTCGATGGATACGAAGGAATTAAACAAATAAACAAACCTCTGAGCCTTTAATAACACGAAGTTTCCGTACAAAATTGTTGATACTCCAAAATTTCAAAATTCTAAAAATTCAGACCTCAAAGTGAGTTTTGAATGTTTTTAGAGTAATATAAAATAAGACAATTTATTTATAAATATAAACATTACTACTTTACTTCCTACATTTATTATTCTCCTTCAGGTTTTTCCTTATTTCAGAATTTTCAAGGCCCTAATAAAAACTACCCCTATTTTGAACAGTATGAGCAAAGATTCATTCGTAAATGGATATTATTTATTTTTCACCCTAAGTTAGATCACAACAAGGGCTTTGTAAAGTTGCTGATAACAGCAGTTCCCAACCTGATCTATTTTGTGATCCTATGATCAATTTCGAATCACGAGCTATTAGTTCTTTATGAGATTGATTATTTTGGTGATGATTTCGCTGGTGAATTAGATAATCTTCCCTTTACCCTGAGAACGCCCTGTCACATTCTGACAATCCCTCGATGGGACATTAACAGCGCGTTTTGCGTGCATCGCGTAGGAAAAGCGAGTCGTCGCGTGAGGAGAGCCAACGCGGGCTCGGCTCGAGGCTGAAAATAGCCCTCGTAGAATCGCTCGCTAGCTCCGTTCCGCTCAGAACCGCTCGAGCCTCGATACGACTTTCGTCGAAGGGGCCCCCCGTCCATCGATCAACAACCGGAGGATCCAGCCACCCCGAAAGGCTGATACGACCCTCCCACCCCTCTCGATCCCGTGATCGAATACGAAGAGTGTGTGCAACGCGTACGCGCAGTGAAAAGAAGGTGAAATCTCCAGGCCAGTTTGGATCTCTTTTTTTTTTTTTTTCGTTCTTGCAAGGTCTCTTTTCTCGAGACAGTGAATTTGAAAAAAAGTGGTTGAAAAATCGTGAAGTTTCGAGGTAACGCGGTGTGCATCACCGATTGCATTGCGGACACCGATCGACCTCGATGCATTTGCATACGATACGTACGCGAGAGTGTGCGTGCGTGTTCGAGCGTACGGCTGGGCGCGATACACGGTATAGGGAGGTTTCTCGAAAGTTTGTGGTAGTTTAACGCGTTGATTGCCGTGCTTTAATCCGATTAACTAATTCGGTGAAGGGAAGAGGAGAAAGAGTTTCAATCAACGGTAGAATTGACCTACCAATTGGATATTGAAAACTAAAACATCGGATTTCCAACTTATTTCTTGCTGCCTTCTTATTCCCCTCAAAATTATTCTATACGAATTATAACTAGTACACAGCTCAGCAAGTAAAAGTAAATTACAAAATCAAATTTACTTTACAAATTGCTACACTAGCCGCGACTGTTTGCACTATGACAATCACGACCCAGTATTTTGATCCAAGAGGGTGCAAGTGTGGTTCGACTCAGCACACCCCCGGTCGCGTTAACGATTCTCCACGGACCCGTCGGTACATTCTGGCATCGAGTTTTGCAAAATTACGAAACGCCCGTTTCGAGACGAATACATTGACGCCGTCTTCTGTCCAATGACAAAGTGTATTTTCTCGCTGGGAATCTTTGCTGGTGATATTTCATCGTTGACCCGTTGCCAGTCTTCGAAACGCGATATCTCGTTCGATCTCTCGATTTTTCAAAGATCACCCCCGACCACCCCCGATACGAGACGATATCCTTAACCTTCGATTAAACGCGTTACAGTTTCTAATTCGAGTGGAAGCAGGGCCAAGCGCACACGACGACTTCGCCGAGTGGTAAATGCATCTATTTCTGCCCGGTTGCTGGAAATAGATACGAGAATGAAATAGGTCCGGCTCGGCGTGCGTTTCTTTACCCATCGACGAACGTTTTCTTTTCGTTTCATTTAATTAGCCCGTCGAACCACGTTCATTCCCGCGTATCGATCGAAACGAACCCACTTTGCACGTACACCGTTCAAAGAATTCGATTGTCACGCTGAACTCGTTAGTACGTACCTTTACATGGCGATACAGAAGTAACTGGTTCATCGAGTCACATTTTAATGAGCTAAATCACTCCGGAAGTAACGTGGGAGATGACCGGCTGCTACGGACTATTTTTACTGAAACCCATCGAGCGGTGGATTTACATCTAAATATACGGGTTTACCGAGCTCTCGTGGCTTTCTCGGTTTAATTGACGCACGTTCACGCATCGCGACAATCGTTACTGGAAATAGGAGGATCGATGAACACATCATTCACGCGTCGGTCCATCGGTAGAGGATTGAAACAAAAGTGAAATAAATACACAATGATTGTAATTTTCTTTGAATAAGATAGCTCGATTAATATTCTAATTTAGAGTTTGAAAAATCAGGTTCCACGAAATGTCAAGGTTTATCGATTCGTTCAATTTGTTCAATTCAATCTGGAACCGATTTCTATTTTGATTTTCATCGGATAGCACGAACGTTTACGATTCTGGGTCACCATAATTACTTTTCTCCGTCTCGCGTTTAGCTAACCGCGACATGATTCAAACCGATCTTCCTCCCGCAAGGAATCAATGCTCGAAACGCTTCAAACAATACTAAATATAAGTCGTAGCGGTAGAAAACTGGAATTGCTTCGAGAAGTCTTGAACGTATTCTTGCGGATTCTATTTTCATTATCGTGGACCGAGAAACTTCCAACATTTTTCAATTTCTTCCCTCGAAAGTTCTCGAAAACTTCAAGCTTTCCCGGTGATTCGAGCGTGTTTCAACAAATTTCTACCCTCGGACGTAACGTAATAAGGAAGAATATATACCGTGTAAGAATATGTAATCGAACTAAAAATATATCTTGAAACGAAGATCGTGATTGAGTCACACGTTCGACGGAAGTTATAAAAACGTTCCTTCGCTCTCGTTCCTGAACTTCTCTGAACTCATTAATCTTCCCCGAGATTTCTTTTTTATCCCAGAAAGCCCAAGGTCCCAGCAATATTCCTATCGAAGCGCAAAAACTACCGAAGTTATTTAATTATGCAGCGTCGCAAGAAGAACCGTGTAAAACAGGACGGTTCGCGATTGCTCGCAACAGAATTTGACCTTGCTGCCCCATTTCCCGACTTTTCGTCCTCGAGACCCGTCCAGACCCCCGAAACTTCTCCCAGCCTCGCAATTTTCCGGATTACAATCTCGCTCGAAGCGACTCGAGTCATCGAGATTGTTTAATCGTCGGAATAGAAAAACACCGTGCAATAAGGGGGGGTTGATCGGAGTACACGCAAAGTGTATAGCGTCCGTAACGACGGAATTTCGAGCATGCGGAATTTGATTGAAGGAAACGGGCGCTTGCGCAGGCTTCGTCGAGGGCGCGAGCCAGCCACCAGCCAGTAGTGTGGTGGATCATTGCTGCAGCCACCGGAGGTTAAGTCGTCGTCGTCGTCGTCGACGCCGTGGTAGTCGTCGTCGCACTCGTGCTCGAAACGTTCTGTACCGGGTCAACAGTGTCACCGGAGGGAGAAACATGTCGACTCGTGACCGCGTGTGACCGTCAGCGACCCCATTGATTACGAGGCTGGCTTGGTCGAGGAGATACTTCGGAACAGCGACAAACATCCGAGAAGAAAAATTGCAAAGGGGGTGGTGCTGGTGATACGGGTCGTCCAGGTTACGTGAAAACGTACCGAAAGGATGGCTGACAGCGAGGGTGGATCCGAGCAGGATGACGTATCATTCCTCCGCACGGTGAGTCCAAAATCTATTTGACATCGTTTCAGTTGCGGCTCGTGACTTCGGGAATAGGCGAACTTTCATAAATTACGTTTACTATTAATTCGATTTGGGGCAGACCGCAATTTACCTAAAAAATTCATGGTACTGTGATTAAGAATTAAATCACGGCTTGAATTATAGCGTAGTAATGGTTCGCTTGCCTCGCCCGACGAGCCGCTATTGTGTTTATCAATATTCTAGAAGTCTTCACGAACGCTGATCCGTCGAGGATTACAAAGTTGGCTACTGAAATAAAAGCTGAAGTCGCGAGACGGCCTCGACGCGCGCAGACGAGCCTGATATATCGAAAAATCACGTGGGACCGTCGAAAAGCGCGCCACTTTACGATCAAAATAACG
This sequence comes from Anthidium xuezhongi, assembly GCA_022405125.1. Lineage (NCBI taxonomy): Eukaryota > Metazoa > Arthropoda > Insecta > Hymenoptera > Megachilidae > Anthidium > Anthidium xuezhongi. Next base: position 11,501,386 of record CM039637.1, read on the forward strand.
AGGGTTTCTCTGATAACGGGACGATTCGGTACGGGAACGATTTGAGTTTAATATTATCCGGTAAATCTGTACTTTCATCGATTTTTACGGTGCTCGTGTTTACGGTGGCTGTGCAAGACCTGTAGTCTTGCATAAAATCGTGATTCTCCGCGGCAAAGGAAGAGGAATTCAATGAATCGTGGAAGCACTTAAAGTTCTGCCGCCGAACGACCTTGACCTCGTTCGCGGGCCGCAAGGATCAAGCGGGTAGCATGGTGACCGAGAGGGTAACTGCAGCCTTGAGCTTCCGTAAGCTGCACGCGCTCGATGCTCGACTCTTTAATAACTTACCCCCTAATAAAAATATACATCTATGATGCACGCGGATACTCGTATCGGATGATACGCGTTTACCACGCTCGTGTCCATCGATTTTTTCCTTTTCCTCGTCGGGGTATAATTTTGTTTAGCAATTTTCCTCTTTTTATTAAGGAATATGATACACATGATGACATGGGACAAAGATTTCTAAAATTTCTAGATTTTATATCGAAGATTTTGATATTACGATTGAACGATTTGTAAGCAACCCTATCCTTGTCGTTTTGTAAAAGTAACATCTCTTCGTACTCATCTTCGCTTCCTCGCGCGTCGCCGTTTCACTTTTTCCGCGAGCTCGATGTACTTAATTTTGCGTTCACAGGACATCGAGCACCATTTCTTGCCCGCTTCGCGAGCCACTTGTGTCACGGGTTTTCTCCCGTTGCTTTTGAACCACATCTCTAAGTAGAAAATTAGGAAAGGATTGGAGGACAGGAACAGCTTTCGCTTTCTTCTGCGCCTCCGTTTCTTCGACTTGCAGCTACACTTGGCCTTGCGGCGCCTCCTTCGCCTCCTCTTCCTCCTCTTCTTCTGAGATCCGCATCCCGGAGGTGGTCCGCATCCCGGAGGTGGTCCGCATCCCTCGGTCGGTTCATCGTTCAGGGCAGGGTGAAGCTCCTCTTCGATGTCCGCATGCATCTGGTTTCTATAGAAACGATTAAGGCTCTAGCTATTCGTTTCAAGTGTTTAAGCTTCCTCAAGGATCAAATTATTTTAATTTGTAGAAGTTGGATTCGTGGCACTTTGATCGTCGAATTGAATTTAAAGTAAAGATTTAATTTTATATTTCGATATAAGTGAAACCTTCCGTGTCGCAATTAACCCCAACGGAGTCAGAGGGTTAACCAGAAAACTAATTTGTAACGATTCGAAGGAGGAAATCGTAAAAATTCCAAGGCCTTCGAGGAAATTGCTTCACTACGAGGAAACGTCTAAAAACATCGGTCTCTTTCAGTCATGGACCGCAATAAACAGCTGGTTATTACTGGCTGCGACTACGTTCGATTTAATCAACCGGGAAGAACGACACGGAAAATTGCCCCCTAATGAAATTAACACGATATCGCGTATCTCTGTCTCTCCTCTCGATTACGAAGCGTTAAACCGACGTAAACGGCATTCGTGACCGGGAAACATAACGCGATATCGATCCTTTTCGAATCTCCCAGCCATTCTTCCTGCAAAAGCATCGGCGGAGATGTGTACGCGAGGCAGGAATTTGACGAGCATGCAACATGCCTGCTCGTCAGGTGTTTCAAAGCGATGACCAGGGTGTCACGAATCGATTATTAGGCCGATGGAAATGTATCGGTTCGTCGTTGATTCGTTAACCCTTTCTACGCGAGCACAAACTCGACCACACGGAACAACCGATCGATCCCATGTTCAGGAAGTTATACTTCCATCATATTCACAATTCTATAACCTTCGTTTCGAAGCTATCAGAAGCGAAACGATTGCTTCGATTTTGGGATAATTTTGAAGGGCAATGTGTACCCGGTTATAGAATCCTCACCTGTCTTCGTTGGGATTTCCATATTCGTACGATGTTTCCATATCCAATGGCTGTGTTTGGTATTAAATTTCACTTGAAAATTTGATGCTTGGGTCCGAAATTTAGATTGCCAAATGGCCGAAAACATTTGAACTTTCTATCGACCAGGTTCACTCGATAAACAGCTGGGTCGATTCAATATCGATACGAATTTAATACCACTTCAGATGCTAATTAAATTTTAAGTAAATTTTTACAAAATTGCAGGTTTTTTGCAAAAGTTTATTTAAATTTAAATCAACGAGTTCCTTAACCCATTCTTTCACAACTTTGTTTCAAACGGCACTCGTCCGTTTATCGCGAGCCTCACGCAAGCAGTTCAGGAACGAACGATGCGTCGATAAAATAATTTTCCAATTGTTTCGCTCTTGATCTCGAGGGCGTTAAACGGACAAGTACGCGTAATTGTTTCCAGCTGAACGACAAATACATTCGAACGCAGGCAAAACGCCTCGAGGAGGATGTAGGAAAAATGTGACGGCGGTTCGCTGCTCTATAACGATCATTAATTAAGTCAACAACCGTTGGCATCGTACGCGACGCCACTCAAAATTACCGTCCGCTTTCGCGCACCGCTCGTTTCTCCCGAGCATTACGGATCGCGGTAATTAAAAATAACAATTAATTTACCCGTTCGAACGAGCTTCGTCGTTCCTCTAACGCGATCCTTCTCGCCGCTCTTCTTTAATGAGCCCGATGGCGGTTAATTTTAGCAATCGACGTTGCATTGTCCCGTATGATCAATACCGGCTCTTCATTAAAGATCCTGCGTCGAAAAGCGGCCGGTTCGATTAAACGTGTCGCGAATGCGAAGAAAGCGGCATCGAAGGATTAGTATTAAAATAAAAAAATATTAAACTGCACTGTAATTCTCTTCACAGTGTCCACCCCCAGAAAATGCTATTGACAGCTTTTCAAGCAAATAGCTATTTTGAGATTCTTCTTATCTTAAATATGACAGGTGCTTGTTAAGAGATTTTTTCTGTATAAAATTGCAACTTCGCGTTCGATTAATTAACATGTTAGAAATGGCAACAGAGTAAAAGTGGCCGACGGCAAGGTCCATTTATAGAAGCAAGCAACAGCTGGCTGATTCGAGTATAAAAATATAGAATGTTGTACTATAGATCGTTTCTAACTTGATAGTCGTGGTATCTATCCTCCCCCCCCCCCCTCCCCCCTGTTTCATCGGTTTAGTCCAGAATTAAAATTGAAACGGTAGAGTTATGCAGGTAATGTTAGACCTTGACTTACCTTGCACCTTTCTACTCGTATGATGGATGTCGTCATGTTATCATTGCGTTAAAATACACGTATCGTTTCGTAAATGAATGAATATTTATGAGATTTTGTTTTCTCTTTTAAGACTGTATCTCAGATCATCGATAGAATGTTACTTTTAATGGGTCGATTCGACCGGAAATCGAATACGTTCGATAGAGTCGAATAATCGGTCATCGACGTTTCCGATCGAGCGAGTTTCCTGAAATTTTGATTGCGTTCCGCGGACAAGTTTTGTGCGTGCTTTTCGTATGACCCGGTGTTATGTTAATTCGCCCTCGAACGGCGGGGTTAGTTATGCATCACGCGTGCATTCGAAAATGGACACGCATGCGAGAACGTATGCAAAAGTAATAGAACGGAACGGTCGTTTCGCGGTTACGGCATGAATTGTAAATTGCAAAAAAAAAAACGACGTGGGATTTCGAGCGCTACGCGACACGACACGACAGGTAGCAACGATAGAAGTAGCCTTGTTACGCCGCGTTGTTCGCCGTCGTTTCTAATCACTCCCACGATCGTGTAATCACGTTCACTCCGTGTAACAGATCGTATCGAGGGTGTGACAAAACAAATTGTATTTTTTGGCGCGATTAAAATTTCATTTAGATCCCCGCAGATTTCTCTACCTTCCAATATTTCATCGTCGTTTAGCGTACACCCTTTCCACGGGTGTAATCATTTATTATGTTTTCTATGCAAGTCACGCTTTAATAGATAAACGAACGTAATTATAAAATATTAACGGATTAACCCATTTTCGACGTACGACGTGGTTTATAATCGTATGATTACTTATATTTATTTAATTATTTAGACTGAGATCTACCATACTCGGTACTCAAGATATTCAAAGAGGTTAGAAGATACGATTTTATAAATTGCTTGATGCCAGGTTCTAGAGGACAGGCGTGACTCATCCAGGGTCGAAATTTTAAACTCTTGTCTTCTAAAACATTACCGACGAGAAACGAGTATTTTCGTTTTACGACAAGCGTGTGTTTTTCTAGTCACTTCTCCGACAACGTTATTCTTTATGACAATGGTGCATTTTTCAATTTATTGTACGTATCGTGACTGCAGGGGAGTCTCAATTTATCATGATGATAAATTGTATTCAGACTGATAGATGCAAGAGAGGTTAGACAGTGGATTTATCGTATTTATTATATTTATATCATAAAAATCAGCCGTCGTATAGGAAAGTTTTGATAAAAATGCCTCGTCGTTAATGTGTTAAGTAACAGCCGAGTTCTGCGTAGTAAAAACAATAGTTTGCTCGAAACGTTCAAAAGCGTTTCCCAGTATGCTTGTGTGAACCGCGTTCACACATTCCTGAGACGATCCAAATCTGTTCTGGCAACGCGTGTAACATCTGCCGTTTGGCACATGTCGTATTTCAACGTTTCGCAAAGGTCCTCGTGTTTGCAACGCATCAATGAATCGTTTTTTTCAATATACATACACCCCTCGTCCTCTTCCTATCATTTTTAATCCCTTCCATTTCTAAACTCGACCATGATTTATTGGAAAATATTTTATTTCACTTATGGATTATTTTTAATTATAAAGGATTGATTAAACTTGGAGAACACTAAACTAAAAATTCGAGGGATCAGCGTTCGTTATAGGACAGTTTGGTGACATTTTAGCGCAAGGACGAAACTGAACTCTTGGAATTGAATTTGTAGGAGGATATGGTGTGTCTATCCTGTACCGCGACTGGTGAAAGAGTTTGCCTAGCAGCCGAGGGTTTTGGTAATCGACACTGCTTTCTTGAAAACATCGCAGACAAGGTATTTCCCTCTCAATTACATCCATCAAAATATTTATCTTACAATGATTATATGTTTGATAAATCTTCTATAATAGTTCATAATTAGATGAAACTTTTGCGACAATTCCTGTCGCACCGTAACCGTTAAAGTTTCGAAGTCGAAGAAGTGACTTTAATTCGAAACTTTCGTTTGCGGTTGTAGAATATTCCACCGGATCTGTCGCAATGCGTATTCGTGATAGAACAGGCTCTCTCTGTGAGAGCTTTGCAGGAGTTGGTTACCGCTGCCGGCTCCGAGACGGTAACGTACCATCCCTTTATCAATTTACATCGTACAAATTATTCTCATCGAGCGCCACGTTCACATCGGTAAAGCGAGGCACCGTGAAACAATTTTACGACCCCTTCCAATCTCATCGTTTTATCGAACCGAGCGCTTTTCTTTTTCGCCCGTGCGAACGTCGTTTTCTTTGCATTTTTCTTTTCGTTAACAAGAAGACAATTCGATCGCAACAGTTTTCTTTTAATTTTAACGCGTTGTAAATCAGACTCTCCTCCTCTGCATCGTGCGTGAATCGATCGTTCGACTGCATAGGAGTGGGCCATAAAGTTTGTCTGTTTTCATGTACCGAATGCAAAACCCTATTTTTGTTACTCTTTCGCTGTACATACAAAACCGTGTATCCACTAAAACCGAACGATGCACTTAGAAAGTAGACAGCCGCGATGTATTTTTTGGGCCTGTTTTGACGAACAGTGCGATATTTTTGCTTTTTTTTTGACACAGAAAAGAGAAATAAGAAAGGAAAAATTTTCTGAATGCATCCGCACCCATCCTTGTCCAAATAATTGTGGCATGCGTCCATGTAGCCGTGTAACAAAAATGAAAAAACAGTAAATCGTCTTTTCGTTTATTCGTATTGTTTTTGTCCTTTTGTTGTCCAGTTTACTCTTTTTTCACACGTTTTCTTTGTTCACTTTTTCTTTTCTTTTAATCTTTTTTTTGGTTGCGCATTGAAGCAACGCAAACCGAAAAAAAATAATCATCCGAGAAATCACACTCGACCTATTCACGAAAGACATCGTAGGCGTGTTTTGTCATCTTAATATCATTCTATCTTGTCTTGTACTCTACTCTACACCTCGTGTTACGCAAGAAGAAGATTTACAACTCTTATGTTTCTGTTTGCAGCAGCAAGAAAATGTAGTAAGTATACCTTTCGTTATCACTTTAGGACACCGTTTATGTACGTGCTTTTTGGGGTAACATCGTTTGCCTTCCATTATTCTCTGCTCCCCTAGCTGTGTTTCTGTTCTGTTGCGCTTTTTCTTGTTTCATTTTTTTTTTGACCCATTTGCATCGTTGGTGAATTTAACAAAAATATATATCGGTCTTCGTATCCATGTCAAATTTAATTAAATTTTGGACCACCGAATAAAAAAAGATATTGTATGTTACATATATGTGCATTTTCGTTTCTGATGCAAATGGATTAATACAAACGCACACATGTACTTTTCCCTGTATTTATATGCCATCACGAGTGCATTTACGACTGCATTTCTCTTTTGTTTATTGTTCTATCCGTTCCATTAAACCCTCATGTGGCCGGATATCCGGGTACCCATTGAAATTTTTACCACCAGATGATGTTAATTTAATTATCCAAAATTTTTAATTATTTTTGAAGAATTCTTGTAATAATTTTGCAATAATTTAAAAAATCAAAAATGGGTGCCTGGATTATCCCCACAAAGTAACATTTTCGTGTACACATTACATAAAAGCATGCAACATGCCCCTATTTTTATACAATTAATGATTGTCGTTTATGGCCTCCTCTTATCGGTATGCTTGTTCATTCTTTCTGTCCCCTTTATTTTTCAATTTATCTTCCGAGATACGAGTACGTCAGGCTCGACACAGACCCGTCACAGTATTTCAATAACGAGTGTTCGCGATTTTTAGGGAAAGGGTACCGGATCCGGACACAGAACGTTATTGTACGGTAATGCCATTCTGTTGAGGCATCAGAACAGCGATATGGTAAGCTATCCGAGAACGTCTATCGAGATGCTTCTACGAACTCGAATAAACTCGTTGCACCCTGTTTATAGTATTTGGCGTGTTTATCGACCAGCTCGTCCAACGACAAGTTGGCTTTCGACGTGGGTCTACAACAGCATTCTCAAGGTTTGACGATGAGATACAATTCAATTAGACCTAATACCCAATTTATGATGATTTCACGTGAATGATGGATTTATTAGGGGAGGCCTGTTGGTGGACGGTGCACCCAGCATCGAAGCAGAGATCCGAGGGTGAGAAGGTTCGAGTCGGTGACGATCTTATTTTGGTGTCTGTGGCCACTGAAAGATACTTGGTAAGTAAGCGACGATTATTTTTAACACGAAAACGATGATATAAATATTTCATCAGACTCCGATCGTAGCTACTTGGATTATCTATTGTACATCTTTTTAGCACACCACGAAGGAAAACGATTTGTCGGTGGTGAACGCCTCGTTTCACGTGACACATTGGTCGGTGCAACCGTACGGCACTGGAATTAGTCGAATGAAGTACGTGGGTTATGTGTTTGGCGGTGACGTGCTGCGATTTTTCCACGGTGGCGACGAGTGCCTCACCATACCGTCCACGTGGAACACCTCGCCGAGTCAAAAGTAAATTTCCCATAATTTAACTATATTTTATTCGAAAGCTAAGGTCATTAACCATTTTCCTCCAAGGAAGGAATAAATTTGAACGATGTATTCACGTTAGCGATGGGCCATCGTTTTCATCGCCTATCTAGATAATCGTTTTTACCGATAATTCGATTAGAAACGGCTCGAGCGGCTCGACATGGCTTCGGGTATTTAATACGATGCTTACAGTATAGTGATCTACGAGGGTGGCAGCGTAATGAGCCAGGCGCGATCATTATGGAGGCTGGAATTAGCCAGAACGAAATGGGCGGGCGGATTCATCAATTGGCTGCACCCGATGAGGATCAGACACCTGACCACAGGACGTTACCTTGGCGTGAAGGAAAACAATGAACTGTACCTGGTCGATAGGTGAGCATCCGTTAATACGAAAGTTCAAAGGTCACGTCGTACGTGTTGACGTAAGAATTCGTTTGCCGCACGAAGGAACGAGGCGACGATCGAAACATCGACCTTCTGGCTACGACAAGAGAAGGATGACCAGAAAATCATACTCGAGGACAAGGATCTCGAGGTCATCGGTATGCCGATCATCAAATACGGCGACTCCACCGTCATCATGCAGCATGCCACTACCTGTCTCTGGGTCTCGTACAAGGTAAATACGAAGACACTTTTATGAGTCGTTTATATCGTATCCAGTGTAACGATAGATCTAACTTTCTGTGAACTGCAACACCGACTTTAACGACGAGCAGTGTAAGGTGGGGACGAGAAACTTATTGCAAAATTTTGTAATCTTTGAGCAATAGTATCGAAATTATTGGGCTTGAAGCTAGAAGACGTATCACGTATTCCTGACCTTGGTATTTAGCTTTCTCGCAAATTGGAGACCAGTAATACTTTGGCTAATTAGTAATATTAACGAAAGCTCTTTAAGTTGATCCTATCAATAGGCTTTGTAAAATGGCTTGTACAAAAGAGGATATTTTTCTTCTAAATAAAACGGATTATCTAACTTCAATAATGTTGATGTGAATGTAGTCGTACGAGACAAAGAAGAAGGGTGTTGGCAAAGTGGAGGAAAAACAGGCGGTCCTGCACGAGGAAGGGAAAATGGACGACGGTCTGGACTTCTCCCGTTCCCAAGAGGAAGAATCCCGTACGGCGCGCGTGATCCGTAAATGCAGCAGCTTGTTCACCCAATTCATCACGTGAGTGTCCATCTATCAATCCTTACGGATTCGTACAGTATTAAAATATGAAATTAAAAATGGTAGAGGCTTGGATGGAACCGTACAGAGCCGTAACAAAACCGAATGATAAAATTAAACGTGGACAAGCAGATCCTTAAAAGGACCGAATATGTTTTAGAGGCCTAGAGACGCTGCAAGTAGATAGAAGAGCGTCTATGTTCTTCCAAAATGTGAATCTGAACGAAATGGTGATGTGTCTGGAAGACTTGATTAATTATTTTGCTCAACCTGAAGACGACATGGGTAAGCAGATCATTCTCCTTACTTAACCCTTTGGCTACAACATCTTAATTGCAAATGAATTTAATTGATAAATGAATTAAACACCTTGGACCATTTCAGAACACGAGGAGAAACAAAACAGATTCCGAGCCCTGAGAAATCGTCAGGACCTCTTCCAAGAGGAGGGCATACTGAACCTGATCCTGGAGGCGATCGACAAGATCAACGTGATCACGTCGCAAGGATTCCTGGTGGCACTTTCTGGAGACGAGAGCGGCCAGGCGTGGGACCAAATATCCGGATACTTGTACCAATTACTGGCAGCCATCATCAAAGGAAATCACACTAATTGCGCCCAATTTGCGAACAGCAATCGATTGAATTGGCTGTTTAGTCGATTGGGTTCGCAGGCATCCAGCGAGGGTACTGGAATGCTGGATGTGCTTCACTGCGTGCTCATCGATTCGCCGGAAGCTTTAAACATGATGAGAGTAAGCAAACTACTGTTCTAAATCGAAACTTGATTAACGGGTCCAGATAATTCGATCGCTTTCCAGGACGAGCACATTAAAGTCATCATTTCGTTGCTCGAGAAACACGGGAGGGACCCGAAGGTCCTGGACGTTCTTTGCTCGCTTTGCGTGGGTAACGGTGTCGCGGTTCGATCGTCGCAGAACAACATCTGCGACTTCCTGTTGCCTGGGAAGAACCTTCTGCTCCAGACGCAGCTGGTGGACCACGTGGCCAGCGTCAGGCCGAATATATTCGTCGGTAGAGTTGAAGGCTCCGCGCTTTATCAGAAGTGGTACTTCGAAGTCACCGTCGATCACATCGAGCAGACGACTCATATGATGCCCCATCTGAGGATCGGCTGGGCGAACACCGCAGGGTACGCTGATCCTTGAGCTTCTTTCCCAAACAGGTGATCGAAATTGTTACTTATTCGTTCTTATTCTTTCATGGACAGATACATGCCATACCCTGGTGGAGGTGAAAAATGGGGAGGAAACGGTGTTGGCGACGACCTCTACTCGTTCGGTTTCGACGGTGCGTTCTTGTGGACAGGAGGGAGAAAGACCCAAGTGGTCCTCAATGCCACGGAGCCGTACATCAGGAAGAGCGACGTGATAGGCTGCGCGCTGGACTTAACGGTACCCATCATAACCTTCACCTTCAACGGCGCGCCCATCATGGGATCCTTCAGGAACTTCAACCTGGACGGCATGTTCTTCCCTGCGATCAGCTGCTCCTCGAAGCTCTCTTGCAGATTCCTCCTAGGCGGCGATCACGGTCGACTCAAGTTCCAGCCACCAGAAGAATTCTCACCCTTGGTAGAGAGTCTGTTACCCCATCAGATCCTGTCCCTGGATCCCTGCTTCTACTTCGGGAACATGAACAAGGTGGTCCTGGCTGGACCGTGGCTGGTCGAGGACGACACTGCCTTCGTCCCCGCTCCCGTGGACACGTCCATGATCAATCTACCATCCTACGTCGAGCAGATCCGAGACAAACTGGCCGAGAACATCCACGAGATGTGGGCCATGAACAAAATCGAAGCTGGATGGATCTACGGCGAGCACAGGGACGATCTGAGGAAGATCCACCCCTGCATCGTTCAGTTTGAGCGCCTGCCAGCTGCCGAGAAGCGCTACGACACCCAGCTAGCTGTGCAGACGTTGAAGACTATCCTGGCGCTCGGTTATTACATTACCATGGACAAACCACCGTCCAGGATCAAAACCCTGAGGCTGCCCAACGAACCGTTCCTGCAGAGCAGCGGGTACAAGCCTGCGCCTCTTGATCTGAGCGCCATCACGCTCACCCCCAAGATGGAGGAGTTGGTGGACCAACTGGCGGAGAACACTCACAACTTGTGGGCCAAGGAGAGGATCAGCCAGGGCTGGACTTATGGACTGAACGAGGATTCTGAGATGAGACGCAGCCCTCATTTGGTACCCTATCCGAAGGTGGACGAAGCCATTAAGAAGGCGAACCGGGATACAGCCAGCGAAACAGTGAGGACACTCTTGGTGTACGGGTATATGTTGGATCCTCCGACCGGGGAGCAACACGAGGGTAAATATTCTTAAATTATCATTTTTAGGTTCACAATGCATAAATCTTTGAATCCAATTTTTAGCCTTGCTACTGGAGGCTAGCAGACTGCGCCAGCTGTCCTTCAGGACCTATCGCGTTGAAAAACACTACGCAGTGAGCAGTGGAAAATGGTACTTCGAGTTCGAGGTGCTGACTGCTGGTCCCATGAGGGTCGGATGGGCCAAAGCAGATTGCATGCCTGGAAGCATGCTGGGAAGCGACGAAAGCACGTGGGCCTTCGATGGTTACAACGTAAGTATTCTAATCCTTCGAGATTTGGAACAATTAATTGAAAACTCGCGTGAAACGAAGGATAATTTTGAGAAACGAATTTGGCGCAATGAATCATCTATTTCAGACAGATTGAACGGTATTTTATGATCCACTGTACCGGCGGTAAGATGAAAAGAACAGTATCTGCATTTCATTTCAAAATTTGCCTTTGACTGTCGCGTTATTGCAAGGTAATTAACGTAGTAAATGTAAATTATTGTGCAAGTCTTATAATTAAAAAATTTACGATAATTTTAAGTTGCTACTTTAACTACTTTGTGATAGTACGACGGTCATTCTCACCGATGCAAAACTCAAATCGTAATAATAATTTGATTAAGCGTATAAGGTTCGTGAATCGATATCGATTCGCGTCATCATCCAACAGTCAATGTGAAAAGTCAGAATTAATTGATACCCATATAAATGTCAGGTAACTAAAGTACACGCCGGTAGCCACGAGTCATTTGGTCACAGATATCAAGTGGGCGACATAGTTGGATGTTTCATTGACGTCGCAGACCGAACGATCAGTAAGAGTCAAGATTTTCCAATAGCCGATCTATAGTGGTCCACTATATACATATATATATACATATATATATATATACTTTTTTTGAGTTTTTCTCGTCACTACTCTTGTCTTTGTCTCTATATGTTCCTTTTCATGTTGACTTGGTTGTTCCTTTTGTTCTTTTTTCTCTCTGCGTTTCCTCGTACCAAGGTCGAACGAAATCGATGGAAATTTCATTCGAAAAGTGTGGCTTTTTTATCGATCGCGACGATAATCATTTTCCACAGAAAGAAAAGAAGGGGAACAATATTTTTCTTTTTTTTAAAGTTCTACTTCCCAATGGTCGAGTATTTGGTATCACCCACACACGAATATCGATGTCGAACGAAATTTTGTTAGATAGCTGTCAAGGATTCGGGTAGAATCACGTACGAAAGTGTGTTGAATTGGTGAAATTTTATTTTAAAGGAGGAAAAAGTATACTCGGGCACAGCCGAGACATTTGGCAAACAATGGCAGGTTGGAGACGTTGTCGGGGTTTTCCTGGATCTAATTGACCGAACGATTAGTAAGACGGAATCTTTCAAGCGAACGCTTCAGCTGCCATTTAATTACAAGCTATTATTACGTATACACATATAGAACTTGATCCAAGAGATAGATTACTGGATACAGAAATTACGAACACGGTGATCGTTGATTCAATGTCGAACAATAATCGTATCTTGGCTATCGTTGTTTTTACCTTTCTCGACAAAATTATTTTCGATTCATCCCGGAAAATGTATAATTGATGTTAATCGTCGCGCCATAATTTGTACAGTCAATGCGAGTGTTGTTTTGCTTGACCATCCAAACTTTGCAATTGGAGAAAATCGCTTTTGCAAAACGAGCGAGTGTTCATCGATGTAAATTATTCGTTTTCTCGTCATGTATCATCGCAGCAACGCTTTCGTGTACGTGTGTCTGTTGAAGTCTTGTCGCACAATCAGTCTACGTATCTGGTGTTCTCTTAATTGAATCACTGTGGTATCATGTATGTCTCTCGTGTTTTTTCTTTTTTCATTTTTTTCGTATCCAGTATTCTACTCGATGTTGCGATGTCAGCGGCAACGATGCTTTCACACTTCATGTAATTCATACTCGTTAACCATTAATCAAATTGCGATTCGAAATTATTGCAAGGTTATTACATGCGCCATGTTGTTTCGACAGAATTTCTCTAATGAATGATTTCAAGGAAACGTGCCTTTTTCGATGCTTGATTGATTCAATATTACTATATTCCTATCTCCTCCCCCTTCCCGAAATCTTATTCTTTTTTTTTAATTCAATTTCCTGAATACAAAATCACTTTACTTTTATATCTTAACATTTTGTGTCACTGTCGTATGCATGCATAAGTACCTAAATAATTTCGCACCTGCTTTTGCGATTGAATTACACCTGTGCGTGTTGAAAATTGTTGCTAGTTAGTTGCAATTAAGTGTAATGCTTCACCTTGGCACTTGAATCTTCAGATTCTTAACTAGAATAATCACCTGCCTTATTGAAATTAATGTTTGCTATATTGGAAGTATCTTTGTTTATCGAATTCATTTTTACTGGTGGTGTTTACGATAAATTTCCCTATCCAGGCTTTTCTCTGAACGGAGAACTGTTAATGGACGCGCTTGGCGGTGAAACGTCGTTCGCAGACGTGCAGGGAGACTGCTTCGTACCAGCTTTTACCCTGGGTGTAGGGCAAAGGGCAAAATTAACCTTTGGCCAGGATGTGAACACCCTGAAGTTCTTTACGACCTGCGGTTTGCAAGAGGGATACGAGCCGTTTTGCGTGTAAGTGGTATTTTAATAATATTCGCTTAATTGAGCTAGAAATTTGTGAAATTGCAATTGAAAAAATCACGAGGGTTAAAAGTTGCCTAAAATCTAAGCGACCACAGTGTGCCTTATGTGGGTCAGAGTAATTAATTAACGAACCAATCATCTCAGGAACATGAATCGACCGGTGACGTATTGGTACACGAAGGACCAGCCGATCTTCGAAAACACGGACGACATGGCTGACACGAGAATAGACGTGGCTCGAATTCCAGCTGGTTCCGATACTCCGCCATGTTTGAAGATTTCTCACAACACGTTCGAAACCATGGAGAAAGCAAACTGGGAATTTCTACGATTATCTCTCCCAGTTATCTGTCAATCAGTCTTCGTTTCTGAGAGCGAGAAGTTACGAAGGTGGCAAGAAATTAAGATGCGACAGAACAAACTCATGTCCGAACAAGTGGAACAAGCCCAGCATGCTGCGCCCTCGGCTCACATGGAGCAGATCATGAGGTCCGGGTTCAGCATGAGCGACATCAAAGGTAAAATCTTGTATCTTTGATTAACAATTCTTTGATACTGTTCAAATTTGACTACGTTCCATTTGGAATTTATTTGTTCCAGGATTACAAAGGAACTACTCCGAGGATGCTGTCGAGGCCGACGAAATGATGAAGGAATCGCCGCTTCCCATGCAGAGGAACAAACCTGCCAGACCTCCCAGGAAGGGCTCTGTTTATGGATCACGCGGAGGAAACATGGACAATGCCATCAGCGAAGTCGACATGAATGGCTACGGCGAAATGAACGGCGACGTCAAAGACGACAAGAAGAAACGCGGGCGTTCGCCGTTCCGGTTAGTATCTTTTCAATTTAATATCTTTTATGACCCATGAATTAACACTGATTTTCAATCTTGTTAAACTCAGCAAAGAGACAGAGGATACGCCGTAAGTTAAATTGATCGATCACATTCCACCAAATCGATTAAACTTCCCCCATAGTTGATCTTTGTATCTGTTCTATAAAATCAATTTTTGAATCAATTTCACAGGTTCTTCTCGCGCAAAGCGAAGTCTCCGGATGCGAAATCGAAAACGCCCGAACCGGTGGTACGATCTGATGTATCCGACAAGAGCACCAAGACTCTGCCGATGAACAAAGCAAGTAGCCGGCCTCCCCAAGTTCACATATCAAACGTAAAAACACTTGTTTTATTTATTTATTTGCCTGTCGCCGTTCAGTGATGTCGCTTCGCACAGCTTTCGATTATTACCTATATGATTAGTACCTCGAAGGTTTGATCGATTTATTTTTCCCACAGACCGATTTGAAGGTGGTGCCGCCGCAGATTCCGGAACGCAACGCGCCAAAGGCGATGTCGGTTCTTAGCGGAAGCGGGGTCGAATCGATCGGAAACGAGATCTACGACGCAGAATGCTTGAAGCTGATGAACGAATATTTCTACGGGGTGAGGATTTTCCCTGGACAGGATCCCACGCACGTCTACGTCGGCTGGGTCACTTCCCAGTATCACTTGCACACGAAAGACTTCAACTTGTCTCGAGTGAGGAAGGGATCTATCGTTATCACCGACGATTACGACCGACCAGTCGAACAGTACGTTCAGGTGTTCTTATTCGTAATGAAATTAACCGAAATTTATATAAAAACTTCATGTATTGGAAAAATAATATCTAAAGGAATATCATAAAATAGAAAAAGGAACTTAAAATTAAATTTGAACTCTAACTACTTCAGGGTCGATAGACAGAGCTGCTACATGGTGAGAGCTGACGAGCTGTACAACGAAGTAACACAGGATGCATCCGGCAAAGGTGCATCGCAAGGAATGTTCGTCGGTTGTTTCGTGGACACAGCGACTGGTTGGGTGTCCTTCACCTGCGAGGGTAAGGAAACCAGCCACAAGTTCAAAATGGAGCCCGACACCAAACTATTCCCTGCGATCTTCGTGGAAGCTACCAGCAAAGAAATCCTCCAGATCGAACTAGGAAGAACCTCCACCACCTTACCCTTATCTGCTGCGGTGTTACAAAACTCAGAACGTCACGTTATACCGCAGTTTCCGCCCAGATTAAAGGTGCAATGTCTGAAACCTCATCAATGGGCCAGGGTGCCCAATCAGTCGCTCCAGGTACATGCTTTGAAGTTATCTGACATCAGAGGATGGTCCATGTTGTGCGAAGACGCTATATCGATGCTAGCTTTGCACATACCTGAAGAGGACAGGTGTATCGATATCTTGGAACTCATCGAAATGGACAAATTGCTCAGGTAAATATTTTGTGTAAGCTTTTCTAACACAGTCATGAAGACAAACTCTATTCCATTTAATTCTAAGTGTTAGGAATTTTAAGACCGAAATTTATTGAATGTCCACAGCTTCCACGCCCATACCTTGACTCTGTACGCAGCTCTGTGCTATCAGTCGAATTATAGAGCGGCACACGCTCTATGCCAACACGTCGACCAAAAGCAACTGCTATACGCGATTCGAGCGGAATACATGTCCGGGCCCCTACGACAAGGATTCTACGACTTGCTAATCGCTTTGCATCTCGAGTCACACGCTACCACGATGGAAGTGTGCAAGAACGAATACATCATTCCTTTAGGTATTTCTTCGCAATTACAAGTTTAACGAAGACTGAATGAAGATCTAACATTATTTTGTGTACAGGTCAAGAACTGAAGGATTTGTACGAAGACGAAGAAATGAGGCACAGCCTCAGGTACCTAGAAACCGAGTCAGTTCGTCCTCAAATGAAGATGACCGATATCAGGTAAGTAATTACGATCCGAAATTAGAGTTGAACACATTGACTAATTGTCGACATCAAGGGAAATTCCTTCTAGCGACCAAACGATCGAGAACATAAGGAGCCTCTACAGTCCTCATTTCCCGTTGGACGTAGTCAGGGATTACGTGATGATGGCCTTGAACGAGGCCGTCGAGGTGAATCAAGTTCACAATCGAGACCCGATCGGTGGCAGCAACGAGAATCTGTTCTTGTATGTAACGTATCATGAATGCACGTGCACGCCTGGGCTGTTCTGCGCACTTTAAATCTTCGTCGACGATTATGTGAAAGAAAGAGGAAGAATGCTAACAGGATACTTTGCACTGCTTGCTACTGCACATATGTCAATCCTATCGTAAATCGTTTGTTCAGACGATTTTTGTTCGTTGCAGGCCACTTTTGAAGCTCGTCGATAGACTGCTCTTGGTGGGAATGCTCAGAAACGAGGACATCATGAAGCTACTCATCATGATCCATCCTGAAACCTGGGACCCGACGTTTGACAAAGGTAAATTCTAAATTGTACTCCAAAGTTTAAAGCGTATGACAGAAAATAAAAACGAATCATAAAAGGGAAAAATTAGATATTAAGATTAAGACCGTCAATTTACAGAGGGAAAAGACGAACACAAGAAGGGACTGCTTCACATGAAAATGGCGGAGGGAGCGAAACTACAAATGTGCTATCTTCTTCATCATCTGAACGACATCCAGCTTCGTCACCGCGTGGAATCGATCATCGCCTTCAGCCACGACTTTGTCGGCGACCTTCAGTCCGACCAACTTCGTCGTTACATAGAGATCAAGCAGTCCGATCTGCCGTCGGCCGTGGCGGCGAAGAAGACCAGAGAGTTCAGGTGTCCGCCTCGCGAGCAGATGAACGCGATTCTAAGCTTCAAGAACATGGAAGCGGCGGACGATCCGGACAACATTCCTTGCGGGGAGGATCTGATAAACAGGATGAACGATTTCCACAACAATCTGATGTCCTACGTGTCCCTGCACGCTCTTCAGGAAGCGGCTGATGCCGAGGAGGAGCCAGCGGAGGAAGTCCAGAAACCCGGCGCCATAAAGAGGTTGTTCAACTTCATCAACGCGGTGAAAGAACTCGAAGAGGAACCCAAACCAGAACCTGAACCTCAGAGGAAGACCCCAGAAGGTAAACTTGTACCCCAATACTTCTACGTTCATGAAGATGAGATCTAGATTAGTAAAATGATGTCTTCTTTTGTTACAGAGGTGTTCCGCAAGGTGCTTATAAAGACTATCGTCAGCTGGGCCGAGGAATCGCAAATCGAGACATCAAAATTGGTTAGGGAGATGTTTAGCCTGTTGGTTCGCCAGTACGACACCGTTGGCGAGCTAATTAGAGCTTTAGAGAAGACCTACGTGATTAACAGCAAGACGAAGGACGACGTCGCCCTGATGTGGGTCGGTCTCAGCCAGATTCGTGCTTTGCTGCCCGTGCAGATGTCCCAAGAAGAAGAGGAACTGGTCAGAGAACGGCTGTGGAAGTTGGTGAACAACCACACGTTCTTCCAGCATCCAGACTTGATCAGGGTGCTCAGAATCCACGAGAACGTGATGGCGATCATGATAAACACGTTGGGCAGACGAGCACAGGCCCAGTCGGAAACTCAAACTCAGACCCAGACCACCGAGGGCGAACCAGTTTCCAAGGAGAAGGACACGTCCCACGAGATGGTCGTAGCCTGCTGTAGATTCTTGTGCTACTTCTGTCGTACGTCCAGACAGAACCAGAAGGCCATGTTCGATCACTTCGACTTCCTGTTGGAGAACAGTAACATCCTGTTGTCGAGGCCGTCTTTGAGGGGCTCGACGCCTCTGGACGTGGCTTACTCGTCCCTAATGGAGAACACGGAGCTAGCGTTGGCTCTCAGGGAACACTATCTCGAAAAGATTGCCATCTATCTGTCTCGTTGCGGTTTGCAATCCAACTTTGAATTAGTAGAGAAAGGCTACCCTGATCTAGGGTGGGACCCAGTGGAGGGTGAACGATACCTGGACTTCCTGAGATTCTGCGTTTGGGTAAATGGTAAGTTTTTTAACCACTTTGTTGGATGCTGTTCATAACTGATGAATGAACTTTCAGGCGAGAGCGTCGAGGAAAACGCCAACTTGGTCATACGTTTGCTGATCAGAAGACCGGAATGTTTGGGACCTGCTCTTCGTGGCGAGGGTGAGGGGTTGTTGAGAGCCATCATAGACGCGAACAAGATGTCTGAGCGCATTGCTGATCGACGTCAAGTAAGATTTATAAACAGAATTATTATTATACTGTGCAGAACTGAAAAGTTGGAAAGGGATTGGTGTTGCATCGATTTCATTTGCAAAATAGGTACACGACGAGGCTGAGGGCACAGCTGTGATGCAATTCGAGCATCCTCTTCCGGAATCCGACGACGACGAGGACTACATAGACACCGGAGCCGCGATCCTGAACTTCTATTGTACCCTGGTGGATCTCCTAGGCCGTTGCGCTCCGGATTCTTCTGTCATCGAACAAGGTAAGTGACATCGAAATTATCAATCACGGTAATTTCACTTCCTCGTAAGTAGCAATCACTCGATTAGAAAAAGAACGATTCACCTCGATGTTTAAAATCAAACACGAACATTCTCACTGTCAAGATACTTCATGATTCCACAGTAGATCGTAACACAAAGAAGAAACAAAGATTTATCTAATAAG
Organism: Anthidium xuezhongi; assembly: GCA_022405125.1. NCBI lineage: Eukaryota > Metazoa > Arthropoda > Insecta > Hymenoptera > Megachilidae > Anthidium > Anthidium xuezhongi. The sequence continues at coordinate 11,520,750 of CM039637.1, forward strand.
AGTGTTTATTTTTTGACGAGCAACAGAGGCTTCTACAGAATCCGTCGGTAATATATACGAAATGAAACTATCCTTTCTTTGTAATTGCGACAATTTCGCGAACTGACGAGATTGAGACGGATATTTTCCAGGGAAGAACGAGTCTCTGCGAGCGAGGGCCATTCTACGATCCCTGGTACCGTTAGACGATCTTCAGGGTGTTTTATCGCTGAGATTCACCCTGCTGAATCCAGCAGCCGGAGAGGAGAAACCGAAAAGCGATATGCCGTCAGGTTTAATCCCAGGACACAAGCAGAGCGTGGTGTTGTTTCTGGAACGCGTCTACGGCATCGAAACGAGAGAGCTGTTCTTCAAGATACTCGAGGAAGCCTTCCTGCCTGACCTCAGAGCTGCCACCATGCTCGATAGAGTAAATTTCAACATACAAATACTTCAAATCGAACGATCTGATAAATTAAAACTGAAATTTTATTTTAATTTCTATTTTTCGTTCAGAACGATGGCTACGAGTCTGACATGGCACTGGCGATGAATCGTTACATTGGAAACAGTATCCTACCTCTACTGATCAAGCATTCCAAATTTTACAACGAGGCAGATAATTATGCCAGCCTGCTCGATGCTACATTACACACCGTCTACAGACTGAGCAAGAACAGAATGTTGACGAAAGGTCAACGTGAGGCCGTGTCGGACTTTCTCGTGGCATTGACCAGGTAAGCACGACCGTCGACGACGTATCGATCAAATAATTAACGGAATCCTTTTGTTGCTTAACAAGAGAAGTCCACGAGTTAAATGTCTCGTAAGTCCTATTAACTCTACCTTTAAATCGCTAATTCTCGCCTGTCGATAACACACAGTAATTAATCGCTATCAGAATCGCGCTTACACATGTATTAGGTTGCCCATTAAATTCCATAATTTTGTCTCTTTAGAAATAGATTAGAACATTAGTGGAACTTGTACTAACTAAAAATTTAATTGCCAACCTAATAGTATTCACCGCCATCATTCCACCCGGATAAATAGTTTGTTTCTAATCGAATTTTCTGTTTAGCCAAATGCAACCTAGCATGCTGTTGAAACTGCTCCGCAAACTGACCGTGGACGTGTCCAAATTATCCGAATACACGACCGTAGCTCTAAGAGTAAGTACAACATTTCTGTAACATACTGTTTTCACAAGAATCGAGGTCAACCACAATTTTATGCAACAGCTGTTGACCCTGCACTACGATCGATGCGCTAAATACTACGGGTCAACCGGTGGACAAGGTGCGTACGGTGCATCGAGCGACGAAGAGAAGCGTCTAACCATGGTGCTCTTCAGCAACATATTCGACTCGTTGTCCAAGATGGATTACGATCCGGAATTATTCGGGAAAGCCTTGCCATGTCTCACGGCCATCGGTTGCGCCCTGCCACCTGACTATTCCTTGTCGAAGAACTACGACGACGAATGGTACGGAAGCAAATCCGCGTCTACTCAGTCGCCAGATGGTCCCTACAATCCTCAACCGATCAACACCTCCAGGTATTATAATTTGTGTCCATAAAATCCAGAAAGATGTAAGTTTGCAGGAACTAATGATTTTTTGGTGATTTTGCAGCGTGGTCCTCAACAACGATCTGAATCAGATAGTACAGAAGTTCTCTGAGCATTACCACGATGCTTGGGCCAGTCGCAAACAGGAGAATGGTTGGACGTACGGTGACCAGTGGTCTGAGACCAACAAAACACACCCCAGACTGAAGCCTTACAACATGCTGAACGATTACGAGAGGGAACGTTACAAGGAGCCGGTCAGGGAGAGCCTGAAAGCTTTGCTGGCCATTGGATGGAGCGTCGAGCATGCAGAAGTGGATGTGCCTTCTACGAACCGTAGTTCCATGAGGAGATCATCGAAAAGTCAAGTACGTATTCTGATTTCATGTTTCTGTTGCTAGTGGACTATGTTTCTGTAATGATGTTCCAGGGTGACTCGGCAAACCCCTTCAACTACAACCCTCACCCAGTGGATATGACAAACCTGACGCTCAGCAGAGAAATGCAGAACATGGCTGAACGCCTTGCAGACAATGCCCACGATATTTGGGCGAAGAAGAAGAAGGAAGAGCTCATTACTTGCGGTTCGTGTCAATTAGATGTATTAATAAGGATCCTGAAGCTAATAGAATTAGATTTGAGCGACTTGTGTCTTTGATAGGTGGTGGTATCCATCCCCAGCTGGTTCCATACGATCTGCTGACCGACAAGGAGAAGCGGAAGGACCGAGAACGTTCCCAGGAGTTCCTCAAGTATTTACAGTACCAAGGTTACAAGCTCCACAAGCCAAACCGAGGAGGAGAGTCGGAAGTTGCCACGGCTGGAGCGTCAGTGGAGCTGCGGTTCGCTTATTCCTTGCTGGAGAAACTGATAGCGTACCTGGACAAGGCCACCATCAACATGAAGCTGCTGAAACCGTCCGACACGTTCAGCCGAAGGAACAGCTTCAAAACGTCCACGAGGGACATCAAGTTCTTCAGCAAGGTCGTGCTACCTTTGATGGAGAAGTACTTTAGCACCCACAGGAATTATTTCATCGCCGTGGCCACAGCCACGAACAACGTCGGCGCCGCATCCTTGAAGGAGAAGGAGATGGTAGCAGCACTCTTCTGCAAGTTGGCTAGTCTCTTGAGATCCAGGTTGGCCGCCTTCGGTCCGGACGTGAGGATCACCGTGCGGTGTCTTCAGGTGCTGGTCAAAGGCATCGACGCGAAGAGTTTGGTAAAGAATTGCCCTGAGTTCATTAGAACGTCCATGCTGACCTTCTTCAACAACACCGCGGATGATCTGGGACACACGATTCTGAATCTTCAAGAAGGGAAGTACAGCCATCTGAGAGGTACCCATTTGAAGACCTCAACTTCCTTGTCGTACATCAACAGCGTCGTCCTGCCAGTACTCACGGCCATGTTTGATCATCTGGCCGCTTGCGAGTATGGCAGTGATTTGTTGTGTAAGTTATATCAAACTTCTTTTATTAATTTCTTATGACAGAATTAATTTTTCTACTTTTTTCTTAACAGTGGACGAAATTCAAGTGGCATCTTACAAGATGCTGGCGTCTTTGTATACTCTTGGTGTGGACTCCTCCTTGACGCACGACAGGAAGTACTTGAAGACAGAGATCGAACGCAACAAGCCCAACTTAGGCTCCTGTCTGGGTGCCTTCTCGAGTTGCTTCCCCGTTGCCTTCCTGGAGCCCCATTTGAACAAACACAATCAGTTTTCTCTGCTCAATCGAATCGCTGATCATTCCTTGGAGGCACAGGACATCATGACGAAGATGGAGTCGAGCATGCCCACTCTGGAGACGATTCTAACCGAGGTCGATCAATTTGTGGAGTCTGACAAGACCTACAACGATCTCCCTCATGTAGTTGATGTAATTCTCCCCCTGCTTTGCTCCTACCTGCCCTTCTGGTGGGCCCAGGGACCGGACAACGTGAACCCAACCGAGGGAACCTACGTCAGCATGGTTACCAGCGATCACATGAACCAACTTTTGAAGAACGTTCTGAAATTGATCAAGAAGAACATCGGCAACGAGAATGCTCCCTGGATGACCCGTATCGCTGCCTACACCCAACAGATTATCATCAACTCTTCAGAAGAATTATTGAAAGATCCCTTCTTGCCGTTGGCTGAACGAGTCAGAAAACGAACCGACAATATGTTCCACAAAGAAGAATCTCTTCGTGGTTTCATCAAATCATCCACAGACGACACGTCACAGGTCGAGGCACAGATTCAGGAGGACTGGCAACTTCTGGTTCGCGACATCTACTCGTTCTACCCTCTGCTGATCAAATACGTCGATCTGCAGAGGAATCACTGGCTGAGGAACAACATCCCTGAAGCTGAGGATCTCTACAATCACGTGGCGGCGATATTTAACATCTGGTCCAAGTCCCAGTACTTCCTGAGGGAGGAACAGAACTTCATATCGGCGAACGAGATCGACAACATGGTGCTGATCATGCCCACGGCCACCAGGAGACCCACGACCATCTCGGATGGAACGGCGCCTTCCGGAGGAGGCAAGGTCAGGAACAAAAATTAACAAGAATCATTTTAGCCACATTAATAACCCCGAAGAAAACTTCTGCAATCCTTAAAACATTCTGATCCACAGAAAAAGAAGAAACATCGCGACAAGAAGAGGGACAAGGACAAAGAAGTACAGGCGTCCTTGATGGTAGCCTGTCTGAAGAGACTGCTACCAGTTGGTTTGAACTTATTCGCCGGTCGTGAACAGGAATTGGTGCAGCACTGCAAGGACAGATTTCTGAAGAAGATGCCCGAATACGAGATTGCTGAATTCGCCAAGACCCAGTTGACTTTACCAGACAAGATCGATCCAGCCGATGAGATGTCCTGGCAGCACTACCTGTACTCTAAGTTAGGCCAGAAGAAGGACTCGATGGAACCTGTGAAGGCTCAACAATTGGAGGACGTCGTTGCAAGAATCACCGACATGGCTAAAGTTCTTTACGGTTTACACATGGTAAGCGGAGGATCGTTATCGATCATTCGATTCTACGTATCATTGATTCTCAGATAGCTGGAATAACTTCTTCGTTCGATCGATTCATTCGACGATTTTATGTTCTCGAGTAGATAGATCATCCGCAACAGCAGAGCAAGGGTCAATATAGATCCGTGGTGTCGATACAACGTAAACGAGCCGTGATCGCTTGTTTCCGTCAAACTTCCCTACATTCCCTGCCCAGGTATCCTCTTTTGGTTTGATTCACTCTAACAATTGAGTTTGTTCCTTACGTTTTTCTGTTGCGTATACTCTCATCGTTCATTTTACTTATAATACCAGCGAACTATTAACCAAGCGTGTTCATTTTGATGTTCGTTACGAGAAAGCTTGCGAAAGAGTGACGACAATTAACGTTAACCATCGACGACGCTTCCCGTAGTTATTTGTTAGTCGATCTAACGACGATAGTTGTGTGTGCATGCTGCTAAAAGGCAACGAAACCTCCACCATCTCGAGGTGGATGGAAGCGCGTGTTGTGTGCGGCGAGAAAGAGGGCAGCGATTGCATGTCTACGTAGCGAACCACTTTACAAGTTACGAAGGTAAAGCGATCGTTTAATCGTACGAACTTCCCCCGCGATGAACACTCAATTTTGATGATTAATCTTTCGTTTCAGGCATCGGGCTATAAACATCTTCGCGCGTACGTACTACGAGCTCTGGTTGCAGGATGAGAATGTCGGCCAAGAAGTAATGATTGAAGACCTTACGGTAGATATTGAATTTTAAGAAAAGAACATCATCTCGTATCTTTATTTGAATAATTCTATGATCTGAGTCTTATTTGTACGTTTCTGTCGCTTTGAAGCAATCATTCGAAGACGCGGAACTGAAGAAGATGGACAAGGATGAAGACGAAGGCAAACCAGATCCGCTCACGCAACTTGTGACAACGTTCTGTCGCGGCGCCATGACGGAACGGTCCGGTGCTCTTCAAGAAGACCCGCTGTACATGAGCTACGCGCGAATCATCTCGAAATCCTGCGGAGAGGAAGAGGAGGAAGGCGAGGAGGAAGGAGAAGGTGGCGAAGAAGAAGGCGGTGCATCGATCCACGTAAGTGTACACCCGATTTGATCGAGACACTTGAAGCTTCTACTAACAAAACTCTTAAAACTGTCACAGTTGAACCATTTAACAATTTCGTGTCTTTTTCTCGCGTACTAACCCTGTAGAAGCGAGGCTATAAGCCACTTATGGTAAGAGACAAGCAGCCGTTTGCAGAAATTCAATTGCTTCCATATTTTACAAACTAAATCGACATATCATCGTAGGACATAGTATACCTTTACCAAAGTTGACCCGTAATTAAACACACGCGCTCACGTGTGTACCTGTACATATGCTTGCATCGAGAGTGGCTGTTTCCCTGATCATTTTTCAGAATTAATTGCAATACCTAACGTCCCATTACATATTTTCATTAATAATTTATTAAGAAACATTTCTGATTTCACTAACCGATTGTTCGCGTCTTTCTTTTCAATGCTTACCTAAAGCGACCAATGCACAAACTGATGGTAAGATTTATAATCTTTGAACTTGCACAGTTCTAAATCTCATTTTCAATAACTTTATGGTGTTTGTGTAGGAACAAGAAATGGAGAAACAGAAGCTTCTCTTCCACCAAGCACGTCTTGCAAATCGCGGCGTAGCTGAGATGGTACTGCTTCATATATCAGCCTGCAAGGGTCTGCCCAGCGAGATGGTGATGAAGACCCTGGAATTGGGTATCTCCATCCTGCGCGGTGGTAACATAGAGATTCAACGGGGAATGTTGAACCACCTGAAGGAGAAAAAGGACGTAGGATTCTTCACCTCGATCGCGGGTCTGATGAATTCTTGCAGCGTGCTGGACCTGGACGCGTTCGAGAGGAACACGAAGGCGGAGGGTCTTGGAGTTGGGTCTGAAGGTGCAGCCGGGGAGAAGAACATGCACGACGCTGAATTCACCTGCGCGCTGTTTCGATTCATCCAACTTACTTGCGAGGGTCACAATCTTGGTAAGTTGATTGTTTGAGATTATCTTGCTGAACTGTGTATGATTAACATTTGTGTCAACAGATTGGCAGAATTACTTAAGAACTCAGGCTGGTAACACGACGACGGTGAACGTGGTCATCTGCACGGTAGATTATCTCTTGCGACTCCAGGAATCCATCATGGACTTCTACTGGCACTACTCTAGCAAGGAGCTCATCGATCCAGCCGGCAAAGCGAATTTCTTCAAGGCTATCGGGGTCGCCAGTCAGGTCTTCAACACCCTCACTGAAGTGATTCAAGGTCCTTGCGCACAGAATCAACAGGCACTGGCGCACTCTCGATTGTGGGACGCGGTTGGTGGTTTCCTCTTCTTGTTCTCTCACATGCAGGACAAGTTGTCGAAACACTCGAGCCAGGTGGACCTCCTGAAGGAACTGCTGAATCTTCAGAAAGACATGATCACCATGATGCTCTCCATGCTTGAAGGTAGATACGACTTTCATGGACTCATCTTGAACGTTTCTTCATCGTATTTGTTGTTACAGGTAACGTTGTGAATGGAACAATCGGAAAACAGATGGTGGACACGCTGGTGGAGTCTGCGAGCAACGTGGAGCTGATCCTGAAGTACTTCGACATGTTCCTGAAATTGAAGGACCTTGTATCGTCGCCCAGCTTCTTGGAAGTGGACCTGAACAGCGACGGCTGGGTGTATCCGAAGGATTTCAAGGAGAAGATGGAACAACAGAAGAGTTACACCGAGTAAGTGCCCCAAATGATATCCTTGTTCATGTATTTAAGAATTACAACAAATAAATGTTGTTAGCGAGGAGATCGAGTTCCTGTTGGCCTGTTGCGAGACGAACCACGATGGCAAGATCGATTACGTGGCCTTCATGGACCGTTTCCACGAACCAGCCAAAGAAATCGGCTTCAATCTCGCCGTTTTGCTCACGAATCTGTCCGAGCACATGCCAAACGAACCCAGACTGGCCAGATTCCTCGAAACAGCCGGCTCCGTGTTGAACTACTTCGAGCCCTTCCTCGGCAGGATCGAAATCTTAGGCGGCAACAAGAAGATCGAGAGAGTCTACTTCGAGATCAAGGAGTCCAACATCGAGCAGTGGGAGAAGCCTCAGATCAAAGAATCGAAGAGGACGTACTTCTACAACACCGTCGTGGAGGCTGGCGAGAAAGAAAAATTGGAGACATTCATCAACTTCTGCGAGGACGCCATCTTTGAGATGCAACACGCCAGCGCGTTGATGGCTGTCGAGGAAAGTGGAGGAATCGGAAAGGCCAGAGAATCCTCTTACACGTACATGACGGACGACGACGAAGAAAGGAACAAGGACCCCATCAGAAGAGGCATTCAGACCTTCAAGGACGGTATCTACTTCTTCTTCTCCATATTCTCCCCCAGCAATATCAAGAACAAGATCGCGGAGATGCAACAGATGACCTTCCTGGAACTCTTCATCGGCTTCTTCAAGATGATATTCTACGCGTTCTATTATTCTGGTTTCGGTGTTGGCTGCGTGATCAGGTACTTCATGAGACTACTGCTGGCCTTGATGAAGGGACCACACGTGGAGGAACCTGTCATCGAGGTGAAGGAGGAGGAAGAGAAACCGTCCAGGCATTTGCCTGCTTTGCCACCGACGCCGGATGAATCCAATCTACAGGTTCGTATATTTTTCATAAATAATCCAATCATCCCATTAGCAATAATTTAATCAGAAATAATCTGATTATCGTCTAGGTACAAGCTTTTGGAATGGACATAACGAAGGAAGAAGGTGGTCAGATCAAGATAGCGCCTCACGAATCGGCCACCTCGACGCCTCAATCGAGCATCGAGGAAACTGGTGAGAGCACACCGGAAGAGGCCACTGGCGAGGACGGCGCAAGGGCGGAGGGTGGCGGGGATTCGGAGACGCCCGTTTCTTTGGCCGATTTATTGGGGTATATTAAATAATATTCAAAATATTCCAAAGAATATTTGCAGAAACTGTAATTTATAAATTTATAAACAGTGGCGAGCAAGCTAGAGCGCAAGCCGCAGCTGCAGCGGAAGCAGCAGCCGCGCAACAAGCAGCAATGGCGGCGGTCGAAGCCGAGGCGAAACAGGAAACCACGGCGGAACCATCCGGCTCCTCCATCGATTTCTCAGAGTACACCCATCGCATCGTATCATTCTTAGCTAGGAATTTCTACAACCTCAAGTACATGGCTCTGGTTCTCGCTTTCTGTATCAATTTCATGTTGCTGTTCTACAAGGTGAGTTACTTCCAATTTCAACATCACAATGCAATATATCATTCCTTATTAAATCATGGTGTCATTTCTCGCAGGTTTCTTCTTTGGCTGGCGATGAGGACGACGAAGGCAGCGGTCAGGTGATAGTCGACATGTTGGCGGAGATGTCTGGCGAGGGTGGATCCGGTTCCGGGAACGGCAGTGGCGTGGAGATGGGGAGCGGTAGCGGCGAGAACGAATCTGAAGAGGAGGAAGACGCGTACGCTCTGGAATACGTCGAGGTCGCTGAAGATTTCTATTACATGGCACACGTTATGAGGCTGATGGCTGTTCTCCATTCGATCGTCTCGCTCGCCATGCTGGTCGCTTACTATCATCTCAAGGTACCGTTGGCGATCTTCAAACGAGAAAAGGAAATCGCGAGAAGGGTGGAGTTCGACGGACTGTACATTGCTGAGACACCGGAAGAGGACGACATCAAGGCTCATTGGGACAAGATGGTGATATCGGCGAAAACATTCCCCGTGAATTATTGGGACAAGTTCGTGAAGAAGAAAGTGAGACAGAAGTACAGCGAGACGTACGATTTCGATTACATCAGTAACCTACTTGGCATGGAGAAGACCTCGTTCAGTCAGCAAGAGGAGGAAGGTTCCGGTTTGATACACTTGTAAGTACTTAACAAAAATGGCTGCCAATTGTACAATAAATTCTATAAAATTTTAATCTCTTTCAGCATCGTAAACATCGACTGGAGGTATCAAGTTTGGAAAGCCGGTGTCACCATCACTGACAACGTGAGTAAATTAATTTCAGCCTCTCACACTTTCCCTGATTCTAACATGCATTGTTTTTCTCTTCAGTCATTTTTGTACAGTTTATGGTACTTCACGTTCTCCATTCTTGGCAACTATAACAACTTCTTCTTCGCTGCTCACCTGCTGGACGTCGCAGTTGGTTTCAAAACCCTTAGAACGATCTTGCAGTCCGTCACCCACAACGGCAAACAGCTGGTGTTGACAGTGATGTTGCTGACGATCGTCGTGTACATCTACACGGTGATAGCCTTCAATTTCTTCAGGAAGTTTTACATCCAAGAGGAGGACGACGAGGTGGACAAGAAGTGCCATGACATGTTGACGGTATGAATCGTACAAGATTGTGTTGTTGATCGTTTGAGCAAACAAGAACAAAGTCCTTTTCTGTTTCAGTGCTTCGTGTTCCATCTGTACAAAGGTGTCAGGGCTGGCGGTGGTATCGGTGATGAGATTGGCGAACCTGACGGCGACGATTACGAGGTCTACCGTATCATGTTCGACATCACGTTCTTCTTCTTCGTCATCGTCATCCTGCTGGCTATCATTCAGGGTAAGTTGAAACAGTATTCTGTCTCAACATTTTCTGCAATTGGTTGTTTCACTTCAGGTTTGATCATCGACGCGTTCGGTGAACTTCGAGACCAGCTCGAGAACGTGAAGACGAACATGGAGAGCAACTGCTTCATCTGCGGTTTAGGAAAGGAGTACTTTGATACGGTGCCTCATGGATTCGACACGCACGTCCAGCAGGAGCACAATCTTGCTAATTACATGTCAGTCATCGTTGCAATCAATTTTTTTTATAAATATTGCAAACGACTAATCATTGTCATATTCATTTATAGGTTCTTCCTGATGCACTTAATCAACAAACCAGACACCGAATACACCGGTCAAGAGACGTACGTGTGGAACATGTACCAGCAAAGGTGTTGGGACTTCTTCCCAGTCGGTGATTGTTTCCGCAAACAGAACGAGGCGGTAGAGGAGGAAGCCAAGAAGAAATAAAATCTTTCCCCGCTGTTCGTTTCACCTAGATGACCAATCAATCATTACCAAAGGAACTTTCTTCCCTTTTCCAGAAACGTCTTCGATAACCGTAGTGTCCGATTTCTACGCGCAATGAGGATCGCGTTTAAGAAGATATTCTCTCGAACGTTAGGAATTAACGATCTCGCTCGTCTGTCGACGGATTGAAAATCGAAGAAGGCGTGCGCGCATCTTTTAGTCGCTCCAAGTTTCAAGATCGCACGCTTTCAGCTCGCGTTAACGAGCGCACGAGTCGAGAGGCCAGCGATATATTTTTCCAAACCTATTTTTCCAACTTTTTAAGGGTGGCTGGATACCGTGTCGTCGACCGTTTCCCCGTTTTTAGATAGGATCCAAAACGTATTGTTAAATCGTTGACTAATGGGAACCGACTGCACAAATCTACATTTATCATGAAACGTTACGATTGCCTTCTTTTCATACGTCGTGTGACCACATTTGCGCGTTAAATTATTTAAACCGATTAACGTAATGTTTGGAGATACGCAAGATATTAAAAGTAAGTTGATGATGTTTGAAGTTTATATGAAATTGCGCAGTTCTCTACGACTTAAAGCGAGAACTTTTTAATCGATCATTGACGACTGATATCGCGATATAATCAAACATGTCAATACATTGTAAATAACGATTCTACGAGAAGATTACCTGAGAATAAAGAAAGACATACTTCTTTACTTTGTTGTTTGTCAATCGATACATTTTTGTTTCGAGATGTCACCTTCCTTATCATCCACTGGTACACCTAATATGTACTACCCGGAATAAGCTCTTAACTATAAAATCGATACAATAATCAATACTCTATATTTTAGAATATGATGTTTCATTCTATACATTTTCAAACCCTATCTTAAGCTTCTCAAAAAGTATTTATAAAAGTTTCAACCCCATTTTACCCAGACTCGAGTCCACCTTCTCGTTTTGGAAACACCCAGAAACCATGCTAAATTATCCAGTCGTATTCGAACCTGCTCGCAATAAACTTGGATCCCATCCGTACTCGCTGGATCCAGGCAAAAGTTTAGTCGCTCGAAAACGAAGGGAACTACCCCCCTATCGAACATCGATTTTTCTTGCTCGCTGTCGAAGAACAAAACGGAAGTGCAACAAGACGATGTCTTGCGGCTGGTTTTCCCGTTGCTGAAAGGAAAAACAGCGAAAGACCGATGGAGGGAAAGAGGTCGCGCAAGCGCCCCTCTTCTAGCGCCGGTGGTTCAAGAGCCTCGGGGTTGAAAATGCACCATGGCATGGGAGTGTCAACGGGCGATCGTCGTTGCGGCGAAAATACGGAGATGCAGCCCAGAAACGGGGTCTGTGACAAGATCGAAAATTACATATCCGAGCTCGGACAATGGTACGTGAGTAAGGGTTGATTGACCTGGCGAGAGGATCCTCGTAACGTACACCCAAACGTCGATCCACCCTTGAACCGGCTACAAGGTGGTGGGTCGAGGATAGGGGGGAGTTCGAGGATGAAAGTGGCGGGTGTTTACTACAGATTTTCTCGTGGTAACTTCAGTGCGCGTGAAAAATAATGAATTTGCCCTGTTGATCCATCGATTCGATCGAAAATTACTCAACCAAATATATTAATCGAAATTCGTTCAGATTTCTGATGAATGGTATTGTATTTATTTCTTTTGTTATGTGTTGAATATGTGCGTGGATCCAACGATCTATTTGTCTTTATTCTTTTTTTAAATTGCTGCTATCGTGTACTTGGATTTCTTGAATTCTACTATACTTAAACAAAGAATATTTCTTTGGTGCAAGTAAACAATAGTTGGTCTCAGGCAGACAAATATTAGCCCTGTGCAAACAATGCACTTCGGTTAAAGTGAATAACACAGACGTACAATTTTGTTTAACGACGCGTATACGAACGTTTAATCGTCTCAATGGTTTCCTGTTCATTCAACTGTCCACAGGTCGGTATGGAGGGCGATAATAATGGGACAGTTCTTGTCCCTGGTACTCTGTTTCATGACCCTCGTCAATCATCACATCAACACCACGTATCAGCTATTGCTTCCGACCGGTAAGTTCATTGATGATCGATCCGCGTAATTTGTTGTCGAGTAGACACGATGATCGAACGTTTTAACGACTGTCTCACGAGCGTGCTAATTCTCTGCTAAATAGGACAAAATCTTCCGCATTACGTTATGATGTGCCTTGTATACACAACCTGGATGTCCTGCAGAGGGGTAGGCAACGGCCTAATTTCAGTGATAAGAGCCCGTGGATGGAGATACTTGCTGTTGGCACTCATTGACGTTGAAGCGTGCACGCTTATAACATCCTCGCATCAATTCACCAGCCTGGCCAGCATACAGGTGTGTGTTAATGACGTCGTACGAGATTTCGCTGTTGCATCCTCTCAAAGAGCATAAAGAAGTTCCTCGTTCCCTTTTTTTATGTAGTACACGGGTAGGTGGCCTAGTAATCTTTTCTCGCTTTAAACGCGCCCTCAAAAGAAACGTTCATCTCATACAAATTACGAGGAACAGTTTTTACTCCTTTGCATTATACGTAAATTTGGTTGCGTTAAATTCGCGTTCGTTGAAACCCGGAAAGAGCAAATTTATTTTAAATTACGGAAACTTTTACGGTATCCTTTATTCGATTTACTTTCAATTGGAGAACGTGTACACGTTCGATGTTGGATTACACGAAAGGATTTCATGGTCCATAAAAACGGTGGAAGAAGTTTTGTCTAGTCGGTAGAATGGGGTGCAAGCGTCGCTTCTTGCAATAGATTCGCGTCTGTTGGCACAACTTTCGCGGTTTAGTCGTCAATTAAACGAGATGTAGTATTGGCTGGTGGCTGTGAATGGCGCGGGACAAGCATTGTATCGGATATGCAACGGGCAATGAAAGGAGGACACCCGGGTCTTCGACCCGTTACATTCACCCCTCGTCGGCTATTCTTAATCGAACGAGATGCGAGCGTCATACACTTCGTAATTCTATCGAATTGAATCACTCCCTGTTGCATTGAAATTTTAATGACTCTGAAACGCTGGAAATTTTCTTCCAGCTGCTCGATTGTGTGGCCATACCGGTCGCGCTGGGACTCTCGTGTTTGGTACTCGGGGTGAGATACCGAATGGTGCACATAGTCGGTGTCTCCGTTTGTCTGATGGGTGTAGGGTGTCTGGTCTGGGCAGGAATCGATGACAATAAAGATCCTGCGTCTACAGGTGATTTTATAATCAAATCCTTCATAATTCGCGATGGGTTAATTTTAATCACTTAAAATGAAAATCCTAAATCTTAATTTCCTGTGCGAAGGAAAGAACCAATTGGTCGGCGACATGCTGTGCCTCGGTGGCGCGGTATTGTTTTCTGTGACCACCGTACTCCAGGAACTGGTCGTTAAAACGGTCGATATTATCGAGTACCTGGGCATGATCGGTTTCTTCGGTACCATACTGTGCTCCATGCAAACGTAAGTCCGCCACACGAAAGGACCACTGCATTCAGTGTCCTATAATTCTACGATCTTGTTCCAGAGCCGTACTCGAAAGCACGAAGATAGAACATTTCCAATGGAACAACGCGCCGGTGATCACGTTCTTGGTGGTTTATTGTATCACACAATTTGTGTTCTTCTCTTTGGTGCCTGTTATACTGTTCGAGTCCGGGGCAACGGCGTTACACCTGGCATTGCTGACCGCGGATTCCTTCAACGTCTTATTCGGCATGCTAATTCATCAATACAAGGTATCAACACTTTGTATAGAATTAGAAAGAGGAATTCGATGACCTGAATACATAATGGAAACACGCGCCAGCAACGTGTGCATATGCTAATAAGACCCCTTCCACTTGTTCCAGTTTCACGCATTGTATTTCGTTTCATACACGCTCACAATGACTGGCATATACATCTACGCGATCAAGAGAACACCTCTGGCGTCGGCGGCGCGAAGACAACACGTTGAGTCTTCTGCTCCAGATTACAGGTAACGTTTATATTTTGTAAGACTGTGAATTTAGCCTTTCTTTGTTATCACCTCGATGACTCAAAGCTAACGATACAAAGCTCATGATCTGATCTCGATGACTCAAAGCTGATAATTCGATATGGACGTACAAAAATATACGAGAATATATTTTTAATGTGCAAATAGTGCCGCCCATCCTTTGAGGGCGTATGTGTACGCTTCTCGAAGTGAAAGGATTGAAGAAAATTAAAATGTCAAGAAAGATCAATGAGCAAAGCCGTCAACAACGTCCCACGTCCACTCCTGTTTTCTTATCGTGTATTCAATACATTGTTATCAAAAGATCAAAGAGAAGGAATAAGAAAACATGATTGACCTTAACACCTACGTCTATTGATTTCTTTCTTCTAGAAGCGAACGTCTGCTATCTTATGACGATAGCAGTTTTCTAAATACACTTCATTTTGTATGGTTTAATTTTAATATTATTAAATTACACCCACGTGAATGAGAAAGAGTTAACGAACGATCAATTATGACTTAAAGAGACGTCATTTTAAGACACATGTCGCATCCTGACGTCGGTGAGGTGGAGATGGCGACCAGTTCTGGGATATCCGGGGTGAGCGACACCCTGGACGTAAGAGCGTCAACCCTTGGCAGCGAGAAAGAAACGATGGACGCGACCAGTTTACCACCGAGCGTTAGTTCCGACACGGCCTTCACTTCCTTCTACGGAAGTTATTACGACTGAGGAGAATAACCGCGACGGGAACACGCGTCAAAACGAGTAGGAAACGTAAATTTTGCCGCGAAAAACGCTGTTGTTGAGATTTATACACGAAACATTTCCAATACGAAAAACGTTCTTTCGGTTTATACGACGATATAGGGGTAAGATACGGATAAATAGGTATATCTTCGTCGAATTAAGTTTGTAACAATCGGTCGTTTTTCTAAGAAATTCGCCGTTTTAATATCGATCATTGATACGTAAACGTGATCTTCGTTGTTCATTTAAATGTTTATCGAACTGTAAGTATTATAAATCCTTGTTGCTCAACATACTTTGTAAGTTACCGAAGTTACGGACGAAGTACAACTTATTGTTACTAGTACCGAAGGGTGTTCAGTAATTTCCAGTTGTAAAGTAACAAACAACAATGTTTAATAATTATTTTTCATGATTCTTCTTGTTCATTTTGTTTGTACGTATGTTGTATTGAATTTGCATTGTATCGTCCATGTACAACTGTTAAATTATTTTTAAGTATTATGTGTATTACTTTGGAAACAATAAACGAACGACAAATCAAATATAATTGTATCTTTTTTTCTTTTAACTATTGTTAATCCATTCCTATTGTTAGTATATTGTTAATTATACTCTCATGATTTAAAAGTACCGCGTGTTTTTTTTTATTTGTTTACAGTTCTTTTACTTGATAAGCACATCTGTTGGCTACGTTTGGTGGAAATCAGTGATGAAGCCGCAATGGCGGGCTCTATAGAGATTCCGCTACGTGACACGGACGAGGTGAATATTTTTATTTCTAACCCTCAGTTTTATTATTTTTTAAGGCATCGGGAGTTAATTAAGCAGTTCCTGTTGTACATCCATTAAACGCACCTTGAAATTCCTTAAAGAATCATCGTAAGAAGACCTTTCCGTGAACTTAACCTCTAAAAACAGGGTGTTTGTCGACTACGTCGTACACGTTACATGCAGCTATACACATTACACTATTACTCGAACATATTACAGTCTATTTTGTAATAAAATGTAATAATAGCGGTTGTTTCGATTGCTTGGGTCAAATTGTTTTCATTTAATTGATTTGCTTTACTTGGTTCCTGCTGTTTTCACTTATATATCCTCTATTTGTATTTTTGTATAGAAAACTGAACACTAGCTAATTGTTACTTGAAGTTTTTTCAATAAATTGAATTTTTTACACACTTTTTGTCTAATTAAATGCCTTTCCATTATCTGTATTGACTGATATCACGCGAAACATAATTTTAATCATGAAATTGCATTGTATTAGGTAATAGAGCTTTACCTAGATCAGTTACCAGAAGGTGATGAGGTTCTTGGAATATTACGCCAAGAACATGCACAGCTTAATATCTGGGTCAATTTGGCCGTATGTATCATTAAATACTTAAAAATATATGCAAACAGCTGTGACAGGAAGTTGACATATAGTGAAACATATTGCTTTTCATTACAGCTTGAATATTACAAACAACACAAAATTGAAGATTTTATTAAAATACTTGAGTCTTCGCGTATTGATGCCAATATTGATTACCGTGACTATGAAAAAGATCAGATGCGTGCATTGGACATGTTGGCTGCATATTATGTGCAGGAAGCCAACAGAGAGAAAAACAAAGATAAAAAAAGAGATTTGTTTACAAAAGCCACATTATTGTATACAACTGCTGATAAGATCATTATGTATGACCAGGTATATATTATCTGCAATTTAGTTGGCACTTAAAACTGTTTGAACACTTTCTGAATAATACATTTTGTCTTAAAGAATCATTTACTTGGCCGAGCTTACTTTTGCCTCTTGGAAGGGGATAAGATGGATCAAGCAGATGCCCAATTTAATTTTGTACTAAATCAATCACCAAATAATATTCCCTCTCTGCTTGGTAAAGCTTGTATAGCATTCAACAAAAAGGATTATCGTGGGGCACTTGCCTTTTATAAGAAGGCATTGAGAACAAATCCAAACTGTCCAGCTGCTGTAAGATTAGGAATGGGACACTGTTTTATGAAACTGAATAACCAAGAGAAGGCACGTCTGGCATTTGAAAGAGCTTTGCAGTTAGATGGCCAATGCGTGGGAGCATTGGTTGGTCTTTCAGTCTTAAAACTGAATCAACAACAGCCTGATAGCATCAGAACTGGTGTTCAAATGTTGTCAAAAGCTTACACCATTGATTCCACAAATCCTATGGTGTTGAATCATTTGGCAAATCATTTTTTCTTTAAAAAGGATTATAACAAAGTACAGCACCTGGCACTGCATGCATTTCACAACACTGAAAATGAAGCTATGCGGGCTGAAAGTTGCTATCAGTTAGCCAGAGCATTTCATGTTCAAGTAAGTATTTTGAGAACAGAACGAATTCATTTGTTTATCAGAATTTTAACAAGAATTTCAATTACTCTAGGGCGACTATGATCAAGCATTTCAGTACTACTATCAAGCAACTCAATTTGCACCTCCAGTTTTTGTACTACCTCACTTTGGTTTAGGTCAAATGTATGTTTATCGCGGTGATGCAGAGAACGTAAGTATAACATGTTTTTAAATATGCTACTCATATATGCTGATTTACTGAGTTGTTTTATTGTTGTTACAGGCAGCACAGTGTTTTGAGAAAGTGTTGAAAGCTCAACCCGGCAATTACGAAACGATGAAGATTCTCGGATCGTTGTATGCGAATTCAAGTTCACAGTCGAAACGCGACATTGCCAAAAATCATCTTCGTAAAGTAACAGAACAATTTCCCGACGACGTCGAAGCATGGATCGAACTAGCTCAAATATTAGAACAAAGTGACCTTAACGCAGCCTTAAACGCATACGGTACTGCAACTAGAATTTTGAAAGAGAAAGTTCAGGCAGACATACCGCCAGAAATTTTAAATAACGTTGGAGCTCTACATTATAGGTATCTATAACGCACCAGTTCATATCATTTTAATTTTTTGCAAATTAATAAAGCTTATCTCTTTGCTTCAGACTTGGAAATTTAGAAGAGGCTAGAAAAAATTTGGAAGAATCTTTAGCACGTTCTAAAGCCGATGCCTTACATGATTCAGTGTACTATAATTCAATCGCGGTTACAACAACCTATAATTTAGCACGTTTGAACGAGGCTTTGTGCGTGTTCGACAAAGCAGAAAAATTGTACAAAGACATATTGAAGGAACATCCGAATTATGTGGATTGTTATCTACGACTCGGCTGCATGGCTCGTGACAAAGGTCAGATTTACGAGGCGTCCGATTGGTTTAAGGACGCTTTAAGAATAAACAATGAACATCCGGATGCTTGGTCCCTGTTGGGCAACTTGCATTTGGCAAAAATGGAATGGGGCCCAGGCCAGAAGAAGTTCGAGAGGATCCTTAAAAATCCGTCAACAAGCACCGACGCGTATTCTCTGATCGCCTTGGGCAACATTTGGTTGCAAACGCTGCATCAAAGTGGAAAAGATAAAGACCGAGAGAAGCGTCATCAGGACAGAGCATTGGCTATGTATAAACAGGTATTATAATAAGAATTACTATCTTCAAAGAGTGGTTGCATTTGGTTACATGTATGTATTAAAATTTTTAGGTTTTGCGAAATGATCCTAAAAATATTTGGGCGGCGAACGGGATAGGAGCTGTACTAGCGCATAAAGGTTGTGTGAATGAAGCCAGAGATATTTTTGCTCAAGTTCGAGAGGCCACAGCTGAATTTTGCGATGTTTGGTTAAACATCGCGCACATTTATGTGGAGCAGAAACAATTTGTTAGCGCTATTCAAATGGTAACTTTCAAGTACACATCAAGTACATATAACTTATTCTTTAATAATCATACTAATTGATCAATATCCTCCAATAGTACGAAAATTGTCTTCGTAAATTCTACAAGTATCATCACGTTGAGGTTTTGCAATACCTCGCAAGAGCTTACTTCAAAGCTGGTAAATTGAAGGAAGCAAAACTGACGTTATTGAAGGTAAATGTTAAGATATTCATTTACCCCGAAGTTGTGTACAGAATAAACAAACTGATGGATTTTCAGGCAAGGAGGGTAGCACCGCAGGATACAGTTCTGCTGTACAACATCGCCCTCGTGCTTCAGCGTTTGGCCACGCAGATTCTCAAAGACGAGAAGTCAACACTGACCACAGTGTTGCAAGCGGTTCACGAACTGGGACTTTCGCACAAGTATTTCCAATACTTATCGACACACGGAGACAGAATGGAACAGTTGGCGGAAGCAGAAGCGAGAAGATGTCAGGATTTATTGTCGCAAGCACAGTATCACGTTGCTCGCGCTAGAAGATTGGACGAGGAAGAGAAGATGCTCAGACGGAAGCAGGAGGAAGAGAGGTAAATTTAGACGTAATCGATATTTGAAATTCATCGAATAGCGTAACAACAATCTCGTTTCGACAGGCAAGCGTTCAAAATGCGTCAGACCGAGGAACAACGGAAGCTCGAGGAGATGCGACGTCAGAAGGAGGAGGAAATGTTACAGAAACGACAGGAGTACGTGGAGAAGACCAAGAACGCTTTGGTGTTCGGTGAGATGCCTTCAGAGAAACCTGGCAAGAAAGGAAAGAGGGTACGAACCGATCAATACATCAGCGACAGCGGTGGTTCTGGCAGAGACGAAGGCAGAGAAGAAGCTCCAAGAGAAAGAAAACGCAAGAGGAAAGCGAGCGGTGAACGCAAAGAAAAGAAGGGTAAAGGTCAAAGAAGGCGCAAGAAGGAAATGGCTAGTGGAGAAAGTGGTAAGCCAGTTTTTTGTAGGCTTCAATAATGAAAATGTACAATGGTTCCTGGTATTACAAAAATGTTTAACGTTCAGGTTCAGAGAGCGATCGACCAAAACCAAAACGTGGAAGAAAGGCTGGGACCACCAGGAAAGACAAAGTATCTCGAAAGAGTACTGCTGAGACCACAAAGGGCAAGATGCCTTTGTCTAAAGAAACCATATCGACGAGTGAATCTGATAGCGATTCAGGAGGTCTTAAAATTGCTAGTGGGTAAGTGTACTAGAATGTGTTAAATCTTCTTTAGATGATAGAATCCAAAGAAATTTTTAAATTAAGCATACTATATCTTTATCAATTGTCTCTATTATTTTCTAAGCAAATTAGTTTGCATCTATCAGTTCTAGAAAACCCAGGGTACCAATGATAATGTACTAAACGTATTAATTAACTTTTCAGGGGAGAAAGCGGTAACGAAGGTCGTGCACGCGGAAGCAGAAGAATCCGATCAGATTCAGAAGGTTCTCGCGCTTCCGGATCCAGATCTCGTTCCAGATCCAAATCCAGAAGCCGTTCCCGAAGCACATCGCGATCCCGTTCGCGTTCGCGTTCCCAATCTCGTTCCCAGTCCAGATCCGTATCCCGATCCCGATCAGGCTCGAAATCGAGGAGTCAATCGCGATCGAGAAGTGCGTCTAGATCGAGATCCGGCTCGGCAAAGAGCGGATCTCGTTCAAGATCGGGATCGAGATCAAGATCGAGATCGGGGTCCAGGAAGAGTCAGTCGAGGTCAAGGTCACGCAGTGGTTCGAGAAAGAGCGGTTCTCAACCACGATCGAGATCAGGATCCGCGGCCAGCGGATCGAGATCAAGATCTGGATCTCCTGCTGGTTCTGGGAAGGCAGGATCAAGATCAAGGTCAAGGTCAAGATCGGGATCGAGAAGCGGTTCACAATCGGACGAGCGGAAATCGAGAAGCAAAAGCAGATCGAAATCGAAATCTGTTTCGAGATCCAGATCGCGTTCAGGCTCCAGGTCGAAGAGCGGTTCACGAAGTCGTAGTCCAAGCGGTTCTGCGCGGTAATTATAATATTTAAATGTACTCACTCGTTCGTAGACACGGCTTTTGACGATTCACCATCCCCTGTTTCAGATCTGCTACTCCAGAATCCAGGAAATCTGTTTCGGGCAGCGATGTCGGTTCCCGCCATTCCAGTTCAGATCGAGGCGGTGGAAGCGACAGCGAGTAAATCAAATCTTGTAATCGAGATAATTAACGACACTCGCGAAAGATTCACTTCAACTGTGCGTTATACACTTTTGTATAAGTAACATTTACGAATGGCACGGGTAATTCTCGCGGTATATTTGATAACGCGCGTGATATTTGGAAAAGAACACGGATTCGAACCGAACGACGACCGTTACGAAGCTAGACTATCGAAGTATACGCAACCGAGGTGTTCGAATGATTCTCGAATCGATTATCGATTATCGAATCGAACGTTATAACCTTTCGTTCGATGTTCGCGGTTTATTCAATTTCGATTTTTCGAAATTCAATATTAAAAATCTATAAATTTACGTTCTTTCAAAAGTGTATTGTAATTTTACTGAAAGGATTTCGACGATTTTACATGTTAGTTCGATTTATATGAACAACGTTTCGCTTCCCCGTTAATTGCATAGTTCTGTTGATATTTTGTATGTACAATAAACAGATAGTTTTAATTGAAATTGCACGTTTCAGTTAATTGAATATTAAATGAAAGACAAACGTTGTAGAATATCAATTTTCTTTCTTTTTCAATTACTTTAACCAATTGCAATGTAAACAATATATGAGGTTGTGTTAACAACGAATCAATTGTTTTATATAAAAATCACAAATAAAATATTGAAACTGCTTTCTGCGTATTTATATTAACCATACGAATGTTTAGTGTATCGATCAAAATAATTGATTAGTTTTCTTGAGGTTAATGACATACCTGTTTTATCATCTCAGGCGATAACAATGATCCCTGTTTTACTTATACAATTTTTACAGACACAGCTCTCCATTTTTTAATTAAAAATGAAAATCTTACAAAATATTTGTTAAAAGTACAGACTTTAATTAATTACTGAATTAAAGGTTCAGTCATTCGTATAATATTTTTACCATTTTCGAATGAAACTACGATATTCGCAAAATCACGCTTCGAATATCGCTTTAAACATCGTCAGAGCATTATTTTATTACCTGTAACAGTTGAGCCACCGGATGAGCGTAATCCGTAAAGTATACGTTGTAAGCGCGGACAGAAAAATCCCGGGGCGGTTTGACGAAGAAATCAAGAAGAAAATAAGGGTTGAAATGAAAGAAAATACAATGGAAGTAAGGAAAGGATATCCGTTTTATCCAGGATATGAAGATTCGGAGTGCTCGAAATGTTTACCCTTTCGATTCAACTCCCAGGAGTGTGGATTTATTTTCCTCCTCTTTGTGCTCGACCACGAGACCCTTCGTCCTTTTATTTTTTCTCGTCAAACACCGCCCGTTGTCGGTCCGTTCTCGTACAGCCGCCCCTCTTATTGTCTCGTTTAATTGAGTTAATTGAACGGGAACCGGCGCGAGCTCGCGCCCAGCGCGATACAATATTGAAAAGACAAAAGTTTTAATCAGGCTCCGAGAAATTCTCGCTCGACACGTTATAATGCATGGTAGACATTCGAGAATTATTCGCTTCCTTGGCGAACTTCGAAACTTTCGCCAAGGAATTATTTACCATCTCTCGGGCACCTTGAAACCGGCTGAAATAGAATAGTCTCGCGACTGCGAGTTTTGATTGGTACCGAATTTGCATGTTTAACACCCCGCTCGTCCGATAAAGCATTCGCGAGGAATTTCTGCTAGAAACGTTGGCGCAATTACTTTGCCATCATTTTACCGTACTTTGCATAAAGTGACACCCTCGAGATCCTTATTTACCGACCCGTATCGAGGCGTTCGAGAAATCGTGTCCATTTCAGATGGAACACCGTAAACTGGCCGATTTCCTCTTTATTTCTGTTCATTAGGGTAAACGACAAACAACGAGCCTTTCGAAAACGCACAGAAGCCTGTATGGCAAACAACAACGAGCCAACGTTCAAATTAACTTAATGAAGTCGAATTCGAGTCAACTTCATAATACTTTAATGCGAGCACTCAAAAATAACACAGTAATAACGTTTTCTCTGGCAATAATTTGGTTTTAATCTGGCTCAGGCAAATCTCTCGCGTCAGGTTTGCTCGAACGATCCATCAAACACCTGTGCAAGGATTACCAATAATCCTCGACGCGATGTTACTTTTTAATCCTTTGCTCTTCCCCCACCGCGTGTCCCGATCGAGAAAAAAAACATAATAAAATTTTGTTCATTTCACGAGCAAAAGCAGAAGGTTAATTGAAAAATGTTTATGGAACACTGGGGGATCCGTGTCCATTATTCATGAGTACAGGCTACTCCATTACGTGGCTGGGTACGATAATAATGAGTTTACAAAATCCAAGGAGCTTGTGCAACTTGCGAGAGCCCGTGTTCGACCCCGTTTCGAAAAAGATGCGGAATGCAATATTTCTTCTGTGCGAAGGGGATCGAACGGTGTTATGGGAACGCCGGTGACCTATTTATAAATCGAGCAGTCCTGAAAAATGTGTGTTTCCTTCGATAACCCCTTCCTGCAGGCATTACTCTTCACAGGGCACGAATATGCAGCGAGTTCGATTATCATTTTTCCGCGTTTATCTGTAAAATTCTGGAGAAAGAAATTTTCCAAAGTTTCTCGGAACGTTAAGAACATTTAAGAATCGACTGTTTAGTTGGTATTTTACTATAAGTTCGTGATTCGATGGAATTAAATTCGTAAGCAGGCTCGATAACCTCCATGACTGTCACTCAGGGCGTATTTTATTCCGGTCGGTTCATATATCATGTGACGTGAAATATTAAAATAAATCTGAACGAAGCGGGACGAAAGTCGACGTGGCGCGTGCAAAGTTCCACAATTAGTCGGCGAAAGGTAAAACGTCTGGGAGGAATAATTCCTACGTAAACGGTTAATTAATTGTGCGAACTGTCACCGTGAAAGTTGGACACGCGTCGAAACAACTTTGCTTACACGTCGTGTCACGAACGAACCGTTCAGATTTCTCATCGTGCAATTTAACATCGAGACGCCTTTGTGCCGCGGCGTACAAATGTCAAGTACAATTAGTACACTCTCGGAAAAGAATATGAAAATATAACCCGAAGAAATGAACGGCTCCTCCTGTTACGTACAAAGGGAACACGAGGGTCCTAGAGCGACATCGACGTCTTTGCCCGAGACGTTCTTTCGTCGAATCCAAAAAATCGTCGAGAGTGACTTCAAGTTTAAAACCGCCTTACGATATTACCTCTTCGAAACGAACATAAATTTCATTCGCAAAGGAATGAAACTTAGTACTTGGAAAGGAAACCGCGAAGGCTGCATAAGAGTTAAATTGCGATCCGGAGAGTAAGTAACGGCAATAACAATGGGAAATCTGTTTGTCGCGAGGGCCAAGGAGCGCGCTTCGACGTTCTCCAGTCTGTACAGAGACACGAGATTCCCTTCCGACTGTAAGAGAACTCGAAATTAATTATAACATCATTTGCTCTCGAGCTCGAACTTGTCCCGCCCTTCTCCTTTCATGGCTTATTCCCTTCGTATTCCGCGAATATCTAATTATTAATATACACTTTAACGACGAAGGTTGAGGACTCTTCGTCTTCTTTTTTCGCTCAACCTTTAATTCTCCTATTAACGCTCGTGCCCGGCTCTGCACGAATTTTCATTTCAGCGATTTGCAGGAATTAAAACGTACGGTAACTTTTTTGAAGAGCTTTTGATATTAACTCGGCGAACGAAGGCTCGCAGGCCTGGATCGAAGTATTCGCGAAACTATTCCCGCCGGACCGGGATTTATTTCTCGTCCCTTCGCGTATACATATATTTCACCGCCCACGTTCGTCCACGTAACGATGACATAATTCATCCTCAAAAGGGTTAACGTAATCCGCAAGTGGAATAAGCGAAGTTGTGTTACGCGTCAACCGCAAGAACGCCCATACAAGGTTGCAATTACAAGTTTATGTACGAACCGGTCGGCTGTTCCCTTTTGCGTAATCCGTTATCATAGCGTGCCGTGGAAACGTATAGAATGCCAGACGACCATGCTTTGCGAATCCGCTATCATTCGACCGAGAGCAATATCAAAGTTTCCCGGGAAGTCTGATATTTCAACTACTCTTAATCGCTTCATGGAAAGACCACGCGTCGAGCTAATTTTCTACATAATTTGATCGTTGATTGTTCGAATACCGATGACCAAATTAAAATTGAACGAATTTTCTGAAGATTTCAGTCGGAAAATTTTCAATATTACCTTTGTTGGTCGTTACTGAATAATTAAAAGAAATGAGAAAAAATTTGATATTACGCCATTAATATTATACCAGGTAGGAAGTAGAATGTTTAATTTGTAAAATGAAACGGTTGGACGCCGAGTAATTGTAACTGTAATTATTCAGAATATGATGGTTCCATTTCCAATTTGAATATCATGAAATTAATATGATATCAAAATTATTTAGAATTTGATTATATGTATAATGCCAATCAATGACTAATAAGCGAGAGGAGTTGCTTACGTTTTAATTCGAACACCTTTCACAGTAGCCTGATCCATTATTGATCAGACGACAGTGGGACGAGGAAGGCTCGTGTAATTCAGCTCGAATGTTTTATATGAATTAAATAGTTCGAAAGAAACTTATTTCAAACAAGAAATAGAAATAAAAATGTTAATTAAGCATTAAATATGAAAGTAAAATGATCCGCAGTAGTAAAACCTACCATTGGTCAGACAAGTGGCAAGAAACACCAATAGTTCGTGAAATGTTATTAACTCGGTAAAATCAATGACAATTATTGACGTTTTCCTGTTGATATATCTTACATTTCACCATGAAATCCACACCGAACCACTGTTACGAATAAATCTTAACCAGCACCGAATTAAGCATAGAGTAAATATTGACTAGCGGTGTAGTTTCCGCGTACAATGTATAATATTCATCAAATTACCATTATTATTACAAGCAACGGGTAATTTCCACTTTGAAACGCTGTAATTGTTTTATTCTCTGAAATTTGGTTAAACTTGTATCATGTTATTCCAAGTTTAATCTTCGTCCCGATCGAAATTACCCGTCGGAATTAATTATAATTAATTCCATATCCTTTGATCCGCGAGGAAGGTACTGGGTCAGTGGTGGAAAGTCAACAGAGAGGTCACAAACCGGAAGCTACAGGATAATGGCCGAGGAAAGGGGACACGGTAGATCCTAAGCTTTCGAGAGTCACTGGCCGATATGTACACAGCGAAAGGTTCAAGTAAACACGTATCTCGAATTTCGAACTAAATGAAACCGAGGGAATCTGTTTTCTGAAATCTATCGTTTCTGATCTTGTTCGATGCTCGTCTTACTGTCACGTTGACTGCCACAGTGGAAACAGACGTGTGTGGTCAGACACACTTAAATTTCAATTGTTACCAGCACTACCAGCCTAATCCTAACAATATCCAAGGTTTATTTTATCTTCTTTTTTTGTTAATTATTTAATTATAGAAAATTTGGGGTGACCATCGTGATTCTAGAAAGTTTCACAAAATCTCTGCGGGCCTTCGACGATTTCAACTTTCGCGGCGATAATTTTGACGAAGTGAAACATCGTCGGTGAAGCTCGTTGATTAAAATTTCACGAAACATTTTTCTCTTCGCGCGGAAAGATTATCGTTACGTCAACCTTGCGCATAAATTGGTTTACTCAAGTTCCCTTTTTTTCTTCAGCCGACGAAGCTCGAATTTGCATTCGAAACTTTTCTCGAAGGAGTTTATGTTGAATATATTCTCGTGGTTCGTCCAAGTTTCGGTGAACGAATCAGACGGTAATTCTTTTCATTTCCTTGGCCTGTTTTGTCTTCCCACCGGCTGGAAATTGACAAAAGTTGATACTCGGTTCCCGCGTTGTTTGCACACGGGGATCCGTGTACAAAACGATATTTACGAATCAGAAATTGCACGGTGAACTTTTCGTGCCCTTTCCTCTTTAACATACGGCACGCTCGCCGTTTCGATCGTTATCGATTATACATGTATGAACGGAAACCTGGAACGGACGCTACCCATCCTTTTTCTCTTCTCTTTTTTTTTTTACAATGAAACAAATAGTTTTCACAATTTTTGAAGCGTGTACACGAGCAAGGGAATTTCGAGCATGAAGTCACTCGAATTCCATGTCACGAACAAACGCTTCAACAATTTTTCCAGTATTTTTATTCGCTCGGAGGCGGGGGGTTCATTGAGAAACAGGGAATATCTGGAATTACAGAAAATCCAGATTTTTTATTCAGAAATCGTCAAGGCATAAAAATCCTCTTACAGAACGATTCGATGCTGCAGAATTTTAGATTTTATTTTGCTCCCGTTCCGTGTGGAACGAGCCGGGGGAGAAGTGTTGCGTTCAATCTGTTGCCCAAGGGACACGTTGGAATTTCTGAATAAAGCTTCCGAATAGCATTTGCATCGGGAAACAAAATGATGGTGATCCGTGCGAGGTCAGTGGGATCTGATTCGCGACAGAATTCTTTGCAAATAGGTCGAAGTTTTGCAAATAGGTAGAAATGTCTTTTATTTCCCCGAAGAATATCAAGTGCACTGCACTTGAAGATGAAGCACCCTTTTTTCCCCCAATATTCTTCACATTTTCACCATTTCACGTTTGACATTTAACTTTTCTCTGTTTCGTAAGAATAGAAATTATTTTTACACCCCAACTCTCCAATTTTCGATATCAATCATAGTATTAAGGAGTCGTTTATTTGCACGATAACAATTTTTTTTTTCTTATACACTATTTTATATAAAACCTTCAAGGTTAAGGTTTACGAGTCGGATTGTGTGTCCGTCGTTACTTTAAACGACGGATCCTCGTTTCTTGTTTCGACAGTCGATGAAGACGAGGGAAAAAGGTAACGAGCGAGTGGCATCCCCGTACACCGCAAGAAGATCAACGAAAGGAACACGTGTACGTAACGACTGGCGTGTAAGAAGAAAAAAAAAAAGAAAACACGAATGCTTTTCGGAGGGTTTCGAGCAATAGTCGTTTGATCGTCCAATTTGATTCGCCGGAGGCAGTTGGACGAACATTGCCAGAATTTCATGAAACTGTTCACGGTGTTTTATGTATCCCCGAGATAGAGGGAACAAGCTCCCCGCCACAGTGTACAATGGGAGGAAACGTCTGCGAGATACAGCTCAATAGGAAGCACGATAAAGCGACGGCGAATGTAAGAAGCATTTTAAAAGAAACGGAAAAAGGAACAATGCTAATAGTGTCTGTTCGAGTCGACGTCGATCGAGCGTCGTGCCACTTCGAGGGAGGGTAATGCGATAAAGAAAGAAAAAAGAAAAGCGTAATGTGTCGTTCAACAGGCTATCGTTGCTCTCTTCTTCTCCTTTTTCCCCCCCTTAACGCGAAGAAATGATTAAAAACGTTGGTGCAGGGAAAATTGATTGGATCGTATGGTCTGTCGACTAGGATGACATTTATTCTTGCGGGATATCGAGCAATTTATAAGGGAAATAACGGAGCGGGCGACTCGTTAAATACCAACGAATCGATTCCCCTCTAAGAAGTTCATTAATAAGCTTTTGTAAATCGACTGACGTTCGAGCGAAATTTAATTTCCAAGCTCATTTTCATGGCAAATATCGCCGCGACCGGCGAACAGCGTGTTCCTTTGATTGAAATCGAAATTCGATTCCGGACAAGAAAGAATGTTGCTTAGCGACGTAACAAAAGATTCATTCTTCTGTGCCATCCTTCGCACGTCGAATTCCATTAACTGCAATATGTATGGTAATTCGAGTACGAAGAAAGATCAATGGACGACGATGTCTGGAGGAAGACATTTTGGATCGACGTCCAAAATTTGTGTGACGTCCATGAATTTGTTTATTTTATTTTTTAATCGCCTAAATTGTTGCAGGAACGGGCAGCGGGGCTGTCTCGCAAATGAAATTAAGAAGAGAAAAATGGGGCCACTTCGTGACTATTCGAAGACACTCTCTAACAAGAAGAAACGGCTTTATAAATCGAGTCGGAGGACGGGTAATACAACGTTGGCCTCTTGTTGTTCCTCTTTCTTTCGGTAAGAAAACACTTTTCTTCGCCGCGCTCCCCTTGGGGAGCTTTAGAATTTCGTTTAGACTCAAGGACTAATTAGTGGCGAATAAATAGAAATCGATGAGCGAGGGAGAAAAGGACATTTCTCGAATGTGTCGGGAACCGCTGTACCGCGGTGGTGACAATGAAACGAAGAGGGGGGATTTTACAAATTCGATTGTGACATTGGCTACCTTTTGTAAAATCATTCTTGTTTGCTCTGCGTTAATTGAATTACTCGGACAATAGGCTTTGTTTATATGTAAAAGGTTGTCTAAATTATTGCATTCACACTCGTGTTTATATGTGCAATCAATTGATTATTAGTTATATTCATTGGTACAATTCGGTCTATTTATATAACTAAAATAATAAATGTCCACCAATATGATATACGATTCATGTGCAAACAGAGTCTCGAATAATTAAAAAATATTCTATTATTAACATCAACTAAATATATAGACAGCTGAGAGTAACTGGCTTTATCATTTAAACGAAATACGCTCATTACGCAACCGTTTCATCAAGAAGGTGTGTAACTGAACTTTTCGCAGATTTCGATGTCGAATTCAAGACGACGCGTTTTAAGAGAAAACGTCGACTGATGACTGTCATTTATTCCACGTTCCCCTTTCTTGGTCTCCCCATCAATTTCTCGAGGGTCGACGAGTTCCTTTTGTCTCTTTATCGATCTTAGTCCGTGAGTATGTACCTTGGCAAGCGACAAACGTCTGGCTTTGACAAACGCATCAAATTGCCAATCTAATTTCAAGTCCAAAAAACAATACCTTACGCCGTACTCGGGGTGATTGGTTTTGAAATAAAATAGATTTCATCGTAAATTTAATATTTCATCGTTATCCATAAATTGTTAAGTTACGGCAGACACGATCGACTTGATCGCCGCGACAAAATTTTAAATGCGAATCATTAATCGTTTAACAGCTTTAAATTACAGCTGCCGGGAATAGAATCGATTCTGCTAAAAGCCCGTTTGATTAACGGGTTCATTATCGGGTACCATCGTTCGCGAAATTACAGAAGGGCGCTCTTTTTTTTTTTGTGCTCGCTAATCCCATATCCGTTTGGTCCGAGATAGTGGTGTTAAAAGTTGCACGTAAACGAATGCATTTTAATTCATTCTCCGATATTTTAAAGCTAAAACTATAATTTTGAGAAAATTTACAAATTCGAACAAATTTCCGTTCGGTAACTTTCCTTAATTAACAATTAGTCGAACAATTCCCTCAACTCTCTTTGTTTGATTTTTCGTCGTTGTTAAATCACGCGTAACGAACGGAAACGAAAATTTCGTGTTTGATCGCCTAATTTATCTCGACTGCCCGAATCATAGGATTATCATCGAGGAACAATAGTTTAATTACATTCACGTTCCTTCACGAAACGTGATCGTTCCTCTCGTGGAAAGCAGTTTCATGAAATCCAATCACAATGGTCGAATTCACAATGAACCGACCATTGTCAGCAATTGGTCCAACTTCAAATTAAGTTCGTAGAATGCGACCGGTGGTTTTCAGTTTCTCGAGTCTATTAATTCCGTGTAATGGTCTTTCCCTTAAAACAATTTTATTTTTTAACGAATATCAAAAAGCATTGGCAGGACGAAGATCGAAGTTCGGTATCGAATAACTGGAAGCCATCGAATTTTCGCAATATCGAGAGTATCAATTTTTCGCAAAAATATTTTAATCCTCCGCGAAATAGAAATCCATCTTTTTATTGTTGAATCAACGACCCGGATCGAACTTTTCTTCCGAAAACAAAAACCGAGCTGCGCAAATATTTTCTGCGGGCGATTTTAAAAAGTTACAAGGCACAGAGCAGGTCGCTGGATTGTTCTCAAGGCGAGCGCGTTAGAAAGACCGTTTTACCTTCGAAATCCCGTGTTGCATTATGCGCCTCGACGTCTCCGAGTCGGTAAATTTGTTTTAACGACGTAAACGCGCAAACAGGTGAGATTAACAGAAACTCGTTAAATCTTTAACGAAGGCCGGCTCCGCTATGAGACTGCGAGCTGAGCAGATTTACGTTTAATCGATTCAATTAAAATGGATACCGAATGCTAAACAATGCATATTTATTGCGAGTATTACCCACGTTCGTGACTTCATCTTCAGGGGTAGTGGTCAGTGCCACACACCCCCAGCACGCTCCTTCGACTCACCAAAAAAGGGGGAGGCTCTGGGTAGTATTGAATTTCCATCGACTAAAACTCCAAGGCGACCTTTGGGTGTTTTTTGGTGTTGCGAAGGTGTCACTGGGACCCTTAAAGAACACCCCCTAAACATTTCTTAACCCTTTCGCAAGCAACCGATTAAATACCAACCAAAATTTTCTGCAATTTTTCTTTCTCCGCCATTCGATTATTTATAGCATTCCCCGTGGCATTCAACGCGTTAACTTGAAACCATTGTCACGTTTGTCACGAAAAATCCTCTGTGCGTGTTGACATTTGATGCATACCGTGGCACATAGATCATCGGTGACCTATGGCGTCCGACAGAGGTTGGAATTTCAAATTATTTTTATAAGAAAACCCTTCGTCGTTTAAATATTTCGAAAAGATCTTGCATTCACCTCAGACCCCCTTTTTTACCTTCTTCGAAAGCTACACCTCGAGAATTTAAATACGAGATTAGGCCTCTGGTAATGAAATCCTGTAACATTTTTATGCAGACGGTTCTGTTTCGGGAGTAAAGAAAGTCATACATAAAAATATCATAAGCTTTATTTCCATATGCGATCCTAAAAGATTCTGCACGGTGGGATATCGTATTTCGGCGTAACTGTATCTCGGAGGGTGTCGTTTGGAAGTACAAACATTCCAGAATTATTGCAATTGTTACAACAACCCCAGCTGGGAGATTGAAATAAACAAGTTCTCTAACGGGACATATTTGCTCGTATACATGGAGATTCATGAACGCGGACAGGAAAGAACGGAAAAACGAAGCTACGTGAATAATACACAAATTTGTCTTCAAAGAGCCCCAGCAGTCGAGATTTAAAAGAAAGAAAGAAAAAAGGGAAAAATAAAATGTTTTTTCAACTCGGCCAGCGGGGTACAAAGAGCATAAGAGCTGTAAAAATATCGCGGGCAATGAGGATTTCTGCTTCTGTTCTTTATGGTTAACTTGGGGGGGGGGGGGATAGAGATGAAACATTTCATTCCAGATTTTCACATTCAATCGATTCCCTGACACCGTTATCGATATCGGTGCAAATAAATTTGTTTTGCAACGTTCAAAGCGAATCGAAGAAAGATTGAAAAAAAAAAAGAAAGATTGCGGTAGGGATGTGTTTGATAAAAGCGATTGAAACGAGCCGAATAATTAATTACGTTTGCCGATTAAACTTTCCTGTTTACCCTATCATATTCCCGTTGCATCGGGGCGGAATAGCACCGAGGGCGAGAAATAACCTCGTGTCTAATTTTATCGAGCCCCGAAGCGTATGGTGGCCGATAAAAACGCAAGGGAAAAGTTGCGCGGCTTGAAATTTCAGAAGATGATTTAAACCCTTCCGGACTAAGGTTTTAACGATCGTTCACCGTTCTCCTTCTACGCGCGTACACAACCTCCCGGCAGTCTTCTTTGTTTCGCCCTTTTACATATTTCACTGGAAGAACGCGAACGGTGTTTCTTTTCAGTCTGAAATCGAACGATAGCTCGCTTCGAGACATTAGCCTGTCCCATAAGTTTCCACTGCTATTCAGATTGATTTTTAAAGCAAAATATCGAATAATTCTGATCATTGTTCAGAATTATTCAATAACAAAGCAATTCTCTCCTTCGAACGTAGTAAAGTTTCGTCTGAATTTCGTCCTCTATAAAACACCTGATTCCAGACGAAATTATTCTGCGTATCTGCACGATAGTGTGCCAAGGTTTCGTATGGGAATTCGCAGGGAGCCAAAAAGTCGTAAAACACGAAAAAAAAAAAATTGTGCTCCTTCAGGAAGGATGGCTTTTAAACATTCCGAAACTCTATTCGGTTCGGTGGAATTTTATCCCGCCAGAGGCCGGGTTCCCAGTCAGAGAAACTCTGGGAACGGAAGGATTGCGTGCCGACCAAGGAAAGGGAGAACGAAAGTAAATCAATTAACCTACGACCTACCGGATTTCATCGAGCAGATTGTGGAGAATTCATAAGTGGTGTGAAATGAAGAGGAAAAGAATTCATTTCATCTTCGATGTGTGGTTGAACATATGGGATGTAAAGGGTGGTACAACTGGCAAGGGGGTGATTCTATATGAAAAAATAACTAAAGAATATGGAGCAGGATTTTTTTTATTCGCGACCTCGTTTTCGAGAAAATTGTGTTTGAAAATTCTTCAAGAATATTGATATAAAAGTTTGTTCAAGGGAAGGAAAACAATAATTCAATTACTTTTTCCAATAATTTAGCAAGCGATGGACGTTTTGAATCAAAGTAAAAACAAATCTACAATAATTTATAATAAAATTGATTTACTCGAAACATTTTAATTATCAGTGTGACACATATTTATTTCGAGATAGAGACACCGTGTATACTATGTGTAATTGTTAGTTTGTAATTAATTTTATACTCGCAGTATTAAAGGTCTCATTTTTCTAACCCAGGAGACTAATTCAGTAACATTTCACCTAAGAACTCCTAAATTCGGAGTTACGTATTTTTAACCCTTCTCCGTCCATCGAGAAGAAGACACCTCTTAAACTAAATTCCACGAGAAACCTCATGGCTCGATATTTTCGAACCGAGAAAATATGCAAAATACGAGGCTTCGAATCGTCCGTGGACACGAAAGGGTTGAAACGAATGTGTCATCCGTTGGCTAGCTCTTATCTTTCTCGTATCGTCCAACGAGATTTTTAACGTGTCCCGAGATTACGGTTCCGGGCGAAAGGAAACAACGGGGGGTGAAATCGAGCAAGAAATCGATCGAGGATCGCGAGGGAATCGCGTCTAAGGTCGAACCCACAATCACAGGGCGTATCAGTGAGAGCGTCTCCGTTCTGCGCGTCACGCTATTCGCTGGCCCAAGCGGAGGGGTGCGTTCAGTCTGCTCCGAGCCGCGACTGCGAGAACTTGCACCACGAATCGTGCGTACCAGCCGAAAACAAACTTGGAAACCGGGTTGATCCGTCCCGAGGAAACGAAAACCGTCGAGGATCGTGGACTCGAGCCGTGGACCACGCCGCTTTGATAAACTGTTCCGGGAAGAGGATCGGTGCACCCCCTCCGTCCGTCCCCTCGAGCGGAACGCTGCTTTGACATATGATACCGACGGAAAAGCGGGAAACCTCGCGATCCTATTCCTTGGCCGACATGAACGCTACACCGCCGTTTTTGCGTGTCGAGGTAAGTCGATTTTTCCTCAGTTCCCTGACACGTTTCCGGTTGACGCGTCGCATAAGTTGATCGCGGCCGCGCAACAAGACCGGGAGTGACAGCGAAGCTTCTTCGAGTGCAATTTCTGCTTCCTTTCAATGCGATTTTTTTTTTTTATTATATTTCCACCATTTCCTCGAAAGGACTCTTTTGAAAGGCTTTCAAAACCGCGCGGGTATAGGTTTAGCGAGGCTTTCGTTTCAGCCCGACGTTCCTTTTTCAATGAATTTTTTCTTTTGAAGTGCGTTCTTTGTCGTTTAATCAGGATACACAAAAAAGGTACATCCGTTTCATGGGAATTCAATGCGGAGGTGGTTTCTAAATATAATATTCCGTATCGATTGAACAAAATACATAATATGAGATAAAAATCAATTCTTAATGGATTAATTACTAGACTTTAAGTACGCTATCAATACTGAAAGTTACTCAGTGAATTACCTAAATAACAAATTAAAAGCACTCGAGCCTGTCAGTTTTCGTTTCTGTTAAAAATATTACACCTTCACGGTTCGTCGTGTAACGAAATGCAGATTTGTTAATAATTAAATCTGCAGGTTTTTGGTGACCCGTGTGAGGGATATAAGAACGAAAGAAGGCCAAACGGTTTGCCCTGTAATTATGCCTGGCGCGCACCACGGTTCTTTTTAAAGACGTTTGTAAACAGAGAGGAAGAACTTCTTGGACGTTGACCCTGTTCTTGGTGCGTTCACAAAGGCCTTGCCCCAATTGCATTAATTTTCATTGACGAACATTTTCGAGGCTCGAATTTCGACCAAAGGTTCACACTTTTTCGCCACCAGAATGGAGGTTTTTTGGGTTGGAAGTGGGTCAAGAGCGCGAAATACTTGGTCGAATTTTGGAATAATCGATGAAAAGGCAGAACAATCAGGATCCTTTAAAATCAGAAATATTTTATGGGTGAAAATACTTAAATTCCTAATTTGATTAATGGAACACTCAAGGGTATAAAAAATGTCCTCGTGTACGTGGTTATTTAAACCCGTGCAATTTCATCAATGGCGAACAATTCTTCGTTTACGATGAAAATTAGAATGGCAGATGTATTTTCCCCGCTGTATCTTGTAATTTTCTCGCTGTACCGAGTAATTGAGTTTAATCGACTAGCTTGCACGGGGAGTGAACAGGATGAATAAAATTCCGTTTAATGGAACGGTGAAAAAATATTGCTACAATGGACGTATTTAATACCCTGGCGATACGGACAATTTATGGATATTGATAAATCGTAGACCGTGCTTCCAACGTATTTCTACCATTTCATTTTTTTAATAATCTCCTCGTTCGTCGAATCGCCCAATCAAATTTGCGTTTTGAACAATCAAATGAAAATAATCATTTCGTTGCGATTTACATTCGGATGGAAGTTATTTTCCATTAACGAACGGCCTGGGAAACGGGCTAATCGGTTCCTCGAACGCATTCAATCCTGTCGCAAATAAAACGCTGGAGCTTCACAGAGATTATTTAATTAGACGTCGAGATAAAATTGCGAGAACGTATATACGTAAGGGTATAATTATTTGAAAAGGCAGCAGACTTTTCCCGTGGATTCGTTTCGTTGCCAAGCGACACGATTAATTCAATCCTTTATTTCTTTTTTTTTTTCGTCTAGTCGTTGAAAACGAAACGAAAAACGCGGAATCTCAGTCATCAGTATTCAAGTAATCTCGTAAAACGCGCACTCGCGACCTACGACAAATTACACTAAAAGGTTACCATGACTTCCTTCGATTTTTATACCGAGCTCTAACTAACATTGACTTTGCTTCCCGCAACTTTCGTCGTGGTTTTTTTGTCGATGCATTCCGTCTTGATCCCCTCGTGCCTCGAAAATAATTTTATGATTATTTCTGTCTCAATCGTCTTCATTTAAATGAAGAATTTGCATCGCTAACTTCGTTTATATTTATAAAAGATGATATAATCTTCTTGATATTGAATTGCTGCGAGAATCAATAAGTAAATTCAATTTTATGAAATAATAATTTATAGTTTTAACGAAAGAATATCAAGAAATTGTTGAAACATACGTCTTTTCTTACGTGTATTTATAGTAAATGTTTTTAATTGATTCAAGAGACTGTACACTGTTCCCTTGTGCAAGAACAGAAAGTTAATAATTCATATCACTGTGTGTCTGACTAAGCTCGGCTATTTCTACTGTGACGGCGACGCGCTCACACAGTAGAGCTATCCGTATCTAGTGCGACATTCAATAATCTGAATTATTAACGATATTAGGAACTAATTTTCGAATACTGCGTTCAATAATAAATTAATACTATTCAAAACCATCCTATTATATTATTCCATCAAACTCGAACATTTTTCATACAAATCTCAATTGCAATTTAATTAAATAAATTGAGTTAAATCCAGATGGTCGATCATCAATGACCTACATAACGATCAGTATATTGAAATTATTCAATTATATGAAAAAATTCTCCACAGCTGAAAATTTTTCATTTATTCGAAGCCCAGTTTTCTTCGCATTGTCGGGGAAAAGAAAACACGCTTTTCCCGGTGGCATTTGAGAGAGAAAAGGAGGGCACCCGAGGAAGGAACAGTCGTAAACCGGAACGTTTCTATTCAGGAATTCGTCTCAGGCCAGATCCTTCTCATTCGCGCCTCCGAACAGGACGGCTGACACGTGAAACGCTTTAACCACTGCGCCAGGCACAGTGTTCCACGACGATTCGTCCGCAACTGTCCGCGTCCGGTCTGCTCTGACATAAAATAAGTGCATTAAGTTCTATTTTTGTGTTGAGCCACATCGATCGTGGTACGTGCAGTGCAGTGTCTGTCATTTATCGCATCCACCAGCTGAAAACCATAATCGCCGGGGAAAATCAATTTTTCGACCGTTTCATCGTTTCCAAGTCGGCCGGATTGAAGCTCGCGACCTACACGGAACATTGTTTCGCGAACAATCCAGCCAGATTGATCCTTAAATTTTGATGACGAATTTGTTTATCGCCCGCCGTGGGGGTAGGTTCGGCGAGTTCGATCCGTGCTTTGGTATTCACCGCAAAAACGCGAACGTGAAATTCATTCCGATGAAATATTCTTCCCGCGAAAGACACGTATCTTTTCGTACATTTGCAGATTTCGTTTCGTTGGAAATTTGATTGGTTATTGCTTTGTAAGATAGGGGGAGTATTAGCTTTGGGTATTAGAATGGCTTGCGTTTTGAATATTGATTTTGAGAAGTTGCAAATGTCAATACTACATTGTAAGGCTATTGATTTGCTTCTTTTTTCTTTCAAGTTTCACTCGACTCAGGTATAAGTTAATACTTCGACTGCCCCAGTGGGAACAGACGTGTGTGGTCAGACACACTGGAGTTCCAATTATTAAGGCTTCTGTCGATCAATTTTCAAATGTAACCATTTAAATTACTGGCTTACGCTACTAGTCTAATACTTAATTTAATAGTTATTTAATTATATAAAATTTGCACTCAACGTGTTAATAAAAGCAAACATATCTGGTACAATGCACTATAATAAGAAATTTGTTTGTTGCTACAGTAATTCGATTAATCAGGTTGAGGGTGCTATGATGCGCACCGTTGCATTATTTATCGTATCGAAATCCCATAGAAGCTCACGTTCCGGTGTGTACTTTGAATGACACAATTTCTGAGTTTCCGAAATTCCTGTCACATCCTGAGAATATTATGCAAACGTTGTGGAAGAAGGAGTCGTGACGAGTTTGCTGATACGATTACCCTGTCCGTTTAGCCGGGACGTTATTAACATAATTGCATTTGTCAGCACCTCGTAGAAAGTGCCTATCTTCTCGTTGTGTGTTGTTACGAAAGATTGCCTCGAATTGAACGTTCCCGACGGAGGGTTATTTTTCTTTTTCGAATTTCCCAAGTAAAGTAAACTGTTGCCGCTCCATCAACAATACCGTCCTTAATTTATGCATCCCTTCGCAAAATACACAAACCTTTACTTTCAGAGGGTAAAGTAACGGTACCCGTCACCTTCGTCCTTTTAATTTTCCAAAACTTCCATCTAATTTATTCCAAATACAAATGTATGCTAATTAAAATTTCTCAGAAGCCTAATTCTTTAATCTAATACTTTATTTAGAATGATTAATGAACCAGTGTCGAAAAAATTGTATAAAATGAAGGTTTATACACGGTGACCATTTTCCAGACGAACGCACTGCGTGGTCGGAAACCATTTTGGCGTTACGCTTTGTGTCGGATTAAACAAGCAATGAACACACAGTTATTTGTAAAACATATAATACTGACGGAATGGTGACGCTGGATTAATGGTTCACAACTCGAGCCATCCATCTGAATTCCCAACAATTCGAAACTGAATGGCTACCGGCTGAAGACACATTGCGCTTGACTTTGCTCAGGATTATCACTTCCACCGTGTAGACTTTCCATTTAGTTCGAGGACGAGCAAAACCGAGAAAAGGATACACCGGTTGTTTCTGTGATAACGTAACTAATGGTACCTGGAAAAATAACTTTCTTCCAGAAATTAATTAATTTTCGGACTTAAAGCTCTCGTTCTACGGGGAGTTACCATTGATGCAGCTGAATGGGGTACGTGTTGGTACAAAGTTCTTTCATCCATGCATCGGATTCGAAGTCAATGGTGTAAAATTAACCGAATGCGTTCAATTGATTTTTTTAACAGACCATTCCGCCTCTCTGCCTCGTTTGAAAGAGAGAGCACAGCTTTTTGGGCGTTTAATGGACAAAGCTTTGGTCGATTGGCCGTAACCTTTCAATTATTTCCCGCACGATTGTCACGAATTTCTTTATGGAGTTGCCGTGTTTTTCATTGGTGAATCATTCAGATTGGATGATTCCCCGTTGCAAATGCAAACGCGAGAAAGCGAAACACTGAAGTCAGAATAATGTTGCACCGAAGGAGATAAGCATTAAATAGTCAAGACGCGTGTTCGAGCTTCGTTTCTATCCTATTCCCTTTGTTTTTCTGATTCTTTCTGCCCGTGCGTTCATCCTGGGGGAAGAATAAAGCTGGACGGGAAAGTTATCGCTTTCTGTATTCGGCTTTATTCCGAATCCAAGGCGGGCTTTCGTCCAACGAATGATATCCTTGATATTCCCCCCCTGTTTTTATTTTCCTTCAGCCATTGAAAATATCCACAAAGAACCCGATTAGGAACCCGGACAGGATATTTCATAATTATGCAGGCTTCGCGAAACACGTATCCTCTTTAAACAGACAGGATTAATGTGTGCTCTGAAATTATTCGTTTCCAAATTGCGATCGATATCTGAAAAGGATTAAAAAACTAGGTACCAAAGGCAGAGATATGTGACAGTGGTCTTTAAAGTCTTAAAATTAATCAGAACGTCGGGAAAAGGGCATTCAAAATGAGTTTGCAGTGAATTGGAATATTAAATTAAAAAATATATCGTGACAGAAATGTTAACACCTTTCGGTCTGATTCCTCCATTATTATTTCACATTATAATATTTATCTCAGCATTACGAGCGCAAAAGTTTGGAATCATGTAACTCTCTCTGTACCCTAAACTCGTTTAAATTCTTTTTGTACAGAAGCTGAAGTTTCCATGGGAATCCGCGTTTCCCCCAAGGTCATTCAAATAAATTTCCCATCAGACATGAGTAGTCATCCTACGTCTTCGTTTTCTACCAAGTATCCCCGCTCATTCGAGTTCCATTTCGCAAGCAATTTCCTCACAAGGGACAACGAAGGATATCCTTGACATGCTGCAATAGCTAATCCCACGCTGATGATCCTTTCATCCCCGGGAATCGATTATCCCGATCGATCCTGTGTCACG
This sequence comes from Anthidium xuezhongi, assembly GCA_022405125.1. Lineage (NCBI taxonomy): Eukaryota > Metazoa > Arthropoda > Insecta > Hymenoptera > Megachilidae > Anthidium > Anthidium xuezhongi. Next base: position 11,561,443 of record CM039637.1, read on the forward strand.
TTTCTCTGTCGATAAAGGGTTAACACATTGGCCATAGTGGCGGTCAGCAGAGGCCAGCGTTTCAAATTTTGTCTAATGAAATGAATCATAAATTGAATAACGTTGATATTAAGTTAATAATTCAAGATATGAAATGGAAGGTTTCCATTTCATTCTTAGAAGAAATATTTTTCAAACTTGATTTAATATCGTTCTTTTCTTTATTCGATTATTCCATTATTCGACGTTTCACGTGTTAATTAAGATCGTAATAAATTTTACTTCGCGTGTCCAGTTTCATCGCAGCAATCGTTTTACCTTTTCTCCAGCCATTCGATCCTCTGGACGTAAAATGGTCATCAGGGCTCGAATTTCCAGAGGACCCGTTCACACATCTATCCCCGTCCGAAATGGCCGGAGGAGATCTGTTTTTCGATCGAGAAAAATCTCGAGGTTCCCATTCTTCCCGAAATTCGCCGTAATCCCGTCCCGTTAAACCTCATCGCGGCCCGGATAGAAACAAATGGAGGACGGCGAGGAAAATCGGAGAAATTGGCGCGTCGAAAGGGGAAGAAAATGAAGAAAGGATTGCCGCCGCCTTTTACGACTTAATCAAAACGATATCGTTCGAGGTTTTCGCCGCTCGAATTACGTTTCACGGACGTAATAACTTCATTAGGGAACCTCGAGGGGTGCTTCTGATCCGGGACTTAGCCTTAAGGTTCGAATATTTATGACACAGGTGCGTGTACCGGGGTCTCAGATATTCGCGGGAATATCAACTTCATTTTCTACGGAGCATGAAATTAATTCCAGATCCATCGACCAACGGATAAACCGACGTTGTACCATTGGTAATTAAACGAGCCCCGTCTCTTCTCGTTGCATTAAATTCCCGTCGTTTGTAATTTCATTGTTCCATAATTTTAATCCTCGTGCGAAAAATTCAGAAACGTGGGTAACCGAAGCTCGTCTGAAAGCCTTTTACATTTTACGTCGAACAAAAAGCGCAGAGATATTAATTCGAACAGGATTTTTACGAAGACCAACTCTGAACAGAAGTAATAAAAATATAAAGGACTTAACGTAACAATTTATTGGAACGATTAATAATTAGAATGCAGTAAACGAGTTTGATTAATTAATATCCTATCGCGAAGCGGTTCTCGCAAAAATATACGACCGTATCGGCCGCGAACGCGAGGAATGAAATTCCTCCTGCTGTTGCAATTAACAGTTAATGGTTCGCGTCATTCGACCGGGACACTGCGTGTACATGCTCGCACATGTTCCATTTCGTCTAGTATTTTAGTTATCTATGGCAATAATCGTATTCCCAACGGTAGTATTTTATTTTTCCACGAGCAACCTTTCCAATCATCACTTTTCCATTACCGCAGGACGCTGTCTTGTCGGCAAAGTAATTATCCTTACGATCGTAAAAATATTAAACTCGCGATCGTAGAGATAATCAACTGAAAAGTGCTGTAATTTTTTAGACATAAAAATTCATTTTCTTTTTCATTTAACACTTTTATAAACTTTTGTACGCCTTCAATACCAACAATTAAACAATCAAAGCCGTTCGAATTTGATCGTCCGTATGAAACATCGAAATGCTGTTAAATATAGCCGGAGTGCATGCGCGAATAACAACGACGAACCGATTTATCGTAAAATCTGAGTTATTTTCAAATTGAATCGGCGAGCAATGAATCACGCTATCAATACCGGCATTACGTCCGGCAAAATCTCATTAAGTTTCGATCAAACGGGTGTTATCGATGAAACTCGAAATTCAATTCAAGGCCCGGTACGTACACGATACGTCCTTAAAATTGAATGACAACCACGATCGCTTTGCACGACGTTCACTTATTAATGCGATCCTTTGGTCGGCCACGTTCTATCCAAGGTGACGACGGTATATATTATTCCTCGATGTGGCAACATCTTGTTCCTACAACTTTTGATTTAAGATTCCAACGAAAGTTTTCTCCGAAGGTAACCGACGTGACGCGCCCCACGTGCTGTGTTTCGTTTCAGTGCTCGTTGCTTTAATCCCCTGTGCGTGAAACTTTAGCGGTAAAAGGGTTAATTAACGCGGTGCGAATCAATGGGGAAGATTTCATGCATGGTTAACGCGTTAAACGTCGCGGTGAAAATAATCACAGACCGTGTGTGACATCCTGTAATCACTGCTTGTTTAAATCACGTACATTTCGTTTTCTAATTTATGTAATTATTATTTTAATTAGACGAAGTAACTTAAAGACTAAGAAAGTAAAAATTTTAGACTAAACATTTAAATCTTCCTCAATTTCTGCTCGGAGTTTCCTTTAATCCTCCTTAGCTATTCGCCAACATTAAATTTGCGGCGTTAACCGCTAATCGCCTGCACGGTGTTCGAGGTGTTAGATACTGGGAAACCGCTGGAAAACGCTGGCAATAAAACCAACCTACCTCGATAACCATTCGATGGAATCGTATCGAGTTTATAACGACGATCAACGTGAAATAAACGAAAAAAGAACAGGTTGTACGATCGACGAAAAACACTGTCTGCGTCTCGTTTGCGTAACCTTGTTCGAGACGTGCCTTTTATACTTCAATTTACCATTCCCGATCCGACGTGAAATTGCATGAATAATGGAAACGATATTCCATATTTTTTTTTTTTTGTTCCTTCTGGCATTATATTTCAGTTGGAAATCAGATGAAAAGGATTATGCGATGTTGTTCGAATTCAATGTTTTTTTTTCCTTCGCTATGTACACCTGTTACCTTTTTTTTTAAGTCGTCCCGTGTAATGAGGTGCTTTCGCGAAGAGAAGGGTCGAGGATGATGCGAATATTAATTTACGATTCGTTCGCTCATTAGCTGACAGCTTTTATTAATTAACGTATCGGTTCTGTTTAAACAGCCACGCTAATTACATTAATCATTCCGTGTGATGTTTCGCGAGTTTTACTTCTGGCACGATCCTGTTAATCTTCGCCGCCGCCGAACGGACGTGTATGCACGTCGTACACAGGCGAAAGGGTTAAAATGCTCGATTCTAAAACGTGACAGGTCGACGTGCACGTATCTGGGTCGTTTTAATGGAAGGCAGTTTATTACGTACCCTGGCGTGTCCTGTGCCCTGCGGGAAATTGGTTCGATACTGTTGATTATTTTTACCAGGCTAATCGTACTTCTGGTGGATCGTGTTTCGTGCCTGTGAACATTTCACAATGCCCCAGTAACAATATTCGACCAAGAGGAAAACTTTGCCGGTTAGATTGTCGCTTAAAACTTCAACAAAATAATTTACTGCTTCCATTTCGTACCTGTACCTTTTGAATATGATTCAGAAGTCTAATTACGTACCTGAAATTTCTTCTGAAAGTTAAGAAACAGAATTTTTAGATTTATCGAGGTACACTTGTTTTATTACACGTGGTCGTTTACAAACTTTTGAAACTAAGCACACTTTGTTCTATCTGTCTGTTACCAAGGTCCTGCCGAATCGTTGAAAAAGCAGACCTCGATGCTCAGTTATTCACTTTCCTTTCTTTCCACGACTTCTCTTATAGGAGGCTACAATACTAATGATTTCACTTTGGATTGACAAACCAACCGAAGCATAGATTAACCCCTTCACGTCATTCGAGAGTTAATTAACTAACTCAGCTCCCAATAATTAATTTGTAACGCAGCATATTTATCAATATCGTCAAACGTGGAATACGTTCGCTCGAATAATTGTCAATTTCTGTTCGTTTGTTTGCAGGGATGAGAAAATGCCCCAATGATGCTGCACCGAAGCACATCGTCGCGACGCTCTCGGGCATCGCGAAACATGACGAACCTCAGCTACACGTCGACGATCGCCGGGCCTCGAGGACGTCGCGCGAGCGTGGCAACGGACAGACCGGTTGATTTGCCTCAGACCAGTCCGAGGGGAACCATGGACCGATCGCCACGGGGCAGCTTCGTGCCCGATATCGCTCTCGACACCGAGAACGACTACGAGGTTTATTCATAATTGACCGTTTGATCCTTTGAACAGTGCGTTTGTTCTGTAACTAACCGTGGCAAGTTCAACATACAATAATCCCCGTGTTTAACTGGAAACAACGTCGATACGAAATTGAATTTCGCATCAGTCTGGTTACGATATCGCGACTGACCCAGTGCCTGCGGTTACAAAATACCTTTCGATACAGCGACACGCGCCGGATAATACGTATCGCTGTTTGAGCTTTGACTTTCTAAAATCGTGGTCGAAATAATAGCATTGCATGTTGCTTTGTTTTAATATCACCCTGTCTAACAAGAGAACACCCTCGAGGGTCCTTTACAAATCAATTTCGAACGTCTCTGGTTCTCCAATTTGCAATTATTCTTACAAAATAGTTGACCAACACCTAACTCGAAACAAAGGACAATCGCATCCAATCTTGTACAGTAACTTGCCAAATTGGTCCAATTCTGATCTTCAACGATGCTTGCCATTTCAGAGCACCAACCACAGGACCTTGTTAGATCGCGACCAGTACGGGTCACGAAACATGCTGAACCAGAAAATAAGTCGCAGCCCACGCAACTCTCTGGTGCCGGACGACTACTACAGGAGTCCTCGAAACGGAGGACGCAGCCCTCGAAACAGTCTGGTGCCCGACCAGGGTTTAACGCCCGACATATTGTACGGTTCGCGGCATTCCCTGGTCCCGGAGGCTCCGTTGAGTCCCAGGAACTCGCTGGTGCCGGAAGTCACGCACAACAGGAGCCCCCGCAACAGCATCGCTCCCCTGACCGGTTCCAGGACCTCCCTGATATCCGAGAACGGGAACCCGATGCCCAGTCGCAGTCCACGGCACTCTCTGGTCCCAGGCTCGTCCAGAAGTCCCCGTGGAAGCATCACGAACATGGAACTGGTCGATCGCAGCCCTCAGAGAAGTCCACGGGGCTCGATAGCTTCCGAGTGTCTGAATCAGAGCCCGAGAAACTCGATCGTGCCGTACGAACAGGTGAACAGATCGTCCCGTGGCAGCATCAGCATCAACGACGCGCACAGAGGATCGATCGGCGCTAACGAGGACGATACAAGGAGTCCACGAAGGAGCATCAATCCTGATATTATCGACAGAACGCCCAGAGGCAGCTTTGACGGCTTGCCAGAGAGGAGAACGACAAAAGCGACCCTGATGGCACAGGACCCCAGAAGGGCTTCGGCTGATCAAGGTGAGAATTCGTATGGCATTCAGTAGCAATTATCGGTGTACAGAACGTGGTTGCGACGCTGGTACGATTGATATGGCCACGTTCAATGCCCTGGAGTTCGCTTCCTCCATAAATGCAGTATAATCCAATAACTGACAGAGCTGTAAGTGATTTGTGCCGTATCTTAGGCGACGTAGTTGAGCAGTAACCGAGTAAAAGAATTTGAAAAACTTTAAACAAGTTTTAAACATAAATGAGTTAAATTAAAAAAATTACAACCTTAAGTCGAGCAAACCCGGGCTCCATCCGCTTCGTGGATATTAAAATCGCTTGCATCGGTATCAGTGTCTCGTTCGACGGAACGGTTAATCTCGTTGACGCTTTTCGCTTCCGTTCTGCGAGTAATAAGGCAGCAACGTATCCGGATACGATTTAATCATGTCCTTTCGTATCATGGGAATCTTACAGCAATTTGATGCTCGTTATCGTTCGATCCAACCTGATACCACGTCCCGGGAGGGTTGTAAATTTCACTCGTTCCACCGATCTATTTCAAAGATTTTATACCACACTTTTATGAGCGATCCAAGGATGGCTGAATTCGATAACGTATGATTGATTAGCGTCAGATTGCTATCAGATTTTGATATCTTCATTCGATATACCGAGCGTTGCTATCAAATATATTTATTCCTTTAAGTATTACCGACTTTTGCCTCGATCCTTTGTTCGATTAATATTCCTAGGCGAAGTAGAACGAGCAACGATACGACTTCGATCAATAATTCGTTGACTACCGTTTGTGGCTAGATAATACGCGTACCCGCGAATCGACCCAATAAATCGAAAGGTTGCGAGAGCAGCTCGAGACGAAACTTCTTTGCTCGAATATGCTCGGTGAAGTTGATAAAATTGCCGATGCGTTAAGCATTACCGCGCTCTTCCATTCCCGTGGTAATCGACTCTTTTCCGCGAGAACGAGCACGGGATTCGTAAATTGAAAACGTGGAATTCCCCGGCACGGAAGCGACGAGACACCAGAAAGCGTGCTCGCAAGAAGCGGAGAAATTAATAACGGGATTTCATCGACGTGATCCGTGTCGCGTTTTTCGAAGGAAGGATTCTTCCTGTTTCCCGAACCGTTATCTCTCGTGCAGATATTTCCATTTTGATTTTCTCACGGTGTATCAAAAGTGTCAGGGTTAACACGAGCCATGAAACGGGGATACCGATGGTAAAAAAAAAAGAACAGATAATTTCGAGAAATTCAATTTACTTTTTGCCCATTCATCACTTTTTTGCCGACATCGATTGTGCCCTGGACATTGGGATGGTCGGTATCCGTTGTACCGATAAAAACTTCCTTTCGTCCTTAATATTTGGCCCGTTCCTCGAAATGCTTGCAATTAAGGGATCCTCTAACGAGTTCGTGAATCGTTGTTCGCACAGGAATGAACGGCAGCAAAAATTCCTCCCCTTACCGGCAGAAGGAGATCAACTCCGGAAGCGTGAAGTCTGGCGGAAGCACGGTCCAAATCAACCTAGGATGTGGGCCAAGCGGTTTCGAGGATTCAAGACGAGCCAGCAGCTCCGTTTCTCAGGTACCGAATCATCCATCTAACCGTGACGAATTAAATAAATATTTAAGATAATTAAATATCCAGCTATCGAGAACGAAGGGGAAATAAAATCCATTTTCTTATTAAATTACGTCTCATACTTACTAGAATTTTATTAAATTTGTACTACAAAATTTGAAAGAAGGTCAGGAGTTTGTCAGTCTAATATCTTGTGCTTATATTGTGATTTTATTACATTTGTATTGGCAATAACTTTGATACTCGCCGTAGAAGAAAATTCCATATTACAAAACTATCCATTCCATCAAAGATCAACATTATCATGATTCATCCGACGGTCGTATACCTGGACGGAATATTCCCCGGCCATGTACTATTTACGACCTCCTGAAAACGTTTTCTGCTCCTGTCCTGTTTATGGAATTTCGCTGGCGTGTATCCTCGAAACTGGCGGGTGGACGATACGTTCGGCAATTTCACGAGATAGGTATTGGGGGGTATCCTTCATCCTGACGCGTATTCAACGAGCCCCGCGACCTTACCCGTCCCCCCTTTTTCCCTATCTCGTCCGGCGGGAAAATTTACGAACTATGTAACGAACTGGCCGGTGTCCGGGCACGGAATCTACGCGAAAGAATCCCGGAGGGACAGGAAAATTGCTGGTCGTAAAAAATGAAAGGAGAGACCGGTGATCCTTGGGTACGAAACGGTCCTCCCCTCCTTGGATCGAAAGGGCGTTTTACAACCGTGGATGGACACGATTATCATAGAATTGAGAAGACTATGGCGCGAGGCGACCATTAACAGTGCCTGCCGCAGTAGATAAGCGCGTGTATGGTCAGACCGTGCTCCAAATGTACTTAACTTTCCAAATTTTCTACTGTTGCCAAAATATTAATCTTTTGGAAGTATTAGATATTAAAATAAAGAATAAGAATTTATCCAAACTTAGAATATTTGCAGCTTCTTCTACAAACACTCGAGTTTACAATTTCCTCAAACGTTTAGCAAGCTTGCAAACTTTTCTCCCGAAGGGGCATCAATTCTCATTATTTCGAAACTTCGATATCGATGCTCTCCTTCGTCCCTGGTATCTGAAATCATTGATTTCTTGAGGAAACCATTTCCCATCGGATGTAACCGAATTCACGTTTGATTTACAGTTCTCGAACGACGAGTCGCGCCGATTGTTTACTAATGGACCCAGCGCGCCCAAGAATACCAAAGAGAATGGCAACGTCAGGGTGGTCACATATGGCTCGGTCGTGTTCCAATTGAAAGACGCGAATCTGGAGGCGGATAACACTTGCGACTTCGTGCTACGCGCGCTCAAAGTGGTCAGCAGAACCAGGATGGCAACCGGATGTCTGGTGTGCTTGTCCACGGTTCCGGTCTCGATGTTGATTTTCGGTAAGTCAGATCGCAAATTAAATAACAGTAGACGGTCATTTCTTTTGAAAAATTAAACACAAATACGTATTAATATATTTCCTAATATTTAGCAAGAAAGTCTCGTGTGAAAAATATTTTGTACTCTTCCATATTTCTTCGCTACTTTAACGTCGTAACAGACACGTAAGGGCATCGATTGAAGCACCTATCAGACGAACCGTTCGCAAACCCACGTTCGTTACTACAATTAGCAAAGCACGTTCTGAATATTTCAGGAACCTCCTACGTGCAGCTCGACTTACTGCTTCGTCACAGAACTAGTTATCAATAATTAGCCGCGAAGCCGCGGTGACTCGTCGTCGCTGGTGATACCATCGTCTGTCTCGGCTTCCAGCTGAGCTTCTCGCTGAGCTTTAACGCGGTTACAACAAAATAGAGACGCAGCAACAACAATCGCGTGCACATCGAAAGAATTTCTTTGATCGAAAGAGCAATAATGCATGCCGGGGAAAATTGCCGTACCGCCTCCTACGAGTGGAAGTGAACGCAAACTGAAAATTTCCACGATGTGTTTCGAGTTCCGTTTCCGGCGCAAAGGGGGTAAATCGACTCGATTTATCTTGGCTCGCAACGTTTCTCGTTACATGATCGGCCGATTCGTGGGCCGCATTCGCGAGGGAGGCACGTAACGACGTATGAAATGCACGCGGCCACAATTTACATACACTTGAACGTTTAAACGCGATGAAAACGCTCAGGCGATCGTGGAACAGTTTGTTAACCTTAGTCGCGCTAGTTTCGCCGGGTCAGCTTATCCGCCACAAAGCGATATCGTAATTAGCGCCGCGCTTATCAAAACGATTATAACCTAATTAGAAGCTTTGTACCTCGTCGAGGAAAATTGCAGCTCGAAACGCTACTTAAACAATCTCCTTTCGTGCGATACAAATTTTAGTTTAAAAATCATTTTTTTTAATCTTCTGGACTTCTGGAGGTCCCTTTAGAGGTTCCTTTATCGAAACAATGTATATAAAATTCCATGAGGGAATTCGAGCCTTTCTGGGGAGGGTATATACGAGCAAATACTTTCAAGAGTTAGTGTATATATCTCTTGACCGAATACTATCGAGTTGGCCCCGTTTCGTCGAGCAAAGAGAACACGAATATCAGACACGCTCGAGGAACGAACAACGGAGCGAATTCGTACGATCCGGGCTCAGAACCTGCAAATAAACATAAGCAAGGATGCGGGTAATCTTACGCTGCTGTCACGAAAATTCGTTCTTCGAGATCCAAAGTTGACAGAACAGGGTCCTCGTTTCTGAACTTAATCGACCACGTCAGGTTTACGGCGCACGAACGCTTGACGTGCACCACTTACGATATGCAAGCCCGGGTTCATTTTTCGCCGGGTATAGATTCCACGGGGCGGGGGTAAGGCGAGGTAAAGGTGAGTCGTTAGAACAGCGCATTCACCTGCTCTCCTACCCTTATAGAACGTTCTCCAAATCGATACAGAGCGATGCCTGTTCGTAGAAACCGAGAATTACCTTCGGTGAACGTTCGCGAGCGACCTGAAATATTTATCGTCGTCGATCGCCTCGTTTCGCCTCAAAATTATATTCCGATCGACATCAAAAATCGCTCATGACTTCTCCAATCACCGACTTTTCCATTTAGTGACTTATTAACCGAAACGTTAACAATCATTGATCGAAAATCGATTAACAGTCCTTTAATCAATATATAAAAGCCTCCTGTCGACCAAATTTTAATTAAAACACCCTTCTACATCATTTTTTCCTCTATTATAAACTTAATCGTTTCATCTTTGAACGACAGGTGGGACGATAAGAAATTTTCGTTTCATTCGTCCAGCTCGTAAATCATGAATTTCTTTTTTAAATCGACGATCGTGGGTAAATTATTGCGTGTCACCCGGGGGCGAAGGGTGAGATTATCAGTGCAAGGGTTCGCACGCCGCATTACCTTTGGTCGAGTATCGAAATAGGACGCGACACGGCGAGTGGAAGTCAGGCGAACGTCATTATCGTTACATTATTCAGCGCGAAAACTTTTTGATATCGATTCGCCGCGATTCGTTTGTTTTTTTTTTTAACGAGAAATCGTCTCTGTTACAGGATGGAAGTTCTTCCGTGACTGTCCAAAGGAGCCGAGAATACCGGTGTACATGGTGATCGGCGGGACGTTCGGCATCATGTTCATAAGCTTGAGCATTTACTCGCAGATACGATCGAGGAGGCCGGAAGTAGCCATGGCCCAGCCCCAAGAACCCCAAATATCTTTCAGGAAATTGATTACCGTCGTCTTATCGTTCTTCCTGCTGGGCTGGTTCGTGATGGGTAAGTCTGCGGGGAAATTTGATATCATTAGGTCGTTCCGCAAGTTCGTGCCGTTACAAAATCTTCTCTATAACAAGTATATATTTTTCAAATAAAAAACAAATCGTCGAACGATTTTTGACCTTCCAAGAAATTTTCTGATCTTACATCTTCTGCTGGTACCCGGATATCCTTTGTCCGACCAGAATTTGTTGCTAGCAAAAAAAGATCGGGTGGTTTTTCTCCGCATCCCGTGATCCAGGGATGCTTCGTTTAACAGCCCCCACATTTTAATCCTTTTATCGCGGATGCCGTCTTATATACGCGCTCGAAACACCTCGCATTCACGAGCACTGGTTGGCACGAAAACGAATTACAAAGTGATTCATGGTCGCTATAAAACCCGAAGGAACGCAGAATGAACTCCAAGTTTCCCAGATGAAAAATTTCCACGGGTATACGTAATTATGGAACAATATGTTTCGCAGTTAGATTACATGTTAACCCTTTAAAACTGAACAAATTGCAAACTAAGGTTCGTTATATTAACTGGCATTGAATTTTTAAAAAATTAACCTGTTGGTGAATCAAACTTCTATCTACTCACCTTACGTCTATCAAAAAATAAGGGTTAAATTGCAATATAGTGATTTCGTTCAAGGCAATTTGCAGCGCCAAAAGTTCGTTATCCAAAATAAACATTGCGTTATAAAAAAAAAAAAGGAAAAGCAGAGTGCTGTACGTCGTTTCGAGTAGTTTGCGTTCCGCTGAAAGCAAACGCGATCGATCGCGTTCTGCTCGCGAGTAATTGGCCCGACACGGCTGATAAGTCGCTTCGGTGCAACCTAATTTTCCTTCGAGGTACCAGCCGCTTTATGTAAGCCGCTCGTAGCTGCGTTTACACGCGTAATTGCGTCGTTACCGATGTATCCTGTAAATTTCCATATTTTTTTCTTTTTTAAAGCAGACGCGACACGAATTAATCACCGGTGTTCTGATTTCTCTGTCGCAGGAAATTTATGGATATTAAGCATCGAATGGCCGAAAGACGAGTCCCCTTATTTCGCGCCCAACACTCATTGTAGACATCGTTTGTACATATTCGCCCTGGTCCATCTCGTAGTGATATACGCGGTGTTCGCGATCACGTTGCTCGTGATCATCGTGCTGGCTGCGTTCAGAATCCTGGATTGCCCTCTGCCGGAAAGGTAAGCAACGCATCGATATATTTTTCAGAAAAATCAAAAAAAATTCCAACGACAGGGAAAATCAAACGACAGGATTTCGTAGTTAACGACGCGATAAACTACCGTGTCCTACATTCGTTCAAGCTGATTCACGTACACGCTGTTCCCGAATGGTTCTCACCGGGTGTTATCTCCCTGTCGAACACGCCTATCCTCGAATAACGTCGAAATTGCTCCTGTACCGCGAATCCAGAATATTATTCCTGGAAACGATTTAATGGCTAAAAAAGATTGATGCGCGTGGATTTTATTCATCGAAATACCAAGTTTGCAATGAGAAGAAATTGAGCGCTTCGGTTTTTTCAATCTGAATATTCATAATTCGGGCTGAAAACATCGCGGACCCGTGATATGTAGCTTTTGTCATGGATAAAATCGCATGGCATAAAATTTGATTTAGTACGGAAAGGAGAACGCTAGGAATTTATGTTACGACCCAATATTTCCAAACAAAGATACATTTGATTCGAAGTCTCAAGCAAATTTTGAATATTTAATACTTGAATTTTTACACAAATTTATCATTTGCTTTATTGAAAGTCCATTTGTTAATTTATGTTTTTAAAAGTGTCGTATTTTCAAGTTTGGTTCTACATTAATTTCTGTTTTTCTGCAAGATGTATCGAAGGGTGCCTTTAAATACTTCGCAAAGAAAGGTTCAAGGATTTTAATGGTCGATTCTTCTTTGCCGCCTCATCAATATTGATACTCTTGTACATTTTCTGTTGCACAAAGCGCGTGTAATTATTCGTAGCGAGCTGTACGCAGATCGATGATATCGGGTCACACACGAATCTGAATCCGAGCGTAAACAGATGCTGATTGGCGTGTCAAACAGTATCTCAAGTCGATCGAACAGCCTGTACACACATCACGGTGTACATATAGGTAGACGAGTACATTGCCAAATTTACACACATATGTTGTTCGAGCACACAAGATTTATACGGAAAGTTCCGACAGAATACTGCGAATTTAGACCGTTTCAAACACCTGAGGCACACGCTTTTTGATTAACTTTCCGCGGCATGTAACTTTTGATACGAAACTTTTATATCTCATGCCTGAATAATGATCGGACTTTATCATACCGACTCGGTAATTAAGTGTACATTAATTTTAAAAAGTATCTCCTCAGAATTATTTTAAATAAGATAGAATAATTTCTAATAAAGTTTCTTAAAAGGGCGAAGAGTTTAATTACAATTTCATAGCCAATTTCTGCATTTTCTAGCAGTGTGCTTGATTATCATACGGTGTCAATATAATGTGTGCAATAAATCACGAAATTTGCAATTCAAATTTATTCTAAAATGTTCCATGACTAATGGAAGGAAGTAGCACAATCTCAGAAATACTGCTAGAAATAAACGGAAGTTCAGCAAGAAGTTAAAATTATATCGACATGCAAAAGATTAAATTTGTTAATTTACTTGTATATTTAATAACGGATTAACACTTTTCACGTAGCAAGTATAAAATTAGTAGGTCAACGAATTTGGTCGCGTGTACGCGCCTCAGGCTCATAAATACCGAGGAGGAGGTCACGCGCTCGCGATGAACCGAGCGTTTTCCGTTTCGCGTGCCTCGCGGAGGAACCATCGGTTTTTGCTCCTCTCGTTTCCTCTTATCTTCGCGTTAACCGCGGATTCGCGTGATCCGAGAAATCTAGAGAAAGAATTACCCGACACGCGCGTCCAACTGACCTGGTCGCGATTAACATCGACCACGGAGAGATTCTGGATCGCGCCACTTTTTTTTTCGCCTCTTAACCGCCGCCTCCTTTCGTGTAACGTTTGTGTACCAAAGAAAAACTTTTTATTTCTCAATTCAAGCTCTTAACTCGCTTTTTTGCGACTCAAGACTTTTGTTCCTTTTCTAGTAATAAATTTCACGACGTCGCAAAAATTCGAAGTTGGATAATCGACTACTCGGCAACAATAACATACTTTCATTTATCAAATTTTCTCACTCCTCAAAATTGACTAAATCACACACGTAACTTCCGAAGGACTTCCGAAGGACTTTCGATCGTGCCAATTTCCACGTGCAAATTGTCCCCTCCATTCTGCTTCTTGCAGATACAAATAACCACGGCGGTCAACTCGTCTGAGAGAAGCGGTATTCGAGGAAACTTGGTCGATCTACGTGGAGGGCAAGGAGAAACGCGTGGTTGAGCGGCACACTTTGAAAACGGTTATGGAGCAGAACGAGTGCAACGCGAGCTCGGACTCCGACGACAAGGTTGCACCCGAGCCTGTTTCGGCCAAACACGATTTCGCGTCCTCGTGTACTAACGAAGACGGACTGCGGTCCGAGACGAAAACCGACTGCGACATCGAATTGACGGAGCAGCCTCAGAAATCTGAAGCCAGCCCTCAGTTCGTCACTTAACCGTACCGAAACGAATCGTCCCTGATAGTCGACGAGATGTTCTCCGTTGAAGAAAACGAAGAATCCTCCCAAATCCTATGATCAGTCACGCGAAAAACAGAGCCACGTGATCCAGAAACGAGAACGAACGCAAAGTCGAACTCGATCGGTTAAACGTTTCAAAGAGCCGAGGGTGGTAATGGTCGCGATCGAGGGGCGGATACGCCGCGTGGGCGAGCAACCGCGCGGCTCCTGGAAACCATCAACGAAATCGTGGCCGGTATTGGTTTCAGGAAATTCGACAGAGCGCGATGGCAAACAGGAAAATCCCCAGAAAAACATTGACAGCGTTTGAAGCCATTAGAAACAGAAGAGAAGAGAGGGAGGAGGGAAGTGGAGAAGGCTCAACGGCGGAAGAACCGAGGATTACGAAAGGAGAACGAAACGAGTTCGATCGGGGAAAGGTTATTGGTTCTTTATTGCAACGGGACGTGGGTGTGTACGTATGTAACGAGCCGCCACTCGATCCGACGTCCGAATCCACTTGATCGAATCGAATCCGACGTGGCTGTCGATGTGTATACACTATAGGTACGCTGGTGTACGCGCAACACACCCTCGGCTACGGTTCCTTTCAGACGGAAGAGGAGAACAGACATCCAACGGAGCGGCAGAGAAATTTTCCAGCTTCCTCTTTTCTATTTTTCCTCGTGCACGTTCCGAGGCTTTCGCGAAACGACTGTGTTATCCGCTCGAGGGTGAGACTCGCGCGAGAAGCTATCCCTGAACGTTTTTAACGAGCGGACGCACGTTGGAAACAAATGTTATCGACAGCTTCGCGCGCGATTCTTACTCTTAGATGGACGCGTACCTTAGAAATTACATCGAGCACCTCGGAGTTTACACGACGGATTTATGGCGGAAAGGGTTGGACTCCACGACCCTCGATGTTTGTCGGAGAACTTAAAAGGTAAGCGACACGCTTTCGTTGTTCCTTTTCAAATGCTTTCGAGATCAAGTTCACGCTTGATCGAGCTTACGTCGATCCCCCGACACGTCGTGCGATAATGTCGCGTTCACGAAAAAGGGTGTGTACACATTTTTCCTTTGTGAAGAGTAACGTTTCCCAGATTTATTGTCGTGCTTTCCGTGCATATCGGCCGACCGGCGTTCAATCGTCACGCGAAAACCCGTACAAACAGATTTCGTTGTACAGAATACTTTTTATAAATGTTTTTATCGGCGGTTATAGGGTTCCATTCATACTGTCTGCAGGTGGTGCGGAGTAGGTGTCTTTTTAATCGTTTGCCGATGATTCTTGATTTCTATTTGTGTTATTTTCATTCAATCAAATTATTTCTATAATTTCACCAATTAGGCAAGAAGTTAACTAATTATCTATACCAACAAATTTAATTTTTTCCAATAAATCAGTGCCCAAAGGGTTAATTGCACCCTGACTTCGTTAAATTGACGGAATATAGGTAATATTTTTTTACTTTCACGAGAAACGTAGTTCCTTGGTAAACGGTTAAATTATTCACGAATGTAAGAAGCACACTGATCGATAGGCAAAATAAGAAAAGGAAAACGCGATGTTCGATGCTTTTAATCAATCTATGTCCATCATCCAGCACGAGGTTACGCTTGGTCAACCGGTGTCAGCGAAAATGATGTATTCCTTTCGTGTCTGTCGTCGAGCCGTTACTTATCCGTGATGATTCAATTACGATGATCAGCCCAGCCATGAATACGTTGTCCGTGAACCAATTTCAAGGAAGAGATCGTGTCGTTCCTTTCGTGAAAATGATGGAGCTTAATAATCCGTTCGAGATGCCATCCCATAACGATAAATAATAGTAAAACACCGAATCAAAGTCCAGAAACTTGACTCTCGTCCGATTTGCAATTAAGGTACCATAATATCAAAAGGCAGTCAACCGTCTCGTTCGAAACGAGACAGGAAGAGTCCTTTCTCCTGGATAAGAAAGAGATAAATAATCGTCAATTAAATCAACACGTCGGATATTTCATTCGTACAACCGATGACAATTTGATGTACACGCGCGCATACAAAGATACACATACACATATATATATACATGTTCTATATATATGTAAATATAGAAGTACGAATAAAGGCTAATTATTATGAAAGAATTGACCAAACCAGAATGGCAGAGGCAATAGATATTAAAGAAGAAATAAAAGCTGCGATCGCGAAGCGTGTAATTCTCGTTTGAATGGTGATTCTGATCGAGACACGTTCGCGATCGCGAGACGATTCGAATATGGGTCCATTCTTAATCGTCCGTACAAGTAGATGTTATTAATCCGTGCTGGGAGATCCGGCACGGATTATCGTATTAATCTGTATCGTGTACACTTCGTCGATCGTAAATGTGTGTGAATCGCCTCCTGTCAGACAATTGTCCTCGATGATCGTGGTCATTCATTTGATTCGTGATCAATCTGGCGAAGGGATCGTCGAAATTCGGAAATTTGTATTTCTGAGATCTCGTACTCTGGAAAATTGAAAATTTGGATTCTTCGGAGCTCACGTTCCGATGGATCTCTGGAAATTTGAAAATTCGTATTCTCGAGGGTTCACGGTCGAATAAATCTCGTTCTGGAGACTTTGTACTCGATTCTCTAAAAATTCGAAAACTTGTAATCTTCGATGAACGATTATTGCACGAGAATATTTTCTTTTCTTGTTACTTGTCGAAATTGAATATCGAGCGCAGCGATTGTTTGATTTCCGCGAAGCTGTTATACAGATTGAAATCATGTGAACATTTTTTGTTTGCAACGAATCGAACCCGACCACGCGTGTATCGGTGTTACGATGTATAAGCGAATGAAACGTGGTAAAATATCGTGTCGGTAAATAAAGGCCCGCGAAGCCTCGACCATTTTTTAATGAAAATGTAAAAACGATTGATCGACGAAAACGGGAGTATCAATGAACTCGTGTACGCTCGGGGAGCGACAGGCACACGAGCGTTATAAATATTTGAAAATAAAGAAGCAAAAGGGAACGATCAGTTAAATGGAACACGTCGAAACAAGAGGCAGAATTAATTCATACGATACACACACTCACGCACACGTACACTAATTGCGTGCATGATGGGAGCAAAGAGAATTTATGGGGAAAAAGGGACCTGAAATGCAGTTACGTTTGGGATTTATCGCATGATACGCGGTCCAAAGTTTCGTGGAGAACACCTCTCGAAAATACGAGACCTCCTTTCTGATAAATTCATAAATTGGGTTATTTTAACCAATTTAAAAATTCACCGGACCTTTAGGAAAAAATTAGTGTTTATATTTTGCAGAAAGATTCAATTTGTGGCTCGAACTCGCAGACTTCAAAATAAAATCATTTCAAATGTTTTAATTTGCAACAAGATATCGAAATAATTCAAAATAGGTCCTTAGAAAACCTTTACAAAAATTTTTCTGAAATTTCACGTTCTTTTTGTTCTTCGGCTAGAATCGTCAGGATCATTCGTATCTTGCGACCAAATCGCAGACGCAAGTGAGGCCATCGAACCTTTCCGAGTCAGTAGCCGCGTGCGTTAGCTCGTATCGATGAATCCTTCTTCGTAGCTGATAATCGTAACCGAAGAATCAACGAAGCGTACAATTCCCGATAGCCGCGAAGACGTATCGCTTAGCTGGCGTGCGCGATTTCGCGAAACAGGCACACGCACCGAATTCATCATCCTCGCCATCATCGTTCACCATCGTGCGTGTGCACACGTATGTACAAACGAATGGGTGCGTAAACGTTTGCTAAAATTTCAACGGGCTACGCGTCAGATTCTTCAGAGAGGAACATCGTCGAGAGATCGTGGATACGCGTTCTAAGAAAATTCTTCATGGTCGTGGACTCAAAATCGAGTCGATCCACGGGGGACGGAAGGCAATCTTGATAAACGGCTGGAATCGACAGGTGGAAATAAATCCAGGATCCTGGAAATATTTCCGGCGAGCGGGGAAAACCCGAATAACCCCTCCGTACGGTCTGTGAAGTTTCAATTAAAACGTAACGCGATGACAAATATCGAATTAAAATCGGCCCAGATGCGTTCCACGATTTGATTTCGCGTTTCCACGAGCCTCGATGCCCGATGAAACGGGCGTAGTCGTACGAGCCCGCGTACGTGTATGTATCCAATCGGGTCGCGTAAAGGAAACGCCGTTTCATTCCGAAAAGCGACAGGGGGTGTTGGACGACTTTCCTTCCCGCGGCTCTTCCCGCTGTAGTCTGTAAGGATTAACAATTGTGTTGATATATCTAATGTTAACGTGTCGTTGGATTTATATAGAATAGAGAGCTTATTTATTTTTATACTGTATGGTTTGATAGCGCCCGATATATTTCATTGAACAACGCGCAATTGTGAGGCAACGCTGTATCTTCGTTTCTCCGTGTTTGAACAACCCCGTTCCGTGCCAGCAGGCAACGTTTTAATTAATCGGAACACCCGTGCTCTTCGGTTTGACTTTCGGAGCTGAAACGGAAGTATAATTGGCGACTAAATTCGTGACAAAAGTATTCGTTAACGTTCGACGAGCAACAATTTCCTATCAAATTTTTCTTCAAATTTAAACGATTTTGACTGGGAAGAAGGGTGGCGAATTTAATTGCCAATTTGACAAATACTCTTTGAAAATTTGAAAATTTCATGGGGCACGGAAGGCGCGTGTTAGAAACTCGAATTCGTTTGATTAATAGTTGATTCGGTATCGTACGTGTATGCATAATATACATATAAAGTAACGTTATCTATAGTAATATTGCGTGTGTCTCGTACGTAGAATCACGTCGTGTCGTTTTCTCGTCGATCCTTAGCGACGAATTACCTGAAATCGTGTTGTAACTATTTCGTAGTAATTAGAATAATTTGCACGCAATTGTGTCGCGAATCGTGGTCCAGGCTTTAACGTAGAACTCACCCTCGTCACACGTACGAGTGTTTCCTTCTTTCGGGCCGGAAATAGCCTCGGCTATCGTAAGATCCATCCGGGTCAATCCCATTTTATACGACAAACACCGTTTCTTTTATTTAAACCGTGTAATTTCCTGCCTTTGTCGTTTCGGTTCCCTTTTTGTCGATCGAGGGGTGGAAATTGAACGATTCCTGGGGCTGTTTCGCGAAACCGATCGAAAATTGTCGCAAACATCGATTACATTTTTCTATACCATTTGCACTGTTCCTATGAACGACTTGCGAATCGTATCGTATCGGTATATACCTCAAGATCGTCCTTGTATCCCATTCGAGACTTATCACAAGCATTAGGGAGCTCGAATACCCCACCACTCATTCCAATATTTCACAATTATTACTACGTATTATAAACTAGATATATGCAAAAGTTGTAATCCTTTGTTTTTTAATCCTAAAAATTGTTTTATACGAAAATGTCTCGTCTCGAGTGGGATATGGAAAGAAATATATAAAAAAGATAAGCGAACCGCGTCGTGCGCTAAATCGACATCGAAAATGGTACCTTTCTTTTTAACTGTGACGTCCATTAGAAACGTCAGTTTTACGAAGCGAGTATCTTCGTTCGACATCGTGCCGATGCAACTGTTAATTGGGCCGTCCGATTGATATCTATATAAAACAACAAAATGGACAGATACTGATGAACAAATACAGGTTTCAACGTGCACGAGAAAGTACCGTGCGATTACTGGACAGCCTCGTGCCCGCTATATTGATTTTCTTGGCTCGATGGAGGACGCCGGAAGAACGCTTTATCTTCTTCCATTTTATTAGTAATTATAATCATAAATGAACAGGCGGATGACGAACAACAGTTTATTCGAACGTACGATTGAATGGTATTAAATAAGGGGTAGAAAATTTATATTTAACAGAGGAAATTAATTCTTTGACGCGAGTAGAGTGACTTTTTCAATGAATCTCGTCTGAATTCTATGGTAATTAAATGGTATCTGGGTCCATTCGGAGCCAGCAAAAGTAGAAGTCAGTATTCGGTGATAAAGAGTGAATTAAGAAAGAATTTTTCCAAATAATCATTTATTGGAAATGATTATCATATATTTTAATTATACGTTGAATTAATATTGATGGAATTTTTGGAAGAAAATTATACAGTTATTCCCGTATTTGCTCACACATTTTCCGACGTTAATAGAAATCATATATTGCTTCTAAATTACGAGCATGAATATTCAATTTGTTATATGTTTCGTAGACTTCAATTAGTCTCCGTATCGATGAAATATAATTATTTTACCCACACCAACTGTGCTTCTCGTGTGAACAAATGCGTGAGCCACTGTATAATCAAATGAAAATTTCGATTCATAGTTCATAATGTGGACACCAAGCGACCCGTCGTTCGAAGGTTAACATCTTATCGACAGATAACCCCTATTTTACATCGAATTGAATCCGGTCATCTATTATGGATGACGTAAAAATACGTTCAATGTGTACCCCGCAGAAAACGTGACGAGCATCCACTTTTGACGTCAGTTTCTCTTTGGACCTCTGTGTAAACGGTAATATCGATCCCGTTACATATTTATTGGCAAATTTCAATAAATTTACCCCCGACGTTGATTTCAATCATTTCACTTACATCAAACACATATTTACCCCGTTAATTGTCAGAGCTCTGATTAATAATGGATCAACCTTGAATATTATTTTTCCTTTTTTTGTACAGTCACGTAGAAATTTTCTAAATAACATCAACTCCCTAACACCATACCCTTTAATTTATTCTCCGAAAGCAAGCACATTGAACGGGTTAAGCCAAACCTCCATAAAGACAGTAGTATCGATTCGATCACGTGTTTCCCAGCAAATGTCAATTTTATTTTAACGTCGCTATTA
The DNA here is from genome assembly GCA_022405125.1 of Anthidium xuezhongi. Classification (NCBI taxonomy): domain Eukaryota; kingdom Metazoa; phylum Arthropoda; class Insecta; order Hymenoptera; family Megachilidae; genus Anthidium; species Anthidium xuezhongi. The sequence continues at coordinate 11,582,448 of CM039637.1, forward strand.
AACCGTGTAGTCCGTCGATAAAGTGTTGCTCGAGCGAGCACGACGCACACGCTTGTTTTATCAATCTGTCACATTGATCATTAAATGTTCGTTAAATGTTCAGTCATTTCCTTGAACCAAGAACGGGTCCTCGTGTCAGGTCTCCGGGGGCTAGTTTATCCGCTTGATCGCCGATGTTCGACCGCTTCTCGAAGAAAGATCGCTCGCTGGACTGGGAATTAACAGCGAGACACTCGATCGAGAATTGATCGATATCGTAGACCCGTTCCGACGTACAATCGCATCTACGACGAAGACTTCCGAGGGTCCAATCACTGCTTTCGAATTACAACAACGTTTTTCTCTAAAAATACACTGCTGCAACAAAATCGCGTACGAAAAATCGGCGACCTAGGCCGTCGAGGTGTCCCATCCTCGAGATCGAACCTTATCACTCGGTGGTGGTAAAAAGGACCACCCCAAATTATTTTTTTAATCGCTGAAACTTCACGTTTCGAGAGACCTTTTATCGATCCAGATCTCGAAGTATCGGCGCATCTCGACCGCGAGATGACAAAAGAGTTCGCCGGTTTTTCAAGCAACTCGTGTAACGTAACATATCGCTTTTTAATGGTAGATGTATACGTCGATAACAGTTCTAGACGCGTTACAAATTGTGGCGAGGTAAGTGCGATGTATCTTTCGTGAGAAATGCGCGCAGTTCATTTCCTTGCGAATGATTTTTCGGTAGTTTCGCCGGTAACGATCGCTCGAATCGGTAGATCCGTCGGGGAGCAATTTAGTACGCCAACGATGTTAATTGCAGTCGAAACAATGCTTAATTAAAGACGAGAGCCGGCTGCGACCGTTTGCGGTTCGTTATAAATCATTAGTGGCGGCGCACGTGAATTGCCTCGACGGTTAAGTGTTATCTTTACCGGGTACGTTAGCGTGCCTGTAATTGCCCGCGTTATCGCGCCGCTTCGTGTCACACCAGTCATTTTTAACCCCTTTGCAGCCCAATTGCGACAGTTTGATGCAAAATGATGGCAATAACTCGACCTGACACAAAATTTAACGTCGAGTCCCATTTGTATGAAGATTTTAAATTTATTAAAAAAATGTAATAAATTCAAAGAAAAAAATAGTGAAGAATATCCATGGAACTCCTAATTTAATTTGCTGTATCGTAAGCACCATTTATGTCACCAAATTATGACACAAAATTCGACAAGCAACGGCGAAGGGAATAACTGTACATTTAATTACATCGAACCGTGTCGAGCTGGACGCTCGGACGGCAAAGGGTTGAAAACGAATCCGGTAACTGCATAAAAGCGGCTCGTCGATAAATGTCCGTTCGAAATAAATTCACCGGCGTACCGCGGCGTATTATCTACACGGAACAGGCAAGGATGGGCTGTATGCAAGAGCGCCGGCTTATCGCACAGCATGTTTCGTTAAATTAAATTACTCTCGAACTGATGAATCCTGTCCCAGTCCCTTCGTCAAGGGTATACACAATGTACGGGCTGCTCCGTAGCTCGCTAATCAAACGCGATTAGAATCTGCGCGTATTTCATTTACGTGATACACTATACACCACCGACATGCATTTACACGTGATCCATAACCCCTTAAGTGGTTGTCACGTATATATACGTCGTGACCGAGGTCCGTACACAGCACGGCTGACATCTTGGGTATCTCAATGCACGTACTGTATTTATTGTTTAATAATTAAGTACTTTCTCCTGGAATTACCTGTATTTCTCACGATAATATTTCTTATAATGTTCAATATATTTTGCAGCAATGGTTACGACGTGTACCGTATGCCATCGGTGGAAAATTCGTGCCACTGTTGATTGTACTTTCAATATCGATCTGTAATACCTAACACGTTGATTGTTAAGTTTGAGTGTTCAGTTCGGTGTCTTATTAGGTTCACTTTCTTCTTTTATTAACACTAGAACTACCCTTACTTTTAAATTGAAACTAAAGTAGAAAATAAAATAAATAAGGGTTGAACTGGTATATAAAATAAATCTTCAACTTAATAAAAGCCATCTTAATAAGTTTTGTAATTTAAAATAAGAAATCTGAGGCGAGTTTGGTAGTTCTAGTGTCACGACCCTCGTGGCAGTCAACGTGTTGCCGAAACCGAGGATGTAGAATAAGAAAGCGGAAGTGACGTAGGAATGTGCGTACACGCGCAACGAAACCAAGGAAACGATGCGAGTCGAGGAATAAAGAACCGAAATACACACATTATCTATCTCGTCGTAGAACGAAGAACGACTGGTCCGTGATTGGAAGAATGATTTGTTAATTTTACGACACTTCTCATCATTTCATCGCGAGCGAAACAAAAAACGATTGTAATCAGTATGGTGAACTCATGTTGTGACCCATTTATAACGTAACCGCCGAGTACTGAGAATAAAAAGTGTCTAAGTGGTACATGCCTGACGTTATCCATGTATTGTATTTCAGCCCCCCCGACACCAGAACGATCCTTCTTAACCTGGATCACTGTCCATTTTCGTGCTTCACGTCCTTTCCTCTGGCGATCCGTCGCAACCAGCCACTCGGTACACCCTGATCATCCCCCCCGTTATTGCCCAAGGTGAAAGATTCCGGTAATGGAAGATCCACCGAAGGTACGTAGAAAACTATTCGTTATTGGAAATATATTGGCTCGTTCGGAAAATTCGTAGTTCAGTTCAATGATAACACCGAGATTCCTTATCAAATTCTAGAAACTTTTCTAATTCTATTCCTTTAAAGCATTTTGCATCTTGTAAAATAAAAATGAGGAAATTTTGAGATATGATAACTGAAAATTGAACCTGGTAATCGACGATAATTAAGGATTTTAATATCGAATTTTCTAAATACAAAATATTGTTTTCTGGTGAAAGTGAGGTGGAAATAGAGGGTCGAAAGGTAAATAGTCAGTTGAATTAGGTCAGATGAAGGAAGGTTCGAGGCTGATCGTCTAATACATCTCGAAATTTCCAACAGCAGCCAGTCTCGTTAATCAACGGAGCAATACTGTTGTTCGATCCACGGAAAGCGCCTAATCGGGTAAACAGTCTGTCAATTTAAAGGAGCAATCAAGCATGCCGCTTAGGGGCGTGTAATCGAGCTCAGGTGAAATTCGTTCCGTTAAAAGGGAACCCGATTGAACGCGTAATTATGCGACTAAATGGGATATTATTTGTTACCTTTTATGTTTATTGATCAGAATTATTCAAATGGGTATTTATTAATCATTTATATAGCTTTTGTGAAATTTGTAATAAATTTTAGACAGAATTTAATTCTTAAGCAAAATTTTAGAGTCTGATCACGAATGTTTCATAATATTCATGAAAATTCCGAAATTTATTTAAATACAACAAGTGCCAATGGAGCAGGTCGAGTTTCCTCCCAAACCGGAATACTAAACAAGAGAGAACCGAAGAAATAGCGGCACCTACTTGTCAGAAATCAACGTAGTCCAGCTACGTTATGTAAGTAGTTGGTCCAACAAATACGAAATTCAATCTAAATGTAAATACACGGCTGGAAGCGTGCTATTCCACAAGGGACAAGAGGGAAAATGTAGAAACAACCAGGGACGAACTTCGTCAAACGTAGCTTTTTCTAATTTCCCTTGAACTTGCATTTTCTATAATACCATAGTCAATTATTCGAATAAAAACTGTAACAAAATAAACCTCGATGCATCAAACTACCCTATGGACCTCAGCGTCACTTCAGAACTGTATAAAATATGCCCAGTCTGTAATACAGTTCTCAAAACTGTAATAAAATAACCAAAGCAACCACGAGCAGTTGTTCTTCCAGGAACGTTTGTAAATTTTTATTGATCGTCGTAGAAATTGTTCCACGGGGATCGCGCATCCCCTTTCATCCTCTAAATTGACACGTTCCCGCGAAAAACTCGCTTGACCCTCTGCATCCACGTTCCAGCGTATAATCTGAGCTTTTATTCATTCGTATCGGGATCAAATCACCGCAATTTCCGCGTTCTCCTCATTTCCCCCGAGGTCAGCAGGACTATCGAGACTGTTTCAGGAAATCCAGCGGATTCTTAAAACTGGGAAATATCACCCACGTAAAATGTAAATATTAAATACATCTACGGGAAATGGGAACTGGGATATCCGAAAAATCAAAATTGACTCTTCTGCGTAATAGCCAACTGCCTTATCTGCTACACCAACCCAATATTATCCCTTCTGCGATGATCCTTCTTATAAAGGGTCCAGAATCCCAATTCTGAGAGGAGGATGATAACATCTGATGGATTCGTGAATTTGATATTGCTACGTGACAATTTTAATAGTATTAAGTCTTCTTCCACGTGATTCTCAGTTTTGAAATATGTGAAATTTAAATTAAAGAGGATAGTACTGAAGCATCCTGTCATATTTATTTTCATCTGTAGCTTGGGATACCTTTCATCGATTCTTCTTATCGATAGTCCTGTGCTCCACGATTTCGAATATTTCCTGGGATTTTTCAATGCCTTCGCAGGAGCACCCTATTAGTATAAGTAGTATCTCATGGTTTCGTAGCAATTTTAATATCATGAAATCCTTTTCGACGTCGATATTTCTGCATCCTATTATACCTATTTTTGTCCAAGCCGTTCTTATGACACCCCAAGGATCTTCTGAATATTTTCCACGAGTATCGAAGCACCCTATTTTCACCGACAGCGGTACGGATGACAACATTAGAGTTAAACGTCTGCCGCCCCACGGACTCGTGTTTCCCTTTCGAGTAACTCGACCGACCGCGCTTCGGGGTTGACATTCGACGATTTTATTCGAGCCACGACAATTCTACTCTCGTCGCGTGACACGTGATCCAACAGCGGGGAGAAAAAAGGATTTCGCTACAAAGGAACCGAAGTAGAATGCCTGAAAGAGGCAGACATTAATTGTCGTCGTCGCGCGAGGGTACGGGCTCTGGCTGACGTGTTTCGCTCCTCTTCCGGCAGCTATTTAATCGTCCCGCGTAACGTTATTGCGGTCGACCAATTAAAATTGCGGGAATCGGGTAATTTCGATGCGTAATTATCGTTGTTCGCGATTATCGCCGAAGTGGAACGATGAAGCGCGGTTTGGCCGGATTATAACGATTCGTTATCCTGCGCGCATCAGGTTACGTTAATTTCGCGCCGTGCTGTTAGGGGTATAGAGAAGTTTCTATCATCTGTAAAATAATCTTCATTATGCGTTCATAGACGATATTGAAACAGGGCAATACGCGTTCAATAAATTTTGTAAAAATGAAATATCCATGTATAAGGTATATTAGCAGAACTTTTACGCACTTTTAACGAAATTTTCTACTTTGTCGCACGAATGATAGACACCGGGTTTAAAATTAAGCTTATCGAGTTTCCGGAGAAACGTAAAGTCGTTCGAATTACACGAGTTACTTCCGCCTCGTCACTGCCGCGACAACCGGAACTAGACAAGCGGAACGATGGGACTTTAATGTTTCACGGAAGTACCGAATCAGCCCGATGCCACGGATTATGGAAATTTATTCCGTGGAATCTGGAACTGGGTCAAGGTCGACAAAAGTCACGGGGTCGATTTTGCACTTAAACTCTTGAACTTTCCGAAAATCGGACTGTAATGTTTATAAATGGAGACTTTCTGAAGTGTCTCCAATTAATATTTCCTGAATATCGTGAAGCCTCCTTGATATTTCGAATTTGAATACGCAAGACCTCAATATAAGGGATGAAAGGGTATTTAACCCCCGAATGAAAAAGCCGGGTCAATCGTGTCACAGATTCTGAATTATTAAGCACTATTAAATTCATCAGAAAGAATGCTTTGAAATTGAAAAAAGCAGCTCAACATTTAATTTAAATTCCACAGAGGGGTGTACGGCACTCAAATAATTTTTGCAATATGAAAATTTTGAAAAAAAGCTTGTCTACATTTAAAGAGCAAAACTGCGCATAAGGTGCGTGCATCGTCGGGGGTGCAACGGTATAATCAGCAACGAATGATTTTTATGGCTGGTGGGCAGAGCAGATCTTATCGCGAAAAGTTAATATTCTTCTCGAAAGGGGGTGTGCGTACATTCTAACTTGTGATTAAAGAGGTAATACAGCCCCGTATCGCGTTACCGCCATATTGGCCGGCTCGAACCTTCGACCCCGGCATCTCCGGATCAAACTGTATTGTATGGAAAGTTTTTCTATTACAGGTCACTTAGTGGACCATTAACCAGCTTCAACGGCCGCTTTGTACGAACGGAAACGGCTTTGCCTCGCTTAAAGTTTAGGGGATAAGTTTAGGCATTGTAATCGTTCAGAAATTCCGAATATGTATCGACTTATAAAACAATTTGGTATTAATAATTCTAATCAAGGGTTGCTTCGATTAAATGCCAGTCAATTTGGACTTGGAAATTTTCAATTATAATTAGATACAAGAACTTCGATAAAATCGAGGGCAGAATGTTTGCAATTGAACGCGGGAACGCACGAGAGCGTTTTTCGATGGAGACTACGGTAACAAAAGGGCGAAATAATTAACGAACGTCCGGAGCAGGTCAGGACGTGGTCGACATGCAACGAATGACAATATCTCTCCAGTAATCTCTTATCATCCGAGTCCAAAGCCTCGCAAATTGGACGAGCGTACTTCTCGTCGGAAAATTGAAAGTTTTCCTCCGACTCTTCACCTTTCAGAAGTCACGTACAAGCCTCGACGATGCTCGCCGTTGCGAGAGAAGAAATATTCTCTTCGTCGCTGCATTTGGTCTATCGCGAAATCTGGCATCTGCCGAAGTGCGCAACGTTCTAATTCAATTACTAAACAACGGAGGAGTCCCGCGGGACAGGGAGGGTTAAACGACGTTGTCAAAACGAATTAAGTCTTCTGCAGATGGGCCGTCGCGATTGCATTCGTGGTCCCATCCTCGATACATCGATAAAAGGGGGCCTGGTGTCCCAAGAAACCGACGGATCGAAGTTTCAAAGGACACATTGTCGAGGAAGGATAACCCTACAGGCATTCGTGCGCAACGTTCCGATATCGTGGCTTGTTCCGTCGAATTCCTCATTGTTCTCCAAGATGACACTCGCCTTCGTCGAAATTGGACCAGAATCGAGACTGGCCTCGACAGATTACTCGCTGTTTGATTGAAGTGTATCGCATGGTTATCGTTCGTTAGCTGGTAACTTGATTTAGACCTGTTCCTTTTTTATTTCGCGTGTTTGTCGAACGAAGCTCGTTTGGGAGTTTGCTTTGGCCCTTGTGCACCGTTCGATTCACAAAAAGCAAAAGCAAACACCATTTTATTTGACTAAAATATTCCTTAGTTATCTTTGACGAAGGTTATTATATTACAAAAATTATTGTCTCTAGATATGTTAGTAGAATTCAAAGCAGAGATTAATAAAAATAAATTTTGTACAAAGTACTTATCACTCAAGGGGTTAAATTTGCAACTCAATTCGAAACGATGCACGAGGGTGAAGCAACTATAAAGCGAAGTCTGCACGATGGTATCTAAAGTTCCTTGTAACTCCGGATACGCCCGTGGGGTTACGAGGAAAGTATGGACGAATGTAAGTTCCAAGTTAAACGGAAACGAGCGATCGTGGGCCGATTCGTTGCGAATGACAGTCGTAAACACGTGGCTGATGGTTGCATCTCTCGCCTTGAATGTTTGCTGTCAGCTTGTTGAAACTTCACCTAGTTCCACCGAATAACCGTACTTCGCTGCTCGAAGTTATTAGAAAGGAGAGGCAGAAACAGCAGCAAACTTGGTAATTAATTTTGAAAATCTCCACGTTTCACGCCTTCGACTTTGCGACCTGAGTTACAGCCTGAAACGAAGGCCATACTAAATCTTACCAGTCGTTTCGAAATTACGACGTTGAGTTTTCACCAGAATTCACATCCTATAAATTATCGGAGCAATGCACAAGAAACCTTCAACTAGGAAGTCTTCACAAACCAACCCTTAACCTGTCACCAAGGCGACGAAATCTCCGTCGAGGAGCGCCCAACGTACGGGAAAAGGGGAAAAAAACTATATTTATAGTTCCAACCCCTTGTTGCCTTCGCGCCCTTTCCTCGCGGCGCTGTTTCTTCTATTCGAAATCGCTCAGGCATGCATCGAAAGACGATTTGCCGGGGACGGCACGCCCACCGTGCACAGCACACGCATCCTGTGCGCTCGCGACGCAAACCGGAAAACCGGAAACTCTTCGGGGTTTGCCTTAAGACCGCAACGATCCCCCTCTCCATTGTCGCACCCCATACGCTCGACGACACGGTTAACCCGGGTCAGCCATGGCTCTGAATAAATTCAACACCAGGTATCTGGCCACCGTACTCCCTTCTATAATAGAGAAGTTACGTAACACCGTAAGCTACTAGTTGAAGTACAAGTTTTTTCCCGGTGAGGTGGAAATTCTGCTTCGTTTTTTGCTTTTTTTCCTGCTGAAGATTAAAGCTTGAAAATTAGTACTCGGAGAGTGTAGTGAGGATTATATTGGATAATTAATTTACTTCGCGTTTTATCTTCGGGGAAAAAGCGTGTTCAGGGGTGAAATGCAAAGTGTTTCAGGCGCTGATTTGGTTCGAACTTTGTGGAATTAATATTTGTGCAAAATTAGAAAAGAGGGTGTCAGGGCCAGATTAGGAATATGGATATTCTAAAGGATGTTTCAGCGTAATTTCTCGATCAACAAGCGGTAGATTCGATCAATTAATCTCTCAGTGTAGAAGTTAGCGATGGTTAGAATAGAAGGGGATTGCATGTGCATCGGTGGCGATGCAATTTCGTTCCGTCGCACGCAATGCACCGCTTCGAGCGACGGAAACGCGTTTAGGCTAGCCGTGGATTTATCGTTGCCCGAACCAAGCCTCGTTTTAACGTTTAATTCGATTACATTCGCAGCTGGTAATTTGGTCGAGTAGCGGCGCGTGAACCGATAGAACGATCCTGCGTAATGAAATTTCCAGCTCATAGCGTTGCATCTTATCGTGGCGCATCGGTTTCGTTTTCTCTCGTCGGCTCGTATCGTTGCACGGACGTCGGTGAAAAACACAACACTTTTATCTGAGAAGCTTTAATCTCCGATATTTCGTGGTGAGTTGCTATTTTCTGTGGCCACGTTGCACGTACGCGAACATTGTTGCGATTTCCCCCTGATAAGTGCATTTTATCGCTCCATTTATCATTCTCCGTTGTTTTATCGTTCATCGTTGCTTAGGAACGCGTGAGTTAAATAAAATTTTAATCGCGAGTTTAATTCAAGCTTGCAGAAAGAGTAATCAATTTTCTCTTTTATGAAATCGCTATTTGATGAAATGATATTTAAGCAAATAGGGGAGGCACGAAGTTAATTCATACCTTTTCAATTCTAATAAGGAATCAGTAGCACTTAGCTGTAATTACTTTTACAGAAATTACCCTTAAACGAACGGGTTCATGAAAACGTCGCAATCTTTCTAAAGTTTAACCCCTTGCCATTACTCAGACTCGTGATGTCCCTTACGCTTCAAATGTTACAAACCTGGCTTTTATCCACCCTCAAATTTGTTATATGTTAAAACCGTAACAATTCTATCTTCTGTGCAACAATAGTCGATTCTTCGAGGAAACCAAACTTTTGTAAAGTTTAAAGTAAAAAATTATCTCCATCGCGATATCATTTTTCTTGAAAGAAGTCTCGAGTGGCATATTCTGAAGCGACCCTTAAGGACGAACCGTGCCGGCAGTCGCGAGTTCTCGAGAGAACACTGGATACATCGTGTGTATGAGAAGAAAACCCATTGAGTACAGGGAAGAAGCGGTGCAAGACCGTAGGAAGAGGAAACGAGCAACCAGCAGAAGGAAAGAGGGAGAGAAAACTTGTCCCGGCTTTATTGATTTCGTTCTCTGCCAGTCGGAGGGTGGCTATCATCGAGCATAGCTTCCCTTTCTTGCCCCGGCTCTGCTTGCGAGTGCCGTGAGCCAAAGGGGCAGGGAAGGGCGGCAACGATGATTCCCAAGAAGACCCGGACACTTCTGATATCACGGCCGGATCCTAGATTTCTTACGCGTAGAAGCCGTTCGAGACTCGACCCGACCAGGTTCCACCCTCGTCCTGTTTCCTGGGGATCTGCCTCGGCTGTTTGCGTGCTCGTCACTCCCCTCGTGACCACCATTCAAAGATCGTGTCTCTGGAACTCGCTGGAAGTTAGTGTCCCTGTTTCGCAAAGAACAATCGTAAAACGCAGGTCTTGATGTTTAATCGTTTGGGCCCAGAGGTCTCCAGAAGAAATAACTCTTTATGGTAGAAACTTCAAATCACGATCCAAAGGCCTAGAAGTTTCAGAAGTTGTTCTCAAATAAATTACAATATAAATTTTAAAATAATAGCCATATTATACCTAGGAGAAATATCGTACAATAAAATGTCGAATGATACTTTCAAAGTACTTCGAATAACAGAGAAAAGTTTGAAAAATAGGATTTAAATTCAATAAAAATTTAACTCGAATTCACTATTCAAGGATGGAATAGAAAATTTAGAAAGTTTACGCTGAGACGAATGAAAAGCGATGGCATAAATTTGAAAAGCTGCTTTTCAAGGAAAAGAACGACGAGCGCATATTAAGGAAAACGCTGATATCACTGAGTTCACCTTTTCTCGGAAACAGAGGGCGAGTAAGACGTTACAAAAACTACCCTCTCCCTGTATTTTTTTCCCTCGGATATTTGCATATTTTTCAGCCACTTTCTCGAAAATGGCTCGTTCTATTCCGACGATATTCGTACGAATTCTTTTCACGACGAAAAAGAACCGTTCTCTAACTGCTTCCTGCGTTCGCGAGGAAATTTTCGGTCGAATGTTTGCCTATCGGAAAGTACAAAGAAATCCTTTATCTGGCTGCCGCTTTCAAAAACGTCTTTCGAAGAAATACTTCTTTTCAATCCTTAAAATGAACCACGAATCTATTTCGAATTACTTTCTGTCGTAGTTACAGTAACGTAAATAAATATTATTTGTCGAAAGTATTGTCTGAAACTTCGCTGTGTACACGCCTCGCGGTGAGCACGCGTCTCGTCTTAGGCAAAGTAGATTACAGGCGCGAGCGATCCACGCCGGGCGAAGACAATTTATCCGAGAGAGTACTCGGGGGTAATCCTTTGGGAAGAAGCACAGACTACAGTCGAAGTTATTTGTCCAATTAAGTTTGACCGATGCGGAAGCCCTGTCACACGTGGCCCACGAATTTCCTGCTACACTTCACGGTCTTCTATCATTCGAAGAGCGGTTGGACCGATCGCAGAAACCGTATCCTTACGTTACGCTCGACGGGTCCTTGTCATCCTGGCTTACGAAGCATCGTAGCTCCAGCACCATGATTTTTGCGCTGGCCGTTTTAATCGAGATCATTGGCCTGGAAAGCGAACTTTCAAGCGTCTGGATTAACTTCGACGAGTCCAAGGACTCCGCTTAATCAAAGATTAATTAGTTTTTCCCAGGAAACTCGGTCCGCGAGCAGCCCCTGTTGCGGGATAAATGGAACAAAGGCTCGATTAGCTGGTGCCTTTGGATCGAAAGGACCGAAGAAGCGGGGCTTGTTAAACGAATCGGTGGAATCTGTAAGAGAATATCAAAATTGCATGACGAAAGTTCGTTACACCCCCAACCCTTTGCTGCCGCCACCTTTGACGTTAAGAGTTCCTTTACGTTCGAGTATTAAATTGTTCAACGCGGATAAAGTGAATTTGCTCGTCGAATTTTATTCCTTTGAGTAAGCAAACTTGGTTGAAAATATTTTGAAAGTGTTTGGAAGATCGTTTTTAATATCTTGGACGGGTCGCGCGAAAATTCGCGTCGCGACGACTGTCGAGGAACAAATGTTCGCGATGGGAACGTTCCGTGAAAAAAGGAACTGGAAATAATCGGCTTCCTACATCGAATATCATTCGGATGCGCTCGGGGCGATCGATCCAACGCGGCGTTGAAATGCCACAAAAGCTACGAAACCAGCGGGGAAAAAGGAACGAGAGGAGAGCAGGAAAAACCTCGCTGCGTTCATGAAATTTTACTTTCGATTCGAATTTACTCGATCTCTTCGCGTTTCGATGGCTGCGTATTTCAGTAGTCGAACGGATGACAAATTCCAGTGATTTTCGAGGAAACCTTTCACCCGGTTACTGGAAAAATCGTTCATTTTCATTGGAAATAATCAGCGTCGATTTGAGAAGGCGAATATTCATATTTATGAAATTCGAAAGACCCACGTAAAATGAAAAATTGCTCAGCTCCACAGCACCCTGATTAGAGCGAAGTTCACCAGACCACCAGAATATCAATTTTCAAGATCCAACGAAAAAAGGAATTTGAAAACATTAGAGAAAACGATGATGATTTTTATTGTCCGGAGACTATTAACGAAGATATATTGACCCGGCCGGTCCCATCCAACCCCTCTAAACGTTCGTCCCCGGGCCGCAGCGGAGAACATAAAACTGACACCTTTCGAGAAACGGAGGGAAAGAAAAAGTGTAAGCCTGGCACGGGCGTGGGTCATTAACGAAATCGAGCACGCGCCAATGGTTTGGTCGAATAGAGGGTGTCAGGAAGGAGACGGGGAGGGGGAAAAAAGCCTTTTCGGGGATGGAAACGAAAAAGAAAATCTTCGGGATCGCGGGCACAAAAGGCAAACATATGTTTCGTAGAGCGTGCTAGGTGGCTAAGGGTCGAGCGATCGAAAGGTGGAGCCGGTTCGTACGCGGCTCGTTCTTGCAAATAGGTGTTAAACTAACCCAACTTCCGGCGACTTCTGCGAAGTTTCGCGTTGTGAAGAGCCGGTGTCCCGGAAAATTGTCGGATCGCTCGCGTTCCCGGCGCAATAAGAAGCTCGAGGGACGTGCATGCTTCGACCTCTTTACTCGTCTCTCTTTCTTCCACCTCAGTCAAAGTCTCGGCTGCGAGTTGGCCCATTAACTTGCCAGACACGCGATCCGCCCTGTCGGCTTTTTACAACGTCCGTACACGCGTATGAACGCCTTTATGGCCGCGATTACACGCGAAAAGCGGAATAAAAACGGGCCTCGTTAACGCGGGGGTTGTTCGCAACCCGCGATGCAGATTTAATGTGCTGCGCTAATTGCGTGGAGCGTCGAACATAATTAATTAACATATAATTGTGAGGTCAACCCCTAAACTTCTGATAGTTTGCGTTGGCAGCTGCATGCATCTTCGACCGTTTAATTCGCACAGAGAATAATTGACACAAACTACTCGGTGCACGAAAGTTCACGCCACATGAAAGAAGCCCGGGATCAAAATGAACAAAAGCGGTATGCAATTGATCGGACGGTTAAAGGTTTAATCCGATTTCATAACCGCGATTACGCGGTTTGGCAACCGATGATACTCGTGTTCGTTGATCGCCAGAATATTTAGCGAATTGCAACTCGACTCGATATTTCGCTCCCCCAATCCATTAATTTGCAAAGGTCAAAAATACACTGTGCTCGATATAATCAATTAAAGTGCACACAAGTTAAAACGAATAAATATTAATTTATATTATTGTAAGCATTAATAAGTAAGCTCGTTTGACAGTTTTTAAATCTTCTGAAATATTGAGAGGAAAAGAAAAATTTATGACATAAAAGCTACAGCAAAAATCTTGCGCACACGCGAATTCGAGTATTAATGAGTTAAATCAGGAAGCACCGGATTCCCCCTTTTCCCACCAATAACCATCCGTGCAGATAGGGCAGCGTGTCGAGCGGATCGATCCGTCGTGTTCCACGAAACATTAAATCACACGGTTGAACGAACGGCCATCGGCAATATGCTACTTGTTTACTAAATCACTTCTCATTGACTACTTCGCCAGACAAATAACCGCCGACAATAATGAGGGACACTTGATTGTGCAGCAAAGCCGAAGACGCGTGCACCGACTGTGTGTTCTTCCGTCCCCAGCCCCGCTCGATCGTACACGCGTCGTGTGTGCGTGTGTTTGGGTATCATCCCACGGGAAAGAGCGGCCAAAAATCGTGCGTATTTGACGAGGCCCTGTGTCGCTAAATATCATAAACTCGCGAGATAACGAGTAGCAAACAGAAAATGGGGGTGGTTTTAAAGGGACGATAGGCTCGCCTAATATTGAAGAAGGGATGTAGGGTGTTTCTTCGGTCGTGAAGCGTATTTGGAGATCCTAGTCCAAACAGAGAATTAAGGAATTAAGTAATTAATGGAATAATATAAGAAGTTTCTAGGTTCTTGGTGGTTTCCTGTAATTAGCAGAACGCCATTCTCGATATTCATTTTATCGACGCGCGAGAGGGATGCAAATTCGCGTGGTCGGTAAATTAATTGCAACCGGACCGTTGTTGTGTCATCCAGAAAATCTGCATGACAGACGCCGTACGGGACTTCCAATCTTCTTCGACATCTGACACTCGGATCAGTTCAATAAAAGAAACTCACGATCGAGTCGAATGCCACCAACTGTTACGTCGCATATTGCGCCAACGATGAGTATGCAAAAAAAAAAGAGAGGAATCGAAAAGGAAAGTTGCCTGGTCATTAATACGAATTTGTCGTGACGGTGGCCACCTCTGATCGAAATCGATGACGACTCTATTTTTCAACGAGTCGTGCACGATGCAGGAACGCGGTCATCGAGGGTCATTAATTTCTTCTCTTTTTTTTGGACCTTCTCCTGTATTCCACCCTATGCAGTCCTTCGTGTAAACATATTTTTTTCCTACCACCCTCCGCCGTCAGGACAAGCAAATATTGGGTCCAAGCGAAAAAAAAAACTTGTTAATAACTCAGGCTCACAATTACCGGGTATAATCGCCTGTGCATCGATCCATTACATTTTCAGCATCGATGAACTTATTAACACGACCGTATGTAATTATTCAAACCATTATAATTTTCCCCTCGACGCCTTGCAGAATTAACATAATAGGAGAATCTTCCTCCATTTAGTTTAATTATTTTAAACCTAAATTACCTTACTTGCAAATTAGTTAGAATTATTATTTTATTTGGTCATCGTGAATCGATGATTAAGATCGTTCGAACGAACAATGGCGTATAAGAATCATAATTCTTTTTTAATACCCGGTTCACAAAGAAAACACCATTCTCCCAGTTGCGTTTTGTTTCCTCACTGGCCCAGTTCCATTCGATTTCGAATACAATATGCATGTGCGTCCGCTCACAATGCGCGCGTGACCCGGACTTTAACTCCTTTACAGGAACACGTTGGAAAAATGCCAAGCAGCTTGATCGCGCCCCTTTTGTTTCACCTCGAGGAATCCGCCGTTTTGTTGCTCGTGCATTAACCCTTTTACTACCATGAACGATTACAGTCCGTCCCGAGAACGTTTAACCTTTTCGTATTCCGATTAATATTCTCTAATGGAAGCTAAGAAATGAAATTTTTACACAAGCGATTATTGCCTTTAACCCCTTGCCCTACGATATCGTGTCAAAAGTCAATTTAAAATTTAATTTTAATTGCAGTTTATGTTGTCAAAGTTTGTCTTCGTTTTCTTCATTTGTTTTAACATCGAAGTGCACCCGTTATCATAGGTTAAGGGGTTAAAAAGATATATATTTGATAGATCTGGGTCACGATTGGTCCAGCGTTCTTTATTCGATAGATAACAGACTGTTAACAGAGGCGATAGCACTTTTCGAAATGGAACCGAGCCACTCGAACGATTAAAATGAAGCATCGATGCAATAAATAACCGTGCTCTCTGTGTGGACAGCAATATCCTCTAACTGGTATTCAATATAAACACCGAAAGCGTATATATATAACGCGCATTAGCGCATATTAACGCGGGTTATTACGGGGACGCATTGGAAACCAGAACCATGACCGATTCCAGGATCGCACACGTGCACGGTGGCGAGAGGGTGCGAGAACAACCCCACGCTTTGCCGTTCCATTTCCAATGGCGTCGATACCGAAACGGTACGCTCGGTTGTTCCTGCTTCTTTGTGAACAGTTTGCTTTAGTTTCGCGCGAGCTTGCCACGATGATTCCGACTGTCTTCGAGGATCACGTAACAGTCGATTCAACATCCGAACTGTTCCCTTCCATCATCTTCTCGCCGCAAAACTTCCGCTTCGGTTCGAACCGATCCGAGACACAGATGTTTCGATAGCGGAACCTTGGGCTTCAGATCTGAAAATACAATCTTTTGACCAAATTGAAAAAATAATAAAAAAATACGAAATGCAGGCGCGTTTTATTCGGGGGTTAATTCTCTCGATCTCTACGCCAATGGATCGCTGAAGAGGTGTACACAGATCGAACTCATCTTTTTTTCTTTCAATTGGACGATTTAGGGTCGAGGACACATATTGCCCACGCTTCGAGTACCCTGTCCCGTTGACGCGTATTTGTTTTCGCTGGCAATGCGCGTCGGATGTTCTACGGATTCCACGTGGCGTGTCGGTAGAATGGCGCAGGCGTGCAGGTGCGTTCTCCTCCTTTCCTTTTTCGTGGACCAGACACCGAAGGGTGGGTCGAATGTCACGCAACGAATCGAACGGTCGTTCCGCGCTTTAATTAAGAATTAAATTCGCCGGTGGACGGGGGATGTTTCACGGTGTCGTTGGCAGTGACGCGGGCACGTTCAATTTCTCCTGCGAACCCCGTCGCAACGACGGAACGAATTCGATTCCGCTGACCCCCTTCTGACGAATCTGCTGCGAATTCACGAACGATTACGGCGACAAATAATTGCATTCTTCGCGTGCCTTTCGCTGCGAAGATGAATTATAATGGCTTTCGATGAAAAGAAAGGAACACCCCGGAATCATAATAAATATTGCTGCTTGAATTTCCATCGACATTCATGCCACCCTCCTTCGTTAAAATGCCCTATCTACCGTTTCTTCGTTTTCTATGGTATTTGGAACTTTTTGGAATTCGAATCGTAAGCTTTGGATAATTAAAAAGTTACACTGTTGCTTTCATTACAAATTCTAATGATTCTAATTTAAAAGTTTTAATTTCACTTATGTTTTCGTTCGAAATCGAACTTTCGATCTCCCAACCTCGAGAGTCGAGGCAAAAATATACGAGACACGTTGAGAACGTCATCGAAGCAGGACGAGTGCCCCGTTATCGGGGCATATCAGTCAAACGATTTGATCCTAGGTGAAGAAACCGAGTTGCCCTCGTTCGCAGGACCATCAATAACGTTCAACGGATCCTGAAACGACCTATAGGTGCCGACTCCACCCAGTTTCTCGCTTCACTGGTCCCATCTAACAAGGCAGGTTCAAGTGTCCATTGTCGGGTTATGAATACACGAAACATATTCAATTTTACCCCTCTTAGCTGGTAGCGACCCGTGTATCTCTCCAACCTCCCTTTCGTCGCTTCTCCTCTCGTCTCTCCTGTTTTTTTTTTCTTCTCTTTTTGCAAGCCAGTTACAAAATTATGATATATCGCTCGTCACGGGGACAGGTCGCAGCGGCAGCCACTTGAAAACGCGCGATTTCGGTGGACGACCGATCGCCTTCAGCTGCTCTCGCGGCCATTATGTACAAGGAAATCGCGAGCTTTTCTTTTTTCCCCGTGTCGCCGTTGTTCTATTTACCCGGAAAAATGCGATCGTGACATTGAAGGATGACGGAAGCCGGCGGATGTACTCGTGCGAGCATCGAGTTTCGCTGAAAATTCGGATCCTGGAACTTGTCACATATTTCTTACGATATTAAAGTAAAATGAAATAAATGACCGCGCGGGTGTTCCTCTATTTAATCAAAATGAACTGGAACATCAGGTTCCTTTAAACTGAAGGGATGAACATTTTTATTTATTTTATTTATCTTTCAAAAATACTCTGCTGCAAATCGTTTGCATTTCAGAATTAGGGGAAATGGAAATTCCAAAACGAATTAACACAAATGCTTTCATTAACATTCCTATTTTCTAGAAAAGACGGTTTTCGATTGTTAAATACTTTCGAGCCATAACTTTTATCGCAGTCATTAAAAATAAATAACAGTCTCGTGCAATTCCCCGGGAACTTATCCAAAATCGAAATAGTTATCCTTAGAGTGCATCCTACTCAGCAGAAGTGGATTTATAATCGAAACAGTCGGTCCAACTGGCTGAACTTAGCAGCTAAATGTTTCAGGATGAAAGTCTGACAATAGATCTGCCCCGTAACGTCGAAACTGTCGTATCACGGGTTATTAAGGTTGCGAACTTCTGTTGGAAGATTAATGCTACCACCAACTGGGTCCTCTTTGGTTAGGTCGCTGTCTAACGAACGTGAAGTTATTAGTTTTCGAGGCGCGATGAATATGCAACGGATCGGTGCCATCCGATGAATCTGCGGCTTCTTACCCTAATGAATCAACGATGATGCGATATTAATTTCTAGAAACGTTCGAGCCTATCATCGTAACCGAAGATGATGCTTTAACCCTTTGCGATCCGCCCTTTAACTCGACGTTTGTTGATGATTGACATATTTATAGCATCGTTGAGAAGATCCAATCGACAGGGTCTTGGCGACACATTAAATTCCACGCGTACTCGCGAAAGTTTCGCTTTATCGAGAACTCCGCGCGAAGATTCCTCGCCGCGTATTTTAGATGCTTCGAACCTCGCTCTGGTCCCGTTTTATTGTTCCCATCCTTTCTAATTCAATATACGTCGTCTGATGGGAAACTGGCTTGGGGTTGCAGCTCGGTCCTGAAAAACAATTATTCGTACATCAAGGTTGCTCAGTTTACCTGCGACAAACTCCACAGGGCATTAAAAAGGAGGATTTTTTCAAAATCACTGAAAATGTTTTAATCGGAGTATTTAGTTCTGATTTTGAAGATTTCTTGAACACGAAAGCAAGAAATCGACAAAGGGTGGTTTCATTACACCCGATCGTTCCGTTCGCCTACGTCAGAACAAGGAATATCTGCGAAACTATTACGACAGTTTGATGCAATAATCGTGAGCACACGAACGTGAAGCATTCCCCGGGATGTAACACGTTGTTGCAACACAAGTCGCGGCAATATTTGCGAATTCCGAGGGAATTTCAAGCGTGTTTGACTTTAAAGTCGACGCTCTCGAACACGACTTGCTGCACGCGAACCGAGTTTCATCCGGCGCGTTCTCGCGTTACTTCTGCATGAGAAATCGCCTTCTTTCCGTTTGAGAAACGAGAAACAATTTCTGCGTGGATGGTTCGCGTTTGTCAGAGCGAAGGTTCGTTGGAAAAAAATTAGGACCAAACCCGGTGGGCGAAACCGCCCTTTTTGCCACGGGAATAGAAATTGGAACGGAGACGGTTAAGTGTCGCCCGCGGGGCTTTAAGGAAGTCCGACAAATCAAAATTTACGAGCGTGAAAAACGTGCCGACATTTTACCGCCCTCATATTGCTTATCAAATTAGAACCTCGTAAACTGTCCCCTTTAAACCCACGTTTAACCCTTCCTTGGGAAACTAACCACCGTTTAATATCTATTGATACATCTATCTTAAAGTTCACATAATTTTTTATTATCTCGTGAAAGTTTCAAAGATAAAATAAATTTCAAAAGTAATAATCCTAGAAATGATCTAAATTTAAAAAAATAAAAGGGTTAATGATCTCAGGCACAATGGAACCTGGCTACCAAGTTTAACGCAATTACGGATAATTAAATTTGAAGAAATCTCTGCAAACATTAGTGGTTGCTGGGTAAATCGGATATCGAAATTGGAATGGATCGAACAAAATTTTACCGCGAACCATCCTATCGATGTTGCCGCGAATGGGGTCACACTGCGTCCCATTCTATTCCAGGTATCTCAATTACGGCCCGTTGACCTATAAAGTTCCAGAACAATCATAATGTTTATTGGCGAAACTTCGAACGTTCGTATTGTACATCCGAAAGCAGAACACGATGTCGTTATTTGTTAAAAACACAAAGGATCTTAAACAAATGTGTGCTGAAAGGATAAAAAAGCATCGCCGTTTGCTTTTTAAAAGAATTTAAACGCTAGATGCAAAGCAAAAGGTGCGAATGTAAATGATTATACATCGTTGTCTGGTCGTTTCTCTTTCAAAAGAGAAACCTGCGACGCAGCCTCGTACTCGACCGTCATAAAAGGAAACATTTTTTTTTTCTCTTCTTTTTTAAAGAAAACTTGATAAAAGCCACGATTCATAGCGACGACTATGTAGGTTATCGCTGAACGTTCCGTTTCTCCTTGATTTTTCCAGGGGGGGTCAATTTGTCCCCAAGCTTTTTTCTATATCTTCGGATCGTAGAAGTTGAATCGACCTACTCAAGGATCAGGATGTTAGAACACGACTAACGTGTTTCTCTTCCCCTACTCGATTTCCTTCGGTTCATTTCCTTTACGTCAGGTTTTTCCCCCGTCGTGTCCAAGGATCGACCTTTCCACGAGGACGACTTATTAATTACTTTAAAATCCATTTTCCCCCTTGATTTCCTTCGCCCTTTCGCCCTACTGACGCAACGCTGTCTTCGACTAGAAAATATAACGTTGCTTTTTTTTATGAACGACGGTTTCGCCATTTCTCTAAACATATCGAACGATTTCCAAGAAATAAACTATTAGCTAGCATAAAATTTAAGAAAAATTATGATCCAATATTGTAAATATTTTAAAAGTTATAATAATTTATATTTAACAAAATTTTCACTGGTCGTAGGCCAGGTTTCTGAATAATAATTAAAAAGAGGGCACATTTATTTTTCTGCAAATGTTAAAGGATGGTGTTAAATGATCCAGCCTCCACCGGAATGAAAAATAGGTTAGTGTGTCCAATCGTAGATGCTCGAATCAGATAAAAGTTCCCGAACAGAGATTCAATTTTCTCGAAAGGTTAATCGCTGAAGGTTTTAAATTCCCCTCAGGCCGTTCATCCTGACTGTTCTCCACCCCTTCGGCGAAGAATCGACTTTTTCGGCAGCCACGAGTACACCCCGCCGAGCAGGGTACTCCACGAATGACATTACTCCCTCTAACGCCCACGAGCTAGCCGGTCGCTTTCCATTGAGCGTCGCGACGCTGAATGAAGCTACAAGAGCCACTTGGCTTTTGCACGAGGATCGCCAGCAAGAAAACACCCTCGAAAGAGGCTTCTGCTGAATGGTCGACGTAAGGTTATCCCCTTGCTTCTTCTCACTCTCTTCGTCTGCGCACCAGTGAATTCCTTCCTTCCTTCCTTCCTGCTATTTCGAAACATTTTATCATTGTGCGTCGCGCACAGTGCCCGCTCAATGAGATTCTTGGCTTCTTTCTCGAGCCTGGCCCACCTCCAGTGCGAGAAATTTGAATTTTACGTTCACGAGGACACCGTCGAAGGTTCCAGCCGGGTTCTAGGTTACAGGTACTCGAATCGACAATGGATCGACTTCGAGAAGGCAGCCTCAGGATCTTGTGAATGAAATCCATACCGGGCGAACGAAGTCGAGAGAGCGGCCAGTCTTAGGCATCTGGTCAGGCCGACTTACTACGAGGATAATAATGGCCTCTCGGGGATCATCGAGCCTCGAACACCGCGTTTCACGAGAGAGAGAGCATCGTTTCATTCTTCTTTGTGGTGGTTTATGGCGGGCTGCGAAAGATCCCCGTATCGTTTGACCTGGCCTCTCGAGAGCTTACGGCCTGGACACGTGTTTCGCTGGTTCAATGGAAAATCGTGTTCGACGTTTTTCCATGGGATCGTGCGACCAGCCTTTCCTCTCGGTTTCGTACCATTTCGTCGCCGTCGAACGCTATCGATTTCGTATTAACAGGTGAACATTCCACTTCGGCCACGTCCGTCGAACTGTATCTCCTTGCGTTCCACTTCCTCCACGCCATTATCATAAAGTCGCGCCGATGAAGGACCTATCACCTTTTATCCAAGCTGGAACGAAGCTTTATCAGGACTCACGACTACCCTCCATCCCTGGCTTTTATCCCATTCTGTGCGTGGCATCTCACGAGAGAGCGAGATAACCGGCTGAGCACGAGCACCATCGAGAGAATATTTTGATGTACGCTGAAAAATCCCATACGTCGTTCCGTTCGCGAACAGACGCCACTCTTTCCCATCCTTCGTCCTCGATACGCCTACCCTTTGATCGATCTCCGGCTTTCCATAACCGAAACCTTCGAAAACCGATCGAACGCTGTTCTTTAATGGCTGGTTTAAAGTTCCTCGAACGCTTATACCTTTTGGAAATTCGTCGAACTTCGTCGAGATCCCCCGGAACTGAATTCTTCAGACCCCGGCTGGTTCGCAGTCCTTTGAGCACCCATAACTTTGGAATTTTATCGAATTTCATCGTGATACCCGGGAAATGAATTCCTCAGATTCCAGACAGCGACAAAATTGCAGCAATCAACGGACCGGTGTCTCGAGCACTCTGTTGTGTGTCGATTATCGATAACGTTGGAGATATCGAGTGACGGTCGATCGAAGTGGGCCGTTAATCCGCGTTATTGTCTATAAAGTTTGAAAAACGGCGTCAAAGGGGAAATTGGAATATATAAAAGAGGAAATAACGCGTTCGTACGTAATCGAACGAGCGATCGGAAATCTCATAATCGGACTTGCAAGAAACTTGGGAAATATAAAAGACGATCAAGTTTCCGTCGACTTCGTTACAGTTTCGAGGAACTGCGCTGCCTCCATCTACCCGCCATATTTACTCTTCCCTCGAGGAAGAGCCTCGAATCGTTCTCGAAGTTTACTCGCACACACATCAGGATCTCGATATATAAATAATGTTCGCGGAATGTTTTAAGCGATGAAAAGCGTTTTTCGATTATGTCAAATTATTGAAAAATAAACGATCTTGCACCCCTCAAGTTCCATGATTTAAATTGAAAATATTAAATTAAATTTGGCAGAAAATACGCGGCGCGTACTTTGTACTTTATTGTGACAAACATCTTCAAAACGACGGCGTACATTCTGAAAAGTAGCGACGCGTAAAATATTGAAAAATAGGGAGAAGACGAGGTTACATCTGCGGTAAATTTTGCACGGTTTCACGCGGACACCTCAAGCACATTCAATAGTTTCACGCGAAGCTACGAGGACACGTATATATCCCGCACTCTATTTTCTTCATTCTATATAGATGATCAAACGGGGGGAATAGGTGTATTCCTCGAGAGGCGTGAAATCCTCGGATCCTTGACGCAAGGATCTTTCGAGGATTCAGCGTATCAAATCGAGACGAGCACCCAGCCGCGTTCCCGACAAATCGTTACGGCCCTGACACGGGCAAATCGGCGTGCAATGAGTTTCAAGATCTCGCAGCTGCCCGTGTCTTTTCGACCGAATGGTCCTCGAAAGTTTTCTTTCATGCTGCGACACAGTCAGAATCTTTGCTGCTCGACGTCTTTGCAGAGATATTTTCTTGCTTATCAATGTACAGTAACTTTTTTTTTATAAAAAGGAGAAAGGTACCTTTTTCATAACTCGAGTTTTAAATATTACAGACTTTGAAAGGTACTTATATTTCTGAAATTAAAATTAGGATAATCGAAGCGCAATCGAGCGAACGCATGATTAATCATGAACGTGGGCCATTAGATGTTTGAAGTGGCAAATTGGAAAGGCCATGTACGAGACGCGATCCATCAATGACCCTACGGAGACAAATTTGTTTTCACTCTGTTACGGACTACCCTCGTCTCCCTCAATTTGTCAGAGACCAACGAGGCATCGTGCCACCGACAAAGCCTAAGCTGTTAGAAACGAACAGTATTCGCGTTTAACATTGTGGCAAAACATCGTCGGAGACTCCGACGCGAAGAAGTGGGGTGTCGTCCTGAAGGAGACACATTTTCCAGGGACGAAAGAATTCGAATGGTTAATGGTTTCTGCTGGTACAGGGACCAGTGACACCTGGTAGATACCTGGACACCATGGGGTGTGACGTAATTTACCTGGTCATTGGTTGTAGACGTTAACCCTCTTTGTTCGTGCCTATTTTTCATTAGACCGTCAATAATGTCGCTTTGAGGAACTTGTAATAGCTGATTAGTAAAGCTAAACTACTAAAGTTAAAAAAAATATTAGAAATAATAGAAACTTTTTATTTTAAAGACAAATCGAGCCCAATATCGAATTTCTGTTTCATAACCGTTCGAATAGACTCGTTTCGTGACCGACGATCGCCGCATCAAGCTTCAGGATCACAACTTTACAGGCGTATGAGAATAATTATTTGGGTCAGGTCGGCTGCCATATTGGCTATGAAAGTCGTAAAACCGAAGGAACCGGGTTGAACGTAATTTCCACTTTATGGATCTGCACAGGTGCACCGATGGTTCGCGGGATTAAATCTAGTCATATCTAAATTTATCGGACAACGGAATACTGATAATGTTTACGGTGAGTTGTTATCCATGGATATTGCGATGCAATAACTTTATTGCATAATGGAAACCGGTTGAATCATGGATTATTTACTTTATTTCGTATTTTGTTATTGTAACAATTATTTGTGTATCCAAATATTTCGAAATATTAGAAATTCAAAGGGGATTTTATCCTATACGAATATTCAGACACGATGTTGTCGAAGTATCAACAGTCGAAGTGACGTCTTGATATAGTCAATTAGAGGATCAGGAATCGGGAGCAGAAAGGCGGTAGGGGTAGCGTGGTCGACGCTTATTAATTTACGTTCCCGTCGGAAGGAAATCTCGTTGGGACGGGGTCAGGCTGCACGCCCGGGCAAAGAACACGGGCCATCGAGTTCCCGATGGTATCTTTATGGTGCATTATTGCATTAAGCACTTCTGTACACAGCCAAGGGTAGCATCGGCGGATGGTAACAATAAGGGCACCCACGGGCCCCATGGATCCGACCCGTTCGACCGTCCTGCCACGGTATTATCGAAACACAATAGACCGTGCCTCGATCAAACGCGCGTACAGAATTTTTACCAACGATACATGTATGTACGTACACACGAGCGAACGTATCCGTTCGGTTACTTTTCACCAGCCACGATCTCTCATCGTTTCCCAAAGACCCTATTATGCTATCATTCTTTTCATTTCAGCACGCTTATCCTGCCAACGAATTTATTTTAACACTTTCAGCGCCGCTAAAATCCTCGAAGATCCTTAAAATTTATCATTTTATTAGCGTAGCGTGTGGTTTAACTTTTTTACAGCGTGTTAAATAATTAAAATTGAAATAGATTGTAAATACATTCGTAGAAGTTTCCCTCTTTTTAACAAATGGTACACGGTTCTGTTTTATTATATCTTCTGAAAATTCTGGTACAACCACGAAATTCTCCTTTGGCGCGTTAATGAGCAGCGCGGCGTGGAATATTTCGATTGTTCTTGAAATTGTGCGAACGTTTGAAACGCTTCTGAATCGTACCTGCGTTAACTTTGAATGTTAAAACAGTTCGAAGTGATTATTATTCAAGAGCAGAAGAAAATAACCAAAGAGTCTTTTTTACCATTTTTGCTAAGCCAAAGTATTATATACTGATTACGGTACACATAATATGAAACATTATAAGGATGAGTTTCAGAGGGTAGAAAACTCTGATTCCACTTCCATTATCTTTTTTTATTTTCTTTACAATAAAATGCAACGGACACTAACCTTTCAGTATAACGTTTCCATCGTTTACTTAGGCTCGCAGGGTGCACTTAGGATCATTTCGCTCCTTATGGGCAAAGAAAAAATTATAACCAACGACCTGGAGCTACGCTCGTCATAACTTTGATCTCTGTTTGCCCAGCGAATGAGCCGCTCGCATAATGCCAGCACGTTTAACGAGCCATTAAACGATCGTTCCCTAGCTTCTCGAAAGGCACACAACGTTTCTCAGACAACTGTTTACATGGAAACGTCATAATACGTCGGAACAACCATCAACGTGTCCGCAGCTTCTTTCCACGGATTCCTTCGACATTTCGATCTATACGAACTTGGAGTTTCACTTCATAAAATCCTAGATTTTGCATTTTCCAACTACCTTAACATAAAATTAATTTTTGAAATATTCTAAATTACTGTCCATTTAGCCCTTTACAAAATTTAAATGATAAAGAATTTTAGACAAATTGATTTTATAAACCATGATTTCGCAAGTAATTTCTGTTTCTAAGATTAGAATTTATTTTTCTATCCTTGAATTGGAGATTGGATTATCAAAGGTTAAAATACCCGTAAAACGAACGATTACCCTCGTCCAACGTCCAATATCCCGAGTGTTAAACAAACCCAGACGACTTTAGCGTACATTCGAGCCTCGAAACGGCATCGTTGGAAATAAATCTGTAGATCAGCCCAGGGGCGTGCAATTTTCCCAACTGCCAATCCCCTTGTCCCTTTTCTGAAAGAGAAAAGGCGTCGTTCTCCGTGTGCATTTCGAAATTGACCGACCGTTTCACGGAATCAGATATCGAGCTCGTGTCACCTTCGATATGTAGGTCGTTCCACCGTCGGGCGAATTGTTTAATAAATAATTTTCATGTGTCTTCGTGAAAGCAGCGCACCAGAGAAACTATCCTTCAAAGTAAATAGTATTTTGGGATCGATTGTTTGCACTTTGGTCTCTCCTTGGGCAACAACCAACCCTAATTCCTGTCCCGAAATTCTTTTGATGCAATTCTTTTCTCGAAGGAGTATCTTCGATCGTGTACGTTCTTGAAAGGTTCTTTTTAGCCAGACGACACGCAAAAACCCTTATGGTACACCATAATCGGCGAGTCAAAACGCAAGGACATTCGCCGTACACCCTCTTCTAAATCCGTTTAACGTGCTTGATCAGGCGGCCCCCGTGCACCACGAGGCAATGTAAATACGAGAAAGAATCTCCAGGACCCGATGTCAAACATCCACGGGGCGTGAACCTGAGGAAAATCCGTGGCTAGCCACCGGGACAAAAATACTGATCCTCTTTCATCCTGGAATTTGTCCAAGTAAATCTAACGTCACTGCATATTGTCCTTGCGGATTAAAAGGCAGTTATTTAATAAAAAACTAAATTGTTATTTAATTTAGAAATCATACAGGGTTTAAATGTTAAAGCTACGTTCTAAATAAAATTATTCCATCTTAAGCGAAGCGCATAAAAACGTTTCCCAGCTGAGACGAGCGTAACAAAAGGGTTAATTATTCAATTACATTACATCCGAGACGATGCTCGTGGCAATCAACGTCTGAAACGGGCCTGGGTAACTCGATACGTTATCGTTCGCGTAACGAGCTCGTGTCTGCCTCCTTAAGAAACAGCTCCCGTCGAATGAAATCAAGAATACTCGATTTACGGTACAATGGAGGCTTCCTCGATGTTCATTCGAATCCACATCCACGAGCACTTTGCGTGGCTTTGACACGGTTCACTTGTTACGTCGAATCGAAATCGAAACAATCGACTTCGAGATTCGGTAAACAAATGACCGGGGCAACAATGGCCGTTCGACTCGAAGGGAGCCTCGAGAATCAGGAGGGGGACCCATTAATTAAATGCACTCTTGAGTAGCGAAAAGAAACAGGCCTGAACGGTGTACCCCCCTTGTTTCGATGCTGGAATACGCGACTCACGGCAATTCATTTTGTCGACGTTTACGATGATTTACGAGTGCCACTCTCACGCGATGCGGAAGAAGTTCGCCGGTAGATTTCGCCATCGATGCATTGGATTCCAGCCGGGGCTATCGTGACCACTTCTTGAACGGTATCCGATACGAACGGTATCGTGTATGATTGATAAACGTTCTCGACCGTGAGTCGTGTAGAATGATATATTGCCGTACAATGGGAAATGAGGTGCAATCGAGGATTCCTGAAATTGTGTACATTCTTTAACACGCGTTCGTTTGTGTTTAAGAATTCAAGAATTATCAGCTTTTATCGTAGATTTCGAAAGAGTCTGATAGTATTTCGTGAGATAAAAGTGTCACGAAATGACACCTTTTCACTCGATTGTCCCCTCTGAGGGGACATGGAAAGAATGCAGGTGATTTTCGAAGGAAATGTGACTAATATTTCCTTCCAAATATAATTTAAATAAAACAATTATTTACTTTACTTCCTTAAAGTTTGATAATCACGAGCGCATAAGAATTGATGTCATAATTATTTCCAGGTAGAAGCCGCGATCGTCTTTGGTATCGTTAATTATAAATCCCAATTATCCTTCAAGATTAATGTGCACCTTTCGAAAGAAACTTGAATATTCTATACAACAGCTTGGAGGCACACAACGCTCCGTCTAGCGAGCTAACCTTTTGACCCTCGAACCAAGGAAAATAGGTCGGCCGTGTGTCGTCTCGCCGACGGTCTTGCCGTATTCTCACGATAAGCTATCAGCGGCAATGCAATCTACGTAAAGTATACACCGAGGCAAACAGCGGCGGCTTTGTGGAAGAAAAAAAAACCTTACACGCGTTCTTTCATCGCTTAATCGAGGCAACGATTTCGATTTCGTGGCAGAGGAGTTATCTCGCCCGCGAGATATCAGAGGTCAGAGTTTGTCGGACGGAATTAAAAGTTGCCGCGAAATGAAGGATCCCGGGCGATCGATCAAAGTATTCTCATTTAAGAAACACCGGGTATTTAAAAAGTTCCCCGGGAGTTCCGGCAACTATTAAGGACGCGAACTACCCGCCCCTTCCGTAATTACAGGGGTCATTTTAATCGGTCGATTCCCGCGGGGATCGTTTCCGCCACGATGAAATTTCAAGCTCGTGCCGGGAATCCGCAAGAAATCTCGAGCTGTTTCGAAATTCAAACCGCTTTGCATCGTCAATCGCGAAGAAATTCTTGCCATCCGACGCTTCGCTCTTGCACTTTGCTATCTTCCTGCCATTCATAATTATATCTCCACCTTTGTTCGTTTAATTACCTTGGCGATCCCAGTCACTGTCGTTATTTACACAGAAATTATAATAATAGAATTCACAGATGATCCAACAATTGATGGAAAATGTCAAGACTTTTGTTTTGTTATTCTCCAAAACGAAATACGAAACAATTCGACGCGCGATTTTTCAATCAAAAGTATTAATTAAATTTCGAACGTACATTCGTGGAATGATTGTATTATTTGTATAGTTCGCATTCTCTTTAGCTGAAAATACCGATAAGCATCGACGGTGAAATGAAATTGAGACATCCGAGGAATTTATTGGCTTCCAAGAAAAACGAAACAGCCAGGTGATACAACAAAGAAAGGGATTATTATCTGAATTTTATCAGCAACGTCGTATAGAAAAAGGAAAGAGGCGAATAGTACGAGAACCGTAATTGTACGGCAGTCGTTTCACCGAAGGGCCTCGTTTTATTTTCCAGAAGATGAATTCACCGGAAAATCCCAAGCTAATTAAATTGCCCTCTCGACGTTTTTTGGAAAAAAGAATCCCAGTACGATATATATATATATATATATAGACAAGAAAGGAATTATCCTTTCGATGGCCCGACGGGAAATGAGATGAAAAGAAATCGCAGTATATTTTAAATAGAATTTTAAATCGATAGATTAAATGATTCATTTCTCCGTTCTTTGCAGAATAACATTGGTTATTAAAAGAAGTAGGTTTGCAAAAATGATGAATGCTAAAGTTCTTCATCCTTCCTCCTTAAAATTGTCCAAGTCCCAATTGCATTAAAATAAAAACTAAATAATTTAACTTAACATCTCAAATCGCGTCTCCTTTAATGTTTAAAATTTCAGATTTATTATTCGAGGGCAAAGAAAGAAATAGAAATTTTATTGCCAACATTCGTATGTTGATTCGACCAATTAACTCTTGTCTCGCGTTCGTCCGTGGTAGGCCGATTCAACGTTACGATTGGTCTCGCCAGAAGATAAAATTAGCATAGACATAAGTGGGCACGATTTTTTATAGCCGGTTAACGCATCGTCCCTCATTGTCGCGCTATTATGTGGACGCGTCGGGAAGGGACGTTAATTCGAGGCCGAAGGGCGGCTAATGTTATGCAAATTCCTCATTAACGTCCCTCCACTCGAAACGACATTGTCCGTTTGTTCGTTCGTTCGTTCAGTTTCGACGGG
Source organism: Anthidium xuezhongi (assembly GCA_022405125.1). Classification (NCBI taxonomy): domain Eukaryota; kingdom Metazoa; phylum Arthropoda; class Insecta; order Hymenoptera; family Megachilidae; genus Anthidium; species Anthidium xuezhongi. The sequence continues at coordinate 11,612,508 of CM039637.1, forward strand.
CCAGCAGAAGGTACACGTTTAATTAATCTCGAAACGTCAGCACTTTTCATCGCGACGAATAAATACGAGCCGCTCGCCGCCTTCGTTAATTGCAACGAGCGCCCTCGTTTTGTTTCAAACGTTTGGACAAATATCGCGAAAGCCGTGGAAATTAATTAATCCGGGAGGAACGAGCGTGTGCTTGGATTTTGGACACCCAAACGTTCCCATAGGTGCGATAAGTCGAACGATCGTACAAATTCTTTCCTTTTAAAAAAGGTTGGTAACTTCGATCGAGATCCAGGCTCCGCCATTCGAGATACATTATACTCGATATATTTTCTTAATTCCTGTCATTCGAGTCGGGGCAAACAAAAAGTTCCTTCGATCCACTAATACTCGACGCCTTTTAACGTCACTTTAACGGGTCCCGATAACGATCTACCTTCGACTGTTCGGGCGCAGACGTTTCACGACGATTCGTCTCGTGAAAATCCGATCGGTCAGCGATTGGCCCTCCGTTGGGAACGTTTGGCCGCCGATCGCCTTCGAATCTCGTCCAGTCATCCTGCTAATCCTTATTTAACCCGAACTTCTATCGACAGGATCGCGCCACGGGATTAACTTAAACGCTCGACAACAAAAGGGGTGCACGAGAAGACACCACTTAGCGACCAGGGGGGGTGTGTACACTTTTCGTATCTTGATCTGCGGCCACGGCATCGCGATCGGTCCGTAAAATTGTCAGCCCTTCTCTCCGGAGGGATACGTGTCAGCGGTGGCCATTCTGTAATGGAAATTGAGTGAAGGAATGCAATTAACGGCGACACCCGCCGCTACGAAAGCGACAATTAGTGGTGACACGCCTGACACGCCGCCGGTACTTAGACAATGCGATAATAACGATCGTTATCAACGGGATATCGGGAGCGTAGATATTTTGAGCATCTGGCAACGCGTTAATCAATCAACGCCGCTTAATGAAATAATGAGCAGCGCGCAAACGGGGCGCGTGTGAAATTGTAAAATCGGTGGTAGGTCAGGTTGGGCTTAATTTGCGTCACGTATTCATGACTCTCCGCCAGAATTCTTTCATTTATTCTATTTCTAATTTCAATTCAAAAATTGAATCACACGAGCCATCAGATTCCATAATATGTGAGACCAAAGTGTTAGGACGACATTTTCTGTACCAAAGACAGAAATATTTCCGAAGAACAATCGATCTCGTCCTCGCACGATTCGTTTCAACTTGCCGCCCAATGGGAAATCAATACCCCAAGGATAGCAAGGATAGACGGTCATCGAATCGGGATTGGCGGTTCAGAAACATCGCAAAACACGTTTCCACCCTCGGCGGCTGAACGCTGGCTAAGGTAGCCGAAAAGTTCGCAATCGTCCCCGAACATCGACTCCATTCGGTTCTCCAGATTGCCCTGCAGTCTTACTGGAATCCATAGACTCCGGCATATCGCAGATTAGATTTTGTCTTGCTCAGGTTGCCTGGTAATCCTGCCACGGCTACAAATCTCCCGACCCTCCGTGGCCGGCTGATGGCTTGCACCGTCCTTCAAAAGGGTAACACCGTGTTCCGATGTCGCTCCATAAAGGTGATGCCGCACAATGAACCGGGCATTTTTTGCGACACCGTCGTGCACAGAACGAATGAAAGCTTTTACGAGGGGAGATCGAAATTAAGTGGCTATTTCATGCCACTAATTATGACAAATAGGCCGCGGTTCGTTTGGTATTTGTTTGTCGTTCACTGCGCCCAGACCTGTTTGGTCCTTAAAACAGTTGCTAACTCTTCGAACGCCGGGCATCGAAGGTGTTTTATTCGGTGTCTAATCGCAGCGGATCGCGATCTCTGTAATCGACGAAAGGTCAAAGATAACGAGTACACCTTGTAATCAAGTTATTCGGTTCCATATTGCGGAACCCGGTACGTATCCTGTTACGTGGCTGGCAATTTCAGCGTTGACGTGTGGTGAATTTTAATAGGGATCCTAACCACCTGGCTCCGTGCGTCTGGTCTAAGCATTTCGATACCAATTTCAAGTTCGTTTGGTCCCCGTCTTTAATTATTCGGGACAAAAGGACGCGATACGAATATTTTTAATCAAAATATTCGCCGTGCGACCGGCTCGGACGACGACGAACGTTCCGAGATATCTTCTTGAAGGTGAAGGCAAACGCTTCTCGAGTGTTTCTCGTTTTGTGTGCCGACGTGTAGCTGTGTGCGGGTACTTTCGCTCCTGACCACGTTCTTCTTGTCTGTAGTCTCTGCGTACCAATGAAAGCAATAATCCAAATGAAACAAACACGAAACGGACGAAACAAATAATTTTATTAAAATTGGTTCGAGATATCTACGTTGCTGAGAAAAAATTCGAAGCACCTTCTTTTTAAGACAAAATTAGATTCTTGTTACATACGTAATAGTTTTATTAAAAATATCGTACTGTAATATGAAAATTTCTTTTTGAAAGAAGGGAGAAATATTATACACACTTTGCAATTTAATTTTATTCAATTAACATATACTTCAAAATTTTAATTAGCGATATTCTAAGATTTAAATTAGGTACCATATATTACATTATGTGCGTTGGTTACTCGAAAAGTTTATTTTATATTGTAAAATGCGAATGAAAAGACTGATTTATGTATAATTATGAATGTGTGTGATGATAAGAAGTGTCATTCGATAATAAGTAAGTTCTTTCATAAGCGGCTCAGTGGTCTAGGGGTATGATTCTCGCTTTGGGTGCGAGAGGTCCCGGGTTCAAATCCCGGCTGAGCCCAATTTTTTTTCTTTTCGCTTTTAATTACAATTCGTTAACACTATTCCACACTTCGTATCATGAATAATTGCATTAAAATCCATCGTTCTTTTACAATGATAAAACACGTTCGAAGAGCACCACGTATATTTTTATTATTTCGGTAAAGATGATTTATATCCTAGCTCTAATGACTCGTGAAACCTTTTAACAGAACAATTGTAAATTGTAGGATAAAAATCGGGGAGAAAATAATCCGGATAAATCGTTACATTAATTGTTTTCATGAAATTTCATATTTTCACGTCTGAGAACGACAACGCGTAGTGTGAAATGCATATGGAAATGATTTTTTGTTACGCACGCGAAAAATATTGTACGCGTCGAATATTTCAAATATATTGCACATCGGAAATTTGTTCGTATCATCCTGCAGCTACGAGCGCGGAACAAAATTGCGCTAACGTCAAGCTCGTAAATCAATCTCCGCTGCGGATGCGGCAGATGCTCATTTGCATTTGAACATTTTATTATCACGCGGCTAAACAGCGCGCCGTATTGTTCCCTTTTTCGCTTTCAATGCCTTCAGATTGTTATCTTATTATGGGCACCGACACAATCGCGACTTTGATATTAATACCAATTTATCTCCCGTTTTTATCAAAGCGTAAGATGTACCATAACGGTACACAGATATAATTTCAGTAATAAATTCAACGCGTAAATAATAATTCTGTGATCATCGAAGGAAATATTATAAATATTTCGAAAGCAGGTGAAATTTTTACGACCAATTATTAACCCTTCGATTCAGAACGTCACGGGCGGCCAGGTTTTCGATTAAAAGTAAAATCGATGAACCCTGCGGCAATTTCCTGAAAGTTGCAACGCCTCGGACGCAGATGCGTGGGACACGCGTGCTTCACGGTTTAACAGGAAAATCAAACAGCGTGCAGGTAACGCGATATACTCATAGTGCCAGGCACCTGCCTCTAGTAACGATCGTCTAATGACTCGTCGAAACTCTTGTCTTCGCCGGGTCTGGGAATAAACCCGGGATAGAAACCGGGTCACCGCCTCGGAAGAGGCAGCCGTCACATTTAATTTCAAGGCACCATTCTTTCCGGACGATTCTTTCGAGTTTAAAAAGTTTCTCCACGGATGTAATCTTCTTTATTCGATGTTAGTCGACTTTCTTTCCATTATCTCGGCCGTTCTTAAAAGCAAGGTGTTCCGAGCATGCTCGATCGTTTGATTCCGTAGAAACTTTAATTGTCCGATGGACAACCGGCTGGATAAAAACTTATTTAATATTGAAAAATTCGATCCTGCAGTAATACGATAATTATCCCTTTTAAACTTTGTACGAGGATCGAAAGGATCGTGACCGACAAAAAAGACAGGAATTCCCTTCGATTCGTAAATTGCTTTCATATTCACAGTTTACGAACGAGCCCTGCGAATTCCTCGGCCATTTGTACTCCTGGGTTTTAAATCGGAATTCAGGTAAACGTTCCTCGTGTTTGTGGGCGGTGCAGAGGAATTACTTTCGGGTCATTGGTCGTGCACAGTGGCAAACCTCGGCAACGAAATCGTGTCGTTCGCACAATAAGAAAATCGTGAACGTTTTCGAGAAAATGTTCGGGTTTTGTGCGCCATCCTCCAAAGACGATGATCAAAGAAACGACAAAGCAAAGGGAACTGGAGTTTGCCAACGATTCGTAATAATGATTTCGAATATTGTGAAAATTCTCTGCATGCGAATTTCAATCCCAACCTTCAGAATTGTAATTCAAATTGCAATTTTCGATGCTGCAATCACGAGTTTCGTTTCTGATTTTCAATGCCGGAATTAAGAATTTTAATTCCAATTATTTGTAACAGAATTTAACTTTCGATTTTCGAAATTGCAGATTTAAATTTCAATGTTCGCCATTGAAATTACGAGTATTTTAATTCTGAAACGATTGCGAATTACCGTATACTTATCAAGATCGAATGTCATTAACATAAAACGCGTCGCGTCTGCACTTGACAACGAACGTCCACCGCCTGGAAATTCATACTCTGCCGTGTGATAATTACACGACGGTTTTCGTCATAATAAATTACAAATTGCCGGGTATATTACACAACCTTTGATACCGTCCGTGAACTACTCAAATCAAATAGGACATAAAGGTAAATATTTTAATCCTGACCCGGTTTCGCCGTTTCAAAGATTAAAAGCAACAGTTTCATGTCCGCGCATCCAGCGGGCCGCATTCAGAAATCATAAAACCGGCACGTTTCCCGAAATGCCGTGAAACGAACTTCAAATCACGCCTCGCATATTGATATTTCAAAAGGAGGAACGAAACGGAAACGGACGTTTCAGAATAAAATGGGAAAAAATAATAATTGAAACGTTGTATCAAAAACCGCCACGCTATATGTCATCTCTTTTTTGCAAATCAAATTGCTGGGTTTCGGTTAAAAAAATTCAACGATACAACCAGAAAATATTCCAGAACCACCCCCAAGTCGTTTCTACTTGGAGTATAGCAATAAAATATTAGACAATTGCCTCATAATTCCAAGCAGAATAAATTCAGTAATATTAAACCGCATCGTCGTCGTATAACTTCGAATAAAACAAAATATGAATACTCCGATACCCTGTACATAATTTTCAAATAAAACTCCCGGTATATTTCAGTGAAATAAATTCAGCAGCGAGGCATTAAACACGGCTTCCTTATAATTTAAAATTAAAGAAGAAGGGACCACTCGGAGGCCGCCTCTGTTACATTATGCATAATCGTTTGTCGCGAATCAAACTCCCGGATTCCTTGGTATTCCAGTCAAATAAATTCAACGACCGAACCGCTCCCGGTTCCATCATCCCTTTTGTGCGAGAAAATTCGTTATGGTACTCGGCCGACGCTCAAAGAGATCCTCGGCGTTAACGTTGCATCGCCATTGTCCTTCTCTCTTGCAAACACGAGTGAAAAAAAAAAACAAGAAACGGTTTCAACTTTCGAGTGCCCGCACCTCTGTCGTCTTGTCACCGCGTCCCCCCTCCTCGAGAGGAATCAACCCCCGCCATTCTGCGACAAGATTCGAGTGCTGTCGCGCTGACTCTTTTCAATTTTGATCGAGCGCCACTTCAGTGCGCATAAGATGAAATGAATTAACGCTGCGGAACCGGAAACCCTACGATTCTCCGTTCTTTCCGTGCTCGAGACATCTCTCCCCTTCGCCGGGTTTGTTTCCAGTCGCGGCAAGAACCGTTGCGGTTTCCTCCCCAAGCTCTTTTTCTACGCCGCCACGACTCGTTCGAACTCATTAATATTATTCCACGAAACCCCTTCGTTACGAACTGTTTCGCTCGATGTGTTTAGTGGGAATTGTTGTGCCCTCGAGAGGTTTTGCGACGATCCGTCTTCGTCTCTGAGAATTTTTGTCGGCTCGTTAGCGGCGCGACTGTAAGGTACTGACGAGTTAAAGGGGGCCGTCGGTAATTAGTAACACGAATTTAGTACAATATAGTAACTGCAAGATTTAAGAAAAATTCAAGATATTCTAATATTTATAAGGAAGCAAATGCAAAAATGTACGGATACGCGTAAAAGGGAATAAAATTTTTTAATAAACTCGCGTCGGATGCAAAGTAATAATTACAGCAAAATACTCGGGCGATCGTTTCAGTATGCGAATCGTTTAACGTTATCCGGTTAACGAGCCGGCATTTATTAAATCATACACAGCGGAGCGGCTGTATTCACCAGCTATAACGAGGCAAACAGTAATCACCGTAGTCTGTGTAATTACAATGGTGATGGTAATTAGTGCGGTATAATCGTTGATACGACTGTAGCTCGTATCAATGGAGCGCCGTAGCCATCCCGTTGGCTGTTATAACGGCGAAGCTGTGTACGTCAAACGACTGAATTCGCACGGCGGCGAGAGTGTCCGGCTGGTATTTTCGCGTGAAGGTGACGGGTCTAATAACATTAGTATGCCAGAAACGTTTCCGTTGTCCGAGAGCCAGTTTAATTCGTTTCGGGCAAAGTTTCGGCCGGCGCAAAGTCGAAACGTGTCTAATCGTCTGACTGCTCGTTAGCTTTTAATCCGGCTAATTCCCCGCATCCCTGGAAGTATATCAACTGCGCCGCTTGTTTCTGACCCGCTCAAATGTTAATTGATTTGAGAAGGAGTTTGTCCCCGTATCTGCATACCGTCGAGGACGGGATTGAACTCGAGGCGTGGCGAGGCTGAACGCGCGAGGGCCCGGAAAATTGAATCGCAGCTCGGTGATGATGCGCTTGCGAAATCATTCAGCTCGATACAGAATTCACCAGCCCGCAATCAGTCATCGCGAATGAAAGCCAGCGGCTCGATGATTAGCCCTTCAGAAGCGACACACAACGTTCTTGGACGCTCTTTGCGAAATTAATTAGAAGGAAAATACTTAAACGTAATTTGGTTTAAATTTCTTTTTATTTTCTAACACTTGCACGCGGTATTAATATTGCATTAATTTTGTCAAATGAAAGGAAGTTGAGGTAATAAATTACAATCGCAATGCACTTTCCTCGCGTTTAAGAAATCTGGTTAGTATAATACAGTTTTCAGCTGACGCGATTCGTCTGAAGGAAAGAGCGGTCGTTTTTGCCCGCGGTTAAGCCAATGAAAAGATACACCTAGACTTAGTTACATTATCGTTTCTACGTGCAGTGAATTTCCAGACCTCGTTTCCTAAATAGAATTTCCCAGGGAGAGGCAACAATCAGCTTAACGTAACTTTCGCGTCACGAAACTCTACCGTGAAACGTTTCAGTTAACGTACTTTACCAATAAAAACGATCTTAATCACTGCTGAATGAAAATCATTCAACAATTTTGTATTTCTTAAATTACCAGCTTTCGACTTGAAATCGATACGTATATATAATACAACACATGGAAATGAATGAAATGTTACATGTGAAAGCCGTGGATTAAAAACGCGGAATTTTGGATTAAAAACGCGGGATTAAAAATTCTTCCATCATGTATCATTTCGCTTTTGAAACCATGCGAGCCGTTTGTATATTGCGCTGCCATTTAAATTTTATGACAGAATACGACGTCCATCCCGTTTAATACGTATAAAACAAATAATTAACGCTCGTTGAGCATCAAACATTGTGTGACATTAATACTGAAATACCTTTATTTCTAAATTGAAAATTGAAAATTGAAAATTTTTCATAATCGAATAATTAATAAAAGAAAAGATGTAATTTAGATGGCAAAGTAGTAATTTAAATGGTTACATTTGAAAAATAAACGATAGAATCCTTAATCTGTAAAGCCACTTTACACTTCTATGCAAACTAAGAAACCCACAGCAAGTTATTTGGACCCACTTGGTAGTCCAAGTATTAATAATAGACGTGCAAAAGAGTAGCATGAAATTCCCAGCAACTAAACGTCCTTTTAAACCACTGTTAAAGTTCCGTCCGCCCTTCCGTTCAACTCGAAACTTTTCTGAGGAAACGAGAAAAGAAAGAAAGAAAGGCGACGCGCGAGGGTGACAATTTTTTGATTCCAACTTTTTCCCTGAACCGGTCATTCATCGACGGGTCGATCTCTGTTCAACCCTCGGCGCGTCTCTCCGTTCCGTGCTCTCGAGTCAAGCAATGAATGAGACCAGCACGAACCTCGGGACTCCGTGAACGTGGTGAATGGGTCCCGACACAACTTCGGGGACCAAGAAAGAAAGAAAAAAAAAAGGCAGCCGGTTTTCACGTTCGCTCACCCGCTGGGAGAACGAAGGCGACACAAGTGTCCCATTGTCGGTCCACGAGGATGCGAGAGTGCCTCCGAGCATTGTCGTGCAGCTCCTTAACACCATTAACTACGTTTTACCTTAAATTTAACCCAAAGTGGGGGCCTCTTGACAAATTTCCAGGATTTACGGCATCACGGCCGATTTCTCGCCGACAATGAGGTCCACTTTGGCGACCACGACCACGACTCCGACGTTTCACGATCCTTGCCTCGTCGTACCCCTGCTCGACGTCCTTCGTTCTTTAATCCGTTTCATTGGGCTCCTGCGTTTGGAAAATCGTCCTCTTGGAATCTGACACACAATGAAATAACTCGTGCAAGTTAAACGGCTACCATTTTGTTTTTCTCGCACGCTGATGGATCAAGGAATAATCCTTGAATGTTTTTCTGCTTACCATCCGGTCGATTGATGGAGTTTCCAAAGGATCATCACATTACTGATTCTGTTATTTTGATTTTTTGTATTCGTTGCTTTTTATCTCGATATCTGCACGCTGAATATTTCATTGCCCGTGATTTATCCACGAAAAGATTTGCGCGCGCTGTAAATCCGTCCAACTATCTTATCTTCTGCGCATTTGTTACGCTACTTTCGGTGATAAGTTAAACTTTATCGGTGAAGTGGGCTCAAAGGATTGTTTGTGCTTCGCGGAACAAAAATCTGCAACTCTCCTGGATTTCGAAGACTGATAAGAGTTTGATACTAATAATAATAATAATTAAATAATAATAATAATAATAATAATAATTAAATAATTCCAACAAATTATGTATTGGAAGAATAATAGTTAAAATAATAGTCTAAAATTTAAACCAAACTTCGAATATCATTCCAGTATATTATATTCATAGCATAAATTTCAAAGTTAACTATCTCTTGAATAATCAGAGTTCGTGTCTGACCACACATACCCATTTCTACTGCGAGGGCCATGAATCTTACGGAACCAGGTAAAACAATAACACACTGATAAATTGAAATGATTCATTTTATTCTCCTTATAATTCTATTAAAAATATACAACTTTGCATTCATATAAAAATATATATTTACATTATGTACAAGATCCAAGCGTATTTACAAAGACTATATATCACTCAAAATAACAGCAGTGCATTCCACATTCAAAAATAATCAATTTTCTCGAATAATCAATAATGGGGATTACACGGCTATTACTTGGAAACACTTAAATAAATTCGTGGAACATTTCATCCCCTAGGAATTGACGATTCTTTCCACGGTGTGCTTGGTGCATCCTATGCTCCTGAATACAGGAGGAACGACGGTGTCCTGGATCGTGTTCTGACAAAAGGACGATCCGTCGATTCGTCTCCTCTTATCGTCCGTTTCCTCCGGCGTTTCGCCTACGGTTCGTTTCGTGCGTTGGGACAAATTGTACCCGTCCCTGTCGTAGCCGGGACCGTTGACCCCCGGAACATTTAATTTCTTCTCGGCTGCCCGATGGAACTGCGATTTGTCGATCGTCGGGAGCTGCGGGTTCGATCGCTCGAAACGATCCACCGTCGACGATTCCTCGTGGCTGATCGTATCGACGTGCTCCATTTTCTCGCCGCTCGCCGATCTGTCCTCTTCCTGATCGCATTTTCTGCTCGACGAATCCTCCACGCAGCCATCCTTCTTCTTGCCGCACGTTCTCAGACAGCAACATTTCTGATTCTGCCCGGAAGGTAGATCCTCCTTCTTGTACTTCACCCTGCGATTCTGGAACCAGATCTTCACCTGTTTCTCGGACAGTCTCAGATTCGTGGCGATCTCGATCCTTCTGAGTCGCGACAGATACATGTTCGAGGCGAATTCACGTTCCAGTTCCAACAGTTGGGTGCTCGTGAAGGCGGTTCGAATTCGTTTCGAACTGTTGTTCATGGAATTGGGCGATTTCGGGGGTGGCGTCGGGGTGCTGTTGCGGGAGGGCGATTCGCTGGGTGCTGAAACGTCTGAAATGTGCCAAATTGTCAGCAATGGCAATTAAAGACTAAATATAATTTTTAAAATAATCTTAGGTTGTCCTTAAACACCACTCGTCAAATTAAATGAGAAAGTATTTACCTGACAGCCTGCTAGCTGAGGTGTTCAGAGGCGACGGAGGACTCTGTCCAGGTATAGGCAAGCCCAAGGCGGGTGGGCTGATCGGAACCGGAACGGGCATGGCCGGAGGTCTGGGTACCGGCCTGATTGGCTGATAGCCCAATCCCAAATTGAAGAAGTTGAACATGTAGCTGGGTAATTGATTCCCGTAATAAGGCAACGGGTAAGCGGGCGGCGAGTTGTTGCCAATCAACGAGTCCACTAAGAAACTTCGGGACATGTCGACCCGGGGTCTGCCTTCTGGACAACAGCACTTCGAGATAAAACACTAAACGTGGCCACTGAAGTATCGTGCACGGAATTCCATCGAATCACTGCATTTCACCTGGTAGTTTATAAAAATTGTTGCAAACTGTTTTTAATGTATGTTTACTGTGTGACGCGAGGGTAGAAGCGTTTCAGGAACGAGATCTTCACGGTACAGTAGTATACCGTGTTCTGCACCCCGAAGGATCGGTGGCTAGAATATATACGGGGTGTTAACTCCACCCAGGGGTTGGTTCTGTACGGGGCCCCTTTTGTGTCCGGGCCCCGCCCTTTCTCGAAGGGTGCCCCCTTTTCGGTTCACCCTAATGCACGGGGACCAAAAGGCTCGCTCGCCTCCCCTGGGATCGACACCGAGTAGGGCATTTTCTCGCAACGCTAATTCGACGGGTGGCTAATATGTCCGGAAACTTTATACTACGACGTACCCATCTTTCCACTATTATTGGCCTTCGCTGGGGCTAACCCCCCCTGCCACGTCCGCTCATTATTTTCCCTCGCATTCGTTCCTACCGATGATTTTGAAGTACGATTTTAAATTGACGGAAATGACTGAGCCTCCGTGTTGCTTGTATTTCATTTGTGAGATGGATCCTGGTTTGACAGTGTTTGCGAAGTTCAACTTCCGTTGGAAAGTATTTTAATCGAGGTTTGTGGAGGAGTGGATCGAGGGATAATGAAGTGCAGCTCTCGTGGACAATCGTCTTCTAGGATCTTGTGGAACGTGCTGAAGAATTTCTAAGGGTAATCGAGGGAGTTGGTTCAAGGAAAATATTGGTCATTTTCGCAGACAACTAAAAAGAATTTTATTAATTTTATTAACACCACTCACAGAAGAAATATTGTGTGTAAAGAAATAATTTTCTTGGATAAATAATATTATGCATGTTCAGAGAGACTTTGCAAGTTCTTTGGTGTACTTTCGTTAATCTAATCATTGAACGAGTATCGGAAGTTATCGAAGGAACAATTTAAGTAATGAAACGAAGAGCCTTGGAAAATAATTTCGCAGAGAGCATTCTATTACGAAAATATGTCCAGTTGGCGATTCGCACCGTCAGCGTTTCCGTAGAACGCATCGAGACGCCTTTGAACGGTAACTTCGTTTCCATTCGCATCGATATTCAATAACTCGCAGGATCCAAATCGAATCTCGCGTCTATCTGAGGCGCTACAGCTTTTTTTCCCCTTCTTCTTCGTCCCCCCTCGCCCTCGTAAACAACTTACATTTCCGGCAAATCTCTCCGCGTTTCCGATAAAACTTTCTCGTAGGTTGAGCAACGCGATCGAATAAAAAACGACAGCTTCGAACACTTCAAAATACAGCGACTGTCGATATAAATCTTGGATCCCACGCGAGAATTTTTGAGCAAGCTCGTATTTACAATAAAGGAAATATTATTTGCAATGTCGTGTAATTTAGTTCACTGCAAACATGTGTAAGCTTGCAAGGAACTGTAACTGCAACGATCGCAAGAAAATAAATTTGCTAATCTATATTTTTGCGACGATGAAATTAATTAAATTTTCCACGCTTTGTAATGAAATTTTCTTTTAAAATAGCGTAATTTCTCTGAATGTTAGCATTCGTTTGTCGTGGGCGTGCACGTACGCTTCCCGCATAGTAAAGGGGTTGAAGTTTACGCCTGAACCAGGGTACTTCACACGAGTGAAACAGGAATACGTAAATTACCTGTATATTCGAGTTTCATTGTCGTGACTGGCAACTCGATACTCCTAATCATCCGTTAATTAAGCGAGGAAGCGATCCCTGTCGAGCAGGGAATGACGACATTTTGGTAATGGACGCTTTCAGCCGAGAGCCAAAATGTGGCTACGAGTGTATACGGCTCGAAAGCCGCGAACTAATTTCTTGATTACTCGTAGGTGCTTTATCGAGCGTGTCCTGCACGTTACACACGGTGTGCACCAACCGGAAAATTAATATTAAACGTGAAACGTCTTTTCGGTTGAAACAACATCGACGATATCGATCTTTGCACTCGGTCATTTCTATCGTATTTACCGGTTCGCACCTGTTACTTAAACTTCGTTTTACAAACATCATCACCAGGTTAAAAATTGCAAAATTTTGTACCGACACGTTGTCAATTTTCGCTTTAAATTGAAGATTGAACGTCGACGAATGTTAATCCGTTCATGAATTACGCGTTAAACGTTGTACGACAGCTTAAGATCCGAGAAAACATAGCCGTGATTTTAAACCCCTAATAACGCGACTAATCCCATTACAATGTTACCAAGGCATCGCAGAAGCGGGAGCGTGGCCCAACCCTCGGGACTCATATTAAAAATCAGGGTAATGTTATCTCACGAATAGCTCGTGAATAATACAATACGTGTCTCTCTCTCTTTCAAGCATATGTCCGGCGGATCTGGTTGATTCGAAGGGTTGCCGCACCCTAGGCTCGCGAGAGGGGTTGGAAACGCGCCACCCTTCCCGTGCGTACATCGAAATATCGCAAACAAAGTTACGGCTCGTCTGTGCATACGTTCACGTGCGTCGTTACCAGCGTATCTCGAGTCATTACTAGAGAAGGATATTTTAATTTCACCCCTGGAACCCTCCTCGAACCGACCCCATTGGCTGGTCTTTTTATTTGGGGCGTGTCTAGCCCCCAAGAAACTCAACCTAGGGTGGTTGTTGTGTACACCATCGAACTTGAAGCCCTGACGTGTTGGTTTAACTTGAAATCTTTTTGCTTCTCATCAAGAAATATATTAATCCTTAGACAGCGAAGGTTTGTAAATTATTAGGAAATTAAACTTTCTGATCTTATAGAAAATTTGCAATTACTGTAATATTTTGAAGTACTGTTATGGGCTAAGTTACCCCTAGTTTAAGGGTAATATACAATTTATTTAAAATTAGTAATTAAATTTTCTGTCAAAGCATTTGCATATCACTTATAATTGATATTAACACCCCAAACTTTTTTCCATAAGGAAAAAGTGTCGCCAATGTAGCGATTTAAATGTAGCGTTTTAAAAAACAAGAAGAGGTAGAAGATGCTACGAAATGTATGTGGGGTAACTGGATGACGCTTGAAAACAAAGCACCAGTCGAGATATCTTGTTATATCCTGTTTCTTCTCTGAAAACTAGTACCCCTTCAATTTCCTCGCCTCTCGCGTTGTTTCGTCTTTGATGCAGCCAGCATGACTATTTTCAAAAAGCAGCATAAAGGCGTCAAGTTTTTCAATTTTCTTTTGTATCAGCCCCTGACGGAGTCAAAGGTATTCGCACACTTGAATGCATCGTTGAAAACAACGTCATTGATGTCAGATACCGATGCGGAAAACACTTTAAATATCATACTAGAAAATCGGGAAAAAAACCTTTCCATTAATAATTATTTTATTCAGTAAAACAAACATTTTAGATACTTTATGCCGTTTCTGCTTTCAGTAGATATTTCTGCTTGAACGATCAGTGATACTCTAGTTAAAGGCGAAACTGTGGCCAACCATTTCGGGACCACATGCATATCTGCTAAAATGGCGCGTACGAATTTTACAGCTCCCTAATTACACCTCATCCACCTACGCCGTTTCCACGCTTTGCTAGCACAGCTTCCAAGATCAACTTGGACATCTGCCGAAAAATATCCACCTTAGAAAATTAACATGGTAAATGTTGGTTTGATGGTACATAAACTAGAACCCTGTGACCAGCCAAATATGTATTTAACTACTGGCTGAATCGTGACCCAACCTTTTGAATGTACCAACTTGCTTCGACCTAAATTACGAAATCAGATTTATACAATTGGAAAACAAATTAACTAATGACAATATGAATTACAAAAAATATAATTAACAAAAATACAAATTTTATCGAATGCTGGGAGTGATAGATTTATAATTAATTATACTTGCTTTACGATCAAATAAAAATTTTCCCTAAAATTCACTCGCCGAAAAGTTAACATCGTTTAAAAAGAGGAAAGTCGAGGGACAAACTGGGGGACGGAGTGAAACGAGATCAAAGAAGATTGAAAAGTGATTCGTGACCGCTTTCCAAACCGAGCGATATTTGATGTAAACTAATGAAAGTCTCGAACTTCTCTTCCCGTTCGAGCAACAGGGCTTCCATCTCATTCAATCTCGCCGTCGCACGATTTTTCGCGAGTCCGATGTAAATGGAACTCGCGCAACTTTCTACAACGGTATCCGTTCCAACTTCCACCGAGCGTATGTTTATTGGAACGAATGGTACCGATCAAATTCCGATACCGACCGATCGAGCGCGATGCTGGAAGAATGCCTGAGATAAATTTGTTTTCGACGTTCGAAAGTTTGCGATTGTTCGCGATACAAACGATGAACCGAAAGGGAATCGATCGAAGGGCTACAGAGGATCATCCCTTCGGTAGATCCTTCGAGATGAACGCGATAAAGCGTGACGAGGAGACAAGGAAGACCGCGAAGAGTACGCGAGCGAACGAACGTTGATCGTAACCGACGAAATCTCCAAACAGACACCGCGAAGCAGAAGAGATACACGTTCGTTGATCGTCGAGGACGTCGAATCAATCCGTCTTCTTTCTTCCCTTCCAAAGGAATCGCGAGATCGATGTCGTTCGGTAAACTTTACTCCTTTTTTTCTCCCCCTTCGTCCATTATTCCTGAAGCTCGTCGTTTCTTCTCGTCGATCTCGAGGCGGAGATTTCGGATCCGAAAATTAGCCCGGCTCATTTCACCCGGCGGAAAAGTGCATTCTTAGAGGGGCATAGAACGCGCGGTCCCAAAGGAGCATCCCATTCAGCCTCGACTCAGCCCACGCTATATTGGTCATCGGTATTAAAAGGGTCCGATCAAGGGGAAAGAGAGTAGAGAAAAAAAGGAAAATTGTGAAAGAATGGAAGAATGAAACGGCGCCGGGCAAATAATCATGGGAATGGCAAATACGATTTTCGGATAGCTACGCTTTGGCTGCCAGACGGAGCAAAATAATTCGAGCGCAGCCGGGACAGCGAAAGTTTGGCGAAAAATCCTTTATTCCTACATTACAACCCTTCCGTGGCCGGCCGGCCGTGGAACGATATCTGAACGAGACATCGATCGCAGCGATTTCTTTTCTTTCGTTCGAGGCCAGACGGGTTTTAATGGAAACCATTCATTGGATTAATTTCGACGAGCCCTTTTGTTATTTTGACGGTCGAGATTCGAGATTGAATCCTTTAACGTCGTAACTGTATTATTGTTCGTTGAACTTATAACTTCCGTATTTCGGAGTAGAGGTTTATTAGTGAACTGAAGTTTATTCGATGGAAAGTTAACAAATACCGAAGTAACAATTGTAATGTATTCAAATTCGCATTGTTCATTTAAATTAATTAGAGAAAGGTATCAAGGTATATTAGTTAAGGGTTAAAGAGACATCAGACACCAGTATTTAATCCAGGATTCACAGAAACGGGGAGAAGTTTGACCGAGAATAAAATCCGTCCATCGTCCGTCCAGCCCCCGTCCTATACCCGCAGGAATCGAAGTATGCTACGTGTACTTAGCGATCCTGAACTTCCATCGAAGTCGAGAGTCCGCAAACACGATAAGCCAGTTCAGAGATGGCCACAATTCGAATAGGAGTAAACTACTTTCCCAAGAAAAAGAAGAGAGCTCGGTGCTTGAGGACTCGCGGTGCGTGGATCACTATATTTTAGTTTCTCACGGAGAAACTTTCTTTCCGGTTGGCTAACTTCTTCGCGAGGGAAGGAAGTCTGTAACCCGACGCGATTGATCGCGGCGAGGAGGACGAATCGAACCTGTGACGGTCCGTTTGGTTCGGTTCTTTAAAACCGAGAACAATTTTTATTTTTCGAGCTAAGCAGCTACTGTATTTCTTATCTACATATAAGAGTAATCCAAGGAAAAGAAAATAGAAGCATAACCTCGCTGGATTAGCGCACACGTAGGGTGGCGCTGGGAACCTGAAAAGGCCAAGGATTTCGCCCGAATTCGACGTAAGCGTGCACCGATGGCCTTTTTGTTGGCCTCTATATTGTTTCGTCCGCCATTGTCGGCAACAACGATCGTCCTGAATCGAGCCGATCATCCTAGCGTGGATTATTCGATAATTTCGCTAGGTTACGCGTCCTCCGCCGTTTTCGTATCGCTTTCCTCTGCTGCCATTATCTTTACGGTTTCCGCCTTTGGTACTCGTGTTTTGACACGCGCCAAGGAGCCTTCAGCGAGTAACGCAGTCAGACTCGGATTGGTCGGACGGTTCATGGATACAGCACGGTTTGCTGAGCAACGTGAATCGGCCACGATCTTCTTGTACGCTTCAGAATTCCTCAACGGCCGTGAAAATATCATGAGACCTAATGACCGGGCCCCGTCAGAGGTTAAGAGATTACTACCTTTGGGCATAAAGGAACGCTAAGCTCATTTCGACCCACCCCTGTCCACCCCCTCAGACTAAAGCAGCGAGAAATTTATTAGGAGATGCGTTTGCTGCATAGCAGTGCATCCCCGAGAATTATTATTAAAATGCTTTTTACCATTTACAATGTAACGTTAACGCAGCTTTAATATTTTTATCAACAGATCAAAACCGAGTGAATATTAAAGTAACGCGCGAGTATGTTTTTTCTTATTTCGTATAATAACCATCGCAGTAGAACGGCCATAGAACGGGAAAGAGATTTCTATGGACAAAGAGGATTTTCCTTTAAATACGACATCAGCAGAAACCACGGGCTTGCTTTATCGGAGCTGCGTTATTCCGCTGCAAAACTACGTCCTCGCTTCGGAAAATTACGGATTAAAAGCATTGTCGTTGTTTCCCGTTGAAGGTTAGCCCGCACCCGTTAATGAGAAACTCGTAGAAACTCGACGATAACGTATGTACGTAAAACTTAATCCGGAAAAAGGATGCAATTATCTTGGAAAGCAACCTTAGCGAAAACAACGACGCGTACGATTTTTATCGACGCGTTGCTTAATATTTTCTTCGAATTCACCCCCCGACGAGTTAAATCCAGGTAAAATATTGCCGAGATGAAACGAGATCAACTCGACGTCGGCGAGGAGAGGAACGTTCAAAGGGATGAGAGGGAAAGGTTATATTTCATTCGTCGGCTCGTTATAATTCGCCATTTTCCCCCGTAACCCTCTAAACAACAACGCGAAAAATGAACTTTCGATGACAAGGCGATACGACAGCTATTCTTCCGTGTGGAAACATCTCTCTGCGCCCCTCGACCTGAACCATTTTATAAATTCATCAGGGTGGCTGGGTAAAGGGTGGTCGAGAAACCTACCCTTGTTGTACGCGAGCGTCGAAGACGAATTTAATAGGATGATGCCTACTTACGAGTGTCCATCCTCCATTTGAATAATAGTCTGACGCGTTATTGAAACTTTGCGGGAAAATTCCTTGAACTTTCCATATTTTCATAGTGATACATTACTTTGTCAGCGTTTTCATCTTCGTTGCATGCTTTTTAATATTAAAAATTTATGAAGGGAAAAACTAGCAGCGAGGCAATATTGCAAGGTACCTTAACCCTTTGCACTCGAAGCATTTTTGGATAACTCTGGAAATTTAAAAGGGTTACAAATTGAAATATTGCCAAAGGGTTGATAATTAACGTTTAAGGTCTATAATCATAAATTTGTCTATTTCTTTAGAAGGTGCTCGCAGAATTTGAGGGATGAAACTCGATTCGGTGGCTTTTGCCGGGTGTACAATAAACGATAGATTGCGATGTAACTTTGTTTCGATGTGTGCTACGGGAACACGCTTCCGATCACGTGTCGCATAATAAACGCGTGCCAGGATAATAATTCCTGAAGACACCGTCTGATGAGGGCCGGGTCGTCGTGTTAACGGGTGCATTGTCGGCTCCCGTCGGCCCCGTGATTAATCCCATTATCCCTAACGAACGGGAGGCCCGTAAGAACCGCGAACGTGTCTCGAAACGCGAAATCATCGCTCGAATAATGTCTACGCTCAACCTATAAATTAAATTACTCGTTCGATAGAAGAAAAAAAATTGGTGTCGCATAATCGAAATTTTCGAGGTACGCTCGAGCTTAATATTTAACCACGGTGTCGAATTTAAAGTTTAAATTTAATTTGGAATTCTGTTCCGGTCTCGTCTATTCAATTTTATACTATTTGTTAACGTTTTGAGCCGTGTAGCGTGCGCAAACGCAATTCAATTCAGCGAACGTGTGTTCGACGATGTTTAAATTAGGCGCTTATATTTTTAAATAAAATATTTTATACGTTGATAAAAGTAAAACTTACGGAAATATTGTTGTTCCAGTTAAATAATCGATAAATTATGATTTCTGCGAAGGGAAGATTCGAAGCTCGTGTACATCCAAGTACGTAATCATTATCCTTGATACCGGGTTGTAATGGACCCACAGCCAGGTGCAGCCGGGCTCCCGTTCGTCCCTCCCCCTCCGCACAAAGGAGACAGACGACACGAGTCCATAAAATCCCATAAACATCCCTAAGGATGTAGCCGAGCAACGCGGTTGGTGGATCCGTGCCTCTGAAAGGAATAAAATATCGCTTTTCGCGGCAATTTTACGGCAATTTTCCGATTCGATGAAACCGCCTCGCGTACGGGTTTCGTGTTACCAGGTGTCGGGAAATACTCGTCCCCCTTTTCCCCCTTTCCCGTCTCTCCGATACGGACCGATCTATCCACGTGATTTTTTCCCTCCGACCACCAGACACTCGATTAACAGTCGACGTCGTCCAATGGACAGGCATCCACGGTGGTTACCGCAAAAACAGGTACGCGTCGTGGACAACAATAAAAGAAACTTCGTATCCCGATCAATGGCCCGTGATCGCATTCATCCGCGCGATTCCAGCCCCTTATGAAATATCCGATAGCGATTTATATGTTAAACAGCCTCGTGATTTATGAATTATATTATAGGGTATAATCAAACGGCCTTCGATACTCTGAATTTCGTATAATCGCGTTATTAATAAACGGAGACAAATTCGGTATCGCCTGTATCGATGACAGAAGATAATTAATTGAAAGCTTGAATCTGAAAATCATTAGGTCCGCAATTAAATGTTTCGAGTCCCGAAATGGGGTGAAAAGTGATCTGTTAAATTTCAATCATGCCAAAGTCGCGAATACACCCCCCCGATTATTATCGAAGTCAGAGGGTAACCTGCACGGTGCTTCATAATTTCATTGTCGATAAAGAGAACGTGTACGGATTCTTGGCGAAGAACGGGGGTCTCGATGAACGTTTTAAAATTGATTCGAAGCAATTTCGGACGGCGAGGAACGTCGTTAAATCGACGTACGATTTATTGGTCCAATCTCGCGACGAAGAAGGCGCAGAGACGTTTCTGAGAGGCGAGAAAATCGATAACAATGGTACGGTCAATTTCCCGTTTCTGAAACACAAGACGGAAATTTCATTTGGCGAGTTAGCCGACGCTGGGAAACTTTGCTGCAGTTAATTTTCCTCTCTTCCTCCCCCCCCCCCCCTGCGCTTCCTTTTTTTTTTGCACGGAAATTGTCTGTTATAAAGAGAACATTTTGTTAGCTGCCAACTAAACTATGAAACTGTGAAACTTGAATGGCTGCGTTTTACTCATATCCGTTTTAATATTCATTTCTTCTTTTGCTCCATCCTTCGAATCGCGATTTTATGCAAATATCAGGCGCATAATCGGAGATAATGAAAGATAATGATCATCGAGTAGCTGGAAGCAACGGGATCGAAACAAAATATCGTCTCGCGTTCCGTTCATTAGCACGGAGCATCCGGCTCGTTCGCATTGCTCGCAATGAATTGCAATTTTCCATTCGTTTAACGTCCCGTAATCGCCGCGCCGAATAGCCAGAAAAATCTGTCGAGCTTTCCATCATACGCCCAATTTCGCACGTCGATTGATATTTATTGAAAAACGTCTATAGCAACAATATTCAGTCTACCTTTCGATACGGGATTAAACCTGTTCACCGACACGGCGGGAATGTATGTGTACGACAAGACGTAAGCGGACTCTAATTATAGGAATAATTGGCAAATTTAATTATTTCATAAATTGAACATTAATTTTCAAATTTGTGAACCTGGCGGAAAGGGGTAATGTAATGGACCACGGTTGTAATATCAAAATCCACAAATTACGTATTAATGTTCGTGTGTTTGCAATATAACGGGTAGTATATTGATTTCTTTTGTGATTAATTTTAATATAGAAGTTTAAGCAATAATGCAAAATTGCAGAAGGTAAACGGGTCCAAGCGGATCCAAGGATCATGTACAGAAGAGTGGTGGCATTCCTGAATTTTACAAAGTTGACAATTGCAAGGGTGCCTGTCCTCGGGCGAAAATGATGAACTGACCATGCATCAGTCATACATCCCCAAGGCCTAAGCTGGAGTAACCTAATTTCAACCACCACGATGCAGCATCGAAAGGAGCTAATTATTGTCGAAGAGGTAACCATTTTTGCAAACTATTAATTTAAAAAAAGGTGCTCCTTTGGCGTGCGCCGGTGAAAATAGGAAACTGGATAGACGTAAAGCCAGGATGCTACTTAACGCGCCACCCCAGGGCCGTTAACGCGGATCGAATCGCTCGTAACGTTGACAGTGGCCGAGCCCCTTTTACCAACGTAAACTCGAACGACCGAGAGACACCATTTCAAGCTAAAGCATCTCGATATTGTGTTCGAGTGGCGTCGAGTGTCGGCAGGGGATGACTTTAGTTATGGCGTGTTAGTTACGCAATGCTTACTGCGCGATAAATTATATCCCCGCCGCGGAGAGGAAACGCGGACGGGAATCAAAAACGGAAACGTTGGATCGAGTCGAATTTTATTCTCACGATTTTGTTTCAATGCAAAATTAGCTGCAGGGGATTTTCAAGGGGTAACAACCCTTGATCGGAGTAGGAATTTTTTCAAATTTCTTGGGAGAAAATTTGACTAAGTATTTTTGAAGAATCCAAATCAAAAATGCCCCCAATTCAAATCCGACTTGCAATGCTGAATACTGTAAAGCGTTGGGCACACATTCGACGATACTTTCGAGCTTTCGTATTGATTTCAAGCTGATCGGTTCGCCGGTTTGAAAAAAATCTTTGTGGACACAGTCGATGAATTTGTCAAAGAGTGCCTAAAATAACACGTCCGTGGAAAAGTGAAGCGAAATATTGGATTTTTCTAGCGCGTCGAACGTCTCGTTTGAAAGTGTATCAGATCGAGTGTGCTTCGCGTGAAATAGCGGCTCGAATCGCGTGCCAACTTAAACGTTCGTTCTTTCACACTGAAATTTATAGAGGGGGGAAAAAAGTACGACTCATAATCCGATTAGTCGAGAACCCATCAGATGAGTAGGACTTAAGGTGAATTAGCGCCTCGGTTCCTTTTTCGAGTCATTTCTGTTCGTTTTACAAAAATCATTATTACTCGGGGTTAAGTAATTCGGTGATTAATTTCCCTGGAGCCGAAGCTCAATGAAACTCCCGAATGAAAGATGATACGACGGAAATAATCGATAAGTGTTTTCTTACACCGCTATCCTCGCCGCCTTAATTATACCTTCTTAATAAAAAAAACTCGAAGCAATATTAGTTTTCAATTAATCAAGGTCGCATCGTTATCCACAGCAACGATCACTTTCAAACTGTTCAGAAATTCAGAGGACCCTTTTAATCGTTTTTTAATATTCCAAACTGCTGAATTTTTGAAAGGTGTATCGATATTGCGGAGGATCGCTTTCGAGGAAAAAGCCGAGGGAACATCGTGGCACGGTTTCGATGGCTCGACGCCAAACCGATCCCTTTCGGAAGCGACGTTCTCCTAAATTATACGATCGCTTTTGCCAGGCATATGCCACCGTTTCCATATACTCGCACGTGTGCGACACGATACGGCCTCCATCGTTATTCCGCTCGCATCGAGAGCCGCCTGTTACCTTACCACCTTATTTGCTCAGGGCCGCGGCTCTCCTTTCAATTCCGCATCAAACGGGATATAATCCGGCGATATATGAGTCTCATTTGTAACTTGTAATCTCGCGCGAAATGCTCGACATAATTCAGAATTAGCCCGCCTTTCGTCCGTGCGTTCCATCCCGGGTACATTTGTAGGATCCGCAATAGGCCGTGCGGAGAGCTGTTAACCCTCGAGGAGGAAAAAAGAACCCTGGACAATCATGGCCAAGGTCTGAGAAACGTACACCGGGGTATTTTCATTTATTAACGCCGAGACCTTCGTGTATTGGGCGAAAAGACATCGACGTCGAAACTGGGTCGATCGTAACCCTACGGTGTTTCGAACGGTAAGGGGTGAAATTTTGAAACGCAGGACCTACGCATATTAGACCATGTATTTTATGAATCTTATTATATTTAAAGGTCCTGGTATCGATTTTAAGGAATACAATGGTGGTAATATTATTTTCGTTGATAAATAATATATCTTTGTACGGGGCACCCCATGCGCCCCTCGAATCAATTATCATTTCATTCCGGCAAAATTACCGATAAATCCAATGCGGCTCCCTGTCGGATTAGGGATCGATTTTCCAAAAAAGCACAAAAATTTTCACCGAGTTGACATAAGCAGCTTAGCGGCGTGTGTCCGCGGCAGCTGTTCTATCGATCTATCGGATACCTATCTCTTTATACATTGTTCATAGCACGAGCATTAATCCTGTAAATACCAAAATTATCCGAGACGGGCCAATGGAAAGGCAGGAAAGGGCGCAAACAACGGCGACGTGCGATCATTCACCTAGGTAGAGATTTTTATGGCCAGAGGAAGAGGGGGATGGTGTTAGCACTGGAACTATCGAACCAGTTAAAATGACTGGTTTTAGGTTCAACATTTATGACAATTGTACAAGAATAATTGTATTATAGCTCAGAGAATTAAAATTGATGTGTGAAAAAAGAAAAAATCATTGTGCTGTATTATATCTCCACCTTGATCACATCCTGTAATTATCTTTTACGTTATTAAACGAAATACAATTATTATTAAACTTCTAAAGCATTTATAATGACGTTTAAATTAAATAAAAGTGATTTAGTAAAGTAAAAACACAATACGAACCTTACTTATATCATTTTTTAAATTTTAAAAAAGATACCCCTACAAACGGTACAAGTAGTACCATCTGGCGAAGAGTGGCAGAACTAGCAAAATAGAAAATCACAGTTTTTCGAAAAATTCGTCACTTTTTGATATTTTCGGCACATGCATATTGTTCTACTTCTAAAACTCTATCAAATTAATGCAATTAGCAAGTCTAAAAGGTGGTAATTTCTATATAGGCTTAATAAACTTAAAGTACCGATAATATGCTATGAATTTAGTTCCATTATTCACGCTAGATGGCGCTAGTTATATCTTTCGGAGATGCCTGGTTTAATGTTAGTAAATGATAATAAGTCTTATTAATATAATGAATATATTATAAGTAATGAAAGCTAATTAACTATGAAGAATATAATTTATAGAATATAGAATACTTTATCTTATCCATATTAAAATATCCATATTAATGCCACTACAGACAAAATATATACCTATAGTTCCTCGGTGTTTTTAATTATTATATAAACATTTGTATCTTAAAAATAAATGTATAGCAAATAAAGCTATGAAAACTATTCGTTCCCAATATTAATTTTCAACAACATCCATTGAATTAATAATTATATTATCTGTGATTTAGATTTTGAATGTTGCCTACTTCTATCGAAGAGTAACGGTTTGAACATTCAAACTGTAACAGTGTTATGAACTGTAATTTTATTACGATTGCATATTATTTGCTTTGTGAAACAACGTAACATAATGTAATTTTATTATTTTATTAATGCAACTATCAATGTGACTGTTCTTCTATTTGTTGTAAAATACATGTGACAATTACGTTTTAATTATACCTGTATACTCTTGTTTACATTCTTACCCTTCACTTTATTGTGTATTTACATTTGGTTTTTATAAATGTAAATGTATATATTTCCGATAGTTCATGGAAGAAAAAGGCACAGAAATCTGTTCTACAATTTATAATATATTTTTTTTACTTTATATATGGTACACACATATATAAAATAAAGCAATATTGCAGCTTGAAACTTTATTTTATGATTGCTTGTTGACAAAGGATGTCTGATCATAGTAAGTAAATTTAATATATTTTCCATCATTTAAACTTTATCTAATATACTTTATTTATTATATTTTAATAGAACATACATCATTTTATAAAAGACAAAATATAAAGCCAGAAGAGAAGTATATTAAACATACTAATGTAAAAATGCATTTTTACGAAAAATCAGAAGAATCTGTAAGTGACTCTCAAAATTTCTGTTTAAAATGGTCACAAGATTCCATTGTACATGATACACAAGATGTTGAAACAATTAAAAACAAAGATGTGATAGTGATAAGTGACTCTAGTTCTAAGTCTAATTCTTCTAGTCCTACATATCTGTGTAAATCAAAGTCTACATTAAAGAAACAATCTGATAGCATTACTAAAATATATGTTTTGGAATCTTCCGATTCTGATACTGCAGATGAGAATGAAAAGTTTTTTCAAGCATGGAAAACAAACAAGCAACTCAGCTTTGCTAGTCATATTCGAGAAAGAAAGTCTCTTAAGAAAAATAGTATGCCATATACTTCTGATGAATCTTCTCCTAATAGTTTTAACAGAAATATTATAAATTCCACTAAAACTAATAGTTCTACAGACTCATCAGAACATATTGTTAAAAATATATCAAAGTCCAATGTTCAACTTCATAATAATGTGGTAAATAAAGTAAAGCCACCAGCAAATGGTGCTGGTAGTAGCAGTAGTAGTAGTAATCCAAAACCTGATCAACCAGTTAAAAGTACACCATCTAAGATTAAGGCTCACAATGATTACAAACAAAATCTTACAAGAAAAGACTATAAAAATATTATCAAGAATATAAGGTCTACAAAAATGGTGTATGAATCACCAAAAACTTTTAGAAGAAATGATGTAGAATCAGATGAAGATACAGATGATATCATACATCCTGCAATTTCACCTAAAAATGCTGGGAAAGCAAGGAACAAAATTATTGATGAAACTCCAGTAGATTCTGAGAATGATATTATTCAAAGTTCTCAAACAAACTTAGCAAGTATTTATAAAACTCCTCTAAATCAGATTTTGACTAAATCACATGCGAATACAGATGAAGGAACAGTGTGCACTGAACTATCAGAAAGAAAGAAGAAACAGATTTCACAATGGCTTATGACAACTTCACCCAATTCAAGTGATACTTCACCCAGTATTGTACCTGCAAGTAACAGAGATGATGTGAATTCTGGTAACAGTAGTTTAGAAAGACTGGAGATGAATTATGAAACTCCAAATAATAGAGGAAAAATAAACAATAATCAAAACAGAGTAATAAATTCAGGCTTCAGTAAAACGACTAGTTTTACAATGGTACAAGAAGCTACATCAAGAAAACTGATACAACCAACAAATGGGACACCAAAACTCTGTACATCAAGAAACAATTGTCATAATAATAATAATAAGCCACCCTCAAGAGCCATTCCTACAGTACAGCAAAATGTGCCACAGAAACTAGTCATTACAGATTGTGTAGATATATTGGATAAATTGTATGGTAAAAGTTGGCGTGAAAAGGCTGATGTACTATTCCCAAACTCTGAACCAAGAAAGCCTGTGATACCTACAAGAAACAGGGCTGTTCAGACTGAAAGGTAAATTAAAAATATAACTTTTCACTTTGGTATTATGATCATTACAATTTGTATATTGCAGAAAACCAAAAAGCAAAGGAAAATGCTACAAACCAGATTCAGATGATTCTGACACATGTGAGTATCATTATATTTCTTATGTAAATATATAAACAGAAATAATAATTATCTAAAACCTTATTCAGCTTTGAAAGATTTGAAACAACAAAAAAGATTGACTAAAACAGATGTACGAAAAAATACTAAACAAATAAATAGCTTTATTAATGACCAATCAACATCAGGAAGTGAAGATGAAAGCTTGTATTATACTGCATTAATAGATCCAAAAGCATCTTTAAATAGTGTACCAAAAAAACCAACAATTCTTCCAAGTATACAGAGGTAAAAAACATGTGTTTACAGTAATTGTAAATCTTAGAAGCTTTTTAACAACTATTGTAATTTGTATTTTAGAGCTATTAGAATATGTGATGCAGAAACTGATGATGAGGAAAATAAAACTAATGATCATCCAGTATTTGATTTAAGAAGAAGAAAACTATCATTCAGTAGTGATGAAATTGAAGATTCAAGCACCAGTGAATTTGACCCTGGTGATGATGTACCACCAAAGCCTATATTTAAAAAAGATTCTACTAAAACTTCATGGAGAACACCTAAAATAACTGCTACAAACAAATTAGTTTTTGATAACCAGAAGTATGAAAAACATAAGAGTTTTCTAGCATCTTTATCTGAAAGTGTTCCTATTGCTAATGTACATCCAGATGCTAGAAAATATAGACTGAATTATAAAAATAATAAAGAAGATCTGTGTAACTATTTATACAAGTTATTTAATGAAAAGGTATTTGATAAAAAGCTACCAGAAGACATGTTGATAGAATGGAATGTACGCATGAGAGGAACTGCTGGTTTTTGTTACAATAAAAAATCTATTAAAACTCTTGGTGGTGTTGTGAAATCTTCAAGAATAGTGCTGGCAACTAAGGTATGTTTTTATATAATGTGTTTAGAAGTAAACTTCAAAGTTGAACATTTTATTTTATATGCAGATTCTAGATACTCCAGACAGACTTAGAGACACTCTGATTCATGAAATGTGTCATGCAGCTGCATGGTTGATAAATGATATTTCTGATGGACACGGACCATATTGGACAGGATGGTATACTGTGATAATGTTATTTACTGTTTTCATATTTGCTGAGCTATTAATGACTGGTAATATTTTAGGGCTAATAAAGCTATGAAAACATTTCCTGAATTACCACCAATCAGAAGATGTCATGATTACAAAATTAAAACAAAATATACATATAGATGTGTAAGCTGTGGATACAGGTAAAGTAATTTCTGTCATTTTATGATACACAAGTAACATATGTATTCATAAAAAATTTGATTTTAGCATTGGCAGACATTCTAAATCTTTGAATACTGAAAAGAAGCGGTGTGGTCATTGCTATGGAAAATTTGAGTTGCTGGTTAATAGAACAACAAAATCCGGAACTGTACAATTACAAACACCTACAAGAGGACCATCTGCATTTGCACTTTATGTTAAAGAAAATTACAACAGTGTAAAGAAAGAGCGTAACATAAGGCATGCTGAAGTTATGAAAATTTTAGGTCAGCAATTTTCAGCAGTTAAAATTGCAAAAAAACAGAACAGTTTAGAGAACGATGCAGATAATTCTGTTTAACTAAGAGATAAATATAATCAGCATTGTTTAAAATGCTTTTTATGATTCGTATATAGACTATACATTTTTAACAATATGAAATCATATAATTATTCAGATTTTAGATAAAGTATAAAAAACTGATTCAACTTTACCATTGCAGGCATTGGAATATGAACTATGCAATGAAATTTTAATTATATATAAAGTAGGGTTATTGTTTGTAAAGACACAGTTTTTATATAAGTGACTTGTACAGATGTATTCGTGACCTGTAAAGATTTTTATTAACTATTGACAATAAATGATATGCACGAGTGAAATGATAGATTAATGAATTAAAAACTACCGCATAAATCCATCCTAAGACACTGCGCGCTGATCAAGTAGTTTAACGCTGATTCGCAATGTAATGCCAAATTGTTTAAACCATTTTTGCAATAACCAATAATTTGTTGAAACAATTAAGTCCGGTCTTCATGTAAGTCGCCGATGTTCCACGATGAGAACGTCGCTTAAGATCCATTTGCATTGTCAAAACGCATGCGTTGAATTCACGGTGTGGCGGCGGCATCAACAGCGCACTCTAAAAACAGTCGAGCCGAAGATGGCGACGTGCAAGTGGCGGTGTCGGTGCGGTGTTTGAGAGAAAGGATCATGTTGTTGCTGCAGTGTTCGCAGTGTTTCCGTGATCCGCGTTGAGTTCGGTGCAAATGTAGGAATGTCAGAAGCTAAACGGGTACCATTGCAGACCTTGGAGTTCCCGGAGTCCTTGGGCTACGCCGCGAAGAAGGAGAAAAAAGGGGAAAAGGGCAAACAGCTCGCGCCCTCCTTCCGCTTCACACTTACCCTGCCTGAGTCGAACGAGAAGGCATGTCCTGAGTTCAACTATGCACAGCTTCTCAAAGCAGCCGAGGTCAGTTCTTCCTTTCACTCGTTAATGCACCAAATGGAATTGAAAACCGACAATGTCGATCCATACGGTCACGTTTCGCCAAGGCATTTCGTTTAGCTCGCAAAACACCGGCTAACAATTCCGTTTCACGTACGCACATTGACAAGAAATTGTAAAAATGCCAATGGAATCGCCCATTTTCACAGTGCATAGGATGCAAAGAACTCGTGCCCGTTGCCCAAGCGAATTGTCATGTCGCGGTTATCGCATGAGATCGCCGTACACCTTCGCGGTGTCCGAAAGTTCTTGCATTTGTTTGGATCATTTTTTTTTTCTTCAATTACAGAACGCCAATGTTATATCCTGATTGTTAGACAAAAAAGGTGTAATCAATTCGAAGCCATCGAATAGAGAAACGTCACGACGCATCACCGGGTGTACGTCCGTGTCAACCGTATGCTTGCACGAGATACCGTCTGTTCGAGTCTAGTTTCAAAACCTAATTACGAACGAACACTTAACGATCATTCTCATAGCAATCGTCGCCGAGCATATAGAAAATCATCGTGGAATTATCGGAATACGGCACTACCATCCGGTATCGCCAGTTTATTGGAACGACCGTTCCCTCTTACACTTACGTGTGCGCGTCCACACGTTTTTTTTTTTTTTAACTACAATACTTTCATTAGCATTTTTTTCACTGTAACGTATGAGTAATATCATAAACTGTCTTGTCTTGATGATCTTATGTAGTTATATAGTACATATCTTCGGTAGTTTTGTGATCGGTGGACGGAACACGAACTCGTGACTGGCGACGCTCATGAAACATGTTGCACATTGGTTCATGTTAGATGAATGTTACGAATTTTTGACATTGTTAAATTATGTTATTTCCTTTCCCATTTATTTTGTTGCTATTAATAAATGCCTATCTGTATTACTTTCATATGTAACTTGCAACCCGAAACACTTTAATTGGTTAAAGTTAACGATACATTAATCCTTTCTTTTGTTAATAGATTTTATTTAAAATAATACTTACAACTATGATTTTTTTTAAACTTTATACAAGCGTTCCGAAGGCAACAATATTATAACATTTATATTCGAATAAAGCGAAAATGATTTTAATTTTTAAACAATTTTTAATTGGACGTTCAAACCCCGACGTAACCATTTGTTGTTAACGAAATATTAACCGATTACGTTTATACATAAAACTGTTAAACAATTTTACATCTGTATAATCTAACATTATATTTTATATTATGTTACATTTAATGTAATTATTATAGTGTTGTATTGTTTTCACTTATTGCAACTATCTTTTATTGCATAATAAAACATGAATTTGTATTGCATACAAAATAAACGATACATATTGTAAATGTTGTTGGTAATATCTAGAAAACTTAACATATTTTATAATTTTTTGCATCGTTAAAATTGTTTTGCGTAACATTTATTAAACATTGTTTATTTTTAACGCGAAATATTGTTGTTCGAATTTGTCGACAATATTTTTGTCGAGATCAATCACTTGTGGTAGCGTCTTCAGTATTAGGAGCACATGAGATAACGAGAAGTCGCGCGTCTCTGGACAGAAAGAGCAAGAATGACACGTTCTGTTTATAGCATGGGCTCCTGGTATGAATGAACAGCTTATGCCCTCTTTTGAATCAATTTATCTTTCTTTTTCACGCTGGCGTGTTTCAATGTAATACAAACTACAGAATTTTCTTTCTCCCAATATTTGTTAACAAATATTGTTTAAAACGTTCTGTATACATATTTAAAATATGAAAAATCGTGTAACACTGATTATAATTGTTAATAAATCAACAAAAAAATATTGAACATCGTAGTTAGCGATCTGAACACTTTAAACTCATGATAATTATACGATTTTATGTTATAGAAAAAACGTAGGAAAGAGTCGAAACATGGAGGTGATAATCCAACGAACGGGTTGTCGTTCGACGACGACGACGACGATGAGAAGTATCGCGATATGGCAAGACGATTCGAAGCAAAATATGTACGTATAAATTGTTTAAATTAAAAACAGGTGACCGGTGAGTAAATGTAAATTAATGTATTTATTAAGGTACGTTTGATATTTGTAGGGAACGTCTACCGTGGGAAGAAAGAGACATAAATACGACGAGTACGTGGACTTGGGCGCTGGATACGACGAAAACGATTCTTTCATCGACAACACCGATGCGGTATAGAAACTATTCGATTCTTATTAAATTCAATGATATACAATAATTTCTTTCAATATAACGTGTATGTTGATATTGTTCCAGTATGATGAAATTGTACCAGAAGAGATGACTACAGCACACGGAGGATTTTATATCAATTGCGGGGCTCTTGAGTTCAGAACGGCGGATCGGCATTCGCTCGTTCACAACAATAACAATAACAATAATAATAATCCTAGTAACGATGACGAGAGTAGCGAGAGTAGCGAGGAAGACACGGAGGACGTGGACAGCCCTAAGAGATCCGAGAAACGGAATCTTAGCTCGTCGGAAGAGGAGGATACTGAAGATATTACTGGTGATCAACCAAGAAAAGTAACTGATGTTATAATGTAACGACGTCTCTTTGATTGCTGTTCTATGTTAAACGTTTTCTTCGATTTGCAGAAACAAAAAGTGGATGAGAACGGTGAAA
Source organism: Anthidium xuezhongi (assembly GCA_022405125.1). NCBI lineage: Eukaryota > Metazoa > Arthropoda > Insecta > Hymenoptera > Megachilidae > Anthidium > Anthidium xuezhongi. The sequence continues at coordinate 11,644,503 of CM039637.1, forward strand.
AAAAGTCCTCTCCTGAGAATATAATTAAAAAGAAAAAGAAACAACAGAATTCTCACGAACAGCAAAATTCGCAACAGGACGGAGATACGTTGAACAGACGGAAAGAGAAAGGGGAGACTACAGATGCGGAAGGTAACATAATTGCGTCAAATACTATAAATTCTTAAAGTAATTATTACTGTTATCATAATAGTAATGATGATAATAATAACAATATGAAGCATTGTTCAACGATTCCTTTTAATTCAGTTTCAGAAGACCAAGAAGAGAAAAAAAAATCTGACAAAACTGATGCACAAAAGACTAAACCTCCACCGGATAAGAAGTTTGATATAAAAAAGTTCGAGAAGAAATCGGCTAACAGTAACGGTTTCGATGGGAAGAAATTAGAGTTAAAAAAATTAGGTGGTAAAGATAGTAATATCGATGACGCTATAGAAAGTGTAGTTAACGCGGCAAGGGTCGAGGATGAATCGAGCAGGGATACAACAGACTCCGGCAAATCTCGATGTATAGGTACAGAATCTGATTGCGACGATGCTGACAAAGTGGAAGCGCCATTGCCTGATTCCCTTCCAGAAAATATTGTAGAAATAGTTAATAAACTGAAGGCGCGCGCCGAGAACAGCAAAGAGGGCAAGAGTAAATTTTTCAATACAGCGGTAAACACGTTACTGTTTAGGTATGTAATTGTTGGCTGACGTTTCGAAGTTATTCAAAGTAATTATCAGCATTTTTATTTCAGTTTAGAGAAAAGATTAAGGATGTTATCCTCTCCAAGCCTGAGGCTAGAAACGTACGGACATTTAGCGAGATTTTTGCCGTGTAGTAAAATGGCGCTTCAAAACAGAGCAAAGAAATTGTATGTTCAAGATCTTGATTACAAAGTCAAAGATCTCATACACAGGTATTAAATATTAAACAAGTGTTATAAATGTGCTTAATCAGTTCAGTCATTATTACTAATAATATGTAATTATAGGTTAAAAGAAATTATCGATCAAATAATGCCATCCGTAATGTGCAAATATCTTGACGAATGTCAGAAAGTTGCCGAAGTAAAGTAAGTGTATTTAAAATTACTTTTTTGTTATTATTGATAGCTAAAAATTAATCTATTTATTTATACGAAAAGTGATATTTTTGCGATTTTGAAAAATAATTGTGTGTATAACTTCGAATGGGAACTTACTATAACCTTTTATTTCTTAGTCCTCATTTATACTGGGATATATACCGGTACTGTTGGTAAGGTGCCCCTCGTAAGAGGAAACCTTTTCTATTTTCACCTTTCCAATTATTCTTTATCTTCCTTTTCTTCTGTCTATTCTAGTTTCCCTACTCTTCTCATGCTTATGTATTGCAGCTATCTCAATGTTTTATATACGCTCGAAAGTAATATAAATGGTATTACAGATGAAAAATTAAATGGAAATCTCATGTATTTACATAACCTTATTGAGATAGCAGAAAAATGCGGGGCTTTTTATCATCAGTATCAGTGTTTAGTTTTTCATGAGCATCATCTTTTTTGTCAAACGATAAAACTTTGCATTACTAGAAGTTGAGTCTACGATCATACGTACACCATTTTAAACATTTTTATTAATAAAATTCATAATACATTTTTATCTAGGAATTTGTCAGATCACGACATTTTTATTGTAATAAATACTAATCATTGTTTGTTATCATCATCACGTTATCATTCTTTTTCTAATTAATTAATTTTTTTTCTTGTCAATTCACAATGGATACTATTTTAGGGAAGTGGAAGGATCGCCCGAAAATGCTGAAAGTTCCGAAGATGAAGATAATTGCGAGGATTCAGACAAGTCGAAAATTCCTAAAAAGCGATTCCCGTGGACTGAGGAAGCAAAGTAAATTGTTTATATTTAATTCCATACTGATAACACAAATGTTGAGTCGGTATATTCAGTCGCTTTTTTATTCTCGTTTCAGAAAACTTGTTTACGAAATCGCAAACGCAAAGAGACAATGTTACAATGTTTTAAGACCAAGAAAATTAAGTATGTACACTTTTGTTGGATCTTTCTTGCTTCGACAAGTTCTTCCATTATGGCCCGAAGGATACATGACAGGACATACTTTATTGAAGTTTGTTGATGATATCGAACCTCCGTAAGTAACATTGTTGGTTAAGGTTAAGGTACGTTTTTGTTTCTGTGTTCGCCTTTCTTAAAAATGAAATGGTTTGATTTTAGTACGAAAAAGAAATCGAAGAAGCTGAAAGAAGTTGGTAATGGTAGTGCTATTAGTTCTTCTGAAAATACAGTGCATAATTCAACCGCAAGGACTGAAGCGACAACCGTGACCAATGTTTCGTCTCAAGAAAAAGACAAACTTTTAGGAAATGCGTCTAAAACTCAAAATTCCACGGAAAATTCTGCGAACTATGTGAAGCAAGGAAACACGAAAACGAATGATAACACGGAGAAGAAGCAGCATAGTGGGAAGAGTAAGGAGAAAAATAAAGATATTTGCAATTCGGCGCAGCTGCTCGAGAATTCGACGGCAACGTCTAACAATTCTACTGTAGGGAAAATTTCTGTTGTGCCTACGGCTCAGCTGATGGCTCAAAAACCAGTTAAAAGTCACGCGGAGAAAATTAATTTGATGGAGTTAGGTAATAGTTCACTCTCTATTACGCCGGTCAATGATTTCCATAAATCGTCCACGAAGATTAACGAAAACAAGAAGGACGTAGTTTCTATTACCGCTTATTCTGAAACTTCAAATGTTCTTCCAAATACAAATGAAGTGCCTCAAAGTGGACATCATTCTGTGCACAGACAGGAAGCTTCATATTCATGTTCACAGTCACAACATTCAAACTATTCCCAGTCGAATCAAACATCTACTCACTCGAAGCCTGTATCTTTAAAACATAGATTATTACACGATAACCAAGAAGCTAAGACCGATAGAAGAATAGAGGACAAAGATGTCGAGCTGGTTAATAAGACTGAGAAAAGGGATAAGAGGCGGGAACGATGCGTAGATGTTAAACATAAGTCGCACGACTCTAAGAAACGAAAAAAGGATCAAAAAGCATCGGACAAACTGTTAACTCATGCTAATTCAGATACAGTGCCTATGCAGCAACAACAGCCATTGCTTACGAAAGAGGAGCAGGAGCAAAGGCAAAACGAGGAAACAATCGCTGCAACTACTTACTTAAGTCAAATCATTAACGATGATGTGTCTCCGAGAGAGAAGCGAAAAGATATTATTTCGGATGAACCGGTAGGTAACGTGGTGCAACCGACGGAGCAAGAGAAGGACGTTCAGATGGTGATGAGATCGTTGAAAGAGTTGCAAGAGCTACAAGAAATGAAGTATTCACCGAACAATTCTCCGGTTGGCACCAATATACAAAAATCTAATAAGTCGAACACACAATGTGCTACTTATCAGGACGACTACTCACGCTTATACCTTAAGAAGGATAGTAAACTAAAGTCTAAAGAAGAATCACAATGGTAATATTCTTGAATAGCGTGCACTATATAAACGTAAACGACAAGCGCGAATAAACGCGTTATGTTGGATAGAACGAAGAACGCCACAGTGAACAGATAATAATTTCATAGAGGACTATAGGCGGAACTTTCAGTAAACACATTATTTTTTATGAAAAACACATTAGCGTGAAATCGAATTAAACAAAAAAAGAAAAAAAAAAGAAAACTTCTTCCATTAAACAAAGTCGCGTTGATTATCATCAACTAAAAATCACTCGCTACAGACGAATAGCGTGCCGCGATCATATTGAGTCGCATCGTGTTTTTAAATATTTTAACAAACCGCCAAATTATGTAAATATATATTAAACTCATTCGTAATAATTTGAGAAAGCGCGTGTACAGAGTAAGTATAAATTATGGAGAAGTATATTAATCGTATAGATATTTGTAAATAAGTTAGCGTCCATTCGTCGCTGTGAATGGGGTGGTCTGTGAAATTTAATTTTTCTTCTTTTTTTTCCACTTTTTATTCAATTACGTAGCGATGATTGACAGTTTTTAATATGAATCTAGCAATAGTTGAAAGTTGTTGGTATGGCGTGAGTCGTGTACCAATGTAATTTTTGTTTTAATGAAAAATTTCGATCGTGGAACGGTTTTTTTTTTTTAATTTTCTGTACTGCCAGGATACGAGGAGGGGTTGTCATCGTTAATGAGCATACTTCGCATGGTATCTAATTAATTGCTGGCCACCCTTGATCATCGAACGAAAGAAAGAACGTTTCGAACGGTGTTCCTTTTGCGCACGAACAGCAATTATGGTTTTTGTGATGTAACACGAAGAAAGATAATTTGTACCTATATTTTTCGACGTATATTCGAAATTGAAATCTTTGCCTTCCAAAATTATTCGTTCACAACAACCGCATAAGCAAATTGAACAATTTGTTTTTGTAACAGAAAATGGTAGACGAATTTTTTTTTTTTGGTTTGAGAGAATAAACGTTGCACGTAGAACGGCGAACTAACGTGTATATTCATGCTGTTTATAAACGCAAAGAGAAATATAAAGTGAAACGTGTGTTAAAGAAATTGCAGGCGAAGCTGAACATTTTTAGAGGGTTCATGAAAAGAAAGACGATTGCTTGGTTCCGTTTACAAACTACAAAACTGTATAATTGGTATGCGACTTAATTAAACGATCGATTTTAATAACCAGAGTGTATAAGGAGCGAATGTGCGTGAAAGTATTGTCTAGAAAGAGTTACAATATTTTTGAAACACAAAGATGACGATTAGTGATGTATTATATACTATATACCTTCTTTTTCCCCCCCTCCCATCTTACCCTTATGATACTTAGAATTACAATTAAGCGTCTTGTACAATTCTGCACGGAGAATTTCCACGAAGACGACTTAAAATATAAGTTTTGAATATTTTTTACAACCATCTATATATTTCTTACCTTTACCTTTGCCCGTCAAAACTATATTGTTGTAGAGGTGCCTCTAATAATATTTGTAAGTTGTAAATAACGCTACGGATATATTTGTAGGAAATAATTTATTTCAAATATTTTCTTTGTATTATTTATAAGTTTTAATGCATTAAACAAACAAAAAAAAAAAAACAATTCTAACATAATGAGTGTCTTAAATAGAGTATAAAACTTCAACTAGAAAAGAAAGAAACGAATCACTAAATGGCAAAAGAATTTTTGTTTTTATAAGTTCTCAATAAAAAGTATTAATTTTTTGCAATGTTGACTTTATGGAATCCCAAATACCTGGATATATGTGTCTCATGGATTAATTAATTTTTTAATAGCGTAGAATCTAAAAGTCTCGAAACTGACTGATTCCTTTTTTATCTAACGCACCCTTTGTGTCTACGACTCGATTATTATCCGGGGTAATAAAAAGTCAAAATTGTTCTTAACGAATGTCATAAAAAAAAGAAAAGAAATCGACGAGGAACATATAATTTTCGTTGATGGGAAGACCCGGTATTGTGGAGGACCAATATACAGAATTTAATGAGCACGACCAGGATGGAAGGAGATGCAGTGTATACAGGAAGATATATTTTAGGAGAATCCGAAGTCGCCGATCAAGGGAGGAGTCCTTTTGAACGGTACGGCAATGGATATTACAAAAAAGAACACCGTAGGACCGGTTTCAGCAACAGCCACTATAAAGATGAGTCGGGAAAATAACTCACGCTTTTGTGGGGACAATGATGACGATGGGACCAGAAGGTCATCTGGGGGATAGTGGCGGTTATAAGCGAAAATCTGCAGACCAGTTTACAGATGGTATGTTAGATGGTTACTATATTTCACATGCAATAGAATTCAGTAATAAAATATACACTCATAGGTACAGGGAAGTTTCCGTTTGTCAATCTTCATTTTTCTGTACCAAAATGGATACCTTAGATTCTTAAATAATACAACGGTCGAAATATAAATGCATATTCAAAGAATGGACGATTTTAATATTTATAGTACTGTAACGTAAGATATTACTTGTTATTGCAATATTGAATACACCAAAAGGTCCACGGCTGCCATGAACACAGAGTAAGACACAGCCTCTGTAACTTTATTACATTTGTCAAGGGAAACATACTTCGGTAACTATAAAAAGATATGAAGATCCTTTTTATAACTTACAGGTATTTTGCGGTTGCATATTTATGGTGTTATCGTAGAAGGTAAAATGGAGAACAGTTAAATAAATGTTAAAAACATTCGTACACGTACGTACGACCCAGTTATACTCGGGGTCTAATTGACCGTCCTCGTTCATTTCAAGAATCAGAAAGTCGGTTTCAAAAAACATTTCATTAACAGGACGCAAAGTTTACAAAAAAGGATTTCAACCGCATGGTTATGCTTCCTTGAGGTGATTTAACATTATGTAAGTAAATGGAAACGTTGAACGTCAAAAATATTAAAAAATCATGAAAATTTCATTTTGCGGTTATCAGCAGTCAATTTGAAAATTCAGCTCGATAATGTTTCATCGTTTTACCGTTAGTAGCGGGATGATCGTCGGTCGTGACGTAATACGAAATACTCGACAGTCAGAGAGGTCTGGGGGTCTACTGTGTGACCTTGCAGTGTTTGTAAACAGACACACGTTGCCGTTGCAAAGTGTTGAAGAACAAGACGGAATCACGATTGAAAACGAAGCGTGTCACGAAGGATTCGTTCGAAGAGCATTGTTGAGAAGAAAAGCAGCGAGGGTCATGGAGATAGAGCCTATGTGTATCGCGGAAAACGAAACGGTGAGTCGACAATTTGTGAAAACGATGAGGTGACAACGTGCTTGCGTGACGCAAATTGCCATGAAAATCAGGCAACGAGATTACGCGCTTTGAACAGATTACACCATGTTGTGCAAAGAGGGCGCGCATATAAAATCTTACCTTTTTTTTCGCAACGCTTATCATTATCTATCGAATCAATGACAAAGGGCGTTGTTTCTTTCGTTTGACGTTCAGGACATGCGAGATCGAGGGTTTGGCAAGGGGTCGTGGGGTGGGAGGAAGGGGACAAGCACAACCAAAGGGTGGCTATTTGCTGGTGTGCGTATTTCTTCGTGATGTTCGTATAGTCAAGCTGACGTCGGATGTCGCTGTTTTCTCTGAATTCTTTCGCATTCCTGTCGTCTGATCGCGCCACTTATCTTTCTCGTTTTCCTTTTCTTCATCGTCGTCTGATGTCGCTACTGTTCCTTTAGGGTCATGTGATCATCAGGCGCGGAACATACTGGAGTCTGTTCTGATGAACGTTAGAAATTAGTGCTTGTGATTATTATTTCTGCCATGGAATCTTGTGCGATGTTCAATCGAAAAACCCGCAGATTACTTTACTAAGGTTAGTAGTCTTATTAACTCGAGATAATCATTTATTAGTTCATTCAAGAACAGTTGTTGAAAGTTGAAAAGACCGCGTCTTCGGTACGATAACCTAAAGAAAGTTTCCAAGTTACAATTCTTATCTGTGTTGAAACTAGTTAAATTTTTTCTCGTTTATCAATCTTATCTTCATTCTTTTATCACTGTTTGAGTTCTTTAGATTCAATACAAAATAAGAGAATATATTTAGCTTATTATGTACGTCATATAGCTTGTAATGGAGTAGGAAGTAGAAAGCATTACTGATTAAGTTGATTGGTTGTACAGAAACAGTTGTATGTGCAATAGCTGCAAATGTCAATCCGTTGAAGTATTGAAGCGCGCAATTTTCAAGTAATTCGAAACTGGAGAGGTGTCAAACGAAATTCCGTAAATCGCCGTTACGCGTCGTGGTGGTCGTCCATTATTACCGGTTGCCGTCATTCGGGCACCGATACCGAGCACCACGTCCCTGAACATAACGTTTTAGCCCGTCAACTGCGCAGTTGACACAGCTCACACGTCGCGTAGCACCGGTGAGTTTTCTTCAGATACATTTATTTCGATTTTTCACCGCTTCATACTGATACACAATAATTTTATCGCTTGTACACGTTCCCGTTCATTTATCATGATAACATCCCCGTAAAATTGCCTCTTGTTTATTCGAACATCTTATATGCATACCATTTCCGAACGATACCCTGTTGATTCTTGTCCCGGTGAAAATCGAGAAATATACGCACTGCTCGTTCTTACCGCCGGGTTCACCCTCGTAACTCTCGATGGCCGTGCGTCGGAAGCATTCGAAATTCACCGAGCCTCGTAAAATTCATATCGATGTCGTCGAGTTCGAAATGCCGGTCGATCGCTTTTACTGCTACCGTTACATTCGGTCGCCCACACGCGACGCTACTGCGCAATTCAACGGTACACGTCTAATCAGGAGGGAAAACTGTTGCCCTTAACCCTTTCTGTATCAGTCATTTTTCAACCTTATCGCGTATTTTATATTAAATTGTGAAATTACTCCAATTTTTCTATATGATAAGCAAGGTACTATAATTGGCATACATTCATTTTAAATTGAATCGAATTATACTTTCTTTCCGAAGCACACGTTGTTACCTTAAAATATTTCCAATTACCGTGATCGTAAGAATTAATTTCCTTAAAGGGTTAATTATAGAAAGTTAGCCGTGTTTATTGATTTTAAGAGGGCTGTTGGCCTCTTATCCAGCTCGCAATTGGCGATAAACAGTTTGGCGTTTCAATAATTTCGCGCCCCGTTACCCTTTTCCTCTGATCAGCTCGAAATCGGAGTGAAGTTTCGTATTATACAAACGATGCGACCCGTTCGCTGAAATTCCACGGATCGCAATTTAATCGTATACTGTTGTATCGTTTTCGCAAAATAAAAAAGAAATTCACATTTTGAAATTCCTCGACCAGCGTAGAGGAATCGAACGGCCAGGAATATTTTTCGATTGGGTAATTAGATGAAACGATCGGAACGGAAGGGTTCGAATGGGAAAATTCAGGTGACGTTCGTTGCCCTTTCATCACATCGTGAAGCTTTTCACGGTAATACCGTTTTACTCCCGACACTTTACGATAATGGTTCCAGAGAGCTGCTGTTCGATCGAAAGAAACTCGATGTACCTCGTTTCGTTCGAGTAATCGTTCTTTCTTCGATCGTACGACGTTTCAAAGTATGTCGTAGACTTCTTGCAATTACCTTGTCGAGGTGGTGGGATTTTTATTTCATGGTGTCTTTCGACATTTACATTCCATTACCGGCAACATAGGCGTACGTAGCTTTTCAGTCCTCGGTTTCCTGTGATACAAAGGAGTTATTTTATTTATTTCTTCATCAAAATTAAGGAGAAATAATATTGATGTTATTCATAATATACAACAGAATCATAATTGGCATAAAATAGTATCAAATAACGACAAAGTGTTAATACCTCGTACTCTGCTCCGAAATAATCGGGAAATAGGGTCGAAACGAATGGAGTTTCAAGAAGGTTGACACCAGACATCTTTATATACGCTTAGCTCGATCGCAACGAGTCGAGTAGCTGCATCCTCAACATTTTCCAAGGAGTTTCATAGGCAGTCGTCCGACCGCTGTGTCTCCTATCGAGATCTCGATACGTTTGCGAAGCAATCGAAGTGTGGAGAACAGCAGCATCGTCACGACAGATGTTTCCCGTGTCGTAAATCTTTTACGACAGTTGCTTATCGATACGAGCTCGCGTTCGTTCCATCAGACCTTCTTTTCTTTGCTTTCGTTCCATAAAGTCTTGCCTTCTGTACGGGGAAAAATCGCTCGATACGCGGCCCCGGCTCTGCTCCGCTACCTCAAAGATGAGTGGATGGTTTGGCTGTTGTTTGAATTTCTAGTTATGACTTCCATCACTTTGTTTCCGTTCCACGAATTTTGTGTTCCTGGGATTAACCCCTCGGCTTTACGACGCGCCATACTTTTCGCGTGAAAATTGCCACGAATCTTTGAGATCGACCTCCTTCGAGAAGGTTTCGTTTGAAAATGGTTCTGTTTCGAGGTGTCGGCTTTCCTTTCGATTGCATCATGGGTTGTACGGTATACCGTGATGGGTCACGTATGTACCGAGCAAAATATTTGATCGATCGGATCAGTGAACCGAGATTCGAAGTTAAATCTTTCTGGGTATATGCTCCGCGGATTACTCTGTTACAATTTTAAATAAAATCCTTGTTACGTAGATTTTAAATTTCTAAGCAAAAGACTTTGAAAATATTAAAAAATAACTAATTCTTAAAGTCCACGAGGTAAAAATCGATTGGTAGGGCACAGAAATCAAACGTTGGTCCCCAGGGATCGATACATCGTGACATAAACTATCAAGGACTTGAATGGCCATCGTCTACAAGCACTTCTTTATCAAAGTGTGTGCACACCGCATTCTTCTTTTATAAAACTCAATCGAATCACACAGCCGATCGAACTAGATGTATATTGGCCTGTAAATGGAAAGTTCGATCGTGCACGAGGGGTCGTGAGATTTACTGGGGGCAGGAGGGAAGGAGGGAGAGATCGGTTCTCGTAGGTAGATTTACGGGATTTTCGTGGCGGTGCTATGATTTCACCGTGCACCAGCTCTGCCATTGTATTCAAGGGATCTCCCTCGTTCATTGTTACATAGCGGCGTCGGTGGCACGGTTGGAAAATTACGAGGCTTCCTTCTCCTCTTCCTCTCTCGCCGGTTTCACTTCCGGTCGCGTTAGTCTCGTGGCGAACAATGACGTGGAAAAGCCCAAGGAGTCTTTAAACCGCGTGTCCTCGTGTCCCGTCGTCCCCCTTTTTACGTTTTTTTATTTTCTCACCTTCGCTTTTTTGCCGTTCGCATCTATTTCCATGTGCAGCGTTGTTCTCGAGTTCGCAGACAGCCGAAGATTTGCATCCGATACTTTGTTTTCATTTTTTTTTCTTCTCCCTTTTTTCGCGAAGCGTTTCAGTGGAAAGAGTCTTTTGTTATTTTGCAATGCGCCGTTATCCTTATACGGATGGATGTGGGCGTTAACGCGACTTTGATAAAGGTTTGGTTTTAAAATAAATCTTTGAAGATAGTTGAATTAATATAAAACATCGAGGTTTTAGAGATTCTATTGTCAACCCAGGCACCAGAGTCGCGGGTTAAACGAAAGTGGAAACAGTTAAATGGAAAAGTTTATCCGGGATCGATACATCTTCGTTTCGCAATACATCTCCGCGTATCGGTTGGTTACAATTTAACAATGATTTCGTTTGGAAAGTTCTCGTCCAAGTGTGTTGGTTCGCAGCCGAGAGAATCGGTTTGTAGGTCAGCGTCGAAAGAGCGGCGTAGGATCGTGCAGCCTTCGACGAACGGAGGTAATAATAAGGTTGTATGCCCTCGGTGGATCCGGTAACTGTGCCGTGCATGCTCGACGTTTTACACAACGAGAGAAGAACGACGTTACAACGCCGTGGCATCGTAATATTATGGTCCCATAACAGCGGATTCTAAAGTTGCCGCAACGGCTCGGTATTAACCCTTGTGCGCCCAATTGGCGCCACCGCGAACTCGCATTTTTGGCAAAATGTCTTACGAAAAGGATCGAGAAAGAAAGGGAAAAGAAAGTATCACGAAAATAGGCGTTTAACTTGCTAATAAGCCTTAACTCGCACAAGTTTGTCCTGTTTAGGGGTCAGGGAAGCTTAGGGTTGGTGGATCGTTCTAAATGAAGATCGAAAGTAAGGGAAGAAAGGGCAGAGAAAGATTTCGTTGTAATAGAGAGGGAATCGGGGATTGGAAAAGATGGCTAACGCGTTTAAGGGCCCCCACTAAGGCGGTTCGGGGAGTAATTCCGGTTAATAATGAAAATTAATTGAACGACGAGTTCTTTCCGGGGAAAGAGACTAGCCCCAACTGCTACGAAAGAGAGAATTCGTACCACTGTAATTAAAAGCTCTTCCACTCGAAAGCTGATAGCCCGAATTCCCTGCCGTATAATTTATCATTTAATTCTTGTGTATCTGCATATTTTGTCTAATAACTTTTTGAGTTACTGTTCACCGCTCCCAATTCCTGAATTATAAATGTTACGACTTTAATGGGTCCATGGATACTCATTACCCCTTCTGGGGTTAAAGGTCGTCTATTTTGCGTATTCGATGCTAAAATTCTCAAATTGGAATATAATAAAATTTCCAGTAAGCAATATACTTTTGCAATTTGGAATATTTAAAACGTTAAATTGTAATTGGAGCTAAAATTTATCGCGTTTAAGATCATCACTCTTTATTATAAGATAAGGATCGTTCAATATTGTTGTGATTTCGATAGATGCTATCGAAGGGGTGTTGAAAAAGGGGTGATTTTTATCGGCTTCTTACGACGAGCTCGCGCGAATTGAATCGAATCGAACGAGGCAACCGGACGCGGCGCGCAAATACTTCATTAGCGTCGAATTGAAATTTGACGGATACGTGAAAGCGATTTTTATTTGCGGAAACTCGAGCTGCCCGAAGCCGGCACCGAGCCCGGAATTGTTTGTATTTCAGCTTTGTCTTCGAGCGAATTTCGTCGCGAGCTTTCCTCCGTGAAAATTTCCTTTGTGCCGAATGGCTTCGCCGTCGAACAAGTCGTCCGTGTTATTCTTCTGGTTTCCATATGAATTTCATTCTTTGTCCACGGAATAAAGAAAAATCGATAAGTTTCCCTCGATACGCGCGCGGGCATATTGGTTGGCAAATAAGAATAAACGTAATTTGTATCGATAGATACGCGTCTTTAAAATTTGAACGGGAAATTGACGGAGCGTTCAGATTGCGGGGGGGTTGGTGCGCTGATCGATACAATAGAAACGGTGGGGTGCAGCAAGACACACAATAATGCAAATTATATTATTTGCGCGATTAAATTATCAAGTGTATTGATTCTTTGACGGTCCTCAATTCAAATTATTCAGCAATAAGATATTTTTCATTATTATACTACAAATTCTCTATTTGATTAAATTAAATCAGTAACCACCCTCTCGCCCGGTTCCGTGAAACTGTTGCATTCAATCATTTCGGTATAGCAATTTTAAACTGCGAACCATGAAAAAAAAAAAACTATTTCGTACAATACGATATAAAAAGAAAAGGGTAGGTTCGGTTATTGGAAAACAAGGGAGTGTATATATTGATTCAACAATTCGGATTGCTTTTTTAACACGTTTTCACAAGGCGGATCGCCTTTGACGGGGAACACACGGGGCCACGCATCGTTCGTTACGTGTAAATTGCGTCGCGTGTACACGCGGCGACTAGACGCGCGCGTTCACGCCCGCTTAGATTGAATCACGCTCGACGCGGAGCGGAGTGCCTTGGCACCAAGCGAGCCGCGTAACCCGGCCTTTGCCGCTCGAGAAATACGCGTAAGAGGGAATCGCTCGACCAGCCGCGAAACTACAAAGCCATCGGGCCTCGGTTGTGTACAGTGCGGTCTCTACCAGCTTCCGGTTTCTCTCGCCTCTATCGAACATCCGATTTCGTCGCGTCGATGGAAGAATTTTTTCTTTGATGATCGCTTCGAGCCATTTCTTTTTGATTTTGGGGGTTGCTATGGGGAGATTTTAGGGAGATCTGGGGGAAAATCTGGGAGAATTCTTAAGGAAGAACTTAAGAAGATTTTAAGATCTTAAGGGGAACTTGGGAAAATTTTAATATCTTAGGGGGATTTAGGGAAATTCTGAGGAAATTTTAACAAGAATCTAGAGATATTTTGAGGAGAGTTAGGAAGAACCTAAGGGTGGTACACTTGTTTCCCTCCACCTTGTTTTAATTAACACTAGAACTACCGAAATAAATAAGGGATGAAACATGAATTATAGTACAGGTACACTATCGAACCGAGCCACGTGTTTCGAAAAGGGTTGAAAATAATAACAGGCGCGCAGACGGTCGATAAAACGTGTCGACAGGGTAAATCCCGGAAACGGGAGAGCGTTCGTTCGACGATCGCGGATACACGTCAGTGGAAAGCGGGTGAAATTGTCAGTCGCAGGGACGATGATGCAGGTATCGTGGCGTCCGCGATAGGGGTGGCCAGGAAATCGACGGAAGTGTCAGTGTCAGTGTCAGCGTTGCCAGAGATTTGACGGGTAGGTATTGTAGCCTTTCGGCTGAAGGGTGTGCGTTCGACAAACTCAACTACCAAACCGAATAACTCGAAAGGGGTTAAGGTAACCGCAGTGGTTAATCCTTTTTCTCTCACCCCTCCATTCACGCTCCAAATTTTCCCCTCATTCTCGCTTCTTCATTCGCCGTCGGGTTAATTATATTCTTGGCTTTAAGGCGTTCCCGCGAAGTAACAGCAAATAGAAGCGGCGGTCCACGTGCACGCTTGGAATCCTCTTTCCTTCTTCTCGCGCTTCCTGTATCGCTCCACTTATCGCGGCGCATCAATTCCATTTTCTACCCACAAAGGTAGGGCGGCGAGAATAGAAGAAGAGGGGCGGCTAGACGGTCCCCACCGGGCGCTTGGCGAGAAACAGAAGGAGGAGGGTGGAAACCGGTAAAGAAGTCGGGGAAAAGAAAGAGGATTCGAGGAGATTTAATACTAGATAGGATTGAGAAGGGAAAGATAGGAGCGAAGGTAAACAGCGCCCCTAAAAGGGGGCAGAATTTGTATTTTGTCACCCCTCGAGTACATGCATAGCTAAGCCTCGCGGGCTCTGCCTCCGCCTCGTCGCAACAACTGTACCCCGGGGACGTGTAAATTTTAACGGGTCGTGTGTGGTCGCTGGAGACACACTCTTATCTTCTACGTGCGTTGTATTAACTTGTGTTTCTTCGCTTTCTTTACTCCTTTTCTTTGAGGGGGCCATTAGATCGTCTCTTTGGGTCAACCTTGAAACGTCACTCTCTTCTTTTTCTCCTCTGTTCAGAGTGTACTCCTTCGTTATCACGAAATTTTCCTCGATAACGAGGTAAGATTATCATTTGTTAAGATTTCTGCTATTCTTTATCGTTTACAATACTTCAAACATTTGGACATTTTCAAACGAATCGAGGCCATTGCATGTTCAAGGGAATAACGAGCAGGAAGAAAGGGAAGAAATGTTCATCCAGGGGGTTTTTCACGGTAACAAACGGATTATTATTCGATGCAACGGGGTAAAATTCGTGGACGTGGTTGCTCAATAAACGGCAACGCGCTTAGGCGGAGACTCTCGCGATAAGGGTTTCACGTGGAGCAGCTTTTAGCGGGTCCTAGCCAAAGCTGCGCCCTCTCTCTCTCTCTCTCTCTTCATGCGACTCAATAAGCTTTTGTTTCCATTGAAAACGTTGGACGTTGTTCCCTGCTAGCTTCAACCAACTCGTTTGAGATATTAATCAGAGGCAGGAAGAAACAACGGATCAAGCGGGTATTACGTCGCCGTAGGGACTCGTATCATCCGCTTTCAGATCTCGATGCTACTTTGCTTTCATCGTTGTTATGCTCCCCGATGTTACGACTTGCGATTTCACCCTCGAAAAAGAAACGATATTCTGCAGAATATTCCTTTTTTTTTCTTCTTCTTTCTTCTTTTTTATTCGAGCTTCGTGTGCAACTTCCTTTGAAACAGAAATACGTTGTTTCTTGTTAAATCGAACGTTGTTTGTAGACTTTTATCGGAACTTTTATTATCGCGACGTTATCGATTCGCTTGCTTGTTTGATACAAATAATGAGAAAAAAGAAAGAAAGATGTTTAATGTTAATTTAAGTAAATGTTTCTTTGTTGCAGGAGGGATCTCGCGGTGATCGGAAAGAGGGGGGAAAGAGGGGACGCAAGCCCGGAAGGAAGGCGTCCGATAAGACGGACATGAAAGCCAAGCTCGGTAAGAAATTTTCCTATCTTTGTTAATTTTATCAATTTAAGCTTCCAATTTCACTTTTTATCGTCGACACGATGTTAACGCGTATCGAACGGGTTATCTGTAACGTAACATACGTCCACGTCCGCTCGCGGACAACAAAATCTCTCCTCGATACAGAAATCCCCCCTGATTTCTCGAGGATCCGGGGGAGCTTTCCTCAAAGGCTCTCTCTCCGGACAGCTTTTAAAAAAAGAACGTCCACGAGGCGGTAGAGAGCGGCGGGAACGTTTATTGCCGCGTAAAAGCCGGGCTTAGTGAGCCGTAGACGCGATAATA
This sequence comes from Anthidium xuezhongi, assembly GCA_022405125.1. Classification (NCBI taxonomy): domain Eukaryota; kingdom Metazoa; phylum Arthropoda; class Insecta; order Hymenoptera; family Megachilidae; genus Anthidium; species Anthidium xuezhongi. Next base: position 11,660,591 of record CM039637.1, read on the forward strand.
GTCGCGACCCTTGATCGTAAAGGGCTTTATCGCGTCGCGGTACCGTATCGACGAGAAATTTGCAATATCCTGGCAGCAGGCTATTACCATCGATTTTATCCGGCCCTCTCGCCCCCCTGTCTTCTTCGCGAGCCCCGTGACCGGAAACGTTCGCGGTACCAGTTCCTTAAGTACTGTAATAGGATCAATTTTCATCCTGTCGGGGCTCGTCACTTCAAATTGTATTCGGTGTAACCAAAGTTAAATTTTCAATATTCATACATTTTTTCTTGTGGTATTTCGAGTAATTTTCAAGGCAGTTCGCATATTAACTTGTCACGGATTCAAATATTTCTTCGACCCCTCTGTTGACGTTCCTCGCGGTTCCGGAGTCGCGTGAGGGTATCATGAATTTTTCGAGCCACGCATTACACGTGCCCGTTCGTATTTCTTGCGGCGTATATTTGCATCTCGGCCGCGAAACTTGCGTTAAGAAAAACAGAATTTCGAAAGTATCGCGCGTTAGGATTTCGCTTCGCTTATCTCGCAAGCAGCAGGCTCCGCGTGGCAAATCTCTATTTTGAATTATTAATGCGTACGCCGAGCGAGTGGTGCATACGATTCCCCCGTAAAAAATGTAGCAAAGGAGCCCGGCTGCGCTCGTTCGACTTTTCTTACCTTCTTCTGTAATCGTCTTTTCGATCAGCCTCCCGAGACCGTTTCTGGAGAAACGCTGGAAAATTGTAAATAAAAAGGAAAGTTAAGTCCACAACTTTATTTTATTAAGCGGTATATTTTAAGAAACAGAGAAAATAATCAAGAGATCAGGCTCGAGCGCGGTTTCGCAAAACACTTTTGCCACTTGGACGTCGGGTTCTCACGTTTTCGCACTTTTCCGTTTGTTTTTACAGAACGAAGCCGACAGAGTGCGAGGGAGTGTCGTGCTCGAAAGAAGCTAAGGTATCAATACCTTGAAGAGCTGGTAGCCGACCGCGAAAAGGCTGTGCTTGCTCTACGGAAGGAGCTGGAGATGGTAAGTTTTACTTAACATTTTTTTTTTCTTGCTATCGAATCAATACTTTTTTCCTGTCCCCCGTTTTTCCATTATATTTTGAAAGTACACGAACGTGGAACGTAAACTTTCCTCGGTTAAGGGGAAGTACAGGATATTCCCTTTAGTTCTTGAAGAACCTATGGTTCATAAATATTACCATTTTTCCTACGGGAGTTTTGGACAATTGTTTCAAAAAAGAAATCCTTTGTTCCTCGTACGCGAAAACAGGAAGGGGTTGTCCTATTTCAGGGATAATCCTGTGTACTTCCTCTTGATCGAAAGAAGTTGCGGTGTGTACATGCACGTATATCCTTTTCCGTATCCCCGTTGCCTCGCCACGCAACGGAGCCCCATAAATCTTGCCCCTTGGAAAAGTTTTCACGAGTAACGACTGAATTATGCACCTATTATTCGGTGCAGCTTTTTACCCCCGCGAACGTTTTCAAAGTCGTGTATGGCCTCGATTATGCAACCGTCACTCGTCTTTCGAGAAAGAAACTACCCTCTTCCATATAGAAATTTCGCGGCGTAACGTTTCCATCTTCCGTGCGTTAATATCGTAAATTCAGCGGCTAAGACGGAGCAGACTGGGAAACGCAAAGTTTTCCTGAAGAACCGTAAACATGTCGTGGCCTTTGTTTCTTTCGTTCTTTTTTTCGAACGCTAGCCTTAAAAATTTTTACGAGTAGCGTTTCTATAAAAAGACAAAATATTGTGAGAGCATCGGGTACAGTGACTTTGGTTTCCTGTTCCTCCTTTCCTCCTCTTCCTGCGAAGCGCCAAGATCTTCAAGGTATGTATATTTTCTTTTGGATTGGAGCAAATTAAATGGAAGGTTTGTTCAGAAAAGTTTTAATAACTGTAGTTTCCTTAAAAATAAATTTATCAAATTGTTATATATCAGACTTTACACATTCAATAATTGGTCATTGTTCGCCATAAGGCTCAATCATCAGTTTTATATCAAGTAACTCGATAAGACCTTTATGTAGCTATTTTAGCTACACTTCAAGGTTCAAATTGACATGAAACTTTTCTATGATGAAATGATATCAGAAATTGTTTGTTTGATACGCAACAATCTACTACGTGCCATTGGCTGTAAACCAACCAGTATTGAGTATGTTATTTTCTAGGTGAACGAAAAGGATCCTACCACCACCCCTCCGTCCGCATCACCTTGCACCTATCCAGATCCTTTTTAACGCCTGTGTGTGAATGCTTTGGGTATAATAAATAACGTTGTTCGATCGCGTGTCACCCGTGTACCGTGTAACCAGCGTACGTTTCTTGTTTCAGTATCGCCAGTGGGGACAGGAATTGGACGCCGGACGAGTTCCCGATGGGCTACAAGCGATGCTGGAGGAGTTTGACTCCTTGAAACGGGAGAAGGTGGTCAACTAACCCCCTGAACGGAGAAACACACACACGAGAGTCACGAACATCGAGAGCCCCCGGATACACGATTCTTTATATTTCTCTTCTTTCTTTGCTCCTTGTTTGACAGCATCGTACCGCACTCTTTCTGGCGACCGAGATTCGTTTCTTCCACGAAGAATTCGGATTCTTCTTCGACGACTCGTTCGAGTTTAACCTTTCCTCTTTTCTCTTTTTTTTCACCAGCGGGCAAACTTCCATTGGGACCGTCTGTGGAAACAAAAGTCTCGTTTGTACGATTCTATTCTGTTTATGTGCAGAGCTAGTCCTTGTCCCAATCTTGTTTATTCTTCTTTCTGCGAGGAAAAAAAACTTGCAGCATCGGCGTTGTTTTACCCCTCCGTATTCGTGATTATTCGCGCGTCCCCTGCCCCTTCGCCTCTGGTTTGCCCGGTCTATTACGTTGAAGCAAATTTTTTCTTTTTTATCTTCTTCTTTATCATCGTTGTAAGACGACGAAACGATAAAGTCGATCAAGGATTTGATCGCGTTCGCATTGAGATTACCAAGTACCTTCGTGATCGTTGACAGAGAAATACGAATAAGGAGCGATCGTTTGTACGATCGTCGATCGTTGCAAGTGTCGTGAAGAGATAAAAGGTTACCTAGTAATTCCTTATTCGATGACTCTTGGTCGTTTTTTTTACTAATTAGGTATATTCGTTGAACGATTTAGGCCTCTGATAAATTATCAACCTCTTTCCTTTTGGATAATTCGCCAGGAGCGTTTATTTCCTTTATATTCTGTTTTTGTACGTTTGATTTCGCTTGACACGGTCGCGGTGTTCGCGACGGCGAGGATCGTCTGTATGGGAGCGGATATTTTTATACGACCGTATAAAAAGCTATCGTTTTGTACAGATCGTCGATATTTCGGGAACTTGTTTATATATAGATATATGTATATACGTCTGAAGAAAGGCTAGAGAACGAATAAAATGAATATTTTTAAAGAAACATTACCCCCATTGTTGTCCTCATCCTGTAGTTACACCTTTTGCAAAGGAAAAGCAGATCATTATCGAGACGATGGGTTATCTTCAAATCTCTGACAAGAGTTTTACAAAATAAATGTTATTGATTTGAAGACGATTTTCCAAACTGGCAGATTTCGAAAAACCATTCAGCACCGTTCGGTTTGTCTGCTTTTCATTTGTGGCACGTCGGTAAAGGGCGCGGACCGTACAGTGTCGAATGGAAATGATATTTCGAACGCAACAATTTTGCGTTACAAGCCGGCTGAAACTCGAATTTGCATACTCCGCCGTGAAATACGCTCGACAACGAAATCTCTTGTTCGATTTACGCAGATTGCAACGCAATCTCACCATTGATATTATCCGACGCGTCGAAACGATGTCGCGCTCCTGTAGAATAAAAAAAAAAAAAAAAAAAAAATCGAGGGGCGAGATAGAGGGAGGAAAAAGCGATCAGTATCGCTGGAAACTGCCTCGTATATCTGCGAGCGTATGCAAAATGTAGGTATTGAAAGTGTTCTTTTTGACCGAACCAGGCCAGGTCAAACGGTAACAGTGCCGGCAATAATAATTGAAAGACACCAGCTGACCCGTATACTAAGAATAAAATATTATTTCAGCTCCCGAATGGAGTACGCGAGAATTCCGAAATCGTCGTCTTTTTAGGTATTTCAGCTCGAAGCCGGATAAAAAACCGCGTACAAAGAAGTATCGATCGTGCCCTCATATTCTTCGTTTTATCAAATTCAAACCGCAATTTTTATCATCGAGTATCTTACAACCCTTTCAACCCTTCCAACCCTCTATACTCAGAATATTAAAAAATAGTGGTTACAGATTGTATTCAATTTGCAATTTCCTACATTTTATTGTTGAGGGGTTGAAAAATTATAAAATTGTTCATTTCGAATGATAAACAAATAAAAATTTTTGGAAATTTTAAACAATCGAACAATTAAGATTAAGCCGAAAATGTAAGGTACTAAACCTACGGATTATTTTTGAAAATAATTAGGGTCCAGCGTGTCGTGTTACGTTCGCTTCTATCGCGACAGTCAACACGCGAACGAATAATTTTGTAAAATAAATACACAAGGATTGTTGATGCACATGCGAGCTTAACTCTATAATCCTGCGCGATGCTCGAAAGCTTTTTTCTGATTTAAGCTCCTTTTGATTGATGTTAGTTTGAAACGCGTGTCAGCCAGCGGAAAAATTTTTTTACACGCTTTTAGCGAAATTAAGACAGTTTAATACCGTTGGACGAGCGTAATCATGGACGTACGGGGGTTGCAGCGCGGAAAGTATCCAATAAAGTACCGTTTTATTATCTGCGCTTTTATTTCCGTTTGCTTGCTCACGGCCGTTACCGCGGTATCGTTTCACGCGTGTTTCCTCATAAAGTTTACATTCTATTTTCAGGGATTTCGACGCGTGATATTGTCGTGAATACAACGGGAACACCGGATACTCCGCCGGTGTGTACACAAGAAAATATTGTTATGCACCATGAAACAGTATTGGTGATCGCTAGCTGGTTTTCGAAACGGTGCACCGGATCGAAGTTCGGTAAGTCGTTTTCTCAACTTTCGTAAAAAAAATGTTCTCTGTTAATGATGTCGTATTTCGAACCACTATCGTGAAGAATATCGCCCGTGTAACGACTTTTTTAATGAGTAACCTCTTGATGGTGCACATTTTTCATTCAACGTGTAATAAAATGTTACTGTAAAATTGCGCATTAGCTTTTAAGGGGTCATCGTAAAGGGGAGGTCCTGGTCTTTATTCTCATGGTGATTTCACACCAGAGAATAAATTTTCCAACTTTTCACTGACAATTTATATTCATCATGGTATACAAAATGTATATTCTTGATTGAAAATAGTAATTTTGATGCAGCCGCGTTCGATCAATCGTTTCCTGTAAATTTGTAAAAGAGCTCGGAATGTATGGGGCAATAACAATCTAGTTCTTCATGAAAGAACAAGGAGTGGCTGTTCTTTGTGGGGGATCTAGATCAAACAAAATCTTGAGCTAACCCGAAGCTCTCCAGGGACCTTCGTTCTCAAAGGCTCTTGTCGGCTAAATATTTTATACACGGTAGTCCATTTCTTGTATCCTCCCTTGTGATCGACCGGACGATCCGGTCTGTCAACAATAAATAAATTCCTCAACGACTTTACGAGCTTCCAGAAAGATGCGAGGGTTATTGGCAACCCCAGACAAGCTTTTATTATTTTTTAATTTTGGTAGTCTCATACCCTCTAAGATTTTAGTTAATTTGTAAATTTATAAATTGGTAACTTTTCAAATTGCTATGTTTTAAAATAAATAAGTAAATTATTAAATTTATGAGAAATAGCTTGATGAAAATTGGCTGCTTCGTCTGTATTGGATTGCAAAGAATGGTATTATTAAACATTTGCTGTGCTGAATTTTGCTGTGCTAGTCAGCCACCAGCGACCTTCCAATCTGCCGTTCGACCGGTTTAGGGGGCTGGCTATCTGGCTTTACGATTGACCGAATCGTAAAGCCGTTCTTACTAAGGCCAGGATACGATCAACCTGGCCGATATTTGATTCTCTGTGGTGCCAGCTAAAAGCAACCCCTGTGGTGTGGCAAATTCCGCGTGAACCTGCCACTAATTTCCTGCTCGATTCACGCCGTTCATTACTCTATCTTTCGATTGATACCCGTCTCTATAAATGCGATCCAATATCGCAAATCTCGTCTCGAATAATTTATAACTTTTATTCAAAAAAGAAAAATCGCGTTCGCCAATATTGACTTTCGGATAATGGAATTACCGAGGCCATTTTATTTTTCAAAATTGTTCTATTCTCATTTTTAGATTAATCTTCTACGCGTTATATTCGCAATAAAAAAATTGCAGCGTTTAATCCCAGTCGAGGTTTAAGCTGTGTCGCTGTACATATTTCGTTTCACTTGTCTGACTCGTTCGATCTTACTCCACTGCATCCATCCGCGATAGGAAACGGAATCATTTCCGAGGTCTCCCCCTCGTCACCTGGCCGATCATAACGTTTCCCCGTTTCGTAATTTACGATTCAACGAAACTTCCCACCCTCCTGGCCATTTGGAAGTTCTGCGCCCGCGAATTGTCAGAAAGGAATCCGGCACAAGCGAAAAGTATCACCGTCGGAATTCCATAAGCCGAGCAAGAAGTATAACTCCGAGCCGTATTAAAGGATAAAATTTATAGGTCGAGTTTCTGCCATAAACTTGGCAGATATCTCGCTAAGAACGAAACAATGAGCGCAGTATCTCTTCTCCTTCCTTTTTTTTTAAACTTCCTCGAGAATCTTTTCTATCAGTATATTTCAACCGTTTGTTAGGCTTTTCTTCCTGTGCTGCAATTTATAAACGTTAGATGCATTGTGCCTGTGCGATAATTTTTAGTATTAAGGTAATTAACTAAATACCTTATTTACGAATTTTTAATATATTTCATATTCACCCCAATTTATAAATTTTTCAATTTACACGAGTTATTCAGAAATCAATTAATATACAAGGGTGGAATTTATATTGTGGCGCTGAGATTAACGTTTAGAGAGATGATCCAGGTTAAAGAGATAGGAAAGAATCGAGGGTGCCGATTCGTTCTGTAACAGAGGGTTGACTGCTCGTTCAGCCACGGCCCGGCGAGGAAAGAAGCTTAAATGGTTTTTGCCGGGCCGAACCGGGGTCTAAATGTGTCAAAACTTTTTAACGAGCTCGTTAAGCAGCCACGAACGGCGAAGAATTAATTATCACCGAAAGGACGTCGCTGTTCCTTCGGCCTACCCATTTTCTTCCTCTTCCTTCCACAAACTTTTCGCGACACTTTCGATCAGTGGACCACTTTTAAACGATCACAGAACGAAAACTTGTTATCTTTGTGACACGCTTGAATCGGATCGAAACTTTCCTTCCGTAACTTGGTTTAACGATTCTCTTTTTTGGGATTTTTACCCGTCCTAGAACGTCGGTGTATTTTCTTAGTAAAATGTTAAATAATTCAGTTGCTTAATACTTACGAGTTTATATTAAAACACACTTACCCAGCTTCACATGTTTTATTTTAATTAATAAAAAGATTAATTTATTTTGCGGGTAACCAGATTTTTATTCAGAAACTGTATGAGTTTGATAAAATAGCGTTTTTGAAACGTATTTTTCAATGGAAAATTTGTTGAATAAAAACAAATGACTTTTACAAACAAAGAATGAACGCTGATCGAAAAATAAGCTACGTTCGATTCAATCATGTGAGAGGAATTTTGTGCAAGCAACGATTGATTAATTCGATTGATAGGTAATCAAGCTATTATCAGATCCCCCGTGCGACAATCTAATCAAGCCACGGGGCAGGGATTTACAGCACGTACGATACCGAAATGCCAATAAACCAGGCCGCGTTTACGATTTCAACGTGTACTTTGCACCTGATTGCTTCCCTGTGCGTTGTGTGAATCACCAACGAGCCCTATCCTTTGTTACTTGTAAATTGACGAATCGATGCATTCGATTCACAACCGAGCCCGTTTACTTGCTCGATCTGCCTGCCCCCAGACGACTTCCGCTATCCTCCTGCCGAAAATCAACGGACAATCCTTGATGGAACGATTTCTATTCCCATAATTGACGCTAAGAAAGATTAATCGAATAAATTTCAGTGAAAAAAGAATTTTAGTAATTACAATTGACATTGTTACTAATAATAATTGACATAAAATTGTGATAGAAAAATATTTCACTGATAATAATTGACACTAGAAATTTATTTTTATGATTTTATTTGTATTGTTCTCTGTAAGACAGGGGGGATGTGGGGGAGTAGGATGTTGAGAGAATAAACAGACAAGACAGATTTAGTTTAACAACGACCGTATTTCGATTTGTCGTCGATTTATTTCCGGTTTCGATAACGCTTGAAATGTTAGGATATACTCACGAGGCTGACGCTTCGTTGATCTCGACTACTTGCACACGAATGGTCGTTCAGTCGATCGATGCGAAACAAGTCTTTTATTATTTTTTTTTATTATTCTTTTTGAATTGAAACATAAAAGGGCGTGAGTTTCGAACGACCCGTTTAGATCCTCGTAAAATTAACGACCAAGATGCATCGATGGCACGAGGGAAGTTGATGTTACGTTTGCATTCGTTTCTTTTTTTTTTTTGCTCCATGCAGTCGTTAAAATTTTGGCTATATTAAAAGTCTTCTTTTCCTTTTTTTTAGCGTAAAAACATTTCGTTAAGAAAGAATATTATCGGTGCGTTTAGTAGAATACACGAGTCTTAAAGTGTTTATTAGAATGAATGAGACGCTTTTCGAGGGGGGAGACAAAAAAGAAATCGGGAAAAAATTGTTCGTGAAACGTGATTATACATCGACGCGCGTGTCGACGTCAACTTCGATCGTGCAAAATCGTAGGAAAGTTCTCGTTGACGGAGCCAACGTTTTGCAACTCCTTCGAGTCTAATGTATCTAGAGCTTCCTCCGATCAAATCGGCCATTTCAATCCTTTTCACGACGATTTCGAAACAAACATCAATTACGGAATCTACATTATCCAATATCTCTATTTTTATTAGTGGTTTTAATTTTTAATTTATCGTAGACACTAACAAGTTATAAATTTTAATTTTGGTACTTGGGTCACCTAGTGTCAAGTTTCCCCAGATTTAGGGTCCCACAATATTAGGCCCCCTAGGATTAAGGACCCCCAGTACCAAGTCTCCCAAAAATCCAAAATTGAATTTACTCAATAATTCGTTCAATGCAGACTTTACCATTCCAATTTCATTTCATCTTTAATAATAATTCCAATTCGGGTATCTTCGTTAAAGTTTGATCTGGTCGATTTATTCCGTAGGAGGATCAATATGTTCTTCGACTTCAGGTACCATATGTACAAACATTTTGCATCTTGCACACGTTTTTTTTTTCTTCACACATTCAATAATCAGGACACAACGTTATACACTCATACATCGTTCGAATCGTATCAAGTGACAATAGGTCACGATCGGTGTCAGTCGTTCGCGAGATCGATCGTAATGTGTACATATTTATACATAATATAATTATCATATTGACTAGAACGGTTTTGGTTCCAGCATCGACGAGGAAATCGTTCAGTGCAGATTGAATACGCTTTTCTTTCTCTTTTTATTTCTTATTCCTCAGACGTTCGTGCAAACGCGTTGGTCTTCGAATCGTAGGAAAAAAACGTACACGATTCCATCGTTGTCTTCATTTTTTTTTCTCTTATTTCGATAAGAACCTATCATCTTCTTCGAGGGAGGTACCCGCTTGACAGACGACCTTTTCGCCGGCGGGGTCGTCTCGCCTTGTCATTGCCGCGTATCGAGAATCTTCCGAGGAAATCAAGTTTGTCTATCTACTTACGTTTCGTAACACGGTCGGGAATCACGGTTGACGTGAAACGTAGGAAAGGAATGAAAAGAAGAAGAAGAGGAAGAACAAGCCGAGACATCCGAGCCGTTCTTCGCAGATGCTAGAATTCACGAATCGAAGTGCTTGCTCGAAGAGAGAGAGAGAGTTTCGTTCGCCATCATCGTTTCTCGATTCCCGTTGTACCTTTACCGCCTTCTTCTTCTTCCTCTTTTTCCTCTCGGCTGTACTCGAACCTTTCGATATCCTCGCAACGGCTACGGTGCCATCAGTCGTTTCACGTTGTAACGGCAGTAATCCCGACCTCTTATGTCTTCGTGCGGAATTTCCTCCTCCAATGGTTCTATACCCTCCGCCGCCATGTCGTCGCGGACCTACGAACAGAGGGAACCTCGTTTATTCTCCCGTTCGTTAAAACGCCGGCTTTTCGATAACAGCTTAAACTTCGGCATCGATTACTTTATTTTTACTGATTTTCACTTTGCTGAAAACGAAACAATTTAACCCATTGCCATACTTTGACGAGTCAGACCCGTTTTAAATGTTACAGATCTGATTGTTATTATTATTAGATTTTTCTTTGCTTGTTTTAACATTGCAACAATAAACGTTCAGCTTCGACGCACCTGTGGAGAAAACGATACGGCAAGGGGTTCATATACAGAAAGGGTAGAAAGATGAATAATAACCCGAGAAAATGGAAGAATTCATAAAATGAATTCCCAATGAAAGAAAAATAAAATCGTCGGCTGGCGTAGTTTCCTCGATATTGATGGCTTTAAGGAAAAAGTCAATCAATGTTTTACGGTGTTTCCGGTCCGTGAAAGTTCCGTCGTCGGCGAGGGTGGTCGAGTTCGTGCGGTGCACATGGCGTCGCGAATATTCTCCGGAAAAATCACCGCTCGACGATCGTCGAAGAAAAAAGGGGGGACGGATACACGCGAGAGGTTGTGTGGTGAAAGCCACGGCCTGAGGGGAGGGGGGGAGGGGGGGGGGGAGAAAAAGTTCGCGGTGCCGCGTATTTCATGCGACCCTGCACAACCACCATCAATTTTCGGTAAGCCCATTAACCTTCCACGGCCATTACGGTCCGGCCGAAGCTTTCGTTGGCTGGCCTGTAAACGCGTAACCGATGTTCACAACTTTTTTTTTCTCTCCCCCCAACCTTTCAACCCTGTTTTTTCTAGTCTTGGTCGCGTGTTTTTACTATTTAATCGTTTAGCGGTAACGAGTCGTTGGAACGGGACTCGCGGTGATTCTGGTCAGGAAAGGTGCGGTTTCTTATTCAGGGGGTTGAAAGTAGCAAATTTTGCTCTTCGGGTTGTTTGGTTGTTTGACGGCAGCGTGGATGCAAGTTGTACTAAAGGTATTTAAATGACATTTTAAAATGAATTCTGTTCGAAAGGATGAAAGGAGGGTGGTATCATATAATTAGGAACCACGAAAGTTCTAAACAGTTTTAACACTCTATTAACACCAGCGGTAATTTGGATAGTTAGGAGATGTTCTTGTGAACAATTCTTATCAAAATTTAGCAGCACGGTGGTAGTAGCAGTTGTTTCCACGATTTCAGGACCGCGGCGTCGTGTTCGCGGCACCATAACTTAAAAGGAAAATGAGCCGGTGGCGTATGCCGGTGGTCCCCCTAATCAAATCCGCTTTTATTGTTGCCCTCGCGGCTCGTGTCTCCGGTAACATCATGATAAAGCATCGCCCGGCGACATTACAAACGTCTCGTCTCGTAATGCATGCTCTCTCTCCTCTTTCCCTTCCCTTTTCGTCGTGCGCGTTTTATCTTCAAATTGAATTTCTCCTTTTTCCCTCGCTCGAAGCGTTTACCACCGCGTAACACTCGGAGAAATCGTCGCCAGGGAAATTAAAATGTTAATGGACGCCGGGATGATTTCTTAGCGAGCAGAAGGGACTGTCTCGCCCCGTAGATTATTGTCCATAAATTCAGAACGTTTTTAATCAAACGCACCATCGTTTCCTTCGTCCCTGATGAATCGTAACGAGTCCTTTTATTTTCGAGTAAGGGGCGCGCGTCGTCGATCATCTCGCTCGCAAACACCGTCCCGGGGGTCGTAAATGATACGTTACACGCCGTTTTATTCCTTTATAAGGAGATCATGTTTCCTGGCTATGTAAATACCGGTACTTTTAATAATTGTTAATGGCGAGGAATCTTCTGGTTGATTGTCGTTTTACCGTTGAAGTAAACAGTTAGTTACTGGAAACTTCCCATCCAAGAATTTTAGCGTGTCGTCGATTGAGACAAACCCAGGAAACTTGAGGACGATGATGAGGACTGTTAATTTTTCAAATAGTTCGACGCAAACAGTTGGTGTGCTCGGGTTTAAGAAAAATCCTCAATTTTCCTTGCGCCTTAATCCCAACGAGAGCCTCCATTTCCGGAAACAACGGAAATAGTTGAAACGCAATTAGCGCGAGACAGTGGTTCCCGTGTCCAAGAAGGAGATTCAATTTCCCATGGAATTTTCTTCGCATGGTGCGCATCGGTTCTGATCGTTCATTAAGTTTCTCATTAATTTTTATCGGGGCCCGTAAGAAGTATGATTAACGTGTCCACGAATTTCATCGTCATCCCGCTGGAACGTTGCGGTGAAATTCAATTTCTCCGTTGGAATTTCGTCGTAGTTTCACACGACAGAGACCGGTCTATTGTTTTAACAATTACCACGATTCTCGGCGCCGGTGACGAGCGCCGGTACCGTGGAGAATTCCGCAGCCAACCACACGAAGGGAGGTAAAATCGTTCGGGGTTAGGCGTTCGCCAGGTAAGACGTAACCCGGGCGCTTTCGTTTCGTTCCACGGGCGACGAATTAATGTCGTTCGAGGAAGCCAGCGTTCGCAGACACGAACCTTCCACGACGCGACAGCAATCGTTCCGCTGGAAACTGTGTTTCATTGTACAGGTAATTTGCTTTTCTCCAGGGCCCTGGCGCGAATTTCTCCGCTCCGCAGCCGGACGTTTAATTGGATCGAGGAAGACGATTATCTTTTTCTGGCTAACCGTGAATCTCGAACGGAATCGTTTGATTCGAGTTAAAAGTTCGTCCTTGTATTGTTTCTCGTAATTTTTACAAATTAACGCTTCTTTGTTTCGTTGAGTTATCTTCAAATAATACTCAAGTTCAGTTTTCTTCTGAAAATATCTCTTCTCGAGGCTGTCGCCAACACTTGGTCACGCTTAATTAGAATACTATTAGGTTCTATGTTATGTTTCATTGGAATTGCACGGGTCATCTGCGGCGCGAAATAACAGATGACCAAGAATCGGGTTAGCCGTACCGACCAATATCGGATTTAATAAAGCACACAAATCACGCTCTCGCCGGTGTATCGTCGAGCAAGACGGCCCGACAATTTTTGTACCCTTGGACCGCTGCCAATCCCAGAAACCAGCTGCCACGCTCCTCCACCTACTCAAACCACCATCCCTCTTCTATGATTTGTACCAGTCTACCATGTGCATCCACGTCCCATGACCTCCTCCTTTTCTAACCGTGCCATATGTGGGCGTTTAGTTGAATTACATGACGGCCTCGTAATACGTGGGAAATTATGTGTACAAACAGTTGTACGACACTCTACGCGGTTGTCACTGAAATTACGATGATGATTCAAGGCTTTCGAGGTGTGGATCTTGTCGTGAGAGCGTCCTTAGATATTGTCTTTTTAGTCCACTACTTAATTATTGGCAAGATGTAGTTATATTTATTAAACAAATAATATAAGTATTTATCACATAATTTTTACTAGGAAAAATAAAAATCTTTTAAAAGGTCGCGTGATTTTCTTTTTAATAAAATTGGAGGTGCACCGCTATTTGTGACACGAACGTCAGATTTCAGCGTGACATCGCGCACGGCTTAGAAATTGAGAAATGTTCACCTTCTCGACCGCCTTGAACACGCGAATCAGATTGAGACCAGCCAGCTTCCGGATGTCTTTCTCCGACCATCTGCGCGCCAGCAGCTCTGCAAAAAGCTCCGGGTATTTGCTGACGTCCTCCAGACCCGTCGGAGTCCTGAAACAACGAGATCGTAAAACGGTTTCATTTAGAGACGCTTTGGGCGGACTTTAGCCCCTCCGAATTCGTCGATTAATTTTGTTGGCTTCCGCTCTTCGTTTATTTTTTTCTCTTTCTTCTCGACAACTCGCGGTCGTAACCGACGTTCGACAAAGGGGCTCCTTTCATCTTGAACATCGCTATTTACGCGAATATTCCCTACCCCGATGAAGTAGTGTTTTAATGAAGCGACCTAGTGGCGGGAGTTTAAATTAAAAAACTGCTTGAAACTTTTTCCACAAGAACCCTTCGTATAACTCACGACCCACTCCATATTAACCGTGTAATTTTCCCGCGTGCAATTTCTCGAAGGAAGTTTAATCCATTACATTCTTCTTCCACGGGTGTTCCCGAGTCGTTCAACCGGCCGCCAAGAGGGACCGCGGACGACCCCGTTAACGCGTACAAAAATTCACCGACCTACGAATTGTGCAACTTCCCTTCTACCCAGGAACTTTCCGACCCTCGTTTGCATCCCTCTTTCAATAACGAATTCTAGCGAATTTTTGTCTCCGCTCGTACATCGCGTTAGACCACTTTGTACCAACTTTGTACGGCTTGTTTTCAAACGGCACGTGTCCACGTGAAAAAATAAGCCAAGAACTAAAACATTTTCACCCGGATTCTCTTTGCTCCTGCTCGAAAGAAGGAAACGAGTTAGTTTTAATGTCCTTGTAGTATTCCTTTGACGCGTTGATTGCCTTGGTGGTCCTCAAATTTTGTATAATCAAATAATTGATAAAAGAAAAGACGAAGTAGACTAAAATTTCAGTGTGTCATAACACGAGTCCGTTTTTATTGTGACAATCAACGCGTTAAGGCGTAAAATGAAGAATCCACCAAGGAGGGATTACACCATCGGGACAATGGCGTTCGATGCAAATTCGTGGCACGATAACGAGCTTGTTGGAAGAGAGAAATTGTCGCGAATAAATTACGATTCTCCTCGGGCGGTTTATTCCTCATTACTCTAATTACTATTAGAGCGAATCCGCTTGATGTCTCGGGCTTCGTTCTCCGCGAGGCTCGAGACTGATTTGCGAGCCGAACGGCCGCGCGCGCGAGAACCGTGCCACCAGGTCGAGATCCCCGGGTGCGTTTTTAACGACTTCTCGTTTAAGAGCGCGGATAAGCCGCGCAGATAATGAAAATTGACGATCATCTATATTTTTGTTCGCGATTATTACAACGGGATCGGGGTCGACTCAGTTCCAGTCCCGAACCGATCGATCCCATCATTCGAATGTACATACTCCCCGGCTAAATTGCAGAATTCTTTGTAGATCGAACCCGGTTCGAGTAGAATACGATTGCTCGATGTTGTTTGTACGGGACGCGGGGTTTTTATCTGTCTCGATTCTTTCTCGTTACTCGCCTCCATTCGATTTAATGCCTCTTGTGTTCGTAAGTTTTATTGCACGCTGTAATTCGAATCGTCAAGGACATTATAATTAACGTTGTAGTCTGTCGGTTTCCATTTTCAATTTCTATTGAAATAAAATTAATTGATCTGAAATTGAAACAAAGTGCAATATTTATAATTTTTGGGGAAATGAAGAACCAAGTCCCAGTTCTGAGGGATCGTTTTACGATGCAATATCGAGGGGATCGAACGAGCGAAAGGTTAGCATAGTTTTTTAAAAATACTCTATCGATAACAGGGAGAATTGTTTTCGTCGATTTATTCGGAACAATTGGCGAGCAGAAAACGTACAAATTGATATTCGTTCGGAAGGTTGAACGTGAACGGTGGCTCGGTCAACTAATTTCGGCGCGGTCGATGACGCGGGACGAACAAACCGGCGGATATTCACGGCGAATTAGAGTTTGATCAGTCTGAATTTCGACGTTCTCATTACCCGCGTCATAACGAGCGCCAGGGAAGGGCCAGTCCTCGACAACGAGCGTTGCAGAACCGTTGAAAGCTACCTGCTGACAATGTCGGCCCAGCAAGAGCGGTTAGAGACTTATTCATGGTGCGTCATATCGCGGCTGAAACTGGCAGTTATGCAGCCGTGTATTGTGTACAGACATCGACTATCTGCGGTCGCTAGAACGTTGCTTCAATCTCGAAAATCTCCGAATCGAGTGGGTCCCTCGTTAGGTGACCGTGAACCATAGTCATCCAATGGTTTCTATATTCCAGTTCTATATTCCAGCGAATAGGTTCGATTCAACAGAAAAGTATCACAAAATAAAATCTAATAAAAAATATCAAGAATCACAGTCAAAAGAATTCCACTCGCGACTGAAAAATATAAAGAGACATTTTTCAGTCAAAGACAGTTCTCAGAACTTGCAGCGCTACTCTTCTCGATGTATAAATATGAAAGTTTTCAATCGTTCGATCCGTCGGGCAGAATTTTTTTGCCCTCTAAGGAACAAATAACAATTACGTACGTCGGCAACGATCGGGAATCGTGCACGGGGTACGAAGCGGAGAGGGAGATATAGCGCGCGATAAAATACTGACCGTGGAAAATTGAGCCGAGACGAGATTTATCGGAGTCGTTTGAATGGCGCCCGGTCGAAGCTTGTCGCGTTGCTCGAACGATATTCCGCCCGGTCCCCGATATTTCCAATTCCCCCGTGCTTCGACGGGGGGATGAAAACGTGCTCGCGCGAGTACGCGGCTTGTTCGCGCGATTTTGTCCGATTCTACGAGCACCTGGTTACGAAACAAAAAAAAAAAAAGAAGGAGGTAAAAACAGAAACGCGACAAAGCTCTGCCGTTAACGCCGGACACCAGAACTGCATCACGACCATCTTTTTTCCAACGGTCCTACGTACACGCCAGCGACTCGAAACCAAAAATCCCATTCGTACGGGGAAGATACATTTCGTCCCGTCGTTTTGACGCTGATTTATAGACACCCGGGCGAAAAGAAGACGGGAACCGGGAAAAAAGAGTCGGTACAATGGGAGAAACGTTGAAAGGATCGATACGAGAGGGGCCACGATGTAAGGAAAAGAGAGGAACAAGATTTCTCGCCGCGAACTCGATATCGATGCTAATTGCCCCGATCCTGGGATCATCGGATGGGATAATTGATGATTAACGACGCGCTACGATGTGATTCCCTCTTGATATCGATTTTCCTGGAAATAGAAACGCGTCCCTCTCTATTTTTCCACGTGTTTTAAAATGTATCTGACGTCGTTCGAGGATATATCTCCACGTTTAAATTTTTTAACGATTCTCAAGAATTAGAAATTCTCCTCTTCGCTCAATATAACTGGAAGTTATAATCCTTGAACATTTTTGAATATTTTTATTCAGGAACTTTGAAATTTAAGAAGTAATCGTTAACGACTTGTTGAGTTTTTTTTTCGTTTTCGAAGAAAATTGCAAGACACAGGCAGTTCTTAACTTTGATACTTCCGATTGTTCGGCTCGTTTTATCGCGGGCAACCACGAATTGCTCGCAGCTACAGCTAATTACGGTCATTAGATTAACGGTTGCTTCGAGGTTCACCACAACCCTGACCCTCCGGAACTTGCCGTTGGATGAATTTTAATCGTGTCCAAGAGTCTGTTGTTCGCACTTTGTTCAAATGTTCCCGGCTTTCGATAATTCTTTATTCGGTCATTTATTTTTCGTCTCTTACAGAATAATTTGAACTTTGGTATAATAAAATTTTGAATGCTTGTTAATGGATCCAATTTTAGTATTCTAAAATGCTCGCTGCGAATTTTAGTATTGTGAATAGGATTTCGTTATTTTAAAGTACTTAGCTTGTTACTTTTTTGCGAGCGCAAACAGTCGAAAGCAATTAGCGAAATGTTAATCGAAATTTTCGTCCGTCGGCAATTCAAATACGCAATTACGTTATTACGAGATAATTAATAGCGTTACGAAGCGGCTTGTTAAATACATACTTCAATATAATCGTAGCGCGGGTAAAAGCATGCCGAAGACCGTTTGAGATTACATTAATGTGAATTTTAACGTCCCTTAAAAGCCTGTCGGTTAATGCAGTTAACAAGAATATTGTGTTTTATCGATTCGATGGTACCCACGCGAAAACAAATACGCGTTTCCTTTTTTTTTTCATCAAATTCTCTTTAAATAATAATCTGTAATCCACGTTAAAGGTCCATTAATTTCGCTTCATTTTATTTTTCTATCAAGCCATTGGTGAAATGAAAATTTCAGTTGCGTTGCAAAATAAGATTCTGCGAATCGAGTGTCTGTAATTTCTGACGGAAGGGGCACCCCGATCGCCTGATCGCGCCAATGCATCGCGATTAGATCATCTCGCGACCGTGTTCGACGAGACATTCTTTCACGCGGAAAGATAAGCAACGGGATCAGTTCGTTAAACTTGGAATCGTTGACTTTGAACGGCGGGGCAGAGTTTTCTCGCGATTAATCGATCCCGTTTATTCGAGTTTACTTAACCCTCTCGTATCGTTATTTCACGCTGCTCGTTAAGAATACTCGATCAGAAAGGCCGGTGGATCCCGCGATGCCTGCCATCGTCGTTCGTTCCCCGTTTCAGCTGCTCGCAAATCGAGCTCTCTTCGACGAAATCGTTCCGATAATTACTTTGTTAAATTTGTACAGTTCGTTATTAGCCGGCGTCCCAGTTTCACGTGCCAGTTAACAGCCGGCGCCGTTCCTTCAGAAAAATCGGCCGACAAGCTATTTTAATTGATCGATCATCTCTCGTTCACGGCTAAACGATATTTCGATACGATATTTTCGTTTTTTTTCCATCGATTCGCGATATTCATGAATCGTTCGAACCTTTATTTCCCTTTTTACGAAGCAAGGCTCGATGAGATTTTTCAGTTTTCCAATTGGCGTGTGATTTGTTCCTCGTGTTTCCTCCGACTGTGACTGATATTATTTTATTTAATTATTTATGTGTGTTTTATGTATTTCATACGGATAAGACATTGTGTGATGCGAATTATTAATTTATTCCAACGGTAACAAGAAACCAAATTGAAATTTTACAAGTTTATCATTTTTATAAATATATTTATGATACACACTGGAAAAGAAAATGATGTCTAAGACAAGTAACTATTTTTCTTGGTCCTTTGACAACAGCGCGAGCCAGCATTTTCCATTCGATTTTCGTTTAACCGTTGGACAAACGCGCGAGAGGAGGTAGCGAGTCGACGATTCTATCGGTGACACGTTGGGTACCCCTTTTTCTTTCCGCTGAAATTCTTTTTTCTTCCCGTTTCCACACGTGCAATTTGCGTCCCTCCTGTGGTCACGTTGTTTTTCATTCCCTCTCCGGGCCGCGCCGCGCCACGCCCATACGTGTTTTTCGCGCGTATTTCGAAAGCCCCGACAACTTTTTAGCAGCTGCTATCCGCGCTCTTTTTCCCCTCCCCTGGTTTTCCCTTGCTGCTTCTCCAATTTTTTTTCTCCCTTTCTCCGTTTTTTTTTTTTTTTTTTGGCGCGGTTTAATGGCGAGCGCTCTGATTTCAGCCCCGGAGCGAGTATAACGCTTCGCAGTCTCGCAAACACAATCCACCGATAGCCACGGTGTTTCGCCCCGTTTCTTTTCCACCTTTGTTCCCGCCATACGTTCGACACCGGGTTCAACAATCGGGAGCTCGTTAAAATACATGAACATTTTTGGAATAATAAGGCCACCGTGTATCGTTCGACGATATCGAAGTTAATGTTTAAGCTACAGGGTAATGCGTTACTCTGAATTTTTATTCTTGTCGAAAAAAAGCTTGGTACATTTAATGCAGCCAACGATCGTGCTCCGTAATTTTTCACATTTTTTTGAAATTCGAATGAACGACTCGGTTTGCCCATGAAAAAAATGTAGTTTCGTACGAAAGGATAGAAATGTGATTTTTGATTGTTTCCATTTTCCCCATTTCGGGTATTATTTCTCCCATATATTAGTCTTTCGTTGGGAAATTGGAATGGTTCCATTCGTGTACAATTTGGGCCACTTTTAGGCTCCGTTGAAACATTCATAAAAGCCATTAGACCTCGATAAAAGGAGAAATGGATAAATGTCGAAGCTGAAAACTTACAGATTGATTCCGTCGTAGCCGGCGCCTATTCCAACGTGATTGATTCCGGCGATCTTTCTCACGTGATCGATGTGAGCTGTAACATAAAATAATAATCGAGCATAAATTTGAGTCATTTAGTATCAATTGTAAATTTTATTCAACCTTCGCGATAGAATTCGATTAGTTTCTGACGCAAAATCCACGGAAGGGTCACGAATTCAGCTACAATCAAACTATCGAGTATTTAGAATTCTTTTCTGTTCCTGTTCCGTGACCATTTTCATCGAATGGAACGATCAGCGAGCGTGTTAAGCGGCGGGAATTGTTGCGCTGCAACCGGCGTGCATCGAGCAGCGAGCAACGAGGAATCAATCATCGCGGTAATATTGTCAATGGGCTAACACGAACGGGCACACGGCTGAAATTATTACCGCGAGTCAGTTTAACGCGACGCTTCCTGTCCGCGAGCATAATTCTGTCGTCGTTTCCTCCGCAACGAGACCGATTCAGTTCGCACGGAAATGGATCGTTTTCGACCCATTCGGGATGGATAATTGCCGATCGAGAAAGGTGAATCGCGTGTCAGTTATCCTCTAACGGTGTCCATTTCCTTTGAACGAGTTTTCCTATAGTCTTTTTCATTGTTCAAGATAAAATCGTTCGAGTGAAATTAAAATAAGGATAAGGGAATTTTTCTGCGTACGAATTAAAAGCAAATACAAGATCGATCCCGTCCGCGCGATTTCGAGCGAAGAATAAATACTCGTCGTCGAACGCAGGACGCGGAGGAATGTCGCCGAGCGGCAATTGCACTTTCATATCCGTGGACCCTTTGTGATTCATGAGACGCAGGCATGGGTGACTTTAGAATTTCAACGCGAACAACGCGGAAACTTCTCATTTCTTCGTCGCCGTTCTCCCGCGGTACACCTTTCCGCCTCGCCCACGGTATTTCCCAGACGAGCGCCAGGATCCGTGCCCCGCGACTTCGCCTCTATTAAACATAAGGGGAAAAAATCTCGTATTACTCGCAATTTACCCAGCGATCGTCCGTTTCGTTGTTCCTTTTCCGGGAATCGTAAGGTCGAGCCGCAGGAGTCGGTGCTCGATGCAGAATTTAAAGCCGCGCGTGATTTCGAATTCTCTCAGTGAATTTCGTCTCGTTTTCGGTTTGTTTGCACGGCGATTCTTTTTTTTTTTTTTTCGTCGCCGCCGCCGCAAAGTGAAATACCGGCACGAGGATTAGCAGTTTCGCGCGTCCCGTGTTAACCTTCGCGCTTGGTCGCGTCGCGGCGCTGGGAATACGGGGAAATGCATCCGGCAGGAGGCAAATATCGTGGTCCCCGTGTGGCGAGGGAGAAAAAAAAACAGAGCTTGAAACAGCACGGTAACGCTAAGCTTTCCCCCAGGAGCCAGGAATTTCATTCGCGGTACCATCGTTTGATGTTGTCGTTCTTCGTCGACCGTATAGATCTTTTAACACTTTGAGTGTCGCGTTTCCCGTGCCGGAGAGAGATATACATTTTCAGAGGTACTTATTTTGGATCGCTCTGCAAATCATTTTATTAGATACTCCAATATTTTTACAATCGAAAGAGAAATTGTCAGTGTTGGATATTTGGAGTGTGCGACTCGTTAACAAAGTTAACCCCTTGCCCTACAATATCGAGTCACACTCGTGACGCACCCTGCAGTTCAGATGCGACCTCTCCCCGCCAAATTTTATTTTACAATTTAATTTTAAGTTTAATTACAATTACAGTGAATACATGCAAAGCTTACCAGATATAAATAAATATTTAGCTAAGAGAAATCATAGAATAGGGGTTAATGGTTCAGAGAAAGAAAGAGAATTCTTTGCCTAGATAAAATGAACCCAGATTTTCTGTTCTTTATTCAGAATTCCTTTTAGAAATACTCGAAGAATAAAGACGTGTCTTCTCCACTCCCCTCTTTTATATAAAGGGTAGTTTATTTGGAAGTAAACCAATAATCAATACAAAGGAATTTTTACAAAGCGTTGATTTCTTCGTTTATAAACCTTGAGCAATTGTCGTGTACGAGGATCGATAAAAAACCAACGGGTTAGAATTGAAAGGGAGACACGCGGAACTGATGAAACAAGTAATAAGACAGGAACGTTGAGAAAGGGAGGTCTGATCGGATCGCCTCTATCGCTATTCGAAACTTTTTACCCTCTCATTGATACGTTTCCGTACGGTTGGTATTTCATCGAGTGAACAAACTGAAATTTGAAGGGATACGTAGCTCGGGAACTTTGGCGTAACTCGGTTCTCGAAACTGGATCGAATTCATTCGGCTCTGACAGTCAACAACTTGCTCGAAATTTTTCCCAATGGCAAAGTTCCTACCTCTAGAAACGTGTCTGATGTTAACATTGCTTCTCGAGAGAGTGCAGGGAGAAGAAGATTAAATGGCGCAAAAGTGATGATGTTTTATATTATAATAAATACATTTGTAAAAATACAATTGTAAAAAAATACCGCGTGGCTGTCTAACCCTTGTACCACGAGCAGCTGAAATAAATTATCATTCCTCTTTTAACTAATTGTTTTCCCTTTCAACGCAGAGTCTTACAGATTGTGCTTTTTTGTTAAGTAACCCTGCTGGCATACCCTAATTTATATTCGAACTGTCGGGAGTATTTTTCCCGCGATTTTTCCTCTCAAGTTAACCCACATTCCACGGAAGGAGTATTGATTCTTTGTCGAAAGTTCGAAAAAGCGACGGCACTCAAAGAAACAAACAGAAAGACATTTCATCGAATCGATTCTTACCAGCCACGTCCTCGAGCGTCGATTTTTCTCCGCAGCTGATAAAATGCGGGTAGAAAGACACCATAACTATACCGCCTGTCTGCGCCTGAAAGCAGGAAAGCAGAAGAATAACTCGCTAACGTTGTCGACGTTTAGAATCGTTCTAAATTCCCCGGCCAGCGAGGCGGTGAATCGATGTTGTTACTCACCAAAAGTCGTAGCGCATGGTCGGGCACGTTTCGCGAGGAATTGCACAGGGCGTGGGCGCTGCTGTGGCTGAAAATAACGGGCGCCCTCGACGTCTTCATGGCGACCAGCATCGTGGGCACGGACACGTGCGACAGGTCCACCATCATTCCGAGCCGATTCATCTCGAGGACGATGCTCTGGAAACGGTTCGCGGGATAATTTCGACAAAGTTTCAAGTATCGCCGGCAAGAATTTGTCCCTTCGCGAGATACGACGGTGCGAACTGGCGAGGAATCCGAGAAGGGGGGCGTTTTAATCAGCCAAGCTGTTTCCCGGATTTACAGACTACTTTTGGAATCGAAAGACTCGGATTAACGCGGATCAAGGAAGTTTCGACGACGATTATGCAAACTGCTCGGAAGAATCAAAGAGTCTCAAGGGATAACTCGTGTCGATGCGGAGACTCTTTTCAGAAGATTACACCACGGTTGAACGGTCGAATTAACTGACCGACGCTATGAATTTAGTCTTTGCAATTTTCTTGGAAATTTTATTCTTGGCATTGACTACTTTTTCCTTCCATAGTCCCCAAGAATTCTTGCAGAAGGTCGGCGACGCACGGTACTTAAAACCACCGTTATTAATTTCTTTCTCCTTAGTCGCTGGACGATACATTCATGTCCAACCAGTGTTCTTTATTACGAATACCGTTCAATTGGATTGAAATGCACGACAGGTGGCTCATTTAGACAGTTTGCTCGCGAGGAATTCCAATTCGGGAACGGCAAGACGAGAGGATTCGTAGTTTGATGTTTGGCGAGTTTGGGAAATCGTATTACTTTCCGTATTCCGCACGCGTTCCCGGCGCACTGTTTGTTCCGGCACTTTGACAACTTCAGAAATTACGTTACGAATTCTGTCTAATAACCGTGCTCGCGTCTTCGACAGTTCGAAAAAAGAAGCCTCCGAGGAGGCGAGGCTACCAGGAAGAAGCAGTATTTCATAGAGATAAGAGATTTCCAATAAGTTCGATCGAGAAAACTGCTGTCACAACCGGAAATATCCTTCTTGCTATCTGACGTCAGCCTTTCCAGATACGGTTGCTAATACAAAATTCGATTTCATCGTTGACGCTTATCATTTACAGCGATACAAAACTGACATCGACTTCCTTGACCCTTTCGATATCCCCTGCCATTGTATTTTTTACCATTTTTTCAACATTCGACCTAATTTGACCAGCTGAGACCAAAAAGCCTTCAGCAATTTGGTATAAACGAACTCCACGGTTCTTTTTCGGAAACGTGCTAACCCTCATTTATCGAGTAACAGGGGGTAGAAAAACCGATGTATCCGACAAATATCCGATCATTTCTGTCGAAAACACGCGTGCACCAAATTACTCTACATTTTCCATTTAAATTTGCATATAGATTCGACACCTTTTCGATCGCACAGGCATAACAGACTCCAGCGTGGTTGATGCACAGAAACTCGACAGGTTCATAAAAGTTGCAGAATCTCGGGGGTTCCTTCCATTAAATCCTAACGATTTATCATCCCCTTCCATCTTGGGTCGTTCCCGTGTAATCGCTCGTACTATTATTTGCTCGCATTGTTTCGAGATCTCTTTCGACACGAAAATGAACCGGGAACGTCGTCTCTTTTAATTCCTCGAGCGGAACCGTGCACGCCGGCGTAGCGCGAATACGTAAAAAGATATTTAGGGGATGAAAAATGATCCGTGGAACGTTTCTCGGGGGAGGGGGGAGGCAAAAGTTGGACGAAGGTCGGTGATTTCGCTTTTCATGATACGCCGGCGACGGCGGGCGATCCGTTTCTTTCGGGGGCACAAGTCAGACGGCAGATATATATATATTTTTTTTCTTCCTCTCGTGGACATTGAAAGAATCCATCCTCGTGAATTTCCGGGGTTAAGGTGGCGTAACACCGTGTAGTCCGACAGGATGACGAATAGGGCTTCATTCTTCCGCGGATCCTTTCGAACGGTACTCACCGTTTCTATCCACGACCACGGCTCCTCTTTTTTCCTCTCTCTCTCTCTCTCTGTTGGTCGCTTCGTACGTCACGTGAATCTCGATTTTTCGCGATAACGCGTGACTTTCGTCCCCCTTGGACTCGACGCGTCCAACAAATTTCTTGTTTGGGTGTTCGATACAGGAAACATAATTTTGTTTGACGAAGTAAAACTTTGTCTTTTTTTAAATTTAAAATCTGTATTGTACGAGTAACACTGTTACAATTTCACAATTTGAAGAATCTTAGAAATCTTAGGAAGGATCCTAAAAATTGCTCTGAGCTCGTTTGTGAAAACAAGTCCGAACGACGTATAAAACAGAGGATACGAACAAAAGTTTTTGACTGGTGGACATTTTATTCAGCAGTTTGATATAAAACTGTGAAAGATCCGTAGCCTTGATCGGGACGAAGTTCCCCAGGACATCCAGTCGCTCGGTTATCCTGTTCTTTCCAGACGGTCAAACTCCGCCTCTTGATGCCTCTGTTTGTTACCGGCTGCTGCCGTTATCGTCGTCCCGGCAACTTCAGTCGCGAAACCGTCGATGCTTGGCTGCCTATTTAGACGAAACTTCGGGGAACAAGCTGGCAGCTGGCCTCAGAAGGGTGGCCGGTCACCCAGCGGAACGCTTCCTAAAACTTGAGCCGGTCAGACGTGGCCGAATGTTGGAAACTTGACGGTTTTCGTTGTTTCACGCTGGATGGATCAGTTTTGAAATGGTTGGCTGCCACCGTGGCGAGTCGATAAGCGTTTTCGATCAAAGGGGATGAAATTATTAGGTCGACGATTCTATTCTATTCCTTCTGTATCAAAATTCTACTTTCCACTTCTTAACTAATTTATTTTTCTTTTTCTGAATTTTCTTCCAAATATAATTTAAATAGAACAGATCCGTTATTCGGTTCAGTCGCTAATCTTATAACACAGGGTACACGAAATGTTCGCGAACTTAATAGCCGGCTTTAATAGATGTTAGTCGCAAAGATGAACACGATCGAGCTTGGAATATTTGCAGGCTGATCGATCGCTTATTTCAATGATTAATTACTTGCTGGAAGTTCGACTGAATCGAACGGCAGCGTACCGGCAAATGGAACAGAAGAAAGAGAACAGGGGCAAGATGATTTATCGTGCTCCAGTACGGAAACTTTTGCGGGACAATAGGGTAATATCGTTGCAAGGAAACGGGAAGTGCACGTTTAAAGAACGGCCGGATATTTGTTCCTTTTTTTCCCCCCCCTTTTTCCGTTCCCCCTTCCCTCGCGGACAAGAACGTTTCGAAACATTAATTACGAAACGAGTCGGATACTTATCCCCCGGTGCAACACAAGTCAAAATTTCTTACCGATAAGAGATCTTGCTTTTTATTAATATTACTCTACAGAAGTCTTTCTTCTTTCTTTTTTTCTTCTTCTTCTTTCATCTAATTTCATGAAGTTTCTGGCGTTAAGCGTTCGCCATTACTTTACCACCTGAAGAGTCTTTAGGAACTGCATTATCATTTCCCCTCGGCCTGGATCTTAATTCCGAGAATCTATAGAACATCTCATCAACGCTGCTAAACTTTCAAACACCGCTCCTTTATTAACTTCAACCCCTTTTTCTTATCCCTTCGGTGAATATTGGATTTTTCAGCTGTCGCATCGGTAGAATTTACGAATAAGAGAAACGTACCGGAATCGATGCCTCGTTAAATGGATCATTCGGGATTCCGTGCGAGATTCGAAGTTATTTCATCCCTAATTATTATTTAAGTCGTCGGTACTGAACGGTGATTTATTTGATTGTTGAAGAACGGTAGCAAAATGAATCGTGTAATCTTCCGGCGTACGTGTCGGGTTCACAGAGGGCGGAAGAGAGTACTTAGAAATGTTCCAAGAGCGCTATATACTCCCAACACCGTGGTGGCATCTTTTCTAATTGTAAGCACCGAAACAAGCAGTTTCTTCGGGGTCACGGTATACGCTTTTGGGAGGTCGTACTAAAGGGAACACGGTTTCCCGACTTTCCGACCTCCTCTTCCGAGTCGCAAACTTCCCTTTGATTAATCTAACAAAAAAGCGCCATCCTTTGCGGGGGAATAATTCTTCTTCCCCGAAATAATAAACCTTGCGACTCTTGGACTCGACTCCGTTTCTCTTCATCTTCTAGCCGTTTATATAGAGGTTAGCCAAGATACGCGCGACCAATCAAGAAATACGTCCTGGCAGCAGACTTTTACGATTCATATACTTGGACAGCGAAGCTACAGAGTACGTTTCCGTTCGTTTTATGTTTCGCGATTAATCAAATATACGTAGTAAAATTTCCTTCCATCGACTCGTACAAGTTTTCTTCTTTGGTTGGTTTGATGGCCTGAGGTGCAAACTTAGAAGTCCAATATTTGAGTAGAAGAAAGTTAAGTATTTGAGATACAACCAGCAGTGAATTTACTAAACAAGTATTGAACTATTAAAAATGACAAAAATTTCTATTAAATTCGTAAAATAGAAAGTACAAAATTATCGAATTATAAATTCGAAGGATCCTCTCCACCGTTTTCCCCTTTTTCGGTGGCTGTACAATGGCGGAAACCGATGTGGCAATTAACCCAAAGCATCGACCTGTAACCGAGTGCGCTTTCAGTGTTACGGCGAATCAACGATCCGTAGATGTTGAACATTTTTGTGCCATTTCCAGCTGGTACGTATCGATACGGCGGGTCACGTGTCAGGGGCTGAAAAATGTCGGTTGGAAATTCGCGTCGGTAAAGGGACGTTCCTTCCAGGTGGTTAGCCACCGACGGGAAACCAGAAGACCATCCTCGATCGTGCACGGTGGTCTCGCTCTAATTGCTCCTCTCGAGTTATGTTTTCTTGAATTTGCCACGACTTCCGACCACCAGGCACCCTCATTGTTTGGGAAGCAACGTCTCCGCGGAATTGCTTCCACAGCCTCGCCCCGTGCCGCAGACGAGATCCACTAAATGTCCTCTTTGGGGAAATTCATGTTTGTACTCGCAGTTGGCTGGTTGCGGATGTTTCTCGCCGGGTCATTTGCTTGATTAACTAGTTAACCGGGCCATTTTTCAACCGGAAACTAGTTATACTCTCTCCTGAGTATCTAATAAAATGAGAATGAAGATGAGTTCATCCCTCTTGTTCGTGATTCGCGCTGATATTACGAGCTCCACTATCAGTTAATTCTCTTCCCGGTAACGTAGCACCCTGATGAAATTCAAAACGTTGCTGAGATTACGATTTTCGTCCTTTGCAACTGAAAATTTCGTCGAATGCAAATTTAAGGACCGTTATTTAAATATTAGTTACAATTTTGCTCTCAATTTTCTTAGTTGATAAATGAATAACCTCCTTATTCTTATTTCTATCACGCACGATAACTATTGAAGCCGGAATGTAAACGTAGCCACTCGACCGGCAACAAAGGAAGCTGTTTCCCCGCAAAGCTCTCTTTGCCCGGTTCTTTCAGCGTTGAAGAAGTTGCCGCGTCAGACGCGAATATAGGATTACTTTCGCGCCTTTTGAAGTTAGGTAACGCGATAACCGCAAAGAGGCCGAGAACAAAAGTAGATATTTTTTCAGTATCATCGAGCAGCGGTTTTCGCGATGGGACCCGCGTCGAGTGCCCTTTTCACACGCGTTCTCTTCTTTATTCCCGGTTTCTTCGGTTCCGTTCGCGAGACACCGAGCGGAAAGAGGTAATCGACCAAGAACAAGTATCCTGAACACGCGGTACCGTTTGTCGAATCATCGAGCGAAGCACGCTTTCAAAATCCCGATATGCGTCGTCACAGAAATTGATATTAAACAAGGAGAAGATCTGTACGAGATGGAAAAAGGAGGAAACGTCGATGGACGATATCTCTTCCATTTCGTGCATGGAATTTTTATTGACCACACGAGGTGGCTGTTTATTACGCACAGGTGCGGCTGAGAAATGATATAGCCATCGAATGAGGTATAAAAGTAAAGCGGAGGATACGGCGTGTCTTAAAGTCGAGCGATCAAACTTCACCAGTACCTTCTATGAGTAGAAACGAAAACATATATCCGTTGATACTTCGTAAAAAGTTATGGCGAAAATATGAAACCTAAAGGCTGTGGTATAAAAATAAGTCTACTGGGCATATTAAATTTGTTAATGGAAGAGAAGACTTATTCTTTGTCAAAACTATGGGTCTTGTGTTATAAAATTTCATTTTTTATTTACCTTACCATCCTTTTCAGCAATTGAAAATTAACAGAAGAAGGTATTTTGAAATGAAAAGAAAGCATCTTCGGGTTAGATGCACGTATATTCATGGGAGATGTGCTTAATACGTTGAAAGGGACGACTTTTATCTTCAACGACAAGGTTAGAGGTGGGTTCAAGCGAACGACACGGAATAAAGCTAATCCTGCTAAAACTTCCAACGAGCTTATCCCTCTCTGTTAGGCTTTCTTGACACTCTTTAGTTATTCCTTTCTGTTCTTGGTGTTCGGGCTAACGAAACTCGCGCCTCCACTAAGTCGTCACTTTGGATCGTTTTTTCCGGGGGAAAAACCGACTCCGTTTCTTTCGCGATCTTCTTTTGAAGACGTTTCCGCTCGTTAACCCTTTCAGTCTTGAATACTTTTACGAAACGCGAGCTCTGTGAACCGAATATTTTTTGCAGTTAAACGTGCGGTCTGTTAAATTCTTTCTTATTTACGATGCGTATTACAGGGTGTAAGAAAAATGGCTTTTAGGAGCGTTAGGAAGCATTCCATAATCCTGTGTTTGATCAAAGGCTTTTGTGGAGGTTGTAGGTATCTATGTAAAAAGTGGGACGTAGTGTTATAAATAAATAATTATAATTCTCAGCCTTTGTAAATCTAAAACTAGGTAAAATATCTAATCCAAATTCTTTTCCACTTTAAAAGCTAGAAATTGAAATTATCACTCCCTGTAATTACCCAAACCTGCTACTAATCCTGTAATATTAAAATGCTCCAAAGTTACATTCCAGACTTCAAGTAAGATAAAGGATTGACTGTATCCGAGCTTAATTCTCAAAAGTTTCAAGCGTATATGGGTCAATAGCCCACATTGTGCGCAAGGACGAGTTTCTTGGCTCATAGAAAGCGTTTCATCGGAACCTATACGCGGTTGTGAAAGGGTCGTGTATTTATACAGGTATTCGTTGCGTCTCAGGTGAATACAAGAACTGGATGTTAGCCTCGGATGGTTCGTTCTTTTCTTTCCGCAAATAGACAGGAAGTTTCACGGATAATACGGCAAAGTTGCGGAACGAGAAGTCGGGGAGGAAAGAATGAAAATGGCATAGGACAATTGCGCGGGGAGACATTCAGAATTTTGCTCGATGGAAACTTAAAGTGGCTTCTGTACCACCATTTTCCTTGACTTGGTGCACAGATGCTTGCGGATCTGTGAATCAAGTTCATCGGATGCTCGTCCATTTACTCCTTTCTTTTCCTTTTCTTAGGGATACGAATCCTTTTCTTCTTAATTAAATAAAGCACGGTGTTGCTACATTTTTTACAGTAAACTTTTAGTTATCTAAATTTACTATTTCCAATTGCACTGTAAAAATTAGAGTTTAAATTCAAATTTAAATTCGCTACGGAAGTCTTTCTCTCAGGTTTAGGTTATAATCATCCAAAGCACAGTATTAGAAGGGCGAAATGGTACCTGCTTATTTTTCTCTCGCTTTTGCATACTTATCGAAAAATAAAATTAGCATTTGCCGTAAGGTGAGCCCTGAGGGGTCGTTCACGTCGAAGACGCGTTTACTGAAACTGGGTTAAATAATAGTGAGCGATGCTCGTGAATTACGGACCGGAAGTGTGCCGTGTCGTGTAGTTACAGTGATTCCTTCGTACGTATAAGCGTCGCGACAAAGGCTCGCGTTCCTTGGGGGCTTTTCTCGGGTGGGAAAAAGATAAAGAGGGACGAAGGGTGAAATAGAGCAACGGCACGGGGGAAGAGCACAAAAAAATAGACGAAGGGAGGAAGAAAAAGAGAAATGTATGAGAAACGAGTTGGAAAACTCGTAGTCTGTCGACTTCGGTCGAGGAAAAGTTCTTCACGGTACGGGACACGGGGAAAACAGAGGGTGGAAAAGGAAAGAGCAACGTTTAAATATTCAACGAAGACCGCTTACGCTTTTCTTGCGATTGCTTTAGCCTCGTTGGAAATCAACAACCTCGGAACGTTTCTCTTCAAGTCGATGGGACGAATCGAAAGTAGCTATGCCTCACTCGATTCTTCCTTTGCAGAACTCCGACAAAGTATCTCGTTGCTGCCCTATCCTGGTTAGCTGGTTGTTTAACGAGTTTCTCTCAGTGGAATTCCTGCGAAATTCCCTGTCTACAAAAATATCACAGAGACCCAACCCCTCAGACAAACACGTTTTAAAATAAATAGAAGTTTCCATAACCTTCAATATTGAATTCTAATTTTGCTAATTAAAATAAAAATTGATTTTAATTTTGCAAACGAAAATTTATGAAATCTGTGAAAAGATTAAAAAGAAGATCTTGATTAAATTATAATGAAATTGACCGAGGTAAGGGGTTAAGAAAGGCGACTGGAACACACTGCTCAACACGACGACAATATTTTATCCTCGTCTTCTTACCCATGGGGAATGCTTCTGGTTTATATCGCGGTCAGAGTCCCAAAGTCGTTTCTCATACATCTCCTTCCTTGGAAAACATCCCTCCGGGGGATGTCCGACGCTTTTTCTGACATTCGGTAAATAGAACACGCTAGCTGGCTCACTCGTAACTCAGACGATGCCTGAATTTTTGAAAAATCACTCGCGTCAAGGTTTCGAACGCGTGCACGGTTCGTTTCCTCCTTTTAATCGCCTCGAGATTAACATCTTCGGTGGTGCCGATTCGAGGACCTCTCGTTTAAATTCGAAATTGCCTCTTGATGACTTATATTTAAATTTCATATTTAAATGGTACTTTGAGTAACCCTTTAACTCTGGAAAATAGACACACGTAGACAAAAATAAATACTGAGTTTCTAAAAATACGATACTTCCACATGTTTCATTTTTCGAGAATATAATGTTTCGAAGTTTTCAGATTCCTAAAACATTCTAAAAATATGATATTTCTACATTTCTATGTTTGTAGAAACATAATATTCCCCGTTTCCGTTAAAGAATATAATATTTCTAAGCGAAACGGTTCATTTTGACAATATTTCATAAATGTTTTCGCTCGGATCGCATATTTTATTCCACGTTTTCGGCTTCCCTTTCGTGCAAAAATATTGCCCTCCTGTGCGCCGGTACCTCGGCTGCCTTTGGATCTTGTGAATTGAAGTGGACGACGTTCCAACGATACTGTCAAAAAATTATTTTTCAGGCGTTTTCGAATACGGACTACGTTTTTGGAAACACTCGCCCTTGCCTCCTCTATTTTTCAAGAGGCACGCATTTCCGGGAATATTGCTCGACTTCTATCACCCAGCAAATAAATTGGTTTCCATTGGTCTTTTTTTTGCACTCCCTCCAAAATCGGACGATTTTTTGCTTCTGTCCTCCGCGCGAACCCTTTTTCGATCGAACCTGCCGTTGTAAGCCTCGAAACGTTATCCACGTGTCGTTAAAAAAAAAGAAAAATAGAAAGAAATTGACACTTTATTATTGGAATGTACGCGGCGATTAAAACGCGAACAATTTGCTCCGGCAAAGCTGATCGATACGACCCCATAATTTTCTTTCGTGCACGTGAAACGTTCGTATAGGAATTCATGAATATTTCGACGCGAATACCGCAAATACCAATCTGCAATTTTCACAAACATCCGTTTTACTTGGATTTAATATCCATTATATTATACTACTCGTTCAGAGTATCGCAGCATTCATTTTGCAATAATATCCGCGTTCAGCGTGCGTTTTATTGTGTACCGTTGGAACAGATGTTTTCGCTGAACGTGTGTTTTATTATAATTTTTATTATCCCTCTCAGTTCTCGCGATTTCGTTTCATATTATTTATTTACCAGGTGTTTGTAACCCATAGTATCAATTCACCCCTCGAGCAACGATAAATTAAATTTAATTCTATGATTCGTGGTACTTCAATTCCATACTGTTCCTATAAATATTATTTTTTGATACCCTTTTCTTTAAAAAATCATAACCAGGCAAGAAAGGTTAATTAAAGATCGAGAAACTTTTCTTCGTTCTATTGGAGAACAGAAATAAAACTGTGGAGCATCAATGTTTAAAACTAATTAATCGTGGGATTGTTCTTTGAGACGGTAAAAGGATTTGGATTACAACGAAAGTATCTTAAAAATGTTTACGAACCGACTGATTTCTCTGTGAAATCCCCATCGAGTACGTGGATATTTATGGTGCATCGGGCAGATAGGGGCTAAAAGCCACGATGGATTTACGATCCCGGTACGGTTGGAAACGAACGACCGGGAAGGTGGTCTTCATTTTACCGAACGTAACCAGTCGGACAGACAGCTACAGGATGTTTTAATCCACCGCGTAAAACATCGAATATCCTCGTCACTTTGGAGAATCCTCGTGGTCTGTGAGAAGCCAGCCGTGGCGTTCCACTTCTGGTCAGACAAAAACCGAGCTAACTTGTCTGCCTGGTGAACTGGAGTAGCAAGTTGTAGCTGTTCGTTTCTTCCTCGGTTACGAAGTAATTCGCGTCAATTAGCGAGAAAGCGGCCGGGACTATCGGCTTACGAGCACGATGCTTAATTATCAGGTTAACACTCGGATTTGCCACTTGAATTCAGCTGACAAATTTCTGTGGAACATCCACGAGTGCTGTTATTTGTTTCGCTGCACATCATTTTTCTTATCGATTCTAAGGGTCATCGATAAAATAACAAATATTTTATGGATATTAAAAGTATGATACTCGTAAATTTTTAAACTGAAATATTGTAATGAAATATCATTATTTCTATAAGTAAATTCAAAATAATTACTAATATAACAAAATTCTAAGCAATATTTGAAAGAATTGAAATTGGAAAATGAAATCGTCCAATACGAAAACTTACGACTCCATCCTTCCTGATCTAAAACTGTGCAATTTTAATTAAAAATATTGCATAGCAAACAATGGATTCATAGCGTCGGTCATCAGACTCGTGGGTGAAACTTTCAATAAACTTGGATCGACGGTGAATTGCGCACCGACGTCAATTGTAAATTGCACCCTATTCAAAGGATTTCAATCGACTTTTAAAGGAAGACAAACGTCCTTTTTCTACTCACCTTGCCGAAATTGGAGAGACCGCCGATGCGAGCCACTTGACCGGGTTCATCCGCTGTGCTGCATTCTGCCCTAACGAACCAATAGGTCAGTAACTCAATGGCAACAATTCTCGGCGTTATTGTCCTACAATACCCTTTAATCATAGAGTTTCATGCCCGTGATACTAAGCAACGCGAGCAGAATTTTCTTTGTCGGGGCTAATGACCGGAGCCGGTGATTGCAGTGTACAAACGTCTTGATTCGTGCCACGGCTTCCTTTCATCGTTCAATCACCGTCCGCACGTGGAGCATTCAAAAAAAAAAAAAAACTCCTGGCAATTGTTTGTTAGTCATTTGAGTTGATTCACGACCGCCGACGGACCTGAAATTCTTTAAGAGACTCGCGAAATACGACGAAAAGTTTTACTTAACTCCCTAACGAGTCCCATGGTTGTACCTGGCTTAACATTTTAATTGCCACCAATTTGCATCGCTACCCTCGTTTCGTAGTCAAATCGTAGAACGATGCGTTAGATTTATTTTTTGCGAGGTATTCAAATTACGAATATTTTTCAAATATTTCACAAAAATTTATCCATTATCCAAAAATGTCACACTCGCAAGGAAAATTTGCAAGCATCGAGTTTTCGAACGCTCCACATTTGAACGACACCGTAATGGACTCGCAACTGATAGTACGCGTGCGATTCAGCTCGGATCATTAGTGCGAATGTTAATTCTGTCACCGCGGGATATTTGTTTCCGCTATCTCGACGAATTTGCCGTGAACGATAACGTTGGCACGGCGGATTCGTAAACATCTCTCACGTTGATAGGATTACGGGGGAGGAGACGTGCCAGCAGTGGACTAGCTGCGAGCCTCGAGGAGCTGAAGCAATTCCAGGGCGATAATCGTCCGTATTAGCGTGTGATGTTCTCTAAGCTGGCAAACAGAACGCTAATTCGTACCTAGAAACGGACTATAATCGATTGTTGTAAGGGTCGAACAAACGATTCGAATCGGCGCATTTCGATTAGCAAGATTATTACAAACTCGACATCTATTTCTTGAAAATTACTTTTTCCACTGGGACTACAATCGCCTGTAGTGTGCAGTAGTCATCTGATGGCGAGTCTCACCCCCTGCTCTAAACACAAATTTATGTTAATAACGTTTAAAAATTATTATCTTATAAGTAACACAATTAATGGGTTGATGGATTCTTCGAATTTTCATCGCGAACCTTGAATTTCATAACAGACGACATTAGCCTTTGTACAAAAATAAGTATTTCGTTAATGCTATTACCACAAAATATCGTATCGTGCACGGATCTAACGGAACAATCATAATTCATATGGTATGTATTATATATGTAACCGAACGTCACAGGGCGAACTGGGACATCGTGTAATTGAAGTGTTCCACAGCGCAGATGTTTATCGGCGTATCGATGAATCTGTCTCGAAGTCGTAAAACTCGTGGCTGATACCGGAAGCACCGTAACGTGGATAATATTGTTACGGTTCCATTAATCCGCGCCCGTAATCCATCGTGTCGTTTCGTTTGTTACGTAATGCCGTGCATAAATAAAGGAGGACGGTTTTAACCGGTCGCATCAGATAGGTAACGTTGATCGATCGTCGATCGTATTTTCGACGGTAACACGGCGAAATCCATAAAGATCATTCGTGACCACCATTCGAACAACTCGTTTAATACTTTGACTTTCTGAGCGGACAAGAGGAGATCGCGAGCGATTATAAAATGAAAAATTTTATTCGAATATTTCCAACCTTGCACCATTTTATTTATTATTTAGCGAGGGGAAAGTTTTCGAGGGCAAAGGGTTAAAATTCGTGCATAAAAAGAACTAAATATCGACGTCTGACGCCAGCAGCTGCCGGGTCACGACCCTTACGTAATTCCGAATCTCCTTTTCGCGAGTTTCCAACTGAAATGGTCCCGGTGTTGTCGCGAAAAAATATCGATACCGTATACACATCCACGAGTTCGCCGGGTATCGAAGCTCGGCACCGATACGACTTCCTGTTCGTCAGAAATTTCGAAGATCCGTCGCGCAACTGGGTCGTGCGTTTCCTCGCAGCCTCCATCCTCCACCGTGAAAATTATCACCCTGGAGATTTCACACTTTTCCTCTTTATAAAGTGTTTCGGATTTCAAAGGAATCTATTCGATGCTTCTATCAACATTGCAAATCTACATTTTTATTTTAAATGAGACATTATGCATATGTAATGGTTACTAATGTAATTACAAAGCGATAACGCTTATTGTGTTTACACACGAGAGGTGGATGGAACGTCAGGGATTAATTTTGGTCAATTTTTCTGAGGGGTGACAGATGAAATGTTTGTTCAGGAAGTTTCACGCCCATATCTCGTGTTTCCCCTTTGCTGCATCATTTATGGCACATTTGTATTATGCAACGATAAAGCTGAACCGGTGTTATTCATTGCGCAATATACTGGCTATCCGGCGTATCTTTATTTCTCCGCTTCCGGTAACGCGTGCTTCCTCCCCGTGCATAAAACGTCTTGTAATATTCCTTTTGCCAAATCATCGCGTACGAGCGTGACGATAGCGCATTGTGATAAATTATCGTGCACTCTCCGTCAGAAGCGTCTGGATACTTTTATTGGCCGAAAATGTTTCATGGGTGCCAATAAAATGTTTAAAATTGAAAAAAGAACTTCGATATTGTTTGCAAGTAGTATTGTATTCAGTATTTAATAAATTGCCATTTTTTAATAATATACATTCAAGTATCTTTATCCCAATTTTACAAAACATCCAGATACTTTGGAGGGTGATATATATATTAGGGGAAGAGAAGGGGTGGGTGTAGCTGTTACACAATCAGCAGAAACACGATGCTATTTTCAGATTAGATTTTCGGAATGGTGTTCGGGAAGATGCTAGCATAATTAGCCATTATCTCAATTGGTAAACTCACCAAGGCGTGTTGCATGTGTGCGTAAGGGTGAGATATCTGGCACCCAACTCGTACAACATCCTCAGCACCGCCAGGCTCGCACCAACCGCGTGGCCCCCTTCGACCCCTATCAGGCTCGCTAATCTACCCTCCTTGTGCGCCCTCTCTATACCTGCAATCACACGTTAAATCTCCTTTGAACATCCTCGATTGTCATTATTATTATTATTGTAATCATGCATACGTTAGATATCGTAGGACCTCTGAAACTTCACCCCTTATCAGAAATTCCTTGGAGTGTCGATGATTATCCTTCGAAGTCGAGTTAAATACGACCCAAACTTCGAAACTAATAATATTATAAAATAGTTGAAAATTCAATCAAAATTTTAATAAAAATTAATAAACATTCTAAGCGTCTTTGTATTATAAAATGTTCCTTCGTTCTCAATAATTTACGAGACGATCTTGTTACTAACGAAAAAGGAGCACCCTGTGTACATATTATTCTTCTTGAAAATTAATTAAAGTTATCTGTCACCATCGATCTTTCGCTTAATAGAATCATTTAAACCGGCCATTGCCAACGTTTCGTTGGAAGAGAGGGGGGCTCGTGGAGCGTTATCACGCGGATCATTAATTACCGAGCGTAAACGAGGCTCGATTAATCCGGCCACGAAATAATGGAACGCGAGGCTTTCGAAGAACGCTCGACCGGCTCGGGAAATCCTCCTTGCGGGCAATATTTTGCCAGTATTTAGCCAACGTGCCGCGAGTTCGATCTCGCCCCTGACCCCTTCTCCCCCGTACCGGGCATTGGGTTTAATCGTTTTAATCGAATCCAGGCCCGTGTAAAGGCGGTGGCCTTTATCCAGCACCATGAAATCGGATTCGTGGCTACGGTGTCGTTCGGATTCGATTAAAACACCGTTTACAAATTGCGTTAGGTGGCCGTTTCCGGGATACCGATATACCTTTGTGGGAAAAGGGGTCAGATGTGTGTCGAGGACATACACGGGACTGATGAATGTGATACGAGTGTTTCTCATTAGCCTCGAGCAATTCAATATCCACGGGAAAGTACTTGCTACAGAAATGTGTATTTGCATAAACATTCGTGCGTTCATGGTCCAATTATAACAAATATACTGTGTTATGGGAACAGGGTGCTCCTCGTATCGCTCCCCTTATATTCAGTGTCCCATCTAACCCTAATCAACTCAATTATTATCGGATCCAAGGTTCCATAATAAAAGAAATTGATTACACACTTAGAGGGCGTTAAGTCATTTTTCACACAAACGACACAAAAATGATATTACGTCCATATATTGTTCCAAGAACGTTATAGTTCTAATTCATTTTCCTCTGAAGCTCGAAGAGTGCAATTTATTATGCTCGACCGTAATACCACGCTTGTACACGCGTGTAATACTTTGTCGCCGGGGGTATCGATGTCGCTCGGGCAGCGTGGAAGCCCATCGCCGATGCACGGTATCGAGAGGATCGTGGCATGTTCCGCGTCGAAACGCCATTTGTCGCGGCGAGCTAGAACTTTTCCGCTTTCGACCGCACGCGATTGAAGCGCATCGTATATACCCGCCTCGCGTTAATGGACGGACGATCCTGCGGTCGTGAAGCGTGTCCCGGAGAATTGACCAAAAGCCCCTCCCCCAATCCACTCTTACTTCCGTGCGATCTATTAAAACTTTGCCGCGTCTCGTTCCGTCGTAATTCGATTTCGATACACGCGAGCACTTTATGGAGGACCAGGATGAAGTTGCGACACGATCGGCACAGGGAACCTGCTACGCTCCTCCGAAGATTGCATCGCGATCGATGAAGATTTTACCCGGATATGGTTATTTTTATCGAACAGTTATTAAATTTATAGCCGGTTGTATAAGTTCGGAATAGTAGCTAACTTTCCTAACTAATTTATACTTCGAGTGTTTGAAACTAAATTCAGAAGTTTTCTATACATTTCGTGTTAGAAATATTCAAAAATCTAAACCAGAAGATGTGACAAGAAATTGCCAAATTGAAAATTGTTATTTCTAGACTTGTAATGAATAATTTTGTAGGGGAAGAAGGTTAGCACTTATCGAATAGTTAAAAATGTATTATTTTCCCCAATTTGCAACGATTCTTGGCCAACTTTTCAAACTACACGAGCGCGCAGTGGCGCAACAATGCCTGTGCTCGGCGGTGCACGTGCACCCCCCTGTTAAATTCACCGCCATTTCTCTCGGTGGCTTTAATTTCTGCCGTGAGGCTGGTCGCCGATTACGCCGCATTAAGCCCGAAATGGAAGAACAACCGAAAAAAGAAACGCGGCCGGCAAGCGGTACGCTGTCGATTGAGCTCGATTTACTGCGCCCCTTGATTTATATCCACCTTCGTATTCACCCACACTCGGGCACCGCTTTAACACCCGTTTGCCCGTGTTACTGTGTATCGGCGATTACATTCGGAATTTCGACGGTATCGGCCGTACACTCGAACGTTTCGATACGGTTTTTCCATTTCTCCTCGAAATTTCTGATCTATCCCTGTTCACGTTGCACCCTTTTATTCCAGACACGGTGAATCGGTTCGTTTTATATCTCGTTGAACCGATCGGTTTTATAGATCCTCCATTTCCTGTCGCGTTCGAAACCACCCCCCTCTACACACGCTACGAGAGCCTGCAAAGGTTTTCCACCCGCTGGATTCAATCGTGCGAGAACATTGTAAACCGGAACATCTGCAGTTCGTCTTTGTCTTATCTCGTAAAATTGATTACGAGTCGGACGGGCTTGAATTATTGCGATCCTGGGATCATAACTCGAAAGTTCCCCGAACGACTCACGTATAGCAAAATAATTTGAGAAATTATTTTTAAGGGTATTTATAATTTTCTTCAGGGACAAGAATCGAAGTTAAAATTTCAGAGTGCATAACAGAGGCATTTCTTATATTAAGATTTCTATTAAGGGAGGAAAATTTTATATTAAATATTTTGCCCGCTGGGGAACGGAATCCTTCCCCCCATAGGTTCAATACTCTGCTTTACGACTTATCTTTCTTTATATCACGAATTTTCCAAAATTTAAATACGCATATATCGCAAGTTTATTCATTGGCAAATTCAATTTTGTACTTTCATCCTCGTTCCTGAATTCTCGACGGCGTATTAAAAAGATTGAATCGCGAGACGCTTAAATTCTATCAAGTATTGCATGAATCTGTCGACGTGGTTGGCGCGGTCTTTTTACGAGGACGAAAAAAGCTTGTAAATTTGGAACAATCGTTTCAGTGTGGTATATAAGGATCGTGTATCGCATGTCTATTTACATATGCATGTGCAATGCCGACATGCAGTCGCCGTGGTTTGGCTTATCGAACGCGTAGTGGAACGCGCTCGGCCATGGCTTGACATTTTTCCATTTCGGTTGGAATTTACAACTGGTCGCGTCTTCCTGGTTATCTGACGTTTTCTCATCAGACTCGTATTACATTCCCCGTAGGTATCCTGCACGAAGACGGGGCGGAAAGCGGGCGGAGAAAATTATTATGGACGAAAGTCTTTTGTGTACGCGTTTCATCCGTGATCGTTGTTCGATACTTCCGGGACAATGAATCTATACAACCGTGCCACAACAACCGAAACAAGGAGTGCTTTTTACGATTCTAGATGTATTGAAAAGGGTGAAGTAAATTCTTATCCTTTGTCTATTATTTTTACCGGTAGCGACACTGAAGATTTATTGAACAGGAAGATTAAAGATTTCCAATGATATTCGTTACGTCAAACTTTACACGTACAAAAATGACATTTTGTCGTAGGAATTTATTTTCTGAATATCTCTGACAAAGACAGTAGTTACTTTACTAAAAAAAAATATAACTATAAATATTGAAATACCTTGTCTGTACTGTTTCGAAAGATAGAAACTTGCAAACGGAAAGTACGTGGACACCTTGATTTGGTGTGCGCAAACATCGAAATTTATTATATCTGCGACAGACCACCAAGTCAGCAAGTTCTCGAAAACGAAATCCTTTCGAAGCGAAGTACAGGGAGGAACGGTGGCGCAAGTTTCACACGCGAAGAATATGAAATAGAGGGTTCGAGGTCGACGAACGTCGGGAATTACCATTCGCTATTTGTTCCGAGAATGGGCCGTCCGACGTTATACACCGGCAGAATTTCTGGCCGTACGCCAATGTCAGGGTGAGGCCGGGGTTTGGCGTAGCGAAAAAGAATTCCACCGAGTTCTCCGCTCTTTCGTCGGATCCCGAACGCATCGAAAATCTTCCCCGTGCCTCGACTCGTCGCGAATTTAATTAATTCCCGGTCGCTCGGAGCGATCGGGGCAAGCAGCCCTGGATGTCTTGGGGGATAATAAACGGCACCCCGGTTCTTTCGTTTGTTCTTTCTTTAAAACGTGCCTGGAAAACAAGTCGTTCGTCGTTCCTGTTTCCTCGACGAGATTTACGCGCGTACGATATGAAACGAACGAGGTCGACGAACGTCCGCCGAGTTGCCGTCTTGTGTTTGCTTCCGGTCGGCCATTCGACGTCGTCCGTCACGAGTTTCCTTGGACGGACGCCAATCGTCGAACGTCTCCGATCCGTCCTACAAAAATCAGACCGCTCGCTCGTCTTATTATCATTGTCACCGGTTCGAAAAGTTGGCCGCGTGCTGCATCTCCGGGGAAGACATTGTCCCTCCTGATATAACGAGCCACTTCCGGCTCGCAAAACTCGAATGCTTCGCGATGATTTGCTCGATCGTCGAAAAGATTTCAGAACTTCTTTTACGTTCTTATTTTGCACCTAAACTCTCGAATTTTTTCAAATGATTAAGTTGCTGAATTTGGCTTGAAATTGCACGAGTTCTATTGCTTTAATTGGAATTTAATAATTATTAGAGAGCTAGAAAATATCAAAATAACCAGTCATGGTAATTCCTGCCCAATTGAGTAAATGTAGCAATCAATATGTACAACTATTTTGAAAGGCCTTGCTCGAACCGTTTCATCAAGTTCCAAAGACGTATAGAATACAGAATTGCAGGATGCGTGTGTGTATGTTCCCAGGGTGAAACGCGTAACGTTTGCTTTGTACGAGGGGCACTTGATTACCGATTAGCAATTAACAATTTCCTATTTAACTTTGAAACCAGTTTGGTGAATCTATTAAAGAGTAGCACAGTCGAATACGGACGGGCCACAGACGGCCAGGTTTACTTAACCTGACGATTTAATGCCAGCCTCGAATCAGTTATCTAATTGGCCGAGCATGGTGTAATGACCGTTTGCTCGCCAGGTGCACGTTTGTTTACCAACAAACGGCGTTATCCATCGGATCGATGACAACCCTCCACGTACGCGAATGTCCCCCGTATTAATCGTTCGCCAAATCGATTCGATTCTTTCGACAAGGTACAGGGATAGCGAGCAAAAAAAAAAGAAGAAAAATGGGTCAACGTTTGATGAAAATTCTTTGACGAACGAGGGTAGTTCGGCCGGGGGCTGAAATCGAATCGCTTTGGCCCGTTGCCGAGCGAGTTTCTAACGCGATTGAAAATTGATCGCGACGAATCACGCGTTATCTTTAACTTTATGCGTCGCTCATTTTACCGTTGATCCTTTGACCCTGTACAATTTTCTGCAAACGACACGACCGGTCGTTTGTCGCGCGAACCTCCCTCTCTCTGTATCGAAGCGACAACAACGGGGCGCTCGGTATAGAATCGCAAGGGGAAATGGCCCACCTTCCGCCGTGGTAACGAGAACCATGCTTTCAGGATGCTTGTTGACCAGTCGACGAATCAGGTCGATCTGCTCCAGGGCCAGCTGGACCGAATCGAGGTGCTGAGACGAGCAGGGCACGTATGCTGACCAGAACTGCAACAAACATGACAACAATTGGTGAGTTCGATCAAGCTATCAAACACACGTGTTTAGCTTTGTTTAACGTCTTCGGGGATATCTCGACGCGTACGTGTGCGTTTTCTATCAAATTTAGCAGAAATGTTTATTTTCAAAATGTAAATCGATGCTAAGTCTACTTCGTAATTGACGATCGATACCATAACATACGTAACGGGGTTATCAGTGTTTAACTTCATAATAATGTTAAATATCAACCTTATCTAAGCAGAAAATTTGAAAGATGATCACACTTCGAAATAGAATTTTTGAAAATTCATTCGATGCACATATACGCTCTCCAGTATCGTGCACGATCTCGCTATCATGAGGGTGTTATTTCCGGGGTCTCTCGAGGTCACGATGATAGTCATATCGGACGACGTGCTCCCCGTTTGACGCTCAACAACGATAAAAGGACGTTCCAGAAGGATTCTTATGCCGGCTCACGTTCAACCCTCTTCGCGAACCTTTATCAACCCGAATGAAATACAACGTAGCTCTCCTGTTTAATCCCGGGATCTGATACATCGGTTTAATTTACTCCAAGTAACCGAATATATTCTTATCCCGATGCACATTTACCCCCGTAGGGGTTGCTCGCCGAGGGCTGGGGATAAAATACCTGATTATTTATGGC
Source organism: Anthidium xuezhongi (assembly GCA_022405125.1). NCBI lineage: Eukaryota > Metazoa > Arthropoda > Insecta > Hymenoptera > Megachilidae > Anthidium > Anthidium xuezhongi. The sequence continues at coordinate 11,704,303 of CM039637.1, forward strand.
CACCGATATCCCTCGCATTTAAAATTCAAAGCGGCCCGAGTTTCCCGGTCGGACTGGTAATGCACCGTTTAATTATTTCCAAAGTGTTATCGGATAGCGAATTGAAACGGGGGAAATGAACGTTTTGCGCCCGTTTATTACACCAGTCTATCGGGATGCATAGGCCGGTTCAGAGTTTCTCGTTCCTGCTCGAATTAATTCGCGTATCGATTGATAATCGCACGCGAAGACTCGTCGTATTTGCAATTTCGTTCCGTAATTTAAAACGTAATTGGATAAATTAGACGCGATAACGTGTATTTTGATGCCAGGGTTTCGGAACTATTCATTTTGAAATACATTTCGGTATCAATGGGCAGATCCTTGATAAATCTGCCACGCCAGTGATATTCGCGTTTCGGGATATTCATCCTTCGCAGTATGGCTTACGTTAGATCCGAATACCTCTAATAATTCTGATACTCCAAGCTGCATGAAAAGCTCGGTGTTCTCGTTTTCGACGATTTTAACGCGCTAAAGATGATTTGTAATCGCAATTATTCGGAATACGAACGTTTCATTTTGCTGTTCCATGAAAATTTGATTGGACAAGATTTGAACAGGAATTAAATGAAATTTTTGATGCCGGTTAACACCCCCGTCCAAATAAATACCCAAACGTCCGCAAATATTTGTTTCAATAAAACGCACTTTGGGCGCTTATTAAACCGTCACGAATCAGCACCCGCCGCGTTTCACCATTTTCGTTATTTTTTTTCCTTTTTCGCCATCGAGCAGACACCTTTCTCCGCGTTTCTACGATTTCGCGTTCCCCGACCGGAATCTTTACGGCGAGCATTCGCTTCTTGTCGCGGCGGTTAAACGCGGTTGAATGGCTTGCTTTTTGCCCCGTGGCTAATTGCGACACGGCAATAATTTAATCCCCTACCGCGGAAGAAACTTTCAACGACGGATCGAGCGTAAAACGACCACCACCTCCGGGGAACTTTTGATTTCCCGTTAACGCGATCGTTTCGCCGTTTCGTCACACAGTTATTACGGAAGGCAATCTCGTCAGTGACAAGAATTTATTTTTTAATTAACCGTCCGACCCCGATCTTTCAACTTTGTGGAGTGAAAAAAAAAAGTAGAAACGAATCGAGCGTGCTTTGAATCGCGAATTTTCAATTTTTTTACCCCCGTCCCCTCCCTCGAAGCTTTTTGATCACTTCTTTTTTTTTCCATTCGTGACGATTTAAACGCACGGATTTACATACGACCTGTTTGTCGCGAAGGTTCGCTCAAACGTCGCGGTTCTTACTTAAAATTCAACATAGAAGGGGTTTTAGGTCAAACGTTCAACAAAAACTCGCACGGAAGAAGCTTTCCTTTTCCTTTCGCGTTCTCATTTTTCTGTATCTCGTTTCTTTCTCTCGTTTTTTTTTTTCACGTCGGTGTTCCGTGCAAAATCGAGCGACAGTCAGGGTCGACGTTTCAGGTCAGACGTTTGTAAAAATATTCACCGCCGTCTACGCGTCGAGTCGTCCCACTTTGCGCTCGTTACAAATTAAAATCCTGTATAAAGAAGCTGTTATATTTCAGTCCCGGCTGAGATCTATTATTTCGGTCCGACAATAAATTCAGCTCCTGTGCCCCGCGAACGCGAATAAATTTCGTTGAAAAGTTTATAAGGTAAACGACTCGAACGGGACGATTTAACGCTGAACAATTATTTATTTATCGGCGGGGGGTAATGTCAACCGGCGGGGGCTGGAAGTGCGCTCGAAAGTAAAGCAGGAGGCAACATTTTATGAAATTACCAGGATCGTTTACACAGTAATTATTTTATGAGGCTCGAAGGGGTAAATCTTGTGTTTCTTTCGAACTACACTTTCGATGTTAGCCTGTTTTTGGATCAGTCTTTTATTTATTTAAAAAAAAAAATTCTTTAATTCAAAATTTGCCTTTAAATTACAAGAATTAGAGATAAAAAATTATTATATGCAAGTTTACGTTCCGGTACGAAATTAGCGTACGATAAGCGTTGTAATTAAATTAATTGCAAACGTAATGGCACAATTTAATTCGAAATATACAAATGCCAGGGGAATTTCGTTATTTATTAATGTAAACGAGTTTCACGAACAAATGATCAGACAACGAGGCATTCAGACGGTTCAACATTTATGCACAACTCTATATTCCGGCTCGACACGTGCATTCTCTTGGCTGTACGCTTTTATCACGAAAGATACACAATTCCCCGAAGATCGAGCGTACCGAATAGTACACACTCGAGTTATTTCGAACCGCTTGGAATTCACTTTTGGAATGCAGTCGCTGGGAACCACGACCGATTGCTTGGGGAGGGGTAGATAGATGTAGCTTACCCCTCGGCTACAATCGAAAATGCATGCACGTTGCTCTAGATTTTCGATGCATTAGTCTACGCACGTTATTCTGCTCTGTTGCGTTTAATCTCGCCCCGACTTTTACCAAAAATCATCATCCGAATGCGATAGAAAGTGCACAGACGTCTACCCTCTGAAATACAATTCATTCAATTGTAAAATTTTTACAAAAATATTTCATACAAATCTTTATCGAAAATAAATGTTAACTCTTAAAAGGTTAAACAGTTTAAAAGATGATTTCCAGTCGTTACCATTCGACCTGACATCCGACAACCGAGTAAAAATGTTAAAAAATATAAATACCTTACCCTCTGAAGGGTTTCAGCCACGAGCCAGAAGTTCACAAAGGGAGGGAAAACTTCGTAAGCAATCTTTTCATTCGCGTAAAGAGGTTACCCTCTCTGTTCTGGTTAAGATTGCACTTCGGTATCGAATAAACAAACTGTAAATTCATGAAGGATGAAAGAGTAAGACGTCTTGAAAGGGGAACGAAAATACAGGATCTCTTAAATCTAGCGGGGGGCGGAGGGAGGGAATAGAAGAGGGGCTGGCACGAGATCAATGCTTCGTAACCTTTTCGCGACGGATGTCTTCTCTCCGTTTGAATTAACCAGGACAGTGATGGATCGAGTCCGGGGCCAGTTTACCCGGGGATCCTCTTGTATACACTTGCTGTATGTATATTATGCATACATGCATACACGTGGACACAACAGGGGCCGGGGCTTTCGGCCACCCCTTACGTCCCCGCGAGCAAACTGAATACACCACGATGGGACATTCTGACGTTGAGAAATGACCCGTGAAATTAGACGAACCGTTTTAAACGTAAGCTTCGAAAATTCTTTAATAGCCCCCCCCCATCCCCTCCCTCGATCGTTTTGTTCCGTTTTCTGATTCAATCGCCACGTTGGACGGAAGAATTGTTGGTATCAACGATGTTGCGATAATAAAATTATAATATTTATGAGGCGGAGTTTGTATCCGGCGGAAGAGCTTCTTGAAGTATTCTACTGATATTTAAATGAGCTTTTGCGCACTGATAAACCTCGGTATTCTGAAGCCGGGCAAAACTTTCAGACGGTTAACAGTTCAGGGGATATTTAATATTAGAGTCTCAAGTTTGGAATCTTTCCTTTAAGCAGCGTTAATCAAATGTTTCCCATGAATTTTCATGAGAGTTGAATGCAGTCTGGCGTTCGAGAAAACATTTTCTATGCATTATCGTTTTCACGACGGAAGCTCGTATCCGGGGGATGAAAGCGGTCTCTAATACTTGATAGAAATTAAGGGAAGAAATATTGTGCGATTATTAGATTTGGAAACTTTGAAAAATATATGAAATTTTTAATCACGTCCGCGTAATCAGATACCCCTATTTTGAAATAGATAATTGTCTCCGACCTGACGCCATTAAAAGAACTCGAAACTTTTATAATTCTCCAGCTACACCCTCTCTGTCTCACGGCTGGAAGCGATCCTTATAACAAACTAGGCAAAGTTCATTAAAACTTCAACAACTTAAACTATTAATTCAAATTGATGCAAAATAAACTCGGGAATAACAAGTTCTATTACCGTGCGTAAGCCCGTTCGCGGAACACTTATCAAACTCGGTCTATTAACGAATATCAAGAAAAGCATTTATTCATGATAATTTTGTTTATCGATAAAGTTTATCCATTCCGGTCCGCCTATAACAATTATTCCGTGAGCAGAGCGCGTTTCTTGTCCCGTGGAACGTGGCTCGCCCCGTGGATTTCCCCGGTAATTCATGGCCACGGTGGTTGCCGGCATTTCGCGTAATTAGCATTCCCTCTTAATTATGGTATTAATTAAATTGGACCGTCGGTAGCCGTTGTACCGTGCGAGCCGCGTGTGCGCGCCACCGTAAGAAGCTTATTTGAATTTTGCCCCCCTTGGCACGGTGACACCTTGGCGTTATCATAGGGGTAGCAAGGGGGGGGGGGGGTGAATGTAATGAAGTTGCCAACATTCTCTCGAGCAACCTTGGCGGCTGACTTTTCGAACTCGTTCCCCGCCTTTGTTGTGTCATAATCGCGCTCAGACGAGCTTCTAATGGGTGGGATTAACAGGGGGTGATGAGACCCAGCCGCGGGAGGGCGAATTTTCTCGGATCGCTTCGGATCTCGACGATATATTCACTTGTACTCGTCGCGCGTAGAAAGCGCGCAGATGTTACTACGTCGGATGGAATTCCATTTCTGACGTCTTAAAGTTAAACCCACCCCTTTAGATAAAACGGAAGCCACCGCCGGCTTCCCGTAGATTGTACGGGGAATAGAGACGACTGCGCTGGCCTGGCGCCTCTCGTGTTTCCCTTCGACGAGCGATCGTATTTGATGTTCATCCGAAGGGACTTTGAATTTCGACCCCATCGAAATTTGCTGGAAGAGGATTCCGAGTTGATCTCGGCTTGCTCGATGCCGCCTCTCTGTTCTGATTGAAATATCAAAGACATCCGGGAACTTTTGGAATAATCGTCGGTTTGCGTTCCAGGAATTCGATTCTTCTGCTTCTCTCCTATTTCAAGTTTTCATTCGTTGTAAGCGGTCTTACAACTTGGGGCGGATTTTGTATTTAAATTTGTGTTTTTAATGAATTCGGAGGGAGAATTTTATATTGAATAATTTGGATGGTTAACTAGGCGTTAAGAAAGTTCGAAAGCGAATTGTATATTTAATAAGTTGAACAGGTAACTGGATGTTAAGACGGTAAATCGCAATTTCATCGCGAAAGCAATTTCACGGGTAGCAAGCTTCGTTCTAACGCACTCGCGATGCAACAACACGCATTTTCTCGAGAAAGCTACCGAGTACTTGGCTGAGCTTTTAATGCAAACCGAGGAAATTATAATCCGCTATTGTTCGCGTGATATTGTTTAGCAGCCCTGTTTCTTTCGGCCCTGTTCTCTTTGAATACGATTTCACCCTGTCATAGAATGGTGTCAGTGCGCTTGAAGTCTCGTAACGAATGGTTTTCATAAGATTTATGAACGAGAAATCGAGTCTTTTAAAGGATGTGCGAAGTTCATTCACTGGGAGGGGATGCTTTTTAACGAGGATAAGACGGTGAACACGAATCGTCTTATTGAGAAAAATAAGTGTTTTCGTTTGTAACGTTTGTGAGATGGAAGATTAATGTTTAAATACATCGTGAAAATTACATAAGCTTTCTCTGGTACGGATGTAACGTTCGAATGGGAAAATCGATTTCCGTCGGGCTAATGTAACTAGCCATTCTCTGCGTTGGCTGGAGAAACAGACTGAGGTAAGATAAATCGTGATCGCGATGGATGTTAATCCTGATAATGAGTTTGCTCGAGTTTTAGCGTGAAATTGTTGGATTAAAGTTCGACTCACTCTGGATAGTTACTGTCCGGGGTAAGGAATCGTTTGTCGCTAGATTTACCCAATTAATTTGGTTGCTCATTTTCTAAAATCGTATCAATCGGAAGATTTCCACCTCAAATGTAATACTACTTCCCTTTCCTGCCATCAATTATTTTACAATCGAATCATTCGAATTTTTTTCAAACATTTCCACTTTTCTAACAATCTAAAGCAAATAAAAACGTCTCAGTTCAATGGTCACCTTCAATTCTTTTTTTCCCTTTTCCAACACATTTGTGAAACACGAAAAGTCCCGATCGTGATTTTTCGAGTGGCTTGTAGAGCAAAGCTACGGAAGAAAAGATTTATTCGATTGCCGAGCCGGAAATGTAGAGGCCCGACCTTTTCGTTTCAGTGGGGCACGTTCGTCCCGGTGGTACGTGAACTTTTTGGGGTGCAAGCTTTTCATCAGCTCGGTCCGCGAAACGTTCTTTCTTGCCACCGTTGAATGGCGGTCGATCGGAAACATCGAGAGTTCCGGGCAACTTTTTCACCATCCCGAAAGTTGCGCGGAAACGGAAGTCTGAGATTAATCGGGAGGATATCGGGGTGAACGACCAACGTTACCCACTGTACACCCCCGGGTCTTTTGGGCAATTTTCTTCGTGCTTGTGATCTTTGAAAAATTGCCAGAAATTAACGCTCGCCATCAATTTTCCTCCGTTTATTCCTTTTCCCTTAATTTCTTACTTTGATCATTTCACTAAATATTAAATTGCTCATTAAATTCGCGAAACCTTTTGAACTGCAATTTTTTTCTGAAATAAACTATTTTGTTAAACTTTTTAAAAATCTGGGCTCGTTTGATCCATTTTTATAAAAGTTATTCTGTTCTGGAAAGTGTACGAGGAATTTCGTCAATCACTGTACGTGTGAGCGTTAATTACCGAAGTTATCGAAGTTCGTGTGGTTCGGTTCGAGGGTCGATCGGTTCTCCGCTTCGTTAATTGAATCGATTCGCGATCGCGTGCCGCGTCGAATTAATCACAACAACGACGGGACGATGAGCAAAGAAAGGAGACTTTCTGTTTTTTATTTGCATCGTTCTTAATTAATCGAGAGATCGAGGAAAGTGCCGTGACGCCGTAGGGGGTTGTAATTGAAACACCGTTAGACAAAGAGTCGGCGATCACAGCACGCGATCCTCGCGTTTGCGCCGGTTCGCGTTCCCTCCAACTAATTGCGGCGACTTTAAATACCGAGGAAAGAGATTTTCACGTTCGAATTGCAATCCGTTCGAAGACGACACGCGATTCCCTCTTGTTTATCCGACTTGCAGTTTCTTAACGAATCGCGTGAGCCTTTTATGTATCGGATTCGAGGTTTCTTAAGTTAATAAATTATTTAGCGATTAATTAACGTTGCAATTAACCTGGAATTCAGATTTCCTATGCTTTGCGTAAGTTTTGACAAAATTGAAACAATTATTGTAATAGTAATCGAGAAAACTGTGATGTGATATAATAACATAAGTATCTTGGAAATTATAATAATTTGTGCTTGTTTAATTAAATTTTCATTGGACTCGGAAATCGTTGGTTTGAAGAGGTTAATATCGGCAAAGGGGTTGAATTTGTAACGCTCGAATTCGAGCACCTCTTTCGCGCCGATTAAAAATGTAAAAATATGATTTGCCACTCGAATCGACAGGGTATAAATTCGAAACTCTCGAATAATATTATCGCCAATTACTTTGTGAACGAAAATCAAGAACTACACGAGAGTGCTTCTCGATAACAATCCTAAATTGTATTATTTAACGTCCTTGAATTTTCGTATTTTTCTACCCGCAACTATTTCAATTGAACCATTACGATTTATATAAAAAAATGAGAATTGCTTGTTTTTATTATCATGAGAAGTGTCTGGAACGACCTCGACGATTACTTCTGTCGTGAAAATTCGCTAATAAAGATACAGATGGCCGACGATTTAACACCTGTCTCCAACATCTTCATTTTGTACGAGGACATTAACCGTGTTCCCTCGGACTAATGCGTTTCGCCGGGGCTCCGGTGTTATTGCGGTTATTATTTGAGCTCACCTGGGCTGCAACCATGCCCTCCTTCAATCTTCTGAGATCCGTGTGGCTCCAGGCGCTCCGTGACCAAGGATGGGTGTCCCTCAGGTCATCAAACCTGAATTCCCTTAGCTGATTCTTCAGGAACTTGCGTATGTTCCACGGGAGGTCGTTGTGCCTGTAACAAACGAACGGAGAACGTCTATCTATAATTCATCGTTCCGTTGTGAATTTCATCGGGTTTCATTCGCACCCTTCTACCGTTTCGTCATACTTTAATTGCCAATTACACAAGAATATAGATTGATGTTAGCAAAATTAATAAACCCTGTAGGTTTCACTTTGAAACTTTCCTAATCCTATTATTATTGCTTCGAACAATTTCACAGTTGACAATTTCCAATTCTTTCGAATCATAAAATCCCCCTTTTTTTTACATAAAATACAGGGAAAGATTGTCCATTCAGCCAATCTAATATTTTATCATAAATATATCTGGACGTCCAAAGTTTACTTATGACTGTGAAAACGAATATCTTTCCGGGCATGTCCACCAAATTATTCAGTTCAGCAACCCTGCATTTCCCCCCTGATATCCCTCGCAGGAATGTGTTTTGCCAAGTACGACACGATACCGTAAAATAGTTCTGTTTCGGTGGCAAGTAACGGGTCCCAGATGCAAGAAGCCGTGTTACCGGGAGGATAGGGCCGGGGACGTGTGCAGGAGAAGGGTCGAGGAAACGAACAAAGTTTACCCCTTACAATAGCATTAGCCGGCGGTACAAGTTCCGCGGTGGGTTCGGTTACCTCGCCCTCGGCCAGTCTCAACTTATTTCATCCTGGTATTCTTGATTTATTTCGCGAGAGATCTTGTATATAGAGGGTGGGAAGGGGATGTTTGATCAAATATTGTCAGCGCCAGTTTCATCGGACGGAACCTCGCGGAAGAAATCTCCGCTACGTACGATGTGTAAATTCTATGTTGTTTGTCGTGTGTCCCGAGGCAAAACCATTGGAAATATAAATATTAAACTTTCGATGCTTTTGTTTGTTCCCGATACGATACGTACGTTCGCTTGATAGAAGCTTTATGTACTTGCAAACGTACCGAAGGTTTATTTTAAGTTCTCGATAAATATTTTCGAATTGTGTCCCGCCGAATCTTCGATAACATTTATTCCAAGCATTTCGTTTCGAATTTTTCAATGAAAAAAGTCTGAACCAAGGAGGTAGCTAAAGAGCGCAAAGCAGCTAAAAATGTTAATTTTCATTCTATGTAGATTAGCTTTAACACTCCAGAAACAGCTTAAGGCTTCTTGATAACAATCGTTACAATAAATTTACCACGCGTGACACGCATTTCCCTGGAAAGTTCTTGGTTTAATGAAAAGCAGAGGACATGGTGAAACATTCCCATCTTAAATCAAAAGGTACCCTCGTTACGACGCCGAGGGAACGGGAAAGGACTTGAAAGGGAAGACAAGTGAAGAAACTTTACACCCCGGGTCCCGCGACATCCGACTTTGCGTGGATTTGATAACCCCTTGTATTACAATTTAATTTGCGGTACCTTGAAATCGATGTATTTATATAAAACCGCTGAGGTATCGATATACATTAGATGTCCGTGTTCGGTTCAGTGTCGGGAATCCATTGTTTCGGATGCGTAATTTTAGGGCGAGGGGTTAATTCGTTTAGCATCGTATTACGAGCTATCTAATCCTAGGTTACAATCGTTGGTACACCGGTGTGGAGCACGGTTTAAAGCGTGTGTAATCTAGTAACAGTTTATCACTGATAATCTGACGTTCTGGCATGGTTAACCCTTTCGTTGCGGTCAGAAATACTATATTCTTAATTTATTATATTCCCAGGAACTTATAAATTTTAAAAAACTTCAATATTTATAACATTTTTGTATTCTTTGCATTTGGAATGAAAGGGTAAAGCTTTAATCATTTCAATCAAATTACAGCCTATTTTGCGTATTCATTTGTAAAAATTCGAACTCTTACGGTTCACAATTTTATTGTCTAACAATTAAAATACCTCGAATCTGGGTCATAATTGTCCTGCCTTTGCTATCCCAGGGTTAATTAAATATGGTAAACAAAAAAGTTTGAAACGAACCGGGGTATGGAAAAAAATGGAATAAGTGTGTCGTTGAAAGAGGCGGTGCGCGAGGGTTAAAACCTTCAAAACGACTGTAATTACGCGACGAGGTCGAGGCGTGCCTCAGCTGAAAAGCTATATTCTATTCAGGCGTCGTATTATGGCCAGGATAATTCTAAGCACGCGTCGCGTTCCTAATCCGCTTCATTCGGCTGACGCGTGCGAATTAACTCTCGCCTCTTAATCGACGGAGAAGACGCCGCTTTTCGCCTTGATGAAACAATTTGAATACTCGCCTGTACAACGCGACAGTATGAATTCACGTATTCCGACGCGTGCTCGCACTTCAAAGAAATTAAATTATTAATCCTTTGCTTACCAAACAGTATCGTACAAAATGTGTTAGAAATATTTCAAAAACATTTATTCTACCCGACGATTTCCTTTCACGTTACGGGGTTGAAAGTTTACGAACACTCTGATAATCTTCTTTATGGACAAATATAAAACACACAAGCCTCTGCTGGGGAATTAGCAAGTTAACGTGCGATTAACGCTCTTAATCGGTCAGAATGTTTAGTGCGGGGATGAGGGTGGTTCGAGTTTTGATCCCTGTGAACTTTCTCCCCGTGTTATCGCCCCGGCGTAGTAAGGGGGGAGCGAGAGCTCGAGGACAGGGATAGGGTTGCTCGTTTGGTTACCTAATTCCGTTCGAAGTTAAATTCCCGTCTCGTGGCACGTTGAAAGTGCATTCAGCCACCGTGCGGTGCGGTTCGCGGTGGCAAACGGTCCGGAGATCCATCTCTAATTCAGGTCAGATTTGTTGAGGGGTAACAATACGCACGCATCCTTTCTGCCCCCCTCCCGCCCTCACTCTTGCCTCCTCTCCTCGCTGCATAGCTCTATTCACCGGTACCGTCATGCATCAAAATTCCTTTGTGCCCTGGCCATTCTATTTTCCGCGAACTCGCCTAAAATTCCACGAATATTTTCCCAACGGATTTTCACAATTACCCAGGGGGACTATCGAGCTGAAGGATTCTCTGTCCGGGTCCGGGCGTAACGGGACAAATATTTCAATGTATCAATGGACGTGTGCGTGACGGTGAATCGACCGCGAAAATAACAACGTGAAACGTGAATATCGCTGAAACGTGTTTCACGTTTCGAAAGGGACAATCGTCTCGTGTAATGAACATTTTAATAGCGTTCGGCTTTGTTTCGAAATGCGAGCAAATGGAATTTTAGGACTTTGCCGAAATACGAAGGACCGTGCCGCCAAAAATCGAATACCGTCGTTCGAGTAATTTTCTTTATGGAGAGCGTTCAAATTCGAGTAATAATCGGCGAAGAAAATCGCAATTAGGACCTATATCTGCCACAGAATATTAGTCCATGCAATTGCTATTTATCATTCCATTTTCTAACACCTTTCCTTCCAGTCTGACGGTCTCGAATGATAATTGGATTTTCGAGCCGAATACCTTCGCGGGGAACTAGACCGATCCCGTGCACGTTACTCGCCCTCGATTCCAGCCCGGTTCTTCGACTTCTGGCCGGTCAGGAGACGATAATATGAACGATTCAATTAACGATCGGAATAGGAAACGGTAACAATTACGAGAATCAATAAGCTTTAGGGCTTTTGGACGTTTGATAACGTCCGTACGTGAGACCGCACGCGGAACTGAATTGGATGGAACGCGATTCCCTTATCGCGTTCAAGTCTCGCATTTCCCTCCCTCTCTCTCTCTCTCTTTGGATACGTGCAAACCAAATACCGCTAAAGTGTTCCCTTGTTGGGGAACAGTTTGGCGCGAGTTGCGCGTACATCGACACGTTAAGATCCTCCGCCATTCTACTGTGTACGCTGTTGTCGAAAAGTTTGGCAATCGTCTTGTATCTCGAGCACCAGTACCGCCATAGTTCAGCCTTTAATGCGTTGATAGTGGAAGTATCTATAACTACCTGCTGCGGTGCTGTATTTTCGCAAGAATTATTGGGAACACTTCATTCTTGCACATTTTTCAGTGACCTAGGGGTGGTCGTATGATTGTCTTGTGACCATGCGAGGGTCTGGACTACCTCCAAGGTTCCAAAGAGGCTTTTAAAACTTTGAATAAATGTTCATTAGTTAAAATAGCCAGGGATACGTAATTGATCCGAATTTCACCATTCGATGGTTCATATTGCGCGACTATGATATCGTAAAATAATATTTTTTCATTTTTTAGTGCAATTTTCCAATCTGCCGTGGTTATTGACGATATTTTGTTGGTTAAAAGATTTCCAAAAAAATTGGAAACAGTATACGAACCGCATGTTTGCCATTTTTTTCACGGAACATCAATTAATTAACCGTCGGTGATGGCGTTCCAGATTCACGTTTGCAAAACGCGAACGTTTGAAATATTTCATCGAAAAATCTCACTTCACTTTTCCCGCCGTTCATTATTCACTATCGACGCAATGTTTACACGCTCCGTGAATGTACGTGTCATTCGCGTTTCAATTTTTAATTGAACAGATTTTCCGCCCGACCATATGCAATGAAATCTGAATAACGTGCGAATGGCCAAAGCTTAGGCATTAATAATCTTTCGGTTACTATTAAACATTGACTTCTATGCTGGTGCAAATTAAGTTACAAAGTAATAAATAAATGTCGATAGAAAATTAATCGAGATTATTTCTTTTAAGGTAAATTGTTAGTCTTACATAAATTGGATACTCCTTAGAACCACGAAATATAAAATGGACGTTGATTATTCATAAGGCCGCCTATAGTATACTTCCACAATAAAAAAGCAATCGATCCAAAGGTGTTTAATAAAAGCAAAGGGTCAACAAATCCCCACGAAAGGGGTCACCCGCTTCTGCAGCAAGAATTATCTCTCGGAATGATCGTTAAAGATACAGGAAAGTGTTCCAGGCGATTGGCTGACAGCCAGACTCGTGTTTGCATCCATCGATAACGAAGTGCCGTAAAAATTCTGCCGCTTATTGGTCATAGCCGAATTATTCCTTCCCTACTTTTTCTCTTCGTTGCAAATTTCATCGATCGTTCTATACACAAGAGCGAAAAAAAAAAGAAGAAAAAAATGGGGGAGAGAGATTGAAACAGTTTCGAGCTGATCTCGTTTCATGACCCCCTATTTCCGACACGATCGTCCTAATTACCATTCCGCGATACATAGACTCGCGCGCGCACACAGCTTGAAAAATTTTCGTGTCTTCGATTCTCATCAACGAAAACCGGCCGCGATACCCGAGAACTTTATCGGGTGACCTTTTTTGCGAATGGTAATTGGCCTAATTAACGCGGTGTCTCGAACAACTAGCCGAGATAACCGGCGCGGCGAGGAGAATCTTGAAGGTTGGCCGTCGCTCGAAACGGAAACGGAAAAACGCTCCGGGATTTCGACGAAACGTCATCCTCCAACGAGTACCTTTTTGAAGCATTCTTGCATCAACCCCCTCATGCATATTCAACACGGAGGGCACAGAGAGGGGAGGAAGGAGGATGCAACGTGTGTCTAAGAGGCGAGATATCTCCGACGTCGATTTCGCGAAAGTACCGGTGAATTTTCATCGTTTGCCTGGCGGGGAAGTCGAAGGGGAACCAGGGCGGGGATGGCCAGGGGAAGACAGAGGGAGCGAGGAAGAGAGAGAGGGGGGCCAGGATACGTTTCGGTTGTAGAGAGTTAATTGGCAAAGCGCGATAAGGTGGCTGGCCCCTGATATGCATATGAATGTTGAATATATTCCGTTTGCTGGCTCTGGTGACGTCGGTGTGCATGCAAATACGACTTCCGGCTTGCCAGCCAGGCTACGATTCGGGCCTATCGTTTCGTACACCGTGCCCGACCTCTTCCGATGGCTTTTCATCGTTCACGAAATTTCACCGGCTGTTTGTTGCGTAAACGGACCCGTCACGAAATAATTCACACGAATCGTAAATAATCTCGGTCAATTAACCCGTTAACGCGATGACTGCCTTATGGGAGCCATGGGTGGCGAACAATTCACAAACCAGGGGAGGATATGTTGTTCGATTAAAAATTCAATTATCGAGTCAAAAACATAAATTAAAAAATGTAATTTCAGTATATGCGACTTGTCGCGTGCATCTGTTTGCACTGCTGCAGTTGACGTACCAAAGTTCAACGTTTTGTTTAATTCCCATTTGGAATGGACAATGTTTGATTGGTTTATCGTGTTGCAATCAAAATTGATACACGGTATCCTGGATTTTTCATAGTAAAGCACGGAAGTTTATTTTATAGGTAAAAAAAGGAGAGAAGAAAATAGCGTAGGAAGATCGACCTGGATGTTTTATTGCAAAGTTTTATATAAATATTATACGCTGAAAATGGATAACAATGGATTTTTTATCGAAACAGATGGAAAGTCGATTGCATTCATATGTTCTACCTGTATAGTAATATATTATCTGTTATTTTTTTATCAAACTTTAATCAAATTAAGCTTTCAACATTCATCATAAATTTTAAATTTGAAACTGTCCAGAAGGTGTTAACGATTTGAATGACAAAATTAAACGATTGAATCTTTAACAATCTATTGCTGAAGACCAACTCCACGGATTTTACAGATAAAGAAAATTTTATATTATTTATTCAAGACTCAATTTAAGATAATTAACACGTGTTTTACCACGTATTATTAAAAGTGAGGATAGGCCGTGTCGCAGGTAAATGGCTAATTCGTTCGTCGATTAACCATTGATCCGATCATTTCAGCTGGATTTCCAGCACCGCGCTCGGGATCATAAAATCTAATTCAACGTAAAATCCGGCGACTATTCGGTAAACTTTGTTACCGGCTCTTTAAACTTACCTCTTCGCCAAGGCAGCTCGCGCACTTCCGACTCGCAGAGGGTTAATACGCGGCCTGGCACGACAATTTATTTCGTAACTCATCCCCGTGACCCCACTTCGTTCCCGCACCCCCCCCTCCCCCATTTAACCGCCACCGGTAGTTATCTGCGTGCACTGACTCAATGAAGTTATTAAAGTTCGCACTAGCAGCGAAACCGCCGTGTGCCGCAGCCGTTACCCCCGTTACATCTGCGTTACACTGCAAGGGTTATCTCACCTGGCTGAGCTTGCCAAAATGAATTGCTCCAGACATTAACGTTCGCGACGTTGCATAAATAATTCGGTAATTACGCGGCCACCATTAAGTCTCCGCGTGCTGAGCTTAACGTTTCCAGTTCCATTTTGTTTTTCGAGGATTTCCCTTTTGCCTTCGAGCGATTGTTTGCTGGAAATCGCAGGAGACCGCGAGGGGTCCGAGAAGCGAACCCCGTCGGAGTAGGTGTTCGTCGAGTTTGCTAATTAAATTTGCAATCTTCTATTTTTATCAAAATTTCATTCAAAGGCGTGCAAATTCTATCGCGAGGATAATTGAAAAATATTTCACGTCGTTTAGCTTCTGTAAACATTTAATCCTCGAATGATTCATAAAATGATTAAAATCGATGGAAATGTATGGGAATTTTAATGAAGTAACTTTACGATAAAAGTATAAGTAAAACACTTTTTAATTAATATCCAATAGTGTTTCCTTTTCATTTTATAATTGCCGCCACTCTTCTGGCTCGAAGTTAATTAAATTCCGTGCCACCGTGAACGGAATCTTGTTAAAATTAATTAATAAAGCAGAATTTTACGAGGTTGTCGTCTGAGATTGATCAACGTGAAAACAGGGCGAATACCTGCGTACAGGTGCGCGTCCTATCTTTCTGCTCGGACCCCTGGTTGTCCGTTAATTTTCCCCGTTCGATCGTGTTACCAGCCAGCGTTCCCTCGCTCGAAAGTCACGTTTCAGCATCCAAGATCCATGATCCGATTTCGAAGTCGTAGTCCCCTGAGGTGGACTCGGTAAGACAGCATCGACGCCTTCACCGTAACTCGGCTAAATCGAGTTACCCCGTTGCAGCAACATTAACTCTGCCGGAAGTTAGTGTCTGTTGGCGGCTGCTTTTACCGTGTACGTGTTGCGCACACACCCTTTGATACAGACGTACAAGGACGTCTCGGGTCGTGCATACGTATCCGTGGAACAGCTTATAACCGAAAATTAACCCCTTGCTCGCGGCTGGTTATTTGCCCCGGGCTAGCGAGTCGGCAGATTACCGAAGAACCCTCCCCCTCCCTCGCTACATCTTGCCAGTTACACGTTCCTTGCCGTTTCTATAAATTATTGAAATTATTTCTGAATTCCCTATGATACGCGTCGCGACCTTTCCTGCATCGAATTATATACACCGGCGAAACGATGTTGCTACCGAAAATTGCTTCGGATACGATGATTAAATTTTCCAATTTGCTGCGTTACGTCGTTAACGATATATTTTACCCACTCGCAATTATCGAAGATATCACGGCCAAATTTTCTTGCTTGTTGTTGTATAATGCATGTAACGATGCTATTCAATTATTAAGAATACGATAATTAAATTTTTCGAGTTCGTACGTTACATTGTCAGCGATGTTATCGTTGAGGATATTATGATCAAATTGCCTTAACCAAATTACCTTATATTGTTATTACAATAGTGATACTACGATATTCAGCATTTTCCTTCTGCTAACAATACCACAATTAACTGTATAATAATTTTCCATCTGACGATTATTCATTTATATTATCAGTGCACCATGCGGTTCGAGCAAGAATGATCAAGACCACCCTCTTAATAAGATCAAAATTTGAGGCGCGACGTGCATCCTTTGTCAAACGATGCAAAACTAGTTTGTCTGATAATCAATCAAGATTTAGAAGCGTTAGCAAATTACTCGAAGCCCGATAAGCGTCTATGGCACGAAAGCGAAGGAGGCAGGGAGTCGAATTATAATAATCTTGGGTATTATCTCGGGGCAGACAGTGGAAGAGTTATTGTATCGAGGTGAAGGGGGGGTCGGGGGTAACCAGCAACGGCAACTTTATGCCGTAAAGTCGGTACAAAAGGTCTGGGCACACGGTATTGTCACCTCTTTCTTTTCACGTCGTTCTAATTAATTTTATTAACGAACGCTGAAAACCATCGGCCACGCGGACGCGACGGACGTTCGTTAACGGCTCGCGGAGGCGAACGAATGGAAAAGAAGCGAGCGAGCTACCGTGATAACGATCGAACTTCGTCTCGAAAGTCGCCTCTTTAAGAGCTCGGCCATTGTACCGTGTACACCGGCTGAAAAGGAAGCAGAAGTAGAACAGAGACGGGCAGACGAATTATTAGCACCGTCCAGTGGATCCATTTTGGATGAAAAATGGGGAGATTTCTGAGGGATGCCTTCATTTTGTAAACTGTAATAATTTTAACCCTTTCAGCGTTCATATTGTTATTAATAACTGTAATATTAATTTGTTATTGATAATTCGAAGGGATTAACGCGAACGTGGTTTAGGAAAATTTTAAAACGTTCACTTTATACAGGGTGATTGGTATAGGAGAGAAAGAAAAGGGAACGAGATCGCCGTATTAAAGTTAAAACTTCATCGGACTTTATTAGACAGGTGGAATTAACGACGGGCCAAAAAGGTATACGCTTGTATTTCCAACGATAATCGTTATCGCGGAAACGAGGTCTGGTCTGGCGGTTGCACGACCTTTAACCTCGCTGCCTGCCAGACGGCCCTGGCAAACTGGCAGACACGCCCGCCAGCTAACTGAACGAAATTAAACGAGAACTCGTTTTGTGTCGATACGAAAGATCCGGTAGTTTTCATCTTGGACGAGTGAAAGCAATATGCTTCCCATTCAAACGATCGAATTTTATGTCCTGGGTGGTGAGTTTCGTTGGGGACGTTTCTTCTACTCTCAGTTATTAATATTAATATCACTGTTGGTAATTATACAAATTTTGAAAGCTTGCCAGACGAAAAGAATAGAATAAAAATTCAGAAGCTTTTGAAAAGAAACATTTTCACCCCCCGGATAATCACCTGCGTTGCTTCTTAGAGACTTTGATCTATCGATCACAGGATTTTCGGTTATGTATTTGCGCGTTTCTTCATAAGTAAAATGGATGAGCTGCCCCCTACGATCTCGTGATTAATCAATCAGGATATTAAAGGAACGAACGTCCATCGCTGGAGTATTGTTGCGAAGCTCTCGGTCGTGGAAAGGGGCGGTGTAGCTTTCGTGGATAAAAAAGGAAGTCATTGTTTCGAATCGAAGAAGACAGCGAGGGCGGTCGGAAATAGCTTCGTCGATAGACTTGGCAGGATTTCGAAGCTCGTAAAAACAATCCCCCAACACTGTCTCATCATTCCCCAGACAGTGCTTTTTACAGCTTCAACTTCTCCAAGGTTGTTTCGCTCCCCTTTTTCGATATCCATTTTAATTTTTCCTTTTCTCCCCGTCCGAGAAAGAATCGTTCTCGCCTGTTTCCCTAATCTCCCGCCCCCCCCCCGGTCGGACCCGTGGACTTTCGAGCGTTCGGGAAGAAAATCGTTTCGAATGATTTGAAGTGCATCCGAAGTGTCCCCAAGGTACGTCGAACTTTGAACCCTTCTCGTAAACGAAATCGCTTCATCGAAGGGTCGGTTGTTAAAATTGAGCTGGCTTTTTCGATCCGGGGGCCAATTGCTTTCGCGAATTCCTTGGATTTATTTTAAAATTCGAAATTCTTGGACCAATTTTCAAGATTTTTATAGAATTAAGAAAACGGCTATGAAATTGGGAATATTCGTGTCTCTGCCCAAAAAATTGTTGAAATACAACCGATACGTGTCGCGAGGTTTCGTCATGGATACTTAAAAGGAGTTTATAGACAGCGATCTATATTTTTTTTTTGTATCCTTTTGAAAATCGAATATCGAAAGTATCGATTTCATCTGGCACTTTTTTAACGAACTTTCCGGGAAATTGGAAAAGATAGTAGCGGTTTTCTATAGGGGGGTAGGAACCGCAATAATCGTACGTCGAGCAATTTCACGTGCCGCGGTTTCCATAATCCTTCTCTACGGCTATTGCTGATCGTTATCATTGCCTCGTAGAGCACATTCTTTTCGAATACGGTTACGATCCCCCTCGTCGAATGCAGTCGAACGTATCAAAGGGGAGCGTATGCCTTCTTCTGATCGTTACTGGCCGAAGATGGTACCGCGAGGTTTGTGTCTTCTGTTTTATTCGGATTTCGTTATATCTTTGTTAGGTCGATCCGTGTGCAACGTAGGATCAATTCTAGGGTAGCTATGGAGACTAATAACAATATTAATCGACACAAAGTGCTGGCGCCATCAATTTAACACAGTCATTCAGAGTTTCTTTCATATTCTCCTAGGAAAATTCTCCGTAAATTAATCATCTTCTTGATTAAGTCGTAAGTCAACGAGGGGGGTAACAGAGAACGCCTTGTATACACTTATTTCTATCCACTTTTCCCGGTTCTGCGTTCACTTGGCGCACTCTCAGGTACGGCCTAAATCTCCTTTTCTGCTTTTAAGCCTGAAGCATCATCGTGGACGCTACTTGCACGCCGTTCCACGCGAACGTTGCCCGCGTGCTTATATATTTATGCGCCGTCGAGCGGATACGACCCCGTGTGCACGCCGGCACGACGCGTTAGTAACTTTGAACTCGTTCTTGCATCCTAAGTCCTTGGAAGAACGATAATATCCTAGGAAAAAGCCTTCACGTGTGCAGACTGTATTATCCATCGTCTCGGGGGCTGGCTTCCTCCCCTTCTACGTGCTCGCTTCGTGATCTTGTTCGACGAAGACGCGACCCTTGTCCCGAACTTGCTTGATGATTTAAGCTTGCTAACTTGTTGCTCCGAGGGGCGTCGAATTGCCTGGTGTTTCGGTGCCAATTAGAATACTGATTTATAGGCAGAAACGAGCCTGAGAGGGTGCTCCTTTACGGGGATACGAGGGTAAGAGCTCAGAACGCTAAGTACTCCGAAGGAAATTCTTTCTTCTGGTAATTGTGGACCATTTAAATCGAATTACTGTATTTTAGTAGTTTATTTTAATGAAAAATTCTGCAACCTTGGATTATTAGGTAATTACACGTCATATTAGATTACCAGTTATTAAGTATCGAAAAATTTTTATATACTCTAATTAAATAATATAAAATGTGCTTTGATTTCCACTGATTAGTTCTGAAAAGTTAGTTGGAACATCCTCCGTATAATAAAATCGATATTCAGTAATAGAATACGTGATAAGAGAACGGAATGTTCTGAAACATGAACTTTGAAATCTCTTTCCGGTTTCTCAATGAAACTTTCTTCGGTATTTTTGGTCAAGCCGAAGGAAACAGTCAAAAGTTGGTCACCTCTTCCTTATTTCACGCTTTTTGCCCCCTTTTTTCTTCCCCTCGAGGAGAAAACGTTTGAAAAGAATCAGACGCGGAAAAGAATTCCTCTCGGACCGTGTTGAGGACACTCCTTGCGATCTCTCGGCTGGCCCCGAAAACGATCCAGGTAATTAAATATTTCCGCGCGGCAATCAACGCTATAAACCGAGTCGTTGGACGCGGATGGGTTAGAGGGGGTTAATTACAGGCCGGTGTCCGATTATCAGCCCGGTGGAAGAATATTTTTCACGAATTTCACGCGTTTTACGTAGGAAAAAGCTACCGCTCGAAACGTTGTGTTGTTTCGTGGTAATTTAACACTGAAACAAATAAACAACGATAATTGCGGCTGGAATTTCGTTTACCAGCTCTTTTTTTCTGTATTTTCCAACGAATATTTTTAACAAAGAAACACTGCAATAATAACGCGTTGATGAAAACTGTGCGTTTCGTTTCTTTTTTTTTTATTTTTTTTATTGAACGAGCAAGACCAAAACGGTCATGCCACTATCTCACGGTTCGTATTCTATTCTATTCTTTTTTTTACTCCTTTTTTTTTTTTATAAATAAAACACAACTCACGACCGATTGCTTTTTGTTTTCGCACGTATTCCTCGTGAATACACTTCACGACCACAATGCACGGATTGGCCAGTCACGAAAATTCGAAAATCGAACGAGTTTCATCCATTTTTACGCTCTGCCGAACAACACGGCGACTCTCATCGCGCGATTGTTACCGTAAGCTCTTCAACCCCTATCCGCCCTCTCTCTTGTACCGTGGCCGCCTATCCTTTACCGACGGCTGCCGCGAGAGGGAGGAAAAAATGCAAACTATTATACCGGTGCACAATAGGCTCGACGAGGCTTTCACTCGTTATCGGTAACGAATCGCCTTCGGCTGCTCGACAATCGGCGAAATCGCTCGCGTTCCTCTTTCACCTTCGCTCCACCCTTCGGGATGGATACCTTGGAGAATTTCTGGAATCGCTATCGCCGCCGAAACCGGCTGAAAAGGCCTCGATCGCCTGTAATTTGCAACGACAATAGGGCTCTCGTTGTCGTCTTTATCGGCGACTTATTTTCGATACACGATTAAAGATAGCGCTCTTCTCCTTTTTTACGCGATAAGGGTCAAGATTGAATGAAACCAAGTTAGAATTAAGAATTTAAAAAAATCTGAGCTTCTGTCACAAATTTAATATGGTACGACCCCTAATATATGGGTTAACCCCTTCACTGTCAAACAAATTTAGAGCCTCTTGCCCTGGGTGTCAAGATTTTGTTTTAAAGAAAACATGGAATCTCATCTCGTAGTTGACAACGAAAGGGTGAAACAACCCCTCGTCCATTCTTCAAGCGACAAACAAAAGAAGGCACGCGCGAGAATTCAGGTCAAATTTTCCGCTGTATTTAATTGACGAAACGGGGATAGTGACCGTTGGTCCATCGGGAATCGTTTCTTCGTCGTTGATCGCGAGACGAGGGAAGAAGGGCGGGCGACTCAATTGGACGAAACTCGAGAGTCGCGCATTTTCCCTGAGATAATGAGAAAGTTTCACGAGCACGGGAGAGAAAAGACGTTAATGGAGGAGGAAGAGTTAAGCGGACGGGAGAAGAAAGAGAAAAAGTGGGTGGAGAGAGGGGGGAGGGATTGAAACGAGAAAACTAAGAAAGAAACAGAAGCAAGATATAGAATTTAGCTTGGAGGATGGCTGGTGGCTATTGGTCCCACGGCTTTCTCCGGTTACTGCCGGGTGGATTCGAATTTCCGGATCCTCTTCCACCCCCTCTTCGCCCTTGTATCGTCCTGTTTCGCGAAACGAGCCCGTGTGTGTCTCTTTTCGGCTACTTCCGTTTGGACACCGTTCCACGATACATCCGGCGAGGGTATCGATGTCTGGCCAAATAACCTGTCGGATCGAAAGGCAACAATGGCCCTTGTCGTTCGAAAACTTCGTTCATCCCTTGGGACCGATACGGGGGAGGGAAGGTTAAGTTTTCTTTCGTTCGAGGTCTCGTGGAATAGCGGGGCGCGTACCTACACCAATTACAACCAGATAAAAATTCCCCCGAGACGTTTTGCATTTAAATGGGGTCCATTCAACGTTGGACGCGTGTCATCCCTTTTATGGCCGCGAGGGTGGAACATTTTTGCCGCGATAACGCGCTCAGAAAGTATTCTTTGCTCGAACGTACACAAATCGAAGGGTACAGTAACCATTTTATTGTAACACCGACACCGGGGTGAAATTAGGGTGAACTTTATCAAAAATCGCCTTTGACGCTTGTAATTCTAGACGCTGCCTCGTTAACGATAATTATGTTCTTTGTTGAACTCAATACCGTTGCTCTGGGGACTATTAAGGATATCAGATGTCAGAGTTTTAATGCAAAATTTTTATTTGTTATTTTAAAGTGTTTTATATTAAAATAAGCTTCTACTCAATACCTCGTTCAAGCAATATAATTTGATTAAAAATGTAATATTAATTCACGGTGGTTGGTTATCTATGACATAGCTGTACTAATGAGGGACAAGAGAAAATTCTCAATGTTATTAAAATACCTTCGTTAATGCGAAATAACGAATTAAATCAAAAAGAAAGAAAAATATTCCTACCCAAGTAATTAACCCGTTGATTTTTACGTTGTTTATTCGTTCAAAATTTTGAAAAAAGTCTGACGATTCGGTGACAAATTTTATAACTCGAGGAGGGGGATTGGAAAAGTTTGTTGTCAGTTGTTTTTCGGAGCAGGGGGGTTGACCGTCGAAAAACCGTGGGCTCTCAAATCGTTGGACGTTCGATCGCTAGCCGGACACGAGGGACATTCCTTTCAGGTTTAATTCTGGTGTAATTAGAGGCGCATTGCTATAGAACGACGCCCATGCTCGTCGTTACGACGACATTGTTCGTTCTGGCTATAAATTCGTGCCTTGCGGTTCTACCGCTTCAACGGCACTCGACGTTAACGATTACACTGGAGTTTTCAGTTACTCATTAAAATTTCAACAATTTTACGGGCGCTCGCCAAATGTTCAAGAACCCCGGATAGCAGAGGGGGCGAAGGAGGAACACGGTTTCTTTAAATTGCTCAGAGAAAAGTGTACCGTTGTTAACGCTGCCACGGTGTGTAACGATTATCAATCTTTTAGTTCCTCATTTATATCACGGTAAGTATTTACAATTAGTCTGTCGTCTGAAGTGTTCTTCCAATTATTCAACAAGGTGTCTCGGTTACACACCTTCGATACCCAATCAAAATTTAAATTAATTGTATCGTAACATCAACAAAAGTTCCATGATATTCTCAGAATATTGTGCAGAAAGACAGCACAGGTTGTTGAAATTTATTTTGAACAAGACCTGACATCAAAGTAAACCGTTCTCGAAACAGGGCAACTTCCACCCGAAGTAGTTTTCGAAAAACGAACAGTATGAAAATGGAGTATCTTGTTTTGTTCAAAAGTTCGAGATTCCATTCCATTTGAAGTTGAAATTTAAAAACGATCCTCGTCCATGGCAAAATGTCAACTTCTGAAGGGTTTCGAAGGGTATAGCACGAAGGGGATGAAGTAAAAATGGAGCACCTAGTACAGTGGCGCAATCAGCCGGTGGCACTCGAACGATCAGTCGGCCGATTGTTCGAGCTCGAATTCGTTTTCACTTACCCGTCTATCAATGGCACATCTCTGAGTATCCTGCGAGCTGCCGCGAGTCGATCTCCGGCATGGGCAGCGAGCAGAATCCTCGTCAGTAGCTGACCAAGGACCATCACGCCCACCACCATCCTCATCCTCCTCCTCGCTGGACCCGCAGCTCCTCCTTACTAATGTCCTCATGCCATCACCGTCGTCCGACCTGTTCACCCGCAGGACGTATCCCTTCCAGCGACGAAATTCTACAATTTCCCGTTGTCTCTCCTTGTCCCACGTTTCCCTCTTTCCTTTATCGTCACTCTCGTACGTCCGTCTCTATCTCTCTCTGTCTCACTGGTCACTGTTCCCCCGTCATTTTCGCGCACCTCTTGACCGTAAAATATCGCTCAGCGAACCGACCAGATTTTCAATCGTCCACCAGACCTTAACCGAGAGTCTATTATCGCCGCGCTAACCAGTTTCCGCTGGAAGCACCGCTGCGAAATCAGTTCAGAGATCACATGCCTCTGTCTGATCCGTTCTCACCCCGGGGACACACGGCTTTTCACGTATTTTCAACGAGCCGTCGAGTCCGTTCCTCGAACCCTTTGCTGTCATCCTCGTCAACCTTATCCCCCCTTCGTTCCCCATTAAGAAAGTTTGCCCGTTCGTTTATACCGCTTCCACCTCCGTCAACGGCGCCCACATCTCTTCCCTTTCTTTTTTCCTGCCCTTTTCACGAGCGGTGCACTCGTTATCGTCTCGCGTTTTCAATGTCCCCGTTCGAAACTTTGGTCACGGTTTCGTCGAATCCTGGCCTCTTCCTGGACAGGCAAGCTCATTCCAGCGGATCGCACCGATGATTCGTTCCCGGACACCAAGCTCCGCTGTTCATCGATCCGGTTGTTTCGCGAGGACGGTCCTGGGAGAGGAGGTTGCGAAGAGAGCCACTCGCGAGGCTGGCCCGGGTCTTTTCGCGACGGTTACAATTTGCACAACGGCTGGCCACGCGATTACACGCGGACCCTTTGATCAGTCGGCTTCTTTGAAAGGAGATCGAACCGTTCTCGCGGAAAACACTTGGCCAACTGTTTGCTAATTACGCCGAGGCTGTTTCTCTGTTCAAATTATCTGCCTCGCGGATTCACCGACTCGTTGCACCTCTCGGATCTTCCTCCCCCTTTTTCTCGCGACTTTGTTCTCCCGAAGCTGTTCTCGCTTCCGGAACACCGCGAAAAGGGTTGACCGACGAAAAGATTAATTAGTCGCTAGACGACGGTCTGTCGAGGGTGCAAAGGCTCGTTTTGCTCTCCGTTCTCCTGGCTCTTCGATCGATCCTTTTCGTCGACTGTCGCCCCGCTCCGTTTAACGTCCTCGAATCGGACCACGCTCCTCCCGTGCGGTTTTTCCCGTTCGCGAGGGTCGCCTGCTCGCTTGCCGCTGATACTTCATGGTCCTGAACCCGGTGTCGTGACCCACTGTCACCAGCCGCTCGTAAATCTGTTCCAATTAATTCAGCACTCGATTAAGTCGCACGATTTATCACGCGAACCGTTTTCCTCGAACCAATTCCTTTGGCTATCCGGTCGGGGCCACCGCTGCCCGATGTTCGATCGAGTTTCTTCGGTTCCCTCGACCGTGAAATCGTTTCCAATCGAACGCACTATAAAAAGGAAGGAAAACAATTGCTCAGATCTCGCGATCCTTCGACGCCTTATCGAGTATTCGACTAATTAACAACGGAAAGTCCCGGATACCGTGGTCCAGGAACAACGACATCAATTTTAAATCATCGACCGCCGCGTACGTGATAAAGTTTTTCGAGCCCGCGGTTATTGACTGAGGAACTAATTAACAAGCCTTTGATCGTTAACGCGTTAATTGCCACGATGATCAGCGGTAATCGACACCTCTAATTTAACGCTTTGATGGTTGTAATTTTAAAATTCTGTTTGTACGGAGAAAAGGGATATTGGGAGCCTTTGTCGAGTACACATTAAAAAATTACTAGTTTTCAGGTTATAATTAGTGTACTCTAAAGTGTGTAAAAATAAAGTGAAAAATTGTAACGTGAAAAGGGATGCATAAGAATCGCGAATGTGTCAAAGGGTTAATACACCCAGGTAATTAAACAGGAAAATATTAATGAAACTTTTCAATGGCTACATTGACAAATTAATGTGTTACCACTCAGAATCTTGAATTTCACTATCTCCTTGCAGTTTATGTCCCATTAGATCCGATCCATAATATCGATTCGCTCATCCCAGGTTCTGGGTTTGATCAAATATTATTCCATTTAGTTTAGATTGTACGTGTTGGATTGGAACGTTACTCGATAAACACGTACAATGTAAATAGTAATAGAATAATATTTGCTTTAATCGACGGTGGATCTTCAATGAACCTCTAAAACGGACGGAGCTTTAACACTTTGATCGCCGCAGTGAAAACTGCCCTAAATAGTCAGACACGACATTATACAGAGTACAACACTTTGTTTATGTAATTTCAGTACTTGGACTTTGCACTGTTATTCTTTATTCGTGAAATATAACATTTTCAATATAACAGTTTCTTAACAATTTGAATGTAAAATCTTACGAAACGTGTGACCACCAAAGCGTTAAATTAAGCTTTCAATTCGCCATCTCGTATAAATAATAAAATTCCAACATTGTACAATATTTCCCTTAACTTTCTTCTCTTCCAGTTGTCCCAGCATTATTAAATTCCTGATACCCGACGTGACGAGGAATCTATTAAGCTATAAAGAGTTTTCTGAACTAATACGTCTGGACTGCTCGTATAAATGTAATAACGCTACTTCTGTCCCCAAGATTCGTCAATAAATGAACGTTCAACGTAAATCGTAGCTTTATCGTTCCAATAAATTTTGAACGCTTCGACAACCGCGTGTTTGATCAAATTGATACACGAACGGAAGAGAAGAATATTGGAGGAGTTACGTTTGGGATTCTTCAGGGGGTTTCGTAAAGGGTGATTGATTTTCAAATTGGAAGTTTAATGAATCACGAAGGCTAACGCGAAAAGTTAAATATGGAAGTCATGAATACGACAACGGCCCCGAAAGTGTCGAGTTCGGACGATACCGGGCGGGATCGTGAAAGTTTAATTCGTCCACGAAATGTTGCGAATCGAAGCGGCGTTCTTTCGTTAGCACCGCGTGAATCTGATTAACAATTGAACGGTTAAGAGGGACGCGATCACGACGAGGCCGTTAACGTCGACTGCGACTAATGAGTTGGCCTGTTCATAATTATCGGCGGACACGGCCACACGCTCGGCCCACCGGTTATCAGCATGATACACGGATATTTATCTCTCTGTCGATGATTAATTAGCGCTAACGACGTTAACGATCACGCCCTTTGATCCTCCTTGACGGGGATGACCAAACGGTTGGTCAAATTCGATTCAGAAAATTCTATTACATTGCCCTTTGAATTTCGTTCGAGGTGTTCGAGATGTTTATAATCAATCAATTTAATTGCTGATCACTTATTTCAAAAATACTTCTGTTGAATGTTAAAATTATTTGTGTTCTTTTATGTACTTTCACAAAAATTTATGTAAAAATTCTTACTTGGTACATGCTTTCAATTTTTCTACGAAAGAATATAAATATAATCATTCTACTATATTTTAGATTATCTTTAAAAAGTGATTACAACGTGTTAAATGAAACATTACGAGTGTACGAAAGTTTCCTCCGCGAGTAAAGTGATTTTCATTATTAATATCCCCGTGTTACTTAATTCATTAGAATTTTAATGGCAACTCCGAACAATGCAAACTTCTTTTTTTTTTCCATCCAGCACCTCAAACGAATCACTAAACAGAATCGTCCGTGCGTGTTAATTAATCGTCGCAATTAAAGCACCGAAGGAAGGTTAAAGAAATGCTCCCCCCTGTGAGTTGGCGCAGCTGCGTACCTCGTAAACTGGCACGACAGAAAAATCCCCGTACAACGCGTGCGGCCAAAAGTTTCGCGAACTTTCAAACTTGTATTTTCTTTTTTTTTTTTTTTTATTTGAAAAGAAAAAGAAAAACGTACGTTCTCGAAACTTTCACTACGGGGAATCGGTACGGTTCTGTTTCGTAAGATCGACTGCCGATCGACGACAGGGTGTATCCGCGAGATTTTTGAATGGACGCGGCCCGATCGCGGCTTGTTCGCGGCCCGGCGTTGAAGACCCGACTGACGGAAACGCACGCAGAAAGTCGGTATAGCCGAGGGCGCAGGCGCCTCCGTTCCCTTCCGTGATCTTCCTCTCCTCCATCGGGATCTGTTTGGTCGCCTCTGTCGCCTCGATCGTTCGCTTATCTCTGCCTTCTCTTCCGGAACCGCTATTCCCTTCGACACTTCGTATTCCGATCTCACGTTTCAGGTACTCCTGGCTCGTCGTCCTATTTTTCCCCCCAACAGCGAAACAGTCGCGGTTACACGGATTTTTGATATTCCTCATATGATTCCATCAACAACGCCGCTATTTTATGACCGGTAAAGAAGATCCTGCCTCCTTCTCCGCCGGTGTTTGTTTCTTCCGTTTTATGACACCGCAGATCTACGGGAGATTGTTTCGAACGAACGATCTTTTCATTCGTTTCTATTTCTAAACTTTTACTATTCCTGGATGACGTTGGGTTTCACGAGGATTTTATGGCGGTTCGTCAAACATGCGCTTGATTAGGATGAATTGAGTAAGTTTGTGATAAAGATATCAACGAAGTAATTGCGTGGCTATTTTCGTCAAAGTTTGAGCTTTGAATCGATATGCTATAAGCGGAATTTCACGATACTTTTATGTCACGAAATCCTGTCACACCGTGCACGTATCAAAATCGGTTATTCGATATGCAGAACTGCCTGATAACTCAATCGTTGTTTAAAACGTGCCTCGTCGAATTGGTCGATAATCATCGCGACGAGAGAAAAGAGTACGTGATGGAAATCGGTAACCATGACAGAAAAATTCACGTTTCCAACCTATTCTCTCTCTTTTTTTTTTCGAGGGGGTCGACCGGTACTGATTGCGGCAATTACCGGTACACAGTGGAATAATTATCGCGTCGAATTAACGAGCGTACGCGTCCTCGTGAAACGTGCGCTCTCCGCGTCGCGACGCGTTTCGTTTCGTCTTGTCCAAGTTGGACAAGCCGGAAACGGACGATTTTTCAGACTCCCATGAATCGTTACCGCTTTTTTTCCCCCTTCCTCTCTCTCTCTCCCTCTCTCATTCTCTCTTTTGGTTCTTGGTCAATTTGGCGCGGTCGAACGGACGCAATTTGCGCGGCACAGCCTCGAGGAGACTGGCCCCGATCCAATAGAACGGCGCGGCCGACGACACTCGATTATTGTTGAGAAGTATAAAAGCATCATCGTCGTTGGGCACAAAACGTCGACGGCGAAACGGGGATGAAACGTTGAGGTACCGGATGTCACGTGGACCTCAATCCATATCGATCCTCGATGACTGTTAACTACCTGATTAGCATAGATAATCGGTCAATACCCTTTTGTGTCCCTCTCTGTGCATCCGTATAAATTGTATCGTGTGCCAGTGTCGTGTCTGATTCGAGCATCATTAATTATTTTATTAATTCGTAAATCGATTTATAAATAACTTAGAAACATTTGATATAAAATAAAAATGTTCATATTTGAGAAATTTGAAGCTGATCCGATATTTTAGTAATTACCTTTTATTAGCTTCTACGGTATTTATAATTTTCGTCGATTATAAAACGTTCATTTATTGTATTTTAACAGACTTTTATTTTTATTGCCACGGGACCGTCACGAAACCGGTACGGTCCTCTTTTGTGCTAACGTATCGACTGTGAATTCGCTTGGTCAAACGATTGAAACACGATTACAAGATTCGTTTTCAGCCAGTCACAGATACTGTATCGATTGGGCGGTCGCTTTGAAGACGTGGATCCGGCACACGAAGGTGATAAAAAAAGACCCCCTGTGCAAACGTCGATCCTGTCTGACTTGCCGTCCCGAAATTGCTGTTATATTTGCGTTGCACAAAGCGAATGTTTGATAGGGATACACACACGTGTAATCATGTCTCTCTACGCATAGATAGCAATTTCATGGATAACTGTATCAATTCTACGAAATCGTATCTGATATAAAATTATCAATTGTCAAAACGCTGTCGCGCGTATTAATTGAATTACCAAATATTTGTTAAATTTGAAAAATTCGTCGTTTCTGAGACGAATTGCTTGTGAAATTAAAGTAGAAATTCACAACACACAGATGTCGACGAGGAACAGTCAGGGAACTTAAAATTACATTTTTTATCATATTTAAGCTGTGATATTACCAAAGAAATAAAATTCGTGACTCTATGGGCCGCGAATATGGACTTTCGAAATCGATTTGCGATACCTTTTGTGCAAGGTGTTCAGAAACGTGTGATTAGGTTCTTTGATGTTCGACGTTTCGATATTCATCAAACTTCACGGGCACCAGACGACTCTCGATTATCGGGAGAAACAGAGTGAGAAATGCGAATAAAGGCACGCCGTCGGGGTCGTTTTGGTCCGTGCGTTCGTGGCACGATGAAAACGGAACTTGCGATGGTCGTAATTAGAATTTAGCAAACCAACGAACGTATCGACCCGTGTACGTCAAACCGATTTTTCGAGCAACCGGCTCGATTATGAGTTTGCTCGACTCCCCCGTAAACAGTGATTTCGCGTCGAAATTCGTCCGATGCGTATCGCCGCTGTTTGACTTGCGATAATTTATGCTTTTTAAACGCACGGCTGCGTTGTTTAAACAGCCGAGCACTCCGATATTATTTTTCGCTCGACATTCGTCGAAATTTTCTGCCTAATCCAAGTTGACAGAAGCTATCGGTGCTTTAATCCATGTATTAGGTTATAACACACAATTCGAATTTCGTATACATATTTTAAATGAAATTCACGTGTTTTACGTGTTCATAACCGTTCTAAAATAATACCTTGAAAAAACAAGAATTCATCGCGGATAATTCTTTTTTTAAAAAAAAAGAGAATGGGTGGGGCAGAGGAAGAGGGAGAATAATTTTCAATTTATGCACGATAGATTAGAGAGAACGTTGTCACGCGAAGCAACGTTTCCTCAAAACTGTAAACCAGCGTCGTCTAGCCGGTAATTTCCCCCGGTGAAATTGCATGCCTAAAGCGAGCAATCCGGACGGCTAAGTTTTTTATCGCGTTAACGCGGCTGATGCTGTCGTTATTACGGGGTCGCTTTTCCCGTGGACAACGTCGACCCACGGAGGGTTAGCGCCTTGGTCGTATCCATTCTAGGAACGTCTAAATCTTCGTCGTGACTCGATACTTATCGTTTACACGAACAAATTACTTTGTAATCGGATGTAATATAATTCAAGATAGCAACATAGACATTTGAAAATTTCTCAATCAAAATTATCGACATTTGTTGTTTCCAATATAAATTAAATTACAAAGTTACGATACTGAATTTTCGTTAAACGTAAATTATCACGACTCTCAAATAAATTAAATTACAAATTAAATTCGAGAACGATATTGGAGTTGTCAGAGATTTATACACGTCGGGACGGAAGGGTTGGTCGCTTCAGCGAATAAACCATGGACGATCCACGAGGTTCAAAAGAAAGTGGACTCGCGCGGAAATACAGGGTGAAAAAGCGTTGCAGCCGGTACGGCGGGAAAACGTTTACACGGAATTGGTAGGTTCGAAGAGGGATTGACCGGTCGGCCCGTTTAAAGCTGCGTCCACGCCCAAAGTAGCGATCTCAACGTAATAACGATATCAGCCACGTTACGCGATACCTACCATTAGCCTCGTTGGTCCGATATCGATTTTATCAAACTATCCCCGTGGCAGCCGGAGAATATTTGGCGAATTCCCTTCGGGCGGTGCTGCGACCTACTGATCGATTTTAATTGAACATTCTGTGCTCGGATAATTTTTCCACCCTCCCCACCAGCCGCTTCATTCGTTTTCGAACGACGAAATTATATGCCGATACTACGAGGTAGTAATACTGTTAATACACCGTTTAATAGCGTGCACGGATCGGTGCCTTTATAAAATCTTGTCTTTGTGATAGACAAAGAAGTCAATTTAAGGCTTCGTTGGCCCAGGGAATCTCTAAAAAGGGAACTCGGCTGGGAGCGTAACAAACGCGATATACTCGCAATTTTCTTGAGAGCGTGCATTAATCCTTCCAGCGTCGAGTCAAACGTTTAAAAGATACGCGTAAATCATGCATTTTCATATTAAATTCTTAATCCGTTTACTGTAATACATAGACCTTCGGGCGTTCAATTAATTGTTCAGTTATAAAACGTTAAAACACGACTTCCACCTTTTCAGCCATAACGAGTGCTATCGTTGCAAATTTAATAACTGTAATACACAGTTTGCCCTGAAACGCGCACTGAAAGGGTTGAAAAAGTTGAAATTAGAAGTAAAGAAATTTTCATAAGTATTAGCTGCATGGGCTTGAAAGTTTCACCGCTCCCTTGCTGTTAATTCTTGAAATAAAAAGAACTCGATCGTGGCCCAGATCCGGCAAAAGGCTACAGTATTTCAATTAAAATTAAATACAAAAATGTTTAAAGAAGAAGGTTTCGTTAGGAATGAACGTTTAAAGTAATAGCAGAAAATCTGAAGGTAAAACGAGGCGAAAAATCCTGCCGGTCCATCGTCCGGGGGTTAATAAACGTCGAAAGGGTTGGCACAGAATTTTTTGGTCCGCTTTAAGCTTCATCCTACACAAGATATTTGGAGAGCGGTTTGATCATTGTCGAGCCGAGGCACATTCAAAAGGCATCCAAAGGACATTCCGAGGATCCCGTTTGCATAGCTCGAAGAAGAGTCTTGTGTATAACGTGGGATCACGTGGTGCGTCAGCTTAGAAGGGGCTGGCTGCGTGCCTTGCAATAATTTCTCACCGGTGTGTCAGTTCGACCCCGGCATCGACGCAATCTGGCACCTGTAAACGACATATACGCGCGTGTGCTCGCGTGCTTCCATCCTCGCCACGCCTCCCTCACCCTCCTCGGTTCCGCCACCCAACTTTCGATAAATGGCTCTATCACGATGCGTCCCACTCTTTCGATCTCGAAGATCCGTTTGTGCGTCCAACGTTCAACCCTTTCGTTAAAGGTACGTTGAAACATTTCTCGCGTTATAGCAGGTAATAATTTAAGATCGAAATAAGCGTCACGGAATTTTGAATAAAACATAAATCGGAGAAATGTATCTGCAATGATTCTTTGTTTTAGCGAAAATCAATACGTGTGTATTCGGCTAGAGGCACTTCAATAATTTCTGCAATTTAGGATATGAATATAATGATTTGAAATGTGGGATTTTGAGGGGTTGTTTCGGTGTCGAACACCTGGGGATCGCAGGGAGGGGGGTGGGGAATGCAAAATACACGGAACGTGGAATATCGCACGTTGCATGAAATTATTATTATACCGATCGATTTGAAAGGTGTACGGAATTCAGCGTTCAGTTTGACACTCGCGTTTAATGTTGCAGGAAGATGCGCCACCCCGTCAGCAGTTGGAGGTTAATGGATGATTCTTCGACCCTTCGTGGTAAGTAAATGCACAATTATTACATGATGTAATAGCAAGAAAAATCGAAATAATGGCGCCATTTCTTGCGACTAAAGTAGTTATTAATTTTGAGCAAACCCTTCAATTAAAATTACACAGAAATATATTAAATGTCAAGGCTATTAATGGTGCCGGAATCTTTTCGCCGCACGGTTCTTTTATATTTTTTCCTTAAAGTTCATTACTATAAGTGGCTCGTCGGTGGGTCAACGACGGCCTCGAATGGCGTCTCGTCGTCTCCCCCTCTCCACCCCCGCCCTCTCTCTCTCTCTCTCTTTCTTTATTTAATGATCGCGTCGGTCGTTAGTTCAATAACGACGGCGATAAAAAAGGAGCTCGAGGAGAGGAGTATTTGCAAATGCATGCAGATTGCCGTGATTTATCGAGCATCCGTGACGTATCCGGTACAACTCGTAGCTAGAAACGTTGCTGCGGATTAAAAGTTTCGAAACGAAACTGTTGCTCTCGCAACAACCGAGTGCCGTAAACCTCGTGTATAACAGAGTTCATCGGTGAACTTTCGTTAACGCTTTGAAAATAATTCATTAATTCGCACATTACCGTTCGAAAGACTCGGAAAGTTTGCTAAATTTTATACGAACTTTGGGAAAATTAATAATTAGGCGTTGTAACGTAGGAGGCGTTCGAAACAGTAGATTACGTCGTGCGAAGTGAGTTGTAATTCAAAATAACAAATGAAATTTCTGAAAACAATTCCTAAAATATCTAGAGTTCGGAAGAATCGATAGCCAAGGGTTGTAAACGCGGGGAGATAAGTTTGAAGTAAGTTTTAATTAAAAATAATACAGTACCAGAGAACTTTTAATTAACGTCTTGGAAATTATTCGTATAGACTCAAGAAAAATTAATGATTACTTTGAAACGTAAATGCAATTAAAACCGGAGAACTATGTTATCTTAAGTAGATCAGAATTAAAAATAGTAATTTCATTCTATATCACCAGTTTTTCAAAAATTAATTAAGTAATTTTTCTGTTGAACACGTTATATCACAGCTTTAACGTGATCTCGTCTCGAGCTTTCAACGTCCTTACCTTAATCACATCATTCGATGGATGAATCGTTTATGAACTGGTCCGTGAAAAAAAAGAGGGACGAAAATAGGGAGGGAGTACTCGAAACTTGACCATCGTGGCAGGTTTCCGTTCTCCTTATGCAAGTATCGGGACAGGAGAGTCTCATCCCTCCGGCTGAACTTTCTTCCTTCACCTTCCAGCAAACTTTGCTTCAAATTAATTTTGTAACTCGAACTTGGCCGGCTCTCGAGTCGATCGCGTAGCTGCATCAAGCGGCGTCCAACGTTGAGTTACAGGGGGCGAAAAGGTGGTCGTTGGATCGTGTTCTGAAAATGAAAAAGAATTTTTCCAAACTACAAGAATGATCGTTATCCTTGCCGTTCATAATCACAAGTATCGATGGTATAAAAATAATCTTGGAAAGGTTGGAAAACGAAAGGAAGGATCTCGAACGTCGTATCTTAAAAATAATCTCTTTGGAATTTTTTGCAAATTTTAAGTCTGCATTGTTCTAAATTTAAATCACCGTGCGACCGAGTTTGCTTTCGGGGTAATGGTCCTTGCTGAGAGACACTACAGTTGTAAAGAGAGAAGCAGCGCGTAGGAACTTCCGGTAAGTTCCTTTCCGTGGCAACGGTCCCGATTTCCTGCCTGCACTCCTCCCTCCTCCTGCGTTACCTCTTTCCCCGATTTTTCCACGTTTCACTCGACGGTAAGAATTCTCTGGCAATGCACGCCATCGCGTCGTAGGTAACCCGCTGAAATTAGATTGGATGCTATCAGCAGTCATCTCTGCTCCCCCTTTTTTTTCTCCATTTCTCCCTTTGTTTCCATTTTTTGTTTTTCCCCTCCACAATTTTTCTTTTTCCTCCATTTTTAAAGCGGTAATTTCATTCGAAAAAATTGTGCAAGAATCGTGCACCGTTGGGGTTAATCTTGATTTGAAGCAATTAGGGTAAACGAAGAAAATTATCTTTAACGCTTTGATTCATTTTAATTAAATAATCTGAAATATGAATATGAAGTACTTCGTTATTTCTGTGGTTGAACATTTTTAATTCAAGCGGCAATCAAAGCATCAAACGGTACAAAATATTTTATGTTTCGCGTATCGAAAGATGAACAGAACGTTACACAGAGCGCTTTCGCGAAAGAGGACGAGTCAGCCGTTTACAGTGAAGGGGTTAAATGTTTGTAGCGAGCGAACGGAAGCGTAAAAACGGGGGCTCGCGTCGCGTGCAAATCGTCGATCGGATTTTTAACGAGTCTCCGTGTCGTGAGAAACAGAAATTGCAAAGCCTGATGAGCATCGATTCTCCCGGAGATTTCTCGATAACGCCCGTTCCCGGATCGTCGATAAATATTGAACGCGACGGGGGGAGAGGGCGCGCGCGTAAAAATCGTGGAAAAAAAATCGTCGAATTCGAAACGAAACGAAACGTTTGACGCGATCAATCGATCGAACGTAACGCGACGACACTCGAACGATCCCTGCCACTTTTTCATCCGCTCGATACGATCCGCTCCCGTGCACCGTGAAATTTTTCTCGTTTCACCGCCGATTTCAGTTTATCCGGCGCGTCTTTAACCGGCGAGAAAAGTGGAACCGGGTAAAAGGAGCGGTTCGCTTTCGAAAGAATACTTTCCGTGAGAGGCGGCCAATGCATGCTGATAAACCTACCTGACCAATTTAAATCCCAAGATGGCGTCTTGCGGTCTTCGGCCTCTCTCTCTCTCCTCTTTCTTCGTTTTATTTTTTTTTCTCTCGTCCGAGGGAACTTCTTTCGCCCGGGGATCTATCGCCTCGAACGATTTACTTGAACCTATTTCGTACGGTAGACGTTTCTATTTTTTGCGAATCTACTTGAAAAATCGATCCCCTTTTGCTTTCTTTTTCTTCGCCAGTAACCATTATTTATAGTTCGCCGGAAGGTCGGCGAAAACAAAGAAGTTCGTTTAAGTTGAAATACTTAACCATTAACCCTTCGTTTAATTACCTACTTTGCAGCTAAAATTGCGTAGCTGCAATTTCACCGTTCTTCTAAATATCGAGACAACGTTTCTTAATTGCACGAATTGCAATTATAAAATTTTAAATTAAACCATGCCACGAATAAGCTTCGTCGCGATCGAATGGATCAGTTGATAACAATGGCGCATCGTTATCCCCGCGTATTATCCTGTCGAGTCTTTTCCAAAGTCAACTTGTTCGTCTTTTTAAAGATAATTTGACGTCAGACTCTATTTATCTTGCCCGTATTCAGAGCTTCACGTTATTTCATTCTCCGCAATCCCCGACCGAGAGTTTAAATTGATATTATCAACTGATTCTTCCTATAAAATTTATTCGTATCGGCAAATGATCGAATCATTTCCTTTCCAAGTATTACGTTGATCGGATAAATTTATTCACGGTACC
The DNA here is from genome assembly GCA_022405125.1 of Anthidium xuezhongi. Classification (NCBI taxonomy): domain Eukaryota; kingdom Metazoa; phylum Arthropoda; class Insecta; order Hymenoptera; family Megachilidae; genus Anthidium; species Anthidium xuezhongi. The sequence continues at coordinate 11,741,324 of CM039637.1, forward strand.
GCGGAAGTTTATTTAATAATTGTTTGTCGTCGTCCCGGGAGGAATCTCTCCTTCTTTAACAACTACTTTTGTACGCGAGCTGAAATCGCGTCGGTATCGAACGTTTCATTAAACGAACCTCCCGCATCCGCCGCGTCGATTTCCCGCTTTATTTCCCCGGCGATTTCTCCCTAGACGAAACGGATATCCGTTTTGCGCCGGGATTCGAGCATCTTCGGACGAAACTTTAAACGCTCAGGTAATCCTGGATCGAAGAATTTGTGGTTGTTATAAAAACTAATTATAATAAAACTTGATTTTTAAATTTTAAACTATCGAATCGAAATTTGATCTTCGTCTCGTTTGTTGGGTTTAAAAAATTCAACTAAGGTACAAGCTGATCATAAACTTGTCAAGGGACTTTATTTTCCGGAAGTATCAATAAAGAAGACAGTCCAGGCTGACTAACAAGAATCAATTTGTAACAAAAGTTTTCCTCCATCGACCGAAAAAGGAACTACAAGAGGAACAACAATTTTCCATCGCAACTTTCCGATTCGATTAAGCTTGATCCTCCGTCGCTGGCTCGATCGATTTCTTAACTTCCGGTTGCTTGTTAATTTTGAGAATGTCCACCACGATCGGCACCGCTGTGATCGCCTCTGTCTCTTCGGGGAACACGTATTCTTCGTGGTTCTGCGAGGCGTCATAGAAATGTCCCTTGAAGTGCTCGTGTCCATGGTAGGCCGAATGATGATGCTTGTGATGATGGTCGTCGTGGTGCTTGTGCTCCTCCTCGTGCGAGTGCGCGTGTTTATGCTCGTGAGATTCATGGTGTTTGTGGTGCTCGTGGTGATGGTGGTCCTGGTGGTGGCTGTGATGATGGTCCTCGTGATGTCCATGTTTGTGCTCATGACCGTGATGATGCTTGTGGTCTTCCCTGTGACCGTGTTTGTGGTGCTCCTGGTGTTCGTGTCCGTGATGATGATGATGGTTCTCGGTTTCCTTATGGGTATGATGGTGATGATGCTCGTTGACGTGATGATGTTCGTGGTGGTGATGGTGTTCGTTGTGGTGATGGTGTTTATGGTGATGGTGATGCTCGGCGTGATGTTTATGTTCTTCGTGGTGCTCGTGTTTGGAATGGTGTTGGTGACCATGGTGATGATGATGATCCTCGTGATGCTTGTGTTCCTCGTGGTGCTTGTGCTCCGCATGGTGTTCGTGATGATGCTTGTGGCCGTGGTCGTGTTTGTGTTTGGCGTGATGATCGTGGTGCGCCTCGTGTCCGTGGCGATGGGAATGATGATGTCCATGATGATGCCCGTGGTTGATGCCCGATGATGTTATAGTAGAACGAATGCTCGACACTCCTTCGTTCCTGTGGGAGAATTTGCGGCGTGACGAACGTGATATGGGCGGGGGCGGATGAAATTCGGGGCTGGATCACTTGTTTCTTCAAGTTGACATCGAACGCGGTCGGATGCAACGGTGACGGAGCTTGGTTAGCAAGGGGGAACGTAAGGGGTTGAAAATTGTTTCCAAGGTCAGCTAATTGCCGTTTTCGGGGGTGTCTTTGAGGAGTTACAATGGTCGAGGCCGGAGATGAGCTCGACGGTTGGAAATGTCGCCGGAGCGTGATGGGATCGACCAATTTCAGATTGTTAGGCGGTAGTTGCGGTCGATTCGCTTGCGATGGTTTCGAATCTTGGCCATCCACCACCGTTAACAGCAGAGCGATGGCTGAAAACCACGCCTGAAACAAAGAAAGTAAAAAAAACAAAAATTCAAGAAATTAGTGATATTAATAGTCAAATTTAGCTAACCAATTCACAGAAAATATTTATTTTTTCGTGTCCCCGAGACATCAATATTGCGACAATATTATTTACGTGCAATTTCGTTTATAACATCGAACAAATGGACGGGTAAGGGGAGAAAATCTGGTTGGAAGGAGCGAACCACGGAATCATTATCTGGAGTTGTATTAATCGAGCAGGGTAATTCGATCACGGGCACAAAAGCGGGCCGGTCTGGCGGGGGATGATAGTAATTTTCGAAAATCGCCTGACCACCAGGCGAATTCATTATGATGCGCGGGCTCGTGTGCGGCGGACATTAACTCGGCTAACCAAAACGATAAAACAACGTCGAGACCCGCGGACCATTTTGCCCGTCGCGTTTTCCGCGCGCCTGCGAGAACGAGCGCCGCGGCGGAGCGGAAGAACCGGAGATAATATCCAGTAAATCGTCGTCTGGCTCGTTTTATCGCGGCTCTTTCGACTTTTAATCACGAAATTTCTCGCTGCACGAAAAGAAGGCGGCAAGTTAAGCTAATCGAAATCGAATCTCGATCCCGTGGCGAGAAATCGGCCGGGTCAGCTTGTCTCGAAACGGTCGATCTTCATTTTTTGGGTGGGCGTGTGTATTTTTTGGCGGAGAGCAGGCAAAAACGAACGAATCCCAACGGAATTCCGGACAAATGATTTATGCCCGATTCCTAGGCAACGTCGACGCGAAAAAATTGAAATTGCCCGGTTCACGGCGGTGAATTTTAAATTAGCCTTCCGTTTTAGGTCTAGCTTTATTCCGCGTCGCGCGCGAACCGACGCGACGGGAATGAATTCGTCGGGACAAAAACGCAATCAGGAATTTTATTTCCGCTACTCCCCGGCCAACGAATTCCAAACACGAACCGCGCGTTCGTTAAAAGATTCATCCACCTTCGGTTTCGGGAGGTTTATCCGATTCCGAAATCAACATTTAACCCGATGTTTTGAATAGCAAAATCGTGCCCCCGATATCTGGGTCACCCTCGCAACAAGTACTCCCGTATCTTGTCGCCGGTTCCATTTCAAATTTCGTTGTCGTCAAAGTTCGCCGGATCTTGGGGAAGAAAGGATCTCTCCGTGACGTAGCCGCGTCAAATGGCGACGCGACGCGAAAATTATTTTATCTCTGCTTTTGTTTAAAAAAAAAACAGCTCTTTTGTATCGCGTGTGTCGAAAAAATCAACCCTTTCAGAGCCTGAAATTGCTTACTTCCGTGCAGCGACGGAACAAAGGGGTTATCTTATCGTACCTTTATTTTTGGCTTTGCAAATGATGTTCTACATGCCCCGTTCTCGTTCCTCCGCATATTCCCCGACAATAGACCCTGTCGTGCCTTCCGGTTTAGCCAAAACCCGTTGCAAATAAGCCAGAAGGTCTATTACAACTTCAAAACGTTTCAATTTTTTTTCGCGCATCGCTCTTTAAAGAAAACACCCTCTCCACGAATCATAAACGGCCCGAGGCGAACGGGGCTGCTGATTAACTGGAAATTTAATCAGCGACAATGCAATTTATACGAAGGATTAGCAATTTCTCTCGCAGGAGGGGAAAGCACGGCGGTGTGTTTCAATTTTCCGACGCGCGATAAGGACAGGAAACGGAGGAAAAAACCGGAAACTTACCAACGTCGCCATGTCGCCGTTATTTCGGGTGGTCGCCCCTGAACAAAACTGGATAGCTCGGTTCGGCTGTAAGGTACTTTTATACGGTCCTGTTCGCCGTCGCCGCTTTCTTCCGTGCTAAGCACCAACGTCGTTTACGACGCTGGCCTAATGTTTTAATCGTCGTCATAATGATCGTCGAACCGCGACCTATTGCCGAACCTCCCTGGACAGGATTCGTAATCGTTTCGCGTGCACCGTTTCCGGTTTTTCGGTGGGAAGTAGAGGAGAGAAAAAAAAGGAGGGGGGGGAACAAAATGTCGAGGAAGCAACGTTCAGATGAGCCGAAATCGATTCCGGAGAGCGCCCGTCGCGCTTTTACGAGCGAACGAAATTGCGCGTGGAACTTGATAATAACCGGTGCTCGGATGATTTCTACCTTCAGATTTATTGTTTTCCACATTATTCCGCTTTGGATCCGGCGGGAGTATATACAGGGTGACAGGGAAATAGATGGACCAACTTGTTCCAGGTTTAAAGTGCTTTTTGCTTGCACTGAAATCTGGACGCTTTGCGTTACGAATAGCTGACACCGTGATCATTACTTTTCTTTTTACTCTTTTGGTAATAATACCGTGGAATAAATTTCCTGACATTAAAAGCAGCGCGCGAGCAATTTTTTTCAAAGTAAATTTAAACATTCCTACGGTGTTCCAGCGCGAAGAAAAAGGACGTGTTAATATTAGGTTGGTGATTAAATTTGCTTTCATGGACATTTTTTGTTTTCATTGAAATTTAGATGGAATGGTCGATGCTATAGATTATTAAAGTTGAATAAATAACAAATACCAATGAAAGCGATAACTTTTGCATTTTCCTGTAACATAATTTGAAGAATTTGAACGAATTGAATTGGCAATCTAAAATCTTGAAATGTAATTTGGCCCACTACTTTTCCACCACCCAGTACTTTTTACGAACCCGTTATTAAGCGAGAATATCGCTATAGGGGAAAAGCAGTTGGTTTGCAACGCTTGAAATCCATCGAGCAGCGAGATAAATTTCAGAGATTATTCTCGTATTATGCCTCGTTTTGTTTCGGCTCCCTTTCGTTCACAATCGCGGACTGTTTCATTATTTTATGCTTTTAACGCGTTCGATATCAGCGCTCGTTTAGATAATCGTTTATCGTGCCTCTATTCTAGTCTTAATTAATAAAATAATTCTTGATTATGTCGTTAGTGCGTTAAAGCTAGTTTATAAGAAATTTCTGACAGCATTTTGATCGACAGAAATGGAAAATTTCAATTAAAATATTGAATTAAAGTACTCAAAATAATTTTAATCGTAGGTATTATTATTTTAGCAATTTTAATAACTTGTTTAATAACACTTCAATTAAATTTGTGATTACCTTCATGTTTCTTTGAAATTTTACAGGAAACTTTTCCACGATTTTACAAAATCTTCCTTTCCCTCGCATTAATTAGCATTCTCTTTTCGCCTCGCGTTTAATGATGCAACGAAGGTACAACGATAACGATAACAAACAAACGAGCTGGTTCTCGCTTTCGCAAGCGTATGCGCTCGTTCGAACGGAAACGAAGCGGATGATGCATCCGCCGAGCTTAATTTATATCTCATTATTTAACCGGATGAATGGCTCGTCTTCCTCGATCGGTTTCCCCATGAATATTTAACGAGGCTCGTTCGTTTCCTCGATTCTTTTTCATTCGGTAACGTCGCCGCGATCGATCCGCGGAATTTGCCGATTAATTTCTCGCAAATATTTCTGTACCGCCAGGCAGCGCGTTCCCGATGCCGCGGAATAATTAAACACGATGTAAAATCGTTGTACCAGCATTGTACACGTGAATTTTGCCGACGAAACGACGACGGTGCCGTCACTTTTGATACTTTGTTGCAACATTATTGAAATAATGTAAGAAATTACACTTTCAAAATTTCAATTATTTTCAAGTTGCAAAGCGACAGGTGCTTGTTTTGCCGTTTCAGAGCGGTCAGTGTTAAGAGATAAAAATTAAAGGGAAGCTCGAAGTGTTCTTGCGAGCGCGTTGATGCGTCAAAGGCTTAAGACGGCACCGTTTCGAACGTCGAAGCGCGAGAGCCAGTCGATGTTCGAGGGGCGGGCAGGGGGGAAAATCGTTCCGTTCGATGTAATTCAATTTCATAAAAGGAGCGGCGGCAGTGCAAAGGGTAACCGTCCGAATGTAAAGAACGAAAGAAGTCTCGAACACGTACGAAAAGGCGACTTTATTGGACGGAATCGTAAACGTCGTTGCTGGTTGAAGAACTTTTTCATTTTTACGAGAAGCGGGGTGCTCGGATAGAGGAAATAGAGTCGAGACCCCGTTACTCTTTTCTCTCTCTCTCTCTCTCTCTCTCTTTTTTGTCTCTCTTCTTCTTTCTTGTCTTTCATTTTCTTTTTTTCTGACCCGTCGTCGAACGCGCCACGACCTGCTCTCGTCGCCGGTCGCTCGCTCGTGATTAAAGGGATAGCACCCTCCATTAAGAGAGCACCGGTCGTCTTTTATCGCGCGTTTATGCGCCTTTCCGTGGGAATTTATGCTCTCACGTACCCATGTACACGTATTTACACGTTACGATCCCGCGTGAACGAGTTCGCGAATACGTGGAACGGACTTCCCTTGATCGTTAACTCTTCTAAAAAAATACGCCCCGACAGAAAGTATCCGAATTCCTCGCGTCGACAGGGAAACAAGTGTCCTCTATCGTTTCGCAATTTATCATTTCCTTTTCGAGATCCCCGCTGAAAATCTTGCCGAGAGGATTTCAATGTGAATTTTTTCAAACTTTCGATCGGAAGTGTACTTCTCGCTTAATTTTTGTTACCCTCTAAGAATAAATCTGACTATTTGGAAACTAAAACATCGGAAATCTGAATATTTCACTTGAAACTACTTTTTCAAAAAAAAAAAAACTCTCGAATACTAAAGTTTCTATTCAAATCAGTCGGGTAAGGGTTGAAATTCAAAAATGAAATTTAAATTGACCGCAATTCGAAAGTTAAATAATGATCGTTCGTCGTTATTTAAATCTGGAATCGTTATCGATTCGTTGACGTTCGGTGGTTGTTACGAGCCATACGAAGCGGAAAAAATTGGAAAACAACAAAAATATTCGTGGGGAGGAGGAGGGGGGTGGGGGGCGGTATAAAGTTTACCGTGAAATATATCGAGGCACGGAATAGAGCATCGGCGCGGCTGGAATTTTACGAAATGAACAGGTGATTTATAAAATCGTCGGCCGAGGATGAAATAGCCTTTCCATCTACGCGCGTCAGGCCTGATAAAGCATGCTCAATGAAGTGACAGTATAATCGTATTGTGTACGTACACGCGGTGGAACGATAAAATCCCGGTTGTCGGCCTGGCGAATCGTTCGCGACACGTGGCATTTTATTATTTAGCCGGCGAAAGTAACGGCTAGCATCGTTTCGTTGTTCGTTTAACGAATATTCGAATCAATCATCGATCACCATATTTGTCCGTTCATGTATTTCCTGTCGAGCTTTTAAAACGAGGCTGCAACATCAATTACAATGATATGAGAAAAATGACACCCGGGGTAAATCGGAGTCGAATGTAAATATTGGATCGATACGAAAGGTTTGCCGTGTACATTTGGATATAAATTGAAAACGATGTCATAAATCCTCTAAACGTACACCCTTTTTTTTCATGTAAAAGCATGTCGAGTATTTTTTTTTTTTTTTTCAAGGAATAAAGGACGTTAACTTCGTCTGACATTATTTCTTTCGCCCTACTTTTAAGTTATCGCGAATTAAATTCTAAATTCGAATAATAAAAATCGTAGCGTGTCATTTTCACGAGGGTAGTCAATATGTCAGGGTTTCTTGTGAGCTCGAGACCAACAGGAACGTAGTTTAAAAGCTTGAAACTGTGCAGACACATGCTCTGCAGAATTTCTCGTTGACGATGTCCAGAATATCCAACATCCATCGTCGCGGCTTAACCCTTAAGCACCATGGCACGGTGGAAAACCATAATTTCCTTGCTGAAAAGTAAATAGCCGTATACGTTTCTTTGCGTAAAGAGCACTTTGACCAACAAACAAATAAATCTTGAAGTTACAAAATATTACAGTTCTTTAATTTCGAAAACACATGTAACTTATTAAGAAGATGCAGGGTCTATTTTCAACACGTAAACCATGAGAGCTGAGGGTTCGAACGAAAAGACATAAACCTTGAAATACGCTTCGCCCTTTCACTTCATTCTTTATCCCCTTTAATTGCCCGACCGGCGGCTCGGTTAAATAAAAGCAAGCGTCGTTCGCCACGATGCGAAGCCCTTAAGGTGAACATAAATTACCCTTCTCCGCGAAGAACAATTCCCAACAAAATTAATTCAACCGCAATATATTTGCGGCTTAAATACATTGCCTCGCTACGGATGGGAAAAGAGAGCGGTAGAGGGGGTTAGAAAAGCTTTACGTAATATCTGGCTACGTTTGTTCAACTTGCCGTCGATCGATTTCGAGTTTCTTATTGTCCACCGCGGAATTACAGGAAGAAAATCGCGCGGAAATAATTACGCGACCGCCATTAATGAGAAACGGGGCAGGAACAAGGGGGTGGATGAGAAGGAAGTCGTGCCAGGGATTTTGAAACGACGAAAGTGGGAAAACAGCCATACCTTTACCCCTTCTCTTTCTCACGATCTAGTTCGCGATGTTTCCCCTTACCCAGGTTCTTCAGTACCCTTCCCCGGCATCGGATCCACTGTGTGGCTGAACATTAAACAAATATTACGACCACTAATCGGGGGACTTCGCTACTAAAAGCCACCGTCAAGTTTCTCGCAACTTGTGCCCGCTGGTTAAGTGGTTCGCGACACGTGAAACTGCGCGAGAACCGTCTTAAAAGCGGCAAAATATAAATTAATATTTTGTTGGGATACCCCGGTAGTTCGGCGAGTTTCGTTTCGAAATTTTCAGCTTGCTGTTTTAATAAATTAAAACTGCAAAACTTCATCGTGGTGCGCGCAGGGAAAATTATTATTTGCCACTTTAAAGTTCCAGTCTTTCTTGAAATTTTGGGAGTACGAGTTTCTGAAATTTTCAAACGCGATCGTTTATCGCGATCGTGAATTAGAAAATATTTGGCTCGAGGATATTTTGCATCTCGCCGGAAATTCTTCTCTGTCCACCTGAATGACCATTTTTTTGCTGTTTTTTTTCGGTACCAGGGCCGTTTATGTGTACACGGTTTATCCGAACGTCGGTGGCGCGCCGGTACGCGAGCCATTAAACCGGGTTTCGTCGTATTTTTTCCCCCCTGGACGTTTCCCAACCCTCGGCCGGCACCTCGTGCGACCCGGTGACGCATCGCTGGCCCCAGAGAATTAATTCTCCATAATTCGTCATCCCTTTCGTCGACGATTTATCCGAACGGGCCGAGTTCCTTCTTGGACGATCATACTTGGTCCGCGCTGGGGATGAAAAAACAGGCGCTCGTTAGGCGGACGGCTCGTAATAAACGCGGTCCTAACGGCGCGATGATAATTATAGTCGTTCACGAATAACGACGATCCCCGGCTTTAGTAGCTTTTTACGCTGGCCCAGGGCTCGATTCGTTCGCCGATGCTAATTATTCATCGTCAAGTGGAATTCTCATCGGTCAACCGATATCTCGAATCGCGGGCGCAGCGATATTTGACGAACAATAAATTTCATTAATCCCGCTGGAAATATGGATTAATAATTTCCTGCCAAGATATGTTGATCCTTTGACAGCCGTATATTTTATGGGAATTGTATTTGTACTTTAATATCTGCTGGAAGAATATTGATTCGAGGAAAATTCTGAACGTTTGCTCAGTAATTGTTAAACGAACAAAAATACAAATCCAGACGGAGGCAATTTAAATTTAATTTTGCGTTCTATTTTATTTTCGTTTTGTGCTACAGATTTGTATATTTAATTATATTTTTCTTAGCTCTATGTTAAGACTGACCCAGACTTCACGTTCAAAGATTAATTTAATACATCAAATATAAATATAAATTATTCCATTTATATTTTCTACATTTTGTATGGAACTTTGTATTCTATAAAAGCGATCGTTAGAATATTTAGTTTTTTGTATTAATACGAAGGAGAAGGCTCTCGGTGGACGATAAGGGATGAAAATGACTGATCGTGAAGAGGGTTCGGCGCTTATCGAGTCCGGTCCAGTCTCGATATTTTCCTCGCTGTTGAATAAAGATATTAAGACGTATCAGCGCTCGTTGTTTGCTTTATTTCGACTGTTCTTGTACGCCGGTGAAAGCTTCTGAAAGCGTCGCGTCACCCAGATAAGAAAGTCGACTTGGAAGAATTTCTCTGTTAGCTGCTCTCTCGAATAGCTTCTGGCTGATTACGTCGATAAATACAGCGTGATTTTGTACGCGCCAGCTGCATTATATGCCTTTATCTCTCGCGAGTTGTTTAAGAGGGTATCGAATACCAAAGTGCCTCGAAGAGGAAAGATGATAATTTCCATCCAAGATTTAACGCTTTAATAGCCGTATTCGTGATTTAGATACTTCATTTATTGCTTTATTTCTGTCCGCTCTATTAACATCAAAATTATTACATTTTTTTTTATCGTACTTATTTTGTATCTTTCTTTTTCATCATGTACTGTCGTGATTTATACGCGGACGTGTTATCGCAAATTAACCCCTTGCGCTGCGCAAATTAACACTCGCGTATGTCACAATTGGATCAGGGAGTATAAAAAATGTGTTAATTACACGGTACGTATGAGGAGAAAGAAATAAATCGTTCAAAACGTATGCAGAAGGTGCGAATTAAGATAGTACCTTAAATAACCTGGAAAGGGTAGCATATATTTGGCTAGACGTAAGTTATTTCGACCCTTAATTAACCGACCAAAATAATACACCCTTTGGTACTTATTCGACATATTTAGTTCATTTTTTTCAAAACGGAAAAGTTGCAAATTATTCATTACAAAACACTAGTTTCTCAGATGCAGTAATAAGCAAAACCCATACTACAATAATCCAAAATGCAACGACAATTTTATTTTTTTATTGAATTACTTAAAAAATGGGGTTTTGCCAGTTTCATCATACTTTCAACGCGACAAAAGAGGCGCCGTGCAGCATAGTTATCATACAATCAGGCGGCGCGATTCTAAAAGCGAATGGTTAATAGGAGAACCGAAGATGGCGCGCCCTTTAACCCGGGGACAGATTTGCATTCCAAAGGGGCGGGCAGATTCGCGGGGGCGACCCGCGAACAATTCGTTCGTCGGTCTTTGACGAATATCGCGATTCGCTCCGAGATTCGAGCAACCAGGTCCCTGGCCTTAGTTATGTAAAGTGGAAAACGGTACCGTGCGGCCGGGAGGGGGGGGAGACGGAAGGAAATTTGTCGGTAGAGTTTCTGAAATTGCCAGGACCCATGGAATGTTTCGGCCGGCACGATGCGTTCACGGTGTTTCGAGTTTCCGCGATACTCGACGTTCTTCGAAGTTCACTTCTTTACGAAGTTGCCAAGTATTTGAAGACCGAGGTTGCGTCGCCGGTCAGTTAGGATCGGAAACGGCAAAAGTATGGAAGATATCTCGAGCACGCTTACCGGTGGTAAATTTGTTCTCGAGCGAACGGCTGGAACTTACTATGAAGTGAATCCAGGAATTATTCATCATATCAAATCTTCATTTATTTAATATCGAATTAAAATCAACTGGGGAGCGAAAAATATTGTTGCGATGGTCTGAAGCAATTTACACGTTCACTGCCACAGTGAAAACAGACGTGTGTGATCAGACACACATAAATTCCAATTATTACGAGGCTCCAGTGTCCAGTCGATAGAGAAATGTAAAAAAATCCAATTCGATTCGAGAACAAAGTTGGATAGAAAAGGGGGGCCGCCGTTCGATCTCCGAAGCCTCCGCGCGATAGCGTCACTGACCCCGTAAAACAACTGAAATCCCACGAGCAGCCTACGAGATCTATGGCCCCGATTTCTCGACGAACGAGAGCATTTCGTGGGACGTTCGCCGTGGGGGCTCGTCGGTGTCGTCTTAATTCAGCCACGATCCGCGTTAGGCTATCATTACCCTGGCCGTTCCGGAATTCTCCGGCCACCCGTTGATTTACGCGAACGGCAAAGTTTTATCGGTCCGTCCATCAGGGTGGCGGTGCTTGGAATCCCCCAGGAAACGGGCATCGCCCTGATTCCCTGCGATTCCGCGAAGCAACGCGTCCCAGTATCCAAGACTCACTCTTAATCCCATCGTTGGCTCGAATTTATGTTCGATTCTGAAAAAATTCGCAATTTCAGTCCGTATAATCTAAGAAATAGGTAACTAATTCATCGTCTACTATAATTTTATTCAGAAACACGCAAGACAAAACTGTATTTCGATCCCCAGCGTCGTACATCCGTCTTATGGGCCCACGTATCCCGTTCCATTTCGAAGAAACACAATTTTTCGGTTTATGAGCAACGGCGGATCGTCTACGGACGATGGTATTCGCGGCAGAAAAGAACGTTTCCGACGTCGAGCAAATAAGAGTTCATTTCGAACGGGGCGGGCTACGCTTGCCAGCCAGCCAGCCGCGGCTTTCACGTAATATTGACACAGGGGTGGAATAAAGGGAACGGCAAAATACGTTTCGCGCGTTTATTTCACGCGCGCGTATTTACATCGGGGGGGCCCGGTCGCGCCGTCCTCCTGTCAGCGATATGAATTAATATTGATAGGCGGGGGACCGAGCCGAAAGAGTCGCGGTTACCGCTGAAAATAATCCCAGCGCGGGTGCGCGCGCTGTGGGAAAAAAATTCGGTGGCACGTCAGTTCATAGCCGCGAGCTCGCAAATAAAATCGCGGCCACCGCGATATATCAATCAAGCCGCGTTGTCGACGACGATCAACGACATTGTAAATACGTATCGGACAAGTGGCGATGCTCTGTATCGAAATTGCGCGTAATATTTATTTGGATAATTGGGCCGCGTCGGCATCGTAACGCATAGAAATTCCAATTGATTCGTGGATGAAATACAGGAATCGCGATAACGATTCCGTAACTGTTATTCAGCGTGATAGATTGTAATTCAAAGTATACATTCCTCGCGACAAATTAATGGGCCCTGTTTCTCTGGAGATACGCGATGTCGTCTGAATAATTAGCAGCGTACCGTAGGCATTTCTCCCTTCTCACCGCCCCTCCCCGCAGGTGGCTTTAATAAGACAAGTAACGTAGTAATGAACGCGTCCCGCTAATAAAACGATAGAGGCCATTCGCGATAATCGCTTCCAACCGCATTATCCTCGCCGAGAGATCGAGATTAATTTAATGCCTCCGAAAATGACAGCTATTAGCGCTGGCAAATCTATTCGAACTCCGACGGGTTTAACGCAGTAGTTGAGAAAGACGACGGTTAAGCTGACGCTTGTAAGCGTTTTAATTGACTAACGAGAGATACCGCGGGAATAGACTCGTAACACAAACGTTGCGAAATGATATCTTATCTAATAAGTCCTAAAATAAAAACAAAACCTTTGGGTTCTTATTTTATTACATTATCCACCCTTGTCAAATTTTTAAAGGTTGAAAATTAGATTTTATTCACGCTTGATAACTTTGGTCTTTTTACTAGGAAAATTACTTATACAAGTGTTTGTCCTCCCTTCCGTCGCACCCTTGACGTGATACCTTTTCAGAAGGGGGTACTTCGTAGAGGGTAGGTGAATGTCGAGCTTTCCCCGAATTAAAGGTTCGTCAAGATTTACGACACGTTCAGTCTGTCAAACGCTTATAAACCGAGTCTCCATCAGACAGTAAGTAACGGATAAAAATTGGAGATACATTTTCCAGATTTCTCAGGGGTAATTACGAAGTTATTTTTCTTCGAATTCCCACGGGTGAATACATTTGGAATAGTTTTCGAACAATATCGAGGGGGGCGGGTAACGGTGCGTGGGGGTTGGCGGAAGAGTGGCAAGCGTATAATTCACGAAAAGGGGGTTGCTGTTTACGCCGGCCCGGCTCGCTCGTCGACGCTAACGATGTTCACACCCAGCTTCAGCAAGCCGACGAATAATTCAGTGCTTTAATTACGACGTGGACCCGGAGGGTAGCTCAATATTGCAGCCTGCGCGGCTTACTTGTCGGTAATGCTTCTTCCCTGTCGGTTAGGAGCACGCTGCTTGTATTTGTTATGATCCTCTCTGGAAAATAGACCCTGAATCTTGCGCAGCTCCTGCGAGTTCTCAACCAGGAAGACGTCTCTGTTTGTTCCTATCAGATGTCTTTTGATCAGATGGAAATTAACCCTTTGCGCTCGTGATAGCCCAAGGCATGGATACTCCAGAGAACTTACTAGAAATTCTATATTGAACGAGGGAACTGTGAGATTCGAAGGTTCTTGGGATCAAGGCCAGAGGTGTTTAATGTGTTCCTTTGGATTTCCATATTTAAATAAGTTTCTCTATAATATTCAATAATTAATTCTGTGAAGTTCCAAATATTTAAAGTTTTAAATATTTAAAGCTGAGCCCCCATAACCCAAGGGAAGGTTAACTAAAACTAAGATAAGATTCTGTCAAATTCATCAATGACATCCTGCCCCATATTATATGTCTAAATTATCCACGATCTCATCGCTCCAATGCGAAAGCTCATCTCCGTCTCGATTCTATTCTCTCCCCTGGATTTTTCTTCGCACCTGCTTCCGGTCGTAAAACAGGCTCGTTCATTTACGCGTAATCAACGTTATATTCGTTTTCATAAGTGATCCCAAGAGACCGCAGAAATTAATCCAAAGTACACTCTTCCCCGTTTTCCCCCCGTTTGAATAATCTCGTTCAAGGGTGTACGCGGCGCTGTCTCGGTGTCGGTTGATAAAGAAGAAGCAAAGAAACGAGCCGCGCGAAATTAACCCGTCGTAAACGAAGGCCAAGAGATCCACCTTCAACCCCCTGAACAAGATACGGACGATGGGTGGGGGGGGTATACCAGATAAATCGACGGCAGGTAAAAATGAATATAACGGGCATGAAAAATTGTTTCTTGTCGCGACGTTTTAAAGCGAGGATTCGAGTCTATAATTTTGGCGGGAGGATAGGGCAAAATTCCCGGGACACGCCGTAATTCTCTCGCTTAGCCCCGGAAACCTTTTCTAAATTCGGCGTTCGGTTTCGGCCCGGGCCAACCTTACATTTCCCCTGGCCGTTATTTACAGACGAAGCTTTAATAAGAGTTAGTAGCCCCGGCGAAATCACAATGAACCGTTATTCAAAGTCTTCGCCGTTTCCGGTACCGATTCACCATCGATCCGACAACGAAACCCGTTTGCTGAAACGAATTTCTTTCTTTACGTTCAATATTTCAATTTCGATGAATCTTGATAATGAGGAGAATGTATTTGGTGTCCGGTCCTTTGACAGAGGAATTGTATCAGAAGGTGATTTCATTTTTATCGATCTTCCTACTGTTTTGGGGGATGTTTAATAGGTATTGATTTTACTACAGAATTTGGGCTTCAATATTGACTCTACTATTGGTGTCAGCTGTAATATTGATTTAACTGCTGATTTGTACTTTAATATTGACTTTACTACTGAATCTGAGCTTCATTATTGACTTTACTACTGATTTAACCTTCAATATTGATTTTACTACTAAAGTCAGGGTTTAACCATTGATTTCACTACTGAATTTGTCGCTGGAAATGTTCAAACATTAATATCTTCAGTGATTTGGGATTTCGTTAATTATTGACTTTACTACTGAATACGAATTAGTCATCGCGAATGTTGGGGTTTCTGTCATGTTGATTTTGATCATTTACGCACCTTGTACCATCAGCCCCTTTTCTTAGCCATACACCTTTCCCTAATTAATTGAATGGAGTGCCAAATTTGATTCAAGTGTCCACCGTTTGCGTTAATGTTCGAAAGATCAACAAGGCCAGCGCAGGACAGCGACGGTAGCACAATTAAACGAAACTAGTCCTAACGAGTTCAGGGTGTTAAAAAATAGCGAGCCCGTGCATAGAGCCGGGCAAATTCGACGACACCTGAACCGACTAAAAAGATAAACAAGAAAAACGAACCGACGGTTTGTTTCGAGTTCCATCCGAGCGTAGTGCTCTTCAGCATCATCGATACCCGATACATCGAGTCGGAAACGCGAGAAAAACGTGGAATCGACGTAACTCTCAGCGTGGAAACCCTAGACAAGAGAACATGAAAATTGGAAAAAAGATTATCCTACGCGTCAACCGTCGAAACGGATATCGTTTGGTTCTCGAATTACAGTGTCGTGTCACCGCTACGGGATAAATCATCGTCAAATGGTTACCCTATTTTTCGTGTCCAGTAACTTTGCGCAAAAAGCTTTGTATTTTATCTTGCAAAATGATATTGTAAGATAATGAATTTAAATGATAGAAAAGCATTGGATCGGCAATCGAATTTTCTTTTCTACAAATAAAGTTACTTGCAACCCTAACGAAACATAAAGAATACTTTCTAAAATTTCTAAGAAATCAAACGGCTAACGTTTGAAGATTCTGAATAAAAATTGAAACGTTTATTTCCAGAACGGATCAGGTATTATGGTAATGTCGAATAATTAATTACCAGCGGAGGGGGTATAAAATCGTGTTCAGCGTTGAACGGGAGGACTCGATCAACGTTACGTGCAGCAGGAATAATATATAAGGAAACGTTACGAGACGGGCCTGATTTGAATCCACACGGTCTGTAAAGTTCATTAGATTTAAATATTTATGAGTTCGGGGTGAAGAGGCAGGTCCCGGGTCAATTTGATGCCGGAGGAGAACGACTTTGCTTCTTTATTCCCTGTAGGACCCGGGTTGCAGGGCACAGGCAGGGGGCAGACGGGGGGTACTCGCTGACTTCCAAAGCATTCGGCCTCGAGTGGAAACGTTGGGAAAGTTTCACGACCGCGGATTACCAAAGAAAACGACTCACCGAAGACAAATGGTGGATTTAATTGGCCGAACTGTTGCCCGACGTTCGATGCCGGCCTTTTCTGGCTAACAAAACGTCACAGGCCATCCTGTACCGTTTTCGCATTTCGACGTCGCGTTACGGCTCTGCGACCTTATTCAACTTCGTTCGTTAAAACAGAAAAAGAAATCGTGATATATTTTACCAAGTATCATTTGTATTATACTGTTTAACACTTTAACTGCCTACAGCTACTAAAAATTCAAGTGTCACCCATATGTGACTGACGTGGCGGTCAAAGTGTTAAATTAGATTAACCTAAGCTGGGGTTAGATGAAATCGTCTCTGCTTCATGAAATATTCACTAAGAACGTAATTACCAACGTTTCCGGAGTCATTTATGAGATTTGACGAGTCGTCTGGCGGTTATCAGCGAGTTTCACGGCATTTAACGGGTTAAATTGTTTAGAACGGACAGGTTTTAGCCGCGAAATGTGCGGGATGCGGCAAAGCGAGTCGCATCGAGTCTAAATCATGCTCGTCCTCCGTGTCCGGCTTTGCTTCGCGCCTGGATATCGAAGGGACGACCATAAATTGTTCGCAAATTCGGGTGGAGCCGCGTTTATCATCGTCCTGCCCTGCCCTCGGCTAAATTCTAATTCCCGTCACGCGATCTGCTGGAAAATTCTCTCCCTGTTCCTCCATCTCCAAGAAACTGGACATTTTTATTAGCATTATTCGACCTTAGAACCATTACTCACCATCAATTTTAAATAAATATACACTACATTATTTTTTACCATCCTAAAATTAATTTTTAATTTGTCGAATTACGTATTGTTATTTATACCGCAAAATATTATTCTCTGTAAATAAATTTATTTGGTTTGCCCGTGATTGTATCATTTGTGCCCAAAGGTAATAGAAACTTTGAATCGCAACGAGCGGACAAAATAATCACTAGCGGTCCAAGGGAACAACCGTAGGTTTATGAAACACGGGACACGATAACGTCGAATTAATCAGAAAATCCAGCGCGAATCGTTATCGCGGTGTCACTTTAATCCACGTTCACCGCGAATACTTTCCATGATACGAATTAGCCGGGCGTTACGCGTTCAACCGCATTAGGTTGCACACCAGACAATTTATCGATACCACAATCGATATCAGCGTTGTTCGAGCGAATCGATAACTAACGTGAACATCGCTGTCTATATTCGATAAGGAATACCTTTGACACGAGGGTGCGTTGACCGGAGTATTAGATATTCAAATTTCCCGGCAAAAATATAAAGAAAAATTGTCACGTGTTACGTATGCGAATGTGCGAAGATGAAAAAGGGACTTAAATTAAATTTAAATTTCTAAGAGGACTGCCTTCAATTTCTCAGAAATATGTGCTTCATTCCGGTTTTTTATTTTCCAGAATCGACACCCTGGAGGACCCACATCACCGGTGAGTCAATTTAATTAATTCGATAATTCTCGAAATTACGAGGGTCTCGTTTTCGACGAGCCAAGCGTAGCCATTAGATGGGGGTCATTTCCTATTTTAATTTGAAAAAAAAAAACATTGATTAAGAGACCAGGTGGAAAACTTTGTTTAACGCGTGGTCAAAAACACTGAATATTAATGGGTTTGTGATACACTGTTCTCTTTTCCGAGCGTGCACACGTAGCTCTCTCGCGAGGGTGCTAATGAACCGAAGAGGGTGAAATAAGAGCATTGTGCACGAGCAACACAATACACACCCTCGATGGTGGCTCGTGAAAAGAAGCCGAAACGCTTGTGTTCGAGGTACGCGACTGTAATTGGAATAAAAAAAAAAAAAAGAAAGAAGAGTGGGGGACGGTGTATCGTTCCCTTCGAAACGGGTGACCGTAAACTCGAGATAAATGTAACAGGTGGAAAGATTAACCCTTTCGATGTGTGCCCGCGACTAGAATCTTGAATATCTTTGTTGTTCTCCTTAATGAAGGGACGAGTGCTTAATTAAGGTTAATTAACGATTGTGCCGGCTTCGTTAAAGTTTCTGACGTTTCCTTAAATAACATATATTCTTGTTAGTTTAACACAGTAGGTAGCTGACAAGGTAAAATTAAACAATGGACGATGTTTTAAATTCTGAGACTGGGATACAAAACGTGCACTCTGTTCCGAAGAAACAAAAGAAGAAAATTTCATATTATTTAATTAAGGATTTGAAAATAACGTGCTTGCTTATCCACGACCGTTAATATTTTTTAATTTAAGAATTTTCTGTCCGCAGAATTCGAAATTTTGATCATTAAATTTTTAATGTGATGAATGCATTAATTATAAAATTTCGTTGAAGAGTTTTTCTTTAAAATTGATTCGCGATTGTCGCACTCATCAGACGATAAGTTTTACGTTAAAAATCATGGGGACTTCAGACAATTCATCGATCGTGTCAGAATTTTCAAACGGGAAGGATCTCGCAGCTTTTTTTTTTCAAGATTCAATCGCGTTCGTTAGCCCGATAGTTATTCAAAATTATTCAAATCGTTCGACAGAATGAGAGATTCGCGTTGAAAATCCAGCATAGCGACCCGTTGAATATCGTAACATTTATTTGCCAGGCACAAATATGGATTCCCCATCAAAGCGTTTGCGGTGAAATCCGCTCGACTCTAATTACCGTCCTCTCACGATCTACCCGCGCCGGTTAAAATTAGAATCGAGGAGAGGCGGGCTGTGCGGGACAGATTACACGTGTCCGATATTGAAGCAATCGCCGCTGGTGGACACCGATTAATTTGCTTAATCCGAAACAGATTAGTCGAGGAGGGTACACCTAACAAGCGGTTTAGCCGCGCGATAATGCCCGCCTAATAACAATCTTAATCGAACACCGTTGTTTGACTCGTCGCTTTGATGGATCTCCTACGATATCTGAAAATGATTAACTGCATTCGATATTTACGAATTTTCACGAATTTTCGAATAATTTAAAAGTATAAAAGAACAGGGATCATAACGTTGATGCGATTGTAAAAAATTCAGGTCTTTTAAAATTTAGAGTTTAGATACATTTGGAACTTCAATACGAGTTCGCGTCGCCCGTAGATACGCGTGCACCTATGCGCACGAAAAGCGAGTGCAATTTCGTTCGCTTAAAAAATTGACGGACTTTCTAAATGAAGTTTCGTCGTTTGATGTCTGGTGCCGTGGCGATTCATGGATCGGTCCCGTGCGAACATTAATTTAGATTAATCCGAGACAAGAGTTTGTCTGACAAAACCGTAGACGAAACTAGTTTAGTCGTTGTATTCTCCGGGGAGCTTTGAAAACTAAGCGCCGTCTACCTCATACCGCGACCGTGTTACAAGCCAAACCGGCTTTCCCTTTGTTTCGTGAATCATTCATTCATTTATATCGCGAAACAATTGCTTGTTGTTCCTATGAAAACATGGCCTTAGGTTACGAATCTTCAATTATTAAGAATCCTGTACGACCAAGACCAGTTCAAACATTAAATATTTATTATACTTACTTAAAAATAGACATCGATGCCTTGAGCAATGTTGTGATGTCTCAAATAGTGTAAAATAACGTAGCAAGAAATATTAAAAAATGCAGAATTTTATGTAATGTATGGCTCAGGAGATAGAGGAAAGTGTACAGATAGTAACGCAATTTGTTGCATCGCGATATCTTAATTAGTTCTTGAGATACAGAGATTTAAAGTTTACAAAGCGCCCGCCGCCACCCGGAAGGGGGAAGCGGTAGACGGTGTCTGGCGCCCCAGACTTTTTTCCAAGAATTCCTTATGCATTCTGCCATGCATTCCGACTTGTAATCGCTTTTATCGATAGAATATTATTCATTTATTGATTTGGAATATTTTCTCATTGGGACAAGTAATTATTTAAGTGGATCATTTTATGTTATACCTTGTCTCGTGTGATTCACGTCGTGAAATGTAGTTCTTGTGTAAGACGGTCCTATATATTGTACGGTTTTGACCGCGGTTGTACGTATGGTCATTTCTATAGAGGGAAAAACGACGATGGGCGACGAGATATGAAATCCTGGTGGATCCGCAGTCGGATGCTTTATTTGTCGAGGATGTTCCGCGAATCCTTCGAGTCAGCGAGCCGAATGGTTCCACGGTTACGCTCGCGAGACGGAACGGTAAAACGGGTCTGATTGCGTCCCGGTTAAATTTGGTCGAGCCGTTGGGAAAGCGACGAAACGAGTGTCGCTTTCCAAAATTGAATGCCACGAGTCTGCGACCTCGTTTCCACTTAACTATAATCTTGCATGATATTGCCGCATCCGAGCGTGGAAAGACAAATAAACGGGGATACAGATGTTATTTCACGTGAACAGTTTCTTCCTCGGATGAAGGACAGTTTAAAAACGTGAAAAATTTATTTACTCGCTCCAAACAGGGAATTTGAAAGGGAATTACAAAATTACAAGAATTTTAATTGACACATTTTAATAAAAATACAAAAACCCTCTTTTAAATCTCAAAAATTTGCCAAGACAAATGGTCATCAATTACTGAAATTAATTAACATCCACTGCGAGCAGTTTGGGCTAGGACAATATTAGAGAATCCAATGGATTCATAGTGCCAACTTGCTTAATTAAATGGTTAAAACAATAAGTGATAATCCCTTCGAAATAAGGGCAGCGTCTGGCGGAAGATTCGCTGATTAAGCTTTCGAAAACGTCTGAAAAAGCCGGCTGCAATTTAGCGACACTTCCGGCGTTGTTTACGTAGTTGTCGAGAAGAATAGGACTGTCTAGTTCTTGATACCCTTCTCACGTCGTTGATCTCCCGTCGAACCCGGTCACGGATTTGCGAAGAAAGAAAATCGTTCGAGAGGGAACGATTACGTATTCCGTCCTGACATCCTCGCCTTTCCATAGACACCCCTTCCAACCGTGCCACCCCCCTCTCTCTTTTCGATTCGCTCAATTCTGCACCCAGATCTCCTTCATTTCGTTCCTGTCGCGTACCCTCTTCCCGACCATCCTCGCCTTTTGTTTTATTCTTCCAACACGCACCATGCTTGAATTTTCCCAAATCCTACTTTGATTCTTTTTGCTTCCCGTTCCAGGTATGTGTTCGTTGTACTTCCTTTAAATTTATCGCTTCCGTACATTCTTAGTTTCTAGAATTTGTGTCTTTTCACGCATAAATCTAGAACTTGCGAAGTTAAATTAGAAGCGAGTCTTTTAAGTAACGATACTTTTATAAAATATTGAAAAATGTATCTTACAAGAATACAATGCAATATTAATGTCAGACTTGAAGTCCCTGTCGGAAATAAAACTAAGAACGGCGCGCCGCTTGGCACAGGATTATTCTTAAATGAAATAACAGAGCAAAGAAATGGAAACGATAAATAAGTGTCTGGGTTGAATCGTTTAAATTGGCCGGCGGTATTCGTCACGCGGGGAGTTAATCAGCGTCGGGTTGGCAGGCTGTTTACACGGTTCTGCTTTATGAGATACGTCATAATTGTAATTGCCATCGATTTGTCACGTTTATTGGCTTCGTGTGCAATAGTACACGCAGCGCTCGGGGAAATTGGCCCCGGCGAATAAACGCGTCGGGAAACCATTTACATCGACGCTCGTTCGTCTTCCCCGGTCGTCTTCCGGGACGCATTCGAGAGGGTGGGGTGGTTATGCATCCGCGATCCCGAGAACTTTTTCTCTTACAGGAAGCGCCGATGTATCCGGCAACGATCCAATTACGCTTCACGCGTGACGCGAAAACTTCCTCGGTACTTTTGATAATTTTATCGTCCGCTGTAAACACTGAGAAACGACCGAGCTGTTTAACAAAACGGCCCGTCGCGAATTGAAACATTCGTAAACGCGAATGGGCCAAGTTTTAAACAGTTTTGCCCCCTTTTTTTTTACGACGAAGAGATAAGATCCCCGGTGGCGAGTCGTATTATTACGACCGCGAACAATCCCGTTACCTTGTTCACATTTTTTTAACAGAGCCGTGTTAACGACGTAGATCAAGTCGACTCCTGTGGATCTCATTAAAGCTCTCCGGCGACCCATACACCCCTTTCCCTTTCCACGGTGGACCCTCTCCCCCCGTTCTCGCGAGTTTCTCGTTCCAACTTAGCACGCGGCTGAATTTGCATAATCCACCCCTTTTTTTCTATCTCCCCTGTTACCCACTAAATTCCAACAGTTCCTGATCCCTTTCCTCTCTTCCATTTGGACCGAGTTTTCTTCCCGACGAACGATTTTCCTCATCCACCCTTATCACTCCGTTCCTACCAACCCTTCGCCTCGTTCCCCCTCTCTACCCCACGTTTTGTTTCGTTTGAACTTTTTCTGGATGATAAGTAAAGTTTTTTCCGATTCTTCTTAGTTTCTCGTGGTTATTCCTACTCTGGATGAGAGTTTCACCGTCGCTGCAAACCTGTTCATTTTTTCGTAATTTTCTTCTGTTTTCTCCGTCACGGCTCTCCGTGATTGGACCCGGGTTTTTTCTCTCATCTTCTTCCCTTTATTCGTTGCTTTCGCACGAAAACGTGCTACTAAAACGTGTTCGAATAATTATAGGTAAAACATCAGGGAAATAACGATTCCCAAATTAAACGTAATTTCTATTACGAATTTAATTGACGTTTCGTGTCGATCTTATCTAAAAGTTATGCCCGCTAAATACTAGAAATTGTCGGAAATTCGGGGTATAGCGGTACCGGGAACAAGCTGCAAAAGCTCAAGCTGTATTCGTCTGTGCCCGTTTCCCTTTGTTCGTAGCAACGTTTCCAGGAGTCTCCAGTCGACGGGACCAAAACGGTCCGGCTTCGTTTCGTTCATGTTGAACGAGTCACGATTCAAGGGGTTGCCCCGTAGACCGTGTATATATTGTTCGCGACGATTGTCAGGCTACGAGGGCAAGAATGATTAAACAGGAGCCAGGGCTGTTTGTCCGGGGTAAACAGCGGTGCATCCCGTCGGCGAGAAGCGTGCTCATCGAGCGAATCCACGGAACAAGGGATTGTTACGACGTTCCTTAACCCTTTAGTTACGAAAAACCACTACAATAGATTTTGTACAGACAGATATATACATGTATCGAAGGTTCTGGAAACGTATTGTACCATATGTGTATCAATTCGGGACAAAGATTGTTTAACACAAAGTTCCCGAAGTTCGGGTCTCGATTTCTTGAAAAACTGCCAGAAAAGGAATCGAGCCATCAGCGGGACACGGTCTAGCTCGACCCAGCTCGTAGTTTCCGGCAGGAGCGTTTTCGAAACGATCTGGGTTTTGGTTCTTTCGTTCTTGTCGCGTGTCCCTTTTCGCGTGAGATCAACGGATATCCGGTATTCCGGTTGGATCGCGGCACGTGTAAAAGGATCGAGTCGGACAGAATCGCAAGAGTTCCCTTCCGGTTCGACGAGCACGACGTTCCTGGAATTTTCAAAGTTTTGATCGAGTAAGTCGCGTCTGGATCGAGTAATACGTAATGGGAACCGTGAGGGGGGTTTGAAAACGGGGTTGATTCGTGGTCTGATTTCCCGGGGTGGAACGAAAACACCCTCGTTCCTTCGAAGCTGGGCTTCGTTTTCAATTATCGTAGCTCCGGCAAGAAGGTCTTCCTGGACAACCGAAAACGCTGATTCGCTTGGTTTTTAGAGGGACCGATCCTGCGTACGATCCCGTCGGGATAATAATGAAACGTGGCCACATACACGGAGAAACCTTTAATATCCTCTGCCGTGCTAGAGCTGCCGCGACTCATCGAGATCCTCTTCGAGGGCGATTAATTCCAGACTAGGCTATTTTTGCCACCCGGGAATCAACGAAATCTCGATGGAAAACCGATTATCTCTCGTCGACGATTTAGCGGTTTTTGTAATCGACCGCATTTCGTCGCCCCGCCAGTTTCATCTTGGTCATCAGATAATAGGCTTGATTGGCTACGAGTCACATAGATTCACGAAAGTCAAATTATGCTCATCTTGGAACCGGTCTTCGAACTTTTTACCATGGTGCTCCCTTTGTTATCATTGCTAGTTAAAGCTAAATTCAATTTTTATTATTCGATTATTACTCGATTTCCACCCACACGTTCTCAATTCTTATTCAACACCTACTCGTCTTTCTACTTCGATTTCTACACGATTTTTCTACCAGGTTCGATGTAATTGAATTTCCAGCCGGCAGCAATTCGGCGAACGTCGGTGACCGGTCGAACGCGCGATATCTCGCGACAGGAATAGCAGCCAGCCAGCCAGCTGGCTGGTCAGTCTAGCTACGCCTCATCAATGTTTCATTGCGCTGGAGGCAAGGTGGCTCGCGTCGACGGTTATTTGCCGTGAAACAGGCAAACAGAGCCCGGAATCCTGTAATACGGTAATCGCGGTGCTCTGCACGTACACGGCCTAATAAAGAAAACGGCCAAACGAGCGAGTACTTTCCGGCTACAGACAATAAGCAACAAACCCGCTTTCCGCGAGGATCGTGTTTCCGGCCAGACGACAATCATCATACGCTTCCTGTGCACGGGCGTGCCCTCGAACCACCACGCGTACACGCTCGCGATACAACATTACTGTTTTCCTATTTCTTGAAATTGCACTTATCGCTGGATGCGACGGAATCGAGCTCAGCGAATTTGTTTCGAAAAAAAGTAAATTGGAGCACGAGGGGTATAGAAACAAATTTCAAATGTAACTTGCGTATTAATTTTAGAAATTCCAGTGGGATTAGACAATTATTAGTTTTACTTTGATATTTGCCTGATACCAATTAGAAACTATTTATGCGTTTAACAAACTTTTCACGACGCACGGAATGAAGTACTTAATGCGTCACGTAAAACCATGTCCGCTTTGAATTACTCGTAAAGTTACTTACGCGTTGACACGTTTGTCTTTACGATCCATTTGACGAGTTCGCACCTCCGGCAGAGAAACAACCAGAAGTTTAACGAGATCACGCGCGTGTTATCTAAACTCAAGCTAGCGACAAGCTCAGCTCGACTGAATTACAAGAGCGTCTCGATTCTTGTAATTTTCTAAGTTTAAACACATCTTAGATGGAGACACACCTTTAATTAAACAAGAGAAAACCTATTCTTCGTTTAAACTTTGGCAGAGAGCTGTGATAAGTATAGTGTAATCACTATTTCTTTAAATATAAATTGCTGATATTTCCAAAATACTTGCAATATTAAACAAAAATTAAGGCAACCCTTTTGTCGTCACCTCACGGTTCATCCCCGTTTTAGATTTCCTCATCGACGCCCGGAGCCTTCTCTTTGCGTTTCAACCGCAACCACCCTCTCGTCTCGTAATCAAAGTTTTCCTCGGCCTCGCCTCGACCGGATATCCTCATCCAGTGGTTCGTGCGCCGCAACGAAATCCGTGGACCGTTCCGCGAATCCTCTCGACTCTCTTCCGCCAATCTAAAAACTCGTATCGTCTTGAGAGCGAACGGCGAGCGAGCGAGATGGAAAGTCAACGAACTGGCGACGACACATCGAGACCAGTGGTACCTGTTTCCCAGTGGGGGTGGAAGGGAAGGGAAACGTCTGTAAAACGCTATTTCCTGGTATCAAGTTTAATTGCATCCAGGCGACACGCTCGAACAGCCGGAAGTCTGGCTCGACGGGGGAGGCGGGGCCGCAAGAAGCCGGAAATAAAGTAACCCCGGGATCCGATATCGAACCCCGCGCCAGGAAGTTTCGTTATTTTTGAAGAGTTGCAATTCTGTCGGGGTATCGACGATCTGGAATCGATTCTGGACGTTGAGAAAATTGGGAAAAAGGATGAGTATTAACTGCGATTGATACGACCGCTGGATTTCTATCGCTCGCGAGTCGTATAAACTTTCCTCGACTATGACATAAACCATCGGCCCGATATAATAACGCTTTTAAGGAGGGCCGAAATTAGATTCGAAAGTTAATCCTCAATTATATTATAGAATTCTTAATCTTAGTCTCTGTGTAGAAGTAATAATGAACATGTTTCAAATTTTGGCACATAAATCGATAATGTCGGAGCTGGATGTGCGGATGTTGGGACAATGGGTAGTCGAAGAGCAACCGTGACGATGTCCAGAGTAGCCTTCGACAACCCGGTTATAAATTAAGGATTAGTCTCAACGTCCGCAGCCTGTTTGGTCCAGGGGTTGGTGTCGAGGCCAGTAAAAGTTAGCCAATTTCACCCTCTCACCAGGGTAACAGTAGCTAGTCTTCAGAGTTGGGGAAACGTGGGCTTTCCTTGAAGAAAAGTAAGGGAGAACGTCTCTTTTTATCCATTTTAGTACTACAATATATCTGTAACTAATATTAGATTTCAGGAAATTTTATATTGTCTTTTAAATAAAACCTTGGTGCCCAAGGCAAGACGTTCTAATCTAAAATAAAACTTGTGTTATTTCAATTATTTAACAATTAATAATTCGTAAGCTTAACGATTAGAAAGAAACGGTCTTGTTCGTTTGGTAATCCAAAAGGATGAAAGAATTATTTGCCGCGTCGTTTTCGATCGATACGGCTACACAAAGCTTGATCGAATCGACGTTATTTACCGGCTCGATCGAAAGTTTCGTGTAGAGGAAACAAGGTTCGGGCCGTTAACCGGGAAACTCGAGCGGCGTAACAGTCAAACTCGCTTGCACTCAAAGCAATCAATTCGCGTCACCGAGAACAATGTTCGAGCCCTCTCTTATACGAGCCGATGAGATTCAACGTGCCGGGTTTAATCTCGAAATCGACGCCGTCCAATCAAGTCCCGATCACTGTCGTCCCAGTGCCGGATGTTCCTCGTATTCTTCCATCTTTTTGTTTGTTCGTTAATTTTGCGGAGAATTATTGGACGTTTGGGCAAGTAACGGGATCGTTCCCGTTCCCACAAATCAGTCTTGGTTTGACAGAATTCCCCGAACCTTTGCGAGTTTCACACCGTTTTTCCTATAGACTCGTGTATTTATTGAAATTTTGTAAAAGTCGATATCTTTTCATACGATTATGTAGAATTTCGAATTTGACGAATCTAAATGTCATTAAAGAAATAATTATGGTATAAAAATGATAATTTCACTGATCGTTTTTGCACCAATTAAACGGCAAACGATCCGATTTAACGAATCGACTTCTTGGCTCCCCGGCCAAGACTTTGTAATCATTCCAGAATCGAAAATCGACCGGTTGGAATAGTTTGGATTTTTCGAAGCAATTAGCAAACCTGATTAAACTTCGCTTCTTGATCGCGGTCTCTTCGCTCTCGAGCGATTTTCTGGCCGACAAACCAGCCAGGAAACCAGCCAAACCCACAGGATAATTGTGGATCTATAGGGGATTTCTTCGAAGATCGTTCGCGGCAAGAGAAATAAGTTCTCTGGAGACCCGGGCGCAAATTAAACTTTGATCAACCTCGTCGTGACGAGCGGAGAGAGTGGCTCGTCGATTCGAGCCGATATTTTTTTTTTTATTTCGACAGAAGTTTTAGCGAATTCTCACCGTCCTGAAATTATTCCCTGCCATAATTTACCGCTGTTAATAAATAACCTTGTAAAAAAGAACGATACCCGAGTGGGCAATTTAGTCAAGTAATAACCTAGTATTACTTATTCTTCTTTGAGAGCCTAACACCGTCCCGCGAGTAAACAGCACGGTCAACAAAAGGGAAGAATGTTCTTTAGAAAAAGGCGGAATAAGAGGCGCTCGAATCTTAATCGATATTTAGCCGGGGGCCAGGAAGCGTGAAGGCTCGAAGCGGCGAAGATAAAACGGAAACAAGAGGAGCAAGTGTAGGGTCGTGGGTGGGGCTAGAAATAGCGGAAGCGTGCCGGTTAGCAGGGGGTTGTGATACTCCGTAAAAGTGAAATAGTACAGTGGCCAGGCGAGCAATCTCGGCCTGGCTGGTGACAATTTTTTATCTTTACGAGCCAGCCAAGCGCAGCCGGTGTTCCTATTGCATAAGTGGAAAGAAGAAGAATTATGCATTTACGTAAATTATAACAGAGCCGGCAGGAAATGGGCTTCCCCCCCGCTCGTTGCTTGAGAAAAGTCTCTTGCCAGCCGAGTCGAACTCCGCCTATGAAACAAGGTGACGAGATTCGTAGGTTTCCGGTCACTTTTCAAATAATAGAGACCCCGCGACGCAGGAGTGATTTTTCTAGGAAATTGATGACCTTTCGGTAGGATTATTTCGATCCACCGTACGCGACAGCGTTATTGTCTCGAACAGGTATCAAGAATAGTGGCTGAAAATGTTGGTCAGGATTTTTAAAGGCTCGAGCAGATACGATGTGGAGAACAGGGGACATAAATAGCCCGTGTGTCAGCAGCAAAAGCGACCCTCCGCTACGAGTCTGACCAATTGCAGCTGATGCTCGAAGTATCGAGACTCGCTTGGGTTTCCGTTTGTTTTTTTCTCCGTTTGTTACCATCGTTGGATTTATCTCGTCGCTTTCAGATATCGTTTCGAAATCAAACAGTTGAATTGTGAATTTAATCCTTGGTGCATGTAATTCGCTGCACTGATTGATAGCTTTGAAGACGAATCATTGAATTACTGTCCAATTAATTCATCATCTGTAATTATCGTATAAATAATGAATTTCATATGTTAAATACGTAACACTCTAAATGTATCACTTGCAATATGGAAAATTATTACGTGTCAATCATGGCAAAAGTATTGATAATTGAATGTTATATAAATCGTTAAATCACGAATTAAAACATTCAGGGGTGACTTGTCACGACCCTTACAATACAACAGAGTTGTATAAAATCGTTCGAAATAGCACGATCCGTGATTTCTCGTTTAAAAAGAGTGGCGAGCAAAAATAAGAGAATAGATCATTAGCAGAGGACCAAGGAACGATCCGGCATTTACTCGACGGTTTCGTAACAGTAAAAGCAGTCCGTAGACAGTCCTCGCCGGATGTTGTGCATCCAGAGGAGGATCCGAATGGGTCTCGACGAGTTGGTCGTTCCTGGAACGACGAGGACGACTCAGCTCTAGCGGAGGAACGACGTAAATTCCACGTGGCCGAGGAAAGTGCTTCTCTCCGTTGCAGCTGCAATTGCATACTCTCTCTCGACGATGCAGACGACGCGCGACCGCGAAATCACCCTGCGGCTTCCGGTGGACCGTCTAGTCTAAGCTACACGGGACAGGGGTATTTTCTCCTGAGCGGTTCGTCACCAAAATATTTTCTCTCCTTGCCCCAGAACTTTAAGAATCTTCTGAATCGAGAATTTTAAAGAATATCTTGAAATATTTAGTACAAATTTAACAAAAATTGAACGAAGCAGAGAGTGGCAACGGAATATCCTGCGATTTTATTTTTAACTTAAAAAGGTTTTAATTATTTGCGAACTGAAATGGTATTTTCTGACTAAAATAATTGTGAACAATTTTTGAAGAATAATAATGGAACAGTTGGGGGATTTTTAATAATTTTTTAAGAACGATAAGAGAAGGTAAAGCTAGCGGAGCACATGATGCTCGTAATCTTTTCGGATGGACTGATATTTCCGGAGAGATTCATTTCGTCCGGTGGAATCCGACTGACCAGCAAGATTTTCTATAAATTTTTAATCGTCCACGTACGTGTACCGCCTATAGCGAGCCAGGATTTCATGCTTTACGACTTGGATGTGGAATAACCTACGGATTCTTGGTTGCTATTGTAAACCAAGTAACTGTTCCTCCAGCGATAAATAGTAAATTATTGATCGAAAGGAATCAGGCAACCTTCGAGTCTTCTTCAAACCATCTAAAACGTTCAACCATCGATCGTACGCTGAAAATTTCTTTAAATAAAGTATCGCGTTTAATTGGTTAAATAGCGAACGAATGAAATCGAACGATAAATCCTGTTAAAGTTCGGACAGAATTCGAGATAGTTCTACGATGGTTCAACGATTAACTTGCGGACGATCTGATGCGTTAATGATAACGATAATTATAGTATAATAGATCGTGTTCGACGTTAATTATCCGGCATAGCATTAAATACATGCGGTGGAAACATTTTAATCGAATCGAGTGTCCATCTGCATGATAAACTTGTTAATTATACGTGAAGCGTGATATGATGCGAAACACGAAATACTAGACGATATCGAGTGCGTGTAAATTATTAAACAAACACTATCGTAACCGAACGTGTTCCGCGTTACAGTTTGACATTTATCAAACCTATCCCCTGTCCAGAAATTATTTCGATCGCCCCCTCGTGTTTAATTTTACGCAAAATTGAATATTGCGCCTAAATGTATATAAAAATATGGGTGACGGGATATTCGTCCCAGTTTTTAGGATTGCCATTGGCCATTTTCACCCTTTTACAATTATCAGAGAAAAGAAAGGACACGGGGGAGAGATTCGCATGCAGATCCCCGTGTGAACGGGGTAAACAAAGTCGTGCAGCACATACCAAAGTCTAATGGAAACGAAGTTCTTTCGAGTATCGAGAAAATTGGAGCGCCCCTTCGAATCTCGCTGGACCCGGGCGAAACGTTTCGCCGGATATAGAATTTCTTCCAACGTGACTGGTGAGATTGTCCCAAACTTCGTTTCATTCTAGTGTATCTCTTTATTGAACGTCTCTTTTTTCTCTTCTTCATTGCGCTTAAGAAAGTTCAAGCAGTTAACTAAACGTCCAGGAAACTTTGTTTGCCGGACTTCTTTCTTGCTCAAAAATTGCGCAAAATTATTGCTTTTGGGATCTGCTGGAATTAGGCAAAGTTCAGCTCGAATCGTTATCTCGAAAGGACTCGCAAAGTTAAATAAATAGTCTCGGAATAATATCCCTTTGAGAATTACGTTATTAATCACAATATTTTTAAGAAGAAGCGACTCGAACGTCGAAATCACGACAGGGTTTCGAAATTTGTCCATTACTAAAACAAACACGCGCACGTGCGCGCGAAGACGGAAAAAATTCGGTGGCGGAGTAGCCGAAGGGTGAGACGTGGGATAATCGACGATAAGAAGGGCCATGGGGGGGTTTCAGGAAAAGACAGAGGGGTTAGGGAGACGAGCAAGTGGCGCGGAGTTTCTGCTTTTAACGCAAACAATCGAGGGAGAAGTGGCTCGTGGAATTTCACGTTCGCGTAAATGCACGCGCCGTTCAGCGCCGAGGGGTTTGAATGACGGGGAAACGTTTACGGGGGAGGGCGGGGGGGTTTGGCTGCTCCGTTAGGGGATGGAACGCAGCCGTGTCATTGAAGCTCCGGGAAACGATCGAAGTTGTTCGAGAGATTGTTTCTTGAGACGATATGTGTGCTCGAGAAATTCGAAATCCGACCGAAAACCCAACCCGAAATTACCGGTTTAAATTTATCTCCGACCTCTCGTTGAATTTATTTAATTGGAAACGCAGTTAAAACGTTATTATTTTAAATATTTGCCGTATAAACCTTTCGAATAAAAGTTGCATCAATTTCGCTCCAAATTCAATCACTTTTGTTCCTTTTGTTGTTAAACGTATCATTCAAAATGAAAACCTTTTCATGTCCTGAAATATTTAATTGACAAATTAATTTGCAATGTTTCCACATGTTCTCCTTTAAAATTGCCAATATTAATAATTGATAAATTATCACAAATACAGCATCGGATTTTATATAGAATTTAGATAAATTTGAAGATAAAAGTTTAGCAAAAGGAGTTTATTGATTTATTTTAAATTTGCTATGACACTTTTTACAATATTTAGTTCGAATTTCACACATCCCGATTGTTTATTAACTTTGACCCGAAGTGTTGTGTAACAAGCGTGGATCGATTGTTTGAACACGCTCAGACGTCCATCAAATGTTTCCAGTGAAATGCTGAATGTTGGTCAACAGCTTTAGACTCTCGGCCTCGAAGCGGACAGAAGCGTGTGTTTGCACGCCTGAAAGCGTGAACCGCAAGTTACACGGGGCGTGTTGCTTTGCCGGAACGTTCGCGACAACGATGGCCAGCGATAATCCCTCGGAACGAGAACTTTCCCCGGGCAAAGTTGGAAATTTCGAAGCGTATCCGCGCGATTCTTGAATCTCGAACACGCAAAACGCTCGACCTTTATCCGTGAAATTCCCAGCCGAATCGTGATCATACTCGGGATTCCCCGAGGATTCTGTAAAGGGAACTTTGGTTCCAGGGTCGATTCGTACGTTGCTAACTTTGAAACCCTCCTTTTACGATCCGCGTGTTCATTGCGGACGTACGGATCGACGGGAATCTTCCATCTCTGATTGTCAGTGATTTGTTGAATCCCTCAATCTGATATATAAAAT
Organism: Anthidium xuezhongi; assembly: GCA_022405125.1. Lineage (NCBI taxonomy): Eukaryota > Metazoa > Arthropoda > Insecta > Hymenoptera > Megachilidae > Anthidium > Anthidium xuezhongi. Next base: position 11,774,014 of record CM039637.1, read on the forward strand.
CGTTATAATAAAATGAATTATTTTAAAGAAATATTTTTACTGTTTTGTTCAATTAAATCGACGCCGTTGGTCACTGGTTATCCGAACGGTAATCAACGTGTCAATAAAAAAAGAAGAGAAAAAATTGCGGATGATATGAAAGGGAGCTGAAGAGCAGTTGACGGTACGATATAAAAAGGCGGGGTCGTTTCCATCGCGATCGAACATTTGCAGGAGACCTAATTATCCTCGTTGACCGCGATGCGCGTGCACTCGACGCGCGAAAATTCGGATTATTTTTCAAGGGGCACACGGATCGAACAGCACTCGACATTTCTGCTTCCTTTTTGTGACGGCAATCGATGCGTTCCATCCCCCCTTTTTCCCTCTGTACCTTTGCCAGCTATCTTTCAGGAGCCGTGTTGGTACGATAAGATAAACATAATTAGAAGGGTTTTGATTAGGACTTATTTGTGCAGTCCGATGGTTCGATTCCTTGTTTGGATAAATTCGAAGCGTTACACAGTGGCGTAGATTATTAAGGGTGGTTAGGATTTATTTTTGTAATTTTCTGTGTTTTATCATTAGTGTGATTGGGGTAGTATTTGTAAGTTTCTTCTCTCGGTTACCTTTTTTAAAATATTGGACTAATTAAGTTCGACTGAAACGCCCATACCTTGGAATATCCATAAAACAATTAAAATCGTCGATGGAAAATGGAGAATGGAAAGAAAGATTCTTTATGGAGGATCGATTCTCATACGAGGAGAAACGTTTTACGGCGTAGGGTTACAGGTATCGTGTGCAGTATGTTTCAAACTGTTCCGGGTTTATGGGACGGAAGTAAACGGGGGTCAAATAAATGTTCGTGCAACCTTTAAGCGTAACGACAATTGCCAGCTAAATCACCGTAATGAATTAATTACACGATAAAGCACGGTAGATTATGGTGGTCCGAGTTGAACGTAGAAATTGCCGCGGAAAACCGGATGTACAGAGAATCCCTTTGTAGAATCGATGTCAGGGAATAAGATTTATTCTCTCTTTTATTCTATTACCGATCTCGGCGCGGAGAAACAAAAGGCTTTTAATTTCCATCGCGATTATTCCAACATATTCGAGGAATTTAATAAATCCCCCCCTTTTTTCCCCGTTCTTTCTATTCGTGCCGTGTAACTTAATCCTTTCGAGCATGAATTTTTTATGAATAGCGTGAAAATAATTTTTTCATCAATTATTACAGGTATTACGCTGGCAAATAAATTCACGATTCAATGGCTAATAATTTTCAGTCAAGGCGATTATCGTTTCAGACAATAATCTTTTAGTATATAACCAGTTTTATACTTCTTTTTCTTTTTTAAATAGGGAAAGATTATCTAGGGTAATAAAAAGCCGTATTTTTACAAAGTCACGTGGGCGATAAAATATTTACCGGTGGACAGGAACGTGTACGACTGGCTGAAGGATGACCACGGATTTGGGAAATGGGGATATACACTCTCGTTGATTTCCTTGATCCCTCGAGCGGCTCGAGAGTCCTCGTAAATCTTGGAATCGCGACGATTTCTCGGCATCTTGCTACGATATCCTCGAGAACTCTAAACATGTTCTCTTACGGAGTCAAGAAACCTCTAATTCTTTGCAATTTCGAGTTCGGTCTACCTTCTTTCAATTTCTAAGCTTTGAATTTATATATTCTTGTCTCTTTCAACGTAAGATTAATTTTAACTAAAGATATTAAATTATTAAGATTGAAGAGGTCATCGATTATTAAGAATACGATTGAAGCAATTATAATTAAAAGCCGTTCTGTCTTTAATTCCCATCTTTCATCGTAATAATCGAGCAGGTAGAATTTTCTTAAGAGAAATTTTTAAAGACGAGAAAGAATTCTTAAAGATGCGGAAAATCAGGCTGAATCCATCGATTTTATTTCCAATAATTACCGAAACGAGGCTGTTCGTCGTCGATATTTCAAGCAGGAAAAGCTCATCGACGAAAGTTGGTCCGATACGCTTCAAATTTCCGTGCTACGACTTAATTACTTCCGGACAGATCAGAAGGAAGACCGTTTAACGACGGAAACAGAGCAATAGCCGTCTCCTCGATACGTTCTTCCATTCCGTTTGCAGCCAATTTAAATCGTAGTTTTCCGCACGATTTCATCTGGTCGGACGATAGGAAATGTCGTTCGTTTTAGCCAACGAACGCGAACCGTTTCGAAAACTTTCCTTCTCTGCATATCTCTTGATTCTCTTCTGCGAATCCACTTCCGGCCATAGGATCCAATCGCGCGTACATTGGACGCAAACTGTCCCCCTCCTTTCTTCTCGTCGATGAAACGCGTTTTGCGACAAACTTTCGCCGGATTTTTCCACCCAACTTTCCGTCACCGACATTTTCTTCACGATCTTAGTTTCATAATTCTGTTCAAAACTACTGTCCTTTTTACCACTGCTCGATTTTCCAGTTGTTTTCTCTCTCGGTTCAGTTCTAAATGTATAGAATTTCAAGTTCTGAATTTGCCAAACAGCAAATTTTCTAAATGGCGAATTTCCCAAATTGCAACTCCTTAAATTATACTTTTCTCAAATTGCAATGACAACTGTCGTGCATGAATTTAAGCAAAATTTGAAATAGTACAGGGTGCTCGTTTGCAAAGGACAGCTGAATCAGCGTTCGATGACGAGCGCCGCGACGAGACACAGTTGTCTACGTTACTGCGGCATGCAACAAAGGGTTAAAGTGGCGACAGAAATGAACGGTTTCATTTGCAAGTTGCCGCATTAGCGGAGGCTGCCTTGGGTCACTCGTTAGAGGGGTAGCCATCTCGGTGCTAATTAGTGCAGGCACGACCGAAGGCGTTGACCGACTACATTAGTCTGGCAATTTCACGGTAACGATGATTGCAACTGTCAGGTTATAATTATCGCGGCCGTAATTGACTTACTACAGTTTCGAGACACGCGCAACCCAAGCCAGTTGCCGGTTACCTTCGAGCATAAATCTAAGACGTTCGCGGGAAATTGATTTTCAGCGAACGGTATAGGCAATTCTCTGTCATAATAGGATGATATTAAACACTTACCGTGCGAGCAATAATTAATTAATTAAGATGTAACATGTTAAATCGTCGATTCTAACATGTACGAAGTCTAACGCGATTTCACTTGCAGCACATTAATTTAAAGCTTAAAGTATATTAAAAATAACTACGTAAACGCCCCATCGATATTCGTAATACATATCGATAAGATGTTTTATGACTTCGTATAAATTGGCAAATCTCGTGCTATTTGCAATCGAGGGGGAATGTTTAAGGAGAGAACGAAAGGGAAGGATGCCTGGTTACTATGGAATAACCAAACAGCATCGATCTCGCGATTTAAAAAGTAGTTCGAGGATGAACGGTATCCGTATCGGCTTCGGTTTGCATCGTTTCTAGTCACGAAACACGATAAAGGTATTGCCTTCCCGCTTTCCTTGTTCAACTATTATATACCCGAAGCGACATCGCCGGTACTGTAATATTTCATGGAACATCGGTTCCTGTTGGTACATTAATGCCCGAGACAATGCTACTTCCCTTCGTTTCGACGTTTCTTCTACATTATAAATGTAACATCGTGACTTCACAATAATGGGGGGGACGGAGGTATTCATCCGTTCGGGCTCGTTAATAAAATATTGAAAAAACAGGCAACAGCGATACGATGAAATAAAGAACGCCAAACCTGCTCCATTTCAATTTGTCTAAAATTTATCTCAAACCACCTCACATTTTCGCGTTCGAAAGTTTAAAATCTTTCCATAAATGTGTTCTCGGTCTACAAAGTATTTCGTATAAAATATCCTTGGAAGGATTTAACCTTTCATCTTTTCTATCAAAGAAACTGCAGCCCAGTGAAATACACATGTTATCCCGGAATCTTGATGCAATTTGAGAAACATATACCCATAAAAATACCTTATCGTTACTTTCAGAAGGCATATAAAAATTCAGATAATAGAGACTTAAATTGATAAGGATATTAATTTAAATGTAAAACCGAAAGCATTAAGCACCTCGTGACTTATGGACGCGGGTGTAATGGAAGGGTGCCCCGTGTCCGGCAGGGTGACTGTCGGAAATCGTTGAAGGGAAATAAATTTAAAAAAAAAAAGAGAACGGAGGGAAAATGTGTACGAGGGGGATAGGGTTGTTCGCGATGGAAAGGAGGGTAAAACACACGAAGGATTCGTCACGCGAGCAGAAAATATATCATGCGTCTGGGCGCGGCTCGCTAATGTAATCTGCTGAAATGCACACGTTGGCCGGTTGTCGTGCAACTTTTTACCGCAATTATTTCGATTAATCCGTGAATTTCATCTAGGCTGGGCCGCGGCCTACGTACGCGAGCCCGTTCGCCGATAACGTTACGCGAAATCGTTCGTTTCACCCCTTTTTTTACGATCCCGTCACCGATCGCCCATTATAAGGGTTAATTTCACCCCGCACGAGGCCTTTGCTCAAAGTACGCGGAACGTTTCTGTATGTCTCTTTGATTTTATACCTTACGTGGAATCCAAAGTATGTACACAGAAATATACCCCGAGGGATGGAAATCTTCACAAGTTATTCCAGGGGTGGTTCATGTCTCGAGTTTGTATGTTTGCTGGAAATTTAATTTGCTGGGAATTTATAAGCCAGAATATCAAATAATTCGTTCGCGAGATATTAATTTTCGTCCCTTGGAAACGTCCACGTTTTAATTAACAGAATTGCTTGGCGCGGTTAAAAATTCTTACAGAACCTACGAAGAATCAAAATATTAAAATGATAAGTTTCCCGATGAAAGCGTCCAGTGTTTCGGTAAAAGAATGGCGCGTTTAAAGTTGCTTCAACCGAGAATAGAGCTCCTCGAACTTTAGCCTCTGGTATAAATCAGAATAATAACGGTGCTCGTTACCCCCCGCTCTCGTTTTTTTCTCCCTCTCTGTATCACAAATTTCCCCCCCGGAGAAACTCTCAAAGAATGTTTTATAGAGGAAAAGGAGAGTCCACGGTAGCGGGGGGACTTTGTTCAGAAATAAATTCAAACCCGAGCGAGAAAAGGTGAGGGATGAGGCTTTAAACGATGAAGAGGGACTTTTTTCACCCCGTTGACCGACATGTAAATCCGCCTTCTTTTTCGATTCGTTCGCGGTCGAACGACCGAAGAATTTAATATCGAACCGCCCAAGGATTGCCTCTATATCCTAACGTTGAAATGAAAACTCGTCGGGAGGAAAAAGGAAAACATCGAGAGATAATGGCACGAAGGTAAGGGAAACGCGAAATAAATTGTCGGTCGGGGGTGGTGGGGGGTTGTTAATGGGTCTTGCGGCGTTTTCTCCTCGGATGAAAAAAAATGAAGGAAAAAGAAAAAATAAAGGAACGTTCGCCCGACGACGAAAACGTTGAAATTCTTTTCGATGGAACGACGTTCAAGAGTTGCCTCGACGATCGTGCCGATTTACTTGTCGTTCCGGCCCGTGTTTTGCCTGGGAATACATTCTCGTTGCTCGATCAACGTTTACACCGGGGTCGTTTCGTTGCAATCACGGCTTCCAATTAACATTGCCATTCGGGGCTCGCGGAAAATACGACGGAACTGAAATTGTACGATAAATAGAGGAGTGATTGCAGCCGCTTGGAATTAACGAATTCGATCAGGAAAAAAGTGTCGGGGCTCTGTCAAACGGCGCGATCGATTAAGGACTGCTGGCAATTTTTTTCTCTCTCTTCTCCGTTCGTATCGAGGACAGCGAAATTTTAGATCGCGGTTTCGATAATTTATTCGTTTCTGTTGGCAAGTGTTGTATCGAAAAGGAACCTTCTGCGTCGAATTTCGTTCTTTTCGCGCCTCCGGGGTTTAGAATTCGCGTTCCCGAGAGACCGGCTCGTAAATTTCGAATAATCGTAAGTTTCACGGTACGCGCCGAGTCGGGAGCAGAAAAGAAGGCTGGACATACGAAAACAGGGGTGTACAAAGAGGAACCGTAAGAACCGGCTTAGCCAGGCCGGTTGTTTATCAGCCGCAACGTTGCAGCAAGCCCCTCTTAAGCCCTACAGGACTTTGTCTGGTGTCCTTATGAGGTCTTCGGTAACGTCACCCTTCCCCGGGGGTAAACAGGGATTCACGTCATTGTCCCGTTTTATTTTGCACCCTCGCCGGACGCCTCGTTAATCCCTCGCGTTCGACTTCGTTCTTATTGTTCGAATCTCGACGAGCCAGAATCGGAAACGCGTGTTTCGCGCAACCGGATGTCGAAACACCGTAATCCGTTTCGTGACAATTCTCCCCGTTGTCACTGTGTATCTTGTCGGGTGAAAAAATTCTGTCCAGAGGAATGGAATTACCGAGAGGAGGAAAAAAGAAAGATACAGAAAGAAAGGTCGGTGGCGCGCAAGACGAAAGCGAAATGAGACGAACGACGAGAATAATAAACGCGAAGGGGTGGATAACGAAACGAGAGGAAATAAGAGGGAGGGACACGGATATGCAGGTTGCCGAGGGAAAATGACGAGGGGGACGAGGCAGGAAAAGGAGATCGGATAGAACGAGAGAGGGTGGCGAGACACCGTTATAATGAAGTCATTTGCGTGTTCTTCGGGGTGAATCAGCAAAGGGTGGAGAACGAGCTGCGTGCTCTCGTAGGCTCGCTACGAGTGTCTCACGGAAAACGAACACCGTGGAAGGTGGATGAAGAGGATCAGAGGGACGGAGAGATAACGATAGAATGGAAAAGGAGAGCAACGAGGCGAGGGGAGGGCTGGCTGGTGGTGACGGAACGACGACTAATTTCACTTGCTGCTTCTCGACAAACAACACGAGGGCTTGCGTTACCCTGACAGAACATCCTCTCGAGAAACGAGCCCGAGAAACGACACCGAGGAATCCTGAATGGATCAGGAGGTCTGGAGGATCCTGCTCGAGACACTTGCAAACACCCCTATCGTACCCTTATTACGTGGATGTTTTTCAGAGCGACTAATTTGCTGGATTCCTTTTGGGTTCGATACTTTCCAGGCGATTTTAAAGCTGTTATAATTTTTACTTTGTCCATTTTTAATTCTTAGAAACATATTATCTTGCTATTTCACTAAAATTTTAAAAATTAAATTGCAAACGGATAATTAAGACAATCTCGAGGGTGAAGAGGTTGTTTTAAGTTCCTCAAATAATGTTAGCATATTTCCTTTCTGTTTTTTATCCATTTATTCTGTTTCTATTTTTTTCTTCTTCTTCATAAAACACTCTGTACCGGGAAACACGGTGGCAGGGCATTAAGCGGGCAAGAATCATTTGAAATTCAAACGCGAGCCAATCCCAGGTCGCGTAAAACGTAGAAAATAAAAGTCTCGGTAAAAATAATGCGAACGACACCCGTGAGTGGCGACTTCTCGGCTTTTCATGGGACCGCCGGTATCCTCTGGTGTGTGCTACGGTGAACCGTAAATGGTTTATTTCTTTGCACTGGCTGCCGTTATTGACTGTATAGATCCACGGTATTGGTCACCAGGTTTTCACCGGTGAATTATGTGTTTGGTCTCGTTCGCGCTAGTTGGATAACGATTATTTTATCGTCGATACCTTGGAAAGCACTAAATTCCAAATCTTTTTTCTACAAAATTACTTATTTCAATTTAAATACAAACTCTCTGCATTATTATTTTATAACCAAATACACGGTAAGTCTCCACGTTCGTCTACAGTATCAAAACGATTGAAAAGGTTCATTTTTCCACGAAGGTACACATCAAGCATCGTTAAAAGAGCTCTCGACGATTCTTGAACTGATCGGAATCAATCGTTCCGCGGTACCAGTAGAACTCGTTCGATTCATTAACGTTCATCATCGCGCTATCAGTGATCCTATCAATTAACCGATACCGACCGCGGGATTAAGCGGAATATCTAGCCCGGCTGGTAAGCCTGGAACGAAAATTCGAGATGCACGATAATTATGTTACAACGAATTAATTCCTATCAGCGCGTGCAGCTAAATAACATTATGGACGTTCATGAGATTACGTTGGCCCGTTTTCCTCTTCCCTGCTTCCTGATTCTCGTCAAATTATGCGCACGATATCGTTCACGGTGCCAGACAAGGGATTCCAAATTCACCACCCCCTTTCTAATCCTATTCCCTCTCCCCCCCTCTGTTTCTGCGGTGCGTTGACGCGGCATTCACGATCCTCCAGGCTGCCTAGAGACGCATCCACCCCTCCCCTCTATTTCGTAGCTGCTCCAGCCAGGATTCGGCATTCATCCCTTTGTTCGGCTCCTTGGCATTGTCTATGGATCTGGGTTGGTCCTTCGAATCTCTGAAATCCTCTATCCACGATATTTCGTGCCGTCGGGGGATCCCTCTGCCCTCTCCCTCCCCGGGGGACAAGGGTGGAGCACGAGCGTTAATATGGCTACCTGTTTACCAGGATTGTTAAATATTTACGACTGTTCCCGTTGTTCACATCCGAGTATTCGGGCGACATAATTCAACCCCGCTCGTCGACATACCGATTCTACAGGTCTGCCATGGAATCGGTGATTTATTCGTGGCAGAAGTTCGACGAACGTTTATGACAGTGCTAATATATTTTATTTGCGGATTGTGCTTGATGCACGAATAGTCGTATTTAATTAAAATAATTTCTTTCCGATAAAATATAATTCTTCTTATCTAAATTTGAAACAGTAATCTACTAAAAGTTTTACTTTTATCATTATTTTATTTTCCAAGACACCCTGTATGATATGTTCTAAAAAAGAAAGCAACGAAGTAGGATGAAAATAAAGCTGAATTTATCCACGGTCCCATACCGATCCGTAATAACAACGACGAATGAGAATCGTTCGATTCTATCAGCTCGCTATCGAGGGATAACATGTAGATGGTTCCCAGTACTTTAATCTTTCCCATTCAATCGACTTCCGGAAGTGATTCGACATTACAAGCGGTTAGCCTCGAACTTTCCTCCGAAGAAATCCTCGCCGCGCAGTTTGGAAAACTTGTTCTTCCGTATTTATGACATCTTGCGCCAGCGCGGAGTAGCTGAAAGGGGTGAGCTTTCCGAGGACGAGCCGCCGAAATTCTTTCGTTCGATCGAGCTCGGAAAAATGTAGATGGAGGTGGATAACTATCCTTTCTAGACCTTCTTTGGTTTTCCCGTCGCGTTCATAAAAGCTTATGGTTGCTTTTAGCCAAACCTTCCGGTTGCTCGCGAAAATATCCTGGAGCATAATATTTTCGCATTTTTTCTCCAAGTCAATGGGGGATCATTTCTTCCCGTTTTCTCGTTTCACGATGGTACAAACTCGAATGAATAGAATTAGGATAGCTTCGAAGAAAAATACATTGGAATCTTAACTCTGTTTATTTTAATATTAATTCCTTCAAAATCAGGAGGTTATACACCTTCAAACCTAGAAGTATTTTCGTAATAAAAGTTTCGAAGATTCCGAGGGAAGGGTTCGACCGCCATCACTTGTAAGCCGCGCCACGTGGCAGGACGATCGTTCCCGAAGAAAAGTCTAGCAGCACGTCCGGTGTACTTGGGACTAATGACGTGACTACGAACATTTGTACGTGTCACGTGCAGCTTCCTCGGGGCCGAGAACTATCGAGCCCGCGCATTAATAATGCACCGGTGGCTTCCGGTCGACGGACATAAATGGGCCGACGATCGTCTCAGATATCCATGGCGAGCGATTCGGCTGCATATTTCATTTTGCCCCGAACTGGAATCGAGAGGTCCATAAGCTGAGCATCCGACGATTCGTCAGGCTCGAGGGGTTGCTCTGTCAAGATTGACTACCCTATGGCAAAAAGAAATTTCTTTTCTCTTTCTTTCATTTTTTTCCCCCTGCTTTTTTTTTCTTCTTGATAAAATCTCTCCTTCGAGGACCTTCTTCTATTCGCATTATCGTAGGCCATCCTCGAATCGTTGGATCGTGACGACGCTAATCCGCGATCTTCATGATCGACGAAATATATCGTCGCTTTGCCAGAAGCGTGATACGTTCAGTAGTTTTGACGTGGCAGTCGATATTTTCATTTATACACATTTTTATAAATAAATTAATCTGCGGTGTTAGTTTCGTTAGGTGTACAACTTATTTTACTAATTACCGGATACGTTTCTGAATTATTATTTATTAGTACGGTGTGCTATTGATATAAATTAATATGAATTAACTTAAAAATCGTGATTTAGATTATTGGCACCATAGATCTTTTACCTCAATATGGTTTTTAAGGGTTGAATCTTTTCACAGAACCATTATTTACTAAACCACGTCTGGTAAGCGGGGCGACGCGTTTATTTCAGCGTTCCCAGTTGAGTTTTCCGTGTGTGGCGCGTCTTAAATCACGTTGAAGAATGATTTCCTCGATCCGGATCGCTTTAATTGCCCCCTCGCGTCTCAATCTGGTTCCGGTTTAAAAAATTGTTCGTAGACGGAACGGGATCACGAACGGACGTTCGGGATTTCCGGTGTTGGAACGTCGTTCGTCTTCGTTACATTAATTCAAAGCCTTCCCGAACCACCCCCTGCCACCGTTTCGAATGATTCTTTCTTCTTCGTGCAAGGACCGCACCCTTTCGTCAGGTTCTCCGCCAGGATCATTCGTTATTTTACACCTCGCCGTTTCGAGAACAGATCCACTCTCGGGTGAGGTAGGAAAAGTGCAACGCGAGTTGAAGCGAGAGGATTCTTTCCGTTTCTCCTTGATTAAGCTGCTACCTCTCCGAGGCATCCCTTTCCTCGTCTCTCGTTTATTTTACCCGATACAGATTTTATATCGTCGTTGAGAAAAATTCGTGCGGGGAAAGGAATTCATAAATATATTCCTTTTTATCCTTTCTTCGATGGCTACGTGTTTATGCCGCGAGCACAGCTACGTGAGGCGTTTCGAAAACATTCTATAATTTATGGATGGACGTTTGCGAAACGTAAGGGGCGAGTATGGAATCTCGAATCGGATCAACCTTCTAATTTCACCGTCTCGAGGGTTCAAAATTAGTAAATGGAAAACAGAGGCAAACTTTGAATTAACAGCGCCTCAAATTTTGTATTTTGTAGAAAACGATTTTTCTTTTTATTACCTGTTAAGGTCCAAACATCGAGTCCCAAACAAAATACGACTTGTTTCCCTTCTCTCCCTCTCTTGTTCAACTCAACCACCTCAATTTTATTCTTTTCCGTCTTGGCCCATGGTTAAAACGAAGAAACACGCCTTTTATTGCAACAAGAGAACCTACCTTCTGGAATGACAAATCTACCCTCTTCGGTCCCTTCGCCCCGAACTTCTTCTAACAGAGGGTTCGACGTTTTCGGGTCGATCGATGGGGCTCTTTCGCAGAGAACATCGAGGATCAACGGGTTCCGCGATAGGACGTTTCGTTTCGAGATTAATATTTCGGAAGGCTGTTCGATGAGAGAGAAGGACAGAGGATACGAAAGAGGTTGGTTCAACGTCGCTGCATTCATTCTCATCCTGGCAGAAGTTCGCTCGCGTTTTTTACAATCACACCCTTTCCATTCGACCCTTCTTCATCCTTCACAATTTTCGCCGGTCGTTCGTTCCCGTGTCTCTCGACGGAACGTTCTTTTTTTTTTATTTTAGCCTTCCTTTTCCTCTTCATCCTCTCGTTTTCCAGGTCCGAGCATTCGACGAGAAATGAAACGCCTTCGAGAGCGTTACCCTTTCGACTTCTGTTTCCATTTCGAAACGAGAGTAACGGAGTGTTGAGTGTCGGTGAACATTTTTTTCCCCCTTGCTAAAATGTTGTCACCCGGTTGCGAAATCTTTTTACGAGCCTTCTGTTCGGCTCGCTTCATTTCCTCCGCGCGAAACCGCGAACGATGATTCTCGTTTCTTTTTTTGAAACGGTTCTGGCAATAAACCTTCCGCGAATTATCAGTTTCTTTTCGAGCGACGTTCGATCGGGGAACGGAGTGTTGCTGACAGCTTTGCGACGATTGCTTAGCTGTTCGGTTATAGCGAATATCGCAATCAGAAATTGAATATTGAAATTATTTTAGTTCGTGAGATGGAAGCATTTTTATAATATTCTAGAATTTTTATAAACGTCCAAAGTCTAAGATATTGAAAAATTGAATATTTGTCTGGGAAGAATTAATTCGAAAATAATTTTGGACAACTGTATGTTGGAGTAGCACGACGAGTTTTTATTTTTCAATTCAACGATCCGAATGCAATCCCCCTTGCTTCTCGTTCAGGTATCCGCAGGTGTTCCCGTCTAATTTCGAATGTTACCGTGTTCACCGTGTCGACGGGGCGGGTTGGACAAGGTCCGCGATGAATCAGCTGGACGTGCTTCACCGGTAATTTTGGATGAAGTACGGCCGCCACGGGAAATCTGGCGACGAGTGACGCACCGCGTCCCAGCGGAACCACCGAAATATCCGTTCTGTACTCGTCATCGACCTACGCCCCGCCGATCACCCTTTCGACGTTTTTCCATTACAAAAGTCCACCTTGAATTTCATTTCAACTTTCTATCCTCTGACCTTAATTTCTTAGTCGTTGTTAAAATTAAATTCTAAAATTCATTCTGTTCAAATATTAAAAATTGTTTGAGAACAGAAGCGGTCATAAATGCATCGGAAGCAAAGGTGACAGATTTACCGTGGCCATTTTTAGGGTATTCGTCGTAGGTGCTTGTACTTCCAGCTGGTTGTTAAGCGTCCAGGAAGAAAGGAGCGTCTCGCCAGACGCGATGCATTCGCGCGGTACCATTTCAGAGCTCGCAGTTGCGCTCATCGTCGCGTACAATCGCCGCGAGTATTTCAGTAACGAACAGAGCCGCGCAACAATAAAGGACTCAGTTGGGTTTCTTTTTTCCTTTCACTGAAACGTGCTGGGGGTGAAAAAGGAAACGAGGGCCTCGTCGTAGTATCCCCGCCACTGATCGCGTGGACTCCAAAAGAATCCACCCCTCGAACCATCGCGCCACAAATTGTCTTTTTATATCGTGTTCGTTAAGATTTCTGAAGATCTGTTATTCAATTCACTTCAATCTTTAATTGTATTACCTAGTACCATGGGTTACTTATTCAGTTAATTAAGTTGAAAATGTCTCATCTATTTATTTCATTTTCAATTTAAAAGTAACACTAAACTTGCCAGTCCATCTTGTTTCGAATCACGTTCACCTTCGATCTCATTAAACTTTCCAATTCCACAAATAAAAAGCAGAGATGAAAGAAAAATTGCGAAAGAACTGGCTGTATTCGTGTATTTCCCGGGAGCACCTCGACCGAAAGGAATTTCAACGCGTTTGTACAAAAATTCTGATTCGACCATCCTCGAATAATCGAGTTTAAAGCGTTAACTTCCTTCCCCCGGCTCGTTTCAGAAGGAGAACAGAAAAGAGGCATAAAAAAGAGGAAGGTCAGAGGGTAGGGGCAAATGTTGCCGGAACGCGAGCTTCAATTTAACCCCGCGTGTATGATAGCGACGGCGGGAGGGAAAGGGGGGGGGGATAATACAGGAAGGCATGTGGATAGCAGCGAATGGAATTTTGACGCAACCCCGAAGACGATGTTGCTGGAGGTAAGGGATGGAAAAGGCGAAGAAACTCGACTCGCCGCCCCTCCTTGAATAAAGTTCCCATTGTCGGATATATTCGACTGGTAAACAGCATTGTTCAAGCATTAAGCGGAAGGATTTTCCACGGTTTCCGACGGTGCCTTTTCTCTTTGGCGGATATTCTTGCGCGAGGATGGCCAGAAGGAAATTAGCACCTTCCCAGGGCTCGATCTTTCAGTTTCGACTGAAAGCAACTCTTGCGACTCCGTGTTGTTTCCTCGAAATAAATTCCTTTTTCGAGAAAACAGTCGGTATTTTGTAATCTTGACGAAAATACACAAGCTGGTGGTTCGTGTGTCTCGCGTGCTCGACGTAATTGTCTCCAACGCTACTTTGGTTTATCCTCGAAATACCAGCTCGGTATAATTGTTATTTTATTAATACGCCCCGAGGTTTATTTAGGGAATTTCTTAAAATTTCTCTGATTAAAGATAAACGAAGGGTGTTTTGTTTTGGGTTTTAAATGGAGAACCAAGATCGATGAAAAATATCAGACAAATACATAGTATTAATAACGTTAGTATAAGTGTAGTGTAACTTAGTGTTAATCTTTAATTTAAGTGTATTCAAGATTAGTGTTAATCATAGTTTAAACGTAGTGCAATAAATAGCTATAAGTGACTTATCGCAGTTTACTTCATCCCACGCAACACCTACAAATTAAATAAACGAATAACTGCGAAATTAAGAAATATGAAGAAAAAAACTCATGCATGAGTGATTTCGGGAACCGGTAACAATAGTCAGTCAACCATGAAGTCAATGAACCATGAAATCATAATAATTAGAAAATATGTTTAAAGAAAATAAAATTTTGTAAAAGTAATAATTATTTAATATAAGACCTTAAAATTGTAATAATTATAACAAAATCTACAACCCACCCATCCATAAGTATTATAAAAATAACAATATTCAATAATTATATTAATTAACAAATGAATAATTAGAAAATATGTTTAAAGAAAATAAAATTTTGTAAAAGTAATAATTATTTAATATAAGACTATAAAATTATAACAATTATAACAAAATCTACAACTCATCCATCCATAAGTATTATAAAAATAACAATATTCAATAATTATAACAATTAACAAATGAATAATTATAAAATACATTAAAATTAATTAAAATCGTTTAAAATAAAATAAGATTTGGCAGACATACCAATTATTCATTGTAAAACTAAAATTATAATAATTATAACAAAATATGCATAATTATAATAAAATAATAATGTTAAATAAATAAAATAATTAAATAAACGAATAACTGCGAAATTAAGAAATATGAAGAAAAAACTCATGCATGAGTGATTTCGGGAACCGGTAGTCAGTCAACCATGAAGTCAATGAACCATGAAGTCTTAGTGTTATATAAACGCGACGAATGTCAAACTCTGTAAGTCCTGTTCGAGATGTCAAAGAGTTCAGAATCAGAAGGGTGGTCTACCATGGGTCAATCTTGGGGCTATCATGGATCAATCTGGAGGTAACCATGGGACAATCTTGGATCGAACTTGGGTCCATCTGAAGCAGTCTTCGGTCAATTTTGGATCAAACCTGGGTCAATTCTGGAGCAGTCTTGGGTCAATTCTGGGTAACTTGCTGGGTGCAGTAGCAGTGCAGTAGCAGAGATCTACGATCGGTGAGTCGCATGCTTTATGGTTCCTCCGGTTCCCATCATGTCGTAGGACGAAAGGTCCGAAACGACACGGGAACTGGTTGTAATTTTTCTTATTTTGAGCGAGCATAGTGACCACGAATGTTATTCTACAATTGTATAATAATATTCGTGAAATCTATTTATCTATTTGCATATGTATTAGCTCAGGATAGGGGTTTTCTTGTACGTCGCGTATTTAATATTCGTGTATCAAGTTTAGAATAATTTTGAAAGTATAGAAAATTGTATAGAAGTCGGATGACCCTCCGATTTCACTGACAATTTTCTTTTTAAATTTCTTACGTACAAGAGAACAATTCGCGGAGTAGATTTCGATGTCAAAGTAATGAATAAAAATGTCTTTGCTTAATGTTAGAACGTTTACTTTGATATTGGAATCTCTCGAATATCGAACTGTAGATACATATTTATTTCTACGAAAAGTTTCTTTCATTTTCTAAACGTAGAGTCATTTTTGCATTAATTTTCGAGTCTTGCATTAGTAAATCTTTTCTAAATTCTTT
Source organism: Anthidium xuezhongi (assembly GCA_022405125.1). Classification (NCBI taxonomy): domain Eukaryota; kingdom Metazoa; phylum Arthropoda; class Insecta; order Hymenoptera; family Megachilidae; genus Anthidium; species Anthidium xuezhongi. The sequence goes on from CM039637.1 coordinate 11,789,829, forward strand.
CGAAATTCAGTATACTTTTATTAAAGTAGTTTTTCATTTTCAAAATTCTTTCTAAATTCAGTATACTTCTATTAAAGTAGTTTTTCATTTTCAAAATTAAATTCACTTTACTATCAATTCTATTAAGAAAGTATTAGAGTCTTTGTCACTAATCATACTTGTTAGCTCAGGATTTTCAGCAAACATGAAGACATACGGTAGGTGAAATTTCACCTGGCCTTGTCCATTTTTATGCCCGAAGTTCATACGTGTACTTAGATGTACACGAATGAATTAGGGCAGGTGGACAAGGTGTAGTTTTAAGTTTAATCTTTTTGGCGATTGACAATCGATTAGTGAATTTAATACGATACAAGTTCCATATGTGTGTGTGTGTGGTTAGGATGTGGAATTTGTATCGATTAATTGAATTAAAGACCATATAAAGTAATAAATCAAAATTATTTGCTCAGCTATTAGAGTCACTTGCATAATTGTAGCTTAACACATATGCGTGGCTAAAATTTATTCACTTTTGCACTTGAAACATTCACTATCGATTGTCAGTCGATTTCAGCAAATCAGGTATGCTTTTAATTAGAGTATGATTGTGAATTTGAACTCGGGTGTCGGAGACGTCCCGGGACGTTCTCCCTAGGATTAGGCTATTTTGCACCCGGGTGGTGTGTGTGAGAATCGTGGAGTGTGTGTGTTGGTGTGATTGTTTTTTGCACAATTTTTAAATATAGCATCAGGCAGGCAGGTAGTTTACTTCTGTGTGAGTGATTTAGTTTTTAAGTAGGCAGGGCCAGAACAAGCTTTCATGTTTCATACATGAGAAGTTTGTATCTGGGCTAGCATTAAACGAAAAATCGAAAAGAATAATCAAAATGCAAATGAAATTACATTCTCAACATTCTTGATTTCGATTTTTCGTCAGGCCAAGCCTTAGTTTGTAAGTCGTAGTCGTGGTTCTAGACCCGATTACAAAAATGAAGTATATCAGTGAAGTGTTCAGTGAAGTGAAATATATTTTGCGATTGCACATTCTTTTCTTTTTGGAAATAAAATAAAAAGGGAACAGTGGTGGAAATAGAATTATTAGATTGGCAATTTTTACATTATTCACTTTAACTTAGTATGTATAATAGTTTTTGATCAAAATCAATTTCCTTCCATTTAAACAAAATCTTGTTGCCAATCTAATAATTTCATTTCGCATTTGTATGTTTCTTCTTGTTTTATTTAACAAAAATTAAAGAGTGTTCGAGCAATCGTAAAATTTCGCGAGTGATATTTGTGAGGCTTGATTAGCCGAAGAGAGAAGAGGCTATATGCCGAAGAGCCCAGAGGGGAACTATCAATGATTGTCCATCTAAAGATGGACAGTCATTCTACTGTCACTATGCTCGCTAATTTTTGCTTTCTTTCGTGTTTTATGTTTTACAGCTACCTTTTATTTTATTTGAAACGGTACGAATAGTACCGTGAAATATTAAGCTCGACATTTTGCGAGTTTAATATCGTTCGTTATTGAATCGCGATTTTCTTTTTCTCTTTGAGTTTATTAACTCGTTTACCACTTAATTTTATCATTGGCTTTTCTGATCTTACCATTTTAATATTCTTCGTTTTTCACGATTTCATTATTTAATCCTTATTCACTTGTTCTCTGATTGTTGCAGCACTAATTATATTTGCTATATCCAGGATTTTATTTTAACAAATACTTTTTATACTTTCATTTCGTTGCTAATATTTTTATTTCAATAAATTATTTGTCACTTTAAATACCTTCCTATCCCTTCCACAAATCCTACATCCATTAACTTCAAGTTATTTTTACGTTCCTTTTTATTTCATATTTCAATTTACGCATCGCAGTTAAATAAAAACTTACTCGAATAATTAAGTCTTCTCTTTGCATTACCTATCCATCCTCAATCCTTTATTCCAATTTAATTCTAATGTGCGTATACCGTGCGTGGGAGGACGGGAGGGCACGGGACACAAGTTCTTCATCAGGTAAGAAGCTACCTGATGAAGAACTTGTGTCACTTGTAAGCACTTTCCACTCTAAACTGTACTTGTCGAATCGAAGGCTTGCCACCTTTGCACTCCGCATTAGTTTATAGTTTACATTTCATATATTTTCACCCACAATTCGCTTTCGTCCGGTATCCTCGATGTTGGGCGCGGCGTACTCGCTCGCGTTGCAAGCCGGCTGCACGAGGGTAGACCATTCGGTAATTCTTGTTGATCGTAAGCCGTCTTTCATCATCTGGTATCTCATCTGAGTTGGCCAGTGAGGGTTGAGTCGTGCTGTGGCCTGGAGTCGGGTGGGAGTTTTGAGGGTGCTGGATAGTAACCGGGACGGGTCTGCGGCCCTGATCGATGGTAGTTTCAGACTACCCGATTTGGGTCGGGGTTTGTGATGGGGCTCGCCTCGGTCAGACCCCCTTCAAACGGGGGCAGTGGAAAGCCTTGTCACAGCCCTCGCAGGCAACGTCTCTCTCCTCTATCTGGTACGCTCAGGCTCGACTCGATTCCTTGATTGATCTACGTCATGATCAAGTTCACGTAAGCCGCGATCTGGCTCTTGCTGGCCAACTCCGGTGGGTTACTGTTGGTGAAAGGTGCTGACACTGGGGTTGCTGGGTGGCCGTGAGTACGTCGTGTGCACACGGGGATACTTTGGGACTAAAGCGAATTCTTTGCTTTGCTCGCGTTTCTTTCTTATTACTTTCTTCATTAGAGTCATTTTGCACTAAGTATTCTTTTCAAAATTTCTTTATTTCACTTTCATTTTTCGAAGTTCCCTTCATTTAAATATTCTATTTCATTTTCATTTTTCCAAACTTCCTTAATGGCAATCCTTCGAAGTAAGACAAGTACAGACGTAGAGTAGAAAGTGCAGGTAGGGACCTTGTGATTAGTTTTAAGGTAATTAAGTTAAGTTAAGCACGGACGTCGTGGGATCATCGCGGGAACGCACAGGACATCGAGGGATTTGCCGATTAAGTTAATTTTAAGACTAGTTTTAGTCGATTGTAGGATGTTTGTAAGTGTGAGTGGGTACTAAGCGAATGGGTTCTTTTGTTTCAGGTCGGGTCACAATCGTAGCCACCTCCTCGTGGTGTGACCTGGTAATCGATATCATTTTCTAAAGACACAAAACTGTCGAAAAATCAAGTCCTTAGAAAATGATATCGAGCCAAGTGCTACGAATTGCTGTAAAATAAAATATTACTTAAATTCTTAAGTCTTCTCTTTGCATTACCTATCCATCCTCAATCCTTTACCCCAATATAATTAGAAAGTGCGTATACCGTGCGTGGGAGGACGGGAGGGCACGGGACACAAGTTCTTTATCAGGTAGCTTCTTACCTGATGAAGAACTTGTGTCACTTGTAAGCACTTTCTACTCTAAACTGTACTTGTCGAATCGAAGGCTTGCCATCTTTGCACTCCGTCTTAGTTTATAGTACATTTCATATATTTTCACTCACAATTCGCTTTCGTTCGGTATCCTCGATGTCAGGCGCGACGTACTCGCCCGCGTTGCAAGCCGGCTGCACGCGGGTCGTCGACCATTCGGTAATTCTCGGTGATCGTAAGTCATTTTCCATCATCTGGTATCTCACTTGGGTTGACCAGTGGGGGTTGGTCGTGCGGGTCTTGGGGTGGTTTTGAGTCCTGAGGGTTACTGGCTAGTTACGGGAGCGGCCACGGGGTCTCTGTGATGGGCTCGTCTCTGTTAGTCCCCCTTTCAACGGGGGCTGTTTCGAGTTCCAAAACAGGTTTCACGATGGTTCAATTCTGTGCTAGTCGGTACCCTCAGGCTCGATTCCATTCCTTGTCTCGTAAGCCGCGATCTGACTCTTGCTGGTCCTCTTAGGTGGGGTACTGGGTGATGGAAGGTGCTGGTCACTGGGGTTGTTGGGTGGCCGCGAGTACGTCGCGTGCACACGGGGATACTTTGGGACTAAAGCGAATTCTTTGCTTTGCTCGCGTTTCTTTCTTATTACTTTCTTCATTAGAGTCATTTTGCACTTAGTATTCTTTTCAAAATTTCTTTATTTCACTTTGATTTTTCGAAGTTCCCTTCTTTTTGATATTCCATTTCAATTTTCACTTGTCCAACTTTCTTTGATGGCAATCCTTCGAGATATGACAAGTACAGTTTTAGAGTAGAAAGTGCAGGTAGGGACCTTGTGATTAGTTTTAAGGTAGTTAAGTTAAGTTAAAGTTAAGCACGGACGTCGTGGGATCATCGAGGGAACGCACAGGACATCGAGGGAACCAGGACATCGAGGGATTTGCCGATTAAGTTAATTTTAAGACTAGTTTTAGTCGATTGTAGGATGTTTGTAAGTGTGAGTGGGTACTAAGCGAATGGGTTCTTTTGTTTCAGGTCGGGTCACAATCGTAGCCACCTCCTCGTGGTGTGACCTGGTAATCGATATCATTTTCTAAAGACACAAAACTGTCGAAAAATCAAGTCCTTAGAAAATGATATCGAGCCAAGTGCTACGAACTGCTGTAAAATAAAAACTTACTCGAATAATTAAGTCTTCTCTTTGCATTACCTATCCATCCTCAATCCTTTATCCCAATATGTATACATATAGTTTATCCGGTTAATTAAGAGTAAACGAAAGGTGCAGGAGAATTGTTTAAAGAAAATAATCCCTGCGTGTATTACGCTATTGTTCCGGCGTTTTAAAATCCAATATTTTCAGCAGAAACACGTTTGAAAATTTTCCGAAAAGGAAGTGTTTGCCATCGCTGTTCTCAATTAAAAGTTTCCCCTTCCGTTTTTAATTTGAAATCCTACGTTTCGTAAATGTACGTAAAATATAAGGACGAAGTAATTGAATTTTTTATACATAACCATGCTGTAACGACGGAACGTAAAAATTGAAATCAGGTTAAGTAATTAATGCTTGCGAGCAAGTCTGGAGGGAGATGAAATAAAGCATGGCGGTACGTGATTAACAAGAGAACGAGCGAATTTGAAAAATAATGGGAATATTTTCGAGTTTTTCGTCGGGGGTTGAAAAAGGTTTGTTAGCCAGAAACGAAGAGGTTACTACGGAATTAACGAAGTTACTCATTGGAGAAAGTTTTGTTTTTCAATCGAATTTTCGAACGTTCCTTTGAACCGATACCCTCCACGTAGCTCAGATTTCTACGATTCTACGGAAAACCGTGCCGTTTTCCGATACGATAAACGCGCCATGCATTTCAATCGAAACTCTTTAGTTGCACTGCTTTCCCAGCCTTTTGTTTTCTTTATTCCTTTTTGTTATCGAAAGCTTCAAAGTCTACTGTTCGGTTTTTATTTTCTAAAAGTGATTGTTCAGCAAATTCTCGATGGAACCAAAATATTTCATTTGAAAAAGAACCATTTTTCTCGCCCTTTCTCTGCGTTCAATTGTTCCTGTCTGATTAATCACGGTTTGTACTACTTGATTTCAAGTCTAACTACATACAGTCATATCAATATTCATCCATTTCTAATCGAAACGTCATACAAATTTCAATCACCATTAAACCGTGGTGCTCGTTTAATAAATTTAATTTTGATGGTACAATTAATTACATTATCTTGTGTTTATCATCATTATTATCTCCGCGCGTATCTTTTACCGCGGTATAAAAATTGAACCGAGCACATCATGGTAATAGTAATCAAAATTTCAAATTAATTTATACCGAGCGCTAATTAATCATGTTCCTCGTAAATTTATCATTAATAATCAACAGCGGTCCGTTTTGTATCCTCCCGAAACAAGGGCAAACGGTCGATTTAATTAATCAAAGAATTATTTGCCGGGCTGGGTATCAACTAAAAGGATTTTCAAAAGGTTCAGCAAAAATTTTCGCAAGAATTACGTTATCCCTCCTTTGTCCCGGCAAATTATGAAGGGTGGCGCCGAGTAGGGGGACGAGGATGTTCCGACAAGTACGTGTGCTCCCTTCCGTGTACGGTTTTTCGGCTGCTTCCGTGGAAAACAATTTATTCAGGAACAACGCGACCGGGTTAATTACGTTTGGAACGGTCAGCCCGGTTCGAGAAAGCGTTTCCTCTGTCTCGACGTTTCTTTTTCTTTTTCTTTTTTCCCCCGTCCCCGTTGTCGCGCGAATTCCGATCAAGTAACAAACCGAAACAAGCAGAGAGTAACGGAATTCTGTGCAGCGGCTCGAATTTCACGCGAACGAGGAATTACGATCTCGTCGATACGAATTAACGAGCGTGGCTGCGAGGGGTGTAATCGACGAAGGAATTCGAGCAAAACCCCCTCGGGTTACCCTTTCATTTCGTACCGCAAATCGTGTCGAGGCTTCTTCCAAAGTTTCTACACACCCGCGATTGTCTTTTCCTCCTCTGTAATCTATCGATGTTTTTCGATTAATATGTAAATGGCCCACCATTAACCCTTGGGTTAATGAGTGAAATAAAGATTAAGCTTGCAATCTAATCAGTCCAATACAAGGGTCCCATCGTGACCATCAAATAAGACCCCCATGAATCCTCTCACTGTCGTTTCCCCAGCTATTTCAATTGGTCAAATCGGTGATAATGAAGAGGCTGTAATCTGAAGGTCGGCGCAAGGTTAAAATCAGGGTTGTCGGCTAAGTGGAGAATCAAAGGTAACGAGAAATCGATGGTCGAACAGACGGTCTTGGTTCGGGCCAAGCAAGCTCCTTCGAGTACGGGATATATGAGGCCACAGGTTGGGCTGGAAACTCGTGTTGGGACGAAGCTGATGAAACAACGGCAAGCTTCGCCGGGTATCCCACCCTCCCTGCCAAACCCTTTCAAATTCTGTACTACAACTACCATGAACATAGCCGAGATGGAACGGGGGGAAGGGGGGTTGATAGAATCAAAACCGCTGTTGCAAGGGGTTGTTCGTGCTTTGAAAGTAATCGCGGAGACGGATTGCGTTCGGTTTGCTCGATTGGCCGGCGCCGAACATCTTTTGTCGAAAATGAAGGGTGAAATTGCGTTTGGAAATTTCGCAGGCTTGAATTTTTCAAGGGGCGGGCGGTGTTCGTTACATTTTTCAATTTTGCTACGTATTTTCGCGTACAACACTCGCTGCCTCGAGTATGAATATTCAGATTCTAGGTCGACCAATTTCTGTTAGAAACAAATACATATATATCGTATTTCACCGAGAAAATTTGAACTGACAATTTTTATTTTTATTCTGATTTTCGTACGCATAGTTTTGGAGTTTACGTCTGTTACCGTTGTTTCGCTGTTACTGGTTCCTGGATGTTGTAAACATTTTTGGTTTCTAACACCGTTGGCGTGTTCTAGTTCCATTCGGAGAAAATTAAATCGATGATTTCTTTCAGACCATCGGTATTAAATTGCTAGTTGAATTTACAACTTCCACATCTTTCACGATAATTAAATCGATTTCATCCACGATCCCTCCATTAGCGTTCGAGCGGCCGAAATTCTAAGAACGAACCCTCCAATGTAAACCGACGTCTATTAAAATACAACCCGTGATGGTAATCCCGTTTCAAAACGCAGGGCGGAAGGGGGTGGTGTATCAGGGCACTCTTCGGCGGCGTTTCACCACCTAATGAAACCAGGCAGCTGAAACAGAATCCTGCGAGGAAACCTAATCTCCGATGTTACGCCGGAAATGGAAGGAACGCTGTACAACCAACGTGAAACCGAACGACTGGAGTTCATTTTACCAAAAGGCCATCTTGCACGCGTGTTTTGGCGACGATAAATCAGTCGACCAACAATTTTAAATTTCATTACTCGAAATTTAATTAGTGTTTTAGTTTGGGCTTAAGATAAAATTGAAAAGATATTCATTTTCAAACATTAATAATTGAAAACGAAGAAAGGGATAGCGTTAAAGAATCAGAGGTAACATTTTTGTGTTCGATTCGGAAACGGTACTCTCGAAAGCGTTCAATTTATTAATAAAATCGATCGAAGCGAGGAACACGTTCGGTATCGATCATGAATTCACCGTATCCCTCGGGGGAAGCAAACAACCGTTAAATAATCGATGTGTCCGTCGGCCAATCCTCGTTCTTCGAAGTAGTTATCGAAGTTTCGAGACAACGTCAAAGCTTGCCGCTTCTCGTGATCATTAATGCAAATGGGACCAAGTACCCAGCCCATAGAGGACACCGACACACCCATGATACGAAGTATCGCGCTACGTGATAGCCTCTTACATCGAAATTGTCGTACGTTATCGCGGTAAGTCTTCCAGAACCGTGTTCTTGCGAGCAACTCGGTCGATTAACGCGCCAACTTGACCAATGTTCCTAGAATTTCCTATCGGGTACATTTGTGGGATCGTAATTTGCATCAGTAGTGTCAGGACTTCGAAACTTGGGACAAAAATTACATTAAACATTGAAAACAATGCTTTAAAATTTCAATAATGATCAAAAATAGCCCAGAATTCGATTTTAATCTTCTGCTCTCGCCACGGTCCGTCGTTCAACGATTAACAGAACTTGTAACTTCGTTAACCCTCCGCAGCAATCGAGCAACAACGATCGATTCTTTTTTAATTAATTTCCGTTCAACAAACACCGGCACAAAAGATCCTATTAATAGTCCGTCGTTGATTAAAGCGTCGATTAAATACAATTAACCCGGGCAAGATTTATGAACGGGGGTGGGGAATAGCAGTCAAAGGGAACTCCTCGTTAAGGGAAAACACGTTCGAGTAGAATAAGTAGTCAGACATTGGTCCGCGAGTGGAAAGAGTCGAGCAACAATGGGACCGAGATTGAGGAACGAACAAAAGACGCGTTGCAAGCAGAGTGGGGGGTGGGAAAGGAGGACAGCGACATAAATTCTGTTTAAAGGAAGAATAGAGGGGTCGAGCGAAGAAGACGCCACCGGATCGTGGGTGCATTTAGACGACCGGTGCTTTACCTTCTTTCGGACGGAATCAAATTTGTAATCGCATTCCCCGCGGGGATGCACGAAACGCGACACAACGGAAGTCCGTTTCCTTCTCCCTCCCTCCCTCCCTCCCCACTCTCCCTTCACCGTGGCAAACGACGCTCCTTCAATTATCCCTTGTCCCTTCTCGTTCCACTCGCGACGACGATCTCTAATTTCCTGTGTTCGCGAACTACGACGATGGAAAGGTTCATGATGAGACCGAATTGCGCGAAAATGAAGGAATCGCGTGACGACCGAGCGATTCTTAATGGTGTCCGCTTTCATCCACTTCCGTCCAATCATAATTGTTATTTGTTGCCATTTTTAACCCTTCAACGGCATCCCCTTCATCCCCAGGTTTGTAGTCAATTTTATTGTGTAATTTTGGTCGATGCAAGGTGCGTAGGGTTCGAATTTTTTAGTATCAATAATTATATTAAATTGTAAAACTTAATTGAATAATTAAAATTTAAAATATTGTCAGATTAATAATTTAGTGTGGAACAGACGAAATGACAAACTTTTGTCCCATTATACTGTTATCCAACACCAAATCTCATTTATTTAATGCCCCATACTTTTCTTTCAAGTGTTCTTCTGCTTTCTTCCGGCTGATTAATTAAGGCGAAGAACGTTCGTGTCAAGTTCTTTTACACCGCGTAATTAGCAGCGGTAACGTAAGAACAAGCTTTAAAGAAGCTCTTCTTATCGTCCAGTTATCTAATTACCGCCTTCTGATTAATTCGAAGCACAGCAGAATTCACTTTCCTTTTACTTCTCTAAATTCTCGGGTCGAATTTTCTATATATTTACACACAAATAACAGTTGCCTTCCTTTAACTTTAACGAATCAGCCGGTCGGATAATCGAGAAGAGAATCGCAAAAGTGTTTCGAAGCGGTACGATTTCACGGTTGTACGATCACCTCTGGTCGCGTGATGCCCGCAAACTTCTCGAAAACGATTAAGGAATTTGCATCCACGGGCTGGCCCCCGGGCTACGTTGGCCACCGGTAACGGCTGTTTTCGACCCTCGATAGTTTGCTTAATCGCCGATGCGACGCCTAAGTTGTTCCCAACGAATGCATTAGTTTCCGGTTCCACCACGGTAGTCCGGCCACGTGAATCGTTAATGAATTATCGAGCGAAATATCGAATACAAAATTACCGCTAACGCGTCCCCTTACAGCTGGGGTCACCTGTGTCTCAATCTTCTATCGATTTTCTGTAACAGAATAACCGAAAATTCTAAGATTAACAGATTCTTTTATAAAAAATTATACAGGTTACTATAGATATTTTTATATTTCTAATGTCTCGCCAGAAAAAGATTGCACTCTAATTCAAACATATTAGATTAAAAAAATGAATGTTTAATAATTTCAGTAATCCATTTAATCGCGTGCCGTGCACGGTCTATCGCGCCGATCGACCTGTCAAGAGTCGCTTGTTTCCTGAAACGCATACGTTTAAATCGAAACAGTGGTTCTGAACGATACTCGAACTTATCAACACTTGTAAATCTTACCGTAATCTCTCTTGAAAGCTTAATACATGTGCCAATGACGTTTCATTCGTCGAGATAGCATAAATCACGACCCTATTCTTGCGATTAAGCTCATGTAGCATTGTAATTAACTTTTGGTCGCGTTCGAGAACCATGAAGTACCGTGGATAGTTCCGGAGATCCTTACAGTTCCGTGTCACGGATCGTGGCTCTGCAAATTAAACGATAAATAAGTAAACAATGGTTCTGGAACGTGGTCCAACGGATGCCTTAATTAACGTGTTAATTAATCTTTGATTCTAACTTTTTATCCTTCTGTCAGTCGTCTAAACGGCAAAAAAGTTAACTTCGTGTAACGTACGGCTAAATTAGTCGGATATGAATCGATTGGTTTCTTTCGCGTCTATGAATTAATTACCGAGTGAAATCGATTCCGCGAACCGGTCCAAACTTTTGCCCTCCCTCCCCACGTTATCACGAGTCCACCTTTTCGCTCCACTAATTCACCCGGAAATGAATGGCTAAGCGGTGAATTGATATTGGAAATCGAGGCTCGATAATTACAATCGTGACGGCGATAAATTTATATCGTGGTCGAGTGGTAGGTGTACTTTGCGGTGATTCGATTCGTCGCGATTAAAATGTTCCAGTTACGAAATCGAATTTCTAAGAATTAATTAAGTTGTTCGATACTGTTCTGATCTGAAAATTTGCAACATCGTCGCACGTCATTGGTGACCCCGATGGCCACAACATTTCTAAATACTGTGCAATAATTTTGACTGCCGCAACAATGTTACTAAACTGTGCTGCAGCCCTTTGAAGCCTCTGTAACGCCGTTTCAGGTTGTACCATGGCATTCCTAAATCGCACACGTCGATCTTCAATTTCACAGCAATTTTCCACGATATTACCTGCAAACCCTTTCGCGTTTGAGTTGCATCGAAATTTCACTGCATTGTCGTTGCCACGTTCGTAGCTGATTGACACTATGAATTTAAATTAATTGAAGGGACAAGGTGATTTTATTCTGAGTAATAGAGGGTCGTTTCCACTGTGATTTATTGAGTCAAAGTTGAGTGTATGATTAATACAGAACGTCTCAATATTGATGGTACAAGAAATAAATTATTTTTACTTAAGGCTTTATTTTGGAGAAAATCTCTTCTCATTAATATTGCAACGAAACTTTTTGTCAGCATGTTTATACGCGTATTGCCGTGTTACAAGAGGATCGATTGTACTCTCAGCCTCTTGCAACCAGCTGGCTAAACTGTCCCCATTAATTTCCGCCAGATCCTTCGTATTTTCGAGGACGCAACGACCGGTTACAAGATCATGAAATTCTGCTCGGTGAATTTTGAGGCCTCGGCCTAGTGTCGCAAGATCGTGTTACGAATGGCGCAATTGCGGCATCAAGTGGCGTTATTGTCCATTCCATCCTGGTAGCAGGCTTTGACGTTGGCTCTGGCGTAAACGTTAACACCGGCGCGGATTTCGAGTGGTTGTTACACGTCGCTGGCCCTTACAAATTCCCCTCGTGCGTCCTCCCCCCGATTCACGTTTGCAACTTGTAATCAAAATTACCGGAGATGCGCCAGAACCATGTAGCCCCTGTGGATGTACGTACCGCGTCGTTGGCAGGTTTACACGCGTGCAAACCTGATCGGCATTTGCATCGAGTCAACCAGGAAACGTAAGCCTCGAGAGGTCTCGTGCTCCAATTCGTGGCTCCGCATTTTCTTTTTCTTCCTTTTTATTTTGTCCCGTGGGTCTTCAATTTTTACCCTTGTAATTAATCCTGCTCCACCATCAGTAGTCGCTACGATTTTTAATTGGTAACCGGGATGAACGGTTCAGAAACTTGTTAAAACGGATGTGTATTCATCTTTTTGTAGAAAAAGACACGTTCAATTGTGGGACAGATCGATTGATTCAAAAGATCGTTTAACAAACGACGCGTGCAGGATATTGTTTCTTTGTGGCTAGCCTTTGATCACGGAATATCCGTTTAAAATATAGAAGATGTGAAAGGATTTAAATGGCGAAAGTGTCCACGCAGAGTACTGAAAGTTTTCTTTTGATCCACTGTTTTCCATATTTTTGGGGTGAGAACTCGTTTGTAGTTGACACGTTCGGTGTCACGAACGGCCTCGACGGCCGCGCATTAGGGGGTTGGATGTAACTAAAGGGCGGTTCGACAAGGACGAATTTCTGAATTGAAATAACGGATCGCGGGGCGTTCACCTCGACGAGACACGTTCAAACAATTTAATGGAAATCGCAACAAATGAAGAGGAAAATGGAAATGACGCGGAGGGTAACGCGAGGCGCGCACGCACGTGTTCACGCACGAGGATAATCGAGCCGGCAAATTCTACAATATCGTTCGCTATCTAGTGAATTACCGGCAAGTCGGCCTGTACAGCTAGACGTCCATCGAAATTGCATTTACCGCCGCCATGGCCATTGTACACGCTAAACAAATGAAGCCCTTCAGTGTTTCGATTACACCCGGACGATTTTGGCCTCTGTATCGAACGATTAACTCGCGCTTATTATCGCGCGATTATGGCGCCGTTTCGATTAAAAGCGGTTGTTCAAATCATCGTCCGATCGGTCATTGTTTTGACTTTGATTTGACTTCGCTTCGAATCAATGATTTCATCTTTTAAAAACGCTCGTGATGACTATTTTATTAATACGTTGATTGCCATGGTGGTCACTGGTAATTCAAATTTTATATAATTAAATAATTAATAAAAGAATAATCGATAGAAATTGTAATAATTGGAATTTAAGTATGTCTGACCACACACGTATGTTTTCACTGCGGCAGTCAACGGTGTTAAATACAGCACTGTATAATATCTTTAAAATTAACTTTGAATTTGGATTATTTTACAGGAAAAGAGGTACGAATTAGATATATTAGTGATTTGATAATTTGATATCCCGTGGGTGAAACAATAACACCTTTCACCGCGGTTAATCCGGCTGTAAAGTCTTGGAAAAGTATTCGCCGCTCGGTGAAACCCTCTTCCGGGCTAATTAAACTAGCCGTTCGCGCCTCTCGCGTTTCTCATTCAGCTGGCCAGATTAATCTTCGAACGAGGGCAAACTTTAAAACTGCCACGATTAACCGAGCGACGGGGCATCGGTCTTTCACGTTTCGAGGCTCTCGCCGCTCCATTAAAATGCGAATTCCTCCGGGTGGTCCCGCGTGGAATCTCGTCGCTTCCGAACGCTCTCCAACGTTCGCTGGAAACTTCTCGTCGAAGAGGCCTCCCCCCCCTTTTTCCCTCTACCCTTCTCTCTTTCTTTTTTTCTACTTACCGCATAACGAACGAGAAGCTTCAGCTTCGGCGAAAATTGGAGGGAATCTACTTTTCATTGAACCTACGATCACGTTGTAACCGATGCCTTCGGAAATACGTGTTATGGAGATTCTTCAGCGATTTCGTGACATACAAGTATCCGGGAATGACGCTTGTGGTATGTCAAATTGAAGCTTGAAACTTGCTGAAGATAATGACGTATGAATATCAATAATATTCCTAGTACAAGATGGCTGAGTGCCGGTTATAGCAAACGATGACATATTTTGGAACGTCGAAGTTTTAATAAAATTTCATGACAGAAAAATATTTCGAAATGACACTTGTGATACATCAATTTAAAGCTTAAAGCATAACAAAAGTGACTACATAAGCGCCCCATCGATATTTTTAATACAAACTGATCGGCGCTTTATTGAATCAAGCAAGTTGTTTTACATCAAAAGTATTAACAAATTGATCAGATTATCATGTTAAGCTTTAAATTAATGTATCATAAACGTTATTTTACAATAATGTTGTGTCATGAAATCCGATAGCTCGTTCTACGTTTCGAAATCGATCATTCTATATGCAACGGCTTGATAACTTAATCAACATTACCATAATCTGAATGAGACACGATCGAAAATTCGATAAAACACGTTGTTTGACTAATTAATCGAGCAGATTGATTAATTAATTCGATTATATAGCATGATTTTCATCGAACCGTCCAATTAAACAATTCAAACAATCGATAAATCTTTTCCGTCCCCCTTGTTTCTCCGTATAAATATTATGACGTGCAATCGTCCACGTTGTTCTTCTTCCGTGATCGATTTCACGGTTAATTCACGGGGGTTGCACGCTGCTGCCCTGTACGTTACATCGAGACTGCTCGTAGAGAAAGAGAAGAAAAAAGAAAAACAAAAAGCGGAAGGTACAAGAGAAGGTTCGTGTCGGGCGCAGAATTGCAAAGATTGATTGCTGGAAGCTTCATAATTAGCCAGCGTTCCGCGAAAGGGTTCGCAACGGTGCGTACTATAAATTGCGTTTAAATAATACAGAACACGCGTACGCCGGCGTGCATTCACGGAAGGGTGGGTCCCGAACGGGGCCAATTACCGCGAAAATTCCCGTCCGGCAATCTCGTTTTGCCCCCCCCTCGCGATAACGATTTCGATAGTAATGTCACGATCGTCCGCGTAAATTAAACGCTCGAACAAATTGAGAATTAATATCGACGTACTGGACACACGCTTGAACTTTGCTCCCCATCTTTCGTGATTGATACTTCGATTGGAATACCGGAAGGTTTCACGAGTTTGTCCGGCTATTTTCGTTTTGAACCTGCTAATTTATTATATGGCGATCTAGTAATTTGGTAATTAACTGATTTAGGAATTTAGTCATTTAATAACTTTGCCATTAATAATATAGTAATTTAAATTAAAATTACGTTTTTGATCTCTAAAAATGAAATGGCCAGTGCTTCCCAGTTTATCGAACAGAATACATTCGATACTTTTTTCGAATCGAGCTAACCGATAGGGGTTGAACAGGGTGGAGATTCGATACAAGAGTGAATTTAGGTTACACCCTCGAAATTGTATTCTTTTGCTACGTGTACACACGGTTTCCATCGAATTTGTCCCTGAAATTTTCAATTTCCCCAGTTGCAACCCTCGATAAAGGTCACCGTACGAAAGATAGAAGTGTTCCAATTTCCTTCGTCACCGAAATCAAAAGTAACCAATCGATGCGTGTTATCCTTTACTTTCATTCCCAAACAAAAGACATAAAATGTTCTAAAAATCTACAAATACATATAACTATCAAAAAGTAATTTTATCGAAGCTTTCGTATAATTTCTTCTTACAAATATTAACCAGATAATAAATACACTAAAAATTCATTCAAAGTTTGCAAAACTTTATTTAAATGTACAATGTTCACTTTACACATCATGGTAATTAAACGCCGAGGCGTGTAATTGAATTGTTCGAGATGAAAGCATAAAATAGCCCGAAGAAATGTACAGGGGTGACACAAAGAAAAAGTAGGGTAGGAGGAGCGAACATTGTTTACCGATAAAAGACAAGGAAAAGTTAGAGGCGACGGGTAACGCCCTTCTGTCTTCGAACGATATCGGGAAACTTCAAGACTCACCCCCGCAGCCCCCTGAGGACTCACGCCCCCTTGTCTCTTTTATTATTTCCAAGTAGCTAAAGGCATCGGTACCTTCGGCGACAGACGTTGCAAGTAGCGAGAAAAACGGCGGAATCGCTGAAGTTTCCCCTCTATCGAGGCATTAAGGACCCGGGTCCGACGGACGAGAGTGCACCGCAATTTTATCCCCCTTTTCTCTGTTATCCCTCCTGGCCGAATGTCACATAAAATAACGGAACGGGGGTCGTGAAACTTTTGAACTTCCTTTTCGTGCCACGAACGACACTCCTTCTTCGGGCAAATACACTTTTACAATAATTAGTTCTGTGGATTTGGGGTAGTTTTAAGAAATCTCGAACTTTGGAAGGAATATTATAAGGATTGATTGTCGGATAATTAGTAATTAACAAGTATTTAATAAAATTATTGATTTTATGTAAGTCAGCAAACAACAATTTTTAGTGAAAGAGGTACCATTTAATTTGTAATACTTTTTATCCTTCTACAATACGATTCGTGTAACTTTATTATCGCCATAATATAAAAGCTGAATCGATAAAGTAATAAAACCTTTCATCCCTTAATTTAATATCGGACAATTTGGCACAGAAAGTTATTAAAATCTCCTCGACCTACATTCTTCTATGGATAAAGAAATATAATATGACATTTAAAAGAGGCAATATGATTGATTTTGGAATATTCAAAACGTCTAGAAAAGAATATGATCTTTTCATTTAAATAAATTTTCGTGAACGTTTCCCCTGTATCGAAAATTGAAATCTGAAAGCTTCGCCACTTACCGCGTGCCATAACTCTGGCAGGACTTGTTGCTTGGATTCAAAACAAACCAACAAATTTCCCGAATGTTGCAATCGAGGCTCGCTCGATAAATTCTCACGTTAATTTCCCCCCTGGCTTCTCGAAGCTGCGATGGAAAATCGAGTCACGAAATTGGCTATCGAAGGGAGTCGATCGAATTACAAATTCCACGCTATCGCAGCGGAAAATCGAACTTCGTTTTGATCGATCTATCATCCCTTCGTCACGTGACAGGACGATCAATGAACGCGATAATTTATCCAACGGATCTCCGTATAAACGATTTTATATTTTATGATCAAAATAATTATTCAGTTGATAATAAAACCGAGAAGAATCACTCTCAGGGGCTGGGGATGCTCTGGCTAACTTTCAGCGTGAATTACATCCCCAAACGAGCGCCCATTCCGAGTATCGTTAATATAAACCCTGATTTCACCCCTATTCTGATGGTCAATGGTGAAAGGGCAAAAACCACGAAGAGAGTAAGTCATCGATGAAAACGTATCACCGGGAGGCCGTTTCGGGAAACGGTTAAAGGAAAGGAAAGGGTGAGAGGGGCTAATAAAACGTTCGAATAGTGGAGGCGGAGGGGGTGACGTTGCATTCAATCCAATCTCATCGTATATCGATGCGATCGATTCCTTTAAGGACGAGCGAGTATTTACGACCCCATCAAGGATCGTAACCTCGTAAAACACGGCGGTCTGTGTGTTTGCAAAGGAGGGTGGTTCGTGAACCCCGATTCGCAACAAAAGGGGGGTTGCCAGCTAGAACCGCGAAACGAGGATTGGAAAGGACAAAGATAACGCGATGGGGAAGAGACTGAAAACGCGGTCGGTTGCATCGTGAACGGGTTATGATTCGATGTTTTATCGAATATACATTATTCACCGACTTTGGCTACCCCTTTGTTATCGATACGTGTGGAGGGTAAATATTTTCCGTTCCTCGGACCATTACCTGGCTATCCGTACTCCCCCTTGAAAACGATTGAACGTGACCGGTTAAACTTCTTGGATACGAGTTTTAACGGGGAAAACTAATTTTCTAGGCGTTGATCCTTTAGGGGTTAAAGGACGACTGTTATTCGTTGTTTCTTGAAACATGAACGCTCGTAAAGTGGGTCCTGGAAATATAATATTTGGGGATTTCTAAGTGCTTAAAAATATAATATTTCGAAATTCTTAATTCCCCAGAAATACGATATTTCGGAATTTCCAAGTTCCCAAAAACCATCGTTCCATATTTTCTAAATTCCTGAAAATACGACAACCTTTCTCCTCGGATCCAATCCAGAAATATATTTAAACAATCCCTAACATATCAAGATTATTATTTCCTTCCGATCGAAGGCCTTAAAGTTCAGCGTCGGTCGGTCTGGCTGGTGTTGCACGTATCGATACGCGATTATCGATAATGGCCACGTGTGCAGCCTCTCCCGATGACGGATTGCACGATCTCGAACCAAGACGAATTCGATTAAAATCCCTTGAACCGTGACTCGACGGCGAAACAATGGGAACCCAGCATGGTTGGTATAGCATTCACCTCGAGTTTGACCCCGATCCATCGATCTCCGCGAGCGTTTTAATCGTCTTAAAAGGCAGCGAGCAACGAGTAATAGGATCAAATAATTTTTGGTTTCGTATTGTCGGCCACGTAATCGGATAAAAGATGGGGCTGGTTTGATTATAAGTTTCACCGATCGTTCGCCAAGCGAAAACGATAACGGCCGAACGGTATATCGTGGTAATTTAGAAACTGACTCTTGCACCTGTTTTCGAACGTCGAGGATGAAATTAAAAGAGCCGGACATTAATAAAGAGATATGTGAGTCTTCGAGAAAGAATTATCGATCAAAGGGTGCAATTATTTCTCCGATTTATGTTGCCAGTAGAAATGAACGTATGTGGTCGGACACGTTAATGTACCAATTATTAAATGTACAATTGATATATTTGGTATCTTGCATTATACTATACAAAATTTTGAGCTTCTATTGCATAGTGATCAAGACATTAATACTGGGACAGATAAACCTGTCAAAATGATGGATAACAGATCTGTTGCATTAACAATTTAATTGACATTGAGAATCCTAATTTATGAAGCCATAAATTCCAAATATTCCACCACACAATTACCAAAAGAATCGTATCGATACTATATTAGCGAATTGCAAAATTAAGTGGTCGTATCCTTATTAATCGTCATCGTAATGTATCCTACCCTATAAATCCACTTATGCAATTAACCTGCCGAATTACAGTAAACATTAAAACATCGAAATTACCCTTATTAATGCCTCAAACATACTACAGCCGAATAATTAAAAATTTTTCTGAAAATTCATACAGGAAACAAAATGAATAATATATTTATAGTCGTATCACATACGTTGCTGAAATGTTTAATGCAACTCGTACACGTCCGTATCCCCCTAAATCGTTTATGCAAATAAATAATCCTGCCTCGATTTCACGGAGGCAAATGCTACAAAAGGGCCGGAGCCAGTCGGGCGAGCAAACAAATAAATAAATATTCGATTCCGGTTGCGTATAACGGCGGCAGCGGCGCAGGGGAGTTAGAAACGCGGCAGAATTTACTTAAGGAGGCGAACGAATCTTCCTAAGGGATGGGATGCACGTCGGCTGACCTGGCTGTCTTGGATAGGAGCTGTTTACACGTGTCGCAACCCTTCTCCCGGGGAATTCCCCCGGTATTGGTGCACGTCGAAACGGGCGTTGAATTTCCGGCGAGGACGACGAGCCGAGTCTCGATGCGACGACGCGTTCCGCTCGCGTCGGCCGCGAAATTGCGTGTTCTCGTCGAAGGCCGGATACGTCGCCGAGTAAATATGAAAGAATCGAATAAAACTCGAGCCGACGAAATCTGCTTTGCGGCACGGGAAACGTTTTTCCTCCTGAATAATGGACCACCTTCGCCCGATACCCTATCCGCCAGGAGTTTTAAACATTTTCAGGGATATTTTGCCGTTTGAAATAAAAATTTGATACTCTAATATTGATGCACTTGATATTACAATTCTGGCAATTATAATTGTCCAACGTTATAAATTTTACATTATCGAATAACTGGCAGAAGAAGAAATTTGAGAACTTTTTGCACTCCATTAATGTCATATTATCGCGAAAAGTAGCTAATGGAAGGTTTACACAGCGCCGTTTTAATTGAAATATCATATTTTTCAAACTCGTCACAAAAAATTCCACTATCAAATGAAAATGGTTTAAAAATTTCCATTGAATTTCTGTAGCCCGACAAATGTCGCAAGATTGCTTGCCAGAAGACGAACATTTTCTTGTTAACCTTCTCGAGGCTCGAAAAAGCCTGTCGCACGCAGGGTGGAATCGACTCGTTGACATTTTTATTTTTTTTTTTTTTAATATTCGGCCAGGGGAATTCGATCGAATATTTCCAGGGGGAGCACTTTCAATCCGGCTGGCAGCTAGCGGGGAATTCTTGACGAATCGTGATTTTGACTTTTCAATAATCGGGGACGCGAGTCGATATGCAGATTCCACGATCCCGGCGAAGCGGCAAGATGAAGCACACCGGGTCGAGAAATAAATCACAGGATGGCCAGTTTCTGGCGGACAGATTTATCCTGATAAATTCCGCTCGATACGAGCCCCCCTTGCTACGGCCATTGGAAAAAGGATCGCCGAATCTATGCAGACTGTTTCGTTCGAACATCTATCCGTATGTTTCGGGTATCACTAGAGAATCAATTAACAATCTGTAATTTTCAAGGGAAATTCGATTGCCTGTAATGGAATAATTGAAGGCCTCAGGGATATTATTATTGGGATTTTTAATTAATGGAACAGTTCCAAACCTTTAGAAATTTTGGAATAATATGAATTTGGAAACTTGAGAAATTCTTAAATTTATCAATTTTATATCTTCGAGAACTTGGAAGCTTGGAAACTTGCAAACTTCGAGAATACATTTCCATGAAGTCAGAAATTTACATTTTTGGAAGTCCGGTGTCTTCAAAGACATTTTAAACTCATATTTATTTAAAAAACATTAGGGTCCCTGGAATCCAGCTGTCAATTAATCTTCCCCACGGATAAATTAATAATCAACATTCGGGTGATCGATTATCAATCAAAGATGGATCCTCTTAGGAGTAGTGTGTCGACGGTCGGAACAATCGCTCGGTAAGCGAATCGAGTTTAGAACCCTTTCAGTCCAGCAATCTAATCTTCGTACAAATTCAGCGGTGCAGCATCACGGATGGTTGCATTCAAATTACATAAGATCTTCGAGATGCAATCTTCGATCGTTATTCGTCCTCTAAATGCAGCGGATCCGGCGCAATATTCCTAATAAGGACGAGCTCAATGAGCGTTTCCTGTTCTACCTCGAAATCAGAACGTTCCGCCGCTTTGCCCACGGCCAGAATCGCTGAATTATCTTATTATCACCTCGTTCGATTCTTCTTTTCCTCCTCGCGAGTCGATGAACAGCCTCCAAGGAAAGTGCATCGAGTTGGCAGAGTTTAAAGGGTCAATTAATAAATATATCGCAGACCCGGAGATCGTGACCTAGGCCAAATATCAGGACAATTACGAGCAGCTGCAGCCACCGAGCAGACCACTTAAACTTCGCTTAAATAAGCATACAATCCTTTCGTATAAAGCTTGCTGCTCACCGGGACGAATTATGTTTGCACGCCTGCTATTTCCGCGAGGAACACCTGTGTCGAAATGCTCGAATCCCGATGGTTCCACCGTTGCTGAACACATTTTGAACACCTTACCATAGTAGTAAGGAAAATATATGCTTTGCGCTCGTATGAAAATAAAATCGTAATTTTAATTCTGTTTCGTTTTATTTTTAATCAAATTTGTGGTGAGGATAATTGAAAAAATTACAATAGCCATGAATTGAACAGTTTTCACTTAAATCGATAAAACAAGAAATTAATTATCTTTGCAAATAAGTTTATAATCTTGAAGCGGTATTATGGAGGATTTGAACGTCTCAGGTAAAGCGTGACAAGGGTTCACGAAGAAAGCCCTGTTACATTGAGGAACACTGCGGTGTATTAACTGTCGAAGTTGTCAAAGGCGACGTGAACTTTCGTGGCTTCGTGGCTATTGTTTTCGGCTCCGTGTTGCCCTCCCTGAACTTCCGCCCCGATGCCGGCTTCCGGTTATCGACTCGTCGAGATTGAAATTCCCGGCTGTCCCGTCGCTCTTCCATTGGCTGACGTGTGGATATCTTCTTTCCAGCCTGGATCCCAAAAAAGTCTTTCTGATTCGATTATTAATTGATATAAAGATACTAATAGCAAGAAGACCGTAAAAGTCCATTTCTAGGTAAATAAAATTATAAAAATTCTATCGTAGAGAAATTTGAAAAATTATTACAAATATTGCAAATTGATTGAAGGTAATTAAGTCAAATATTTTCCTAGGTAATTAAGTCAAATATTTTCCTTTCGAGGATCGCCAACAAAGAATTCCGAAAAATCAACCGACGCGTTGTTCCTCGTCCGAAACCCTCCAGCTACGTTTGAGCAGTAAAATAATTCGAGGTTAAGAAAAGCAAAGGTAATCGTAGCTCTGGCAAACAATACACCTGACGGTAATTATCCACGGAACGGGCGGGTAGAAGATTCCATGTAGCGAGCAAGGTAGAAGCTGTTCCCAATGAAGGTTCTCTAAAAATTCTGGAGGAACGCCAACAGGAAAAAAAACAGCCGGAAAGGACGGGGCAGTTTTGCGGCTTGCTAATGGAAACGTTCCACCTTTTCACGGGAGAATCTTGCAGATTATTCGACGCTTTTTAATATTCCTGGATGTTGGGCTAATTTTAATAGGAAACGCCTCGAAGAGGCCGAATTCGTGGCTCGATTAACCCCTTAGGGATGGACGGGAAAAATTCTTCAGGATCTAGTACGCCGTTCTACGGTTTACGAAATTAAATTAGTGCCTCAAAGTTTCAAATTTTGATATTAACTTTTATAATCCCAACCACGATATTTTAGTTAACTTTAAACTAAGATTATATTGTTGAAATTTTATTTTGCATTCTATTTTTTTGATTTCTTAATTTCTACAGTATTTTTTCAAATACTACTTTCTGGGTCCCAATTGACCCGTCTTCGACGATCGATAAATCAAATTCTCAAGTTTTTATAATTTAAAAAATCAGTTTGAATAATTTGGAAAGACTTTCCCCAGAAATGAAGTAAACTCGATTCGTTCAAGGACGTTTCCCACGATTTTCTTGATGGAAAACAACGACACGGTGGATGAATCGTGAAATTCAGCATGGAACGAGCCGTGTCGTCTCGCGGCTCGCGTTTAATACAATTAACCCGCGTGTCTTCGGTCCGCAGAATATAATTACTCTAATGCGTTCCCTCGAAAGCGGGGATTCGCCACAGGGGTCGCTGGGATCCCCCATCGACCACGGAAAACGCTCCAGTTTCACGATGCTCCTGGAAAACAGTTTCTCGCTCGTCCTTTCATTTATCCACGTGGATTTCTCCTGATTAATACTCCATGACTTTAATTTTCCATGTTTTTTTTAGAAGAAACGATGAAATACCTTTGGGGGTGTTTACATTTCCAAATTGCGATAGAGTTTTAAGATGCAGAATATTTACAAATTCTTATAATTAGCAATTCACGAGCTAGGAACTTATAAACATCCCTTAAAAGTATAATATTAGTTTATGTTACCGTGAGTTGCGTTAAAGAAATCCTGGATTACCTTCAAATTATCCCAAGGCTAAAATTGTCCCACCCTGAAATTATCCCACTCTGAAATTGCCCTGCCCTGAAATTATCCTTAATCCGGACGAAGGATAATTCGAGTCTTTGAAAAGCACTGTCCTCCTTTCAGAAGCAACTGAAATAAAGGAAAGAAACTGTTTGTGCTAAGAACACCGAAGGCTTCGATCGAGCGTCGAGGAAACACCTTCGGCCTCGATGAATTAACCGAAGGAAATTGTTCGTAATGGAGAGACTGTTTCCTATTTTTATCCTCCCCCTTTGAGTGGCATTTCTGAATGGTCGGCTTGTTTCAAGGACTAATCGAGAACGTCTCGAGTCGAGCTGTTTCTCTCCTCGTGAACTTCTCCTCGCGTTGTTCGCCGTCGTCGACTCATTAAATTGTCAATTGTTAATCGAATCATCGACAGCTCGTTGAGTACAGTACAGCTTTGAAACAACCCCCTTGTGTCTTGATGGGAATCGTTAACGTCTAAGCAAACTTGTTGTTAAACGAGAATGAACTCTGACGATTGAAGGTGTTGGACAATCGGGGTCAAGCGTTTTACTCCTCTATTCCGTTTACTGCAACTTGCAGGTGATAAATATAGGGCTAATTAATCCTTGCGTTCGTTTTACTCGTAGAATAAATTATAATCTAATAGTAGATTCTAGTAACCTATTATAATTTTTTCCTCTTTGATAAATTTGTAATTCTCGTAGCTGGTAATCCGTAGGAGGTGTTAATGAAAATTGTAAGGAAAATATTAAACATTTACAAAAAGGAACAAGATAAATGAAACGAGCGTCTCAAAGTACACCTTCTGTAGAAACTTTTCATTCCCTTGGATGGAACACGAAAAGAGAAGCAAGAATCGAGCTGGAAAGTGTTCGAAAAGTAAAAAGAGCAGTCTTCGAAGCGTGACCCAGCAGCACAGTTTTGTTTCGTAGAAGGAAAAACGGAAGAACGCAGGACCACTTAATGGAAGTTCCGGATACGATCCATTACAGATATTCAGCTAGAGTGGATCTGGGTTACGATCAAGAATCAACGAGCGATAAATCTCGAGATAACCTTTTTTCGCCTGTTCTATCCCTGGTCAAATTGTTCGAAAGCCACAAAAAAGAAAACAGTTGCTCGATAAAAGATAATCAACGTTTTCGACAGCCACTCTTGCAATAAATTGACATTCGATTAGTTATTTTAATTTTTGGATTTGGTACAATTGTTGTATTTTCTTTTCACACAAATTTGTTGCAAATTTACAAAATTACGATTTTTAAATTTCACTGTCCACTTTCTTTCATTTATTTTCATAAACCTAGACAAAAGAAACGGGGTTGAACAGGGGGATGGGTTCTCGCAACGACGATTCAGGAATCGCAATCTGTCGCGAGACTAACTCCGCTGAAGTTTGCGAAAAAAAAGTTGCCCGACTCCCTGGAGGAATTGTCAAATTTAGGGTCAACCGTAGCTCATCCGCGAAATTTTCCTCGCGAGAGAAGGCGGCGGTGGAAGCCCTGGCTCTGTAAACAGATAAATCAATGAACCCGGCGCCTGGCCGTTGGTGCACGCTGATTTTGCAGTTTCCGTCTCGCGTTTGGATCACTTCCGCGTCTTGTTGTTCCGTAAAGAATCGTCGAAAGTCCGCGGAGCGTAATTTCTTCTCCCTGCGAATTATTAATTCCACGAGTTGCTCGTTTTCTTCTTGCACAGCCGGATCCGGATCGTTGATTCACGGTGTATACGCGGTTGCGACGGGGAGGGCGGGGTGGACGGGAGGGATATAAAGTTTACGAAAGGAAAATCTGGATACGGCGCTGGGGAAGATCAAAAGCGGAATTCAAAAGTTTGTTGTAGAAACAGAGGTACGCAAAGGTACGAGCAATCGTCTTAACTTTCTGAAGTTTGTATCTGGCGAGAAACATCGTTTCTGTTCTTCTTTGCTTTTTGTATGACTTGGAAATAGGGGTGTACTTAACCCTTTGGTTGTTGTTACAGCCACGATACTATACGATTTGAATGATAAAATTTAGCTTTGAAAAATGTAAAAAGTGTATTTTCGATTCCTATATTTTTTAAAATAGGAAATTTAGAAAGATAGAAATGGAAGGGTCATTGAACAACTTCAAGGAGTTCATTCGAGAACTATGAGGACCCATTGATACCTTTGAACGTTCAACACGAAGTTTATGGGTGCTTTTAACTGACCCATATCAAAGTCTTCTTTTTCTAATCGAAGATATCTTCATGTAGTCGGAAGACAAAAAGCTTGACCCGATGATTGATCGTCGAATGGCGAACACCTCTCGTTCCTAATCTCGTTAGGATGTCAACAGCCTTGATCGGGCAGGAACAACCGAGTGGGTAAAAATCCTTTTATGATTCGACAATGACAAGCGTTTTTTCATTAAAGCTTTTTGGTACTCCATCCAGTTGTTCATCTCAAGTGTCTCTCAGAGAAAAATTTGGAGTAAGTTCTGCCACGTCCATGATAGCTTTCAAATTCTTCAATATTAAAAAGGAGCTAAATAAATAGTAGAAGTATAATAAAACAGTGTTTGTAACTATTCGTCTTCATTTTCTCTCAATAAAAAATGTCCGACCTGGCCCGGCGGTGTAAATTTTCCCTAAGAATCTGGCGCAGCGAAAGGGTTAACGTACCGCCAACGAATTCCGTTTTATGTTGCCATTTCCAGGCCCACCGAAATAAAACACTCGCGCGCGCTTTCTAAAATCTGAAAAACCGATTCCCGACCACCGGCGTACGTTGGATCCCGACGCCTCTATGAAGCGGTAAAAATGTGACTCCCCCGAGTCCACTGCGGTGCTCTCCCTTTAAGACTTCCTCCCTCCCTCCCGCCCTCCGCCATCCTTTCTCGTCACAGGGTGGCTTAGCGAAAAAGTACTGGCCGAATAAATCCGTGGGATTATCCAGCACGAGCGTGTCCCGGTTCTGACCCGGCTTCGTTTTCTTTCCCACCATCGAGCCCGGCAGTAAAGGGACCCGAACACCAGTGGCGCAGACTGAAAGGGGGCCAACGAACCCTCCCCAAACAAAGAAATATCTGAAAATTTGTCAAGAAACTTTTCTTGGTATAGGTTCAACTTCTCGCACTTGGGTTGGGTTGTTTGTAAATTAGCGAGAGTTTGGTTTTATCAAAAATCTAAAGTATTATTATTAATTGTCGAAATCGTAATTATGAAATTCTTTGATTAAAATTTTGTAATGTTCAGTAATAAATGGGTATTAGTCTACAAAATATTAACAAAACCTTAAGCTACAAAAATGAGTTGAACTATTCAACTCAGCTACCTGTTAAAGTGTGTTCTAAGTGCGGTACTGTTGTACAGCAAGTAGAAACGGTCCGCGACTGGTCAGACCAAGCAGTAAAGGTAGCCAGAACGAACGGCTATCCAACGAACCAGCTGCGAGCCACCGGAAACCGCCAACGACTTCGAATCCTATTACGACGTTTTCTTCTTCCTTCTTCTTTTTTCTCCTGCTCTTTTCTTTTTGCTTTAACTCTATGAACACGTGGCGTTTATCTCGGACTCCAGACATTCCTTCTGTTTCATTGTTTCCGTTGGATTAACCCGACGACTTGGGAAGCGCAATCTTTGCCACCAGCTTTGTTGTTTTTGTTTCTATCGTAGCGAAACGGGTTGTTTTCGGTTGATAGTAGTTGAACGTATAATTCTGTGATTTTATTGTAATTTTAGAAGGGTTTAAGAAAAAGGAGTGGAAACGTACGGAATCTGGCTGGTATGATGAGGCTTTTCGAAATCCCGGCACGGAGCCAGCAGGGAATAAAATCGTGGTTGGCTAATCGGAGGAGAAATTTTCCTCGAGGAGAACGGAAAACATTTTTCCCCCCGTCCCGCCGGTCGGTCTAATAAATTTTCCAAACCGAGGTCAGCCTGCGAGCTCTCAATTAATTACCAAGGTGCCGTTTTTATCGCTCGCTACGGGACCGTAATACACACAGGGTGTTTCAAAATTTAACAACACTGGTGAAATCTAAACTTGGCTCACCTTTCGTACGATACATACATTATAAAACTAGCTTCAAAATGATGAAATTGCTCTTTTCTGCATTTACAATAAATTTTTATATTTGTGGAAATTAAAATGGTATAATGAATATATTTATTATAAATTTTTAGACACTCTGTACAGCAAAATAATACGAAATATTGCCGCGTTAAATTAATTGCTTTGATTACACAATCCACTCACCCTCCTCGCAATAAATTAAAAAAAAAAAAAAGAGTTATTTTCCATAGGCAATATATTCAGTAATATTTCGAGTTCGAACAAAACAGTTCAAAACGTGAAATTCAAAACTGGCCAGCTTTATTCATTGGCCGTTTTGTGATAATTTTATCAGCTTCTTCAATGGAGAAACCTTGTCAGTATTCAAACTAAAATTACGAACAAACCATCCTTCATGTTCCGCTGCTTTAATTAAAATCCTTTGCGAACGAAATAAAAGTTCTTTAGCCCCTTAAACTTCATCTTTTAACACTCTGAAGTTTTCAACTCTTATAATATTAATTTCCTTTCTGCGCCTGACAAGAGATCGCTTTACGAGCACTGCACAATTATTACTAACTTTTTTATTATTAACCAGTGCATATCTGATACTTTTATTACTAATTCGTAGGTGATAGTAATTAAAAAAGTTCAATTACTGAATTACCAAAAATCTAAATGACTAAATTACGAGAAAAAGAATCATGGTACCACTGACGAACGCGTTACGCGAAATTTTCAAAGGCGTTCGATGAACCCGGCTAATTAACCCAATTAAAATCGAGATCACGGTTGGGTGGGGAGGGGAGTCGCAGCTTGTTCCGCGACACGTGTTTCGAGCACGTGTTTCGCAAACACACGGGACACGTATACGTAGACGAGATTTACGGGAACGTTATGGCGCACTTTCACGACAGTTTTCGCAGGCAATTTGACATACTGCCAACGGTGAAAGGTTGCTTCTGGGAGAAGTCTCGCGGACTGAGGTTGTCAAAATTTTCGAACCCACCCCCCTCAACGAAGCATTTCGTTGCATCCTTCCGGCGAATATGGATCTCACGTCATTCTATTTCCCTATGTTTACTCCCGGGACGATACCGTGGCTCGACTCCCGTTCCTGTTACAGACTATTTGCCCACCATCCTCGAACGTTCCGCGGATTTTTCCTGAATTTTCACCAGTTTCATCGAGAGCCGCGCCGCTTCTGCAGCTGAGATCCGTTCCACGAAGTCGGCAGCGTCGTTTAATCGTCGCCTCGTCTGCCTGAACTACTTCGTGCCGCTTCGTTTGTAGTCAGAGAAATGTTTATTGTTCGCTGTTTTAGTGCATCAGACTGTGAAATGATTCTGTTGAATTTTTTACGGAGTACCATTTTTTGCACGTTTATTTGTTGGACTAATTGATGAGAACTTCGTTTGTGTTGGAATGTTGCATATTAAATGGACGATTTTGTCTGTCGTATTTGATGACAGAAAAATATTTATTTATTTATTAATTTTGGAGGTTATCAGTATAATAACGCTTCGAGGAAGAAGAATGATATCGACGTATCATAATGGAAGCTATCCAGGCGAATTCAGAAAAAGCACTGGACCCCTCGTCTTCCGTGGGAACGGTCGCAGGATCCTTGGCAAAATACAGCTCGCCATTGTTTTCAACGTGACGAATATTCTTCGCCTTCCATTGTCTAGCTCCCAGCTAGAAAATGTCGACGTTGGATTCGACGGTGTAAACTTGAATAGCACAACCTTTTCTTTTTCCCAGTACCTCAAACGCAACATCGCCCTCTTTTTACTCTGAACGAGGATGTGTGTACGAATTCATTGTTAGCTTTCGTCGCTCCCTGCATCTTTATAAAAAATGAGCGAAGCTTCGACGTTCGATAAGAACTCATAAATCCTGTACTTTGATTTCTTTCTAAAATACATTAATTCCAAAGCAAAAATAATGTAGAAGTGTTAAAGAAAATCAGAAACGAAAGTTTGCCTTTCGATCGCCCAAACATTTCGCGTGAACAGGAAACAATGGCCACCCCCGTGCAGTCTCTCATGTAAATTCGGTTGATATCCCGTTCGACTGTTTTACGAGGTACGATGGTCGGGATATCGCGTGGCACGGAACGTAACCATCTTTCGGTCTCTTTAAATCGAGCCGGCTAGACTTCTTGGCCAAGTAGATAAGGCCGGCCACGCGGTGGTCAGACACGGTCTTCTGAACCGGACACGTAACGAGCAGTTCTGCTTCCGGCTAAACACGTACCGACTCGTTCGTCCTCTCGAATGTTCGCCTGTTTTACCCCGGGAATATTTGTGCCGTTCGTACGTGAACCAATCCGAGGGCATTTTAAACGCCATTCCATAAGTTTAAATTAGACAAAATTAGACAAAAAGAAACTTCGAAACATTCGGCAATAATTAAAAATAATTTAATATTGAAAATGCAAACGAAACAATTTTTACAACAGCTACCTTCGTATTTAATTATTATTCGATAATTTCTTTCGAATCGTCGCTTTCTCGTGAAATATTCGTTTTACGAGATTCGAAAAATGATCAATAATGAAAACGGCAATTCGTTTTAACCGCGCGATGCAAATCGTAATGATTTTATGGTAACGAGAGGCGGGGAAAAAAGGGGAATTAAATTTTCATAGAATTGATAAGACCCCGACAGGTGATCAACGATTAATGAAAATTCAGATCATCGTTAAAATTCACTTACGGCTCGAAATGATGGCTTAAATCGCGAAATTGAATTATCATTCGCTGGTTGGAATAACGTCGCGTTTAATTCCGCCGCGAAATTCCCGCTCGTTTCGATGAAGTTTCGCGAAAGTGAGACCGAACCCCGCGGGGGTGGATAGGGGTGGCGAAGGACTGATTTGCACGTTTGATTTCGCGTTATCTTAACCGGCCAGATTTTTGCGATTTTTATTCCGTCGGTCATCACGTTTCGTTCGGGGAATATATTCAAAATATTAATCATAAAACACGCTCGCAACACGTTGCATTTATAACAACGATCATCGAATATTTGATCGTTTAAATTTTCGGCATAAGCTCTCAATTTATTACGCAGTCGTTCAAATTATTGCTTGATTTTTCCTTCTCAATTACAGTATTAAATACGCGATTGTTATCGATAATTCTCGTGAAAAATCAGCTTGCTGAAATAATGTTTAAATAATCGTTACAGAGCGCGGGGATTTTGCAGATTTTTAACGCCTGTAAATGTATGCAGACGCAACGTTTGTAACGTTATCTCTCTGCGAAATAAAACTCCGTACAATGTAACTCTCTGTTTATCGTGTTTTCCCTTTTAAGCGAAATTATGAATTTGCAGATCAAAGGGAACTTACCTTCTCTTTATTCTGAAATAAAATATTCAAAAGGTAGAGAATTGTGTCGTTGAAAGAAATATTGTAAAAATGTATCGACGGAAAGGGATGTGTAATAAGGCAAAGGAAACGAGCGGAGGGCAATCGAACCTTAATTCCCGGACGGTCCCTTTCATTCTCCCGATGCAACTGCAATAGTTCTCCCCATCCATCGTGGCTGGTTATTAAATAATATCGGAAGATTTCGCCTGCCATGCCGGCCCGATACGCCGATAAAATTTTCATTTCGCGGTTCGCTGGACGTCGTCGACCGTTCGAAATCTTTCGAACCTACCACCTGCTTTGCCTCTTGCCCTTCCCTCGGCATCCCTTATGCGAATCCAGCCCGGCCAACTTTCTGTGCCACTGAATCCCATAGCCGCCCCTCCGAACGCGCCCGCTTTTACTCATGGATGCGCCAATTAATTGCCAGATGGATTCTTTCGTTTTTCTATTTCTGACCTCGTGGCAGACGTTTTAATAAAGATGAAGTATTGGAGGGGAATTCGGGATGGCTTGCTATATGCCGCGGATCGCTGAACTTTAAATTATTGCGCGCTGGAGATTGTTACAAGTCGAATTACCGAGCTTTTAATTGTTACGCGTCGCAAATTGCTACAAGTCGAATTACCATGCGTTGCAAATTGCTACGCTTTGAATAACTATAAACTACCCCCTCCTACAATCCATACCGAACAAAGTAATTCAGGCTCGCGATCGTAATAAATTAAAAACTGTCTGGAATTCCAGACACAGAAATAAATCGTCGGCCAACGAACGCGAAGAGTACATTCGCAATAATCACGATTATCAAGCTTGGCAGCCGTAAATTGTTTTCTAACGACGGATTTCCAGCATCACGTACGAGTCCGCCGTTGTCCGGAAATATTAATTCGATGCTCGTTGAATCGAACGCGGGCACATCGGGGTTTTTATTAATTACATTCACGTTGGCTCGTTCCCGAATGCCGGTGCACGCCGCGCTGTTTACCGAAACCGTCCGCATAACGAGAAATTTACGCCGGCTACGCGGTTCGATATTAATTAAAATTATAAAACGGCGATCGCGATACTCGGATCTCGGATTGCGGTGAGACACGGCTGACCTGTAAAACGCGAAATTGGTATATCCGTCGCGTTTCGTGACGATTTGAATTAGTCATCGTGATTTTTCGAAAGCCAATCTCCCACGTTTGATTGGCAGACCGAGCTTTCCTTCTTCTGCTTTGAATAAAATATACGTGGATTAATTTTGGGAATCTTTTCCATTTTCAGTTTTAATTTTCTGCGAGTCTCAACGAGTTCCAGTGGTTGAATTTGAAAATTGATCGATGGAATTCTTAATAATTAAAATTCCCATTTTCCCAAATGGTAAAAATAATTTTTTTAAATCTAGAAAGAATGATCCCAGTTCTCTTTGCAACAATCTGAAATACATAAAAATTGGTATATTTAAAAACTAACAAAGGATTAGAGTGTAGGGTTTATCGCTACCCAACCATATTAATACATACGATATCTCATAATGAGCTCATAAAAATGTATCTTACGAAAGTCTTTTGGAATAAATCAACGATTTAATCCTGGAACCTATATAATCAAGAGAGGGTTGATTTTGTAACTCGAGTCACACACGGCCCCTTCAGGCATACGGGTATCTCTGTACACTTCGTCAATGCAAAAGGACCAGGAGCAAGGCAGAGTAAGAGGGACAGGCACGAAGAAGAAAGAGAAGGATCGGTTCGCGGTCGTGTAATCGAGTTAAGCTTTCCCAATTCGTTGTCGACGAGCGGGCTAACCTGTTCTGAATTTCAAGCAGGCTTCGCCTGTAATCCTTATCAATCAAATTTGCCCCGGCGAGAGCATAGACGGTGCGGTCGAGGGGGGGGTATCCCTTTGGAAAAACGTGTTGCTCCCGCGGGTTGGCTCGTGGCTTAGCGGCGAGGAGGAAAAACTTGCGCCGGTCTAGGCTGAAAGCTTTATAAGCTCCCGCGTTCCCGAAACTTCGCGACGCCCCGCGATCGTGAAATTCTCGCCCCCGGAACTTTCGCCCCCGTGCACCCTTATTTCCCCTGGAAACCGGCGTAATGGGCTTTCGTCATCGAACGAGGAGCGCCACTCGCAACTTTGTTCTTGGAACCGCTCGACGCCTCGTTCGCGCAAGACACCGCTCCAAGTTTTGTTTTTGACAATAAGAAGGGAACTTTTAATGCTCGATACTTTTGACGTCGTCTGAAAGATAAATCTATGGAAAATAGACAGATATTTTTACTTCGGTGAATTTTAAATTTGGCGCGTAAAGCACTGTGAGTTACCACGCTTGGAATTACTATACAAATTACTAAGGCTTGCAAATTAACCCGAATTGCAAATTACTCTGAACTACCGCGCCCTTTTAAAGCGCCGCCCCTTGCGTATTTCTGTCTGAAGGTTACCAAAATTGCCGCAAATATCAAATATCCGTGGAAATTAAATTTAATTAACGCGCGAACATTCGAAGCCACGAACGCGGGAAATTCAACGTTTGATATATTGTTTCTGGCTGGCTGAATCACGAGTTTGTTATTACGGCCCCCCAGCGGGTCCTTTTAGCCACCCCATTCCGCCACGATATCGCCCCGGTTCCTTGTCCCGATATTTTGCCCCTATTCAATGCCTGTTCTCGGGAATTTCGGGCCGGTTCAAAGAAATCTGGCCACTCCATTAAGGAAATAAAAGCGACTGGATGGAAGGGTCGGTTAATGCATGAGCCGATTATTTGGAGGAAAGGGAGGAAGGATGAACGGCAAACAGCTGACCAAACAAGCTCGTTGACGGTGACACGAGTCTTATGGTAATTTTATAGGAAATCGATGCGACTGGTCATTCCACGGCGCAGGCATTGATTAGGCAGCGGTATTGATACGGTGGGATGGCCATGGATAAACTGGATACAGCTTTTGTTTCGAATAATAGACAATTTTTGTCTTTGCTTACTTTGAGTTGACTACGACAAATTGTATAATCGATTCAACTAGCAACCATTTATTGTAAACTAATAATATTTATTGGGCACTTATATGGTCATTTTCTGTAAACTTTAAGCTTTAAATTGACGTACCTCAAGTGCCATTTTGCGGTAATTTTCTGTCATGAAATCGGGTCAGACTTTTCCATATGCAACGACTCGAATAAACACATGAATTTCGTTCTGATTTTGTGATCGATACCATTGGCAACCGTTCATTTTGTGTTAAGAATACCGACGGGGCGTTCGCATGGTCATTTTCTTCGAAGCTTAAGCCGCAAATTGACGTGCCACGAGTGCCATTTTGCGATAATTTTATGTGATGAAATCGTACGTTTGGAAATCGGTCATCTGATACACAACAACCGAAACAATCGACAACCGCTCGTTTCGTATTACGAATATTAATGGGCCGCCTATGCGGTAATTTTCCTCGAACCTTAGGCTTCGAATCGACGCGGCACGAGCTGTTTTATGTCACGAAATCGTTTCGGGCAACCTAATACAGCGGTATTCGACGCGTTAATACCAATCGTTGCGTTTTGTCCACACGCGGAAATACTTTTCCACGGACATTCAACGAATCAAGCGTTCAAGAACATTCCCCGGTACATTCGCCGCGTTGTTCCGCCGGAAAATGCCGCGCGACTGTCTGGCCGACGGAAAATATTTCAGCCTCTTGTTTTTGTTTGCCGAACAAACCGCGAGACCGTGGTCCCGTGAAAAAGAATCTGTTTCCCAAAAAAAACACGAGCCATCCGATTCTCGTTTTTCATTGAAACCCCTCGAGTTAAGGAATTTTTTATGACTTCCGTGCAAAATGAAAAAAGAAGGAAGCTTAATTTTTCGAAATCATGGTATATCGAGAGAGGAACGCGTATAATAAATTTTTATTAAACGAACCGGATCGTTAAGAGCGAGGGGGGAAAAAAGTATCTTAAGCAACGGAGGCTGGATTAAAGAAAAGTCTGACCCGAGAACAGAGTTAAATTAAGACTTAAGAGTGAAGTTAAGAACAGTCGGCGGTGAACTTACTTCCACCGAATAGTTTCAGCACGTTAAATTCTTCCCGTAGTTGGCCGAACGAGAACTTTCGAAACATCCTTGAACCTGTATAAACTTAGAATTCCCCTATATTTGCTATGAAAACGATTCGCAAAGCATCGGGTGCTCTGTAAATACGCGAGGCCGGCCGGGACGTGTGTGCGATTTCAATTGGAGCTGTTGGAATTCGGATATTAGAATAATTTGGGTGGCTCGGAAATTTGGAAAATTCAGAATTCTGGATAAGAATAACTCGACTCAAATGATTCGAATACCCGAATCTCTCGACTAATTTCAACCTAAAACAGAACCCCAATCTCCACCAATTGAGCCAATTTTGGAGACGAAATTGGCTAGCAATTATTGCCCGTTTAAATGAAGCAACGACCAGTCAAACTACCATTTCTTACGATCGCAGACTTAATTGCATCACCCTGAATGTTTTGAAGCGTGCACATCCAACACGCGTACACAGTTTTGATCAATGCCAGTGGCCAGGCGCGTTCAATTTAATGGGAGCTTAATAACCCAATTAAAAGGAGATTGTACGATTCGCAAGCCTGCTGGAAAACCGATGAAGAACCGTGGAAAACGAGCTTTCTGTACCGTGAAATAGTATCGTGGATCGAATTTGAAATCGCTATCAATCCTTATCTATTCTTCATTTCGTACTATCTATAATTATTTATTAATATTAAAATATACATTGAAAGCTTAGCGTATCTATACAATTACTTTCATAAGAAAATTTCATAAATTCTCCCCCATAAAATTAAACGAAACTTTGATGATTTATAAATCAAATTTAGTATTTTTTAAATTTGTCTTGAAGAAAAAAGATGTCATTTTTGATACGACGAACGTAGACCAACGAAGCAGGTCTCGTGTCGTTGGTGAACTATCAGTTTGCAATTAATCCATCCGATCGGGTGAAACGATAGAACGTGTAGGCGGGAAGAGATACAGAGTAGAAGGGAAAAAAGGGCAGGGAAAAACGAGGAAAACTAATAGGAACGGTACGAGGGGGAGTTTAATGGATGGCAGTTTCCACGGCCTCGTAATTGGTCGGCCGAGAACGACCCGTGGAATGTTTTCGTGTTCAACTTCCAACTGAACATCCCTACCTTCTACGACTATTTCCGTTTCGATCAGGGCGGTAGTTGATGATACATTGATGGAACTAAACCGGGGACCTTGGAATTTCGGTGAGTCGAGATTTGGATAAGTTCGGGATTAGATAATTTCCAATTCAGATAACATGGAATTTTAATAATTACGAATTCGGGTAACTTAGAATTCGAATAAATTAACATTTAGATATCTGCAAAGTTAGATATCTTGGAATTTAGATAATTTGGTAGCAGAATTTGCATAATTTCCAATTCAGGAAACGGGATTCAAACAAACTCGAAACGATTCAAGAAATTTACAACGAACTGTACAGAATTACAAGATTAAGCGTTGTTGTGGATATCGGGGATAGGTTCTCGGATCCGTTCGCATAAATTATGAGCACCCTTGTTCACGACGACACGGTGCCGTGATTACAGTCACGGTTCACGATTCTGTGATTGGAAGTCGATACCCGACCGATATTATCGATTATCTCGCTGTCTTCGATAAGAATTAATGGAAGTTCCTCGACAGTCTCGGGTACACACCCTCCCTTGCCTGCCGTAACACCAACAAGCACCATACATATCCTTT
The DNA here is from genome assembly GCA_022405125.1 of Anthidium xuezhongi. Taxonomy (NCBI): domain Eukaryota; kingdom Metazoa; phylum Arthropoda; class Insecta; order Hymenoptera; family Megachilidae; genus Anthidium; species Anthidium xuezhongi. The sequence goes on from CM039637.1 coordinate 11,826,501, forward strand.
CTAAATCATTATCAGACATAATTTTATTTCAAAACAGTAAATAAATGAAGAGAAATTTTCCAAATTCCAAATATTATATTCTGTCTATGGAATTTCAAGAACAGGAATATGAATTTTACATTGTTACCCCTCTTCATGGTCCTTCATCAGAGGGATGTTCTCGTTAATCGTTGAACACATTACTGACGGCGAGATTTTGATCGCACAATGGAAGAAAGGGACTCTTTTAATCGACTATCACCGGTGTTCCATGAATATTAACGGAATCATGAATATTTATCGCGGTTTTGCAATTATGTTGACGAAATTGTCGTTGTAACTAAATACTGGGAACAATCTCCTCTCGAACGAACGCTTTTAATGCATATCCCATGCGGACGCGTTAAATGCGCCCGTCACAACCTTAGATAATCCCCCGTATCTTTCCGATACAATGTGAAATGGAAATTTTAATGTCCGTAGCTTTGAAATTATAGAAACGGTACGGTTCCATGTTGCATATTAAATAGTCCATAATTAAAAGTCCTGTAATAATTACGGGAAGATTTGTAAATTCTTGTTGGTTAAACATTTACTCTTCTAACAATATCATTCACTGGATTCGTTTCCTTCGCGCGTGCATCAGACGCGAGTCCGATGAATCTTGCGTCTCGTGCGCTGCGAGAATGCAATCGACGTTTGGATAATTTTTCTATTTCCGGTCTGATGAATAGCCGGACGGTTCCTTGACCAACGTTCCCTTCGAAATAAAATCGATTTTGCCTGGGACCATCGTTGCAAGAATGTTTCAATTAGAATTAAACCCTTAAATCTCTCAGCGAAGCTCCAAAGAAATATTTCACAGTCAAAATTAATCAATGAAAACCTTAATACGTTGACTGTCATGGGGATCGTCAGTGACTGGCGCCTCAAATTTTGTATAATCAAATGATTAATTGGTAATTTCAAAATTAATCGATAGACTTCTGAAGCTTCGCGAGTGTTCATAATTATTAAATAACAATGGTACACCGTACATTTGTTGTTACCCGCCCCAGACACGGAGCTCGATCGAAAAAAGGATAAAAAGTACCGTCGGTAACGAACGAAACACAAAATAAAGGCTTGGGTAGACAAAAGGGAAGTTCGAGGGGGTTTGTATGTGCAAGGGAACGTGCGCACCGCCAGGTGCATATAAATCAGCATAAATTGTAATGCAGAATTGTGCAGTCGGTACGCGTCGTCCGTGCGTCGCGGTGCTGCGTTTAGGTGGTCGCGCGCGGAGCGTGTGCGAGCGGACCGAGGCCTCGAAATTCGCTTTGTCTCGCCGCGTAGGCGGTAAACACTTTGCGCGGCTCGAAAACGAAATTGTTGCTTATGACGAAGGGGAACCAGAGAGAAGGGGTACCGTGACAGGAATGCAATTGTCCTTCCTACTTTCTTCCTTTTGCTCGCGGTCGACAAAAAAAAAAGATAGAAGGAAGAATTTGCTTTGAGCCAAGGTTGCACTTTATTTCGTCGCGCCGTAGCCTTTGCTAGGATCAGAATTTTTATTTAAATTTAAAATTTCTCTGGGAAACTTGATTTCTGTTTCGTCTATCTCGTGGCTCGGTAAATTTTTAAGAGTTTAGTTAATTACGAACGATAAAATTGTAGCGCGTGAGATTCTTTGATGTTCCGTTTCGAAATTGCTCGGAATTTGTTAACAGAGGGATGAGAATCATATTAGAAGACTTATTTACCCGGCCTGTGGTTCATTTAGAATTTTCAATAATTCACTTTCCTATCATTTTACAAAGGCCTCGAATTAGGTCGCTTGTAAGTGGATAAAGTATCCTAATTTATTTTTTAGGTGGTAATTAGGAGTTTCTGAATTTTGATAAATAACAGGAGCCACGAATTTAATTTAATAAGTATGGAACCTACGTTGAATAAGTAACGACGTATATATACGTTAACGACGACAATCTTGAATTCTTCTTGTACCTATCTATTTGAACAGCGGCCTTCTTTTTGCCAAGCCAGCTCTCATTCCCTGCAGCCGACGAAGTTCAGCAGTTACCCAAGGACGGCACGAGCTGCGATCCTAAGCCTGACTGTCGGTCCCAACAAAGAGCAAGCTCCCTCTGTGAATGCTAATCGTCGTCGGATTAAAGCGACTCTCACGGAGTCTGGATGTCTTTTTATCGTGCCTCGACATCCCAGCACTTACGGGGATGAGACGTGACCCACAAGGGAGATGCTGAACTCCTGTCACCCTTTACCGTCCCCCGCGAAAGAAGATACGTTTTCTAATCAAACTGCGAGCCCGCCCCGGAATCTGGGACAATCTTCGCCTCTGTCGCTCGAATGGCACATATCAATCAGAACGAAACAATGATGGCGTTACAGAAATTTTGTTTTTCGTTTCAATATTCTGCATATTTGCTGTCCCGAGGGATGCAAGAATAGTTTGTTCAATGGTTTTAGGACCCTGTTAAATGTATTTGATTAATTATTTTGTCTTGAATTTAAGTAATTCGTTATGCTCTGTGAGATGACCATACCGCAAAGGGTTGAAATTAGGAACTTAAATCGATTGAAGGTTAAAATTAATGAGCAGTGATTAGTGACCTCTAATTTTATAACTTTCGATAGAATTAATAATAAGGTAACTAATCGGAGCTTAAATTCGAAAATTAATCGACCCTGTCCTAATAATTAGTGTCCAACTGCAACCATTTTCACTGTGGAAATTGTAGAACGATAAAAAACAAACAACTACCGTACCTGTATATTTCTCGTGCATCCCCAGAACACGGTAGAATCCAAACGAATTGAAATTGAAAGGTGCAATTTTTCACAAGGCACCAAATCTTTCAATTGTTCTTTTTCCATTTCCCGAATAAACGGTCCATTTTTTGACAAATGTTAAAAGTTTACGCTAAAAGATATAAATTTCCGATCCAGAGATAAACTTATCGCTAGAAGGATGTGTACGGGATAAAAATGGAACAGGAGGGAGGGGGCCAGGTTTTTAGCAATTTTTCGAAGCGAACCCGGTGTGCATCGAAAACCTATTCTGGTTTTCGCACGCACGTTTGCTCGCTCGTCCTTCTTTTTGTCCATTTTTTTTTTTTTTAACTTTTTATTTTCCACTATGTTTCCATTTATTTCGTGTATATGACAGCAGTGTACGATCTGCTCCGTCTGTCTTGTAACAAGAGAGAAAGAGAGAGAAAAAGGTAAAAGAGAAAAAAAAAAAGAATTATTAATACTTCCTGTTTGTCGTCATACTGTCTAGTAGTGTATCGCTGCGGTAATTACAACTTGACACGCTCTCGATATATGAAAAAGAAAGAAAGGAAAATAATGTAATGAAACATAAAAGAGAATCAACGAAACACGCTCTTGGTTTTTTCTCGCACTTCTTTTTTTTTTTTTTGTTTTTTTTCTGTTTAAGTCACACTAAATTATCTCGAACCAAGCGATCGCTCGTTCGCGGATATTAACATTCTCTCGCCATTAAGTTACTCTGGCCGCAAGCCTTAGCCTTTTTCTCGAAATCTTTACAGATCACGAACACTTCTCTTCCCTTAAATTCGACAGTGTTCCCCGTTGTAAAGAAGAACCACGAGTTCTTCTTTTTGTTCTGAATAATCGAAGGTAAAAACGGCGCGAAATGTTTGCGGTTGGATCGCAACTCGCTGCTTGATTGTACTCGTTTCGTTAGTTTGTCAACACGTTGACTGCCGCAGTAGAAGCGAACGCGTGTGGTCAGACGTATCGACGACGTATCGATCGATCGCATTTGAATATTATTTTCCAACGCATGGAAAAGTAAATTTTGATCGAATTATCTGTACGTTCGTTGAGCAGATTTTTATTTCACGAATGGAAAATCAAATTGTGATCGAAGTATCGTTAAATTTGTTTAAATGTATCTTTAAATTTTTATTTTATTCTCTTACGTATGAAAATTTTAGTGTTTGAATCTTAATCAAAGTCTATAATTCAATGAGGTAGGGATACAAACGGTTCAATGTTCAAATTACTATCGTTTATTATCCATATATAATAGTAACGCTGTTTAAAATATTCGATGACCCCTATGGCAGTCAACGTGTTAGGAACGCGTACAGCCGGAAGTTGGTAAGTACACGAAAAAAATACGGCGTCGAGGGTAACTGAAAATCCTCGCACCCGAACTGGTTTCGGACAACCACCGTTCAGTCGCAAACGCTTGTTCCTGGCTCGAAGATACTACGGCTTAGAAGAACTACGTTTCGTATTGTCGTTGCGGTGTATAAAGCACTGTTACGCATCGATAAGGCACGATCGAGGCCGTTTCTCGAGACGATTAAGTACTCTAGCATCAAAGGCCCGACAAAAAGTCATTTAAATCTTTAAAAATGAAAAAAAAAAAACGAGTCGCCAACTCAAAGCAATAATTCTAAAGAATCTTCCTCTTAAAATTAACACGTTGAGTGTCACGAGACGTCACAAAATAAGTGACAGAAATTTTTTTAAAATTAAGAAAATTTGTAAGTAGTATTGGTATCGTATTAAGTACACAAGTGAGAAACTTAACCCTTTGATTCACGAAGGACGTATATATACGTCCCTTAAATTTGAAGATTCAAAGTTTAAAGTTTTGATACAATTTTTATCGAAGCACTCAAGGCAGACAAATTCAAAGGGTTAAATTATCAAGTTAAGAAGTGAAAGACAGTCGACGATCAACGTGTTAATCAAGAGGTGAAGTAATTGATTTTATCGATGAAGTGCTGAAGCATTATCAGCTTGAAAACGTCGGCCATCGACGAGCCTCGAGAAGCCTCGACGCGATCCTATCGCTAAGTATACGAAGTATGAAGGCACTCAAGTTCGGGGTAAAGTATCTGTTGTCGCGAAGTTCGACCACGGAAATCCTGCCTCCGGATGGACGCGTCTTCGACGCCCGGAAACGCCTCGTGAACGCTCCTACCCGCGAGCGTATTACTCCCTCCCGGAACGTGCAACTTTCCGAACAGAATTGTTCAAGGGTTTGCATACTTTCGATCGATCGATCCTGCGGCTGCAATCTGCGATCGAACCAAAGCTTTTATTCAACCCCCAAATTTTTTCAAACAAATTTAATTACCATCGATTAACAGATCAGTATTTAATTATTTATTACAAATCAACGGATGAATATTTTTCGCAAACTTTGATCGATCGTCAAACTTTTTGTCCTCCATCCTCCTTTCTCGACCCCAAAATTCTTCGCGAATGGTATTGGATCGGCAAGCAAATTCCGTGCCCGTAAATTTCCCCTACGAAATTATTTATTAAAATCCGACAAACATTCGCTGACTGGCGGGCAATAGAATTCGTATAATTTTGACGTAAAACGCAGGGAAAGGTCGGAAATCTAGTTACCGCCCCAATATCATTTCTAAGGCACGACAGCTCGAGGAACATTTGATCTTGGCTCGTCAGACACCTGGTCGTGTCCTCTTCTTAAGACGAATTCGTTATATTTCAAGGCATAATCCGGTTCGACGAGAAACTGGGATGAAAAGAAGCGGGGTTTCGACGGGCGGGGCTGAAGGGGGATGGAGCAATTGTACCGAGGGAACGGAAGGCTCATAAATATTTCATGGGGGTCGTCGTTGGACCGGATCGCCAACGAAAAAGACATCTGTGTGTCGGCCTTTTGGCCGTGTTTAATCGAGCCCGTCGAATATTGTTTCCCGGTTTCCACCGCCTCGTTCTTCAATTTTTCTATCCCTCCTTGAAATTCGTACGAACGACTGGAAAGCGAAAAAAGCGCCACCGTTCCGGAGCAGAATGGGATGCCGTTGACCTGTACGGGGTCAACACGGACATCCATTACGGCGACATTACGCGGACGTGCGACTGGCAGTTTCCGGTTTTCGAAGCGAAAATTACTTTTCGAAATTCAAAAAAGTATCCTCGTACAAGACAAATTAAAATCGATTCTTTTACCACCTTTCCACGAATTTTGTTTCAAAATTTACTCTGTCCCGAATAGGGTGAAAAATGGGTCAAGCTATTTTTCAGAGTTGTACCTAAGATTGACTTTAAAATAATGGAAGAGGCGAAAACATCCAATAAAGGGGTGAATAAATTCGCCAAAGGTTCGAATAAACAGCGCCCCGATGCGCGATAAATCTCATTGCATAAACAACATTAAAATTTAAAAGATGAAATTGGATACGTTTCTGAACAGACCTCGCTACCAGAGTGAAGATCCGTGATCCGATCTTCCGTCGAAGACGCATAAATAAAACCGTGAAAAAAAAAAAAAATAACTATCGGCGAACGAAGTCTATGATTTAAGAGTTCAGGGGTCAGCCGCGAGCAAAGTTTTGAAAAAAGGCGCGCGCGGCGACCCTCGCTTCCGGTGCGTTTCGTCAAGAATATTCTGCGACTACTCTTCCTGGTAATCGCTCGAGCGTCCTCCTCGTCGCGGCCACGAGCCGAAGGCTGATCTCCCGTTCGAGAGTTCCTCTCGGCCCGAGAGGAAGCTGCGCCGTCGGCGGACGACGCGATTCGACGCCATCCTGGCCCTTTTACTCCATCGCGGCTTCCTGAAGGGCGTGCAGATGAGCGTACAGACCGTCCGCGGCTATTAAGTCGTCGTGAGTGCCCATCTCTGCGACCGTTCCCTTCTCCAGCACGCAGATCACGTCGGCGTTCCTTATGGTGGCCAGACGATGCGCTATGGTGATGCAGGTTCTGCCCTCCATGGCTTTATCCAAGGCCGCTTGCACCACCTGTGCGAACATATACCGTGGAAAAATCGTTCAGACGATGTTACAGTTCTATTTTCTGCTCTTGGAACGATGGACCGGGGATCTGGGGGAAATTGACGGGATTCGATGGTTCTCGGTTCAACCCCTTCGAGTTGACGCCTCGGGGATCGATAGAAATTTTGTTAGATGTGAATTATTGGATTTTGAGTTGGAAAATGATTGTAATATTATTACAGGATCGAAGTATCGGGGGTAGTTTTTTATTTATCCCCCTTCGAATCCCAATTTCATTTTTAAACTAGTCACAATTTCGAATTGTGCCTTTGATGATTAAACAGCAAATAGTTATTATTAAATTGCCACCCTTCGTTAGGGTAAGGGTGCACTCAAAGGATCCAGATTTCCTTGGAGACCATTGCTTTAATATACTAGCATGGTTAACACACTGAATAGCATGTGAATTATATTCAACTCATGGCGTGTTTGGTCAAGGGGTGGTATGGATTAACAGGACCTGACATGTTCATGGATTTCGAATGTAACAAGGAGAATTACAGAAACTGTACAACCTTGTATAACATCAAATATTAGAAATTTTATAGAAATATGTAATATCAAATACCCAAAGTTTAAAAAATCGGAACAGTATTAAAAGTATCTCAATTGCAACATGGCACTCGCGCCAAAAGGTCCAAACTTCGACCAAAAAATCAACCGCGGAACAAAACCGATCGTGAAACAGTAACAACGATCGATCACCAATAAAATCGAGTATTTTCGCTAGAATTAGATAACAGCGTGGCGTTTTCGTCGATTGTTGTCGATTTCGAGAGGACGTGCTCGCGTGGCTAGAATAATCGATCTTCGCGTTGCGGGCGGATGAAATCGAACATCGAAACCGGCTGATAATTACCGAAGAGCCTTTCGAAGCTTGGACAAAAATCGTGTAACGTCGAAGAAAAAAAATTTCGCGTATTTTCGCAACCACGTTCGATCATCTCGTACGCGACCAGGGATGATACGATTTCGTCCATAATACGACATATTAGCGCACGGTACAGTCGGTACCGTGCAAACACACATATGAATTTTAATTTTCGCGCAAAAATTACCATATAAACCGTGTCCCGTTCCGTTGTGTAATATACTGTAGAAGCAAGTCGCGCGATATCCTTTTTCGTCGGCTTCGCCTCGTTATTTTTTTTGCTCCTTCTTTTATGTTTGCCCGTATTATTCATTAAAATCCATCAGGATCCATTAATATTCATCAAGCCGTGCCGGGCGGCCGCAACGTTACTTCGCATTGACGAACGTTGTTGTTACTCGCAGACGACCCGTCCTGATATTCATCGTTCGCGGCTTTAAAATATTTTTTAACGCGATACCGTCGCTACTGACGAAACGACAAATAATAGTTCCCCGCCGCGAAGCGAAACGAAACATCTGATAAATTGTATCGTCCGTACGTTTTCGTGTCGCGCTACGAACGCGTTATTCGGATTTTTAATTTAGCGACATTTTATTTAATTTGAATGTACGATTTCGCTACGCGATACTGGAAACGGATTGGGGGGGTAGAATTTTTAATTATAGCAGTGAAGATTTTGCTAAGGAAATTGGTTATTAAACATGGTAATTAATTTAGTCCGTTGTTCATTATTCAGTTATCAAATTGCCAAAATTAGTCATTATTAAATTTATTGAATTAACCACCACGTTTCGAAACATTTACCAAATCGAATCGTAACTTTCAAATATTAGGATTTCTGTCCTCCGCGTCACCATTTACCCTAGGGGAAACTAGCTCGACAGGATCATTCAACTTCAAACCATTGTTTCCCGAATCGTACACAAATCTCTAAAAATCGAAAAGGAGTGGAAGACCCCAGGTGAATCCCGTCTCCCGGGACGAGTTCTCGAACCGAGAAGAAAATCAATGTCGAGGGTATTGTCGCAACCACGGATTCGAAGGTCATTAAATAGATCGACCTTTCGAACTCTCGCGAGCGCGATAATCGGGTGAATTTTGTAATTGAATCTTGTTTTAACCCCTCTAGGTATGCAACGTTTATTGTCGTCCTGAGAAACGATCCTAAACACCGTAGGGCCGTAGGGCGTCACGAGATCCTTTTTCTTTTTTTTTCTCTCTTTTAATTGGACGACGAATGAACGTAATACAACGAGGAGACGAGCGACAATGCGAGGCTATTGTCCTCGCGAGGATTCCTCTTGTTTCTTCAGCAACACCTACAAAGGTAGCTGGTCATTTTGTTTCCTTGACCATGTGAAAAGGAAAAATTCCACTGGTTTTCCCGGCGCATATTATATTACTGAATGCGACGTCTCGTCCATCTCGCACTGATTTCAACCACCATTTTCGTGGCTAAGGGACGTTTTCTTAAGGGTACGATTCGCGAGAATAATGGTATGAAAAGAACAAAAACATTGTCAGAAGCTTTTGACAAAAATATAAAATAAATATTTGATTCATTAACAAGTAGAATAAATAGTAATTTTAAGTAATTTTAATATACTATTACATATCATAATTAGTGATTCTCAATGCAAATTTAATATAATAAAATTACCAAAAGAAATGAATGAAAATTGTTGATACTACTTTGACGACTTTTGGAAATATTAATATCATTTTACTGTATCTTACCTGTTCACTCTGAGTGTCGAGGGCAGATGTGGCCTCGTCCAGCAACAGGACACGAGGATTCCTGACCAAAGCTCGAGCTATCGCTATACGTTGTTTCTGTCCTCCGGACAGTTGCGTTCCCTTAGATCCTAACCTAGTATCGTACCCCTGTAACAAACACGAACAACCAACCCTTACTCCATTTGCATATTCCAAATTTCATAACCAATTAAAAAGAAAGACACTCACTAATGGTAGAGAGCTGACGAAGCTGTGGATGTTCGATTTCTTGGCGGCCTCTATGATCTCGTCCATCGTGACCACACGAGAATTGTCACCGTAGGCAATGTTTTCGGCGATCGTCCTGTCGAACAGCACAGGTTCTTGACCGACCACTCCGAGCTGGGACCTGAGATTGCGCAAGGAGACCGACGAGATGTCACGACGATCCATGGTCACGGTACCGGAAAGAGGATCGTACAATCGTTGCAACAGTTGGATGCAAGTTGACTTTCCGCATCCACTTTGGCCCACCAGGGCGACCATCTGACCCGGCTTCACGATTAGATTCAGACCCTGGAGAATGGACATCTCTGGACGTGTCGGGTAGTGGAACTCGACCTTCGAGAACTGAATCAGACCTTCCGCTTTCTGCAATCAGACGATGGAAATTTACGTCAGTTAAGATTTTGTTATGACTGTGTAATCTAGGTCTATGTAACCTAGGTCTACATTTATCTGCAAACCGCCACGATTAACGAGAAAATCGATCGTACAGCAATCTAGTGACATTTACTGGTGAAATATGTTACACACGGTGTACCGTTCACGTGGTAAGTTCAGAACGTCGTACGCTCGTATCGTTTCATTAAACCGTTTGGAATTCCACGGGGATAGCCTCGATCAAACACCGTCTGGCCCGTTTTCAGCGTAATTAACGTGCGCAGCCCGAGGCGTCGCTGTCAGTACGTCATAAATTTGGCGACCGGCTAAACAGTCCTAATGAAACGACAAGGAGGCGACGTTGCCTCTTGGTCCGCTCTAACACGGGTTATATTGTTCTTTCCGGATAAAAGGAACCGCGACGAGCAACAAAATTAACGATACTTTTGCTAATTAACGATTGCGCGCTATCAAACTTCAAGCTCTATAATAAATCTTACGAAAACGAGAAGAAGAAATAACTCACCCAATCCAGATCTTTGTCTTCCGAACCCGGCGGCGAAGTGATCTCTGGAACTCTGTCCAGCAGCTTGAATATCCTTCCAGCCGAAATCTTGGCGGTGTTGAAGTTTGGTGCAAAGGCCAGAGCCTGTCCCAACATCCATGAGCCGAAGATCAACGCCTCGGACACTTTGATCACATCTTGGTAGCTCAGACCTTCGGTGGCCACCAGTGCACCGCCGTAATAAAGACTCAAGGCGTAGCCGAAGAACGGCGTGGTCTGCCCGCACGAGAACACCAACCCTCTCAGTCTGTTCCTGATCCTGGTAGCCTTGGCGACATGGTCCAGCTCCACGCAATAGCGCTGGTAGAAGGCCTCTTCTTTGCCAAGACTGGCCACGGTTCGTATGTTCGAGATCGCCTCGATGGCGATCCTGGTGGCCGCCTCCATCTTCTTCTTCTCCTGCAGACCCTGGCCGCTCATCACTCTGGCCTCGAAGAACACCGCACCCAGCACCAACGGTATCGACACGACGGACACCAGCGTCATCTTCCAGGTGTAGTACATGGACAGACCGATTCCAAGGACCAGGGTAGACATAGCCTGAAGGATCGCGCCCACGCGGGTTCCGGTCGCACCTTGAACCGCGCCGGCGTCCGAGGACAACCTGGCGCACAACGCTCCCACGCTATTCGTGTCCTCGTCGTACCAGCCCATTTCCTGCTTCAGCATCGCGGCGAACGTCATCCTTCTGATCCTCGTGGTCATACGCACACCGGCCAGACCGAACATGTACATCTGCAGGAAGGTGCCCACGCCGGTGACAATGCCCACCACCAGGAACAGAATGGAGAAGTTGACCGTCTCGCGGCGCACTTCGTCCGCGTCTTGAAGACCCAACACATAGTACACCTCACCGAACAGAACCGCGAATGCTGGGAAGGAGGCGCCTACCATGGCTGCTGCCAGGCATCCTGAAACAGATGATGTCCGTTTGTCAGAAAATCTGATTGCTCCGAGAGATGGATGTTGAGAGGGTACCTTCATGATAACAGATATTGCATACTAACCGACTATATTGAAAGGCCATTCCGGCTTATTGATTCCGAATATCCTCATCATCGGCGCATCATATGGTTTCTCGTGTTCTTCCAACTGGTTCACCGAGCTTTCAGACGCACCCGCCAGAGACAAACGATGAGAATGCATCGACAGAGTGGAGAATTGTCTCTTCAGCGGCGGCTTTTGTTGTTTCGGGATGGCTGCCGTAACAGTCTTCGCTGCTGATGCCGTTGCCTTGGCTGATTCGATAGAAACGTACGTGCATCAGAAGGGCTTTGAACGACGAATATGACGCGTATGCAGATCGAGGGCTTAATGATGATACGCGATAAAATGATTTCTCGTACGGAATTGAATCGAGAGATCGAATAGCATAGGCGTGCAAACTCGAATTCGATCGAAAATTCGCCTCGACCCAAGGTTACAGTTTAAAAATAGCAAATTGGAATTAATAACGGGAATTTGAAATACCTCTCGGTCCAATTTTCAAGAAATTATGACACATTACGTATTTGCGGTCGGCGGTCATGAGCGTATTAAATTGCAAAATGAAATTCTCGAAAATGTAATTTAAATTACCTCTGGCGGTCGCGCTGGCGTCTGCAGAGACCAAACCGTAATAATGTTTCTTCAGGGCGAGTAGCTCTTCGTGAGTGCCTTCTTCAACAACCTGACCGTCTTTTATGAATACTATTCTGTCCGCATTTGTGATGGTCGACAATCTGTGGGTCACCACGATGGTGGTTCTGCCCTTTGCAGCCGCGTCCAGAGCTCTTTGCACGGTTGCCTCGCTATGAAGATCCAAAGCGGAAGTGGCCTCGTCTAATAAAAGTATAGCCGGCCTTTTGACCAGAGCACGGGCAATCGCGATCCTCTGCTTCTGTCCGCCGGACAATTGCGAACCCCGCTCTCCCACGGGACTGTCGTAAGCCTGAAACATGAATCCTTCCGTGGTACACAACAATTTCTTATCTCTTGATGGAGAACTTAATTGAAAATGATTCTTTGTGAAATTTGAAGAAGGTGTTTATCGACCTATCGCATGATTTTAAGTTTCATTTTAATCAATTAAATTATACATTATAAATGGCAATTTTCATTTAAAGCACTGTACAAGACCTTTCAGAGGTCCGCGAACGAATGAGCTGTATGATTGAGGAGGAGGGCGAAATTTTGGGAAAACAATCAATAGGAGCTGTAGCAACGTTGTGGCATTTGTTGATAATTATCGACGGACGCGGCGCCATTTGCTCGTTCGATTAGCATACGAGAGGCAAAGAGGCCATCGAGGTCTCTGCGGTTTGAAGTAACGATTATTTCATTAACGGAGAAACGACGTGACACGGCTGCAACGCACATGCAACGCGCGTCCAAATTTAATAAATTTACGAGAAACAGCACTTCGCGTCGCGTTTACTATAACGGACTGGTTTAATGTTTAACGACGGGTTTGCTTGAATCCCGCTGTTTAGACCGTGCGTTTAGATACAACAAACCGGCCATTTTCTACCTCTACGATATTCATTGTTAACATCTCTATTATTTTTTAGTGTCTGTGAAATTATTCACTGTAACATGGATTTTTCAATTTGCTAAAACCTTGTTTTAGCTAACAAACGTTTGCTTTTTTCTCTTTCACCTTAAACGATCACTTACGATATTAATATTTATAGCAATGGAAATTGATATTTTTTTATTTTCCAAATGATTTTTTCGGATTTCGACAATTTTTAACCGAAACGTCTTAGTATCTGTGCGTCTCGCCAGGGGACGAATTTCGAATTGCGTCCCAAAGGGTATCCCGGTGATATCCATGACAATTGACCCCGGATGTCGACATCGAAGCACGCGTTAAACCACCAGAGGATCGGTTGGCTGGCAACGCGTTAACAATAGTCTCAGGTGTGACCGACGATCCGCGGAACATGCGTGCAAACACGCGATAAAACAGCCGTTAAACGGTGCCCGGGCAAATAACGCTATCCCAGATTACGCTTGTGTCAACGATTAGCCGTTTATTACCGAATTATCGGTAGCCGGGATCCGATGGCTCCCGCCATCCCTGCGGATCGGTACACCTGTGTTTAGCCCTTTTGTTAACCCCGTCGCGTTTAGGCCGCGGGACCGGAACATTTTCCGCTTTATGGACAACGGTTTATTTCAACGGGATCGATCGGAAATTGTCCGTGCCGGTTCACAAAGTGTGCCGTATCAATGAACTGTTTTATCAATACACGGAAAAACACGATTCCGTGCCAGTTTTCATCCTGCATTGTTATCATCCTACTAAGTTTCTATATTGGTTGTTAAATTACCCAAAAATCGTGTCTAATAAAAGGCACTTTCCACTCAAACAAAATGACAGGCACGAATCGTATCGATCGCGTTTCGATCAAGATTCGCAAATAAGTCGCGCTAGAGGCCGGTTATCGTCGAAACGAGCAGCGCGTAGGATGCGGCAGACGGCGCGTATCTCGCGGCGGAGCGAGATTGAAATTCAAAGCGTGTTCACGGTTCGCGGGCACGATTTTAATTAGACGGTCCTTTGTGCCGTCGGGATCCTACGATCCGTCGCCACGTAAAAAGGAGCTTTGGACGAATCGGGCTCGAACTTTCGACCGGTGTCTGTGAAACGCGTACGCGACGCGTCCTCCTCCTCCCCTCCTCCGTCGCCCGTGTTGAAAAGTGACCGAATCAATCGGACACGAGGGGTGGCGTGACCGACCAACCCCCTTTTCCCGTCGTCTCAAAAGGGAAACTGAAACGCGGACAGAATGGTGGAAAAAGGTTCGACCACTCACCTCGGGCAGTTTGCTGATGAAGTCATGAGCGTTCGCTTCCTTCGAGGCTTTGATCATCTCCTCCTCGGTAATGCTGTCATTTCCGTACCGGATGTTCTCCCGTATCGTTGTGTCAAAGAGCACCGGCTCTTGACCTACCACGCCTATGTAAGAGCGGAGCCATTGGACGTTCAACTTGGATACGTCTACGCCGTCCAACAGGACCTATTTAGCGACAAGAAAAGGGTTCTGTGAAACTTGAAACACTTGAAATACTCCATTCCTTTTGGAACACCCTGTATATTAGAGTATCTTGTCGGTAGTAAGTTTGTTTATGTTACATATACCAATGAAGCGCTTATATAATTATTTTTTAAAGACTTTAAGCTTTAGATTGATATAGCACAAGTGCTATTTTGTAATAGTTTTATGTCATGAAATACTGCTAGACTTTTTTGATTTGCGTCCAGCTGAATCAGCTGGTGGCTGTGATTCAATGTTGTTACAATTGGCAGCCAGTCGTTTTGTGTTAACAATATCGAAAAGAAATTTATATGGTTATTTTTATCAATCTTTAAGCTTTAAATTGGTACACTGTAAGTGTTATTTTGTAATACTTTTGTGTCATGAAATTGAGTTTGAATTTTACGCTTCGAAGTCAGCCATACAAATTCACTACGATTCGCAATCAGCCATTTTGTGTATGGAATACCAACGGGGCATTGGTACGGTCGTTTTCGCGAAACTTTAAGCTTCAAAGTGATATGCGGCAAGTATTATTTCGAGGCGCGTTTATGTCAGGAATTTGTGTCAGACTTACCGCGTTTCTAATAATAGCGCTATAAAAAGAAGCTCGTAAGGCGAAGGGTTAACACCGGTCCGGAACAAAAGTGCAACTTCTCGCGTTATCTCGAGACCCTCCCTTAAATTTCGTACGAACTTATTTATCGTGTTCCAAGTTAACAATAACCCTGTCGTGAATATTCCATTATTGCGTCTGTAACGGCAGCAGGGGACGCGAATTTCACGGAACAAGTTTGAAGCGTTTCTCGCTGGAATACAGTGCCGGTTCGGAGTTTTCTCAGCAGTAAAAGTTTTACGATTCCCCCCCGGTTCCTGCATCCGTCGCAGTTGCACAACCGAAAATATCGCGTCATATATTCGCTGTACCGATTTCAGGACCGTGCCCTATCCGGATAAAAAGGGTCTTCCCTTAAGAATCCATTTGTCTGAATAAGTTATTCGAGCCAATTTCGTACTCCTTCGTATTTCTCTTCGGGTCTCTCTTACGTTGTTCAATAATTTCAGCAAGAAAGACCGAATATTATTTTTGTTTTTGAATTTTAGCCGACGGCACCGATTCGTCGTTCGAAGAAAAGTTGTAACAACAGGTGCAGCCGGTTGCGGTTGTAATTTCAACGAAAAACAAAAAACATCGCGCAGGATGTTCACGGCACGACGGCTGGTTATTAACCGAGCTCGTTACAACACGGTCTTACATAGCGATAAATTGCTGCACGCTCGGTAAACAAACAAATTGGAAAGAGGAAGTTACGAGCGTCGCTCGGAAAATTCATTGCAACCTTCTGTAACAATTATTCTAGCAACGGTATCATACGAACGTGGGGAAAATATTGCGAATTGTAGCTGTTAAGTCATTAGCTGTTACAAATGAGTATACGACCATCCCCTTTACACGGTAACAACATTTTTATCACTTTTGTGCTATTATTTTACACCTACGAGCACTGGAATTTTGTAACATTAATATCCATTACTAAAAAGTAAATCCTTCCAAATGCAATTTAATGAAAGTATCCAAGGTTTGATTAATGTGAATTTGATTTCGATTTGAACTAATTCCATTTTCGAAAGTAGTTTTATTTCACTTGCCTGTCCTTTCAATGGATCGTAGAGACGTTGAATGAGCTGAAGACAGGTCGACTTCCCGCATCCTGATCCACCGACAAGAGCGACTGTCTCGCCACGATTGATCTTCAGATTTAAACCTTGAAGAACCTTCACGTCCTTTCTGGCCGGATACTGGAAGTGCACGTTCTTGAACTCGATCTCTCCTGTAACGGATGGAAGTTTCTGGCCGTCCTTGCTCAAACTGTCGATCGCTGGAACGTGATCGAGCACCTGGAAGATCGCGGCCGCCGAACCTCTGGCGACAGCGAACGCCTCGAGATGGGGCGATGTTAGACCCATGTTCTGGGCACCGGCTAAGACACCGAAGAACACGATCACCAGTACCGCGGGTGTGTATTCCTTCACTTCCTTTGGACGGTCCTCCAAAATCAACTGGACACCGTACCTGTTAACAAAAAGTGGGATAATTGGTTATTTATTGCCTCCAAGATTTTTAAATCCAAAATAAAAATCGACAAAATTAAATAAAATCAACCTTGATGACACCATCTGTCTAGAGCTCTATATGAATAAAAGTAGAAAGGAAGAGAAATGGAACGTTTCATTTCTTAGAAGTTTACAGTACAAACTGAGGAAGTGGAACATTCGAAGAAAACAGGAAGCATAGTTTCGGGTGAAAAGGAGAACATTCAAGGTCGCTGCTTTCAGTGGCAAACAAAAGCATCGTGCCACGCAATGTCGCTCCTTTAAGCCAAACAACTTTTGCTTGAAACATCCCCCCAGCACAATGTAAAAGCAACAACATGGTTGACCCGTTTCCGACCCCGCTCATGGGTGTTTGCTCTCAACGAAAGCATTTACTCTAGAAACATACGGCCCCTTAACGTCTGCGAATCTATCGGCTAACGTATTTCTGAAAAGCTTTCTCGGTAAATACACCCCCTGGTGTGCTCAAAAGTTTCTAGGATTTGGATATTTTACATCCCTTCTTCGTCTGTCTTACAATTATAATTTTGCAAAATTTGATCAGGTTTTAAATTTAAATTTATTGTAATTTAGTGATAATTACTATTGCTTTGAATAGCTATTTAAATTGCAAATTATTACTAAGTCAATAATTATACGTTAACCTGAAAGTATAAGTGATATTTGCAATAACTTACCAGAAGGCAATGGCGTAGCTGATGTATATAATGAACCACATCACACCTCCACCGACTCCAGACCACATTCCACGTCTGATACCAGTCTTCTCAGCCGGTACCAACTTCTGCGCGTATCTGTCCACTTCCTTCTGTTCGCCATTGAACGCGATCACCGTCCTGATGGCGCCCAGCACCTCCTCGGCTACGCTTCCGGCCTGGCCGTAAGCTGACAGCTCCTGGGCCGTCAATGAACTTTGAACTTTCGCCACGACCGCCGTGGCGATCACGATGATCGGTGCACAACTCAACACCACTAGGGTCAGTTTCCAACCGTAAACGAACGATATGATGATCGACGAGATGAACGAGACCATCAGATAGGTGAACACGCCCAGCTTCTCGCCGATACCGTCCTTCATTTTGTCCAGGTCCCTGGAAAATACAAAGAAAAATTTCCACATTTTGTTTGATCGATTGTTAAAAGAAAAATATTGTAAATTTCACTCTCGAGGGATGGACAGCTTTTCGAGATACAATGATAATAATTGGAATAGTCATTTGAAATGGAAAGTATTATAAATTGAATAATTGATTATGAAATTACTGAACATGACACTGAAAAAATATTGTGTAACTACAAGAACCATAACTCTTCGCCTTGGCATTCGCCTTTTATCTGCTTGATGATAAGATAGTAATTGTTCTATGACGATAATTATACTGTACAATAATTAGAATTCGTATTATTTTATTACATAGATAAGGGTCTATTCATCAGTTTATTCAAGGTGACCCTGTATATAAGGCAAGACTTTAAGTAATTCGCTGAATGGTTGCCCGAGGTCTGTGTTATTTTTGTCAGCGACAACTTTCGATAGAACCAGCCCGTGAACTTACTCGTATGTCTTTAACTACGTACGTAAATCACCTTCAACGACGTGGCAATGAGCCTAGGAAAAGTTTTGGCCATCGAATTATCACGAAAAATTTTCGACTGAAAATGTAAAAATTTCAATTTCATTTCAAACTCGATCAATTTCTGAAGAAAATATCTTCCTAAACATCATGTTGTAATCACGGAAAGATACTCTTGTGCAACATCGAACTGATACATTGTTTGTAAGAGATTCTTCTTGAAATAAAATCGGTTACACAATCGATGGCTATATTAATTTTGCAGCGAGCGTCCCGTGCCGCGTGGCTATGTTAATTAACCGGTGTGCCCTTGACTTTTCGATAATTACGTGACCGCAAACGGGGACATTGTATCGGGCAAGGATCCCGGGAGTTTCGCGAGAACGGCCACCTGTTGATGAAGAGGATCTCGTTTCCTCAACTTTGCTCATCCCTTTCTCAATCCAGGACCCTCCACGACCCGTTTACATCCGTTTACGGACCATCCAGATCGAAGCCACGATATTCCTCTTCAAGCTGGATCATCGTGATAAGTAGATACACACGATTTACGAGAATATCTTTCAGCCAACAGGAACTTTACCCTCGAAACGTTATTTTCATGAAGTTTATCTGGCCCCGAATATTAATTCGACGATAAATTTAATCATTCAATTTGGATGACTATTAAATTTAATAAATGCGTGGATAAGGATGGAATGACTCTTTGACAACTCTCTCATAACAGGGTTTCCATATATTACCATTTCGAATCTCGTATAACAAATATTCCCATTTTAAACTTTGCTGAACACGAAACGAACCGACCGTGTTACAGAAAGGTGGACTGTACACAGTGGTTATGGTTCGTCTTTTGTAATAACTTATAGCAGATAAAGGGTTGAGTAATGGTGAAGTGAATACTCACTCTGTGATCCTGCTGGCGAAATTGGTCGACGTGTTGATGTCGTACCAGGTCATGTCCTGTTTGAGAACGGACCTGAGAAACATTTTGCGAACCCTGACGATCTGTCTGGAGGCCGCTATGTTTAACAAGTCGACCGTGAACACGGCGAAGACAAATTGAAAGCAGGACAGCGCAGCTGAGGACACGCCGAAAGCGACCGAGTCGTCGTAAAGCGCGGCCATCCTATCCTCGTAGGACACGTTGGGTCCCCTGTACCGGAAACGATCCTCGATTATCGTACGTTGATACAACAAACAAAAAATCAATCTCGAGCAAAGCTTTTCATCGTTATCGACGATTGATCGTCATCTTTAATCGAAGAAGTTTATAACGGTGGATTTAAAGTTTCTTCTATGTGCAGCGGGGATTAATAAACCGAGCTTATGCAACAACCTAACAATATCCCCTTTAATCCCCTGTATCTTCCTATCAGATACACTAATCCTCAGTATACTATAACTTTCATGCAATATAACAAATTTGTATTTATAATGAAAACGTGTCGAAATAAAATATATTACATTTTTAATCCTCGTTGAATTTAAATTATTGCATTATAAATTTTCCATTAATAAATTTTCTTTTTGCCGAAAGGCACACGAAACACACCCAAAGGAGCACCGCTCGCCCAGGGCTAGCTTCTAAAAATACGAGATTCAGTAGGCGTGTCTGGTCGCGCCAAGACTTACAAGACCTTTCCACCTCCAAACCACTCCAGGATCAGGGTCGGTGTGCTGGTTTGGTTCTCCATGTTGCGATCCACCAGCAACGTGGTGAATTCACCGTATTGGATGGTCGAGATCGGGATGCAAAGGCCCGTCAATGTCCCCATGACCAGGCCGCCGACTACCAGCATCAGCTCCCCGAATGTTGCAAATCGAAACTGCGAACACAATTCAGCGTTCATCGTTCAATTAAAATTCAATTCCTGTGATTCTATGCCGGTAGTTGACAGTATCACCTAGTAGTGTCTATCGAAATCGACTAATTAAGAAAAGTAAATTAAAATATACAGCGAAGGGGTTAAAACTTAAGTCTATGTCCTAAATTACCAATAAGGAAATTTGAAAATTTTTAAATTATAAAGTACAGTGGACAAATTCATTGTAAGATGATTTGTGAAGGGGTTGGAGGGGACGAGAGCCAGGGGACGACTTTTAATTAATCGCTCGCCCGCATCGACGTTATGTTAATTATCCGACTGACGTAGAATTCCGTGAAATTCCAGGCCAGCCAGCAATTTGTCGCGAACTAGTTGAAAATTTCGGAAACATGTTCTCGGATGATTTAGCGCGGTCAAACTTCGCGTTGTTCCCTTCTGTTTGCTTGTTTTTTAATTTTTTGCTTCTTTCCCCCGCGGATTTAACCGGGGGGAAAATTAATGCACAGCTTGAGCCGGTGATTAATGAATGGAAACAAACGTTATCGATCCAAGGAAAGGTATTAACACGTTCATTAACGACGTCAAGGATATGTGGCATGGAAATTTAATTCAACCGTTTAAATTTTGTCCAAATACCTTATTGTGTTTTAGTAATTTCTAAGATTTGGAGATCCTTTAATTATTATAAGTGATTTTAATAGTGAACATCATGGCTTTAATGATTTCTAAATATTGCTTATAAAAAAATTCTTTCCTGTGAAATATTCTATTTATTTTACAAAGGCACGCGAAGGAACGATTTGAAAATACCATGGATGTTTTTATAGTTTTCGAGAAACGTAAATATCATGAAACGTATGTGAAAAAGCACTTACGAGCTTGAAATAAGGCACAGGCGGTAAAGATGGCTCGGCTGGGGCCGGTTTATCGTCCTCCTTCGTTTGCGGTGGCACGAATTCACTGTGGACACAAAACAGTGTTGATTTTTAATCAAACTCCCATTCAACGTTTTCGTCGACGCATTCTCCCGTTCCTTTGTTCTATGTACCCGCGAAAAGTTAATCGACTATGCATCGAAGAGCGCTTCCGGATCCACAAAGGAAAGTTAAAATAATTTTTATGGAAAATAAACGTTTCCACGATCTCGGAATTGACGAATCTGGAAACACTCTTAACACAGAAATCATTTTCTACGAATAAAAAGAAAAATAGAACAGTTATGATAAATTTATACGATTCTTCTGGGTCCAGGATTCTCTTTAATTATTCCCATAATTATTCAATTAAACGATCCTGAATCTCCGTGTTCGCTTGAGCTAAAGATCAGTTTTTTGTTTTTTTTGTTTTTTGTATATCATTAATAAAATTCATTTTCATCTGTTAAGAATCTTATTCGTACATCGGAGTGCCATTCTCTTGTAGCATATATTCAGTTTCCTCTTTATCCTTCTCCGCGTCTTGGAGCTTGTCTGAAATGAAATACACAAGATACCGTATACACAACGTTCAACAGCAATATTAGTTTTTTTTTCGTTCGATTCACTTGCGACAACAAACGGAAGAACCAGCGTTTCAATTAATCGTTCGTCCCCGGTTAACGACTGTAATGATAAAACGTGAATCTGGTCGTTGTCGAATCGCATAGCGAAAAGATATGAACCGAAAAGCATCCGGTTTCGCGATAAACGTAATGAAATTTCTGCGACGTTTCAGCGTAATTGAATTATTTTAATCGTGCGTCAAAGCGAACGATGTCTATTTCGTGCAATTAATTCGTCGAATCGACGGTATGAAATGATAACGAGAATCGTTAAATTTTGACGTGGAATGATCAAAATTTCAAACACCGCTTTTGACGGAAACTTCCATTGACCGCGTATTAGCGATCTATTTGCATATTTAGGATATTTCAAAATGAACATATTCTGTAATATTTGTCGTTTTACTGTGCGAACGCGGTATACTAATTTTAGTAGCGTTTGGATTCCATTAGCGTTCGAATACGTCACTGTTTCAATTTTGTTAGTACTCGAGTTCTATTCGTATTCAAATATTTGGGTATTCGAATTCTACTGGTATTCGACTACCCCAATACCCGAATTTTCGCTATAGCTTAAATTAGAAATACTACCACTCTAATTTAAATTATTCAAATCCAATTCCCCGACATACTTCAAAATTTAAAATGAAAAGAAAAACCACGGCTTATATTCATCCTCGAGAAAGCTAGCTACGATCGACGCTGACTAAACTGTTCCCAGACAAAATTGAAGCATTTTGTTCAGGAAAGTGAGCAACGAATATCCCGGAGGAAAATTCAACAGGGACTTTTCCCTGTTCCCAACTTCCTGAAAGATCGATTCCCATTATTCTAAGGGACAGAGAAGGAAGGGGGATAATGAACGATCCAAGTGGCACGGTGCGTCGCAGGCTATCATAAATCAGGCTGGAACAGCGTGTAAATCGACGGTTCCTCGCGTATCAGCGTGAACACGCGAGGCGTGCGGATGCTCGTCGGCGCGTGAACGAAAAACGGAAGTTTCACGCTCGTCACGGTGAACAAGGAGAAACCTCTCTGAACCTTGGAAACCCGGGTTCCTGGACTACGTCCCGAAGTACGGGATATCTTCCCGTGAGGGCCTCCATTAGCGGCGTAATTGCTGTTCGAAACTCCTGCGACGAATCTACGATCGGCATTTTCTACGAGAGCCCTGCCAGCTGCACGGCCTACACACCTCTGTTACATGAATGAATTTAATCCACCCCCCCCCCTCCACCCCCTGCCCCTCGCGAGAAGGGTGCACGCATTCGAGAACTTCGAGATCTGCAGGGCGTATCGAAGTTTTACTTCTAACAGCGATTTGACGAGGGTTGCTTTCGAGAACAATTCTATTCGTCATTTTATTTATTTATTTTTTAACTAAATATAGGAATACGATACAGATTACAATTTATAAGTGTATAGTGAATAAGTTATTCGAGTAAAAAATAATTTAGAAACTAATATACTTGAAAAATTATAATTCATGTCTCAGTGGTTCTTCATTAAGGGATCAGTCGAGGACAATTACAGTTTTTTATTCGTCTCCGCGAAGAAACGTTTGAATAATTTAATCGACTAACCAAAGGAGGCTCGATATCATCGAACGGGGATTTCCATGAATTATTGCGAGCGAACGAAAACTCGTGAAACTATTCCCGGAGAAAAATTCGCACGCGCCCCATCTGCGCCCGTAGTTTCCATCATCTGTCGCCACTGGAACCGATCAATCTCCCCGAAAGTTTCTCGCCAATGTTCCGCTGCGACGACGGCCAAATGCAAATTCACCCCGTGGCGAACGATAACGATCCATCGAGGAGAGAGACCGTTTAAATTCGTTGCGAGTTTATCCGTCGGGGATATCGGTTGAAAAATAATTTAATAATCCAACGGTGAATGTTATCGTTGTTAATGAAACGACTGTTTCGATCCGTGGGTGGGCCCCGCGTCGATCGTCGATCGATCATCGATGATCGAACGCTCGAGTTTTAGAAAAATCCGGATAGATCGCGATTTTTCGCCCCATCGATCATCGAACGTTTTAACCATAGATCGGCCGATGGATAAACCCACCCCCTTACCTTTCTTTTGCAAAGTTCTTCCTGGAAATTCATTCAACCCCCCTGCTCGATATACAACCCCCTTGCTTTCTTTATACTTGGTGTATATTATTATAGTTTTTGTTGGTTTAATACTTGTGTCAATAACCCATCTGATAAAATTTCTAATCAATACAATTTTTTATAAAATTCTAAGGAAGCGTGATGTGAAAATTGCAAAAATAAAAATTAAGTATTCTCAAGGTTGGAATATTTTATTAGTAATAAAATTTCGATATAATTTTCCAATTTAAACTAACTGAGATTATTATTTTTAATTCTGTTTATCGACCCAAGGATCAAACTTTGGCAAAAATAATGAAGAAAAAGGGGATGCAACAAATGATGTACTTACACTTCAAGAATATTTTTTCCTGGCGGTGAGAGTTTGTTTTTGGGGGTTCCATTTCCATACCCTGCGCCTTCTCGCGCGGGTTGTTTGCTGTCCACTGATAAATTCGCCGTGTCATCGCGCATTCTTAATTAACAACTCTGCAATCAGAAGAATAGAAGAGGTCGTGTTAATACATCTGCACCGTTTTTTTCCTTTTTTTCAATCGTATTCGATTAAAGGGATTGCGCAACGATCCGTGCACGTTGCGACAGAAATCGCGTTTCGTTCGAGAGCACGCAACAACCGTTTTATCTGATAAGCCGAAACGTTAAGCTCGTTCCCCCCTCGATCGAATGAAAAATGAAACAAAAAAAAAAAAAAGAAATCTAATACCGAGCCACGAAATCGAATCGATTTCACTGCACACGGCTGATTTCGAAACATGTAAATCGGATATACGATTCGATAATACAAAAACGATCGCATAATAAGGATTACGGCATATCTATTTGTAGCTTGGAGCCCGATCAAAA
This sequence comes from Anthidium xuezhongi, assembly GCA_022405125.1. NCBI lineage: Eukaryota > Metazoa > Arthropoda > Insecta > Hymenoptera > Megachilidae > Anthidium > Anthidium xuezhongi. The sequence goes on from CM039637.1 coordinate 11,851,138, forward strand.
CAACTTCTTAATACGCGAAATGAGTGATCCTTGGTTTTACCGAAGAGTGATTGATTCGAGGAGATACGAAAGTCGGACAGGATTTGATGACATAAAAGTGCCTCGAAATAGCGCTTGTCGCATATCAATTTGAAGCCTAAAGTGTAACGAAAATAATTACATAAGTGCCCCGTTTGTGTTCTTAATACAAAATGGACGATTGCCAATTGTAACGAACGTTAGACCGCGGCGAAATTTCTACAGTTTATTCGAGACTGTAAAATTCTGATGAATTTTCATCACATAAAAGTATCGCGAAACAATACTTGTAGCATATCAATTTGAAGCTTAAAGATTAATAAAAATGACTACATAGGTGCCCATTAGCTTTTAAAGTGTACAATTTTGATGTAATTTTGGGACATAAAAGTGTAAAGAGATATCGTTCACGGCACATAAATTTGAAGTTTAAATATTCTTAATAGTGACTAAATGGTTTCTAATGGTGAAAGTTGCTGTGTAGCTAAAAGCTTTAATTAAAATTCATGACACAACACAGGCTCAAAATAGCACCTATGATACATCAATTTAAAGCATCAAACGGCTTCGTAAGCACCCTATATTTTACAACAATTTCTATATTTAACAATTTAGATTTCTTAACAGTTTCTATGTTTAACAATTCGTCTTTTACAAAAGTATATTTAGCAATTTCAATTGTTGGCAACTTTTACACTTAACAGTTCGTGTATTTAACATCCACATTTGGCAATTTATATTTCATAGCAATTCAACCATAACAAAGACTAAACAATAAGGTTCTTTCTCCTGAAATATTAATAGAAACCTAACATTTTCTACTTTCTTAATCAATGAATGGTCTTGCAATCAAAAAATCGTTCTCGTTAATAAGCGCCAGGTGGCACAGGTGTCCCTTGCGGCGACGTTAAAACGGCGCAAAACGCATTTCCGTATATCGTTTGCCGACTCCTTCCGCAACGACATCCGGTGTCGCGATATCTCCCGTTCGATGATTTACGAGCCGCGAAAAAGTGGCTGCCCTCAGCACGAGACATCGGACGGGAGTGCAGCAGCATCGGGGGACAATTTATTGTCGAATCGATCGTAACGAAGGGGAAATTCTATAAACTGCTCGTCGACGGGGCAATGAAGGAAAAATTGGATCGGGTGCAGCGAGCGGGCCCGGCCTGTTCGAGAGGGCGGCGAGAGTTATTGGAGAGGAGACAAATGAAATCGGGAAAAGCGTGCTCGTAAAATAGGATAATTCGAAATTGACCGAGCTACGCGAATCCCCGGTGGCCTCTTTATTATTCCTCGACCCGCCGCCCCTCGAGAAAAAGGAAACAAAGAGTTCGCCACTTAAGTTAATGTTATTTATTGCATTTTTTCCTGGCAATTTTTTGGAATCTTCGTAGATATTTTGAAATCTGAAATCTTCATACAGACCGGAATTTTATCTCTGAAATGAAGTTGCCAAGTTTTTTTTTTTAGATATTCCGGTCACGCGTTTCAAACCCTTGTAACTTTGTCAATTTTGCTCGGGTTACCTCGAAATTTTCAGGAAGTTTTTTACCAAACTTCGTATCGTGATTTTCTATCCGTGAAATATGTAATTTTCGAGTTTTCAAGTTTTCTGTTTTCCAATTTTACCTATCGAATTTCCTAATTTTTTAATTTTCCAGCTTCGAAGCTTTCTGATTTATCATTCTTCAAATTTTCGAGCTCCTTCACCTTCTGAGGGTCTCAGTCTTGGAATTTAAAAGTTTCTAACTTTCGAGCTTTAGATTTTCACATTTCCTATTTTTATGGCGCTGTCTTAGAAAAATCCTCCCCGACGAGCAACAGTCTGTCTCCGTTTCTGAGGAGCGTTAATAGCGACGCGTCGCGTCGTTACTTCTAGTTACCGAAGGCGTAACGCGTTGCTTGATGAAAGACGAGACTCCATAACAAAGGAACGTTTGATCAAAGAGTACAACTAATGAAAGATACTGGGGGGGGGGGGAGAGGCTGGAAATGAAAAGGGCGACAGCTTTTTCTTTCTTCCTTCTTTTTATTGGCTCTGCTCCCGTTTGCTCAACGAAGTCTCGTTTCAGAGTGCTTTCGATCTTCATTACGAGCCCCGGACACTTTTATCATCGATCGCGAAAGATACAGAGAAAGACACCGCTCTTTGGTCCTAGATGCTCGCTGAAAGATTGTACATACTCGTCGTGTAATCGCGTTACATAGAAATTAACGTTGCTGACGCAGCAAAAGACGCTTCCACGTTTTAATTCGAGCCTCGAAGTACGAATAAATGGCCGGGCATTAACGTCCTTCTTCCGAAAATTACCACCTTCTTTGTTAACCGTTAAAAGGGTTCTCTCATTTTCGCCTGATACAAGAAACAGAAAAATAAAAGGACGGATAAAAAGGAACAGATTCCGGAACAATTAGGAGATACTGTAACTTTGTTTCATTGTTTTCGTTAGATCGTTCGGTCGGCAATTAGGAGGGCAATTAGACGTAAGAAAGTTTCCACCGCGGAATGCGCTGCAGAAACATTAACGCCCTTGCTTTATCGTCCGCCATGCTCTCGATCGAAATCGTTCCGACGAAAGTTCTACCCATCCTGATGGACCTTACGTCACGGTACATTAACTTCTTCAATAGAAATCGCTTAACTCGAATCGTATCCTCTCTCTGGACGAAAATCGACGGTGTTTCAAGTATTTCGTCCGTTCCTTTTATTTTTTATCAAGTACTCTTAACAGTTATTACGTTGTATAAAGTATTATTTAAAATCGAAATAAGAATATTTATTTGAATCGTTTCAAATATGCAATATACTCTAACCCCCTTTAAATTTTAATTTTGAAACTTCTCAATAATTATTCGTTTATGATAAATTAAGACGACGGAAGTACCCTCGAGAACATCGGTAATTTCGGTTCCCCGTTTGATAATCAGCGCGCACGACGGTCCACCGACGAATACGAAATTAACCATCCGATCCGCGTATCGATCGTTTTAATTGTTTCGTCGATCCGAACGTGATCGTCGGACGGGAGGTAAGTTCGGTCGGTCAGTCGATTAATTAACAAGGATTGACGCAGTTTCTAATCATCGCTTAGATTGGATATCCCGTACTGTAAACGCGCGATACACTGGATAATGACCAGGATAAACATAGTTTGTTGTCCGTGGATTATCGTTGCTAATTGCAGTTTGCGCGAGCCCAGAAGGGTGGCGTAGGGTGGTGGCCCACGATGGACGAAATAGACGCCGGGTTCCCGAATCGAACGAGGACAATGGATCACGCGGGCAAATATTGACCCCAACAAATATAGGACCAGGCCCTGGCAATCAAAACGTCAGCCGGCTTAATTTATCCCGTCGCCAAACCGGCGACCATCCCCCTTCTTCTTTTTTCCACCCCATCCCTTTCGCTCGTATGGTTTCCGTCGCGTCGATTGTTTCGCGCTCGTTCGAAGTCGAAGACCCCTCGCAACGCGAAAATGGGCCATTCTCGGCCGCCGTGTAAATACGATAAATAACACCCGTTTCAAAAATGAAAAAACGGGATGAAATTAAACCTGAATTTATCCCCGTCTTAGCAACCCCAGGATTAACCGAGAGTTGAAAATTGAAATTTTCATTAATCCTACTATCTCCTGGCGTCTGGTTATTATCCCGTAATTTATAATTGCCCGGAAAAATTCTTTGATGAAATAGATATTATAGATTAGTAGATATTATAGATTAATTATAGATTAATAGAGATTATAGATATCTTGTAATAAGAACAGTTTTTATGAAGCTTTCCTGTTAACCCGATAGAAGGAATGAGGTAAAGAACACAGAATTTTATTTTTCGTACTAATAAGCTTGAATAAGAGGCATTGAATATATTAAGATTGAAATATGATGCATGTTCAATTTTTAAGTAGTAGAGTAGCGTATTAGTAATACATATAACGTCCTGTCTGACCAAACTCGGTTAATTCTACTGAAATATTAAAGCTTTCAGTGTTCAAGGCATGGAGTGTCAAAAAATTGGGAAAATTCGTCAAAATTATAATTTTGTATATTATTTGTAACAAATGTTAATAATATATATTGCAACAAAATTGAAGATCTAAATTTTTAAGAAATCCTAAAATAGTTTCAAAGGGTTATCGTTGATTCGAGTCGATTCGAGAAAAGTTCAGTGTTCTTGCGGTCGAGAACATATTTTTTAAGGGGAAAATGTGTATTCGTGGCCCTGGTAGCGACAGATATCGGGTTAACTTCTTCAGGGTTGCGTTTCACCGCTGAAAAATCACGGCTAATGGAAAAAATTGGCAAAGTTCGGTGGAAAGTTGGTTGGCGACTTTCGCCACGCCACCTTTCGCAATCGTGAAAGCCCATTAAGTACGAAAACTAATTTCCAACTAGTTTCTTGCCGTATACAACGGTCGGTGTCGATTTCGATCATTCGATCACGTCGGGTCAATTACGATCGTGCAAACTCTGTTGGAAATCGATAAACGTTTGTTACTATAACAATTCTGGCTGGAGCATTTCTCTTTGTATCACTTGCATCGCGAATCGAATCCTTTATTTATTCTGAACGTAGAATCCTCCTTCTTGCAGATCCTTTGAACGATCTTTGATATCGGAAAGAGTATTCGCTGGGAACATTCTTCGACTTTCTGTCGACACTGTGTCCAAAGTCGTAGGTTTCTTTCTTCAGACCCTTTATAGCGCTTTCAAAGAAAATAGAACTTCCCTTTCGAGAAACCGGTAATAAAGCCTCGAGCAAACATTTTGATTGTGATGCTGGCTTTAAGACGAAATATTCAATTAATGGTTTACAAATATTGGTGGTGATTTGAAAAACCTTGGATCATTAAAATGTTACAAGTCAGAATTTTTTAAGATTAGTCCAAAAACATTTTTATGGCAATATTACACACCCTTAAAAATGACCAATCGTATAGAAATAACGCTTCGATTCTGAACTTCTAAAATTGTCAGCAGAATTTCGTGTACCTGAACGATTTATCACCGATCGAAGATAAGAAAAACAGACAAGATGCGATCTTATCTCTGAAACCGACGATGCTCCCGCAGATCATTCGAATGGGGCGTTTATCTTGGCTCGATTCATTTTATTAACGAAATTTATTTAAAGTATCAACCGTTATTAGCCATCTGGATTGCGTATCTCGCGACCCTCTTTTCACAGTCTAACGAACGAATTCGGTAAATCGAGCATCGGTTAATTTTAGACGTTCTAGAAACGAATCGTGGCTTCCTCCGATTTCGAACCACCAAAGATCCGTTTCCAACATTTGTGCCTTTAAAGTACATCCGTGTCTGACGTCGTTCACGGGTGAAATTTGTCAAACGAAGTTAAAGATACAAAATGTTAAGTTGGGAAACGAATTTTAAATGGCCTGGATGGAAATCAAATTAATGTAAATTTCACTACCACCACTGTGCTGGGTTAATTATTTTCCCCTTTGATTTCAAACAATAATCGATCGTGGTCAATCCGTAATATTAATAATAACATTGTAAACAACAGCACACAAAATGTGATTATCAATTCGTAATTAACTTTCGACTGAAATTAAATATTCAAACTTTTGGGTATTGAAAGAAATAATATTCAAAGAAATGCTATAAAATTATTAAGCATTATTAATTGTGCGATTTTGCCTCGATATGACGTCAATTAAAATTGATTTTCAGTGGAAGGTTAAACAAGCGAAGTTATCAAATTTTATGTTACATTGTTTGTTCTCTCTAATATAAGCAAATTGACTTCACGAGGTGTTAGATGAAGATCTTAAGCGACGGTGCGAGATAAGGGGACGACATTAGCCGTTTCATTCACAGTTCGCAGGGGATGTGATTTATAGCAGCGCAAACGAATTTGCGCAACTATATTCTTGTGATGAAATGGAAAACGAAAGATTCGAAGAGCACGGCTCTGACGGGCTTCCGTTAAAAATATCCCCGGTCGTGATATTTCTGTACCGTTTCTCGGCAACGGTGTTTCGATTCTCTTTAAAGTTCACGGTAGATTTCCAGAGCCAGAATATCAAGGTGATCGACTGAAAATTGAATATTCATTCCTATAAAAAACAGTGAGATCGTAAATGAACTAATGAAATGAATGTAAATGAAATGTATTAATCGAAAATGTGTTGTTAGTATACAAATTAGTATTTTTTATGGCTGTATATTATTAAGACATAATATATATATTTTATATTCATAAAATATTCAAAAATTCAAAATCGCACAAATTATTATTCACTAAATTAACCACCGACGTGTCGAATATAGTATTAAAAAAATTGAACCATGAAGCATCAAACTACAAGGTTACATTTGAAAAAAGATCCTTCCTATCCTTAATAATTAAAATTTCGGTATGTCTGACCAAACACGGTCTCCTCTACTGTCCGCAATCACCGCGTCGATAAAACGATCCAACAGATCAAAAAATCTCAAAGTCACAAATTTATTTCCCAACCTGTTGACACCTTCGAGTCGTTGCACCACGTACAAACAAATAATAGCAAATCCTTAAACGTTGCAATCCATATGTCATAAGGTAGAGCGAAACAGTTTCCAAGTGGTAGAAAACGAGCATAATACCGTCGTCTCATGCAAGTGAATTTAACGATCTATTTTCAGAACAGTCTGTCCTGTGTACGTGGGTACGAAGTACGAGCGAGCGACTTCGACGCGTATAAAACGCTCGACAAAATCGTCGAAGACTGCGAGAGGGGCAGCGGGGCGGGGGCTGTTCGTACGCGAAATTCGTCTAGACGTATTTTTACATACACGCGACACACACACCGGTGTCCACGTGCAACGATCGAAAAGCTAAATACGTGTAGGACCCTGACAGACGAGATTGTCTACAACCTTGGACGAGTCTGGCCAACGACGCCCACTTTTCTGCCAAGTCCATCTTGCGGAAGCTTCTTCGATGTTGGCAAAAAGCGTGGGCTTCGATCCGTTTCTTTCCCTTCTTCTTGCCCCCCTTTTTTTCGAATCGTTGCTCAAAGAGAATTCAGTTTGTCTCACCAGGAAAATTTGGAAAAATTCCCTTCTGAGAATCGATTCAGGGGGTGAAGGACACCCCTTAGAGGAAATCTTCAATTTTTATATTATTTTTAATATTTGAGAAACTAAGAGGGACTGTTTTTCTGTTGGATTTTGTATAGTTTCTTAAATATTCGAGGTAATATGAAAATTCAAGAGCTTTGGAAGGTTTCCAACTTTGGCGCGGTTTCTCGGCGGGAAACAAAAATTCTTAAGTTATTAACATCGTAGGGAGCGCATTGAGATGTTCCTGAAAGATGTCCTAAAGGGATTCGAATTGAGTCAGAAATGAACTCCCGATCGTCGCACATGTAAGAATAGATCGTTCAAAACGGAAGATTAGAGAAACACGAGGTAATGGATTAACGATAGATAATAAGAGTGGTAAAGTGGTGGATACGACTCGATATCGCTTCGACGTCGTTATCGAAAATTAATCCGGCGCCTGATCCAGTTTATTCTTCGACAATATCTCCTCCAGAACCAATACAAGAGACGTCGATCGATCGGGCGATATTAATCGGTCCGTCGATGCTCGAAAATCGAGATACCGATCGTGATTATCGCGTCGAATTCGCCTTAATCCTTCGGGATTTTACTAGGCTACCGTTATAAATTTTCCTTGTCAAATTACTCTCGGTCCACTTCCCAGATATTTTTTCTTAAAGAAAGCAAATCATCCCTTTTCTTCGATTAACGCATAATTTTATTTTAAATAAATAATACAACAACTATTCTCCATGAAAACAAAAGGCAGAATTTAATGGAGAATTCGAAAACGACGATACTTTATAATTAATACGATTAATTAGACGCCTGAAGGCTCCTTTGGCTCATGGGCGCCAGCAGTGACTTTCCAAGGCGCTCATTAGGCGCCATCAGTAATGAAAGGATTCAAATCTTGCTGTATATAGGTTAATCGGTGTCCATCGAAAAGCGGAGGGTAGAATTTGCAACGTCAGTGTTTTACTTTGATGTGCAATTGTTTGCAGTCGTCTGCTTACGGATTCGAGGCTCCCGAATCAGAGACGGCAAAGATGAGGAACAAATCCCCGTCTAAGCCCACCCCACTCTCGATCAGAGGTGCAAAAGAGTTCGAGAGGCGGGAAATACCCTCGATATTGGTACACGTCACGATGATACGAAAATCATCGACACGTCGCATCGTGGATCGATAATATCTTGTCTTTGATACCAATGAGTTGCTGTCTTAGAAGAAAGGCGACAGAGTTCAAACATTTCAGATTAATTAGCGTATCTCTGGTAAATTTCATAAATTCGTGAATCATAATTGGAAAATACGTTCACTGTGATAGCGAAGGTGGATTAGTAGATTAATTTAGTATTGAGACAAATTCAAACTCTAATTATTAAAAATACTGATAAATAATTTATTTTAATTTACTCGTACCTTTAATTTGTTAATTAATAGTAGCTATATTGACAATTTTTATAATGATACATTGATCATTAGGGTGATAACGGATATAGGTAATAGGATACGTAAAAATTCCCAATTAATTAAGAATATGATGGATTAATCTTACTTTATCTTATTTTTTTTCAATCAATCATCCTATTATATAAAATACGAGACAGCAACTACCTGTAACCCACCATTGCAATTAATACCATTTTTACATTATATCAATATCAACACTATACGTTAGATTCTTTAATTATTAATCAATCCCGTCTCAAAGAATCGTTCGATAAATTTTGAAAACAGGGAACGGATAGAATTACGTCTTCTCGTAACAAATTAACGAGATTTCGTCGCCTTCTTCTCGATGTCTCGCCGAAGACCCCACCTAATCTCCTTGTAAAAATGAATTCTGTCGCCGAGAACCTGTTCCCCCACCCCCCTGTATATTTCGACCCGTGGTCGAGAAGTGACACTGTCGCGAGATATTTTCTTTTTATCCTTCTTTCTTCCGGTGTCCTTTTCATCGAGAAAGCTTTGACCAACGAGGAGGAACGACGAAGCGAACCGGCGTGAAATAAAATTCGACACCCCGTGTCTTACTCGATCCGATCGATCCGAGACACCAGAATCGTTCGATCATTCTTAGAATGGATTAACATTTTATCTGATATTGTTAAATGCACACCAGTCCGATGTTTACTAAAGAAAACGATGACTTTGCGCTGATACGATTTGCGAAGTATTTGTTAATGAAAATATTGGATTATTCTGACATTGGGATTAACGTTAAGAATATTAGAATTGAGTGTTCTAATGTTAGATTATTATTTGATTAATATTAGAAATGACTGTTCCAATATCAGAAATATTAAAAATAAGTATCTTGATATTTAAGTGGAAGAGGTTTATTCAAAGTTTAGTGTTTATCCAAAAATAGAAATAAAAATAAAGATAATAGCACGGTATCTTAATCACTTAAACTTCTAGAAAGATCTGCTTCCGTAATTTGATAGACAAGAATCAAGTGGGGTCCACGTCAATGCATCATCTCTGATTAACAAATCACTTTGTAGCTGATAAGAAGTTGGAGATAAACGCACACGTTGAACATTCAGTAGTGTTCAGAGGGTGTTTTCGTTTACTCACAAATCGTATTATCGATACTAACGGGACAATAATATTTATCTAATCAGCTGGACGATGAACATTTATTGCTCGCCTGTTGTTCTCACGATATTTCCCATTAAAACGCAATCATTTTTTAATACCTTGTTCATAAAAACAGGAGTAGTCATTAACCATCTTGGTTCAGAAAGGAAAATTTGGTCTAAAACTTGCCCTGTACCTAAGGTTTAAATTCATCGTCATTATTGACAAACACGAGAGCGTTTTATGTACGTAATCAAAGCGTCAGAGGCAATTTCGAGCATTCCTAAACAGAGTACATTGAATTTTAATTTTCGTCTAACCCTTCGCGCCCCACTGGCGTCTATTATGTGATTAATCGCTTAACTTGTTGCGCAAAGTTGCTTTGGAAAATTGTTGCGTAAGAGTCTGGAACTTTGAGAAAGATAGGAATTAATCAGGCCGTAAGATTTATTTGTTTATTCATTCCACGAATGGCAATCACAATGCTCGACAATATTGCATCAGTTATTTACAATTTGTCATTTTGTCAATGACGTCTACTAAGACTTTTCTAATTCGTTTATTTAAATATTTGATTTTGATCGAATAGCAGATGAAATATTGACCATCAAAGGTATTAAAATTTTTGTTAAACGCCCATGCAAATTTTCCATAGATGACAATTTATGTTACTCTCGAGCCATTAGTGGTTCGTATCCCGTAATTTATAACGCACTACTTAACAAGTTGCTTATTCAAATATTGTAGTTGCGCACGATAAACAGTTATTTATCAGAAACGTCGAAATCATCGGTGTACATAACAATATCGGAGATAAGCTGAACAAAGACACCGAATCGGCGCCAATTTGCAATCTACAATAATCTCGTGGACCGTTCTATCGCGATTCTAGCTGAATTCTACGAAAAATGATATAATTGAACTTGCGTGTCATTCTTCCGGCGAAATAGTGCATAATTCCCTGTTTATTTTAATTAGAATCGGATACAAGACTTTCACTTGCTTCTAAACAGAATATTACCAATTAATTACCATAATAATTATTTACAACTGTCCCCAATTTCGAAATTGAAAGTAAAATTTTGTAATTTTAAGTAAGAATTTTGAAACGAGTTACTTTGGTCCCTTTAATAATTCTAGCTTTGGATGTTGACTTCTATGTCAGTTATCGGTAACTGACGTCTCGGATTTTGTATAATTGAATAATTAGTCCAAAATACACAAACTTTTAATAAAATTCATATTGCATTAGTAGTATAACATACTAATCTGGAAGTTTAAATTAGGAAATTGATCCATCATACCTCGAATAATTAAAATTTGAACATGTCTGACCATATACGTGCATTTTCACTGGGAGATTTAATGATACCCAACCAACCCTTCTACAAAACCTTTCCTTATATTAAACATGTATCTTTGAACAAGAAAAATGAATAATTCTACGAATGATTAACGAATAATATTTTTTTCAAAATCATGTTGGTATTCGAAAGGTTAATTCAGCTACAAAATGTTTCGCATCCGGCTAAAGAGACCCGAGCGAAATTTGGCGTTCCACCAATTTGCATCCATAGAGCCAATGGAGATCAACGAAGTTTATTTCGGGCTTTAATAACCGGCACAACACGCACGCACACGTAAGCGTTCAACAACAAGTCGGTTAGACTTCATTCTAAGCTATTGAACGAGGAGAAGCGGGATAACGCTTGTAACATGGCCGGGCGGACGTACGGCGGGCAGGAAAATTGGTAAATCGTCCGATTTTCCCGGATGTAGGTCAACGAACACGGCTATCCTAGCGGAACCTTGTGCCAATTCGAAAGTCGGCTCGCTTGATAAACATTATACACACCGACGAAGATTATTTCGGGATCGTGGCCGTTACTTGGTACACCAAGCTGGCCCTCGTCCGAGACTCGTTTTCTACGTTTCAATTCTTTCTTGAACTAACGCCGTTTCGAGCTTTCATAATTATTCGATCGTTAAAATAATTAATGAATCAAATGGTAGGCAACGATAATTGTTTGCTGAGTAAACTATCCAAAATAATATTTTTGCTTTGTGATTTTATTTCAATATTTTTTATAAATATTTTCTTCGTGAATTTTGAGATAAGAAATCGATGAAAAATATGTCAGAAATTTAAAGTTGGTTGCATTCAATAGGTATCTTGAGTAGCAATTAAAATATGAAATTTGAAGTGTTTGAAGTGAACGAAGAAGTAGGATCGTTTGACAGAATTACAGGGACACGTCCAACTTGTAAGCAGAAACAATTATCGTGTACAGACCAAGTAATCCAAAGCACATCAAACGTCAAAGGTAACTTCGGGTCAAATGTATCAAATGCAACTATGATTTAACCTGAGCGTAGATCATAGACTATAGGTCAAGCCTACAAGTTACGCTCTCCTGTTGCATCCACTCAACATAACACGTGCGTTTGACACATTCTACCCACTACACACGATTTCGTTTCTCTGTGTCAACCGTTGTCAAATTATTTAACAAAGCCAGTATCGGTGTTAAAATCCATTAAAAATCGTATTTTAGGAATTTCTGGGAATTCGAAAATTCAGAACTTCATTTTTTGCAACTTCAATGTTCGCAAATATATTTTTAAGGTACTTGTGGTATCGAAGGAGTGCTGCCATTAGTATTTGGTGAATCAAACGAGCGTAAGGGGTTAAGGATGGTACAAAAATGAATCTTCATCCCTTCGCACAAGGTCTATTAATCGACATACCTTGTCCACACTACTGCTTCCAATCGTTATCCCAAATGTATCTGTTCTGATCAACGATGGGCCTCGGTGCGTTGACGGACCCCTTCATAAGTGTCCCTCGCGACTTCACTAGGCTTCACTACGTGGCTTGACAGTGCACGCGTGTTCACCAACGCTCGTGCACAAACCGCTCGAACCGGCGTGATTCAAAACCAGAGATTCACCACGAGATAACAAGTTCTTTCGAAAAAAAAAATATCGTCCACCTCGAGGTGGCTGTCAACAGTGATTAGAAGGGAAACGACACGGTCACAACAATAGTCTTCTTGATTGTATCGTCTCTTTTTTTCTGTTTCTTTTTCGATGGATGCACACACGATACCGTGAACCTCTGTCGTCCTCGCACGAGCACGAATTACTGAAGTCACCTGTCGAAAATGCTTGCCTTTTATACGCTCGCGTTTACATTGGACAAGATAAGGCCAGCGTTTACATGAGCCGAGTTTCCTCGTTCTCGGTCGTAGCACCCGTCCACGCCGTTTCCTCGTCGTACGCGACGCGTGATCGTCTTCGATTTCCCGATATCGGTTGATCGAAATCAATGAGTTCGGTGAACACCCCCTCCTTGCACCGCGTGATTCGTGTATCGAACGATCGACTCTACGTTGTACGAAAATTATTTTGGACAAGGCGAGTGGCACCAAACGGAAGACGAACTTCTTCAACATCGATGTCGAGATACTATAATTATTCAAGATTGATTCAAGAGTGATCAATTTTGGTATCTATAATAGCTATTGCAGCGAGAAATCAATTTTTTATCAATATCAATCAACTAAACTACTGCAGAAGTGACAGGTAAATTGCATGATAAAATTTATTAATATTTTAACCTTCGAATAATAGCGTTGGGTCAATTATGACTCAGGTCTATGAAATATGGACAACGATGCGTCGATCAAAATTAAAAACTCGAATTTTTGGGTTTGAGATTTTTGTAGGCAAAATTTAGCAAAATGAGAAAGAGACTAAATTAAAATGATGAGCCCAAAGATTAATATTTCTTAGTCTTAAACAATACTGCTGAGTCATTCACAACTGAGACTAACAAGATTTGTACAACAATATTATGAACAAGAAAATTGTTTACATCCAACATTGACGAAAGATTAATTTACTTGATTCGCAATTTCCCTTCGTATCGATCTCGTCGGCTGTTCGATTAACTAAAAAACGATAAAATGCTTTCAACGTTAGGAAGTTCCACGAAGTTATGAAACCTTGTATTTACGCTCGGTGAAAGATTAACGAACAGCGAGTACACAACGAACCGATACAATATTCCCATATTTATAGCGAATCTGAATCACGATTTTCATCATCGAACAAATAAGATACTCGAAGACAACGGCGGGGAAACGATCGACCCGGTACGTAAATAGGGAAATATTAAACCGCAGATTGAATAAGCAATAAGTTCCCCGAATCGAATGACACCTGTACAGTGAACAGAGGAAAAAATACGTGCGGCGAGTAATAGAAAACTGAAAAAAGAAAGGAAATCGTCGCAGTTGGTCAGGATGGACGAAAAAGAAGAATTCTCCTTTGAATTCTACGAGCAAGGTTTCCTCGTTCGATTCGAGCCTCGTTGAACGTGATCCGAATACCCGTCACGGATCGTAAGATGAGCAAAATAAGGAAAGAAAAAGTTTTTGCACCGATAATCCCGATTAAACAGATAACCATGGAAATCCCGGTTTCCTTCTGAAGCTTCGTGGAAAAACGATCGGTTTGCCCGCAAGCTTCGCACGACCATTCCTTGAAGCAATCGATGGAAAACGAAATAATGAAGAGTCGTAATAATCGAGGTACCAGAAGTGTAATTATTGGAAGAATTTTGTAAATTTTGATGAAATTCCGGGGAACGTTAAAGGGTGGAAAGGGTAACGTGTCAGCTTAAAGGAGAACTACCGCAGCATCCGATACTGCAGTGGATGCGGAAGAACACACGCGGTGTGCTGTGAAAACTGGGCTAAAAAGTCGAAGTGAAACGTGCCTTTGTCTACGATTTGTAAATTTTCAAATTTGCAATTTTGTCGATTTTTAAAACTCAATATCGTGAATTTGTAAATTTGCAGTTTTATCAGTTATAATTCCGAGTCGTATTAATTATCATGGACAAAGGCACCCTATAGTTCACCACAGACGAAACTACCCTCATTCTCAAGTGACACAACCTAAAATAAGAAGAATAGAATTTAATGATTCTAGCCATGACAGACTCGAATGAACACACCCCCTGTTCACCATAGAAATTCGCTAAGGAAGAACCCATATGCTTGAGATGCATGTGCCACACGAATCCTTACGTAATCACCGGGATCACATGAATGGATATCGATCGATGGATCGCGGACGACCGGAAGGATGGTGTGCGATCACGCGTCGACGGGCGCCACCATAAAATTCGATCCGGCCCGCGCGTCTGCGTGCTCGACCGGATGTGCCCGTAGGACCACGGCGTAGCATTGACCTTGAGCCATCCACCGGCAAGGTCAGGACACTCGAAAACGTCCCGGGTGCTTCGAACCTTCGAACGAGCGAAACGCCGCCCTTTTGGCGGGAAAAAAATGGGGTTGGAGATCGACTGAGAAGAACCCCCCACGTTCGAGGGGGAGGGGGATGGGGGCTGGAGGTGGAGAACTCACGAAACCGATGGCTGAGAAAAACGAGCTCCGCACTGTTGCCGGCTTTTTCGTGGACCCGCGATGCTTAGTAGCTTTCGAACGACTGACGCAACGGTGCCTCGGCGTCCAGACGCTTACGCAACGACGCCGTGTCCCCTCTTTTTCATCCCCCTTACGGACGTACAGGCGACGACCAAGGGACGAGAAACGCGAGGCACGATCAGACGGACGCGTGTACACGGCGTGGATCGGAAACGAGCCAGCGGGAACCGGTGCGAACCGGATACGAACACCGTCGAAATTCTGGGAACGAGAACAAGCCGGGACCGCCTGGCGCAACGAGGCGTCGCGACGCCCCTGAGATCGAAACGATGACGTCCGCGACCCTGTCGTTCCTCTCTTTTTTTCTCTCCTCTCTCGTGTTCGGTCGGTGCCGCCGATGACGTCGCTCTGACGACGTCGACCGGAAGTCGAGGACGCCAAATGTTGCGGCATGTTTCGTCATCGTTCTTTGGGTTCTCTCTTTGCCAATTACTTTTCTTAGGTCTTTCGGGCTTTTTAATTAACACCTTGGCGTATGAATTCAGCAGTGATTTGCAATTATTTTCTACCCCATTCACCCCCTACGATTTGTAGAAATGTTTTTGTTATTAAACTCTTACTATGTAAACCCCTTAATGTACTCTTAACTGTATAAACGTGGCCTTTCCCGTCCAAGTAATACTTTTGCTCAATCTGAAAATATTCTAATACTTAAATATATTTAATTACCCCTTATCAACTAGAAAAATAAATACAATTACGACTTAGAAAGAGTGTCCGCGTATCTGTTTACGACTTTCACCCCTGAGTCACCCGTTCGTCCAGCCTGCGACGTCCACGAAGCCGATCGGTTGCACGCGTGCGTCCCTCTCGAACGTACAGGACAAAATCGATTGCGACACACGATCAAAACCGAAAGTAGGAAAAATGCTGGCCGAGAACTGACAATCCGTGGCCGGATGGTCGACCCCAGGCCCGACTTTGCTCTGAAATACGAAAGCGCAGGCTTGGCACGAGATAAATGTGGGTTGCTGGAGCACAACGGCTACAAACAGACTGCTGCTCGCTTCTCTGATGAATGGATATAATCCGGCCGATTTATCAGCCACCCTGGGTTTGCCTGGCCCGGAGATTAAGTCGCTCGTTTATCGATACCGGTTAAACCCGAACCAGCCCCTCTCTGTTCTTGCGTCCCATCCGCGGGACGATCGTCGACTTTATTCCTTATCGAAGCCGTATTGTTATCGAGCGCTAAGTTTAGAATCGGCTCGTGTCTATTTTTATATCTTACAATTCGAGAAACAACCTTTGAATCTCGTTAATCCCCGCATTAACACTTTTGTGATTACGCGAGCTACGGATTTTATTATTTGTATCATTTGGCAGTGTAGAAATATTAATAAAAAAAATTACTTTGCGAACGACTTCCAATTCACCCCCAATAAATTAGAAAATTTTCAAGAAACATTAAGAGAAATTTTTCTTTGACTTTCGATCGCAGCAGAGTGCAATCAAAGAGTTAATTTTACGTAAACTTTGAGGTTGGCGGTTCTTTTTTTAGAAGCTGATAGAAAGGCTGTCAAAGTGTTAATGCCACGGGCATCGTGTACTGGCGAGCCACGGTTGTTGAAGTTCGAACTACGTAGTGATAAAATGAATGATATCGTAGTTTCTCTGTTGAAGGAAGTGACACGATTCGAGGGCACGTACACAGAGACACGTTATCGATTGTTCCAGCGTCGACGGCGATTTTAGCCGTTGCAGAATGCAGATGCAACGAATGCGACGAGATCGACCTCGACGTCGCGGCGGACACACTGACCCATTTATCCAGACGCCAGCCGATTTTCAGACATTTTTCTAACATACAAACCTGAAATTCTACTAAACCAATCTATTTTGAATACTTCAAAACACCCAAGTATGCAATATATATTTTTGTAAATAACATACCCTTATTTTTAGCGAATAATGAAAGGGTTGAAACGATTTCTGACCCATTGAATGGGCGAAATTTTGTCAGATGCGGCTATGTCTAGTCAGTAACATCTTCGATTCACGGCAGGGGGTTGATTCCATATTCCAGGGCGATTCAAAGCCCGTTACTCGGTAAATCGCGAATTCCAGGTTCGAGTGGGGTGGCAAATCGCGGCCAGACTACGAAATCGTTTCCAAAGGCGGCCAGTTGATTATTGCCATAGGTTATACGCCGATATGGAAAACCGGGAAGCGTCGCCCTACGCCGAGGAATCCCGAGGACACGAAACACGAGCGATAAAGGGCAGTCACCCCGAAACTGGAAGACCTGCCTTGGCGCGACCGTAATGGTTCAGTGGAATTTAATCGAGACGGCAATTGTTTCCTATTAACAGTTATGAAAGCACTTCAACGACCTCTGAACCCTCTTTGAAACGTCGCCGACTCCGAAGCCGTACATACATAACCCTTGTGCCCCAGTCGTTTTAATTGGAATCCATTCGAGAAGATTGCGGTCGAGCAACGGAGTTCGAATCGTCCTAAAATTGGTAGCTGGCTCGCGTTCTCGAAATACAGAAACCGATAACGATCGTTACGAGACCGATACACGGAGAAATTTTTGGAAGTCGAGGCCGGGTTAAGGCAACCCCGAGACTTCTTTATTCGCGGGCACGCTATTCGCGAACGATGAGTCAAAAGGAAAAACGATGATTCATGGGGACGAGTACGGCTTTGTGTCGGTATTACGCGTCATTTACAGTTGGTGTTAATAAAGAGGTGAAGTTTACGGTTCGGAAGGCGTATGCATACCTCATTAAAAAGATATTGCTTTGGGTAGTAAAGATATGTATTGTGGAGTTAGACAATTTTTGAGCTTTGAAAATATAGTATTTCGAAGTTTTCAGAGCTCTACTGCTTCGTGTTACCAAAAGTAATCTATGTTTCCATATTCCCAAAAATACAATTTCTTTCCAAGTTTCTAAATTTCTAAAAATTTAATATTTTAGAGATTCCAAATTCCTGATAATGTAGTTATTCATTTCTCAAACCTATTATTTTCTGCATATTCACTATGTTATTACGTACAGAAGGTTTGCAGATTTTTCGTGGAAGTTTCGAGAATGTTTATAAAGATTAATAATCGACGGAAGTTCTTGCGAAATTATTCACGATCGATACGAATTATATCTTGTCAAACAACAGGAAACACAAAGAAAACGTACGGAATAATCAAGCACGTGTAAGTCTTGATAAAGAAAAAGGTAATATCTTAGATGCATCGCAATACGCGTTATCGGAAATTCATTGAGTTTCATTTTCAATGGACAATTTGATTCGTTGAAAAAAAAAATTAACTACAGAATGAATTCAAATTGTACGCTTACGTTAACAATTAAGTAGCTTATGTCGTCAGCACACGAGTAACGTAACATTTACTTAACAGTGGAAATTTATGATAAGGAGGCTCTATTACCAAGAACATAATGTTTCTTTCTTTATTAACGCATTTTCAACGTCAAAAGTGTTCTTCTGCTTTGTTAGTACAGGAAAGTCCAAAAACAACCACAATTTAAGCCTAATTGACTTAAAGTTCTAATGTTTTCCAATATTCAATAATTTCTTAGTGAAATACTCTACAACTATAAAACTTGTTAACTTTGATCGAATAAACTATTACCCAACTTTTGAAATATATCATAAACATTCAAACAGTGGGCAAGTATCAAAATTTTTTAATTGTAATAAATGAAATTTGGAATCTCGGGTGACTTTAACGTTTCTTTCCTTAAAAATTGAAATTACACGGGACATAACGCAATAAAACAGGCGAACGGATACGGAAAAGCTCGGGAAAGCATGAGAAACGATCATCAGCTGCCAGGCGCAAGAAGAAGTAGAAAAAATGGAAAACCGTCCAGGAAATATTGCGGTAACGTTTCGAACGAAGGCTTAATTACATCAAGATGCAACGTCTCGTGCAGATCCTTCTTTTTTTCCACCTTTTTTCTTCCTTAATCGCTTCATTCCAACTTCTAAAACCCGGATGTTCTTTGCGGATAGTATTTTTCTTTATTTATTTTTTCTTGCCGTCTACCATCCCTGGTTTATACACCGAGCAGTCCATTTAACGCGAATCGGTCGAAAGAACCGTGAAAATGTTCCAACTCGAAGGCAGGAGGGGAGAAGAAAGGGAAAATGGGGGGACTGGGGTGAAATTACGATTTTAATATCTGCCAGTTTGCGATGTTTGAAAAAGTGAACGATAAGATTACGGGTCTCTGCGGGGAAGCTCGAAGTCGATTGTTCTCTCGTTTCGCGCTCGATTAACGACGATCTGTTTGCAATAAATAATTTTACGATTGATTCGTCATCGAGAAATTATTTCAGATTTCTGGCAATATATTTCCGAGTTTCCAAGAAATATAATATCTTGAAATTTCCCGGAAATATAATTTGTCAACGTTCGCAAGTTCCCAAAAATAAAATATTTCAAAACATCCTTTGATAATTTTCTATTTGTGAACCCTCGATTTTGAAATATTACCAAAACAATGCGCGCTTGTCAGGACGGACCAAAAATTCAATAAACGCATCGTATCAAAGAGATTTTCAGCGAAAATCAAAAATTCGATGATCGAATCCCAAGTATCGACTAACAAGCACGATTACTTTTGCCGTGGACGGTGATTAGCGTGGATAATCAACGTCCTCGTTTGTGCACCCCCGTTAGAGTCGAATAAAATCCTTTGAAATCGCGGCAGAAACACAAGCCGGACAAAAAGGGTCGATTAAACGATCACAAAGAGGAAACTCGAATGGGAATCAAACGACAGAAGGCTAACGAAGGATCCTAACACTGTGTAATCGGTCGTGTATTGCAGTGTTTCTCAAACTTCAAACAACCGTGTCCATTTACTGAAGGGGTTCGAGTAGAGCATACGTAAACAAATATACTTAAAAACGGTGATGATTACTGGAACTGTCTGCGAACGTGGCGACAGTATGTATAATTATACCTGGAGTATTTGCAGACGCCCTCGAACCTTAATTAATCGACGTGCTATAAAAAGAACCAGGGAATCCTAGTAAAATATTCATTTATAAATTGTTACAAGTGCTACCGAAGGCATCCAATTTTGAGAAACACTGACGTGTCTGATCGAGCCGAGGGACCAGCACGAGGACGATTATTCCTATCACATTTCCAACTTACGTGGTCTGTTTACAACAGGACGGATTACACGTCGTGTCTACGGCTCGATGATCAATGGCACGACACTGTCTCCACTCGATAATTTACGGAGAATTACGGGGCGGCCCGGCTCCATTGTTCTGGTCACAGAGCTCGTAGGGCCGTGTACCATACTCGAAGAAACCCTCGGGTCTTCCATAAAGCGATTCGTTTCGTATCATCGAATTTATTCGACGAGGCATAATTGTGAAAAATGATCGAACGTACACGTACGATATTTCAAATAATGAATTTTTAAAGTTAGTTGTAAATAGTGCTCGAACCGAATCGTTAACCGAAACGAATCCCAAGGACAGGCATTCTAGCCGCGTATTATCAGCTCTTGGTGTTGAATCATCGTGGACGAAAATTTGCTTAAAAATGAAATTATGAAACGTAAACAGGCGCGACGTACGTGTGTACAGAACCGTGTTTGACTATTATTACGTCAAAGAAACAGAAGACCGTTGGAATTCGAAGGTCGAAACCGTTTTCTGAACGAATGCACCGTTCGTGTACTGTCGACTTTTTTCGCGAACAATTAAAGGATTGCTTCTCGAGAAAGTCAGAAGAGCTATGGCGAATTTCCAGGGTTGAACGCACCGCTCTGTACCTACATATTGCCCCGTATCTATCATTCGAACGTGCCCCAAAAACGTACGACCCTACACGAAATGGCCTTTAATCGTTCACAAAATTTCAGTATCCATCTCTGTCAAGCTAGTGTGCTCCGAAAATAAAAGTAGCCGGTTCGAGAATTTTTGGGAACCTGTCTTGTTTCGATGGGATCGATATTAATCCATTAATATTCATCCTAATTTGTTTTGCTCTTGGGTCTAAGATTACATTATGCCTCTTTTATTATTACAATTTGTAGACATTAGAATTTTCTGAAATTAAAATTGATGCATAACCCATTGAAACAGCGTGCATTCTGAAATAATAATGTTATCGACCTTATACCGAGTCGTTTGAGACGATTCCGACAGTAATCAGGATGAATTATTGAAACAAAGTCAACGCACCACGCGGACAGAAATAGACCGAAGCCATTCTTGAACGATCGACCGTCGAAACTCGACCTCAGGGACCTCGAACTCGACGACGTTCGATCAGCGGCACCCGACTCATCTTCGAGTCCGGACCCTGACATGAACTCCTATCCTTCTTAACTAGTTGATACTAGTGATGGCTTTTAATGCTGCTCAATCACCTATCAATCGACTTTTCAGTACTATGGTTTGTTGATTGAAAATCGATTAATAAACCTTCGATTAGCGAAAGTTGGGTATGCTACTATGAAAAATTAATTAAAGGCGAGGGTTACTTTTCCAAAAAAAATGTTGTCATTTGGAACAGCAGATAATGTGATATTTAAACAATATCAATATCTGAATGAATCTTGCATAAAATTGTTCCAGATTTTTTATTCTATAAACTCCGAATCGTTCGAAGAATGACTCGTGTCATTTCCATCGCTAGTTGAAATGCACCAAACCTCATTCCTTAATGAAATGAAATCATGACACTCGAATACACCGCGTACAGTTCGGATCGATCAATCGATGGATCATAAACGATACATTAGGGTCGTCTTTCATTGACATCGTTTATCTATCCGTCTACCAACACGGCCAATATAACTTGGTCGCGTTAATATTAACACTTTGACGGTTACAACGTTCACTATTATAAATGAACACCGTAGAGTATAGTTTTCAAACTTCCCAAAGCCGCGACCCATTTTTCGGACGAATTCAAAATAGACAGACCGAGCCAAGATTTACGCTTCGTCTGATTTCTCCGCTGGCTGACGCGTTTGCATGAAATACCCGATACGATAATGGAAATAAATTAAAGCAAATATCGCGGGAACAAGCGTGTGAGTTAATCACTCTGTAAACAAACGCGTTTGTGTTGAATTGCGACAGCGGAATGATAAATGACTTTTTAATACAAATTTTGAGTGTCGTGACGGAGCTGTAGAAAATCTTTCTAAATGTTTATTCTATTTCTAAGGGTTGTCGGAAGACCACTTTTCGTTACGACCAGAGATCTTATATTTTCAAATAGAAATTATATATTTAGGGGTGTTATGTTTTAAAAATCTTAGAAGCTTAGAAATATATTTTTCAGAAGCTGGTTATCATTTCCAATTATCTGAATAAAAAATAAGCACAAGATGACGGATTCTTGCAAAAACACCCATAAGTCACCGAAATATGAGGAACTTAAAATTTGAAACACGAAAAGAAAGTCTTGTTTTACAGTCGAAGTTGTTAAAACTTTGATCCTTCGTCCGTCAACCATCCCCCCGTCCCCCTGCTGGTAACGATGCTTTCATTTTTGTAACGGACCGTGGCGGCAGTTTATCTTGTTGCAGGATTTATTGACGGATTACAAAGGTGAAAAATGGCGGGCAATGAAAACGGACGAATTGATGGTCGGCGATATTTTATCGAACTGCTTAAACCGGGCACAAACGAAAATCATTGTCGTTATCGCGAAACGAACGCTTTCGATCTTTCGCGAGATTCCTCGACCGCGCCGGGTCATCCATTATTTTTCTTCCTCTTTTATCCTACCCCAACGAACAATCATAACTTCCGGTCGCGAGCGAAAACTTCCAACCGAACAATGGCCTCGTATCCGCCACCTATGCGTTTCGATCGCGATTCATGTTTGTTCGACGATGTTTCAGGATTAAACGCGAGGACGGCCGAAGGGGGTGAGCATTCAAGCGACAAAAATCCAAAAATGATTCTAGTTTTTTATCGATCATGTCATTCGATATCATCCATTCCATTTGGAGATTAATCGTCAGTTTGTGAGTTGAAAAATAATTGAAAATATTCATCGAGGGTCAATTCGATTGGTAATTAGAAATCAAGATTAGACAATCCTAACAAGTATCTAATTTATTTAAAAATAACCAATTAAAAGGGTTAAACTTTGCAAAAATAATCCACTAGAAAAGGAAGTTAAATTCCATCTCTTTTCCGGGGGGGCTGCTTAATCGCCGCACCGTTGATGTTACATTCATTATTTCCAAACCGATTAATACGCGTTTCATGGATCGCATCACCGCTAATTATTCTTCGCCGTTTGGAGAGTAACCGGTTTAATCGGGCGACGCCGGGAAAATCGTGGCACCGGCCGAACACCGTGGAGAGATATGGAAAACCGCTGACTAACACGAGTTTTCCACGTGGTCGGGTACGGTTTCAGTTGTTGAAGGGGCGGCTTCATTTGCGTTTCGGATTCGGGTCACCCTCATTTCCTTCGCATTATTGTCACGCGTTCCCCGCTCCTTTTTTCCCTCGCTGCCTCTGGCTGCGTATAAAAGAATAAACCGGGGAGGCGAGACCCGCGCCTATTTACTTCTTCTTGCCTCGTCAAGGTAAATAGACGCGGGACTATTTTTGAATTCGACACCCCCGTGCTGCGTCGAATTTCTGCCATTACAGATTTTCCTACGTTTCATGTTTATTCGTTGTTTGGGCTATAACACCCTTAATTGACGTATAGAGGACGTGACAGCACACCTTTTTGTCATTTTTCAAATATTAGTTTTACGAAAAAAGATTTCAAACAAAAGTTACGATTGAAGTTATCAAGCATTTCCTATCGAATACGAGAATGCCTTCGTTTGGTTATTAATCATGTATTTTCATGGGGTCTTGGCGGTACCAGTTACCAACAAGTTACTAATGAAACGAAACTCAATTATCCACGTGCTCAGGGCTATTCTATTCAGTGCGGCAAACTTGGCACAGAGCGGCAGATAAGACGTCGTATTCCGGCGGCATATGCAATTCACGACGGGATTCCGTGGTCGCTCAAATTAACCAATGAATCAGCCGGAAGCGGTGGCGAATCGCGTACGAATGCATAAACCTTCGCGAATCAAGCTGCTACCATCTGCGATATCCAATTAAAAACTCCAGTCATCGTCTTTGCTTAACACGTTGACTGCTATGATCACCATTAACAGGCGTCTCAAATTTTCTACGATGGAATAATTGATAAGAGCAGCTGATAGCATTAGGCTAACAGCGCAAAGTAGCATTTGAAACGATTGCATTTGAAAGTTAAGCGATAGAATCCTTAATAATTGCAATTGAAGTGTGTCTTACCGCACACGTCTGTTTCCACTGTGCCAGTCAAAGTGTTAACGTCAGAGCAACGATAGCGACCTCTGTTGACCGTGACTTACAATCAATCAGAAGATTTAGCAACCAGAAATCCAACACCTTCGGTATACTTTGAGATTTGAGATTTCAATTTTGATTAGTAATTAAAGGGGCAAAATTATTTTAAAAAGTTCAATAAATAAGAATTCGGAGAAGTCAGAGTAAAATTTATTTGAAAAGAAAATAAACGACCTGATACGTTTCGTATAAAAGGCGGCGTTTAAAAAAAAAGAGAGAGGAATTGAGACGTTGTCATTCAATTTTGAAGCTGACGATAGAAATAGACGAGCGTTTGCCGGCGTTTTTCGGGCCGGATGGGGTAAAAGCATCGCTAAAAAACGAAACAATAATCCGGCGAAAGAGTCACGAGGCTTTCATTGAAGCGTTCAATTTATATCAACGTGAACGATGGCGTTTGCAAAGTTACACAATTGCATCGACGTCGAAGCTCCACCATCCCGTTTAATTATAATTAATGAACCCGACCTATGCGAGCAGAGATTTATTTTCGTGACGCTTTCCGTCGACGACCAAATCCATCCTTTTAAAAGGTTTCCTTCTGATTTTCATTTATGTCTGGCCCCGTTAATTTAATAGCGGCATCAACCCTTCCCAACCCCCGTCCATTTTGTAAGCAAACATTTTCGTACACTTTGTAAACGTTTGTACAGAAAATTGTTAGGAAATTTAAACATTGAGATATAATAAATAGCTGTTTTAATCATAAACGAGCTGGTAACGATCGGATAAAAATTACAATAGACTTACCATGTTGAAGAAAATCTGCCGCTGACGGCGCACCAGTCGAAGAAAAAATAAATTATACAAAATTCTTGGCGTATCTCTTTCTATAATTCTCTATGACACATTCAGTATTTCCTTCAATCTCATGTAAGAAAAATATTGAATAAAAAATATCACTGGTTCACTTTGGTTTGCCCTTTTGATCTTTCTGCAAGTATCATTAAGTCGCTGTAAACCTAAAAAGAAAAAGCACCTGGAACAAAGAGGGTCTGTATTAGTAAAACGAGTAAAATTACAAATACTTGAAATACAGCGAGTATATCCAGTTTATTATTTAGTGATTCCCCGAAGTATAATATTTCAGAATTCCTAAATTCCCCAAAGTACAATATTTCAAAATTCCTAATTTCCCTAAAGTATAACATTTCAGAATTGTTGAATTCTCCAAAGTATAATGTTTCAGAATTCCTAAATTCCCAAGAGTATAATATTCTAAAATTCCTAAATTTCCCAAAGTATAATATCTGAAAATTCCTAAATTCCCAAGAGTATAATATTCCCTTCCTTAATCTCTACCAAGAAAATAAACGTTTAATTCCGAATCTTTGGTTTTACCAAAGTTGCAGAAACTGAGAAGGTCAATAAAAGCTGAAAAGAGTTAACTGGAATGGAATGACGTTCGCTAATCGAGAATGGAGCTGTCCCTAAACGATGACAAAGTGTCGTTTGAATAAAGCTTGACGTTAACCGATATTTAGAAGCCGGATCTCTTAACATCTGCTTGGAAATGGTATCGCGATTGTGAACACCATTTGCAACGGTATCTTGCTCGTGAAATATGAACGAACATGTTCCTCTGGCCGTATATTTCTTCGCACCTTTTACTCGACGCTATTCCAAATATCCATTTTCCCTCGCCCGCCTCCCCTGCCGTCAGCAAACTTCAAATTCCACGAGTTTCGCGTCGCTACGATTCAGGAGGGGGTGGTTGAAGGAAAACGAGGGGAAAAACCTTCCGCTACCTTCGAACGATATCCGGAAAATGATTGTAATTTCAAAAATTTATCCAACCAGAATCTTCTTACGCCACGACCTTTAAACTGTTTATTACATTTTTCCGGATCCTTTAAAATTTCAACAAATACTTACTGTTAGAACAAAATTAGACACCACGAGGTGTGTACAAGAATATTTATTGTTGGAGTAAATTTAGGCATGGCGAAACGTATACATTAATATTTATTATTAGACTGAAATTTGGTTCTAAAATTTCGCAAGTTTGATATTCTGGTCGGATGGTTAAATTGTTCTTCTATTCTTTAATTCTTCTGAAGTTTAACGAGGAAAAAGAAATTTCAAACGATTTGAGAATAATTTTAATTTAAAAGTTCCAACCCCCTTTCTGTTTGAGAACCCAAAGGATCCCTTTAAAGTTTCAAACCTAAAAAATTACTAACATTCGTCTACCAATTTTTTAATTACATTTCAAAGAATAAAAGTATCTCTTTAAAACACATAATATAGGACTTTAAAGCTACATTCAAAAGAAATATCCCCCATCTTTCAGTTAACTTCTTCAGGGGCCAAAGGACACGCTACGAGTGTGACCCAAATTGACCCTTTAACGTCTGGTTACTAGACCATATAAAAACAATTTGGAGTGTCAAATTTCTCTGATCTTCGAAACGATTCTGAGTCACTGACAAATGTATCATAATTAATAATGATTATCAAGTTCAAGAAAGTTCAAAAGTTTAACAGTCTCAGCCATGAAATCTTTAAATTGTATGGACACATGGTGCATTCTCTCGTCAACTGAATACAAATTTTTCAACAGATTGAATAAGGACCAAAGTCTCTGGCACGTAATCGTGCACCCACTTTCACCTCGATTCGCGATTAACCCAGCCTTCCCTGGCCGAGTCTCGTGAAAAATCTATCCCTCTTCGCCAACTGTTGCCATAACATTAGAAAGTATTCACCTGGATGTGCACCGTACCTGTGTAACAAAGCAACGGTTTCACTGGTGGATATGAACACACGATTGTCTACATCAATTTTCAATCGTTCAACTGTTACAGTGAATTCATGTTTCGTTTGTCGAACAACCTTGTTCGTTTGATCCCTTCGTCCTTGCAGCCTGATTTTTAACAAAATTCGATAGGCTTCGTATGTTGGGTCCTCGAATAATCGATCAATCGTATCTGAAACACAAAATACAAAGTACAATAAACATATAATCCAAAACGTCGAACAAACCTAATCGCGAGATATTCTGTGCGAACGAGTTCGAAAGGGTTGTGCAAAAAGTAGAAAAGAAACGATTGGTCCCAGGTGGTGTTTACGCTAAATACAGGTCTGGAAAAATAACAAGCACTTACCTGCGCATGAAAATCAAACATCTCTGGCGAGTTACGTAAAAACAGGAAATCAGGTCGTGTCAGTCATGAACACAGGCTAGCAACAAACCGCCCCTGTCGTCCTCTCTGATATCTATCGCGAATAGATCGTTTATTTTACATTCACTCCGTGTATATCTGGGGCAGCACCAACGTTTTACAATTGGTCGAATCGTATGCAAATCCAGATCGAAAGATATCTCTTCCTTCTCTCTCTCTCTCTTTCTCTGAGTTTTCCCTTTTATTCCGTTCAAATTGTATCAACACCGCGTTGAGACACGTTCGTTCACCTAAAAATGCCTATAAATGTTCTCGTATGTTGATCATCTTGTTGTTCGTGTTGCCGATGAACCTCCTCTGCTTCACCATGTGACCGGCCACCGATCTAACCTGTATAAACAATTAAATTACTATTAAAAAAACAAAAATGTGGATATCTATCTTTTACCCTGAATCAAGAATGATTTTAGTAATTAATTATTAAGCGCAGTTAGTATTTTACTGAGTAATAATTAACGAAAGGAAACATTGATGCAAATTTTAAATATGTAATTATTATTTCAATTATAATGTAGATTAAGAGTTGAAAGCTTGAGTTTGTTAATTAACTAGCTATTTGTAATGTTAATTAAAATTTTAACGCGTTGTGCGATGTATTATCACGTTGGTAATTAATAAAAGAAAATCTAGGAAGTAGAATAAGAATTCTTTTCTTAGTAAAACACAGATACGATGAAACTTTAATTAATGCGACTAATTAGTTAAGCTTTCAATTTCTAATCTTTCATTGTTAACAAAATATATAAACGTTCGTTAAAAGAGAATTTTGTCTCGTTCTGTCTTTACCTTTTACGTTTCTAATGCCAGAAGTATCGCACGATATTGCCTCGTCTGACGTAATCGTACGACGATCGTTTTAATTAATTTACGCGATGCCTTTAAGGAGGCCCGACATGAGACTCACTGAATCCGATCATTTATTTAACCGAGCTAAATGAACACGCTTCGAACGCACAACCGACCACGTTTTATTGGACTTAATTCGACCGGTCGCTTTAATTCGACACGGAGACTTTGTTCGCGTGAACACACGCTGTATTAGTTCCATTATTCGTTTGTGGTTTGCGGTTTGTAAGTTTCACGTTACACATTAACGGATGGTTACAAAGTTTTTTTTAATCGCGTGCGATAATTAATGACATGATACGATCAATTGATACTTACACTCATCGGGTACAGGCTGTATTCGCGCGTTGGCAGCTCGAAACTTTGTTAAAACGGCCTCTAGCCGACGACCCTGGCGGCCATTAACAAGCACGACAGCCTATGCAAACAGAAAAATGCCAATGTCAATAATCCGCTTTCCGAGAATACGACATACGATCCGCGTCACGAGGAAACGGAATCAAGACCATGAAATTAACCAACGCGTTGATCGTTCTGCAATAAAAAAACAAGAAGAAGAAAGAATGCTTAAGTAATGCGAACACGGTTTATCTTGAAACTAATGATCGAAGTTAAGCTGTGGAATTTGATAATTGCCAACCCGCCTTCAGATTAGCGTTCCTTTCGTCTCGTTCGCTCTTATCGGACAGATAAAATTTCATTTCTAGAGAATGTGTTCTTTCGCTGTCACACACAGAAAAATCTTTCAAGTATGATCAAACGTTAAAATTTTCTGAGATTTTTGTTAAAAGGAAAGCTTGATATTTCTGAAATCCGTAAGGTAAGGATTATTTTGTATCATAGTTATATATTTGTTGAATAAATATTGTTTGACTGGAAACGATTGAGGAATCTAAGAGACGGATAGCTAGTAGAATAGGAAAGCGGTCTGACTACTCCAGTAGAATTAGCCGTTTCTACTGCCTCGCAAGAACATAATTCCAAGTTTCAGTTTTTATTTATACAATTGAAATTAACAAGCTACAACTTGCAATTATATATTATTAAAATGGTTAATAAAATATTGTTTGATTATTTTGAATCTACTTCGAGCAATGTTTAACCCAACAAAATGAAATTCAAGTCTAATGAAAAGATACTTTTATTTTGCAAATTGAGCAAATTCACAGAATTACACGTGCACGGCTTTAACGCGAGGATAACGATACAATCACTCGATCGAATGCAAAAATCGTATCAATAATGTGTATTTCGTGTGGGGACGAAAGGGGTTAGGGGGATTGGGTATCGCAATTTGCAACTGAATCGTGGGTCAACGACTGTCCCGGCTACAACAGCGAATTTTCTCCACCGTCCAGTTCATATTTCTGTTCTGGAATCGCGATACCAGTTGCACACGCTCGCCCCGTTATCAATCATCCCCGTATCCCACCGCCCCCGTACGAACGCTCGAAACTTTTCCCTCCCGGTGGTAGACGAACGTGGAATAAGAACAGGGGAAAAAAGACTGGAGAAAAAGAAGAGGAAAAGAAATGGATTTTCGTGGTGCACTAGCTCGCACGAATTTCAGTTTTCCCTTCGAGCGAGGAATTCAGACGCCGTCTTTGCCTCCGGCTGCTGAAATACTCCGAGTCTAGACGTCGAGAACCGTTCAAAGCGATACCGAAGGATCTTTGAATACGTACGTGATGCATGAGTAGATAACTGCTCTGTCGGGACACGTATTCGGTTAATAACGAGTGGAATACTTCTTTTATGACTGCTGGGTAAAATGATTTCGGGTAATCTTGAGAGATGGAAGGATGGAATAATGGAGTAATAGTGATAGTGATATTTAGTATATTTAGGTATTTCGTAATTAGTATCTAGTACCTGGTACTCAAGGTTCAGTACTCCATATCTTAGCATCCCAGTATCATAGTATTCCACTATCTTAACATTCTAGTATCCTTTAGACCAATACCTAATATCTTCCACCTAATATAAACACCTAATGCTCAATATCGATGCTTAACAAAAATGATTCATTGATATCATAAAAGATGAAATTTGTTGATTATTAAATACATTTAAATTCCAACCGTTATTACGTTGATTAATGTGTATCGCGAACATAATGTACTTCCTGTTATTTCATTTTTTTTTATAATTCTTGGAAGAATGGTTTTATTGCTCTTCTGGCTTATGCAAACATACAGAGCGTAAAAGTGCATTCGCCAGCACTTAGAACTCGGAGCATAAAATACGAAGTAGAAAAGTGCATTCCCTACTTAAATATTCATAAATCTCTTCATAATGCAAATACTATTTCCAAAGAATATACTTCAGAGTAAACATGATTTTTTAATCAAATAAAGATTTCAATTTGTAAGCCTGTTAAGAGTGTTTCTTTTGGTCCCGTTTAAATTCGTCGCAAAGCGGATGTCTTTAAACGCTGAATTTCGTACGTTTTCCTTTGGATGTCTGAGCGATAAGGAATGTTTATTTTAGCTTTAAAAAAAAACACCTGTGCAACTTTGAATTTAAAAGCATCTTATTTGTAAAACGTTTAAAACATTATCAATTTACTTTTTTTCGTTTGTTGAATCATTATGTAAACTAATATTGATGATAAGAGACGTTGCAATTAAAAGATGATGAAATTGTTTAAAAATAGAATTGTTTCTCAATAATATTAATATCAGAATGATAAATATTTTCAAGTAGCAAATCATAGTCAATATTGTATTCATGATATTTTTAATAATTCATAGTACAGTGTATTTTATAATGTCAACGTTTCAACTTCTCGTTCGAAAGCGAATTGTCCTTATAAGTGTCTCCTGGAGAAAGTAACTTTCCTAATACCTGCTAGATCCAACAATAAAAAGAAAAATGTCCCCCTTTCAGGTTTACCTGTTTAAAAACGTCCGCGCCAAAAGTCTGACAAGTGTCACCAAAGTTGTCAAAAACGAAGTCGACTTCAAATCACTTTCACAAAACAAATAAATTGACCGAATTAAACAAGAAACAAGAGAAAGTGTTAAGAAACACCTCTAATTTCAGTTTCTTCTCCCCACAAAGTATGTGATAAACGTTAACGAAGTTATCAGCTCCGTGGAACTTTCACAAAGAAACCGGAAGTGCGTTCCTACGCTACTGTTATAGTCCTCATCCCTTCCTTCGGCTACCGGTATCAAGTTTTCATTGATACGAAGGTTTCTTAACTGGAACAGAATTTACCGCGGTATCAGAAACCTTGATCTCGTCAGGAAGTGAGCGTATATCGATGGAACAATAATGGTGATAAAAAAGAAATACAGCATTTTAAAGTCTACAGATATGAAACGTACACGTGTTAAAAAAATTAACGAAAAGCGAACACGAATACATAATGATAAAAATATCGATCGAAAATAATTCTTGTCGCGGTTAATTAATTTTATTGAAGGTACGAGATAAGCATCAACACGTTGATGTAAACGAAGGCTTTCAAGATGTTCATGTATTATTTATTCCGCGCCGATATTTCATCTCCAAATGAAAAGCCTTATCGAATGATATATACGCATACTTGGTGAAAAGAATTCGAAAGATTTATGATCGAAGGGAAGAGAAAAACAGAGCGAGAACGCTCGTGTTTCACCTCGCGCCATCGTTTCAATTCACCACGAAGATTATCACGATCAACGGACCGTGCAACGGTGTTTTCAACGCTGGAATGTTTCCTTTTTGTCTCGTTTCATAATGAATTTTACCGCTAATTGACCTTCTGGCGATCAACGAGCACCGCGACCGCAGAAACGCGGTAGCCTCAGCATCGACGCGACATAACGAATCGTTACCTTCTTAGAAAAGGACAATCAATTCCATGAAAGTTCGAGTTAACGCGAGTACGTTGACCCCTCTGCCTACGATCGATCCTGTATCCCCAGGCTGTGTACCTGAAGGTGCACGCACACCGATCCGACCTTTCTTTGTACAGTGGAATCGAATGTAAAAGGGTCGGCCCTTTACCTACGTACAATAAAATACGTCGTCAACAGGAGGGGTGTAAGCAGTTTTCGTATTAACACTTTAATTTCATTTGATAATCATTTTATTTTTGACAAACTTTATATTTTGTTTTCACAATATTCTGGTATTTCAAATATCTACCAAGAATATTTTCAACCAAATAACTGATTTTTCATGGAAATTCAAGTGTCACCCATAGGTGGCTGACGTGGCAGTCAAGGTGTTAAATGTATCAAAGAACTAAAAATAAAATAAAAATAAAAACCTCGTTTGTGAGGTTTAATATACTAAAATTTTGTGCACCTTTAAATAATTAATTTTGCTGAAAACAGAGGCACTTCCGGGGTTGTTTCTCTAAACATTTAACAAACTACGAACAAGACAGCAAACGAGCGTACGATTTTATTCGAAAATTCGAAGGAATGGCTGGTCGTGAAATCTAACCGCCTCCGAGGAGAGGATCGGAGACGTATCTCGCAGGGAAACGTTTCGAAAACTTTGATACACCGAGAAATCGTGGCAACGATAAGAAAAACACAGCGCCGTCAACTGGATTTTCACCGAGTTTCGCGATTCCTTCGACGGTACGGAATTTTAAGATTTATCGAATGCTTCCGTCGTCACGGATTCCAAAGTCGGCGCGTTCCCCTTTGCTGACGTTTCGCAAACACGTATCCTACCGTCTGCCTCTAAAAAATAAAAAAAGAAAAGAAACCCGGCTGCGGAACTTTCCGAACGAGACTCGAACCAAAGTGAATATTATTCTTCGGGACGAAGACTTCGAAAGGGGTTGAACGAACGCCGCGAGGTTCTCCCTTTGGGAGATTTTTGACGAAGACAACGGAAACGAATGGCGCGAGAGCGACGGCTCGACTAGACGAACGATCGTTTTCGCTCGCTTGTTTTCTGCATGCACGGCACACGAATTACCGGGGCTGCCCTTCCACCGTTGGGCCGCGCACGAAACTCAGACAATCGATCCGCTTAAAACCGTCCAAGGGTCGTAAATTACCAGCAAATTCAGGCCATCGATGAGAAAATCTCGTTTTCCTTCTGAATTTTAAATTTCGACTTTTAATCATCTGCTTTGAAACGGCAATGCACGTGGCGAGATATTAATTCGATCGCGTCATTCGAACGCTTAATTCTTAGTAATTGAACGAGGGGGGACCTTCCGGGAAGGTCGCTTATCGAAATGTTTCACGATAGCGGCTAACATGCCCGGTGAATCGATACGGTTCTCGCAACGGATACGTCATAGGATCGATACGAGGATTTCTCGAGGTAGAAATTGTTGTCGAATACGCTCCTTAACGCCGCGTGCAAGGTATGTGCTGTCGTTCACGCTTTTCGATCCGGCAAACGGCGATTATTGGCTCGTTGCGTGTCAAATAACCGACTCTGACAGACGACAAGTCTCGAACAATTTCATGACATAAAAGTATGTCGAAATACCACTTATTATACATCAATCTAAAGCTCGAAGTTTAATAAAAACAATGATACAAACGCCCCATCGATATTCTTAACACAAAATCGCTCATCATTTATTGAAACGAGCGAAGACCATTCTCCTAACAATCGTAACCATCAAAATAATTGAACTAATAATCATTAGTTTGCCTCGTATAAAATAAACATTGATATCTGATCGATACGATATCATTACCATTCACAATTTTTTTCAATCACTACATTATCAATCATCGAACGACAAGCAAACACGAAACAATTACCAAGGTAAGGCGATACCGATCGCGATTCTGAAATTGTTGGCATCGCGATTTGCGCAAAAGGCGGGGGGGATGCATTATTCAAATCTCAGGCGAGGGAACTTTGTGGAAGCAGCGATTCACTTTTCAGCCTGAAACTCACGGCTGGCTGCGTTATTGCGAGCGGAAAGCCAACCGTCATTTTCGCGATGTGTAATAACAGCGTTCCCATTAGCGAAAGGAAGGACGCGGCTGGCATTTTTATCTACCTCCGTCCTCACGCGTTATCGTTATCTTTAATAAGACGAGCGAAGACGACGACGGTGAGCGTCGAGCAAGCGAATCGGTTACAGGCAAATCTTCAAGGCTGCAGAAAGATGCAGGATGCGGTATCGAGGCGTAAAAAACCGCGATGGAAGAAAACGAACGATCGACAAAATGTTCGTTGCTATTTATAACCGTCCACGAACCGGTTGAATCGCTCTTAATTGCTCGACGAAGAAAGTGTATTTTCTGCGCTTGCAAATAAATATTTAATATCTTTAAAACATTCAGGATGTTATTAAGAGTCGTTAAATTGGCGATGGCAAATATCCTGCAGAACTATTTATTAAAGATAACACCGGCTTAATTAATTTCCTACATCCGTGATAATTAGATCGCGAATTTAATCGTCAATCGAATTCTATCTCAAAGGAGCTGGGTACGATAAAAAATGATTGATTAGAATGATTTGCGCTCAGATAGCGAATTATTCTGGTAAATGATTCGCGAGATAGGAAGAAACTGGGAAGATTTTAATTGGCACTTTGACGCTTCAATTTCACTTTTATGAACGAACAAAACATCGGCTCGTTACACGATAAACGAGGCGATTTTAAAAGGAGCAACACTAATCAGGACGCATAGCGTTGCCGTTAATTTATTCCTTTCGGTGGGGGTTCGGACGCGGCGCGCGTTTTAAATATCGAATTAAACGCGCGAACGAGTCCGTTCAAAGGCAGACGCGATCGACCCGTTTCCCTGGCAAAAGCCTGCGTAATTACTTGTCACGCCAGAAAATGATGCATCGCCGTCGAAACACAGGATATACATAAATTTCGCGGCGAAACGAACCGTTGTCCGTGCGTTGTACGAGCGCCACCGCCGAAACGAGTTTCATTATTTTCCAGAATTATTGGCCGTTCTGTTCTAAATAATTTTCATACGTACGATAATACGGATCGCGGGACGAGATCCTTGCGCGATTCGATTATAGATAGAGCATCCTTTATCCGTATTAATTGGAAATCAATTACGGATAATCGATCGTTTATGTACTTATCAATTTTATACCTTTTAGCTTGTCAAATTGTCGACAAATTGAATTACAATAAACTTTGCGAGGTTTTATTTTGAACGAAATTTTGAATTTTGAGCGGAAGAACATAAATAAAATTTGAACGAGATGTCTTACGATTTAAAGACTCTAAATGGGGCAGAGTTGTTCGACGTTTGGATAATGGAGTGGAATACGGAAGGTTCCGCTGTAATCCATTAGATGACACGTTTCACCCCCGGCGGGTGGTGATTTCTCTCGTAACGCGTTCAGAGTTCAAGATGGAAGGCAACTTTGCTTGGACTAATCTCTTAAATGTCTCGTAAATGTTAATTATTTGGTGGCGGTAACTAGGAACGTAGCCGGTCGGGAACGGAACGTGTCTCGCATTTAAATGAAACGACGCCTTCGAACAAGATCTTGGAACTTTCCGATCGACACTGACGCGTACACGTGGCCTCAGCCTCTCTTCGTCAATACAGAAGTACTTTACATACGTACGAACGTGAACAGTGCCTGCCGTTCCAAAAATAGTATCTTAAAATAATTCTTAATTAAAATACAAAAGTTTCTGAAAAATGATTCGTTTATTTCTAATTTTAATATATTTTAAACTTCCAAATATTTACTGGTACCGTCTGTAATTTTCTGGGTAAATTTAAATACTATTTCTAATATTCATAGTATCCCTAGAATCTCTAGTGTCTCTCTAAAATTGATGCTCGTTATTGCATCGCGAAACAGCGTAGATAATTGAATTTCTATCAATCGAACGGACATTTTTAAAATACAGAGGTGGTATTACTTCGGGAATATATGAAATTTCAGTTCCTATGCGGTACACGTTTCCCCGATGAAACGACGTCCCACGGGAAACTCGAATCCGCGGGGAAAATATGCGGTCATTCATCCGTCGGAAATGACAACGCCCGGATAGACGATACCCACGTGTTCCCGGTTCAAACGAGCCAAGCGATTGGACTCATTTACCAAGCGTCGATCGCAGGAAAATGAACGATAACGCGGCTCGTCTTTCGCATAACGCGACCAACTTATGTAATTTCATCGCTTATGTTGATTCCAGACACGTTTCCTCCACTTCGCGATAGCGAACAAAGCTAACTGTCCACCAGAGTGTACGGAATGCTCCGAGTATCGATCAAACTGCTCTTCCGTCACGTTTCGTACATTTTGATATCTTTACACAATTCTAATTCCAATCGATTTACAATACGATTTTCATGACATAATGTTTTCTGTTGCACAGACTTGCAGTTTAATAAGTAAGTTAATCTATACTGTGATCATGACGCCATCGATTTTCCGTACGAGATTTGAATTATTCGCTTTATATTCTGCGACACGTTCAGCGCCACGCAGGAGCTATTGAAAATTCATTAGGCAGTTTTATTTCTGTCACAATATTTCGTTATTTTTATTATTCATAATTCCCGACATGGGCGACGATTTTCTATGGCAACCGCTGACGTGGAAGTCCGAGTATCAAAACAGACGAAACTCGAAAGATAATTATATTGCATTTCTGCGAATGCTTCGTACATCGTACATGCTATCGCGATTACTCACTTAGTGTATACGAAGTCGACTCTTGCCTGAGCAACGAAGTTTTATAACTTTTTAAATAATTCTACTTAAACATTCGTATTCGACACTGAAATCGACACAGTGTGCTTCTTCGTTGCACATTCAGGGGCTAAAAAACTGCTAAGACGAAAAAAGAGAGTTCATATTTATATCGAGGATGATTTGACGTCACGCTGCCTAGGCCTTGAAATAAACGTTTATGTAGCCAACGTATCTGATTCAGAGTGGGGCAGGAGATAATGTCTTCTAATGAGAACCAGGCAACAGTATCTTTAGTGACTCTTGATCAAAGACCTTCCTGAAGAGCAGATTTGTTCAAAAATATCCTTCTGAGCCCTTATTCTTTGAAATTTGATAAATTGCCAATTCTATAACTGTAAACAAATTCAGCAAGCATCCATCGCTGATAAATAAAATTGAAGGACTCGTAGATCACTTCGAGACGGCCAAGAGGCACCAGCAGGACGAAACAACGAATCATCGGATAATCGAAATCCACGGGGCCATTCGTAACATATGGTGGGTTTAAGATAATAGCGGTGGAACAGTTAGAATTTGAAAGCATCCATGCTTTCTTCGGCTACCTTTGTGCCCTGTTATCGAGCTAACGTAAGATTTGTGGCCGTCGAGATAAACCGCGATTTTCGCTACACCAAGGTGATCCCTTCCGTTTCGAGCGTAAACCGGAAGGGAAGGAACGTTTCGAACGCGATTTTTCGCAAAACGGATCCCGCGCGATACCCGCTCCGGGGGGAGTGTAACAAATACGAGCGGCGCGCGATCGCACATACACGATCGTCGGTAGAAATCGAATCGTACAAATTGCAATTTTACCACGGGGAGAACAGGGAGAAAAGGCATCGTAAACATGTTCGAAACGGATAAAGGATCACGTAGACGATTCTGAATCGAAATTGGAACACGGCCGCAAACATTTCACGGTATTTGAAAAACATCTGTTGCGTTTCGTACGCGGCTAGCCGCGTTGTAGATTCCGCGGATAAATCGATGGAACTTTTCTTCCCGTTCCCACGGTAACCGATACGGACTTCCTGCCGTCGATATTTTAAGTAATCGCGAAAATCCGGACGTCAAGGTTTTCGATGATATTTAAGAGTATTTTGGTATGTTTTTTAATTCCTAAAACTTAGGAATTTTCAAATATTATTGCTTGTAGAATTAAACAAATTCTAAAACTTTGAAATTCCAGAATATCAAGCTTAGAACCTATCAAATTTCAAAATATTGATCTTAGAAACTTCGAAAAGCTACACTTCCTCAAATACAGAAATACACTTTTAGAAATCAAAAGATTTCAAATCTTTTAAGCATATTAATATAAAGTAAAGGATCGAATGCTCCAAAATACCTTCGTATACTTCGATTAAACACACGACGACGCCAGGGCGCCAGCGCCGCGTTCGAAAAAGAGCGCCAATCTCGAAACGCACTAATCAGCGGCCGAACCGACCGAAGCGCGCGAAATTCAAAAGCGCGGGCGCTCCAGTCGCATCCATGGAATCACGAAAAATCGATATTTAACCGCAGAACCCGGTGTCGCGTGCATCCTTGGCTCACAACCACTACTGAATACCCCTCGTCCGTGATACCCGGTGCTACCTGGCCCGAACAGGTCAAACACGACCCAACGAAACCGGTCACGAACACAGCGAACGGATCGACGGGCTTTACATACAACCGTGTGTTCCCCTTGTTACCTCGGCCGAGCCACTTTCGCAATCTGGTCAGAATTTAAATTCCACGAAAACGTAAACACCGAGATCGCGTGGCTGAACTTCGAAATCATTTCCTTTTCTATTTCAACTACAAAGTCAACTTTCTAACAAGCAGAGAATCCCTTCCTGGTTTATATTTGATAATACACAATTCGGAGTCCTGGATTCGTTTAATTTTTCAAATTGCTCCAAAACGGAGCCACTGATACGTGTAACGTTACAAATAATGTTTACAGTTGCTAGGAAGATCGGTACAAAGGGTACGTTTGAGATGAATGCAGAAAATAAGTTTGCCTGAAGATCAAAGAGTTGAAAACGATGGCGAGTGTGGTTGTGAGTAGTTTCTGGAACCTACCAGAGAATCGCCTAATTCTGTCAGTGACGTTGGGCGTCGCGTAGCTCTACCGGCCACCATGTCGAACTAAGTACCTATATCTGAGTAAACAATCTCGATAACAGCGATGTTCCAGGGCCGAATTTTTGCTACGGCACCGGAGCGTTCTTTCGCGCGAAAAAAAAAGCAACGAAAAACGAAGGCGGTGTACAACGAGGCGTCCCTGCGCAGGAATGTGGAGCGAAGAAAAACCACCTTGTTTATAACCGTACACACCCCACACACGCGCACTCAGGCACGTGTGTACGTGCGTATGCAAATTGCTCGTTCCGATTTGCAAAAGTTTCAGGCGTAATGGATTTACCTTATATTCGATCGCTGGGGTGCTCCAACCGTTTCGTCAACGACGACCCCCTATCGTTCCGACACCAAAACCGTGACGATCTCCGCTGGTCACGAAAACTTCGGTTTTGTAAAACGAACGGGGCAGAAAAAAAAAAGAAAAAAATCGTAGTGACACTGCGAAAAGATGGAGGATGGAAAATCGGCGTCGCTCAAATGGAACGACGTTCGACACGTTACGGACAGAAGGCCGTTTTACACTGACCCCCTGCCACTGGAACTTGTACGTATAACCATCGTCTACGTCCTGACACGGTTGCCATATTGCGTTG
Organism: Anthidium xuezhongi; assembly: GCA_022405125.1. Taxonomy (NCBI): domain Eukaryota; kingdom Metazoa; phylum Arthropoda; class Insecta; order Hymenoptera; family Megachilidae; genus Anthidium; species Anthidium xuezhongi. The sequence continues at coordinate 11,891,081 of CM039637.1, forward strand.
GCCCTGGATCTGTGTGTGTGCGTGTTCTATAGTCTGCTCGACGCCTAAAGTATGTACCGTGGCTTACACGGATCGAAACTGTACACACCGGTGTTAAAGAACGTTGCATCGCGAGACTGATAGCGTTTTTGCACGTGAAATTTCCTTGCCTGCGGATTCGTGCGAAAAACCTTCGCTTGTTTGCCGATTTTCGCCTTGGAAATTTCCTTGCTTCCTCGCTCGCCATATTTATCCATTTTGCAATATGCCGATCTGCCGATTTTTGGATCCAAAGTTTCTTTATTTGACGATTTTAGTAAGTGTATAGTGTTTGGTACATTTATCGAATTAACGATTTACCGATTTGCCGATTTTTGTACGTCAAACATCCTTGTTTGCCGATCTCAGTACATAACACTTGCTAATTCGTCAATTGTTGGACTTAAAATTTCTTTATTTGTTACTCATACAAAACTTACTCAGAGGAGTTTGTATCTAGCATTCGCTTGTTTACCAATTTGTTGCTTCTGAACACCTACCGTTCAGTTGTTTATTAATTTGCATACCTAATGTTTGATAATTTGCATATTTTCACACTCGACATTCACTTATCCATCAATTTGAAAGTGTCTTTATATTTGTTTATTTATTCGACGCTGTATCAGCTTTTGACCTTAAAATTTGCTCTAGTACCAACTCGTATATCTTAATGAACTCAACATTTATGGTTCGCTCATTCTTTTTTTCCTATTTCCTCCTTGAAAATATGCCACAAATCACGAACGATCGATGTTACCGATAAGTCTGAAGTGCAACAACTTCAGGATCGAATGGAAAATCTCGGTAAAAGTGTCGATTCACCGATTCGACGTTCGGTAAGTGACGATACGAAGAAAAGGTGTGCAACAGGAACGCGCATGAATTGGAGTTTACAATTTCTGATAATGCTTACGAACGATTGCGTAATCGACTGATAACAGAAACATAGGAACATAGAGTGGATACAATCTAGAAAACTGGCAAACGACAAATTGATGATCGAGGAACGAACAACGATCAGAAGATGTAACGATGATGGTGGCTCGTTGTGAAACCGTTAAGATTGATGAGAAACGGGCCGAGGATTAACAATAAAATTTCCACATCGTCACGTGGTTACGTAACTTTCGATTCAACTTATTGAACAATAAATATACACGATAATGGACAGGATACCGGTATTCCTAATTGAATCGGTACTTGCAGCATCGAGCAATTAATTAATGAAAATGAGTGGATCGAATGCGAAGCATAAAAGCAGCTGTTTGGTAAATAATTATTACAAAACTGAATAAATTGAATTTGAAGTAATAACTTATAAAATTTTCGAGTAATAAATTATTGGTTGATAATTTGAATAATTTAAAATAAATGATTTAACCGTGCATTTCTACCGATTATTAAATTCTTCTGGTATATTTTGCAGTTTATGCAAATACCTAATCTCTTTGTGCAAAGTATGTAGATTATATAATACGAATTTACGGTGTCGTTTAGAATTGCAAATTCGGACGTTTGCTATGAAATATACCGCGCCCGGTGGTTTAATAGTTATTTTTGGTTACGCGATATCCTATAAGGCAAACGTGATAAGCGACAAATCGAATTTGACTGTTTGCAATCTCCATTCGCGTTCAATTATAACACCATTGACATCACAGGGTTTCGTTTGATCAACAAAAAGGACTTTAGCTTGATGGTTAAAACGTTTCGCGACCGACGATCGCCACGGAATCTGTTTAAGATAGAATTTTCACTTATTAAAATAGAATTATCGCTCGTTAAAATGGAATTGTCGCCTCGAAGATTGTCTTCGCGATTTTCGAAAACGTCGAATGTGAATGAAATAAACCGAAAAAATAAATGAAACCGCTTCGACTAAATAAATAACGCTTGGATTAGTGATTTACGTTAATTCGTATTAGTGTCTCTTCCGGCTTTTCGCAAATTCATTTGTGCAAAATGACAGAAAACGACGCGACCAAAGATCTCGTATTATCTGTAATCACCGCAAATCGTACTTACGTAAAATTCCTTTGAAACAGTAGGCAACTGCTTACATAACAGCCGTCAATTCGCATTTTCGATCGTAGTCTGCGAGCTGGATACGTTTATGAAAAAATTGATCGAAGTATTATGCCTTTAATAATCTGATACATAAACGTAAGTGGTAATTTTTCTGTATATTTATTCTGATTATTTTGAAGTGAATATATTTTTTTTCATTTTTTTCATTCTTGACCCTCTAATTTTCAATTTTAGCTACCTTTAACCCTTTAACTAGTACACACCTCATTTAATTTTAATTATTTACTAAATACACGTTTTCGAAACAAAATTTCGCCATTAATCGAATAATATTCATAATAATATTGTAATATCGAATAAATTCATCCAAATTATAATAATTTGATGTTGGCAGGATAAAAAAGATGAAATTTGGCTGAGACTTCCGATAGACACTTTCATCGTCCTACATTCGCAAATTTCGAGGCAGAGTTAAGGTCCCGTTATCGATCGTCGATGAATCGAAGTCGCACTTTGCATTGGAAACAAGATCGCGACTTTCCATGCAAATCGTCGGAGATTTGTCGAGCGAGGCAGGATGATGGCGGCAGTGAACAGCAGGAGAGGGGGGGGTTCGAAGGGGTGCCTATTTTCAATTACCAAAATCTCGTCTTGCGAAGGGTGAAACGTTCGATCTTTCGTTAACGCGAGAGCTGCCGTAGGCATGGAAGTTCCCGAGTCTCGCGGGATCCTCCTTGCGGCACTCGGCTAATTTGCATACGATTAATCTTGATCAGCGAGCGCCACCCTGGCGGGAACCTTGTCTTTGTCGACGAAGCGACGGGAACCAGGTTAAATGGCGAACACCTCTACCATTGGACTCGTGATGGATCGTTACGTCTGCGTATTCGGCTTACCTGACGACGAATTCGCCCGCGACCGAAATCGATGATACATAATCAACCACCGGATCGAGTTCGATCTCTCCTCACCTATCAGTGTCGATTCTGGTATTAAAATTTCATTTCGTGGATTTGGCCGAAGAGTCGGCGACAGACGATACTTAAACCTTAGAACCCAAGAAAGGATTGCAGAACGTTCCTGAGTTCTGTAAAAATTATATCGATACCCTGAAAAACAGAAAATACGAAATTACGAATATCCCTGTGTATTTAATTACCAACCCGGCTATAAAAAGCATTTTAGAGTAACGGTCGGGTGCAGCTGAGACAACAACGGGCCGGAAATGAAATTATTAGGCGTGAAAATTATAGAACGATACGGTCGTGTGCCAAAAAGGCGCGGTGATATCGGAACGAGACGATGTACTTCGTTAATTAAAACGGGCACGGAACGATTCGGCGGGTGTCGTAAACGGTTGACGGACGATCGTCCACTTATTCGTGGAATATTCACGCGAGCCTGGCAAGGATCGCGAATAAAATTAGACGCGGTACTCTTCTATCAGTCGGAAATAAGACATCGTCTCGAGCCGAAAGCGGATGAAACTGGTTAAAGCGTATATTTCCATGCCGCGAGCAGATTCGCGAATGACGATCTTTGAAATTAAAAATTTCTACGCTTCTGAATAGAAAATTCACAAAGATACAACGACAGGGTGCTGGGCACCGTGCGTCGCCGACTCTCCGGACGAATCCTTGGTATTAAAAGAGAATTGGCTAAGAAAAAAATGTCTAAATCCTTATTGATAATTAAATAATATTGCTTTTTTACTATTTTAATTTGTTGACATTGACGATGATCCGCGAAGGATTAACAATCTAAGCTAATAATACGATTTGCTTGATTAGAACACGCGGCGATCGATGTCCGATCGATTCCCGCAGAAAGCCACCGAGAGGGCAATTCAATCAGTTTGCTTGGCTCACCCTTGTACCAACTGATGGAGAGCACTGTCTAATTAGATCAATCCTCCGAATATGTCTCGAGGTGAACTCGACACGTAGGCCAGTATCCATCAGCACACGAGAATAGATCGTTCCGCGTCTAATTCAATCTGGATACACGGTATATGTATCCGGTTCTGCCCAACCTTCGACCATAATGAACGATTAATTTTCAAGGGTGTGCGAATACCCGAGATTATGGGTCAGATCGCATTCGATCAGGTTCAAAGGCTTGACTCTGGGGTCAAAGTTTCCCTTCTTGACTATATTCTTGTGCAATAATAATAACTTTGACTAAAAGTGTTTTTAAGGATAATTCTCACTTATGGGAATAAAGGTTTCAATAAAACGATAAATATATCGAGAAGAAAAAGGGGTTGTCAAGAAATACCGCTTTAATCGAGGAACCTCATCCCCGAAAATTCATAAATAGAAATGTTCCGGTAAGTTTTTACGTTCTCCAGTAGGTTTTCCGGTTTACAGGATATCACGATAGCGTTCCAGAATTTCACGTAGCACGAAATTCCCTAGCGGCGTGTCCCGAGATAATATTTTCGTTCCACGGTCGAAGTTAAACGAGAATCTACGAGAGGAAAGGCAAAGGGGTTGGTCGAATAAATTCGACCCGTTTCAATTTCCGATAGCAATGGGCTACGTCGTTGGCCGATCCCCTCTTGCTGCACCCCCGTGCTTGCTCACTATCCCCCCCTCTCTCTAACGCCCCACGTTTATTCTCGTTCCCGTTCCGTATGAATTATTCCTACGGACCAACGATTTCGACGCCATAATTTTCATTTAGATATCTCGAGACCGAAACAACCACGGCTAACTCTTGCGTTCTAATCGAACGATGCCCGTCCATCTGTAAGGTGAATTAGCTCGATCAAATCGTCTCTTAATTACCCATGAACAAAGGAAAATTTTGACGGTGCAATTATAATACACCGTAAGAAAATGAAACGATGTTGGCAATTCTCACTGTGACGGTTCAAACGCATAACTTAGACTTTCTGGACATTACTTTTTAGGTCGTGGGTTACTGTGTTAAGAATTGGGGAGACCCTAGACCGCACTCGCCAGAGGCAATCTTTTGAAAAACGAGGAATGGTTTCGGATTTTTCTTATTTCCATTTAAGCGTAAATATAAAGTTTGTAAAAATCGCAAACACCGGACAGCTAATTTTACGGTAAATAAAACGTTACATTTGTGTTTATAAATTAAATTAACAATGTCACTAGTTCGAACTTTATTCGAGGAATCAAGAGAGGTCTTTGAAAGCCCTCGAAAGCTCCTTGAGGTCTTTTAGAAACCTTTTAAGGTCCCCTGAAACCCTTTGAAGATTTGTGTCTCTAAAGGGGGGGGGTACCGCCTTTGATAACAAAAAATTCGTTTTCTGGAAGATTCATAAAGCGAACGTTCGTTCCGAGAGAAAGGAAATAAAACGGTGGATCGTTTATAATCGACCCGTCAACGAGAACCGTGTTCCAAGTGTCACGTTCGCGAATGGCCGTGAGATAAATCGTGTAGCTCCCATCGAGTCTACCGAATTATCTGATAACAATGAGTAACAGGGTCGCGAGGAAGGCTGCCTCTTAAATTTCCTTGTCTCTGATAACGCTTTTATACGAATCGATCAAAAAACGTGGTTCGACGCGTTCAAACGACTCGTCCGTTTCCACTGTGACAATAAACACTTTGAAAACCAATAAATTCCTATAATTTTACATTTATCTTTCCATTGAAATAAATATCAGCTGAGATAAAAATTTTAATGTTACAATATCTTAAAATTTTGGAAAACTTAGAACACGCGGAAAGAATTGATAGAAAAATTCATTCGCAAAAATCTTGTAGGATGTCGAATGAGTTTCCAGGCTCCAACAAATTTCTACGGCAGGGTCGGAATCCTCGGACTGAAAGCAGAACAACCCCAACGGAGATTAACCCTCTCGATTTAGTCCCTCGGGACAACTTACTGTCTCCGGATGAAGAGGGATATCTCGAGGAAGGTGCTCGAAGAACGTTGATAGAGGATCAACATTCAGCGGAACGGTCTCGTGTCGTGTCACGAAACGTCTTGTAATCCTCCTTGCTCTCTGTGAATGCATCGGATGCATTGTGTACACTGCTTAACGGTCGGATGTATCCGGGACAAGCTACACAGGACCTGGAAACTCAACAAAGATATTTCTCTGAATATCCCTCCCGTCAATTGTGCGAAACTTTAAATACACGAACTTTGTTTCTGTTGTTAAAAATAGTCCTCGTAAAATCTTTGCTCTTTCAATATCAATAAAATTGATCAAAAAGAAAGCGTTTCGTCCGGGGCCTGCCAGTGGACTCGTCAGTAAGGCATACTCTGGCAGGCCCGCGCCTTAGACGCAGGGACATCGAGGATCGAATGAGTTTCAGAGAAAGTTGGCTGCATTGTGAAGGAGGATTCGAATGCGGGTAATCACTTCAATGCCGAGTGCGATGTCCAACCCTCTGTGTTGCGAGAAGTACGGGAATCCGAGTTGTGGGCTGCGACCTGTGGACCCTTGTGAACTCGAGACCCCGCGTTACGAATGTAGAAAGATCCGTCCTGTGCGTCTTTTGTTGTTGATCGTTGGTCGTTGTTGCTGAGGTCGAAAGGCTGCGACCGTTCTGCAAACCTCGGATCCTTCCCCCTAAGCGTGGCCATGACAGTGTGTCCTTTGCTATGCCGGCGGCTTGTGTTTCATTGACGTCTCGATGGGATCTCCATTCCCGAAGGTTGAATTGCAGCCACGCTAGAAAGAGAGGATCGCTGTGGGTGAAGATACGCTTCATCAACCCTTTTGTGTTGTTGCTGCTGCTGCTTGGTTGCTGCTGCTGCTGGGCTCCCTTCTCCGTTCCGTTTTCGCTCCCTTTGCTTGATTCGAAGCTAGTCGAGTGTGTTGTTGATTTTGCTGGTCCTTCGAGCCGGATTTGATTTCTAGAAAGAGGGGGAAAGAAAGGAAGGAGGTGTAGAGAGGAGCCGCGTTTCGTCCCGGAACCTGCTAGTGGACTCGTCAGTAAGGCGGCTAGCAGGTTCGTGCCTTAGACGCGGGTTGAGGGAACCCTCCTTGGAGATTGTATATATAGGAATAGACAGTTGCTCGAGGACTTGCGGGAATACTTTGCTTATGGTGTCCCTCTGGCGGTGGACACGTAGAGTATCCTAGTAAATAGTTCGTTTAATTTTGTTGATTAACTAAAAGGTGTGTTGGTAATAGAGAACACATGATAGTAAATAGGCTGACGTTATGAACATCTCAATGTAGTCCCATAAAATCCTGTCACACTGATTTCTTAAAAGACTATTATTGATCGATCGAGCGCAAAGAAGGGTTAAACTGGAGGTTCAAGGTAATCGTAAGATCAGATCTGTAAAGTAAACAAATATAATTTTATTTTGAAGAAAGAAAACACTAGAGCTAACAATTTGAATTGAATTTTAGACTATTTTAGAAATTTTAAAGCATTTTTTAAATATTCTTTGGTCCAACATACACAAGTCTAGTGTTTCAAAATTTGATTGCCTGACAATCGAAGACACCATGGATTTTTCGAGGGGTTGAAACAACCCTCGGTTCGCCTGGAAGTTCTCGGCGAGTTTTCCATGGGGGTTGGAGCCCAACTATGGCGAGGCGCGACACCACGTTTCTTACATTCGCAAAAGTAAGGATGTACAATATTCTGTGGACGTCGTCGTCGTCGGTTGCGAGCATCTGCGAATGACAGCAGTTGTTTCCAAGTTTCCAACGAAAGCTCCGCTACGTAGCCGGTTTTCCGATTCGCTCGGTTACCTGCGTTTTCCTGCACAAATAAGACCCTGGCAGAATCGATCGAACTGGCACGATTTTATTAACCCTTTGAGGTCAGAACGATTCAAAAGCAATTTAGCAGCAATTCAAGGTTGTGAAATTCATAATATTTGAAAGTCTTTTGTGAAAATTACTTTTCTGACGTTGAAAGAAGAAAATTAATATTTCGGAGGCTAATTACCAAAACGACCCCATAATCTTTCAACTTGGCCGAACCCCTTGATGGCTGTTCAGGGTGAAACTAGTCCAGCGAACAAATTATCCGCGTTCTTAACGACGACAGACAGAATGATGGATCGATGATCGGTGTCATTCGACTACGTGTCGTAACGATATCAATTTGCCATCAATTTACATGTAATCGATGCGAAAGGGTATCGTTTAAGGCGCCGTTCAGACGCCGCATCTTCTTGTTTAGAAACTCGACGAAACAACAAAACTTCATTACGATTTCTCGGAATGAAAGAGTACAAATTTTGTACAAACGACCTCATTATGATTTTTCAAAAAATGTTTATGAAAACATTAATTATTGAGAACACGGGAGTTTAATATTCAATTGGCGATGTAATTAAAAGTAAAAATTGTATTCAGTCGGATGTTTTAAAAATGACAGTAATCTAAATATTTCTAAACGGTGTAAAAAAAAAGAAGGTATACGAAAACATATGTGAATGCCATTCGACGAAATTTTTAATGACTTCAGCGTGGCATTGAACGTGTAAACTCGCTCATTATCTATTATTAGCTCAATTAAAATACTACTTCTGTCTTTTAACAATATTTGCGTAAATAACCACGTAACAACACGAATTTTGATAAAAGTATTTATCTACATTCCTTGTTATTCAAATATTATTTCAAAATTTAATACATCTACGCTAGTATAATATTATTATAATTATTGCTACAATAAAATGGATGTCTAATATAGCGGGCAAGAATAATGTGCGAATTAAAGAACAGTTGATTAGACGACCAATGTACCCACCGAAAATTGCAAAATGTCCAGCAATTTCGTGAACGTTCGTTCCATAGAAATTATTAATAACGTCCTGTCATAATGTGTAATACTGGCCCGTGTAACGGGTTATTTAACGTGACAATTGTTCTTCCACCCCGTGCAATTCAAATTTCATTATTACAGATAGAAATACGACTCGATTATAACGTGTGCTCGAGTCAAAATTATTTTCATTTACATCCAAAGCAATTACGATTCTCTTTTGTCCTTTCCGCCTATCTGTTCGCCGATTTCATCGAAATTTCGATACGCTCCCATCATCCCCACCCCCCTGGCCCTTGTGCTCCACAAAAGAAGATTAATCAGGATCAGCAGAATGATTCTTCGTTGATTGCATTAACGATAAAAATGATAATTTGTTTGTAAATCGCAATCACGGTGTGATTCGTTGTTTGTTCGTTCGAAAAGCTGAATAAACATTCGAGTTTATATTTTTATTGTCTGTGAAATTATTTTTTGCCACACCCATGTGTGCAGAAATATAAATTTAAACAATTTTGAATTCTAAAGGAAACAAACAGAAATATTGCCAATTTAATTACAAGCCTGATAAATAATCCTAGCGAAATGGGATTTATATTAAACGAATTCGGGAAAAGTTAATCTTTGTCTTCGTTCCTGTTATCCTTCCACTTCCGTCGAGTCAATGAAACGCCAAGAAAGTCTTGTCACGTATCCAATTTGATCCAAACGCTCCTTTGGTGTACTCGTTAATTCAAATCGGACCTTCAATCAAGCCGCTATTAGTTTCGCGATACCGATTGCTCTGATTCGACTTTAGAACACGGCCATTTCTCAATTTCACCTTAGTCCTAATTTATTAGGAATTAATTTTTAATATCCAAGACTCAGATATTTCACCAAGCTTGATATTTAATAAGTTTAATGTATCATAATGTGTGATTACACACTTTGATGTCATCGCGTTGACATTTATGCAAATTCGCGGACTTTCGATATCTAAGCGTCAACGCCGCAATTAGTTTCTTCTCGCCGGTATCGATGAGTCATCTAACCCTGAGGAAACTTAACCGCGACGTTATCAAAGTGTTGCAATTTGATTATAAAAAGCCAGGAATTAACGAACCGGGGACAGGAAAGTCAGAGAACGTGACTATGCTAGTTACGACCCGACGTTGCCTTTCCTGAGCTGTTTCAGCTAGTTGAAACGGGTTGATGACGGTGTATCTACGTTGGATGTATAGCGTGTCCGATACGCGACCGATAAGAATGCGTAATCACTGGCAGAGTATTTCGTGTGACCAACAATATTCTTGTTTATACCGGATTTTACTGGCACGGTCGTTAATTCTTCATAACTCAAATCTTTTACGATTTCAGTAAGGTGTGGTGGAGTGTTTTTAAAGACATTTATGCCTCGAAATCGTGATGGAACTCTAAGATACGGTATTTGCGTCGTAATTTACTTGTTGTGGCGTAATGTGGTTTGATATGGTGTGATTTGATATGATATGGTATGGTATGGCGTGATATATTATGGTATTGGTTTGGTATGGTATAATATGACATGGTATTGTTTGGTGTGGTACAGTATGGTATGATATTTATTTATTTTAAATACCTCACATTATCTTAACGCTAGTTTTTCAACAATTTTTATCTGTTTAAGAAACACTTATTCAAAAGAAAAGATAAATGTTATTGTTGACCAATTGTTTATTGTATTTTATTATAGATGATGGATGAAACAATGATTCAACTCATCGAACAGGTAATGTTACGTGATATAATAGATATCTGCAATCGATATTATATCAACATTGACGGTATAAAAGGAAAGAAAATCAATAAAATATTATGTAATATTCTGTATTTATCAGGCGGTGTGGAAATTTTTGAATAGTTGACCCGATTTCTTCACATTTATATAACCGACCTTATCACGAATACATGTGTGTGTATATATAAACTCTTATCATCGACGTTCGCGTATTTAAATGGGGAAAAACGAACGATCGTATTCTAGAATTAAAGCTACGACTATCATGTACGATTCATGATGCTTAACACCTTGATGGCCATTCGTTTCTAATTAAAAACATCTCTTTTATATTAATACCAAAATTACTGAAAGAATCGTGAAAAAATTTATTTTTCTGAGAAACTTGTATTTGGAAATTTGTATAATATTTGGTAAAAAATTGTTGCTCTCCAAATTATAATTAATTTAATCAAGGTGTTAATTAAAAATTCTACGAGGAATAATAACTAACCAGATATGTAATAAATTCGTGAAAGTTTTGAGCAAAACGTCTTCACAGAAAGTTAAACACGTATAAAAAGAAATAAAATTCGTGTAACCGCGATTGTAAACTGTAAAAAATAATAATTCTTTATCTGATAGGCAGTTGCGAACTCTTATCGTATTGGTGACTTTTAAACAACGGAAGTAAAGCTATCACAGAAGTCAACCAGGATCTATGTGTCAGCGATCAATAGATCTGTAATAAAACTTACAATAAAGTGTATATGTAAACGATTCGACCGAGGATATTGTTAACTAACTATTGAATTCGTTTAGAACGTCTCCATGTGTATCGTGTCCCTGCTGGAATAAACATTCGACACGTTGTTGCTGCTACCCTGCGTGTAAATCGATCCATCGATCTCGTTTTCCGTTTCCTCGGAGAAGTTAACGAGCACCTGCAAAATTAAAATCATTTTTTTAATATCAAAAGAAACGTAAGAAAAAAGGCAGAGGGTGGATGTTTATTATAATCATAATTAAATCTGAAGGTAGACAAAATTTTTAAACACTGCTAAAATTATACATATTAATTAATTGGAAACAATTTTCTGTTGCAAAGATGTTTTAATTAAAATTTCAGAATCATTTTATCATTATTACAGAATTACACTGTCTGTTGAAGAAATCAATATTGTAAAAGTCTAAATATTAAATATCATGTTTTTGAAGCAATCATGATTAAGAAATGACTGAAATTATAAGGCTTGTTATTATTAAATTTCAATCAATTTTCTCTCGAAATAACCTCCTGCAACGCGGTTAGTTTGCACTGTATGGTATGAAAACTCGTCCAAAATGAAACCTTACTACCACCGTGTTATAAAAGGCGCAAGCCTGATCCAATCAATATAAGTGACACAATTCAAAACAAAATATTTGTAATTTTATCAAATTTTTATGAATAGAACCCTGTTCGTTCGACTTAAAAATCGTATTTTTTAAACAATCACCATGTATCATACTCAGATTTATGAAGATCCGTTTTTCAGCCGACACCGTACGATTTATTGCGATTTTTCTGTGAATTTACTCCCGAAATCCTGTCACCATCTTTATAAATCCTTCGTTATTTTCGAGAACTCATCGTCAATTCGTGGCCAACAGTCCTGCGCGAAACGTATCGTGACGAATAAATTGACGATTATTGTCGCAAATAGCGTGGCATAAAAGTTGCACGCGTTTCGCCGCAACGAAAACGCGTAAAAGTTTCGCCGGTTGGATCGGATGCAGGTTGACTCAGGCGAGGGAACGGGGATAAAGCGGTGGAAAGTGGGGTTGGATACCACTTTCCCACCAGGAGGAACCATAAAAATCTCGAAACTCTCGTGGCGAGGCGAGTTTACGCGGTTTACGTACAAGCTAGTCGACGGGAGAGACGGAAACCGCTTTTCGACGAACTTGTTTCGCGACAGTTCCGAGGACATCTCGTCGAAATTTGTCCTGTATTATCATCGAATCGTTTCCGAGAAATTCTATCCGCCGTACGGTTGGCAAATTGTAACCAGATTAAAAGGGGTGCTTTTATTAACCCTTTATTAACCCATGATTTGCAAATTATATTAATTTTTATCTCGAAATTTTAAGTAGTCAATAATTAATATTAGCCACTGGAGTGTTATATTGTAGTTTCCTTCAAATATTTATTTTTCTAACAATTTTATAACATGAGAATTTTCTTTAAAAACGACCCTTATATTATAAATAATATAAGAAAACGATTGTGGAAAATTTTACACGATATCAGCGTTATATTAATAGGCAAATTAGCGAGTGGAAATAATGATACGATTATATCCCTGGGAATTATACGTATGATATAGTTATAATGCGTCTGACTACACATGGTCGCTTCCGCTGTGACATTCAACGAGTTATCCTGAACAAGAACATAAACTTCTCGAATGTTTCGAACATGTGACAACCGCGAACGATGCTTAGCCTTAATTAGCGAACACGTCTCGAGATACGCGATTCGAATCATCGCCAAGTGCGAAGTTACGTACGTCGACCTGAATTCACTTACAGTTAGTTTCGCGAACACATCGAGTGTGTTAAAGGGTAACAATTCTGTGAATCAAATTATACGGGCGATGAACACGTTCGATGATAATTTAATCATTCACTGGTAGAAATCATTTTTTAATCCTCGAATGATTCAGACCTGGAAGAGATACGATATTTTGAGAGAAATTAGAAGGAGTTGGTGTAATGATAAGTGATATTAAAAAATAAAATAAATTTGAAAATTATTGAATTATTCTCGATACTTTGTTAGGTTTAATTTACCTTATTGGGATTTTAATGAATAGTACCTGATCTGTACCTAATTCGTTGGGTACCTAATTAATGCTCGATTTGATGCCTTATTAGATAATACGTAACTAGACTTTGTTAAACATTGCCTGGTCTATATCTATCTCATTAGGTACCTAATCGCAATATAAATTCAGGAAACGTTCCATTAAAGAATTTTTCACCGAACCAAGAAGCAAATTGAATGGAATCACGTTGACATCGTTTGTTCGTGTCTCGTTGCGCGAAGCTTGTCCCGTTTCCTTAATGGAGATAAGATTCCAGTGCCGTATATATACAGGACTGTCACAGGATTTTCTTGATCCAATTATGTTTGCCCGTACACAAAGCTCATCCCCAGAGATTAGAGTCGGCTACGAGGACAGAGCGCTCCTTCTTCGTTACGAACTCTCCTACGGTCTGTCACGTTTCCTCCAACCCTAAATCCTTGATTAATAATAATCAATCTCAGACACCTTCCTCCTTAATCAATACGTTAAGTGTAATTGCTCATTTAAAAAAAAGAACCAATTCATACAAATCTGAATATTACACTTTAAAGAGTCTTGACCGATGATGGACGAGATAATTAAAAGAAAATAGAAACGAGGAGTTTGGTTGGAAGTCGATTGGCCTGCACCGCGAGAACAATTTAACATTGGGCGACGCGAGAATATTAATTAAATGGGCTACGATACGATTGGCCGAATAATAATTCGGTATCGTTGGGGAAATTATGAAAACAGCTGAATAATCAGCCAGGCTGCGCATTATTCTCCACCCTGTTCCACCCGGATAGCCCGTTATTCATCCCTCTACGCCGTTTCCCTGGATAAATTCGATTCGAATTCATTCGGACGAGTTATTTCACTCTTTTCCCTGTACTGTCTCCTTTATCGCTCACTGCCCGTTAATTCACAAAATTAAAGCATTAAGCGGTGCCCAATCTCTACCTTAACATAATTTATTATTAATCAGTTAGGTATCCTGACCGGACCCAACGAAGCATCTTCAAAGGCTGCGCCCAAGTGGCAGCATCAGAAATTCTTGTCGTTCGCGGAGGGGATTAAACGGGTCGAAAGTTGCTTCGTTACGCTCAAATTAAATTGTTCCCGGAGAGTGATTAATTACAAACGATTTTGCAGTTGCGCAAGGATTTCAAGAGTACCAGCAGGACGAATCCGAAAGCGTTTAGACGAGCTTATGAGAAACAGACGCGGAAGGATTTCACTCGGTTATATACCGTGTCGCGAGTCTGTACGACAGAGGGGACCGTAAGACGACGGATCCATTAATATTCCTTGGGTTTGGTGGGACGTAAACGAGGATCGTCCTCGGTTATGCATCGTCTGTTCGAGACATGACGATAGTCTTCGATTTCTCTTCAATTTTTTATCTTTGCTTCGAAGTGTCTCACTTTGTGTCTCTTATACAGGTCGTTTCAAAGAAATATCGCAGAACTGTAGATTTTTAATTACAAGAAAATTGAATTGCAAATACAAATGACTAAAAATTGGATTCATTGTAGGAATATTCATGGGGCACTTATGTAATCATTTTCAATTAACTTTAAGCTTCTAATTGATATAAGATACACGTCCCTTTGCGAAACTTTTGTGTGATGGAATTGAATGGAACGCAAGAACGGTCGAGCAATTCGAACCGATAGCCATTTAATCGCACCGTTTTCAGCTCAGCTTGGAAACAGAGCGGTTAACTTGGTCGGTACAAATTGATCGGATTTCGAGCCGTTCCGTGCGATACGATAAGGCAGATAAGTCACGTCGATGCACACACGTTCGAACTTTTTTACACGGTACGAACCTGATCCAGCGAACTTTGAGTCAGCGTGTAATCCGTGGCTTTCAGTTCCTCGGCCAGCAGCTTTAGTTTATTAAAGCTGTTGCTCACCGCCATGTCCTGGCTTCGTGGCACCAGCAGACGAGCCGCGTTCGCCTGTCTGGACGAGATCGTTGCCTGGGGAAAGTACTTAGCGAGGACCTTCCTCAGGTCCGCGGACGAGATTGGTTGCCTGAATCGCAGGAACGCCACGTAGCCCTCGCCAAATCTGCAAATATCGACGACAATTATGGGTACCTGTAACTCTGACCATAACACTTCAAGCGTTGTGAATCTGTTTTCAAAAATTCTGTTTAAAAAATACGAAGAGATATTACCATAAAATGGACTAAATATCACAAGGATAATATAGTATGTTTGCATGGAGCAAAATTATAAATAGAAAGAATTTTTTACTATTTTACCGTAACACTCAAGATATTAATAATACGGAACAAAGGACGACGTTTTAATAATAGATATTTATTTCGACTCGAGGTTTTATAAATGGATTCTTCTATTCGTATTCATTTACACGGGGATACATGTGTCAGAGTCGATAAATTATGCCGTGGGAAAAAGACCAGGTTGTGTTGGCAACCGCTGTTCCGTAAATTTACATGAACGTTTACAAACAATAAAGAAGAGCTACAAAATATGCTCTGGCAGAATTTTAATTGGTCGTGGAGTGTAATATCTTGTTTAATAAACAGAATATAAGTCATTAAAAATTAGTTCAACGTTTCATATAAAAAGCCAGGAAAAGGCTTAAATAAAATCTCCCAAATAGGCACTTGGAAACGTATATATACGTCTGTCGCAATAAAAGAACGCCAACTCCTAATAACATTCTTTATCAAATTGCCAACGAAAAGGGATCGCGATATTTAAGTTCCTCGAAGTTCGATCCGATGAAAAATACCTCCAATTACGAGCAGCAATTATTGCACATCGCCAGGGCAAAGAATTTCCCGATCAACAAATCTTTAGATAAGTATCGAATTTCATGCGACTGGAAAACTGGTCCCTGAGTTACGGGACATAGTTTGGCCTGGTCCTTTTTGGTCGCCGGGATATTACGCTCAGTATTTCATACGTGAGAATATCCTGCTGTTTATCCTTCGACTAAAGAAAATCTAACGAGACAAGCCGGTTTCTTGCCGAGGCACCGTACTCCGGAGGATGCGGATGGATTACAGGATGGTATCCAGGTTTGCACGTGCCTGAGATGTCGTAAATTTCCTGCTGCTCGATGGCCAGGCGCGAAGGGAACACAACCGATGGAGGAGGGAACGAGGACGTTTTATCCGAGTTGCTTCCAGAGACAAAAGGTGCGCGCCAGCTAAATATTTATGGCACGGTACAGGATGTACCAGGCAAATGGGACGCGATTTATCTTTAAAATTATTGCAGATTGAAGGAGAGAATACCAAATGATATTAAATGAAATATTATAGGTAATATTTTGGGATTAAAGGAGGATTCCTGTTTCAAATCTCGTTTTAATCTTTAGAATTATATATACCGCAAGATTACACACTGTTTCCTATATTTTAGTCATCTACTATAAAAATTATTTCTAATTCATAGAATATTGACAATTTATTAACCCTTCAAGTTTCTTAATATTGCCAAACAAATCTCCCGAAGCAAGAAACCTTCTAAATTTATAAATTTATAAATAATATATTATTTTTGTAATGTATGAAATTTTAAATTGTAAGCAATAATACACCCAGTTACCAGTATATGTCGACCAAGTTTACTGGGACGTCCTGTACGTTATCCCGAAGAGAAAGTTAAACTCGCTGACGTTGCAACGTTGAAAAGACCGTGGAACACGGTATCCTTGTAATCTTCTATCGATTGATCGAACGTATGTATGAAATTCGCTGGAATTCCCTGTGGATGACGTTGAACGATAGCACATGTAGAACGATGGACGAAATTAAAAATCAATCGCGAACACGAACGGTTACGAGGAGGGGGGCAGGGGTGAAATAAATTGTTCTGTTACGAATTTCGAGAGATCAAACCGACACGAACGATCCATCAGTTGAAACAACATCATTAAAATGCACCGGTTGAAAATTAATCTTGGACGGATACATCGGTGGCTGTATACTCGTCCAGAATAATTGTACGTTTTGTCGCACTCATTAATAGTATATTGTTATCGAATGGGATTTCTGGAATCTGGTGGTTAATCCTTGAAAAATTTAATATTTTTCAATAACGTTTGTACAACACGATGTCCCTGTACCACAAAAACGATCAAATATTTTATTTCGCATTTCAGATTGTTCAAATGGGATTTTATTTAAATATTACTCCCCTATAACCTGTCTTCTGTATTGTAAGAGTAATTTCAGTATTAATACTAACTAGTAACTTGTTTATCGTAACTTGTAACGAAAGGCTGCAGTAGATTGAGTACCATGTAGCTAGTAATTTAATATTTAGCAGTAGGTTAAGCAAACATTTAATATTCAACATCAGCGCCGAGTAAATATTGGCTTATGCAAATTCACGAAAGAAGAAGAGCTTACTTGTGTTTCAGATGTTGCGGCGTTCCTATACACCTGAGGCCAGCTTTGGCAAGAATACCGACCCTGTTGCACAAGTTCTCGCACTCGGCTACGCTGTGCGAGGTCAGGATTACGCAACTCTGATTCTTCGTCATCCGCGTTATCGTTTTGGCGACGAGCTCCTTCGTCGCAGGATCCATGCCGCTGTAACACAATAACGCGAGCTCGGGTTGTCTCAATTTTATCTATTAAAAAAAAAAGAAACGATCGTTTCGCTTTACTACCTCGTTGGCTCGTCCATAAGAACCACGGGCACCGGTGCCATCACGCTCAGCGCGGCGCATAGTTTCCGTTTATTGCCCCCGCTGAGACTGCTCACCCTCTTATGAGCGTACTTCAGAAGATCCAGCCTCTTCAGAGTCGATTCGACTGCCTGAAACAAAATATCGTAATTTCTTCGCCGGGTGTTAGTTAAACTCCTTGGAGAAAAAAAAAAGAGAAGACAGCGAGGTGCCAGGTGTCGGTGAGAAAGCCTTCTCAACTTTTTACGCGAGAAGGTTCAAGCGAAACTGCTCGCCGCACTTTTTTATGCTCATTTTACTGCTCGCCCGGAACTTTGAGCCCCGGATAATTAAAAACGAGCAGCTTGATTTTGCGAGCGTGCATACGTTTATGCTCCTATGTCAGGGGTGTACCTGTACCTGGGCGTATCTGCACCTATTCTCCAGAACAACAGACCCTGAAGAGCTGGAGACATACTCGTGTCTACATCTCAGTATAGTTGACGCTAAGGAATTGCTGGGTATATAGGTACGTTTCCTCTCGAATGCTCCAAAGTAAAAGGATGGAAAGTTACCGCGCGGATCGTAACTCTCACCTTGGGAACGTTATTCAAGCCGCAAACTTCTCCATGGATAGTGAGACACTGATGCGGACTGAGGAAGCCGTCCAGAGCGTCGCTCTGCGGGCAATAACCGACCTCGCCGTTGCAGAGCGGCCCGGAATCCACCTCCTTGCCCCTCAGAATGATCCTGCCCGCCGTTGGTATGATCTCCGTAGTCAACATCCGGAAGGTGGTGCTCTTTCCGGCCCCATTCGTTCCCAGAAGGCCGAAACACTTTCCGGCTTGCACGCCGATGCTTAAGTTCTGAACGGCCACGTTCGTGCCATAAACGCTTCTGTACTCCTTCCTCAGCTTCACCGTTTGCAGAATGTCGTCGGACATACCGCCCTCCACCCTCATCCTCTCCTTCGAGACATCGTCGTCTTCCTGGACCACCTCGTAGGGACACTTCTGCCCGCTCCAAGTGGGGAAAAGTCTGCATTCGATCATCAGGTTCAAGGAGAAGAGCACCGTGCCCACCACCGCCAGGTACACGTAATGGAGGCCCAGCAGCTCCCAGCCTAAAGGCGACTGATAGGTGTCCATGTGGAACTTTTCGAGTAGCTGAGCGGTGATGTCGTTTCGGGATATTTGAACGAGGGCATCGCCCAGGGCGTATTGGGGAAAGATGAGCAGAATGGTGTGCAAGATGTTCCTCGCCTCCGCTGCTGTCTCTGTTTTGCCCAGGATGTCCAGGACCAAAATGGTGGCCAAAGATGCCACGCCGATGAAGGTGTTCACGCAGAAGAGGACCATGTTGGACATGCTCGAGTCGTCGAATATCTTCTCTGTGAGGTGTGAAAATGGCAATGCCGCCCATCTGTAGCAGTGAAAGATGACATAATACTGTACAATGTTTTATATTTTTATAATATTGTATCTAATCAAACTGATAGGTATAACAGATTAAAAATACGAATGGTGTAATGTGTTACATAAGTAGTTTGATCTTATCGTTGCTAATATCAGATGTAAAATAAAAACTCACGCGAAAAGGAAGAGCAGGAGACAGATACCAGGTAGGTTATCTCTCGCTACGTAGGCAGGGAGACCGAACATCTCGAAAATGATCACGGCCAAACAAATGGAGCAACCAAACACCTGAAATGAAGTTCACATTGAATCGTATGCAAAAGGATTTGGAAGGTGTAAAAAATCACTCGCTCACAAAGAAGTCCCAAATTAAGGCCGTCGTCCAGTAGGTGACAGGGTGCACTCCGGCCAGAAAGAGGATCCTCTTTTCTTCGGTCAATCTCTCGCGCACCAGCTCCTTGGAACCCTGGGCGGCCACCAAATTGAACGCGATCAAAAGCACCAGAGCCACGCCAACGTCGGCCACGTGTTGCAATCTGGGGTCGAAATTTCGTATTAATATTTAAAGGGTCCGGGAGGCGAACGGACACGAAATCGTTGAACAGATTAACGGAGAAATAGGATTCGAATAATGAAATCCAGGAAATCCGGATGAAAGCCCCGAAACCCGTACAGGCCAGAATTAATTAAAAGTAAATTTTATTATGCACATTTTCCGCTGCATTTGCCGCGGCTGATAAGATCAACCCCCACGAATGTTAATTGAATTGAATTTATGAAAACGTGCATCGCTGTCCGAAAATATTTATCCATTAACCCTTGGGCGGATAATTGCACGCCCATTGGTGCATTTATTTTAGAAACGTGGATCTGCCGGAAGGGATTCGGGAAATTGGAATTTTAAGTGTTTCTAACATATTTTTAATTATTTATCCCATTTTCAGTATTCTGAATTTTTAAAAATGTTAAAGAAAATTTTGGAATGTTTAGTAAAGATCAAATATTGCAAATTCTTTGTAATAAAAATAAGAATTGAAATCTGGTACAAATATTATTCGTTTGTAGAGAACATCGTAACTCACAGGGTAGTTCGGTTCAATTGGTCGCTGGATAACCTCAGGGGATGATTGAGGGTGGTTAAGTGACCATGAACCCCAGATGCCCTTAGAATTGCCTCGTTCAGGGCGTTCAAATAAGAAGGTAACGCGTGATGACCCTTATTGTTGAACCAAACGACGAACAATGGATCGTCGTTCGTGTGGGACAGTGACCATCCCCCGTATCTACCAAAAGAACCATCATTAAAAGTGTGAAAAGGGGGTGTGTTGGATTAACCCGTAGAAAATTTATTTATTTTTGCCAAAATACCTTTTTTCTATATATTCTTGATGAGTGGACACTATCCAATCAAGCGTAGGTCTTCCAGGTAAAACCTGTAGCAGACCCTCGATCGCCTGAGATACCCCATGGCAGATTTGTTGACCGTCCAAGCACTGGCAGGTGCCTGTATCCTAATTAAACAACAATCAAGTTACACTGATACTCTTTAAGCTTCGTTTTTAATATGAATAATCGTACATTGGGTAGCATTTGCCAGGCTCCCGCATAATCATCCCCGAATCGATCGTGAAGCTGCACGGACACGTGTTGCAAGAACGAATCGTCGCTGCCATCGATGCTAAAACAAGAAAATAATATCTTATTTACATTAGAAATTAGAGTTAAAACATCACAAATTTGTTGCTTGGATTTTTATTGTGAAATTAATTTGTTGTACCTGTAGAAATAAGTCGGATGAGTATCATATAACTTCGGTGTGAGAATCAGTGCGGGCTCATCCTCAGACGGTGGCCTGATCAAAGAGAATCCCATGGCAACAGCGACGAACATCGTCGGCAAGAAAAGGCCGGCTAAAAGTGTCAGCCAATCCTTCCTGAAATGCCACGCTCTTTTCTTCAGCAAGGCTTTCACCTGTCTAACGGGTGAAGGACTTAAAGTAGGTTCAACGTCGATCAAATCGACGTCGTCCTTCGGCATCGTTAAACCTGAGATGTATTCAATTCCGTACATTAAATCGAAACCAATGTTTTGTTAAGAAATGACGTGGTCTGGGGTAACTAACATACCAACGTGATCCATGGTAACCACGTTGTTTTGGTTGGCTCTGTTAATTGAGGATCCATTTTCTGCCCTGGAACAGAGGTCTAGGAAGACCCTTTCCAATGTGTCGCATTCCAGGGAGAAATGAGTGTAACCCAAGATTTTGCGACTGTCTTCCAGTACTTTGGCTGCGGATGCGATGCTGGAAAAGATGTTTTATCAAATTACTTAGATTAGGATGGTTAATAGGATATTCGGAAATTAGAAATTTGAAATTTCCATGACCTCACGAACCTTTCACAACCCCCACTCTAACAATTTGAAACAAATTAATTGAAATTAACCTACTTGTTATTTATGCCATTCTTCCCTTGAAAAGGCAACGTGACAACCGCCTCGCTAGCAGAAATTTCGTTGGTCACCGCGTTGGGTACCACCTCCTCGATCACGTTCCTCAGGTTCTCCAATCTCTTCCTTTCCATGGTATCGGTGTTCGCCTCGTGATCAGTGGGATACGACACCAAAACTCTGTACCCACGGCCGTGCATCATCTTCAAAGACAACGGCGAACCCGTGCACAGTATTTTCCCTTTGTGCATCACCACCACGGTGTCGCTCAACATGTCGGCCTCATCCAGATGATGGGTCGACAGAATGACAGTCCTGCCGATTCTGTGCTGATCGATTAAACGCCAGATCCTTCGTCTTGCGGCTGGATCAACACCTGCTCCTGGCTCGTCGAGGATCACCAGCTTCGGTGATCCTAGAAACGCGAGCGCCACGCAAAGCCTTCTCTTTGTACCGCCTGACAGACGGTGCACCGGCTCGTGTTCCTGTTTGCCCAATTCTAACGATGTCAACATCCTGTCGAACAGATTTTACAGTCGCACGTCACATGCCTTCCATTTCGATTAAAGAATCTAATTAATCCTTCGAGAATGATTAATTTTGAAATTAAAAAGTTTGAATGGTTACTGGTACGTGTTATCTTAATTGGATAAAATTGTATTAAAATGATTTATTCTTACTCGTTCACGTTCCTTTGCATGGCGACGGTCTCGGTTGGACGTTTCAGCTTTGCGTAAAAGATCAGATGTTCCCTGGGCGTCAAAGTACCGATGAGCACGTTATCCTGAGGGCATACCCCTATGTCGGGCTTGCAGCCCTCTTCGCCGTTCAAACAAATCTCACCGGTGGTCGGAGCCAGCATCCCCGTCAGCATCTTGCTGAAACGAAAGCACACACTCGAAAAGATGAGAATGAATCCGGATTTCCGCCGCTTACCAACGGAAATCAGAAAGGGATCCAACTTTTTTAACCCGCCGTTAAAGAGAACGAATCCATCCTTTTGAATTGCAAATTTAACCCTTCATCTTTCAGCTACCCCATTCGATAAATATTTATTCGAAGTTGGGTAAATCATGATTTCTTCGAAAACTCTTGTTTGCAAATTTGCAATTGAAAATTGTAATTCATGTCTTGTATTTGAATATTATTCGAAAAATGACAGTAAAATTCGCAAAGATTTTTTAACAAAATTTATCAAATTTTCACGTACATGATAGTCGTTTTTCCAGCTCCGTTTCTTCCAAGAAGACTGGTCACTTCACCCTCGCACAACTTCAGTGTGAAATCGTCCACAGCCACCACCTCCCCCTGATCGGTGTTGTACACCTTCCTGACACTTTCAAATCTCACCCCCGTCTGTTTCTCGCTGACTGTCAAATTGCTGATATCGCTATCTTCGTCTACATTCGTTATTAAATAAAACAGAAACACATGCCTTTAATTAAGAAACGACACAGAGGAATCAGGAAGCAAGCTCTTACCATTTGTACAGCTCTATCAAATCCTTGAGTAAGCGTGTTAAAAAAATAATTTTCAGGTAAAAAAGCGGATACTTTAATAATATATTATTATTCAACACTCTGAGGGTCGATGCCGCGTATTATCGAATTCTTATTCAAAATTCCAATTTCAAAATCCCTTTGCATCAAAATTCTTTGGTTTATTCTTGTTTATCACATTTTATGGTAATTTTGAAATCGAAAGATGGTAATTCCGGCGGGAACCGTCAGAAAAACTCCGAAATACAATATTTTCACGCGGAACGGTAATATTTTCCGGAAAATTCATGACCGTCAAAGTGTTAACATGAATTTGCAATCTTATTCGAGTTCCTGGTATCACGGGTAAAATGGAATTTTGTAATTCATGCGGCGCATGCAATGTCAGAAACTGCACCCGTAGAACACACGGGAGAGGGGGGTTGGTAAATGCGTACACGATATAAATATCTGATACATCCCAGAACAGCCCGTCCCCGGTTTATGTCAGATTCGAGGGAACCGGTTGCAGGGGGTAGACATCACGAAGAATTTTCCCCATCCCCTCCCCCATCCTCCGTACCCCCGTAAACCAGCCGTTTCGTAATGCATTTGGACTGCAACATTGAATAAATTAAAGCATCCGAAGCGCACCAAGTAACATTTGCATATCCGGGCCAATCCAAATATTCGGATACCTCTGTAAACATTTATGAAACGTACGAACGAATCACGTTTATGCAGATCGAAACTTGTTGACTTTGCAGATCTTCTTCTGCTTTTTCAACCCTTCCGTTACAATACTTCGAACGAAAGGTATTCATACCATACAAACATCCTAACGTAAATAAATTCAGAGCGAATTTGTTTTTAAATACAATCTTCTCGCTATGCAATATTTTATCTCAGAATTGTATATTTTTAGGGAAAATGTGAACATTTTATTGTCCTTGGGTAAATTGACAATCTTTTGGTAATTAATTAAATTCCCTACACTTTTGCCTTTAACAAATCATTTATTCCCAATTTCTTATGATTATTATTTCTAAAATTCTATAAATAAAAGATTGATCCACCGACTTAATATCCGAAGATTTGAAAGGCAAGCGAACAACAGGCGTAAAAAAGGTAATACCGGAAGCGAGAGGATAAAAAAAGGGGGGAAAAGAAGCTGAAACAACGTGCAATAGCGGAAGAGAGGGGCGAGTGCGATACCTTGGTAAGTGGCTGAAGAGTGGAGAACGTCGTTAGTGAAATAGAGGTTGTTGACGAAGGCGAGGTAGCTCGGCCTCCCATAGAGAGAACGTGTGTCGGCCCACCATAAGCTACGGGACCTCAAATCGTGAAAGCCCCTGCCTGGAAAATTATTGGCCAATGCTCGTCCGTTTTTTTTTTTCTTTTTATTCTTCATATCAATTTTTTTCATTAACTCACCGGGATCGTTGATCTCTATTTAACCCTTTTAGTCCTGACAACTTAACCCCTTCGTAGACAGATAGATATTATTGTATGTAATTAAATTGTAACAAATTAAAAATAAAATTTTACTCCATCCATTAACTTCGTGTTAAAAATACGCCCACGAAAGGATTAAAAATTCGTACGTGTACTCGAGGATAATTGTGTCGGTCTCTTGACACAAAAAGATAATAACAACCACGCTTCGTAGGAAAGAATTGCTTGTTTTAATTTAACCCTTCTGACCCGACGATTTTTACGCCCCTGGACGACGAGTCACTGATAAAACAAATTTTAATTCAATTCTTATTTGTATTCTATCTTTGTATTTTAATTTGTTAATATTACTTGGCGGTGGAGGAAACCTTCCCCTTTAAGAATGTGTGTATTTAATTTTAATCGCAATATTATCGCATTTCCCGTGGAATTAATTATTATAATTTAATGGAGCTTCTAAAATCATGAATTTTATATTATATTTTAATACTTGAATTTGAAGATGGTTTTATGAATAAAATAAGGGTCGAAAGGGTTAAATAAAATGAACCTTCGTCCTCAAAAACGGAGGACCCGATGGTATTTTATTTTACTCGTGATCATAAAAGGGTATATCGTGTAATTTGTGCGAAAATTTGCCAGCAGATGCTCATGAACGTGTAAATGTCTCTTTCGGTCCTTGCATCGAGGAGGTACGATAAAATTTGTCATCAACCTTTAAACCCTTTTCGATTAAAGTGTAGGCAGCATCGTAAAAAGTTTTATGTTTACCTTCCATAGGCAACCGGGTCGTATCGGGCTTTGGAAAAATTGTAAAAAATTCTTATGAAAGTTTTTACTACGTTTTGCAAACGTTCGACGCGTGGAATGTTTAAAATTCCTTCTTCTTAACAAAAGTAGGGATCCAGAAACAAATTAACCCCTAAAAATTTAATATCAGGATGCAATTCCTCGATTTTGCACCATAAATTTATTAACAATTTTCGATCTTTTAATTCTGAATTTCATCCTCGACACTTTTATGTGTATCAATATTGAATCAAGGGAGTTGAATTCCACCCTCAACGACCCATATCTAACAATTGTTCCCAAAGGGTTCACGACTGATGCGATTAACTGTCCGGCACCGTCCACGTGTGCTTTATTGCAGTCGTTTTAGCGGCTGTTACCGAAAAGAACAATGACAGAAAAAAAATACACAAACAGCACAGAGATGAACACTTACAAAAAATCCCTGATTATCACCTGCACCAGAGAGCACACAAATAATCTGTTGGAATTTCGAAAAACGAGAGACTGTTTGTCGTTGCAAATTGAAATTCGATCGAAACATAGATAAAAAAAAACATTAAAGAATAGAAGACATTCTAGTGACACCCCTCCACCAAACGTTGAAACGTAAGTTTTGTATTATTTTAGTGGAAGTTTCTGTTGGCAAATATGGGGTTGATAAGTTTCTACCTGAATTCGTGTATCTGGCGATCAGATAACCAATTATGGCGTAAAGGCAGCCATCGAAGGCGATCATTAGAAGCACCAGACCCAAGGACATCGAATCGCCGGGACTGGATTCCTGCCACATCTCGCCCCAAGTCAATCCAACCCCTTGAACCTCCTTCCTGGCGGCGTACAGGAAACCGTAACAGAAGCTCGTCGACATGCTCAGGCACTGAAAATTATATTCTTATAAATTTACAGTAAATTTAATTTTGGAATACCTGGGTTTCCCAAATTTCAACCCTTTTGATACTACAATTCCCAGTAGAAATGTTATAATATATAAATTATCATTAAGATTGTTATTTTTCTAATCATGGCCTTAAATTTCGTAGTCAAATCAATATCAGATTGAGTTGGCATCGTCGTTTGAGGGTTAACGCGTGCAAAGTAGCTTGGCCGGTCTAATTTACTATTCTAACGCGTTATTTGTCACGGGGCACGGTGTTGTAACGTTGGATAACGATAACTTACGATCAGAAGCTTATAGCCGAGACCTATAACAGCCTCCATAGCAATGACAATGACGTACGGCATGAATGTCAACAAGAACATTACCACGGTGGTGATAGCAGCCAGACTTGCCGAGCTGCATATGGTTGAGATCATGTAGCTGCAAATTAATTCGTACGTCTCTGATTAAACAAGAGTTTTCCGATACGATCGACAATTTCGTGGCTGTGCCTTACCAGAACGTGACTATGGAGAACGAGTAATCGACCATCATGATTAAAATTAACGAAGGGTCCGATTTTGGTAGAATTTTTCCGGCCAAAAGAACTGAAGCGATGGAAAACATTACGATTATTAATTCCGCGAACGTTGTGATGAACCAGGCCATTGTGTTCCTCCAGGGTTTCAAACCCATCACGCTCATTACCTGCAAATTAAGAAATCAGATTTAATAAATTCTCCCTTGGGTGATAAATTAAATTTGATATTGTACTCTTTTTTCATTTTAATTTCAGGTTATTTTGGAATGAATAACGTTGCTTGAAAGGGTAGAAAATTTACCATTGCATTTTGAGATTCTCTCTCCCAAACAATGTGTCTGACAGCCGCCCCAACGCACATCATCAACGCGAAGAAGAAACATACTTGAATGCCCTGGGACTCGTACAACGTGGTTTGAAATCTACAAAAGCAGAATTAAAATTAGAACAACAAGATCGTTGTATTCTCCCATTTAAACTTGAATTAATAATTATTTGACGTAGAATTCCAAATTTTAAACTGAGGAGTTAGATTAAATAAAGAACCAATCCTAGTCCCTAAATATTAATAAATTATTATTTTAAATTGAAATATACTCACGGTATGTCCTTCCAACAAGGATACGGCATCTGTTGAGTCATCGTCTTCCAATTCTGCTCCCTCTGACTCTTCGTCTTAATGATCGCCCGATCGATGGAGTCCTGTAACTGCACAAAACCCCGAAGATACCTTAGATGCTCAATAAAACTGCTCTCGGGGCCGGGTGTCCAGAATTGATTCTTTAATCTCTTGGTAGACTGCACGTAATCGACGTCCATTCGAATCTTGTACACCACGTTCTCGGGTAGTTCGTCGTTCAACGATCTCCTCGATCTCGTCGCGGTTTTATCCAGAAAGACAACACCGGCTAAAAATTGCCGTGTCTCCATCAGCACCCGAGCTTCGGCCTCCATCTCCTCCTCGGTGCGGAATCCCTTTATTCGATCCACCAGCACGCACTCCAATAAATCATTCAACATGCCGACCATCGTGATCAAACGCTTCGACCTCTTAAGACGCCATGAAATTTCGCTGAGATTCATGTCGGTGAAATCTAAAAATGATAGTAGTCGTTTCGTATAATATAATGATTAATAAGGGATATGGAAGTTTGTCTGTTTTTAGAACTGACCACCCTCGAAATTGCCACCACCGTAGGACTTGATGGCAATTTTGATAACGTCCGAGGACATTATGTCCTGCAGTTCTCTTAAACTGTCGCTCATTTCGGAAAGGTTCGCCAAGGAGGTCAGCGTCTTCTCGAAACTGTCCATCAATATCCCAAAATGTTCCATTTCCACGAACGTTCTATTGGCCAACGACATCACTTTGTTCACTACGGTGGTATTAGGAGCGTAGAGAATACGACCACGTAGCAAGGGTTTAACGTACGACCATATGATTTTACCGCCACCCATAGCCACTATACCCTTGTAACTGTCCCTACAGAAATCGGCTAAAAAAGGGACCAGTTAGTTAGAATTTCGTGCAATAAAGTTACGAAGAATCAAATTATTAGGATTTAATTTAATTTATAATAATTTTCCAATTTTGAATTAAGAACAAATTGTTTATACAAACTGGGTAAAGAATCCAGCTCTTCTTTGTCAAATTCTTTGCTGTTATCCTCGATTTTCGAAATGAGTCGATACAAATCCCCATTGTCAGAGACCGTCGGTTGTCCGCACAACATTTCACTGGAATCCTGAAGGAACTTCGAGGCTGCAAGCAACGTTTGAATATTTACCGAATCCTTGAACCGGGCTAATTTAATTTCCAAAATTTGCACGGCTTACTGGAAACTGTTTGATCCGTCGTTTCTTCGATATTCGATTCCAGGGCTTCTGTCTTTGGCATTTTAGAGGAAAGTTTGTCCCTGAAGAATGGTAATAACTCTGCGGCAACTCCAAGATTATTCAGCACCATCTTTCCTTCCGTTTCCGTTAAGTTTGCGTTGGCTAAGATACTTTTCACATTAGCATTCTTCAGCTGAAACAATCAATTCGATTTCGAAATTCCCAATGTTAAATTATAAATGATGTGGGGTTGGAATATAAATTAATATTACCGTATTGAAAATATAATTAAAATTCAGATTTTTAATCAACGTTATGGTGATATTCTGTGTCTGTGAATCATCCAGCTGACAAAGAGTCGAGCTAACTTCTTCAGCGTTAATACGATCTGTGTTGAAATGCAACATATCGTTCAGTTTGTTCGGCGAACAAATGATCTCCTTTAAACCGACCGCTCTTCTCTCCTTCATGAAAACGGATATCATGTCTATCTTCGCCTGGCTCAGCGTCAACGCGACATCATTGCTGATTCCCATCCTGTCCACCAAATACGATCTCACCACGTCCCAGTTGTCGAACATGTCTCTGATAACGTCTGAAAAATACGAATCGTTTTCTTTCGTGCCAGATACGTTTCGTCCCCGATTTGAAGAGGCAGGTAAAGATTCTCCCTTACATTTCATGTCGAGGAGACCCAAATTCTTGAAGATGTCCATCGATTCCAGTGCCACGATTATGCTGTGGATGTCCTCCAACACGTTTTGATCGCTGATGAAAGGTTTTATGTCTTCGACTATTTCTTTCATTCTAGAAAAATTCGTATAATTGATTTCAATCTTAGAAGAAGGGTTTTTTTATTTTGAGTTAATTCTTTAAGCCTCAACCATGACTTAATAATTAAATACTGGTTCTGTATTGTCATTTTTAACACATTCCCTAAAAGCTACAAATATTATTTGAAAATTTCAAATAACCATCACCACTTGTTAAAAGTTAAACTTCAACAAATACCATTCCATCTAAGAACGAAAACACCTACCCATCGAAGAGCTTATCCACGGTCTTATCCTTCAAGATATTAACCACGCCGTCGACGACATCCGGAACACCGAGTACGTCGGATACGTCCTGAAAGTCGATTTTGCTGGCGACGTCGAGCAGATTGCCGCTCTCCTCGATAACGACGGACAAGTGGCCAAGGATCTCCTTCAGCCACGTTAGATCCCACATGGCGTCCATACGCCACTGCTTCCGCTCGCGATCTATGCGCTCCAGGTCCAAGCTTCGCGACAGTCGATCGGCGATCTCGCCGATCGAGCGATAACCAGATGATTTTGGATCGTACCTAAACACTTTACCCGCTCGTTTCGAGATCAGGTAATTATACAAAATCGTGGAATTTTGACAGTCTAATTTGGTTCGACACAAAGTGCCGTTGCGATCGTTCAGGATCGCGTTCACGTTGATCGTGGCACCAGGTAGAAGAGCGTCGATGTCGTTGACGTCTGGGGTCTTCACCACCTCGCGGACAGGCTTCCAGATCGGTACGTATTTTTCTGCCAACTTTGACAAGTCATCGATGTTCTTGTGATTCCTGGCGGTGTCCAGGATGAACACGTTCTTCTGCAGGGAATCCAGGATACCCAGAGCCATGGACACGTACCTTGAGGTAAAATTTAATTATCAGAATTTATTTTGTGTTCGGTGGTAACGTGATGTAGCATTTTCTTTTTGAAATAAAAATCTTTTCTTCATTACAAGTTAAAATAATTAAAGTGGCGAAATAAATATTTTAAATCTTTGGTGTACGAGAGCCTACTACATTGGAAAGAAGTACTCACAATCCTGGCCTGGAAAAAGCAGGCTGCCCAACGAATTTGTGATAACACTGGCTGATCTTATCTCTGTAGGTTTCATTCTGAAAATCCACTATGATGTCTACCACGGAGTGCATGGTGCTCTCCAAGGTATTAAAAAATTCATCCTTGCTTCGTTTCACGCTCAAGTACCTATAATTCTTCACCTGAAATACGTATTCGAGATTGTACAGAGAAGCGACACGATCGAACAACGTGCAATCAGACAGGATCGTAACCGTTCCTCACCATGCTAGCCGTTTTGTTCCAGTAGAAATCGCGCATCAAAATGTCATGAATCTCCGACACCTTTAATCGATTCAGCTGACACAACAGTTTCGGGTACAGTTGATGGTTCACCAATTGAGAATTCAGGACCTCCAGAGGAAACGTGACGCACCACGAGCATTTTCTAAAAGCGAATAAATTATTCAAAAATTGTAATTTAAGAAATTATTGAAACCCTACAAACCCATTGAAATTTTGCAATAATAATAGCTTACTTGGTATCATCAGAAGAACTTAGGATGTTCCTTAAGATCGAGGATACTTTTCTGACCACCAAATGGGCGAGTGCTCTTGGGTCCTAAAACAATTTTTCTTTAAATTTTGTATCGTCCCAATTAAGGTTGGTCAATGATGTTCAAATTTCAGGAAGGATCTTCAACATCCTGTACAAAGCTTAAAAACTTACCTCTTTCTTATAACGGGCCAGGAAGTCTTTAAAAGTGCCCTCCTTGAAGGATGTCCACCACAAAGGTACCTCTAAATCCTTGAAACCCTCTGTTGTAACTCGGATGATCGTGGACAAAGCGTGATCCCATTTTTCGAACAGATAAGTCTCGTTAAACTCCGTGGATCCAGTTTGCAATACCCTTCCCTGTATAAATCCGTCAAAGTTAACCCTTTGTTGGAGGGCCAATTGCTTTCGTAATAAAAATAAACAAATGGAAAATATGAACCTCCAGCGCCCACAATTTTGCATATTGCTAATATTATGCTTTCATAATGGAATTTTAAAATTCGCTAAAGTTGGAAGTAAATAAATTCGAAATATTAATCCCCGCAGCGGAGTTCTCAATTTTCCGTGTTACAAATACAGTGTGTCCGCGGTGAATTTATTTCGAAGTAAATAAATTGCGATATTAATCCCCCTACGTTTTACGTATTAAAAATCTGACGTCTGTAACGATAATTTCAGGATAACGAAAGGGAGGGAAAAGTTTACCTCGTATCTGGCGTCGAGGGGTAGTACATCGATCACCGTCAGCTGTCTATCATCGTGAACGAGCTTCTGGCAGAAGTTGGCGAGGCTCGACAAGAGAGCCTTCTTCCTCACGAAACTGGGTACGATCAAATATTTGTCGATGTCGCAGGGGTGTAGCTTGCCCAGCGCCAGCTTCTCCACGAAATCGTTCAATCTCTCCGACTTCACGAAAGTGTCAACACCGCTCACGACCAGATTCGGCGTGTCCTCTATCAGAGTCAAGACCGCTTTCATCCTCGAGTTCTCGTACACAGCCCGTACCTTTTGCCAAACATCGCCGCCGGCCAACAACTGGATCGTGGCGTCCACGAGTTGGTACATCCTCGCGATCTTCACGAGCGGATCGGCCGCGGTACCGCTGGGTTTGTTCATTTTTGAGTACGTCGTGTACCTGCGCGCCCAGCTCCGACCCGAATCGCGAACGATCGACAAAGTCTCGTTCGATAGCCTCGTCCAGGTCGTCGAACTGAAGATCTGCGATTGCACGATCAAATTCGGTTCTCTTGCTTGCAGATTCAAAGCCTCGTCCAATAATTTGGCCAGGGACAGGCTTAGCGGCGTTAATCTCCTCAGGGTAAGCCGTTGTCCGGTCACCAGGTACTGTTAAACATTTATCGTATTTGGAAAATTCGAGTTAGCCAAGGGGTGTGGTTCTGATAAGGTCGAATAATGAAATTATATGAAATTTGAAATATCGAATGTACAATTTAACACAAATGATAAAAATATTTAACGTTACTCACATAATATTCCTCGCTCGTGACGGTCTTCAGCAACTGATAGGGATCGAAAGAACATATTTCTTGTATAAACCGAGTTCTGTTGGGACTGGACCAGTAGCTGGAATTGAAATGGAAGTTGCACATGCTTTTCCTCACGTCTTCGTACGACATGAAACCACCTGTCGTCAAATTAGCCGAGCTCAGGGTGGCTATCAAGGCTACCGTCTCTTCAGGGTGTGTATCGAGGATCTTCAACAGTTGCCTCACATCACTGTTTTCAACGAAGTCCCAGATATTGACTCGGCCATTCTCTACGTTAATATTCTTCATCGCGTTCGTAATATGAAGCAGGGCCTCGGATACGCCTTCCATGAACAGCCTATAGCTCACCCATTCGTAGTGACCTTTTATTTCCTGAAAATTAGTCAGTCTAATTAATAATAAATACTTGTTAAGTGTTTTGTTTCACTATTCTATTATTACTAATAAATCACCTGATTCGTTTCTTTCTCATAATCCTTCAAGGAATCCCTCAAAGTCTGCAAGGTGGACTTCAAGTAAGACGCTGAAAATGGTACTTGGACCGTGACATTACTGTCCCTGGTGTCCTTCACTGTCTTCCACGCCTCGGAAGCGAAATCGTACACATCCCCTATGGCGCTGATGGGGTAAGCTCGATATTTGTTAGCCGGCTTCCTCCAGACAGCCGATTCGGACAGGTACAAATCGGTGTAGGAATTGAAATTTTCAGCATCAAGGTTGCAGGTGAAATCCTTCAGGATGCTGTAGTCTTCCGGCGCGAGGCCGATTATGGAACCCGACCACCACTCGAACAATTGCGAGCAGGTGACCTTCGAGTTAGTTAACAACGATTGCACGATATTATCGTCCACCCCCGGGTCGGATAAGCCGTTCACCAACGTGGCCAGGACGTAGGACAGCTGATTGTAGTAAATCGCTATGGATGTTCTTTTATTGAATCCCAAAAGTGGCAATAAATTCAGCTTCTCGGACGACTGCGAGGAAATCGATTCGGTCGCTGCGAACAGACGGTGGATTTCGATGATTTGTTCGTCCAATGGAAAACAGGGGGAGGAAATTGTCCGAGAACTTTGAGATATTAAAACGGAATGAAGATTGCTTATTTAACACAGTTGGCATTTTTAGGAAAAACGAGTGACATTTTAGTTTTGCTTAAATAAGAATATTTAAGATTTTGGCAAATGGAACACTGAAATATTGAAGGTTAATTAAGTACTCACCGTCGCGTAGAATTTGTGACATGGTTCTTGTAGTCTTGTGGACAACGTGAGAGAGAAATTTTAAGAGCACGAAGGTGCGATCCTCGATGGTGACCCTCGGTTTCCAAACACCATCCGCTGACAGGTTGCTTTTGAAAGCCGACACGGTCTTGTCCAGCTCCATGTCGATGTAATCCAACGTGCTCCTGAGTCGCAAACAGTTCATTTCATTTATTTTAATATTAGATCCTGCCCTTGCATAAATAATATATTTTTTATGTTATGGTTTAATCCTAGGGCCGAGTTTCATTTCTAAAAGACCAATAATGCTCCAACCTGACATCGTTCTTCACGTCGGGCCATCTTTCCTTCAATATGCTCTTCACTTCCGGTACTAGTGATTCCAAATGCTCCCAAAGATGCGGTTGTTCGAGGAGGGCGACTTCTTTCGCGTCATTGATCAGATCGTCCATCTTCTTAACCAGACGACGGAACTTCCCGTAGCCCAAGGTCCAATTGAAGGGCGGAAGTTGTACCTTGTCGTCGTGTTGAAACTAACATACAATATCAACCCTTTCGTTTCATAATAGAAATATTATTCGAAAGTTTCTGAATTTCCTATCTGGAAGTTTCACGAGGCTCTTTTGTGATTACGAACCATTTGCAAATTATCTACTTACGATCTTGCTTGCTCTTGTTAACACCGGTTGCTCCCTCCATTCTTTAATGAACAAAGCAGGATTGCACGAGATCCTCTCGATCTCTCGCACTATTTCGCGAGTGCCGTTTCGCAGTTCCATGGCTGACCCGACGCTCTCCTTCTGTATGCAAGGCCATTGTTCTTCGTGAGATTTGTAATCGTCCAGTACGGATATCTGGCGAACAAGAAGGAACACGATTACACGGTTCATAATGCTCGAGGCTTCCGTGAGGGAGATATTCTCAAGGTTTATTCAACATTGTGATCACCTCCATTATCCTCTTAGAATTCAGAACTTTTTGGATCGATAAAAGGGAGAAACTTTGATAAACGTGGGTCAAAAAGTTAATGCTTTCAATTTCTCATATAGTTAGTGATCTACATATTTCATAACTTTAACAATTCTCCTTATTTATTTAATAAATAATCTCAGAAGTTTGAAGTTTAATGGATATCCTACCAGATGAATCGGCTTCATTGTGATAATGTCGACCACGTCGAGAATCAGTGGTGACAAATTTCGTAGGATGGCGCTCAACAGGATTTCCGTCTGCGGCATGTCCTGCAACACCTCGGACAGCTTCGCCACGTGATCGTTCCTCTGAATTTGATCGACGATCCTCTCGACGTTGTCGAATATCACCGAGGACGCCCAACCCATCGCGTGCATCTCCTTCCATCCGCCCTTCGTCCGGAAAAGAGAGCTCTCCATCACGCTGAAGAACTTGCAGATCAAACCTACGCTGCAGAAAGATATTACGTGTCATCGAGGGTAAATGACTGCCTTTCAATGTGCTTAAAATTGTAAAAAAATTCCCTCGAATTGATCGTGTGCTTTCCCAAAAATTTAGTAGATCTTCAAATTTTTAAATGATAATAAATTATCGTCAACTTTCGTCTTTTCTTGTGACAATTTTTTTAATGAACACGTACCTCAGTTCAAAAACATCCTTCGCTGAGACGTCGATGCCCCAGGCTGTTCTGAATTCCTCGTTCAGTTTCCTGATATCAGCCAGATCGTAATCGGAATCCTTTTGATGGACCAAAGTATCGATGTACCGATAAATCTCGATGGTTTTGACGTTGAAATCGGTGAAATTGAAGGATCCTTTTCTCCAGTAACGATCATCCTCTCTCAACTCGATTTCCGTCGTGTTTAATTCTAAGTCCGTTTGCACAGATTTCGACAGACGACAAACGAGCGATTTTAATACAGTCTCGTTCGAACCCTTTGGAAAATTTAATAAAGCCGGGGGGTTGGGGTCCGTGCAGTAAGTCCTGGTAAAATTATCGTACTCTAGAATCTTCAAAGCCTGTAAAATACAACGAGAAATATATTCATTTATGTGGATTACAAACCCTTTGAACTGTAAGAGATTCAGAGTATCTTCTGGGAGTCACTGTCGTTTCGATATGTTCCTTTGAAAGCTTTTGATTAAAAACTATATTAATTCATTTTGGAAAAATCTTTTGCTTATAAAAAGAATAATTCACCTTTTCTTTATCAATCACAGTCAAATAGAAGGATTGTATCAGCTGTGCCTTCTGTCGCCTCACTTCACCGATCCAACTCGTCGGATTCTCTCTAAGATCCTGCAGAATGATCTCTGCAAGTATATCCATGTTCTCCAAATCTGGTCTAATCGTAGCATAAGTCAGACTGCGCGAACCTATCAGCTTTGCTATACTCAAATGCACCCCCAAGCTGAAGAAGAAACAAGAAAATTACAATAAAAAGAATTACAATAAGAAGAAATGTTATTCTTTTAAATAGTGAAAACACAAACGATGTTAAACTTACACGTTCAGTCTTCCTTGAGCCTCGGTTTCTTCAAAGGCTTTAGCCCAGGCTTCGTTCGATTGGAAAACAGACCAGTCGGGTTCCGATCGTTCCGGTGATTCCAGATACGACACTAGCCCTTTGACACTCTTCACGACAGACGTCATGTTCGATTTTTCGATACCGATCACCTGCTTCAACACCATGCTGACGACAGCCGATAAAGTGTCGCTCACCTATCAATACATTCACAAGAATTCGATGTACGAGTTAATCAACTTTTAGTACTTATTTATTTTTACAAAATATTTTATTTAAAATGAAGCAAGCAACGTATTCTTCATTCAAAATAAAATTTTCGTTAGAATGGATAAAAGACGAAGTACTTACGATATTTTCGAACTTCTTCAACTCAAAAGCATCGTACACATCGGCAATCAACTTCTTCCCAGAATCGCTGCATAGTAGTTCTTTGATGTAACTCGACTGGTCCCGGGAGTCTTTGAAATTCTCGAAAATTTCATTCAACGTCTCCTCCTGGCAGAAGAAGTCCTCGGGTCTGCCGCGTCTCACTTTGTCCACGAATTTCTGAACAGACGCGTTCAAAAGTAATTTTATTTATTACGTTCAATTACCTTTCCCATTAGTTTCTCGGTAATAAGGTTGATACTTTCATGAATTCCGAGATTAAACATTATTTTACGACTATAATTTCTAATATTTATACTTTTGATAAATATCAAATTTATCTTCACAGAATTAATTAAAATAAAATTGTGAAATATAATATTGCAGAAATTATAGTAATTTTATCAAAGCTACAGAATATATAAAATTGTAAAAATAAGGAAATCGAACCTCAACGAAATTCAATCTGGAGAACGATCTCACGAACGTTCGATAGACACTTGGATCAACGTTCGTCAACAATTTCTGCACCGTATCCTTGTGATTCAAGGAAATATTGTATATCCTGTACGGAACATCCTCGTGAATAATGGCAGCATGGTGTATCATCTTAACGATCGCCTGCATGAAAGACAAAATGTAACTCAAGGTAGCTAGAATATTATCCGACAGAAAGTCTCTCAGTCCGTCCAAAATCTCTGCTGATCTGTAAAGAAAGAATTATTTTATTTTATTCTCTTTAACTTTTGATCAAAAGAATTAACACAATTGAAAACTCACAATTGAATTTCATCCACGTGACGTTCGAAGATCTTGTTGGTCAACTTGGCGCCATCATGAAGGATCGCTATGCTCAGATCCACAATTCGAGTCAGATTTTCATTATTTCCAATATCGAACGACATAGCTTGCTCGACGGAGCCTTTCAATCGTCCTATTATCGCGAAAAAATCCTCGGAATTTTGAACGTTGTTTCGATCGCTCTTCATCCCCTTCACTAATTCCAGCAACTTTTGTAGCCTGATAAAAGCTTGACGCGCGATGGGCCAATCGCGTTCCGTTAAAAATACCGGCTCTAAAATCGTCAACGATTTGTTCATGCTGAAAATATGTTATAAAGAATGTTTTTTAAACCTTTACAGTCAATTTGGTTCGTTTATGACGCTCTCACACTTTAATTTCAACCCTATACAACCCATGAAAGCAAATAGCAAAGGATCTTTAGAAATATTTGTATTATTCAGAATATAAAAGTTTTAAGACAAGATAATATAGTTTAATAACATGTTGGACACTTTATTAATTATTTAAAAATTTTCTTAGGTATCAAAGATTTACTCACAAGGTAAGATCGATGTCCTTGAAGGTGACGTTCTTGAAGACCATTATCATTTTCGGTAACCACTGACGTATTCTTAAATATGCAGGGATACTGTTCTTCACCGTTCGCAGATCTAAAATCGTTTCCGCGGTTCGTTTTAGATCCTCGAAGAAATCATAATCACGAAATTTCGCCATCACACGGTCCACCATTTTCAAGAGGCCGGAAAAGTCTAGATGTTTGGACAGATTTTCGAGCATTTTTGGTATGGTTTCTGAGTCGATGTCGCAAAGGATCTTCGAGATTTCTGCGTAGCCTTCCGGATTTGGCAGAATCAAGTATTTCTTCAGGTTCTCCGGGGAACAGATCACTCCGTCGATGTTGGACGACCCAAATGCCTCGATCAGCTGAACATTTAACAATTTTAATTATTTTATCAGCTACTAGCAAATGAAAAATTGAAATTTAAAACTTTTGTACTAAAATAAAACCTGCCAATATTATTTTAAGAGGATGTCTATTATAATTTTGCTAAATTATTATTTTTCTGTATACTCTGATAATTTAATAAAGTTTTGATAAAATTGTCATTGTAAAACACTGACGTATAACAATTTAATGGAGGACTGGAAGAGTTCATCGATCAATCCTTGACGGGCGTACGGCATCTGAAGCCTGAGGAGGTTCTTGATTTCGTCGTGGTTGTTGAACAGATCGCCCAATCGAATGCCACGATCTAGTTCGACAAATTTCATACTTGGCGTGAGAATTCACGGTACACAGCTGGTATAGCAAATGATGTGTTGAGTAGATCGTGCATGCGTACCGAACAACGCCTTGATATCCGGTCTGGTGAGTATTTGCGCCATTGATTTTAGGAGCTGAATACTGTTCGGCAGCGTCCTCACGGCGGACAGGATCGTCTGGTTCTCCAGCATCGGTTGCAATTCCACCACCAACGAACCTAGACTACATCGATAATGTAAAAATCAATATATTTCTACGTCCTGCGTTTGGCAAACTAAATGAAAATGCTTTTGGACTAACGTAGCGTTCCTGTAAGAAGGAACCTCTTCG
Organism: Anthidium xuezhongi; assembly: GCA_022405125.1. Classification (NCBI taxonomy): domain Eukaryota; kingdom Metazoa; phylum Arthropoda; class Insecta; order Hymenoptera; family Megachilidae; genus Anthidium; species Anthidium xuezhongi. The sequence continues at coordinate 11,930,288 of CM039637.1, forward strand.
TATTCGTCGAGGGGGTCGCAGGGGTTGCCCAGGCTGCAAATGAAACTCTGAACGAACGGCAGCAAACCGTTTTGCGGCATTGATCTCGCTGGAAATTGGCATGTCGGATAATACTTCGGATCCACGTTGTCACGGATCGTGTACAGGATCATGAACACGGCCACAGGCCATATGAACACCAGTGCCAATATACCCTGAAGCGAAATTTTTACGCAAGATTTAAGTTATTGTATTGAAACAATTAATTTTGTTGATTATGGGGCAGTTACCGGTTGACGCTTTCGTACGATGTAATTTTTCCATAGGAGAAGCCCGATCTGGTCGACCCTCATCTTTATTGAGACGCTGTTGTGTCTGTAATTCAATTTTTTTTAATTTAAGAGGTTTCCATTATTTCACCAGGATTCACGTAACAATAGTCCATTGGTACAATTCGCAAATACAATTCAAAATTTCCTTTCATCTCCACAAAAGAAAGAAATATACGTACATCCTATCGATCTTGATACGTTACACGAATTTGCATCCATTTACAATTTGTGCACAGTTTTTGATGCATCGTTCTTTGTCAAAGGGAACGAGAAAGGGGACGAGATACGAGGAGCAGTCTATTTTTTTTTTTTTTTTTTGTACCAAGGGGAAAATGACAAGACCACAGAGAAAGCAAAACCGCGATCTATAAATCAAGATCGAAACCGCTCGCTGATACATCACGCGGGGGCAGAACAAATATTTGAAGAGCGTAACAAGCGTGTCTGTCGATACGTACACCGGCAACCGGAAATGCGCCTCGGTCTGTCGCGTGCTGCTGCAACCAGGTTTCATTGCGCGAGGAAACAAAACAATGAACCGAACGGATTGCTTTCGTACAAGAACGAAGCCGATAGTTTGTACACATCGACGAGCATCCACTCGTTTCACGACGTATTTCCGGTTGAGGTAACGAGCTCGAAAGTGCACCCCAAAGAGTACCGTTCGATCTCGACTAGGATTCTGCTCGTACGATCGTAAACTTTACTAGCTTTCTTATCAAAAAAAGAACTCGATAATCATTTTGCAATTATTACGCAAGTATTCAATTCTAAATAATTCGCTTTTGTTTCTCGTGCTCGTGAACCGTGCTCGTGAACCGTGCACGCAATCGACATTTTTCTCATTTTATTTATCATTACTTGTGATCTTTCTGGGTTTCTAATTTTTCTCATTCTATCAATTATTATTCTATATTTTTGTATTTTATTTCATCCAATTCCCTTTCTTTTCTCATTTCGCTTCCACTTTTAATTACTCCCATTTTACTCATTTCTAATTCCACTCCGTCTAATTTTATTCATCCCCACCTCCATCTTTCCCAATTGCATCCGAACGTTCCCCGCTGCCGCGACGCTACGTCAATTTTCCCCCCGCAGTTTCAATTACGAGAAATCGAAGCACGCGCCGATGAACACATGTGTACCCATCGGTTTCCCTTCGTTCCCTTTCCAATAACCCCTCGTCGATTACGAGTTCTGAAATTAAAATACGATTCCAAAGGTCGCCGATCGTCGTCGATCTCGAGACTGTCGGAGGATGTTTGCTGAGAAAGCTGCGCCTTGAAAAGCAAGGTTCCTTTTAAAAAAACAGGAGGAAAAGGAGAAACGAAGGATATGAAGAAACATCTCGAACAACACGTGCATACGTTCGATGATCGACCTCCAAATGTATGCACACACGAGCACAGTACACCTGTTATTATTCGAGTTCAAGATTACGGGATGATGCGAGGCAACTATTGATTTGGGAGGACACAGTCTGTGATTTTTTTAATCGTAGACATCGCTGAGGACGATTGCGAAAACGTCGATTACCGTCCACGACAACGAAGGAAAAACGAAATATTTATAAAAGTAGCGACCAACCAGTGGAAGATTTTAATATTCGGCGCAGAATCGTCCTTGCTTTTCGGTTTTCCTTGTCCCCTTGAAAAAATTAAGGAAAAATGGTAATTGCCCTGGGCAAAATTAATGGGCGTAGATGTTATCGATTGTACGAGAACTCGTTCGAGGGTAAAGGGTAATTAGGAGGATAGTTTCGTTCATTAACGCGTCACAGATTATGGCTCACTTTCACTGGGCTCGTTAATTATGCCAGCTATGGTAGAATTAAATAGAATTTCTACAGGGTGTTGCAGGAAAAGAAAGATTTACAAGTCCTGTAATTTGTTTAAAAAATGTTAATACCAAAAGGCATTGGTCTGTTTACTCGATGATTTATTTCGTCAATATTGCTGAGCCGAAAATAGGATTATCTTGGTGTCGAATTTGAATACAATGGCGAATTGAAAAGAACTCTCGAAGGAAAAGATTTGCAAACGGAATTTCGATTCGATCAATAAAACAATGTATTCGAAATGAAGAATGACAGAGAGATAGACTGGCTGAAAGCAGCATCGATCGAATTTCCTAGGTATCACGAACTTAAAATTCCATCTTTATACATATCGGACATCAGCAACAGACAGCAATTGAATTGCAAACAGGAAGCCACGCAAATATACAAGGACGGTGGTGAATTTACATTTCGGAAAAGCAACCGTAAGATGTGTTTCGAAACGAACCGCTCGACCGACTCTGCAGCATTAAACATTATTGTTCTAGCGTTTTGCATTTCTGCTCGAATCGAAATAATAAATGAATCAATTTGTTCAGTCTAATTGTCTAGGGGTGAGAAAATGAGCTAGAATGGAACAATTCTATTTAATTTATTGGATACTCGTAATATTTCTATTTTTAATATTTTGAACATTACAGGAATTGCTGTTCAAATATCAAATTTAAACAAAATATTGTATTGAATTTGCAAGGTATTGGGTGGAAAATATAGATTGTAAAGTGGAATGGTTATTGTTATAGGGTGTCGTATTATTTATAGTTAATATTAGTTAGAATTTTGAACTTTTATTACGGTGGGGATTGCCAGCAACGGGCATTGCAAATTTATACTAAATAACTTTAATATTATATTAAATTTGTAAAGTACCAAATGGAAAATTAAAATATTGAATTAATACTACCTAAAGTTGTTAACTTTTATTACTATAGCAGACGCCAATGACAGCTACCACAAATTTATACTAAATAACATCATATTAAATTTGCAAGATCAAAACTTCGAACTGAAAAATAATTGCAAATATCAGAATTTTAAATATTGGCTGTCACAGGATTCACCAATGATTTATCCTGACTGGCACAACTCGCAAGGTAACAAATGAAAAGCTAAACAATCCTGTATCGGCTAATTACAACATTCCACATATCTCCATCTTCGCAAGAATTACGACGAAACCTGGCATGCTAATTCCTTCTTTTTTTTTTTCATCCACTGACACGAAGGAGAATCAACAAACACCAACGATCCATGTAACGCGATGTCAACTTACGTCTGCTGGCTCAGTGAATTCCTCCAAAAACAAGCGGATCGATGGATCGGCTTTCGCTTAGATCGTCGCGCACCGGTTGTAATATCACTCGAGCCTCATCGATCCGACGGCAAACTTTCAAAATCGCGTAGACGAAAATTGTAAGAAATAAAACAAAAAGCGCCAAGAAACTGTTGCACCTATCACCCTCGATCGCTCGACAAATCCCATCAAGTTGTCACCACAGGATGATCCAGGACACCGTCATCACCGTTTAAATCTACATGCCCTCAGGATTTTTCGTTCGCGCAGAAATCGATGAAAAATCGTCCACGGCCTCGGACACGTTTCGACGGAGGGAAGAAAAGAAACGAGACGAAAGGGAACTGGTCCCTGTTCCTTCGCCTCTCGGACCTTGTTCGTTCGCTGCTTTTTCGCTTCGTAGAGAAGAAACACGACCGGGTTTCACGTTTTTGCACACTTGGACGACGGTCGGAGGCCGACTGTTGCCACCACCGTGATCCACGACCACGTGGACCTTAGCAATGCCTCAACATCCGCTCGTGAATATGTATTTATAGGCCTCGTACACAACGAACAGTTAGCGAAACGCGTGCTCGACCGATTCCTCTTGTTCTAATGATTAAACTTTTCTTTTTTTTCTATTATTTGTTTCTCATTGTTTTAATGTTGGCCTTCGACTAGGAATATGGAATTGATGATTTCGACGGTGGGCCGCGTGACTTGGAATTTCTTTCACTTTCTGTTTCCTGTTTCTTACGTGTTTCGGTTGTGACCCTGACCTCCCAATGCGGTAATTGCTGCTCCTTCGAAAAATGTGATAATGAAGTTGTTTGATTCTTCAACTACGGACCATCGATTGTTTTTAGCGAATTTTGAATGCTCTATCGTTGCCACTTGCTAAACTTATTAAAAAATTTTGTTGAAACACAATTAACTTTTATCAAAGTAAAGAATTATTCTGTATTCTGATTTATGTTTCGTTCTTTGGGAGGAAAGGTACACTGAACGTCAATATTTTTGAATTTCTATCAAGAAAGTTAAATTCTAACAATATTAAATTAAGATTAAGATTTCAATTGAAGTTTTGATATTTCTCGTACCTGATCCGGTTACGAATGAACTGTAACACATTACCGAAACGGATTCGAAATCACAATTCACTGTTTCGCGTCGGATAAATCATTCAATTTGTACACAGGAAGAGCTTATACGATATTCAACGGTTCGATTTATTCAGCAAATAGACGCGATCGTGACTTGAGACAAGCAGGTCGATCGGCTGACCCCGTCTTCGTATCGTAACGTTCCGCTAAAACCGATCGTAGAACACTCGTAGCGGAAGATATCGTTCGTTTCGCGTGCAATCGTACGAAATATCAATTAACGTTCATTAAGGCGATACACGAACGGCGGTTAAAACAAACAAATGGCTACATTATTGCGGTAATTAGAAACCGAAAGAGCGCACGATACACGATACGAGATTTATGCGTTGTCATTGAATTAGGAGAACCTCTTTTGCGTTGTGCAACGTAAGAAATTATAATATACACTTTTCCCTGCCGCTTCCTGACTCGGATGCGTCTTCGATGATTTCCGTCAAATGGAATTATAAATTTTAAGTATCAAGTTGCGTAAGTTACGGAGCAGAATCTTAATAAACGATAGCTGGAGGAGATTGATAAGTCGATTCGGGATCGTTTGACGTACTTTGGGTGGAAATCATCAAAACGGAATTTCTAATTTCGAATTTTCACCGTAAGGTTAACGTGTTCCAATTTTCTGCGTGAAAATTTCCAGATTTCACCATAAAATTGCAAATTTTAATATGTAACATGTAATTATCTCTGGGTCGAAACAAATCCTTGATTTTCCAGACCTTTGAACGAACCTCTAAGTGCCTTCATAATTTAGCTAATGCAGTATAATTACAGTTTATGATCTCATTAAGTAGTCAGATCTAAATGACTTATACTTTGAAAGGTAATAAAGTATTTGCAAGATTCTCATGAATGAATTTTTAAGTTTGCTATATTCTCGGTACTAATTTAACGAAAGGTAGTTTTGATTAAAAGAGTATAAAAAAGATTTTCTGAACATGAAAAGAAATTAATGGCACGATGGCAAGTCTGGTTCATAAATATTCCAACTAGATGCAGAAAGGCTGGCAATCCTTTCTTCGGCTAGTAACACCAAGGTGCCCGTTGAAAAATAAAAAGAATCTTCCTTTCTTTGTTCATCAACCACGGGTGGTAATCCTATTAAACTTATTGCAGAACCAGGTGACCGAATTCCTGGTAATAGAGTCTAAAAATATTCCGTAGGGAAGGTTTCCTTCACCCTTTTATCGGTTTGGATCTAAAAAAGATTGAAAAAATATATTTAGATATAAAAAGAAGAATTAAACCAAATAGCGGAATTCTTCGCGATGAAATCGAAATGGTCTTATTGGAAAGGCTTTCTCCTTCCTTCTAGTGGTACGGATCTAAAAAATATGAAACCACGTGGTTGATAAAAACAAAGAAAAAAAGGAGGAAAGGTAGAAAAAAAGAGCCAAAAAGCAGAGAACCAGTCTGACCGGAGGTTGGCCTCCAGTGCTAAGCCACCGCGTCTCGGTTCGTGGAAATCGAGAATGCTGTTTGTTGCGTTGTATTACTGTTGATCAACGATCATGAACGCGACAGAAAAGAAAGAAACTATTGCGTCAATCCGCGCCGGGATGAGAATCGAACAGAGGCAAAAGGGGATACCCGGTATCTGTTCACCTTGCGGTCGTACCGTCGAACTCCGTGGAGCATTACCTAACAGAAAATACATAGGACGGTGGCGGAGTAACCGGAAAAGCGGCTCGAGGGACGAATAATACAACGTTCGAGCAAAGTGCTTGCTAATTAACCGACTTCTCGTGGCAACGAGCCCGTTTCCCATAATCATGCTGTTTTCCATACAATGTAAGACTTAGAACAATACAGTACCAAGCGCCGCAGACACTTAAGAGGATCAACGAAATTTACGAAACTCGCGAATTGATATTACATTGTTGATGAGCATAATTCCGTCGTATAAATACGTCGAGGGTGTGGATCGGCTGATTAACAAGGGAAACGTGTAACCTTTGGAATGTTAATGAGATGCAGGGATGGAAGAATTATGGGAAATGGCTGTGGTAGCGATTCTGAGAAGCTGTGGGGTGTGACTTTGTGAAGTTGGAGGACTTGGAATTTGAGTAGCTTCAGATTTGACTGCCTTCGAATTTTGGTACCTTGGAATTTGGATACCTTCGAATTCATATACTTTCGCAATTTCACAAAATTATTACCCACCACCTTGTCCCATATACGAAGTTAAACTCAAATCAGAAAAAATATAATAAGTAATGCTAATTATAAGCAAGCAAATCACCGGAAGATCGAAGGTATTAATTCCTGCAAATTACAGCCAAATAGCATGGTGATCGAGGCACAGGACAAAAGACGAATACAGTGATCGAGGAAAAAGGATGATGTGTTTCGTACTACTGCATCAGGTTCAATGTCAACGATTACGTAGGATTTATTACGTGAACTCTTTCAGGCTGTTGTGAATGTCGTTTTAGCCCGTTCACGATTACCACCAGACTATAAATCTTCTCGATTAACGATTAAACTGACCTTCTTTCTTCCAACTTCCTTATACGTTACAATACAATCTTACAAAACTTGATAATAATTCAATTTTAATCTAAAAAGATAAGCACCTATTGTCTACTATTTTAAGGAACCAGCTATTTAAAAGATTTGACCAAAATTACAAGTTACTAATTTTGCATGCATTCACGAATTTAACAATTTATTCGACAAGCTTCAGATTTTTATATTTTAACAATTTATACGACGAGTTTGAATCATAGAAACTTCAATTCGAATCTGTTGCTCGCGAAAGGGTTAAAATGTCAATCACGTGACTAGGCTTGCGCGATAACGCGTCCGGACGAAACGTAAGCGAAACAAAAGAGAAGATGACACGGGAGAAAGCGTATTAATCAGTGCACCGAGATATCTGCCCTTCCGGGAAGCATCGTGTCCGGCGAACGATATGCACAGCGTTTGTTGACAAAAGGGCGAGTTGCACACGAACCGCACGCAAACGGATGAATAATAACGTTTCCATTAAATGTAGGGTATTTCGTTTCTGAGTCCAGTCTCTTCTTACCTCTAGCTTTTACATTTATTGAGTACAGAATCGTGACTTTGTTTTTAAAAGTGATAAGAAAGTAGCAACATTTTACATTTTGGAAACTCTGGATTTGTAAGTCATTTTCAAGATATTGTCTCCTGGTTCGTTGAACTCCTTGTAGCCCGGAAGTTCCTGCTCGCAGGTCTGCAGCCAAGCCTTCACGTTGGGGTAGTCGTCCATGTTGACTATTACCTGTGGAAACGAATGCGAAATATGTATAAAAATACGAAACTTAACCCAATAGACAAAGCACCATTGTAAAATTTTTTTTCTAAAGAGTAAATAAATTTTTTCGACGCGTTGATTGTGTAGTAGAAAAGAATTAAGAATTTTAGGTTCCAGTTTGGCAGTCTCTTATCTCGGCGAACGAGTTAATAACCCAATAGAAGCTGAAGAACTCACGGCAGCGGAGGATGCTGTGGCCACGCAGCTTATGTCTGCGAGGGTGCAAGTATCCCCCACGATCCACTTCTTGCCCTCCAACATTTTATTAAAGTGTTTGTACGCCTCGTTCAGCTGGTTAATTTTCTCCTCGGGTATCGAGGTCGCTGCTTGTATGAATATAGGTTTCTGAAAGCAGTCGACACCAGAAAATTAATTCCATGACTACGAATTAGAGGCTTATCATGCAGGATTTGGGGTCAACCCCATAATTCAAGTTAATTTTGCTTAAAATTTGGCTTCACGAAGATACGAATGTTTTATATAACAGTCCAAGCCATGAAATCCTTTTATTGGTAAAAAGAATCCTCTCTGAAATTAGTTTGAACCCGGCAGTTAGTTTAGAAGTAGTGCACACATGTGTAGGGAGTACGGGTCCATCGCAGTTGGCCCATCACGGACAAAAATGTGCAGTTAGCCGACTTTATTAGGTGCTGTAAAAGGTGCATAGGATGCTCAGGAACTTCCTGCCGGTATCACATAATGTTCCTGCGCGTATACGAGCGCGGAAAAGCGAATCGCATTAACCTCCTTTCGCGCGACTTAATCTGCCTTCCCGATGGACGTGCCTTTGTTCGTGGTAGCTCCATCGACAGCAATACACGGGCCAACTGTGTACCATGTAAACGCATCATACTCGTTACGTTGTTTCGTTCATTCCTTACACAAATCTTGAAGTAACATAAAGTTTCTTCGAATCCTCAGAGACTGAAGGTCTGAAGATTTACGTTGAAATGCAGTCGCTAGGAAAATCCAAAATATAGAAGTGAATACTAGATAATTAGTAATTAATGAGCGGAAGTTATCTTAAATATCTTAAGTGTTCTGTCAAAATATTAACAAATTTTTAAATTAAGAAGAATGGAGTTCCACTCTTCTTCTTCTTTGCAAACTTCGATTACATTAAGTATCAACTTACAAAAGCGTTTTTCGCGGCGCTGAACAGCACACCCGTATCAAAATACAGGAACTGATTGATCAAAGAGCGTTTCTTCAGATCCGTCGGATACAAATAATGATCCTTGGCGTATTTGTCCACTAAGTAGCAATTAATTGCATGGCTGAAACAAAATGATTATTAATTGGTATGCAAAACACCGGAGATAATTCCTTCGATCATTACCTGTCTGATAGTACAAAACCATTGTCGTCCATCACTGGAATGGATTGCTGAGGATTGATCTGGCAATAAAATGAATAAATCGTGAATTTAATCTCAAGATTGATCGCCTTATCCCGTCGTGTTTCTTACTTTTGTAAATTCCTCCGACTGATGGTCCTTGTGCAGTAAATTAATTTCACGGATCTCCAGCTTCAGACCGATCGCGTTCGCTGTCATTAGCACGGCGCGACATGGTGGACTAATTTCTTGAGAGTATAAAATGATTTTCGACATCTTTTCTTTGGCAAAGAATCTGCAAGAAATGGAAAATTAATAAGATGTAGAATGGAATGGAATAAAGAAATTAGTGACACTGTTAATCATAATTTGAAGTCTAGTAATTTTATAAAAATTTTCAAATACAATTCTGTGTGAATTTAAAAATTACAAAAAGCAGTGACAATAATTGTGATAATAATTGTATAAGGTGCAATTTCTAAACGTAATAATTCTTTTTGAACAAGTTGCGACAAATCCGTCGCTTTAAAGCGGATTGTAAATTAACGATTTGCAGATGTTCATAATCTCTTAGACAGTCGTTCCCCTTTCTATGGTGTAACGTAATATACGTGTGTCTCGTGTGGCAAACGCGTATAACCAGCCCAGATAAAATCTTCCCACCCACATCATCATCTATTTCTCTGGTACACGACAAAAATTATTTAACCGCACTAGCTGTGGTTCTGCGCAATCAGTTAATATCCCTTGAGTTAAGCCGCGACGGAAACTCGGTATTGATTTCATTGTCTGATTACTTACACTGTCTGTAAAATAATTGCATAGAAACCTTAAAGCATCGAAGAACTAATTTTTCTTTTAATTTAAACGCAATAAAACAACACTAACTCTTGAAATATTAATCATCTCGTTTGAATATAAATCACGAGCGGTGGCGTCATCTGACGGCCTCGATCCATATCACTGCTAAATGATTACCGCCAAAAAATAATACTTTTTAACAATACATAATGATATTTGTGTTTTATATTAATATCTCGATGAATGAAAAATTGATTGACAGTCAAATATTTTCTCACATCTGAAACAGGAAACGTAAGAATTGATGAATATTAATATCCTGTCTATGCTTTGATCATCGCTCGAAATATACTTAAACCAATACACAATATATAGAAAATAATATCCTACTAATTAACGTGTTCATAGAGTGTTAGTTTCTACACGTTGACATTTAAACGACGAAGTGTCGCTAACAAGAGGACCAACGTTTGCTTGAAAATCGTACATTTTTGTCATACAATGATTCTCCACTTACCAGAATAAACGTGTTGCAATAAGCTGTTAGCACTTCACGCTTCTCGCATCAAGCCAGCACAATGATCATGGAAGAAATAACTTCTGCGGAACTGAGTGGATCATCGATCCCTAGCGGACAGATCTGATTACTCTTCTGTACAACGGACAGTCATTATACCGGTTAAATCTTGTAGTATTGGAGACACTAACATTGCCTTGGTAAATACACAGGATCTATGTAGACACAATCAGTAGCGTACTTGCGTCGTTCCTCTTCGATCGAGCTCCATTTATCGCAGATATCATTCTAGTGCTTTGAGATTACTCGCCAATATATTCTTGCTAAAAATGCGATAATAAATATATGAACAATCACGCTATTGTTTTACTGCCTTTGCTTTCGTATTTATGGTATTAGCGAATAAAGTATTCGCTTTTTAATATTTAGTATTCAGCGTTTATAATATCTATAAGCAAACATATTATTTACCATCGAATTTATAAACAGAACGATTTATACGTATGGGAAGGCCATTAAAAAGTTTACCAATGAGAACGCTCGTGGTTGGTCATAAAATAAATTTCACATCAAAAACATATCGGCAGCTGTACGCCAATGTGCACACCTGTTGCGTTGTTCTTGCTACGGCACTGAATTACGATATCAACAACAGGTATAATCAAGCCTTCGTTTTGCAAACTATTAATTTTCTCGTCGCATGAAACGATTTCTACGATCAGAACAGAGTCAGTGTTACGTAATTGATCATTTCGTTGGTCCTGGAATCATAAAAGTCACGTAGATAACAAAATCTATGAAGAAAGCTGCGATTCATAAAATTTAACGATCCCGTAATCGTCATCCTCTTAGGTATTCTTTGCTCGATGACGTTCATCGTTTTCAATAGCATAGTTCAACTATTATTTGCAGATAATTAGAAAACTTAAAAGTGAATTGTGTAAGAACCGATCGTTTGTTCGTACCTGTTACGACATCTATCACTTGATCGCAAAACTCACGATAATCTATGAAAAACATGTCGCCACGACATCTGTCGAGGACAACGCTGCACCAACAATTTCAATAAATATTGAAAACGTGCACGCCGCGCAGAAACGAATTTTTATTACAATTTATCATCCCGATAGCGATACGATTAGACGTCTAACTTCCGATCGGTTCAGAGGTGACGTTACAAGATCAATTTCACAATTTGTGCAATCGTTCGCGACGATTTTAATTGACGTTAATCGTTCTAGAACAAAAGGATTTCAACCTTATCCGGCAGATAAAAGAAAAATTTCGGTTTAGCCGATCGTAAGATGATCGAAAACGATAATCGTCGTATCTAAAAGCGTAATACACGCATGTATATGTATATACGAATTATCGATCGACTAACTCCCGCGTTATTAGGAAAATTAAATCGGCGCTTAAGTAAGATTGATACAAAACAAAAAAAAGAAGGAACGTGGAATCTTCGCAGATATTAGATATTTATAGATTGATTTTAGTATTCGAAAACATTCGAAAGAAGCCGTGATCGGTATTAAGCCGGTGTCGGAAATATAAGAGGGATAGTTTCGCGGAGCCGATGGTCATTCAGTTTTTAGTCGCGGCTCAACCACCTTGTGGACAGCATGTAAATCGTCATCCTTTCGAGTGTCGCTCACTGTGACTTCAAAGGAAATGTCAAGTTGAAGGAATCTCGTTCTTTTTGTACTTTTTCATTTCGTGTGAACTGTCAACAAAACAGTGATATCGACATTTTTTAAATCACGTTTAATCGATCCGCGAACGGTCAAACGATCATCGGTCCTCGACAAGTGACAGATTTTTGTGACATCGCACGGAGAGGAATTATTTTAATTACTACTCGACGTTATCGTAATTATTGTTAATACTAGGGATACGTTGTATATATACATATAAGTATACAGCCGTTTCAAAAATGGCTTGTCCCTTATCGGACGGTATTGCGTAAGTAATCAGTTGAAAATATCATTTTTATACAATTGAGCCTATGTAATTTTGCAATCAAATCGGAACGATTTGCGTCACGTTGCTTTTAGTTCGAACAGCTTGATCCTTTTAGCGAAAAATGCGTATCAATTTCTGGAAATATAATGTTTCAGTCTCTGAGTTCTTTAAAATGTAATATTCTAAAGTTTCCAAAGTTTCTAAACTTCTGAATCATAAAATGAAAAATTTCTGAATTTCCAAAACACAATATTTCAAAGTTTCCAGAAGCATAACATCCGATTTCTTCATTTCCATCAGAAGAATACATTTCCACCGGGAGCGAAAGGGTTAACGAGCTGAAACTAATTGACGTTTTGTTTTCAGGGAGAACCGCGAGCAAGATAACGATCAGTTAACCGAGGAGCCTGGTATGCTTTACGGGGAATATTTGCGACTGGATAAAATCTTAACCGCGCAAAGATTATTGAGCGCAGAGTACAACAAGGAAGTGCACGATGAGCATCTTTTTATCGTCACCCATCAGGGTAAGACAAGATGCAATAACAGCAATAAACAAACCATTATATAATTACACCATCCTTGTTAATCTTTTAAAAGCCATCGCGAGTAAGAAATTCACTCCACGTGATTTCATTGTTAAACAAAAAATTTAAGAACCGATAACAAATATTTAGGTATTTATTTTTGATAACGTTATCACAAAACTCATCAATTATCTGTTTTAGGCGCTTAGTTGTATACACGTAGTAATTAGATTTGTCTAAGGGTGATAAATGAGGTATTTAAGGTTTTTTGGGGGATTTAAAGATCCAACGATACGTAATCAAACGATTGTTTCAAATCAATTTGCTGAAATGTTCTTCAGTCTCGTAGATATCGAACCGGAATGGGGGTCGAACGAAAGAAGCATCCCCGAAACGATCCCTACCCGGACAGATAACGAAACCAATAACGATACCCTCGAAAAAGTATGCTCGTTAAAGCGAACGTGATCTCTCCTCTTTGCATTGCAGCGTACGAACTTTGGTTCAAGCAGATTATCTACGAACTGGACTCGGTCAGGGCGCTCTTTAACTCGGAATCAAACGGCTACGACTTCTTGAATGGTACCTCCAACAATCGTCAGGCCATTCAGAAGAACCGGGTACCGCAGATTCTGAACGAGTCGAGGACCCTGGAAATCTTGAAGAGATTAAACCGCATCGTCCTCATTCTGAAAGTAAGCGTTAGATGAAAGGATCGTGATCGTTCTTTTAAGGACGCCCAGAAGGTGCACTTCTCGAAAGAGAACGGAAACAGTGGTAAACAGAACGTGTCGCTGTGTCAATCCTATCGATGGAAAAGAAGGCCAGTGGCCATACGTTGACAATGACAGTGATGGAAGGGATGTGAACGACCCTTAATCGCAAGCCAATTAGGCCACGCGAGATTTATGACAGCGGTGATGCCGTGCGCCCCTAATCAGATTGTCTTAATCCACCCTTTGAGAACGACAGGTGCTAAAATATTCCGTGCAATAATTCTTCAAATCGTTTATCAAATACAATTCTCATTTTTGTTCTAATAAATAGAAGTTTTCGTTCAAATATTAAATAGACAGGATCCGTAAGGATCTTCTCGTGATCTTCAAGGGAGGTTCACGGATTTCGGTTGCAGTAATTGTTCACGGGTAATTGACAAACGGGTCAAGGTCCCGAGCAATGCGACACTTTTTCATTACCGTTACTTTCCTGCTCTTTTACAGAGGAATAAGAACGTTTGTGAGAACCACAGAAATAACAGTGGGATCTAAGTAAAGTAATACCGCTAGATGATACGCGACACCCTACACTGACACGCATATATGCATTAGGTAACCAGCTTCGTTGACGCTCTTTCGATACCACAGAATGCAGGTGCGGTCGTCGCGCTTTTCCCGTCTCGTCCCCTTCAAAAATCATGCCTTTAGATTATGTTGAGAAAACATAAATCGATTGTTTCGATCCATATCGTAAACGCCTTGAGCACCGAAGTCTTAATTCTATTTCCAGATCTTTTGATCTTCGGATGTCTAACATAATTATTTAAGATGGGTGCTCAAACGGTTGGGTTCCAAAAATGTAACATTCCAAAGTTTCTAAATTCCTTAAGGACATAACATGAACGCTCTTTAAGAGGCGATTTGTTGTAGTATTACACGTATTCGTGATCGCTTCTTGAAGAAGAAGCGTAAGTCCGGCAACCATAGAAATGCGGATGCGGTTATCTTAGACGTAGACACGGTGAGATCGATTGGTCGTCTGTATGAACAGGGACGAATAACGTTTCAAGGATTACGATTACAGTCAGCCATTGTCGGATGCTTATTAAGGGCAACTGTTATAAAATAGAGCAATTTATAGAACATTTCACCAAATGACAATCTTTTTCCAGCTTCTGGTAGACCAAGTGACGATTCTGGAGACCATGACACCCCTGGATTTCATGGCGTTCAGGGACTATCTGTGTCCAGCTTCGGGCTTCCAGTCGCTGCAGTTTCGTTTATTGGAGAACAAACTGGGCGTGAAACAGGAGCACAGAGTGAAGTACAATCAGAGTTACACGAGGGTGTTCGGTAGGGATCCTAAGGCCATCGAGGCGATCAAACGCTCGGAGGAGGAACCTAGTCTCAGCTGCCTGGTCCAAAGATGGCTGGCCAGGACGCCTGGTCTCGAAACGCACGACTTCGATTTTTGGGGAAAGTACAAAAGATCCGTGGAGAAGCTGCTCGCAGAACAGGAACAGTTCGCTCGTGTAATGATCCCTTCCATTATTTGATCCATAATTGGGTATTAAAGAATTAATTAGCACCTTCGAACGATCTGAAACGGTGGTTGTCGTGTTCGCAGAAACACACCAAGGAACAGATCAGAAATTACCAATTGGCGAACGTGCACTCCCGCAAGGCAGTGTTCGAATCGATCTTCAACGAGTCCCTTCACAACGCGCTCGTGTCGCGGGGGGAGAGGAAATTCGCTTACGCGGCTCTTCAGGGCGCGGTGATGATCACGTTGTATCGCGACGAGCCCAGGTTCAGTCAGCCCCACCAGATTCTGACCGCGTTGATGGACATCGATTCCCTTATCACCAAATGGAGGTGTAAGGCAGAGCGCTTACTGTTCGATTTAAACGATCCTCGAGTAATTCGAGATAAAAATATAATACGTTTCCGATTTCTCAGATAATCACGTACTGATGGTTCAGAGAATGATCGGGTCCCAGCAACTCGGAACCGGAGGATCCTCGGGGTACCAGTACCTGAAATCTACCCTCAGGTAACACGACGGTCCTGTTACCTTTCATTCTTGATTGAATTTCTTCTGATTGCTTGCATCTTTCGATTGCAGCGATAGGTATAAAGTGTTTTTGGATCTGTTCAATCTGTCCACCTTCCTGATACCCCGCCACATGATCCCCCCGCTGACCAAGCAGATGAAGACGAAGCTGTCCATCGCCTGCAACGGATGGAACCCGGACGATAATCAGAACAACTCTGAACGCACACTGGACGACACGTAAGCGCGTACGAAATATCCGGCTAATATAAGATACGACCACGAATGTTCAGAAAATATTTTTGTTAGAATGATACGAACGTTAGGAGGGGGGTAACGGAGTGAATCATGTTAATCTGCCGTTTAGAATATATTATAATGTTTGTAAAAAGTATCCAAATAATCGTACAATATAATACTAACGTAACAAATTCTATCGATTGTATAACAAAGTATCGAAAATACAGTCTAATTGACGTTGTTGTTAATATTATTGTCGTTGAATTTTTATGTACATCCTAGGATCAACAATTTTTGTTTAAGTACCATCTCGTGAATCGTCTCAGAGAACGTCCAACGATGATACCTGATTAGCTATACCTAATAATAGATAAACTGTATTAATAATCATTTGCACAGTTTATGCGATAAATTTGGAGAAATTATTAATAGTATATATAAAATTCATACCGCATAGATTGCCACCTATGGCTATGTACATGAAACCTTTGTCCCCGAAGCTCGTCCCCCAAGAGTTCTTAATTATATAATGAGGTATGCTCGCGGATTTGTCGTATCCTATTATCTGAACAGCGTGATTCAGGTTATCAAAAGAACCGTCGCAGTGATACTGTATCACTCCGCCTAAGTAATTTTGCCAAGACAAAGCGTTCACCGCGGCCGCCACCGGACCGTGGGTAGCCAGCGTCGTCAGCAGCTCATCCTCCGCGTCTACGAAACTAAAGTCCATTAAACCTTTAATCGTCTTACCGGAAAACGCAGCGAATATTATTGCGAGAATTTTAAACTACCCGATTAGCGTAACTCTGAGGTGACGAGTAAAGAATCCTCGAATAAATTCGATGACACTAACAATACCAACCGGTCGGCTTACATAAGAGAACCTTTTGCAGTTAATTACACGCGAGTCACTGCGCACCGATACTATGATACGTCAGACGTTCCATTTACACAGATTGAATGTCCGATACTTAAATATAATCCTCCGTTTCAAACTATTAACGTTAAATAGAAACACGTTTCCCTTGAGACAACGTATTATGTAAACACCGACTCCTGCAACTTTACAGCACCTCACCTGTCGCACGTGAAGTCCTTTATCCTGACGCCAGGTGCTTTTAGCAATGTTCTGAAAACGTACAATTTGATTATCGTAGGTTCTTATAATTATTGCAATATGTCTACGCTTACTTCTCGAGTTTACAAGTGTCCGTGCGTCGCGTCAAAGGGTAAGATGGTTCCTCGAGTATCTGCACCTTGGACATTACCAGCCACGACAGAAGACTGCATATGTCTCCACCCTCGCATCCGAAGTTGCTGCTCTTGGCGCAGTCGATCATCTGTCAAAGAGAAATTGTTCTTCCAGATGAGGGGAAAAGGGGAAAGAATACAAAGACTTACTTCTTGCACGCTTAATGAGTACAGGGTGCCATTTTTAATGGCAAACATCGATTCGGCGACCTCGACGGTGCTGAAGGCCCAGCAGGCGCCGCAGATTCCTTGACTTCGCACGGGAGTTACCACACCTTTGTCCCTCCAGTCGAACTTTGCGGGTATTCCAGCGGCTCTCCTTACTCGATTTACTGAATACTTTGAATGGTGCCGGTAATAAGGAGCGTTAATGTGTTTCTCTCCTAAGACATTAATATTCATTTATGTTAAGCGACTGATTACTGTTTGGTATGTTTGTCTTTTTAACGCACATTGTTACGGTATGACGCGACGCTGTTTAAAATTTTGGAGTAATTATTACTATAGTAATTGTTAGAAGTTTCCCTTTTATTAGTTACGTATTATTACTCCATCAATAGTCAAATTTTAAATTGCTATAATGTTATTATAATATTCATATGATACCTGAGCCATCTGTTACTATAATTACCCACACTCAACCTGTTAATGACTATTTCGTCAGCTGCAAATTTTTACCTCTCGCGGGTAAATCGGGCAAAAGGGTATGGGCCTGAAATTCATCCTCCGTCATGTCGGAAAACTCGGTGAGGCCGTAGTACGCGCTCTCCGGCGACGATCGAAGGCTGTTCATCTTTTCTATGTGCCGCAACGATCTCTGGAATAAGGACACGGCATGTTTACGTGCACGATTATGTAAAAGTCTGGTAGATTATTCTATATTCCACAAAACGATTCACCTTCTTACCTTCATCTTCTTACGTTCATAATTCACAATAAAAACTATGTAGTTTTCAATTTTATCGAACGCCCTATCAATAACTTATTGAATTTCATTATTCATCACAGTGAACACGTTTAATATTATATTATTATCCAAATAATCTGTATTTTTATTCGAATAAACATCATGATATGTAAATTTAAAACAAAAATCAAAAAGAAGAAAGTATATTCGAGCGCGGGAAATTTTCAAAACTATCGCTCATTTTCGATATCGAGAAAGATATCGAACGTGACAATCGCATAAAATTGACAAGTGTTTTTTACACTGAACGATCTGTTTCTTCGCTTACCTGAAATCGTTGGAACCTCTCCTCGTATTGTGTGGGATCGTTTCTGTACGTTTTATTGTAACGCGTGACATAATTCTGGAACAGTTTGATGTCCTCGGTGGTAGTATCAGGATCCACTCTGATCGGTATCGCCAAAAAGCATAAACTCACTATCAACACTGTCAACGCTACTGTCCTCCACTCCATGTCGAGGGTGAAACATAATTCTGACACACGGTACACTTCACGGTAAACGAGGAGCGCAAACACAATCGTATCTCCGTGACCGAAGGCAATGTGTGAGCTGATTGCGTGTACGTGTAGAAGTACATCGCTGTACGCCTGTATGCGTAGATAGTATCAGGGCCACAAGAAAGTAATCTAATTAGTTTTATAACGTCTGCCGACACTTGTACGCATCTTAGAGAAATGAAAAAAGTAAATGCGTGGAAAGTTGTATTAGATCGCGCCTAATATTATTGTAATTAATGTTCAATTCATTTTCATTGTTTTTCTTTTCTTATTTCTGAATTTTCTTTTTCTTATTTTTAAAAGTGAGAGGTTAATGTGTCGGATATCAGTAGTATTTGTTTTTGCTAAATATTGTATAAGGATAAGAGTTATCGAATGAACTCAGTGTTTAATAATTCGTGTACGTGTATTGAATTAATTATTATAAATAATTTATTGTTCGATGTATTGTGAAAACACAATTCAAATATATAATACATATCCTAATATGTATTTAAATTAACAAACCTAGTAATTTACTAGCACGAATATTCTATATAATTATTATATTCTATAAATTAATTATTCTATTAATTAGATAAGTATCAAAAGTATCAATTTGTCACCGTACAAGCTCTATTTTTTATTATTTTTACAATTTTTTAAATAATTATATTTTTTTTACCCCTGGCGCCATCTCCGAACAAAGTGCTGAAACTGATCAACAATTACCGACTGAGAAATCCGAAACATCGTTAAAAATGGCGGGCTTTTTAAATGAGAAATGTGTCATTTTGAAATTTTCTTGATTAAATTCCTTAAAAAGGTTTATTTATTCAATTCCTACTTGATTATGAGACTGGGAGAACTCGTGTATAATTTCTGATAGTTTAGATAAACGAAAAACCTTCATTTAAGAACTACAGAAGTGATTTTTGAGCACTTATAATAGTAGCAGAGTATTCCCCAAAGTTATTAATTTTTTACAGCTTAAAAAACATCTTAAATTAATAAAATGCTGTACACAATCGTACTGAAAGCATTGAAAATGATAAAATTAGAACGATATCCATGTTAATAGCTTTAAATCGTTTATTATACAACTTTAAAAGTTATATTAATGAAGAAAAGACATAAATGTAGGTTTTTCTCTTATTGAAACAATCAGAAATTATACACCAGTTCTTCTAGTTTAATAATTAAAGCAGAAGTTTAATTAATAAACCTTTATAAGGAATTTAATTAAGAAATATCAAAATAGTACATTACTCATTTTGAAAAGCCCGCCATTTTTAACGATGTTTCGGAATTCTCAGTCGGTAATTATTGAGTAGTTTCAGCACTTTGTTCGAAGGTGGCGCCAGGGGTAAAAATAAAAAATCGGTAAAAATTATTTTATTAAAATTCGGCTTTTTAACACCATTACATAAAATATTTTGTTTATATAAATGTCTCTATAACTTTAGTTTATCCGAAAAGTGGCCTGGTTTTTGAAAAAACACAATTTTCTGTTTCGCTAATTTCGTCGGTAACACCCCATGTACCGTCCTCAGTTGCTCTTTAAAACAATTGAAAAATAAAGCTTGAACGATATTAAATTCATTATTTTATAATAATATAATGTTTTATCTTTCTACTATTCAAATTAGATGATCCCAGGACTTAACGCTTCTTGTTCTACCGAGGCGCTTGTCTCGGGGCGACTAGGCTCGACGCTACACTGACGGTACTGAGCGCGCGCCCGAGACGCGCTCTGATTGATCAGTGTTTTTGCTAAATAATTCAAAATAAGCCCCATCCGATATTTTTGCAAAGGAAATTGTTGTTCAGAATAGTCTCAGCTACCCCCCATTTCCGGCTCCTACAGGAGTTCTGGGACATCCTGTAGAGAGGGGGAAGTCCCGGGTACCCTAAACTTAGCTCCTCCAGCTCTCCCTGCCATATGTAAATCAAAATGGACGGTAAACAGTAATTAATTATTTATTTTCTTTGAATACTTTGTGTAGGAACTTTCAGACATGGTTTTTGTTAAAATTCTATCCATATTTAATTAATTATTAATGATTTTATAGATCATTCTATACCCCGTTTGAGATCACTGTACCTATTGGTAATACAGATTGGAGTATTTACGGTCGTACTTGCATAGTCTCACAGCGGAGTGATAAAAATGTCCCTTAAAATGTTTTCCAAATTTAACAGAAGTTTGTTACTTATTAATTTTAACTTTTCTAAATGTCGTATACACAGTATGCTGCGAATACATAACACTGATGTAGAAAGTAATACTGGCAAAGTCATAAAAGTGCAGGTTAGCTGGTGTTCTTTCTTTTAATAACTTCTTATAAATTCTGTATTTAACAAAAGTTTTGTGCTAAATACGTAAACTTTCTTCTTATTCGTTATTTTGTACATTGTCATGTATAATATTAGCTAGAATACTTTCCAAATCTAGGGATGGGTTTATGCAGTCAGGAAGATGAAAAATAACATTTTTCTCGATATTGCGGATGGCTCAACCTCGAAAATGTTACAAATTGTTGTACCAAAAGATATTAAACCAGATAGTCTGAGTTATGGAAGTAGTATCAAGGCAGAAGGCAAGTTAGCTTTAGCTCCAAATGGTAGGATTGAATTACAAGCAAGCAATCTTGTTGTAATCGGTGGATGTGATATCATGGATGGATATCCATTTGCTCCAAGAAAAACATATTCTGAGGAATATGTTAGACAGTATTTACATTTAAGGCCAAGAACTAAAACATTCTCATGTTTACTAAGGTTACGTGATATAGCATCTGCAGCTATTGAAAATCATTTAAGAAATAGAGGTTTCATTAATGTGCATACACCTGTTTTAACTTCAAACGATTGTGAAGGTGCTGGTGAATTGTTTGTAGTAAAACCAAGTTCTGAAGAGATTTTAAAAGCAATGAAAAGAGAAGATATTTCAGAGGAAGACTCATATTTTAATACTAAAGCATTTTTAACAGTTTCTGGCCAGTTACATTTAGAGGCTGTTGTGAGGTATATCAATTTTCAAATAACTAGTCAAAAAAATCATCAGATTAAGTTGTATACAAATCCTATAATTTTTCAGAGCCCTTTCAAAGGTTTATACTTTTGGACCAACATTCAGAGCTGAAAATTCAAAATCAAGGTTACATTTGTCTGAATTTCGTATGTTAGAGGCTGAATTAGCATTTGTTAATAGCATTGATAATATAATAGATGAAACTGAATTGTTGATAAAAGAAGTAGCTAAAAATATACTTGATAAAGGTGCTTCTGATGTACATGAATTAAAGTCTCAAGAATTACAGTGGTTAAATGAAAGCTTTACACGTATGTCATATGATGAGGCAATTAATATTTTACAAAATAATGAGAAATCTCTCCAACAGCCTGTAGAGTATGGAACAGCCTTAAGTAAGGAGCATGAATTATTTTTAGTAAAGCATAACAACAATATTCCCATATTTATTATCAATTGGCCAAAAGAAACAAAAGCTTTCTATATGAAAGAATGTGAAAATGATGCTTCAAAGGTAAAAAGATAATCTTTAGGATGATAAATATAACTGTTTAAAGTTATAAGCATTACAAGGGTATATATGTTGCTTTTCTCTAAAGGTTGCTGCCATGGACCTCTTAGTACCTATTGTAGGAGAATTAGTAGGAGGAAGTATACGTGAAGATGATTATGAAAAATTGAAATCAAAATTACCTTTGTCATCTAATCTTTCATGGTATTTAGAGCTTCGTAAATACGGTAATGTTCCGACAGGAGGTTTCGGAATGGGGTTCGAAAGGTTTTTACAGTGTCTTCTTAACATACCAAACATCAAAGACACTCTTCCTTTTCCAAGGTGGCCTCACAATTGCAGTTTATGAATAAAGCTTTTAAGATTGTCGTGTACGTGATTTCCCCACACAAAACTTTCTTATTTGCTATTAAAACATTAAATAAAAGCAACTTGTATAGGAAGAAAAAAAGGTAGAACATTTGTACATAAAATGTTTTTAAGAACGTATAAATGAAACGACTAAATTTTATTAACTTTTAATGCTACAAAATTGTTATATTAAAGATAAGGTGATAATTATTAACTTACATTTTTTTCTTTTTTAAAAATAAGTTTTATTGAATATTGAAACAAATCTCAACTAAAGAATAACTTTCTTATTCAATACCTTTTTATTTGTTGAAATATTTGTATAGTTGAAAATTGAAACTTCTAAAGTTTTTTTTTCAGCAATCACGAGTATCGTTAAGGGATATTTCAGAAAAGGTAAAATTTAGGATCATAAATAAGCAATCAAAGGAAAATCAGACCCCGAATAATTAACAAGATTTTTTTATACAACAAAATAATCCTCCTCTAGTAGTAACTTTTTTTGTTTTTCCTTACCCAATATCGTCGGGATTATTTTAAATGTTGGTACTATATACATTATAGTCAACAATGTTATATCACACAATTTGTACACCTAACTGAATTGGGTAAATTTTTTTTTTTTTTTTCGTTATCTCTCTCGAGGGACCTTAGTTTTTTCGTGCTTTGCAGAATCATAATGGAGCTGAACGCTTCTAGAAAAGAATATCGAATAAACTTTCGAATATTTTTTACAAAGTACAAACGGTATGAAATTCTCGATTAGTCCTGTGCATATCAGTTTATACATTTCGGACATTTTTCACCGTGTCACGAAATGTAATTGCACTCAAATATTGTTGGGAATGCTACTATAACCATACCTCGCTCTAATTAAACCGTTTTCGATTACAATTAAATATGTACAGTTCTTGTTCTCTTTTTATCTTAATTAAAATTTAAAAACTAAATACACGCATACACTAATACTCTCACAGATTAGAACATGCACATTAACTTATACGACATGATCGAGGAACAGAGAATAATGCTTGTATGAATTTGTTTACCATATTAGTGAATCAACGACACCATAAATATGCATAGATAAAATCCAGCATATAAAAAATATTAAGAAAGAAAAAACAATACAGGAAAACGAATCACATAATTAAAAAAAAAAGATTAAGTGCAATACCATCGCATCAAGTCGTATAAGTTGCACAAATGTGATGTACAATGCATCGATACTTAGTTTTTAAGTAGCGCTAAACAATAAAATACACTCAAATCACACGCAAGTTTGTCCTCTTTCACACACGCACACACATAACACATACTTCAAATACATTACATACACTATTTACATAATCGAGCAGAGTCCGGATAACTCTTTCCCTCTTTCCACAGGAGGTAAAACACACAATTTTCTACCTTGTAAAGCAGGTTTAATCGAGGCAGGCACCAAAGGTTCTATTATTTCTTCAGTAGGCGCTTCGGCTATAGATTTTTCTTTTTCCTTCGATTCTTCTGGTTCTTTATTAATACACAACGGTTTCGTAATGTTAATTTTAATTCGAGATGGCGCCGCCGGAAGTGTTGCGGGCGTAGAGTCCAATTCTACGTTTCCGTCGATGGAGCTCTTCACTGCAGCGTACGTTGTGTCCACCGGTGCAGGCTCGGTTATGATACTTTCTTCAGGGTCTAAAATTGTTTTAAAAACGTTTATGAAATTAGTATACAAAATTAATTACATACTAATATTTTCGCTAAAAAAAATCTATACAACACATACCTGGTTCCGGATCAACAGGTTCTTCCTTAATTTCAACACTAGTAAAATCAAATTGTTCTTCTTCTGGTTGTTCCTCGGGTTCATCAAGCGGTTCTTCTTTAATTTTAATATTTTCAAAGGATTTGTCTGGATTTTCCGGTTCAGATGTATCCATCTCGGTCGTCGCGGATGTAACAACCTCTTTTTCTATTTGTTCAGCAATCTCCATACTACTAGATTCTACTTCTTGCTCTTCCTCTTTTTCAACTTGTTCTGATTCTAAAGTATCCGTGACCATAGGTTCTTCTTCTGTGTTCTCCATTATAGAGGTTTCTTGTTGCACGCTAGTTTCCATCGTCTCATCTGTTGGCTCTGTTTCAAGTTCAGTATTTAACGCTTCTACGCTCAATTCGTCAGTCTTGTTTTCCTCCGCGAACGTTTCATCAGAATTTTCCTTCTTTTCATCTTCCATCTCCTCGATCGTTTCCTCAAGCGCTAATGCAGACTTTTCCAAAGCTCTCTGATGGTGAAAAAAAGCATAACAATGTTAGTACTTCATAGTATTGACAATAATAATGTTAGTACTATAAACGTGCAACAAAATTTTACGTAAACAATACGTAACACGTAGGTACAGCTTTATTTTTAAGCCACCTACACCACAAAATCAATATATGAGTTCATAATGATTTCGGTCAATTCAAATTATCATTACCTTTGTTACTACTTATCTACAAAATACTGAAAATCAATACACGATTAAAGAAAACGAAACGAAATAAAATAAAAATACATTGTGGCATTTACATTACGTTTTTAGTGCCAAATTATTTCCACTATATTTATTAGTGAAGAGATTTTCTGTAAGTGCAATGTATGACTATTAATTATTTAAGAAGCACATACCACAAGACTCTTTTCCTATTATTATTTTTTTGTATGAATGCAACAAATAGAAAATTGATTAATAAAATACATCGATGTTGATCGAAAGTACGGCAGAAGATTTAAACATAAACAGAAAACGAGAATATAAAGAGTGAAACTAACCTTGTAATCGTCAAGACACAATGGATGGTAATTCTTTCCTTCGAAATTAATCGCAGGTCTTAAATGCCACTCCTCCTTTTCTTCGTTATAAAACTGTTCAAATGCATCGTGACACACTTGGCATCTGGAATCCTCGTCGGATCCAGTAGGAACACTGGGTTGTAACGCTTCCTGAGGAGAATCTTCTGCGGCAATACCTTCTGTATCCGCAGTTTGCTTTTCTGTTTCGAACCAGCTTTGCGCTAAAGCGACAGAGAAAAAATTACATTTATTTCTCGTACTACTGAAAAGAAATATAAAATACATACCTCTATCCTCCAGATCTTCAATTTCTTCGAACTGTATCCAATCGCTAACATCGTAATACCATGGTCGTGAATGAGCCTTTCTTGCGGAATCCCTTTCCCGCCTATTTTGTCTGAAATGCCAATCCAAATGATGGCTGTACCGAGTCGCCAGTTCAGGTGCAAATCTAGCGCCACAGGAACTGCACTGCATACCACTGTACAATGCTGCAGCGATGGCTGGTTGTTTACTGCAAATCAAATTAATACGAATATTATAAAATTTATCAATTATATATCAAAATTCATTTCATCAATAACTTACACTTTAAGCGTTTCTGGTTTATCGAACGAAACAGGGATAATTTCCGGTTCCTTCTTTTCTTCCTCTTCTTGCTTTTTCTGTTCAGAAAGATTCGGTACGATACCAGTTTCGACTAGTCTCTGGAACAACTCATTCATATTCAAAGGTAGCGACAACGCTGGCGCAGCTGCTGGTGGATTTTCCACTGGTTCAGCTTGGTAAGACAATCCAGATGCCGGTGCCATTGCAGATGGCAAGACCGAGGATAACATGTCTAATTGTAAATCTGAAACAAATGACATTTTCGCTACAAGTCTAATGAAATATTACACGAACAAGTATACCAGCTACATATGTGAATATTTGGTTGTACAGTGTCGAGCACAATTAGCTTTCCTAGAAACAAAATGGCGACGTAAATGTGCCATTTTTCGTAGGGAAGCATACCGTGCCGCACAACATACGTTTCACTATATATTATATATTTCTGTAAATATTTACCCGGTTTGGGAGTAGATCTGAGATCAGAACCATCCTGCGACGTGGATTCTGGTTCAATGGACGAAGAGAACTGTGTCGGTGTGGACGTTGTATCCACTTTCGGCTTTTGGGTCAATAAAGGTGGCGTGGGCGGTGATTCAATAGGCTCCTCGCCCTTCATACCTGCAATCTTAACGTACCCTGGACGAACACCTCTGGGCAATACCGAGAATCTTATAAAATGCTTTTTATCCCTGACAATAATTGGCTTAGGTAATCCTCCGAATTCAACCTTGAACGGTCGACCATTTAATAGAACAGTTTGCAACGAATCAATGAACTCAAGCGTATGAGGCTTTCCTTCGATCTCGAATCTGTAAAGATAAATTGTTACAACATACCGAAACATCACTTTACGCAACCAGATAATATTAACTTACATCTGCGGCTTCGCATCCAAAAATACGGGCACCATGTTCCGAGCATTAATAATAAGATTAATTTTAGCAACTACTAAGTCTGTTCTCTTTACAGTACCGATTTTAACATGGGGCGGGGGTCCTTCCAGTTTGACACTAACTTTCTTACCGCCAAGATCTACCGTTACGGGCATACCGCCGAAATAACATTCGTACCATCGATCATCAACATATAATTCTCTGGTCGGAGCACCTAATTTGATTCTGCAAACATCAGCAAGTTTAACAATGTGAACTTTAAATACACAATAATGAATGAACTACTGAACACATTTCCATACATACCTATGAACTTCGCCTTCGTACATGAATTCTTTGTATTGATCATTAAATGCGCAAGTTATGGTGTCTTTGTCATCGATTAAAATTCTTCGGATACCGTCTTGGAATCCAATTTCCCTTGGATCGTCCCAGTTCATAAAAACTACTCCAGTCTGACCGTAATATCTAATCTCACGAGGTATACTGTCGATATTTATCGATTTCATGGTGTCCCTCGCGATTTCGTCCAACAATTTTGGATCAGGAGGCGGTAGTTCACGGCTGTGAGGATTTTGATTCTTGGTCATCGTCGTGGAATAATTCTGATCGTTGTCTTCAAGATCGTACTTCGACGATGAGTTCGGCGAAACGTTTCTCGATGCACTCAAGGAAGATATATTTGAATTCGATATAAGGTTCGTTATTGGTCCATTGTTTAACAGCATTCCAGGTCCGTTCATTCCAGGTAACGATATAGGATTGGGCATGCCTATTGAACCGATGGGGCCATTGGACAAAAGATTCGACATGAGCGGCCCGTTGGGTCCTATGGGTCCCATCATTCCGGGTCCTAAGCGAGGATTTGGACCGATGGTGTGATTGAAACTACCGTGATACTGATAATCGGGTCGCATCGGTCCAAAGTGTCTTGGATTCTGCCACGGTCCGACAGGTCTAAAATCTGAGTTAAAGTGCCCTTGTGGACCACCGTACGGAGGTCCTGGAGGATGGGCCCACGGTCCTGGCTGCTGCCACGGCTGATTTTGCCACCTAGGACCATTTGGATTTCTTGGAATAGAGTGATCTTTATTTCTCAGCATTTCTTTATCATTAGAAGGACTAAAGGTAGTCGTACGATCCGCTTGACTACTTATATCTAAGTTTACGCCTTTCTCCCAAACGATCGAGCCTACTTCTTTCTCTTTTCTTTGAGCAGCTCTCAATTTACGATCCTCGCTCATGTGCAACACCTCCTGAATAAGAGTATTGTACTGGGTTTTGGTGATAGAACCTTGATTCAACTGTTCAGCCGCTTGTTTCATTATTATCTCGATATTTCTGTCTTCATTCTTCTCCGGTTTATCGTTTTCTCGACCCCTACGACCCGATCTACCATCCTGATCTTCGTTCGACAACGTTCTCCTTCTCTCTTTTGGATCATCCGGAAGTTTATTGTAAAGCCTAAGTCTACCCAGTCTGTCTCTGTTACGATCTCTACTCTCTCGTTTATCCTCGGTATTATTAGCTTGCTTCTCTCTATCGTTCTTTGACGGTGTTTTCAACTTTGCCCAACCATCCTTGCCATCTTCACCGGATATTACAGGCGGAGGAGGCGTCGGTGGTCGTCCAGCTTTTGGATGAGTTAACGTTCGCAAATCAACATCCTCGTTTCCGAATAATCTGTAAATGAACATTTTTCTTAGATATTTGAAAACTGTATGTCAATGAAATTACACGAATGATAGAAAATACATACGCATCAAATTTCTCAGCTTTCGTTTTCTTAGCCGAAGTCGATTCCATGTGTTCAGAACTTTGTCTTTTGTTGGTATTAACCGGCGGCGGCAATACGCGTAGATCTAAGTCCTCCTCTGAAAAATATTTTGAAATAAAGTGAAATAACTCGTGTATAGAACCGGAAGCATTATAGGTATATTTAGTTTTACCAATATATAGAATCTTTGCATCCGCTTTTGTATGCTAGTTTTATATCTTGGAAAATGAAAATATCTTTTTTTTTTCTTTTTGTTCAAGATAAGAAGAATAAAGAATATACTTAGAAATAATTTGTTTCGCCGTCAAAAGCATTAAAACGGTATTGGGGCTGGAATCGTCATTTGTACTTAAATACTTAGAGATTAAGAATTAGTATTATATAAAAGTAAGATGAACATCTAGATAAAGATCTAGAAATCTTACTGCAAGCGTTAACTCACCAATTAAGAAACGTTTGGTACACGTGCCTGTAAGCGATTTATATTTACGTTTGAGAAAATGATACATTGACTCACTTTTTTCTGGTACCGAAGCGGTCGCACTTGGAAGAGGTAGAGTCGCTCTCAAATCTTCGTCTTTGCTGGCTGATTCCAATGTCGGTTCTGCCGAGGTTTGAACGTTTCCAGCATTCACTGGAGACCGTTCTGGGCTAAGACTGCCATCCTTGTTTCGCCTTACGTAATTTCTCTGTCTAGCATTCGGTCTGATTTCTTTAAATGTAGGTGGATGAGGAGGAGACACAATCAATGAACCGGACTGCTCCTCCTCAGTTACACCACCGGAACTGCTTAGACTTGAATTAGATTTTGAATCGTTACGCCTGGGGATTCTATACGGAGGACTTGGGCTGCGTTTTCTGGATTTCGTGTTCTTCTTGCGATTTTTCGAAGTTTGAAAGGATTGGGGAGAGGTGCGCAAGGATGGTGAACTGTCTCCACTGTCTTTCTCACGAGATTTGGACCTAACAGGACTGGCGTCTCTGTCGATTTTCGGTATCTTACTAGGAGATGTTTGAGGTTGCTTAGATCGCGACTTGTTACCTAGCTTCCTATGCGAGGACTTCGAGGAAGTGGAAGATTTGTCGATTGACGAAGACGAAGAAGAACTCCGTGAATTTGTGCTCTTTGAATCTTTCGACTTAGAATCGTTACTCCCACCCCCTCTGTTACTCGCAGATAAAGAACTATTACTACCCACAGACAAACTTTGAGAACCTTTGGAACTATTACTGCTTAGGTTACCACTACTATTACTAGACAATCGAGGGTCTTTCTTTTGACTTGTTCGATGCGACACAGCATCTTTATTTGCGTTACCACTGAAATTTTTATTATTATTATTATTGTTGAGGTTCGTATTAGCATTATTGTTATTACTAGCGTTTATCGTCGCAGTATCGGAGCCGGCAAGATTTGTCGGAGACTTGTTGATAGTGCTAGTTACAGCCTGTTTCGAAAGTAACTGCTGTTTTAATTGATCTGAAAGTACAGTGTTTGTATTTGCCGCTAACTGCGTTTGGCCTTCACCCCGCGAATCCTTTTGTGTTGGTGTACTTATACGCTGCCGAGGGTCCACACTCGAAACCGGTACATCTTGAGCCGAAGTAGTTTTTAGTCTTGGATCACGAGATACAGGCTTAGCTGAGGCTACTGCTATACTACTAGCTGGTGCAATTCGAGGACCATTATTCGTTCCTGCATTTTTTAGAAGTGAAGCAGTTGCTGCTGGAAACTTCAGAAAAAAAGAAAAAAAAATATTAAAACATTATACAAACAGGTTTAATTAATTCAGTGGGATAAATCTGATGATTTGTAAACAAAATAGTTACCTGTTTTGCTACTTGCTTTGGTGCTGGAGTTGGTGCGGTAGATGCAACAGGTTTTCCTTGGGTAATAGTTTCGGTACTTGAAGTAATATGCGTCGTAGCTGTAACCTACGTTTAAATAAACATAAGTAAGATTGTAACACACATTTTAAAGGTTCGATTAAAAAATCAAATTTTTCCGTATTTACCAATTCTGCTTTTAAATTTCCTGCTTGTTTATCAAGTTGCCGTTGTTGCTGCTCTAGATTAGCTTTAGCCTGAAGGAGTTCCAATTCAATCTTCTTTTTTTGCAATTCTATTAACTCCCGTTGCTTCTTTAATAACTGTTCCCGCATTGCCGCTTCCGTTGGCGTCACAGGATCACCCGGTGGTAGTTTCACAGGTGCTACGATCGGTTGGGTTACGATAGATGGGGTTGATTGTTGGGACTGAAAACAATTAAAGTATGTATGTTTAGATATGTATTACAAATCATCATATTAGAGTATATAAGGTGACCATTCTCACCATTGAAAAAAAGCGAGGATTAACGTGAATAGATCCTGAAGAAACACTAGTGGGAGAGGCAGTGATTGGCCAGGCAGGATCAATACTTTGCACCCGTACATCCAAAGAAAATAACTTCTTTGCAGGAAATACATCATTCCACGTTTGTCTTAATTTCCACATACTGGCTCTTGTATTTTCATCCACCTGTTTAATTATATTAAAATTATTGTTTCTGAAAATCTGTTATTTTCTTTTACAAGAAATAGCATATGTACAGTATCCAGAAGACAAAGAAATGAAATGAAAGTGCATTAACCTTATATTGACTAAGTGATTATCTTATAGCACTGCTAACAACAAAGAAATCTTATATATGCAATGTATTTTTTCCTAGGAGATATAGCTATGATATACAATGTGAAATAACTGAATCTTCAATAAAAGACTAGAAAACATACCTTTTCAAACACTCCACAAAAAGTATTAACAATATTTTGTGTGAAGAGATTCAAGTATGCTCCATTAACATTCTTCACAATTGAATCAATCAAATAAAGCACAGGCAATTTAATATCACTTCTCACCTATTAAAATAAAACATATTTCGTTTATATTTTTGTTGAAAATATTAGTTAACTAAAGCTATTTCCTATTACAATATGTACTACTAAAGTGATATAACACAAAACATCTATTTCAGAAGCTTGTATCATTCTTATATGTAACTATTCTTTTTGTAACACTATAATCCAAACAAAGAAAGGATATTAAATAAAGCTTTACTTTTCTGAAAAATAAAAAAAAAGCTGATAATGTTTATGTAAATAGTCCTATCAATTATAAAAAAAGGAAAATGCTAAATGAGTGTCCAATAATGTAAACACAAATGTTATATTTCATAATGTACAAAGCTGTTTATATTATTTTCATATAATTACAACAGATAAATAACCTTTTGTAGATGATTCTCAACAGCTTGAACAATTGCTGGAGCATGTTCAATGTTGTCCTCTGCTAGCATTGTAAGCATATTAATTAAAGGTTTACTGTTGATCGTCAAATCAGACAATGATGAGATATACTCATCGGCTATCTCCTTAGACTTTGTTGACATCATGCTGTTGTGTTGCCACTTGATAAATGCAACAAGTCTTCGTCAAATTGACAATGGTAATTACACTGTGACACACAAAAAACAGGTATTAAATAAACACATATAGTTTTCATTACAGGAAGGCAATAAAATAAACACAAATCTCTTATTGATCTTTTATTAAGATAATATATTAAACTAAGTAACAAGAATTTTTTTATCTAGTGTAAGCTATAATTCCAATTACTATCGGGCCGCTCTTAATGTGAGAAAACATTTTTCACAAATTTTTCTTTCAACTTGGTATGAAAATTGTTAAATTAGCTAAAAATTTACATAATTATGTATATATATCCTACAAAATTAGCAAGCAATTACATACTGTCAGTATTGTAATAACTTAGTAAACAATTAATTAAACATTATTTGCATTACATAAATATGATATCATGATAAAATTAAAGAATTCCAATGCATCAAGTATTGATACAAAAAGGATGTATCATCTGTTTTTTTTTAAGTAAAAGAGTATTGCAAAAACTGTGTTCACCATTACTTCATGATTTTTAATGATTACACTATTTCACTTTTACTGTACTTAAATAGTATAGGACAAATGATATTGAGCACATTTACAACTTCCAAACACTGTT
The DNA here is from genome assembly GCA_022405125.1 of Anthidium xuezhongi. Taxonomy (NCBI): domain Eukaryota; kingdom Metazoa; phylum Arthropoda; class Insecta; order Hymenoptera; family Megachilidae; genus Anthidium; species Anthidium xuezhongi. The sequence goes on from CM039637.1 coordinate 11,963,064, forward strand.
ATGTACTTCAACAAATTAATCAGATCAATGACCTTAGAAGGCCAAGTTGAACAGCAATTAACATATTACTGTTTCTATTTATGTAATATTATCTGGAATCATTTTACAGAAGTTTGATAGGCAGTGAACACATATTGATTTTTTTTTCTTTCATTTAACAATATTGTATCATTTTAAGAATATTTTTCATTACACTGTTATCGCAATGTCCATGCACATTCTAGAAGTTTAGCACAAATACTAAATTGTACACGAATAGCTAACACGCATCTGGATTTCCTTAACGCCTCGTAAGCTAACTTAAACGACATTCAATATTACGAGTTCACGTTCTACAACGAGTTTTACTGTGAACACTATGAACAACACTAATTAACATTTACCTTCTTAACGCATTTCGAAAAACTGGAATATCCCGAATTATGATTATTTTGACTTTTCGCGATAATCACGCGGATACTACTGCTACGCCGAATGGGATATCCACGTAAAATGGCTGCCATTCCTTTGTACCTTCTAACGGGATTACGTATATGTAACGTTTGCCATCATTGGTCAGATTTCTTAACCTGTCGGTTGAGTTTCGACGAATGACCAATCACTGGATTTGTTATAAAATTCAAGAACCAGTGTACCAGAATTTCAAAATTGCCCGCATATGTCGCTAGTATGCAAACTGAAAGAACTGGATGCATTTTCATTAAAGCGATTTAATTAATGGTCTTTCACATTGAACAACAAAATCGGATAAAATTAAAATCTTTTAAACTTTAATTATCAAATTATTATAAATTTCATAAACTATATAACAATATATTCATAGAATATTTTTTAAATTTATGTAAGTGCCGTTTAATCATCCGTAATATTACAATATTGAAAAATGAAATAAATTTATTAAATAATCTTTGAAATTATTTCATGATTATTTATAAAATTCACATATATGGCATTTGGAGATGCATAATTATTAAACAAAACAAAATGCACTAAGGAATTCTTGAATTTATTATTATTATATGTGGACTTAAAGCTTTATGATTTCTAGATCGTGATAACGTCATGTTTCAATGGCGGGGACAAGAGAAAACGTCATTTTGACAGAATGGCAGAAAGTCTAGAAAGTCAGTTGCAATTTTTATTAAATATCTATCTCTGTTTATTTTACAAAAATGAAAGATCGTGTATTCATTGAATTGCAAGGAGAACGGGGAAACGAAGAATGATATCATAAACAATTTCCTTGTATGCAATTGAAAAAAAAAACTGGTTTTCACTAAAAGAAGTATATTATAAAGTTTCGAATTGCCGTCAAGGTGAACGATTGCGAAAATTGTACGTGTGGTGTTTGCAAATGCATCGTTAGTTTTACATAAGGTTCCTGACCGTAATACGGTACAGATGTGATGGAGGATTACAAATTTCTCTTTAAAGTTGTACTTGTTGGAAATGCAGGCGTCGGCAAGACTTGCCTCGTGCGCAGATTTACCCAGGTATACATACGTACATACGTATATTATTAATTAATTCGTGTCGTTTATTATTGCAAATGTACAACAAATCTTCTATAACATCCAAATATGATTGTCTTATGTAGAATACTATATATAAAGTAGTTCATGTTTTTGTACTATCCTAGTTGTTTTTTTTAAGAAATTGATTATAAAGTTACTGTACATTGTTAGTTATTAATTATTTCATTTATAGGGGTTGTTTCCACCTGGTCAGGGTGCAACAATAGGTGTTGATTTCATGATTAAAACTGTAGAAGTAGAAAATGAGAAAGTTAAGGTATGCGAATGATGTAATGCATTATGATTCATTCAATGTATATAGAGAATACCTTTTTTGGAATAATTCTATGCTACACATAATTAACATTGGCTTTCTTATAGCTTCAAATTTGGGATACTGCTGGACAAGAAAGGTTTCGTTCAATAACGCAAAGTTATTATAGGTCAGCTCATGCATTGATTTTGGTATATGATATTTCTTGTCAACCTACATTTGATTGTTTACCAGACTGGTTGAGAGAAATTGAAGAATATGCAAGTAATAAAGTTCTTAGGATATTAGTAGGTAAGTATTATATTATATTATCAGTGGTTCATGATGTTAATATTGAATTAATTTGCCAGGTAATAAAATAGATCGTGAAGACAGAGAAATACCAACACATGTAGGTGAAGATTTTGCACAAAGACATGGAATGTACTTTTTAGAAACTTCTGCCAAAGAAGCAGAAAATGTAGAACGTTTATTCATGGAAATAGCAGCAGAGCTCATGGAGGTAATCAAACAATACATTGTTTTATAAGAAAAGCTATTTTACAATTTTTCTATATTTAAATTGGTTCATTATTTTAGCAAGCACGTAGTAAAGAACTACCTAGATATGAAACAAATACAACCTCAATAAATGGGAAAACAACATCAATTGGTGATACAAGTAACTGTGGTTGTAGTAGACTTTCTTAAGTAGTTTTTATATGTATTATTAAGTCATTCACCAAACACAATTTCAGATGCTAAATATGTATGTAGGGTATTATCATACAGTTTTTATAGAATATGGAAGTTGAATATAATATTAGTCAATCTTCTATAACAAAAGGAATCTAATATTAGATCATCTTTGATATTATATGTTAGTATATAGTGTTATATCATGCAGATTATATTGGTACTTCTGTTGGAAAAAGTATTGAATATTTAAAAATTAAAACGAACTTTAAGTATGTTGATAGATATTTGTTTATAAATACGTTTCTTGCAAAAGTAAAGAAGTTCTGTTATGGTTCTATATAATTGCATTATTCAAATAATATAAGTTGATATCTAGTATTTGGGCATTTAATGCTGTTTCAATAGGCAGAATTCTGGAATATATTTTATAGTATTTTTTTTCGTTATGTCGGAAAGTACAAATAGATATTTCGTATTTTGGTGACTGAATACAAAGTCATTATCAATATAAGATTTTTACTACAAAAAATTGTAAGCCTAATGTTGTTCAGGATCTTTTCAACAATTTTATTATACTGCTACAAAAATCAACTGACTTTTGATATTATAAAAAATAGGCAGTTCTGTATGTTTACAGTATATATATAGGAATTAATGAATATGATTACAAACAACTTTGTACTTCGATTATTATTGCTTATTACAATAAGTATGTAAGATTTAAAAAATCTTACAGTTGCATTTACATAGCCAAAGTTTCGTTATATTTTTTAAGATTTTATCTACGTCTTAAAAAATGAATAATTAACGTTTTTTCCGTCTGTGTATTGTTTAATGTTATATTTTATAGATCTTTATTATTTATATTTATAAAACAAGAGATTATATTTATTGCTCGTATTATTGTACTAATAACATAATTTTATTAGCACATCACTCTAGTCTTTATACCTTTTTATATGTTAAGTGCAGAAAATTAACCATAAGTTATACCATTACATATTACTTTGCAGTTGCATTATTGTGCAATAACCATTTTCTATTTTTGCATATATTTTTCTATGAAAATAATTATATGCACGGTGTATGATTATTTTCATTAATTTTATTTTATGCAATGATTCCCATAATGAACTGAATCCCAAAGTAGGATTATATGTAGATATTCGTTTTAAATATATTGTTTAATATTGTTCATTTGTATTTTAAATAATTTGCACTTCAATTATCCTTATAGAATTTTCATGTAACTTTTAGCCGGTGTTAAAAATTATACTGTATTTTGCTTCTTTCAAATAACATCATAGTAACATCATATATTGTATTACATAATAGTGATTGTGATTCTTGTATAATTGTTCTAACAAAGAATGGAGCTACAAGTTGCCGTCATTGTGCAATATTTTATTGTTAATAATGTATACGTTTTAAACAATATACAACACGAACAAATATTTGTAATAAAATTACACTGATAAAAACATATCAGTTTGTGTATAGATAAAAGGATAACTATAAAATGCAATACCTTTAATTTTGTTAACATTATCAGCATAATGTATATTATAAATGATATTAAATCTATATATTGTTTAATTTATTATTTTAAATAATAGTAAAAATATCGTAAAAATGAAAAGATTTTAAACTTATGTTACCGGTAGTAGTACATAATTTTAATTCTTCTTTCACGTATTTATTTTACACCTAATATATAAATCATGTAAATTATAATATACGTTAGTATTTAATTATAAAAGTGAAAAATGTTCTATATTTTTTAAATTTTCAAAAAAATTTTACACTTTTTAGTATGTAAGTTTGTTGTAAAGTTTTCTGAATTTATTTAACAATATCCAACACAAACAAATAAATTATAAAATATTATTAGATCATGTACATTTGTTGTTAATATTATTTATCTTAAAAGTAATTGTGTTAACATATAAATTTATTAAGTACATACTCCATAATAAATAATTTAACAAAGCAGTATTTCACTGCACATACTGGAAAAAGTCAGTCAACTTTGCTTGTTCAAGAGATAATTCAAATAATTGTTTTTGTATAGATACATCTAAAGCATCTGGATTAATAGGACTAGAACGACAATTGGTAATGTATATACCCCCACAATTTTCAATTGCTTTGTTTACAGCTGCATAGACAATAGAAATAGCTCCTTCTTTAGGAGTCTGAAAAATAAAAATTTACTATAATTGTAATTATGTAATAATAGCATAAAAATGTCTACAGTACTTTACTCACCTTGAATAAACGTCTCAGTAGTAATCTGAACTTCCAAATCAAGGTGTGCATAAAAAGTTCTGTGAGTATTACGCCAGGATGTACAGAATAAGTTTGTACATGACACTGTTTCTCTTTTAAAAGATCTTGCAATCTTTTGGTAAATATCTCTTGTGCCAATTTACTTTGTGCATATGCACTTGATGTAATAAATCTGTCTCTGTTTAAGAAACAAATTTATATCATATATGACTCTTTGTATATATTATAAACTATATATGATATACTACAATGATACAATACTTGCTATTAATGTCTTTGAAGTTAATTTTACCCAATAGATGAGCACAAGAACTAACATTAACAATTCTGCTAGACTGTTGAGGAGTTCCACCCTCTTTTAATAATGGTAGTAAAAGAGCTGTTAATAAAAAGTGAGATAAATAATTTACACCCCATTGTTGTTCAAATCCATTCATTGTTTCTTGGTATGGACAAAACATGACCCCAGCTAAAAGTAATAAATTTTTCTTATTTCTATTATTTACATATAACAAATAATGTGTAATATAAATTTTAAGCTATGTCCCACCATTATTGATTAAAACATGAATCTGTTTATAATCTCTGTTTATTTCAGAAGCAAACTGTCTTACAGACTCTAAGGAGGAATTATCAAGTTTATATACTTTTGCTTGTCCACTTTTAACACCAGACTCACGTATCTGAAGAATTGTTTGTTCACCAGCTGAAGGTGTCCTACAAGCTGAAAAAATAAGTTCAAGAAATATTAGCATAACATTAGAGAAAGTAAATTTTATACATAAATAAAATTTGTATTAACTTTCAGAAACTAAAACATACCAATTATTACTTCCATATCAAGTTCTAAAAGCATTTTCACCACTTCAACCCCAATACCTCTAGAACCTCCTGTTACAATTGCTATTCTTCCTGTCTGAGGTGGACAATCTTGAAAAGAAAGACACAGGTTGATAAAACTATACATATTTATCATCTTTTGCATTCTATTTATACTTTAGTTACGCTCATTACTTCTACACAACTCTTCTGTCTTTTGCCATTTAATATGACAGCAATCATGAATTATGTAAACATTCACAAATTAATGAAACTGTAATTAACACTGACTTTGTCATGTATTATTCCTACTTTGTATAGCATCAATAATTAAACCTCTTCAATTACATTAATATACATTAATTTCAAAACTGAATGCGTGTCTATATATAACAGCATCTATTTTTAATAATACTTTTAATTTGGAGAATTCCTTATTTCGTAATAGGAAAAGAGAAATCGTGATAGTTGCGCGTGACACAATTTTCAAAATTTCTAAAGCCTCGAGCATCCTAAAAAAATATTAAACGGATGAAAAAATATCAATTAACTTACCATTTCTATTATTCTTTGCATTTTTCCAATCATTGTACATGTCTATGAGGGCTAATACACCGTATTTGAATTGCCAAACAAGATTTTCGAGTGCGACAGGCCAACTTTGTCTGGGGGAACGCAACATGAACGCACTTGCAATTATAGCAAAAATCGAACCGATGTATAACATTTTTCTAAATGTTATTTCCCTTACAGAGAAAAATTATTAATTTTAACACGTCACGGAACAGAGATAGTGGTATGTTAAAGCAACGATCGTCAATAAAGAACTGAGTTAAGCTATTACTTTAAAAGCGCTTTTTATCCCGTTCACTCTTGGGCTACTTTTGTACCTTCATCGGATGATACTTCCTCGTTATAAACGTTGTGTAACACTCCAAGATTTAATACATTTTTATCTTTGTTTACATCAAATATATAATTTATATATTATCGAAAAAATGCTTTAACGCACTGTATAAATCTGTTAATGCTAAGTATTACTTGTTCAAATCTCAAAACTGTAAGAAAACTCGAGAATTCATTAATATTTGAAGGATATATTGTTGACTTACAATGATGCATTCATATGGAAATGTTTTTAAACGGTATATATTAACTTTTTCTTCATTCGATAAAAAAATAACACGTCAAGAAAACATATTGCGTCATGAAATGACCTTTTTCAATAGTTGTAATTTGTTTTCCACCAAAATTATTTACATTGCAATAAATATTCTTGGATTAATATTTGAATTACAAATAGTAATATATGTCCATAAATTTATAGATAAAAAATAAATAAGCAAAATTTATTGCGTATAAGGACAAGTGATTGTTTATTAATAATTAATCATAATGAAGTATATTTAGATAGATACTTGTATTAGAGATAATGTACGTGTCAATTGTAATAACAAAAATCATCATATTTTGCGCAATATTAAAGTTATTAAAATCAACAATTCTGTTTAAAAAGATGAAATACTTTTCCTTGAAAAATTATTCTTACGTAGTTCAATAAAATGGCGGTAGGGTACGGTAGTTGATGAATTGTTCGCACCATCTATGAGAGAAACAAGAAGTCTTAAAAACGAAACTCAGGGTAATTATTAACATACCTGGGAAAAATTGTACGTAGGTAGAAAATTTACGTAGATGATTTAGGTTACTGAATTCGTAAGGATACGTGTCCATATTAGTGTTTCTAATAACCAAGATTTTTTATTCAGTGAATCAAGATCTGATCTACCATAACACAAAGTAAGTCTTTATTAAATCATTATGGTTGTTAATAATCATTCATTCAGTTCCATTTGCAAATGCAGATATTGAACATTTAAAGTCATAAAGTAGGCACACTGTTTCTTAAAAATATAAACTTAAATGATGTTCAAAGAATATTACTATTAAAATTAACATGGAATTTCGCTGATATCATAAAGAAATTAATTAATTTATATTGTGTACTAGATATAACACATTTAAACTGTATAATATCTCTAAATTACTTGCTTTCACTTTAGAAAATAGGACGCGATTTACATTTCTGACATGTTTGAGAAATGTTCTTCCTCATAATAATTGTTTAAATGTGTTAAATGTATGAAAAGAAGTGTTCTGGATAGAACTTCTTAATATATAAAAATGAAGTGTAACTAAACTTTTCTGTGTGCATAGGATGGCAGAAACTTCAAGTACAATGGGTGATACTTCACCACAAATAGAGAAAGGATGGGCTGCTCTACGACAACATGTTACTGACAATAAAATTAAAGTTGGATTATGGATTACAAGACTTTTTACCATTATATTTACTATTGGTTATATCATTCCTATATTTGGGTATGTTATTTTATATCTTTTATGTATATTATATCTATTCATATACTTATTAGTTCATTACTTTCAGCAATCCTTATAATATTTATTACAAAGTATTAATGAGTAATGCAGCAACTAGTGCATTACGTCTTCATCAAAGGGTACCACTTGTTCAACTTAGTAGACAATTTTTGGAGTATTTATTTCTCGAAGATTCATGTCATTACTTGTTCTACTCTTTAATATTTTTATATGCAGCTCCTGTTACATGTATCCTTTTTGACTCATATTATATAGAAAAGCAAAATATTTTCAACATATTATAGAACTACAATTTCAAATTATTTTTCAAATTTTCCTGAACTATTGATCAGTGGTGTTAACACCTATATTTTTATTTGCACTGGTACACTTTGCCAGTTATTCTCTCACATTACTTGATGTAAGTAAAAACAATTCTATGCTAAAATGCTGTGTCATGTAATACTATTATATTATATTGGTACATGTACTGTACATCATAATATGGCAACTAATACTTATTTCTTCTTTTAATTAAGTGTTTAGGACAGAATAGTTGGTGGGGAGCACGTCTATTAATATCCTTAGTTGAATTTCAGTCACGAAACATTTTACGCATTTGTGCATTATCTGAAATAATTATTCTGCCATTCACAGTTCTTCTTGTATTCACGTATGTATCTATATCTGTAAATTTTTCAAGTAGGTGTTACAAAAATAATATGCAATGTTTATTTTTTACAGGGGCCGTGCTGGTTTATTAACACCGTTCATTTACTTCCAATTTTTAAAATTACGTTTAGCATCACAGAGAAATCCGTTCACTCGCAATGTTTTCTATGAACTTAGAAACGGATTGAGCTCGGTTTCAAGAAAACCGGCGGTGCCAGTTATAGTGCGACGGATAATCGATGCTTTGCTCTCACTCACTCAACAAATGGCTCCAGTTCGCCAATAATTTTATATTTTAAACATAAATGTTAAGTTTTCAAAATAAATTTCCTAGGGTACTAGGGTCCATATAATTTCGTATGATTGAATAACAAAATGAGTGCAAATGTTGAAAGTAACTGAAAACTTACAATTACAATGATGTATGCAAATAATTTGAGCATAAGTTATACAAATTTCAATTAATATCCGTATTCGTTTATGAATGTTATGAATGATAGTGACAATTTTGCAAACAGTTCATACAACTTATTGTTAGATTAGACTTAGAATTTATTTACAAAACACCAAAATAGTTGTATGGTTGAATTGTATAATTGCATTTTTAAATGTTTTGTAATACATAATATCGATTTGTAATACGATTTTATCTACGTAATTCTAAATTACTATAAACTTGTGTATGACACCAGCTCACCATTAGAACTTATTCAAATCTATTTGTTTCTTTTTTTTCTTTATTATAACGTACCTATTCACTTTCTGAGCAACTATTTATCTATAAGATAAATTTATATCATATACAGTGAAGAATATAGAAATACCGATCGATGTATATTTGGTATTGTTAAAAAAATGTGTTATTTATGTTTATGCAATTCACATTTGTTTAGAAATGGTTTATGTTAGAAATCTAATATTAGATAAATCGATTCCATTATTATTTAATGTAAATATGGATTATTTTACGAAGCTTATAGTAAAATAGCATTTAGGTAATTGCGTTTAGTTCATCTTGAAAAATCAATGATCTTTATCTTTAAAAGGTATTTTAATTAAGTCTACTGTAAATGAATTCTATTCATGATATATGTAGAAAAATGAATTAAGTATAATATATGGAGTTTTCATAAATAAAAATATGAGAACATTTCTTATATTGTGATTATAAAACATTACAGTTGTCATATTGATACTGAAAGGAAAAATAAAATTATAATTCTTTTAAAAGTTTATTTTCATGTGTACAAAATTACACTGCAAGTGATGCTGGTTGTGGTATATCTTTTGATGCTTTCACCTCAGATGTTGGTTGTGAAGGGAATATTTCATCTTTTGGTTCAACAATTGAAACAGAGTCTGGAAGAGGTTTCTTTGGACCTGTTTTGCCTTGAGGATCGTATGGTAACATAATTTTTACTTTGATACCAAGCACACCTGATAAAAAACAAATTAAATTAGAAACAGTTTTTGCTTCCACCTATAATTATTTACACTGCATAATTTCATTAAATATACCTTGTCTGAGAAGTACATGGCGGGTTGCAGTATTAACATATTCATTGGTGGGTTCACCAGAGTGGATCATCAATCCATCAACGAATTTCATTGATTTTGCTCTCTGTCCACGCAATTTACCACTAACAACAACTTCACAACCCTTTGCTCCTGATTCCATGATGAAGCGAAGGACTCCATAGCAAGCTCTATGAGAGTGTACAGATATTACAATTAATAAGCTATTTCATTAATTGATAGAAACTTTTGAACTAACCTTCGAACAGCAAGACCTCCAATTAACTTAAAACGTAGGGATTCTGCTTGAGCAATGGCACAGAGTCCACGTGTTGCAACTTTCTCAGCATACAATTCAATATTTTGTGTTTCTTTGAAGTTAAATCGTTTCTGTACTACTGAAGTCAATTCTCTGATTCTGCGGCCCTTTTCTCCAAGAACACTTTGTGTGTGAGTTGCCAGCAAAATGATTTCAGTACGGTGAGGAGTGACACGTACTTCTACTCCTGAGTATCCATCTTCTGAGAGTTCGCGAGTTAGAAACTCGTTCAACTCAGCTTTGAAGACTCCATCTCCTACAAACTGAAAATTAAGTTATTAAATTTATTATTTTCCATTAAAAAATTAATATTTTAAATAAGCAAAAACTTTTTTTTATTGCTAAATGATATATTTAATATTTTTATGAATCGATTTATATAGTATATTCAATATTGAACGCTACAAGTTTACAAGCTAACCTGGAAGAATGCATCTAATAATATAAATAAACTAAATATGAGACATTATTACAATTCATTACTAAGTTTAATACAACTTAATAATAATTCTTCATTGTTTTAATATAAACGAAAGCAAGTATATTTGAATATTTAACATATAAGAGTTACACATAGAAACGAAAACAGCTGAAAGCATCCATGTCATCTACAATTTTCACGTGTTCTATACGTTTATTTTTAGCTGAAATATTTCTTTTTTTGCTTTTATTAAGTCGATAAATGCTATATTTTTACAAATCATGGATCATAAGTGATCGAAATTCACAAACCTTCCTCTTCTTTGAAATAGAACGATTGTCCATCTTTTATGCTGGCGTTACAAAAGGAACCGACAATCCAAAAGACTTAACTGGAAGAGGAAGTTGAAGACCTGCGTACAGTATACATATAGAGTCAAAATGACACTTATAATACAATAAAATCAATCTCACGATTGTCTTTTACGTCATTAAATAAAATACAGCAATTATTTAAATTCTAAAGCATTTCTAAAAGAGATTAAATTGATATAAAGTAATTTAATAAACGTACTAATGTCGGTAACTTCTATTTACAGTTATGAGTTACCGACGTCGGTATATTACCAACATGTCACGAAGCTTACCATAGTTCACCTCTTGGTTGCTAAATGGCGCCACAGGCACCACTGCCGCGATTTTTTGAAAAACGCGTTTCATTAAATTTATTTATGATTACTTAACAAATTTTTGTGTTTTGTGTTCCATTATCAAAAGTTTTTGCCAGAAAATTAATAAAAGCTTTTTGCGATTCGTATAAATGATTTTTCGAATGGTTCATCAACAAATCCCGTATCATAATAGAAATTTGCATCACTGTACAACATTGCGAATAAATCAATAACGGCGGCATCATCTTAGGAAGCTTTAGACTGGGCCATAATTGATTTTCATTCACGAACAAAGATTTCGATTCACTCGAATAAATAGCTGGGTCAAGCCGGAACGTCAGTTCCGCGATACAGGAATCAACGTCGCGATCATTGTTGTGCGAGCATGGAATACGCAACCGTTAAATGTTGCCGTGGAACAGGCGCGCAATGTAAAACATGGAAAACATGTAACACATGGTCCCGCCATAAAACTCTGCTTAATTTAATTCTGACACGAGACCCTTCAAATATTTTCGAACGACTTCCTGTTGTAATGTTAATTCACTTCCGGTTATTAACTGGAAGTCGATTGATAATTATTGATCGAAAGGTAATTACAATATCAGACTGGCAATTAAATTCTGAACCATAAAATTTGTTTTCTTAAGAAATTGGTATTTTATAAATTACAATTTTTATTTACAACAACAGAAACATATTACGATGTAGCAATAATTACCATAAATTAATCCTTAATAACTTTAACACCTGGCAGCACAGTAAATATCAATAAAGAAGATTAATTTACAAACTGGGGACATATTCGTAAATCCCTAATAAATGAAATAAAGTTTTGGATGGAAATTTAGGGGAAATTCGGGAATTCAGTTTCCAATCTATTTATTTAAACCAATCGATACCAGACAGTAATTAACCAGTTACCAATAATTCATTGGTAACTCGAACCAAATAATAAATAATGAATTTAAGGACGGTAATAAGGACCTTGATAATATTGACTATTACTAGATTTCTAAGTCATCAAATTACGTATTTCAATATCAATTTTCAAAATAATAAAGCAGGAATCATCAATTTATCAAGGATCAATAAGAGGATAATCAATAAACAAACACCTCGTATTTTTCAAAACGGCAGATTTATTTCCCCTTTAAATAAAAATTGTCCAACATCTTACAAAGGTTTTCGAGGTGAAAATTTCTCTCGACACAGTAATTCGGTTCCACCATTAATCGCTAGGAGTTGATTATTAACGGTAAGACCACAAGAAAAGAATTTACAGTCCAACGAGCCGTTTCACGTTAATATATTGTCCATCGATCCTGCTGGCAAGAAAACTCTGATGAACAGTTTTTATTATCCCCTTCAGCTCCTTCGATTCCTCCCACCCTGTGTTTTTCACGTTTAAAACACTCTCAGGATTTTCCAATTAAAAGCACTCGATCCGTTTTCAACGTCGAGTAAATAAATTACTTTTTAAATTTTCGATAAATAAATAAATGTTCAAATTATCTTTGAAGGACCACCATATTGGTCCATCGGATATATTTGTACACGGTGGTCGTTCATGGTGAACGATTATGGTAATCTGTAGAAAGGGTTAATAAGTAGGATGTGTTCCTGCGAATCTCTTCCTGGCTGCAATTGTTGGGGAGAAATTTCCTGTGATTCCCGTTCCAAGCTGGAAAATCAATTTCGACATACAGGCACCACGAAATTTCCATGAAATCTCTCCTTGATCGACTTGCAAAGTATCTTACGTACCTCGCGTTCAGACTTCGTTTCCGTGGAACATTTCCGTTTTGACCAAACGATGGTTAAGTACCATCCACCTGGATACGGTCCGGATCGATTCCGGATGAGGGTTGAACCCGGTAAAATCCAGGTTCTCATCGAGTCCCGAACCAAGGAACTTTGTGATACGTAAATCCTATCTCTCGACGGGATAGATCAGGGATTAAGAAGCTCGCTTCGATCGTAAGGGAAGCCAATATCTTATAACGGATTACAGCACGCGGTTCGACGATAATGCAACGATATTCGTCATGTTATCAAAAATAAGACACGTATTTATCGATCTCTGGTCCGGATTAGCATTAAAGCCGATCAAATATGCGTCTCGTTCGAGAATGTTTCGCTGGGAGATATCTGACACGTTGGTCGTCCATTCTTTCCGTGGATCAAAAAGGATTTTTTTAATTCGTGGCCGCTAGTTTCTTCGACGGTTTCGGTGGTGTTTCTGGTGTTTGGGGATGAGTCGTTGCTCTCGTTGCCAGAGTTTAATTGAACTGATGTACGCGAATTGGTCTTCAGATGAGTCGATCGGATAGATCTGTGTCCAGTGAAAATAATTCGAGTTGTAAGGGTACTTATTTTTTAGTTTCTTTAGTTGGGGGCGTCGAATTTACCTACACCGCCAAATTACCTTACCTCATAAGAAACACCTGTGACTCGATCCTGGACCCAGCGGCGCAACCCATACTGGAGTGTCTGACACTGCTGAGGCCGGCTCTGGTGATGGGATTGCTGGACATGCAGCAGCACGTCTCCTTGAAGGCGTTCCGATACTTCGCGCTCATCAGGTTGTACAGGATCGGATTGACGGTCGCGCTGAAGTAGTAGAGGCAACCGGTGAGCGGAAACAGCCAACGGTTTATTTCGTCGTCGGTGATTTCTTTGTACGCGGACAATATTCGTTGAACGTGGAACGGGGCCCAACAGATGAAGAATGCTATCACCACAGCACCTGATGGACAATCAGTGAAATATTAAGATTTTTAATACCTGTACCTATGCTCAAATGATTGAATTTCTAAGGGAACGAAAGAATCTGTAGTTTGATTAAATTTTGAACATTTACTGAGCATCCGAGTGATGGCTTTCCGTGACTGAGCTTGCCTAGTCTCCCCGTGGACAGATCCCTCGACATTTTGGGCCAGGCTGTCGCTTTGTATACGCAAACATATTAGGATGTAAAGCACGGCAATAAATAGCATTGGCATGAGGAAGAAGATAAGGCAGCTGAGCTCGTATAAAGGAAACTTCGGTATGTCCTTGTTCTGCATCACGCAAATGGCGGACTCTTTCGAGTACCGTTTGGATCCTGGAATAAAGAAAACAACAAATTAAAACATTTTTATGTCATCAATTCATGTCAGACTTTATAAATTTCGAAATTGACCATTGTGTGCTTCAATTGATCGTCAGTCATTTTGTATTAAAGATACCAACAAAACCTTTATATAGTCGTTTTTATTAAACTTTAAGCTTCAATTTAATGTACCATTAGCGCCGTTTCGCGTTACTTTTGTGTCATGAAATCCTGTAGGAACTAAAAGTACCCCCAAATTTCGCCCTTAGTTATGACCGGAAACCATTCATCCCACGTGATAAATATCGACGAGGCAATCGTACAGGTGTTTTCATTAAACTTTAAGGTTTAAATCGATGGGTCGTAAGTGGTGTTTCGCGATACTTTTACGCGATGATAAATCATGGAAATCTATAATAGATTTAAAGTGTAAACTCACTCGGTGGAAACTCGACGTAACTGATGTTGATGTAAACAGCGAACGGCAGAGCAAAAAAGAAAGCTATCAGCCAGACGACCAAGATGCATCGCATCGAGCGTTTCAGACCACCCCCGTATTGACGAAGTGGATGATAGATTGCCCAGTATCTTTCTATCGAGAAGGCCACTATAGTTAATACCGACACGTAAGAGGACCTTTAACAAGGGAGAAGAGAAAAAAGGTGACGGGCCATTTTCGAAAAATACGAACACTTTACGAATCACGTGTCGACTCACGCTTCTGAGATGTACGCTCGTAATTTGCACATACCCAAGCCCCATTTCCATGGGTACTGTTCCCAAAACTCGCTCAGTTCGTGGGGCAAACCTGAAAAAAGTTAGAATTACACAAATTTTATCGTTTTATTTATGGCACGAATAATTCCTGGCACATCATGTTCTTCTGATACAAAATTCTTATTTCACGATGCTGTTTTTAGGAGTTTATACTATTTACAAAGTTCGTACTATCTTTATAGACATTGACTAATAGAAGCAAAAATGATAAACTATTATAGCAAAATTCTAAGTACGTAAGGCGTTATGATCAATTGTTGATTAGTAACGTTCGTCTGCATGCCCCTTAAGAATGGTGACCAGGTATACGCCGGAGTAACGGGTGCCACCGTTGCAGTATATCAGGGGCATGCCCCTTGAGAATGATGACCAGAGTAACATAGATGTACGGCCTTTATCGAACTCAGAATACCAACATGTAGCACATCATTGAATTTGTCTCGGTGCCTGCTGTTACATTCTAAAGAGAAAAATATAGCATCCCATTTAAAAAAATTACATTGACCTTCAGATCTCCTCTACTACCCCACCCACGAGAAAATAATTATTACCACATTATGCACCCCATTTTGCCAAGCAACTTTTATACGAACACATTTTTAATAACTACAACTCCTTCCGAAATATCAATATTGCAAACGCAGAAGCAAAAGAGAATGTAAACAGCGTGGAATAGTTTCAATGGCGGAAACAGTTTAAATATTTCTCTTTCTGCGATACTTTCTATTAAACTACGTTTAAGTTACGCCCGCTCGATCCACTTCGAAAGCAGAGTGCAGAATTAAATCTCCCTTCGTTAGCCGGATGAAAATGATAAAAAAAGTAGAAGAAACGTTGAAATGATGCTGAGACAAAAGGGCGGGAACAGTGGATATAAATTAGCCGTGGGGCCACTCGCGATGCAAATAAATCCATTCAACGGGATCACGTTCCCGCTGCTGGATACAAATAAGATCGTAACGAGTCATGACGAAACCGTTTCGTTAAATCCCGACCAAGATCCCATTAGCGGACAATTAACGTTCGATACGTGACGGTCCTTCATAACACCGCGTGAAATCTCCAACCGAACGAACTTATAAATCAGCCCGTGTCGAATTAAAGTAAAAGAGAAAATTGTATCCGAATCGTTCGATTAATCACCGTCGACGTAGATACAAATGATAAAAGTTTTCCTCTTTTTCTTTCTGGAGAACACTCGACTGTTTAAACATGGTATAATTGAAAAGTTGAAATACCAGGTACGCTGTCGATTCCATGAATGTATAAATACATTACCCACACGATTGGTAAACGGTAATTGTTTCGAATATCGCGGGATTATTGGAGCAAATTTAAAAAATTGAGTTTGAAATTGAACCGTGAACCTCAAAGCTAGAGATTCAACGATGTCAGTAATAAACAATAGGAAACATTTGCCCTTTTCTCTCGAGTAAGAAACGAGAGTAATGCTATCGAGTTTCGCGATTCTAGAATTTCATGTAACAAAATGCGCCGCGTTTTTTGTAACACAAGAAGTCGCAAATTATTGAATTCGTAATTCAAGTTTACTGTGATATAAAAATTGTTAAAAAACCTTTGACGAACCCTTATAAAACTTTTTAATTTCTAAACTTCTCAAATGTAAAATATCTTAATTTCCAAATTTCTAAACTTCTAAGTTTATGTTCAAGTGGTAATGCTACCAAGCGGTTCCATATGTCTGACTATACACGTCCACTATCACTGCGGTAATCAAAGCGTTCGATCAAAGTTCTATGATTTAATGAATATCAGATCAACAACGTCAGTGTCACGCGTAAACTTACCTAATATCAAGAACAACAGGTCAGATATCGCCAAATTGAACAGGTAGTAATTGGTAGGAGTTTGCATCGAAGGATTCTTCACGATCACGATACATGTGGCCACGTTACCGATTACACCGGTCACAAAAATAATCGCGTACACCAACGTGACAGGTACAGTCAGTTCCCAGGACAGGTGTTTAGGACCAAGTATTTGCGAGATGTACTCAGACTCGTTCAAAATCTCATAGTCACTGATATTTACGAAATAATCGTTCGATGTATTCATCGTTTAAGGAATTTCAAGTGCCATCCAACACGATAAAAATTAATATTTATTTTCCCGAATCGCACAAGTGTTTGCTGTCACTTTCTGAACAAAACAAACATTTCAATAAATAATTTATACTTATTTTATCAAGCACATAATATGCAAGAAAAAGATTAGAAATTTTTGTACTTCATATTATTTTTTAATTGATGAAATCTTGATGCCTCAATTTATTTGTTCATTTACACCATACAGACTTTATTCACTAATGTATCCACTAATTTTGTTATTAATTTTTTAAACTAATAAAATGTTACACCTCGTGATTTCCCAAAAACAAAAACTCCTTTGTTGTTCATCGTCGAATAATTAACGACGTTTCTCAAAGGTGTCACGGTATATCGATAAAAATGATCACACAGGGGTGGGTTTGAAGGGATTGTATTAAAAGTGCACTGGTTCGCAGACCGTGGACAAGTGACGTCCCTCGAGTGGGTCTCCTATTCACCTTCGCACCACGCGCCCATCCACCACGCATCCAACCCTCGACTTCAACCCCCGCGAACACTTCGAACCTCCGCCAATAAAATCGTGCGCATCTTGATAAACGAAATTATCATGCTTTCAGCCCTTTCACTACTAACAGCGATCATAGTCTTTTGATATCAAAGATGACTATGGGTGCCAATTTTTGGTGCCAATGCAAATTCTTCTTTCTAATTTTTTCAGTACTGGGGATGACTACACACAACCCTCCTGTAACATGGTATTTTGAGAAAGAGATTGAGGCATAACAAGGCGCAAAAATGTTCAAATAACAATTAAATATAAAAATACTACATTGTGAATAAAATTTCTTTGAATAAGAAACTTCTATGAATAAATTTTTTAGGATGACTCGAATGTTACGTCGCTGGCTGTATTAAACGGATATAGTGGAAGAGCCACGGTTACGTTTTCGGTCTTAAATGCGATATACCATGTAACGATCCGTTGGAACTTACCCCAGATAATCTTCTAAACGTATTTGCATCTGGGACCAAGTAAAATTAAACGAGATTTTAACATCATGGCAAATTGAACTTCCCCAGTCGACGGTAAATCGCGGCTCGCCCTTAATTTCTGCTTTATGCCAAGAATCCGATTCCTCAGGGAGTTTCATTTCGTTTATCTCATAAGCATCTTGCAAATACAACCACTCTATCCTGGGTACAATTATTTTTCGATCGTATTTCAAATATTTTTCAAATTTTATCGAACTACCCTTGATAACTGAACTGTTTGCAAATTTTAATTGATTCATTGTGGATTTGGGGGTGAAATTGTTGAAGGAAAAAATCAATCTTTACGTTCTTAAATCGTGAATCTTTATTGCCGATACACAGTTTGCTTAAAGCCTGACGTTGCTCGATCGTGTTAGAAGGAAAATTCAATTAATGAATACTTGTACGTGACGCCGTTATGAGCCCCAGAATCATCGCTATTAAGTCGAGTAAAAGCCCTCTTAAATCACACTAAAATACGTAATTAAGGTCTGTTATAATTTTAGTCATGGCATCGAAAGTTTCCTGTATTTTTTTTCCTACACATCTGATAAAATTAGAACTTTTGATGCGTTTATTAATTCTAATGTAAGCACCCTTGTTACCACTAAATCCCAAATCAATCAAAATGATAGCTTCAGAATTTTTTATTTCGTATTTCAATTTCGACAAATCAGGACCATTTTTACCGATTCAATTAAGAAACTTTCGATTCCCCCGTGTTCTCCCCCGTCTCCGGAAATTCCCATTCCGTGTGGTAATCACTCGCAAATCTGGCCCCCCGTTCCTATATCTCCGGGCATTCGTCTCTAACTCTGATTTGCATTCATTTGCATACGATCCTCATTATAAAAGAATCTCCGAGACGAGGGAACCGGTGCGATCTTCCTCGTCGCTTCCGTCTTCAACGTCGCGTAAGAGCATTTCCGAAATTTCGTCGAACGTCTCGTCGAGCAAGAAATGAACCACGTGTTTTCTCGGTAGATGGGTCAAGGCTTGCTTGAACGACGGTCCTACGGTCTCGGGACGATGATGCAGAGCGATTTGGATCGCGTGTCGTGGCAAATGCAGCTGGTAAAAACGGCAAAGCAACGGACGTTTCTCTTCGAGCTGCATCTCTGCTGGCGGACCGTACGAGTCCAGGATCAGAATCAACGTGCCAAGAGCGAAAATGTAGAAAACGAACTGAAAAATAGTCGAATATTCGATACGAATTTATGTATGGAGAACGATAAGTAAAGCTCGAGATAATTATTAACATTTTACGCTCGATTGACGCCTCTAAGGAGAATTTTTAAAATATAGAAAATATGTATTTACTATAAATAAGATTTTGAGTGGTTTTTTAACTAAAATTCAGGAAATAAAAATTCTACGAATATCTGTGAAAATGACGTACTCGCAAAGAATATTAAGACGAATGAACGTGGACAAAAACGGAAACATGGAATGCAAAGTGAATCTTTCTCTTTCTTTTTTTTTTTTATTAATTTTCATTTCTCACGCGCTTCGAGTTTTACCTTTGGCGTCTTCTCACCCTGTATCGATATAACAGCATTGCGTTTCCTCGTTTTTGTCCTTATTCAGTCTACGAGGAAACTTAAATGATAAGTATCGGACTAGATAACGTTGCGTCTGAAAAAAAGGGAAAGAAGAGCCTGAATCGAACCTGATGGTATCAATTGAACATGACTCGGAACATCGATAATTACCCATTGCAACGATTTTTCTCCCATTAATTGCGCGAATATCGGTCGAAGAATACACTGATATATCGAAACGAGACACTCGAACCCGATAAAGACGATTATCTGCGTGGTGCAATTTAAATACTGTAAAATAACAAATATCATATTTTTTTACGTTCTTGAGACATCATCTTTGATATCATATTTAATTAACGTGGGGACATGATTTAGGTTACACTTGTCATTGTGACAACTCGAAACGAGAGGTGGTGGCGTTTACACTTTCGCTCATTTGTTTCGTATTAACCCTTTTGAATTTGTCAAAAATTATTCGTATTTACTATTTTTAAAAGTATTATATATATAGTTAACAATATTTGAAAATATTCTCATTTAATATGGAACAACCATTCTTGGTTTCGTATTACTTGATTAGGGGTTGTTCAATCGAACTTATTCGTGTCCGAACGACAAATAACCAAGCCCAAAATAACTATGGAACACCCGTTGAATAAACCATAAGGTGAGGGATTAATATTAATACATTGACTGTCACAATGGACCACCGTAGCAAGGCACCCCTATTATTGTAATTATACGATGCGTCATAATTTCATTTTCGAATTTAAATATTCACCCCGACTCGTCGTGCAAACGAAAATCATCGTATTGTATTATGAACAGATACGGTTCAATCCACTCTCCGGAAACACAGTTCCGTCATTAGCCAGAAACTTGAATGACCAAGATAAATGAATTACCTAACGAGGTAGTCAAAAGTTCAGCCACCACTGTAATTAATCCCATTATCCTGTTTCTTTTTTTCTTCCACCGAATAAGGCTACGTAGCCGAGGTTATTTATAGAAATTGGAACAATTGTTCAAGCAAAGTTCATTAATTTAGGAGCAAAATTATGAAATGCTAATTAACTGTTTGCAAATATCACATCGCAGACATCGTAAAGGAAAATTTTAATTAATTTCCTACGAACAGATCCTAAAATTGAAATGGAAAATCAAAAGATTCGTTTAAATATAAGGTTCCACGTTTAAAAATGTTATCAGAGGTTGAATGGAGTTCCACACACGAGAGATTTGCCTTTCAATCGCGAAGCTTCCCCAATTCTGCTCTAAACAAACTTCGAGCAACGTCAGGACTTTGTAATGATAATGGTCGGCGAAATTCGGGAAACGCGGTTCGGAACAGCGGCGTTAGAATCCTTGGAAAAGCTTAATTAGAAGCACGATTTTTCTAACGCTGTTAATGATACCGTTCGCGAGTCGTTGAAACTCGAAGCGACGCAAAATTACGTTTTAATTGCACCCTGTTTATTGACTTCTCTCTTTGAAACGGTACGCGAACTCCGACGAGAGAAACACAGAACATGGACAGATTGAAAAAGTACGATAAAACAGGACTCGCTTGAATTCTTAGAAAACTTGTTCCCGAGAATGTTCGATTATTATTAAAAGTTTTATTAAATATGTCCTCATAAATCGGGTACAAATCGACTTAAAAACGACACGACTATGACATACGTTCCGTCACGAAATAAATAATAATACGTGCATTAATATTACGATCGGTTAACTTACAACGGTAATTATTTACAATAAATATCACTTAACAGTTTCAATGACGTTCTGAATTCTGAATAAACTATAAGACACTGCTGGCCGTGGACATGGAGTTATCTGTTCTGGTGTTACACGTGGAACTTTCATCGTTGTTTTTTTTCTCCTGCACACCAGGATGTACCTGGTCCAGAAGTGGTTTAGACGTCGAATCCTCCTTCTTTAACGTATAGGATTTACGAGGCACATTGTCGTTCATGTTCGCATCTTTGTCCACGTTTTCGCGGCTGGCGGTGAACCGAAACATTTCTTTCGCCTGGCTTATGGTGTATCTGCAAGAAGATATTATGCAAATCTTGTTAATGCTTTAGATTGGCAGACTAGGAATTTTATCTAACAAACTAACCCTTAATAGATTAGATATCTCGTATATTATTAATAACAATACCTCACGGAACACCTGAAGCTCGAGTTGCGTATTTTTCCATTGGAACCATTGTGGGACCTCTGAGACGTCCCTGTGGTCCAACTTTTTCTCCCCGTGTTCCTCGTTTTGCAGCAAATCGTTTGTTTGAATGCGTGCCGGTACTTCATGCTCATTAAATTATACAAAATGGGGTTCACTGTCGTGCTGAAGTAGTAGAGGCAGCCGCTTAAAATATACAACCACTCGTTCAAGTCCGGATAGTAGTCGGAGCCCTGCGCGTAAACGTAGAGAAGCCGTTGAGCGTGAAACGGAGCCCAACATATGAAGAACAAAATAACCACCGCACCTGGAACGGCAAATTTTTGTAATCTACGTATTTTGTATGGTATTCCAGAATAAACCGTGTTCAAATATGCAATTATAATGGTATTTTGTAATTAAAGTTACTATCAGACATTAATAACTTACTTAACATTCTGATGACGGACTTCCTGGACTGAGCCTGTTTCGAGTCCCCATGAATCGCACCCTGCACTACCGAATTCAGGGTCTCTCTGGTGCTGTTCCTGATCCTCAGGCCCATCCTGATGTACACCACGAGGATGACGAGCATCGGTATCAGGAAAAACACGATGCAGCTCAACTCGTAGAGAGGAAAATCAGGCATGTAAGGCAGCAACATGGCACAGATCGCTGAATCAGCCGAGTAATTTCCAGAACCTGAAGAATATTCTCATAGTTTATAAAGCTTCTTAAAGAGGCAAGTGCAACAGCTTGATTGCACATGATTTATAAAAGTAATCGTTCGAACAACCTGGTGGATACTCGACTAAGTTCACTTTCGTGTAAATAGCGAACGGTATCGCGCAGACCAACGCGATCGACCATGCAGCCAAAATGAAACGTATGGGTCTTTTGAGACCGCTTATCCTGTAAACCCGGAGCGGATGACAAATGGCCAAATATCTTTCCATAGAGAAGGCCACTATCGTAAGGACCGATACGTAAGACGACCTGGCAAGGAGAAATAGCGATTTAGATCAAAGGGTTCTTGGTATAATTTAAATATCTTTGATGCCCAAGTCGAAATGTAAATTTCAGTTTGATCCTTTAAAGCTTCCATTCATATTTCTGGGCTTAAGTAGCATTGACAATCGATTTTATAAAGGCTAAAGAAAGCTCCATTACGTTATAAATGAATAATTAATAATATATTCCTGTATCTCAGAAACTAATTAAGATATCGCAATGCAACAAATTGCATTATTATCTGCATAGTTTCCTCCATCTTCTGAGCTATCCATCATGTGAAATTTTATATTTTTCTTTATTTATTTATAATTTGAATTGTTAATATGGTACTTTGCTTATGATAGTTCAAACTGTGTAATTTAAATTTCAACTTGGAAGTTAATTTTGCTTACATTTCTGATACGAATGCTCTGATTTTGCAAAGGCCAACCCCTAAAGCCCATGGATACTGTTGCCAAAAGAGGCTCAGTTCGTTGGGTAATCCTAAAAGTAATCAAATAAAAATTGATAATGATCAAACAAACCGCCCAAGAATGATTGCGTTATTAAATGAAATCTATATTTTTATTGTTCTGTATTTCATTTATATCTATAAGGATCGTACAATTGACGTCAGATATCAACGTAGACGGCACATACAAGCATCTCCGTGATACGTACACTAATTTTTCCCGAAAACAGATTTACAACCGACTTAAGCTAACAAAGTAATTAACATACAGATATCACGGTGACATTAAGGAGCCTAGGGACTCTATCTCAAATACCAGAATAAATTTGAATATTTTGTGTACAATTCAGAGATCCATTTCTACTTTCTTCGAGTTTCGGAGATTTTTTAAGTATCTCAACGGGATTCATGGTTTGCTACATTTTTATATTTTTTGTAAGAATATTACCGTTATTGAAATCTAATGGATTAAATCATTCAAAAATTATTCTATTACTCAGGCTATCGTATAAAAAGTTTAAGAAATAAGTTACGAAGAAATATAACATCTTATTAAAGAAAAGATTCCACTCCTAATTAATTTCACAAAAACTATTTCAGTGAGAGGAAATTTACCAGTTTGTTATCGGTAACGAACGCAATCATCAGACTGTAATTTATTTTCTATTAATTCCAACTGAAACAAGATAAACGCTCGTCGTTTGTTAATTGAATCGTTTGATGCAATATAGTCGAATCGAATTTCAACGAAGCCCCAGTAGTGATGACATCTTCTAAAATCCTATCCCTCTGTAAACAGGAAACCGTGGCGCGTATAATGAGGGTGTCAATAATTGCCAAACCGAAAATGAGCCAATTAAACGTTCAAAGTTTCATGCACCGTACTCCGTTCTAAGAGGATTTCCCTAATTTTCGACTATGAAAGCAGGTATCTTTATTTTGAGGGAACTTTTACAATGGTACATTTAAGTGTTTCATTACTGTAACTCAAAAATTACATTTCTTTCTTGGGTCGTATCGCTTCTGAAATACGCACGAGATATCTGAGATCAATTCTTTCATCGCGAAAAGTGTGTAGACGATAACGGTTTGACGTCAATTTTCACTCTCAACGATCGGGGATTCACGTGTTTCTAACGTTCAACCAATTTTTAGAAAGAACTCGGAATCGTACGGTGTAACTCTTATCCAAAGTCTTTTTTTATTTACGTTTGCTGAAAAAGCACTTACATAAGAATCGTTTACAATGCTCGATTCAATAACTGGAGATTTCACTGTTGAACAGGGTATCTAGTGACATTCAAATTCCATCGTACGTGTACAAACGATCCCCTTATCATTCCTCCGGTTATCTTGATCTGAAATTTTGACTGCTCGACCGAGACGCACACGTCTGACTAACTTAAGTAAATAAAAGAAAACGTGATTGTTGGTGACTTGACGTTCTGTCGAAATTGAAATTTTTGTATATGTTTGCAAACCGTGCATCTGTGTTTGCCTTCTGAAATCTTTTAATTAGATTGAGATCTTTTGGAATCAGAGAGAAAAAAAAAACGACGTTACGAATCGGTAAATGAAACTACCAGAAAGATAACGATTGTTAGCGTACACACGAGGCCAAGATTATAATTTCAAACTTTTATCTTTCCAGTTTCGATGTAAGAAAGTAGAAACGAACTGTGTACTACCTAATCCTTAAGCAACACGATGGGATCAGGGTCAATAGTAACCCATAAAATTAAATTTGAAGAGTTGAAAAGACATAGATTAAATTATTAATATAACTATTAAAACGTCCACGTTTAACGCAGATTTCGAGGCAATGGCATAAACGAGGCTTTCATTTCGATTAAAACCGAATCGATACTCGTGCAAAAGTTACACGCTTATCTGCATTTATTAGTTCCATCTTCATTCGTGAATTATCGTCAACTATTTCGTCAATTATTTCACGGCAGTATTGATATAAATATGTTAATAATTTTGTAAATCCTATAGTCCTCACTGAATTAACAAATGCTTAAAATAAGGCTCGCGTTCCTTTTTTACTTGATTCGATAATTTAGAAAATGATATTAGAAGGACCAATATTGAACGTCCTTTACTTAGGCTAATGCATACGAATCAAATTACACATTTGTGCAAACAAATCACTGTATCGATAAATGGAACCGTGACTCACCCAGGATAAGTAGAGTAAGATCGGATATAGCCAGACTGAACAAGTAGTAGTTGGTGGCGGTCTGCATGGAAGGATTCCTGGCGATCACGGTACAGGTGGCGATATTTCCAAAAATACCGGTCACAAAAATCACCACGTACGTGATCGTGAGCGGTATCACCATTCTCATGGGCAGATACTTGGTCCCCAGTACTTTGGTCAAGTACTCGGCCTCCGTTAGATTCTGCAAGTCCCAATTCTTCCAAAAATCATGCAAATCGTCCGCGTCGTCGTTCGACGCGTTCTCCATGATGACAATTTTTATTGCACTCAATGAAAATTTCTATTTGCCCCGTTAAACGATCTCCTCCTGGCTTTGGTCGAGAATCGCACTACGATTCAGGAAGAACCATTCAGATTCCACGGCAGTCTATGCTTGAGTTTCAGTACATGATGGAAATAATTATCGCGGGTAAACAAGGCATTCTGCGAGTCGACGGACCGAGTCAACACGCGTTAAATGGTCCGCACAGGGGCCGAAGCCTCGATGAAACTTCGCCAATTCCACGGGAGATTACTTCGAACCGGACAACGTACACTGCTTGTTTTTAGGATTCACACCGTTCGCAGACGATGCCGGCTTCTCCTCGCTCGATTTGCCATTTCGCGGAAAATTGGATTCCCGAACTCTGTTCCTAATTCACCCCCCGCACCACGGACTTCTGGGGCGGATTTAACCTTCCTCCGAATTTCCAAATTCAGACGGTTCTCCCAGAGCCATTATTTATGGGATTGGTAACTGCAACGGAATTCGATAACTTGATGAAACACATAAATCTTCAAATAATTGTATTAAAATATTTTCAAAGCTTGATAACAAGTTAATAAGAGTAAGATATTATTGCATACTTTTGATGTTGGTCACAACTGACCCAGGGTCCGTCGCTCGAAAACTAAGGTCCCATCATGGTCCCACGCTTCTTTCAACATCCCGCGTCCTTTCGCGAACGTTTTTGTTGTTTTCTTCTTTTTTCACAACGCACAATGTACGGAATGTGTCAACCGATTATCTGATTAATGAACGTCGTCGAAAAAAGAACACTCGCACAAAATATCACGATTTCTAGCGATAACACCGTTTTTGCGTTGTTTCAATTTACCACGATCAAACAGAAAATAGATTTTAATAGAAACGGCTACGATATCGCGAACGGTTTATGTACGGATCAAGTTAATTGTCGCTATCTATGTAAGGTAGAAAATAAATAGAGACGCGCAAAGGGGACTCGTTGTTGTTGATGATACACTATCTCGCCGCACGACTGAACGTAATATGCTCTAAACGATATCGTCGCGCGTCTGCCCTCGCGACAACCTCATCTCACCGATTTTATCGATAAGACGGGGAATCAGTCTAACGTGCCAGTTAATTGTATTAGGGTTTCTGGTGCATTCGATTATCACGTTGCGCTGCCTTTCTTGACAGCGTTTCAAATTCGACAACAAGAGGTACACGCTCGGTTCAATTAGATTCGTTCGCAAGACGTCGTTTGAAAATTAATTCTTGAGTGAATTTTCAGTCTTAGTCTAATATGTAGAAGACGTTTATTTTTACAAGGTAATAAATACAGAGATATGAAAATATACAATTATATTAAAAATATTAAAAATTGCAAAGCAATGGCAACTGCCCCAACAGTCCACTTAAGGGTTAAATTCGAAATAACTTACATTTCTATAAGAGTTATAGAAAAGTTTTATTAAGATTATTCATAATGTATTATTAAATAGAACAGAAAATTTATGACATTCTATCGAACAATTTAGATTTCTCAGGAGTTGAATATCTTTCTCCGTTGACTGCACGTACACGTTATCGTTGTTATATTATTTACATTGAATTCTTTTGATAATCGGATCAGATTCGAGGATCAACGAAAACAAGTAAATTTCAAAGAAAAAAATGACGTAAAGATGCGACTACGTAATTGAAGTGAAAGCATATTTATCGTTGTATTTATTTCTTATCTAAATTAATACGGTTCCATAAAACCAAATGCATTCACGGTTTAAAGTATAAGGAGCAGAGGTAATTTATAAAGATTACGTAGGTATTTACAACCATTTTTAATTGCTGCTCTTCGAGTTGTTTCGCATTGTTCTTCGAGTACACAGTGGAATACATAATTTTGAAATAATTGAAAACAAATAGCGTACAGACTTCTTGTTAATGTGGTTTTCCACGATTGGTGGCAAGTATTGATCAACAAAAGATGGAATACCATCGTGTTACAAAAATAATATTAACCGATAAGATTAATCGGAGACAATGCAACGATCGCGATAACGGCGAGGTCCGTCAAACGGAGCATATATTTTTTTCTCTCTTTTGTGTGCAAAATTTGAAACAGGATATTTGACTTTAATGTAAATCGTTAACAAATGTATGCTAATCAGTAAATCAAAACCTGTAGCTCGTCAAGGAACAACGTATTTCAACAATTAGTCACGAAACACAGAAGTATAAAGTAACGTCAGCACGCTCCTTGACAGTGAGATTTATATCTTTCCTGTAACACCTTCGGTATCTCTG
This sequence comes from Anthidium xuezhongi, assembly GCA_022405125.1. Classification (NCBI taxonomy): domain Eukaryota; kingdom Metazoa; phylum Arthropoda; class Insecta; order Hymenoptera; family Megachilidae; genus Anthidium; species Anthidium xuezhongi. The sequence goes on from CM039637.1 coordinate 11,991,516, forward strand.
CTAAATGTAATTAAAATCTAAATTATACTAATAAAATTAAAATGTGTCTCCAAGAAAAATTGAATTTTTCAATTTACATCATTAACCCTCGATTGGTACGTTTCCATATAATTGCATTATTTGGCATAATAGGTAAACTTGATTATGTACTTACAAAAATAAGTATTTTTGAAAAACAGAATAAAACTTTCTTAAGGTATACTGAACAAGAAAAATTAATTATCCACCATGTATAATTGGAGCTAGAGTAATATCACAGGTACTGGTGGAATCACAGAACCAACCAAGGATTAATTTACATTTTTATTTTTTCTAATGAAATATAAAATCGTTAACTAGAATCAGATTCATCTGAGCTCGTACCGCTGTTATCATTTATCCTATTCAAATTATGCGACACTCTGTTGGTATTGACGAAGAGATCGTCCTCTTCTGTTTCTTCTTCAGCATCCTTCTTCGGGTTCGTTCTTTCGTCGAATTCAGGAGGCCAACATTTCTGCTCCCGATACCACCTTTTGTGCTCCTGATAAACAAATTTATCTCTCAAAGAAGAAATTACAAAAAAACAAGCGATGTGTCTGACAGAGGAACGTACTCGTGTCAATATTTTAACGATTTCCGCCTTTACTTTATCTCCTTCCGGTATCGGCTCTACCAGCACGAAATCACCTCGTTTCACCCAAATGTTCCGTCGAAACTTCGTCGGCATAGACACCAGGTACTGATTCCCGGCAGCGTCTTCCACCTCGTGCAGATTGTTACCACGAGATTCATTTATTCGCACGATCGATTGAGATTCGGTTGGTACGCTCAAGTCCTCCACTTCCTTAACGACGTGCTTACGTTTCGTCGCTCTCGACATTTTCTATCTGTAAATTGAAACGTAACAGACAAAGAAGAAACAATACTAAAATACTCTTTAAAAACTAAACAAATCGTGTTTCGCTTTTTCTTCTTATTCGTAACGATAAACAAAGTTTATTCTTCAAGCCCTGAAGAGTTGATAGACAGATACGAAGAGTGTGCATCACGTATAAAAACATATTTATTTTTATCCCCGTTAAGAAAATATTAACGTATTTCTTACTTTATATATATAAAACATTTTTAAACGTATTTTATTCACTTTGCACAACTGTTACTTCGTCTTATGCCAGGGTCCTAAGGACCCTTTCGCTTTCTTTACCGCCGTCCAAACGTCCAAACTCTCTCCAGCAGGAATGTTATACCCGTTTGTCAAGCCGTGCGGATTCGACGGCGTGACACAATCGTTCGTAGACTCTTTGCGCAACACGGTGTCCACCTCCACAGAGTTGAAGAACGCGACAGACATGGGCAAGTCCCTCATGCCGAGTCTCGAGGCGCAGAAAGACCTCGTCAACAAATTTGTAACGTGCATGGCGAGAGCGGCGTGGTACTTGTGATTAGATTCCACGAGGTATCGCACCTCGTCGTGGAACGACAGACAGAATCTTATGTTGTCCTTCATCAGCCACTTCATGGAGACCAGCATCAGGTGCAGGAAATCGACAGCCCCGCTTTGGACCACCCAGTTCACTTTGGTCGGCAGGTACTTATCGTTGTTCGTTCCGCCCTCCAGGGCGGAGCTCAGTCTGGAGTTCAGGAACGGTGTCATAGGTTGGGGACTCTGGGCGATCTCCTCGAGCCTGTTGAACATCGCCGACTCTGACCCGCCTATCCATTTGGACTTCTCGAACATGTCCTGCAACTTTTTGCCGTGCAACTTGCACGTCTGATACGCCTCGAACATCGAGTACTGCTTATCTATCAGGTGGTCGGTGTACTCCGGCTTCAGCCGGTAAACCTTCTTCCCTTTGGTCATGGTGAACATCTTCCGCGACTTGGATGCAGCCTCTGAGTTCGTCATACAGGGATTGAACTGTTTCAGTAGCGTCTCCGCGAACTTCGTGCCCGCGCCGTAGATCCTGGCGTAGTTGATGATCTTGGCGTGACTCCTGGATATCCCAACGGCCTTGGCGGTCACGCTGTGCATGTCCGTCTCGTTGGCCTTGTTGCCTATCAGCGTCATCCAGCCGAACGGCGTGGCTCCATGGATCTTCTTGAAGTGGGCATCCCCTATGATCGACGAGATCCATAACTCTTGACTGTCCACGTCGGCGCCGACGATGTTGTACCCTGGCGGCGCTTGGATCATGGCCCGTAACTCGGAACCGACCCGTTCTGAATCGACGTTCGAGGCGGTCATCCAAGTAGGCTCCACGGCTCGCCTGGTCAACGTCCCGCTAACAACTACCATAGGTAAAATGACGCCGTAGTTCATCAAGTTTTTCGTGCGTTTAATGGTACTCGGTAAATTATGATTTTCGAACCAGACTATGAACTGCGACATAATCCTGGCTTTATTGTTCCTCCAGTAAGACATCATCATTGAGTTTTTCAGTATTTCTGAAGCGGCAGCGTCCATACCGCCTAGGACGTGCTCGGAGAACTTGTTCAGAAAGTCTTTGGCCAGGGGATTGCCAACGTTAAGATGCTCACCGTTTGGATGCGGTAATTTCAAGAAGTAACAGCAATTGTCTATGTCCGTGTTGCACCAAATCGCGCTGCCGTTGTAGATGTCCTTCAGTTGGTCGACTTTTTTCTTCTTGTAGCGCCAGAACTCGGTTTTATGCAGCTCTCCCCGCACGTCTTCGTCGAGGTTCGACATCGTGTATTCGGTTTCGTCGTTTGCGTATTTCACCGTTGGCGAAGAACATTGAGCTAACAGCTCTTTCAAAGGTATTTTAGTTTCGACGTTTAAATTATTAGTATAAGGTACTAAAATGCCCCAGCCTAGCTCCTTGATATGATGTAAAGGATAATTCTCCCATGTTAGATTCAAAATTTTTGGAACAATTTTCATAGACGTGCTTATTTGAGGACCTGGCGCCCAATCTGCATCATTGGGTTTGGGACATAACTTTGCGTACCATGCTGGATATCCTGGCATGTGCGGTAACTTCGCAGGTAAAAGTTTTTTTGTTTCTTTTAAATAAGCAAATTCTTTCTCCAAGGGATCTTCTTCTTCTTCATCCTCTTCATCTTTTGTTAAATGCTTTTCAGAATTTAATTCTTTTTTATCTGCTCTCTGTATTTCAATTTTCGGTCGTTTTACTTTCGGATGTTGTTTTCTTGTCTTAAGCTCTCTTGTATTCCAATCTTCACTCCACATCCATAAATCCTTCTTGTAATGTTCATTGTGCATAAGCTGACAAACAGCATTGGCTCTTTTAGCAAGGATAAATTTGGTTTCGTAGTCTAGATCCTCAAAAACAGATTCTGATTCACTTAAATACCTTTCCCAGTTTGAATTTGTAGGCAGATAAGCTGTACCTAACTCTAGCATACCTGCCAATGTAACAGGATGAGGAAATCTGCTGGTAAAAAGTGGAAACAGATGGCACAGTATATTGTGAGTTGCAATCACATCATTAGCACAATAAAACATCAGAGAATTAAAATCTTGTTTAATGTCTGCTAAAGTTCCTTTTACAAATATATTTCTAGAGTCCTTGTTTAATGCATTACCACAATAAAATTTATGGATTTCTGTTAAACTATTCAATGAAGTTTGCATAAGTAAGTCAAGTTTTTCATCTGTCTCTTTCTTAGAATTTAAAATTGATCTTTGATAACTGTTAATCCCACTTATGGATATGTGAAGGGACATTGTATCTATAAATCTTAATCCTGTTTTCTTTAACCAGTACTGTTCCTTAACTCTACTTCTATCATATGACGCATTGTGACTTACTACAATTTTTGGTTTTTTATGGAAGGAGCTTAAACTTTCTCCATACTCCTCAGCTGTACTTTCCATAGGGACTAGCTCATTCATGGTAAACTTTTTACCTTCAAAACTTCTGCTGGATCCATCTGTCAGAGACTTTGACACCCAACCATACCATGCTCGATCAGTTACTGCAGTTGCTAATGTTGGTAAAGGTCCTTCTTTCATACAAACCTCTACATCAAAAATTATACCATCTTCCAATGGGTAGTCTACAGATTCTACTCCATCAGCAGTATATCTGGTCCATCCTTCACGCAACACCCATTCTTTTGGTGCTTCAGGAATTTTTTTCATTATATTTTCTATAATATTTACATAAGGTTTAATTTGTGCTTGTCCAATATTGTAAAAGTGTTGCTCTATGTCATCTCCTTCCAAAGGAGGTATTTTGATATCTATTTCTGGTAATCTAGATGCATCTTTAACTTTTATTCCAAATGAATTTAAATTGTTTTTTATGGTTTGTATTTCTTCCTCTGATACTGTTTCTTGCCCAGAAAAGTTCTTAAATATATGATCGTGTAATGATTTCGGAAGCATTTGTATGTTGATTTCATTAATCCTTACATTACCATCAGTTTTGACATTTTCATCCAGATGTTTTTCTGACATGTTCTTAAATTTTTTCAAAGTGCCAAATTTGTTCTGATTAATATTCTCTTTATCATAGGGAGGGTATAGGCTGGCATAGAAACTGTCATCAAAAAACTTAGGTATATAAGAAGTTTTTTTTTGTTTTATGTCCACATGACTTTTATTTGATGAATCATTTGAAATGTTAAAACTATTATCCTTGTTAACATTTTTTTCATGATTTTCGTTCGATTTATTTTGTTCCTTTATTAAGGTTAGACCAAAGTCAGTTTTTTTAACCCGAATAATTTTTTTTGTAGACTGCTTAGGCACAAAACTCTTAATATTATAATTTGCAACAGAACTGTTGTGTCTATTAGAAATATAAATCACATGTCGTTTCATTATTTATTTACTTGTTGCAAACTCGTTTTTCGTTTCATACCATAATACTTCAACACGTGACTTCACTGCTGCGCGTTTAAAAATTTCACATTAATAAATAGTATTGAATAAAATCTCACCTATTACTTATAAATTTGAGCTGGAAAAGTATTCAAAATCTTGAATAAATATATAACAGTGTACTATATTTAAGATTTGATATGTTAAATATTTTAAACAGTACACATCGCCATGTTATCTTTTTGAACGCGCAATTTCAAAATTACAAATGTTAATACTTACTATTGCAATGGAAAAATTTATGTAATGTATCCAAATATCTCAGCATTTAATGTTAACATTTAAAAATTACAATTCTGCGTTTACTTACAGGACAATTGTACTTAAAAAATATTAATTTTAAGTAATTGTACCATATAAATATAACATTAGAAAAATCATTGATAAAAGTATCTTATCTTTTTGCTCATACACACATACAACTTGTAAAACTGAACAAGTATTTTGAATTATATAAATACAATTAAAAATAATATATAGATGTTCTTTACTGATCACGACGACATCTTCGTAGCGTCTACCAGTTTGTTGTGTTCATCATGGCTTCGACGGGTTAGTAAAAATTTAATATTTATTTTACGTAATTTTTCAACAAAACATCTTGATAGAAACATTCTGTACATTTTTAAAGCAGTTTAATTGTTTGTAACTGCAATTATGGATATCAATTTGCTCGTAAAAACAACGCAATTATATTGCGGTCTCTTTGACAATTTTGATGTTTCCTGTCATATTTTATGCGCAAACACCTGTGAATTTAATTAAGCATTAATGACGATTGAATTTTTTATTCGTTTAGAATCCTTAGTGTGCGACACGCTCGATTTAAGCAGTCAAGGTTTGAAGAAACTTGCCCGTTGTCCGTCGGATGCGAGTATCAATACATTGATCATTGACGATAATGAACTTCAACGCCTTGATAATCTTGATTCTTATCACAGAATTACTAAGGTAATGATCCTGAATTAATATAATACCACTTAGTATTCCTCTTCTACACACCTTTGTATCATTCTGTCAATATTACATTTGATATTTCATATTTCTTCTTTGCATCTATTAACATGTTTTAAAGAAGCAAACAAGATGATTATTTAAAAGGATATAAATGACAAATTTCAGCTCTCAATAGTAAGGAATCAATTGTTACGTATGTATGGAATATCAAAGTTACATAATCTTGTAACTCTTAATTTAGCAAATAATGGTATATTGACAATAGAAGGTATAAAGAACATGGTAAATTTGCAAACATTGTGCTTAGCTGGCAACAACATAAAGGTATGTTAAACGTTGTCTGTTTTATATTGATACATGATTAAGTCATTTAATTTTTGTTATTTTATATTTTCTAGTCCATTGAACACCTGCATACAAATACTAAATTGGAGCATTTGGATTTATCTGAAAATAGTATTAGTCATATTTCAGATATTTCATATCTACAAAACTTGAAGGTGATACTTATGATGTAATTCTTATGTTGTTCAAATTGGTGTATACTAATAAGTAATATTAAGTTTGTGTCTAGTCATAATAGCTTTAATTATTGTTTTAGGAACTGTTTTTACATAACAATCGTATAATAACATTGAGACAATGTGAACGCTACTTGCCTACATGTTTAGAGACTCTTACATTAGCTAATAATAACATTACTGATTTAAATGAAATGTCACATTTAGCTAACTTAAAAAATTTAGTCAATTTTTCAATTGCTAGTAATCCATGCGTTAGTATATCAGGTAACAGTATGTATCCTTTTCATAAGTGTACAGTTTATATTCATATTTTCATCATCTAGACTTTAGAGACAAATTAGAAACATACAAAAACATAATTCTTTACAATATAGAAAAAAAGATACAATGAATCATTAACACTTTTAATGTTACCATACATTCTTAGAGATTAATTTTTATTAACAAAACATGCTTTTAGAAAGCTAGTTATAAAAAAAAAATGGTGTTAGTACTAATTGCAGAATTACAGCTATAGCTTCTTTAACAAATAGCTTATAGTGGTTTTGACTATCGACCCTTTGTTATCAATTGGTGTATGAGCTTGAAATCAATTGACGGTTATCCTGTTGATCCTATTGAAAGGTGGGTCTTTTTTTGATGATATTATAGTTATTTCACGCACAGTAATGTCCGGCTATAAGGCGTACAGTTGGGACCGAAACGCATCTTATATCCAGGCATTATTGTGTACTTTATATGAAACTGTATTGTTTAAAAGAATTAAAATCCATTTAAAATAATGATCACTCAGCTTAAAGGCAGAGTGGCTGTATTCTCAAGGACGTGGTAGACAATTTCGTGTTGGTGAACATGCTCTGCTTGCACAGTATTTAGCATCAGTCTGCCCTCTTTCTGGTGAATCCCTAGAAAACGAAACCGACAGGAAGCTTAGGCTGATTTTAAGTAAAGCACAGCATCATCAACAACAGTTGAACCAACAAAGTGATACTGGAAGTGTGCACAGCTTGAGTAGCGTCGGAATGAGTCCTTCTCCGGCCGCTAGGCGTAGACTTAGTCATAACAGGACAAGTTCACCTAGACGTACCAGTGAGTTCAAATTGATCCTTCACCTTTTTTGTCATTATTGCAAGTATTATGAAAAGAAACAGTCATCAGATTTTCTTCTTAAATTTGTAAAAAGTGGACTAGTAGTGATGTACACTTTCCAGTCGTCATGCATCTTATATGTCTTAGATATAAATGTGTTTTCTCTAGTTGCGCCAATGTTGACATACTATGAAGATAAATGCTTACAGTCGCCAAAATTTTATGAAGCAAAGTACTGTGTGTGCCATACACCTTGTAAAGGTATCCAAAGTCAGAATGAGAATTTATCATACGTGGCTATGACTGCATAATAGGCATGTGTAAGAATCTAAGATAAATTTCATTTATATTTTGGAAGAATTAAAAAAATAAATGATTTTACCAAATATTATGAAAAACAAAATGTTACCTTAGATTAATGCACATGTTTATATTCTCTTGTGCCTAGTATATAGTATGTTTTTAAGTAATTGCGTTTTTTAAGCTTATAGCGCAAATGACTTTGGAGAATGAAAACAAGCAGTGTTATAATGATGCTGATTAGAAGATTTCGTTAGCAAATTAGCATTTGACGATTTGGAAATATATTTCACATAGTTCACAATTCTTGTATTATTTTCTAGTCTTTGATCACATATCATTTGCATGCTTGTGCTAGTGAAGCTAATCCTAACAAATATAAGTATAATTCAGTACATGATGGGACACGAAATCAACAATAAATATTTAAAATATCTGATATTTAATTAGGTACATCTAGAAATTCGTTAAGAATAAGGTCACCGGATAGAATGGTGTCTAGTTGCCACACCGATGCTATGGTCTCGTCGTGTCATACTTTGTTAAACGAAGATCACGAATCTTTAATGACCCAAAGCTTAGATCCAAATATGCTTTGCGGCACTTTAAGCAATAAGGCATTGAACACTACCAGTATTCCGCAAGACATCGAAGGTAAGTTACAGGTGCAATTGAATTTCATTTGTAATGGATTCACAAAAATCTGTTTTACAGAAACGTCTAGCCCTCTTCAAGCCGCAACAAAACTAGTACCGGTTCCAGAGTCTTTAATGAGCCCAGATTTTCGTCCACCTTCTGGTCTTTCACGGGTTCTGGCGAAGACTCCACCGAGTAAATTAACATCGCCTTGCCAAGTTACAATACCTAGCAAATCCACTTCCGACGGGGATGGCAAAGTTATTCCCATAATAAATACCGTGAATCCGATGGCGAAAACGAATCTCAGTGCTCTGAAAGCGAACGCGCTCGTGAAAAGCAATTCGGCGACGAACTGTGCTATCGGCAAACCAAACATCGCTAAACCCATTATCACAAGTAGTAGTAATAAATGTCCCCACAGCGTGAAAATCAATAACTACGTTCAAAGCAAAACGTTGCCCGCGAAACGGGCCACGAAGAATTCGCCGAACTTGGGCAGAAACATACAAAGGCCGAAAAGCGCGAACGACAGGATTAAGAATAACATGATTAAAAAGAGCGGAGAAGGGGATGCAGACAATACTATCCAGAGCAGCGATGAGGACAGCGAACTGTGTCAAGCGAAATTGGACGGTATTCGACATAGAGCTATTCAAAGAAGACAGGAAGACAGTAATAAAGGTAAGGATGTAATGGATAAAAAAAAGTTACGAAAGTAATAATATTATACTTTCAAAATAGATCAAGATGAAGCTGAGAAAGCAGCGATATGCATTCAAAGAATGTGGAGAGGATATCATACTAGAAACCTCAATAAAAAAGCAACCAACATACTGAAGACTATCGAAATGATAAGGACGAATAAATATATTCAGTACGATTTCTATTCCATTATAGCATAAAAATATTCTTCATTTATTGTACTCTGACGTTTATTGTTTTAGAAAACTGTCCACCGACATGGAAGCTACCAGGACCGCTTTAGAAAGCGAACATAAACTGCAACTTCTACAAATGCAAGCAATCAATGCATTATGGAAGAAAGTTGTTAGTCTTCAGCCTACCGCTAATCGAGACTCTACAGGAAACGATAACGAAAACATTGCTCAAAACGTAGACGTTGTAACCAATTTGGCACAAACGTGTAATTTGTTACATACTCAGGTAAAGTATCATTTATGTAACCTAATAATTGAGCGGTCTTTAAGAAACTGCTACCCGTTTAGGTGCAACAATTGCAAGATTCTATGTCGGAAATAAAACGATGCATGTCGAGTATGCAATCGAAACCGCATCTTATCGATAACGGTGTGGCGACTCAGACCGAGATATCCGCTGTTCACACCCCAGCGGGCGAAGAGAACACGTTTCCGTATGCGCGACCGCACAGACCGCAGACCTTACCAATTCATCAGACTATCCACGAAGGGAACGAGAATAAAAGTTTCGCGTCGAATTTGATCGACAGTGTGCTGAAGAAAGTGTCTCAGTCCACAGATACGACGGACGACGAAGTCAACACCGACATTTTAAACTCGAACGAGAACCCGGAGTTACTGAACTCGAACGAACATCCTGATATGTTCAAAAGTTGCGAGGAGATCATTGAACCCGATTTTAAGGACGTGGTGGAGCACGATGCCAAAAACGAGTACGATATGATCGACAATGCTGCTCTGAACGGTGAAGTTTGTGAAGAAACGTTATGTAAGGAATTGCACAATTTAATCGAAACAGAAATCACGGCGGAAACCTGCACGGATCTTGAAAAGGAAGACAGTGCAGAGGAGATCGAAAACGAACAACATTAATCTGAGAAACTTATAAAAATTCTAACAAAAAAGAAATCATGAAGGTGCAAAGTTAGGAGAACTGAAACAATGCAAAATGAATACAAATTTCAGTGAATAGTGTTCAATTCGCGAGTAAAAATTGATATGTTTGTAACTAAAAGTATTTTCTGTACATAAATTCAGACGGTAGTCGTAAATGTATCAATATAATAAAATTGAATGCTTTCGGTCGCATGTTTCTCACGATTCGCAATAGAAGAATCAGATACAATTTTGTTTAGAATTCAAAAACTTGGCAACATTGTTTGAAGAAAATTATGTCACTATATTGTTTCATTGTATACCATGGTCACTGAAACGAGTCAAAAAATTCGTCCGTCCACATATCTGGCTTCTGAAAAATTTCATCGATGTATAAAATATTGTATTAGTAACGTTGTATATCGTGAAAAGCTTTGCTCCTTCTTTGAAAGATCATAATTGTTGTACAGATGAACTGTACGATCGATACCATCGACACCAATTCTCAGATTGAAGTAAATATAAAAACACAAAGAAACTTTAGTACGTATACGCATTCCATTTTAATGATTTTAAAACTTTTGTTAACAAGTTCACGGAATGATATTATGTAGGTAATTTATTGATTTTACGTGTTTTAAAAAAAAAAACATACGCTTCAGTGAAAATTGATACTGATCCAAAGGTAGTCAATAATAAGACAATTTTTAATCTAGTCACTGCTTACGCTCCAACACTAATTGCTGTAGATACTAACTGAACTTTGTTACATAAATATACAATGTTATTAAGAGATAAGTACACTCAAGATCTTTTAATGAAAATAGGTAATTGTTGAAAATTGTAAGTTTTCAATTATAACAAGATGTTTCATTTAAAAGACTTTTCCATGTACGTGTACACTTTATAAGTTTTTTTTATTTAAAATATTTATGTGATCATAAATTGTTATTGTAAGATTACTAGTGCAGTGAAAGAAACTGAATATGTGAGTTCTTATTAAAATAATATTTATTTTGTGTGATATAAGGCATTTTAATGCTCAGAATTGTTAAGAACTTGATATAAGTGTTCAATAAATAAATGACATACAGTACATAGTTGTTTATAACAACATTTAATTTTACGTAATTGACTTCTATATGTAATTTTCATCTTAATACATCAATATTTTATATTAGAATACACAATTCCAAAGTATGATAAAAAAAAATAGTTAAATATGACAAAATTTGTAACAGAAAAAAATTTATTACATAGAATGAGTATTTAATGTGATACAAGCATGCTTCGTATGTTCCTTTTAGCTTTTAATAAAATAAGTATAAGATTAATAGAAAAATTAACAACAGTATTTTTGGCATAACGATTCCAATATTATATGCTACGTTTTTATTTATTTTTATGCACCTTATGTGAAAATTATTACCAAAGAAATACAAATATGCTTAAATACAGTGAATAATATTAAAATAAATATGAACAAAAATAGTATTTATCTATGTGTTTAAATTTGACATTACTTTCTTTTTTATGTAAAAAATTATTTTTAAATAACTTTAGAAATATTATTAAATGATATTTACAAAGTTATGCAATATGTTATAGTATGTAAATAATTTACAGTATTTGTTAAATATAATCACTATTTTATGTAAAAATGATTTTACTTATATTGATTTCAATTAAAAAAATATGTATATAAAATTTCATTGTATTTACAAACTTTATTATAAAATACTTTGTTTTTTACTTAAACATTCTTTGATAAGAAGCTCTTTCAATGGCTAAATATTTTTTTATTACTTTTTTTACCTTGTTCATTTCTTCCAAAATGTCCTTGTTATTAGGAGATTCCAATAAAGCTTGCTTTAAATCTGCTAAGCACAAATCATATTCATTTAGACCCATGTATGCTTGGCTTCGACGAAATAATGCTTTACTGTTGTTTTGGTTTAATTTTAGAACCTATATGTAAAACAATATTAAATAACAGCCTAGTTCTTCTTTCTGTAATATATGTAAATAAATCTTACCTCTGTGCACAGTTTTAAAACCTCACGATGATTTTTTTCTTTCAATCTGACAGCAGCAAGATTAAGCAGCAGTGTCACTTTAGTATTCACTAATAGTTTATCAGACGACTTTGGCACATCCACTGACTTCATCATCCACTTGTAGTAGCGTAATGCTTTCTTATATTTCCTTCCTGCATCTACATAATGTTTTTGTGAAAAATAATGATTTCCCGAATCTTTTATCTTCATAATAACCTCTACTATATACTTGTACTATAAATGATCATAAATGTTCATTAGAAAAATGACTCTTACAGGAACATACATATCTCTACATGAATACTTACATCAAGTGATTTTATGTTTGTACAATAATCCCAATCTTCAGGCCATGGAGTAAAAACATCTTCTGTCCCATCATTCTCTTCCATTCCCCATTTCTGACCTGGTTTCAGTTCACCACAATCAATTATATGTAGTTTCTATGAACAAATTACTTAAACAATTATTAATATACTACATTTACAATAAGAACAAATGAAAATTATATGTATACCTCAACTGGTGCATCGTTTATTGTTTTAATTTGAGAAATTTCCAATATAACACCCATTCCTTTTAAGACTTTACCAAATACTACATTGCTATTATTTAAATGGTTGCAAGCTGAAATGGTGATAACAAACTGGGAACTGTTGCTATTTGGGTAACCTTTGTTAACCATGCTCAGGAGTCCTCCTGAAGAATGAGTAAGCTTAAAATTTTCGTCCTCAAACTGTGCACCATATATACTTTCTCCACTTGTTCCATCAAAATTTATTATATCTCCTCCTTGGATCATAAACTGTGGTAACACTAAGACATATAAACATTTTTATTAGTTTATCAAGTATACAATTTTCTTTATGATACTGATTACTATACCTTTATGGAATACTGATCCCTTGTAATGTAACTTTCTACCATTGATTCCAATGCCTTTTTCTCCAGTACATAATGCACGAAAATTCTCTGATGTTCGAGGTACAACATCTTTAAAAAGTTCTATCACAACTCTTCCAACTGTATTATAGTACCATATAAATTATTTTTAATATTCTAATGAAATGAAATTTAAAGGAACAGTCGTATATAAACACTGTTTATTAAAAACTGAGTTATATGCTTTCATGATTGCAACCCTTATTCATTTACCTTTCTCTGATTCAATTGCTATATCCAAAAAAACAATGGGATTATCATTTATACTGTTGTCTGGCTCTTTTAACGAATCTTCCATATTTTATTTAATTAATATCCATGTATGAAAGAATTTTTTTAAATTTTGTCTTATAACCACTGTGCTGTACTATATCGATAATGCTGCCATCTCACGACTACATCAACTTCAATTTACAGATTTTTTAACATAGTGTTTATTTATCGCAAGTTTAAACAATATATTTAGCAAATTTCTTGTTCAAAGTAACATGCAAACATTATGTAACATTTTGGTAGAATGAATTTAATTTTAATCTGTGACGTTGCAAAAAAAAAACCCCGAAGGTCCCACCGAGATTTGAACTCGGATCGCTGGATTCAGAGTCCAGAGTGCTAACCATTACACCATGGGACCAACTAATAATCTGCTTCGATGATATTGAACATGTAGAATAAATATTTTTAAATAAATATAATTTTTCCGTATCGTATATTCAGTTTATAATACAATTTTTATATAAGTAACAGAAGTAAAAAATAATATTAAAAGAGATGTATTTTATTTGTTACAGGAAAAAAATATAACACAATTTAACTTTTTATATTGTTGTAATAAGTATATAACAATGACATTTTTGACAATATAACGTATAATGCGTACAGTTTCGTAATGTTTCTTTACATTTATGTATATGTATATATGTATAGATGTACACACATATACATACATATATTTTATAATATTAAATGATATTTTTAAATTCAATAAGAATTTTCTCTATAAATCATAATAATATACAAACAAGCAATTTGAATGATCAGTACACAGATCGTATATAATCAAAATTCTAAAAGCTTATCTAATACTAGAATGTATTACACAATATCACTATTAGAACTTTCATAGTTCAATATCTGTTTTAGGACAGTGATTATATGCTTTTTATTTTTTTTTTAATCAATTTTTGTATTCGCAACACCAATTTTATAGGTAATAAACTTACATAAGTCACATGTTATGAAGCAATTCATTTTTACATGAACAATGCATAAATCAATGATATTTTACATTAAAGCATTGTTCACACTATTTGAGCAATAAAAATTTTATTTCATCTATGTGATAACATATAACTGTTATGTGCAAAAATGATCTCATTCTGTTTTTCTTTTTAATCTGCCACGTTTATCTTAATAATAAGCGAATTTGGCAAATAGTATCAATAGTTTTAATAACTTCTTTTCTAATAATACAGTAATATGTAGCCAATATAAAGTAATATTTTCAGTGGATGTAGGTTATATATTATACAAATACAACCCCAAATAGAAATGCTGTTTGTTCTAAAGCCAAGATAGATAAAGGTGCAGATTTAATAGCTTAATAAAAAAAGAGTAAACGTTCCTGAGCACTTCCAGGTAATAATCTCCATCCACGTTTAATGTTCAAATATTGAACAATCGCTCGTGCGCAAATTAAAACACCTGAAATATAAACATATCGTATATTAATATAATTTTTTTCATACTTGCATAGTATGCATAACAATAGACAATAAAATACTAACCAAAACCCATTATCAACCACCACAACCATGAATTTTCACGCGATGCAAGATCAGTGGAATGTTTAACAATCAATGTCCATTTTGTCAAAGATAAGCCAAAACCAGACAGTGCTCCATATCGAGATGCAATTGTGTGACAGAAGCACATCAACAATAAAAATCCAATCCAATTGAATAAAAATGCAACTGCAATAAATACATATTATATTGTAGAAAAAGCAGTATGTAAAGAAAAAATAAATAGATCTAATAACTTACCCAAAAATGCTGTAAAGAACATAAAATCAGTACCAAGTAAACCACTTTCTGGATCACCTTCTGCAGCTTCAGTATCAATAGCCAAAATTGTCAGAGGTTGTTGAGGCGTTCTAATATTGCCAGGCTAAGAAACCATTATTTTATGATATAATATTAATTTTTTATGATTGTTATATTGTTATTAAATTTTATTATTGTAGATACCATGTGTATTTGGGGGTAAGGCTCCCCTTGTAAAGTTTTTTCACGCTGAACTTCTTCATAACTAGGTAATTTTGTAGCTACTTCATAAGGTGGAGGAGCTGAGAAATCTGCCTTTGGAGGTGGTATTTCTTCTCCTTCAGCCTGTAATTACAATTTAATCAATACTAAATATTTTGAAACACAAAAACATTTATCGCACCATTCGACTTTCAATTGAAGTCTGAGCTGCAGCAATGCTTCCTGAATGATTAACTGTATCAGTTCTTGCAACTGGTACTGCTACAGTTAATGCTGATACTTCATTCTGAGATGATGGTTCTCCATTTGTATCACTGTTCATTTGCGAAGGCTAAAAGTGAATCATTATTACCAATCTGTAACATTTGTTACTGACTAAAGATTTAAATTACATAAATAGATCTGATACTTTACATGTTACCATCAAAATATACTTGGTTTCACTGGTCTGTACCAGTTAAGAAAATCAAAGCCATATAAAAGGGTAAAGGGTGTTAATATTTTTAATCAAGTTTTAATATTAAATTGCATGGAAGAAACAGATGACTATTGCTGAGGACAATGTTTTTATCGACTTGTACATGTCGATAATCATGCATAATTTACAGTACAGTATATAACAATATTATTTAAAATACGTTAAATGTATTTAGTGAACGAAAGACATTTTGGCAGTGAAAGACGGATGATGAACTGTTCAGTATTGCCTTTAAAACATCACGTATGAAAAGTACTTATTATGATTCGCATCATTCTCGAAACATACCATATTGTACCGTATATTACTGTCCATTCTTGGTCAAATATATATGAAGCGTAAGTAAATTATTTTGATTTCGTGCGATAAACGAAAAAATACTGTTTTTATGCGTAATGCTGCTTTGTAAGGCAGCAAAAGTTCTTACAATCGATGGCTGACAGCTGGCAGGGCTGTTTCGCCGTTACTGAAGATTCTCTGGAATTTTCACGTCTATTATCATTACCTTATCAGAATAATTAATTTTATTTTTACTCATTAATACATGTCACTGATGGCGATTTAATAGTTATATTCTCAATTTTTAATAACAACTGATGCAATTAGTTTAAATTTTATACAGAAAAATGTAAGTTTAAATTTGCACGTTGATTGGTTGTTAGTAAAGTCGCGTTGAAAACCGGATTGTAGGACGGGAACCTAGCTGATCGAAATCTTTCTTTTGACCGGAAGTGTCGGTTTAGGAATTAAAATTGTTTTAATATTATTATTTATAAAAAATATGACACATTCCTTTGAAATAATATACAACTAAATATTTATAACAAATGCTTTGTTAGGATCAAGTATGAACGATACAGAAATATTCATTTGAGTCACTACCTTTGGAGGGGGTAATTTGGATCACGTCGTCATGCACAAACGACGCTCTACTCGTCAGTCAGTCGCTTACCGATTGTAAGAGTGGTAGGAAGGTGTTATTATGTCGGAGGTATTCAAACTGGGTGATCTAGTATGGTGTGTACTTATTTTGTGTTAATCAATGAATGTTTATAATCAAAGTAGTGAAATTCATATATTAGTGATTACTAATCGATGTCTTTATCGATTTCAGGGCGAAGATGAAAGGATTTTCGCCTTGGCCTGGTCGGGTAAGTTCGAGTTAACTACTAACGGTTCTGTAACTACACTTTGCTTAGCCGTACGCGCCACGAAGTCAAACGCGGCCATCATATTTGGCGGGAACGCCTTGAGATCCGCTTAGGTTTTTTTAACTAGTTCTTGTAGTATCGTAAATTAATGTATTTTATACGTGTTGATACCACTACTACCCCCTATATATTTCCCGCCGTATCCGACCTTCGAATTCAAATTGGCGCGCAGGTTACGAAAATATAACCTAAATTATGTTGTTGAGATTTCATAATTTTATTCGCGATATTCATATATAAACTGAACTTGCATGTTTACGTCGTATATATTCAAGCAACATTTATTTATTTTTTATACTTTTATACAACAATAATTAACCAAGTGTTATTGTTAACCAGTATGACGAAAAATCAGTTCGTTGAATTTGCGCGGTAATTCTAATCTTTCTTCACTGTAAATGAATTTCATTATTGATATGAATATATAAATGTAACAGTTTTGTTTCTTACTTAAATTTATTTTGTATACTATTTATTGTATTTAAATGGCCGTGATTCGCATTTATTAAAAAAAAAGAGAAAAAAATTGAACATACTGAATTATAAAATGTTAATAATTTTGAAGATATTTGTATATTTATGTAGCTTATTTTTGCAATTTTCATTATATATACTAATTTCCCCATGACATCTTAAGGTGTCTAATCCTTCAAAGGACTTAAAGAAACCAACAAATACTAAGAAGGGGCCAGTTCAATGTATTTTCTTCTTTGGAACAAATAATTAGTAAGTTTTCATAAAGTTTCTTGTTTTTCATATTTTGTAGTATATTGATCCTTGAAATTTATGAACTTATTTCTTATAGCGCATGGATAGAGGAATCTAATATAAAGCCATATCTAGAATATAAAGATACTCTTGTGAAATCTAGTAAATCTGGTGCATTTAAAGATGCAGTAGAAGCAATAGAGGAATTTATTGCTAATGGAGAGGTAAGTCGCATAGCCAAAATAAATTATCTTATATAAAATATATAAAAAGCAAAATCTTTTATGAGTATTTTATAAACAGTTTTATAAATAATAATAACAATATGCATAATATTATTAATTTTAATATATACTTTGATATAGTAATGCCATTTGCTTTAGGTGTTTGAGGATGGTTTAGATCCAGACTCTTTATTCGACAGACTTAAAGAAGAAAGTATATCTGAGAAGAAGAATGTAGTAAAAACACCCAAACCTCGTAAGGTTAGGCTTAATCTATATAATAAGTTTGATATATCTTGAAATTAATTATTTTGACATTATAGAATAAATGTTTAATTAAAAATATGATATAAAATTATTGATTCAGGAAACACCAAAAACTAAAAGAATAGACAGTGGAAGTGATGCACGTCGTCCAGCCAAAAAGCAACGCAGAGAATCAAGTACAAGTAACAGTAATAGAATCGGAAGCATCAGTCCTGCATTGAATCATTCAACTCCTCCTAGAAAATCAGGATCAACTCTTCTGAATAGGCCAGCGAATATTGCTAGACCTGTAAGTACTCTTTATATATTCATATTTTACAATATCAGTTAGTAATAGTTTTTCTTTTTATACAACAAGGATTAAATAGTTCAAACAAATTTGCAGTAAATATTTTTAAACAAATATTCATTAGAAACAAGAACTCATTCTTTTTAGGACATTGCACTCCATACCCATTTACCTATTTATGTAAATAAATAAACAGCAACAACATTACGCCTCTTTTAATTCCCATCCATAATCATCATGTTGAGGTTGCTTATTTGAAATTCCAGAACTATTTCTACTCTTGAATAATCATATGTCTTACTTTCATAGATTAATACAATTGTTTAAATTAACCTTTTATTACCAGTTATTAAAGGGCATTTGTTATCTTTGTTGATCAATTCCATTATAAAAGTTTCTAAAATCATAACATAATAAGAATTTTTAATTAATATTTTAATTACATAAATTGTAACTTGAGTAATATAAATATTGTAATAATAATTTGTTACCATTTCATTGAGCTGAGAACCATCTAGAAGCATTGATGAAGTTCAAAATTCTCTCTTCAATTTGATATATTTAATAGAGTAGACATAGCGGAAAATCTGATCGTTAATACCTTGATGCTTTATACGACAGGTAACACCGCCCTTGGACGTAGAAACATTGTCTCAAACTCTGAAGGAGAAAAACATCCTTCCGTCGACCTTGAAATTTGGGTTCCTTGGTTTGGGTATTATGGGAAGTGGCATCGTAAAAAACCTGATCAACAGTGGTCACAGTGTAATTGTATGGAATCGGACACAGGAGAAGGTATGTACACTTCATTTACTTATGATATAGTGTACGACGATATACCGTGTTTACGTGTAATTACAATACGGTAATTCTATATCGCGGACAATAATCTTCTTTGTACTTTATAAAGAAAATCGCATCAAATTTTCTCTCCTGAGAATGCCATTAACATTGCTTCGTTTTTCTATCGTTTTACTTTGAACATAACAAATTAACCAAAGACGAAGCACGAGTCATAAATATTAATTTATTGTTTCAATTCGGGGAATGAACGTATCTCAATCAGTTTTGTGTTGTTTATCGGGAACAGAGTTAGAATTTTATTTATTTAAAAGGAATAGACACGTTGTAAAATACCTTGAATGAACTGATGCGACTGCTTTTATTATCAATATATAACTGCACCGTCAGCAGCAACGGCAATACCGTGTTTCATTTCTTCAACGTTTTCTTTCATTTTTAATAATGAAAATGCTATTTTCATGTGTTCAAACTCCATCACAAAACCATACGCGTACGTCTATTTTATATATTTATAAACAAAAATTTCATGGATGTGGAATTCTAAATAACAGAATATAAGTTTCTTTTTGTTTAAATCAACAATTTTATTTATTGATTATATTCAAACATTTCGTCTTAGATTATAATTTCAAGAAAATTAAATCAATTGCCAGACAGAATATAAGCAGTCATGTAGCAATACATATATATGAATTATAAAATAATTGAACAGTTCGCTGTCTTATACGTAATTATCACTTTATATGCCATGGAAAAAGTAAGATATGTATCGTTTGGAATTCTTTCCATTTTTCGTCACCGATTCCATGGTATTTAAAAAAAAAAAAACAAAGAGGAAGTTAGGAACGTTTAAAGAATGGAAGTACCATTTTTCGTTTTCCCTTTTATGAATCGAATAAAGGTAGGTCTGAAGTATCTCCTGAAGAGTATTCATTTTTCTAGAAAAATAAATACTTTCACAAAATTTGATTTGCTAGTAAGCATTTCAAAAACAAATGCGGATAAAATACAAACTACCAAAAGCATTCGAAACGTCGTTCGCGTCGATTCGTATCAGGAACTTTTATAATCACCGAGAAAAATAATCGCGCGTTTCAAACGTCTAATATTAATAAAATATAGTGCGCACGTGATTTACACAATTTATCGTTTTTCATGTAATATCTTCGAACGAATGCTTTCATGGTATTGCACAGCTCATTTCGTTTCTTTTTTTCTTCTTATTCTTTTCAATTTTTTTCCTCGCGGTTCTTCGACGAAGTACATCTGCGGCCAACGGCGCGGCGGTAACGACCGTTTAACGGCAACAATCAGCCCTCCTAATCAGTTCCAAAGATCATTCTAAAATCGAAACACGCAAATTCCTGGCCGCGATATCGAAAGTAAACGTTCCGAACGCTTAACGTGATTTCGATTTCGATGACTCTTTAAAGGTAATTAAGTGTACGTCATTCGTTTCCTGGATTCGATCGTTCGAACGAGACGCAGAAGATTTCTCGATGCCTGTTTCCAATCGAAACGCGTTAATATCCTTTCGAAGATAATAAATGAGATCTATAAAATTTCACACTATTCGCGTGACGTAGCATACATTAATTAGCGTTGAAGGTTAATGAAATACTTTTTTCTTCCTTGAAATAATTAACAAGAAAAGTAATTAGTATTAACGCGAATGATAAATAATTTTTCAAAGATATTTCATTGGAATTTTGTGATTAATAAGGGAAGTAAATAATTGTTATTATTCAACAAAGTTTCAAGTAATATAATTAATTAATTTTTCATTGATCTCGAAGTGAAATGGAAGGAAAGTTTCGCGATTAACGTGGAGAGTTGTAATTAAAAAGGCGCGTCGCCGTAGCGCTCGCGAGTGCACAGCAGATTTACAAAGTACTCAGGAGCATAAATTAGAAAGAGATCGGTAATCGGATCGCGTGAAGCGCGCGCAACTCTGTAGTGCTGTACAACACTACCATTCCGGGGCTACTCGTCGTTAAACGCACGCATTCGATACTTTCAACACTTTGACGGTCGTGTACTTCGTAAAATCAATATTTATTGAACTTGGTGCAGATTATTTGAAAAGAAATTGCCACGCTTTTCTTATTTCGCAACGTTGCGACCAAGGCTTCAGTAAAAACTATTCGAACAGAGCTGGAATTTGAAATTCGCATAACTGACTCAGATATCTAAATTATTCAAGTATTTAAAGTAAAAAAGAAATTCTAATTGTTCGCCTTTAAATTAAAACCGCGAATTTCGAATATTGGAATATCAATGAAATTAGCACTTGAAATTCTGAAATTTTTCTTGCAATTTTATATTAAAAAAGAAAAACGAAATGATAGAAATTAAAGGCAGAACGGTGACACGAGAAACGACGCATAAAAATCGCAATGACCGTCGTGAAAGTGTGAACAATAATTGAACAGTCTTAGATTTTCCCGGTTAAACGTCTTTGTTCCGTGGTGACGGGTCGGCCGCGTCCCCGTTTTTCGAGGGATGATAAAATTTTATCTCTTTGAGGCCGACTGTGAAACGATCCAAAAATAACGTACAGCACCGCTCTACACACG
Source organism: Anthidium xuezhongi (assembly GCA_022405125.1). NCBI lineage: Eukaryota > Metazoa > Arthropoda > Insecta > Hymenoptera > Megachilidae > Anthidium > Anthidium xuezhongi. The sequence continues at coordinate 12,013,514 of CM039637.1, forward strand.
CGTTGTGTGTTAGCTTGGCTTTCTTGCAACGCCTCGGCGCTGTATAAACGTTACCACCGAATAGGGAGCGGTGAGGTTTGCGAAACACACGGTTCCTAAAGAGTAGGGGGGAAAAATGTGAAAAGAAAGAAAACCGAGAACCTCTCCCGCGGTTTCAATATAAGTATTATATGTGAACGTGATGTTTCATGAATTAAGAAACGTTACATCTAACGGGTCAATTATTTTCTTTTAATACGAAGAGATGATCAATTTTTTGCTTCTTAAATGTGATCATGATTTTGAAGAATTTTACTGTTGAATGCAAAAAAAGATATTTGAAGAAAGTTGTACAATTCTTTATATTTGCAAACTTAAATTGACAAGAATTTCAGTTTATGTATGCTTCAGTTTATATAAAAATAAAGTGTAAATGGCGCCAAAAGTGGAATTTCGAAATCACGAACTCGTGACACCGTTTATCAGTGTTAAGAAGTTAAACATTTTTCATACCTATTGAAATGGTTGTAAAACAATTTATAGTGTTTAAAAATTTCCTTCTTAGGCCTTTGTAAAAAGCTTAATTTGGAAGATGCGTTAATGAAATTTAGAAAATATATTTAAAAGATGTAGGTAAATAGGTCTTAAAGTGAGATTCTTCTTGCATTCAACGGCAAATTCCAATAATTTTCGTTCTAATCGACACACTTTTTGTTATCGTGTCTTTTCAATTGAAAACAACGTTTGAGAACCGCTGTGTCGCCGAGTGTTTCACGAGGGGTTGATCATAGACGCGTATCATTCAATTCGTTGAATTTGTTCTGGAAATTGCAGTGAATTTCAATCTAAGGTTTTCTTCGGAGGTCAAAAAGAAAAATACGATCTTGGAACGTTCACGATTAACGGTATCGAATTATCGTAAAAAAAGTAATCCGTGGAGAATGAATTACCGTTTGAACCGGATGCGCGGGTCAACGTTTTCTTATCTCGTTCGTTAAGGACGTTACATCGCGCGAGATGATCACGATTAGAGAAAAGAAAATGGTTCTCCATGAGATTTCTACGCTCGTCGATCGCTGACTGCAACTTTGTATTTTCACTTTTGTTAATCAGAAAGCACGTTGAAATCGTTGAAGATAACATTTACAAGTTCGCGTTGTTCGTGTTTTGAGCTTCGTGTATAATAATTGAACCGCAATCAGAGGTGTCGCAATTCCATATAGAATTATTTTATTATCTAAATAAGCTTATTTATACGTTGTCTTGTTCGTCGCAATGATAATTCTTTTTCCATAGTACAAAAAGAAAAAATAGCAAGAGAGAGAGAGAAATAAAAGTCGTGACAAGATAACATCTCAGAATCATTCGCACGGTACGATGATAAATTGTACAGTCATTATCGTACCTCCGCGATTCTGATTATCACGATTAGAATATTCCCTCTGTCAAACGCCTGCTCGGAAGTCTTCGCGCGCCATCTTGTTGTACTTTCGATCTTTCAAAACTTCGATCGTGTACCTTGTTCTTTCGCAATTAACACTTTACCTACCGAAATTCAATTTACTTTCTCAATTCGAACATCGAATTACACAAATTCCTCTACACTACGCAAGCTTTGATTGATAAAATCACCTCAAAACTTATGGCGGGAAATCTAAGTATTTAAATACAATAAATAAGTGCATTAATCGTAATTGGAATTATCATGAGTTAATATTGTAATTACTTTTGAAATTACAATTTATATAGGAATTATAAAGGATGAATAGACTTTGTATTATTGATTGTTGAACTCGATCAAGCATATGTTAAAAGATTGAAAGAAAGCAAGGGTTACTTTTCTTGATCTTTAATTATCATATTTTTTTCAACTGAGAACGGTAGGCAACGTGTTAAGATAAAAAAATATCCTCTGCTGTGTTCTTGCAAAACAGTTAGAAATAGATCAGCGTTTTAATTAAAGTTGATTTCAAAAGCATCTTGGGAAGACCCGATGAATGGAACTGATAACGAACAGATAAAAAAATTCGAGGAAGAAAAGAAAATCCTCGATATCGCGGTACGGACAGAGTTTGATATTAAAAAAGAAGTCGAACGATATCACTTATTATCTTCTCAACTATTCCTTTTCTTTTGAGATGAAATATATATATATATATATTTTCTCGTAAGCGGTCGTTGTTCGAATCAACTGGATTACGATAATTAAGTACGTGTTTTCGCATTCAATTTTGTTGTTGTCTTTGGCAGAATGATTCTTGATCTTATTTTTTTTTAACGTATATATTTTCATATTTAGGATAAATCTGCACTGTATTCGAACAGGGAAGAGTTTCTTTCATTTCTTAACAGCGACAAACGTCAGAGAAGGATTAACGCACGCCCGGAAGTCCGGTTATACTTTAATCTTTCGAAATCGAAAGTTGAACGAGAAAAACAACGAAGTTTTAGCTAAACAGTACGACAAACGACGGTTATCGATTATCAATCGAATCTTGATGAAATTATCGGACAAGAAAAAAAAAACACACACACATACGCGTTCGTCGGTTCAGTCTTTTTCATAGAAAATATTGTGATCACACGCCTGCAAACTGGGAGGGGGGAGTCACAAATCGTTTTCGCACACGCTTATTTACAGGTGAATTACAGAACGCGAGAGTCGAGGTTCGATTTCGTTAAAATCGTGATCTTTTTTTTTTTTTTAATTCACGGATGAAATTGACAATTCGGGTGAAATTCATCCAAACAGACCCGTTTTCTTAAATATTTTTTTTTTTTTTATTATTATTATTATTATTAGTATTATTCACTTATGTCCGTTTCATTATCTTTTCGTTGGAGCAGCTTGCGGCAAATTTGGCAGTTAAACACTATACGACATCTCACTTTATTCGACGAACCTTTTTGTAAGGAACAAAAAAAATACCCATCTCGCCGTTATCATCGATGTCGAGGACGATAACGATAACGTGTTAAGGGGCGGACAGGTTGCAAGGTCGTTCACACCTGGTCGCGGGGGGAAAAAGTCCTTGGAAGCTGTCCGCGACTTTTTTTTTTCTTCACCGTTCGATTTTTATTCTCCTCGAATCGATACAACTGTCCGTTAATTACTCCGTAGGTCGTTCTTCTTTCTCTCTCATCGTTTCCGGAGGTTCTCTTTTTCGAGCAAAAAAAAAATATATATATAAAAAAAAAGAAGGAAACGTAGATAAAAGGGTAACCACCTCACGAATGTACATCTCACTTACCGGTGTTTTAGAGGCACTTCTATGTTATAATTGTTTCTGTGTTTTTTTGTTTGCTCGTATAATGATCCAGTGGCAGTACAATTCTCGTCTTAATTGTAATCCCGCTGTGTATATAAAGAGAGGGGGAGAGAGAAAAAGAGAAAAGAGAAAGTGAGAGTGAGGTGGTTTTTTCTTGTTGCGATTTTTTTTAGTACCTTTTCTTCGACGCGTGTGTTTGTTACAGCCATGTTCTAAAGTTTGGTTTCACGCGGTAGCTCGGGCAAACTGTTGCTAGCTACGAGAAGACCAAGACTCTCCAGACTCTTTTTAGGCTCTTTGGCTAACGCTTCGACGCTGAAGCCTCTGTAGACCGGCTTCACGTGGTCCGCGTCTTTGTAAACCGACGAAGTGCTCCCGTCCTCTTCGATGTTGTGGAGTATGATTGCGTTCGGCATCACGATCTCACTCATCGGATCCAATCGAATCGACGAACACATTTCCTCGATATAATTTATGTGGATACCTTCCATCGCGCTGATGCCGTGAGGGCTAACCGATGAGAGCTCAGTGGGCGTGTAATACTCGCTGTTCACGTCATCGGTGCTCACCGCGGTCTCGAGATCGCTGATCTTTGCCTTGAAATAGATGCCGCCGTCCTCCTTCGGCTTGAACACCATCGAGTCGCTCTTGCCGCACGAACCGCTTCGACAGTTGTCGAAGTAGAGATTCGGCAGGTTCTCCAACACCTTGTTCAGCGTTTGCTGCTGGTACTTGTAGCTCTCACGCAGTCTCAGTACCTGGTGGGCGCTGAACTTTCGTATCTTGTTACGCTGGAAGACATAGTTTTCTCGAACCCAGTTCAGCTGACCGGTCGAGTAGTCCCTCACCTTTCTCACCTGTTCCCAAATCAAACAGAATAAATATAACCGTGAACGTTTCGTAACCGCCTCGTTGCGAATAACGCCTCATCGCCTGGTGTGTATTCGTGAATTGAGCGCACTGATCGATTACCTGATCGTAATATTGGTCTCTGAGCGCAGTCAAGTGACTCGTCCCATAGTCCCTGATGTCTCTGATGTGTCTCATTTGACCTTCGTAACTGTCGCGTATCCATTCAACCTGCTGGGCGCAGTTCTCTTTTATCCTGTGCACTTGTTGAGTGTAATTCTCGCGCAGTTTTTCCAGCTGCTGGCTCTTGTATTGCTCGATGTTATCCAACATCTGATAGATCTGTTTCCCTCTGGGCGTGGAACCGACCCGTCTGCAGCAGAAACACCACTTGAGACAGCCGCATCTGGAAAGCAAAACGAAACGAACAGTTCAGATGGTGCAATAAGAGAAATGATTTCATCGTGGAAAAGAAAATTGCGAAAGAAACGAACGAACGAACCACGATGGTATAAGCAAACTTAAAATAACAGTGAGGAGATTATTGAAACAAAAAGTGATGTCGTATACTTACTTTAAGAGAAGATGATACAACAGCTGCACTAGAAGGGTGAAGAGAAGAAAGGCCGTGGCACAGGCGGCGCCTACCAGGATGCTGATGATCTTGATTTTGTGTAATGTTATTGGATTCATCTGCAAACTAATATAGGTAGTGGCATTGGCGATCGGATTGACTGCGAAACACTTGTATTGTCCAACATCCTGCCTGAGCAACGTCGTGATGTACAAAGATCCATTCTCGAGGATGCGTACGCGACCATCGTCAACGAACGGTACACTTTGTTCCCATCCGTGTACGGGAGGATGTTCGACAAAAGCGTCGGGAAAAGCTGGATCAGGATTCCAATGCAGTACCTTAAGTGTCGGCGTGACCCATGTTAAGGATGGCGTAGGATTGCCGTTGAACTCGCAGTCGAGAAGAACGGGGTTCAACAGCAGATACTGCTGTGTGGGCGTAGCATAAGACAGATACGGAGGCGTGCATTTCAAATAACGCAGTGTCTGTAGGATATCGGCGGTGGTGTCGAGCTCGTCGCCGCACCTGAAGCCGCTCTGGAACGCGGTACGAAGGTGTTCCTTGCTCTCGGCCCACTTAACGAACCAGAACATACGACAATCGCAGGCCCATGGGTTACCCTGTAGCTGCAGCTCGTTTAAATGCGACAGCTGCGCTACATTGGCCGGAAGGAAGGTCAGATTACTGTCCCTAAGATCGATCTTACGTAGGGCCGGTGTACGATCCAGGGTACGTCGAGAGATCTCGCGTAACGGACTTCCGTTCACCTCCAGCGTCTCCAGATTGTCCAGCCCCTTTAGATCCTCGTTACGAAGCACCTCCAGCTTCGTTCCAGACAATAACAAGGTGCGTAATTGTTTCACCGGACGCCATAAGTCTTGCGGAAGCACCGTGACTGGTAGATTCTTCAAGCCCAGCCATCGCAAGTTCGACAGACTTTGAAAGGTCGCGCTGCTCAGACGACCGATAGGATTGCCGGAGAGATCTAGACGTTGCAACGACGAGAGATCGTTGAATAGACCACGGGGTATCGCGTCGATCTCGTTGTTGGCCAGTTCCAGAATCTTTAATCGACCCAGACCGGAGAACAGACGGGGCGGAAGTTTGGTGAGCCTGTTGGCGGACAATTCCAATTGTTCGAGGTGTGCGTTGGGCCTGAAACTGTGATCCGGCAAGGACACAAGCAAGTTGCCGGACAGGTTCAAACGGGCCAGAGCCTTGGACGAGGCGAACGTCTGGTAGGGAAGTACGGACAAACGGTTTCGCGACAAACCGATCTCCTCGAGGTGATCCAGGCCTTGAAACAACGCCCGCGGGATCACGGTCAACCGATTGCCGGTTAGATTCAGGTACTGTAGCTGGTGCAATGGATGGAAGACATCCGACGGCAGTTCCGTCAGTCTATTGTCACCTAAGTCGAGGTGCTCGAGGAACGTGGTCGCGAGAAACACGCCGGATTCCAATCGCTCGATCCCGCTCGACGTCCAAACGAGACTCTTCAAATGAGTCGAAGTTTCGAGAGCAGCGACGGGTATGGTGGCTGCCCCGACATCCCTCAGCACGACGTTCGTCGCCTGTTTCGGCAGGCCTAAACCCAAAAAACTGCGGTCCTGACAGAGCAGGCTGTTCCCTTCGTCCAGACACTCGCAACCCGTGGCACATTCTACACGCGATGCTCTTTTGGCGTACGCGGACGCTGGCAGACGATGATCCTGTCTCGTATCCGTAACTTCTACCACGAACAGAAGAACGATTAACCACCACCACGAGTCCCGCGATGAAATCCGTCTCCACATTCCTATGACCTGTAATATGACGATATCCACGCATACAACCAAGAATTCCCATGTCCTGATGCGTCTGTGTGTATCTTCGCGAATATTCGCAACGATTGATTCTCTTCTCTTCAATAGAAATCAAACGCGTGCGTTCTCTCTTATCGTTTCCGCCTCGCGAGAAATATATCGTGTGCGTGTGCGGCAAACGAGGAAATAAAAAGCAGAGATAAGCCTTGGATCTCTTCGACACAATATAAAAAAATTTCTTCGACGGCACACACGTGTCTTCGTTGCATTTATTATTGTACCTACCGATAGAAAGGATGGATCACGGACAATGCCGCGAAGAGCAACACCAAGCGTCAACGGGGCTGGATAAGCGGGCCAAGCTTTAACCGTTCGCAAAAAATCCGGTCCAGTGTTTTATGGACGTACCGAAGAGATTGTTGATTTTGTTGTTGTTGTTGTCAATGGTGATGGCGGTGGCGGCAGTGGTGTTGCTGCTATTGCCGTGTCGAGCCGGTAACATAATTGTGCGCGCTCTGATGAAACGACTTACAGAGTTCCGAAATTGGACGGGAAGGGAATCCGTCAGCATAGAACGGCTGCACACAGTAACAACCGGTACGGTGGAGCACTCGCGCGCGCGCGTACGCATAGAAATGAATATAACAGTATGCAAACGAAACGCACGCACACACACACACACACGCATTCAATCACGCACTCACACACACTCAATCACACGTTATTCCTTTTTTTTTTTTAGATCTTTTCTTATGTACGTGTTAATTTCTATTTCTAAAAAACGACCCTGTCGAAGATTCTTAACTGCAACGACAGAGTGTCAATCGGTGTGTGTGTGTCTGTCCTGTGTGTACTCTCTCTCTCCTCCTGTGCCCGCGTGTCACATGACACACTCGTGCATCACGACACGACCAGCGTCGTCCGTCGCGTGTCAAAGACAAAAACTGACTGACGAGATCCGTTCCGTGCCGAGTCTGGCCTTCTCCTCGTGGTAAGCCGTGTACTCGAAAAGCCGGCAACGTTGCTGGCTCGGGAACCGCGCCGACGCAAAACCGATCCTGTCGCCGCTGCGCCACGAACCGCCCCGTAGAGGGGAAACCCCGTACGAAGAAAGAGATCGAGGCACAGCCCTCTTGTTCCCAACGACTCTGATATATTCTTTTCGCCACCGTTAACCGAGCCCAGGATTCCTCCGAGATATCCTGTCGCAATCATCCGGTACACCCATCGTTTCTCCTCGCTCATTATCCTTTTGCAAACCCGTGCGTGCACAACGCACCCACGCGCGCACCGCTTCTACTGCGCATGCACGCGCCTTCTACCGTACTGTGCTTCTTCTTTTTATATACCTGCTAATTAGTTGATTTTTATCTGCCATCTTTCTGCCTTGGTAAACAGAGCCGGTGTCTTTCACTCGATGAAACCTTTCCAATTTTTCCTTTCGTAAGGAAAGCAGCAACGCCCAAGTACCTGCGATAAAAGCTTCTTCCAGATTATTGTGTCACATCGTAGCCGTGCTTTTGGAATAAGATAGCGCACCCGATGTTTACTGTGACCTGGCTCGTTAACCCTTTCATCTTGACTAGAAATATTATTTATATTTTTGAATAGAAATTGGGGAAAGAAATGTATTTTTTGGAATCTTGGAAATATTATATTTAATTAGAAATATTTCAAGTGTTAACATTCTTTGTATATATTTTACTAAATCAATAATATTGATTTATAATTACGGATAAAATGAATTATGTATCAAGAAAGACGCGTGTACGTGACGCTGGTCATCAAAGTGTCATGTCAATTAAATAACGATACACTGACGTCATTATGGAAATCGAGAAACATTTAATGCTAATGCTAATACGTTTTTTAAAATTCTAATTTTGTTTGGAAAAAAGGCATCGGCTACATTACAATGTAATTACTGTTTTCACAATAACAAAGCGTGTTCGAAAGCGTGTCCGCATGCTAATTATCGTTCGGCTGAAGCTAATATTTCTTTTGTAATGGGATAGGATCGTCGATACGTATTAGTTCGACGCAATGAAAATTTAACGCACGGCAGAATCATTAATATTACCAAGAAACAAATTACCCTTTTCTGAAAGATCAGCGTTGCGAAAAATGGGCGGGAATGTGTATTAAAAATGGATACGATTTTATAAAATATGATGCTTTTATTTATAAAACGGGAGCTCCTCTTGGATCTTTACCTCGCTCACATTCCCCGTGAAATCGAATCATTTTTTTTTTTTAATTTAACCTTGAATTTCTTAAAAAAAAATTAATTTATAGCACTTCAAAACATTCTGTTTTGAACGTACGAAAAATTACTGCCAACAAAAAGTTACAATTCTGTCCGAGTAATAAATGGTTTTTTAAGTTTGAAATTACCATTTAAACTCGTAAAAAAAGTATGGAACAAGTCTCAAATTAATGACGAATGAACAAAATGATTTGCATTGTTGAATAAATTCAGTAACTAGACTGTGTCCCGGTTATACGGTCTTTTTTTAGAAAAACGTGAATTCTGTTATCCTAACGAAACCTTTGGCACCTGTGAATCATTTCTTCGAACCGTCCACGTGTAACAATTGCCAGCTAGACTTTGGCTTTAGCAATAGTAACTAAGATGCAATTTTGAATAGAGCACGATTAATAACAGTCGGTTCTCAACGCCAAAGAAAATGTGGGAACGATCTCGTAGCTAGATCCATTAATAATTTCCGGTATGTAACGTCTAGGATGATTCTGAGTAAATAAACGGTAGCGTAAAAATGATATTAATAACGCGTTCGAGAATTGGGCGTTCCGTCGTGCGAATGTGTTGATATGAATGTTTCATGTAATTATAAACCGCCGTTCTATGATATTCTCCGGTTACACACGCAAATGTGCTTGATAAGCCTCGTTCCATTTTTTTTTCAACGTCAAATTTCCGCTCGTCACGTCCTGTGTTAAAGATTTTTACGTACTCCACTTTTGTATGAAAGTGGAAAATTAATTTTCTAATTTGAAATTTTAGCTCAGTCTAATTTCTTAATTTTTAATTTCATCTAAGGCTGATTTTCTAATTAGAAATCCAAGAATAATCTTCCTAATTTAGGTAATCGACGCAGTTCCTTATGTAATTAGCACAATGTTTTAATATTCTTCTTCCACTTTCCCAATAATTGGATTGTATAGAATTTGGAGCGTGGCCAATCGAAAAATGGCGAACCATTTACGTACTACCCAATAAATTTAACAGCATCGAACTCTTTATCGCGCCTTTTTCTCTATATCGAATCGCATAAAGCGAGTTTGGCAGACGATCGATTGAATTATGTACCGGTGCTCGAATCGCGACACGCATTGTGCAATTCGAGCGTAGCCCTGTAAATCGTTTTCGTAATTTTGTTTCGAAACTTGATTTGCGTGTGCATGCCCGTAACGAGATTGACTCCGACCTTGATTTCAGAAACTTCTATAGGTCGCGCGAAACCTTCTTCCCCCGGTCTTGTCGGTCATGGTCAAGGGAAACGGTCGTGTCTGCAGGACCCATCCCGTTTCCTGGATCGATCCACCATGTTTTCGTGGACAATTTGTCAGTTACACACTTTTAAGCACGTTAGTCTTCCCCAGGGAATGCACCAGTGTAAGGAATGCGGGAGGTGTCGTTTATCTTGTACAGTAGCGAGCATCTTAACCTTTCCTAGGAAAAAAGGCAATGCCAAAAGTTACTAGACACATTTAATTTATATTTAATACTTTGTAATTTTGTAATATTGAGACCACTGGTGAAGTTTCCTTCCCTTACGTCGCCATTTTCCCTAAGGAAGACTAACGGCTCGGCATTGTACTTGAAAATTACTAGGGGTTATACTTTAACACGATAATCTACCTACCCATTATCCATTTTACTTCGTTATTAAGTTAACCAACTTACTTTGAATACTCGTCGCGTTTAACGAGTCTAGATATAACTTAGGTATAATACGTGGTGACTTTTGAGTGTTAGAAAGGTGGGGGACATCTTTTTCTACGATGCCATTTTTCCTAGAGAAACCAACAGTACCCAACAGTGTACAATGAAGCTTCCACTTAAAACGATTACTGAAATGTTTGGAACAAATTAATTCCATAAAATAAAATGAAGTGATAAGCAGCTAAAAAAGTCCAAATTGTATAATAAAACAACACTAATCAGTGGTATTATCTAACACTCTGGCCGAGACCTTGGTAATCCAAATAAAAGAAGGAGAAAAACGATAAAAAGTCTCAACGTCAAGTATTGCGCATGAAAATCGAATCGATAGCGAATCGATTGAAAAGCTTGATATCGTGTATGATATTTGATCTTGTATCGTTCGATGTCAATAATTCAAACGATGAAAAACATGAATGAAAAATGAACACTGAATTATTGATTAACAGGTGTTACGTAATTGTATCGACGAGTAGAACAAAAGACAGGATTCCTTTCAAAAGGAAAGTGCCGCCAACGCGTCCAATATCATGTAAGACGGTACGCCAAAATTATAATTAATCAAAAAACACTTGCTTCATTTTGCAATTTAAATGTCCCATTCGTCAGTGATCTAATATTCACGTTACTGGCAATTTTCTTCAATCTATTCTGCCCTAAATTATTCGACTATACCAATTTGTGATATCTACCCACGTTAATGGTATTAGCAGAGCTTTCGAAAATCTTGTTTGTCGCGAATAAAGAAGCACCAGACGTGTTGATTGCGAGCTGCCAAGTAAAATTCAAAGATTCATCGTTTCCTCCCTCGGCACACTTTCTTGATAACACTTTTCAACGAGTTTTCAAACATACAAGGGAGTCGCATTTTCGAATCCATCGCACCGTCGAAGACGTACGCCTTAGTCAGCGGATTTGGTGCCACGGTTATATAATACCGTTTGGCAGATGGTTTTCACGGGGGTCGAAAACGTCGGCACGGATAGTAACGACGTCGAAGAATAGAGGGGTAGCTAATTTTCAAGGACGGGCATATCGTGACGCTATCAGAGATCGTGAACGTTCGTGCCGCGATAAATCCTAAAATTGTTTGTACAATTAAACGGAGGTCGAATTTGTACATTTGATTTCCTACCTCGAATATGTGTGTACTTACTTTTTATAACGATAACTGGGTGACGTTCAGACTTTTATTGATAACGATATACATTTTCACTCGTTTATTTTACTGTACACTATCGAATAAGTAGACAAAATTAGATCCGTGATATTTATGCTTCCACTGATATATTGCAACAGATAAAAGTTTAAATATAAGTATACATAATGCGTTACATAATACGTACAGCAGCGTTAACTCGTAACAATAGACTCGTCGCTGAGAATCCTCAAAGTAAATAACGTAATATAATATTTGATAGGTTGGCAGAGGTTAAATTATTAATTAGAAATAGTAGACACTTTACGTATAGAAAAAAAATTGTTTAAATTGCCATCCTCGTAGCTTCGAATCAATATTCAAGTATAATTCGCTGAAAAACAGCGCCCGCATACAGAAACAATGCTCCATATTCGAAATTTACGTGGCACGTTGTTCGGGACCACCAAGTATATACGTTATTTGTTGGTTCGATGTTAAAGCCTTTCTTTGTTGCGTAACGTCGTTCGCGAGCGGCATATATATACACATAGTTAACCGAATGGAAGGAAGAATTTGCTTGGTGTGTTCGAGTTGGAACGATGGCGAGAGCGGGCGATATAAAGAAAGGAAAGGCCTGCCGGTTCGTGGTGGAGAGCGATAAAGTGGCGGCTGCTGGTTTACAACGGAATAGAGAAAGGTAGAAACCCGTGAACGGAAGCGAGAAAGAGTAAAACGAAAAGGAACGAAAAGACACGGTCGAGCCGCGTCGAGCAGCAGGCGAAGGCAGGACACGAGTAGAGCTCGATCAGCTGGGAACGCCGCGGCGTTGCCGTGTTTTCCCTCGTGTGATCCCCGGCTGGCGACCGTGTCGAGTTCGAGTGGATCAATATTACCTAGATCCGGCAACGTCGCCAGGCTAACCCGACTCTCTTTATTTATACGTGTCGGTCAGACGGCGCAGGCCCTCTTTCCCGCCGATTCCTCTCTTCCTTTACCCGCTTTTGTCCTTCGTCGCCTTCGTCCCCTTGGCCTTTACCGGTTTTGCCACGATTCGGGGGTATTTTTGAAAGGTTAATTCGCCGCCGCGTCTGGCCAACGCACGATACTCAAAAGAACAAACCAAATAAACGAACTCGAAGCCAAACAGGGCCACGTCAACGACTGAAATATAGCCGTAATCAGACTTTTATTAACACCCTTGCACGTACGATACACGCTCCTTTATTTGCATTATATTTTCGCGCGTGGAATATCTTTGGACGGGAAACGGCAGTCAGGGACGTACGAATACGGGAGTGCAATGCGCTCGGAAGGATAGGCCTGAATGGAAGCCCGGGGCTGCCATTCGGTAACGGAGCCATCGAACGGATGCGTGATATTTCTGCCCGGCTATAATTCTTTCCTGTGTTATCTTATCGTCGTTGTTTATCTTGATATCGAAAATTATTCTTTTCCTAAGTTGGAACAACTTTCTTTGTTTATTCAAGATTATATTCGTTACTATCGAGAGTCCTTGAACGACGTGTTCGAAATACCGTTGGATCGAACAACGATTGGCACGTTCTGCTTTCTTACAATTTCATATCGTATCGCGTTACGTATCGACCTCTTGGAAGTTTGAACATTATTTTTACTGGCTGCGAAGCTTTCGGTTGAATTTCCCGTTTCTAGACGGCAGAAGAGGCGAAAGAGTCGCTAATTACTCCCCTGCAAAACGCGTACCCTTCCTCCACTGTACTTTCCTCGTCCTCTCTCGTCTCGACGTGCTCGTTTCTGCCAGCTTTGCATCAGCAGTTCGGTCAGATTAATTACCAGTCAAACATGACTGCGCTTATAATAATATGGAAATCAATGCATGATGTCTGAGATATCCTGGTTAACGCAGTCACAACATCTTTCCATATTAAATACATATAAAGTTTTAATAATAACATGTAGTACAATGATAAAAAAATTAAAAATAAAATTGTAGGGGAAGAAGCGAGTCCGTGGAGACTCGAATTCGCGTGCAACAGGGACGTTTCGTTAGCAATATGGCGCTTAACCGATTAGCCTTCGCGGTAAATGGTACCCTTACGACTTTTAATATTAACGCTTTAATTAACGTGGAGGTCACCATGAAAAGTTGAAGTGTCGTTAATATTTGACCAAATTCGCAAAGTACCGAGCGAATCGGATGTTTTCACTGCGGCATAAATTATTGACCGTGGTACGCCCAAAACCGTCTATTGATCTATGAACTTACAAAAGCTCATTAAAATCCGAGGACGCTCGAGAAGTTTTGCAAACCGACGTCGGAAGCTCGCGAAACAGTTCCTTCCAGTTCCTTCTAGTTCCTGTTCCTTTCGTTGGCCGTTCCATTTCCTGGTTACGCGAGCCGCGGCATTATATGTCATCAATTGCTATTAGAAATTTTCTACACACGAGCGCTATCGCCGCGTTCTCGCTACGAGTCGCAAAGGTCGATATACCCAGTCCTCCCTCCCCCTTCCAACCCCTTTCTGCCATCGCTTATACGATTCCACATCCGCCACCTCTGCAACTTGTATTCTGGCATGTCGGCTCGTCCGTTTATCCTCCCGTCTTTTTCCCTCCTGTCGATCGACACGTGTACACCTAGGCTTCTTCTCTCCCCGCCCTGTGCCGGGTGTTCCGGTTTATTTTTAAGAAAAGAGGCCACTCGAATGCGAGCAGAGAATAAAAAGAAAACAATCAGGGTAACTGCGAGTTCGAATTCGCGAGTACACCGTCTGGAATCGAGCGACGAAATTCTATCTTCGAAAAGAAGTTGGCGTTCGATCAAATTCCGAGCAATTTCGAACACCCTCGAGACTGGACGTCGCGAAGAAAATATTCTTTTATCGGTTATTCATGATAGATGTTTAAATACTTAGCATTTAGAAAATGGCGTCGTCGGAGAGAGTACCTTCGCTGTTCGCTGCAATGCTAGAAACGTATCACGCGGAAAAGATAATAAAAATTGTTTATCCGAGTATCTTCTCTGATTCGAAACGATAAATCTTCCGTATCGCAATCTCTGGTTTCGTATTGTTGTTACAAAACGGTAAACCCAAATGGTCTCCAGCGTTGTGCGTTTGAAATCATCCACCCACATGTTACTTGAAATACCGTGTGTAGGCACGAAATGCTCGCACATGGCGTCGAATAGCGAATAATTTCCTGTCTATATAAGGTTATGTCCGGTGTCGAGCGTTCGGTTATTGCCAAAAATGGGGAACGAAAAATTTCAATGTCGAACGATTGTAATTCGTAGCACCCGCGAGAAAGAAATAAGATTTTACGAATTCAAAAAATAGCGCACCGGTGAAATGATATGAACGATGCAACAATTTGAAAGCATCGCGATTCGTTGGAACGAGGCAACATACGGAATGCAGCTAGAGTGCACTTGTGTCACGTATGCGGTTGCATTCGTCCCTGGAAACCGTTGAATTTCTTCCCTCGTGGAAGCCACACAAGTCGGTTAAGTTGGTTCAAGGTCATCCACCAACACACACACAGGCATTCGCGTTTCTACAAAATTTATCCTTCTGCGAATTCTTTTTCTTTGCATTTTAAACGAGAAGAAAAATTGCAGTGTCGTTTTTCAACAAATATTTTATATTTTTAGTACAGAATTTAAATCGAACAAATTTTTTTATAAAACAACATTTTACTCGAGCGTTATCGAATAGCCGATAAAGTTGATTATTGGAAATTGTTGTTAAATTAGAGAAAAAGATACAAAGGTTACGAACTTAATTTATAACTAAATACAATCTCTGTACGTTTCTTGTACGCAGAGTTTAAGGTCCACGTGTGTAGCAAAAGAAAGAAAAATAGAGATTTCTTGGCCATTAATCTTTTACGTCGCTCCTTTTCCATTTAGCATTTATTCAATGCCGTCTCGGCGATGAACCGTTGTGTCTATAGATCAGATTGACGAGCTCGCCGAATCGTACGACGAAAACACTTTGCTCGTGATCAAAGAAATCGTTTCTATCGCTTCTAGTGCGAAATCTGCGCTCAGAACCCGGTAGTTTGATATTTTTTGCTTCAACACTACACGTTGTCCCCGTTTGCTCGTACATCCCGTTTGTTCGTTTACAATAAAATTACTTTACAATCGACGAACGGACTCCTGTGTGTGCTTTTCAAAATAAATTGAACGTGCAAAATAATACAGGTCAGGAATACGATCGATGTACACTTCCTAGTCGATTACACTTGCGCACGTGCAACAAGACAATAGAAAACGGAAATCAATCTTTACAATTCGTACAAGCGTTCAGCTACTTTGTTATTTGCACGCTTGGGAACGTCTTTGAATGTTATTTAGGTCTCTTTGATGTAAATACGATTCTTAATGTTTGATGTTCCATCGAAATGCACGATTCCTTTGGAAGAAACATTGTTTTACGTCTGGGAAAAGAGCATAACCTTGTTTGTCTCCTTTGTTTCTTTGTTGACGACACTCATAACTGGCTTGTTGACTCATAACGTTCGTGCCAGCAACATGCAATTATCAATATGATTAAATATAATTTTTGTTTATCGTAATAGTGCGTTCGTTGAACGCTTTCATAAATTTTGATAAATACAGATGTATTCTTTTGAGAAATGAAGTTATATAACGCGGAAAATGTTGCCTTTATTTCAGTGTCCCATCAAAGTTGAACAAATTCTAACACAAATATGAATTTCGTCATTCTTGACTCGTTATCTACCGTCTCGGTTTGATATACCATTGAAATATAACGTGCTACACGAAGAAAAACAACCGTACGTTTTCATACGACTCTATTTCGTCGTTTCAGTAACGGTACTCTCATCGATATCAATCATTCTCGACATATTGAAGAACCCAGAAACATCTACGCATTTATTGATCAAAAGCATATATTTCGTTGTAAATCGTAAGAAAAGAAATAAAACGATTTTATATAATCCCCTTGAATCTTAATGAACAATATAGATACACCTTATGGCCGTATGCGGAAAAATATCTCTTTGTATGATGCAATGGCGTCGTTTGCTGATGTGGCAGCAAGTCGGGAAACGTTTAGCTTCGAAGCCGTTTCAGACGATGGGTACGTGACAAGAATGGCGACGGAAATGGCGAGGCGGCTCGTTGTGGCGACATCTACCGGAACTTTGATCGTTAGATTTTTCCATCAAGTTTCACGTACCACCGAGTGGTGTCGTTACGATGCTAAAAAAATGTTCTTACCAGGGTCGTAACACGATTTATCAATCGAAAAAAATTAAAATAATAAAGAAACTGTAAATCGTTCAACTCTTGAACGGCGGAATCCAAAACCCCTGAAGTTTCAAAAACGATATTTAATAATTATTATAAAGAAATAATCTAAAATTTAAAACTGCCGTTCAAAGATTGAATAAATCCCATGAATAAATTATTTATTTATTTTCATATCAATCAACTGCAAATATTTCTTTCTTTCATCTCAATAATACAAAAACTAACGTTTAATTTTTGTATCTTTTTTAGTGTGCAGATTTTGTGAAGGCAGGAGCAGAGCAAGGTTTAACACCGTCAGACGTGGTACTCGCTGCCGATATTACATTTTCATGCGTGGCTGACCCTCAAGCTGCCAAAGACGTAAGTAACGATCTTTCACTTTTTTACATTCTTATAACGTGCCCAAGAAAAAGACACTATAAAGACGTGTACGTTATTTTTAGATGGTGTTTGGAAATTGCGGAGTCCTCACAGAAATATCCCCGGAGAAGGGGTACGTGGAGATGACCGGCATAGACGCAGAGACATCGCAGGACATAGCCGAGGCGATAACCGCAAAGGGTGGTCGTTACTTAGAGGCTCAAGTACAGGGTAGCAAAACACAGGCGCAAGAGGGTACTCTGGTGATCCTCGCGGCCGGCGATCGAACGCTCTTCGACGAGTGTCAGTCCTGCTTCGAGGCGATGGGCAAGAACAGTTTCTACCTGGGCGAGGTTGGCAACGCTTCGAAAATGAACCTGGTTTTACAACTGATGGCGGGCGTAACCCTTGCCGGCCTGGCGGAGAGCATGGCTCTGGCGGATCGCGCCGGCCTTCAACAAAAGGACGTGCTTGAGGTTCTAGAACTGACATCGTTGGCTTGTCCCGCGATCCTCGACAAAGGGAAAGGTATTACCCCCTTCTTCCTCTTTTTCCCCAACGGGAAATACGGGGTGTTTAAAGAAAAGGAATTACGGATTAGGTAGTACCACCGACAAGGGGATCTCTTCAAATGATATCCTCAAAGTTTAATGAGCTTTTGTACGCTGATACCGGCTCGTTTCATAGGTTTATGCTCGTTGTTCACATTGATGTTCACGGTACCTTTGAATATCGTGAAAGAACTTTTCCCTTATCTCTTAAGAAAAGATATTATGACTGAGATCCCTTTGAACAATGTACACAAAATGGCATGAACTTCTGACATGGTCTAATAGAGGAACATTTTAATTTTAAACAGAAACAAAATTAGAAGCAAAATCACAAACGTGTTCTTGAAGGAATGAAGTTTAACTGTACTATCTACCCAGTAAATCCCTAATCTACTATTTTGTAATAATATGTTGCACAAATGATAAAGATGATCTCGTTTGATTTTTCAGCCATCATCGAGGGTGGTTTTCCCACGCAATTACCGCTCCAGCACATGCAGAAAGACTTAAGACTCTCCTTAGGTATGAGTGATCAACTGGAACAACCATTACCGCTGGCAGCCGCGGCGAACGAGGTCTACAAGCACGCTAAACGACTTGGCTACGGCGAACACGACGCCTCCGCCGTTTACATCAGGGCCAGGTTCTAACGGAGCGCATGCATCGTCCGAGCTTTTGCTATACCATATTTATTGCAATATCTAACGTTGTTTCCCGTCGCTACCGGAGAAGAGTAGTGCGCCGTTTCTTGGCGGAGGAGCAGTAAAAAGAAATAAAACAGAAAAAGAAGCATCGCTCGCGAGACGCCGCACGAGACACATTTAATCAACGTGTCGTATACATTTGTTGAAAAGTAGACTAAGTTCTGTTAATTATAAAACCATGATGAATGAAACCAAATCTTGATCGATATTGAATGTGTGCAGCCAGCATAAAATCTTTATGCACATTAAAGAAGAAAAATACGCGAAGAATATATATATATATATATACATATATATATATATGTATACATAAACTATGTACTTGTACCGTTCTTTTTTCTCAATAAGAGTATCCTTTTCGCGCACGCATAACAGAAACGATATCTCATTTGGCGACTACTTTTCTCGACAAAACGGCGTGTGTCTTCGAACAGAGTCGATCTCTCGAGTCGCTTCCCGGCTTCGATCCCGCAAAAAAGAATTAAAAAACGCACCCCTCGCTTGATAATCTTTAAGGAGACTCGGGACGTGTCAAAAATGTGCCTTACGATACCGTTTGAAACAAGGCTTTCCAATGTTATTTTCTCGTTTTAATTGCGCTAGAAGAGTTTCCAATATCATTTAGCGGCACAGTTTATACGACCGTATTGATTTTCCTTTCTCTTCTGTTCACGATGAAACTATCCAACGGGACGATGCGTACGAGAACGACGATTGTTTAAGAAACGAAACGATGGTATAGATTATACGCTTTATCGGTGCAATTGTATAATTTGACGGGGACATGATTCTCGATTTTGTAAAGAAATTTGGTGTAGTAATTTTAGATGCGTCCGTTTATTCACATGAAATTTGTCATTTTATTCTACATTTTTTTAATCGTTTCATCCCTATCGTTACGATTTGATCGAATCCGGATACACGACACGATGTATCCACCACGAAAAATTTCAATTTTGACTTAGCGATCGATGAATCAAACGCTTAGCGCGACTTCGGCTTTTCGCTTTCATTAGACGTGGCTAATTAACGAATCGGCTGAAAGCAGCGCAGAGGCCGAGTAAAAAAGAAAATTATAAAGAAATGTTAATTATTATATTACGTACATTATTGATGTATACATCGGACCAAACGCGTTTCACCTTAGTTTATTATTAAGATTATAAATCATTTGTTCGTGAAACGTAGACATGGTGTTGTCCAGTTGTTTACGTTACAAAAAAAAAAAAGAAAGCCAAAAACAAAACGTTAGATATTTTACTCAGTAACTACTTGGTATCATGCTTCAAGATTAAAATTTACACGCAACCATGCAAACAAAAAGATATTTTGTATATTTACGCAAATGAAACAAATCATGCTGACTCGATTTTTTTTTTTTTTATAAATTTTCATATAACCATTACTAACGATAACGCGATCACAGCTCTCTTTCGGGTCTTTAAAGGTTTTAAGGTCTTTTGTGTTTTTTTTTTTTTTTTTTTTTATGAAAAAGATAAGGGTGTTTTTCGGACCAGCTAGAGGGCAAGCGAGCGGCACTTCCGTTTCCTGGGACGGTCGTGTTCGGTTTCACGAGCGACGAAGTCGAGGGCGATCGAAAGATTTGTTTTTCGCGAAACGATCTGTTCTGGAGCCAATCTTACAAGGTTAACTCTCGAACGATAAAGCCTTAAGAAAATCTATACCACGATATTTCAATTGTGTTAAATAATACAATTTTTCAAGGGAATGCTTTGAAACTTTAAACAAGAAAAATAAAAAATAATTCAACGTTCGATTTATTTATCGTGGGCCTCACTCCATGGTCCATCGTCCGAGGGTTAACGAGAAATCTGCACATTTCTCCGACCGTGTTGCAAAGGAGATAAAATGTTAGTTGCAAAACTTTCCCCGTTAGAGAATCAGTAAATATTTTCCTAGATGTAGTTTAGCGTTTAACGGGAACCGTTCGTTGCAGCGGAGATGCGAACGACCGATTAATTTTCATGTTTCTTTTTTCCCCACCTTTTTTTTCTTTTCTTTTTTCTCATGGAACGATGAATCGATGCACATATATATATTTTTAAAAGAAATCTGATTTTCCGTTTTATCACGAAAGTAAAGCTCGTGTTATTCGCTCGCGTCTATTACAAAGTATAAAAGAAAACTGTCGGGTGCATGGGAAATTACGTACCGCATAGCAAAGCAGAATGGCTAGGGCGCCCATATCACACGTACTGTATATGTAATTAGGCTATCTCGATAGGACTTCTAACGTTACAATGATACATTGTACATGGTACGAAATGAAACAGGAACGATGGAAATAGAAAAAAAAAAATATTAAATATTATACAGTAAACGTACAGAAAAAAAAATATATATATAAATATACATATAGTTAGTATAAAGAGTATAAATCACGGAGAGGGAGGAATTCGTGTGAATGCGATCGAGCGAATGAGAATACGTCATGAGCATTGCGTCAACAATTGACGTTATATGTTTTGTCACGAAAATACACTGGTTTTTGAATAAATATCTATTTGAATTAC
The DNA here is from genome assembly GCA_022405125.1 of Anthidium xuezhongi. Taxonomy (NCBI): domain Eukaryota; kingdom Metazoa; phylum Arthropoda; class Insecta; order Hymenoptera; family Megachilidae; genus Anthidium; species Anthidium xuezhongi. Next base: position 12,034,513 of record CM039637.1, read on the forward strand.
GAACGTTTATATTCAATACCAAAAACATCTATACTTTCGTAATTTGATCGCTCGTTCAAAAATGTATATATAATCTATCTCTAACGTGCTTGATTTTCAAGATTTATAAACAAGAATCGTAAATTTGAACGTTTAGCTTTCCTTTCCGACCAACAGTAATATTTAATAAACACGCTGTGCTTCCCCCTTCTATTATCTTTGAAACCCTAGCGTTACATAATATTTAAGGCAATCGATAAACAAACGTTATTGTGAAACAGGTTCGCGTCTCGTTGTGCATGCCTGAACGTTAGTACGTTTTCTAATAGTTACTATTTGTGTTGAAAGCATAGAAGCAATTCAGAGGAGAGAAAAGAAAAAGAAAAAAAAAAAAAGAATGTTGTCGATATCGTTCGAGAAGAAGCGATGCGAAGCACGTGCCTCGCTCATAGGCGCCGCGATCGTAGACCAAATGATATTGCATGATTACAGAGGAAGCCGGTTTCGTGTGCGCACGCGTCCCCGTGGCCAGGGCTGGACGTGTGCGTGAAAGTAGCGAATGGGAGTGGGGATCGAGGGCGGGTGTGGGAGCGACGTGGGGGGCAGAGGGGTGGAGCAGCCGTCGTCTGATGACACCTGTGGCTCGACCCCCACGATCAGTTCAGCCGCGACCGTCCACGCGCCGTCTCGTTGTGACGTTTTTGCAACAGCCGCCATTCAACCTATACATATGTATACAATTTATCGCACACAAGAAACACGCTCGAATGCATATATAGAAAACCAGTGCTCGTTCGCTCGCCCGCGCGTTATCCGCACGCGTGTGTGTGTATAGGAAGAGTGATGTATACGAACGAACGGGAGGTAGGGGCGCACACGTGCATACCGTGTGGATAATTTTTACCCTCTTAAACCACGTGACAGATCGTCGTAATGCGTCTGCCATTACCGCAAGCCAAACTGTCATTGTGATCGTCTTTTGCGTTCGGGACGCAGAGTGCAAGAAAGAAGAGGAAACGCACGAGGATCGAGTCGATGCATAAAACCAGTACGTATCCGTGGATATTCGGTGTTAACTCGACGATCGACATTTTACCAGTGTATACGTATTTTCTTTTCTCCCCATATCGACCAGTCTTCTGTTCACGTACGCCGTAACGCCGTTGACAACTGCGGCCAGCTCCCTCTACCCGTTTCAAGCGAAACCTTTACACACGTTTGATTCTTGAGTGTTGATAGATGCTTTTGATACGATTCACGCTTATGTGTGGTAGATCCTAAGAACAAGGTCGTCGATGTGGAGCGTTACTTTCTAAACGATAAAGTAACCGCTTTGGATTATTAGGAATACGAATGTAATCGGAGTTATTCGATTTCCGTGGCGATCGTGAATATCGTGTTTTGGTTGAGAGGCGGCCTTCGTAGCCCCTCGTGGTTTCATGCATCACCGTATGCGAAAACTTTTCTCCTCGTCTCTTCGTAAATGATCGTGTAACGTCGAATACGTTAACGAGTCAAACTACGAGCCGAACGAACAATCTTCGAACCACGATCGGTAACGATGCTTCGCAAATAACCAACGTTTTCTCGTTAGTGTTTCTTGGCACGATCATTGTGAACGACCTTATTCCTAGGGAATGATCGGTGGTGTTGCGACTGTGCGTAAGAAAACAGAACGCGGCCCGTATGCCCGGCAATGCGAAACGAAAACGGAGGAGGGGCATGTTTCTCGCGCGTGTATTCACACACTGTATGTCGCACGGGCTCACGGAAGCTAAAGATTCCAGAAATTGTGCTTGTAATCGCGCGTACTTTCGTGCAGCCAAGAGTGAAGTGTAAGTTAACGGCGCAGATATATTCTCTTGCGTACTTCGAATGTAACGATTCGTTTTCTTCGATTCGCAAAACCAAAGAATCACAACAAACATCTTCGTAAGTATTTGACACATTATCCAATTGAATTCTCCTTTATCTATACCGATCGTAAATAAATCATTAGTACGTCGATAGATGTTTACACAAGTTGTTCAAAGATAATGAACAGTTTAAAGCCACGATTTTCTGAATGTTTACAAATACGTCGTTCGCCCTGATTATCGCTAAACTCGATCGTCCAGTTTTAGACGTGCATAGAATCGAAAGAAGAACAGAAAAGAAGCTAGCTCGTGTCGTTAGCTGCGCTATCTTTCTGTTCCTTCTTTCTTTCTTCTTTCTTTGCTTTTCTCCTGTTTTGTTTCTCTCTGTCGGTTGCTCGGTAAATAAGATGCGTGCTATATCTTCACACGTATCGCGCGGTGTACTTGTGTAGGATAAATAAGCGAATCTGTGTTGTTCGTACCGACAACCAGGAAAGTGTTGGTATCCACACCGTATCTTCGACGAACATCCGACAAATATAGACGGCCGCGGTTAGGTCGGTGTGCGAACACTTACACCAGGTTAAAAGCGGTGTAGAAAAGGAGGTGAAGGGGAAACACGCAAAGCGGAGATGGTAGAGCTGAACAGAATCTTCGTATTTTAAGTAGAAATTTAAAAATTATTCTACACGTTCTGCGGAACTTGAGTATTCGAATTTTGGTTCTAGAGCTAAGTTGGCGCTAAGATTTTCATAATGGCGCGTAACTCAACTTCCTAACAACGTACAAATGATTTTTGTTATTCGCTAATGTCATGCAGGCAGTATAAATGAATAAATAATCAGACGCTGGCAAACGGCGGTGTGTGAATGCGTGTAATCGTGTTTGCATCGTTTCAGATTGGGTGGGGATGGGTTATGTAGAGTTAGGAAGATCAGCGGCAAGTGGGGGAATCAGCGTGGACAGGTTGCGTTCGTGCTAAGCCGAGTCTCGTCGCCTCGCATTCCGAGACGCGGATTCCGGAGCGGTTTTCTTTTAGGAAACAGAAGGAGAGACGGAGAAGGAGAACGAAAGAGAAGTGGAACGCTTACGGTACCGATTTTCCAGCGAGCATTCGAGTCTCTCGAGTTCCTCCTCCTCCTCTTCTTTCTTTCTTCTTTTTTTTTCGTGATAGGCCGGACGAGGGCGCTCTTTTTTTCTTCTTCGATCAGCGCCACGCATAAATACACGGGATTCTATAAGGGTAGGAAGGATCGTTGCACCTACAGCTATTTATCGACTGGATCACGATCCCACTTAGTGCATGTCCTTGAATCACGTAACGCTTTTACTCCTCGACTTTTCGCCTCGTTACCCAATCCTCGAAAACGTACTAGTTCACAGTGAGTTGAAAATGTTAAAAATTATATTGTTAATCGTTTAAGAATAGTAGCAAATCGACAAATAGGTTATTTGTTCGGGTATGGAATATTTTCAAGTTGATTTGTTGGCGAGAATGATACATCGATTTTTAAAAGGATTGCGGTCTGTTCAAATGAAGTAATTATATCCAAAGATAACGTAGAAGCAAAAAATATGATTACACGTTAAAGCAGTATCTCGGTTTTTGTTGTATCAATAATTTTAGCACGCATTTAACTCGAGAGTCGTAGAAGGCACAGTGAAAGTGCATAGACGAGTCGGAAACCTGTGGGAGAAAGGAATAATTATAGCTTATGACATACTGTCGCAATGGATGACTCTTTGCGTACTTAATAACATATTTCATATATAGCCTATTATTTTTTTTTTTTAAATTATGAATCATATCTGCAACTTTATTTTGTTATCGGTATGTACCATCAACAAGTATCAAGCTGTTCGAATAGCATTTTCTTGCAATTCATTCGATAAAACAGAAATTTCAATAAAATAATCGTCCTTTCTGTCGGTGGTGAAAGTTTCGGGTGAAATTTATGCAAAAATTGAGAAAAAGAATGCATAGCATTATGAATTTGCATTGACAGGTCAATAGTCGCGCCATCTTGAATTTGTACGACCAATCGTAAGATCGGACAAGTAACACGTGGTCCTCGAAGTACAGGCACAGTGTAGTTTACGAACGGTAAACGAAACGCGAGGGACAACGCCGTCGGCCTCCGTCGCTCCTGCGTTCTCTCCCGGGTTCCCCTAGTTTATAAATAAACGACGTGCTCGATGGACTCACCTGGCACGTTCCGCTTTCAACTGTGACACTTATCTTAACATTTCTTCGCTGGAATACGCGCCGTGGATATTTCGTTGTTTCCGACCGTTCAAGGTAACCTTCGAATCTCCGACTGAGCGGGGGAAAAGTATGAATTGTTCGATTCAGTATCGTGTGTGTTCAGTATCGGCTAAGTATCGTGTGTTTCGAGCTTTCTTCGAAGAAAGAACATGAAAATCGACAACGATCGAGCGCAATGTTTCCTCGAATATCCGCCACAAGAACTTTCACCCGAGTGTATCGACCGTGGTTCGATTTTTGGCGCGAATCGATCGCAGCGACGACGGTTCGAGTGGAAAATAACTTTCAATCTGTAACAAATGGACGATCGAATAATTGAACGATTACACTTTTTGCGTCGTTAACCTCTCCGATGATATCGCGTAAAAGTTTTGCTGTTAATTTGTCGGAGAGGATCGTATCGTTAAGTGGTCGGTTAAAGAGGGGGAGGAGGGATTCGTGTTTGATAGGCAACCATGTTTGGCAACAGTGTTCGCACGTGTCGAGGAAGCTCGCCAGCAGTTCGAGGGGAGGTACGGCGCGCGTCGGAAGGGTGTTCGTTAAACGAAACGTTTCTGCCTTCAGGTTAACCTAGAAGAGCTTACCAAAGAGAGAGGGAGAGAGGAGGATCGTCGTGAATCGTTTAACGAGCGTTTTCGAGCATGTGAGATCAACATTATCGAAGAAAATGAGAAACCCATCCGGATAATTGGCGAGAGAGTAGAAGCCGTCTGGTAAAGACCGTACACCGACAACTTGTTGACAGTGTTGCCTGGTCGTTATCTTGGACGGACGGTTCTCAAGGAGATCGTTACACATAACCTTATGAAACATGGTTATCCAGTTGGCGATGTAACGTGCGCGTTTCGTGATATGCGTTTCACGCGAGTGTCTAACATATTTTCCGATCGTTGTACAATTTTTATTTATTTATTTTTTTTTCGTCTATTCACTCTGTGCGGGGAAACGATGCGTCGTGCAAGTAGCTAAAACCTAAGTAGAATATCGTTGTCGGTACGGTGAATGGAAAGTTAACAGATCACGCGACAGTGATGCAGTGCCGTAGTGTCAGTGCCAAGTGCCACGTGCCCATTGCTTGGATTACTTGAAGATGCCGTCGTCCGGTGGATACTATGACGACAGAAATCCTCTCCTCAAGGGCACCTTATCGAGGTAAGTTGTATACGTGATTCTTTTTCGAATTTTATCCTGTTTCTTTTTGCGTCTGTACAATTACTCGCGTGCAATTTAGGTTTTTCCTTCTTTGATCCATTAATACCCAAAGTTTCAAACTTTTATTTTTCATACTTGTACATTGAATAAACACTTATATCATCATAAGTACATATTTACCTTAATTATTTATTAAATACTACATTAAATATGCTTTCAACTTTTGAAAATTAATGGGTTAAGAGGAAGTTTGGCGGAAAGAGCGTACCACCTTTATAGTTCCCTAGGATATCCCTAGCGATGTCTCTAGATTCATTCAAACGAGTAGTGGTAGACGTTTAATTAATAAAAGCGGGTTGATATTGACCGGAGAAAACTATGATATCAAAGATCCACATTTTAACCGATCACACGAGCAATGGGTTGATCTCCTTGGTGTCTAACCGGTCTGTTGGTCCGCTTCTGTTTTTAAAATACGCTGGCCTCTGCGTCGACCGACTATCTTGATCGTGCAGACTGTGTGTCGCTGCAGTCGAATCGAATAATTCACTATTTCGAACGAATCCTTTCAATATTCTTCCTGAAAAGCACACATTAGATGCCCCTGTAACAAGGGTTCTTATAACATAGATTCATGTAATATGGTAAAAAAAATGACGACGGTGCTCGTATAACACTGTACGTTCAGAGTCCCTAGGAAAAATGGCGATATAGGGAAAAGGAAGTCCATCATTTTGAGAGTTACATCTAGGTTAGGTTTATTACTAAATTAGTAAATTAATAAATGACCAAATTAGTATTTTATTAGATATAATGTGTAGGCACGGTAATTAATATAGCCCATCGTCAAATGACTAGATTACTAATTCATTAATTATTAAATTAGTGTAGTAATTTAGTGATGGTCGATAGGCTGGGTTAATTACCGTGGCATGGAATATTGCCTAGTAACTTTCACGAGGTCTCCTGTAGCATTCCCATACGTGTACGAAAACTATATTTGTATAACCCAAGTAACTCTTACAACACGGAACACACTAAGGGGAGGGGGGCACTGTGCATTAAATTTTCCAGTGAAAAACGTACACCAACGCGAAAAGACACATTCACGTCGATCGGATCGAGATGGCTCGAAGCGCATAGTCAGCGTTTCGCTAACGCGTTTCAATATTAATTTAACGCTCGACGGTAATTTGCTCGATTAATTCGCACCGTAACGTCTTCCCGGATGGAATTCACGCTGTCGCGTAGAAATATTCCTAGCCATGATTCGCGGAATCGAACCGAGCTCTCGTTTTCCATCGAACCGATCCCGGCCTAGCCCGTTCCCGGATCGATCTTTCTAGGTGTTCGATCGAGTTAAATCGTTGCCCGTCGATGCTGGTCGTTACGTTTACTCGCGTGCACGTTTCGTGCGTCAGCTCGTAAACTTAATGACGACGAGGTGCATGGCGCGGCTCGCGAAACAATACGTACGTAATTCTGTTATATCTGTTCGCTGATTTTCCACGGGGCAGGTGGGGGATACAGTCTGTTTCATAAAACGATACCTCGATGCAAAATTACTTTGTCTGAAAACAAAGGAACGCGAGGATAAGAGGGCGACTTTGTACGCGTACGCTCGCGCACGGTGCATTAATGGGATAAAACGCGAGATCGATTCACGTGGAAGGGTAACGAGGTGTATCAGCTCGGGGCGGTGGTTTCCGCATCGGCTGCGAATAAGGCCGATTAAGCGAGGCAAAAGCCGCGACAAAACTGTCGAGATGCTGACGCGGACGGGAGAGTACCGTTTCGTGGCGATTTCGTTCATTTTTCGTACGACCTAGAAAACAAATCGAACCGATCCCCCACCCTTCAGCACGATTGTTCTCTCACGACGAGGCGTTTTTCGAACAGGATTTCGAGAAAGCGAAACAAGAAGCCGAACGAGCGTGCAACAAGTACGCTCGCTCGGTGATTAGATCATCGTCCTTGACCCCGCTTGCAGCGGGGAAATTCGACGGAATCACGGATTAACCAAGCAAACGTAGCGGGTTCGATCGGCCTTTCGAAATTCGGACTCCCAGAATCTGGGACAAGGTCGGCTGGACAAAAATTATCCTCGTGCTGTGCCACGGCTCGACCACTTCAACTTGGATTTTGTTCAATTGCGATTTGGATAATTTAGAATTCATTCGAAATTCGGATGACTAGAAATTCGAATGATAAACCTTCCTAAATTCTACTCGATATCGCTTTCTCTTCTAAATACGCAGTCGAAACGGAATAGCAGCGAACGCAGTCCGATGTAAATGGGTTAAAAGCGTCGGTAATGGTTCTATAACGATCCCTGGAACATCTTAAGATTTCCAGTACGTCGATTAGGGAAAAGAAACGAAAGATTCACAAGTTTTTAACGAGCGTCGGTGACGTACCATTTTTCTACGGGCGAAGGAAAAAGGAAGACGTATTTCGAAAGCTCATTAAATCGATTCGTTAAATCGACGAATTCGTAGAATCTTCCGTAGACTGTAATTCGAGTGTTCGATCGTGTCACGATACCTTTGAACGTTTAAGTAGCGAAAAGAAATTATTGCCGGACGTTTATGAATTCTGTAATGGTATAGTTGCGTCGCGTGGACGTCCGCGCATTATCGAAGATACTTGTGTGCCCCCGGGCTGCATAACTCGGTAATGGTGTCCGTTGAAATTAAAGGCAGTCGCGAGAGGTGCATTCTCTCTATTCGACGCAACTAACGAGTTTTCACGGTCTACGTTTGTTTCGACAATTTGCCACGCGTGGGCCAACGCCAGGGATGTAGAGGAGTTTCAGGTATATAACAGGGTGGAGGAAAGCGTTGGAAGCGACGAACGAACTTCCAGTTGAAAGGGCGCACGAGATAGAGAGAGAGAGGAGGGAGGTGTTAGGTCGGATGGCACCGCCCTTCTGTTCTCATTATCGCACCAGCCATGAAGCTCGAAAAGGACACGGCCTTTGCATTTACTCGTTCAGCGTCATTGAATTTTCCCGATGCGCCGGTAATTACTTGGATTTGAATTAATTCGTACACGCCGCCGACATTACCATTCAAATACTTCGAATCTAACGCGAAGAATTGGAAGATCGTAAAGAAGTTTTGAATAAAGTGAATACGTATTGCGGTCTCAAAGGTGTGGGTCTGAATTCGGTTGGTTTCGAATTCTAATGACTTAGAATTGAAATAATTGGAATTCAGATGATTTACGATCTAAGCTACTTGGAACTCGATTAATTAATTAATATACAATACAGCGACTAAGAATGTCGCGTTAAGGGCTCGAAGGATAATTCGTTGAAAATAATCGCGTTCGCGTCGACCGAAAATTTACAAGAGATAGGAATATTAAATGTCCGTTGCACGACCTGTCCGCGTATACGCGGCCACTCGTCTCGATTCGGCTCGATGAAAATAAATGGGTTCATCGTAATCGAATTAATTGTTGCGACTCGACGCTCGGCGTTCAATCGCGCGAGCCGACACGACGTTCCGTTTCTCTCGCGCGTCGCGTACATTCCAACGATAACTACTTTCTGCTTGTCGTTGTTGATATCGAACGTAGGACGAGCGTGGAATACGAGGAGAGATAATGAGGAAAGCTACGGGGAGTGAAGGATAGAGAAAACAGGGGAAGGGAGATAGGGTGAAAAGGTCGCGGTCGGCAACTAGAAGAAGGTAGAGGAGAAGATGGAAACTGTGACCTTTTATTTTTCATTATCTTACATCTCTCTTGGGTTTTCTTTTTTCATTTCAACGCCTAGTGTGGCGAAAGAAATTGAAATAGTTTGGCGAAAGAATCATTTTCTTAGACGAATTAAGTACATAGATTGTTGTTAAAATATCAGAAACCTTAAAGTTATAAAAAAACAAAAGAAAAAGAATGGATGAAAGGAAACTGATTTGTTGGTTTGAAAAAGCCTATAGACAGTCGTAAGAACGTTAAACAGGTGCAGTTAATCAACGTTTTACCTTGGCAATGTGACTTCGAGAGATAAGATTATGCATGGCGCGCACTGGTACGCGTGTTACTTTTCATAAATTCGTCAATAGGTGTCGGTAAAGGATTGTTTCCTCTCCGTGCCGTTTTGTCGGCGGAATTGCGCCGTGAAAGGCGACACCGTTTTGAAAAGTCACGAAAAACGAATCGCGTGCAGTGACAGTTCCCGATCGGGTAAACGGGCGTTTATTAAAACGAGGAAAGATAAGGCGAGGGGAAAAACAGGTTAGTGTACCAAGAACCGTTGCATACCAGCGGAACCCTGTGGTTAAGATAATGAGAAAAGAAGCACGGCGCCACTGGTCGCCTTTCCGACCCCTTCTCGTGTCGTTGGCTAAAACGAACTTCACGGCTCTAATATGCGACACGCGTGTGCAACGCGACACAAATTGCTTATACGCTCCCCCTTTTCTTTCTTCTTATTCTTTCTTGTTTTTTTAACCCTTTGCACGGCTATTTCCAAGCTGGCCACGACATTGTGTCTTATTCGAGACGCGCTGTATTAAGGGTTGTTGCGAACAATCGAATATCTTCTCGGTAATTGGATCGCAATTCTCAGTGGTTCAGTTGTCCCCGTCCGAAGATTATCTCTTCCGTTTATCCCAATATATTTAGAATAGAATTACGTGTGTCCTATTAGCCGGGCGTATAACGGCGAACGCGTACGTCTATTTTCATTAACTATATCGAGACATTAGCATGGCAAAGTGTGTCGTACAGCCATCGGATATTGGGGCAGACAATTCGAAACGTGTATTTCATTAACGACCACTTGAAGAAATCGTTCGAATCGGAGAAAGAAAAACATCGTCCGCATCGTTCTACGCTTTTTCTTCCAAGTTTCACCGTGGATTATCAACAATATTGTTATCTGTGTGTCTTCATTATCGAACGTTATCGACCGGTCAAAGTCGAAGGATCCAGACACCGTATTTCCATTCGAGAAGAAACCCATCTCTCTCTCTCTTCCCCCGTCTTTCTCTTTCCGCGTTTTTCGAGCAAAGCAATACCGCTACTGTTATTTCGGCCAATTATTACATCTCAGCAATACGGAGGAAACTTGGACTATAAGTTAGCCGGCGAAAGCGCTTCCATGGCCTTTCTCTTGGACGAATCATCAAGAGCGGTCAATGCAGGATTGTTTCCCTCGTTACCGTCTCGGATCGTAGATTTCTTCTTTCAGAATTCGATAACGTAAACATAGAGCACGATAAGAGATCCATCGTCGTTCGTTTGAAACAATTATTTAAATCAAGGGGAAGCTCGTACATCAGTTCCTTAATCGCCTTGGAAGTTTTTATAGCGTACGAAAGAATGTCGAAAGGTAAAAGTTTCTGAAAGTTTACGGATGGTTCTCAAAAATTCCTCCGGTGTAACGAGAACGATTAAGTCATCCTTTCATCCATCGTGAGTCGCAATTAGCGTATGTACAGCTGAGTCTACCAATTAATATCAAGGCTGTACTATGTTATTATTGAGATTGTGGATAGAAATAAAGGGTTTGGTATCGAGGTTCGATTATGCCAGAGCTCGTTGTTTCTCGGACATTCTAACCATTTTGTTCGAAGCAAAAGAAGCCGTGCACTCTTAACACTTTCACCGGCAGATTTCTAACGCAGAACTGGCTCGATCTTCTGTCGCGTTCACAATGGACTGCGCGCTCGAAAGTCAGAAAAATTGATGAAATAACATAATCTGACATCAAACCTTTCAATCAACCCTTCGCAGACTAACAAATTTATCTTAGGCTAATTTTTAATTTTCTTTCAATTTGAAAGTTTCAAATTATTTGGAAAAATTCCTGAAATATCAAAGTGTCTTGGCTCAAATATTTCATAATTTTAAGAATGGAAATTCTGAATAGGACAAATAATGATCTAAAGGGTTTTTGGGTTAGAAAATTGGTGATTTTGAAGTGGAAGTCGGTGTGAACGCGTCGATTTCATTATCCGCGTCGGTTACGCAGGCGATTTGTAATTTTTGCGAAATCGCGTATCGTCGGGGGTATTATTCTCGGTTTTGGCGAGCATCGGTGCGCCGTGGTCGTCGTCGGTTGGCTCGGTTTCGTTCTCGCGGTGAAAGTTTGAACGTTCCGAGGTGCATGGCCTCGTTCTACGCTCCGTTATCGCCGCCGTGTGAACGTCCCTTAACGCCAGCGTTGCGCTTCGCGACGACCTATACTCGAACGAATCTTTCGTTATTTTTTTTATTTATTCGACGGCCCGATACGAATGCGAGCAGACCCACAAAACTAAGTAAAATTAGCGAGACTAAGGTTTCATTTTTCTTCATCGAATCGGGGTTTGATTACGCTATCTGGTTTATCGGTTTAGTTTCCTTAATAAATTCAAGCAAGTCTTGTATTTCCTCATCTTTTGAGTTGTCCTTGGGTGTAGATTCTGGTTCGTACTTATTCCAGAGAAGGTCGTGCTTAATACAGTGGAATATTATATGGGAATTAGAAAATCGCGCTATTCGCGTCTCTGGATAATTAAAATTTGAATAAAATTCTAATTGTCGCTGCGTCGAAGACGTCGACTCTTAATATTACAGAAAATATCGATAATTAACCCTTTGTGCTCGAGTGGCGCCTCTGAGGCGACACACGTGATTAATTAAAATATTCCAAATGTAAAATTTACGAGTTATTTATATTTTTCAGTTAATCGCAAGGAACGATATTTGTTCTCGAAAGAACCGTTCAGAGGCTCGGTTGTAAAATGTATCGCGTAAAATAAAATCTAACGATAAGAAGTTTGTCAAAGTAGCTAGTCGGCGATAAGATCGAGCGAACGAAAACGTGTCGGTGTTAATCTGTTTTGATACCCGATTACGCTTCCGTTTCGCGTTTCGATCACGAGACACCATAGCGATAATTCGTGTTGATCGATCGCGTACCAGTATTATGCAATGGAACACTGCGAAATCTGCCAACAGGAGCAACGAATGCAACGTATCCCGTACTTGACCCGGATCTTCGACCGCGAATCCAAGGACTTTTTCTAGCTAACATCTGTCCTTCTCTATCCTGTACATGTGTCACCCGGAATCACTATGGTATTGGCCCAATTTTATTAACGCGTTGGTTACCATGGTGGTCCCCGCCTCAAAATTTCGATAATCGAACAATTAGTACAAGAGAAGGTCGGATAAATGGCTACGTTTGAAAATTAATCGATGGAATCCTTAATAATTCTAATTTCAGTGTTAAACGCGTACGAGTCAATTTCTAAAATGCTATGGGTATTTTTCGAAGTACATTAATTTGTTAGCAAATACGTTTAGTTTATATTGTACTAAATCGTCAAACTAGAATTCAAGGAATTTTAATTTTGCACCGTCCAATGATGGGTTAATTAGTTTCTCCGTGTAAACTGTTTGGTTAAATACCTTACGCTTTGCAGAAGCGTGCACGGTATTAAGATTGTTAAGCACGAGACTAGTCCCGAAGGCAGATTTTCTCAGCGTTTTATCAACATCATAGCTGTGCTCGCGAGAGGTCAAATCCGTATCGGTGCGACCTCAAGATGACGCTATTATAGCTACAATGTTTGTCGAAGGTATACTACCTCGAACCGGACGATTCTCTTCTCAGCTCGCAGGTTTTCAACGACGGGAGAGAGCTAACGGAACTTCTCTACGCGATCTTGACGTCACTCGAAGCCCGAATAACCGAACGTTTGGTCATTTTTACCTCGAGAAATTCCTCCATTCAAACTCTATCCGAAGAGATTTTTAAAACCCAGCATTCATAAAATTAATTTATGATAGAAAATTGAAATTAGATTTGTGGACAACTTATTTTATTTAAAAGCAATATTACATATTTTATGGTTTCTGAAATCCGTCCAGCGCGCACGGTCATTTTTTTCTCTCGATTCTTGCGTGTATCCTCGCGAAGCAACGTTTTCACGTTTGGCGGGAGTTTCAATTTCAGTGGAAATCAACGGAGCCCGTAATTGTGTAGCGGCGTTATTCAAGAGAAACAAATTACCGAAGGGAACGAGAAGGGGGTACAGCCGGTTTGGCTGGCAATCTAAACGTGTCGTCTGTATCGGTGAATCGTGAAATTGCGCGGATTTCATCCAGCCACGCGATTGCATTTAGAGATTCGTCCGCTAATTGCACGACGAAGAAGCAGTCGTCGGAGAGGCACGATTATAATGGCGTAATCGCGACCAACCGTTGGCCAAGCTACCGTGATACAACCACGGAATTACACGCAAAACTATCAAATAATAATATTGTCGAACAATCAACCGAATAACGGACCCCCTGTAATAATCCTTCTACAGATTTCAATAGCCTTCTTTCATCCATTTATTATTCTCTCCGTTGCAAAATTTCTGATTTTTTCATTTCACATTTTGCAATTTTCTAGTTTTTTTAAATCAAGTAGAGGCTTTCCAAAGTTACCAATTTTTATATGTTCTAAAATTGACCTTACGAAAGCAACGATACCGATTGCAAACAGCAAGAGAGATTCAGCATGGATCAAGGAAGGCCGTATCGATCGGAGGGATAACCTTTTCAATAGTCCTTTCGGCCCGTAAGGTAGATCAATCATAGGATCTCTGATACATCTTGATATTTGCATCGCCAGAAGGCGGCATAAGAACACGGTGATTTTCTCACGACAAGAAGAAACAGACTGATGAGACGTAACTCGAGGAGATTTTTCAACCGAGCGCGGTAGCCCCCTCGTCAACGCTCCATTCAGAGCCTATGGCCATTTATTTTTTTATTTTTTCAACTTTTCCCTGAGAATTCATCGGGCAACTTTGTCTTGCGCGAAAAGGAACGATGCATCGAAGGATCGTCCTTTTGCAATTCGAAATATTTCCAAGGAGAACATTCTTTTTAATCAAATTACGTTTGTTAATTTCAATTTGAGATTCGAGCATTTACAAACGTGGTAGGTGGTTTTTATTCGAGCGTACTCGTCACCTGCATTTCTCAAACAGGTATAAAAAAATAGGCGATAAAAGCACTTCCCTAGTAATAGTAATTGCACATTTCGTATTTTTAACTTGTCAAATTAAATAACGTTAGAAATATTAATTAATTTTCATTGGCGGATCGAAAGCAATCGAAGACATTGATTGTAAGAGTTTTACACACAGGGTAGAGCAAATAAGAATCGATCAAGTAGAAAAGTGCCGTGTCGAATGGTGGTTAAGGTCGAAATAGGGCCGCCTGGTAAGAGAGTGGCGGGAACAGGGACGAAACAATTGGTGGCAAAGCGTAAAGAACGAAGACAGAGGGCGAAAGGACGCGATTTGATAACACGGCATCGATCCAGGTTCTCAGGATGCTTTCCGTCCTTCTCTTTAGTCCCCGTCTCCGTTCACGCTTCTCCTTTTTCATTCTACGTCCTCCCCTTTTGCCACTGCAATACTCCCTTGTACTACTTCTACTCTTCCTGTCAGTCTTCTGATACAATCGGTACACTGTGACTGCCATTTTGCCCTTATCACTTTGTTCGAGTGTATCAAGATGCTGCATTTGTTCGTTAATGTCTTCGGTGGACAAATATTTGGCTACTCGAATTTTATTATTCGTGTTCGTGTACCTGGACTATTCAAATGTTATTATCGGTATTCAGGTCTTTGAATTATTCAAATTCGCTCGGTCGTTGATTTATCATTTTTTCCTCGTTTTAATTCGATCTCTGGAACTAGCGATTAGACGAAATCGGTAACGATAATCGGGATCGTGCTTTGTTTACGTTGCTTAGGCGAGTGAAAGTTTCGCGAAGCGTTCTTACCAATACACAGGGTGTTCCAAAAACATCTCTTGAAACCACAGAAATCATTTTCCAAATATTCCAATAGCACGTATCATATCACACTGATACGATTCCTTATGCTTATCACCAATCGTTAACTCAACACAATGACTTGAGTTAAATAGGATTAATTTTTAAATTTAATAAGACAGTCGTTAAATTCGATAATTTATAAGAGCATGAAAGGATTATTGTGTGTTTCGATAAATTTTCTGTTGGAAAACGAGTACTGACGGAAGGATGTTGGTTAGCCGAAGATCGGTAATTTCGCGAACGGCGCAATAAACGCGAAAGATAAAGCAATTAAGAGAAAATCAGTTTGTCGTAAATCGTGGCCGCGTTATTGAATTATCAGCATTCGAGGCAAGTCGCGTTACGAGCGGAATGCGAATGGAACACGAGGAGATTGGCTTCAAGGCGACAAGTGGTCTGGCCAATGAACCGACTGCCTTTGGCCCGAACTCACTCTGGCTCCTTGAGGCCGCCAATTAAACGACCTAAGGATACCTCGAGATTACCTCGGCCTCAGCCACTGTCGAAACTCGTGTACAGGTCTCTGGGAAATTTCAGTCCTAAATTCTTCCTCAAAATTGAAAGCAGAGCAAACGTTCTTAACACTATTGGCCTCTTGACACTATGAATCATATTTTTTAGAAAATTGAATGAACTACAAGCAAGTTAATAATTTGCTTTTGTTCTATTTCAGATTGCACCTTTTTCTTCCATTTTTCGAAAGACATACTCGAGTATTAAGTATATTAAGTTAGATTTTAAGAATTGTAGGTACATTAATATTAATCACCTGAAACAATTTATGATTTAAAATTCGAATTCAATTTCAAATTGTACATAACTTGTAGATATTTTTTAAATGTGTAAAGAATTTTTGTTCAAAAGTTTGAGTGTCTGAATTTAATTAGAACCATCATCGTCAAAAGGTTAATTAAATGGATGTTACCTATCGTCAATCGAGTCTCCGTCCATTATCATCCATTTCGTGTATATCGTCGTGTTTTTCGTACGTATCAATGATATTTAAAGCACTTCGATGCATTAAATTTCTATGACCATAGTGGTTTAATCGCGGATATCAATTTCGAAAGAATCTCGAGCACGGTGCGTTTGCGCGAGGTCAGTTACCAGCGGTCGGTAAATTCTCTGGTAAACAAACGAGAAAGGACCGTCGAACGTTAAAAGCAGAGGCGAGTTTTCGAGTCGTTCGGTCGGTCGTTCCTCAGCCGTGCACCGGCGTATAATCGTTTCACCGGCAACCTTGATTCGTTCATTTAATCCGGACGGCAGGATCGTTAGCTATCATCGTACAAACATAAACCGTTTTTCTCCGATTCCGTTCCGCTCGATTACTAGCGTGCCCCGCGCGCTAATACCTTCCCTTCGTCCTTATCTTCCCAACTTTTTCCTTTTTAACTTCCCCTATTAACCTCTCAATTAACCATCCCGAGGGTCGTATAATTAAAACGTCGACGGGGAGCGTAATCGCGTGACTGATCTTTCAAAAGCGACCACGTTATATTTCTATTATTAACCGTTCAAGGTGCGCTCGTTTTGTAGCCAATTTGTCTGATTGCCGCTACTTCATTCCGCAGCGATATCGGCCCGGTGAATTTTCGAAACGTTTCAAGATTTCAACACCCTTACTCGTTCTACATTATACTGAAAAATTTATCGAGACCATTTTGACATTTTGTCAAAATGTGGACTGACCTTTGTTAACCCCTTGCCTTACCATTCGATTATTGAACTTTTCTTCATCCAAGTACTCGGATAAATAAAATACTCGACTGTCCACAACAATCTAATCCGAAACATCGAAGATATTGTAAATAACGAGGTCTAATCAAGTTTCGTCGAAGGGAGCACCCTTCGAGGTCTGAAAGCGTTAACCGACGAACGAGGGTCGAACTCGTCTCGAGGGTTATCGAGATCGATTCCAGCCGAAAAGAGCCTGTAAATCCGATTGTCTCGCGAAAGTAGCGAACACACGACAACTTCGAGGCTGATTTTTTCCTCTCTCTCTCTCTGGAAAAGTCGTGCAAATACAACGGTCGTACAGAACCGGCATCTAGAGCAAAGGTCCCCGACGCCCGCGACAGATCGACGAAATCGATTTCTCTGCGGCAGACTCGCGTTTTCTGCCTACCTCTTTCTCGAGTAGAAACACGAGGGTTTGAAACGAACGATACTCTTCTTCTTCTCTCTTTTTTTTTCCCCCCCTCCTCTCTTTCCGTTCCCTACGCTAGGAAGCAAATGCACCTGTCGAGAGGAGTGAAACTGTGCTGTTCGTCGCTGCGCTTCTCTGCACTCTGCAAAAGTTAGCCGCGTGTATGCGCCGATATATATTTAGCGCGTGCGGCATTTCTCGACCCACATACTCATCGGGATGCAGAATGTCTCGTATGCGTGGGGTCATGCTGTCGTTCACCGCGACAAAGACATTGCTTCTTTTCCCCTTTTTTTCTTCCCCCGTCCTCCTCGATGTGGACGGTTCTTGAGATACCGTCGGCGCCGTCACTTTCATTTTATTTTCGTGTGCTTTTATCTTCTGTAATATCTCCTTTTTTCTGCGCAAATGTGCCAAAGTGACAGTCGCAGGTAATTAAAGACGCCCTGTTGCTAGCAGTTTTCCATCGAAGGACAAGTTTTGCACCGCCATAGGATATTTGTTTTTACTTTGGTTTTTCGTGATAAATAAATATATTGTTTAGAGAGGCTGAGAGGGTAGGGCATAAATTTCCATGCATAGTACGCGTTTGCGAGCAAAGAATCGTGTTCGACGACAAAGAAACTATGAGTCACCGTTGAATGGAGCTAGGGGAGAGCTCGGCACAAACCATTACTAAATCAATGTGCAGTATCACCGATGTCGTTGCATTATCGTCCCTTTTTGATTCATTTTGTGCATCTGTGCGCGAACACGTTTGTACCCTGCGAATCGTTGGACTTCTTCAAAAATCTCTTCTATTTTGTTCCTCTTAAATTCTTAGTTTAAATTCTTAGGTCGAGCATTCGAATTTTCCAACTTCTGCTGTTAGTATTTGAGTACTCGAATTATCTCAATCTACTGCTGGCGTTCAAGTATCCGAATGTACACTTTTGTATGGACGGATAATTGGCGGAGAACTTGCGGGAGAATAGACAGGCGAAACGATCCCTCTGGTGTCGAGCATCGAAAACACCATGGCAAAGTGAAACGAGCGTGCAAATCGTAAGAGCACGCTTCATAAATTCGTGGCTGTGGTTCCGGCTTAGGCACTCGTGCAATTCCTTTAATTACTTCCCTACGCGATAAACTCCGATATCGGTGATTTATGAACGCAGATCGTTCGAATCGAAGCGTTAAAGCGTCAGGATTTCTTAAATCGTTTGCCCTTCGGTTCCTCTGCTATTTCTTTAATGTTACTACCAATTAAATTCCAACATTGATACCATTTTATTTCGATATTCATTAAATTACTTCAATTTTCATGGTTCAAAAACAAATATTTTTAAAAATGTCACACTCTACAGATTCCGTTTGTTTAATAAAGATACGTAATCGCCTTTGTGAAAATTGAAAGTTGAAAACGCTCGTAGATGCCGCTTTATCGGATAGAAGATCGTCGGTCGTGTTACAAGCGTGTAATTCAGCGGAGTGTTTACCGATAAATCGGTTTAAACGAGGTGATAGTGTAATACAGGATCGCGTTAGAGATCGCGTGGCACTGTTCGCCGCGTTTTATTGAATCGATAACGTCTGGTTGGCACGCGTGGCCGACGGGGTGTGCGCGTTAGCCACGCGAATAAATACACCCTATTAATTGTTAATTAAATGTAATATTTGCTCAAACGTCATCGTGATCTCCCTTTGGCTAACCTGCATTACGTTTATACGATAAAACGATTATTCGTTAATTCGTCCCGTTAATGAAACACGACCGATACCGTGTCGATATTTAAAAAAGATAATCTCATTCGAACATCCTGATTTTACAAATTCTACGAATCGATATGCAAATTATCCAAATTCTGCTGCAGGTATTCTGCTATCTTTATTTTTCAGATAATTTTAACAGTAGCGGGTCTAATCTGATCTCACAGTAACCCTTGACACTTCGTAGTTTGACGTCAACTAATTTACCACGTTTGTCCATTAACTCTAAAGTAGTCATGCAATTTGTTTGGTAAATATTACTTTAAAAATTACACCCCCTATTTTTCATATCTTCATTTGGTTCTTCGATACCACTCTGGATCTTGCTAATCTGTTTCAAGTGGCTCGTACAACTTGCGAACGAAGATTCATCCAAGTAAATCCAGTAAATCCGAAAGAAATCACGGTATTAACGCCTCCGCCCCCTCCTCGCCCCCCTCTGGCCATCCTCGGTCCATTAATTTGTTCGTTACGCGTAGCGGAGTAATATCGATGGTATCTGAATGCGCGAGGGAGGTTAGCGGTTAAGGGTGGCTCAGAGTGGCGGGAAGGAGCGGGTGAGGTGTGCGGGTTCATGGGTTACGGTGCGCGGATTCTGACGTCACGTCGCTTGTACGCAAGTTTACTACCACCAGCAGGCTTCTCGTCAGCTTTACTACTACTATACTATCGCTAGTACTACTACTACAACCCTACTACTGCCTACTACCCCCCACGTGGCACGAGTGGGAGGTGTACTTGTACCACCCACGCTCCGCTCTACCTAGACTCCACCGTGTGTGTAGAACGTGTCTGTGTACACGGTGTCGTTGTCTGAAACGTATCGCAGTCGCTATCATCTCGATTGTCATTGTTTCTTACTATCGATACCGATGCTACTATGTTACTGTGTCCCTGTGCGAACGCGTGCCGATATCGGTGGCCCCCCTTCTTCAAATTTGTATTATTTTAGAAATCTTTGGTTGTGCGATGATATGATTGGACTAGTTAATTTGAAATCATTTCAATGACCAACTTAATGCCAAAAATTGTAATTGATGATACTAATTGCACTATAATCGAAGAGGATTCGTATAATAGGATTCACTTATAATTTTATATTGAATTGATAGGTGTTTTATTAAAAGTTCCACTGTATATTAATGTACGCTTGTGTCATCGATACCAATGACCGCTGGTGTAACGTGTCTGCGATGGTGCAAATCTGTCATAGTTGCTATCATTGCTTACTATTGATACTGATGTTAGTACACTACTATTTCTGTGGGGATGTGCGCTTGTACCAATAGTGTCAATGTCCCCCAGTCTAGGTATTGTGTAACGTATCTGTATGTTCGAAGCCCTTATCAGTTATTATCCTGCTAGTATTGCTAACATAATCTTTATTGTTCTACTATCATTCCTCGTTACCACGTTAAAATTAGCGCAGCACTTTCCATAAAAGTAATTGCAAGCAAACCTAGTCGCAACAACCTCCTTGGAGGTCACGACCCACAGGTAGGGTATCCCAAAAGAAACAGGTAACATTCCGACAGTTTTTGTCCGCGTTTCCAATTCCCCTAGTCGGTTGAGAACCAATTGTGTAACTTGTCCGTGTGCACGATGTCGCTATCTCAAACCTAGTCGCTATCGTTAGTACTGTCAGTGTTTGCGTCACCATTCTATTACCACGACGTCGACTGCACACCGTCCAACGGTTCACCAACACAGATTCCAGTGATTCCACACGTTCGCGTTCCATCGTGTGTACCGCAGGGTTACACGCTCCGCGTTCACCGCCACAAACTCGCCCAATCTGTGTCCGTACACGTGTACGTAAAGGAACAGAGAAAAACCGACGAGACACACAGAGGGGTGCAACGAAGAAGGACAGAAAGTTGCGTAGTCCTCGTTTTTCGATCGTTCCTCTTTCTCCATCCAACGCGCGATCGTTGGTCCTTTATTTTTCTACCGTCGCTCGTCTCCGTTCATCCTGGACAGGTGCTCGCCGAATTACCGCGGAATCGTGGCGGGAAAGAAAAAGAGAAAAGGACGGAAAAGAGAGACGGGGGTAAAGCGGGAACCGGAGAGCCGATACCTAATCCTCCCTTCGTTGGCCCACCCTCGGCAGGAAATCAATAGAGAGGGACTCGCTCTATCCCTCCCTCCCGCCCTCCCACCCACCCACACTTTCCTCTCTTTCTTTCTTTCCGCTCCTGTTTCGGTCTCGCTGTTCTTTTCCATTTCGCGCTCTGTCTTTTCCGTCGTTAAACGTTCTCGTTCGAAGAACTTTAACAAGGAACTCTCTCTCGTTTGCACCCTGTCGTGTTTCAATTTCTCGTTTCGTCAAATTTCATTCGCGATTCGCTATTTTTGCCGCGTTTAACGCGAGCGTTTCATGATCTCGGTTGTTTAATACGAGCTTACTAATCCGGCGGAGGAATTCTAAGGGTTAATTTGTCATTTTAAGGCTTTCACTTCCTTCTTACAATTTTTACTAAATTTTTCATTCTTCGAATCCTCATAATTTTGTCCCAATTTTATAGAAATTCATTTATACAATTATTCTAGTTTGTTGAAAACTCATAATCGTATTCTTAGCGAACAGCTGACACGTAATCACGGTTTTGGGAACGAAATCGATGAATAGCCAATGTGTCGATTCATTTATCCAAGATAATCCATGGCTCGAGTCAAATGTTTGCACTGTCTCCCCCGGAGTCAAGGTAACTCGATCGTAGGTTATCGATATCACGGGATTGAACAGGATGGCAGGTGAATCCAGGTCGAGACTGATTTTTCTCGTTTGTCGAGGAGCAAAAAAAAAAGACGAAGCTCGGTTTTAGGTGAAATCTCGAAAGCGATTCAACTAGCTTTTCTCGATGAGGTCGGGTTACGGGTTGCCTTTTATTCCATCGAGCCCTTTAAATCGAAACAACCGTGCGACAGACCCAATAATGGATCGATGTCTGACGACGTACCCAGCCGGTCTGGAGTTCTTCTACCATGAAAGAACGTGTCTCGATAGAAAGATTAGTCGCTTACAATCGTTCTTCAAACCCTTTTATCTTACATCGTTTCATTTTTCAATAAGAACATTGGAAAATAATATTTAAAATAATAGACAATTTGAAGAACGAAATACTTATCTAAGAATTAAAATTCTAATTGGACGTTCGATTCACCGATGTTATTTTGTAACGCAACCGGAAACGAATACCAGAAAACACGTATAGTATGAAGACGTTCGTGCAAAAAGTCGCTGGTCCGGAATGTTTCTCGAGGGATGAGGAAACGCAAGGGCGAGACAAGGGGTGACGTTGGTCGAACGGTGAAAATCGGAATTTCGTTTTTATCGCGGCGTGTGCGTTGCCAGTGAAAGAAGAGATACACGCCGAGAGATGGGTGGCGCGAACGCGTGACGTAGCGGAAGTCGTGCGTCACCAGTGACGTAGGCAACGTCGAAAGAGGAACGTCCGAAAGAGGCCATTGACGAGGACTTGTTGCACGTCCCTTTCTGCGTAGCTTCCGATATCTCTTCGTCTCTACTCGCCCGACGAGAATATTTGAAACTTTTAATTCGAACCATTGATCGTCCCGCGTTCCAGAATAGATTTTCAGATACAAACGGAATTTACCGATAACATTGGTATTTCTTTAAACTGCGTTCATTTACGAGTGTTTAATAATTATTTTTTAAGATTGTGATAAAAAGCTAATGAACCAGCGGCGTTATGACTCGTGCTATAGGCAAACGAAAGCGAGGACGATGATTCGCGTCACGTGTACGTTTACTACGGGCACGATGGTGGCCGTTACGTCACGTTTTCCCTCGTGAAGGAACTTGGCTGGAAAATCTGATGGCTACATTAGTAACGAGAAAGTTTCGTGCAGGTTTTATTATTGTTTCATAGATTTGAAGTTTTCCATGGAAAGTTTAGGCGTTCTTCGAGTTAAACCTGGCTATACATAAGAGGGAGCAAAGTGGCATAGACTTGTTGCATATCCGTTCGCGCATGTGTGTCAGCCAGGTCTGTCCCTGTAGGCCGGTGAAATGGGGAAAGTTCCTTGGACGTTTTACGACGCGGGATCGTAAATCCATCCGGATAGGGTTTGATTTACTTCGTGCATCGATCCCGGTGGCTCTACGTCGCGTCGTGCAACGATGAAATTATCGTGCTCTTGGCAGCTCGTGTTCCCGTGGCGACTCGGGCACCCTGCTATTACACGAAATTTCAAAGTAGCCGAGCAGTTTGTCGTGATGCGCCGCGTTTCGATTAAACTCGATCCCGGTGATTCGTAAATGAGTAATTCGACGCGAGCCTTCGTCGATTACATTTGCATAATCATCCCCCGTGTTCTATGCTTTGCATTCCCTCCACTTTCCTGATAAAAAAGGGGAAAATCGGGTTACCCTTATTGCTTGGGAACTTTGAAATATTTTAGAAATTTAGAATCTGTAATGAAATTTTAAAAATCTGTTAAAATTCCCATTTCTTATGGGATGCAATTGTTTTTTATACCCTGGACACAAAGCCATACGTATGTGTGCGTATGCACACTTTCCGTCGTGAAACTGGATTATAACCACAGTGCCTGGTGTTTCCTGTTTTTCTGCTTCTATGCGGTTTCAAAGTATTTCCTGTATGATTAAAGAAATAGTTTGAATTTCGATTTTACCCGCGCTATCTGCCGATAAGGCCGCCTCTTATGCAACGCAATCTTATCATTAGAATTCACGGTCCTGTCTACAACGTGTAATATAATATTTACGTGTACAGATCCCTGCATTCGTTTGCCGTATCATTTCCAGATCCGTCTTTCGAAATTTAATATCGTTCGATTAAAAAATAAATAAAACAAAAAAAAAAGAAGGAAATGTATATATGAAATTGAAATTAATTCCTGGTTCCCTGATAAATCATTCGAAACGGTAAATAATATAAATTAACGTTAATGAATCCGTTGGTAGGATACGATAGCGGGGGTGTATCGTTATGTTTGCATAATTGAGTAACGGGGCTCGAAATGAAAATGATTAATATTTATCGTCGAGTGCAGTAACATTTTCTGGCACGGTTCGTGTCGTCACGTAAAATTGCACCAGCGGGAATTTAAATCGCACGAACATGTCTGAGTCTGTCTCTCTCTCGTTCTCTCCTTCTCTCTTTGGTGTCCCCTCGAAAGGGATACACGACAAAGAGAAAGAGAGAGAAAGAGAGAAGAAACGCTTTAAATTCTGAAACAGAAACTCGCGTGCTTTCCAATCCATCGATAAGTACGGTGTGCACGAAATTGTGGTAACGAAAGTTGCCGACAGATGGCGACAACGGAACAGGTGCGCTCGACCAATCACCGTCCTCGTAACACCCCCCACCCCTCGTCCATCTACCGATTGGCGCTACGGCGGTGTCACGAACAGCGATCGCAATATGGCTTCCGCCACCGCC
Source organism: Anthidium xuezhongi (assembly GCA_022405125.1). NCBI lineage: Eukaryota > Metazoa > Arthropoda > Insecta > Hymenoptera > Megachilidae > Anthidium > Anthidium xuezhongi. The sequence continues at coordinate 12,058,931 of CM039637.1, forward strand.
AGCAAGTGAGAGTACCTCCGAAGGTGACATCGAAACATGGTGGAATATTTAATAGTTCGCGAAGCGTCGCGCGCGTGAAAATCGCTGACGTGTGTCCGTCACGAGAAACGTGACGTCCAGTCGTCGAGTGTTCGATAAACGGTGCACGCGTGCTTCGAAAGAAAAAAAAAACAAAACATTTCGAGGAAAGAAGAAAGAGAGAGAGACACACACTTGCGTTCGGTCGCTCGTCGGACAGAGACGTACTGCACGCACGGGACGTCGATTGGACGAGGATAGCGTGATATATTGGTGATACATCGGTTCGTTTAGCCCAGGGGTTTCTGACACGAGACCACGTATCGATGGAAATAAAAGCATAGGGACTCCGTGTCGTTCGCGTTACGGAAGAAACGTTTCGTGACTAGGATAATCGAAAACTCGGCGAAGCATCGAATCTTTTTCGATAGTCGAGCACGGTGCGCGCGACTCATACGTCGAAAGCGTGGCTCTGTCGGTGTGTTACGTTCCGTACACACGCTGTGTCGTCCCGATTTGCTTACAATTAGTGTGTGTGGTGTGTATGTGCTTGTGTATACGTCTGTACGTGCGATCTTTCGGTGTTGAAAATTGAAAGAAGACAGAGGGAACGGTGAATGAGCGAGGAAGAATGAGAAAAAGAGTGGCTCGGTGGCACGGGGTGTTGTACATCGACGACGAGCACGACGACGACGTAACAGAGAGAAGAAGAGGCAAAAGAGCGAGCGAGTGAGCCAGGGCGACGTTGCCAGAGTTTTCCTTCTCGCGTTCCCTACACCGTATAGCACGTACCCTACGTGTGTGCTACGAGAGCAAGACCGAAACGCACACATAGAAGTATAATGTGACAAGGAGCGAGAGTTAAAGTGGTGCGAGGAGTTTAAACGCATACACGCACACACATAGACACGAGCCACGAGTAGTAGCGTGAGTCGCGCGAAAAGGATCTAGGGAATTTTTAACCCTCGTTTCGAATTCGTCGTTGGTGTTTTTTTTCTTCTGTTCGTGCCCTCTGTACGTGATTCGTGAATTACCATGAGACGACTCCCAATGACGTACACACTGAGCACGTGACACGCCGAGTTAGGCCGATCGACAAGCCATGAAGAAGCCACGGTAAGTGTTTCCACATTTTTTCAAATCCCTCTCGATCCCCAAACGAACACCACCGTTTAGTTTCATTGACAAAACGTATAATTGTCACGAATGAAGCTATGTGAATAATTTATCGTATACCATTACCCGCGAGGGTAAGATGTCCGTCGTGAGTGACGCTTTAACCCTCCAACGACGCCGTCTGGTCAATCGTGACCATAACCTACAAAATGTACGCGGTACCATTTTGAATAACGTTAAACTTACAAATATTTTACCAAACGATTTAACAACTATTAAACTAAGATTTACAACATTTGAGGTACACACAATCATTTCATTATTAAATTTGACGAATCGAGGATAATAAAACACAGTAACAATATTATTTACAAAAATACAACTTTGGTACACAATTATTTTATTTTATCGGGGTCAAAGTGACCTCGTGAACCGCGTTAGTCGGGGCATACGCGTTCGAAGGGTTAACGCGCGCCGTGGACCGTAAATACACAAGGGTTAGGCGTAGGCGTGCGAGTGTTAGCGAATTTTCCGCTGGTTCTGTAGGGGGGTATCCCGATTCGCGGCTACGTCACTGAATGCAGAAGCGGGTACACGGCGCGGTGGTGAAATGACGCGATTATAGGGGGATGAGTCAGAAGATTGACGCCTTGTTTATCGATCTCTGGACGCCGCTAGATGCTCGTTACGGTTATCGATATTAGTACAATGCCGTGGACCGTTTTGCAAAACGTGCAACGGGTTTGTCGAAACGATGACAACGTGATAATTTCACGCGATATCAGAGCTCCCCGCGCATCGAGGGGCGGAAGGGAGGGGAGGGGGTTCGGATGATAAATTCACGAGCAATTCCATGTTTCAACGAACCGATTCTATTTTTAGCGAACCGTTCTACGAGTCCCACTTTAATTATCTGCTCGTTATTATTGGAAGTCGCGTGGAGGCGGTGTAAGATACGTTTTTATTATTCCGTCACAATCTTTCGGCTAAAATAGGGCTTTCGGACCATGAGCTACGGAAATTCGAGCTGCCGTTGAACCGTTCGGTCTCGAACTTTAAACTATCGGGACCGAAGTTCTTAATTCGTTGACCGTCATAGTGGAAATCGTGTGTGAAAAGTTGGAAAGTTTCGAGGACTCCGCACCGTCCTTTTCGAACCTTGACCGTACGAAGTTTTAGCATCGAAATGTCACTCGATTTAATATTCAAAATATATATTTTGAAATTTAGGGAAACTTTGTTGCAAAGTTGAAATCTCTATTAGTCCCAAAATCTGAACCCTTTAAATCATGTCCAAGTTAAGGTACGGGTTAAGTCTCTAAAACTTCAAATTTGATATTACACACGACTACTTTCGGAGATTGGATCGCTAGTTAGGTAGATTCGGGTCACAGAAACGATTACGACCGTTTGGTGAATCGAATCGTGTCAGGAATCGCGGAGACGAGCCAAGTATCAGTCAGGAAGGCGAGACGAAAGAAACGGCGATGCTCTCCGCCTCGTCCTCTTGGGACGGACGACGAAGAGGCTCCGCTACGGAGCGCAGAGGAGAACGAGGCGAGCACACGACCCGAGGAATTCGAGGCTCGAAGCCGAGAACGTTCCAAATACTTGCCGCTCCTGGTCGTCGACGATCAGACCGAGTTGCGTAGGTTGCTAAATTATGAAGGGAACGGGTGTACCCAGCAGGCGAACAGGACAGATTAAATGTTTCGGAGTTCGTCAACTTTGGAATCCGTCCCGTTTTCGTCTTATCGGTCCTCCGCGCGATTGCACGAACGAAATGATTATTTTATATTTGGTGGTGTTTATTAACACGTTGACTGCCACGTCACCCATGGGTGACACTCGTTATTTGGTTGAAAATGTTCCCATTAGATTTAAAAATATTGTGAAAGTAGAATAGACTCGCTTTAACATTTGAAAAATGATTTGCAAATTGGAGTGACGGTAGTTAGCATCCATTTCTTGCATCATGCAATCTAGTTAATCTCGTGACCCCACTTTAGTCGCTTTTTAAGTACGGTAGATGCACCCTTGTTTCAGTCAATAACGAGCATAATAGGATAACCAGTTTCGAATAGAAATTAGGAAAAAGGGGGGCGTGGTCGAAGCCATCAACCGGGTGGTAACTATTCGAACGGGCGGAAGTCGAATAGATTCCGCTCCAAAATTAGAGCTTTTAACAAATTGTCATCTCTGCACAACTTTTGAACAATTTAGAAACCTTCGGTTTTAGAATTTTAAAAATACTCGAGCGGCAATTAATCGCAGACAAAGATAGAAGAAATATTTGAAAGCAGGGGAAGTCTGAATAAAGGTATAATCACGAAGAAAAGCAGAGACAGCTCACCCTCGAAGAGTAGCCGTGGTCGTCCTTCCACGTTCTATTATTAATTTATCCGTAAGGATATTCGTGTGGATAATCGTATACCACCGGGATACCGTTGATCGACTTCGTTTTGCTACGCATTTACGTGCGAGCACCCTCGGAGAAAACAGCCAGATGCTTATTTCGCCGGTCAGCCGGAAAATTGTCGTGCGATTCAGGAAACTTTTGTCGAGGAACAGTGGTATTACCGTCTGCGAATCGGGGAAAGTATGAAAATTGGATGAGGAAAACCCTTTCGTCGTTGGATAACCATCGTTTTGAAACTTCAGGGTTTTCGAACGGTTCCGTTACGGATTTTTATCGATAATAATTTTGCAATTTTGCACAAAATTAGCGCTATGAATTTTCTTAATGCCTAGTTAAATAGCGTTTGTGGGAGGAATAATAATTTTGCAAAGTTGTAGAACTTTGGATCGAAAGAAAAGTTTCAAGACACTTTTGACGAGAGGAATTCCATCTTTTATTCTTACCGGTTGGTTCGTGGTTTAACACTTGTTGAATCGAGATTGTTATCTTAAGGGCACGCATATCATTAGATCGTGGTGGTTCCAGTTTCTCCGAAACGCGTTGAACATCGATCCACTCGGGTTAACAAGAGGGAGGATAGTTAATTAGGATCGTTGAGCATAGAGAAACTAGTCGTAGCCAGCGATCTCTCTGGCCGGCTTCGTTTCAATAATTCGAAATCAATTATTGCTTATTAACGCGTACGCTGATATCTTTGTCGACGGACAGTTTATCCTCTGAAAGTTTTTCTAGTTGAAATTAAGAAATTAAGAATCGTTATATTTCTTGCAATTAAGAGTAATAATTTTCCATGAAAATTAAAGTTACGTTGGGTTAAAGGCGTAGATGTACCTTAGGAGCGGAAGGTTGTGTTCATGGACCTATCTAAAAAAGTTACCCTTATCCTTTGGAACAGTTGAAGTGTACCGGCAAAACGTCTATCGGTGTGGCACCGGGGGAACATAAAGTATGCAGAAAACGAGCATCGTTCTACTCTTGATTTTATTGCTTATTCAGCCGGTGCACCGGTGCCCGTACGCGTTTACAGTCGATCTTCCTCTCCTATCGACCACCATTATCGCAAATTTCCCTCTTATCGATATCCAGATTTCATTCAATCTCGCTGAAACTCTCCTGATTCTTTCAGTTTACGTTAAACGTTTCCGTTCGTCGAGGATTAACTTTCAATGAAGTTGTTTGGGGGATTTATCGCTTTTCGATTGCTACTTGCTTAGATTTTCACCTAGAAATATAATATTTCCAAATTAAATTTCGACAATTTCAGTCACAACCCCTTCACCCTCGAATGGAAACATTCCCCGTTGGTATCTTTCGCGCCCGTTATATTTTCCGCTCGCAACACCATCGAAATCGCTAATTGTACAAACAAGAATCGAAATCGTAGAAACGGGGTTGTTACGAGTCGCATCGATTGTCGTATATAATCGGCCATTGCGACACGTTTTATCGAATTCTCGCGAGACAAGCGCGACACCTACGACTTTATTGTCCGGCTCGTCGGCTCGTAAATACACGGTGCAAACGATCGTGAAATTGCCGGGTTACGATTACGTTTCGTACGAACGATCCGAAATGGAAAGCTGTCGATGGTAGGGAAAGATAACGACGACGGCGTTACAGCCAGATGAGGAGATACACACCGACGTAGAAAAGCACGATCGGGAGAGAGCGCTATCCGATGTTGATACGCGAGCATCAAGCTATTTAATAGGCTAATCGAGTCCGGTAATTAATATGTTTGATCGTAACGGACCTATTCGACGTTGCATCCCACCGATAATAGACCTATTAGCTGAAAAATGATAGGCTAATATCGTGTTGACGATTACGCTGCAGGGCGTAGATCCGCTCTAATGACACCTTCGAGATACAGATTTACAAGCTAGAACCTGATTCCGTACAAACTCGTCCACAGACACATTCTATTTCTCTGTACATACACACCTGCCCGATAACTAATTTATCATCCAGAAGAAACGTTTATGATTTATGAACATTGTTTTACGCGTGTCTTTGAAGGGTAATTTCGAATTTCGCGTATGATAAATAGATCGTCGCCTGCGAATATTAGCCGCGTAAGTTGTTGGTAAAATTTTCGCCTCGAAGTAATTTCTCGGCTGGCCGCACCGTGCACGTACGCTGACAAAGAATAACCTTTCGATTTTAAAATATATATCGATGGTTACCGGCGGCACATGTGCCGGGTATATATTCTATAGCAAGCGTGTATGTACGTTACGATTTATGCATTTCAAAGCGAACAGTTTGGCTGTGAAAGGAAAGGGGTCACCGATATCTGGCAAAGATACGTTCCAGTTGAATTTCTCAAGGATTAGATCGTGCCCAATCTCGTCGCTGAGTAATAACCATCCGTGTAACCGGTCCCGTTCTAATCGCGACCGTCATCGTCGCTATTAACCCATTTGCATCATAAGGAAACTTTTCTTTTTTATTACATTTAAGTACAAAGATGACTACAAGTAAAAGAACTTCGTATTTCGGTATTGTAAGAAAAAATGAATGGTCAATATGCGATTTACGAAAATGTTTATTAGTAATTTTGTGCAGTATGATAGTACAGCCACTTCACGTACTATAACCATTACTTCCATCCCTAAAAAGACCCTCCATTTCTATTTTTTAGTAAACGAATAATAATAAAGGAGACCATCAATGCAAATGGGTTAATAGGTACACGACAACGAAAAGCCTCGATTCTAATCGAGTCACAATAAAATCAAGGGTCCCTTTCGTTGTCGATTGTTTCCACGGGAGGGGTGGATCCGTCTTATAACCATCGGGTTACGCGTAACCAGTTCATTCGACCCTACCCTTTGTCTATTTTCCACGCGTTTTGTCTCTTTTCATAGCGATTCCCGGTATCGTCGAAATAATCTCGAACCTTGACAAAGGCTGCGGCTGACAAGCCGTTTCGATACGAGGGTACAGTCACCGATTGTGCACGGTTGTCGCACGGGGTCGTTCGGGTCGTTCGCAATTTCGGCAGGTTCAAAGCCTATCGTTGCGCGATACACCTTACGGGCCGTGGTATTTCTATCGACTCCGGATGACAGTCGAATTACTCGTTGAGAGTGGTCAATTTACGGGCCTCAAGTTCAGCGTCTTGGGATTAATTACCCCCTTCTCGATTTCTGATCCTGTCATTGCAGGAATAGTGGAAGATTCGGTTGTGTCCTTTGCACTGAAAAGCCTAAGGCTTTTAATTCCGCGTAGGGGGTGTATTTCAATCGCGTATCACCAGGAAACGTAGCGATCGCGCGGTACCGCGACAGAGCGAACGATTTTTTACCCCGTTTCGCGTGGGAAAGAAAAGAAAGGGAGGGAGTCGAAGGGGGTAGCAAGGATGCGAAACGTCGAGGAAGATTCCGGTTGTCGTTTCTCTATCCCATATTGATTCCACGGAGCGTTACAACCCGACGACGATTATAATTTATTTATCCGAACCGGTTACCGAACGGCTATAGCCTCTCCCGGCAATCGCCATCGTTCCAGGGGCACCCAGTGCCGTGGTACACGGAGTGCGCGCACATCGTGATTTTCCTTCGTTTTCTTTTCAGTTTTAGCCTAACCGATCGATTGGGCCGTTCGGTTCGTTACATCGGCGCGCGATCGTCCTTTGAAACTTTGATGAAGAACACGTCCGTTGACCCCTTTCATTGGAATTTCATATCCCCGAGGATATTGCGGACTGTCACGAAATTCGCGGACGTATATCACGCTCGAAAGAGTCGCGATCAACATTGCCTCTTTCACCAACTATCGTATTTTCGACAGAGGTTTGTCGATTTTTCAAAAACCTCGGAACTGATCCAGTTACCGAGGTAGTTCCCTTCTTGACCATTTTTGTTCGTTCAAATATTTCTTAGAAAATTATAAATGTTATCTGCCAATAATATTTTGGTGGAATCTCAATTTTGTTCAATACCAAAATAGAGATGTAAGCCTTCTGTTATTAATTTAACTTTAAAATCGTTCACTTCTACCGGTTTACAAACTTTTTTCGATATTCTGCACCACAATTTGACTATGTAAATTCTCCTATCCGTTTAATCAGCTTTTTTGTATCATTTTTTGATGAGAAAAATATATAGCTTGTCTTATCTACCACAACCGGTCTTTTGATGTATTCAGTTAAGTGCTGATTTACTTCCAACGCGTTAACTCTTACGGTAATTATGTACCACTGCTTCAAGTTCTGTGGAATTGAATAATAATTAGTAAATGAAAGGTCAAGCCTTTAGTAAGGTTGGTGATTACACTACTAATCTAAGGTACCAGACTGATTGCACAAAATTACAGAACGTAACTTTGGAATAATAATAAAATAAAATTTCAATGAAATATAACAACGCAGTAAATAATCGATACGTCACGGGATAACTTCTAGACAAAAAACAGTTTCACGCTTTGTTCTATCCGATTGTTTGACGAAATTCAACAAATAACGACGTTCCTCCGCGAGAAGGATCCGTTCTCTCCGTTCCGTCTATAAAACAGAGAGAAAATGAATCGAGCCGTGATAAAAAACGGCGTGGGTAGAAAAACGAGGTGAAAAGCGGTTGCTAAATCTTCCTCTCTGATAAACGAAAACATAGGGTTTCCGCGCGGTATGATGTAGCTCGTTCCGCTTTTTTGTCGGCTATTTTTCTCCTTCGGATCCCCGGGAATAAAGAAGACGGTGGCTCGGGTAATTTTGCACGTAGGTCGAACCGTTTACACGTGGGTGGACTTTCCAGCGGGGGTAGAAGTTCAATTCCAGCAGCGGTGTGCTGCGCCGGGGTTGAAGGTCAATACGACGCCGAACAAACCGTATAACCTTTAAGTCCACGGGGGTTGAAAGGTGGGGCGGGGATTGTGTGACGGGTTTGCAGTTAACGGCAGAGCCGAATATCTCGTGCTCGAAATCGATATCGTTCCATTTTGATCGTTCGGCAACCCCTTTCGGTATCCGCGATACTCGTCCTCCCTCCCCCCTTCCCATTTCGATCGCCCTCTTAAGGGGTTTTTTGTACGCCGGTACACTCGAGTCACGGGCATAATTATCGCGGCACACCGTGTCATTATCGATCCTGCCTTGCTAATTAATGCGGTTTAAATTTGTCGTCGCCCGCCGCGAGAAATAACGATGCACACACTGTTGTCGACGCGCTACCAACGTTCGATAATTATTCCATCGTATCGAACCGTCACGAACAACCGGTATAATTTGTTACCGAGTGTTTTTATAATAATCGTCGCTCTGTCGTTGGCCAATCTTCTTTCTTCTTTTTTTTTTAACCCTTTCGATTTTACATCGTAATTCTGCCAGTGAAAGTTTACGACGGCTCGGCGAGTGGGCCTTGAAAAAATATATTTGCAGGTCTTCACGTTTCAGAAAGTATTTGAAAATTTATAAAAGTAGATTTTTAAGTTTTGGAGCCTTTAGAAGTATAATATTTGCAAGTTTCCAAGTCCCTAGAAATGTAATATTTCGAAATTTCCAAATCTCTGTATTAAAAGTAAAAATCTGATACTAAAAATCGCCGCTGGGGTACAGAACGGCGGAAATTTTTGACCGCAAAAGATCGAATCGGGGAAGAAGATTGCAAGGGAAATATTTCAAGCGTACGACGACGACGACGGTCCACGGTTGCTATTTTTCCACGTCGTCGGCGTCGTTGACGTTAGGTTCGTTTACCCTTTCTTCTAGAAAACGGGGTAACGAGATTTTCATTCCGACTCGCCGAGCCGTCCTTCGCGATTCTCGATTATATACCTAACTCGGCTGCTCCTCAGCCAGCAACGAGCAACGGTACTTCTGGTCAGGAGGTAAACGAACTGGGATAAGGTGTCTCTGAGAAACCTTAGAAATCGTGGAAGACCCTGACAGCTTAACCTTGGCGTACGAGCAAGGATGTGCACGTCGCATAGTCCTCGACGTGTTTATCACTTCGATACGTGTGCCAAAGCGGGGGAAGAAAAATGAATCTCTTTAGTTCAGCCATTAATCGCCACACCTTTTTGTTTGTCGAAAGTTTCCAAAGAAAAAAAGTTCCGGTGTTAATTACACGGGATTTCCAAATGGGGTTCGATGGTGGTTGATGGGTCAATTTTACGTGGACGATTTCGTACCTCTTTTTGGAACTATTACAGGGGTTCCCCGGCTGCTTTTTATCTCCTCTTCAAGAGAAAAAAGTATTCCAATATCTTCTATTTTTAATTAGCGGTATTTAATTTAATTTTGTATTTTTGCGCATAAAGAAATTATCATTTCAACACCGTGAAAATAACTTTAATATCTGTACTCGAAACTCCACACTCGAACAATCAAAGTCCCTTTTCATACCCAAGAAAGTAGCAGCAATTAGTCGTAGAATCATTATTTTTGACAAAAGTAATACCGAGCGTCAAATCGTTAATGAACGTCGGCCGAACGCGTTATCGCGAATTCGTCTACCTGCGTTCCCCCGAAGAAACGGATCTACTCGTTAATTCGGGCCGAGTTGAAATTATTAACGGTTAGATCGATGTTCGACGAAGGTCCTTTTGAAAGGAAAAACCCGGATGATTATTTAGAAGCGGTCGTCCGCCTTTGACATCGGCTACGGGACGAGTAATAAAAGCCGAAAGAGACACGAGCATCTTTTTCAACTTGTCATTCTTTTTTCTTCTTCGTTTTTTTTTTTTTCATTCTCTCGGGTTGATTTTTCTCTGCGACTCGGGGAAAAGAGATGCGACAAGTCTCGTTATCCTTTCGCGGCACAGGGCGTCTCGTGCGACGCGATGCATAATGTTTTAATTGGACCGGCTGTTTAATTCGAAGTGCGATTGATACTTTGGCCACGGTTCGGTTATCCTGAACGCGTTCCATCAATGGCCGTGCGCGCGTGTATGTGTTTCGTTTCAGAGAAAAGGGGGAGGGATGGGAAAAAAGAGGAAAATTCGTATCGTTTTCCCCCTCTATTCAACCGAACGTTTCCTTTTCCGCGGCGAAGCAAAAATAAAAATAAAACCGAGCCAACCAAATGTTTATTGAATCAAAAAACTGTCCCTTTGTTTGGATAACAACGTTGCACGCGCGGAGCTATCGAGCGTATTTGCTTGGCCGCCAACGATCGTTCCGCATCGATAATATTTCCCACCGTGAAAGGTGAATTTTCAACATTTATGATTTCAAAAGCGACGATGGCTTCCTTCTCTCTTTTTTCTTTCCTTCCTTTTCATTTGTTCGATGATCGTAACTGTTTTAATCGAGGCTCGATGTAACAGGGGCGATTACCTCGTTTTCTTGGGTCACGGTATTTTTAATTAACCCTTTCGCTTAGACTGGGAATGTTATATTCTTTATAATAGTTTTAGGAATTTAATAAATTTCGGAAAATCATACTCTTAGGAATTTAAACGGAAAATTATAGAATATTTTATTTTATTTTTCAAATTGTACTTTGCGAGGTTTTGGTACAACAAATACCGTGTATTTATATATTCGAGGTAAATAGAGAAACGAAGTTTTAAAATTGTCTGGAAACGTGTCTGGGAACAATTTACGAGAAGAAACGAAGGGAATATTGAATTTTAATTGTCACGAGGTTAATAATTTCTACGTTTGTCACGCGAGCCTTGTGTGTCCGTAAGTCTTGGAACGGTTAAAGTTCGAGGCCGTACCCCCGGCCGTACCTTGACTCGTTACGTTTTCGACAATGGTCGAAACGTGATAATTACCGTTCTCCCGGTGTTTACCGGTTACACGTAATTCGCCATTTACCTGCACACGAAACAATTATTTTATGACGTTGTAATTAAACTGTTGTTTGCCCGGCTCCGAGGCAATAAAATCCGTCGGCGCGGTGCGTTCACCGATTGGTCGAGGTCAGGTACGTTATACCTGGCGGGATTCTATAGCACAGAACGATTCTTTTACGGTCGACGAAACGATCGACAGACAGAGAATATTTATATTAACTGTTTATAATGAGTTTGTTACAGTTGTTTAGATCGAATCTTTGGTAATTAATTATTTTGTTTGATGTTCGACATCTCGAAATTTCTAAATTTCTAACTCCCCTCCACCAAATCACAAAAATCCCTAAAAGTACAGTATTTATTTTCTCTATTTGAATTACTCAGATCGTAAGTGTTAAACAGAACAACTGGTTTTATACACCGTGAAACACACCACTCCGCGTATAAATCCTTCAGAATAATCGTAATCGTCCTGTGCCCGACGCGCGATCCTGCAACGTAGCCAGAACGAAAACGATCTCAGGAGTAATTCTCGTTCGTATCCGTGAGCGTTTGGCGTCGACCGCGATACAGTCTCGTAAAATCGGCTTAATGGGAACACGGGCTGCTACCGAGCCGGGATGAAGCTCGCGACAGAGGGAGATACACAGAACGAAAGAAACAAGCGGAAACGCGGCGATTTAGCGGACGGTGGCGACGATGGCGAGAGAGGCGCAACAGTTTGGCCGTAGAAAACTTATCGCAGGCTACTTCGCTTTACTTTTCGATCGACTCCGAGCGAGAAGATAACTCCCGGCGTAAGGAGAGCAGAAACGAGTAGCATAAAATGGTTTAGGGTCGGGGATCGACTCTTCGCGGCGAGCGTGTCCCTGCTTTGGAAAGAAAGAAAACAAAAAATATTGAAATCCACGGCGAGGATCGCGCGCATCGGAACCTGTTTTGGCCTCGTTCGACCAGCCACGGTTAACAACCGTATCGTTAATTGCCATCGCAATTAAACAATCTTATCCAGATTTAATAAGAAGCCCGTGGGAGTTTATTTATCGAGAACGCGACTCTGTTGAAATTTTTCCCTATCGAAGAATTGCTAGACTCGGTTTAGATGCTCTGGTGTCACCAAAGTGTTAAAACCCCGTGACTTCGACCCTGAATCCTCGAAACCCTGTTACACCCCGTCCCCTTTCTACGCGAAGGGTCATTTCAGCGGTGGAAAAAGAAACGGACGAGGCAATATTTCTTCCAACGAAACGTCCCCTCTTTCTGTCGCTTCGTAAATTCGCTTTTCATAAAGGCGACTTCGTACGGTACCTCCCTTTTTTAAGTCTCGGCTCTTTGTCCTAAATCGGTCGATTTCCAAAGGGTGAAAGGTACGGGTCAATCTTGACTATACCTACGCTAAATGCAACAATATTTTAACTAACCAAAAATTTTCACATATTGTTAAAATTGTGTGGGATTATATTTGGATCGTAATAAGCAGTTTTAACGCAGAGAAAATACTGTGCATCGATTTCAGAACGACTCTATTCGAATAACGCGAAAGCCCGTCGTATACGTAGCGGCGATTAGCGAATTCCTCGTTGCCGAACGTGCTCGATTCGTAGCCGGTCGATCTTGTGTAGGTTGAAAATTGGCACGGTGCCCGTTCCGTCGACGAATAATCCAAGCAACCACGCGGCTAACTGCGCGAAGAAGCGGTGTTTGCGTGCCACGTGTAACCAAGCCTAAGTGCGTTTAACCCTTTCGCTTGTAACCACGACTATAGCCGTCGTTCGTGGAACCAGTTGCAAATATCGTACCGGTAGTTAATTAGAAATTAGAGCGATCCGTTACAACTAAATAGACGCTGAATTTACGGTGTTCAAATTGAGAATTATTAATCATGGAAATAGTATCAACTACTCTGACTCTGCGTGATCAATTAGTTGAAAGTCGCTGTGATACTAATTTTGAACAAAATACAATCTGGAACGCAGTGTCGTACCCAGACGAATCTGTACAGGGCGATCAATGGGCCCCGTTACGGTTCTATCGCACAATATAACAATATAAAAATTCTAAGCAGCGATTATCAAGTTCGAGGAACGGGGTCACCCCTTTTCCTTCTTTGTTCGGTGGTCGATCGGTTAAATCCCCGCAAACGAACGGCGAATTTCGCCAGGCGACAAGTAGGCGAGTATCGACGCGTAAAGAGGGTGAGCCGGAGGGGGTGGCGGTGGGCGGACGAACCACCAGGAGTGGCTTTCGACGATACCGTGGCAACACTCAAAGGAAGGGAGACCAGGGCTTTGATGAAATTCAGGGAACGGCATTCACGGTTCAAAGGAAAAGCATAGGGTAATGCCAGGTAATAACTAACGCGAACGAAAGGTAGCCCGTTCGTGAGAACCGGAGGGCGGAGGTGGCACACGGCAAAGGGAACTACCGGGGCTATGCTAGCTATTTTTTTTTTTGCCCGCGCGCGAGCTTCTTTTTTTTCTCTTCCGCATCAGCCTATTTCCTGTCTGTCGCTATTCTGCTCGTCGAAGATGCACAGCCACTCGATAACCCGGTCTCGTGCGGATTTTACATTGGATTTTCTTGTAAGAAGATTTTTGCTATATAACAAAGTTTGAAGTTAACAAAAATATACAAAGAGGGGTGATTTTGCGTTTTTTGGAACCGATTACTACAGTTAAATGTTTTACTGTAAAGGGGTTAATTAATGAGAAACTACTCGTATCATTTTCTTTACATCAAAAAAGTGAAAGACATCGAAAAATACGGAATGGACGGGATTCGATCAAAGTGAAAGACACTTAGCGATTTCATAGAAAAGAGAGGTCGGTTAGTTGGAAGATGCAAAGAGGACGAGAAGAAGAAGAGACATCTGGTCTTATCTGGGCCAATGGAACGCAACCTCGCGCATAGTGTCTCGCCACGACCGGATCGGTAAAACTACGAAAACGTTGTCCTCGACTATCTCTACTAATTGGCAAACTTGTCTCAATTATATACCACCGCCACTCTGTTATCTACTTTCTTTCGTGCGAATCGTTTTCCTTCTGTCTCCTCCTCCCTCCTCCCCACGGCTTCCTCTCTCTTAACAGCCTTTCTTGGATGGTTCGAACGGGTCGAGGTGAACCTCGCGATCTAATTATAAGAATCATTGGAGAGGCGTTGGTGTCGAGATCTCGCCGAGTTTGTGTCATCTACGTGGGATTAAAAATATCCTCCAGTTCTCCTAAATACTCCTCTCTTTCTCTCTTTGTTAGAATCTTGCGGCGAACTTCTCGGTTCTAGTCGTTTTTCCTCGGGTTCGTACTTTGAAGATATCGCATTAGGGAAAATTTGATAATTAGGTATTCTTGAAAATAGGAATGTTTAATTTTCGGTTAAATGTTCTTACAAATTAGTTTGTTGGAAAGAAAGATAACTGTACTGTTGGTATCATACGCTCGTTGGGGAATATATTAACATATTTACTACTGCAGTGGAAGCGGTCGTGTATAGTCAGACATCATGGAACTGTACTTGTTAGCACTTTACTTACCGGAAGCCAATTAACAGGTTTTTCAATACCATTTGCTGAAAGTCGATTAATAAACCTTCAGTTGCTATTAATTGGTCTGGAATTCATTTGAAATAATGAAGATTAAGTGTGCTAGAACGCAAAAGGAAATCAGAGTTACATTTATTAGTCTCTGGCTGCTATTTAATTACAAAGTAACGATACTTAGCCAGGTTATTTTCAAGTGATAATTTGTTACGGATACAATTGATTAATTTTCAATTGGAATTTTAACCTTGACGAATTTTTAATTTATTTTTTATTAGAATATTAATTGAAATAAAATAGAAATCGTACTTCAATTGATCTAATAATGAACAGCGAGATAATTAACACTATCTACGGGAAGCTTATTAATTATCTATTTAGCATTATGATTGGTTGATTGAAAATCAATTAATAAACGTTTGATTACTATTTTTTTCTGTAATGATATTGAAATAATAAAAGTTAGCGGTAGGACAAAAACTAAATTGAAATTTTAATTAATTCCATGTTATAAAGCGGGGACAGCGCTTATTCAGTGATTCTCGAACGGTAGATAATGCGTTAACGACAGTCGACTCGGATCAATGGCTACATCTTGTCGTATATCAGCGGTATCCGGTTGCTTTTTGCCGTGGATCTCGTTGTTTTGCATAGTCTGCAAGATTCATCGAAGAAACAGAGCGACGTCGAGCGAGAGTTTCAAGGTCGCGCTGGTTGTGCGAACGTCGAAGAGATGTCGGAGCCTCCTCTCGCCTCGTGGAAGAGAGAATCCGTGGTCGTGTGTGTCCCGTCAGCGAGCCGCGTGATAAAAATAATCCACTGACTAACATCTAGGCTTCGACGGCTATTATTATCACGAATCTCTTCTCCCCCGAGAGATAGGCGGACGGGAAAGAAATGTGTGACGATCGTCGGAGCGTGGCTAAGGGATCAACCGGAACCGAAATGGACCCTGTACCTAGTGACGCGGGTAACACAAGTAATTTCTCGAAAAGAGATTTCTCGTACGCGCGAGCTAACCATCCACTGCCACGTCTATTTCTGACACGAGACGCTTCGACGTACGCGTTAAACTCTATCGAACCATCGTCGCGTTCTTGGTACTTCATTTGTTCGCACGAAAATGGTTTTCTCGGTCATCGACACGAGTGTCGATCTCTTTAATCTCGAAAAAAAAAAAAAAAAAACAAGAATACAGTAGAAATTATTTGTTATTTTACAATATTATTACAAATATTTCTAATTCGATAAGGGAACAGATTCCTAAAAATATAGGTGACGAATATCTATAGAAGTTCAAGTGTCACCCATGTATAGGTGACGTGGGTGGCAGTCAAGGTGTTAACGCGAATTAAAAATTCATGAACTCGAATTTTAATAATTACCTGAGTTAAATAATTGAATACTCGCTACCTTCTTTGATTATTTAATTACATTAACATTGAGGTTCTTGAAAGGTTCTGTCGGAATACTTTTCAGTATCGGTACGTGCACCAGACATTATCTCTCGGTGCACAACCGGACCACGGTTATTCCGCAAACTTGATTTCAGCGAAACGCTCGGCGACGAGCTGCACCACCGTTTCGCGTGCTTGCGTTTTTCAGAGAAGCCTGATTTCGCTGACATCCGGGACAAGCATCCTTCGTGTTGCATTTTGCTCGAATTTCATGGATTTCCGAGACCGTGCGGCCGAAGCTTCTTCATTTTCTTCTCGATTCTTTTGCCGACCGAGCTCCATTCTTTTTCCCCCTTTCCGTGATACACGGTTTCCCTTTCTTCGGTCGCTACGCGAGCCAGTTTTATTTTTCATTCTATCTGGAAATTGTACCGTAAGGAGCTTTTTCAAGAGGAAATAAATCTTTCCAGTCGAATCTCAACGTTTATGTTATTTTATTCGAGGTATGGTAAATCTTAGGATTCGCAAAATTGGACATTCATGTTCGAGTAATTGGCGCGAAAATCGATTAGTATTTACTTAATGTAAAACTCAGATTTTTCTAATATATTATAAAATATACTGTACCAATATTAGCGGACAAATATTAATATTTTCACAATAATTTCCAAAAAGATTTTCAATAAATACGAGAGGGATAGGAATCGACATGGAAACCCGAAAGGATCGACCAGTCCATTGTCCGGGCGAAAAAAAGAGGAGGGAACAAATAAACAAGAGGCCGCGGTCGTTTCTTTTTCTTCGCAATATTTCCACGATCGAAGGGGTGGATGATGGGACCCGGTGTCTGTTTGAAGAGCAAGCGCTGTCGACCGTGTCGTAGGTCAGGGTAGCCAACCAACCAGTCACTGTACTTTAGAGCTAGTTCGATTGTCAGCAAGCTGATTCGTGGTGTCGCTCGGGGATTTCACCGACAACAGCAATTTAGCCGAGTGATTGACAGAAGGCAGGTTTCAATGGCGCGGCCGTAGATAGTCGTCTAGCAACGTCGTCGTGGTCGTCGTCGGGGAATGGAAATCGGGTTCGTTCGTTCGACGCGCGTTCCCGCGATAACCCAGATACAAAACGGTGCTTTTCTTTTTCGTTAATTACCCCGAGCAGGAGACGGCCGAGCAATTATTACGCCGTTTACACGGGCCGAAAGGGAAGGTCTCGACAATGGCCGGTCATCGAGGCTGATTAAATTAAATTTAAAATCCCTCGGTTCCGTGGTATTATTTTAAACGGCGGCTGCCAATGGCGCGTGCACACGAGGTGTGCAGAGGGGGGTGGGTTCGGTGAATTGGGCTGCATACAGGGTGTGCCGTTTCGTATTGTTTTCTGTTTAACAGAAAGGTCTTCTTTTTGCCCAAACTACAAAAGTGACACTTGAAAAAACATAATTAATGAAAAAGCTATTTTAATTTCTTATAAAATTTTGGGAAAAGAAATTAAAGATTTGTACTGTCTTAGAAAATGTTATCTATATTCGAAGGAGGGTCGGTTTAAACGGGACACCCAGTACAGAGGGGCGTTTAAAAGGAGATTTCGGAGGGAGTCGATAAAAATTCTCATAAAAGCTGTTCGGGCTTTTGTCTCGTAAAACCTATCGGAAATTAATATGCCAATTTCCTGCGAAAACCAGCGGGCCAGCCTGTCGAGGCTTCCACCCTCGCTCTCTCCTCCCCGGTCCGCGTAAACGGGCTTTGTCCGAAAATTAGCGAAACGCGTGTTTTGTGTGTCAAAGAGATTTATACGCGACGTGTACCTTGACCTGGGCCATGAATTTATATGAAAATGAATACATATATACTCCCGACACTTTTATCGCGAAATTTATTATTCTTCAGCCGTTGAATCGACCAAGAAGCAAATACAAAATATCAATAATAGCATCGACAAATGGTTTATTCAAAATTCAAAGTGCAACAAATATTTTTCTCGACACTTAAAATACCAGCATCGAACTGGGTCAGACTCCCACTAACATTCCAAAACAGTGAAATGAATTTTTCTAATAATTCAGTGTCGATCATTTCCTTTATATTAGAGTTTAATTTGTTCAGCCTGTTTTCGAGTAACTCGCGTACGGTGTCTGTCGAGTGCGTTAATTTTAAGGGAAAAAAATGATTGTTAGCTTTTTGATCAAAGCGCGCCGCAGTCGAAGGGTTAACAATCTCTCGTTTCTTTATCGCGCGTACCGTTCGAGTTTCCCCGTCAGCGTTTTGCGCGCATCAGTCAACAACGTCCGCAAACAGTAAGGAACTTGAGCAGCGTTACGAGTGTCACGGTAGTCCATTGCTATTATATCGTGCGGCAATGCGCCTGGCGGTTTCCGCGCGAGGCGGCGTGTCGGTCGACCGACCAGAGGAGGTGGAGGAGGAGGTGGCGGAGGAGGCGGAGGTAGTGGAATAGTAGCGTAGGAATAGGCGGCGGAGGTGGAGGAGCAAGGGGTGGAGTAAGTTGCGCGCGCGGCCATTTTGATAATCTCCCACTCCTGTCTGTCTCACTCTCTGCTTGTCCTCTCACCTCCCTCCTCAACCCGTCTCTGTCGCTCCCGTGTGTCGACCATCTCCTCTTTTCGTTCGACTCATTCTCGTATGCACGCATACACGTACGTACAGAAAATTTAGCAGAAAGGAATATGACAGTAACGAAAGAGAGAGAAGTTGATGCACAGAGAGGATCGGTGCGTACTTTATTTTTATTTTCGTGCCGTTAGTGCGCGAGCTTTTGCGGCAAAAGAGCATGTGTGTGCGCCCGAGTGTGCGAGTGTGTATGTGTTATGTACGGAGAAGAGTCGCCCCCGTGGTCGCTAGTGTCGCGATTTCCCTTCTCTCGCTCGCTCGCTCTTCCTCGTGTTCTCTCCTTTCCTCGCCTCTCTGTACAAGAACGGTCGCGAGCGCGCGCACGCAAACACGTACACGCGGTACGGTAGTACGTGCCCTCTACGTGTGTTATACCGCCTCTGTCCGTCTCGCTCGCACTCGTTCTCCCTCTCCTCGTCTCGACCGGAAGGTGCCAGTTTCTCGTCGACGATCGTCTCGTGCACACTCGGTCGCTCTACGTCGTCCGTCGTTGAGTTTCGTGAATCGTCGTCGAGTTTCGGCTCGAACGGACGTGTGCACGTCGGTCCCCGTAGCCTTCGGAGCGCACCGCGACTCGTGTAAACAAAATTGGATTACAGTGTGTCGTGACCGTCGGTCGATTTTCGTTGAAAAACGAAAAACCGTGACGCGCCCGCGTTTGTGTCTGTGCGTCTGTGTCCACGGGAGCTATTACGGTACATAAATATTAAAGAATGTCGACGACGCGTCAAGGAAAATCGTCGTTGTTTATTGTTGTCGTACGCGACACCGTGCTCGTTACACCGAATCTCTTGCCGTGATCGACGATCGGTCTTTTCCGTTTCCCTTCGACTCGGTTCGGGTGAAAAAAAGGTGGTCGACCACGAATAGTGTGTACGTGCCTTTTGTATATTCTTGGTTGGTGAGAGTTTGTATATGTAACACAGTGCGATTCGACGAGTTGGAGCGCGCGCTTCTTGGATTAGCCGCTCCTCTCGTGCGATCGAAAACGACGTCGATCTATCGATCACGATCCGTCAGCCCTCCCCCCTCCACCTCATCTACCGCCAGGAATCGTTTGACCGTTCGACGAAAGAATGAGAGTGTTTTTCCGCGCGAACATCGCGTCGCCACTGGCGGCCTGTCCACTCGTTGTTTCCTCGCAATCGTTTCTCGGTATTCCTAGTGATTCCGGTGATCGCGGTTCTAGTGACAACTTTCTGTCAGGATTATTTTTGGATACCGTTACCAGTCGGCTGTTGCTTCTCTCTTGAACGCACGGTGAGTACATATACATGCCATTCTCATCCCTCTTTGTTCCGTCCCGATGTACGACGGAGTAAATTTAAAAAAACATGAAAAAGAGAAGAATGATTGATCCGGTCGTGGCGATGCACGTATTCGATCGCGTGTTAAACCGAGCTTTTTTTTCCACCTCCGTCTCGCTATATAGATCCTAGTTTTCCGGTTAGCACTTTCGGAGAAAGTATGACACGGCTTTCGTGACCGATGGCTTTCGTGACACGTGGGGAAAATTTCAGTGCGGCCGCGAGCGGAAAACCGTTCGGCCGATAGGGGAATTCTATCGGTTGGCAAGTTTTGATAGAAAACGGTCGTGATCGTTGTTTACTTTTGCCCGACGACGACGACGACGACACCGGACGAAACTAGATTTCGCTCGATATAAATACGGGAGAGGAGGTTTCGCGAAACGGTGTAGCGTGTGCGAGACGGTTTCTGCTCCGCTTGCCAGCGTGTTCTCGTTAATTCTAGAAAATTATCGACAGATGCTCGCGCGTACGAAACAGGACGGCCATGTTCAAGACCGCTGGTCGCAAGATAATCGCGATTTCGTCATACCACGTGCCGCCATATTTTGTCCCCTCGTTGTTCTAACTTCTCTTATCGTCTTCGCTCGTCGTGCGTATTCACCGATAGAAAAATATTCGTTTCGACGACAACAACAACAATAACAACAGCGAGATGCGCCGTTTCGAATCGAGAATCAGCTCGTGCCAGGGGTATGATTCACGCATCTACCTACAAGACCTATTTACGAAAGTAAATCCGTTCGACAAACAACAGCGAAAGAAAAGCATCGTGATTTGTATCGTCGCTGATACAGCAGAGCCTTCCTTATCTCTAGCTTCCATTACCCGAACGTAATATTCTCCATTTTAAATATGTAGATATATTAATAGCGTTCGGGTACAATACGTCTTTCATTCGATCTAGTGAAATATATTTCGTTGTAAAAGCTATCGCAAGCGTTACGATATTACAAATTAAATAAAGCGCAGATTTCTCGTTGAACTGGCGACGAAGGAACTGTCAATTAATTTTCGCGTTACTTTATCGTACACTAATTTTGACAAGGGAGACTCTTCTGTATGTTGAAAAATCGGGAGTGATTCGGCGGTCGTGAGGTTTTAACCTCGAGGATCGGACGGTCATTCGATGTCCTTCGATGGCCGAACACGCGGCTCGCGTTACAAACTTGGACCCGCTCAATGTTCAGCTCAATTGGAAAAAGCCAAGGTGCTTAGCAAGCGTAAAACCGCGGAAACAGTGGATTCAGTGTCAAACCGTGATTTGCATCGGTAAAATTTCCGTGTACATTGTTGAGTATCAGAGACGTTCCTAGGGAAAATGGCGCAGCAAAGGGGAGACATCGCCATTCGTCTTGTGTCTGAAAGGTACTAGGCATTGTTCCTTGACACAATAACCATTAAATCAACCAACTTTCTTTGAAATCATTATTCTTGGGATAAATGGTGAACTATTTTCCCGAGGAAAGGCTTATAGGGCTCACACTGTCTTTTTAATAACCGAGTTAACTAATTTAATTCAACATTTATATCGCATACATAAGCGAGGAAAGAAGCATAGGTTAATTTATTAGGATCGACTTGGCTCGGAATAGTTCGTTTAGGTAGTATAATCAGCTGACACACTGAGTTTTTTAAAGAATGTCTACATAATGCCTTTACTTTCTATTTTTGACGCGTCGGGTACCGTGGGAATTGTTTAACATACTCGAATCGCTGAAGGAAATTAACACTATTTAGAATCCTTGAAAGTTTCAAATTTTCAATCTTCAGTCAAAAATTTGCCTATACAAAAATATTAATTTTAAAATTATCATTTTAACACAATACTCGAAAAATCTCTCGGATTGACAAAGTAAAATGATTTTTCAATGACGTCATGGTCATGGGTCAAGTTGTGCCGAAGAAGGGTGGGGCTTTAACAGAATTGTTACGGTCGGACCATGAAGAGCCACTTTGTCACGATTCGTCATCCTTTTCGGCGCGAAATCTCCTGTCTCCGTCCGTCGAAATGGTTTTCACCTCGGTCCTCCTCTCTCTATCCACCGTCGTTTGTTTCGACTCCGCGTATATAGCCGCGCACGCTAACTTCGTTATTACGTAAGTGACAGAGAGCGCTGGCTACCAAAGAGCCTTGGTTTCCTTTTAAAAATGGCCGTCCACTGGCCCGAGAGAAACATCATCTCGTGTCGAAAACATTGGCCGTTTTCTGCGCCGCAAAAACCGACAGTGTACGCTGTCGGAGCGTGTTTCCTACGGCTCTTGCGTATCGTCGCTTCGGGACGAGCAACAGCATTGCCCTCGATTTCCGTGAAATTATCAGTCTCGTCTCGACGATTCCCGTCCCGTTTAACCCTTTCGCGATTTCGAATCGATCCTTTTGGTTGCTCCAAACCCTTTTTCCCTTTGAGGGAAATATTTTCCACAGGTGTTGCAATTTTAGAAACTTTACCATTTCACAAATGGAAATTTATAAATTTCTTAGTAGATCGAAATCAATTTTTAAACAGAAACAGTCGAAATTCGCAAATAGGAAATTAAAAAGTTTCTCTAGTGCGAAAGGGTTAATAAATCCATGATTAATCGTGTTTCGTCACTGTACTCTGGTGCACAATCGTTTCTCCCCGCATCCCTTTGTCGGCGAGGTTTTTTATTGGGGTTACGATTCATCGCGATAGCTCCGTGGAATATCTCTACCGGATATTGACACGTTCGAAGGTTCCAGGGAATCGCGTGTCCTCGGGAGGAACATTAATTTTATGACGGAATCGCGTCGGGAAGATATCGAGATAGCGATTTCGAACGAAACGCTGATAATTTCCACGAAATCCGTTCGTTTGACCCGTTTCTGGCTGGCCGGTGACGTGACGAAAACCGCGAAACAAATCGAAGTGTAACGTATTTTGTAGCGAGATTAGAGGAGCGATAACGATTGATAATGGGTTTAATCGCTGATAACGAGTGACCGAACGGCGATAAAGTTTGCTCGGGAAGCATCGGTCCTTCGAGATGGTAATTTCCTGTTGCTTGGAGTACGATTAATTGATAATTAGACTAAACACAGAAAAACTTTTACAATTCTGGAATAATAACGAGGGACACTCTGTTTAGACGTCAGAATTTTACATATAGTGTTCAGTGTTACATCATAAATGACAAATTACCTTCGACCGCTTATGTCATTATTAAATGCACGGACGATCATATGTACATACTAATTAATCAAAATTACGTGACAGTCGATACGTTGGACTAAACGCTACACCAGTTTCCCGCCATTTTTACATACACGTGCCTTTACCGATTTCCCGCCAAAATAGTACCACGTGCAATTTTGGTACTCATTCTAATCACTTTTTATTAACATAGTATCTGCATCGGTTAAGTCAGCTTTTTAGCAGGCCCAACTATATTTGTTAACATTGTTTTTGCGAATATTCCATTTAGGGAAATCGATCGCGATTCGAAAGGGGAATTCGTAGAAACGACACCGGAGCAAATCGTTAGACGATTACAGTAAAACGAAGCGACTCGGGTCGGTTTTGTTCAAGGAGATTAACGTGCGAGAACGTGGAGAACGAATCGCGGCTTTCGAAGGTTGTCGTACCGCGGAATGATGTCAGTGTGTCAGTGTCAATGGAACCGAGTCATTGGGTTCGTCAATTGTGATTCAACGGGAAGATGCCTCGCCGACCGAGGAACTTTGTCTTTTCTAACTAATTCCCGGGAAGAATTTCACCCTTCGCGCAGCCCTTTTATGAACTCTAATGAACTTGTGTTTTTGAGAATTGTTACTTAAAATTAAATTTGAATTTCTGGTTTTTGAATAATTTTATTTAAAATTAAGCACTGAAGTTTCCTAACGAAATACCTTCCACGGAACTGTGCAGTGTGAACTTAAAAATTATTCATCCGAGTATTAACGTATCCATTAAGTATCGATTTTTCAAGGATTAAAAGATAACAAATCATGGATGAAAAGTAACGAAGGGGGGATCGTTTGCAAAATACATCTGGCGACGCTCGATTCAGGCCAATTAGAGATCGAGTGGTTACAAGAATGTGTACGTGTGTGCGTGTTTGTGTATGAATTCTTTTTTTTAATTAAAAAATCCTACACCAACAGCAGGCGTTCGGTGACGAATGAGTATTGCAAGTGGGTAAAAGCGATTCTCGTTTTGTTCCGTAAAAACCTGGCCCGATCGAAAGCCTCCTCGTCCTGTTCATCAATTGGAAATTCCAATGAAGATTCTGGTAAATAATTTCAACAGATATTAACGATCGATCGGGTCCCGTGGAGAGTTTGTCGTTCGATTTTTATCGACCTTTTTATTCATTTTGCGACATTCAGACGGTTATGTTCAGCGATACTGGTCCGAGGATCGATTTACGTCAGCAATGACGCGTTAATCTCGGACACCTGTAATATAATATTATAATTTCGTTTTGACGCAGGAATCCCTGGATATGAATTAAGCGTGACGAATTTTCCGCTGGTTTTCAGATCCAGTTACGTCGATTTTCCCAATTTTCAAATATTACGTCGGTTTCCCCAAGTTTCGATATTTTCACGTCAAATTTCCCAATTTTCAAATACTATCATACCGATTCTCCCAATTTTCATGTTTGGTTATTCGAAGCATCCGAACGAGCGATGAAAGCGTTACGAGGCGTTATAATTGAAAAGAATAAATTGAAACTAGGTAATTTAGCGTTAATAAGAAAAGAGAGGACGAGGTCATTTTAGTAACCAGGAAATCAGTCGTATCTCTAAACTCGTAATGGGAGGAGATATATACGCGTGCATGTAGGAACGAGACGAGATGCTTTGCCGGCGGGTAATATCCGTCCCGTCGCCGGCTTGTCGGCCAATGGCCCCTGACTCCATCGAACGAATCCTGGCCCATGGATTCTCTCCTCCTCTCTTCCTCTCTTCGTTCCCCGTCGTGCCCCCACGAAACCCCCGTGAATTTTCCACGATTCCAACCTATCAACGTGGTTCGATCTTCTGCCGCGTTTTGTCTCGTCGATATTTCCGGTCCGCGTGAAAAACTCACGCACAAAGACCAGCCGCAATCTACGTCCGTTTCCACGAAATCTGTGCGAATCTCGAAATGCAACGAATTACCCATAAAATATCTCTAACCCTTTAAATAAACAGCAAACAAGTAAGTTTTCAAATCGAACTGAAGGTCCTTATTCGAAAACTTCGTATTAATGCTTGCTTTGTTTTAAAATGAATATATGCGGAGATGAACGAAAAGTAGCTAATCGAAAATGAATGCAATTAATTGATGTAGTTATACGGGCATACGTTGATATGATTAATTGAACGTACAGTCATTTAATTTTCATGTCGGTAATAAAGTACTAATGGTATTTGGAATTCTCTATCTTTTATCGTGTTGTAATTACTGGAGGAAATTAAATTTGCAACATGGCTCATTAGTGATTACCGCGGTAGTCAATTTGTTCATTATTAAAACGATGAAATCAAACGGAATTATTCGTTCGATGTGATACACCGATAAGGGATTTTCAACTCCTTATTTTTACACAATCAATTAGAAATTACAGGCAATAGAAATACCAAAATATTGTGGAAGTAGAATACAAAACTTGTCAAAAATAAAATTACTATCAAATGGAATTTTTGGCAGTCGGTGTTATTAACAAACGAATGCGTAAACGATCGCCATTTCCGATAAGAAACGAGAACCATAATCGAGGAAGATCGATTACGTAATCGGCGATAATCGTCGGATCGATAATTCACAGCGACGCGCGTTCATTTTGTCCGTAATCCACGGTGTCGCCGGAAACGCGGCTAAACAGGTGTTCGGCGCGAGTCGCAGCTGCCCTCTTCTTGTCCCTATTTGCCGTCGTGCGTCCTCCTCGCGTTCCTTTCTCTCCTCGTCGATCCTCGCTACCTAAAACGTACGAGTTATTCCCGATGAATCACGTGCCATGAAAATTTCCTCCTCCGTGAATCTCCTTTTCCGAAACGGAGCACCTGGAACGAAACAATCGAGAAACTCGATGCAGTTCTCGTTTCGACGATCAGTGTCACGGATACCGAACATCAATATTTATCGCGAATCAATTGCACCGGAACGTTGCAAGAAACGTGTTACGCAATGCCCCCTGCAAACGCAAGGTATCCACGTTCCGAGCGACACGTGAATCTTGAAGGGAAATTAATTTATGAATAAATTCTTCGATGGAAACGATTAAATATTCAGTCTACCTTTCGCATGGAATTCGTGACATAAAAGTATCGAGTAGCGACGTTTATGGCACATCGTTTTAAAGGTTAAGATTCCAGAAACATGAATATATAAGCTTTATATTTTAAGCTTTAATTTGATATACCACATGTGCCATTTAGCAACACTTTTTTTTTTATGAGATTCTTATCGCACTTTCTGTATCTCAAAATCGGTCATTAATTATTATAATGAACAGTCATCCGTTTAAGACTAAACTTTAAGCTTGAAAACGATACGCCACGAGCGTCGTTTAGCAACACCTTTTGCGTCACGAAATTTTGCCAGACTTTCTCCGTTTCGAAATCGGGCAACGATAATCGGGCAAGGTTCGCAAGGGAAGTAACGAAAGGGAATTTTGGATTTTCAGCGTGGACCGGGACCGGCTTCGGGAGCGGGAACGACAGGCCCGCGCGGCGATGTCGGTCCAGGCCGAACAGGCGGCTGCAGGAGGTGGTCCTGACACCAGACACCATCACCATGGCCATCATAATCACGCTCACCACCATGCTAATCCGCATAATGTTGCCGCTCCGCTCTTCCGTGCTCCCGTCAGGGTAAGTCTGCCTACCACAGTCTTCGTCTTATTTCTTGTACCGGTCACCATGATACCCCTGAAGAAACCTGATGGCGTTTCCCTCGACAAATAGGGCTTTAACACCTTGACAACCTGTCTCGTATTATGCATTATGCAGGCTACCAATTTCAACCTGAAAATTGATGATACGACAGTTTCGTATTGTAATCTTTTCTTCGATATTTAAAATGTGCAATGTTCAAAATGTTACAAATCCAAAATCTTAATTTATTTATATTAACTTTCTCGAATCTTGAGTATCGTACAGAAATGTTCGTTTGGATATTTGTCTGGTAAAAGGGTTAATAATAGAATGCCGGAGATTCACGTGGAGACTGTCGATAGATCGTTCAGGGTGTAAAGTCTTGGGGCACCATATGGTATCGATTGTGCTGTTCCTTTTTTCGTACGGGTCCTGTCGTCGTGTACCCTCAGGAAACATTTGGCCGGGATCCTCTCCGTCGCACGATCCTCAGGGTGTTCCGATTTCAGTCTCGAATCTGGAAGACGAATACCGAGGGTGGTAGCAGCTGCCTGTGTAGGGTCTATAGAAGAAATCCCATACGACCGTTATGGCCAAGCCGAGAGCCTCGTAAACATCCACTCGTTTCTTCCTCCAATTTTGCTTCTAGTCACCCTCTTACCCCCGGATTTATTTCTAATTTTAAACGCGCCGAATTTAGAGGGGTCTTAGTCTCGGGAGCTTAGCTTGCCAATTAAATTCTTTTCCTACAAAATTAGTAAAATTCTATACTAATTTTCAATTCACACTTGCCATTCGAGTCACCGATTTGTTTGTACAACATGCGTTAACGTAATATATCAAATTAACATAATGTCAATGGTATTTGGAAACTATGAACACTTTCGTCGATCCCTGAGGTAATTTTTGAAATTAAAAGGAGCTAGCCACGAGCGTCTGCATAACGCACAATCGATTTTCTCTCGCGATACAATTTTGCCCGCGCACGATGCTCGAATCACCTTTCGGAGTCATCGTGGTTCGCCTCTCACCGGTGTTCAACAGGTGTTTCGCGACTTTTAAACTTTCCTAATAACCGTTTTACGAACCTCGTGGATTCTCTGAGCCGTGTACCGCGCACCTGCTGCTGCTCGCTGTATATTCGCTGAATTTTCCAAGTTTTTTTTCCCCACATTTTTCGAGGTGTAAAGGTCAGATTACTTTAACACGGTGCGGCTCGTTACAGATTTCATCGTTTCCCTGCTAAATTATGTAGAATCATTTTATCCGCCCAGCTCTATTTGCAGTGTTAATTCGGTTCGAAGAAGGTTCATGATATCTCGTGAAATTTTAATGCCACCCTTACGAACGTTTCATTTTCAAATTCAATCCCCTTAAAATATCAACATTTAAATTAATAATCCATACGTCGAATCATGGCTTCGCCAATTACCATCGGAATAATTAAATATCCCGCGAAGAAGGGTGTAAATCAACGAAACGTTGGTCTCCTTGCAACACGTGCCGACAACTAATAACCGCGACTGTTAATCATCCGGTTTATCCCGGCATTGAACGTGAACAACGGAAGGGAAAAACGCGAACACGTAACCGCGCCTTTGCCGACGACCTTCTTTCCTTCTCGACGCTGTATTCGCTGAGAATGCACGGAAAAACACGAGGAAAGGATGCGAACGGGACAGGAACAAGGAAAGGCGCTTCTATTTTCAGTTGTTCGAGAGTTCGATCAACCTCTGCGGTCCCGTATTCTGGTCCACCGGATTTCGTGCTATTTATCGCCGCGCTTTGGTCGATACAAGGAAATCTGTCGCGAATTACACGAAATAAGGAAAATTCATTTTTATTCAAATCAACGCGTCGATGGTCACGCTGGAAATTCCATTGGGCGGTAGTTGTATTTTCCAGATCTATCATATTTTCTTGAAAAAGTGTAAGTGAAGATGTGTGATATGACATATTTGTAATTCTGTAGTTCCTATAATTTTCCTTGAAAAACTCCAGATTCGTTAAAATGGTTCCACAAACCTAATAAGTTAACTTTCTAATGGTTGATAATTGAGAAAGTTGGTCTCGGGTTACAAAGTGTTGAACGATCGGTGCAATTCGACGAATGTGTCTCTAATTCTTTTGCCGGCTCGGCGGCGGCGGGATCAACGAACTCCGGTAGAATTCAGGACAAGGGACGAGGACAAGGAATCCCCGACGCCCGTAAATCCAAAGCTTTCGAGCAACGGGGATCGTAAAGTGGTGGCACCCGCGCGAGCCAGTCTCTCTCTATCGGTATGATTGCGTGCGTATTGCGTTCGTATCGGTCCATTCCATTTCGTGATCGGAAATAAAGACGCCAAAGGAATAAGAAGACGACGAGGGAGGGGGCCGGGGCGGTTGGAAGGAGGAGAGATACGTCGTGAAAAGTTGGAGGACGCGTGTTCACCCGCGGCGAGGAAGAGCCGGGACCGCGCGAGACTCGGCCCCGCGAACTTAAAGCAGCAGGCGCGCGTATTTATTACCGAGATTAACGGCGTGCATTTGCATTTCCATGTAGCGTGGCTTGCACGGCGAAAACTTGTGATTTAGAGCAAGCAACGACCCTGGACGAGGGGGTGCTGTTATAGGGATTCTCGGATTTTAATTTCGTTTCGACCTTAACCCTTTCGCTGCCAGCGCGGATACGTATTTATGTAGCGAGGCACGGGGAGGTGGCGATTATTTACACTTTGGGGCAGGTATCGTCTAATTTGGAAATTGCTTATTCTAATTTGGAAAATTGCAACTTGGAAAATTGCGACTTTGGAAAGTTGTCAATTGCAAAATTCTAATTTGGATCGATATAAAATTGAAGAAAGTCGTTTTCTCAAAATGCATAGTCCACGAGATTGAATGGAGAAAAAAAGAAATTGGAGGGAGATAGGCAACTCGTTGCAACTCGACACCTGTACAAGCCAAGCAATACTCTCTCTCGTTTACCGCAGCGTACGAGGTGGCGAAGAGGACGTTTCCACCTGGCCGCTTCTGTAAACACCTCGGTGTATACCGGGAACCAGAAGAAAAGCGACGAAGAACCCACTCTTATCTGCTGTGCGGAAATAAAAAAAAAAAAAAAGAACGGCCGACACGACCGTTGTCGAAAAAGAATAACGTTCGTGTGACACGTGAGCCACGGTACACCGACCTCGAAAAAATCTGCAACACCGAAAAAACAACAGGCACACCATTTTGTTAAAAGAGCTTTTGAATTAACCCCCTTTATGCATCGTGTTTGTTGCTTTTATGCCACGCGTTAAATGTCTTTAATGAGTTCGTAACGGGGGTGCTGTGCGGGCTGCGTCAGGAAGAGTGTTTATCGTGGTAATTGCGATTGTCAAATTTTCGTAATAAGGAAATGTATTTAATCTGATTTGGAACGTTATAACTTGGAAAATTCTAATTTGGAAATAATTTGTAAATTTATACAATATTTGGTCCCTTATTTTTAAAAATTCTTCTAGTTCCAATCGATCGGGACCACTGTTCTGTTTATTGCCCGTTGTTTGTCCATAGCAGTAGGTCGATGTAATCGAATCGTTATGCCAGTTACGTGTTCACGAATCGTAGGACCGTGTCGATCGTAAATAAGACTCGTAATGAACGAGTTCCCGTAGAAAATCCTGGTCGAGCAACTTTCTTTCTCGAACGAGACACACGGAAGAAAAGCCACGGCATGTAATGCCACTTGTTTCGAATACTGGACAACACCTCTGCCCTTTTCATTCTTGCCACGAATTTCTTTTTTCGTCGAGCGAACGTGTTGCCATACGGGTAACTCTCGACACCATTTTCCCTCTAATATTCGTCAGATTCATGTGTGATATTGTTTCAAGATTAATCCATGATAACTGCAATTATTTCTATTTCGAATTATGTCCATTTAATTTGCTAAACACTATTTATTAAAGTTGTCCATAATTTTAATATCGCTAATTAATCGTCTAGACGGAAAAGTCAAACATAGCAGAGCTATCAGGTTCGCGAGGATTTAAAAAAATTTGTTTATATAAAGCACAACGGGTGCATAGAAATGTTCAGTACGCCTGTAAGTGTTTAATATGACAGACTTCCGGGATCTTTGACGGCGGTTCGCACGGTTGAGGAGGAGGCGAAAGCTGTTCCTTGACGCACGCTCAAAGCCGCTCGTATTCTTCTTGGCATAACGCGAAGCCGAGATGCGCCTGTGCTAAACGTGCTGGAACTAAAGGGCAAAGAAACATCGGATCGTAGGGGAATGTAGGGACGCGAATATATCGGAGATATCCAGCGTGTTTCCTGCACCCTTCGGATTCTGTGTGCATATCCGACAGGATATGCCGATTCCTCTATACCCGGTGCTCTATTTTATCCTATTCGATGAACATTTCCACGAATATTTTCAACTGGAACTTTAAATAATTCAATTTTCATTTTCAATATCGATGATAGATTTTTAGTTTAACATTCAACTGTTGATTAGGCGATTTCTGAAAATAAAAAGTTAACAAGAAATTGTCTCGAAAGCGAGGGCGTCTGAACGGACCCGTGGGGAATGGGTTTTAATTAAACAAATAAGCGAAAGATCGTGTATAGAAGAAAAAGCAGGTCAGATCGGCGCTCGACGATCGTTTTAGAAGGAAGATACGAGACAACGTGGACGGGTATGTCAGTGGCTCACGCCTTCAATTAACCTAATTAGCTACCGTCACGTACTCGTTAGGGAGCCGGCACTGGTTGCACGCCTACTGGCCAATTCGTCGATTTTAACCGGAAATCGTTGTTGCACGGAATTCGCCGGGGCGTCGTTTAACTCGTTCGCAGAAATAACGAACGATCGATCAATCTGTCGATGATCGCTTTAACAATGCGCATTGTTTCTCATCGAATTAACTGTTTAATTATTTCCATCTTTATACGATTTTATATTAACTTACTTAATAATTTAACTCTTTCAATTCGATTGTACTAAAAATTGTAATAAAAATAATCCAATTCAATTAGAAAAGCTTGGAATATTAAAAAACGAAAAAGTAATGAAGTTTTCGGTCGCAACCGCGGTCCCTCTTCAAGGTCCGTTGTCCATTGTCGTACTTAGCCGCTTAAACCGTCGTTATTTCGGTCCGGGAATATTTTTGCAGCGTCGCGGAGGCATTTATCGCGTTAATAGAAAGGTAATTAGACGGAGGGCGAGCAAGAATCTCGTTCCGCTGGTTACGCAACGAGCAAGAAAGGACCGTGAATCGCAGATGCTCCGGGACAATTATAAGAATCGCGATCCGCCTTTTTTACGACGACCCAGCGTGTTTCTCCTCCCTTTTGTTCGCGAAACAGGAACGCGCGTAATCCTCTTTCTTCGTCCGCGGCGATTTGTCGGCGATTCGAACGACCGGAAGGAGACGTTTCTTTTCGCGAGTACCGCTAACTCGATTATCGAAATTGCACGAGCACTCGCGGCGTAAAGATGCCCGGAGTTTCCGCAACTCCACCCCTCCCGCCTCGTATCTCGATTTCCTTTCCCAGAAGTAAATAACGCTCCAATTGCTTTGGACGGATTAGCAGAATCCAGCGACGACGACGACGTACACCCAATTCCTAGATAAATAGTTCATGCGAACACGTCGATTTCGCCGCGAATCAATCGCCTCTCGCTCCAATACACGTTATCCGTGAAAATTCAATCGGACAATTATTCGAATCGCTGGAATTCTTTCGACGAATCGATATTCAAAGCGACGAATAATAAATAAGCTATTATTTTGCCGGGCATTGTTCGCCGATATTGTATTGCGAATAGCTCTCGGCTCTGTTAGAAATTTTTCATTCGCAAGTTCCTAATTATTTTCAAGATCGTTGATTTTCTTTTGGTAATTGTTCTGTTACGCGACATATCGATTCAGGGATTACGTAATTTGCCAAGAGACTCGAACAGAGGCAGCGTCGCGCGATGACGACGAGGATCGAAACGATGACGGACTGATTTCCGTGGAACGACAAATAGCGATCATTTGGCCGCGACTCGTTCCGCGTTTTGGCAGCTGGAAATTCATTACGGTTTTCCGGCGTCGTCCACCAGCCAATCCATCCATGGCTCGATCGATAGTCCGCCCCGAAGAACCCGCCTATGGTGTCTGAATCTGTCGAAACTTTTGACAAAATATCCCGTTTCATCGACCGCGGTTGTACATACATCAGCCGCGAAATTTTCTGCGGGATTCATCAATTAATTAACCGCGCGAGCCCACCGTGTAACAGCGTGTCAGACTCGTGACGCATCCCTCGGTTCGGAAAAAATGCGATTGAATTTCAAACTCGAGAATGGTTAAATATCAAATATTTGTATATGGTGCACCTCTTAAAAATTTTTAATGGAAATTCAAGTGTCACCCATACGTGACTGACGTGGCAATCAAAGTGTTAATTAATGACTGATTTCATGTTGGCATTTGGAGTTTAGTAAGAATTCACGAAAGACATCGATGCTTTGGTAATGAATCGAAGGATAACAAACAGGGATGCAGGATTTAATTGGTCGTCGGAAGAGGGTGGAGAAGGAGGAGGATTCACCTTTCGCGATCATCCGATCATCTACCGATCGTCTATAGGATTAAGTCTTGCTCTCACGTTAAGCAGAAAGCGAAGCCCGTGATTTGTAGGTCGTTTGATCGTATTATACCTGCATCGTGGTTTACGTAATCCTGTTGTTCGTTTGTGTGAACGACGCGTGCATGTGTGCCGCGTGCATTTCTGCGTGCCTACATATCCCGCTCTCGCCTCGCTCTTTGTCTTATTGGGTTGCACACACACTCGCGTGCGCCGTGTCTATTATTCCGTACGTATGCGCGTCGTACTTCATCGGTAGATCGTAGATACGATTCTTCCGTTTCTTACACCTGGCTTTTCGCTTTTCCATTCGCGTTTGTTTGGAAAATTCACGATTATTTATCTGGAGTGGTAGAATTCTGAATTTTTCTTGAAATTTCTACACTAAGAAGAAGTGGAAATTCAGGGAATTTCCAAATTGGGAACAAATTGAAATTGGCAAATTTCTCTTAAATTTTACATTGCGAAAAATTGTGAAAGAAAGAGTGAAAACTATAAACCTCGAAGAGAATTTGTAAAATTTCCGCGTTGCGAAAAAGCAGGAAGAAAATTCTTGTGATATCGGATTTTGCATGATTGCGTGCATTGGAAACGGTCGTTTCCATCAACGATATCTTCGTTACGAAAAACGAGCGATTGCGCTCGAACCGCGAGCGGAAAGTCGCCACGGTTGAGCCGCATTTCCGTCGACGCGCACACGTGTACGCGCGTGCATAATGTGCGTGCGTGTGTACGAGTGTGTACGAGTGTGTAATACGTGCGTGCTTGCATGCACTCGTCGTCTTTGCAGCTCGTTCTCGTCTCTGACCTCGTTTTCACCGTGGCTGTCGGCTCGACTAATCGGATGGCAGACATTGGAACTCTTCGCCAACTTAAAATTCCTCATCGCGCTTTCTGTCCTCTCTCCGCACGTTTCACACACGGATCCGTCCCGTTTTTACACGTTACATTTCATTTTCTATCGATTACGTATGATTCATTGCTCTGGAATTAAATAAACGATCATTATTTTACAGTAATTATGCATTAGGAGGAATAGTTGCTTTTAATTTTTTATTTTGAATAATTTGGTTTTGATTTTATCGCGTTATCGATTCCTATCACTCGAAACTGTTAATATTCTACTAATTAAATCGTCACGCGAGAATTCGAAGGTGTCGCGTATCCTCCCATCGCAAACACGCATTTATATTCAGTAAACGTTAAACACTGTAATTTTAAACGAGCTTAGAATCGTTACGTGTCCACTCGATCGCCTCGGTATGCGTCTAGGAAAACAAAAAGATAATTATATAAATTCCTGATCGCGAACCAGAAATTTATGACTGGCAGAAAATCTTCGACGGTGATTCGAAAATTGCGTTTTTCCCCCCAATATCAAAACTATGATTACCAATAAAATTGAAGAATTTCGATGAAACGAATCGAGATTCTCGAAGGAGGGGAAAAAAGTGAAGCATCGGTGCGATCTTTCAGAAGAATTAATTAGTCGCTCTCGAAGTCCGTCTCGTTATCGGACGACTGAGAAAGAAAACGCGATAACCGTTCGCCACGCAATGCAGAAGAAGAACAGACGGTCGGTTGGCGCAATTCGTCGAGCCGTATCGAGCACAGGGGCGTGCGTTATCTTGGCACCGCGGAAAAATAAAGAAAACGAAGGAAAAGGCGAGGAGCCGTCCGGGCACGAATAATCGCCTGCACGTTTTTCCTCCGACGTCCGCGATATTCCCACGGAACGCATCGGAAAGAAAACTCGCGTCTGGATCGCGAGACGTCTCACGATTATTATCTACGAATCCGCTCGCGTTTATTCCCCGTCATCCTGTCTGCTCGTTTGTCATTTTTCCGATTCAACGTCGCTTACGCTTTTCCGTCGAACGCGCGACGCGCGGGGATGTTCTCTGATTCAGCAGATGATCGATTTTCATATTTGAAAGCTTCTTATGTATATGGGTTACGGTATTGATCGTACACGGATGATCCTTTAAATTCCTCCCGGGATAACGGGAGCGTATTATGCTCTCGAATGAGAGGAAAATAAATGGTCTTTGATACAATTGGTAATTCGGATGGATCTAGGGTTATTTTGAGGACATTTGATACGACAGTTCGGACATTGCAACAACAAAATTCTCCAAATTAGCTATCGAATTTCCATAATTCCCCCAACCCTAATCAGCCAACCGCGTCACCTTGCATTCGCGCCGAGGCGCGACCGAAAGATCTACGGGATCAAGGTTGCTCGGATCTCCGTACAAAGCCTAATGACTCATAGAACACGGGAATGTAACCCTCGGTGTCACATGTTAGTCTGCTTCTATACCGCATTCTTGAGAGGTTTGGTGCGCGCACCAGTCAATAAACAAGAAAACACGATCGATTTGTTCACGGTTACGAAACGACTCTCTCTCTCTCTCTCTCTCTCTCTTTCTCTTTGCCAGACGTTTATTAATGAATACGCTATGCCGCTCTAAAATTAGACGATCACACGTTTTGAAGCGAGGCAAGAGGAGAGGGAGGGGGGGGGGGGATAAATGAAAGAAAACGAGTCCGGGATGCTTCTCGAGCGAAGGTAAAACGAAACAAAGAGCCGCTCGCCTAAATCGTAGTCGTTTCTTTAGCGCGTATAATCGCGATTGTAAATCGTGTTCTACGTCGGGGAAGATAACGACGGGGAGAGTCGATGGACCGAGAACGGCTTCGTAAAACCGGTGTCGGACTATCCAGATCGTTTTTAATGATTTTAATGCCCGACCAGCGAGGAATTCTGGAAACGCGTGTCTCTCTTCGGACTGGCTCTCCTTGTCCCTCTCCTCGGGGCTAGTTTTCCCGAGTTTTGGATTTCCACGGCTGCCAGATGCGCTGGATGAGAGTTTTCATCCTCCTCCGCTGTTACATTATTCAAATCCGTCGCGAGGGGGAACTCAGGGGTGAATTTTAAGGGGATGAAGAAGTCGAAGTGTGGCAAACATCCTACTCTTCGCTTTCCACCTGCCTTCTGTTTCTCGCACCCCCCTTCTGTTCTTCGTTATTGTCCCTTTGCTTCTTCTCGAAATTTCTAACAAACCGAGGAAAACAAAATTTACTTGATCAGAGTAATTTGGAAATAAAATGTTTTACCCCTTCGTTGCCGAGGTCCGGGTGTATGTTTCGAAATGAATAATTATTAACCCTCGATGAATTATGACCCAGACCTAGAAAATCTACGTCACGGTGTTTCGATTGTCGAGCTATGAAATATTGAAACGACCTTCGTACGTTCAACGATTGAATATTTAAAAGTTATAAAAATATTCCATCGCGAGTTCGATTCGTATCAATGCATGTAATGCAAGTTTCGATAAAAGAGTCTAAGAACTGCAAGCTTCTTTTTCCATGGAAATTCACGCGATAATCCGATTTGGTCGACGTCGAAGGCAGCCATCCAGCGCGTCCGCATCGCAGGGGTTAATTACCCATCGTCGATCGTTCCCGTCCGACCGGATACGCTCGCGATCTCCTCGAAACATCCGGCGGGCTGCGTGACCGCCATATGCACGCGTGTCGGTATTTAGCGTAATTTATTAAACCAACCCCCTGGTTTAGGCTCTCCGATTCGCTTTGAG
Organism: Anthidium xuezhongi; assembly: GCA_022405125.1. Taxonomy (NCBI): domain Eukaryota; kingdom Metazoa; phylum Arthropoda; class Insecta; order Hymenoptera; family Megachilidae; genus Anthidium; species Anthidium xuezhongi. The sequence goes on from CM039637.1 coordinate 12,096,133, forward strand.
CTTGGCTCGCACGTACAAACACTCGCGCGTACAACGTGGGTGGAGCGCGGACCAGGACGTTCAGCGGTTAAAATACACGTACACACACACACACGTCCACCCTCGCGCAAGTTACACACAAAGAGAGCAACCCTGGCTTTCACGGCGGGGGGTGGTATGACGGAATCAATACCCGGTGTGTGAGAGGGTGGGATAATGCGGTGGCTTGACGAGAGTTGTAGCTACCAAAGGGGGAAAAGGGACAGAAAGCGGGAGAGGGTGGGGGGTGGTGGTTCGAAGTCGATGGACGGGGGTGTGTAACGGTGGTTGCACGAAGGAAGAAAACGAAGAGAGGAGTGAAAGGAAGCCGGAAAAGAGAGAGGAGAATCGGAGGAAATAAACAATGGGTCCTCTCTCTCTCGGGCTGGTAAGCCACGTTTCGCTGGCGTACAACGCCGTGCTGGAAAATTACCTACGATACCGGATAATGGAGAGACAAGAAGAGGAGTCGTTCTAACCATCTTCCGTGATCGGTGCCGGGGGCCAGGGACGGCTCTGTCGACTATCGAGCACGGATTTCGCGAAATTCCTCCAATGCACACAAAATTCCAAACCAGACATCAACATATTATTTCAATTTTCACACGACAAATTATTTGCTCACGAATTTTGATCAGAATCGAAAGAAGTCTCTTTCAGAGGAAACGGAAAACATTGTACAGGGTGGAAAACATTCCTAGACCGCCCCTGGCCATGGCTATTCTTCTCTCTGTCTCTATTTTTTTCCTGCTGCTTTCTCTATATTGGCAAATAATAATCGTCGAGCATTATGAAACGGGTACGTTTTCGCGATGGATCGAGAGAGCAGGAACGAGCAGAGAAACGAACGGTACGATTCGTAATTTGAGCTCTAAGCCCTTCCCTGCCCGCCCCCTCCCCTCGACGCAGCAATTTTGATTCACGGAGGAAAGAAATTATGCGTAACACCGGCGTGATTACACTGCTTCCAATGGATTCTTTGTTTCTTTCTTTACCGTCGGGTTTCTTTTCATTCCCTTTTTCACCCCTCCCTTCCTCCCTCTATCCTCCTTTATCCCCGTCGCGTTGTACGCGGCTGTTTTTCCTCCACGCGAGAAACAACGATAATAATCGCATTACTTTGACCGAGCTCTGTCTTCTCTCTCGCTCTCCCTGTTTTACATACCATCCCCCTCGACCGCGTATTAAACCGAGTCCGTTCTAAATACGTTAATTTCGCGGTGAAATTATTCGGTATTTTCTGCTCCGCGCGAAGACAAGATAAAAAAGAACGAGGGATACACCGGGCGCGATACGGGGTTGATAGGATTCCTTTTGAATACAAGGAATGAAATGTTTTTTTCATACCAGGCTTTCGTATAATTGATTTTTAAAGTCCTTCAAGCACGCATGTAATTAACACGCGGAGCGTTACACTGGAAACGGATACGCGCGGTCAGACACTCGCCGGTGCAAGCTGATCCTTTGCGCTGGCAGATTCTTTTTGACACCCTTAAAATTTTCGTCAAAATTCAAAGTTCCGTTTTAATGTAAATTTTAATATTTGGATCGTTTTAGTGTTTTATTTAGTTGATACAAGAAGAACTATCAAACTAGGCAAAATGGCACCAGATTTCTTACTTTAAATCTAGAGTTAGCATACATTTTCACCCACGCGACAGGAATACTAATTTTCAGAATAAAAAATCACGACGATGTTCGCAAATATTAAAGTTCGTTGCACGAACGAGTATCGCCCCAACTTCGTGGCTTCTTATTGCACGAGGAATCAGCTGGTTTCCGCTTGTATCACCGGTTACACGACACCCTGTATAATTGCAACGGCAATGCCATTGTACCGATGCATGCTCGTGCACCGTGTACAAATAATTCCCCCTCCTCTTCCCCGAGAGTAGACGTTTCCGTGTTTTTCCATTTCCTTATTTCCTGCGGCGGTTCATCGGCGTGCAATCTCTCTCTCCCTTCTGTCCGTTGCGAAGCCTCGTTGATCCGACGATATCTTATCATCCTCTTTATTTTTTCGCCCCTGTAAAAATATCCGAGGAGGAAAAAAAGATACTTTTGTTCGACGTCCTCTTTCCGTTCGAACGCGTTCGCGACCCAAATAGCCGGCGTTCGGAACCCTTCCGGCGGAGATCCATGTAACTCGTCCAGGTCGATGGAATCAGGAAGGCTGAGAAGGAGGACGACGCCAGGGGGTTAATTAATCGCACCCTTGGCACGAGTCCACCGGTTCGAATTTAGCCGTAGCCTATCGCTTAACCTCGGTAATGTCTGTCGTGAATTTAGGCGATTTCCACGCTACACGCACCCCCTTTACACTCGCGTTTTGCACGGCTCCTACTTTGCGGCTCGTGTTACCCCGCACGCTAACCTTCCTTGTTTATTGCTTCAGCCGATTCGAGGTCGAGGTCTTTGCTTAGACTTTAACGATGTGTTAATTTCTTTCAGTCGTTTCGATTCCCTGCGATTTTACTGCGTTTTGATTAGGACTAGGGTGCAAAATCGCTAACAGTGATCGTATGATAAATGTTGCGAAAACGTAGGCTGATAAATAATTCTATGAAAATGAGTCGACTCGTTGATACGAAATAAAGTTGAATTAAAGTTGATTGGAGGCACGGTGAATAGGAACACCGACAAGTCTCGATTGATCAATCCCGATTACCCGTGTTCCATAGCGTCCTACCATGCACATTCGTTGTGCATAATGATTCCCCGATCACACGCGCGCAACGAAAACGCAAAAGTGTGTCAAGTTTGCCCGCGTCCTCGAGCATCGATTGACCTACTGACACGCGATCACATCGAGAAGAAGAAGAAAAAAAAGAGAAGGAATATGTATTTCGTGGCCTCCTAGTCCAGGACAGCTAAGATAAACCCCTGCTCGTCTTCAAAAGAAGAAAGATTGAAGTCGGAAAAGAAGTGTAATTGCCAATTTTTAGATAAGGCCTTCGCGATGAGGGGTTTCAAATTTCAACCCTTTTTGCTTAAAATTTTTGTACACAGTGGAGGAGGTATTTATTTTTGGTCATTTTTAATTATAATTATATTTAAAATTTGAAGTATTAATCTTAGACACAAAGGTATTATAATTTTGCAAAATTACTACATTTTAGATATTTTTGATAACTTTCATGATTCTGCCAATTTTGGATTCAAAACGCACCCTCCCGCCCAGCGATCGGACGAAAAGTCGCGTTACGAATAATTAGCGGGTTAGAGGCACGATGTAAGCGTACGGTTGGCGGAAGCGCACGTCAACCCATTAGTTCCGGCGACTGATTCCTGTTACTTAACGTTCTCGTTAGGGCAGGGCTTCCTTCGTTACAATCTACACGCTCGCTGTTAGGTAACTAGCTCCGCTTCGTTCGCGTCGATCATCCTCGCGATCACGAGCCGCTTATCCCGATAGCTGGACAGGAAATTGATCTTCCATCGATTCGAAACAACACACGTACACCAATCCACCCACACATCCTATATAGATCGAACGAGGACACAAGGGGGTGGCATTCCCGTTGGAGCGTAAAAATAGAATCGTCGACGAGATGGAAACCGGTGTGTGAACTTTGTACGCTTCGTGATTGACCCCACGAGTATCGTCACACAGCGAATTATAAAGTATGTCATCGTTGGGTATAGGAACACCGCAAAGGATGTGAATGACTCTATTTCGGTCGTGCACGATAACCCAAAGCGGGGAACGTGTGTTGCTATAAATACTGGGTACGGTAGGGGGAGTGTAATTTCGTCCTCCATCGTTGCTGGACCCACCCCATTCGACTTTCGTTATAGATGTCTGGGCGTCTGGAGGTTACGCAAGGATAGGTGAAAGATTTCGAAGGGTAGTGCACAAGGTTCTCCGAGGCAAAAAAAGGGATGGATGTTACGAGGGTGTTGGTAAAAGCTCAAGGGTCAAATTGATATACCGTGCTTATGGCCTCGAACTGGGGTGAACCTCTGCATGACGAACCAATTTATCATTATTATTATTGGAATCGAACATGAAGTAAAGTTTCTACAATTATACTTTTTGTAACATAGACAATCACTGTCTTAAGTAAAGATTTTCTCAACTTTACGAATTCTTAATACTTCTATTAGAACAAGCGACGCGTTAACGCACCGTATCCGAATTTGTTCGGTAATTCACCAAACACTCGGTATAAACTCCTCAAGGGTGCAAGACGAAGGAGAGGAGCGGCAGACTCGATGAAAAACGAGGAGAAAGGAGTTACGCGGGGAGAATATCGTGTCTGTGAGCGAGAAGGGGGACGGGCGAAGGGGTTTGTGAGGCTGGCAGGGATGGAACGAGTTAACGGGCGAAATGGAAGGAGAGGACGGGGGGAGATGGAAAAAGGACGAAGGACGTCGCGGAGAGGAGAACGTCGCCCGGTCATGGACCGACGGGGTTGGTTATAGGGTGGTGGCACGAAGTTGGTGAGGGTGGATGGAGAAACAGGAGTAGGAGGAGGTGGAGGTGGAGGAGGAGTAGATGGTAGGCGGAGGTTGGTGTCGTTGACGAGACTGGCGTAGAAAGGGGGTGAAAAATAATCGTGGATGAGCGAAGCGCCGATGGATGGAGACGACGACGGGGTACTTTTCATCTCGGCATTACCGTGATTAGTAACTCCGCTACTTGGCTGCGCTCTGTCGTTCGTAATTTTTGTTTCTTTTTCGAGAATTAAACCGTACCGCTGTTACCACCACCAAAACGAACCATCCACTGACAAATATCTAATCTTTCAACGTTCTCGCGAGATCCGTGCGGATAAAAAACCGAATATTTTTATTTATATTTTATTTATAATATTAACACCCATCTATCACCCACGAATACAATGACTTCAAAATATCAAAATACCAATATTTAACACCTCCAGAAATTTCTACATACTGCCTGAAGAATATATTCTCAGGTTTGTAGAATTAATGGGTCGAAGAGTATTTTACGTTCGGGGGATAGGTTTTAAGCGCGCCACCCTTGAACGGAGGCCACAATGCCGTTCGTTTTGATTAACGTTTCTGGTACTCCTTTCACGTTGGGAAGCTCGGTTTCCCGAGGGAAACATCGGGACGACTAATTAAACGAACGAGGCGGGAAACGTGACGCGCTATTGTCAAGGATATCCGTTCCTTTTCTTTCTTTCCCTCACTCTTTTTTTTTTTCGATTCGAGCTCGATACCAGGGGGATTCCGGTCTTAGCCGTGGATGTAAAACGACGGGAAGATTATGGATACAGGGGGGGCGAGAGAGCCGTTCGCGAGAAACAAAACCGCTTATGGCAGAACGATAAATCACCTTCGAGCGGCGAAGGTAAAGCATGGGCCGGGGATTTCATGGGGTTAGCAATCATGGTACCGGAGAGAAACAAACGGGCCACTCATCATTGTGCCACTGTACATTCGCTACCAGAGTGGTGTAAACTCTTAGCCATGGAAATGCTTCGCGATTACCCATGCCGTTCATGACCCGAAAGAATTAATCCAATACCGGGCCGCATTATAATAGCAATTCAGTGGATTGTTAAAAAAGTGGGACAACTGCAGTCTTGTTTTTAATTTAATTTCGTATTGTCTTAAATTTAAAACCAAGAATCATTAATAATCAATACTGCAAGAAAAAATTAACAATTTAGTAGATTTAACAAACTTATTTATCAATTCGTCACTCTATCAAAATGAATTAAATGGACGGTATGACACGTTGCCACTCGATTTCTTTTTTTTCGCGCAACGATTTGAGCATAAGAGTTCGAAGGAACGTAGGTGGTAACAGGTGGTAATAGCGTTCGCACACAATCGTAATGTACTTTGTGACGACGAGCATCCAGCTCCGTCGCGTTCTTGTCCCTCTTCGTGCAAGTGTTTGAGAAGCTTGTACCCGCGTATCGAGATGTCTCCAAGTGCTATCACGAAGGAAGGGTCATCGCAAGAAGATCCTCTCCCAAGGTGATCCCGATCAAACATTGAATACCAGACACGCTGTTGAACATAAGATATTTCAGTCAATCTCCATTTTTTAGTAAGTTACAACGATCTTGTCTTCGAGAATTTGAGAAACTTTCAGTTTCTGGGCTAAGTAACTTTCTTGTAATTTTATTAAGGGTGGAATTGGGTTGAAATACAATTTCCAATCAGGAATTTATGGTTTATTAAGATATCTCTGATTAAGCTTTCGAATTAGGAATCGATACAAGAAATTTGAATCCGGTTCCAAGCGCACAGACCATCTAATTCATCTGAATCGTACGATTCAGAATCCTGGAAGCGGATCGTTCGAAAAATTCCTGTTAAACGAATCGCCATTGAACGGTCATCCGCGTCCTCGTTTCTCTCGTGTCATCGGTTGGAACATTTATTTCGCGAGCGACGATGTTGAATGTTATCGAGAGAGAGAGAGAGAGAGAGAGAGGGAAAAAAAAGAGAAGAAACGTTGTTGAAATTCGACGCGTCGGGAATTATGTCGAGAGTAGGGTGAGGAGAGAGAGGAGAGGAGTAGGGGTAGAGCTTTTGAAGCGCGGAAATTTATTCTGCGCACCGGATTTCAGCCGGAACGCGCGTTCAACGTTTCATTTCGGGGAAACAAATGGAAACGTCTGGACGATGTTGGCCAGACCAGACGTTCCGCCATCGGGAACAGCGTGTCGGGCGTCAGCAAATAGCCCCAAAGCGTTCGAATCCATGCTTCCTCTTCTGTTCTACGCTTTTGCCCCGACCGCCGACCCACCCACCCCCCGCCAACCCCCGGCATCCGGTTCTATCCTGTCGCCGCACGAATTTGATTGCTTCTCGACTCGTGACAGGTAATACCTTCGCGACCATTGCCGCGAAAAATCCCCGAACGGCGTTAAACACCAATATTCCTTGGCGTTTTTCCAAACGTTTTACCCGCCAACGGGAGTTGTTAAACGTCCCGACGTAACCAACCCTCCACCACCACCACCTCCTCCTCCTCCTCCACCACGCTACCTCGTTCGCTTTATATTACGTTCATCGTCTTTCGAACTGTCGACATGAATTTTCCGTTTGATGGAACGCCGGCGCCGTCGCCGCTGTTTCACGATTTTTAACTTTCCACGGCTGCGTACGAAATTTTCTTCTTCTGATTTAACGAGAACCGCGAGCCAATGCACCCTGACTAAGATTAGTATTTCAACCAATAATTAGTGAAATCCAATAAATTGATGAAATCGATCCGGAAACTGAATCTGGAAAAGTTTCAAGTGGAATATAATAGAAATTGTCATCGTTCAAGGATTAATATCATTCGAGTAAGCGGTCCGCCACGCGAAACGCGTGCATTCAGCCTCGAAAGGGGCGGAGGGGGCGGTTAAAGGGCGGCGACGATTGTTCGGCCATAGTCTCGAATTGAATTTTGTAGCGCAACGGGGATTGCAGGGGAACAAAATATTTGTGGTAGACGAGCAATTAACTCGACGAGCTGAAAATAGGGGTTTGAGAGGAAGGGGTGGTGGCGGTGGGTTAAAAGGAGAGAGGAGGTCGACCGGGAATGTATATAATATACGGGAAGGTTTGCTTACCTTCGCGAGTCACTGCTCGACGAGTACATAGGACGCAGTCGTCGGTCGGTTAATGCGAATTTCACGTGCATAGAAGAGAAATAAAAAGAAGGAAAAGTAGGAAAGAAAGGGGAGGAAGAGGTGAACCGCAGGAAGCGATGCCAGGCACGTAGCATTTTAAAACGGCGAGGGAAGCCGGGAGAGGAGAGGGGCGTCGCGCAGACGACAACGTTTCGTCCTTCGCGCGAGTAAAAGCTTCGACGACTTTTTGCCTTCGCCACCGTTTCGTGTCTGTACCGTTTTCCAACCTCCTCCGCCCTGCTGGACATTGCTCGCGTTTTCCCACCCCTCTTCTCGATTGCATCGCGTTTCCGTTTCTTTTTTTCTAGGAAGGGAAATCTATTAGTCAATCTTGAATTTTTCCAAACGCGACAAAGTAAGACTTCATAAAGTCAAGTACAAGTAATAAGAAGAGTAATACCGCGAGAATTCGCAAGATGGTACAATTTTTGAGCCAACGGATAGTTTCTTCTCCGTGTTACGAAGTCGAAAAGACGGGGCAGCTTTGAGCGAGAAACAAAGATGGCCCGATTCGCTTAGACGCAGTTGCCAACCGTTCAGAACCGACTAGGTTATTCTACCGGTGTTCCGTAGGTCTCGGCTCTCAGAAATTCTCTTTCCACTCGGCTGACTCCGTCTGACAGCTGTTTCGCGGCTGAAAGCTCTCCATTCCGCAGCCGAAATAATACACGTCGAGACGCGCAACGCGAATTTCCTACCCGGTAGAATCTTCCTTTTTGCCCGGATGCGAATTGAAAACGAACGATTACGTCGCCTTCTACCTTTTCCACAATTTTACAACCATTCCAAAATCAAACTTTCCTACAAAAAAATTTCATGTTTTAAGGGACTTCGTCTTTCTGTAGATTTTCAGGATATATAAATTTTGGATTTATGGTTTAGGATTTCGAATTTCTTCTTTGAGGGGTGTAGCAATGAAATCTTGAAATCGCCATAGAATTTTAAATAATTGAACCTTCTCTGAACCTACCTCTGAAAAATCTTTGCTTTTCTTTGCAAGAGCACGTAAAGAGGATTTTAGTGTTTAATTTTTGCTAGAAACGAACGCATCGACAAGATGTAAAAAGGTGGATACAAATGAACATTGTTCGACTTGAAATAAGCACCGGCGAAGCAAGGCTGGCGAAGTATAAAGAATAAGAAGAAGGAACAGGTTTGTAGGGCATAGAACGTTAGCCGGAAAAATGTTCATCGGTCGATACGCGAGAAGAGTTTCTTGCTTGGAAGGATTTTCGTCCGGAGTCATTCTGTTCTTTCGAGCTTTCGAGCTTCCCTTTGATATTATGCGGAACGGGTGCAGTACACCGCGAGGGATGAAATATCGTCAGAGTTGCGATACGCCGGGGGGATGAAGAGGGATTTAAACGACCTACCTTGCCATCGTTATATCCTCCGCATACATGCAACCGTAATGGACAACCACGCGAACAGAAACCGAGGAAGGAAATATAAAAAAGGAAGAAGAAAAAAAAGGGCAAATCGTAACCGGGAAAATATCATTTTTTATCGTTGCCACGTTCGCGTGGACGTTCGAGAAATTTTGGGTGGCGATGGTTTGTTTCGACAATTGCTAGTGCAACAAGATAGTACATTTTTACTTGCATAAATTTATATTTAATTTTCAATTTTCCTTCTTTCCCAAATTAATAATTAAAAGAAGTTGAGTTTAATTATCAACCTGATAAAAAAGGTATTGGTATCTCGAGCTTAAAATTAGACTCCACTTTCATTCTGTTCTTCTTTTTTTAAATAATTTTGAACAGTCAGGCTGACATTAGCGGCGATGAAAATTCATTTTGATTACGCAAACGCGACAAAGCAACAGAAGACACGTACGTGTATGTAGGTGGTTGGACTCGGTTGAATTTCTTTGGACGTAAGAAGCTTAGCTCGGACGACGATGGCGGGTGGCCTGGTTTTTCCAAGCTTTTCTGTCACCGGTGAAAGAGCGCTCGCGTTTGATCGTCTTTTTTTCTTTTTTTTTTTTTACTTTTTCTTCTCTTGCCGTGTTGAATTCTTTTGTGCTCTTTCGGTGTACAAGCGTAAAAAGACGCGTCTCCATAGACGTTTTCATCGGTACGACCGTTTACAAACGTGTCCAGCCGCGAAACATCGGATTGTTGTGTCGTAATTGTATATCGATCGTTGAAATTCTATATATAATCGAATAAAAGCTGTACGGAGTTGAAATTATTTTATCTCTCAAAATTACTACTCGATTTTTAAGATACAGGAAATTCTGGATTGGATAACCAGTGGATTTTTCTTTCAGATTTCCCAAATTCTGGAATAAAAGTATTGAAAAGCTGGTAAAAATAAGCTTAAAATAAATGTTATTCCGATTGGCAATTCTATATTTCTTAAAATTATTTTTAGAAATACTTGTATTTCCGAGATCATAACATTTGTTTCGCTTACGAAAATTAAAATTTCTGTCACACGAATAATGTTAAGCCGTGAAAATGTATAATAATATCTGGAAAGTTACACAAGGCGCGGGTAAAGATATGAAAATCATCAATCACCGGTCACATTTTTCACGCCGAAAGGGTTGAAACCTTTCAGTCGTTCGTCGCGTGTTCGCTCGTCGTTATTTTTCGTGCGCTCGCTGGTCGGATGAAAAAGCGGTATGCCGACAGCGTTGATAGTAACGGTGGCTAATTTTGGATAGCAGCAGGCACGGAACCAAATTTTCTCGTGACGCTTTTGCTAGCCGAGTAAAGCAATCTTTGGCGATGCTTTACACACGTACAGGCCACGTTATTTCGTCGCGCTTCGCTTGCCAACTGCTTCTCCTTCACTCCCTCGCTTTGCTTCTATTTTCCTGGCCGGCATAAGACGACGGCCATTAAATAAAGTTTCACCCCTTGCGACGCCGCTCTTCTTACCACCGTATTTTCTCCGCTCTTCCTCTTAACCGTTAGACCAACTTGTATCTTCATCTTCCTCTTCCTCCTCCTCTTCTTCTGCTCCCAGAAGAAATCTACGTTCTTGATTAAAACTCATCGGACGTCCTCTTGTTAACTCGCTCGGATCGCGGACCGTTTGCCTTCTTTTTAAACGATCGATCTGTCCCTTTGCGAGACTTCGCGGTGAACCGCAGGAATAATTTACCGATTCGATGAAAGAGCCCCGGGCTCGTTGCTTGGACCGGTGTTTATGAATAAAAAACGAAGAACTCGGTCGAGAAATTGATTAACACTTCGATGGTCGCACGTTTCATTCGCTATTCATAGAATTATGTTGTAACGTTTGTTCCCTCTTTTCTCGCTTCTATTTTTGAAAGATTTCCATTTAATTATTTAAAATTATAATTAGTAGAATTAGTAAATTTGCATAGAAAGAAAAATATTGAAGGGTGCTGGAATTCCCTGTAATCTTAATTATTGGATAACAGCAACGAGGGCCGCACAAAGTGCAAAAGTTCGAAGGCCGGCCGGTTGTTTCGCGTCGTTTACTTCATCGTCTGGTCGGTTTCGCCCTTATCGATCCGCCGGTTGTCTCCACGGTTGGTCGATTAATCCAGTCGTCGCGAAGACGAGAGGAGAGGCCAAAGCCGGTATCCATAGTGGTCGCGACCCCCGGCTCGAATTAATGATTTTCTCGGAAAATTGCGCTTCCTCTTTCTCCTCGACGGTGCAGAGAGCACGATGCATCAGGTGCTCGTTAAAGAACCGGCTGGTGTTCGGCATTCGGTGAGAAAAAGGGTCCCGGGGCGCGAACAAATGGTGCGTGATTTATAGCGCGCTCATTAATCACGTTAAGGTTTACACCCCCCCCTCCTCCTCCTCCATCCACCTCCTCCTCCCTTGGCTTGGCCTGGTCTTCACTCCGCCTCCTTATTAAACCACGATTTGATCTTATTGTCCCCGAAGACAAAGGCGGGACGCGTCTGGATCATAAATGCGCACTCGAGCCCCGTTGTCTTGTCTATTATTGTCGCAACAACAATATGTAACCGGTGCTCGCATCTCGCTCGAACACGATGCTCGGTAACCTCGTAAACTTGCTACCTACTGTTACGCCACATTAATTATGATCGCTTGTGCGCCCTAGCACTGCTTTGCCTTCGAATTATCGCAGAAGGCCAATTTTCGATCGCAAACACCACGCCAACCTTCTTAAGACGATGTGTTTCTTTGTAGCCCTCCTCGACTCCAAAGAAGGGTCGAACAATTATAATTAATATAATATTTGTAAATTGAATGGAAGAATAACGAGGATTTTTGATTTGAAATGATTTCAGGTGAACCCAGACGCCCGTGACAGCACGACCCAACAGATCCAATCGAAATTAGGCAACTATTCGCTGGTGAAGCATCTCCTGGACGAGCCGAAACGGTTGATCGGTATCGAGGGTGTACCACCGAGCCCGGCCCCGTCCCCCTCGCCCTCGTCCCTGCGAACGAGTTCCAGTTCGGTCGGCTCGAATTCCAGGAGCTCGCCGTCCTCCCAAGAATTCAAGAAACCCGGAGGACCAAGAACGAGCTCGTCCTCGTCGTCGTCGTCGAGTCATCAGCGCGGCGGTTTCGTGAAACCGGCCGACGGGAAGCCGCCGTACGGCGGCAGGGGCGGTTACCCCGGCCAACCGGTGAAGCACGGGGGTAACAGCAACGATCATCGTAGCCACGGTTTATTACCCGCCAAAGGACCGCCCCCGAATTCACCGGGGAACGGCACGCTCGTTGGCAATTCGAATATCGGGAATTCCAACGGCGGCACCAGGCTTCACTGTGCCGGAAACAGACTGTCCAGGTTGACTCTCGATAACGTGAGTATCGATTTCCATTGTTTCAATACGTACCACCGCCATTGCGAATATACCCCCCTCTTGCCTTTTGCTATAGTTTTTTCATTTTGTTTCACTTCGCTCGCGCGGCGACCTTGCGTCAAAAGTGGGGCTGTGTTAACCCTCAACCCTTGACACGTCGAGTGCCAAATTTTCTATAATCGAATAATTAATCAAAGAACAGGTAAAGACTAAATTTAAAAATAATTAACTTGAATGCTGCAAGTTTTGTGACAAAACTGAAATCCCAAAGTCGGTATTTAAAGGAAAAAAAAAGTAGTGAAAGGATAGGTTGGCGATTCTTTATTTCCACTTTTCCTCCTCGATTCCAAGCTAATTTCCCGGTTGACAAGAAACGTCAAACGACTCGTGAACCGTGGACAGATAAGATAGAACGAGAGGAACGATAAAGGAGAATAGAAAAAGGAAGAGAGGAAGGGGGGTCAGGGGAATCAATTTTCAGGGACGTACGATAGTAGACGTCGACGTTTCTCCATCCAGTTCTAATTGTATAAGTACACCAGAAGAGAGCCACTCACTCCAGTCAGTCACAGACTGAATCGTCGAAGAAGACTCGATCGATAGTCAATCTCAATGAAATTTGCACCTCGAGGAGTCACGGGTAATAGGGCTCGACCAAACCCCCCCTTTAGCCCTCCTCTCTTTCTCGCCAGGTTCGTGTACACTCCTCCAACGGGGATATCCATTGAAAAGCAATTCGTTTCCTGTCAACGAACCTGTCGCCGCGATGCTCTCCGTCGAACAACCATCCCCCTTGATCCGCCATCCTCTCTCGCCGCGTTCCATCGCGAGAGACCCTAATAACCTCTTTATTGTCGCTTCTCGCCGATTAAACCTCGACCGTGTACGTCTCGTACCCTGATTTCGAAGATTTTCCCTCGTTCCCGGATCGATCGAGCGTTAAAATTCGCCCGGCGATCGTAATCCGATAAAAGATCATCGAACGGGGCAAGAAATTTAATTAGCGTATAATTAACACGGTCATCGTCCAATTTTGAATAGCGCTGCTGGAAAAGTTATATTTGTAATAATGAAAATTTCAATATTATTAAATTTGTTAAAGATAATAGAAAATTACAAATAGTATTAAAATTAGAATAAATTAGTTATTCGTGCCTTTAGTAATTTACCATTGTAAAATGCAAAGTTTGGCAATTTGGTGCTTAAAATAAAATGGGTGCTCGATTTGACAAGGAATAAAAAGAAAGGCGACGAGAAGATAATCCCCGTATCCTTCGACGGAGGATAAAGAAGAAGAGGGGTAACAATAGCGCGCGTTACCCGAAGGGTTAATATCGACGGTGTCCCATTATTTCACGATCAATCTTCGCCACGCGATCGATCTTCTAATTTCTCCAAGCCTCTCTCTGTCATCGCGTAAACAACCGATCAGAGTACCGTTCCCCGTGCAACAAGTGCACCAACGGAACCGATCCCTGTCTCTGAACCGACTCCTGTTCTCCGCGCGGTTTCCGCCCGATAATAAATGGATAAACTGGCCGAAGGAAAGTCGATCGAGGAGCGTTAATAAAACGATTACCGGAGGGGTTGTTGGTTAACATTGGCACCGAGCCTGCGACCACCGAATCGAAGCCAACCCCTCGTGGAAAATATACACGCACCCCTCAGCGGTGCTTTGCTCGTTTTTAGAACCATTGATTTGAACCGGATATAATCGTTACGATACAATAAAGTTGCGAAAAGCTTTCATATAAAAAAAAAAGATACATTCAACTCCCCTGCGATACTCGGCTGCTCTGAACGGGGTATAAAAAAAACTGCGATAGCTCTTCTATAACGCGATTTTTCTATATTTCGAGTTAACAATTTTTAGTGGGTAGAGATCTGAAATTTTATATAATATTTTGGAAATAGAATTTTAATAAAAGAAGGGTAGGTTTCGTGGTCTGTACCATTTGTAACATATTTAGTATTTGATTAATGAGAGGGTAACAGTTTCTCGTAACAGAATTTCGTTTCAATTCCTCCAATTATCCCCCCGGTATTTTCACTTTTCTTGGCATCACGATATCGTCCACTCACCCCTGTGGTTAACGTCGATTCTTTCTTTCTTTTTTTTTTCCGTGGCTCGATTCACGCATTTTCCCCCGGCATTGTCTTCGTGTTTCCCTCTTAGAAATGACTACTCGACGTTATGCCGTTAATAGCCCCGCAGCCGACTGTCTCGTCGCTCTTTTCAACGCTTCTTTTTTCCTCGAGAGAGCGTTGATTAATGATCGCTCGAGAGCTCGTGATAAATCGCGAAAAGGACTTCGCGAGAGTTTCACCGACGTGAATCGGAGAAATCGTGGGGGAGTACAGGGAGGGGGAGGGGCACGGTTTGTCGTCGAAATCGAATCGTTTTAATTAACGCGTCCGCGAGCCGAACGAGTTCCGAGACTTCGACTCGATTATCGTCGTTTAATTCCATTCACGTATTATCCGGCCGATTCTTCGGGGGAAAAAATATACAGCTATTTGTGTTAAGGTATCAGCCATTTTTCAAACGTCTTTGGTATTGCAAGGAATTAGAAAAATTAAGTAATAATTATTTTACATGAAGTTTTGTGATACAATAATTCAGTAATTTGCAATTTATTTTATGATGAAATTGAAGGGTTTAGGTTTTGTAATTACTTGCGATACAATAATTTGTAGGATAGTATAGTGTTATAGTAATTTGATCTAAGTACAAAGTTAGTCGTTTAACGAAAGCCAAGAGGGAGCGGAGCAGGATGATGCCTTAGGCAAATAGTGCAGCAAAGGGTTAATCTATTCGAATTGAAATGCACGAGTTTCCCAAGGTATTGATTGCGAAAGGGTTTTGATAGTACTTGATTGAAGTGGATGTTAACTAGTCGATAGCTGACTCGTAACCGACTGACAATGCCTCAAGACTCTGTGGGGTTGTCGTTAGGGCTGGAATACACAGACAAATTGTTTAGCAAAGTGTTTCCATTCAGATTCAACCATTTATTACCCTCTTTTGAAACTTACATTTTTCCTTATACAGTTTTCATAGCCAATAAATCTTAAATTCATAAATTAAATAAACAAATTCTAATCGAATATCCTGTTTTATGTTCCAGGGAACAAATTCGAGGCCTGGCCCCACCGAGAACTCGGCGGATGTGGAGAACATTCTGAAGGTGAGCGAACAGTTAATTAATTTCTAATATTATACGCGTTTGATTGCACGAATCCAATTCGATAAATCAATCTTCTCGCCGATACAACGTTATGTGTCTCGCGGTCGTACGATGGTCGACCTGATCGATTCGGTCCGCTCGTATCGACTTTCGTCGGTGCCGGACGAGCGAACAATTTCGCACCCTTCGGCCACCGGAAACTTTGACGTCCATTAACCCTTTGTGCCATGTAATTTTTTGCATCTTTGCTCCCAGTGGCTGGAAATTAAATTGAAAGGAAATTGATGTATGGAGCCATTGATTATTGAAAAAATTCATCGCGTTTTCGAAGTTAAAACGCGCAGCCTTAACCCCTTCGGTCGCATCTTTGATTCCTTTAATCTAAAAATTAAATTGCAATTAAAAGATTGTCAATACTTCCGAATGTAAAGTTTCCCAATTTTCAAATTTTGTTGAATATCAAATTTACAAATATTTCAAAGAGTAAAATTCAAAGATAGCATATTTTAATCTGTTCGCGCTGCGTTTAATTACTTTTGCATTTTGGCAAAGCAAACTGGCGCGCGCTGTTCGTGCTTCCGCGAAACTTTTTCAATTTCGAATTGTACAACATCGGCACGCGGTGGACGTCAAAGAAGGCGTTTAACAGCGTAAGGGTTGAAAATCGAAGAAAAAGCGACGTCCCGTTGACAGATCATCGATTCTCTTGGCTAAACTTTCGATTAGTTTCATGGTCGTGTCCGTGGATTTGCCGGCTCGAAATAACTCGAATCGAACTCGCGTCTCAAGGATGGATCTCTATAAATAGAGCCGTCGTTATTCGACGTCGATCGAGTCGTCAAACAATTACTTTTTTTTAACCCTCCTGTTGCGTGTAAATCTCGGCTGCAATTAGCCGATGAATCAATGTGAGAAGATCCCGAGCGTTGATACAAGATAATACGAATTATTAACGCGTCGATCGACAAAGTGAAAACAGTCGTGTTTAATCAGACACTCTTTAATCAGAATTATTCAGAATATGATCATTTCAGGTTTCAATTTCATCTTTTCATTCGCTACCTCGTGCAATTAATCTTGCTCGGGATTTTATTTAACTTTGTTTCTCTAAATTATTCGCGGTTTAGGTCATTGACGAGTCTTTCATTCATAAAATTACTATACGAACCTTGAGAAATTATTTTAACTGCAATTATAAAATTTACGATACAAAAATACTGGGTATGATTTTGATGTCATTGAATTGTCAGGAACAATGACACTCGATCGGTCATCTATTACGGGCTACTTCAGAGTCGAAGTCGATCGATGTCAACCAGGAGGACCCAATCTTTCCTGCACGAATAAACGATTATTCGTCTGGTGAACTCGTTTCCATCGGTGTACAGCGTCGAATCTCTGATACACGTTGCAATCGGGTTGATAAACTGCCTGCTGACCCAGTTCTATTCGTGAATAGAGAATAATGATGGCACGGGAACAGCTGGGTGTCGTGGGAGTCTAGGAATCTGGGATCTTCCGGACAAGATGTTTAGACCCTGTCGAAATATCGTCGTTTGTTTCGTCTACTATCTCCATAAAATCATAATCGATACCTTAAAGAGTAGAATTTTTTTGTTTTATTGTCTTTCTAATAATTTCTCAATTTCGTTACAATAAATGTTTCTCCATATTTGAAAAAACTTTGTGAATTTCGCGACGGTAGAATTCGAAACAGGTAACGGACAAGGTTTGCAAATTTAATTGTCGAACTAATATCGTGCCAAGCACATTGCACTTCCCTAGAAAGAATGATAATGTAGTAGAAAGTGGCCTTAACATTCTTCTTATACTCTCCCTAAGCTCTCGCAAGAAAGGGCGACGGTATCCACCCCCTACATTTACCCTTAATCAAGAGAAGCCTCCATTACAGCCGGCCGTGCTAATAAATTCAGCAAGCGGGTAGTGGTTCCCCGTTCTAAAAAGAAAATTGTGCGACGATATAAATTTCCTTTTATGCCTGGCCGAAGTAAATGAACAATTTCGCGCGACGATCGACGCGCAACTTCGTACGCTAGTATAATTTCGTTATTTTCGTCCCGATGCCAAAAACGGCGATCAAAGGATTAATATCGGGTGTCGCGTTGTTATTTCTTCGGCGGATTATAAAATTCGCCGTTTTAACCGGTCCGTATAACGAGATTTCCCGTCGAACGTTCTGGTTTCGGGCTCGATAAAAGCTGTCGGGACTCGGCCGGGCTCCGGTGTTAATTTATGGACACGGCTTAACAGCGATTATCAGTGAATTGATATCATTATTGGGTTGCAATATTGTGACACGCTTGATCGAGTATCGAGATACATTGGCCGTCGATAAATGTCCCTCTGCGCGTGTGTCTGCTGTCGATGGAACGCGATTAATACCACGCCGATAGGTGGTTGTAGGTTGTCTAGGCCTTTCATCCGTTCATCCACCGGAGGACGCGAAATCTGTCCACGTTTTATTACTTTGAAATTACTTCATTTCGACATTCGAATTTTAAATCTTTGGGTATTTTGAAGTAATACACAATTTTCAGAAGTCAAGATTAGGCTTAGGATTAGGGTTACATGTTACGCGTGATATGGGTCCCAGTAGAAGCAACAGTGTATGGTCAGACACTGGATAGTAGGTTTGTTAGAATTTACAAAGCCATATCATAGATAGAAAATGAAATCTAATTAAATTAATTAATCTCTTAATTAAATTCCCAGTAGAATTCAATATTTCATGAAAGAAATATTTAAAGTTTGGTATACATCCCCTGTTCGAGGGTTGATAAGTGTTCGAATACGAGATTGTTCCATTCGCTTATCGAACCGGAACCCGATTTCCGGATGACAAAAATGGTCGAAAAGAAGACGATACTCGGCAGTAGCTGGATGGATAGGAACGATGGCGATGGCGGTGGTGGTGGTGGTCGTCGACGAGCGCAATTAGCAGCCGCATTTACGATGCCTACTGGCGCAACTCTCGTATTTTCCCACGGCCAGAGCCGTGAGAATAATTCATGGGCCTCGACGGTGCTTCTCTATACCAAACGGCCAGGGCACGGTGGAAGGAGGATGCAACGGAAACCCGGGGGAAGAGGACGTGGCCAGACCTAGAACACCGAGTGCCTGGCTATCCGCTGCTCTCGCTTGGCTATCGTCATAAATTCCACCTGAAAGTGGAAAAGCCTGGAGAACGGTTACCTCTCTCCCTCCTCCCACACCGATACCCCTCCATTTTTGCGACAAATCCTGTAACTCTCTGACCCCACGCAACGGATTTCATCGAATTCGACGACAAAGATTGTGGATTCAATAAATAATTACTTTTTTCCCTTTTATCGTATAACTGTCACGTTTATAAAGCGTACTCGGGCAATTTTTAATATCGCTAAGAGCAAGGGGATTAAAACTTCTTGCCCTTTATGGCGGTACAAAGTTTTCTTTTCCCAAATGTTCAAGAAGTTACTTGCTATCGAATATTTTCTTTTATTCGCGGAGTCACGAACCCCTTGGGTTTTTTCGTCGCAAAGCTCAGTTTTGGGGGTACGTGGACCGAAGGTACGTTTGCTCTTCAAGGTCTCCTTCCACGAAATACCCCACAAAATTTAGCGTAGCCCTCTTTCTGTCAAAATTATCAACACAGTGAACTAAATCAACCTGATAAGATTCGAAGAATCTCAAACCATCAACTTTGCTTATAATTTTTATTTTCTGGGAATTATTGGATTTACCGTGACCCCACCGCACGTTAAATCAAACGCTTTGGCAACAATAATTACATTTATGGTAGGAAAATGCAAATTTATTCGGCGCCTACGGGCCGTGTGTACAGGCGGACGGTCGGCAAAGGGTTAATTCACGTGGCCGTCGCCGTTCCTTCGATCCTTATGGTCGATCTCTATTCGTCGCCGATTAATCGAGAGATTTTCAGCTTCCATTACGGTCGGCCGGGCCAGCCGGGATAGCCCGCGGGGATATTTAACGTGCAAACTCCTCCCGGACGACCGTCGTTGCTGCGTTCGAGCCTTTTTCCATCTCCCTCTCCCTCCCTCTCTTTTTTTTTGTGCCCAGCTTAAATTCGATTCCCGTGTAGCCTCCGATAAATCGCGGGTAATCCACTTTTCGTGCAAGCACGGCTCGTCGACCTCCGGTTTTCGAACTGGTCCTCTCTCGGTACCTATGGCGATTCCGATTCGACGATCCACGTTTTATGCTACTTCGTTCTGCCCCCTCTCCCCCCCCCCCTTTTTTTCTTTTTCTTTTTGTTTTCGAGGAACGTAAGCTCCGGCTCGTGGTGTACGACGCGAAGACAATTAGAACGAATTGATAAGGTTAATTTGAGGTTGATCGAGTTAACCGGCTACCGAAGACTCGGTTCGACCTGTTCGATGCGGTTTTAAAGTTTCGTAGCTTTGCGAAAATTATTGCTCTATTCTCAAAAATGTAAATACAGTATTTAAAGGAACGAGGAGGAATTTAATTAGTTTGGCAATGAACTTTCGTATTTTTATTTAGCAAATTATCGTTTTATAACTCTCCGTCGTGCAAATCGCCGAACACTCTGTGCTGTTTGCAAAAGTAAGGATTACCAGGAAGGATCGGGATCGTATGTTAAAATTTTTCTGTTCTTTTCGCAATCTTCGAATGTTGAAGTTTATAACCGAGAGGCAGACTTCTATAACGATAAAATAAAACAGAATCGTCGATTGTTCGAAAGTAGCCGAGCCAGAAACTTTTGTACTTCTCGTACGTACGCTCGAACGGCGGCGGACGGGGGGAAGGGTGGTTGAAATGGAAGGGCGCGCGGAGGGGTGGGTTGGGTGCACTCGTTTCGTCGAGCTTCGTCGAGTGCATCGCGCAAGTGCAGTCCCGCGAGTCCTCTCGAGGAGATGTTTCACGGAACATTGTTACCATTTCGATACCGGATGAAAATATGTTTGGCCCGTGTGTATTTTCCGGAAAATCCGAGGAGTCCGCTCGGGCTTTAGCATTCCCCGTTTATCCGTCGATGTAATCAACCAGGATAATATTTATTCTGCAAACGAATCGGCGATCGATGAATTTCGTTCTTAATCCTTTAACTGCCACGCCAATTATTAAAGCTACAAATAATTAATTTATCATTATTTCTAATTTTTTCGTAATCTTATATGGTCGATTCGTTTTCAAATTTAATTCCGAAATTTAGTACCTTGTGCTACCAACACAGTACATTGTTTGTCAAAGAAATATTAGCTTCAGTGTGTCCATATTACACAGTTATTTGTACCACATTGATCAAGACTTGAAAAATAAAAAAAAATACACCACCTCTGTACAAGTTTTATTTAATAGTAACCGCTCTCCAACGGTGTACAAATTGCACAATTTTTCACTTTGATAATTTCATCAATTTTTCATCGGTTTCACCGCAGATTATTCAGCGATCGTTTGCAGCGTTTATCAGTCGGGTCGAAAAATGTTATCCGAAAAAGAAACAACGTTGAACGATGCGGTAGATATCGTTTGTTATATGGACCCGCGTAGGAGAGAGGGGGAAGTTAAAAAAAAAAAAGGAAAAAGGAATAAAATGCAACCACGGTGGATCGTTCTACGATCATGCATAATGTAACTCGGCGCGTCGTGAATATAACGGTGCACGGGAATGGCAGCGTTATCCTTCGAGCGGAAACGTACGGCGGAACATCGTTACCAGTTAACGTTTTCGATATTTTTCCGCTCCACATTTCTTCGCGTCGAACGAAAATTCGTGTCTACCCTTAACCCTTTAAGTGCCACGAGCCTACGCCTGCAATCGTTCCATTAGGTCCTTTGAACGTCGTCCTTGATATCCTTTCGGCTTCAACTGGAAATATATTTTTTCAAAGAGAAATTAAGGAAGGATTTTTAGAAACTTGGAAACCCTTTGTTTTGTATTTTGATATATTTTTCACAAAATAGTGTCGACTGAAATCGTCCGAATGAATCAATTACCGTTTACCCAATAAATTTCCCGAGCACACCATTAGCCGTTTAAGAAGTTTCCCGAGGTACGAGAAAACCGCGATTCAAATGCAGAACGATCTATCTAGGATTGACGCGGGAGACAGGCGCGAAAGAAAAAGAAAAAAGAAAAAGGAATGAAACGAACCGAACGAACCCGATCTGTCGTTAATCGCAACTTATTATTCTCGCTCGGTCGTGTGCAGCTTCGAGACACGCGTGACTCGCCTACGAAATCCGTACAATTTGCATCGCTCCGCTCCGCTCGGCACCGCTCGGCTCGCCGAACGAAAAAGGTTTCAACGCGTTTGCCAAGAGGAGTGAATTCTCCGGGGGCTGAGTCAGAGAATCCACCATCATCGTTGCAATTGCAATTATTACGTGTCTTGCCACGTATGTCCGTTTTACATCGTCCCACCGAATATGTTAACATACATTCGCCAAATTATTAATATTTTTATTCAACTAGAGGGGTAGCAATCAAAAATTCATTTCGCAATGCTTCGATTTAATAGAAATTATTACCAAGGTCCTTTTATTTTTAATCATTTGATGAAGTTGAGTTTATTATGTTAGTCATAATACTAAGAAATTGAGATCCTCTGATGTTAGAACGAGGAAATATGTACGTGAATCGGTGTGTAGGTCACTGGGTCGAAGATCTGTTTCAAGTTATACGGTAGGGTGCCAAGGACCCGGGCCAGATTCTCAGTTGATCGTGCGTCAAAGCTTCAACTCTCGACGACGTGTGACAAGATGCAACACCCTCTTCAACCAGTGTCTCCAACGTGTACTTTCTTATACAGGATGCGTCCAAGTATAAATAAACATTTTAGGGGAATTGTTGGTCTGGAAGGGGCGCTATTCTTTATCAAAGAGTAATTTGTGACATAGAATCACCCCTTTGCCATTTGTACTACCAGTTACAGGACGTCCTGTATAAAAATTTGAAACCAAAGATTCTATTCTTAAAAATGTCTACTTATCTTAACTAAATGTGGCCATACATATAAAAATATTGACTAGCCTAGATCGATATCCATCAGGTCTTTCAAGGGGATCATCCTGAAAGGTTTCGGGGCGGAGTCGTTGGAATTTTCGCGCAATTCGTCGAGAACAAGGTAGCCCCGTTTGGTAAACAAGTTCTGTCGTTGATCGGCTAGGAAGAACGTAAGCACGGTAGACGAGAAAGAGCCCAGGCCTTTTGTCTCGTCGCTCTTTGTTCCCGTCGACGGATGTCTCGACGGGTCAATGAATCGGTCTCGACGATTCGCCCGGTGGAAATGCGTTTCGTTCGTCGAGCTATGTCGCTCTACACACACACACACACACACACACACACGTACACACGTGCACACCGCAGGTCGCATTGTTCGCGTGCTTGCGACTTCTGGCTTGGTCCTTTTTGCTGACAGTGTGGGTGCACGCGGAAATCGGCCGGGTCGGAGTTAACCCTTGGATGCTGAACCCATAAAATAGCCATCGTTTAACCTTTGAATGCATGAATTTCTCCGGAAATAATATAATATTTTGAAACTGTTCGTTCGTGCTTGGGAAACTGCTTCGTCCTCGAATGCGTACGACTTGGAAGAAATTTTGTTAAAAATTGTTATTTGGAAACGGTTTTATAAGCAGTTATATAATAATTTCTATGTTAATAACACTTTGGACAGGATACCCACACGATCGATCGCGAACGTGTTGATTCGTCACTCGAATCGTCTCGTTGACACTGGTGAAATGCTAATCGAGCATCGATCTTGTGTGTTTCAGGAAATGACCATGCCACCCACGCCTCTGACGGCCATCGCCCAGACACCGAGGAAGGAGCTCGAGTCGAAGTTCACGTTCAACCCCGTGTTGGCGAAGGTGAGCATTTTCTGTTATTTTATTATTCCAAAATCATTAAATATTTCTTACTTTCGTCGAAAGACTCAAATTTTTTCTGGTAAAAGAAAGTAAAAACCCTGCACAAAATCTACCCTTTGATATCACACAGTTTTACTTCCTCGTTTCCAAACGAGCTTCTTTGTCGCAAATACCCCAGTCTCATGGTTTCGTATCTGAAACGGAGATCGATAAAAAGTCTGGAATATAAGTAGTTGATTTTTCAAATCAGCCAGGAACATTTTTATCCCGTCCTATATACTTACATGCCGTGTTTCTGAACGACCGATATAAATCTTGACCCTTTTCACGAGCATAAAAATCGAACGATCGTTCCTTCCACGCGAACGATACATCGCGGTTCTCGCAACGAGGACTCGTATCGATCGTGGAAACGTTTCGAATCGCATCGACGAAATAGTATGTGTTTCGTGCCACTTGGCACAGCGTCAAGAAAGCTCGTGGCTCTCGTCGGGACGGACGCCTTTCGTTGCGGATAAAGGCGGCTTCTTCTTCGTTCATTCTGCAGCTTGCAGAATCTTTTTTTATCTATTTTACTTACAATACCCCTCCAGCTCTTATGAATTTGCATTTTTATAAAAATCTGTTATTTTCGCAATTCTCGAACCTGTATTTTTATTCCCAACGAATAGTTTCAAGTACCGGTACCACTATCTCTAATTGGGTTATGGAAAAAATTGTCTGGGTTTTAACACTAGAACTATCGACGTTCAAATTGAAAATAAAATTATCTCAATAAAAATCAATAAAAATCCTAGGTTAAGGGGTTAATATAAAAAAAAAACTTTTGACACGTATATTTAAAAGAGATCTCCTTTGTTTGGTGAAAAATGAACCACGACGACCCTTAGGAGCACCTGGGTTACGTAAAACGGTGAACGTCTCGTGTTGATCGTGGAATTTCGGTTTCCCTCCCCCGTAGTACGCGGTCGTAGGATGGCCAGCAAACTAAATACTCGTTCGTTCGATCCGATCGATACTGGCAGTGTATAACCGAGCCGTTTCGT
The DNA here is from genome assembly GCA_022405125.1 of Anthidium xuezhongi. NCBI lineage: Eukaryota > Metazoa > Arthropoda > Insecta > Hymenoptera > Megachilidae > Anthidium > Anthidium xuezhongi. The sequence continues at coordinate 12,120,626 of CM039637.1, forward strand.
GCCACTTGGCATCGTGTCAAGAGTTTCGTGGTCCCGAAAAGAAACCAGACGAAGAGGAACGACGATGCCCTGAGTGCTCGGACCGACCCAGGTCCATTCTGTCGCAAATTTTTCTCAAAATTCCTATTTGCCTTTTCAATGAAGAAGGTTAATCGTAAGAGATGGGGAAAAGCTTTCAGCTGAGGGGAGTGAATATTACAGGGCCCATTAAAGTGCAGATTTTTGGTGAAATTTAAGACGTTGCACGAAGCTCCGTTAACCCTTTGGTCATGAAATACACCCCTGGAAAATTAATAAATTTAACTGTATCCCCAATATTTTTTTCTTTAATTTAGAAAAGAATTGTTTAAACAAACAATTGTTAATTCAGGACTTCCTCGGATTGGCACATTTTGCACAATTTCTGAAGAAAGATAAAATTCGTTGGAACTTTTCCGAGGCCATTTCGCGCGTATCAGTTTAAGGAGGATTAATTTCTAGCAGACGTGACGGGGACACAGTTTCTTTTTTTCGCTCGCGATAACACGCGCGCGATGTTACTTTTTTTTTTTGTCGCGACGCTAGCTTTCTGGCCGCCGACGATGGAGCGGCGCGATTAATTGAAATTTGCGAGACCACGAGACTGGTCAGCTTGCACGCGACACGTACAAGGTAAACGCTTTGGTCGACGTAATTTTTTAAAATGAATGGTTCGCCCGTGGCCCGGCTGCGCCCACGAATTTTTATCTTTCTCTCGCGAAACGCCGCGCGCACGCTTCATATATTTGCGTTTCTTCGTGTTTAATCGAAATTAGACGTTGTTCAATTTTTAATCGAACGCCGTGTACCGTTCCAATATTTGCCCGGTAATATCCCGTCGAAATGATTGTTTCGTATTAATCGCGTGGAATTTTATCAAACGGACGGGGGTGGTTTTGTATGAAATTATCACCGCACATTTTTCCTCTTCGGGTACGTTTCACAAAATTAATGCATTAAAACAGCAACTAAATTTCTTTTAGGGGGATATTTATTAAAATTTCGAATTAATCTCTTGCCATGTTTATAATTCTTTTTAATTTACCCACATAGTTAAAATACTTTGAATGCCACATTAAAATAAAACAGAAGTGAATGAAAATATGAATGGAATGGCGAAATTAATTATGCGTAATGGTAATTTTGACTGATCGTTTCCTTTTTCTGTTGCAGTTGACTGAAGTGACGCCGCAGGAAGCCGCGAAGCCCCGTAAGTAAAAATTTCCTTCACGTGTTATTCAGCTTGTTTCGGGGCTAATCCTCTGACGAGTGAAAATGCTCGATGGCACGATCAAACCGGGAAACCCTGTTACGTGTTCAACTCGAACGTAACTCTCTCGCCTATGCGCCGGAAAGTTATCCTATTACCGGGGACTAACGATAACAAGATATGTTAATAGCACCAACTAAACACCTTTGTTCGAATACGTTTGAATGCGACAACGCGCCATTAACCTTCACGATATTACGAACGCAAACACGCGTTTCATAAAACAATCTTTCTTGCTCGTGGAACGGATTTTATAATCGCTAGTTAAATATCAATTTTTATTATATTCTGGGTCTGTGATCCACGGATCACTGGTCTATTGGGTCTCAGTCTCAAAGGGTCTCATTTGGTACCTTGTCAAATTAGTATAATATTGGTACTAGTTATAATTAGGATTTTCCACTTGGTATCTAAAGAAATTAATATCAATGTTCGATTATTTTATCGTGTCAGATTTATATCATTTACCAGTGATCCACCGTGGCGTTAAACGTATGAAAAAATACCAAAAATACGCATCGCAAAAATAAAAACAAACCCGTTGAAATTTCCAACGCTTTCGTACAAATTGTCAAAGATTCAAACTAATTAATGGTCGTTTAAAAGTACATACAAATTCGTTACATACAATTAATCCGAGCAAAACAACAATTTTTCTCCCCCGCAATTGTTTCCAACGAAACGGTTTCGAGAGCGACGAATACCGGAAACGGACGTTTCGAAACGATTTCATTTCTGTGTGTACGTTATTATTATTATTATTTTTTGTTTGTTATCCCCGTGTGTACATTGGACAATAGGCACGTCGAAACGACAAAACCACCGGGGCTTATTTAATAGGTGCGTTTGTAACGCTGTGCGAGGGGGAGGGGTGGTTTGGCTCTCGTATTCTTTCGACAGAAATATTTTTCATAAAATTGCAGCGTTGAAATTATTTGCCCTGGCTCGGTGGAAACAAAGTAGCCGACCATGGAACAGAGGGAAAGAAAGAAAGAAACGAAAAAAAAAAAAAGGAGAACCTGTGGATTCATTGCGATCTGCAAAAACCGTGAACGTCAATTTCCAGCCGCGTTTCACAGTCACTGACCTTTCCCATTAACTCCACGTCCTGGGTAATTTATATTTGACTCGCGATATACACGTGCACGTGTGCACACACGGCTACAGCGAAAAAAAAAAAGAACGGGGGGAGGGAAAAATATATTTCGACGACGCGTGGAAAATTTACGTTACACCCGGTGCGCTTCGATAACTGTTTACCCTTAAACATCTGCGCGCTTATTTTCGAGAAAATATTATGACGGCCCGGTTGAATTTCGGGTGTGATTTTTATTTTTTATTTTCATCATCGAAATTTCGCCCCGTTATTTTATTAGCCGGATCGTCACGTGTCCGGCCGGCGACCGAATTGTCATAGAAACCCTATTATCGTCTTAGCAACGGTTATCTGATTATCGACGATTTTATCGAGCACCTGGAAACTACCAGAATCGCTGGCAATTTTTCCTGGTTACGTGTTTGCCGTTTTGTCTATCGTTTAGATAACAGAATTTGTCCCATTTGATTATTATTTGCTATCTTTCTTAGATAATAATTAATAGCCTATTTACTTCTTGAGTTAACTTTTTCATTCGGGTCAAAATTAAATGTTTGATTGATTGAATGTTTAAGTATTAATATACAAATAGCTACTAATTTTCATATCATTTATTTTTAATAAAACAATCATAAACTAAGTATTTTCTATGCAAAATTCATAATACGTGCATGAAATAAATAGTGGCCTACAACTTGGACAAACATTCAACCGGATCAAACATTTATCCGCGAAAATACAAATATTTGTTCAACCTTCATCCCTTTTCTCTGTTGTTTATCTGCGATTCGAGAGAAGGGGCGGCGAGGGAGAGGGTGAATTGTCGAAGGTCCGGGCCACGAAAAACCTGTGGATTCATTGATATTCGAACGTTTCTGAAACGGAATGGACGAAAGTAGCCGAGGGTGAAGCGAAAGGGATACTGTTTCATGAATTAACCATTCGACACGGTCCTCCCTTTCCTCGGCCACTTTGGGACGCCTATTATAGGGCCGCCTTCATCCCCCGTCCCTCTCCTCGTCCTCCTTGTGTTTACCACGTTTTGACCCACAAAGAATTTCCAACTCTAGTTCCGGAGGAATTTGTAAAAATGTCGAAGTTTTCAATTTTTTTGAAAATATTATTTTTAAAATTTTTAACACCTTGGAAATATTATTTCTAAATTTCCAAATTCCCAGAAATACAATATTCCAAAGTTTCATGACTGGAACGTCCCAAAGACCAGCATCACAGTAATATCTCATTAATTTGTATCACATGCGATGCGCTGAACGTCTTACGATTAATCAACGTGTATCACACGTGATGCATGTAACATTGTACGCGTTAAACCGATTCAAGGGATTTCACGGAACTGAAAGTAATTGGACGATTAGGGGTGGCACGGTGTTAGACACTCTTTCACGAGACGACGTTGAGCTCGAATCTAATCTACGAATCAGACGCTTCCGGTTCCTCTTTAGACTGCTGATTTACCTCGGAGGCGGGTGTGCTTCTCCGAAGCCACTTCCTGCCGACACGGAAGCACCGAAACGCCCACCATCGCCATCGATCGTGGATCTTCGGATAACTTCAACCTTTTACTGTCCACTTTGAACATTTCATTGTAATTAATTCAACTAATAACGAATTAACTTTTGAAATAATTCGCTCCTTCAAAATTTAATTTCAAATTTCAATGTATCTTTTTTTATTTGCTTTTGGGTTAATGGGTGCAACAAACTCGATAACACGATGCGATTTTGAGGATTGTAGACGTTTATTTTTTGATGAAATTCGAAATAAAAAAAGGGGGGGGTGCGACCTTTCCTGGTGGCGGTTTCCTCTTTATCAAGGAGAACAGGCTCGAGGAGGTCTCGAGCTGATTAAGAGGAGGGAACGCGTTAACCACGTTGGAATTGTAATGCGCGTGCCTGCCGCCTACCAGCACGCTTCCTCCTGGAATTTATCCACCTGTACACGCGTGTAGGTGTTAACGAGCGAGGGCGTGATCGCGTGACCGACGACCTTTAACACGTTCGCCGTGGATTAAGCACCGTGAACGTACGTCGAATATGAAATAAATTAAAAATAATATTAATATCGACCTTTAACTTCGGAGCTACCAAACAGGTCAAAATCTCTTGTTTCACATTTTTTAGTTTAAATTACAAAATTTATTTAAATGTTAAATTATTTTATTACATTTAAATTTTAATTTATAAAACACGTATAGAGAAATGATGGATTTAATTTTGACTCCACTATGGTGTAATGTGATTGTATATCATTTAATTTTAATACAAGATATTGTAGTTTGGAAATGATGTTTAAAGGTTAAAACTATGCACTGTTCAATCATTTCAGGCACGTTTTGATCGATTGTGACTGATGATATGTTCTGATTGGCGTTGTACAAACGCTATATTGTACGTTAATTAGTTATACATTCTCTAAATATTGTATTAAATTAGCCCCAACCATCGCTGTCGAATATTCTGATTGAAATTCGTAATAGAACATTGCACGAATTTCATATCGTAACATTGTTCGCTGCAACTGACAATCAGTCATTTTGTACTAACAATATCCACAAAATTCCTATGCAGTTACTTTCGTCAAAGCATAAACTTCGATTCAACGTGCCACAAGTGCCATTACGCGATCCTTTTAATTCATGAAGTCGTTCCTGCTTGACGCGCGCGACGATACAAACGGCTTCTAATTCCAAACAAAGATTTCGTTGCGTTAAATGACCCGTAAAAAACGTACACCAATTTTCTGTTTATTTTTTTTCTTCCTCGTTGCAAGCATTCTCAGTCGTAGCCACACACGAGCGTGCACACAAACGCACGCCGCTTCCGTCTAACAAATAACCTCCCCAGCATCGGGACGCCTCTTTTCCTCTTCCTGTTTCACCCTCCCGTGGTCTGGTTGCACCACACTGGTTCCTATCTTTTCCACCCGCCTCCTCCCTCGCCCCTCCCTCTGTCTCCTGTTTCTCTTCCACCCCCTTTTTGCTCAGCCACTATTTTTCTTTTTTTTTCTCTCCTCTTTCCCTCTCTCTCTCTCTTGTTCGTTTCTCTCATCTGTGCCTCGCTTTCCTGGTCCTCCGGTTCTCTCCTCTCCTCTCGTCTCTTCGAGGAGGATGAGCCGGAGAACGATGAGACGAGAAGGTGGTTTCCATGGAGACCAACCATCCCGTGTCGGCGTCTAGGATTCGACCTTCTGTCGTCGTTCGTGGATCGACCCAGGAAACTGTACCGATCGCAACAACGTTTCCCTCCTTTCTTCCCCTCTGGCTTTCTTTTATCCATTGAATTATGGGTCAGACGCTCGCCAGCCCTTTTATCACGATGTCCATCGCGATATTAACACCATTGTCCGTCGTTCTAACGTGGACGAACAAGCACCGTTGCTCTATAATTTAAGGATAATTAACCTTTGGTCAGGGTTAAGAGGGTCGCAGAGGCTCGTTTCTAAATTTTTAATGTTATTTCTAATGAATTGCTGTAAATAATATTTTGGAAACGTATTTACACACATCAGCACAATCTTTTGGGACGTTTGCCTCGTCGCACCTTTCATATTTCATAACTAACTTATCCGAGACGTACATACACGACTTTCGTTGGTATTCTGATCCTTCCGTGTCCCAGGTCGGAGCTTCCGCATAATCATTTAACACTGTAATAGAATTTCAGAAACAGTTTCAGTCCTGAAGTTCTGTACCACCCTTCCTAACCAAGCCCCCCTAATCAATTATTTTATACGGATTAAATTAAACGATTCGGTATAAAAGTATCTGATAGGGTCGTATTGAGTTGGAATTTCGAAATTATTTCTGTAGGGGGTTAAAATGTAAGTCAAGGTACCGTTACAATGTCACCAGGTGCTATCGTCCCTTGATTTCTTTTTACGATGCGTCAATTAAGTGTCCTTCAACTGCAAAAAACTGATCCTTGAGAATAACAAGGGCCAGGTACGAACACATTTCTAATTTTCCTTCGCAGGTAAAGGTCTGATCGAATTGCGAATAAAGAAAGGGATCGATAGGACATTGAAGGAGGGTAGGTAGAGGCGCGTAGCGCGCGGGAGGGCTAATCAAAAGGAAGTCGCGAAAAGGGGACAGGATGGAAAACGAGAGCAGCGAGATAGGAGCGGGTCGATCAACGATATTAATTTATCGGTCCCGTTTGTTCACGTGGCGAGCCAGCAGCGACAAGACGGCTGAGCGATTGAATATTAAATGGCCAGAATCTCTATCTGTTCCTCGGCGAACTTCGCCCGAGGGACTTCCTTCGAACTAGAAAACGAGGCTGAGAGAGCTGCGAGACGGGGTCGCGGGAGATATAGTTATCCCCGGCTTGAAACAGGGATCCGAAGAAGAGAAAGAGGGAGACGACGGAACAAGAAAGGAGAAGGAAGGAGGGGGACTCGCCGGAGGCGATTTCAATAATTAATGTCACGGGAATTGCCGTGCTACGACCGATGCCGCTGCAACTTACTGCCGCAAACTTGAAATTCCCTGTCGCGGTATTCCAGCCAGATCGGTCCATGGATAATTACCGCGATTATTCGACGGACGTGCCGACGAAGTCTTTCGGGAGTCAATTCGAAGACGTTCCTGACGAAAACTTCGCCGGAGTTTGCTGTTTTTTACATTTCGTTCATACATGGAAGAATTAATGGGGATATAGGGAGTAACCCTTCACTCGAGGGACAATAGGAATTAAATTAAGGAGGACTTCTTTGTGGGGTGAAATTTATGCGGTGTAATTCTCGAGGGCTCAAAATTAGCAATTTCCAAATTGGAATTTATTCGTAATATTGCAAATAAAAGTATTTTGCTGAGGGGTGAGTGCGTTCTATTCACTTCTGGGAGACGAAATTAAAAAATTGAACATTAAAACAATAGAAAATTATTGACACCCACCGTGAGGAAAGTGAATTTTTGGAAACTCGAAACCTCAGAACGTTTTGAATAGAAATTTTCGCTCGGGGAAGGGTTGATAACTCAGTTGACAACGCGTCACGCAATATTGTTTCTTCTGGCCGGGAGCAAACAAGTGGCGGGCAAATTTTCGGGTCACCCAGTTGGCCGCGGATGAATTCGAAAAGTCTATAGAACGAAGGACAGAGGCCGGGTCGGCTAATTTTATTGGTAGAATGCAGTTTCGTTCCGAGTGTAGCGTAACCTTTGACGTTTGCCCGAATCGATACCTGTTGAGCGGTTCGGAAGCCGCTTGCTGAACCCGCGCAGCTGGTATTATTACAAGCGGCCGTACACGTGTCCGTGGCCCCCCTATCCGCGTATCATTACGTCGGTTCATGAATATATGCAGCTTGTATCTGTCCTGTTGGATGACGATCGATACCCGACTTTTTGCACGGTCGTTCGATTACGCGGCTAATAGGCCGATCGCGTACCGCGATCCCTTCACGAAATCGTTTCGAACCTTTTTAAGAAACATTTTCACCCTTTAATCCTTGAAATTAATTCCAACCACAATTGGTATGGTATGCTATCGTTAAATGTAAATTCTTTATTTGTTTTAAAATTGTAACAATAAATATTTAGCATTGTCTGATGCACCCATGGAAAAAGGTGCGACAAGAGATTAATTGGTGTTACAAGTTGTCACTGCTTATTCTGCATCGATTCGGGATTGAAAGCACAATGATCCAACGTTGATTACGTCCGCTGGTGGTGTTTTGCTAATTTGTAGCGTTTGGTCGCGTAACTGCGAGATGACACGCCTCCGGCGATACTTCTGTCCGTTCGCGTGGACGGGGATGGCTCTGTAAACGGTGTCGTATCTTCTTTGATGAGCGTATTACGTGCACGCGAGTCCGTTTCCGGATCGGTCACGGCTCACTTTGTTCTCTGGAAGCCCGAAGTGGATTTTGTTTCAACTGTAATTCGTACCCAGTCGGGTCTTTAACTTTAAAAGAATCTTCATGACATAAAAGTATCACAAAATGGTCGCCACGGTACATCAATTTGAAGCTTAAAGTACAACGCGAACGAGCGTATAAACGCCCCATCAATATTTATACTACAAAATGGCCGGGCGAGTAATGTATCGATCAGTTCACGGTTTCAATGTCCAAACGTCCCCGCGTAAACTCTGCAATCTTCAGGGTACGAGACCTTTTTCATCTCGTATACGTTTGATGCATTTCAGACTTTAAAACTGTCGTCCGGCTCGTATCTTATTTTATTCTTAGAGGAGCGTATCGCGTACGAAGAAGCGCGCGTTACTTTAATCAAGCGGAAAAGACGTTCGCCTCTCGAGTCGTCGTTTCCTCTTCGCCGAAGCAAATTGCCGGCGGCGGGTTAGCGTCTCGACGTTAAAAACTTCACTGTTTCGGGCGGGGGGTAGCCGGGGGTAGAGAGAGCAAAAGAAAGACGCAGTTTATTGTTCGAGCGCGGAGAAGGATAGGACTGGGGGGGTCCATTTTCCTAATAACGTTCGGCCACGAGGAGGGAGGGGTGGTTACGTTCCTAGAGTTTCATCCACCCCCTTGCATTTTCGCTTCGCGTTCCCCCTCTCGGTTTCTCTTTCACCGTAACGGCTTTCCTTTTCTTGTTAAGAGCACCCTTTCGTTAACCCCGCGACACGAACAGTGTCTTTTCAATCCTCCCCCGTCCACCGCCAGCCTCTGGTTCGTCTTTTCTCGAATTTCCTCCCGCGTCGTCCCAAAGATGGGTTCATCTCGCGCGATAAACGAACGGGAAACGTTTATTTTACACGAGGTGTTTTATTCTGTGTCCATTGTAGGACAATAAATAGGGTGGTTAGATAACATCGACCCCCGCAGATTCCAGGTCGATGGTGACCCAATTAACCGAGCATAACACGAGAATACTTGAAGCAGAATTGAATGCACAGATTTCCCAACGAAATAGTATTCATAAAAGTATTATCAAACATTAGAAATAGAAAATGATCAATAACGATATTAATTTGAAGCAAAAGGAATTTGGTTGGCAAATTTTTGAATCCTTTGAATTTCGAAGCGCGTGTTTCGCAGGGCACCCTGTATATCGATCACGACGCCTGTCCCTTAAGCGTTGCGACGCCTCTCCACGAGCCGGGGCTGCTCATTCACGGCCGGAGAAGAAAGGATCGTTAACGATCGGCGGCGTGAGAACAGTCAAAACGTGAAAGAGTTTCGAGGATTTCTTTTCTCCTTTTTACAGCCGGAGGAATTTATACGCGAAATCCGCGCGGCTGGAATTTCATTTCGCCCTTTCATCGCGCCACAGGCCATGTGGACGGGGAGGGAGGGAGGGCGGGGGGAGGGTTGGTTGAAAAAGGGACGATTCTGTGCGCCGTTAAGAGAAGAAGAAAGGGCGCGAACACAGGAGGAGACCAGGAGGGTGGCCAGCGCGAAGGGACGCGAAACGTAGACGAAGCGAAAGGGGTCGATAACACATATCCATCCCGCCCCCAACCCAACCCCCCTTTCCCCCCAACCTTTCCATCTATTCTACCCTCGAATCACTCTGTGTGCAAGCAGCTCGAAGTTACTTAACGTGATTAAATCCACCCCTTCGTTTTGCCCCCGCCGTTGCAAACGCGTCGATTCGTCTCCACCAACCTTTTCTTCGACACCCTTTATCCTTGAACGATATCCTCTCGCCTGTCCCTCCAGGACGATCGACCCCTTAACTCGTTTCGTGTTTTATTATACTAAAACTGCCCTTTGTGTGCCCCTGCCTCTTTTCAAATCCATAGAATCCTCTGCTCTCGAACATTTTTCTAACTACGTTTCTATTTTTGCAAATTAATTAGGAAGAGTGAGTCTGAGAAATCGTTTGTTCATCTCCTTTGTTGATGTAACTATCATTGTGATATTTCTATTATCTTCTTATCTATTATTTCCCATTCGTTTCATTTTTTTTTTTTTTTTTTTTGTGAATCGATCCTTGTTCGAAGTGTACTCGAGACGAAGTTGAAGATGAAAGTTGTTCTCTGAATGAAAAAGTTTCGAGCACGTTAGGCCACTCTTCGAACACGTTACACAGCGATTCAGATTGCGGCTGGAATTTCAATTGGAGATATCCCGATAACCTTTTCGGGGGACGATTCTGGTGGAGAGAGGGGTGAGACAGTAGCTACCCTCTCCATCAATCTATATTAATTGCAATATTGTCAGTGTTATTGAAAATTTGTAAAATTTTTGTATATTTAATTTTAATTTTAAATTCGAAATTGGTCCTTTGATTTCAAGGAAATAGCATATTTTTATCGACACGTAGCATACACGTATTCATGTCGTAGGCGGAAAGTTAATTTTGTCCTTCTGCGTCGATCTGGCGCGCGTTCCTCTCGAGACGGGAGAGGCGGTGTCGTTTCCGGAAGGAAGAGGTTACCAGGCCGATCCGCTCGGACGAAGCGTCTCGACGAAACACGGTGCACGTTGCGTCACGTAGAGGAAGTCGATGACCCACCACCTCCTATCCCCATCTTTTCCCTCTTTCTCCCTTCTTTCGGCTCTGAACTCGCTCGTGAACCTACACAACCATGACACGGGCCTCCGCTCGCAATCGGACAGTCCTCGACTTCCCATTCAATATTAACCTTAACCCTTTTTTCCTCATTTTTTCGACCCTCGTGGACCGTTTCAGTATGCAGTTCTGCTACTCGTTCATTCTTTAATAAAGCATTCTATTGTTGCTGAATCTACCGACTTTTGTCAGAGATAATTAACACATTGTTTGGACTTTTGTAATTCTACAATTGTGATACAAATCTAAACAATAGAGGAAGTATTTTTTTAATAATTTTTTAATTTTTGGAATTTTTCTGCAAAAATTGTCTATTACATTCGATAAAAAATAATTTCGATATTGCTATAATTATTTATTATACTAAGTGCATTGAATGCAAGAGAAAAGGATCAATCTTGTATTTCCTCGACTTCTTTTCTGAACCTTCGGCAGGTATCACGCGTGGCTAGGCGAGCTTTGACTCGTTCCTCGGCTTATTGAATGCGATCGTCTCATCCTCTTTCTCTCCCTCCCTCCCTCCCCCCGTTCCCGCCTCGAAGGGAATTGTCATGCGTCCGAGAAGTTAATTAAGAGCGAACGAACCTAACGACCGTCGAAAGAAGGGTGCTTCTTTTCTTTCGTCTTAATTGGAGGGCTCTTTTAGCAATTAGAACGCGAAGGGAATTTCTTTTCTCTTAATAATTCGCCGTTACCAAGATATAAACGAACCTTTCAAGAACATCCTGCCGCGAACCCGTTCCAACCGAAACCCCACCCCCCACACCACCCTCCCCTCCACGTTTTCTATATTCCGCGCGGTGGTTGTTGGCATTCAGGCACGGTTTTGCCGGCAACCTAAGCCCACGAAATTTATTTTATATCCCCAGTTTTAGGGTGAATAGAGGCCAGAAGCCATTGAGATTCTTCTTCGTTGCTCTGACCGTTTTTCCCTCCCCGTCCCCTGCTCGCCCCTGTCTACGGAGAGGATTTACCAGAGAGGCGGGGGAGAGAAATCTTATATGAAAAGACGCGAGGATGTTCACTCTTCGCCGAGAACCGAGCGAAACGGTGGCTGGTTATTCATAAGAACCGATATCGAGCCCCGTCTGACCGAATGCAAATCGAACGGAAGTCGACGACCATCCTCCGTCATCGTTTTTCTTGCCCGTCGAACGGAAAGAAAGGAAAGCGAACGGGGAATTGCTCGATTAAAATCCTCGAGGATCGTTTGATCCAGCATTTTTATTTACTCGATGCTTCTCGGGGGTTCTGTTTTCCTATGAAAAACGTTGACCTGCCGCGGTGAAAACACCCTTGTTAGGCTACAATTAGTTTTATTGCTGTGAGTCACCGTGGAAAAACCCTGGGCCAGCCGGTGTCCAAATGTTCCACAGTGACCATTGTCGTGGGTCACGAAAACCGTTGTCCTTTATAGAACTGCAACTCCTCAGGTAGCTAACGACCACTATTACCAACGCCAAATGACAATTTCTGTATTATTCGACCTGTCACAGATTAGACGTCCTTTATTAATTTTCCAATTATATTTATTACTTCTTTGATCTTTCCTCGTCTGTCTGAGGACGTAGAATTAATTTTAATTTTCAAATGTAACCGTTCGAATCGGTATTTTGCATTGTTACCTTAATATCCACGTTTTATTATAAAAGATTATACACGAATCGAGAGGTAGGTTATCAGTGACCACCATAAAGGCACGGAACAGGAAACACGATGTGGAAATATTCTTAGAATTACCAGCTATTAAACGATTTCGGTGTTTTATTAGATCGTTCACGGTCACGTCGCATCCGAACGTCTACCATTCATGGTGGATCATATTATGGAAAGTATAGGCACGAGGCAGACACGCGACGCGATCGCGTGCGCATTGAAAATGCATCGAGAGGAAAAAAGCGAGCAGCGGAGACGCCGCGATGCCGTACGACCTTCGTTTGCGTATCGATTAAGCGCGGGTTAAGCTCAATGCCAAATCGTAAGTAATCTCCCTCCCTCGAATATAAATACGACCAACGTCTTGTTTATGAAATTTCAACCCTCTTGACGAAGGGGTTAATTTATTCGTGACGAGCGAGAATGAGGCACGAGCCGTCGCGAAGTTTTCCCAGCGCGGAAAACTTTGCCGTCCCGTCGGGGATATACGTTTCACTTTTCCCGACTTTTTCCGACAGAGAAATCTTCCTCCCCCCTCCCTGTTCGAAATGTCTTTATTCGAACGGAAACGAAGTGGCGCTGTCTCGTCGTTAGAAGTTTGCCTATAGTTTAGAAGTTGGCCTTTAGTCGAAGTCTATTTTCGTGGCATTAAAAGGCAGCACCTTTTTCCCGTCAGTTTCATTCAAGGAAAATCACGATGGATCCTAGGAAAAATATAACAGATTTTAATTAATTTCATAATGAACGCTTTCAAACTGATTGGGGGTAGGTTTACATTGAATTAAAAATGAAAAAAGAATTGATCTTAAAATTGAATATTATTAAATGTATCAAGTTTGAATGCAAATCGATTATAGAGTGAATCGAAGCGGATCGCAAACAAATAGGTGAAACGAAAGCAAAGTACGAAGGGGTGGTCGAGATTTTCGATGCTGAAAATCCCCAGGACCGGTGTGTGTATTATTTTTCACGTGGTCGATCGTGAGAATGCACAAGCTTGATGGAACCCCCGGCACATTCGATAATACATCGTTCGGTTGACCCAGTTCCGTGATATCGAGTCTCCCGAAGTGGCGGAGCGTGGTGGTCGGCCGAGAGCCGAGTTGGTTAGCGGTTTGCGTGGTAAACGGGGGTAAAATACCGAGCGAACAGCCGGGAAACGAAGGCATCATCGACGTGTATCCGATACGAGATTATTAACGGAACAGCCGGCTAGTGAAGCGTCGAGGAGGGCCCTTCGAGCAGGAAACGACAGTACGCTCGAGGGTTTTTCGCGAATCACCCTTTTCCCTCGGCTCTAAAAACGGTCTCAAGGAGACGCGTCACGCCGACGTCTAAAAATGTACGACAATTATCAATCGAATAGAAACGCTACTTTCAACTTTGTATAATTTTTCAGAAGTTATACAATTTTTCCAAATCGTGTGGATCGTTATTTACGAAGCACCCCGTACGCTCTACCTTGAACTCGTAGCGGAAGTGCGGGTACCGCCTATCGCGTTCACGCTCCGCGTTGCGTGCACGGAGGACAAAAGATTCGCAGACCCTTAAAATTATACATTTTCTGGCACAACATCGTTCCTTTTCGCGATATCAGCAAGCTCGCTGAGCTGAGCAACAGCGAGCGAAATGTTTGCTGTTCGCTCGCAGCCGGCGACTCGTCGGAACTCCCCTTGACTGAAACTCGAAAGTTAACCGCAAGTACGAGTCACGCTTCTCCCTGGGCAAGTTCGAGGAGTTTCAGCAACTTCCGGTTGCTGACTGAAAGGAGCTTCCGTCCTTCGAAGCTACCTCCGATGCTCGTGGCGACTTCCTTAACGTGTTTCAGTGCAACCACGCGTACGATGCGTTCTTATACTATCTGACATACCGGCTGCGTCTTCTGTTATCTCGTTGGTATTTTTTGGTGGTGCATTACATGGGTGTAGGGTTATTTTGATGGGGATAGTGACACACCGCGTGCGTCCGCCACGCTTTAATCAAAAATTCCCAACGACACAAGATTAATATTCCAATAATTGCGAAAAATAATTCTGATTCCTAAACATTCCAACTAGTTATGGAAATGTTTGATCTAAGGTATTAATTGTCGTTAAAACGGAATCAAATAAAGTTTCGAATGTTGTGAATTCATTTACAATCGTATACTATACAAGAGGCAGAAACGAAAATTCAAGCTATTGTTCTATAATAAGAACCTAGTCTCGAATTGGTTAAGACGTTGTACATCTTAATGTTTTGAGCAAGCATACGGAACGATGCGTTTGATGGCGCGCTTTTTAGGAGGTTGTTAAACAATCTGTTTCGTTACGCGGAACAACGTGAAACGACGTAACTGTACTGTCAATTATTCACGGTTCCCTTCCACTTAGCGAGCGGACAATTTTGGCTATTGCGCCATCTTGTACCATAAAGGTAACCGTAACGTTTCGCCGAGTATATTAAGCGGCCTGGCCTTTGTGCGCTAAACATATTTTACTTAAACGTTCGTTTCATTTGCCAGCAACCAGAAACGTGTTCCCTTTCCTTTCAACTTTTATAAATTGTTCAAAATTCGATGTTTTATGAAAAAGTATTTTTGTTACGAACCGCGGTTCGTTTTTGAAACGTAGACGTTCCCTGTTCCCTGTTCCCTTTGTTCCCGGTATCCTTCGACGGATGCAAATTAGCCGTCATAACCGGGGGAAGCTCGGCTGTCATCGATCGGTTGTGCAACGAGAAACGATTGCTTCACGCTGACTTCTCAACAAGGCGGTGTTCCAGGTACCGTAAGCGAGCCAGAACATTGTTGCGTTCCCGTGGAACTGGGTCGTCTTAACGATCAATCTCATCGTTTTCCTATTCGGTGTGTGTTTTGTCGCGTCCGTTTTCCACGACAATCTCTATCTTGTGAAACGATCGTTTAAGGGATTCCCCGCTAGAGCCAATTATGTTACAATAATAAATACTCGGAGGTGTTCAGATTTTCCTTATAGAGCGATAGAGATTTATGGTCAGATTTTTCGTCGAATGTTCAACTCGTGTTTCCTTTTCAATTTCCACAGAAATGATAGATTGGTAATATTTTGGTGAATCATAAGGATTTACAAGGTACGACTTTGTTCGCGGACTGTCATCATCGACAGAAGTATGCAGATGATCGGTTTGTATTGTGCTCGATTAAAACGTTTCGTGGTCCAACCGATCGTTTTGCGTCATTCTGGGCCGACCGGTACTTGACACGTAATCAATTAAATGAAAGTCGTTGGGATTAGAGCGAGGAATTATATCCGTTCGCGGCGCGGAACAATCGTCCATTGTTGCACAGGTCGTTTTGTAAACACAATCGAACTCTCGTTTAGAAGCTTCGAGCCGAATAATCGACGTTATTAACCCCCCGGTTCGTTCTTGTTGCTCCGACGAACCGGCTGTTCGCCATCTATTGCGGTACACTGTGATTCTTATCGAATCATTCGTAAAATCGATGAGAGAATGTGGCCTCGGATATTTGGCTGCTTTGATATTGGGTATTCCAGTATTCGGGTATTTCTATACCTTAGCATTCACTCAAAAATCAAATCTTTATATTACAAATATTTAAAGACGACTACGATACCGTTCTGCCGTTCTACATGTTGGCAGCGATATAGCTGATGGTCTGTGTTTATGTAAATGGGTTCGTGTTTGTCCGTAAGAATCGACGAGTGTGTTATTAAGGCGTGCAGTTAGCCGGCACACGCCTGAACGTATGGCGGACACGGTGCACCTGTTTCAGCAAAAGGATCTGGTTGGACCACCTTTACCCTTCGATTTTCTCCTTCCTCCTTTATCCTCCACCTTCTCTTACCGGCTTGTTTCTTTCGTCTGGTCGGTTCTTCGATCGAAATTCAATGAGAAGATCACCGTCCGTCGTATTAGCCGGAGCAAACTCTAAATTAAGTTCCCTTGTGTCTCGGTCATGTTACGTCCAGACGAATCAACCTTGATCGTTGCTTTCTCAGCAAAAAAAGACCTCTCCGTTCCCCTTGTTCATTAAGATTAAACACAACTTCGTCCCGTTTTCTTCTATTTTTGTCGTGAGAGTCTTGCGACGAAATGAAAAAATTGTAATTTGTCCAAAGAACATGGCACGATATTTGACAATTTCTCACTTCGATCTTGTAAATAATTCGAAAATCGTTCGAATCGGCCTGGAGGGAGAAAAAAGAAAGGAAAGGGGGCCGAATCGTTACGTTAGAGGGTCGGTAAAAGAGAGGGGCAAGTTTCCAACAAAGCCATCGGTACGCAGGTGAAGCGACCGTCTGCTTAGCAAGCTGCGCCCGACCGAAGGTCCTGGTTGGCGCGTGTTCGACTACCACCGGGCAGCAGAGTAGCGACGTTGAGCAGCAAAAGTGGCAGGAATGGGCCAGGCCCTAGTGGGCCCCGACAGGCTCAGTCAACCGATGCTCGTCAACGCGAGTGTACGGCGGTCGCAAGCTCGTTTTTTCCCCGCTTCTGTAAAGCACCGGCGAATTCTCGCGTATACGCGTGTCATATCAGCGCCATTTCATCTCGTTCAGCGTACGATTTTTCTTTGAGCACCGAACAAGCCTTCGCTTCGAGCGGGGCTGGGAAATTTTCTTTTGATCTCGCGTCGCCACGCGTCGGAAACGAGCCTTTGATAGATTTCTTTTGATTCTCGAGCCTATCAGTAACTTTGACGCCGCTGGAAATTTCGTTTGATTTCGGGATAAATAACCGGGTTTCATTCTGCTCGCGACTCGCTGAAAAATCTTTCCAACGTTTTCATTCAAGTAACACGAATTCAATTTGAATACGCTGGAAATTTTTTCACCTTCTACACGGTGCTGAATAATTTCTGCTAAATTTCGTTTCCCGGTACGAATAATGCAATTTTGTTTGGACGCGGTGGAAAAGAGTGCTTGGGAAATCAATGTTCACAAAATCTTTTCATTTCTAACACAAATAAGCTAATTTATTACTAACAAAAATTCCAATTTGCATCCCCTGAAAAGTTGCCACACACTGTCACATCATTTCGCGAAGAAGAAGCATCGTTAACGGCGAAATCGCGAACGCTAAACAAACAATCGCGCGTAAGCTCGGTGATGAAAAGTTGGCCAGGGTATCGTTAGTGGTGATTTGCATAGAACGGGCTCGTTGGTTCGATTTCACGCGACGTTAACGGCCGTGTTGGATCTACCACGGTCCTGTGTATACGGTGAAGAAAAGCGAGGAAAGGGGTAGATTGATCGTGTCGAAGCGAGGGGGCACGGATTGGAAGCACGTGCACGCGCGGTGTCGCGCCGCGAGTAACATGAGGAACCGCTATCGGCTGCAACGCGGACAATAAGTCATGCTCAGCAGGTTCGAGCTGCTTCAGGGTGCTGTCAACTACCTTCTGTTATCAGGTGTGCACCGTCGATCCCCGCCCATCCGATTGTTTCGCCTTAACGAGCGTGTCTCTTCGTTGATTCCTAGTGTGGATAATTTGGTGAAGCGTGTAATTTCAACCGGAAATGCGTGACATTAATCTCTTTCTGTGGATCTAAGATATTTCTCAGTGTATCTTTAATAATGGATTTTAATCCAGTATCTGGATCAATGGAATATTGATTTTCTTTAATTTTCTTTAATCTTCTTTAGTTACTCGATTAGGTTAAATTTGATATTTTTTCATTTTCACATAGATTGTAAAAAATTATTTTAATAGATATACAGAGCATGGGTACTATGGGGTAAGGGTTAACCCCGCGCAAAGAGCGCGCATTCGGCGCGATTTGCACGATATGTTCGATTATGCAACGACCTCGCGACGTTAATTGTTCGTCGAGTATCGAGCGTGATTGCGCGTGTCATTGATTGATCGTCGGTGATCCGTTCGAATAGTTCGGAAACTGGTTCAAGCGTGGCGAACAGTGATAATTAGACGGTGTGGAACACTGCCAGAGAATTTCGCTTGGCTTTTGTTGAAACGAGAGTTATGACGATGCCTAGCCCGCGTGGCTCGGACGACGACGATTCGCGCGATAAATCATCCCCCTAATTGGACATCGGGACACGTCCCGGCTCGGTAATCGTATATTAATCGTGCTACATATGGAATTCATTAACGATACCTGTACTGCCTGGCCAATACATATTGTACGATTGCGAAAAGCATCGGTTCCGATTTCGATAATTCCATCTTTCTTGTATCCTCTGCACATTGACACTTTCAGTTCGGTATTTCAACTTCCGTAAACTAATATTTTTATTTAGAAGTATTGAAAATGAAAATTTGCAAGTAGAAATAAATAGTTTAAGAATACTTTACTCAGAAATTATTAACACCAGGACGTCTGTACGTGTAATCAAGATTCTTTTGTATGGCGCCAGAGTTTTTCGAGAGATCTTATCCTTCGTTTGTCAAAGAGCACGATTTTTTGAAATATTAAAAAATTAAAAATACAAACAAACCAACGTGGGGTCACCGCCCCGCATATTGTTAATTTAAAACAATTATTCTAAGGAGAATTCAATCTCATGAAATGTACAGGAAGCGGAGTATTATTTCCCTGGAAAGAAACCAGGGACGTTTTGCGATCGAATTCGTCGCCGCACCGTTAGTTAAGGCGCAACCCTCTCCTTTTCGAGGTCGAGCTCCCCCTTTTACCTCTTTCACCGTCTTCGGTGGCTCTTTTGACCCAGTCCCAGCAGCAGCCCCTTTCCCATGACGCGCGTATACGCGGCGTACATGTTGCTTTCCATTGTTTACGCAATGCCTTCTCGACCGGGGTCTCCCGTTCCTTCCCTTTCCTTTTGACGTTCACGAACGTCCTTTCATCCTTTCCATCTTTACAGCCTGGGTCATTGCGTCTCTATGGGGGCAGGGGGGAGACCATGAACAACTCCCGTTGGAAAGGTTACGTCGAACGAATCGATCCTCGAAGGATTTCAACGTCGTTGCTTTCGCACAAGGCGACAATGATTCTCTCTTGGTAGCTCGGCGAGCAGACGCTCGTATAAAAATGTATATTCTTTTTTTCGCCTTACCTTCTGAACGCGGGTTTAGGTTGCCGAGGTTGCTGGGGAGGGAGGAAGAATTTAACGATTTTTCCGTGGCGAAAATGTCACGCGGTTAGATATGCATTCGCGGCGTCGTTTGGGTATTTGTGATTGATTTACGACGAAAGTGGTGGAGTGCTTGCGAAAATCTGTACAAAATATTGCTATCGAATGGTAACCCCTTGCGCCCCACGGGGTTTCTGATACGATTCGGGTTCGTTTATTTTTACGGTGGAGGTTTTGAAAACCGAAAGTATATTTTTGAATACGATTTGTATATTTAGATGTAAATTTATTTAAAAATTACGAATATAGAAATTGCTAATTCAGAAGTTACAGACTTCGAAATTGCAAATTTAGTTATCACAAATTTACATGTTACATAGTACATATGACCGTTTACATATTGCAACTATATTAATAGCGTTTAAACAAACTTGTTACTTTGTAAGGTTCGTTAACTCCGCCTCAGCAGAAGATTGTTTTAACCACTGCGAGCGCTTTTATCGCGCAGTCGATCGTCCTTTTTCTTTTCCTTTAAGGTTTTCCCGTGTCTATTATCTCTTATCGCTTTCTTGAAACACCGCGAACGAATTTCACCGATAACGACGTCATTACGCCAGGCCTGACCGATAGAATATTCTCGGTCGGGTTACATTTTGCCACGTTGGCTCGATTTCTCGTCCTTGAACGCCGATAATCCGATGCTAATCAACTTAGCCGACACTAATTAACCATCCCTTCTTTTTTCTGTTTGTTTCAGAACGCGAGCGACACACCGACAACAGGTTATCCGCGTAAGTATTTTATCTCTAATACTTTTTCAATTATCATAATAGCCTCGTATTTCATCAAATTTACGATATTTACCGACGGATGAAGCTGTCACGTCACGAATTAATTATTCGGTACAAAATTGACCAAGAGCAACAAATTTTTCATTTACTTCAACCCTTAGCTACCTTGGCTTAATATAGAATCAGATTTTGTAAATATTTGACAGAAATTGTTGGTCTCTGGTAGAAATTATTTATTCATGAATTCCGTGTAAGGGGTTAATAGTTGTCTTACGACTTTCGAAAAGGAACACCATCCTTCTTTCGACGTCTTAAACTCCCGTCCGTAGAAACTCATACATCGTTCTCGAAAATGACCAACCCCGGTCACGAAACCGGAAGGGATCGCAAGAATATCGTCGAAGACGAAGAAGTCCCCCCGCCTGGATAACCTTCGGCTTCCTCCGTGGAATCTTAAATAAAACAGAATAGACGTACGTTGTAAGGGCGCGATAAATCGAGGGAAAAAGGGACGGACGGACGCAATAATCGCGAAATAGATTAGCAGCGAGCAGAGACATCGGTATTTTTATTCGAAGGAATCGGTGAAATCGGTCGATGTCCGAGGAACGTAGTCGGGACACGTTTCCTTTCCACTTTCGACCCTTGTCTGTGGCTCGTTTCGAGGGTTTTCGGTGTCGACCAGGGTAACTACCCCTAATAACCCTATCCGAAAGGGGTTCCCGATGGAAAACTGGGTCGTATCGGTACCGACGACGTGACTTTTTCACAGGCGGATCGAAACTCGGTCATGCGTAAACAACGTACGAACGGTTTGTTACGTTCCGGGAATTGTTGGCTCGAATTAACCGTCGATCAACGTGTCCCTCGGGTCAATTCGACCCCGAACGATCGTACGATTTCCTGCAAAGTTCGATACTGATTGTTCGTTTCTATGGCGAGTTCCAATTCGCTCGAAATCGAGTTTAACACTGGAACTAGTGTCCTTATTTCTAAATTGGGAACGGTTCAGAAAACAAAATTCACGAGGGTTTAAAATTCACAAAATTTCGAAATTTGCAAATGTTTCAAAGTTTAATAATTCTAGCAGCTTTATTAATACTTGCAATAATACATTTTTGACGTAGAATGTACAGGGTTTTAAAATTGAAAGAATTCTTATTTTCACGTTGAAAACCGTTCTATCGAATGACAATTGCAATTCGTGTAGCTTTGCACTGCGACAAAAGTTCGAAGGCTCAAGTTTTATCAGACATTCGTTCGCGGCCTTGTCCAATTTCTGATAACGTCGTACTCCGGGCTGTGCAGAACGATAAGGGATATATTTTGCCGTTCGGTTCGAGCCACGCGATAAAAGCATAAGAATTTTTCATTCCTCGTCTTTGTCTTGCCTTGTTAATTTTCTAAACTGCGAAACGTTATCAGGGTTAGCCGCGATTTTATCGGCCACAGCCGCCTTGCGTACTTTTGCAACTTCGATAAACAATTTATTGCGAATAATTCATTCTGTTTATCGCGCGGCCTGGTGACGATGATTTCTCAAATGATCACTGACGTCGTGAAAATTCTACGGATTCCATGTTTGCGACCGACGTGTTTATTGCTCTAGGGGTCACCGGTGTCCGGTTCAATGAAAGAGGCAACGGTCTGATGAAATTGAGAAATTCAATTATTGGATACGACATGAATGATGCAAAATAGCATGAATCAATTTTTCAAGTTTACTTCGTTTCATTTCATTTATTTGTTTTTTAAATAACGTTTCAATCTTTGATGAGGGTCCTTATCGGAATTATGTATTTGTACACTTCGTATTTATGAATGATCCATTTTTATTTTGATTAGTGTGCTTATTTATTTTCTTTATCAGTATCAACACTGTTCTTGGAAATGTAGAAATATCTATCTTTGCTGGCACAGAAATTATTACTTTGGTTATGAATTATTAGCAACGTCTTCAGGTATTTATTACAGAAAATTCAGCGAAGAAATTATAAACGTATTGATTAATGGATATCGTTTCAAAAGATGTAAATTTCGCAGGAAGCATCGTTGTTGGTAACAGATGACGATATTTGCCTTCGAACGATGTCATTCCGTTGATAAGGTATTAACCGTTTGTGTCCCCTCTCGAAGCCGCGTAATCAATAAAATTGATCGTGATCGGTTGATTAGAAATTAGCTTCGCGACTAATAGGATTTATCGAAATATCCAGCCCGTTTAATGCCTTTGGATTCAATTTTCTCCCGCGGGAGGGAAAACGAAAGCCGGGGAAAGGATCATTACCCCCGGCGATAAGCTTCTTCTCGTAAAATTAATCGAAATTATCGAGTTAACGGCGTGACCTTACCTGGCTACCTTCGTGCCTCGATTAAAAGTTACATCTGTCGCCTGCTTCGATAGAATTTTCATCCTTAAATCCTCGATATCATCAAAATTTGTTGCAATAATTTACAATTTTAATTCTGAAAAATTAGTAGATTAATTAGAGAATTTTAAATAATTTGCAGTATTCGATGACTCTCGATATTTCCGTACATTATCGCGAATCAACGTTTCCCCGGACAAAAAGAGAGAAGTTTCCCTGCTCTTAATTAAAACGCGTACGTCGACTCGAAACGAGCAGCAAAAGGAAATAAGAAGAAGAAGCTGTAGTCAGGTGTCTGGGAAAATGTGCCAGCAGCTTTTCCATCGGTGTTAACTAAGTCGTGGATTAAGTTGGATCAGCACGATCGTTGATCGAGGAACACCGGCTAACCCGTAACTCCGTTTGCTTGCTCCTAGCTGGTTTTTCAGCTCCGCTTAAAACGGTCGAGTCGTCATCGATGGTCGGAGGTATCTCATTATCTCCTTTGCTAAGTTATCCTTCACCCTTGAACAAGACATTTCGAAATTCTTCGTCCTTTTCGTTCTGCACCTTCGTCCTTGTATCTTCGAATCTACAAATGGTATTCGAATTGTTAATGTAAAACGAACATTTTAGGGATTTGGAAAATTTGCAAATTAAAATCTAGAATATTATATTTTAGGAACTTGAAATTTCCAGAATCATGTTAACGCTAGAGTGCTATTTTCAAACCGCAGAATCCTATATTTTTAGAAACTACAAACTTTTTCCTCCTAGAATGCTGTATGTTTCGAGCGTGATTCACGGAACGATGTTTTTCAGAAATAGAACCTGGATACCACCGAATTCTATATTATTAGGGGTATACTGAACTTTCGTAATTGTAAACCGATGACGGGATCCAGAATTATTCTCGAATTCGATTGGTTATATGAATTTCAAACGGAACGCGAGCGTAACAGGGTTCACGCAGAAATTCCTGGTCGCTTTTTCGTAGCCAATTACACGGGGGCGTCGTCAAAGCGTTTAATTCGATGAAAGGACACACGGGCGGCCAGGTCGCATCGTAATAACGTCGCGGACCGGTTGTTGCCTTCTTTTTTGTCCTCCTCCCTCCCTCCCTCCCGCCCTCCCTCTGGCTCGCTCCTTCCGGAAACGTTTCGTGTTCGTTCCCAGCGGAGCCGGATGTGTGCTCTTTCTTGTTCTCGTCTGTCCTCTCTGTGAAACGCGACCACACCACCGTCAACGAACGTCTGTGTATCCTTTTCGCACGTTACCTCGTTTGTTTCGTGTGTTTGCGCCTGGTTTACGCTGAAAGTTTTGAGAATAATGACTGTCGACTGGCTGGAGATAAATAACATTCAACCAGAAATTACAACCCCTAAGAATTCTGCGCCACCTTGTTAATCCTTGTAAATTAATATCCCCAGGACGTGCATTTTATTTGAATTGTTATTTGTATTTTAAGCTACTTGGCTACGTTAATTAATTAAAGAATTCTAAAAATTGTTATTTTTAATATCTTGCATGATACTGTCAAGCTGGAACCGAGAGGATTCCCCAAATTATAATAATTTGCTTCAACTTTTCTCCGTTTCGTGAATTAGCTTCGCTTTCTACTGTTTAAGATTCCGTCTCTTGAATATATTTAAGTAGCCGAATTTTCGAAAAATGCATAGAAAACGTAAACGACCTCACTTAGAGCCTTGTTACATTCAATCTTGGATTGTCTTTTTCTTTGGAATTCAAACGCAAACAATCCTATGCCACTTTTACCTTTGAACCGGGCTCGAACACAAAATCTACAAGGAAGACAAAGTTGTAAGAGAAAGCTTCTCGAGTGTTGACCTTCGGCACCGGTGTTCAGAAATCTTCAGGATGGGCACACACTCCTCAAAACTGTTGAGAATCAGTGAAAAAAAAAAGAAGAAGAAAAAGAAAAGGAAAGATTGTAAAGAAACTCCTTTATGTAATCGTTGCTTTCTCTCTGTCTGTTTTTTTAACAGCTCTTTATTGCCCCCTTTCGCATCCGTGCCTCCTCTCGACCGCATCCTAAAAACCACACACTCGTTCCAGGCACAAACTCTCTTCTGCTACCTGGAGCAATTTAAAACTCGCACGGTTTAACCTTGCTCGCCCTTACGCTATCGCGATATCGCGAGGTGTGAAAACGTTCCTGAACAGAATCGTGCGTAACCAGCGTCGACTGCAGGATCGTTGAACCTTGTTATCTCATTCGGTGACGAGATTAAAGTTGTCAATCTTAAGGAAAATTTGTAGAACAGTCGATCCTCTTTGATTAGAATTTTGCTGTGGGTGCAGCAGACCGTAGGGTGCGATTCTGAGAAAATTGACAGAATAGTAATTTTAATAGTAACTTTACAAGGTTCTGAGGAAAATGAGAAAATTGCAAAGTCTTTTATTATTGATTACTTCATCAAAATTTGTATTCTTGATTAATGCTCGTAATTAATGAAATGAAGTAAGAAGATTTTGGTCGTGGGGTTTAAATTTCGTAATTCGGTGCGAGCGACTAAAAGCGACCTTAGGCACGGTTCGCAGGCAGTCAGCCATATCCAGAAGAATCGACGAGGACGCAGGACAGCGTGTTTAGGGTCGACGACCCTCGGATACATCCGCGTTCGGTGCTTCAACGTGTCCCTCTTTATCCTTCTCATCTCCCCCTTCTTCATCCTTCTCTCTTCGTGCTTCCCCATAGCTACTTCTCGTTGCTTTCCGTTCCCCTCTGTTCCTGGTGCTCGTTCCCTCTTCGGCTCGTCCCATTTTGTCCGTTCTTCAAGCAGCGCCGGCAGCATCCTCCTTCGTTGCTTGCCTCTCGTCGATCGAGGGTGAAAGGACCCTCCTTTCTCATTTCTTTTTCCTTCCTTCCAGCTCGCGCCCGTTTGTTAAATAGAAAAGAAAAATAACAAGTGGAGGAAAAATGAACCGCTACCTTTTTTCTTATTGTTGAAAGTTTTAGCCGACCGTTGTTGCGATTCAACAATATTAATTAGTACGGTTTACTTTAGCCGATAACTTTTCAAGCAACGTACAAAATGTTCTGTTTTAATTTCTTTGGATTGTTATTTGTACGATGGCTTTATTTAAAAATATTAAAGTTTAAGTTATTCCATATTCCAAAATCTGAGTTACCCCTTGTTACAAAATGCGAGTTATTCCACTCTGCAAAATTTGACTTACTCCAACGCACGTCAAGGGGGTTCGTTAACGAAAGTGACAGTGAGCAAATAATCAGGCAGGTCTAATCGAACGTAATCGATTCGCGAACCGGGGGAATTGAAAGGTGAAAGTGCGAGGGAGGCGTCAGATCGTTGACAAAAGAAAGCTGCGGAGGAGAGGAGCGTGTGAAACAGCAGTTTCATAGATCAATGAACGATTGTTCCTGGTTTGCCTGGCATCATTCGTGTTCTAACAGGTTGCTGTTCCATTCGTGTGCACCTTCTTCTTCCTTTCTCCATTCTAATCGAGAGCCTTGTGCACCGTGCAAGCCTCTATTCACCCTCTTATAGTTTCTCTTCATTTCGAAAAAACACTTGATCTTCATAAATTTAAAGAACCATCTGAAATTTTGGAAATTTTGCTTTAACTTCGATGTTTTTTTTTCTTGTTTGCAGAGACTTGGAACGGGATCTGAGCCTATCCGAGGACAGCGAGGATGAGGCGGGCAAGGTAACCGAGTTGCCAAATCAAAGAGCTCTTTTTTCTTATTTTTTTCTGAATATAGTAACATCTGTACTTGCTCGTAGTAAATCGAAGCAAGTATTATTATAATTGATTGAAAATTAGAAGCAGTAGGATATATCAAGGTTAGTTTGATCAAAATTTATTTGCTAAGAGTTCAAACATTACATTTTTGATAGAAAACAGATTTTGCTGTATCTATAATTTTCTTTGGATCGATTTTTCCCCCAGAAACCGTGCCACTTGATTCAGATTCTATCTAATACAGTATTCTCTTTCCCTAAAGTTTGATACGAACGTGTACACGTTCGAAGTAAGAACAATACAAGGATCAATCAGGAAAAAAAGCTCATACGTTTGGCCGAGCTGTAATTAATTGGTAATCGTTTCCCTTTTTCTTCTTTCCACAGGATACGTCGTCGAGGACGACGAGGGGAAACAGAAGTCCCGACCTCACGGTTGAGTAAGTATCCGGCGTAATTAGTGTCCGTTTTACACAGTTTCATTAGCCTCTTTCGAAATTAACGCGGCGCGATACTTGTAACCATCCTTCCTGGCGATCTTTGCCGTCCGATTGCTTCATCCGTGTTTAGTATTATCTTAGTTACTCCTAAGTACAATTTTTACAAAAATTTGCAAACAATTTGTACCAAACGATATAGTATTTTATTTTGAAAAGAAAAAGAAAATACCAAAGTTTCTGAGACGCTTGATTAAGAAATAAAATAAATTTCTCGACGACAAAGCCGTTCAGTGTCGATTGTCTCGTTCCCAGTCTGTCGACGCCGTTGATACCGGCGATGACGCCCGCCCCTCCTCCCCTGGCGCCCATGTCACCCATGGGGCTGTCACCGGTGGGTCCCTTATCTCCGACGAGGCCGCTCAGCCCGAGCAGACCGTCGTCACCTCCGAAGGAGATGACCCCGGAGCAAGTGCTGTCGCCTCCTCCGGTGAGCCCTTTGCAATCGAAGGGTTCCCCGAGCCCCGTGAACCAGAGGCCGCCCAGCCCGCCCGGCCAGGCGCCCCAGAGTTCCGGAAGCGCGAGCTCCAGCTCCGATTCCGGCTCGGATTCCGGCTCGGACAGCAGCGACGACTCCGAGGACGAGACCAGCACTCAACCCGCCAAAGGACCCTCCACTCCTCCCTCCGTGTCACCGAAGCCCGACAATCTGATCGAGGAACCTCCGCCCGCCATCGAGGAGTCGAAGCCCAGGTGGAACCTCGGCTCGTTCTTCAACAAGACGGTGGTGCCGCACGGGGAACAGAATGCTGAGAACAAGCAAACGCAGGTAAATGGCTGTTTTGAAATTTGGGGGAACGAATTTTAGGGGAATTTGCGTTTTAAGGGGATTTTAGTTGTAAAGGATTGATCCTAGTCTTGGTTTCTTTCTAATAAATGAATATCTGCAGGAATGCAACAGGCGAGAAGGTTCCCCGGCAGCTCCAGCGGACGTCAGAACGCACAGGGACAAGGCAGCGCACGATTGGCAGCTGGACGAGGCTGTGAAACGGACCCACAATCCGACGATGATCAGCGTGCTGGACAGCGACAGCTATCGGTCCTCGGATCAAGAGAAAGGTCAGCCGGTGGAGGAAAACCGAGTGCAGACGGAGAAGCCAAAGGTGGCCGACGCCAGGAAACGTGGACGACCCAGAAAACCCACCAAGAGTCCGAAGGGTGGTCACCGGACGTCGGACGAGAGCTTGAAGAACGGAAAACCTCGCAGCAGAACGAGAGGAGTCGGCGGCAGTCCCATGAAGAGAAAGATACCTCTTTCGAAGCCTACCATCACGACCAGCGACGATGGTAGCGACGACCGGTCCCAGGAAGCTTCTAGCGACTCTGACAGTGATCGACCGACCAGGATATCCCCGGTGGACGCTGCCATCAACGAGAAGAGGCGGTCGAGGGTTAGCGGCTCGTCCAGCGAGGACGAAGGTCCTCCCAATGGAAAGAACAACAGTGCCTCCGAGGATGACAACACGCGTTGGAGAAGGGTTCCCATCAAGAGGAGTAAACTGGCGGACTCGCCCAAGAAACAGGAGAAGAAGAAGAGCCCCGCCAAAGGGAAGCCCAGGAGATCCAACTCGAGGGTGACCAACGTTGGTGGGTCCGATTCTGACAGCGAGTCCGAGATGTCGGTGAGGAATCGCATCCAAGTGGCCAGGTAAGTTCACCTCTCAGTATTTTCATCTTTTCAGAAGTTAAATAAGGTCAATATTAATGAAACATTCCTTGTGACAACAGGGTACCTCCAAGGCCAAGGGCACCGCCAACCAGGACAACGTCTCCAGAGAATTCGGACAGCGACAACAGTCCAGGTCCAAAGTTGCAGGAGGAGGACGCGGGCAACGTGCAGGACAAGAAGAAGAGCGACACGCTTCGAAAGGTGTTCTCGTCTTCGATGGGCGGAGGAAAGGGTGGTGGTAAGGGAGGCAAGGGGGGCAAAGGTGGAGGCAAGTGCGGCATCTACGTGCAGGAGTACACCACCTCTGCGAACACACCGACGGGCGGGGACAGCCCATACAAGAGACCATCGTCCCAGGCGTCCAGCATGATCCAGTCTTTCCCGCCGCTCACGTACGTGAACGGTGTGCCTAGTCTGCTCTGCAGGATCGAGCTGAGCAGACTCCCTCATTTATCGCAGCTGTCGAGGGGACAGGAGCTGAGGCAACGTACGGAGCTTCCAGACACCAGGCCGTCCTCCAGACAGGCGTCCACGTTGGCCGCCCAGCCTCCTCGCTCGTCCACGCCCGAAGAGGGGGAGATCATCGACACGCCACCGCCTCAGCAGCTACCCACGGACCCGAGGATCCACGGTGACGCGTTGCTAGTCGACGGCGAGCTGAAGCATCGCGCTGTGATCAAAGGCGAACCGATTACGGACCCGAAGAGTAACTGCGGCATCGGTGTCGTCGGTGGGGGTGGTGCTAGTGCAAGTGGTAGTGGTGCTAGTGGCGCGGGTAGCGCGCCCAAGAGGAAACGTAATCCAAGTTGTAGTTCTGTGTCCAGTTTCGGTACTGTGTGTTCCATAGAGACGAAGGGAAAGGGATCGGGCGAGCACAAAGAGAGGAAGAAGAGGAAGCGAAAGCACGCCGACGTCGAGGCTGTCGCGTCCAGGTCCTCCTCGAATCAGGTACGAATCTCGCGAATCAACTCGCGAATCCTGCGAATCGAGCTTTATTTAAACTTCACGTTGTTGAACAGCAAAGCGACATACAGCCGACGAATCACGAACGGGAAGAAAAGCCCGACACCAGCTTGTTGCCGCCACCACCGCCGCCTCAACGCGTCTATTATTCCTACTTCAATCCTCAGAACGAAGTTTTGGAGGATCAGGATAGGTGGTAAGCAAACGCGTCGATGAATGTTAACCGTTGAAGGAGACGGACAAGTTAATTCACTTTGCTCGAACACAGGGACCAAAATCAGTACCTGATGGAAGCGAAACGGCTGAAGCACAGCGCCGACAAGGAGTGCGAACTCACCGCACAGGGTATGCTCTACCTGGAGGCCGTTCTATGCTTCCTGCTCACCGGTAACGCCATGGAGTCCGATTCTGTCACAGAGAGGGCGTCGTTCACCATGTACAAGGATACTCTCAGTCTCATCAAGTGAGTACATCTCTAATTAACCGCGAACTACCCGGACGAGCACTTTCTAATTAAAGCGATTCCCTTCCAGATACATCTCCTCGAAGTTCAAGAGCCAGCAGAACAACTCGCCAGAGAGCAGTATACATAACAAGCTAGCCATTCTAAGGTGAGTGCTCGCTTTTGCGGTCCTCCTGGGCGATTGCGCGCGATGCGCACGAACGTACGCTTCAAAAAACGCTGTGTATTTTCGGTTACAGTCTCTTTTGCCAGTCCCTCATATACTTGAAGTTGTTCAAGATGCGAAAACACGAAGTCAAGGAGACCCAGAAGATCCTCAGCGACTATCATCAAAAGGTAAGCGCGCGCCTCTAGACCTCGAAAGTCTTTTGATCCGTCGCGAACGATCGTCCAAACGAATTTCGGTTTTTCAGCCTGCTCAGGCAACGCCGGTGCAACCCGAAGGTCAAGGAACGCCTTCTTTGTCGCCCACGCCGTCACCGGCTGGTTCCGTGGGTTCGGTTGGCAGTCAGAGCTCTGGATACAGCAGCGGCGAGCTGGCGAATCGAGGAGCCGCCTCGGGCCAGCCGCAGGCGGCTCCCTACGTCAGCGTGCCGCTTAGCGTGCACAACGCGATGGCCAAGCAGAACTACCAATTTGGCTTGCTGTTGAGTTGTCACGATCTCTGGGAACAGGCTAACGCTCTGGTGACGGAGAAGCACAGAGGTAAGCTCGAAAGGATCCTCTGAAAATCACAAATGTTGCTGGTGACATTGTAACTAAATGCTTTGTTTAATTGCAGATTTTTTCATCGAGCTGGATGAAAAGCTGGGACCCCTCACGTTGAAAAGTTCGCTGCGCGATTTGGTGCGCTACGTTCAGGCCGGTATAAAGAAGCTTCGAGATCTCTGACCACAGTGGCATAGCCCCCGACCGCCCACCCCCAATTACATTACTTCTCTCCCTCAGAATATGGCCACCTATCCAACGATGTTCACGTAAGAAAAGATACGTTGGTAGCGTAGGCTCGAGAGAAGTTGAAATGTGTATTTGTTGAATAAATGAAAAACAAAAAAGGACTGTTTTCGTGGGGTGCAGAAAATCGGTGGTACGGGGGAGCAACCGACGCGGTCGGTTGCGTGAAAACAGTCGGGATTCAAGAAGAGAGATAAAGCTCTATGAAGTTTCTACGTTAGGAGGATTCACGGAGGTGTCCCGGGGTTCGAACAATTTTTTAACGCTCCTAGCATCAACTTTATAGTCAATTTGAAGAGTTACTCGTCTACAGGTGGACGGTTCAAATGTAAAAAGGATCTTATGTTGGTCCATGATCGGTGCGTAGATGGGGATATCTCGTTATTCTGTGCGTAGCACGAGTTACTTATTTTCGAAACAGAAGAGAGAGAGAGAATAGTTGTGCTTTTGAAACAAAAGAAAGAAGGGAATACACGTTGTCCCTTGTTATTTTCTTCGGAACGATCGATTTTGTAAATGATAGCGGAAATAGAAAAATGGATGAGGTATCGAGGATGGAGTATATAAAAAAAAAAGAAGTGCCACAGAAGCGCCCGTGTGTTCTCGCTTGACGGTGCGCCGCAGCCGACGTTACCTGAAGCATGAGTCTCGTCTCGGCGATTCGAGTGCGACGAATACACAATGATATACATATATGCATATAGTTTATTACCTATATAAATATATAAATAATTATAAATATATAGATACGAATATATTTAATGAGAACGAAAGGGAGCGAAGAGAACCACAGAACGCGTCGTGCACGCTGGCGTTTCGTTTTTTTTAGCAAGCGGAAAAAGAAGAAACGAAACAATAGGAAAAAGGAAAATGGCGGTCGCGAACAATTCCCTGACGATGGTTCATTGGTTAGGAGTCTTAGCGTGCGTGATGATGCATTTTCTCGTCGTCGGAGACGCGCCACCGAACGATCGACGGCTTCTCGATCGAGAAACGATTTTGCAAGTAGCCAACGGTAACGAAACGGACGTCCGACGTCGGTGAACGAGAGGCACGAGTCTTTTTTGTAGATAGGTCGACGAGGAAAAACGGAAATGAAAAATAAAACAGACAAAGTGGTAACGTTAGATTAGACGATTAAAATACGCAACAAGGTGAAGCAACGTTAAATGGTAAACAGAAACCATCAACCAATACATATTATTTATAATTACTTAGAATTTAAACGGGGAATAAGTAGAGGTTCTAGTGATGAGAAAATAAAAAAAAAAAGAATATTCAGATAATTATACATAGCGCATACACCACATTAATAAATAGTGCGATTATTAAAAAAAAAAAAAAAAATAAATAAAATAAAAACGGGGGAGAAAGAGATAAACAAGGGAAAGGAGAGAAAAGAACGCGAGAACACAGACACCCAGACGATAAATAGAGAAGAAAAATTAAAAGCGTAACCGGAGAGGTAGAAACCCGCGTTAACGCTCTCTCGTTACGTCAGATGTGTAAAGAAGATTAAAAACAAACAAACAAAAAAAATGAAAAATGAAAGAAACAGAAAAGCATAATGGATAAGTAAGTTGCTCATGTGTATATTTTTGTAAATAGGTATTTGCGAGTGCCGCCGCCTTGAGGGCGACCTGTTCGCGTTCCAACCACGCGACAGAGTCGGCCCGCCCCAATTTTTGCTACCACAAGTCTTATCGAGAATCAGGAAATTTCTGGTAAATAAGAATAAAAAAGAAAAAATATAAAAAAAGAGACACACGTACACACAAAATAAGATGGTTATACATGTCCGCCGAATTTGTCCCGAACGTTCATTACGAATCCAACTTCTCACAAACGTTTTTATTTCTCTTCTTTTGAATTTATTATATTTTTTTAATTATTATACATTTTTCGTTCGATCGATCATCCTTCATTCGATGCACTTAATCTCGAAACGATTAATTTCGATCGTCGTCGCGTTGAGTTTGCTTTTCTCTTGGTACTTTTTCTGTTTCCATCATCGACAAAGTGAGAAACCGTCGCGCGTGTGCGAGCACTTTCAGCGAGATTCTCCTGCGTTTTTTGTTCAAAAATTGTACCCGAGAAAGAGAGAGAGAGAGAGAGAGAGCGAGAGAGAGAGTGAGAGTGTCTAGCGAGAGGTTAAAAGTATACGAAGCCCGAAATTCGATGACGAGAAGCGAGAAGCGACGAGAGAGATGCCGAGGACGCGTTGGCGACGAGTTTGATGGACGGTCGTCGGACCAGAATTCGTGAAAAATTTCTACGATCAGAGTCACATATCGAAATTAACTGGAAATTCGATCAAGAAAATGCTCAACGACGTATTTATTTCAACATTAATATTGATTATAATTAAGAATTAAGATTGCATTCTAAATTTTATTTACTGTTAAAATTTTAAAACGACAGAAACCTTTGCAATCTTTTAATATAATAATGAACAGCGAAGAATTGGACCAATCTATCCGTAGACACTTATCGTTAACGAAACTCGCACCGTGTTCTTCAGATTCGTCGCCAACGTTTCGTCGAAGAGGGATAAAGAAGAGTTTGAGGCAAGAATAACAGGGTCGTGGACCGACGAGATCCTGAGGAGCCCGTAGAAATAAACTAAAAGCGCGGTCCAATGGTTCACGGGATACAATTTTATACCACGTGTGCGTGTGCACGCAGACTAAAGGATTAAAGAGATTTAAAAAAAAAATGAAAGAAGAGAGAGGTTTATTAAAAAGAAATGTATGTTTTGATATTTTCGAGCAGCACACGTATTTGTAGCGGATACGTAAAGATAAAATATCAGGCCTTCGTTCTCGTCGGTCCGCGACCGGAAGGGAACTCAAGAACGCACACATACAACGATGTACAGCGACCTTGCGTGTGATTCGTCGTCCAAATTGTTTAAAAAAAAGGGCAAATTTGCATTATCATCGCTGTTATCATCGTATTTTGTTACTTTCCCTTCATTTTTGTAATCCCTTTTTATATTTTATTTCATTTCTGGGGCAAAGATTGTACATTTACGTGTTCCTACAGACCTCCAAAGAAAGACAAAGAAAGCGAAACGGTGCTGCCATTTCGGGGTCGTTCGAGGGGACGAATTGTATAACGCGTGGTTCGTTTTCTTCTTTCTCTTGTTTCGTTTCCTTTTGATTTTCTTTCTTTTTCTTTCCGATCGATTGTCAATCGATTCGCCGGGTCCTGTGGATTTTTATTTCCGCCACGATTTATCAGAAGCAAAGGTTTATGCATATTATACATATATATATTTATATATATATATATATATATATTATACCATATTATTATATTATATATATTATTATATATATTGTCATTATTATCGCTACTTTTATTATTAATATTATATTATATTATTATTGAGTTATTGATACACAATACGATCGTTATTATTTTTCGAGGTATTTATAGGAATGAATGATATCGAGAAAACAAAAAGGGTGATGAAAGGATCAAACGGGAACGGGGTACGGTTAAATGGCGAGGAATGTGTGCGCGTGTTGCCTGGTTCTGTTTTTTTTTTTGTTACGCATGTGTGCGCGAATGAAGGGGTAAAAGGGTTAAACAATGCATGTCGCAGACGACAATTGTATATTGTACCTAAATACAGCAGCAGAAAAAAAAGAATCGATTTTCGACGGTTAACAGGAATTTTGTCGAGCGTATACACACGTTATATATATATATATAAATTATTTATATATATATGTACTATATGTTTGATTTTTTAATTATTTTCTTTTCTTTTTGTCTTCTTTAACCGCTGCGCCGTAATTGTAACATATTTATATACATATTATACATACGTACACACACGCGAAACACTCAGTTACGAGTATATATATATAAATATATATATATATTATATACATATGTAAACATAGAGACATGCAATCATAATTATATTATTATATTGATAGTATTAATACGATCATTATTTTAATATACTCTCGTATACGGTCGAAATCGCGTGAACACCCCAATTCAGAAACAACCCTCTGGTCAGTCTTGATGGATTGTTGGTCTTCACCCATCTTCACCCGTAACTGCTATGGTAGACTTTGAAAATTGCCATTAACTGATTGATAAGTTATTAGATGGTAAATTAAATTTGTGACCTTCATATTTTGTTTCTATAGAATTATTTATTAGTTTTAATTAAGGTAAGCAGTGTTCGAGTTGATAATCTTTTGCAATATTTATAGCAATCTTTTGACTCCTTTAAGGGAGAAGGTCACGAATTTAATTGACAATTTAATATAAATGTATTTCTTGAAATTTATGAAATTGATATTAATTTGTTGTAGCATACCCCACCCTGACAAAAAATCACCAAAATTAATTTAATATTGACAGTATTTAGAATTTTGTTAAATTTCTCCTCCAGTTAGTATGTTAAACACTTAGCAGCCCTTACGTTCTTATGGGGTACCTTAGAACCCTACCTCCAGCAGTTACGGGTCAAGAACGCTCCAACGAAACACACCTCGACTCCCAAGCAATTTCTACGTTTCTAGTTTCCATATTTGCCAGAGGACCAGAGAGTTCGTTCGCAAGCAATCAGTGTAAATAGTCGAATTAAGTTTTGATTTATCGCGACGGTGCTCGATCGACGCGACCCGAGGGGCTGGACTTTGTTCACGATTCGAAGGGTAGTACACTCTGCGTAATTCGACGAGGGTGTCCTTTACTCGAACGACGCTAGTCCGTCAGATGTTGAAAAAAAAAAAAAAAGAATGAATCAGACACTACCCTTCACTCGTGACAGTCCCGTGCTTGTTCGACGATTTTCGAAAGAATTCAAACCAGAAATCGTCCGTCGATCGACCCGTCGATCGGTAAGGATTCATCTCAAAGAGACGGCCAGACAGAGCAATCAAGCAAGCAGATTCGCAGGATCGAAGGAACGCGTGTAATTTGTGTGTGTATGCGTGTTGTACGAGTGTCTGGAACGGATGAATACGTATACGTTGAAGAGGGAAAGCAATAAAAGAAAATGAGAACAAACAAACAAAAATACAGATGAATAAGGGAAGAAAGAAAGAAAGAAGAATGATGATAGATAGAATGGCAACCGCACCAAGGAGAGACCAAACTCGCTTAAACGAAAGATAATTTACTTACTTACTTGCTTTTTTATTTATTTTTTAATTAGTCAAACGTTGATTAAACGAGAGTTAATTATTTGTATTTATTGGCGCGGAACGCTGAGGGTGGTTCGCGATGAACGTGGTGCAACTTTTTTCGATCTTGAAAAGAGATGTAATTTCAAAGAAGATAAATCATTAATTAGATTGATAGAGTGATTGTAATATTCATCAAGGACGAATCCTTTTCTTTTCCTTTTTTTTTTTTTATTATTGTTATTAAAGATACGTTATAATTTTTCCTTTTAAGTTATACTTCGTCTTTTTATTGTAACACGTGCTAATATTTTTCTTCTTTTTTTTATCTTTATTGTAAGTGTAAGAATGTTGGGAATTTTCTAGTAAAATGGATCATTAAGTTTTGCATACCTTTTCTTGTGACGAGTTGATTCGTTGTTGGTTAATAAATTAAATCGTGATTGTTGTTTCCGTTCGACAAAGTTGATCAAAGAAATTTTGGAAAATTTTTACCCAACCCTGTACCTTTTTAAACAATTTAAAATATCACGAAACTTTGATTTTGAACTTTGTTTACTGGATGCTTTTATGCAGATTTATAAAATGAATTTTAAATATCAAATAGTTTATAGTTCCTTTAATAGTCTATTTCCATTCTTTCAATATTTTTATAAATTTAGACAATTTTATATAAATTTATGTAATGAATTTTAAATAATTATTTTAACGCTTGACCCCTTTCAAAGATACTTCAAGTTTCACAAGATTTTTGTATAGAAATTCAATTACTATCGACCCAATCCCTCTGCTGGACTGTTAAACAAAATACAATAAAATTTCTTTTGATCGTTTATCAACTTCCACAGATTTTTCAAAAAATTATTATCATAAAATAACCTGGAACGTCCCTGAAGTACAACAAGGTTTATAACGACTGGATATAAACAATCAAAATAATTCCTTTTCGAATGGAAACAAGACACGCAAGATTCTAAGTTGAAATTAAAAATCATTTCCATTTTCGGATTCGTCTTTGGGCTCGATCGATCACGCTCGTATCCGGTTAAAAGGATTGATCGTCAGAGGCAATGAAGGGTGGGAGAAAAAGAATAGAGGAGAGAAACGAGACGAGAGTGAACGAGAGGCAAAAGTAAACAAAATAAAAAAGAAAAAGAAAAAAAAAAAGAAAAGAGACCGTGACAATATATACATATATACATATACATATATATATATCTATATATTTGCAAGATATTTTGCGAGCAGGGCTTTTTTATCTATTTTATAGTAATCTCAGCTTAAGCGGATTGTGAGAGAGGGAGAGAGTGTTTTCGCTTAAACGAGTGGCGAATTTAGAGAAAAAAAAGAAATGAATAAAAACGAGAGAATCGCGACAAAAATGAAAAATAGAGGGAGAACGATTGGGGGGGGGGGGGGGAGAAGAAAAGAAACACACAAAAGATGATTTAACAAACAAAAAATTGCGCAGCTGACAAAACGGTTTGTAAATTGCGTTACGTAAGGTACATAGGTAAAAAATAACCGTCGGTTAAAGAGAAGAAAAAGATTGGAGGAGGGGGAGTTAAGGGGAGAAAAGACGAGAGGGACGAAGACGGTTTCACTGTGTCGTATACTCTTCTTACGGTTTTGTTTCTTTTTCTTTTTTCTTTTTTGCGCCGTAGGCTTGCATTATGATTAATCTTGATTATTATTATTATTATTATTATTATTATTATTATTATTATTATTATTATTATTATCATCATTATGAATTATTAATTATTATTGATTATTAATTGTCACCATCATCGTCATTATCATTATATTCTTATTATTCATTTATTATTAATTTTATTAATAATTTTATTATTATTATTACTATTATTGTGTATATGGTATAAATTGTAAAAAGGAACGTATTTACTATAACATATTCATTTCACGGGGGATTTAAGAGATCCTTCGGATGAACAAATTGTTTAAAATAAAGTGAAGGAATAAATAAAATATTGACCAATTAACAGCATTTCTTTCGTCCCCCTTTTAGATCCGTGCTTTGTTCAATAAATAAATCAGTGTGAATCAAAATAGCTTACAAAATTTTCCACTTTATTTTATTTCCATCCCTGAAACCTTCCACTGTTACTTCAAATACCATCAGTTCATTAAAATAAATCTTATTTCTCACTGTATGGAACTCTAATAAAAATTAAAGGATTAATATCTTCGAAAGAGTCTCCTGAACATCCTCACAACCCTAGACTTATATCGAGCAACAAGGATCTCCAGGACAAAGACAACAGAGGCCAGTGAATTTCCTGTTAGAACAACGTAGAAGCAGAACGCAACATTGTTCAGCTTCAACGTCCTGTAGCTTCTGAGCTCCTTGGCCAGTCTTTTCTTCCAGGCTCGAAACGTCTTCATCTTCCCAACCTTCATCCAGAGCACCACCAGTCCTGCCTCGACGGAGCTCTGTATCAGTTTCGTCACACGGTTCAACAGCGACCAGTTCGCTTTGCTCACGTACACCTGTAGATTCTGCTGGATCATCTGCGACCGAAAGAACAACTGGCTTTCGTTCATGATCCTCACGTACAGGTGGGAGCAATCGTCCAGGCAGGCCGAGTTCCACGAATCCAGGACGCGTTGCTTGCATTCCTCGTAGGACGCCTCGCGGAAACGGGACCGCAGCACGGGGTCCTGGATCTGCTGAGAGTAGAACTTTGAACCGTATATCGTGTAATTGAGTCTCTGAAAAAAAAAAGAAATTATTTTGTGATACGAATCTAAGTTTCTAATACTATAGGTGATGAATTTTTATAGAAATTCCAAGTGTAATTAAAATTAAATTAAATATCCTTACCTTGAGATCCTCCGGCGTTTGGATGTTGGGTCTGGAAACAGGTAAGGTAAGCAAAGATGCCAGATGGCTTTCTATCAAGGAGTTTATTATCAAAATCAATAGAAACACGGTGCTGAAGAAGATCTTGCCGGATACGTTACGGGGTAGGTAGGGTATGGACACCATGGTCATCAAACGGATGATGTCCATACAGGCGAGTGTAAATCCGCGATGTTTCATTAACAGCAGGCAGGCGACTTGAAAGATGATCAAATTGCAGAAAAGCACCGGTAGTGACACGAACGACATGATTTTTATAAATTCAGGTATCATCCCTGCTCTTCGGGTTATCACGCATATGCCATCTTGGTCGTGAGGATACGTATTCCTGGAACAAATCATTTTTTATTTATTCAAATTTGCAATATCGTGGACTTGACAAGTTTAATTTATGAATTAAACGTACTCGAGGTTCCACATGGCGTACAAGCTCCTCCCGTTCATCCCTATGTCCACCCTCCCCACATCCACGTCCTCCAGCATCCCCACCGGGTATCCATGGCTTCCAACACCGCCAAGGTCGTGAATAGTTCCATTGTACACCATCACGTTCATAGTTGCGTTTAGTTTACCGAATACTAGTTTCATGATCTCACCGTTGTGACCGCCGAACCTCTTCAACCCTGATTCCTCAGGGTCTATGCGAAGGTGAGGCATGAAGGAGACCGCGTTCAATCGCACTTCGTATCCGTTCAAGTCGGTCGTCTTATCGAAATACAGGTCCTTGCACATCCTTGGACCTTTGGGTAGTTTATAATCAATGTTGCAGTTTGTTTTTAAGTAGTATTTAATAATGACTGTAGCTTTATATTGAATTATATAATTAAATAAGGTTTTATAGTTATCTGATTTGAATAGTAGTAAGATAAGACATTATATTATTATAAAATAATCAATTTGTATTAATACAAGCGCTATTTTTCATTTTTTTTAAATTTTAACTAGGCGCGCCGCGAAAACGGCACCACTACCGCCATCTAGCGGTGGAAGACTGAACTACCGAAACAGAAAATTGCGATTTTTCAGAAAATAAGCCACTTTTCGGCTTTTCTGGCACGTGCATCGTATTCTACGTTCAAAATTCTATCGAAATGGTGTCTTCAGTGGTTCCAAAAAGCCTCAGTTTCCAAAATTGGAAAAACATGCTGTCCATGGACATAGAAACACTATAACCATTTAGCGGTGGAGCGCCCGAACTAATGGAACTAATTTCCATATACTATTCCTTCACAAGTTGAACTTTCTCATGCGTGAGAGCACATTACACTTATTGCAGCGATAATATAATGCAAATAAAGTCTTCAAAATGATAATAATACATAAAAATATGTATTAAAAACCCTGAAATGTAATTTAATAATAAATATTTCGAAAATTCGCGGTTTTCGGTTCCATTACTTCCATCATATGCTACTAGATAGTGCCACCTATTCCATTTCAAATTCAAAAATTTAAAATTAAAGTTTACACGAAATTTCTATCTATTAAATCACCTTTAACGTCTAAAAAAAAAGCAACCAACTCACCATCTTGATACTTCCTCTTCATCAACACCCACGGATGCCCGTTTCGGCCCTTGAATCGTCCAGCTTCCTGCCACTCGTCCGGAACCAAACCCGAGTAAGGATTATAGGTGTAAACCAATACTCCTTCGACAGGATCGATGCACAGGAACAACGAAAACAATAACTCGTGTTCCCAGGCGACCCAAAGGTATCTCTTCGCGTTCGAACAACCGCGAACATCTGTCTCCCTGTCAATCAAAATGTGGGATCCGTAGAAGTTGGCCCAGGTGGAGTCCTTTATCCTTTGAAGGAGCAGTCGCAACAGGGACTGCGACGAGGCCACTATCACGAACTCGTTCAGCTTCCAGAGAAGATGAATGGAGAACTTTTGAAATTCTGTGAAGGAGTATCTCGTCAGGGTGAAGAAATCGAAGGCGCTCGATTTTGACTCGGAAATCAGAGCCACCGAAAGGTTATCGATTAATGATCGTTGCAAAAATTCTTCGTACTCTCCGGCCAATAAAATAGTGGAGGTTTGGTCAGAGATCGAACAGGTTCGAACAATTTTTACCTGCAAAAGAAACTTCATCTTAATTTCCAATTTCTAGCGTTACTATTAGGTGTTTTAAACAATCATAAGAATGTCTGGGAATTCAATTTAAATTTTAAGTGAAATTCCAACAGAAGAATTCCACAACAAAATCGCTCCATACTCAAGTAACCTCTTACAAAGTTCCAAAGTGCAAATTAAATTTTAATACCGTTTTGTCAATGAAATTGTTGTAACCAACGTTCCCGCCAGTTGCATTGACGAGCAACATAGAAATAGGCAAGACAGCGCTCAAAGCCATTCCAAATTCCAATCACCGAACAAATTATTGACTATTTTTTTGCAAAACTATCCCAATCAATCGTACACTAGTTGACCAAGGGTCAACTCGAGGGTCAACTGACGACAATGAGATCCAATGAAGCACTGTTAGTTCACATTACCATTGTATACTTTGCAAATGAAACAATTATAAAGAATTTACAGAAGCAATGCAACACGTTGCTGACACTACGAAGGTGGACTACCGTTTCTTGCAACGATCAAACAACCGTTCCCCTCTCTTTCAATTTTAATCCAGTCCTTTAATGAATTTCGTGACACCTGTTCGACCAAAGATAGTCATCTTAATCGACCATTCCCATTTGCATCATTTTCGACGATTGCTTATCGCTGTTTTTCGCTTTCTCGATTGCGTGTCTGGCCTACCTTGATGTACCATTAACGAAATATAAAAACAGAGGGCTTGATTCTTGCAAAACTTTTTTATTCCATAACAGGGTATAATGAAGGTTTTTTAGGCCCTGGTCCTAAATGATTATGTTATTAATATTTAGAGCAGTAATCGATCTTCAGGAAACAAACACGTTTTTTCAAACTCTTTAGGGACCTCGGAGAAGAAAACTGTGATTAAACTTTTTCCAGATTCGATCGAAATTATAGGACGTTTGAATCAGAGAAACGTGAAAGTGTTCTGAGACATTTATCAAAGTTTTTGTTACGCCGTGTAAAGTCAAACAGGTAAACGAAAATTATTACAATTACGTCTTTAGAAGGTTAAAGGATTTATTAATTAATCCTACACAAATATTTGTAATTATTTTCTTCCAAAACAGAAATGTACTCAGACTCAATTCGAGTGCAAAGGGTTAAAGAAAAATAAGGAAAAACCTGAAGCAAGACTATTAAATATTTTACGAAGCATTCGCAGAGTTAACGAAAGATATCTTCCCGGTGTTATCAGCCCTCCAGGTTGAATTTTCCCAGCCGATAACGTTGTTCGCTGTCGGCGAAAGGAAGACGAGTCGCCGTCACTTCGAGCATCTTATCTCTGGGCTAACAGAGACCCCACCATTCGCTGGTACAAGAGAGGAGCCTCCGGAGACAGTGTGGCATCGGTCGTCGGCCCGATTGCTTGTGCGTATTTTCAAGCTGAGATCATCAACGCGATCTTTCAACTCCTTTATTCGTTATCAGGATACGAACCATAAACAATCCGCAGATCCTTTATTATGTATTTAGATTCGTAGTTGGACGCGCGTATAATTAAGAAAACCGGTTCGGTTCCTCGAAGGACGCTCGATCCTGTGCGTAGACGTCCAGCAGAATGATCAAAGAGCGAGCACCGGTTTTCCGGCTCCTGTTGACAGTGTATTTGATCAACCACGTGGCCACAGCTGCTCGACCACACATCGTGTTCATTTTAGCCGACGATCTGGTGAGCTGTCGTTTTTTAAATTGTCTGTACTTTGTTATTCGCGGACTGCGGTTCTTCTGCGACTCTTTTCTCTTCACGAATTTGTGTAATCTGATTTTTTATTTCATTTGGGTTGATTAATTGGAACTTTTGGGATTTATCGAACGATACAATTTTATTTTGAAATATGGAAATAAGGATAATACAATTTATTTTATTTAATCATAGGGTTTCCAGTGGGTTACACTGACAGAAATTGAGAAATAAAATATTACACCATTGAACATTTATGAAAACTGATTTATAAAATAAATTTCTTGCATTCTGAATGCTTGGATCAAGCATATGCTTTCCTTTAAAAAAGAAAAATTCTTCTTGTAAAGTTGGCTTCAGCGACCTTCCTTTATTTTTGTCCACAAACATTGAACAGGGTTGGAACGACGTAGGATTTCATGGTTCTGGTCAGATACCGACGCCAAACATCGA
Source organism: Anthidium xuezhongi (assembly GCA_022405125.1). Lineage (NCBI taxonomy): Eukaryota > Metazoa > Arthropoda > Insecta > Hymenoptera > Megachilidae > Anthidium > Anthidium xuezhongi. The sequence goes on from CM039637.1 coordinate 12,163,879, forward strand.
TGCCCTTGCTTATTCTGGTCTTCTTTTGGATCGATATTATGTCTCACCGATTTGTACACCGTCCAGAAGCGCATTGATGACTGGCAAACACCCAATTCATACTGGAATGCAACACGGGGTACGTGGACGGCCGTCTAATCGTTGTTAACCGTTTAAGGGGACAATCAGCTTGTAAATAAACGGGGCTGATGTGGCTCTCAGGTGACTTTAATAGGCGCAAAACGTCGAATTATGATTTATTATTGTCCTACGACGGTAATTTGCATTGTGCAGGGACATTAAAGAAGAAGGATGTTAAACGTAGTCGTAGCTTGTTGTTTAGCCTACGATTATCGCTGTGGTATAAACGGTGCCATTACAAATATGGCACTTTTACTATTTAATATTCATTATTTTTACTGTTTAATTTATTTTTATTAGCTTTCAGTGCTAAATTAGCGTTTACTGTCTTAACGTTTACTGTCTTTAGCCCCTGGCGAACGTGTTAATTCGTCTTTTTGAGCGGAATACCTAAACAGCCCTAAACAGTAGCATAATACACCGGTAGGAAGACACGGCTTATCACGAGCCTCGACTCGACTTTAAAGTATTCATTTCACTTGCTAATTTCGCGACATTACTTCATGACTGCTTTATGTTTCCTCTCGCGTCGTATTCGCCTGACACTGTTCACTTCGACCTCCGTCGTACGAAACGGAGAAAGGACTATTGACCTTTAACTACACAAATATCGCAGAATCCTATCTTTCTAAGAGCTGAGAGCACTTTACCTCGTTATCAGCTGTTTAACACCTTCGTTGTCGCCGTGCAAATTGATTCTTAAAGGAGAAACGTTGTCACGTACAAGAATAATCTTTAGAAATTTTTCAAATTGTCGTCCAAGAGTTAATTTATTAATTCTTAATGTTACCATAACAGTGATTTAATTTATATTATTATCATAAGAGCGATATTACAATCTTTCCCCCTTTTTAATATTAATATGGAACCTATCGAACTATACTTCATGCCACCAAATTTCTTAAAATGCAATTAACAATAACTTATCGAATCAGGTTCTAAAATGCGCCGAGCCAAGAGGACTTCCTCTCCACGAAAAACTATTGCCAGAATATTTGCGGGAGCTCGGTTACAGCACGCACATTGTTGGAAAATGGCACCTGGGATTCTACACCAAGCAATACACACCGACTTACAGAGGATTCGATTCCCACGTTGGCTTCTGGAGTGGTCATCAGGATTATTTCGACCACACAGCCGTCGAAAGCGTAAGTAATCTCTTTACTCACTGCTTCATAACGTTTCAAAGTGATTGATCGTGTTTTATGACAGCCTTATTGGGGTCTGGACATGAGGCAAGGGCTCGATCCAGCCTGGAACCTTCATGGTCAATACTCCACGGATATTTTCACATCGCAAGCAGTGAAATTGATCGATAATCACAATGATACTCGACCTATGTTCCTGTACGTGGCGCACGCGGCCGTGCATTCCGGGAATCCTTACGATCCGCTTCCGGCGCCCGATCAGGACGTCGCGAAATTCAGCAACATCTTCGATTATAATCGTAGACGATTCGCTGGTAACTAGAGTACGCTTAATTCTTTGAATAAATCGAATAATTAGTGTAGGAAATGTATGGGATAATAATTTGATCAATTTCGAGGATGTACAGGGTGATTGAATTTCAGGAATGTTGAGCAAACTGGACGAATCGGTCGGCCAGGTGGTCGACGCGCTTCGCAGAAAGGGGATGCTGAAGAACAGCATAATAGTGTTCTCTACGGACAATGGTGGCCCGCCAGCCGGCTTCAACCTCAACGCTGCCTCTAATTGGCCGCTGAGAGGCACAAAAAACACCCTCTGGGAAGGTATACCGTTCTTCTTAATTTAATATTCGTAATCTTAATTAAAGAAAATTAAAAGAAAAGAAAGATAATATGTACTACGAATTTTGTTGCAACACAAATGATAGCCAGATAAGCCGATATAGCCGATATAGCCTCGTTTTCTTCAGGTGGCGTCAGAGGAGCCGGTTTAATCTGGTCCCCGAAACTGATCCGCCCCGCAAGAGTCAGCAGGCAATTATTCCACATCAGCGACTGGCTACCGACCCTGTTAACCGCCGCTGGTGGAGATCCATCGAATCTGACCATCGACGGCATGGATGTATGGCATGCTCTAAGCGAGGACACCGAATCGCCCCGCAAGACCGTTCTCCACAACATCGACGACATCTTCGGGGTGTCCGGGATCACAGTTGGCGATTGGAAGCTTATTCAGGGTAAAAAGTAATTGTACTTCGGTTGAGGGTGTTCAGGTTTTAGGATACTGGGATTTCTTGCCACGATTTGTGGATGGTTCAAGCGATGTTTTGCAGGGTCTACTTATAATGGTCAATGGGACGGCTGGTACGGACCTTCTGGGAGGGAATGGGTGTACGACATCGGTGGGGTGATTGGTAGCATTACTGGTCGAGCTATCGCCAGCGTGGGCCTAAGTTTGTCGGCAGAAAGCGTACGAAGACTTCGCAAACAGGCGATGGTCAAGTGTCCTCCGAGGAATGACAGTCTGCCGCTGTGCAAGCCTCTGCTGGCGCCTTGCCTCTTCAACGTTCGCGATGATCCTTGCGAGGATAACAATCTTGTGAATGAGTGAGTGAAGCTCTAATTCAAAGAAATAACTTTGCTTTTAGAATTAAATTCTGATCCAGTATTGATTGATAATTATTCTTATTATTTAAGGTTCCCTACAATCGTGAAGAGTTTACGCGAAGAACTGAACAGGTTAAACGCAACTGCGATACTACCTGGAAATCTTCCTTGGGATAAGAGGGCCAATCCTGAATTGTGGGACCACACCTGGACCAACTTTGGTGATTACCTGAATGTACTGGCGAACAACGTGAGCTGATGTTCCGCCAAAGTGTCGTATGTTACTATAAACATATGTATATTTTTGTACGTGTCGAATCTTGTAAGATAAAGGTGTTCTTATCAGTCCATTAACACTAGAACTACCAAACCACTATTGTTAACATCCGAAGTTGTTCTTTTTCATCCTATTATTAATAAAGCAACCAAAGCGGGGATTATAAATAATATCTCGTTTATTCCTTAATCTATACACTTCGATTTTTCTTGGGCCACAGTTCTAAGTGCGTACAAAATGAGAAACGGAATGAGAAAAGAGAATCCTTTCGAAATTAATTCGGAATGTTTGTCGTGTTGGCTAAAACGTCAGAATAGGTCCTTCTCGATGATCAAGAATGTCTGAAACAACATATGAAAAACAAATATCGTTGTTATATACCTTTAACATTTATTTAATAAAGAATATTTGGTGTCAAGATGTTACTAATAATTAAATAATTAATACCTTTGGCAATGCTCCACCAGGGCAACGTGATGTACGTAAGAAACGCGTTCAGTGGGACAGATTGGGCTCTTCTGGTCTCTTTCCAGAAGTGGAAGGTCTGGGTGAATCCTCTCATGGTCCACAATGGATTGTAAGCCCCATCGTCCAGCTCTGTGGGCACACCAACGATAATCTGATTATTACCGATCTATAATTACGAATCTCTAAGTGATTCACATCGACAAATCACGCAGGAATTATAAAAGGATAATCTTCACTAATGCATCATTTTTGGGGGATCTGCTTTTGAAAATATGGGATGGATAGTGTACAGCTTTGTCCATGGCAGAAAATTACATACAAATTTAAGATTTCAATTCTTTTCAAAACTTTTAACTCGTGCTGTACATTCACAAACCCATATTTTTGAAGGATTTGTCAAAAGCTGTACAGTACATAATTTTTAATGAACGATGATCGATTTCTAGCAAATTACTGTGTAACAAAATAATACATGGAGGGTGATACGATGATATACAGTGGTGTGCAGAACAGATAAACACGAACAGGGATGCACTATCCTTTCAGGCAACGTTCAATCTCCAATTTATCAGTTTCTTTCCTTTAAATCACACCACGAAGAGATCGAACGTTGTCGAACGAAATGAAAAAGCGATTTGTGGTCTGTTATCGTCAGAACGCAACAGGTAAAATGTTTTCTACGTTTCTACGAATGTTTGATCGTCATATCAGTGTGCCAAAGTATGTCTGTTGTTTCTTGGTTGATCGTGGATGACCATGTTTATACCGGTGGTGAAACTCACGGAATAAACGGCTTTAAATTAACCCTTGGACGACGGACCATGGAGAGAATAATTTAAACCAATAAAGTATTTCTTTAAGTATTTTGTAGTCGAATATGTGAAGGTTTTGCCTATCAAAATTTTATTGTTTAACGATTATGATATCGTGGTTTAGGCCTGGGTCACGATTCGTTCGAGGGTTAATCGTAACCACCACCAGCACTACGAACACCCTCGAGACAGTCGATTCGTTTTTGGAACGCACTTCCACCATTGCAATTTCACCATCTTCATAAACACAGTCATTTACGGGACGTGGTTGTTGAGATTTGTATTTCTTTTTAAAGAGCGATGAATAGACACGAGTATTGCTAATTGAATACAATGGTTTGCTTGATTTTATGCGGTGACACTGGCTGCTCAATGAACGACCGCTAATTGTAAGCAGAAAAATGAAGAAGAATAAAGAATGCCTTAGTGAATTTTAAGCATCGAGCTGAGTTTCAATATTCGCCTAGAATATTCACCTAATTGTCACACTCGCATCGCAAGAGTCTTTCAACATTATATCTGAACACATGCTGAAGAAGGGCAAAGAAGAGGAACAATCATTACCTCCTTTAAGAAATTCTATATAAGTTAAATCTTCTTTTCCAAAGGCTTACAACAGCCAGATATTCATTGTATGTATTACACTTTAAAAAAAAGCCAAGCACCTAGATTTCCTACAAATGCAAATAATAAGTAATCAAAGTTTCATAAATCCTTAATTAGTTAAAAATCAGCCTGCAAAGAAAAAGATCCACAGTTCGCGGAGCAGCCAGTATCGAGCGTACGCGTGATCTGTTTTATTTTTTAATGGTGGCGCGGGGTGTAACCAAGGGTGTCGATCAGGGTATATTTTGCAGAGGGTGTTGGGGGGGAAGAAGAATTTACCCTGTGAGCCGGGGCGGCGCGGGAGCTCGCACCAATAGTAGATGGCTGTGCCGTCTGGCGTGACGCGATGCGGCGGAAGTGGGTTGCCCGCGAAGCTTCCGGACAACGCTCGTCTTCGCCTCCTCCTCGGCAGGGTGGCGCTCTGCCTGTGGGTGGTCAGGTTGCCCCTCGTGATACGCGCGTTCGCGTTTTTATCTCTCAACTGCTCGTCCTCCTCGTTTCTATTCCTGTTACGAGCCGTGTAGTAATCCTCGTGGTCCGAGCCGGCCGATCGTAGTCGTCTTCTTCCGCTTTGCGTACGACGTACCCTGACCACTTCGTCGTCGCTCAGCCGACGGTGTTCCTCGTCGTTCTCCAGATCGTTGATACGATCGTGATTGATATGACCGGTGCTGTACGGCCTGCGTTTCCGGTTATCGTCCTCGTACGCGAGGGGTAGCTCTTCCTTGCCGTGGACCAGAATCGCCCCCGCGTCCAGCTTCTGGCGCACGTTGTCGTCCGTCAAACATGGCGCAGCTGGTACCAGTATCTCGCTACCGACCTCGATATGGTTGTGGTGATGATGGTTCTGGAGGCCTGCCACCAAACAACCGGTTCGTTCGTGCACGTGTTCTGTCGGTGCTTCGTCTCTTTCGTGATAAATCGGGGGATCATCTTTCTTTTTATTTTAATCGATTAATGGGGGTTGGTTTTCTGAATAAGAGTCTACATAATTATCTATAGACACCTAGAAACTTTTGGGTACAGAGCTGGAAATAAATGTTGGGTTACCCCTTCTGAGCTAGGATTATCAAGAATGATCCCTCTGTTGTCACAGTCATTAAAATAAGACTGTTCAGAGGAAGATGAAGAAAGAGACGAAGAACGAACATCCGGAACACGCAGTGGCACGCTCACCGTCCGTCTCATGATAGGCCTCCTTGCGATTCGGCGAATTCTCGTTTCCGGTCCGTTCCCACGAGTTACGTTGCTTTTGTTTCGGCCGTTGTTGCCTACCAGGAAGATGCGGGGATCTTCGTCGTCTGGAGTGAGGACTCCTGCGATTCCCTGGCGAGCCCCGTCCGCCCCAGCTGCTATCCTGTAGGTCGGCTATAAAGGAAAGAGCCGGAATGGCACACGTGCCACAGATTAGACAGACAAGGTATTTCTTTTTTTTTTTACTCTCTTTCACCGTTCGTTTGCTATGTTCATTTTTTTCTCTATAATTATTTTTACTCGTTCGTCCATTTCGTTTCGACGCGGATGTTCGCGTACGGTGGTGGTCTACGATCTTCCGTTTGCGTTTCACTGACCGATTCTGAACGGCGCTTGGATCGAACTCGATCGTTCTCCAAGTCGATCACCAGCTCCGTTTAAACTGGAGGGGGGATCACGAAGAAGCAACCGCCTTCGCTTGCGACGATCTTAAAGGAACAACTTGTATTTGAAAGTGTCTCAGATACTGATTGTCGAAGACATGCAACTGATCCTCGATCATCTGGATCGGATCGCAGGAAGAAGCTCACTCGGTTCGTAATCAAGGAGTTACTAAACGTTAAGGCCAACTTGGTAATTATACTTTATCGTTTAATAGAAATTGATCTTTAGAGAGAAAGAAATGTGCAGAACACACAGATACGTAACACAGCATGCACGGTAGATCCTGAGAGGGCGCAGGCAGGAAGAAGGTGAATAACAAGGTATCGTTTCCTGTCCGCAATTTCTTTTTGCTCCTGCTTTCGACTGGATGGAGAACAGAATGTCTAGTTACCGTCACGAACGTCCCCGGCCTCGATCTCGTTCAGCCCGTTCGCCATCGAATCCAGGCCCTCGTTCTCCGATCTGGCCTTCGTGGCCGCGGTGTCCGGCTTCGTTCTCCACCCACCCCGCACGTAATTGTTTAAATTCGCGCTGGGATCGGACAGTCTTCGTTGATGACGATACATGAACAACTCCTCAGCGTCGTCCCAGTCAGCGTCCCACAGGGAATCCGTGGCGCAGTAACCCGGCTCTGAAGTAGGTGTCTCTGCTCCTGAGCCCTTTGGCTTGGTCACCGCCATCTCTGCGTGTCCTTTGCCTGAAAAAGGGATAGCTTCGAGGTGAATCACAGGGTACCGTGAAGAAAATTTGTTAAACCTCGTACAAGAAATGAAAAGATCGAGGAATCGTACCACGAGGTCCCTTCATTCGAACGAACTCTATTCTCTGCGAGGCCGCTCCAGAAAACAGGCCAAAGGTCATCCGCTGCGCCATTTTGGTGCTCAGACTGGACTGCAAGTTGAAGAAGACAGAATTAACATTTTGTGATTATTATGATTCGATTGAAGAACCTACCCTTGCGTCGTATACTTTCTTCAACGCGTCGTATCTGATCGATCCAAGGAAAATGACGCCTTGGATCGCACCCTCTCGATCGGACGCCACCAGCTCAACGCACACCATCTCGCCGTCCCTGACTAGAATATCACAGAAAACTTCGTCGAAATTGTCCACCATGAAGCATATGTGGGGGTAAGTTATCTCCTCAAGATCTCCCTTCGCGTCCATTCGCCGACGACTCGGACTTGCGTACACCTTTTGCGAGTGCCTTCGCAATACCTGAAGAAATGAGCATTTTTAATGAATAAAAAAGTCCAGAGCAGTATAATTCAAAAGAAATTTTTCTTTCAGTCAATTTCCTGTAAGTATTCAGGATTTGTCTGGAGAGTCTATGAACTTTGAGACTTAGGATTTTTAATTTAAGGACCTGTGATGAAGTACTTACTTGCAATTCCTTAGGGCTGGTTCTTGTGCAGATCGCTAACGTGAGCGTGTAGTCGAACTGATGCACGACCAGGTTCAGGTACACGGTTTCCTCCCAATCGATGTCGGGATCGCCGATCGGCAGTTTCTTGCTGTCCTTGCGGAACACGTCCACCTCCGTTTCGAATTTCGGCAGATACCTGGACGACGTCTTCACGTGTTTCTTGCGGACGAAGAACAGAAGATCGTCGCCGTCGATCGTGTGCTCCGCTTGGAACAGGAAGTGTCTGACGAACAGGTCCGTCCAGTAGGTTGTACCTTGAAGAACCACGAAGCCTGAGTCTGCAACAAAGTTCCAAGAATCTTATTCAAATCCATCTTTTCTTGTCAAATTTACATTAAAAGACAATTTTAACATAATCGTTAAAAATAGATTATTCGGTATGTACTTTAATACGATTTTTAATTAAAAAGATTGTCAGAATGTACTTTCTGATCCTTAAGGGGACTTGCTGTCCTCAGGAGAATTTCAGATTTGGACATTAAGAGATAGGGCTGGTACTTTTAATCATCTTTGGTCGTAATTATCTGTGAAAGGGTATTGAAACAAAGTAATCCCCAAGGGATCAGCTAACGACGACCGAATCTCTGGGAAGTCAGTCGATAATCGATAAAATGTCGTAGACGGCGATGCAGACCGTAATTGCAGCCTCCATTGGCGCATCCGTCCTCTCGATAGGTATTTTCATTAAATCCGTGGAATGTCAGCAGGCGAAAAAAGTGCCATCTTCATTGAATCATAGTCCAAGACGGAAATGGGACAATACCGCGCTTCAATATTCTCTTTTCAATATGCTCTTTTTTAGTGTCATATTTTGAACAATGATATAATTTCTGAAATTTAAAATTGTTTGGAATATTTGTTAAAATTAAAGATTATTAGTCATCTCCCAAAAATTTGCAAACACAGAAATGAATCATATTTCAATTACATTCATTGTTTACACGATGTCAGTCTTGTTTTAGCTCGAATCATGAAAACAGATGTTTGATTGTTCTTGTTCGATGAAAAATGTTAAGATTGAGTCACACGTGCAGTCTTTGTTTAATTGTCTGTCAACACCGCGTTACGTCATATTGCATTTATAGAACCAGTTTGCAACGATCATTATGTACGAACGAGTCCCTCTCGATCGGTATTCGATCCGCGATCGCAATAAAGTCAATTTGTTATTTCGTAATATTGTAATAAAAATGAGACGCCTCTTTGGTGCAGGTTTATATAACGATGGTTAAATTCGAAGACAATGGGCTGTTGTGCGCAGTGATTTTATTCCGCAAAAGACACATGTTGAATAACATCGAGTTCGGTCAAAGATGCTTTGAAATTGGAATTGCAAATTACGATCGGAATATTTTGAAAATTTACATAGAATTGAAATTAAAATTAAATTTTACATTATTGTATTAAACTTTAATCACAATATTGCAAGTTTGGATCATGACTGACTTGGTTTATGGATAAGTAGTACAATACAGTTGTTTTGAAATCTATTTCGTTGAAAGGTAATTAACACATAAATGTATGCAAATGTATTCGTCACTACTGTCACGAACTCTTAGCCCAGCGAATCAGACACGATTATCGTCGAGACGTTCGCATCTTATCGATATTAAGCTGTACACAGAAACAAAGTGTCTCTGTTCGACGAGGGAATATCAGATTTCTAAAGCGACGAGAAACAAGCAAATCCTTGCTCGTTTCACCCTTCAGGCATCGATCGTTGAATCACCCTCGCATGGGACCCCTGCGTCTGCTAAACAAAAGCACCCTCGTCTAGCATGCAATCCTGCTAACTTCACCCGACCGAACCAAACAACGAAAACGTCTCGATGGTTTATAAAAAAATACTTTGCATATTTTTAAACTTTACACCCTCCCTAAGTTCAAATCATCTTCTGTATAGAATTATATTTTAAGAGATAGAGCAATTGAATTTTGTAAGAAGTTTACAACGAATAATTATTAAATATCCCCTCCAATTATTGTCCTTTATTATTGTTCGACGGACAATATTTCAAACAATTGGTCTCAGAGAAGGTGTTAAAGTGTTACGAGCGTGTAAACACGTCCAGCAAGCCAGCGAGCGCCATGGGCGTGTGTTGATCCATTCACCGTGTTTGTTTGTTAAACAATACTTCAGATGTTGCAATTCACGTACCATATTAAGGAGACACCAGAAAACAATTTTAATAATTTCAATAATAACTTTCCCAGCAACATTCCATTAACCCTAGAGGATTACAGGTGTAATTCCAAAGTAATATATTAGAATGATTTGAATTTGTAATAGGAATATATTTTATATTTCTTACGATGTATCATTATCACGTACCATAAATAAATTTATTATGCAATGAAATAGATATTGGAATCTTGGGATCCTGTTGCTATGTAGAAATACAGGAATCTTGAAACATTTTTAAATGCCACGACCTCTCTTTTCGAAAGCGTAGAGGATTTGGCTAAGAAGAATTGATTATCGAAAAGATTCGAAGAAGATTTACGGTACAGACCATCCTTGAGCATCTGTCGCAGCTCCTTCGTCCTCTGGAAGTTGATTTCCTCGAGAAGCTGTTCCAGCATGGTCGGCGGTCTGTTGAGACCCGAGGAGGAGCTGCTCGCCAGCGTAGCCATTCCTAATCAAATGGATCTGGTTGTCGGTGTTCCGTTAGGCTTCACCTGTCGTCACACGGCCATGTAGTCGCGCACACGGTCGTAATATTACGTCGGGGTCGGGTCACGGTTGAACGAAGACGAGGGAACCGAGGCTGGCAGAGGTCATCGCGTACCGGCTACCCGTATCGTCGGCATTCCCTTGGCGACTCCTCGAGAGAACGATGCACTTCCGGTACTGACGCACGGCTCCAGAAATCTATCGGGACGATCTCCAGGCGGCCATAGCGACGCGGCTCTCTGGTGTACCGATGACTAGCAGATCCCACGCTTCGAGTTTACCAACGAACACCCACCAATTGCTCGGCTGCTGCTGCTGCTGCTGCTGCTCCGCCGTCTACGCTCGCGGCTAGTCGCTCGATAATTCAGCGCATGCGAGCACGGAACGCGCGAGCCGAGCGCCAGTCTCGCGCCGCTTTCAAACGTGTTTTTTCACCGTGGAATGTGGACAAGGTCTCTCGAAGAAAACTCGATCTTCGAATTTGTATCTTCTGTTGCAATATTGTTCAAAATCGTTCTGCGTTCACGAAGTCCTTTGTAATCCTTTCAGTTCCTTTCCTAAAATAATAAAGTTAACACGATTATCAGTTTCTCTGAGATATCATTTGAATGCTGTTGCGAATAAATTGCGCCGAAATGTGATTAATTGATTTCGCACCAATATGAGTAATTCAATTTCAGATAAGATATTTAAGGAAGAACGATCCCTCGTTTCGATAATAATTACTTGGTCGAACGCAGACATTGGCGGATCTATGTGGGTGTTTATCTGTCGCTGTTATCTGGACGAGATTCGTCCCTCTTTCCAGGGAGATACCGCGACCCGAAACTGACCTCATGACTTAAGATAACGATACTCGACCAGCGTATTGACCAATCTGTTACAATTCTGCGTACAGAGCCGATTCTTTAGGAATAAAGTCCATAATATTCTTTATTTTTGTCTTCCCACCACTTACAAAAATTATTCCAAAAGGAAACTTCATGTAGGGGATGAAAATTAAAATACTAGTCCATGAAGCCATCTCCAGTGTAACAATAAGAAAATACAATTCAATGATTAGCAGACACCTCCATGTTAAGTGATAATCAAAATGAATAAAAAACTATTTTTATTCAATTTTCATTGGTGCTGAAAACTGCAATTCCAGAGGGTTCAAGGAGACTTCAGGAGGATTCAAGAGATCGAGGAAGATCGAAAGTGCACGGAAGGGGTTAGAGGCGGCAGTTTTTCGAATGTCGACTATCCTGACCCGCGATATCTGTCGTCCGGTTCGTAGTCTCGTTTAGTCTTGCTTCGCTTCTCGCCTCGTCCAGTGCACTGTTTCTTGTGGACAAGCAGCGGCAAAAGAAATCGACGTAACCGTGTCGACGAGTTTTGCGTCCAGTGCCGTACAAGGTGCGCAGATCGTTCATTTGACGATACGGACGGGTTAAGGCGGGTGCACGATGCCGATAAAAGGTGAAAGAGCCGCGTTCGTCTTTTATCGCGCGATTCAATTCTAATTAGCGGGAAAACCCTGCGCCGTGCGTTGTACAAAAGATAAATTAATCTTTCGTCGGTCATTTCCGAGGCGAAAAGGTGTTATTTTTACGCGAAACATTTCACAGCCGTTTTCCTTGAAAGTTCATCTTATTTCCCATTTATCTCGACGCTTTGCACTCATCTTCTCTTCGAAATCGTATCTCTCGTCCCGTTTCCTCGAAGTTTTCCCATTTCTCAGACGATTCCACGGTTTTATATCCTCGGAAGTTTGCCTCCCATCTTTCACGATCCCCTTCGAAGGGGTTGAAATAATTCGCAGTTCGCGAAATTATTCGAACGGCGCTACGAGGTATCCGGTGATTTTTCAACGCGTGCCGTTAAGTAATCGGTGAAATGTGAACACGAGTAGAATTTGGCCGCGAGCGAGACACCCCGAAGCGGTAGAACCGCGAGCGAGCGTGAAAGGGCGAGAGCCTCATAAAAGAAGCAGCATCCCGCTTGGTCCGACACTTTGAGCCTAGTAATTCGCCAAGTCGGTACCGTGTTTTATCGATCGAATGGTGCCGAACACGAGTTTTCGTGAGTTAAGTGCGTGACTGAGTTTATTGGTGCGACCGGAATCGGTGTAATTCCGAATTAGGATCGTGGATCGAGGTAGTTTTACAACTTCTGACGCTCCAGAGGAGGGACGGTAATTCGGGCATCCCGATGAGGCTGTCGATAAACTTTTGCCCAGACAAAACAATAAAAAGCAGACTTCAAAATAAAAATTTCTATATTTACTTCAAAGAAGCTGGCATTAATGAAATTTTTATGGATAGGAATAAATTAATTGCTAGACAAAAAATAAGCACCGTATTGCACAAGTCTATTTTTAAATGAAAATTATGATAAGAACTATTGCAATTTAAAAAATGTACAAACTTTGCAATATCATATCTGTTGAAACTCACTTGTACTTTTTATAATTACATGTTAAAGGGTTAAATGAGTATTTTCCAGTCGTCATTTCCTTATCTCCCTTCTGTTATTATTTCGGTTGTAAGAGTCACATCGTTATCGAACACGAGCCCATTTACATAATCATTGCATCCATAAACAAGCATCGATTTCTTCGTTCTCGATGATCAAACATCAAATCCTACAACTAATCTGTCAAGATCTATTTTGCTAATCCGTTTAAAGATCGATTCCTCGTCTTCTGGACAACTTTCTCAAGCTCGTCGTCAATTTGAATAATGGTCAACACGTGCAACGTGACACGAGCTATTATTTTTAATTGCAAACAATCAACGGCCGCCGTGAGTCACGGAACAAAATCAGTCAGGGGCGTGAAACCGTGAGTTCACCGCGGTGAAAATGTGCTCGGCCATGTTCGACGCGAGCAATTTTCGTAGCGCGCCTCGTGAAATTCACGATCGACCTCAGTCTCGAGATTTACGATTATTTTCCATCGTGCACGATCGCTGCCAGTGAAACGGAGAAAGTAAACTCGTGAAAACGATAGATTTAATTGAACGCGTTCTTGAATATGTCTTACGTACCGCTCGAGTTTTCTTATTTTACCTCGTAGCCAGTTTTCTGTAAGTAAATTATTATTTCTTCTTATTACCTTAAAATCAATCTCCGCCTAAATCAATTTCGACGCCAGAACTTCTGCATACTATTCAAAAACAAGGTCGTACGATATTCAATATTGAACCTCAGGTACCTTATCGGGCCGTATTTTCTTCTTAATTAGCACCCACGAGTTGTAGTACGATAAAGGCGGACAGTAATCGAGTTTCCACGAAAATCTCTTTCCAACGGATAGCGGGTCGAATTGTTTGGTGTCAGGAGGAAAACAAGAGAGCGCGATTGGCGTCCCGCGGCGGAAGTCCGCGTGCAAGCGTGGCGATTTCCGGTGATTCGCTCGTCTAAACGCAGCCGTCCCTGTTTCGTCCGCGCCACGAGGCAGCCCGTCGTTCTAGAAACCTACACCTACATACGCGAGAGCGACGATCTTCTCGAGAGCCGGTTCGAATCTGGCGACCCACTTCCGAGGCACGCTCGCCGCCGTAATTCGATGCATCCCGAGCTCTCGGCCGGATCATTAGCCGAGCCGAACGTGTTCATTGTGCGCTCGTCGATCTCCTCGAGGATCCCAGGATGCTCGACGATGACAGGGATCGTACGTTTCGTCGATCGGCCACGATGCCGGGATAGTACCCGGCTGGTGAACGTGCGTTCTCGTTTTGTAATCGTTCGCGATTCACGTTTGACACGAAGTCTTTCCGTAATACCTCCTGGAACAGATCCATTCCCGCGTCTTTTTTTTTTTTTGCTCATTGTTCCTGCACGCGGAATGACAGCTATTGCGTTTTATGCCCGTGTAATTGCTGACGAGTTACATCAGAATACCTCGCAGCGCTTTAATCTATATTTCAATGCTGTAGCTTTGTTGCAATTAAGATTTCGGATGAACGATAAACGGTTACTCACGCTCTGGTAGATCGAGCATTTTTTACTTTAATTTTTAGTCCTTGTGGAATTATTTATTATTGAATAATAAATATTTCGAAATGTATACTGGAGAAATTAATATTTATAGAAATACCTTAGAAGGGTGGTTAACCCCTCTGTCCCGACAACCCTGATAAAAAAAATAATAGCAATAATAACAATTGCCTACGGAAATTTCGCAACTCCCAAAAACTTATAATACCGAATAGTATTTTTCCCAGTGTTGGGTTGAGAGGGTTAATGCATAAATATTACACAGACATTACCCAAGCGTACGAAGGATTAAAATCTCTGAACAAAAAACTGGAGCTATTCTATCCATCAAAGTTATTCTTTCGGATAATTAAAAAACGTTCCTTGTTCTTTATTGAATGTAATCGTTCGATCATCTCGTTCGAAAGGGATCGGCTAGTAAATCAGTGCTAATTTATCATCGAGGCATTCTTACAAGCAAAGATCTGGTCGAGATCGAGTTTCTCCTCCGGGGCTGGTTAAATCAGAGTGCGTCTCGTAACATCGTTTTCTTATGTCACGTGTCTCGATGAGACGAACAAGTGTCGCAAGCGGATCTGTCGATCGACGGAAACCAACTTACGGGAGAAACTTTTCGCCGAGGAATGGAACCGGAAGCGCGAGGAATTCGGAAACGAGTTTCTGCAAACTTTTATAAACTGATTAATATTCAGATATCCCACTTTTCAAAAGATTGTAATTTCTTTCTTTACATTTAGGAACATTAACTTCGAATCGAAATTATATCCTATCGAAGGATAAAGGTATGCAGATTCAATTAATACGTTCAGTTTAAGCCGGCGTACGATTCGGGGGTTAAATTACGTAGTTGGTAGCATCCCCCTCGATTACCACTTCAAAGGGGTTGAATATCAAATTTGGAGCAATCAAGTCAGGGAATAGTAATTACCAAGGGCAGAGTTTGGCACAACTAATTTCAAACGCCACGATCATTTCAGATCACACCATGTTGTTCCTGATCGTGACAGCGTGTCTGGTGATCGCCGCCCAGGCCGGATGCCCTATGAGACCGACCACGGAACAAACTTCCGCTCCGAGGACCTCGGGTGACGGTGGTTACAGGATTCTAGTTAGCGGAGAGGCTGGCAAATACATACCGAATGCTGTTTACACGATCAGTTTGCAAGGTAATGATTACAGAATCTACAAATTCCAAGGCTTATTCATCGAACACCGATGTAAATACTGATTACAATAAATTTTCAATTGAAATTTGAATGGAGGAAAATTTGAACAGGGTCTCGAACTCACGAGAGGCTGCAACAGTTCACACGATTCACCCTCTCGGTGCATTCGCAACACGCCCCTAATAATCTGGCGGCTCGAGTGGGCTACTTTCAATTATTCCCCGATTCGTTGACCACTTTCAACGAGGATTGCGTGAACACTATATCGGAAGCCTCGGATTTCCCGAAAACGGAGGTGAGTCGTTGTCAAAACAAGCTCGTCTGTCATCCGCACGAATCGCAGCGACCCAGTGGGTTGCTAATCTCCTTTTTTCTACCCCATTCGGGTGTATCGAATACACGGCGGAAGATAAGCGCGGAAAATGCAAGAATCGCAGATAAATTTCTGGTTGTTTGGCCGGGAGCCAAGCTTCGGTTGTTCGATTCGCGGACAGAAGCCGCGAATTTCCGCAACGAGATACTAAAACGCCTTCCTTACCTTGGCTCAGATCCAAGTGATGTGGAAGGCACCGCCGCCAGGAGCCGGATGCGTTATCTTTACGGCCATGGTGCTGGAGAACAACGTGAGATGGTACGCCGAGGACGGCGCTCTGACCAAGACCTTCTGCGAGGCGGGCGCCACCGAGGTCGAGATCCTCGACGTTGACAAGTGTTGCGCCTGTGACGAAGCGAAGTACTCGGTGAGTCTGGACAATGTTCTGTAACTTTTTCTTGAAACAGCGTTGCTGTCTCGTGCAGGTTAATTTAACGCGGAATAATAAACGGGAGGGATTTTATGATACCGCAGAGTTTATAGTTTGGTGTTTTTAGCTCGTGTTATACGGGGAGTATTTGTGTCTGTTAATTGGGTCGATGGGTATACTTCGTTAAGAGTATTTTGGGGGACTTGGATATTTCAGATATTTGCTTTGGAGAATTTTATTTGTTAATTTAGATTTTGATTCTTGTAAAATTTGATACTAGGATATCCTGCTTCGAGTCTTTTGAAACAAAACATAGAATAGCACACCTCGATCGTTTCCAGCTGATAATGGAGGGAATCTGGTCGAACGTGACGCATCCTAAGGACTTCCCGTTCTCAGCCTGGCTGACCCACTTCAGCGACGTGATAGGAGCATCCCACGTGCCCACCTTCTCCTTCTGGGGCAAAGACCACGTCGCCACCGATGGTTTCCGTCAACTGGCCGAATGGGGCTCCGCATCAGGGGTCGAGGCTGAGCTCAGGGCTAACTCGAACCAATTACGAACACTTATCAAGGCTGCCGGTCTCTGGTATCCTAACGTAAACACCAACACCAGCACCAGTTTCAGGTAGTATCGCTATAATTCTCCGTACCTTGAAGTTCCAGCAGATGGTTGAACTTCGTGTTCGTTTCAGAGTGGACAGGAAACACCCCATGGTATCCGTGGCTTCCATGCTGGGTCCTTCGCCCGACTGGGTGGTCGGCGTGAGCAAATTGAATCTCTGCAGGAAGGATTGCACCTGGACGAAAAGCGAAATAATCGATCTGTACCCGTGGGACGCTGGCACGGATAATGGAATCTCTTACATGTCACCGAACTCCGAGACGAAACCGCGTGAGAAGATGAAACCGATTACCACGCTTTACCCTGAAGATCCTAGATCGCCGTTTTACGACCCGACCGGAAGACCCATGCTGCCGTTGGCCAGATTGTACTTGAATAGGGAGAAGACAATTCCGAAGAGCTGCGACGAGGACGTGCTTCAACAGCAAGTCAATCAGCTTGAGGTCGCTGAAAACACCGAGGACACTGTCAGACGTACGAATATCCTTGATTTAGAAATTGCTATCCCTTTGGTTAACTTGTACTTCCCAGTTAATCTTCGATTTTGAATAAAAACCAATTATTCTAATTAGAATGTTCCTTGTGTTATTTTGAATACAGCCGAGTGCCAGACCACGGATTACACACCATGGTCGAGTTGTTCAGTGAGCTGCGGCAAGGGTTTGAGGATGAGGACCAGGTCCTATCTGATGCCAGAAAAAGCAGCCATGCTCAAGTGCAACAGACAGCTAGTTTCGAAGGAGATGTGTGTTGCGTCGGTTCCAGAGTGCCCGTAAGTTAACGCCTTCTGTTCTTTGTACAGACAATGTAAAAACCTGGATCCTAACAAAATAGACTTTATTTTATTTATGCGATTGGACCCCAAGGTATACATAAATAAACACAGGATTACCTGAACCATCCTTGAATATTTGCAAATTTGATTTCAGAGGAGAAGAGGAGTCGGACGATGGCGGTTTGTTTCCTGTTAACGACGCCGTTTGTAGGACCACAGAATGGAGCGAGTGGTCTGAGTGCTCCTCCTCCTGCGGGATAGGGTTTAAAATGAGGACGAGGAGGTTCTACGATCGTATGGGTCGTAAACGTTGCCCTCACGTGCCCTCTGTTGAGAAAGAAAAATGTATGGAACCACCCTGTCCACCTGGTCTGGAGGAACGGATCGATCCTACGTGCAAGGTATAATAACTTCAATTCCATGCACAGATTCTTGAAATCTGATACCCATAATTTAAATAATTAACCCCTCGTCTCATGAATTTTTCTCCAGGTGAGCTGATGTTAAACATTTATCGCTGCAATGTTAATAATTTAATCATTCTTGGCTGTATCGATCATGATCAAAATGTAGGACACTTGTATGCGTTCAAGGTGACAGATTGGTCCGATTGGTCGCCGTGCAGTGCTTCCTGCGGAAAGGGGGTGAAATTGAGGACCAGATTATTAATGGTGGAACCATCACAGCAACAGGAATGCTCCTCAAAAATGGAATTGCTTCAACAGAGACCCTGTCTGGTGCAAGCTGACTGCACCTTCGATATGGCGACTGCGAAAGGTGAAACTTTAAACATATTCACGATTTTTCTGAATATTCTATATATTCTAGTTACAATTACTGTTTAATATTTACACGACTCGTTTCACAGTGGTTTGCATGGAAGAACCAGAGTCTGGACCTTGCAGAGGATACTTCCAAAGGTGGGCCTTCGTTCCCCAGAAACTGATGTGCGTACCTTTCGGTTACGGAGGTTGTCGTGGCAACAGGAATAACTTCTTGACTGCTGAAGAGTGCAACAGCACCTGTGGCATTGTGAGTACATTTCCTACGAAAGTCCTTCGCTATCTGCTCCTATAACTCTGCTAGAACAAAGTTTCAGAATTTAAATGCTAAATTTTCTGACATTTCTATTAATTCTGTCACTGTTGGAATATTCAGGTACGAGCAATCCTCAGCGGAGAGCCATTGAACGGGACAGCTCCTCAGCAACCATCAATATCGCAAGCTTCGCCAGCTGTCGATTGTATCGTGAGCAATTGGTCACCCTGGACCCCCTGCAGCGTCACCTGTGGCACGGGCCGTGTCGCCAGTTATCGCACCGTTAAAGTAAGACATCGATTTCAGCCAATACGTCTAAAATACAAAGCTTTTCCGTTAACGATATCGATTCTTCGTATGTGCAGCAAGAGGCTCAAAACGGAGGACATCCTTGCCCCAAGAAGCTTCAACGACGATCCAAGTGTCAGCTCGCACCCTGCGAGTAAATTTCCATTCCGTCATGAGTTCATTTATTTTTTAAAAAAGGACGAGGCTAAAGTTTTATAGGATAACGTTCGTTAAATTCTTCAGCTTTTTGGACGAAATGTGGGGGTACGAAATAAACCGATGTATCAGAATAAATGGTATTTTATTGATGGTCATTCGTGATCTGTCTACCCTGGGTCGAATTATCACTCGACCACGCTACGATCTTAAAACGAATGTTAAAATCGATCTGTTTTTATTCGTTTGTTGAAAAGCTTCGCGAATCAAATAATTCGATACGTTCTGTGGCCACGGGGAAGTTTATGCTTTTCAATACAGCTGAAATTTTCATGAAACCAAATACCGATACGTATTTTGCGCTTTTGACTCTTTGCGGAAAATATTTCCTTTTGTCGTATAATCAGGTTGTTGCATATTAAACGGTCGATTTCGATACACGAACATTCCGATGATATTTCATGACACAAAAGCTTCTCGAGATAACGCTTATGGTACATCAGTTTAAAGCTCAAAGTTTACAGAAAATAACTATGTAGTGATATTGTCAATTTTATTGACGTAAAATGGCTGGTCGTCGATTGAAAGTTTCAACAAAGATATCGACCATTTCATCCGCAACAACCCAACATCGTACAAAACATTGGCAAACTTTGAACAAACACGTGATGGACGAATTCCACTCGAAACTTAAATCAAAAATAATACTAGCTTCAAAAAATGCTGAGTTTCAAGAACTCCGTTCCAGCACACATGCACACTTTCTGTT
The DNA here is from genome assembly GCA_022405125.1 of Anthidium xuezhongi. Lineage (NCBI taxonomy): Eukaryota > Metazoa > Arthropoda > Insecta > Hymenoptera > Megachilidae > Anthidium > Anthidium xuezhongi. The sequence continues at coordinate 12,183,975 of CM039637.1, forward strand.
CCCAGTCCCCGATGGACCTTCGTTCGCTAGAAAATATCCGGAAACTCTGGATGCGATGGATGGTTGGTGTTTTCTTTTTTTTGTCGGAAACGATAGTTGAAATTCGATTGTTAAAAAACTCTCGCTAAATTCGTACGACTATTACTCGTAATCAAGGTATATATCCCGTTTTTACTCGTCTATTGTTTCAATTTATTTTTTTTTTCTTCTTTTTACTTCATTAATAAAATTGTTTCTCTTGGTTCCGCTTCGCGTTCACGCGTCCCCTATATACTTTTTTTTTTTTTGTTTCTTTTACGTCGTTGATAGTTTCTTTCCTTCTTACACAACGGTATGTATATTATATATAATCGCTCTCACAATGTAACATTCACTACTTGTTTTCTTGTTCTGTTTTGCCAAGTGGACATCTAAACTTTACATTTACAATTAATAATCTCATAAATAATACACGTAGGCGGTACGATTACTAGGCGCACGATGGGTGTCAGGCGCGCGATCAACCACGAGGACAAGCGGAAGAGGAAGCGGTCGTTGACGGCGGGGGATGTTGGCGAAACTCAAAATGATTTCGTTGATCCGGGATTGGGCTCGATTCGAAAACAAGGTATCATTTTTTCATCGAATGTTCGAGAGTTATTCAAGATCAAAATTGAACTCAGAATCAGCTTAAAGGATTATTCAAATGAAGCTTTGCTAGATTAGAAGTTGCTCGAATGGAAATTTATTTCGATTAAATTTAGGGAAATTCGAATTTATCTAAGTACAATTTTTATCCTTTACTCCAATAAAATTGATTCGAATAACGCACAAATCTGCTTCGATCGCGCACCCCCTCTTCAGCGCGTTGTCTCGCGCCCCTGACGGCGCTTATAACACTAATAATAGTTATTATCATACGTACACGTAATATCTAGGAAGTAGTACGGATCTTAATCTCTTGTTTCATTTTAGGCCTCTACACGACTAAACTACGGCTCATCCTTTTTTGGTCGTGACACATTTTTTCTTTTTTATCCTCGTTTCTCCCTGTTTCGTAAACTATGCACTACCAGAAAGGATAAAGAAAGTTCCTCGAAGTCAATTTAAAATACTAGAAGACTAGAACGAAATTCATTTCACAGAAAGACACAAAAAATTGAGGATGATAATTTTTTGTTTCTTTCGATAAGGTAAATAAAACTTGATTAGATCAATGACTAGAATTCGGTGAAAATTAAACTATAAAATAAATATATAAACAATTTTTCCAAAGATAATTAAATGTCAGTAAAATAGGAAAAACACAAAGTTAAAGAAGGAGTATGGATTAATTAAAAACCCACGAAATCAAACTGAGACTTCATTGTCTTCATTAACTAAAAATATCTAAAGTTTTGAAAATCAAAATGACCCAAAATAACAGGAAATAAATTTCTCTTAAAAATAGACCAGCCCTTTCCTAATAAATGACTGAAGCTTCGATAAAATAAAAATGCAAGAACAAAATTGGAAGCAGTGTGGATTAATTAGGAAAATGAATAGGCTCCTATCTTCAAGTAGACCAGCTTCCTGAAGCACTTAAGATAAATTCGACTTGTCCGCCAGTCCATTGATCGTGAAACGAGCGACGATAACGATTCACCTCTTTGTCTCGCCTCTAATACAATTAAATTGTCTCTTACAGGTTAACGCGACAACACAGTTGTATCCTCTTCTTCCTTTTTTCTTTTTTCATTTTTTTTCTCTTTTTCTTTTTGTTCGCACGGAATCGTTTGACTAGTGCTGACTAGGCTAGTTAACCGTCGACCCACTTGCCCTCTTCCGTTCTGGCAGTAGTAGAGCAGTAGTAAATAAGTATAGTTAGCAACGGATCCAGGCGATCGGTACGGATCGAATCGTTTCGTTCACGAAACGATGGTAACCGGCCCACTTTCGAGTTCGGAAACGCTTTCACCCGTCACGATCGTTTTACGCCGCGGTAGAAAATCGTCGACGACGAGCGACCATCGATTATGGACGACACGTTCCTGACCGGATTTACTTTTAACGGTTCGTGAGAAGATTGCGAGGCCAGGCGCACGATACACCGTTGCCCCGGGTCGTGGGTGACGCGAAATAATCTCCAAACGTTGAACTTTTTTGATGCTGGATTATTCAAACGTCAACAATTTATTTTAAATCACAATCTTCTTATTTTAAAAAGAAAACGCTATAAATTTCAATTTTAATTCTTTCAGAGAGACGCCTGAAAGGGTATAATGGAAGGCATTAAATTATTTAAAATCCGAAAAACCGTTCGCGCGTCTTTTTTCGAACCGCCAACAATTGATCCCGGCAGAAACGGGTCGCTCGCAGGAAAATTTACACTCCCCTCCCTCCTCCTCTCCGATTGTTGAAGGGAACAGGGCCACGATGGGTCGACGAGCGTTGTTCGCGATTTAAACGTGCTTCATAAAAACAGTATATATTATAGTTTCTTCATTTTCATTTCTTTTTTTTTTTGTCGTCGCTAGAAGGCATCGTTGTGCGTGCACCGACGTCGACGCGATTAATCGAAGTCGTCGTCCTCAGCCTCGACCGGAAGTCGGGGCTGATCGGAACGAAACTCGGTTTTGAACAATCGAGTTCCTCTTCCTTATTTTTTTTTTCTGTTTTTTCTTTTTTTTTAACTGACATGACGTCGCGGCGCGGCGACCGTTCGATCCTCTCAGAGCCATCCGCCGGATACGTCGTGGCCGGATATCGGCTCGATACCCGGAAGCCGCTGCAGTTGCGTGGCCGATCCGTTTCTCTTCATGGTGGCCGGAAGAGAACTGCTGGCCACCACGCTCTCCTCGGTCGTCGAAGGCGTCAAAGGGGCCGCAGGAACGACTGTTCAAACATAAATAAACCAACATTTCCAGCTGCTGGTTAGAATTCCGCTCTGCATCGACGACCTTCGCTCGGATTCGAGAACTTTTGGCTGGACTTTCAGGGACTCGTTAACCGGATTCGTAAGTGGACGTTTATTGCCCCGCTCGACGTTTCAGATTATTCTTACTCTAAGTTGTTTGCACGTTCAACGTGTTGAATGCTGGATCAATTTTCTAACAAACGTGTGATCCTTTGATTCACCACGCATTTTTGCTTTTGTAGATTGAATTATAAATAATATTATTTGTGGTACTTTTAGAGTACATATTTCTATATTCAATGATAGTTATTTTAAAATATACACACTCTATATAGTTAGCTACAAAATACAATGACTATATTTTAAATATTGATAAAAAGAACCTTCAAAAGACTCACCAGGTTGCTCGCTAACGCCTACACTCTCAGGCGTATCGATACTGGGCTGCTGGCTCTGCGTGACCTCGTGTCGTCTGGGCGGGATCGGTTGCTGGCCCACTTCCGGTCCCCTGGCGGGAACGCTGCTGGCCCTCTGCAGCTGCTGTTTCTTCGACACCTTCGAGACGAGCACCGAGGCGATCGGATGAATGGGATTCGTCCCGCTGCTGCTCCTCGTCCCCGGCGTCGAGGACCTGGAGTCCGAGAAGGTCTTGCGTTTCTTTCGCAGCGCGGCCAACGCGCCTAAACCGTGAGCGAACATGTGATGTCCTTCGTGATGATGCGAATGATGCGAATGATGCGTGTGATGGGTCTGCACTTCGTGGCCTGGTGTCTCCAGGGAGGACTTCGAGTCCGTGGATCCCTCGGATCTCGAGCCGCCGTCCTCGGACGCGGGCGAGTACACGGAGTCCTCCGAACGAGATCTACCTGAGGAGGTGAGAATAATTGCTTCGAATAACCATGGCAAAAAGAAATAAATAAGCGAAAAATCTCTTAAGAAAGAATTTATACGATTAAATAATTAAAATTTCAATTTACCGATCAATCTAGACACCCTGCCCCGAACTTTAGCCGCCTCTATGAGATTCTCCCATCGTTTCTTCTTCGAACTGCTCCTTATCCTGCGACTCTGCCTGCTCGAACCGAGCCCCGGCACGCTGTTGGTGCTAATATGATGAGGACTTTTCTTGGGAGTCGCGCCGGGCCCGAAAATTCCGCTAAGAGTCGAGCCAAAGAGCTCGTGAGAGTTCTCGTGTTGAGCTTGCTGAAGCGAGGCTGTAAATTCGTCAACCGGCGGTAGAGTGCCACTTCCGCCTGGCTGAGGGGCGATATTGAATCCCTTCATTAATCGCCGCTCCTTCTGACGGTTCTTCTTGCCCCCCGCACCTATGGACAGCTCTTTAAGGCTACCGTCTATGGGGCAAACAGAAAACCAAAGGACTACGCTAAAGCGGCTACTAAAAAACTGAAAGATACGTAACCAAACGAAAAGAATTTTGCGATTTTTTTGTGCGATCGTGAAAGTGTTCTTAGTAAAGTAAAATCTTTCTATTTAATATCAAATTTTACTCGTGTTATAAAATCTTACATTTTTTAGTTAAACATTGATTTTCAAAGATATTTTGTTAAATGATCTTCGAGCTATCTGATCTCTTATGCAAATTTTCCAAGCCATTCTACTAATTACGAAACGTATTTGATTATTTAAATTAGGTGGAATATTCAGTGTAGATATTTGTAATTCGGTAGTTACAAGGGGTTGCAGTTCAAATTAAAGGGATTCCACCATATTTTGATGGTTTCTTAGTTTCAAAGCGAACGGCTCTCAACCACGGGATGCAATATTCGCGGTAGACGATGCTTAATCGCATTAATTAGTCCGACGTAGTTCGCCGGATGATTAATAGCGTTCCATGGTAACGAACTTCCGAACTTTCGTCGTACGATGAAACTTATGATCCCCCTTTCTTAACGCGATATTCTTGTCACGCCGGGGTTAAGAAAGTTCGCCCGTTTAAAGAACACGCGACACGATTTCGCCCGATTTTGTGCGAGGGAAACGGAAAACACTACTACAGGCGTAGAGACGAAGGTGATTTGCATCAGCAAGACCGTGTTTCATTCGTGCTTTTCGAGCTCACCGGTTCCAGCACCGCTGGCAGTCGAGGTGTTCATGCCGGAATTCTTCAGGATCTCGATTAACTCGCACCGGAAAGCGCTGATGTCTTGTTTGATCTCGTTCACGTCGTCCTCGGTGACACCCTCGCTCTCGGCTTTCCTCTGCTCCACGGTGACGTATCTTCTTACCAGGTTCCTCATGATGCTCTGATACCGAAAGTCTCTCTCTGAAGCCTGTTTCACTTTCCTCTGGAAAGGTAGAACGTTGACAAATGTATCTTTCTGACGAGAAAATTAATAACGTAATTAATGCCCCAACGAAGTCTCTGTTAACACTTCGAAGGCTGTTCTTTAGTTTTCTTTATTACTAATAAAAGTGTAAAAAGGGTAATCTAGTGTTAAGTTGCAGCAGTATATTTCTTTTAATTTTCCCTACGGCGAACCACAGCGCTAATTAAACCGAAATTAATCTCACCCTGATTGTTCTCATATGTTCCTTCTTAGCGGCCCTGCTGTGACCGCACAACTTCCGGTACATCCACTGGCCAATGTACCACACGCTCTTCGGGGTGGGGATAATGTTGAATGGGGGTGGAACCGTTCCGCCCTCCTCGAAATAGCTGATCCAAAGCTTGCTCCTGGCGAATTTCCACTCGATGTCCGCACGTTCCTGATTGGAATTAACGAATTACGACCACCTTTGGATATTATTAATGAACCCTTGCTATATCGAACAATCCAACAACCACACGAACGATCATTACTAGCTCCATTTGGATCTTTATTTTATTTGTGTTCGTAAAAGTATTCTAAATTCAATCTTTATCACTTTATCGTATTAGAAAGAATTGAGCATACGAATGTACGATTGGCAATTAAATTCCTGACCTCCACTGTCTTCTAGGTCCAATACAGATCCAAATAGACCTAGATTTCGTACGACAAATAACAATCTGTGTACACTCACGGAGATCAATTGATAGGAATGATTCATCATGGCGATCAATAGATTCAACAGCACCACGATGTTGATGACCGAGTACGTGCCGAACATCAGCATACCCCAGAACCTGGTGAACGCTTTTATGCCGTCCAACTCGAAGCTCTCCAGATCCACCAATCCGAAGACGGCCCAGAATAACGTTTGAGCAGTTTCGAACAGACTGGCGGATTGAAAGGCATGTCATAAAATTTCGCGATAAAAGCGCTGTTAAAGGGATAGGAGGAGAATGGTTCGCACGTACTTAGCGAATCGTCGCCAAACGATGCAGGCATTCGAGTCGGTGGTGACGCTGGCGTTAGGGGTATAAGACATTGCGGTGGGACAACGTTTCTTCTCCATGTCGGCGTAGTACCAGAGCAGCTGGTTCAAACCTATTCAACGGTGTCGTTTCGTCGTAAAATTTGACGGTCAGTCAGACTTCGAGAATTAGAGAGGGAACATTTGTCGACTCGGTCGGATTGTTAAACGATGCAATGAAAAGTGCATGTGTGCGATTTGTTATAGCTGAATTTGGATTTTGTTCAAGGTATTAATAACGTAATTTGTAAGTAACATAATTTGCAAATAACGTGATTTCCAAATAACCGAAATCAAAATAAGCGATATTTAATGAATGTCACGAGAAATATTTTGTGACAAGAGCTGGATAATCAGAGGATGGATTACACTGTGAAAATTGTTATTTACCGCAGGAGAATGCGAACAACACCAGCACGTAGAGGAAGAAGAATTTCATAATGTCCATGACCATCCTGGACAGGGAGACTTGCAGCGGACCGAGATGAGGGTTCACGGAGAAAATGTAGACGAGCTTCAAAGAACTGCAAAGAACATTGAATTGCAACCGAAAGGCGTGAAATTGTACGTGGTACCGGGGCTACGAATAAAGTAAAGCTCACGATGAAAGAGGGGAGGCTACTAATTACGTCCGCTGGAAATTTGTCGAGTTACGTTGCAAAAGGACGCTTTAAAACGGAGCGATTTTTAATTACTTTCTCGGGGGAGACCATAAAATTTCATGCGTTATAGAATTACCCGCGCGGGTAACATTTAATTCGAATGAATACTTCATTTTCGACGAGCGTTTTCAAACATATCAGCTCTCATTGTTGTTATTCCACTTTAATTCATTTAAACACCGGTTTGCAGTAATTATCTTATCATTCTTATTCTAGATATTATTATTCTTATTAATAATTATATAGCAAAAGAATTAAAAATTATTATTTGTGGCAAAAATAAAATACAAAAGTATCGACTTCAAGGGTTGTTTTGTTTCTTTAAAAAATTCTTTTATAATCAACCCATTTGAATAATTTTCTGATAAACAATGATACAGTGTAACGGTCTGACCTGAATATATTGGCGGCAGAAAAAAGGCCTTCGGATATGAGCATTGGGTCCCAGGTGTCCCATTCCTCGCGTTGCAACCCGATTACGGAGCCGGGTTTTTGGCTCTCAATCTCCTTTTGCACCCTGTAATAGGCGACCACCCTTAACGCGACGGTCGCCACGTACAAAGAGTTCGTAACGAAGTCGATCACGTTCCACATGTCGTTCACGTACTCCTCGAGGCCGACGTCCCATAGCTGCTTCACCTCGGACCAAATCAAGCCCGACACCCAGGCCAAGATGAACCTACAACACACAATGCGCCGTTGTGTCGATTTCGTAAGAAATCGACTATCTCCGTGGGATCCTTCAAAACGTCAAAGATCAGAAAATAGAAATTCGATTATCCGTGCCAGCCCGTTTCGTTTCAAAACCAATCGAACCTTTAAAGCACAAAAAATGTCGTTCTTTATAACCTTATACAAAGAATTTCAATTATTTCTATAATTTCTAAATTTAGCTTTTGCAAATACGACGTGCAATTACAGTTGAGAAAAATTATTGGAAAATTTTTAATTAAAAAGTGGCAATGGCATCCTAGTAATTACAAATATGGCGAAAAATTAATAATTGGAGGTAGCAATGTATTTCCATGAAATTTGTATAAAAATGACGGGGGATAAGGTGGCAATCTGGTAACGATTAAAAATATTGGCTCACCATTCGACGATTGTTGGAGCAGCACCCCTCTTGGTCGGCGCTGGTTCGTGTTCCACCACATCGTGACCCATCCAATTGCCAATCACGCTCTCTATCCTTTGACTAGCCAGAATCAACATGACTGTGGACAAACACGTAACTGCGTCAGATTTTGTAACAGCAATTTCAGACGATTACTTTTTCCCGCGGTATGCATGCTGTTTGCTTTCTCGTACGAGGCGCACAATCTTTGAAAAAGCAAACAGCTGCGCACCGAAACGGCCTCAGATATTGCGACGTTTTGTTGATCGATTGTACCATTCCATTGTACCATTGTTGCAAAGTCGAAAGACGGCAGGATATTGTTTCTGAACTACTTTTTTCAGAACGTATTGACATTTGAAACTATATTCTAATATATTTTTAATTAAAAAATTTAATTTTCGTAATAAAATCTCCAGTTTTAAATTGTGTAATACAGTTAATAAAAATTACAAATAATTTTCAAACATTCATACGATATGTTTTGTAATGATCTTAATGTTGTTGGAGTTGCCACGATTCGGATTTGAAGATCTCAAGATTTCAACTTAACGAGCTGTGACAATGTCGGGAACTTTAGATCCACTTTGGGTCACTTTGCAGCATTGTTGCAAGTTACAGCAACATCGATTAAGGTAAGTGGTTTGTATACTAACTTCTGAATGAGCTATTTCAGGAACCTATTAATATACGATGTGTTGTAACAACGTTCCTATAGACCAGGGATTCTCAAACCTTGTATCTTACTATAAATGCCTCATAATTGAGATTAATTGTACCTCGTTACCTCATTACCATCCATTAACAATTTTCGTTTCCTACTTTTCTGTATTTCATATTTGGATAGAAATATTATATTTTCAACATTTGAACAGCGAAGGTACCTTTTCAAGCAGAAAACCTGTAGAATTAACTGTGACAGGGGTGAAATTCGGCCCTGCTACGTTGCTCACGTTCAAAGGAAACGGATTAAAGGGGTAATAAGAATTAGTGAATTTGCTATTCAAGGGATTTCCGTGGAGTAATCTGAGGTTAATTCAACGGTTCCCGTTCGAATTGATTTTGAGGAACAGGGGCGGCAAAGCGTTATCCACGGAATTATCAGGGGAAGGTGACCGCATTGTACAGCCGTCTTTGGATTAACTTGGCTTGTTCCTGAACAATCTCCTGAAATTCCTCGGGTCTCGGTCGCATCCTTGGTAACATTACTTCCCCACGTTTCCCGTGACTCAAAATATCGTTAGTCTAACTTCGAGGTCAATTACGCTCTTCGTGAATGCCGCAAGTACTCCCTTACCTCGGCGTTCCTTTGAGGGTTGCTCCTTAAACCCTTTCGTTGCACCAGCCACCGACGCGAATTTGTAACAACGGTGCACATCGTGCAGAAGTGATTCGTTGCCAGGAGTGTAATTTCAATTTTAATTTATAGCGCTTGCTCGTATTATCGAGTTACCAAAATCACCTTTGAAAACGGAACGAAGGCTCAAATCTGAAACTTTTCTCATCGCATGTTAATCTTTTTTGTAAAAAACGATTCAGCGTCGAGGAATTCCGTGGTGTGTAACTCGATAGAAGGAAAGCCAGCCCGAAATGTTTATCGTTTCACCGGCAATGGTGGTTGATGTCTCAAATATAGAGCATTACCGCGCTGCTATTATTGGTAGTGAGAGGTATTCGCGAGCCACGGTTACTGTGAAAGAGTATTTGTAAACTGTTTAGAAGCGGCCGCGATGTTTGATTCGTAGACGTGCCGAAAGGTAAAATACGCCGAAATTGAGGTCGAATCAATTTCGATAAATTCGCTGATCGGATAAAAAACATTTGTTGTAAATCAATACCTTGACAAAAGCTTTATCATCATTTTCCGACGATCGGTAAACTATTTGCGTTATATAGAATATAAATTGAATTTTGTAGAAGGGAATTGAAACTTTGTTGTTCTTTAATTACGCCGATGGATGGTCAATTTACAGATTAATTGTTCAACGCGATGATTGGCAGCACTAAAAATTTGAAGTAATTAATATTATATTTTTGATGTAAGCTGTCAAGTTTTGGAAACTTAAATTCTGATATTTAATTAACAAAAATGAATATTTAAAATAATTTATCAAAAATAACAGGGCACAGTTTCAATAGCTGTCCGTGGAACGTAGCTCGAACTCTATCATGGAAACGCGGTGTCATCGAACGATCGTAAAGGGAGTCGTATACTCACAGAGAAAGGTAAAATACGAGGCCGAATGACAGATGAACTTGATGAACGGTTTTCTCATGGTCTGTCCAACGACGCTGTGCGGTGCGATGATGTACGCGACGCTGAAGAATGGAAAAAGCACGCCGATCCTAACGATCTCCAGCGCTTGTAGCACCATGTTTTTCCTACGGAAACCCGGAAGACCCTCGTACCAAATCGATGCCAGTAGCTGCTGCACGTTAGGATGAGCCACGAACTGGAAATTTCGAGGTTTAATCTAATATTGGTCGACAGTTTCCGGTCATGTAGCTGGGAAATTGTACTTATTACGGTCTAATTTTGAAGTTAGGACTCGTCAAGGGATCGTATACCCCTCTACCGTTTTCCCTCAACTTTAACAAGGTTACACCGAAAACTCGAATCACCTTGCTTTCTCGTAAAAGGTTCGATCCAATTCGATTCACCGCCGTATACGACCGATAAATAAAATCTTCTCCCATTACGTTTTCATTTTTCGGATGGAAGAAATGTGGAAATTTTTATGGAACCATCAAGAGGGGTTGGAATTATTTAAAGTTAAAATTTAAAGGGATATCTTTCGAATTATACAATTTTCTAATCAAATTCAATTACACTAAATAATAATAATACTTTAGAATATTTGAATAATTATTAAAAACACTTTACTGTTCCTTCTCAGAAAATCTTTTCCTCTCACCTTTTTCTGTCGAAGCTTAATAGCCAGCTTCAAGCGATTCAGGTGCATCCTCTCGCCATGCTCGAACGCAGGTCCCGTGGGATCGTGGTTCAACAACACCTCCAACTCGTAGGAACTTCTCGTGTGATCCAGCAGGGCTGTGGCGAAGTCCTGGCATTGTCTTCTAAGCTCCTGGAATTGCAACGTTGTTATTTCGACTTTTCCCGCAGAAACTTTGTCACAATGGTTGTCCGAAAGGTTCGTGCAACCGTCTCCCCCCTCGGGGTGGGACGTCGATGAATTCTTGGACAGGCGTCGATTGTTTCGACAGGGGGAGGGAAAAAATTTTTCCTCGCAGTCAGGTCGTTTGTCAATCGTTGTCAAGTAACAGGGGATCGTTCGACACCCTTCTGGGCGCGCGAAGGAAAAAGCGACGGGCAATTTCGCGGAAACTTTATTCCCGTAGACGATGAAACGCGAGGAAAAAGAAGCGGACAACCATTTATTCCCCTCCTTTAACGATCGCCGCGAAAGATTTAACCTCTTGACATTGCATACAAATTTTGCCCTGTCAAATCGTCCCGAAGATTATGGCACGAACTTCGATCTAAGGACATGGATCTTTTTTTATTTTATCTTTGGGGAGAAGCTGACGTTGCGGTTTCTTTTGCTGTATTAGTTCCAAATATTGACATCATTAATTTACTTGAAATAAAATAAAAACTGAAAATATATAAATTTTCTAGTTTAAATGTCAACTCTGTTTAATATAGGAATGTAGAAACCTTCCATATTTAAAAAATCTGGGAAATTTCTATGATTGACGAATTTTGTAATTATTGGCAAAATCATTATTCCACCATCCAATAATTAATAATCAAGCGATCTGGAGCATTGATCCAATAGTGTGCTTCCACAAAACAACCCTGATTCCAAGCAATTCATTTACCGCGGTTAAATTGAAATAAATGCGTGGAACAAAAGAGATAAGACCCGCTTGATGCTTCTATGAAAAATCGAGAGGCACTTCTCTACGATTGAAAGCAAGAACTAAATATGTTTCCATGAATATCGTGAAATACCGGTCTGAAAAGATATAATGTCGTTCATAAGCTCACAAAGAAGAAAAAAAAGAGAGAGTCGAAAGAAAGAGTCGGGAAGTTTCTGAGGAACGCAGAAAAAAAAGAGGGAAAGGGGGTAATGATAGGGACTCCTGTAATCTATTCTCGTTAATCGTTTGCCGATCCTCCCGCAGGCTTAATCAGTTTTCTATCAGGGATGATTTATTTTCGTCCGGACGTCGTCCAAGGAACCACGGGATCCCTGACGAGCGGCTACAGGGTGTCAGAAAATTAACCCTTCCACACTGCTTACAATCTCCTTGATTTTTGCTACCCTTGAAAGTAAAAAGTAAAAAGGATTTATGGTAAAATTAAAAATATCATTTTAATTTTTAAGTATCAGATTGAGAAATGAAAATGTATGTAAAGAATTTTAAATATTAAAATTGTTAGACAAATATTGTTAATATTGCATTGTATTTTTATTACGAATAATATCTCGACGGTGCAACGTACAGACCAGACACCGAAGGGGTTAATCGTTTTATTCACTGGCCGCCCCGTTTTCTCAATGGAGCGTTTCGACGTGTTTCTGTCGGGAAGCAGGAACCACGTGTTCGCGATTGTTTACACGATTGAACAACAAGCTCGTTCCTCGACGACGCCTTGTGTTAACAAAGACGAAGAAACAAGCAAAAGCTGTGCCAATCCCGAAAATACGGGAGCCGTTTCATCGGGGTATTAATTCCTTTTGTGCATTACGAATGGTTTGCGCCGTTCGCCGAATGTTTAACTTAAATAACGTTCGCGGTAAATCATAATCTTTTACGTTTCAGTGATTTAGACATTCGTTTTATCTAACGTTATTATAGTTGCGAATTGAATATTTGACAAATTGAATGTTTGTTTTCTAAATTTAGCGATAAAAGATGATATTATAATCTTATTTCCTGATTCAAGCATTCGAGAGTAAACACAGAAGTTATTGAAGGTACTATGCAGTTATGCGTTAGAGGGAATATCTAATTCAGTAGTACGAGTCAATATTTGGAGCTGCAAACACTGAATATTATTTATGTAACCGTTGAATATTCGAGCAGTAATTCATTATTTAAGTCCAAATATTTCCCAATTGTAATCATCTTGAACTGTGCTTTATCTCCGAAAATAAAGTGATACGAGTCAATATTTGGAGGTCCATTTACAGAATATTTTATTTACCGTTCGAACGATCCGAAATAAATAATTCCAATGCGGGTGTTTGCGCGCTGAAAGGGGATTTTCCAATTCGAATCATTCAGTTTTATCGATCTCGAAAACACAGTGGTACGAGTCAATATTTAATACAGCGATACGAATCGATAATCATAAAATATTTATTTTCCATCAAAACAGATCCTAAATAAATAATCCCGATAAAAGGTTCAAGCGTTACGAGTAAATTCCGATTCGAATCATTTAATGCTATCTCCTAAATAAAGTAGTACGGGTCAATGTATAATTAAGTGATACGAGTCGGTGTATAGCGCTTCGATCGTCAAATATTTCTTGCTCGCTAAACCGAATTCGACACAAATTGAAAGGAAAGGATATTAAAATACCATCAACAGATTTTTACCTCGAATCCTGTTATTTCGACTGTTGTCTTGAAAAATAATGATACGAGTCGATATCTGGAGCAAGCCTTTATTCAGCTCCAAAACAAACAATTCAAAGAACGTTTAAACGTTGCCGACAGATTTCCCGTTCGGATTGTCTTATTTCTTTCTGCAAATTTTCGACGGAGTCTGGGATATTTCCGAGGGTCAACAGCACCCCCTTTCCACGCGCGAGAAAGAAACGAGCGACGGGAATAATATATGGCGGATCGAGAGAAAAACCCATGCGTTTCCGTTCCGTAGGAACGCGCGATTCATATTTTCCAAGGGTTTCACGTTTCCTTTTTGGAAATACGGCGTAAGTTTGCCGGGAACGATCATCGAACACCGAGAACAAACGAGAGAGAGAGAGGGAAGCAATTGACCGGGGAGTAAAGAGGGCTGAAAAAGAGAAGGGTTGAAAAAAAATAGGGGGAATTCAGAAGTTTCGGTCGGTTGTTTTATGTACTTTTCTGTTCGTGGATAGGCGGCCACGTTTCTCGGAACCGGATCACATTTCCACGAGTAAATTGAATGGTGGCTTCCAGTCTCGGGCGTAATTGAGACTTTAAAGAGAACTTCAAAGCGAGCGAAATTAGTTCTCGGTTGATAATCAAGAAATAATTACTATTAATGTATCGGTCGAATTAATCCATTTTACGCGTGCCTTAATAATTAGAAGTAAAATGTAATGTTTCCAAATTGTTAAGTCCCCAAAAATATAGTATTTCAAGGTTGCCAAGTGACCGAAAATATTGTATAACACTCGAAAGTTTTTATTCGTCGAGCTATCAATCTTTCCACAAATAATACTGAACAATCTCACCTGATACTCGCACTTGAATTCGTGTTCGAGAAAGGAGAGCCTTCTAAGTTCCCAGGAGAGTTCGAACGCAGTCAGAATAGGATCCTTCGAGGAAAGGGCTATCAAGGACGGCGAGGCTAGAGCTCTGTACGCATTTATCCTGCTCCTGGAATGCCTCAGGGAATCCTCCCTTCTTGATGTCACGCATTCGTCGCACCTGTTTAATAATGTTTCAAAAAACCACCATCAGCTCGATTACTATCCTTTTTAATTTCTCCAGGCTTTCAAGCATGAAACAATTCGTTTAACGAACAATTGCGTCCTTTAATTCATTTTAGAGCATTCGTACGTGTTATTTTGCATAATTAATGAGTTCAGTTTGAGATCTGCTTACCCGCAACGAACATCGTGAGGCATAGGCAACGTGGACCCACGATCCAGAAGGATCTTAATGATCTCGTAATTGTCCCTGTGAGCGGACAGGATTAGGGGTGTGATGTCAGGGGTGAAAGTGGCTGTATCCGACGGCAGGGCTTCCCAGCTCTGAAAGAACAACGAAGATACGTTTATTCTGCAATTATTCAGCATAGAAAACTTTATATTATTCTAGTTATCATAAATTAGTAACATGAACACTTTTTTAAAAATACCCTTTTCAAAGCAAACATATAGAAAGCAGAAGCTGCTCGCAAATTTATGAATAATAATGTATTCCCTTCATGTTAGTTTATTTTAATTCTATGCATTGGAAACGTGTCCCCAAGGGGACAAACGATACGCAATATCGCGATTGAAATATAATATCGTATACATTGCAACAATTCTGATTGTTAATTTCCATACATTTGTAAGAAAAAAGAATGTTATTCCAGCATTAAATTTATCAATTTATGTAGTGGGTGAGCTAAAAATTGGGGGTGTAAAGGATCGAAGGCGATAATTATCGAAAGGATCACGTTAGAGAAACAGGATAACTATTTTGCAAGTTCGACGAAAGCCGATTAAACTCTCGTTTTTATTCACCCTACTTTCTTCATCCTCGCCTCCCTTTTTTCTAAACCGATTGGACAGTACACGCGCGACCGTTCACCGGAAATGGGATCCGACTCGGTTGCTTATTCATCGGAGCCCGGTTCCTCCTTTGTTAGCGCTGGCAATGCGAAAAACTCGACGGCAGATCTGATTAAAAATGCGGACCGACCTATTTGTCTTTCGGAATCTGTTTAACTGGCCTGTCGCCTGATCGAAGGCTACAACGAATTTCGATAAGTGAAACGAGATTGCCGTGAACAGAAAAATCCAATCACCGTTTAATTGCGATTCGAAGCTTGCCCCTGCGAAATCAACGCGTCCTCGACACGTACATACACAAAAGGCTGAAGAAAGAATAGAAAGGAGGATCGTCGCGTTTCCCAGGAATTTTCTACGCGAACGGATCATATATTTATTGTACGGGGTGCCGATCGAGATACAAATGGCTGCTTTACAAAGAGGAAAAAAGACATATCGATACAGGTTTGCAAATACGAAAAGGACTAACATGAGGCTCCCCGTTTCGATGAAGACTTTCCTCGTGCTCCAACAGTACTTCAACAGCTTCGACGAATTCCTCGGAGATGGCATGGAGAAGGGCATCCTTCGTATCGACTTTATGCTCTATCAGAAGCTCCACCATTTCCAGGTTTTCGTTATCGATCGCCATCAAAAGTGCCGAACGTCCCAGTGGATCCACGCAGTTGATGTTCATTTCCGTTTCGTGCGCCCCCTGTAACATCCTGTAACATACGGTACGTAACTATATTTTGATCATTCTTCTATCAGATTAATTAAAATGCATTCATTTCTCAAATAAATAATATCTGGAAATTTTTCCATCAAAGTATAATATTTCCAAGCTTCTAAAATTCAGGCACCAAATTCATTTGCCAATTTTTAAAAAATGTCAAAGATACATCTATATCTGGAAAGCCAATTATCCTATATTTTAAACAAGAATTAACGAGGTTCGCATTGATTTCAAAATAGTTATTGTATTTTAAAGGGTGCAAGTACTTTTGGCATTCATCGTATACAAATATTTCACGAGCTTGTGTATTTTCATTTTCCACGAACGAGCCAAATGAGAATTCCACGGTCTCTAAAGGTAGCCTCGTGCATCACGAGATCCGGTATTAATTGCGCCACAGGGACGGAAATCGCCCCCCAAGAATTCCGCGAAGAGTCGAGGATCGTGAAACGATTGTTCCTAGGATAATTAGATCCTTTGTCGGGGGCCAGAGATGGCCCGTCGTATCCGACCTTGTCCCCGTGATTTCTCGTTTCCTCTTCCCCCGCGTTGTAACTGCGAACGATTTCTAATCCATCCCGTACAC
The DNA here is from genome assembly GCA_022405125.1 of Anthidium xuezhongi. Taxonomy (NCBI): domain Eukaryota; kingdom Metazoa; phylum Arthropoda; class Insecta; order Hymenoptera; family Megachilidae; genus Anthidium; species Anthidium xuezhongi. Next base: position 12,200,752 of record CM039637.1, read on the forward strand.
GTTTATGTAAGCTCGTTTTCATAAAAGCCCGCGCGCGATCGTATAGCTTTCGCGCGACGATTGTTCTTGGCTTTTAAATTAACCATTGTAATACACGCCGGCGGTCGAAACGACGCAGGATTACATTCTGTTCATTTTCGCCGGATCGAATTTCAGCGTCGAATCCCTGCCGGCGTTTTGATACGTGGCAATTTTTGCGCCGGATATTTGGGTCGTCCTTTGCCGCTCGCTTTGTGAATATTTCATCGATACGCGAATAATTGAAAACGAACGGTTACGGGATCGAAAGCAATTACGAGTTTACTGTACCGTAGCTGCGAATTTGATTTATTAAATAATGCGAATGTTAATTGAATTAGAGGATCGAGCTGATAATAAATTTTAGAATATTTTTTAGAAGCTTGCAAATATAAAATAATGTAAATTTTTCAGATTTATTCATTTTATAAAGGATAAATGATGAAACATTTCTGGAGTTCTGGATCGATTAAATACGAGATTCCTGATATAACGATTCCTATTCTACTTTCGTGAAAGAAAGAAGAAAATCTGATCCTTATCGCCACGTTAAACAGGATCTTCCGGTTCGGGGGAGGATTGAAAGCCGTCTTACCTTCTGACAGAGGCAACATCCCCGCGTTCCACCGCGAGAAGGTATTTCTTCTCTTTGTAGGACAAACTGGCCATTTCCTGGTGTGGTCTCACCACGTTCTCTTCCTCTATCATGCCGTGGATGCTGTGCCTCTGAAACCAATGAAACTTTTCATTATATCCCTGACGAGCAGTCTCATAAACCTCGAAAAAACCAACGATTCTGACGTTTATCTCTTCCTGGCGACATTTATCATTTTAAATTTAAAAATACCAAAGTCGAGTCAAATTAATAACAAAACTTTCATCAAAATTATTTTAAATATCTAACAAAAGCAGAAATTCATTTAAGGTGTCTTGTCGATTCGTTATATTTTTATTTAACGTCTAGAGTGCGGTGAGAATTCTTGACACGCGTATACGAGTCCAAGGTGTCTGTCAGCGAGATTCGAGACGTATAAATGCGTCCACGGCGTTCAAAGAGTTGATCAAAAAACGTTCCTCTCAAGGTGCTCGCGCTCTCTTTGATGTCACCCCTGAACGCTCGCAAATATTTGCGAAATGCGAACGATATTGCATTGAGTTCGCGCCTTGGGTGAATCGAACATCCTGACGTTTCAACTTCCCGATACGAAAGCGTCTAAGAATCTTTTCTCTGTAACTTTCGCCGCCAAACGAGGACGCAAGACTTCGTTTTGCGTATTTCTGTTTAGAAAAATGGAGGCAGTAACAAGTTCTCTAATAAATTTTAATATTGCAAATTGTCAACGTTCCAATAATACGACGCTCGTTACAATAATCGATTATGTAGGACAGAAGCCCGCTTCTTATGATTCAATCGATAAATTCAAAACATTCCAATTTATTTTGAGACGAAAACGACGCTGGCCAACGATCCTCGTAAAAGTACGAATTTCTCGATCAATCGTGCGTCGAACGAGAAAATCAAAATCGATCGTATCGAACAACGACTCGTAAACCATTCGTTTTATTCTGTACGTAATAACGCGTTTAACGACTGTGTTCTCGGAATCGTCCCTCGTTTTTCGTCGTGATCGCTGTTATACAAGAGATCTTTTTTTTTGGGGGGAGGTAGGGCAATCACCGATAAACAACGCCCGTTATTACGTGCCGTTAGGTGGAAGCGTAGCTTTGATCGAATCGACGAACTGCGAAACAGTGGAGTCGTAGTCCTCCTCTCTGTCGTCCATTAAACTCTTCAGGGAGTACAACGCGAAGGCTCCTCATAGTTAATCCATTAACACGAAATTACGTATTTGATACGTTTTAGCGTACCTTTTATGGCAAAGAATTTGTTTTCATTAATTATTTAGATTAAGTGCTTATAGTATTATAATCCTTGGATCAATATCGGGAGTATTTTACGATTATTAACGCAGGAAGTTTCGAAAAAAGTAATTACTAAAGGCAACCTGGGATATAAGTAATCGCTAATACAAGTGATTTGGAATATAATTACTAATACCCTTATCCTAATACACGAATAATAAAAGAATGAAATAAAGCAACAGGACATTATTTTCCCTGTATCTCCTTTTGATTAAGAAAACACCCGAGCTGCAGCGAAGTGTGGAAAGAGGCGTGGGTGGATATCAGCTAGCGGAGAGATCGAAGCTTAGCCTGGAAATTGGGACGATCGTAGGAGGAACGAGGGAAGCAATTAACGAGTCGGATAGCCCTCCATTGTTCGACGAGGAAACCTCTCGTTACGTGGCAACTTCTCGTTACGTTTGCCATTAGATTGCGGATCGGTGGAAAGAATACACGAGAGCGTAACACGCGAGGAACAAACGCGAACGAAAACAATGACCAACGTTGCATTCAGGAGCCACCACCAAAACGTTTATGCTTGAATACTTTTCCCCGGAGCATGGAAACGACCGTTCGAGATCCTGATGCTTTTCTTACTTGCAGAACACTCGAAAGTGTCGGGATAAAAGCTGAAGAGAGAGAGAGAGCCGGGCAATAATGATTATGCTTTTCATGGACAATTCCCCGCTTGTTCGTCCCATTCTCTTAAGAAACTCGATAAAACCCGGATAATCTTCAATTCAACGACACGCTTATACCGAAACATTCTACAAAGAATGATCTACAATTATCGCGCTCTGTAATTCCATTACACTCGTTCTCAAATGAAAAAAGGAAAGTAGAAAGCAAGTTTAAACTGAAGGCGAACTGAAACTCAAACCGATATTTAGTCGAGCATTTCACGTAACGTAACAGGACCCCCGTGTCGCGTTCACCCCCCTGACAGAAGATTATTAATGCGACACCGAGCCTGACGCTAACTACCAGGAAGTTTGTCGAAGACGTTAAGTTCGAGTAGCTGGCGTTTCATCCACGAAACAGATCACGACAACAATCCGCAAACAGACATAACCAGAATCGAATTGCGGGGAGAAATTTCGACTTGATCCCCGTCTCGCAGCAATTAAGTCACCCTTCGATTCTAATCATAGATCGTATGGTGTCCTTTGCGTACAAGGACGCAATGTGCATGTATGTGTGAGTGTGTGTGTGTATCTGGTCCCAGTGGAAAAGGGTCGGTTTGCGGCGGGCAGGGCAACAGAGGACGGTCGTCGGGTTGGAAGAGGGTTGATGGACAGTGTTTGCCGAGGGTGTGGCGGCTCGACAATTAGGGTGCGCCCAGACAAACACTCGTTCGCTGTCAGTGTCGGCCCTTGGCACAGTATGTCATCTTCTTGAGGCTGGAGAGGGGTAATCGCAAGCTCGCACGAGTGCCGCGAGTGCTTTCCTCCGCCTCTTCTGCGTCTAGCCTCATTACCTCGCACCGTCCGCTTTCCATGCGCCGTTCAACGAGACTTTTCTTCCGTAACCTCTTTATTCTTGAACTATAAGGTCTAGACGGCGGATAATACGGGAACAAAAACTATCAATCGAATCTAATGGCTGATTTCGAAACATGTAAACGGTCTAGCGAGATTTCATGACATAAAAGTGTTGTGAAATGGCACGCGTGGCACATCGATTTGAAACTCAAAGTTTGGCAAAAATGCCTGTGTTAATGTTTCATTGATATTTTTACTGTAGATTGAATGAAATTAAATGTAATTAAATGTTTTCCACATAAATCACACGTTTTAATTAAGAATTATTCTACTTTAAAATTTCGACGGGAGCAAGGTGTAAAAATGATGAAAATTCTATGGCAAACAATTTTCTCTTCCCGGAGGGGTAATATTTCTTTTCCCATGATTAAAAGTTAATCACCATAGCTGATTGCTTGAATCAGATTAACCGCGATTATCGAAATATCGTTTAAGCTTCATCTCGAGAGGGTAATTAAGTTCCTCAGGCAGTTTGCTTCGTTCGCGAGGATCGCGAGATAATCGTCGGCCCGGAGACGATTTTCGAGACGCTAATAAAAGGGCGTACCGCAAAAGGTAAAGTATAGAGTGGGGAAAGGGGAGAAGATGGGAACTTCTGATTCGCGATGGTAACTTTCGCAAATTGGCTCGACGTAGTAACGTTATTATCGTCCAACTGCTTTCTCCTATTCTTTCCGCCGCACCCTTTCCATCAGTCGGTCAAACTCCACCCCCTTTTTATGTTGTTTCCTGATTTTATTCCCTCGATCCTTTATAATAAGCCAAACATCCTGTCGTCGAATGATAACTGCACTTCGAGTTAAATTTTAATTAAACACGGACGGTTAGATGTAGCAACCCTTAAGGGTTAAGGGTTAATGCAGAAAATAAAAAATTAGATAAGAATCCAACAATTGGAGAAATTTCGAAAGACTCACCTTGACCTTTTCGTCGATCTTTCTGACGGGTTGCGAGGATTGGAGTGGCGGCGGCGGCGGCGCCTCGGGGTCAAAGCTGACACGTTGGCCTGCACCCCGTAGAAAGCCGCCACCGGCGCCCAAATTCCAGGCCCTGGTCGCGTTTGTACCCATCCTCAACAGAGAATTAGCACACTCCTCCTCCGGAGCGGCAGTTTCTTCACCGGCACCACTTTCACCAGGGGATCTCGCGCCCCTGGCGACTTGCTCTTCATCTTCGTACGCGCTTTCTGAAACGAGAACAAACGTTCCTTTAACATAGTTCAACAATTTCTCCACGGTGCAAATAAGAAATAATATTATTTTAAAAAGAAAAAGTTACAAACGAATCGATATTAATTTATTATAGACCACTCTTTGATTAACATTCCGTGCGACCCAGCGCGACAAAATGATCGCTTTCATCAAGGCGATGAAATTTCACGAGGTTCCTGAAACTTTCAAGAAATTACCAGAGAGTTTTCACGAAATTGTCCAGGGATAAAGTTCGTGGAAAGTTCGCAGGCGAAGAGTATCGAATTCGCATCGTCGTCCTCGGGGGTCAGGCTTTTTCAGTCCGCGTATAATCTTCGCCGTTTCCCCGGGCTGAATTTCAACGCGATACATCATCCGCTTATTCCTCTAGGAGGAAACGTTTCCATCGTCGTTCGTAAATCGTAATCCGTCGACGGTAATTCGTTAATATTTCCCCCTGTTTTTTTAACTACTCGACACCAAACGGTCTTTTATTTCGCCGCCAGACGAGGAGCGAAAGAAGAAATAAAAGCGCGGTATATTCGAGCCGACGTCCGAGCTTCGGGGAATTTCATTTCCATGCAGATTCCGACGAAATTAAATATTCCTGGCGGCAATAATAAAGCCACTTTCCCGTGGTCGGTCATCTTTTCCTTCGAACGATGACTTCTAAATACGAGCGGAAATCTGTTGTCCGACGTCGTAGCGCGGTGCACGTGCAGCGAAATAAAAGTTTTATCGACAAAGGTAAATCCAGAGGAGTTTCGGGGTGAAAATTCACAGCGCCGTTTTACGGCTCTCGGTGACCGAAATTCGAACGTCGACGATAAACTAGAGATATTCACGTAAATCAATCCCGGGGAGACTAAAGGGGCTATCATTTCCTCTTTATCACCTGTTTATCCGAACAATTTTCAACGGTTCGCACGCTTAAACGACCAGGTATGGAATCGTTCCAGACGAATATGACTCGCCGCCATTTGAGCTTGCAATGTTTATACAGTTCTTGGGGTTGACGACGCCCCTGACGGATAGACTCGTCCAACAAGCTCCCATCTTGAAGCCCGTCGACGTACATAATTGTTTCAGATAAGGTGCCTTTTAAAAAGAATTCTGAGCATTGTCAGATAAGTTTAATTTCGAGGAATAATACACAGGACTTTCGGGATGATTTAAGTTTCTAGATAGAAGGGGTGATGACAGCTGTGATTGTGGACCGTGCGTCGCCGACCTTCTGGAAGGGTTTTTGGCACGAGAAGTTAGGAGATAAAGTTTCTGCTTTCCATAGTTAGGGCGATGGAAGTTCAGTCCTTGCGTTCATTTGACCGAATTTTCAAGAGGAAAAATTTCTATGTCCACCCCGATTAATAATCGAACAAATAAACACGAGGAAATGTAGTTCTGCCCCATTAATCAGGAAATATTCGTTCATCCGTAATTGTACACACGAATTAGAAGCGCGGTTGCACGCGAACGAACAATTGGCACGAAAGCAATAATAACGTAATCATGTCGTGGACGAACTGCAAGGCTCGTTTGCTAATTACACCTCGCTAATAGACGCCAATTTCGTGTATCGCGTTTCGCGAATTATCGCCGCGAAGTGAGCAAAAGCCGTTTCCTCGAGGTTAACGCGAGGTTACCAGCTGAAGAGTGGATTCTTCTTACGATGCTTATCCGGTCGAAGATCTTGCAAGATTTCTAGGGAATTAATGGGAATACGCGAGCTTCTATGAGACGATTCGTTTCACAGGTATGGAGCATGCAACAGGTGCAGAAGTACGTAGGCTCGATCGCCGCATAAACCAACCTGCACTTCCGTTATGCCTTTGATCACCGATTAGACGGCGAATTTCCGAACTTCAACCGTGACAGTCTATTAACCCTGGAACACCAATCTACGTCAAATTTGCGTAGCTATAAAACCATCTAAATATTTCGTCGTTCGCTCAAAATCAAGTCCAGTTTCGAATTTTGATTGGTAATCATTAATTTGGAATAATATTTTGTTAAAAGGAAAATAGATTCGATCACAATTTTAGTTACTGCTTAATTCCTTTCATGCTGCAGTTCTAATTTCCTAGAACAAATAAACCTAAAAGCTGGAATATCGAGTTCAGAATAAATTGTGTCCAATTTGGCATAGAATCCAATATAGCAAATATAGCCAATTGGACCGGCTTCAAATTTCCTGAATATGTAACGTAAAGTCACCATCGACTCCTGCTTGCAATTTTTAATTTTAATCCTTCTTGTCCCACTAAAAAGTTTCCAAACTAGGCTACGAGTATTTACCTCGGCGTCGATGCCTTAAATTGCAAAATTTCAAGAGTTATGGATTTAATTTCAATCTAAAAGTCGAAGCCTTATTCTGCAAAATAATTAATCAAAAGCATTTTTCAATAAATTGCAAAGTTCCATTTAAAAGCAGAAAATATATGAAGAGAACTTTTCTCGAGTGAATATAAAAATACAAAATCGACCCATCAACGTCCAAGCACAATGCACGAAGTTCCTCGACCAAGAATAGCTATCGTAGATTTATGATAAAATATTTCAAGAATTTTTCCATAGACCTCGAGGGCTCCGCCACGATCCTTGCATCTTCCTGGCTCGTTTCGCGAATATATTGACCGAAAGTTCCTTGAAGAACGAGTCCTGCGATGATCTCGACTCTCCCCCGCAGAATCGATCATCCTTCCACGAGAATAGCCTCCCCGCTCGTCCTCGTGAAAATTCCTGTTATTCTTGGCGAGCAACGTGTCCGCGCTTATTTTCGATACCGTGGCTCACACCAGGCACCGGGTTACACGCCGGGTTGCACACACGAAAGTCGCCTATCCATTATGCTCGTCTGCATGTTCGCACACGTTCAGTTTATCGATCTAAGCTTCTGGACTGAAACACGCGATTCACGGTAAGCTCAACGACCCGTGGCCGAGGTCGAAGTTCGAGGAAACTGCACCTCCGATTCGTGGTCCATCGTGCAAACACCGACGTCCACCAGTACCTGGATACGTGAAATCGGGGATGATTAAGAGGCTGATAGGGTGCTTGCAATTAAACGAATCGATCAAGGGATTTCTAATGGACAGAAATCTTGTTGCTTCTTTCGATTCATTTCGCGGATGGTCTTTCCATTAAAAGTTTGTACGAAATGGTATTGTTTGAAGGTTCAAGCAACCGTGGTGGGTATCGAGACTACTTCAGAAGTCGATAACATTCGACGTTCAAGTGCATTCGATATTAAATCGAGTTGCAGTTCTAGTTATAAACGTTATAACCGGGGTAGGACCGTCATATCGTACCGTGGATGCAAATAAAGAGCGCAGAGGAAAAAATGACGAGGAACTAGCATCCAACGAAACGATGAAACGACCAACCGAACTGGATACACCCTGTTGGCAATCGAAACCGATGATGGATGGGGGGATATACTCTCCCTTATTGGTTCTGCGCAAACACGTGTGTACGTAACGTCGTATACGTACGTACGTACCTGTGATGCAACCCTTTGCGACGTAATTTTCAAATTTTTCCCCTTCTTTGACCCTTCCGTCCATACGACTTCGAAAAATGGCTGGAAAATATATTTCCAAGCTTCTGAGTTCAAAAATATAATTCAGAAACTCTAGACTCTTGAATTGATTGAATTAAAATTTTTTTCTCTTTTCCGAGAGAATATCTTGTTTTTTAATTTCCACTCAAAAAACGATCGCTCACGCAAACACGACAGAGATTAAAAGCGATCGCGTAACGAATCAAATTTGTATTTTTCATTGACCAATCAACAGGAAATAATTGTTAAGGGCTGTTGTCCACGATTTATCTACATCGCGCCGATATTCCTGTTGGTTGAACCGGATGGACGCGTTCCATCCGCATCCGGTCGCTCTTAAGCTGGTATTGTAGGAAATCACGACAGCGAAATTTCGCGCGTTGAAAGGGAGCAAAGTTTGGGAATTGTGGAGGTCCATTGTGCCGTGTCAAAATGGCGAAGTTTATCGCGGAAAGGGGGTTGGTTCTCAAATATGTTTTTTTTTTTTTAACCAAAGAAACACGGTGATTTGTCGTTCCTTTATCTTCGGTAATTCTTTCCTTTTGTCGTCTACGACGTTCCGTCTCGTCCTTCTGTTTGTTCGAATTCAACAGACGATGAGAATTGTCGAGAAAAAAGACGTACTTTATTGTGATAGAAATAAAAAAAGAAAAAATCAAGGTTTTCCTCTTGATTCATCTCTTTGTACGATTTTTGCGACGCGCAGACATCTGACAGTTAAACGTACGACAAAAATATTATTCGCTCGAATAGTTTTCAAATAAAGCAATTTTTCTACGAAGGTTGTTGCAATAAAAAAAGTTATTCGTATTCATAATTTCTGTTTGAAAGTTGCTCGAACGCAACCCTCTCGTAACGCGCTGTTTTATCATTTAAAATTTTCCTTCTGCAATATTTATTTTATAGAGAAACCCGATGGTACACCGGAAAACTCGTTTTTCTGGGAAAATTAGTAACGGCAGTTATGGCACTCGCACGACACCGGCTTTAAATTTCACAAACGACACGTATCTCAAAGCTGCGCGTAAATTATGCCGCTTGCGCGCGAATCGACCCGACCCTGATGCGATCAAAGGAATGCTTAACACGTTCGATGCCATCACTCAATTGGAACGCATTAATTATTGCTCGATCGTGCAAATTTCACGTTCATAATTTCGGATCGACTCGCGGAAATACGAGTGAAAAGATCGTCGATAACGAGATCGGTTTACGACCAGCGAAAGCTTTCAGAAAGTGAAAGGCGAGACATTCATCGCTCCGGCCAATATTGGCACGCTCTCGAAACGTCTGCGGACCGGAAGTACGGATAAGGTTACGTGTACGGTCCTGGGAATTAGTCGATCTAGTACTTTTCGAGACATCCTGCGATCCAGAATTCGCGTTAAACTTAAAACGGCTAAGTTAAATAAATATTTTGCAATCGATTATTATTTATGATGAAAAATGTATTTGGTGTCTAAATTGAATCGAATTATGGAATTATTGTGATCGAAGGTGTGGTTAATTAGAATTCGTGGCAATTAACGCGGGATGGACAGAATTGGGGAAACGAGTGATTAAGATTGGCCAGGTTGTTGACGTTTTCGCGAGTGATCGGTGCCAAACGCACAGGTACCGTTCGAAAATTGCTCCATCCACGTTATCCGCCGTCCTTTTCCCTTTTGTTCGATTACATCCCCGCCGGACGGTGACCCATTTTCCTACCACGCTGACGAAAAAAAGAGGAGCGCGCCAAATCCGAGGCAGAAGTCACGCTGAATCCCTAACGAGATTAAACCGACCTACGCTGAAGGTACAAAGCGATTCGTCCCTTAAAATTCAACAGATGTTCGTTCAATGAATTCGTAATTCCCAGATGGAGCATAATTTAAGAATAAAAAGGAAATTGTCGCGATACAAGAATCGTGGTAATTGAATTTAAGCGACAATAATTGATTAATTTTGCGGCAATTAAATTTTTACCGTGATAATTAATCAATTTGAGGATAATTCAAATTTTAATACAGCCAACCCTTTCATCACAGGGTTAATTAATCAGCTAATGAAGGTTGCTCGAGTCGATTAAATCATGCTACGTAGAAACCGTGTTACAAGAGGGTTGTTATAATTTTCGCATTAAAATCGTGTTTTCAGAGAGTTCTGATATAACGAGCTTCTTCGAACAACGTCTAATTTATGTAAATTCATTATCAAGGTTTCTTCAATGCGCGTAACCGGAAGTTATAATGAAATCCTTAGGGAAGACGAGTGAAACGCGTAGCTGTACGTATATATACGTTAAATCGTATCGATCAGACCTCGTTATCGTTTCGAGTACCATTTCGTCCCGTGTCTTCTCAAACAATACCGAGGGAGCTTCGAAAATCGTTCGACGGAAATCGGGTCTGTGATTTTTCGAATATTCCTTTCGATTGTCGAGCGTTCCGCGCGATCAAGCTAATTAATTAGAGGATACAATTGCGAATGACCCGTCGAGTGCGCTCGCTTCCGGCATAATTTTAACGATATTCCAGTATTCTGGAATCAAACGATGATAAATTTTGAGAAACGATTTCATTTCTATTTGAAATTTCATTTAATTTTATTTGTCTGAAAATTTTAGGCTTTGCAAGTTCAATTTATTGTACTTGATTTAAATTTCATTTAGCTCTAACTTGAAGTTCGCAAATTCAATTAATTTATGTTTGCTTTGTCAGAGTGTCGGAACCGTCACATTTATTTTAATTAACCCAGACCTAAGCTGAACCTTGCATTGTGCTACGCTAACCCTAATTTGCATTTGCCTTAACTTAAGTCGGACCTCGTAAACCTAATTAATGTTGACTCGTTTAAATATACAAAATATTTACGATTATAATTTCCAAATATTGCTGCTTTTCGAAAATTTCGAGCAAACTCGGTCACGATCGAAGGAAACGAATATGCGATAGAAATGGTATCTGAAGAAATAGAAAGAATCCTTGGAAGCATCGTTTCAAGTACCTGAGACGATTGAATGCGGTAGGAGGAGGAGAGGTGTTGGGTGCAGCCAAGGGTGCCCACACCCCCACAAAGTTTATGACTTTGATCGAAGCCCCTCCGTTCCCATTTTTTTCACAGCTATCGAACGAATCGTTCCTGTTTAATCCTCGCCTCTCTCCATTCTTCTTCTCCCTTTTCTTTTCTTTTTTTTTTCCTTCTTCGTTCAAGGGTTCGTTCGAGCATGAAAGAATCGCGGCTGGAACGAGGCCTCTTTAAAAACGAGGATTTATACTTCTCCAGCGTGAAATTTTCAGAAGACTGCGCCCCGATAGAGAACTGAAATACGAGCGGGGTTGGTTCTGTTATCTGCGAGCCATTTCACCAAGTTCTGCGCTCTTTTCAAAAGGGAGACGACAGTTTTATGCCCCTTTCGCCTGGAAATTGATGGACAGCTCTGCCGTTCCATCTCGATGCTTCGCACGCTCCATAGAATTCGTTTTATTGCTAAATTAACATAATTTTCAGAACAAATTATCATGTAAATTTAAACTTTCAATACTGCGATTATCGACAGCACGATCCTTTTATTTTTTAATCAAACCTTTTTCATTTTTTAATGAAAAGTACACAGAATCTAGAAGAAAAGTAACAGGTACTTCGGGTGTTAAAGCATCGACAAAAAGGCAGCGTGACGAGACGGTTTCGAGATTAATTGAATTTCTTTCGGCCCATATCTTAAACAACCCCTATCGATCTTCCGCGCGATTTAGGAGGGTACGAGATAAAGACGTTCGATTGAAATATTGACAAAAATTATTCGTGCAAAAAGAGGCTAATAAACGTAACATTGCAATTATACAAGGAAATATATTTTAATTTGAATGCGATTCAGCATTCAAATCACCGTGACAGCGTGTCGCGATAATTGTTCGTGCAATTGAAAATCATCATTCTAACAGTTGCGAAAAGCAACGTCTGTTATCGACAGGATCGAAATCTGATTTGAAATAATAAACAGTAGTCGATAACAGTTGTTACCAGGACAGAGATAATCGAGAAACGGGGTCGGGGATTGAAGATAATTTTTTCGCGTTTACTCGACTGCCAGCCGCAGCTGTTAAAATTTCAATTAAACAAATAAAAAGATGTTCGTGCCAATTCGGCGAAGAAAATCTGAAAGCCGTAATCAAAATTTCACGTTGCTTTAAAATCACAAGGATTAAAAAAAGGGGGCAAAAACTTTCGCGAGTTCGTTCAGAAAATTTCTCAACTTCTCTCTGCAATTTTCTGTCAAGTAAAAAAAAAAAGGAGAAGAAGGATGATCGTTTGCGCGTTCTTTGCGTTTTAACGGAATAATTAGATTACCCGATGCACCGTAGGTAACACGCTAACGTTAACAAAGTTTTCCATCTTTTCCCTTCCTCCTTCTTCCAGGCCCGGGGCGGCGAATCGCAACGTCCTAGTTTAGCGAGCGACAAAACTAATTTCTTTCGAGCGGGCCAGGATTCGGGGTCTCACGGAAATCTCGTGGAGGCGCGTTGATTCGACATCCGTGTGACGTAAGCCTAATTGCAAGGGAGGTAAGCCTAATTGCGTTATTTCGTATCCCCCGTTAACTAAAGACGATCAACTGATTGACCCAGATTCGCCTCCTATTACCATACCCGACCTCATCCTGCTAAGTGTTACACCGTTCCCACCTATACGATTCGGCCGCCTGAATCCTCGACCCGCAACCGGAAACTCGACGCGCACGAAACCCGTCTCACTGATATCGGACCCCTTTTCGAAATTACCGCGCGTGTATAATAAGAAACACGTACCTAGATCCTTGAGGAATTTCCGTTGCATCGAGGGGGCAAAGGTTATCTAAATCAGAACTAACCCAGATCTAACTTTGGACTCGGTGGATTCGCTGTCCTGGAAACTTGTGTGCTTAGCCCTTCTGGCGTGACGTGTACAATTAAATGTGAAATTCAAAGAAATTTATTGCCGTTGTGCATTTATAAATTTATTGAAATTAAATTTGAAGTTGATTAGTTACACGTCCAGTGTCCTGTACGTGCAATATTGTGGCTTTTCTGGAGTCAACGTGAAACTCGATGAGCGTAGTAAGATTTATGACGGACGATGCAGATTCGAGTAATTATGTTCTGTGGACGGATGAATCCAAGCAACGGAACATGTGGAAGGAAGGATAGGAATCATGGTGTGACAGAATGCAAAGGACTAATCGATCAGAGAATGCATTTCCTGGGTCACTGGCAGCGATAATGTTGATGTACTCGCATCAATCGTCTCGATGATAAGCGAGCCGAAATTCCTCCAGTTATTGGCTATTCACGGTTAATGCTAGGATTCATCAAGATTGCCGCAGGAACTGATACTGTCGTTCAAAATACCTTCAGGATAAAGTCGAAGGGATAATCTTTCTAACATATTAACAACGGCTATTATATTTCTGATTTTTCTTATAATTTTTAAATCAAGTTTCAATTCCTAACGTCACATTCAATTTTTTACAGCGCGAGTTACCACGATGACAAATGTGTTAAACAACCTTCGGCAAACAAAGTAACGGAGAAACAGAATCCAGGTAAAAACGGATCGTTTGCGGGCAGACAGCGCGGTTAGTTGGAAATCATAAGAAAACCAAAAAAAAAAAGATTTGTCCATTGCAAAAAGGTTGGACCATTGCATACGTTCTATTCCTTTGAAAAGATCCCCGCCAGATAAAAGAACAGACAGATAATTTATATCCTCGAAACGCTTCTGTTCTCGAGGTAACAGCTTCTCGCTCGAATCGATCAGCCTCATTCTCAGTGACCTCCCCTCGTTCGAGTTATCTTACGGACAACAATTTCTTCTTTCTTTTTTCATCTTCGTCCGGTTGGAGGAGAAATTAAAAAGTTGAACACCATCCCTGGGGATGACTAGGGTCAAACGGAACGACGCCCTACTGTGTTAAGCTTGATGAATACCCTTTTCGTTCGGGCTACTTACAAAGAACGTTCCGCGATATTGGCTTTTCGCCAAGATACACACACAAACGCTGACTCCATACCGAACACAAAATTTAGGGATTCATTAGTATTGTAATGGAGAGTATTGTGTTATTATATGTGTAGGAAATTTATAATTTATGATATTTGCTAAGTTAAGTAGGTTTTAAAAGATTTAATTATGAAATTAGATATTTATTTATTTGGTTTAGGTTTTTATTAACTTAGGTATCCATTAACCTAGGTACTAACTGAATTAGCCTCCCATTAATCTGGACACGTATTGACACATCTACCTAGTACCGCAGGTACTAATTTAATTAAATTCTAATAAATTTATCCGCGTATTAACCTATATACCAATTAACCCAAGTACTTAAAACATTTACTAATTAGGCGTGACCGTGTGACACAAATAACAGGTCAGCGAATTACATAAATTTCCATTGAATAAAAAAAGAAACACAATTTAATGCATTAAATCGATTCCATCGCAAGGATTAACATCCATGAATCCGACACGGTTAAGTTGAAAATTTAATTACATCCTGTGGCCGAGCTGGTGAATTTAATACGATGGTTTCGCCACGTTTTACGATCCCCGGATAGAAATCTGCATACGGGAACGCACCGAGAATAAAAGTAAAATAATTTTTCGGCGACGCATAATTTATGGTCACGTCGTGGACGATGGTTTCGTTTCAAGGTGTAATTAAAAAGTATGGAATATTTCATGGATAAACCATGCGATGAAAGCTGTTCGGTGTACGTGTTTCACGCGAGTCAGTTGGCGTTAATTAGGATTAATCGCGTGGGAACGTCATTACGAGGCTTACGGGCATGATAACTTGGCAATTAACTAATAAGCCTATGGGCAAGTTTGCACCTTCGGTTGCTTTTCTAAATTTTATGGATTTCTGCCATTTTTTAGTTTGAAAATTCGGAAACTGGGAAACTCAAACGCTTGGAAGTGGAAACATGGAAATTTAAAATATGGGATTGGAAGTTTGGAATTTTGGATCCGAAAACTTCGAAAATTTGAAGAATTCTTCTGTCGAAGGATCACGACACGCAAATCTTTCATTTCGAATTTTTAAAGTTCAACTTGAACATCGAAGGGTGCGAAATTTTGCGAAGACGTCTGGCAACCGATTATTCCTGTCAGAAGCAATTGACGCCACTCGAAAGAGTGGAATGTATAAGCAAGCAGCTGTTGAATACCAGGTTACACAACACGTTCTTCATAAGTCTCTGTATCTTCGTGTTCCAATTCCATCCCTGTTCCCCGAATAAACCCTCCCTCTTACATCGTGCTAAGATTCTGGCCCTCCCGATGTCCTTCGATCCCATCCAACTTTCACGCTTCGACGGCAAGTTCAACACCCTTGCTACACCCCACTCTTCGTGACCGTTAACCACCCCGAAGTGATCGAAGTCCCTCAAGGAAGGGGGCCGTCTTCGTATTGGTTACTAACGACCAACCAAATTCCAGAGGTACCCAACCGAATTACCTCTTCTTTATCCTTTCTATCGACTGCATGTCAGCTTCCGGGGTTCCGCTACCGGAAAATCGAATGTATGTGCTGGGTGTTTCGTTGACTAATATTCTTACAAATATTGGAAATTTATTTTGCGATTGGCTACATTTTGCTTTGGACATTTGTAACTTGATTAGGGTATACTTAAATTTGAATAGGTGTTATCGTTACCACCAAAATGTAAATTTCAAATTCAATTTTTAACAAGTAAAATTGTGTATTTTAAAATTCAATAAACCAAGAAAGTATGATGCGCCCCTGCGTTAGGATATGCGCATTTTTCAGGAGCCAAGTTTACGACAAAATGTAAGTCCGTATCTTATCCATCGCGACGAATATTTCTGCCGGAAATACCCTTCGTCGTCTCGGTTTTTCTTATCGTCCTCGTCGGGGATATCATATCGAAACGCTCGAAGGAGTTTCGCGCAAATAGGAAACAAATGACGCGAAAATGGCGAGGGTGTGGCGAGGACAAACGAGTTGTCGTTATTTCTTCTCCTCAGTGATATTCGTCGGTTCGCCGGGGCGTTCGATACAAACTTCTATCCTCTTATATTACGATTATTAATAAAACCTTTGTACCATCTTCCTTGGCTAAGTTTAAGCTTTAATTTGACGTACCATGAGTATTATTTTGTAATACTTTTATGTCATGGTCTGGCAAATAAGATTCAGCGGAAAGATCCAAGGAGCTCGTTCGCTCAAAAACAAGACTCGCGATCGTATTTTCATTCGATATCGTTCAAATCATTCCGAAAACGTTTCTGCGTGCCGTAAATATTATCGCGAGTTGGCAAGAGCCTCGTTTCCTTTTTCGAAACGATCGCGAGCAACGAGGCGCAACGAGGCGCAACGAGGGACCGGCACCAACGATGTTGCCGATGTCGTGCACAAAGTATCGATTCCAGTTCCGCAATCGAATATGCAACACGTTCTTTCTTTTTCACCGCTGAAAATTCATATAACGCTACACCGAGGGAATCCTTTCACATATTCATGCCCCACGCCCCTTGTTCCAGCCATCCTTCTAATCTCGATTTAATGCAAAATTAAATTTCCAAAGGTGTGTACCGAGGCATACTTCGGCCGCCTAAAAATACGAGGGGCACAAATCAACCGCGAAAATTCAACACGATGGTAAAAAGAAACGACGAGAGACAGATTTAAAACATTTCACGGAACGCGATGCAACTATTTTCACGGGAATTTATTTACTCCGCGGTATTTGCCAGGAAGTCTGAGAAGCGACACGGTTTTTTATTTCGAAGTATATACAAATCGAAGGTAGGTTTCGCGCGAAGTCGGCCACGTGAATGGGCGTTTCCGGTGCATCGCTCGAATTTATTAGGATCGCTCAGGGTCTACGAACGACCGGCGAGAAAAATCGATGCAACGCGGCCGCACGGAACACGCAACGCGAAGGAAACCCGCGGAGAAACGGAAGTTGAAACCCGAATCGACCCTCGGCTGTAATTACATCGTTTTCTATTCTCTTTTTGTTTCCTTTACAGATCCGAAAAATATTAAAAATCGAATTTTAAATATCTCACGCTCCGCTTCGAAGTTAACTCACATAATATTGTAATCCGAAGAATTTTCTTCGCATCAAAATCAAAATATGCAAAATAGAAAAACAATTAACATTGAAACCAGTTTCAATATTAATCGTAGTGCTAATTGAAAGAAGTGCAAATAAAAAAAATAATGTTGAAAGCAACTCGTACGCTACCTGTACTCACCGATCTCCGGTATGTTCCTGTCATGATTTCCCTCGGTGGAAAACTGCAACAGAAAGAAAACGGGGAAAACCCATGAAAGTTGAACGACGATGACAAATAGATTTCGATTCGCGAACGAATACACTTTCGCATCTTTTTTTTTTATTCTGATGGAAATTGCATCGATTCGTGGCAACATTTCCTCCCTTTTTTTTCCATATTTCCCTGTTAATGGACCACGGTTCGACGAAATGCCCTTTTCGTCGAGGAGGCAAATGGATCGGAGGAGAGAAGCTTTTAGCATGGGACAGGGTTCTATCGGACAAGGAAAATTTATCGGTTTCCTGATGGCGGTATTGATCCATGGTAATAAAATATTTTCACCCTAATCTTTCGTTCACCCTCGATTGCACCCTTTAGTGCAACGAAGCCTCGCCTCGTTTTTATTTTGTTGCTAAATGATTTTTGGGTCCTGAGGGTCGTGGATCAGAGAAAGAGAGAGATGAGAAAGAAATCTTGACAAAGGAAGCAAATATTATTAAAAAAAATTAAACGACTTTGGAACGAAATACAGAATAATCTGTGCAAAAGCTAAAACACGAAGAAATACAGCTTCGAAACGAAACGTTGTATCGCAATTGGCAATATCAATCCCAATAAATTTCGAGGATTATCTAACCGAGGTATCGAAATTCTTTCAGATGTTGAGAAATTGTTGCACGGACAATTTAATCGAAGATTCGAACAAGATCGATGCTCGTATAAGGATATGCTTTCGTTCGAAACGGTACGAGACGAATCGAGAGGTTAGCTGTATCGATTCACGGTGATCGTGGCTCTTTTTCCATCCTGAGGGAATGCTTCTTTTCAAAACGGACGACGATTCACATCGTTCCGAGCAGTCGAGGAATTTACGCCACGAGGAACCGTCGCAGGATCCTTTTTTCGACGTTTTCTATTTCACGTGAAGGGCTTTCAATGAGACCCGGTTTAGCTCGCTTTCGGTACCTTTGAATCTGTTTTCTTTAATAGAAACGCTACCTTTGACGAGGTCAAACGAAAGCCGGCGAAATAATATCTTCTTCAGTCTTAAATAACCATTCGATGTTGCCTCGTATTTTCAAGTGTTTTTATTTAATCATGAATTTTTTTTTAACTCGGTCTGTTTGTAACCTGGCAATTTACTTTTCCTTGTTTTTCCACTTGTATGTAGGCGTTATTGGATACGAATGAAAATTAATACTTTATTAGCCTAAAACTTCTAATGGAATTTTCTTGTTTGGTATTTTGACAGAAGTCTGCTGCTGTAGTAATAAAAATTTCATAGTGTGCCAGTGCAATGTTAGAAATTTCGTAGTTTGTTATTGTAATAATAGAAATTTCGTAGTTTGCTTATTGTAATGTTAGAAATTTCATAGTTTGCTATTGTAATAATAGAAATTTCGCAGTTTGCTTATTGTAATATTAGAAATTTCATAGTTTGCTGTTGTAATAATAGAAATTTTATAGTTTTCTATTATAACTGTAGAGATTTTATGGTCTGATATTGTAACATTAGAAATTTCGTCGTTTGCTTATTGCGGTATTGGAAATCTCATAACTTGATACTGTAATAATACAAATTTCATATTTCTACGCAGCAAAGTAAGCACCAAAAATAGCACAATTAACTCCTCGCCCAAACTTCGTGCAATCCATCAGAAAAACTATTTTCAAAAAATATAATTATCAACTTCATCTAAAATATAAGCTCTATATAAGCTCTATCTATAATAAAAGCTCGGAGAATGAAATATTAATTCCTCTACTTTTCCCATCGGAATAAATTCCAATAAAAAAGAAGGAGGGCCTCAATTTTTACCTAATGCTCGGCGATAAAACGTCGAAAATCGAATTCTCCTCGACGATGACGCTTAAAACAGCGACCTTGGAAGGTCAGGATATTACGCGGAAACGATGAAGCTTCCTTGTACCTTTGAGTACCCGGACGATCGTTTTCATTCCCGTTAACCGAACCGTCTCCGGTCGTTCTCTTTGGATTAGAAACCTTATCCTTCTGCCTCGTTTTCCACGTACCTTCGCGTTCACCATGAACGAGCCACTCCGGCCGGGACAGCAGGAATTCCAGGATACAGTTTGCAGCCTCTTCGAGCTTATCCGAAGTCGTTCGAACCGAATACCTTGTACGCCATTTGTTACGGAACGCAACACGCTCGGGGAATTCGGCTTTGTTCGCCGATTCTTTTGTTACGAGCAGGAAAAATCGCGGAATGGGCGATCAGGGACGACGTAGGCCCTCATCTAATTTGTTTAAAGTTAGCTTTATTCATTTTAAAACATTTGTTTTTCTTTTCGTTGGGTATACGATTTCAGGACAGGAAAGTGTTGCAAATTGGCGCTTGTTACAACAAGTATTGTTTTTCAATATTTTTCTGTTATGAAACTTCGTTGGATTGCACAGATTACAAAATTGACCATTTGCAAATTAAACTGATACGATATTCTAACGAGAAATTTCAATTAATCGGATACGAAGGGTTTTTAATAAAAAAAAAAAAAAAAAAGAGTGTTAACTGCAGAACGATTATAGATTTATCGGTGTTCGAATTAACCGCGCGGGCTCGAACTCGATTCCCAGATGAAACAGGATCTTCCCTTCTTGTTATGGGATTATTTAATCCATGATTAATTAAACACCAACATTTCGATGCGTGGGCATATCGATTCGAATCTCTTCCCGTTGATAATCGTTCGGAAACGCTGTATGAAAACCAGTTCAACGATCGATTATCCTTAATTGCCGGGTTACCGATCGTACGAGCAAACAGTATCGAATTACAAGTGAAATTAATCATTAACTTCGTTAGTTGTTTAACGATCAACGAGAGAAACGAAGGCAAGGGGAACGAGGAATCGTGGTCTGAGGATTATAGAATGATTCGTTGGACAATTTTAACTTTTAAGTGGACTTTGTGGCTTAAATTAATCCTTCGACGACCGACCATGAAGAGAGTTACAACTTGAATCGAGTTTTAAATTATTTCCCGTTTTTATCTCTCATATTTTATCGATTAGCAATGCTAATGCCTTCCTGTATGCCCTCTAGGTTATAATTAATATGTATCCAAATATTAAACACAATAATGTTATATTCAGTGACGTTTCTTTAGAGATAAAAAATATTAGAAATTACTTAGGGGTTTCCAGAATAACAAAATGAAGGTTAAATGTAAAAATTGTTATTCTTCTTTGAATTCGCGAAATTTAACAATTTTTTTCACGTTTAACCTACAAATCGACTGCTGGAAACTTTTCCGGGGTTGTTTTTTTTATCAATCCCTCCCGTAGGGCATGTTTTTACGGCCAGGGGCGAACAGATATCGGTGCCAAAAACGTCGACGAGGAATAAGCAAGCATCGAACGCTTAAGAAATTTATTACCCTTCTATCGTACGATTTCTAGTAAAAGGATGTCTAGGGAGTATCGGAGCATCAAGATTTATTCCCGATTCGTGACACAGAAATCGTATAAATCCCAACTGTGATTCGATTGTTGCGATTTCCTGAATGTTAACATCGACACCTATTTCGTGGCGGTAACGGGAATTTACTCGAAATAGATGGTGCTTTCCGACCCTTTGGCCATTCCTTCGCCAATATTTATGTACTAATACCTCAAAAATCTAGCCAATGGTGGGATTTGTAGGAAATAAAATTAGAAAAGTAAAATTAAATTAGATGACAAATTAATATTCTGAGAAAATTCTTGACATAAGAATTTGAAAAATTAAAATTAAAACTTCTCTTGAATCTACAAACTATCCTGGCAAAACACCACTTTTCTTTCTCTTCCACGTCGACGTGCGAAATAAACCTTGACACCGAGGTAACACGAGGCGAAAATGGACCGGACAGAGACGTTCCTAAAAAAGTCGGGTGAAAATGTTACTCAACCGATCCAGAGGGATACGAGAAAGCAGAGGTTGATCAAAACGTTAAATAGCAAAGGTTACATTCCACAGTGGCTGCCGTGAACGCTCCTCTCTTTTCCTGTTTTTCGCATCGACTGAAATAAATGAAGATCTCGGTTCAACGAATGTTTTCAGCAGAGGGTGGAAAAAAAAAAGAGGAGAGGTATATCCGGCGAAATCCTTCGAGAGAGAGAGAGAAAATAGAAGGAAACGATAACGGGCTGGCTCGATGGAAGATAGAAAAGGGAACTTCCATCAAGCACTTTGGAATCGCAACAATGGAGAAAAGCGACCCCATGGTTGGATGCTGCGGGCAGCTGGACTCGTGGATCGTAAATCAAGCATTACCACAACGATCATTCAAGTTTCTACCGAAAAAAAAAAAAAAAAAGGGAAAAGGGATGGAACGAAATGCGGAAGTGTGTATCTCGGAGATTGTTGATATTTATCACTTGAAGAGAAGAATTCTTTTGGAACAATAGGTATAAATTTGTCTAAGGTAATTCGTGTCAGCTTATATTTCGCATGACGTGTGTGTCAAAAATCGTTGATATTTATCACTTGAGAAAAGAAAATCTTTTGGAGTAATAGGTGTAAATTTCGTCAGAAATATTCTTAACGTTTAATGAATTGATTCATAATTCCATGGAGATTTAGTGAATACATTTTAGAAGGTGTTTGAGTACAATTTCAAGCTGTGGTCCGTCTATTTGAAGGTAACTCGGTCGACCTGGTTCTGAATATTAATTTGACAGGAGCAATTCTGGACATTCCTATTACGCGTGCCTCGTGTTAAAAACCAGAAGACCGTGGAACGACGAGAACCCGGAAGCGGTCGTAACTTGAAATTACCGTGTTTCAACTGAGAAAACTCTCGGGAATCACGGTTCCTCGGTGAATTGAACCAACCGTATTAACCCATTAACCTACAATTCTTTCCCTTTTTTTTCCCTTCTTTGAAAAATTTCTACCAGGTAAATCCCGTTTAACACGACAATTACGTTGTAATCGTAACAAATACTTACAGTATTTATTTTAGATAAAAAAGTAATTTTGAGTAATTAACACTCTCATTCCTAACAGCGTGTATATTTATATCGAAAATATAATATTTCAAAATTTCCAAGTCCCTAGAAATATAATGTCTCGAAGCCTTTGAATGTTTTTGATTTCCTGGGTGAACAGATTAAAATAATTAAAAACAAATCTTCAGGGATAAAAATTCAATTCGAGAAATAATGTAAAAGTTTCGAAAATACGTTTACGAAATATTCATAAACTGTTTGGCATTACTGGTAGGATCGTCAGAGAGGAAATGAACCCGGAGGGGTAATAATGCGAGGAAGAAAGAAATTTGTCCCTGCGGAGCTTGCACGAACGATAAAGAGTCCTCAAGTTTTGTTAAAAGAGAAACGCAAAGGCACTTCTTTCACGAGAAATCTCTGCAAAAGGTACATAAAAAAAAAGGAAGAAAGAAAGAAGAGGAGGAGAAAATACGAGACGGCTAACAGAGAAAACAACATAACGTAGCTGTGTCCGTAACTTCCGTATCCGATTTCTTTCTTTCACGAGCGAATCGCTGATGTAGTAAAGTTGTTTGCGTGCAACAATAGTATCTGTACGGTTCTTCTCTTTGCGTAGACGAGCATTTTTCAGGACGACCTCGAGGAAACAACGGATCCTCGTGAAAATATCTAAATGCCCTCTGATATCAGCCTCAAGACGCTAATAAAAACCTTTATTCATTTATTTTGCTTATTTATTCTACGTGTTAAACGTTATCTCCCAAGTAAGAAAATCGAGACTTACATTTTTAAAATCCTTGAAAATTCGCAATGTTAACATTTTTCGAATACAAAACACCTGGAATATTTTGGAAACTTAGAAATCTTCAGCTGTTACGTTTTCGGGAGAACTTTGAATATAAACCGGAAGACTTGAACGAAATAATTTGGGTCATAGCAAAATACGAAACGATGTTTTTAGAGAACGTATCGTGTCGTGGGTTGATTTTCCATGAAAGGACCTACCCGTATAAGCGGACCGCAGCAGGTAAAACTGTACGTAAACATGGCCAGTCTGGTCCCGCTGTAATTTGCATATAATTTGAATTAAATGGTCCCGCGACGCAAAAGAAAGGGTGGTACGGGAGAGGCTAGCCATTGGCACCAGGCCAAAGACTTTTCCACGATTTTTGGATCTTTACTTGCTCCTTGCATCATAATATTCCCCCAAAATGCTCAATAAAATTGAACCAACTCAATGTTACATTAACAGTATTCCACTAATTGTACGAATTTTTATTTATTCTTAAAACTAAACATACTTTCGTAAGTTGTAACGTTTGTTACAAAGGTGCAATATATTCTTATTTCGAGTTTCGTACAAGCTTCTGGCGGGGATTGCACGACTCATCCAATATCACTCGACATCCTATAATTATTCGATCCTGGCGACGCCTACTTTATAAATTACCGCCAGAACTGTCATCCGCATACGTAACTATCGACCCATCGTTAGACGAGCGTAACGATCAGACAGACCCAAACGAACGACGGTGCGTCTGATTCAGTGGAAGCGTCTACTTAAAGATTGTCACGCACAGCGTCAGTGTGGCACGCGCATCGCCACAGTGGAAGTGGTCAATGTTGGTCAGACATGTTGGACTTACGATTATTCAAACTGCTATGATTCTAATATTGTGTCAAATGTTCTTTACACTTGGAAACTTGAAAATTGTATATTTTCAGGGATTTGAAAACTTCCTCTTTTTGCAAAACTTCCGTTCTTCGAAGTTTTTACAATTTTTTCAATATAAATCGGGGCTTGAAAGGAGTCTTTCCAAAAACCTCCTCGAAGCCCTCGATTTCCATACGTAAAACTAAAAAGCAACAGAGAATTCTGCCAATAACGTTTCCCCGGAGTTGCACGAAGAGAAGACCCGAAGAATTCGAAACGAAATCTGGCCCTCCGTTGTCGCGCGAAACGTGTGCAGAAACCGTTCGCAGAAGTCGCGAAACTTTCCCGGAACTATCTTCGCACCCCTATTCCCCCGCAAGCCGGGGTAGTTCGAGCTCGCGACAATTTCTCCCAGCGGTTTCGATAAATCGACCCCCCCTCCCAGCTCGAAGTTTAACCGCGATATCGAGCAAGTTCGCTTTATTTTCGAGCCCGTATTGGATACATTTTGCGAGAAATATTCGCGTGCTTTGATCGTTAGAACGTTCAGCGAGGGTATCGTTATCGTGGAGTTTAAAACGAGGGGTGATAACGAAGTTTGCGTTTCTATTAGAATCTCCGCTGCTCTCGTCGGATTTCTGTTCGACTAATCGCCGTTAACCCCTTCGTGTCTATTTTAATCCTGTAAATGGAGACGATGGGAACGCTTGCACGTTTTTCATCCTAAATTGCAAAAAGCGTGCAAGCTACGAGCGCAGGGACACAAATTGTAATTTGTCGAAATTGAAAGATTGCCGTTTTACAAACGCGATAAATTTCCACTTGTTTCGTTTACCAGTTTTTAGTCCGTATTTCTTCGAACCAAGACTTGTAGTTTAATGTAACAGATTTTTATTACGAAACGCTCGTTTAATAATCTTAATAAGTTACGAGGATTACAGTTCTCGGCATCGAAAGCATAAATCGAGTTGAACAAGATCGAGTTAGCGTCCCTTTTATCCACTTTACAAAATGGAAACGTTCTACTCGTTCCGGGGTAAATAATGTCTCGCTGTAACTTAACGCGAAATACTGAAAATTAAATGAATTAACACACGCTCCCTCGTGTAACGTTTCGCTATAAAATTTATTTTAGTAGCCGCTGTCTCATTTGTTAACCGTGTCGCGTGAAAGATTTAACGGTTTAAAAACACCGTCCAGAAGGATCTGGATTCATAAAACATTCAACATCGCTTGGATTCTGTTGTACAAAAACAACATAAAATTATTACAAACATATCATGAATTCGTGCAATACATTATTTAAATTTTAATAACCAATTTTATAAACAAGAATTGAAAATTTATAGTTTCATCAATCATCAAAATAAGTTTCTAAATTGTTTAGCAAACATTTATCATCGAAACGAAGGTGGTCCCGTTTCTTTTGTCCAAGTTTGTACAAGTTCCGACGTTCTTGCCAGGCAAACGAACGGTCGCAATAAAACCGGACGAAAGAAACAGGATAAATCGTTGCACAGATTCGGCGGCCGCTTGTTTTCGGGCTTTTTTCGCGCGGAAGAGCTCTTTGACCCACGGCCGAAAAATAAACATTCGAATGCATGCCAGTTTCCGATTCGATTTCCCAGGGAACCCATGGACGCCCCTGCATTTCGGTTAAACAGCGAACGGACAAGATAGAAGGACTTCGATTCAGGCGTGTGCACAATGGCTGCAATCAGCCGCGGACTAGTGCCTGCGGCCGGCAGTCGTTTTATTCGAAAATCGACTTCGATCTATCGGGACGCGAACACGTTTTTCCTTCTCTTTGACGGATGAACCTTTGCCCTCCCTCCTCTGGCTCGTCGTCAGCTTTGATACGCGGGGTCGAGCGAGAACAATGGCGACAAAGATCCGAGAGGAAAGATGCAGATTAGTGTCGCCGTTAATTAATCTTTTCTGGACGTGCGGTTAGGTTTAGGGGTCTGTTCTATTATTCTTTAGTTTATTGTGTTCTATGTTTCATATAATGTGAGTTATGGGTGTTTTTATGGAATGCTTTATTCTGTGGTTTACTACTGTGTCTATTATTTATTATAAGCGCGATAATATATACTCCCAACTGTCGACTTTTTTATTACTCCTACTCCTTTAATTTTCTACTCTGTCTATCCCTATTTTTTATAACAAAGCTCGGAAACGTTCTGCTCATTTTTCCTATTCTACTTTTTACTACACTCTATTATTCTCTATTATGAGTATTAATATATGGTCCTACCCCATTTTTCCACTTTTATGTGCTTTTTATCCTGTATTAATCTCTCACCCTATTCTACACACTCTCTGTTAATTATTGCTTTATTACAACTGAAATTTTTAGAAATAATATTATGCTTTCACTATTTTATAATACTTTAAATGCATATTGCAATTATTGAGTGTGCAGAAATTTAAGAGAAAACCATAAACCTTAACCCGGTATTCGAACCTCGACCCTCCTATTATCAGACAGACGCGCTATTCCCTCCGCCATCACCCGCCGATAATTTTCCATTTCATGAGATACCTATTCTTCCCAGAATCGTTCTACCGTCCATACTCTACTCTTTTTATTGTACGTTTTATTACCCACGCTATATATTTTGCACCCTATTGTCTCTGCTATATGTATTATTCACGCTCCACTTCCCGCCACTTCGAGATACACATCTCCGAACCTTCTGTCTCGCAAATACACCGTTCGATCTCGCGCTTCTGGCGAGCTCCAGGGATTCTTTCGCCCCTACTCGTTCGCTTTGCATCGAACAAAGTCTTGTCGCACCTTCGACAACGGCGCGATCCCGAAAAATCATTTCTGTTTCTTTTGCGAAGCTCACACGGGAAGAACGCTCGTTAGCGATGCCATTAGAAGACAGTCGCCGAGGCTTTCAGTTCCAATTAGTCTCGTATTCAACGACGAGTTCCAATCGCGGCCGTTCCGGAAGCGGACGGGAAACAGGAAGGGGTGTAGAGAGGGCACGGGTAATACTACGCTACTGCCACTCAACTTTGTCTAGCGACCCGGTAAAAGCGACAGAAACGGCTTTCAGCGTGTCGACTTCAAGATAAGCCACGTACCCTCTTCCTCCCTCGTCGTTCACCTTTTTTTTCCCCTCTCTCTCGTCCCTTCGCTCCCCCTCAGATTCTTCGGGGCGTTCGAGCATCGCGTCGGTTTTCGTTTTTATTCGTCCAGGGGGAAGAGGACGCGCGGATAAAAGCCGAGTGGAAAACAGAACGCGCGAGGAAAATGGAAGAGTCTCAGGGTGAAAGAGCTTGTTTCTTCTTTTCTCTTTCGTTTTTTTCCCCCCTTCTGTCTGTCTCTTACGTTCCTCGGACACAATCGAAACGATGGACCAGCGTTGGAAATTGCAGCCAAGTTTTCAAGACACCCAAGCTGAAAGTTTGCCCGTTGTCCGTGTAAACGTTGGGACACGAGACATAGCAACAACGTGGACTTTTGATTCTTCGCACGCCTCCTCAAACTCGTTTATTTTATTGTACACACAGGTATACACTTTTATCACAGCTCCCAAGGTAATTCTATCAAAAGCCCATTCTGTTGTTTCTCTGTGTAAATAGTATTTTTATTTTATAATCTCTTTAAGAGTCAAATTTTAAACCATACATGGGCGACACTTGAATTTCCCTCGGAAACTGTCGTTATAGATAATAGAAATAACAAAATATTGTGGGAATAGAATATAAAAATTGTCAGAAATAAAATTATTAATAGCTGTAAGCTTGAAAAACAATGGCACCCTATCCTCCAACATTCCTGTCAATTTAATTCTCACGAGAAATTTTTTATCTCATAAAAATGCACGAATAGGAAGAGATTTAAACGGGAAACCGCATAAAAGGTGCGTGAAATCCTTTTGCCTTAATTTGCCCGGCAGACGATGGCTGGTCCTCTAAAAAGCGTAGAGATAACGTCCATTCGAAAATTGGACGTGGCACAACACTCGACACCGGGCGTTTCTTCCCATCGTCTCGACTGCCGCATTCCCTTAATTACTCTCGTGGACGGCGTACTAATTAACAGAAACGCCATCCACCGTGTTCCAGAGCGACGAATGGAGTCCCGACTTCCGCCACAGGTATTGTCTAGAAGTAATTTCCAAAGGGCGGACGGACGGAAAGACGAAATGTCCGTGTCACCGGTGTTCGATAATCGATTCACGGACAATGTTCCTCCCCTCCGAATCTCGATCCTCGAGAACGGCGCAATTAACTTAGCGATTTGGATCCCATCAGTCTTCGAACGTCGGTCAATTTTTCAACCCGCGTCTCTGCTCGTGGAAATGGTCTTCGCTTTTTCATTTTTTTTAAATGTCTTTTCGTTGCTTTGAAGTGTCATACGTGAAATATTTTGACAGAACTTCAGTATTTGCAAAGTTAAGTCTTTTATATATTATCGTTGAGTTAATTAAGAGAATTGAACGGCTCGTCGTCGGATATTCCCGATTAAATGTATTTCACACTTTGTCTGACGATCACAATTAACCGGGGCTCTCGGAACAGCCAACGGGGATGGAGAACGAACTTTGCGGCCAGCTTGTGTTCCTCGGATCACGAACCATCGAACTAGAAGGTATAACCTCTGGAACAAAGTTACCATCGTATGCCGGCCCGGATAATCTAAAACTACCCAGAATGTCATCGAGTTCCGGCAACGAGTTTCACTGCTTGTCGGATAACAGGGCGAACAAGACATTGAAATGTGCTTTAAATGGAAAGATCTCTTAACGAGTAGATTACTATCCAATTCGATTTACCTCTTCTTTCCATTTAAACTTTCATTTCCTTTCTTTCGGGTAGTTCAACAATCGGTGATAAAATAATTCATTTTATTAAAGTGAAAACTTTGTTATATTAATTTGTCACAATAGGGGAAAGTGGAGAAGGATTAATTAAAGAAAAAACTGTAATATATATATAGAACTCACAAACGGGGACCAAAGTGTGTTAAGGTTAACCCTGGGACGATGGCGCCAGGTCAATCATGACCCAGACCTATGAAAAGCATTCAACGGAGCTTCGACTAAAATTAAACACTCAAATTTCTAACCAGGGGACTTTTGTACACCCAACAAACAGTGTATAAAACGTTATTGTACTAATTGCAACTTGGAAATTAATAACCGACAAGATTTATTTACAATATTTAAGAGTTGTAACCCAATTATAAAAATAAACCACCCTCCTTGGAGAAATTGTTCTAAAATTTCGAATAAAATCCTACTTATTTGCAGATCCTTCCTGAATGCTTAAAGCACTTTAACTTTGCTCGAAAGGTAAAAAAATATTTCATAATACCTCAGAACCTGAAGAACCAACAATTAGCAAATTGTACAAAGGGTAGTAAATAGTTTATAAACGTACTCCTTTTAAACACGAGAAGTAGGTCGTGGATATTTGCGGTTGTTGTTAAGACATTCAAGGTAAGATTGCCGGAAATAATGAAAGAAGGAAGAATGGAAGAAAGTCGAGGGAAAAATGGCGTTGACGAGAGGAAGTTTCAGTGACGAAATCGCGTGCGGTAATTCCGTGTCGAACGATTTCAAACAGAAAAGACCACGACGAGTGCACGCGTTACAGGATGGTCCGCAGCTGTTGTTGAACTTGCCTTGGGCGCCCACGTGAAGCTCTCGTGTTTCATTCAACGACTCTCCTCAACACGTTTACGAGCGCCATCGAATCGGCCATTATGTTTCCGCAGCGTCTACGAAATTAGCAGCCTTGTTTCGCCCCTCTGTTTTCAAGTTCGACATTGTCAGAAACGCACAAATCATCCTGGCTTCGTTATCCGGTATAATGCTAGTTCCTCCGCTAGCGACATCAAAGAGAACCGAGGCATTCAAACGCGGACGACTGTGATTAATTTCTATTTTACAAAATTACCTAACCAGTCAAACGAAATCTCTAGTACAATAGAAAATTTCGCCTAATTATTAATTATAATTAGTCAACATCCAGAAATAAATTATTATTATCTGTTTTATGGTCCTGATATTTTTTATTTACTATTGAATCCACGATACATAAATTATATGGCATCAAGAATGGAAAAGCAAGGTGAAACCCGGCTCTGATCGATCGTTCTATCTAATCCAACGAATTCCATCAACGAGAATTTATTCTGGATACAGCCGGTCGGCGATAAATCATCTTTGAAATTTAGCTAGGCGCAACGTTTTGCCGGCTACACGTGGTTAACCGGGTTATAATAACTCGGCTTTGTGTGCTCCGTGGAAATTCAGGTTACAGGGAAGAATTGTTTTGGACACGCGGGCGGCAAAGAATAACAGAAGAAGGATTTAAGGATGGGTTCCGGTTTGAAAGGTTGGAAAAACAGGAGTTCGAAAAGATTGCCTCGTTCTGAAACATTTTCGAAACACGATGGTATACATATGTTACTGCAATTATAAATCAAATTTAAAGAAATGTTTTTATTCAAAATGAATCGCACTGTAAAAATTTAAGGACAAGTATTCACAGAAACGAGTTTAATTGTCAAAAGACAACTTTGAATGGAAGAAGTCTCGTTTCTTGTAAATCGTCTCGTTGGGAGCACGAATTAACGAGTGAAGAAAAAAGGATTTTCGCTTTGATAACAGCGTTTCACAGACGTCTTTGGTTCGCCCAAAGACAAAAGGGTTCCGGCGAGAACAACGGAAGGATGCTTGAAGCGTCGACGCCTCAATTTCGTTGGTAATTGCGCGCCTCCAACTTCATTTTCGCCCTCTTGCGGAAGACTAATTGCGTTTCGAGTGTGAACGTTTCGAATTTCACCGCCTACGACCCTAACCAGATACCCTCCCGCCAGGATTGATCGATTATTTTTCCCGTGTAACATTCCACCGAACAGAATTATATATTCAATAACGCAGAGGTAATTAAATCGTCCCTGATTAATGCTACGAGTCTAATTAATTTCCGTCGAAGTTCTGAAATACTTTTTAACCCTTTGGGGATGAAGTGAGTCCAGGACATATCCATTTAAAATAAAATAATGATTTTCTTGTTCAAATCCTGTATTTCTTTATTTAGAATAAATTCTTTTCCATTTCATTCGGACGTAGGTGCGCGGTTTCATCGGTGGACACGATTCCGTCGCACAGCCATTCAATTACACGACTTTTTCCACGTGTCACCATTAAGGTCACCATAGTTTTCTGAAGGAAATTGGTCCACCCTGTTCACGAGAAGTTTCACGCTTCGACAAACATTTGTGCCGGCCAATAAAAAGCGTTGCTATCGCGAGGATCATCCTTGGATCGTGTCCCGTGTTAGCTTGAAAGACTATGCGTTCGATCGAATAGCAATATAAACAAGTGAAATGACTAATTGTTTAGAATACGATGGGTTTAGTAGGTTAAAACTTATAAAAGCAGCACACATAACTGTAATAATCAAAGTCTCAGCATGTCCGACTAAAAACGACCATTACTACTGTGACAATAAACTCGTGTAGTACTTTTAACTAGAAGACTCATCACGATGTAAACCGTGTGCCTCAGGAAACACTTTCGAGCTTTTCAGAACGATAAAAAAGAACTACTCGATATCGTTTCGATAAACAAGTTAGTTCCGGGCTCGTTTATTGATATATCGAGAAAAGTGTTCATCGACGGTCGAATAAAAATCAGCCTCCTGCTTGAATATTCGTGCCAATTTCAAATCAATTGGAAAAAAAAAATAGCTCAATTATGTCCCTTAGGTTGTTTGAAAGTAAATCAATAATTCACCCTAAAATAAATTTATAAACTTTTAAAAAAGTGAACTTGCGTCGTTTGGGAATTCACAGATGTAATTTTGCTAAAATATACAATTGGAAATGAAAAATAAGAAAAATGAAAAAGATGGATTGTTGACACAAGCTTGATGAAATTCCCGGACGGTTATTGATTTTGAAAATTACATCGAGACCCGTGGTTGAACTTCTGCCAAAGTCTTTTATTTACGCGTTTATTTAACAAAGTTCAAAGGCCCTTGGGTGGAAATCGATTACGCGTTTGATTCTGACAATTCATTTACGCTCTGATCGAATCCGCCCGATAATTGCGCAATTGCACGTGGAATTTAATTAACCCGACGATCCGTGGCGAGCTGTTGACATTTGTTTGCACAACGTCGAAGAAAACGTATCCGCGTAAAGGGAACTTCAAACAAGGCCGATATCTTTCATCCGATCCGAGAATCAAATCGGATTTTCCACCTTTCAAATACTGACGTTTAAAACGAATATCACCGTGCTTTGATTAAAATTAAAACCGGACATCGGAGTCTTGAAACGAAAGAGTTTGATATATTGGAAAATTTATATCCTATGGTCTACAATTAAGGCAATAAAATTCAAATAAAGTCTAAAGCTTTATTTAAATTTTTAAGGTGATTAATAATATTTTGGAACCATTAAATATTGTTGCAAAATAATTTTTAAATCAAACTGAAATAGGGTCTAAAATTAAATACGAATTATGGTTATCTCAGTGGTTCATCTTTCGAGGGCTAAACGAAATCATGATGGTTAACGAGGTTCGTTTATACGACGCACAATTTCTCTTGAGGTTCCATCAAACACAGAGCGTTATTTTTGATTCGGCTCGAACCACGATACATCAGTTTTTAATTCACCAGAATCGAATCGTTTCTGACTCATCGGTACAGGAATATTTTAAGACCTGTACAAGCGTTTCGAGCCTCTCGATGGAATTTATGAACCCAACTGGCCCCTATGCGAGACCGATAAATTAATTTCAATCATGAAACCTATATTTTCCAACTGACAAATTAATTTCAACAAAGGAACCTATAATTCAACTCAACATATGACCTGGCTAACTTTTAAAAACGATCGAAATTAAAATTAAAATTGAAAAATAAATGAAGCCAACGAAAAATGAAAAATTTAGAGGCTAAACTTCAAAAATTATTCGTATTTTAAGTAATCGTGTATGAAAAAATTGGAAGGCGGTCCAGTGTAATTTAAGGCACCAAAAAACTCGAACACACCGCGTTGGATGCAATTACGTTACAAGGAGGAACAAATTTTTTAATACGACCAAATCACCCAGCTGAAAGTTACTTGATCCTGGGATCAA
This sequence comes from Anthidium xuezhongi, assembly GCA_022405125.1. Taxonomy (NCBI): domain Eukaryota; kingdom Metazoa; phylum Arthropoda; class Insecta; order Hymenoptera; family Megachilidae; genus Anthidium; species Anthidium xuezhongi. The sequence continues at coordinate 12,233,958 of CM039637.1, forward strand.
TTGACCCGACACCACAGGATCTTGACTAGGAGAAATTAGGTTCTCCCTGGCGGATATTAAATGACCGATTACAGTGGCGTAGACACAAGAAGGACGCCACACGGGGTCCTCTGTAAAGATTATTAACAGCGCGTTTCGTGTCATTGGATTCTGGCTGCGTTTACACGAGCACCGATATTAGATTCTATTTTTGTACAATCGTTCGACGATATCAATTACATCAAAAATAAAGGAAACATTTCTGTTTCGAAAAATTAGAACGCATAAATCTTTGCAAGGATAATAAAATATTTAACATTCATATGTCAAGAATTGTATACAAATTATTTAAAGTTTCCATTTATTGCCAGATAAATTACAAATTGCCTAAATGGCAACGCAAATAAATTGATCAAAATAATTATTAATAATTTGAAAAATTGGGAAAAGAAACTATGTAAATTATGACATTTAATATAGACATATAATCCAGGACCCTGGAGGAGGACCGTATCAATTTTGGCGGGAAAACATTGCTCCTCTTATTTCCCGTCGAAGTTTCCAATAATACTTTTACGAATTTCATCCGTGAACCGTTAGGATCGTGTATTTACCTCTGTCCCGTTTATTCGACCCTCACAGGACCCCCTGGCGCCATCGAAACGCAAACAGCATTGCGAACACGAGCACGTGTGTTTTCAGGTACGTCGGCGGAATAAAGAAAGGGAAATCGAAGTTAGGGCGGTTCTTTGTTCCCTACCTGCCGACACGGACCTCGTCCCGGGATATGGGAAAACTTGAATGGATATGGAGCGAAAGTTTCCCTCGCGAACGTATTGTTTCTCCAATCCGAAAACACGATGCGAGCAATAAGACCTTTCGAAAATTTTCCAATTCTTCGCGGTCCGCCCGATACGTGCCTAACAAACGATTCGTGTCTGCAACCGGAAACGAAACTCGTTGGCGGAATATATCGATGGGTGTATCGTAAATTCGCACCGGAACGAAGCTCGAAATTCATCGAAACGAATATTAATGTTTGAAAAAAAAAAAAGCAACACTCTCAATCGATGGAAAAATATTTGCGAATTCGAAATTTCTGTGCACAATCATTCGACTGTTCTATTTTCTTTCTTTTTTTTTTTTGTTTCAAACGACGCGTGGGAAATTTTTGATGAAGGCAAAAGGCAACAGTGGTTGGAAGTTTGGAATTCATGGAAATTGATGTTCAATAAATTCCATGGAGAAATGTTTGAAAAAATAAATAAAACGAAATACTCTATTTCATGGAGTGAAAATTTGATATTAATGCCCAAATCGGCGAGACAGAATCGATGGTACAATATTTTGCCAACGAAATCACACTTTCGAAAATATTTTTTTGTTTTATTATTCAGCGACGAGGGTGAAAAAATGCTGACGAGATTGAAATATTTGGAGATCGTTAATTTGTACTCTGTGTGACATTCGAAATGCATATTTTTAGGAACTTGGAAATTTCAAAATATATTTTCTCTCTAACTACGTTCTTCGAAGCAAAACGTTTAATCAATTTTCAGAAGAAAATTCTAATGAAATATCTTCTATTAAAGTATCTGTAAATTTTGCACGTAATATCACCAAGTACGTAGTTGATTATTTTCTTAGATACACATGTCGCGTCAACAAGTGGAAAGGCAATTAATCTTCTATAAAAATGTACCTCGAGGACACGGGACGAGCAAATAGCGAGACATTCGATGTAATTACGGGCTTTCGTGGATTCCGTGTAGTCGGTGGCCGGAGATCGTATACACACGAATCGTATCGCATTTATCTCATAATCAAAGATAAATGAACGTCCGGACGCATTAGCCGTGATATCGATCCGCGGACGAGAATCAGGACTTGTGGAACGAGTTAAAAGTAACTTGACGGGTCGTGATTCGAAACGTTAACCCTTTAACAGCTCGTCAAATTTTTTAGTAAAATCTACCACGGTTAAAAATAAAATTTCTCAATACAAGATTCTCATATTTTGGGTAAAATTACCCAAGCATACTTCTAAATTTAAAAAACGGATTGGTATAATAATTTTTTTAAATTGTAAAGAACAAATTGAAGGCCTCGTCTTATACATTTCTTATCTAAACCTACTAAATTAAATTAAATTAACCCCACGATCAAGCCATTTAATAATTAACGTCTCGAATACGCGTACGTTTAACAAATTACAGTTTCGGAGTAACATGACGGAAGAGAAAGTGAGACGCGATTTAAAATTTACTGAAAATCAATTCGTCCACTTTTTCACCCTGTCATCGATAGATTCGACCACACGCACCGGAACTTGTTGCTCTGGAATCTGTCCAACCGGACAACCGCAATTACTCTTTCGATCGATCATGCGTTTTACTTGAACTCGACATTGCTTCGTTCTCAACGATCGACCGTTTCGAGGATCGCTGGCCACTCTTTAATTTAAAATAAATAAATTCGAGATTGGATTCTCTGGGTTCAAGGTTTTCATCGTTGCACCTGTCGAGATTCCTGGCTTCATCAACTTTGTTTTTAATCACGGTAGATGAGAGATCGAGAAAAAATATTTTTAACGGAAATGAAATGTTCGATGATCGTTTACGAAGCTTCATGCGGTGCAAATATTTTCCCACTTCGCAATATTAAGCTTAAATTAATCGTGTTTCGGGACTGAAAACGTATATAATGAAGCCTCGATAAAAATTAAAAGCTAAAATTTTAAATCGAAAGAGTTTCGTACATGGAAGGTAAACCTTCTACGACTCGATATTATTTTCTTCCTAGTTCGCCAATCAAGGTGTTAATAATATCGAACTATAAGCAAAGTTTCGTTCAAAAACCGAAGTTCCCGATTAATGCCAGAGATTTTCAAGCGAAATGAAAAAAGTTCGAAGCATGTTATGATAATCTGGAGGGGATTCCCTCGTGTCCGTGGTAGAAATAAGTCATCGAGGCCGGTTAAAGGAAGAGGAAGAGGGCGAGGAGAGCCGTGAATGGCCTTAGGGAATCAATGAGGATGGCGTCGCTCTGGGGCGTCGACGTTTAACTACGCGCCTCGACGCGACACCAACTTCTACCCAGATTCCTACATCCCCTCAAATATTGGGCAGAGATATAGTAAACAAAATGAGAATCCATCTTATCATTACAATTATCCTCTTGTTTGTTCGACCAATGAATTGGATCGAATTAAAAAATCCTTACGATTCTTTCAAGTTTTTCAATTTTCCTTGGTCATTATTATAATGAAAACTTTAGTATCCCCATTAATTTACATTATTTAATACTATTATAAGAGAAAAGAAATATTATATTTTTCAATAAAAATCTTTAGAAACTTGAACATTTTAAAGGATTATGTTTGCAGAAATTTCGAAAGAATTGAAATATTTTATTTGTAGAAATTGAGGAAAACTGGATTTGTATAAAGATTTATTAGCACCATTTATTTGTCAGAAAAACGTGGCTGTACAAAGGGGTTAAAGGGAGCACTTTTGACCTCGACTGTATGCCACTTCCGCGCCCCAATGCCACGATGTTCGCACGTGCACACACCTATCGCGTTTCTATTTGCATGCGTGTAATTTGTATGCTCGATACCGATGCGTATGCAGATTAGCGTGCAACGCTTGTTTCACTGGAATATCAACTTCGCGACCGTGTTACATCGTGGTAAACATTCATGGCGTAAAATTTCGGAATCCCATATAGCAGATAGCCATGCCGCAACAATAATGTTTACACTTAGTCTGATGCAGTAGAAACAGCGATATGTGGTCAGACAAAAGGGACACAATTCATACTACTGAGGATACGAAGCGCCAGCGTTTCAATTTTTTCCGCCATAACCACCCCTCGCACTCGATTCCCAAATTGTGAACGAACGAATCTCGCTAATTTCCCTCTCGACTCTTCGTTTTCCTGCAAAAATCCGATCGAGCGTTTTCCGAGCGACGACCAGTCGCGTTCGACGAATTAATCTCGCGGCGACGATTTCGTGTAATCGTCGATGGGAAAACCGCACGCGAACGACCCGCTCCGACATCGTGGAAAATTTTTGTTCGCTCGTTCGTCGCGAATATATTACGATATTACATAAATTCCGGGAAGGTGGGGGATTTGGAACGGGGCGCGTCGATAAATCGTCGACGTTGGAAAAAAATCTCTATTCACACGATGTCCTCCGTGACGTAAACAATGGAAGATCGAATGATTCCCGATAAAATCCCGTCGGTAATTAAGGATGAAACTCGTCGAGTTTCTGCTTTTCCAGAAACTTTCCGTGAAAATCTGTTAAACAGCTTTCCTTCCGACGCTGGATGCAATTACGTTCACGCGGAGGACAACTACGGAACGGAACAACAACAGCAACAACTCGCTTCCGGCTAATTTTGTTAACGTTGATGCACGGTATTCTGTGCTACTCACGAATTCGTTCCATTTAATCTGCTTTTAACGAGCTGCCAGCTAGTTGCAGGTTCAAAGGGACATGCCCGCTTTTTAGCCACGGAAATGTGAAATAATTTATCGATTAAATTGATTATAGGTTAATTAATGGACTTGGCACGTTGGATGGGACCAGGGGAAAATAGACGAGTTTTGACCGGGATTGTATGCAGTCTCCCTAGGGTGTATCTATGAATTACACGTGTACACGTGTGTACACAGGGGCGGAATCCGGACGCGTCTATTACGATGGTATTCAACCACCGAAATTGTTTCGTCGTAATCGTCATCTCCGGATCGTGGATTACGCGACGCCTAATTTCGTGCCTCCGTAAACAAACACCGTATGCACCAAGCGACGCGACGCGTCATGGAAGAACCGATTCACTTCCTGCAAGACGTGGCGTTTAATTTCCGGCGCGCGATACGAGACGTCGCGGCGTTGCGGCGTTCGATTTTCATAAGTTTCAATTCGCGGGGGAAAAACTCGATAAAAACGATCGGAAAAAATGTATTCTTCGAATTATTTACCCCGTTTGCTAATTATTTCATTTGTTTATTGTACCATTTATCGATCTTAAACATTCGAACGATACTTTTTCTAGGTCTGGGTTACGACAAACCCATTTTAGGGTTGAACCACGATGTCGCGACGTTATTTATTTATAGTTGTGACAATCTTCCGGCTTAGAGGCCGGAAACCGGATAGCCACGGATGACCCAAATAATTGAGGGCTTCGATAACCCGGACTCGACCGATGAAGAAGCATGAAAAATAGGATAATAAGAGTTCGTTCGCGGGATAAGGTATGAAGATGAGGGCGAAAAAAAAGGAGTCATAGTTAAAGTTCCTCCGAGTATACGCCCCCTCACTACCTGCCCCTTTTCTCTCGCCCTCTCGTCACGGCATGGTATTTTAACGAGAACTTTTGTGCATGCCTCTGAAAAAGGGAACTCGAGGCTGGTTTTCAGGTGGGGGAAAAAAAATGACATAGCGAAAATGCTATGTCCTGGATAATATAGCCGCCGTGATGCTGCAAAGCTATCGCAAATTGCTACAATTCTAGCGTCTCTCTATTAGCGCGTATCAATTGCGACAGAATATATTTTTCATTTTTCATTTTACGCGTGCGAAATTTATTTCAATTTTTATTGACGACAAATTTTGTATCGTAGGGTGAGGGGTTAATCAGGATTATAAGCGAGGAAACGTGTGAAAAATCGACTTCAAAGATGAAATAACTTTCGCAAAAAGATAGGAACGGTAGACGGGGCCAGAAATCCTTGGGAGATGTCGGTAAATTCGTGTAAACATGTCGTCGTAGCCGATCAGAGGTAGCTAGCATTTACGGATTGATGTTTGTGTACAAAATCGACGAGCCAGCATGCTCGAATAAAATGTCAGAAGTCCCCACTTACGCTCCTGGTGTCTTTAAACAAACTAAAATTGGAGAACCGTTTCGAGGAACACCTTGAAGGAAACCTCGTCCAGTCTCGATCAATCGTTTTCATAATAGAGATTTATCGACGATTGATTAATAATATTACAGCAACACAAACGATTCTCAGATTGGTACAAATATTAGATCGAACATTAAATTTGGAATTTCTCTCCTTTGCTTTAAAATCGAAAACTGTTATTTGGTGAATTTGATTAAATATTAGTTCAGGACTTAATCAAATTATCGATATTGCTTTAACTTAACAACGAGCCTAACAACGATAATTTATTAAGATTCAAGATCGTAATTAACGAACAAAGGGGTGGTATTTCTTCGTGAAAAATCACTAGATACCTTTGAGAGAATAATCAAAGGAAAATAAAGATGACCGAAAGAATTCGCCGGAGAGAAACCGGATCCCTTCGAGGGAAAAATAAGAGCACACGTTAGAAGGACGAAGTGGCGACACAAAGCTGCCTCTCTCGTACATTACAAATGTAAATGGCCGCTTTCCTACCAGATGGATCTAAAGTACATCTCATTTCGATTCAAGGGGTTGTCGCTTTTCGCGCCTCATCCCCAGTGACAAGTTCCATTTCGAAAATTCCATCGTGTCTCTAGCCCGACGACACTTTCCACGACTCCCACGGAAAATTCAGCCAACGTTTTCTCCCTTTATATGTTCCGGAAGAGTTACTGAAAAATCTACCGAGCGCGATCTGAATTCATCGAGGAAACGGAAACTGCCCTGCCTGATGTCGATTAACCCTTCCTCTACGCAAAACATCAAATTTTCAAAGAAAAAAATGCTCTCAACTCACAAAATCAATAATATTTCTTAATATTATTTAATATCAATAAGAAGCAATTTACTGTTGGATGTTCAGTACTGGTGAATATCTGGTATTTAATCAAAATACTGAATTAATATCGGCTTGTAGGATAACGATTTTCTTTCGCAGGGCAGAAACGAGGAACGAACGGATCATTTATCAAATGTTCACAATCAACTTACGATTAATGCAATACACAACTGGCGCTGAATTGCAAGGATTAATTATAGCACTCGTAGTTACAGTAGCTGGTTCAAACAATGCCAACCGGCTACACAGAATGAATTTACTCGTTGCGTGTCGTCTGTAGGACGGTTTATCAGACAATGAACGAGAAATCCTTCGACTGAAACTGGAGATCCTGCAGATAGATTAAGAAGTACACTTGAAGATCGATGAGAACGAAATCGTACTCTTTCCAGACAATTTATCAAGTTGGAAGCTGCGAAATATACTATTCTATTCGAAGAAACGAGCCAGGGAAACCTCCCTCGGGAAAGTGAAATTATTTCGTTAAAAAAATCAAATCTAATCTGTAATTTCATCCAAACAAGTTAACTTTCAACAATTTAAATTTAATAATTGTACCATTTTCGATCACTGAGAGACACTTTGCAAATAAAATCACCCAATCTGATTTTGGGATTCTTTGACAATTTATGCAGAAATTAGCAATCATTATAGAAATTATCCTTTTAAGGTATTGAATGGAAGTTGGAGTGTCTCTCTGCTATTCTCTGTGGCAACGGCCACTTTCGAGCTGGAACTTCTCAAATAAGGAAGCACTTTACATCTCGCAATCCACGTCAAAGACTTTCCTCGAAACGACATCTTTCTTTTCTTTCCCTTCTCTTAGCTGCGATACTAGCTAACCAACGTGCCACTTTATGCAATAACACGGTGCGATAGAATTATCATCGTATAACAAAGTACGATTTCAAAAGAAATAATTTCGCCAAAGAAACGAGATATTTTTAAACCAAGGTAAAAATATTATATACGGGAGCCGCGATACTTTTACGTTTCTGGTGTCACAAATTTATCGTATCCTTCATTGCTGTCATTAATTTGTTCATTCGAGTTTCAAAAGATGACACCTGAATGTTTATCCATGCTTTAAACCGCAAAATTTCATAGAATTCAAGTGTAGAACGGTAACAAATCTACGGACCAAGCGAGAATTAATTAATCCCACGTGAAAACGAGGTCACGCGAAATATATCGTCAAAATGGGCAAACAATTCATTGTGGAGAGATATAAAAAAAAAAAACACACACATACAGATGATGTCGTATATTTGTCGAGTACGGTTTACCCTGTTCGTAGTACGGTTAGATGTTCAGTTCACGATTTCGTCCGACCAACACCAGTTTAGACGTATCGAAGCCGGTTAATCCACATTAAATAAATCGTACCCCGATACTCCGTGGGCTGTTTTAAATCTGGACGAGGGCGTAAGCGCCAGGGCACTTGTATTAATTTGCAATCACGCTCGAAACGATTTACGATCGTTCCGCCAATGCGAAATAACACGTTCGGATTGGTCCGAACTCACGATACAAATATCGAATTTCCTTTTCGATCGGATTCCTCTTCTCGAAACGAGCTAATTTTAAACGCGAGAAAATTATTCCGTAACAATTTTCGTCCAAGAAATCCATTCGGCTGATAAATTAACGTATCGTCGACGCGAGGCACAGAAACGAACGTCTTAAATATAAGTCAAGAAGTTAAGGGGTGTTCGATCAATCCCCCATGTATCTCCATCCACCCTAACAATTCGATCAACGTGACAGGCTTTCAGATTTTTTTTCTCCCGAGCCACTTTGAACCCCGGACCGTTTCAGGTCGAAACGACTGGCCGCAGGAGCAAACTTTTGCGATTTTTATGAACAGGATGGACGTTTTAGGAGCGCCAGTCTAAGAAACACGCTTATGACCGACGACCAACCGATGGAAACTTTCGCAATATTCGAACGCGTGCTTCTTAGGGGATAAAAAGGGCGAATCCATGGAATAATCTTGCTTCGAGAAAGATACAGATCTGTGTTCGCTATTTTTAGATCCGTGGGTAACATTCATATACTTGGTAATATCTTGAAAAATCTATCCACATCTATCTGTAATTATTTTAATTTTTTTATAACTAGTGGAATCTGATTTTGAAATCAAACGTCAGGGATATATCAAAGGTCATCAATTTGGGGGTTGTTCGCCCAATCGAAAGAAAAAAGTGAAATAAAATTGGTTAAGTTATTTGGTAGCCTATGTACCGTAAAAATTGTTCTAACTTTTCAGATGAAATAACCAGAACGAATGGAACGAGAATGACAGGAAATAGTCGGGTCAAGAGGGACCCGTTCTTGACCGCGGTTTGTGTGTATTCAGATACGCCGGGTCGCGCAACTTTGTTTAACTTCGCCGTGTGCCGGCAAGTTTCATTGTGACCCGTGATCCAATTTACCCTCGAATGCTTTATGCGTTTTCCGAGTAACTACCAGTTCAACCTTGCCGTTTTATTTATTCCGCGGTAGCAACGAGGAAAGTACGAGGTGTCTCGAGCGAGTTTTTTCCTCGAAAAAACTTGGAAAATTTCGCGTAACGATGATTTACTCGAAATTTTTCGAATCGAAACTTTTCGTTATTTATCTCCGGCAGAGAACTCGTATCGATAACCGGCTGTTACTCGAATCTTTCCTTCGACGCGTTAAAAAATGTATCCTCGAAACGTGTCCATAGATTGCGCGAACTTTTTTGCCACGGAACGTTGAAAATTTGTCTCGCAGGACGGCGAAGGATAGCGTTTCGCTTTCGAGGCGTCCGAAACATTTCTCGTGGGAAATTTAATTGAATGTTTACTCGGAATTGTCTGAAGTTTGTTTCCCGAAACAACGAAGAACCACGGCAAATATTTAATTAAACATTTCCCCCGGGACACCCGAAATTTGTCTTGCAAGACAAAGAAGTAAGATACACAGAAACTTGGTTGAACGTTTCTTTCGAAACACCCCAAATTCGTCTCGAAATATAAAACGAGAAAAGCGATCGATGTGAATATTTCAAATCAGAGCACTCGAAGTTTGTCTTAGAATAAAAATAAGAAGTTAAGAATCTTCGAACCCTTCAATTTATCATTCGAACGGAGATCCACCCTCGTAAAGTGGGGTGATAACGTAAACTCGTAGCGTTTTGTTATTTTTCATCAAAATAAAATATTTTGCTAGACGATTTTATATGTACCTTCTTGTATTACAATATTATAAGATTTATAATTAAAATGATGAATTTTCAAGTTAAATAGAAAATGGAGTTCCAAGTTTCCTTTCCACTACGAACTTACGTTGCAATTAATGAAATCCTGATTGTTAAGAATTAAAATATCGTTTTGTCGTTCGTCGTAAGAAAATAAATCAACTGACCTTGACTTTCTGGCATTTCCGGGCAGCGATGGATCTTGATTGCTTTCTGAGCGCCTCCAGAGGAAACCGCTTCCCGCAGGATGCGTTTCACCGACGTTCTCCACCACCGCACCACTTTCCTTCAACTTCGCACACCGACAGTTCACGCGATTGTCGCGGGACCGACGATTATTATCACCTGGACGAAATGGTGAAACGGTCACGAGCCGAGCGGATCAACGATGCGCACCAGGTACAACACCGACGACGACGACGACACGAGCGGAGCTAACATACGGTATGGTGGCACGCGTCCTGTGTATCGCACCGGGACACCAAGGATCAAAATACATTCGAGGGTGAGTGTCGGGTTCGTTCGCGTCACGAGGAACGAGGGGGTATCGAGAAAAGGGGACGCGAATGACCCGTTGCACGAATCGCTCGCGGCGCGGTCTGGGCGGTGACTGAGCGGACCGAGGCGTCTCGACGCACGGCATCTCCCCCCACCCTTTGTCTCTGTCTCTCTCTTTCCCTCCCTCGAATTTTTGTTGTCCTACTCCGACCAACGATTTTGACATTGTTTTCGTCATTAAACAATTATTATGCCCGACACTTTCTAAGACTAATAGAAATTTTGTTAAATAGAACATTCAAGATACTTCCAAGATTGCAATTATCTTGACCATAATTACAATAGTTATTTATATATTTCTATACTTAAATTCTGTATGTGAATAGTGGAGTTTAAATGGTAATCGAAGATGATTGAATATTTGATGCCTTGGAGAATTAAATCAATTTTTCCTTGGAATTAAATCGGTAGCCAAGGGGTTGAGACAACTCCAAGTTAGCGATAATTAAAGAGACAACGGTGTAATTAAAGGACTTGGACCGTATGATCGAATCTTATATTTTATGAATTCAATTGGCGGTGATTCGAATAAAGCAGTAAACTCGAAGTGTCAGAAAATGGCACGAACGAATCAAGATATCGAAGCTAACAGAAATCCAATTTTCTCTCCAGTCTGTCACCCAATCTTTTCTATTTTTTTCTTTCTTTTTCTTCGACTCTTACGAGCCGAAAAGAAGTCACAGGACATCGGGGCTCTCTCGATATCGAACCGGTTCTCCCTCGTTAATCCCCTCGACGCGGACTCGAGGCACGCTCGGGACTAAAATTTCGTGAAATATGCAGCCGTGAAAATGTCTCGGGACGACCACCTTGCTGGAAATAGCGTTTACAAATGACGGAAATAGACGGTTGGCCATCGAGGGACGAAGACGTTCGGACGGCGTCCAATTAACCGGCGCCCCGATCGAACGGTAATTAGGGGAAAAAGAAACGTTTCCGTGCAAGCAATTATCGAGGGTGCTCGTTAATATTTATTCGAGAAACAAGATTCGGTGTTTCGCGTTTAATTTAACTAGTTGAAGATCATTAAATTTACGCGCCCGAGACAAAAGGTGCACTCGAACTCGAGGTTATTGTTGAGCTAAGTATACTTGGACGTGTAGCTGAAATGGTTTAACGTTTTGTACGTGGCAGACGTTAGCTAGAGGCTTTATTATGCTAAATGTACGATATTGTTTCATCTGCGTACGTCTTCTGGAATGATTTGAATAGATGAAATTTTGGAAAATTTAGTAGAAACAACCACTTTATGTTGCTTCATTCATTTTTAAAATAATAGAAAAGTAATTAAAGTTCTATTTAAACCTACTGCAATTTCTAGCTTCTAGCAAAAATTATTTTCTGAATTTCAACAAATAATTTCTCAGAAATTATTTCGTCCCTATTCTATGAAACGAAACATCCACCTTAAGAATTCTACCCGCGCTTTCATTTCTGGTAAAAAAAGAAAGAAAAAGATCCATTCACTTCCCCAGAAAGAGAGAAACGTGCTCCTCTAGATTCTCTTCCACCCTCAGAACCATGTCGATCCATCCCTTTCCCTAGCAAACGATGCAATCACTTAACCACCCCTTTGTCCACGTATATATTTTTTTATTTCCTAAACAATAGTTCATTTATCTGCGGGGAATCGCGGTCAAAGTTCGACCACCAACCACCTCGTTCGTCAATTTTAATTTAATCCGTTCGATATCGGAACAGACCACGTTAAATTATGCGCATGCATATTAAACGACTCGTCGTTAGGCCATTTTTCTTTTTCAACCACTCTGTATTCCTTGTGTAGAGGCTAATTGTTCCAGACGGGGGGCGGGAGAGGGGAAAAAAAATGGAAATTCTTCGGCACAATTCCCTTTGGTTGAACATCGAGACACGGTCGACAAGTTTTCTCGTTGAAACTTAACTAGGGTGCTCGACGCCGGATCGGTTAAGGACGCGCGATTACGCGTCGAGACGCTCTTAATCGTCCCCTGTCGACTTTGCCTGTCGTCCACGACGACGAACTCGACTTTCCACCGTCGTTTCGTATCATGCGCTTCGAAACTTCCCCCTACCTCGCTTAAAGATTCCCTTTCTGAATTGTAACGAGCTACGATACCGGAAGGAACGCTCTGTTTCCGCCAACTTTCCGAAACTTTCCAAGATTCTGACGGTATAATGGAAAATTCATATCGTACACACGCCATTCGTTACTAAGAAATTATCGGTTGCTATTTGTTGGCCCCTAAACACCATAACGGGGTCAGATATGCTCCTTTTTTATTCGAAAGTAGATAATGGTATGCGGTTTCTTTAGTAAAGGATAAGAATAAAAATTGTGATTTCTAATTGTGAGCTGCACTAATCGACAAATGATGAATATCACTCTATGGCTCTAAAAGCCATATATAATATCAGTATTACCATTAATATCGCTAATTTCGAGACTAATTACATTAATTTCAAAATACTATAATTAATTTCACTTGATATTTGTTCTAAAGTCTGTTGGTCCCTCAAACGGCCCTTTGAGAATTAATATAACAACATGGCGGATGTTAGATCTCGAATATTTAATCCCTTAATCAACTTCTACCTTATACTTTCATTATTTTATACATTGATAGACTTACCAACTCTGCCCGTTGTTTTCTGGAATAATAAATACGGCTTCATCTCCAATAACAATAAAATTCCCGAAACAAAAGACAACTCTTGTTTTGAAAATCACTCATCGAACAAATTGATTCTATGAATTTGGCGGTAACAATAATTCTCTAAATACTGATAATTAACCTCGTTTCTTTAATTGACTGTTTAACACAAATACCCACAAATGATTTATCGTTGTTACACAAACTTTAATATCACAATTAACACTGTTAAATATTGTCACAACAATTTCTTTTTTAAACAAATTTCTGACACACACGAACGTTAAGAAGTTTAGATCAAGACTAATTTCGATTTTGTACTACTTTGGCGCTGTACAAATCGAAGCGCCACCTAGTTTCTCTTTGTCGATATTTTGAAATAAGAATCATTTCGGTTTGATAGAATTTTTTACAGTAATATGTAAGTTGTTTGGTGTCATTGCGAAAATTGATTCTGTTCGATAATCTTCTTTACAAGAAAAATCATAACACGAAATGGCATCAAGTATTTTCCATGATAATGGTAACTGTCAAATCGTTTGCTTTAAGGTTAAGGTACAATTTTATACAATTCAATAAGCTGTGTTATTTTATGCTAGCTCCAGTGCGAAAGACATGCCCTTATCTGGAAAAATGTTACCGCAAAAATCCGATTCATTTCAACGAAATGTCACATCCACATTGTAAGTATTAATTGTTTATTTTTTTTGTTTGTCAAGGAAACATTTTTTTGTGATGAATGAACAGCATATTATTGTTTCAGTGGAGAAAATTGTAAGGAAACAACTGGAGGGGGATATCCAGATACCTGAAGAACTTGATTTTGAATGCTCAGATCGGTCACTATTGATAGATCAGTTAAAGATCTTACAAATGGTGCTGAGAAAACAAAGAAATGGTGGTGAAAGCACTTCATCTGTTAAACAGTCGTCCAGTGAGGGTAGTAATGTTAATACAAATTTAAAAGACAGGGTTGAAAAACATAAACAGACAGTGACTCAAAGGAGAGAACATAAGTTGAAGGAAATGGATGAGGAGAGCGAAGCACTCTTTAAATCTTCTAGTAGCAAGGTAAATACCATGAAGGATGAACTTAATAAACTCAAAATAGCTGAGGAAAACACAGAGCAGAGTGGTCCTTCGCAGGAGAAGAAGAGGGACAACAGTGGCTTTAATGACAATGGCAGAGAGAATAAAAAATCAAAGTCAGTCCATAATAAACAGCATGAAGAAGTAGAAGAGTGTACTCAAAAAACAAATAAGAATACAGATAGTAGTCAAAGTCTCAGTTCCTCAAAAGGAAAATCTGTGATCGATATCTTTCAGTCATGTGATTCCATGAAGTCCAGGATTGAAGTCAGAGCAAAAGCTATTGAGATGATGAAGAGACAGGGGTTCAAAGTATCTGTGGTGGAGCCAGGAAACTTTGCCTTGAAATATGCTCTCTCAGCCCCGTATCATATATTCTTCTCCAGAGTTCAGAACTCAAAATCAACGTATGATCAGCCATTCTCCATAACATTTCCTGAAATCTTGGACAGAAGTCTAGGGGAAATAGTCTGTAGTTTACACATCAATTTTATGGTGGATGTTGGATGGTTGTGTTTGCAATATTTATTAGCGGGACAGCGTACAGATATGTTTATCTTGTATGGGGACAGGGTCGATGAAGAGAAGCTGAGTATGAATATCACCATGATACCCGTGCAAATGCCAACAAAATTCGGTTGTCACCACACTAAGATCATGATTCTGAAGTACAAAGACGACGGTATACGCGTCGTGGTGTCCACGGCCAACCTGTACTCGGACGACTGGGAGAACAGAACGCAAGGGTCGGTGAAATCATTTTCAAAGTCATTTTACGTTCTTTTCTTCCAGAAATCGAACCTTGATGAATAATTTTGATAATCAGACTCTGGATATCGCCGCACCTGCCGCAGTTGCCGGAATCAGCGAACACCAACGACGGCGAGTCACCGACGGGCTTCAAGAAGGATCTGCTCCTCTACCTGAATAAATACAGACAGCCAGCGCTAACAGAATGGACAAGCACCGTTCGAAGAGCGAACTTCTCTTGCGTAAACGTATTCTTTCTAGCGTCCACTCCTGGAAGGCACACGGGCGTAGAATACGACAGCTGGGGCCACAGGAAGTTAGGATCCGTCCTCGCGAAGCACGCCAAGTTACCTCCAGACGCTCCAAGATGGACGTTGGTCGCTCAGAGTTCCAGTATCGGTAGTCTGGGTCCGAACTACGAGAGTTGGCTTCTGAAAGAAATAACATCGTCGATGTCCAAGGAATCGCCGTCGAGCCTGAAGAGTCATCCAAACTTCCAGTTCATCTACCCTTCCATAAACAATTACAAAGAAAGCTTCGACTGTCAGGTCGGATCCTGTTGCCTGCCGTACAGTCTTCAAACGCATTCCAAGCAAGAGTGGATAGAGACATACATGTGGTAAGTTCTGAGCTCGAATATTATTTTATTGTCTAAGTATTTGTTGAGGAAGATTGCACCATAGGAAAAGGAAATTTCGCTATTCACCTTATAATCTATAGTTACTAAGCATTTGTACTTAGGTGATGATTCACCTGACCCATTATATTTTACCTCATTAGCAAATCAACCAATCGCTTCGAGACAATTAAGTTCGCCACGTTTAAACTAATATAGACTAACTTAGCCATAAAGCATGATGACTTTGTACTATTACAGTGAGTGGCGAGGGCACCTCTAAGATGCCATTTTCCCTAGAGATAAACAAGACTTGTTTGCAATAAATGTATAAATTGTTTAGTCAATGGAAAGCCACGCGAACGGCAAGGGACAAAGCAATGCCTCACATAAAATCGTACACGAGATTCTCACCGGATATGAAGAGGATTCCGTGGTTCGTTCTAACCAGTGCCAACTTGAGCAAAGCAGCATGGGGTACAGTGGGCACAAATTCCCATTACATTATGAACTACGAGGGAGGAGTTATATTTATTCCAAAATTTGTTGTACGTTAAAAATATCGTTGTTTATTAATCGTTCAGAGGCGAAAGACATGTTAAAGCATTGTTCCTGTTGTAGACCGGATCAACAACGTTTCCTATTCAAGAAGAGGAGGACGATGTACCTGTTTTCCCTATTCCCTACGATCTACCTCTAACCAAATACAAGAACGGGGATAAACCGTTCGTGATGGAGTTCTTCTACTCCTAAAGGGTATCGAGACTGCTTATTTTCAGAACAATAAATTATGATCGCAACGTTTGATGTACAACTGAATTTTTTTTTTTATAATAAATACATCGATACGGCATCGGAATACAGAAAACGACATTCTCTGCTCAAGGTTCGTTGTCTGATTTATTAATTCGCAAACGTAAAACCAGGATTCAGCATCGAAACGTATTCGTTTGTAAGGAAACAAAATTTGTACGACCTTTGAAATTCCCACGTGGCGCGTGACTTCATTCCCGATTCATTCCCGTGCCGATTTCGTGGCTGCTCGTTCGCGGACCACGCGTTTTCCATAAAACATCAGCAGGAAAGCGTTTCCTGACGCTTCGTGGCATCGTATCGACCGTGCATGCCCCGCCTTCAAACAACGTTTAACGAAGCTTTGCTTGCTCTTCTTCTCGTAGCAATTACACACAGTGTACAATAGCGTTTCGCAAGGTGAACCATAGCCAAGTCAGACCACGAGTTCCTTACTTTTCCTCAGCCAACAATACGTCAAGCGACAATTCTATTAACCCTTTGACTGGCGGCGTCCTTCGACAACAGACATTAAGTTGAAATTGCCTGCGATATTAAAATTCACTCAGCGTGTCTGCCGTATTGAAAGGATTAATCGAATTAGGTTCGATAGAATTTTAATAAATGGTTTTACGCGATTACAATTTTCGTAGAAAATGGTACGTCACGGATCGCAAACTTCCGTAATCGGTTCCCTTATCGTCCGTGTTATCTGTAAGCGTAAAAGAAAACTGTACTTTCAACTAGCGAACAAACGTGGCCGTTGAGGAAATTACTCCGCGAACGGTTTTGTAAATTACTTATCCCCGATGATGTCAACGGTGCAGTCAAGGCGTTACGTCATTTCGATAACAAAAATGATAAAAAGATACAATCGAAGAATTTTGCAAAGCAACGAAAGAAACACCTTGTTTTCGTTATTTCTTCAAACTGTTGTTGTAAAGCACTGCAACGTAACCATTATAATAAGGAAATTATGCTACCAGCGATACGGCTAAATCTCGATCTCGATTTATGTCTTCACGTACGAGCAGGCTATTTAACGTTTCGTAAAAAGAACGGGTTTATTAATAAATATCGGGGAACCCCCACGCTCGTTCTGTTATAAATAACAATCCTCCGGCGAACGTGGACGGAAGCGTGGATCAACGCTCGACAGGAAAGCGTCGGACGTCGAAGGACACTGAATTTTCAATGAAATTTTCAGCGTAACTTTTACGCGATTACCGATTCCCGCTATTCATGCCGCTTTCAAAATCGAAATCATCCTCTATTTAAAATCACCAAAACTTTCTAACGTTGTCGTGGCTTGTTTTGAAATTGCCGGAAGACAAACGAGCCAGTTTTATCGCGGAGACATCATCTTTGTCGTATTTTCTGAAATTTCATCGAATCGAATGTTCTTTTCACCGTTCACGAACATTAACCATTTCGCTGCTACATACGTAATTTCACAGACACGCGCCGATATTTGTTTAAATTTTCTCGTTACATAAATTTGTAGACGTGTGCGATGCAAATGTGTGTGGGTAGGTCTCGATAGGTGTGAATGATGGCGTCATTAGAATTAGCATCATTAGAATATGTGAAGTATTCTAATTTAAGGAAAACACAGGTAGAGTTTAAAAACCTTTTGAGCAAAAAATTAATTCAATTCACAATTGTGCAGATGAATGAAAGAAATGCAGCGAACCTTGCATCGATCGTATGTTTATTTACAGTTGAACGCAACTTGGTACCATTTTGTAACGTCGAGTTTATATTATTTTATATTAGGTATATCTATATTTAACATTTTTACACTGTAATGCTTGCCCGAGGGGGATGACAAATATATACGTCCTTAGTCGAGGTCACTTGCGTACACCACTCAGGAATCTTTCAGTTTTCGAAGCGAAAATAAAACGTGAAAAATCGACCAATTAAGCAACGAAAAACTGTGATAATTATCCGTTGAATCGAAGATCCTGAAAGGGTTAAAGAAACAAAACAAGGATCTTGACGTCAACACAAGGCGAGGCTTCGCCTCCCACTAGAACGCACCATTTCATGATTGTCCTCGGCGCAGATGCGACTGTTGGAAGGGTATGTCTCGGCGTTGCTGACGATAACCTCGACGAGAAGGAAGCCAGGAACAGGTCGATCAGTCCGTGAGATGTCGTCGACACGAGCGGATACTTCTTGAAGCCCTTGGTATCGTCTGCGCGTGTGTGACGTGCGGGTGCGTGCGTGTTTGTCAAGCATGTGCAGACGCGTGCATTCGTGAGCGGACCAACAAAGCCTCCGCGGCGTTTCCAGCTGACAGAGTGGCGGATTGATGCTTCGTCGGCAACGATAAGAGAGATTCATCGTCGGCGAACCACCCCGTTATCGTCGTTCGAGTCCTCCAGTTCGCGAAGGAGCCACGACGGTGGCGCACCTAGCCAGAGAAGACTGCAGTTCCGAGCGGATTTTCGAAGGACCATCGCCGGACAGGAAACGTGTGCCGCCTGACAATCGTGCAGCTTCGATTCCACCGGGGGGGAAAGTAGGTTCTGTTACGAAACGTTCGATTGAACGACGAAATTTTTGCGTCCACGCAATTTCCACGATCGTGCCGCGATTCGTCATCGATCCGTTTACGCATTGGTAGATGCACCGCGATTAACCAGTCGCGTGGCTGGTCGGTGACTATTTTTGACGCCTCGCCGATCCATTGCCAGCTGGCGGGTGTTTCCTGTGTTTGCAGACTCATTCACGAGTCGAAGATGTTCTCTGATACCTATCGTTTCGTTTCGTTTGTACACATGGATGGTATCGCGGCGTCGATTGTGATCTCCTCGAGTATCTGTGTACTTGAGAGTAAAATTCACGGTACGAGCTATTGACAGCCACTTGTCGCGGCTAGATGTTAAGCTAAAAGTCATTTTTAGTTCACGATAGTCGTTCTTAACCTAAGATTCATTGATTTTGCTCTCAAGTTTGCTATTGCGCGTTAATTCATAACATTTCGTATATTTTACGTTAAAATAATATTAGAAAAAAATCAGAAAATAATTTTAAATGAGACAAAAATAACCAATCATCTATGTTTCGTTCTGTTTCCTGGTTTGTTTTCAGTTTAAACATATCCAACGATTGTTAATGTACAAAGTAGACAAACTGCGGGTAGCATAATCGTGTTTGTCCTCAAACGTTTGTCATTTCTCGTGTTACAGGTACATAATCGAAGAGAAGAGCCGTTCGAGTGATCCCAGAGGCGCTTGAAGATTCTCAAAATGAGACTGTCGGCGGTCGGAGGATTGTTTGGTGATTTTTTGATATGTTAGCGGAGCCAGGGAAGCTTTGGTCGGCTAGAAAGCAGGCAGAAAACGCCGCCAGTCTCGGCCGCGAATCGATAAAGTCGGAGCGTGGCGTTTTCACGACGGCGGAGTGATTCCAAAGTCTGTCCAGAGGCCGGCTTCTCCTTTTTCTTCCCTCTTACAAAAGGGACGGGAAGAGCGTTATCAGGATGTTAACCTGCTGGGTGTTGACCGGCGTCTTCGGGGCCATTGTGTTACTCTACGGCCTAATAGAGGTACACTACTTCCTGCGCATGTTCTTCACCGTGTTCGTGGCGCGGTTCTGCAAGAAAAAGGCTCACATCCTCGACGAGACCACCGTCTATGGTACGTTGAATTTTTAATAAAATATTGCCGCTTGCAATTACTTTGTCAACCCTTTCGTTTTGGCTAGGAATGTTAAGTCCTTAGAAACTTGGAAATTTGTGAATATTGCATTCTTGCAGATTTTCCAAAATTTAATTATTGTAATTAATTTCTAAATTTATACTTTCAATTTGATACCTTTCATGGTATCGTGATAATTCGATTATACAAAGTCTTAGGCGCCAATAATTGGTACCTTGTGAAATTAGCTGAATCACAATCTATAATCGGAGTAAGTATCGGTTTACCATACTTGTGTAATTTTTCATTTCCTTAGAGAATTTTGAAACGAAATATGCAAATTCACTTGTCAACCTAATGTATTACATTTTTTATTACATCCTACAGACAGCAGACCTTGAAACTGGACTTGCTTCATGTCTCAGCTATCATTTTTTACATTTACATATGTTCACACGTATTCTGATTATATAATGTACATATTTATATTCCATATTATTTTGAAAGATTCACAAATGGAAAAGTCCATTCTTAACTTGTACTTCGTTCGATTTTATCTCATTTATTTTACACCTATTATTAATACTTTGATTACCAATTATTTCATTACAATTATATTATACTATCTCTTTTTGGAAAATTGGTATGTTTAATTTTAGTTATCATACTTTAAATTATTATTAATCCAATGAAATTGGTATCTCTTTTTATTACCTGTATGGTTAAAGGAGAAATGTTCATTTGACAAGGAAACGATGACAGAGTAGCAACGTCGAATTATCATAACCCCGTGTAATTATTATTCAAGAACGTAAAGATTCCATGAAAATGCATTTCATAGTTCCCCTCCACCCCCGTGCCGCTACGTAAGCCCAGAATCCTTACAATTTACCGACTTATCTTGGTCTCGTTGCCGCGAACCTTGACCTACCATGCGCGAATCAGTTGGCCGGCTGGACGGTTTGCTCGTGTCACAAATCCGCGCCGGTATTGATTGCACACCACGGTTGCAGTTTAATTTCACGAAAACTGGACCGACCAAATTGAAAACGTAAACACTACTTGTAGAATTCTCCGGGTCGACGCGTGCAAGCGTCATTTCCTTGGCGACCGCGAGCTCACGTGACGTCCCGTACCCTGTTGGATGCTCGATCCTCTCCTTTGCTTGCTTTCAGCTTCAAATCATCAAGTTTCAAGAATCTTGAAAATTTCGAAGCTTGAAACTCTTGAAATTTGAATAATCTTAAATTGAAAATCTAGTTGTTAATTGTATAAAATTCGTTTATCGACACCCAAATAAAAGATTCTCAAAATTTTCAGCGTGCACAGCCAGGATTGCGTATCTTTGTTACGCCGTTCGAGGAATAATAAATCTTCGAAACGCAATATCATGCCTGAGCACTCTGACTAACGTTAATCTTTTATTTAACAGTTCTCGCCACGAATCAGGAAATTCTAATCTTCGCCTGCTGATTTTCGATCCTCTATTACCTATCGTCCAGTTTCTCAAATCGATCATTTGATTCATGATCTCGAAGAATTCGTGATATCAAACATAAGAAATAATTCCGATAAATATACGATCATCTCATTATCATACATGCATTATAAAAAAGAACGAGTTTGTATTCTTGTGCACATATTTGTAATCTTCTTTTTACGTTCGTTAAATAATTTCGCGGCGCGAAATTATAACCAGATTTGTGTGTCGGGTTTATCCTCCTATGCAAATCACAATCGAATATTTATTTTTCATTTAGCAGGGAATTGTATAATCAGAGATTACATGGAGGAATTTGTACATAATACATTGTTGCATTTGTGTCGAGACATAAATAATTTAAAATACTGTTTATGACTCCGCTGGGGATAATTTTTCAAGTTTTTTTTTCTGAGGATTATTAGTGTTTTTATATTGAAAAAATGGATAAAGAAGTTTATTACTTGTCGTTGGATTAAAAAGTTAAACTTTGCCATTACAAAGCTTGCTAAGATTTATTGATCAGTGAATTATTTATCAAGCATTTCTTCTTTAGTTTAGCAAGTACCGTTTGTACCGCAACTCTTGAATCCCTATTTCTTCCTAACATTTTATATATCCATTTTATCGAAGTTGTTCAAGTGTCCTGTGATATAATTTGTGATATACTGTTACGTGAGTAACGATTCAAAGTATTCCGCGTATCTAATACCGTCAGCGTTGATCAGAAGTACCCGTACCCATTTTTACAATTGCGAAGGAAGCTTATCGTCCTCACCCCATAAAAAACTATATTAATCGTAAGAATACTCTTGATATTAATCACCTGGTATACCTCTGATAACCTTAACACGACGAAACAAATATCTTTTTTGCGATCTAGAAATTTAAATTCCGTCCGGGGATATTTTACATCAGTTTTTTCTCGAGAATGTAAAACGACTCGCGTCAGAGAAGATTAAAAGTCGCGGAGATAATCGCAAGTCGCGGAAACGAGTACGGTGACAAGAATCACGCGACGTTCGAGTGTTTGTCCTCGTGTCGTACTAATATTTGATGTCCTCAGGTATCTGCACCACGACGGACGTGGACACGCTCCTCTATCACATGAACAACTCGAGGTACCTGCGCGAGCTCGATTTCGCCAGGGCGGACTTCTACGAACGGACCAACCTGTATCGTGAAATCTGCTCCCAAGGGTCGGGTGTCGTGCAGGGCGCCGCGACCATTCGTTATCGCCGCTTCGTGAAGCCTTTGTCCATCTTCAAAATAACCTCTAAGGTACGATGCAGCGAGAAATCGTATTACAGACCTCGAAGAATCCCTAGAAGCCTTCTTTCCTCCATTTGTGTTCTTAACAATTTGTAATTAGCCCCTTGAGGATGCAACACTTCGACGCTAAGCCTTTTGCGAAGCGCAAGAGTTAAATTATTAGCATTTAATTCGCCGATACCCGATACAGACGTCTATTATCACCTAATTCGGGCATTTATTAACATAAACAGGGTTTTAAAAATGGTTAGCCAATTATGGCACCATTGGTTTTATCGAAGAATCATAATTGCGTATGCACTCGACGAATCCGTGACGTGGTGCGTCGAAAATTTATTCCATCCTTCTCGTTGTCTCTCTTTATCGAGGCGCTGGATAGAATGTAAATTGACATTCGGTTACGATTCTTCCTTTTTTCTCCTTACTAATAAGAAATCAATTGTCATCGGCCGAGACTGCTTAAAATGATTCGATGGTTTTTACGAGAGGCATTGAATATTCGTGGATAAGCGTTTTCTTTCTTTTTTCCCAGATTATATATTGGGACGAGAAGTCCGTGTTCATGGAGCACCGGTTCATTACGCCCAACGATGGATTCGTCAGGGCCATCGCGATCTGCAGACAGAGGCTTTTGGACTGCAGCGCCGAGGCCGTCATTGGGTCTCTCATGGAACGAGGAGTGAAGCAGAACGGTGTCGAAGCTGGTGTAACTCAGGTAATATTTCATTTAGCCCACACCAGTTCCATGAGTCATGGAATTCCAAGTTTGAAACATCTCGACCCAATAAATTAAATAAAATATCGCAACCTTATAAATTATTAACAAGCAATGAATTTCAAATTTGCTTACAGACTTACTTTGCTTAGAGAGTTTAAATTAATATAATTCAATTTCAAACTTTATCTGCGATTCGTCAACAAAGTTCCTGAAAAACATGATACAAATTGTAGATTATCTGCTAGGTCGTTTTACGTAAATTAATTAAAATGAACATTGCAGATACCCCACGTGAGGCCGCAGATGCCGCCGGAAGTGGCCAGGTGGTTGGAGAGCAATGAGATCTCATCGGCGCTTCTTCGTCAGTCAGCCGCGGTGACGACGCATTGCTGACAAACGGAAGAGACGGCGTCCACAGCGAATGGCGCCGTATCCGCTTCCGTCTACGCGACCACGGCCGTTTAGTTTCGATCGTCCTTCAAGGCTGTCCACCTACGGGCCAGCCGGCGAATCAATCTTTGTGGTGAATGGGACACGGGTGATCGCGTTAAGTTTGAAAGTTTTATATGGTTGTAAACTGGCCGACGATCGAGCTCCCGTAGCCTCAAGGATCAAGGTGAACGACCGTGTTTACTTGAAACTTGACCTTAAGTTCCGCCTGGAATTTGATTCGGCGTTTTGTAACGTGATTCAACGGCGTAGACACACGGTGTCAACAGAGGATGTAGAGTACAAAAGACACGAAACTATGTATTCTAACGCGGTGACGATGCGTACAGCGTCGAGCACCGTGGCTTTCCCTAGGGAAACTGGCGGCGTAGGTGATGAAATCCCTACCTCTCGATATTTAAGAATTACTACACTACTATCGCTAAGTTAACTTAAGCTTCATTGGGTCTGGATTAAGTTGTACGAGTATTTGGTTCAATAATCATTTCAGGGAGAATTAATTTAATAAAGGGGTTCAGTGGACATACTGCCTAGCAACATTTAAGTATAAGTCGAGGCTCCCTGCCTCTACATTTCCATTTTCTCTGGGAAAGTCACGATGCCCAACGGTGTACGCTTGAGAAAATGGTTTTCGAGACAATTTCGTACGTTCACGGTGTATGGGGTCCCGTGACAACCGAGACACTATGCCATAAAGTTGCCGGGCAACCGTGGAACGGTTCCTGCCAGTTCGTCGAACGAACATTCGCGATTGCGATCGACGATTACCACTGTCAATGAGCTTCCAAAGCTTGGTCGGTCGTGTGTTTGTTGAATATTTACCGTTGAAAGTAATCGTGAGGCGATTATTCCGTAATGTTCTTTCTTTTTTAATTGTGCATCGCGTGACCGGCGTCGGTAATGAATCGTGTCGCGGGAGCACGGCGAAAATTGACCGAAGGCCGCAGGAAGATATGCAAGAACAATCGATTTAGAAGCGTGTCGAGAGTATTTCTACTTCTACACACAGGTGCCTTCACGAACGGGATCCTCGTTTTCCTGCGAGCTCTCGGTGCGCGACATCCACGGTCTCGGGTACATTAGCGAGCTCTTATCTCGCCCGCGGGCGATAAATTGGTTCAAGAACGAATTCCTGACATTTTCGTTACGTTGGTTGTTAATTACACAGTCGGGAGAAACGATGGCTCCTGTTGATAAAATACTTTTTCTATTCTAACACTATATAGGAAAGAAAATGGGGCTAGGCAAAAATGATAGAAGGCTACCTATGAAGGCATCGTTGCACGCGACTGTACGCTTAATAACCAATGCTTATTAAAGCCTTCAGTGTACTTATGTTTCCTATTGTCAAAGAATAGTAGGAGGTAGCCTTTCTTCTGTACTTTCCCCATTGAGAAAAAGCATCATTTCACGCGACTGTACGATTAGCAAGCAACTTTATACTTCTTCTTTTGAAAAAAGACATTATTGCTCGCAACTGTACCTGTAGCCTCTGGCTGTTCGCTTGAATCAATCTCAAACTTGAAGGTTCTTTATTTTTTCTTTTTTTATTACTGTTTCTAGCGAATGTCTATTGTTCCCGTGTACGATCCACACGAGCTTTAAGAAGGATTTTTTAAACGTTATACTTGTACAGTTTTCCATTACCGGCGCTGTTTGCACGCACGAATCCGTCGAATGTATATTCTAGCGAATTTCGAAGGAAACCGTAGTTTTGGTCATTTAACGTAGCAAGCCTTGACAGCTATATAAGCATTGTGCACCCGGAGATACTTCTAGTTGATAAAATAATGTCACCAATTGTCGAAGATAAATATTGTGTTGATCGTGTCGCTCGAGAAGACACTATTTGTCCAGGAGAATGAATAAATTATTCCTTAGATGGTTAACGTTGTTTCCGTTTGATTCTGCTCGAGAAGACAAAGTTTGGCCGTCGACGAGGCGCATGTGAATGGCTTTCGCCGCGCGGTCGATTTTATACATTTCAATTAAGAATATGTAACATGTTAATTGAATCGTATACAGTTGAAATGTAAAATACTCTGAATATTTCATCAAGGGTTCGTGAACTTTTGATTATATACCGCTTACATAAAGTTCATTAGATTTCGTTCGAGGTATCTGCATTTCATAAGGACCGATGTTGTTGATATAATGGTATGACGTTCGTATATTTTACATTGTCGTTTGCATACCTAAAAATGGGCAAATAAACAAGCATACAGTTCCGAGCTGTTAGCTTTCTTTAAGGAAAATGGTAATTTAGGAGAAAGATGTATCGCCATTCGTCTTGTACTTGAAAGTTATTAGGCATTTCATTTCTAAATCAGTAAATTATTAGATTGTTAAATTACCAGATTAGCAATTGCTATAAAATATTAATTATCAAACCAACTCATCTTGTGGCTAATTTAATTTAAACCTAAGTTAGGATTAATGCATACAAGGGGACCTTCTATCTTTTTTATTTTCATATATATTGTAAAGCAAATACAATAAAAAATTAATTTCTGCGAGGTTTGAACTCTGATAGTCGCTACATTTTGAAGTCTGGTGCTACCTCGCCTCGCCACGTCACTGAACGTTCAATTTAATCTAAGGAAAGCATAGCATAAACATAAAAACGTATTATCTTTCGTTATTGATTATATTAGAACCACAAAAAAAATGAAGATAAAAAATCACGCAGTAAAGTCCACTTGTTAGTAACATTGGTGTTTCTTCCCCAGCACTGCCATTTTCCCTAGGAGAGCCTACAATGCCCGACACTGTACTATATTAATTATATAGTTAAATATTATTTTTCTTAAGAAAGAAAATCAGCGATGGCTGATTGTTTGAATATTATTTCCATGCCGCTCGTATCGTATCGATTTATTTACCTGTTATCGGCCACGATATCTATTTCAGGAAGATAAATCGAAAGTAGAGACGCGTTCCGACGCGGACGATACGCGAAGACCGTTTTTTGGCCGAGTTCCATGCATGACGAACACCATCGCGTTGTACGATCCTGATAGAACGTCAGAGGACGAGGCGGAACCGGTTACCAGTTGATGCGTTGCTGGAAACGGCACCGCAGTTTGGAATTTCACCGTAGTATTCCTCAGACTGTAACCGCGTGAACGTCGGCCCTCGTCCGCTCCCATTCGTACCGGAAGTACAGCAGAAACATGGTGTGCGCCTGCCTCGTAACGATCGTCCTTCTTCTGTACTTGTTCTTCGATGTGAACTACTTCCTCAGAATAGCTTTCACTCTTGGAACGGGCAGATTATTTCAGAAGAAAAAGAAGATCTTCGATACCACCACCATTTATGGTAAAAACTATCAAAATTTATTTAATAAGAGAGGGAAACGAGTGTCGTCTTTGATGCCATTCAAATGTGCACAAAATTTCTCGTGTGATACTTTTAGTGTTGGTTTATGCAATTTTCTTAGTTGCTTTTGCATATATTAATCAATTTTCAGATCAAATTATGTTTCAGAAAAGTTTTGAATGAGAGAAAAATTGAATGCTAAAGAATGTAAATATTTAGGTATATAACACGTTGTGGTGTCTTCAATTTCTGACACAAAGTGTTTTATTTAATTTTGGTTGTAAAACATTAACCTTTAAACTTTCAATCAAATTTCCAACTAACACAGCAACACAAACCACATTACTATAAATGTTACGAATGTACACCTATTGTAATTAATTCACAAGAAGTACGTATTACACATTGTTTAATTCCACGGTCAGCTGTTCATAATGTTGTTACGATAACATAATACGGTGAGTGTATAACAATTACTAATTTAAACGCGGCAATTTTAGCTGGTTGTTTTTCATGAACGGCGTGCGAACAAAACGGCGCGAAAAAATTTCATACGTGACACGTGGTCGTAGACGCGGCACGCATTCGAAACCGTGTCATTGACGTCAGCGAAGACGAGGGGCAAAATTTATGAAACGAAAGAACATCAGAATTCATCCTCGAAAGATCGAAGAGCGTATATTTTTTCAGACGATTTAGTGACCTAAGTGACTAGGCGAAACTTTGAACGTGTTGAATATTACAGTACAAATTGCCAACTTTATGACTCTGGTGATTAATGATACGATCATAAAACTTTTTAATTTGAAGTTTCAATTTAGCTTGGATTATTAATGAGACTCGCTATTTGTATTCTGTAATCTTTTACTAATTATTCGACTATTAAAATTAGAAATGAAAATGTTACCGCGATACAAAATTTTAATTATTATTAGGTTATTACATGTATTCACAGAATATTATTTTTCTTGTTGACGATAATCGCGTTAAATTCAGATTTCAAGACGAAAGCCTCTTTCATAATACTTGAATACCTTGCAAATTTAAAATTGAAATTAAAATTATTCATCAGGTAATCGACGATATATATTTACGTATACACATATATGTTCTCTCCAAGAGTTCCTAAGTACCACTTCAATTTACATATATTGCATATTTTACGCACTCTGACCAATTACTTCCTCCTATTATGTTGTTTTTATATTTCTTGCACGCTGCACGTGGGATACTCTTAATCATATTAACTTTTCAGAACTTTAAGTTTTTAAAAGCTTGGATAAACTTCAAAATGCTTCATCTCTTTATTAGATTTCATTTTTTAGGATTATCTTAACTGCTTTACTGATATGATACTTGCGCTGATAATTATGAAAATGATCCGATCGCGAGTCAACATCTTGAAAGATTATAATTTTTCACTTATTTGATAAAAAATTACTAGATATTTTGTTAATTAATCTAACCACAGAAATTAAAATGAAAAAAAAACCTATTAGAGATATTAAAAATTCGCTGTTTTTCTGCAATCTACAGTTCCGATTTGGTATTCAGAATTTTATTAATTATTAATGCGATTACATTGGTATCCGTGAGAAAGAATTATGGAAATTAATACAACTATAACATTTTCAACAGCTCCGATATTATTAGTCAACGTGATCAAATTTGATAACAAAAAATATTGGAAAATTGTTGAAATTTATAACAGGAGAAATTAAATGACTATAGTATTACGGTTTCAAGTGGTCCTTAGTTTTACAAGTTGCATTGTAAAAGTGTCCCGTCTTCAAAGGGGTGGTACCACTTAACCCTCCATAGCCCGAAGTATCCTTAATTAACATTGCTAAACTGCAGTGAGATTCTAAGACACGGTATTTACTTCGTCGAACAACAATTCACTTGTTATAAGTCGCTGTGTTACCTGGAAGTTACACGAGCTCAGAACATCTGACCAATTTCCTCGACTTGTTCTCTTCTTACAGGAATATGCACGACGCAAGACGTGGACGTGTTCTTGAAACACATGAACAACGCGAGATATCTTCGCGAACTGGACTTTGCACGGTTCCATTATTACGATAGAACTGGAATTTACTCGGCGATTGTGAATAGACGTGGCGGCGCGGTGCAGGGAGCATCCTCGACCCGTTACCGCCGTGCCATTCCCATTTTTACGCTGTACAAGATCAACACCAAGGTAAACATTGCAATCTTCCGCCAGATGCTCTCAAATGCGATTAATATCCCAATCGAACTTATCGTGATTAGATATCCTTCGTTTCTTAACCCTTTGGCTGCGACGTGTTTTGATCAAAATTGAAGGAAGAACAATTATAAGTTAAATTAATTTTTATCCGAAAAATTAGAGCCTCGTTACGTAATGTATTTGTTGTTTGGAACAAAAGTTGCATGGTATTTAGGGAACATCCAATAATTTTTCTCGAATACAGGTAAATCAGCAAAGGTATTGCACAGAGTGGGTATTTTGAAAACAAGTTTTTAAAACATGACCCACCGTCGTAAACGGAGTCGTGTTACGAATCACGTTGGTTAAGCGTATTTCATAATAGAAGATTATTAATTCGAAAGTATCTCAGTAATTATTCATTTTAAATTTTACAGGATTTTTTTCAGCCGTGACAAAAAATACCATAAAATGCACGCTGTAAAGACATGTACCTCTTAATTAGTCATTTTTTCTTCATTTTAATAGTAGCGAAAGTAATTTAGATGTCTTTTGTAGTCAAAAGGTTAATAAATATTATAAAGTGCAATTTGCAATGTAAAAGAATATAATTGCAATTCGGCAATATTACTACTAAATTATTAGTCTGCTAATTTAGTAATCATTATTTTAAATTATTGAATTATTTAATAATTAAATTACCATCTGATAAAACATCAGATGATTGATAATTATTAAAAACATGAATTCTTATTTCTTCTAAATTTTAGCTCCACCGTTTACTAAAATGAAACGTAATTTATTAATAAATCTCACTGATTGTTTTCGCAGCTGATTTACTGGGAGGACAAGCATTTCTACCTGGAGCATCAGTACATCAGTTTGTCTGACAATTTCGTGCGCGCCGTGGTGCTCAGCAAACAAACGATAACAGATTTGAACATCCCCGTCTCTGAATTAATCGCGGATGTCGAACCCACGGCCCGTCTTCCGGAAATGCCGAAGGATTTAAAGCTGTGGCTGGCTTCCATGGAGGAGTCCTCTCAGAAGTACAGGAAGAAAAATTAAACAGCAACTTCCGATCGACGGTATTGCGTTTCCCACGTTGCTCAATTAAATTATTACGTATTAACCGCGCTGTTGGTAATTAAACGTTTCATTAATAATACGTTACATTAATAAATCGGCCGGAATCGACTGGTGTCATTTTTTGCGGAAATTAGAGTAATTACCGGCGTGAGATTAAATTGACGCATGTTCTTGCGACTCGTTTGTGTTCATCCACGGTTTCGTTCGAGTCGGTTTCTAAAAGTGCTGATCATGTTCCGATTTTCGAGCGATACAAAATTAATTAGAAATAAATCAGATTTTAAGGATTTACCTCGAAGGTTGAATTCCAAAGAAATTATTATATAACGTGTTGGATAGTTAGCTGATGCTGCATCAGCTACAATTAAATAAGTAATTAATTTAAAAAAAATTGTAATGACTGGAAGTTACGGTAAAGATGTTATATAATACAATGGTATGTGTAAATTATCAAACACTTGGTTTTTAATTAATCTCTAAAATTCTAGGACAGTTCTAACAATCTTAATAGATTGTTTAATTAAATAAAGTTCTGTGGTTACGCAATTTGAATAACAGCAAGTGGAAACATCATATTGTTATTAAATAATCAGTTCGATACCATTCAATCTTTATTTTTAATCTTTTTTAAATTTGGATCCAGCGCCACTTGAAAACGGTACAACTGGCGCCATTTAGCGGTGGCGCTGTAATCTTTCATACACGGGTCACGGTGCTACAGGCGCTAATTGTAGCGGTATTTTCAAAAGCGTGTTTTATTAAAGGATTATTTAAGAATTCTCTGCGCTTTACGGTAACTTATTGATACTAGAAAGCATTGCGGATGATAACAAAATCCATTTCCATGACCATTTACAAAAATTAAGCTGTAATTTATTCGTGTTCAGTACACGTGTTAATAATTATACTTCTAGATCTTTAATACCTTTTTTTTCCACTTTTATTGCTTCTAATTAATTAAGTGCTTTTTTATAGCTTCGTTTACAGTACATTACACGCTTAATAGACCCTCATATACATAAAAAAATTCAATTATTACGAGTACTCTAAATGAAAATTAGTTCCATTAGTTCGGGGATCTCACCGCTAGATGGTTATAGTGTTTCTATGTCCGTGGACAGCATGTTTTTTCAATTTTGGAAACGAATGACTTTTGGGATCACTGAAGGTGTCATTTTAATAGCATTTTGAACATAGAATACGATGCACGTGCCAGAAAAGCCAAAAAGTGGCTTATTTTTCCAAAAAACGCGATTTTCTGCTTTGTTAGTTTCGCCGCATTCCGTTAGATGGCGATAGTGGCACCACTTTCGCGGCGCGTCGTATTTAAAATTGAAATAGATACGACAATGAACTTTCTTATCATTTTTAGGACCTTCTAGGTAAGAATGCAGCTTAAAGTCGCCTTCAAAGCACTTTCCATACCATTACAGTAATCAAGTACATTTATTTCGTGTAAAATAACAAAGAAAATTGCAAAAGATCACGTTTCCTTTTCCACAAATAAGATAAAACTCAAAAATCCCAAATTCTGAACTTCCTATCAGTCCTTAATGACTATTTAACACCCTGTCAATAATTGGAAATGACAAAAATAAATCATATTTATGTTTTCTCGAGTGCAATACACTATAAAAAAAACGTAGTTTCTCTTGGAAGATCTTTTTTGACGAATTCTATCGTCGGATTTCCACCGTTACCGTCAGATGGCGACTTTCGTTTCACGCTCGACCATGATGGAGAACGGATGTGCGAGAGTTGTGAGCGTTACTGGAGTGCAGTCGATCCGGGAACACGAAACCTGTCGCGAACACGAGCCGACCTTTGACTTCGCTCCCCATGAACCTTCGTTCGACGTCGAACAGCTTCTGACAGCTTCTGTCGACGGTGCCGCGGCCTCTTATCCACCGGTAAGTGGTGTCAATGTGTTCGAACTTCCATCTTCCGGTTCACCCTGTGCTTCCGTCTTTTTAAATTTCACGCGCAAACGAATCGTCTTCAAACAGTCTTAAACATCTACAAAACTTATAGTGGACTGACGTTTCAATTCATTTTGTAAAATTTCTATCGCTAACAATGATTATTATGTAGTTAAGAATTAATTATACGTCAACAGTTATTTTTATATCAACAAGTATCTCATAGTTATTATTTATCAATTGCAACGAGGTTCTTGGTACAATATTTATTCTGATGGTATTTCAAAAGTTTAATTAATATTATTAATTATGAAATTCTACTGCATTCTTAAGCAATTATTTTGGTATTTACCAAATAATGTGTGACATTTGTAAAAATATGCTGCCTACCTTCACGAACCTTCTCAATGAAAGTGTTAATATATTCAGGACTGATAACGCATCACTATCAGAGTCTGCTTCGAATCAATCTTCATTCGTCCAACAAATTGTACAACTTCAGTTCATTGATTTTCAATTGTTGCATAACAAACCCAGCTGAGGAATTAAACACGCGGATTGATTATTGCGAACGCGACAGGGTATCGGTTACAACTGTCAGCGATGTTTCACAGATACGCAAGCGTATCGTGTTTGAGGAATTTCGCGATGTAAGTGCGGATTAAGAGGAACGCTGTTCGATGAACAATCGGTTACAATAATTGTGATGACCTTATTCTTTTCTTTCGTTTGTTTAACGAGTGCCATTGAATTAAGGCACAAATTTCCTCTCTAACACTTTGAGCCTTTAAGCCCTGACATATTATTTTATAACTTATAACTTATATTTTATGTAATAACTTTGAATTTCAATTTTAATTTGACTAAAAGATATTTTGTAGCTTTTTGATCAGAGCACGCTACAATCTGTGGATGTATGCATTTGCATGTTTGTGATCATTTGCGAATGAAACAAGCGCGTCCGCGGATAAAATGACGCAATTGATGTTGGAAAATTCCTGAGTGAATGGATTGTCCATTGTTTCCTGTCGATAGTTTTTCGCGTTAACAATTTGATAGTCGTGTATATCGAACGGGTCACACAGTTTCGTACGTGGTACCTGTTACGTAAGGCAATCGAGACCTCGGCCATTACGTAATAATGATTATGAGCAAATCTCATAATCAAGCTAATGCGAATTGTCCAATGACACTGGCGCAGCCTCGTTCCCCCCATGGCTAATGACTACATGAGAAACAATTTCTTCTGATCGTGTCACAAACTGATGATGCTACTCTGTTGCAGTCAACAGCGATGTTATTTGTTTAATAATTGTTTTAAAAAAGTGGTGAGTGCGAGTGGAAATTGCTATTTGTTGAATTATAATGTTTTATATTTCCAATACCAAATGTTTCAGATATTTTATATTTTTAATATTTCTAATGTTTGACTTGGTACGCTATTAAAATTTAATAGTAAGAAAAGTAAGAATTAATAACGATGGAAAAAGCGGTACGCGTTCAAAAGACCGTGTTTTAATGGTCCCCGATTGGAACAGGTTTCTAGATCAAGGACCGTAATCCTCCCCGTGCACGAGGGGGATTAGAAACATTAATTAAATGTCGCGAAACGGGCCGTTTCGATAATCCGCAACGAGATCGCGACATCGAGGAAACCGATCGTGCGAACCGTACCTACGTCGATTTCTCTTCCCATGTTCCTCTTCTCAGAACAATTGTCCGTACAGTTTTGTTACTTTTTTTTCGTTGTTCGTCAATTGTAGGCTAACCTCTGTTATCCTCTCCACTTTCTTTCGACCTCGTGGGAAACCCTCGAAACTTTCCATCTGGGAAACAATAAGGTAACTCGCGTGCACCACAAATCGGTTAATAAGGATGAAAATCCTGCCTTATTTTACTTCGTAACATTGAAAACGTAAGTCGCAAAACAGCTATATTAAAAGACATAAAGGATGAATTGAATTCGAATTGGACGCAGAAAGAAACGTTCATCTTACGTTCCCATAATCCCTTGCTCGAGAAGCTGGTCACGTGTGCGTCGCAAGGGATCAAGGGACATGGAAACGCCGCGTACGCGGCCCTTTGTTCGATCCTCCATTATGTCACGTGGGAGGATGATACACGCACGTTCGCATATCGTCTCACGATTAACGAGCGCATTGTAATAAATTAGGAATTATGACGCCGCTTCCCCCCTCTTCGGCGGATCCTTTCGCTCGGCTCAATTGATGCGTCGCGTTTTTCTCTAATGATCACCCTTCGCGGACAATTCGATGATTGCGCCACATCTATTGTCGTAATGACGACTGAAAATCATCGAACATATTTCCTTTTCAGAACAAAGTTAAGAATTATAATAATTTATAATAATTGATCGTAACGTGGGAAATTGAAATCGCGGAAAAGGCAGAAACCCAACGGCGCAAAAGATGGACGAGGAAGGGTCGAAACAGGGAAAGAGACAGTAGAAGGAAAAAAAAGAATCGTGTCGCGTTAACTTTTACGCTTAAGCGTCGTCCACAACGCGAGCGAGCGGCGACGAGAGCGGGGAGATCATAGATGACGGCAAATTGTCCGCAATTGGCAGGAAGTCGTGGCAAGGGGGACCGTTCCTACGCCCCCTCGCACTCTCTTCGCCGTTCATTAGAACAGCCGCGTTTGCGGTTCCATTTCGTTCGCCACGAATTGATTTCAAGTACGATTAACCCCGTTAACGCGGTAACCCTGCTCGATATCACCTTCGCCAAAATCATCCTCCATGGAAATCATTCAATTTTCTTTCCATCGTGTTTAGAGCAGGCGTTCTCCCGTTTAATAGAAAACGTTCTTCGTTTCTTAT
Organism: Anthidium xuezhongi; assembly: GCA_022405125.1. Taxonomy (NCBI): domain Eukaryota; kingdom Metazoa; phylum Arthropoda; class Insecta; order Hymenoptera; family Megachilidae; genus Anthidium; species Anthidium xuezhongi. Next base: position 12,269,287 of record CM039637.1, read on the forward strand.
CACGATTATGTGATATTGATTCACCTTATCGCGCCGGTTATTACAAAACGAATTCGTTAACAGGTTATTCAAAATATTAAGAACTCCTTGATTAAAAGTACATATATGTCATAATAAATTATTGAAAAATTACAATTTTTGATATTTTATTGAAGTTTAATTTTAAAGAAATTCAAGTTTTTGTTTGAAAAATGTAGAAACTAGCGACTGATCGAAAAGTCGAATGACAAAGTATATGTCATCCTCGACTGGTCGAGATAAGCTGTGTCACACCGTTCTTTTTACGTCTTCGACGTCGTTTCACCTGTACAAAGAAACTCGATGCCACGTATTCAAGCGAGAAATCCGAGTTAACCGATTCGTTCGGTAGTCAAAAGCGTACCCGATTTCCAGAACGGTATACGACAAGAAATTCTTCTTTTCCATCTGTTTCACAAGTTAGTCAAACGATTTCTCTTCACCTGACCAGTTAGAAATTTCATTCAACGGGATTATTTAAATTGTCATCAACTGACGGTTCGTTTTAACTACGCTTCAAACAAAAATGTTAATTTTCCCAAGTCAACATTTTTGACATTAACAAATGACATTAAAGTGAAAGAAAAAAATGCTCGTCGATGATTAAGTGAAATCATTCTAATTACACGTTATCCCAGCACGATCCACGAAAGAAGGAATTGAACTCTCGAGGAGAATTCGCAATGCGCCGAGAGTAAAATCGCATCGATCTTTTATTCAGAGGTTGAACGTGAGCCACAGGATCCATTATTTACACCCGATTCAGCATGTTTAATGCATGGGAAAAATATGTCGAACGTCTGGCACGATTTATCGAGATCCTGACTTCCGATATCGTGACCCTACCCCGTGAAACTTTTTTCCTTCTCAACCGAGATTGACAAGTTTTCGCATAATCACAAGATTAAAGGACACTTTTGATGGCGTCAAAGTGGAAAATTAAGCTGTATAATTTTCATTATAACGTGGCGTGTCGTACATGGCCATTTTCATACGTTAATCTCTTGATTACAGTGTAAGTGGACGCGTGTCGTAAGACATTCTGAAATTCCGTTCATCAAAGTACCATTCTGAATAGTGAAATTTCAAAATACTTCTATCAAATTTTTGATAATTCGAACTGAAACGCGTCTTCACGAAGCACGTGGCCCGCGGAATCGAGAGGAAAACACGAGGGCAGATTTCCGGTGACCTTGGATCGTTGCACGTTTCTCAGCGGGCAATCCTAAGGAAAGTGACGTCCACGCGCGAACAGACGATCCATCCACGCCCGTATCGGGACCCACGCGATCACGATCAAAGAGGATAGCGTGCGAGTGAGAGGCCATAGCCGGTACGGTGTCCCGTTAGGGGACCTAGAAGGCCCACCAAGGGGCCACAGCCAATCCTATCAACCTGGTTTCGAACACACCGGAACGGATCCTCGTCCGACGAGGATCGGCTGTCAACCGGTATCGATCCGTTCGTTACCGTCTCATAACAAGCTTCTGTTCGCTCGAACACAATATTATATCCGTTCGTGAACCGTTGTGCCGTTGTTGGGACCGCCGTGCGAGTCACGATGTGACGAGTCGATCGTAAGTTGATATTTCAACGGCGAAAGTAATTTGCGCGCGGCTAACAATCGAAGATTAATAATCTCGCCGTTGTCGTGAATCCTTGTATAGAAGCTATCAGAGATTGGGTGCTGGACGGTTGGTTGTTAATCGATACGCAACGGTGAAATTGTTATTTTAGATTTTGGTCGGCTATTTATAAACTTGGTGATGTTGTATAGCAACTGCGAGACCTTGGGCGTTCACGAGACGATTATAAGATGATTTGCATACGAATTAAAAATTAATCCTAGTGTTGTTGAAGTTGTTATGCGCCAATTATAAGTGTTGTTCGCACAGTCTTGGGGCTGTTGGTTGAAATTAACGTCGTCTGAAATTCTTTAGCTGCCAGACTTAGATATGCGTTGTTAGCAGAGGTCACAGCAACAATCCTTGAAGAATGGAGATATCTGTCGGTTGGCTTTTCGTGAGACTACCCGTGTTCGAGCGGAATATGTAATCGTCGCGTGTGCTTGTGAAGCTTTATCTTCATCTTCTGCTGCTTCCTCTTCTTCATCCTTCTTGTTGCTCGTCTCGGTTTCGTTGGTGGTCAGGCAATTTCTTGGTAGTTCTGCGCTGATCTTCGATTCACCGCTGTCGAACAAAATTCTTACTTGAAGGTTAATATAAATCCTGTTTCGTTTTCGAAAAAGGGAAGGTCATGAATTTAAGTCTCTGGGTTACCCTGTATTTTCAACGATTGAGGTTCCAAAGTCTGAGATTCTTATTTTAAGGATTAGTCATCAAAGGATTTGATTAAAATCTGACATTTAAATCTTTCAATTTCATAATTTGCCACCTGGGAGAATGAAGATTGAAGGTTATATTTCGCTCCAACACGGAAACGCCGTTCACAGTCAGGTTTTAATAATCCTTTCAAGGAAACGACGCGAGCGAACGACAAAAATAGCTTCGTTACAACGGAGAATCATCGCATCCCGTTTATCGTGGTTCCAGGAAACACTGCCAGCCCTTTTGAGCGAGGAGAAAGATCGCGAAGGATCGAGCCATGGGCCGCACAGGATACACGTGCATCAGGCACGTCTTCTGCTCCCTCAACGTCCTCATCTGGGTACGTAACACGTGTCACTAATTCGTCTAAATATACCAAATCCTCGAAAATTTGATAAGCTCCTTCTAATATTTTTAACTCTTAAAGGACTAAATTATTGCTGTAAATGGATATAGATATATTATACTTGAAAACGATCTAAAAAAACTGAGGTAACTATTCACAGCTGTTCTCTCATCGTTGCGGGACTGAATATCGTTAGCTTCATCATCGGCCATAAAAAACTTCTCTCTAACCGGTTAAAAATAAATATTCCTCGTGATTTTGCTGACGCAGCGGTGGATTCAAAACACGTGTCGAACGTGTTCTCGGACGTGTTACGCTTTCCCGCGGTTCAGAAACAATCGGTCAGCCGATTTCTATCGTAGATGCGATCCCCGAATGTCCGATTGTACGCAGAGTAACGTGGAATAAAATTACCATTGAGAACTTTCCAATTTTCAACAGAGGGTTAAAAAAGTAATATAGTACTAGGAGTAATTATTCTGTTTAAACTATATTTGGAAGGAAACTTGGAAAGGAAAATAAATTATATTTCCCCAGAGGGGACAATCAAAAATAGATCTGTTTATCGGACGATTAAAGAATTTCAAAACAGAGAATAGAAGGTTAAATAGTTCCTCGACGATGATGAACGATATGAAAGCAAATGCGCCATCATTGGCTGCATCCGAGCAAAATGGAATAAAGAGGAACGAGCGCGAACAGTAGAAACGGCCCACGCGTGCGATTAAATCGATGCGCATTGTCATTCTCGTTGCATTCCAGCAACGACTCCCGTCTCCTCTCCTCTCGAATTTATCGTGCCACTTAAAATCGTCCGTTCCGTCGTGTACGAGCCTCAAATAGGACATTGAACCGTGCTCTATGAGCTATGAACTTACGGTACCGGAGAACATGCTCGTAACAAGCTCGTTCAATGCGAATTTTTCCTCTTCATCTTCGCAACAGGTGCGTTAGCTGAGACTCCTTTCAACGTCCAACCTTTCAACCCCTCCAACGATCGCATATATTTATTATTTTCTATTTAATTATAAAATAACAGTGTTCGTTGATTTCACTATTGTAAATTGGAAAATTTAAACAAAATTATTACGCGATACAAATTTTAATAGTAATTTATGATAAATAACGCGAATAACAGTAATGATATGGTACTCGCAGCGGGGCACGTTTGATAAATCGTCGAAGAAGGAAAAATCGAGAAACGCGTTCGCGGTTTTTCCAGGGGTCTCATTACCCGTGCAACGCCCTTAATTGTACGTTCGGTCGGTTTCACGTGGAAATTGCATCGGGGAACGCAGCCAGCTTCGCTAATCGATCGTGTTGGACCTTTCTTCACGGGCCGTTATGTACGCCGCAAAAATGTTTAACGGTACCCGATTCGCGGACCGCGTAAATCGAGCGCCAGTTTAATCTCTCGATCGCATGTTCATTCATTCCTCCCGGACGATTCTGTATCGTGTAGCGTTGCTTTCATCGATGCACGAGTGCGATATTGGATCGCGATAGTACAGTTCCGTGCAGAGATACCTCTTGCGTTGACTTTTGTACTGCAAAATACAACATGTAATTTTCTGTAAGCTTGTGTTTATGTTGAAAAAGTAGATAAGTACTAGCACAGACCTAGGTTACTAGTCTAAGAAAAATTATTGGACGTATGCCTCGTCCGTTATCCAATTTACTTCGTTTTCAAACTGTATAATGTGTAGTAATTTTCCCTAGGGAAAAAGCCTAACCTACAGTCTTCTGTCTTCGAATATAAAGAATTTTACCTGGAAGAAATTTAAAAATTTTGAAATCAGGGATGAAATAGAATCTATTTGCAATTCGAGTTAACAGGGACAGTCTCTGGAGATTATCCTTGCGCTTATGTGTACCAATGATTCCAAGCAATTCTAACGCTTAAATTACCTTCGTTCGAACTAGTTCGACCGGATTGGATAACGCGGCCCGTGGTTACCACACAGATGCTAATTTACGACAGTTCGATGATATCGTTAGGGTCAACACTCTACCAGCGACGTTTTTGTCGTGCCAGATCACCTACTTGCTGATCAGTGTAACTGTTCCGGTCGTAGAAGGCAATATAATTCTGTAATGTTCATTCCAGCAAAGATTCACTTATTTGTAAATGAATCTAGAACAAATCGCTATTATGCGTTAGTTGACTGCCAATATTGTATTATCGATAATTAATACAATAAAAGATAAACTAAACCGTGGATATTGCCATATTTGAAAATTGATCAATGGAATCCTTAATAATTGAAATTTAAGCGTGTCTGACCACACGCGTCTGTATCCACTGTGACAGTTATCTTGTTAAACCAGACTCGATGCTTCAAGGTCCAGGTCCGCCTTTCCGGGTACACATCCATGCCAAAATCAGGTCGACCGGACAAAGGAATGGGTAGAAATCGCAAATGGAAGACAACAATCGCTTTAATCTTGCCCAGAGTCCGATGAGACAACGGCGGGACAGTAAATTGCTAAACCCTGACAATCATCGGAGGAAGGTCAATAACCTTCCTAATCCAGCTGTCACCGGCACTCGATTCTCCTCTCTTCGTTCAGAAATGCAATTTCACCCAAACAACAGGATAATTTTCTCTTCCTGACAACCATTAAAGCCTGAAAGAGAAAAAGAAAAACGTGGTTCACAGCCGAGCGAAACATTCGGGTCAACGACGGCTCGTTCTGACTCGTGTCAATTTTTCTTTACAGTTATGCGCTTGCGGAATTTTGGGTGCAGGCCTATGGCTGCGATTGGCATACTCCGGTTACACAACCTTGGTGCCGCATTACAGTTTCGCGTCAGCTGATTCGTTGCTGCTCGCCGCCGGATGCGTCACCTTTGTCATCGCCTTCTTCGGATGCTGCGGTGCCTGGTTTCAATCGAGATGCATGCTAATCACGGTAGGTAATCAACGCACCACCTTCGTTCAAACTTTATCCTTGCTTGAGACTGACGGTGTCACGTTTTTTTGTACAGTATTTCGGTTTGGTGATACTGATGTTCCTGGCAGAGTTCATGCTGGGTACTCTGGCCTTCATCTTCAGGGAGCACTTGGCGAAGAGCTTGAAAGAGGAGCTGCTGTACGGTATCGAGAATCATTACGATCAGACCAGAGAACCGGGTACCCTTCCTGCTATATGGGATCATATACACACTGAGGTAAATTTGTAAATAAATTTGATTTGGATTTTAAGAAAACGTTTCAGAATCCCAAGTGTCAATCCAGAATAGAAGATACTTTCAGAATTCCAAATCGATCTTACTCGACTTTTACGAGTTACGTGAATAGCGCCGTAACCATCAGCCTACTTTCTTTCCACGACTTTTCTAACGTCCCGTGTTCAATTTCAGTTCCACTGTTGCGGTGTACGGGACTACACCGACTGGTTCCAGATTAGCGCCTGGCCAACGGAGGATCGTGTGCCCGACTCCTGTTGCGTACAAAGAGAACGATACTGCGGTCGCCTCGACCCGGAGGGACGTAACAAGGAACTATGGTACAAAGAAGGCTGCGCCACGGCTATACAAATGTGGCTGGTGACCAGGCTCCATGTGGTCGGCATCGTCGGTCTCGTGGTCGCTTTCCTTCAGCTGTTCGGTCAAGTCGCGAGCATGATACTGTTCTGCACGGTCAGGCACAAGAGGTCCTCTCACACTTACAAGAGTTACGACACGACGAACACCTAGAATTTCCGTTGGATCTTGGACGAAACCAGTGTCTAAGATCCATGAACAAGCAAACAATAGAAATCGTGTCGCGATCGCGATCTTCTTCGCCCGCGTTTGAAGAAGATTTCGATTCGTTGTCTCTCCGATAAGATAACGCATTCCTTCTTATGTTAACAAGCGGATTGAGGACGCGCGGATGGCGGGCCGAGAGACGGTGCTGGGTCATTTCGATCCGTAAAACGTTGGAGGATATGGAATTTGCAGAATTGACGAGTTAAATTATTTATTTATGAATTCTCGAGCGGCTGACGAATGAACAAATGACCCAGCATCGATTGTTAACACTTTCGTTGCCACTTGAAGAGGTAGGAAAAATAATTTTGGAGGCTTAAGGTGCAACAAGACAAAAATTTGTACAATTTTCTTCGAATAGCCCCTATTCCAAATTACTTTCTTCGTTGTCACAAAGAGAGCTATCGAATAAGCAATCACACAAAATGTCTGCAATGTCGTCGATCGACGAACGTGTCAAGGTTCGACAAATCTTCGTGGCAGAGATCGTTGGAACTTTCTGTTTATCAGTTGGCGCGTAAGCAAGTGGAACGAGATGATTAACGAGCACGGTTTAAGAGATACGTACGACGAGTCATTAGGCTAATGGGTCGTTAGCGTTGATAAATCGAGTCCTACGTTCGGCCACCGATACGGTCGATTCTGAACGGTACCTATTGTTCCATCGTCGTGCACAATTTCTTGCGAAAAAAGGAAACGAGAAACGTTAGAGTTCGACCGGTTACATATTATGTTATATTTGCATGCGAATCTGTTTATTTACTAAGTGTTACGTTATCGCACGCTGCGCATACCAAAATTGCTGTTTGCACGACCCACGTGACCAGGCCGTGCAACCACCGACACACAAGTATTTTTTAATCGTTTTAAGATCATCGAATCCGCGCGGCCACGGGACGACGAAGACGATCCCCCTTTTCCTCTAGCTTTAAATTCGTGGCTGCGCGGATCACACGTTTTTATCCTTTATATATTTATTTATTTGGTAACAGAGTTGCACGAGGCGTCGAATTTTGACTACAATTTACGTGTACGTACGCTGTCCAAAGATACGCGGTCATTTTCAAAGGGTGTATGTAGTATGATCCTTAAGGACACCTTATCGAAGACTTTGATGTATTGTGCACCGATTCCTGTTTAAAAATTAGGGAAGAATTGTTTTTTTATCGAACTAGATTAAAAATTCTTTAGGTACTATCCCTGTAAGATTATCAAAGTCTCGACTACGAATACGAAATATTAACAATTGTATCGTGTATGGTTATTCACAGTGGACAGGTGTTCTGAAATTCGTAATTTATTACAGACCGATTCTCGTAACGTTTGTACGTGTATTGTCCGTTTAATAAATAATATATTTATGCGACGTGTCAAGTTTCTGAGGACTACCGAACAAATCATTTCGTAAAAACAATTTATTATTAAATAAACAGGGTAAACAATAAGTACACAGAGCATCCTTTGTTATTCGAGACCGACCAGCTTCGCTCCGACGTAATTCAAAGCCTCGGTGAGGCCGCGGGACGTTTTCTTGGCCGCATTCCTTGGAAACTGAAAGAAACAATCGATTCCTCGTCATCCGATAAAAATAATGATACTTAACACGTTTACTGTCTCATTTATCTTGAACGATATAGACTATTCGAGTCACGTCTCGTGCATCACAGGCGACGCACCCTCTTCGCGGTACCATTTTGTGGGACGCGGTTCAAGCGCGAGGACTTAATTTTATATATTAGATACTCACATCAACAACCGCGTTCAAAAAATTACTGAATCCCTCGAAACTGCCGACCAGAGCCCTGCCAATGCCGATAAACTTGTCCCCGGTGTTCCCATATTTGTCCTTCTCCGAGATCCCATCGACCAGCGGCGTTGGCCTCAGGAAGGATTCCAAAACTCCATTAATGGGCTTAGGGATTGGTTTCTCTAACAAACTTTGAGCCGTTTCGTTCTCTAATCGGACTGTCTCTCGAGCGTTGGGTCGGGTGTTTGTTACTGGGGGCTGTTGGGTCACTTCCAGGCTTCTTTGTGGATGGTTAAAGGCGTCTGTCTTCGCCAGGTTGGCCTGCGATTCGCTGGCCAGAGTCTGATCGATCAGTTATGGAAGAAAAGTTGATTAGAGAGGTGTGTAATGTTCATCTTCATGACTGCCCTTGTTAATTGATCACTGGTACTACGTTTATTATTTTTAATGATACTTTGGTCAAAGTTAGGGGTCAGAATTTTGTAAATCCAGGGGATTTGTTGGTGAATTTTGTTGGTTTATGGCGTCAGAAAATAACCAAATTTATATTATCCAATATAATTCAAATTTCGATTATTTATATTTTTGTATCGTTAAATCTCGCCAGACACTTCGCATTTCGCAACCTGCTATTTAATACGCAACAACCTACTATTTGGAACGCGACCAGAATATTTCAGGCTTTTATGCGAATCTCGAATAGAATTTTTCTAAGTCGATCGTGATCAGAAATTGTTATCAACAAAGGCTACCGTTTTGTCATTAAAATCACGTTGCATTCCACAAAGAACGGATATACATTTCGTGGATCGTTGCGTTCCTAGATTAATGAGACAGGTTTTTTTTATGAGATTCGACCTCGACAACTTTTACGCAAATCCTTTTTTCATCCTGATCGCTTATTGCCACACACATGATAGGAAAGAGGTAACCTTGTGGTGGACAATTATGAAATATCGTTGCCAGATGATTTAGCATATTTGATCAGCTTCTTCCATAGATATTTTGTTCGATTCTCTGAATTGTCAAATTTCCTTGAGTTTATGTACAGTAATGTAGTAATAATTTCTGCAAAGTAATTTAATCTTCAAGGGGTTATTGGTGAGAGGTGAAAATCGAAGACAAACATTAATATTTCATCTACTGGAAGTCTATTAATAAGCTTTTATACATTATATTAATTAGTAAACCTTCAATTATTACTTGTTTATAATACTATTGAAATAATGAATGTGGGGTGCTAGAATTAAGGGAAGACCTAAAGTAAGGGGTTACACCTTCTCAATTTCTAATTACCATTGAAGCTACAAAGTAACAGGTGTTTACTTTTGTTTTTAATATGTTAATCAATTGAATAGGCCAATTACCTCCGCCCGATCGGCTATGATGTTTCTGGCCAACGTGACAGAATTGACGAATCTTCCTGTAGCGATTCTTATCGCGTCCACAAAACGGCCTATAAACTCCTACAAAAGCCGAAACACAATTTTGACCAGCCCTCCAATTTCATTTTTACCCCAGTTGTTTCACTCGATTATTTTTGCAAAATTGCGAATCAATGTTGCTTGGTCCTGAACTAAATTCTACAATGAATATTCAGACATTTCTATGGGACCTAGGGGTCAACTCATCATCTGCTAATTATTTATCTAATTAAAGCATTTGAATAAGGGAGACATTTTTGACTTCGTTCGTTGATCTTAACTCACTTGAACTTGATCCAGCCTTGACGCCACCTGCGAATCGATGTTCCTCAAATTGTCACCGGCGTTGAGGGTAAATTTTGTGGGTTGTTCCGCGGGTCGACTGATGGACAGATCAAAACAGCACAGGGCGATCAGAACGCACACGTTCAGAACACTCTTCACCCTCGGCACGCTCATTATCATCCTGCAAAAGGGACATTCTCCTTCAGAAATCTTTCACATTTATTGAAAAAATAGACCAGACAAGAATCTTCAAGTTTTTACATGAAAGTCTGGCTTATTCAGGTGAAAAACTGTACTTACGACTAGATTGTTGTTGTTTGGGTCCCTGCAAACTGGTTCCAGCACAAACTGAAAGCAAAATAGAGAAACACAAAGGGACGATTCGCCGAGGAATGTGTTCTGTGGCTCGTAGTCGTTCGACTACTAAAAGATTTCGTTTTGTTCCGTTACAAACCCGCCTTACCGCCTTACGACACTGTGTTACTTTCTCTTTCGATTTTCTTCACGGTGTTAACGACACGTACACGGTTTCGAGCTAACGAGATCGGTACAGGTTTCTTTGAGATTCCGATAGAAGTCGAGAAGGAGACAGGGCAAGAAACCACCCTGTCGAAGGACTGGGGTGGCTTGTCGAAGGAAGGGCGAAGAAATGTATAAGATGATTCGACGTTTTGTTGCGATTCCAATTTATTTCCTTAAACACACATCATATAATATTACATGTATTTTAAATTGCCAGTGGGAATTTAGAGCGCAATGTATGTATTATTCGTGCAGCAACAGTAAGTATCAGAGCCAGTATGTTACTGAACACTGCCAATGGAATCTGAAATGATTAAATAAAAGAATTTTGAATTAGAAATGTTCGTCAATCGTATTTTTCTGAAATTTTACCAATTATTATTGGTTTTAGTAATATTACTAATATTTAAGAATTCAGTAATTAGTAATTCAGGTATTATTGATTATCAAACTCCTATGTCCATAATTACCAACATATTAAATTATTATATTAGAACGACCACGTTACCAAATTATCAAATTACTAAACTAGTGTTACTTAAATTAAATTAGTATTGGTATTATTAAATTGGAGAATCTATTCAAATTGTAACTGTGTAATATTTAGTAGGGGTGTTTTGTCACCCGATATACTTTTGGAAATATGGTGCTTACATCGAGAAGTTGTTGCGCTACGGAGAAAAGGTTGCCAATTAACGGGAGATCTCGCAAGGCCCTGGTCAATGGATTAATCGAATCCAGTACGCGAACGATATTCTCAATTGAGAGGGCCTTCAGCCATATTCCAAGAGGATTAGTAGAGCCTAAGAACCTCAGCAAATATTCCCTTAATTCGTGGGCTGTTTTAATTCCAGCCAAGTCTTTAGCCATTTTACCAATTATCTCGGTGAAATTTATCCCGGTTACATCCGCTGTAAATTAATTTTCATTTTTATTAATATCACACATTTGTTGAAATTCATTCGTGGTGCTATTGCTTTTGCAACTACATCCACGTGTTTCTACTTTTCTACTTTTGCTCTAATTTTCTACGTTTTGCTACACGTGTTTGGTGCTTCAGATTGCGTGCGTATGGATGAAAAGTGCAAGTCGTGCTGTGCCAGTGTGTTGTTATTTGCAGTGTTGTTAAAAAAGAGGATCGAATTTACCGATCATCATTAAACTGAATGACTCACTGGTTTGTTCACTGCTGCCTGATGCAGACTCTTCGCTGCTCTCAGCACTTCGCTTGGATATCCGACCTAATTTTAATAACAATTTTTTTTTTTTTTTTTACCCTATGCTTTCTAACTTCTACATTATTACAAATGATAGGAACTGAACTGAACTAAACATTGTCAACGTTTAAAAGATCCACAGCAATGTTCTACGAAGAAACTTACAACATTTTAACCGACTTCATGTTCACGTTTCTTTTTGTACTTAGAATATTTACAATATTCTTACCTTGCAGAGAATTTTGGACAGTAACCAACGAAGACGACGACTGGCTTTCATGGTTGGGTCTGGCCAGCAGAACAGCGGGCAGACAGAGCAACAAGAAGATGACAAACTTCATTTTCGACGGTGTTCGAGTTTGTTTCGTTGATTCAGTTGGAGAACGAATGCAAGTAAACGTAAACAAACCAGTACTTTTAAAGGTTGCCAATAGTTGGTGCTCCACTTGCAACTTTTTTTATCGTGCTTACGATTATGTACATTATCAGCTAACTTATGTTAAAACGTATGGCGATTAATACTAAATATGTACTTAACGATAACTGTAGTTGACCGAACATTAGCAATATTCAAAAATTCGTCCTTGGCTTTCATTCAACGATGGCGTTGACATTACACGTTTCCAGTTTTTCGCTTCTTTTATTTGCTTTTTATTGCTAAAACTAATTTCTGTTAATACGGTTATCTATTTGAATAATACGTTTCCAGAAATGCATTAATCGTGGAATGATAAATGTAATATTTTCAGACAAATAATGGCTTGTATCGATGAATCATTAAACAAATACCTATATTTCTTTTCGTTTTTAGGAAACATTGGCATTATGTTGATATTTAAATTATTATTGAGTTGCATTGAATGATATTGTAGAGGTTTTGGATATTGAAATACACTGAGAATTTTTATTTTAAACTGTATCGCATATCTTACCTTTTAAATATTAGAATATTCAAAGTTCTGAAATATTACAATGTTGCATCGAATATTTCCATATTTTGAATATTTTGGGGTTCGAATGGTTCAGATTTTGGATTTTGTAGAATATTTAATTATATTTCGAATATTCAGGATGTAAATCAGGATTTTATGGAACACTTTATTATTTTTCAGAAACTGAAGTATTTGGAGGGTGTAACTTTCGAACTTTGGTATTCAAGGGGTGTAAATTTCAAATTTCATTTATTATTTAATTACTATTTAATTTTATAATACAATCCATTTAAATTTTACATTACACTGAATATTTTGCTATATTTGAAATATTTAAGACATTATTGCACCAAATAATTTGCTAAATATTCCAAATCCGAGCACAAGAGGGTTTGTAAATTTCGTATTATTCCAAATATTCCTTTCCACTGCAAATATTCGAACACACAGTAATGTTGACCACGATCAACCCTAGAAGAAAATGAAGTCCACCGAAGAGCAAGTACCCAAGGATGGTAACTACGTCGACATTGCTTACTAAACGGCAAGTCGGCAACTAAACTTAAAATAACAATGAGGAAAAGCGTACTTACAACGAAACCATGTAATGCTCGCCGAGAATTACTTTTTTAAATATCACGGTAATCACTAATCACTAACCAGCGAGAGTTATCGATAAATATTTTAACATAATTCGCGTATAAGTATAAAAACCCGAGCGGACAGGGATTGACAGTTACAAAGGAATTTTTGTAGCCTTTCGCTGGTTTTCCTTTCTGTCCCTTCCGGTGGTGGTTGAAGCAACGAAACGGTCTCCACGATGAAGTACGTAGTCTTTGTGCTGTTGTGTCTGTTGGCTGGAACCTTTGGCAGACCCAACTTTGAGGACAACTTTGCCCCTTACCTTTCAAATTTTGACGAAATATTCCCCAAAGAAGGTAACAGTAGTTGTTTCTTACAGTAATATTTATTCGCCAGATTTTATTTAAAATATTGTAATTTTGTAGTTGGCACTAGTATATTTCATTTTTATTCGAAACTGTTTTTTATATATTTGAGGGGTGTCAATTTTGTCATACAATTGAAAGGTTTGCTATATTTTGAGTATTGGAGTACTAGAAGTTTTCACTAAGGTGTTCAACTTTTTTTACTGTGAACTTTTTAAAAATAAATTCCTTGGTTTGAATATGAAAAAGGGACTAATAAAATCTTTAACGAAAACAGATGCAAGAATTAAGCGAAGCAATTCCAATGAATCCACTGTACAGTCGTCCGCCACAGCGGGTAAGTTTGATTTTCGTTTATAAACTAATTACAACTTGTACAGTTTTGTCTCGTTTGTTTCAAAATTAAAACAAGATCCTATGGGAAAATAGGAGTTCTGCATTTCAAGCTCGATATTATTAAATTTATTGAACGCAGTTTCAGTCAACGACATTGTCAGCAATATCACTCAGTTGCTTCAAATAATCCCAGAATTGTTGTCTGGCAACGTGACGGCTGAAGAAGTACTTGCCAAGGTGTCTGTACAAAATATTAGAAACTTAATAAATGGACTTCTTCCAATCAACAACACGATATTAAAGGTCCCGTTGATTGGCGGCATTTTACTGCTACTACAAACAATTTTAAGCGTAAGTATCCTCCGATCGGATGGAAGAATTGGAAATTATTTCGATTCAAAATCGTTCGAACTGGAACGACTATTCGCGTTATTTAAAATCGAAATCTCAAAATCATTTTATTTCAGGGTGTACTGTCGCTGCTAACATCCGTCATCACCATAGTAATATCAATTGTGCTACAAGTACTTAAAATTCTTGGACTGTGAAACCAATCGAGTGTATCGTTATTACGATACAGTAGTGGATTGTATACTTCAACCATGTACTTAAAGAAATATACTTGAATAACAATTTTATCTTAGTCTTATCAAGTCCTTTCACAACACTATCCTTTTTAAAATCCTTTTCTACTTACAAAAATGAGTTTTGTGGAAAATAAACAAGTTACGAAGGTTGTTTCCAAGTTTATTTATAAAAATTTACTTACAAAAGTCGTATACACGAGACATTTATGAGTTATTATTTTTATTACCGCTAAATCGTATACAGCAGTGCCTTTAATTACGAAGTGTTCTTATTTAAGAACTGATTAACGGCAGTTAACGTCGATATGGGTATCTGTAAAAGGAAACAATTAGATGAATCAGAAATTGTCTCGGGTACTATGAAAAGGAAATTGTTACGTTGAGTTACCTTAAAAATATCGTCGAAGAAACCATTGTTGTTGCCATTTTGAGACGGTGCACCGTTCGTTCCGAACACAGGTCTGTTAGAATTGTGATTCGGTGCTTGACGACGTTGTCGAGTTACTTTAATTTCAGGTTGTTCTCGAGCCTCCGCCGACGAATCGATGATCACTTGTTTCCTGGGACCCCATAGCCTCTTCCTGGCCACCCATTTCGGGTACACGAATTTTATTCGACGTTGACGGGGTTGTTCTGAAAAATGTACATTGGATTGTTAGTTCAAGAATTATTCCTCAAAAGTGTATATTATTGTAAAAACATCTTAAAATAAATGTATTCAACAAATATTAGTTAATTTTGAAATAGAATTATTGTCAATTATTGTCAATTATTGTCAATTATTTGACAAAACTGTTGATACAACCTACAGCCTTACCAATTTGTATCACTTCGTTCACTTGGCTGGGCAAAGGAAGTGCGAGGGGTGCTTCCGGGATTGCATTACGAATGATTTTCGCCTTTCCCACAAATGACAATGGATTCACAGGAAGTGACTCGAAGGCACTGACTTCCGTTGTGGGTGTCTCGTGTATCTAACATAATCGCATTTTTCACAAAATTATTTATCAGCATTAATGAACTAAATTTTTCGTAATATTTGTAACAAAATTTAATTGTCAGAGAATTGATGGAAAATTTAGTTGCCAACCCAATAATAAAAATAAATCCTTACCTTGTTACTTAATAAATCCATCTCACGATAAATCCTCCATTATTAAAAAGATACTTGAAGTCAAAAATAAACTTCTTTTATTGTTACATATCTCATACATTATAATATACTGACAAACATAACAATTCAACAAATTTTAACAACCCTTATAAAATTTTTTTAATGGCATTAATAAATTATAAATCATCCTTCGATTCAGTTCAATTTACCTCTTTGTTCGACGTCGATTCGCCCTGTTTAGGAGCCTCGGTCGTTGTGGATTCGCTCAAAGACTGAAAACGATCATCCTTGATAATCAATCGCATCATAATCACGTTCTAATAAAAATCACATTGATCAATATACCTGTTTTATTTTGTGCGGTTTTTTACCCGGATGGGAGATGAATTGTATGTTGCTTGTTCCTTTGTTCGGCTTCTCTCCATCAGCTCCTGTGTTTGGAGGATTCGTGGTCGGTCCACTGGGACCATCTGAACCATTTGGACCATTAGGACTATTGTTTCCAGGGATGTCTCCAGCGGATACACCAACACTTTGGCCGCCCACGTTCATGCCAGCGAACAGTCCTCCGCCTGACTTTCCATTTCCGCCCAAAATTCCTCCCAGGCCGGCTGCCACTTCCGATCTTCCGCTTCCGAGGCCGGCTCTCGCGTACAGTCCTCCTCCTGATCAATATAAAGTGGGATGAAATTCCAAATTATTAGCACCTAAGTATTTTATTTAGGTCACTTGTTTAACTCTTTCGTCACTTTACCAATACACAGTGCCTTGTTCGTAGGAGGGTTATCTAGGTCATTAATTCTTTTTAGAAAAATGAGAATAATTGTACCAACCAGCACTAGCATCGTCGGCACCAAGGGTGCCACCCAAGCCAGCCGACGCGTGTCCACCCCAAGGTGTCCCAACGCTGGCGTGAAGACCGCCGCCAGTTCTGGATCCGAGAAGACCACCCAGCCCAGCTGCCGCATGGTAGCCTCCGAAATTGAACCTTATACCTCCGTCGGTGAATTGAATGAACGGAAGCTACGAAACAACGTTGCAACATCGATATTCGTATACGTTCTTCGTCGATTTAAAATCGCTTCCTATCGATTTCCACACATCGAAAGCACAAACGGTGAAATCGACCTCGTTAAACGGGGAAAATTTCGTCGGGCAATTAAAATGATTAGAACGGGCAGAATGTCGATTTCAAACGCGTAATGGATATTTCGTGAACGGTTAATGAGTTAATAAGTGCCACGACAGAATTGTGCAATTCACTCGTAAGGTTTGTCACGATACCGAACGATTTTCTGCGTACTACGTTTCGTAATTTGCGACGATAAAAAATTGCCTTTCTATACTTTGTGTCTGCACATGTGACCTTACTTCTCATACATTCGCGTCGATCGATTTTATTCATTGACACTCTGTATAAAAGCATCGCAGCAACACGAATTCACTGGACTAACACTTCCGCCAACCTTTCTCTTACGTTGTTGCGTTTCGAGATTACCTAATCGTTTTTCACTAGCGTCGTTCGTTCTCTTTCTTTAGATCCTTTTTGTTCGTTTGTTGCCTCAACAATTGTGGTACGAAATTATTTTGAATTGATCAGTAAGTTGGTGATTTGTATAAAAGGAAAGGAATGTTAAATCAAATTTGATAAAATGTTTATCGTCGAGTTGTTGATACTTGCAAAAATGAAAAAGTAAAAACCATCCATAGATTAATATTTTCACAGAAACTACCTGTCATACCTTAATTAATATTAACGAGTCAGATAGTTAACTGAAATATTTATCGCTCAATTATCACTTTCATTACCCTACGAATAATTACTTAATCATACAGTTGGAATAAAAACACATTCACGCATTTCCCGTATTTTCTAATCCAGAATCGGTTAATATCACTCATAAAAAACACACGAGTGTCCACGTATCCGAAAATCCAAATATAGCAATTACGCGGACTGACCCTCGAACCCATCGATTTCGTAAGAAACAATCGAACGAATCGTGATCGAACGAGGAAAGAATGTCGAAGGAAAGGATTAAAACTGGCACTCACCCCGGAGGAACCATGGCCGCTGTCACCGCTTTGTGGCATCCCGTGGACAATCGCGAACGCACAAAGGAAAACCGCAACAACCTTGCGACACAGCATCTTTCGATCAACTGGCTCGCACCTCGAGTCGCCCCACGGTTTACTACCGATTTCTAAAAAGACCTCGAAGGCATCTCTCTAACTTACCTGACGGGAAGGGATAAAAGCCTGACGTATATCCTTTAAGAAGAAGAAGAAGAAGAAGAAGAAGACGTTGTCGAGACGACGTTGTTGTTTCGTGACTGAAAACTTATCATCGAATCGTACGACCATTGTATACCGAATGTACTATGATTGCCGGGGGTCAAGGTCGGTTCTGCATCGTTGATTCGCTGGAAATTAATGGACGAAGCAGTGAACGAACTGCCACGTTTTATTGGCTAACAGCTGAGACAACTTCAAGTTCAGTATCCGTGTCAACTTTGTACGTAAAATGGTAATTATAAAAGATCCACCTTTTAAGAAGATACGATTTCTTGGTATTAATTGAAACATGTGTAATGTTGTGTGATGTGAAGGATTTTATTGAACAAGGAAAGCTGCAACTTAAAATTTTCCAAAGGAAGATTTAAATAACTCGACACACGCAATACCTTTTTAATGCTACAAAGATGTGAAAAATGTGTTCATCATCTTGTTTACATGCCAGATTTTCAGGTTGAATGGAAAAGAACGAATTTTTTTTGTCGGTGAGACGACATCGGTGACGATAGAGGAAACGAGTTGATGGTCAAGGTAAAATGAACTAATTAAATGCAGAACCAAAGTAGATCTTGTTTCTTTCTTGCTTTCAATATGCGATTCGACGAAATACCAAACTGTAATTTAATAAATATTCCAGGCTCTCTTTAAACTTTATTCAAAATCTGAAAATTTTGAAACGCAATGGTACAAAAATTAATAAACATAAGGACTCAATTTGCAAATCAGTAAATTGCAAATATTGAAATTTTTCATTTCAGGTATAATTTGAAATTGTCGTTTCGCGTTGCTCTAGGCACAATTTTTCGTACGTGTTGACAAATTTGACAAACTTACAAAATTTTGATGGCACTCCAAAGTTTGCAGAAATGCAAAATATGCGAATTGAAACTTTATATTTAGCCTCAGCTGAGTGGTCTGAATAATTTCAATTTAAATTCTACATTTGCATGCCATTGCCTGTTCCTTTTTTCGAAAAACAACAAAATTTCAAAGTTTCCTCTGCAACTTTAAATTGACTATCTTAAAAATTTAATCAGTTTTATAGATCCATGATCAATATTATTTTTTTTTTCAAATTTTTACGAGTCATCCTGATTGGCAAAACAGATTGTTCGATATACTGTTACTTTGAGAAAAACCGTTCATCGCGTAGCTTTTATTCATGCAAATTGAAATTCCTGGCGAATATTACTCGAGTTAGGTTCATCGTTCTTAATACAGTTCGAACGGAATAATCGAAAAATTTCTTTGTAGTTTGTCGAGGAAAAACGGGATATTTAAAACGGCACGAGTTCCTTCGTAAACCAGTCGTATGATTCATTCAACCTTGCGAACATCATACTTTTCATGTCTGTTATTACTATAATAAACGAGAAATAACTTAATGCCACAATAATTAGTTTCGACTGAACTTTCATTTGCCAGTGACGTCTTTGGTATATAAAAACAAAGTCGATAGTCTGGCTCTGCCATTAACTATGTTACCCAAGTAAAATTTAATTTCTTAGCTTATAACATTTAAACGCCTTCCATTAAATTAATCTTTTAATTTATTTTGGTAAAAATTTAAAGTTGAGGAAATTAAAAAACAGAGAAAAAATTGTTGTGCAAATATTAAAATTCGAGATCGACGAAGTTATAAATTTAATTTTTATTACAACAATTTTTATATAAGTATCTGACGAAATTAACCAAAAATTATGAGACATCAATGAATTCGACACGTTCTACAACATCTCATTGATTCAAGATTCCACAACGGAACTTCGCGTTCTTGAAAACGAGATAATGAAATTCAGGTATGTAGTCTTAGACAAAGGAATAGGAAGTTGTTTTTGATTCAAAACGTAACTCATAAAACACGTGTTGTTTTTTTTCGTCAATGATGTCTACGATCGAATAATATATGGAGACTTTTGTCCAGTGTAAAATCGACACGACACGCATGTCGATTGGTGACGTTTTTTCCCTGACTTCCGTGCAAACGCGACTTTACGATTCGTGGATCGTGCAAAAATCTCATGGTTATTCCACGAACATTCGTATGAATAAACATTTTCGCGATACAATGTAGAAATCGCATAAATATAAATATTAGAGGACGTCAAAAATTTACCATGACACTTTTCTAATTTTATTAACTTTCCTCTTTGAAATAATTAATTTATCGAAAGAACTTGGATAACGTATCGTTAACTTTAAATGTTCGAAATACAAATAGAAAATTCTAAAACCGGTAACCCGATAAGTAAAATTCACGACCTTCTTTATAGTTTACGTAAAATTTATTCACATATTATCGGAAATAATGGCCAGAAGTTAAATGAAATAATGCTTTTCGAAAGTATAATAAACATTTGTGATACTTCACACATACTTGTTCCATCGTTAGCTCGTTAAAATTAAACGAATAAATTCAATAAACGATGATATTCAATATCATTCGAATCGATTTCTGTAATTTGTTTATTACCGGATGACAGGATTTCAGAAGTTTTTAAAAGATCGCAAATTTAATTGTTAATTCGATAGAACGGTAGAATTGTTGTCGAACTGGAACAATTGGTGATATGTTACTTACATAAACAGTATCGATATGATTCATGCACTTAAAGCGTTATCGGTGATACTATGACATTTTAAAATTGTTCGCAATAAGTTACACAACTAATATAATTCTACGCTTAATACTGTTTCCTTTTTCTTCTAATATGGACGCAAAAAACCGAGACACACGCGTCATCGGTACATCAATTGGAATCTTAACACTGACAGTCACACGTTGCACTTTCTTCTACAACATTTTGATATTTTTTATAATAAATATTTTCTTCTTTCAGTCAACAGTATATATTGTAAAATATTGAAAATATAAACGTGTTATAAAAAAAAATTGGAAATATTCTATTTTTATTTGAAAAGTTTGTTCCAGTTTCAAGATCGAAACGATATTCTGTTGCTCTTGGGTGCGATTTTGTTCTCCAGTGGTGCATCCTCATCGTAATCCACACTATCCTTTACGTATGCGATTTTATTTTGTATTTTGGAATAATCGAAAACGTTCTCTTTGGGGGCAACTTTGTTTTGTATATTGATTTCCGTGTTGGTTGGTCGAGAACCGTAAATCGACCCAAATCCAGCGGTGATTCCATGCCAGGAATAGTTCGAATCCTCTTCTACATTCTCATGAACTTCGTAGGTGTTCTGGTTGTTGCTCGACGAGACTCCGTTACTTCCATGGGAACCTACGATAAATCATTCGTCACATTTCTTTTTAAACTGTTACAAAATTGAATTGCTAATTGGACTGATTTGCATGTGGAAGTGTTTACAGGGTGTTTGTTGAGTTACAGACGCAGATCGTGGAGATCGAAAACGGTTCTGTTTGCGAAACAGGTGAAAATTAATCTGTGGTAATTAGACACGATACACTAATGATTAAAGATATATAGTGATTTCGCTTCTATGATTTTTATCTGTACCTCTAATTGAATGTGCTAATTATAGGAATTGAAAGCAGGCTTAATTGTGAAACACGTGGATGGAGTGAAATTCCAACACATGCTATATTAATTATCAATTGTAATTTTCTAATCTTCTGTGTTGAATTTTGTGATTCTAAATTTTCAAATAAAAATTTAGAACTATAAAATTTAGAAAATAAAGGAAACACCCTGAGTTTACTATCAACTAAGTACTTAAATACAATTAAATGCAATATTTACCGTGACTACCAAGACTACCATGACCACCATGACCACCATGACCACTATTCCCACCATGACCACCTCGACCACCAAACACACCTTGAATACTACCTAAAATCCCATGATTACCAACCACGAAAGACAAGCTGTTCAAACCGAACTGATCTTTATCCTTCCTCTTGATGAATCTCTTCGATTGTTGTTGTTTTATACGCTCCTGTTGCAACTGTTCTCTCTGCACCCTTTGTCGTTCCCTTTGGGCCAATATCCTGTCCCTTCGTTCCTGTCGTATTCTCTGTAAATCATCAGCATTTTGTCGTCTCTGTCCTGCCGTTGCTTTCACTAAATTGCCAACAGCTTCGAGGGTTGAAACAGGGATCTAGAAAAAGTTAAGAAATTAGAAATTGTAGTGCAGAACGGTACAGGAATTTTATAAATAGACAATTATAGAATCCTGGAATTCACCCGAAATTTTTTAAATTTCAACAAATATTTATTGTAAATTAATTAAATTACCGATACCTGTAAAACGCTGTCGATGGCTTCAGAGTTTTGCGGGCTAAACGACTGAGCGGCCGCCGCGGTCTGTTTAATAGCCGTGATCGGAACCTAAATAACACAAAAGCGAATATTAATTTCAGCTCGAAGGCAAAATAACAACAATCGATTTAACTTACATTAAAAATGCTGTCTATCACTTGGCCACCTTGTCCAGGAAAACTCTGACGTTTCGTCCTATGCGATATCGCCTATAAATTTGAATAAATACAAATCACCTGTGATCTGTTATACATATTGGGGGCGATAAAGTGTCCTATATAACGAAACCGTGACAATAAATTTTCAGATGCGGGCTTAAACTTTGTCGAGAGGTATTTTTAAACAGTTTGTGTACCCACGTTCCTCGCCAGCTTTCACTTTTCTACATAAACAGAGCGTCAATCGATTTTCTATCTGAGACCCGTTGATTAAAAGGTCAGAGTGTCTTCTGAGCACACGTCATCGGTCTTTCTCGAAATTACATTGTACTTTTGTTACACAGAAAGTTCAAAATTGAATAAAATATTCAATTTCTGAAAGCTTTGATGGTCCACCGTTAATATTTTCCATTGTAAATCAATTTGTTCTCTTTCTAATATGAATATTATGGAATTTGACAAATTTAGGATTTGAATTATTTTTATGTACGATATGGATCTTAATACTGTATACTTTAATGTACAAATGCAAAAATAAATAATGAAATGTGCTAAAATTAATTTACACCAGGCACCACAGAAAATACAAAGGATCAACACTCCACAATTTGTCTAACGACACGAAACTAAAAATGTGCAATAAACACTTACCCCCTCGGATGCCACGATGCAAACGATGGCGACGAGAACGATCCACGTTCCTCCAAACATTTCTTCCAACGTTCGATAAGTTCTCCGCGCGATAGATCCTCCTGATCGAGAAACTGCAAGGTGAATCGGCGATCGGCGATCTATAAGGGTGACTGCAGGATCCCACGCCGTGGCTCGACCAATCGAAACCGACCAAAGGTGCTTTCTACTCACCGCAATCGGTCTTCTCGAATTCGTGTCTGATCACTGTCGTCCTCTTTCACTGAACACAGCTCGTCGGCGTGGGCCGTTTTGTTACATAAATACACGGCCGATGATCTTTCAATGTGACGTAACACACGGACCAAATCGAACACCTTTAATTTTTGACGGTGTTTTGAAACGCAGATACACGGCTGTCCTTGAGCCCCTTTTCAAACCTGATACGAGGATTGCTACAATTTTCACTGATTTCGTAGAAAACAGATAATTGTGTTATATAGATGGTGGATATATTACATTAATTATTGTTAATTAAACACGATTTCTAGTACCACTCTATATCATAAAAATTGTAAAATATTTTATTCAAAATACCATTTTGATCTGAGACATTAAGCAGAAGTTAAAATATTTATTTCGTCAAGTATTATTGGGCTTATGTTTTAAACAGTCTTTGGCTACACGCTAAGAAAATGTACATTGAACAGTTTTCGAGGATCTTTTCTCTCATCGTCCTTAATAGGCGTCCGGATTATCTTGAAGGTATATTCCTACTTGATTGTTCAGGTCCTTCTGGAACTCCTTCACTGATACCTCTGATTGCTAGAAAATTAAAAGTATAAAGGATTAAACTGTTCTATCTGTCATTACTTAATTTTTCAAGACAATATTTTGCGTTAAAGAATTTGCATTAAAGAATTAAAGGATCGTCTTACATTTAATGCATCCTTCCACTCGATATTGAACAATCTAACGAGACCCAGAACGTTTCTTCTTATCAAACTCTGCAATCCACCTCTGGTTAAAGTAAAATTTCTTTGTGGAGCGCTTCCTGACGAGGTTGTCATCGTCCCCGTAGCGTTTCCGGTTGTATTCGAGCTAACTGCTGTTAAAGCACTGGTCATCGAAGCCTGAGTGGCTGAGTCTGGCGCGATATTGTTATTAATTATGTTGCTGATTTGTTTGATCGCTGAGCTTGTGTCGTTGATGGTCTGAAACAGATAACAGCTCGCTAATTCTGAACTTGAATACAGAATATACGAGATACAGGTGCTTAATTATCTTACTTCGAACGTGACCCGAGCCAAGGTCCAAAAGAACCCTGGCTTATACTTTCGAACCTCCCTGACGACCCTCTTCGATTCTTCCGGGATAATTTTATCGTCGATCAAGTTCGTATCAACATCCTTCTCGTTCGAGTCTTCGGACAATAATTTATCCAAAATCCTCAATTTTTCTGCAATCTCCTGTTCCTTCAAATCACTTTCAACATCTTCAAAATTAATTTCCTTCGAATCCTCTGGTCTCTGGTTACCCAACGCAAAATCATCATAATTGTAATATTCCTGTGTTGGCACGTGCTTCCTGTCGGCTGCTTCTTCAGGGTAATTTGTAAACCTCGGATGACTCTCGTAACGACTTAATTCCGTGGGTGGTCTTTGTTCGTGTGAGTCATGAATGATTGAAGAATCATATTGCAACTGGTGCGATCGATGGTCCTCGGGGTGGTAGGTCCCGTAATTCGCCCAGTAGGGTGGCTGAGGATCGCTGCGGAGGGGGTGGACGAAGCACAGTAGGCTAATTAGGGATAAATTAATCCACGACACCTGCATCTGTAAACAAACGTTCTTAAATCACACAATTTATCTACTGCCGTGACAGTCATCAACCCCTTGAAAATTTAACATTTTCCAGATTTTCCATCACCATAATTATTACTACTCGATTGCTCAGAAAGTTGTTGTACTCTGATTCCATTACAACTCTAAATTAATTACACAAAAATCCTTCCAAAAGGACACTGTTGCTAGATCCTAGAATCAAACTATGATACTTGCTGTGCGAGGAAAGATCGCAGGAACTCGATCCAGCAGCTCGTCGTCTAACCATGAAGAAAGAAGGTAATCGATCGACTAATGGAACTTAGAAGGCGTTGGCCATTTTCTCGCGAAATAAACGGTCAAACCGCGCGCGTCGTCCGCGTGATTCTCATCACGTAAGCGAGTCCAATGTTCGCCAGGAAAACTGGGAAAAAGGGAAAAGCCGGACGATTCGTATTCCTGCCGCGGTGGGATTCGATTTAAAACGTAACTCTGATTAGCCAACGATCGCGGAAAACCGTGTTGCACACCCGCGCGTACATTATCATACGGATCACGAGCGCACAGGCACAGGAAGAAACCAGAAAAATTCAGAAATCACGGCCCGCCGATGCACCTTCCCGTCGCGCTTTCACCGTTTCCACTTTCCAGTGCACTCGAAAAAGGAACGAGCAAAAGAAAAAAGGAACAGAAATGATCGATCGAAGCGGAGCCGGGGAACGCGACCTGTCCAGTGGCGATCGAAATTCAGTCTGTGAAGGGTCCCTGGCCCAGTGCTTGGTCGACTGCTCCATTTTCGCGGGTACAAACGTGACCTCGAAGGTACGCGTGCAGGGAATTCACTAGAGGCGATATTTCGGCGCTTTCGAAACGATCGGACGAGGATTTTTCAGACGTGATGCAACCATCGTCCGCGCTGGTCAGCCGGTTCTTCGCTGCCAGTGATCCGCGTGTTCCTTTCCGTGCTGTCTGGAGCGAGTGACACGGTGAGACATGGACGTGTGTGTGAGACACCTTGGTACACCGTACGAGTAATATGAATAGCATTTGTAAATAAATTATCTGGAACGTAGGGTTGTCCTGCAATGGGATTCCTACACGATATGTCTGGAAACATTCTTTTCTGAAAGGAATTAAGGTATTGAGAGTCTTGAACCACTCGATCGGTTGAATTGTATGTGTTGGGTCATGAGATACCCAGTAAGAGTCGTGTCGGAGTGAACTGGAACACGAGGACATCCAGTTTTTCTGCGTTCCGTAAACGATGGTTGTTTCAGTACCCGGTTGCTGGGTTTCTATGATACAGTTACGAAGGAAGCAATTTATAATTGTTGATACGGGCTATAATTCTTTTACAGATCTTGCAAGATTTGTAATTTAAAAAGAAGGAAAGTATTCTTCAATCGATTTGTAACGAGGGATTGTTTAAAGCGGTGGACCAGTAACTTTCTACGGAAGTCCCTCGAGTTATCCAGCTGGAATTTCTGTCGATTACGCGATCGTGTGAAAGGACCTGAACTCGATCAAACGATCTCAGGAAGTGTATGGTTACTTTAGATTACAGTTTCTAATTTTTCAAATTCACGTTAAATAAATACGGAAATCAAAGAAATATGCTGAACGAATAATTGTAATTTTTATAGGTCTTACCATGCATGCCCATTTTCACTGCCACAGCCAACGTGGTTCGAATTTTATTCTGTTAATTAAAACTTTCTTCTTCACTTATTTCACTGTACACAGATAAATAAATTAATGCAACAGATACTATAGTTTGAAATTTCTTTGCTACTTGAAAATGTAAGTAAAACATTTTTGAAGACACCTAATCGTTTCCTTTCCCTGACACGAACAGTTTGAATTAATTCTTAACAATCCAGTAATAATTTTGTACTGGATAGTTATGGAAATGTATTCGCAATGAAAACGTGCAGCTCGAAGATTGTTTCAGCTGATACCTGACGTTTGAAGCAGAAACACGTGGACCCCATGATATTCTTCCCGACTATCTTTCACTTTCACTGATGGCCGACACGCGACCACGTGTTTCCTCGAACGCGAATCGATCTTTTCTGATCATCATTTTCTAGATTACTTCATTTGGATCACGCATCTCAATTTCTCCAGGCAGAAGTGTATGAAAGTGCAATTTTCTTAGAATAGTAAAGTCTCAAGTTTTCTGGTTATCTAAGAATATATTAACAATAAGTTGAATTATAATGGAACAAGAAAGTAACAATAAGGTATTGTTTAATGTTAACTTGTTAAATTGAAAATGTCCATCCATTTCGTGTACGTATATTGTACACTATTAGATTTCACTACCGCTATTTGCATGTAAATTTCATAATTGGCAGGCATACATTATCGTCGTTTTCTGTATTGCCACGTTCATACATTTGATACCGGAAGGCTGTTCTTAGTCAAACAATCAATAAACCCGGTAATATCAATAAAATTTTCATTCAACATTTTCTTTCAACGACAATTGTTTCACTTTCTACTCACTTTTATTTGCTCTGTACGCACGCACACAATTGTTGCACAATCCTTGCAGTCTTTGTCCAACCAATTCTTATGCAATTCCTTATATTTTCGCGTGCAGCTGAATCATGTACCTACAACAAACAACCACCGTAATTTTTAATAAAAATCTTCGATTTCAAATTGCAAAATTCAGGGTCGGACTCAATTTTAATATCACAATTTCAAAATTTAATTAAATGTAGTTAAATTTGCCAAAAAATATTGGTAGTTTGACTTTCTCCCTCCGTTCATTTACCTTTCCAATTTATTTTTATTTTAAAAATAAAAATTCCACCACGAATATTCCTTCCAACGCCCAGGAATGGTTTCAGAACGGAAACTGAAGACTTAGACCTCAGCAGCAGCGGTACTGCGAAGAACGAAAAAGAAAAACAAAGTATAAACTGCAGTTTACCTTGTCAATCACTCCTGAAAGAAATGGTGTGTATATCAGGCGATCGATTGCATCGAATTCTGTGAATATTCGTGAAACGGTTTGAATATTTTGTGTGAGGTTTCACTGGTGCGATATTTGGGCAATGGGTTGTATAATAGAGCGTGGTCGAATCGGTTTTTACGTAACAACTTCGTAATGAGTTATGAAATGGTCATCGAGGATACTTTGACGTCCGAAGAAATCCAGGAATTTGGATCTTTAAGCAAGAGACGAAAGAATGGCACAGAAAATTGAAAATGTTGATCTTTGACTAAATAAATATTCAATATTTCATTTTTGAACAAATTGATGAATAAATTTTCAAACTTAACACAAGATTTAATATTTTTAATTCTAATTATTTAATAGTTTTAATTCTAATTAAGTCACAGGTAAATTTTGTAGAAAGTATCGATCTCACCTCAACAGTAGACTGAAAATGATCGACGTCGTCTGTCGAACGAACACTTTTTCCAGCTTCCGGGTGCGACAGCGGTTCTCGTAATGGCGACGCGTAAGAACAAGTGCATCTTGTCGGACGGCGAAGCCGACACTAACGAGATGAGACTTTCCGCCTCCTGATGTCTAGAATCAGTCACGAAGGTCGTCCACGATGTTCATTCTTTTTTTACGAAAGATCCAACCGCGGTCAAGGAAAGAATTTACGAAATTCTACCGATAGACACCCGTCCCCCCGTTCCGTTCCCCGTTGAATCGTTCACGAACGAAAATTCGACTCCTCGAACGAAACGAGTATCCTTATTGTCCAGGAAATTGAGCAATCTTCAGGATTACGTGGAAAGAACACGAAAAGATGGAACAGAATAATTTTGGCAATGATTTCATGGTGGATTTATCGATTTTAAAGCAATTTGTACTTGCATTCGGTTAATTATTTCTAATTAGACGAGTAACAAGTTAAAATTCGTACTTTGCCATTAAATATAACGCAAGAGGTTTCCGAAATTAAAGTAACTGAATATTAAATTATCAAAGAAGTAACAAATGTACTACTTACTAAATTCATAATTGATTTATTAAATTATTTTTGAAATTATGAATAAGAGATCTAAAGTTATCCACGCGTTGAATATCAATTTCAAGATTCTCTGAATCAAGGTAAGTAAAACGGTACCATTTAACAAGGCTAATTGCTTTTCTCAGTTATAAATTAATGTCTGAAAGAAGTAGGCTGTCGTAGCGGCGCCTAGTAGTATGCAAATTAGTCAACTCCCGTGTCTAGCCGGTTGCATACGCACAGGCGACCCTTCAGACAAGTTTTTGTATAATTGTTAATGAATCATAGAAACAATAATTGACTGTGATATCTGAGGCTTGTAATAGACGCGACGACAACTGCTTTGTGCAATAACTACGAGTACAAAAAATTGGGAAAGTAGAACGTGTCTCATAATTAGGTATTCATCATTCATCTAATTGTAAATAGTTCATTGGTGCCATAAGACCTTTAGAACTGGGTCAAATGTTGCATATCCTCACGTGACCTCCGCATACTTGTTGCTTAAACGATGCAATTAATTTTTACACCCAGATCCTGACTGGAATTGAAAATACAATTGCTGTTTAATTGTCTTAAAATCAATTATTAAATTAAGGTCTAAATTAGACTTATGTAAGAAATAAAAATTTCTCCACTTAATTTATGAATAGTTTATTCATTCCCAAATTTCATAATGGTACAAAAGTGTTTATATGTACAATTTTAATAAAAATTATTGATTGTATAATCGATTTACACAAACTTATTTGATATTCTTTTTATAAAGTATTATGTTTCTTTAACTGATCCATGTTTTCGATTAAAAGCAGAATAAAGTATTGTACAAGGAGTATAAAAATTCAATTGTTAACTGAACAATCAGTTATCAGTTTTATCTGATAGATTTATTTGGTCTCGGCTTATCTAGAAAGTATCTCGCTAGTGCAAACATCGATTTCTCACCGGAAGGCGAACCGAAACGACGAATTTTACAGCTGGATGAAAGGGAAAGGAAATGATCCACATTTTACACGTTTATTCCATCAGGAACGTGATTAATTAACTGTAAATCCTGGCGCGTGCTCGTCGTTATTCTCGCCGCGTATCTTGAGCGTTCATCTGCGAATCTCGCATAGAATAATAATCGATGTATTATCTAAGGTATGATACAATATTGTACTTCGTTAGCAGCTGAGTACAATCGTTCCTGAAAACATTTATGGCAACTTTATGGATAATTAACAGGTGGTTTAATTAATTGCGGTCGTTAGAAGTCGATTTTGCTATCATTGCCTCGATGAAAGTTATTGAATTTTTCATAGATGAATGTCTGTTACATCATTTTTTAATCCTTTCACTGTTTATGCTAATTAGCCTATTAATCAAAATGTTGAATCTGTAATAAACACAGTTTTAAAAATTGAGTAATAAATTTGTGAATATTGCATGGCAGTCAACGTAGCGAAAGGATTAATTACAATTCCTTCATTATGAAACTACTTTTTTCGATTATTTAACACGCTGATTAAACTTTTACTGCAACAATCAGATTTCATAAAATTTGAGTAAAAAGGTGTTAAATATACACTCCCATAATTCTTCGATTAAAGCTTTCAATCGGCATAAAATTGACCCCACTAAAACTTGCCTTTCTCTTACTAAATTTATGGTACGTCATCGGTGACTCCCGTAATAGTCAACCTGTTACCAAATACCGCCCAACTACGTCCAAAGTCTACCTATAATTACAATAATAACAAAGTTTCCTAAATTCTTAACCTATCCTTACAAACTGTACAGGCTGTTCCACCTAATTTAACCAATTTAATTTTAAAACTTTACAAAATATGATCTCTGGCTTGTTAACATTTTGAATAACAGAAATTTTTAAATAAAAAATTGAATTGGCGAAATTAGATGGGACACCCTATACACGATGAACCACCTAAGACAAACCACCTGAATAGAAAGAAACATTTTAATACAAAAATTTGTTGAGGCCAATTTTATTTTTTTTTAGAAGTTATTCAGGTGGTTTGTCTAAGGTGACCCACCCCGCATATTTGGACCTCTCCATAGCCGTCTTCTTAATTTATTTTTACAGGAAGATGACCAACAGAGGCCTCGTATCCCTGAAGCGATCGTTGAGCTGTGTGCCTCGTTTCTTCGAGGTCCTTTCAATAGTGATGCTTATCCGACGGCAGCCCTTTGATGGCGAACGCTCCACGGAAGAAGGGCTTGAAGACCTCTAGAACCGTCTGTGTTCTGCGGGCTGAGTTCTGAAAAGTGTCAAACGAATCAGCGTTCGATAACGAAGATAGAAAGTTGCGGAGAACGTTGCAATCATTACACATGGAAATTGGTCGGGATTTTGCAACAAAGCCGGGTGAAGGGTAACACGTTTACAGCTATTAATCGAGCCGTTGCGACGGAAAAAAACAGAGGCGATAAAGAAACATAAATTAGCAAAATTACCGTCGTATCCAACTATTCGAACGATACAATGTAACATATTGTAGCGATGATTGTATCAGAAAACAAGGAATAATGTATTGGTTATAAATAACGAATTATATTTCCACTGAGTTATATAAATAATAATGTGGTAATTATTATTCAAATACTGCACGTTATTTTGCATAATTTCAACTTGATTGCAATTATACAAAAATCATTCAAATGACAATTTTTACAAATTTTTATTCCTCGTTTGCGAATATTTCAACTTTCAAAAGAAAATTTTTAATGGGATATTTAAATCTTTTTTTGCAACTTACAAGTATCAAGCTACTGAGGATTTTGCTGACGTTGGTAACTAGGGTGAAACCAGTGCCGAACGCTGCCGGCGGTATATCCAAGGACACTTTCGACCTATCGAATTCGGGTATATCCTCCGTAGTTGTCGAGATCGTTGCCTAAATACACAACAACAACATCAAACAAGAAGAAGAAGAAAGAGTACACGTACACACAAGCAACGAGGGGTCTTACGATTGACCTCTCGATAATCGATATCGCGAGAGAGAGAACAGGATCGATTTCTTCCTTTCGATTCGAGCTCGATCGAAAGACACGTTTCTAGGTCTATTTATAGCGCATCGATCTGGCGAGTGTGGCTCGATCGATCTGTGCCAGATAAATCGCAATCGATTTTGATACGTCTGTTCCTTGAACGGCGATGCTTGGGTCGTCTTGCCCAAATTTAGAAAAATGTGGCAACAACTCATTTGCAGTGGAATATATCAATTTCATGCGATAGTAAGTGTAGTATTCAAAGTGGTGGTAGAAAATTTGGAAAGTGGAAGATTTATCCCAAATATTTCTTCCATACAATAGTATATAATATTTCAAATAATAACAGAAAATGTTGCAAAATCGAAACACAGAGTGGAAAGTTAAATTTAATTAATATTAAAAGTGATTTAACATTCTACAATGTAATACCAATTCGAAATCGATCCTGTTTATCAAGTCAACATAGCTCTATTAAATAGTCTTTTCTTGTTTACTTAAACTACACAAATTTGCCCGTTTCGTTATCGAGAAGGGACAAGGAATAAAGGTGACAGGTCGTCGACTCGTACACCACTCGTACACAAAAAGAACGTGAACGTGACAGTTTATTTAACATCAATATCATCATCATCACCGTGGTGAACATCATCATTATCACTGTACTGAGAACGGTTAGAGGTATCATCTATTTACATGAAAGCATTGATACGAAGAGAATCGATCTCGTACGATTGTGCTACTACTAAAAAAACATTATTTACAGATCAGCTTTCTATTACTTTTTTTTTTTTTTCACAGGGACATCTCGGTGGTGGTGTTAAACCGGAAGTGTCGAAGAGACAAGAGAGGGGTCTCTCGTTCGCAAGGGGAGGGCTTGGTTCACAGAATTGGGGAGGTCCTTTATCGGCTGAGCTAAAAAGAAAAATCCATGTCGTACAATTTTGTCGTTGATTTTCCCGTCCATCTTTCAATGCTTTTTTTTTAATTCGCTTTTAGTTGCATGAAGGATCCTCTGTTCAAGCGTGTGTTGCTGCTCGATTGCCCCCTTTTGGACGTTTTTGGTGTCCAAAGTCCAAGGTCCAACCATCTTGCCTCGCACCATATGTCCACAATATTTTTCAGTTCTTTTTTTTAGCTGTTTTTTTTTTTTGCTTTGCCTTTTAAGCATAATACGCATGTTCCTTGTGCGGTAGGCCGTATTCGTACTGTTTATGCACAACAGTTATTTTAATCGGCGAACTCGGCTGAAGCGTTTACGCTCGTGTTTGGATGATGTTCAGACATCCTCCAAGCACGTTGTTAGAGTCACAGGAACGAAAGCATGCTCGAAAGTGTTTTAAAAGCAATTAACAGTTGTAAGATGTTGTTAGAATTAATCAGAGATTGGTTTGACAATAAAATTTATAACGTTTTTACAAGGTTTGCTTCGAAATGGTTCAATTATTATGGAAGAATATGAGGATTATTTGAAATATAGCAGAGAATTATTAATTCGAATGAAAGTTATTAGGCTGGCACCTTTTTCAAAATTGCAAGATCAAAATGATTAAAAGTGTAGTAAAGAATGATTCAAAACCAATTACAAAAGAATGCAAAATGGACGGTGACCAACTTATAATAAATAATTCCAGAAAAGAGAGCAACAGTTTACTGTAATTGCCAACCCAATGATATCCATTGAATTGTATTAGTAAGTGTGCTAAAAAGAAAGAGAAAGAAAAAGACACGAAGGTCGCAAATTTGCCGACACATTGTATAGGAGATACCGTGGCTAGAAACTGGGCAATTAGCAGTTCGTAATGATGTTAAACTGGAACGCATTGATCATTCTGTTATCCTCAGCATAAATTAAGGCGTACACACCGCATGCAACACCGTTATTAACATTCATAGGAGTAAACGAGAGCATCGAAAGTCTTCGACCGTCTCTGAATCGATCCTGTTAAAAGGCGACTTTCATTCCGTGCCCGATGACTTTCGACGGGCAGGAAACGAGCAAAACGAAGGGCGCAGAAAATCGAAAAGACCGTCGGGTTATCTGGAAAGTCTCTCGCGTGTCTTACGAAATTTATATTCTCGTCCCGTACGTAAAAACATTAACAATCCGTTAAAATCGTTTATTAGAAACTTTCTCGTCGGCGGAAAAAGAAGAAAGGAACCCGCCAGACTTCCTGAATAACCCGACAGTTATATCCTCGATGAACGTTCATTGAAGATTAGTTTTGCTAGACACAGCAGCCGTATTCGAGATCAGACAGATAGATAAAGAGAAGAAAGGAAGAAAGTCATTTTGATCCTACCCCTCCTGAGTGTCCGTATGATCCAAGGTCGTGGGAACTTGTCTCGGAAGCGCCACCGTGGTTTTGGCTCAGAGACGACAGGCTGCTAAGCTTCGAGCTTAAAATGTTCCCCAGAATCGCAGCTGTGCCCGAGTTGTCGTGACCTCCGGCTAAAACTCCTGTGTTTTGTACAAATAAATCATTTTTCGAAAATTGAGTTAGCATGGTAATTAAATATTGGACCAGACTTTTCCAGGGGTGGCTTGTAGAGACGAAGAGTATCTGTCATACTACTTCTACACTGGATTTCTAAATAAAAATTACTAAATATCGCGGGATTAGGAGTTTGAAACTCAACGATAAGAGAAATATTGAAGATAGGATCAGTAGACCGGTAGAATCATAGGAAATAAGGTGGCGCCAAGGCCCTACGTTTGATTTCCAGCGCCACAGCCCCATTTTCCAAGGATTCCACCTTCCACGACCACTCCACTCTTGGAAAGGTCTGTCACTTAGAAAACCATAAAGAATCTCACCTAAGCCTCCATGGGGTGATTCGTGTTTCGAAGCCGCGCCAACAGCCGCCCCAGTGGCAATGGCGCTAAGTGGCGCCAATTTCGAAGCTACTGCCCCGACCAGACCAGTTTTGGCGCCCGCGATGAATGTCGAGGCGCTGTTTATCACTGGACCAATACTTCCGCTCGCCGCCTTGATCTTTGCCGCCACCAATTCGCTGATAAACTTACTGGTAGCCGAGTGCTTCGAATCGATCCCGTAAGCTGCGTTCTTCACCTTGTTTGCCTCGTCCAACGCCGACAGAGCTTTGGTCTTCGAGTCCAGGAACGAATCCAGCTTCTGAAATGCAACGTCCATGTTACAGGGAATGCTGAAGATTGCCAAGAAGGTGTATGGAAGCGTCTTACTCCAAAGACGAAGTTCAGGATCCCGTTCGACACACCCAGCTTCACCACGCCGATCTTCCTCTTGTCTCTGTCGGATCTGTCATCGTCTGCTGCCTGGTCGTCGTCGGCCTCGATCAGGTACACCTAATCGAACGCATACGAAGCTGTTTCAACGTGTTTTCCTGTCAGGAAATTCGCGATGGAAGCCACTTTCCCCGAGTGTGATCGGGTTAAACGCAACGGGACGGACGGTCCAATTGAGTAACCGGAGAAAGAAGAGAAAGGTGGGATATTATTATCGCTCCAGGAGCTAAATTCGAGCCAATAATTTGATTGATCCAATTGCAAAGCGGTAGAATTTTATTTTGAGCGACACTTAACCCAGATTTAATAAATCTTGGTTTCTATTTTTAATATAATTGATCTTAATTAAAAAAGAATTTTCTTCGTTGATTGGCACCTTTGAAAAAAGATCAAAGTCCATTAATTTATGTATAAATTATGTCAACGACATCTTGCGGTGCCTGAGCGAATATAAACAGTAATTAAACAAGAGAAAAAAGAGATTTAACAGTGCGGTTTTGTTGCGCACACACGATCGACCACGTGTCCGCGTCAGAATTTTAGTTACACGCGCGTGTTCCGACCTCAACGTCAAGTTAGTCAACCACTTTCACTCTTTGCTCGTTTCTACGCCTCGCGATTCGTTCGTATTTCCTTTTTCTCGTTTCGCGGCGGCCACGTTTCATTGTCGACAGAAAAAATGATCAAAACGCAACATGGGATTTTCGTTTCGTCACGAATCGCCACGCCGTCGATATAGCAAAGCTTCGAAATAGACGCTTTCACTTTCGTACGTCTTGCGAGTCGCATTTCAATTCCAAAGACGATCGCAATTTTGAACGTGCCGCCTTGCAATCGTTCAAATCCCCCCCTCTTATCGCTATTATTGACATTTCAAAAATATTTTTGCCGAAGGCACCATAATTTCTGTTTAAATCAATCAAATTCAATTAAAAGGGATTGAAAGTGCATCGAAGGTGCACCTCGAGGAGTAAGTTCGAATCGTTGGTGGGAGACTTCAGCGACTTCCCGACACTGGTTGACACAAAAAAGCAGCGTCGTCTGGTACTTTCTCTGATCGATCGATCTTCACGCAGACGTTAATGAATCTCTTACCTCGTTCAAAGGACTGAGATCCTCCGATTCCGCTTCCCTCTTCACTACCGGGCCGGAAGCCGCGTACGCGGCCAGCAGCGTCACGCCGAACAAAACGTAGCTTATCCTCATGTTGAGTCCTTTGTTTATCCTGAGGAAGAAACGATCGAAATGATAAAACGAGGTTAGTTGCTCGGTGACACCTGTGAACCGAGCCGAAATGTCAAGTGAAAGGACGTGATCTAACAAGATTTCGTGAAGTAATTATACGAAAAGCGTCGCGAAGCGTAACGGTGCAAGAAGTGTCCTTACAATTTATGCGATCAGCTGGTTCGGATATCAAGCAGTTTCTTGTCGAAAAAAAGTTTCTATTAACACAATACCAATTTGTCTCTGATTACTTAATTACAGTTATCTATGACTGCAATCAGCATATCACGATAGCAACTAATCAGTTAAATTAATTTAACACGGTTATTCAAAGTTATCAAACCTTGCAATAGCCACGTGGTCAAATTACTGGGTCCCCAAGTACAAAACTCCACGAATACACCCAATACGACGAACCCTCCCGTAACACGGTTAGTTCATTCCATACTGCACCGAAAGCAAAGAAAATTCAGTAATAGACGGAAAACGATCGCGTTATATAAAGGTTACCCGAGTTCGTTAAACCGCGTTGCAGGAATGTCGTGAATTCTCGAGACGATTTACAAGTGTCGTTTAATACGATCGTAGAAGAGGAACAAAGTATAGGTGCGATACGATCGACGTGTGATCAACTTACGATGAAGACAGGCGCGTGCGAGCAGGTACGAGAGAGTGCGTGAGCCGAGATGTGTAGCTGACGGAGCTCGAGGCGCGTTTGAGGACCACGGTGAAGGAGATGCCGATGTCTTAGCAGAACGAAGGGGAACGAAGCCGAGCATGTGTGCCCCTTCGAGAATCGAGAATCGAGCTTCGAGAATCGCACGCCTTGCCTTTGGCCAGCCAGGTGGGAGGCAGCTTCGATTTGCTCCGCGAATCCCACGCGACCTCATTCTCTCGGCTCTCGAAACGGCCAGATATGACCCGCGGCCACCACCGACGTGGGGATCCGTGGGCTTTTTTTTTCACGCGATGGGGGACGATACCGTGAATGAAGAACCGCGTGACTGGGAAGGATCAAAGGTAAATTGTGCAACGCGAGTGACAAAATAATGTTATTCAGGATTCCACGATGGGAAGGAGGGATATTGAGGATCTGTGTCTTGCGAAATTAGATCAAGTACTTGGAAGGGTAACAGAGGATGAATAATATTGAATTCAAGATTTATGCAATTTAGAACTAGTTCATAAATATATAGAAGAGGGGGTGTCAAATTAAGGGGAGGTCCTGTATATTGTGCAATTAAGATACTTGAAAGGATTTGGATAATAATGAGGATTCGTAGCGTAAAATTAACTCAAATTAGGACACTTAAAGTCATAAATTACATGATAGAAACTAAGGAAATGATATATAATATATTATAGAGGAATTCGGAATCGTGAAAGTGTTATAAATTGAGTAATAAAAATGGTAAAAAGATGCTATTTAAAATTGTGGAATTATGAAGTAATCGTCCACCGTAACATCAACTTTATTACATAAAATTGAAATTTAAAATCAAATAAAATGATACCATCAAATTGCACCTAAATAATTATTTTTCAAAACGTATCTTAATTTGACCTACGAACAATTCAACCGATCGACTAATTGACAAGGAAGAACACCCACTTATATAATTAAATCATTAATACGCGCGTCGATGTGCTCGTCGATCCTAATTGATCGAAGAATTGTGCCAAATACGGCGGAACGCAATTGTACGGCCATCGGTTCCTTCTATTACGACCTCGTTAATTGTAATTTCGTTTTCGACGCCCGATGCACCGTCGCTTTCTCGGTTCGTTATCTCACACGACGCCGAAGAATCGTAATGCCGATTACACAATGGCCAGTTTCACCAAATTGGACCATTCGCCTGTCTCGTTTTACATATTACAGCTCGAGCGTGCACAGAACGTGACAGAACTTCGCGATCTTATTATTATAATTAAAAAAAAGCAACGAAGCACGTAATATGCCACGACATTGTCGCTATTATTGCAATTACGTGGTCGGGTTTTCTAGGTCTCAAAACGTGTTTTTGTGGAAACGTTTCCCACGAAGAGTGGACGTTTCAGTAACTATTAATCTTCTGGTGAATTTGTGTAATTTTAGGGTTGTTTAGTTGTTTAATGAGTTGTACTTTGAGGTTAAAGTTTGAAATTTTATACTATTGCGATTTTTATATACCAAAGTAATTGGTGTGTTTTAAAATTTTGTTGTTAAGTATTTTTAGAGATGGAAAATTGGGGTCTTGAAGGGTTATGGCCATTAGTTATTGCTAGAAATGGTTGTTTAGAGGGTATTAGCAATTCCGTTACTTTTATGACTGTTGCTTGGAAAGTTTAAATGAAACAATTTAGCTGGTAATTATAGTTGTTCGCTTGGGTCGATCATGAATGCTAATCGGAACAAATGGTACTTTCACCTTGACCATAATCTTGAATGTACTTAGGATTTTCAGGATATCTTGAATTATAAAACAGAGTAAAATACAAACACGCGATGAATAGATTACTTTATTCTAAAAATTAACAATCCAATCTCTATTTAATTCCTTTTAATTTTAATAAGATAATCTGTCTTAAAATAATTATTTTCTAACACTTGTATCTTATTTAATTAAAAAATAAAAATTCGAAAACAAAAACTAAGCACCCAATTAATTTTTCTGCGTTTCAACACAGCAAGATTCTTATATAAATCTTACACAATAATTGAAAATATAAAAATCCTTTTACCCAACATTAAAAATTCGAAAATAAATGAAATATTCATTCGTTGAACTCGAAAATCATTGAAAATTGCTGAAATTCGTTCGCTCCAAAAATCACAGATATCAAATGGAAAATCGATTCGATTGGCTGACGTTATCGAGAAATTCGAAAGTGCGATTCGAAATGCGACCCACGGAACCGCCGATAGAAATGATCAAGGACGCGTTTCCCTAGTTGGTTCTCGAATGCACCTGAACCGACGACGATTAATTCGAGTTCGATGACCAACGCCAGACCCTACGTGCTCGAATTATTTCATTCGATGTACAGTATTCTTTGAAAAACATTGCGAAACCAGGTCGAGAAACGACCATCCAGAAATGGTTCGATGGAATCTAATTTAGGATGCATCAAATTGTTGGAACTTGAAAAGGTTGAATCTTGCAAGTTGTCGACAAATGTTTGAATTTTAATGTTCTACAACAAAGTTGCAATGCAACTTTGGTATTCCAGAGTGAAAAAGTGAGCGCACGTCTTGGTTCGAACAATTTCGTCTAGTATAATAGGATCGAGTCTTCAAGGTGATCCTACAAATTTCATGGAAGACACGGTCAACGGAGAAGATACGAGAAAATTATGTTAATTCCAGGACAAGCGAGCTTTGAATTTTAGGGAAACTTGCGTAATTGCGACGATTCTGAACTCGAAACTGTTACTTATTAATACTCATCACGTATCGAAGCCGATTCACCATGAACGCATTACGAAAGCTTCACTGTCCGGAATAAAATAATATGAAACCATCAAAACTGAATTATCCATAAAGATTAACACTGAAATTAGCGACTGGTTCATTTAAATATGTTGAGTTGGCAATTAAGTTCACGACTCGTGCATTCCACTCTCTACAGGGTTATTCGTTAAAGATCAACGAATAATTTTAACAAAAAAATTTGAAGTCTCTAAAATATTGGAAGCTAGAAAACAGTGTCTAAATAATTTCCGAACGAAAACTTGTCATATTTAAAATTAAGGTAGAATGAAATAAAATTAGCAAAGACCCGATTTCTTAATTCAAAGGTCAATTTTATCGCAGGCCTCGCTACCGAGCATCCTGTAACACTAAAACGTTGAACACTCGTTTAATGGCTGCACGTTCGCGGTAATGTTATCAGATAAGCATCACAGAGTCGAAAGTGCGAAACATTATTTAGAAAGGAGGCAGGCGTTTCGTCATCGAGGAGGCTTATTTCGTAGGCAAAATTAAAAAGGATAATCCTAGAAATTTGAATGTCGTCATCCTCGAAGGAGAAGGAGAAGAAACGATTTTACTACAGCGAGGGAAGTGGGTGGTTCGTCGAAACGGACCATTTAAGTAGTACGAGTGCCGTGTGGTCAGACAGGCTGCTCGTCGAGTGGTGCCACACTGCGTCCAAACGCGCAAACGCTTCGGGCATTTCGATACCGCAGTGACGGGGTAAAAGCCTATTTGCAACTACGTTTTTATAACAAGGATAATGTTTAACAATGACAGAACAACAGAGATTTATCGATTCTCGTGAGAAGGTGTCGTCTGTTGCATTTTAATGTGTTGTAGGGAGTTAACAATGACATACAACATAAACTCAATGTAATGTAAAGAAAGAAACGAAGTTTTCTGAATAGTATTAACATTATAATGGTAGGTAATTTACTTGAGAGGGATAGAAGGTAGAATTTTATTGAAACTTGTGGAAAAATATCATTTAATGCACCTTGGTGTCATAATGGGAGAATTGAAACTGTAATAAAACATTCATGAAGTATTCATGTCAAATTTTATTGTACAGTATGGTTTATGCAGTGGAAATATTTTTTAGTAGGTTTTGAAAAATGATGACCCCAATTTGATTATTTAAACTACCTTCTAAAAAGTTAACAG
This sequence comes from Anthidium xuezhongi, assembly GCA_022405125.1. Taxonomy (NCBI): domain Eukaryota; kingdom Metazoa; phylum Arthropoda; class Insecta; order Hymenoptera; family Megachilidae; genus Anthidium; species Anthidium xuezhongi. Next base: position 12,310,083 of record CM039637.1, read on the forward strand.
GTTTCATTAAAACTGATTTATAGCTCATATTTATATACTACATACTAAAAGAGGTGAGTTAATAAGAACAGGCGCAGGAGAATGCAAGCAAAAAACAAAAAACTGTGGTATTTCGTACAACCTTTCGAAATAAGATCAAAAAGAAAGGAATTCATCGAAGAAACCGGAAGATATGCTGTTACATAAATCGAGAGTATCGTGTGCCCAATACGAAAGTCGATACCTTTTGAAGAAAGGCAACAGGATGCCATATCGTGTGGGTATCGCAAATAAAATGGTCCTTTCAAAAAAAAAAAAAAAAAAGCAACGGCTCAGGATAAAATCCCCAACCAGTTTCCGGAATCAGCAAGGTTACGCAAGCGTCTGACTCAAAAAGAAAGCGGATGCTCCGGTTCTTCTCGTTAATCCTCGTCATTCGGTCACGATCGACATACCTGTAAGCCTCAGCTCACGTACAACGTTGTAACAGGTTACATCAGCCATTGCATTTCCTTAAGGAAGCCAAATTTTGTGTTTAATTCCGATTTTAACCCGCAGAATACTCTTCGGGCTCGTACGAGGCGAGAAAGTGGAGGTAAGGTAACTTTCCACTGGTGAGAAAGATATGTACGTTTATAATTTTCTACGTGCGGTGCAAGTTTAGTATTAGGAAAGTTTTGTGCCAGGAAAATTCAGTGTTAGGAAAATCTAATACCGAAAAATTTAATATTAGAAAAAATTAGAATTAGAAAACAGACCACCTTTCTATCAAGAAACCCAGGCACACATATCCCCCCTTAGCTGTCACAGGGGCTGTTCCGCCGCATTACAAAATATTCCTACATCAATTAAAAAGATTTATACTCGTACGCTTACCTGTTTACCTCGAAGGTTCTAAAGATCGTCAATAAAAGTTCGACCTCGAGACTTTTTTTCACCGCGATCGGTATTAGATCAGTCCAGTTAGGCTCGCGATAACTGGTTTTGTCCGTCGCCGATAAAGTTACACCGTTTTGTCGGAAGTCACACGCGCAAAAAGTGTCGGCAAAAAACGATGGAAAGTATCATAATCACTTCACTTCGAAAGGAACTCGAATTGTAAACGGGTCACCGGTCGCCGACAAGAGATACCCGCAGCAGCAAACGTCGTCCCGTTTCACGACACACAGAGGTTCTCAGTTCATTGTCCAACGGTACTGCACAGCATTGATCTTCACGCGCGCGCGACTGAAATTCGAGGCGGATCGGTTCTAACGCGAAGCAGCCGATACGCAACGCCTCGATGCCGGAACAGAGACGAGGAGACGGCCGAGCCGAACCAGAAGGAAAGTCGTCATGGGGAAATTGGTCGAACGAAACGTTGGCACGCTGCTTCTATCTACGGCGACGATGGTGGGCGAAATTTATGGCGTAATCCGGACGCGTGACTCCCTGTCGATACGGACCTTTTTCCCCGGTTACCATTCAAGATTGACGTCCGCTGCAATTACAGGACACGCACACCGCCGGATAAAGCCGCTTGCGAAATTCGTTCGCCGAAAGGGGGCGGGGGGTGATCTGAGACGTCTTTGTTCAAATAGGTGTACTCTGGATACAATTCTTGCTGCGATGGTATTTTTTTTTATTTCAGGAAATTGGAAAGTTGGAGCCTTGAAATTGGGAATTTTTAATTTTGAAATAAAAGTTGGACTTGGAACTGTTTTACGATTTTTATAGAAATTTGTGTCTAGAATGCTATATAACCTCGCATAATTATTAATTAACGAGCTTCTATTACATTATGAATATCCACCATTGTTTGCAATGGTTCATGTAATAATTTCAATAGTCGCCTGCACCTTTTTAACCCACTTTCACGTATTTGGAATAAAACCTGTTCCTCCTTCATAAAGTTATTCACTTTCTCGGGGACATCGAACGAAACACGATTTAAGTAAGTATATATTCAATCGAAACGTCATTTCAGGTATCGGTCGATGGTCCATGGTATTCGACACTCTCGCTTTCACGAATTCACACGGTTACAAAGATCGTTATTGATACAGTAGTAGAGAAACGAACGGAGCCTCTTCCTCACCGATTTGGCCGAATACCTTTACGTAACACACGTTCGTGTCCGCTTGTTACACGTATCCTTTTACTTACGTACCTTTAGTCGCGTGTAATCATTTCACGTGACCGCCAGTTCGTACAGATCGATAGCGATGGGTTGTTGATACTCTCATTCGATCGTTTGTTCGATGATTTCGGAGAAAATTGTTTGAAGGTTCAGTCGCTGCAAGTTTCAATTTCTTATTTTCCAATTGGCAACCTTTTCCCCATTTCTGAATTTCCAATTTCCAACGTTCCATTTATTAACCTTCAATATCTGAACTTCCTACCTTATATTCCCAAGTTTCAACATTCCAACTTTCCAACTTCCAGCTTTCAAATTTCAAACTTCCAACTACCAACTGCCAATCACAACCTTTCAACATTCTAACTTCTCAGTTACTAATTTCCAATTCCCCGCCAATTGACTTAAAACTTCCAACTGCGTTTCTTGAACCAAACCTCGAACGATCTCGTAGCCATCGCTGATTCATGTATATTAGCTAGCAAGCCGAATAAATATATCATCCTTCACTTTCTCCATGGAGTTCAGCCACGAAACTTCCTACACACGGGCTACCTTCGTGGATCGTTTCCCGTTTGTATTAATAAACATCCATACCGCGAGATACGTGTAAGTGCAAGTTACGATACTTTATTTTTTTCAAAATGAAAGAAAAGCAATAACACCTGTTACGACATAAACCTCAAGCTTTTTTCCCAATCAGTGAAAGTCTCTATCACTTTTTTTCCTTTCCAGGAAAACGTGGATTCTTAATCCTCCCCAAAACGAATAGCAAATCATTGAATGGTGTCACGTGGAATGCGGACAAGAAATCCACCATGAATGATCTTGAATAAGTTAGAGTTAATCTGAGAGAATTAGATCTCGAGTTTCTTGGTTTCTTTGTTAACAGAGACTGGCTAATTTCGCAGGTGATTGCAATCGTGCAGGTAATTCTCCCTTGACACTTTTGCGTTTCGCAAGTTTGTTTTTCAACAATTGCATAATTAATGTGTCGGAAAAACGGCTTTGTACGTGATCGGGTACAACAGGAAATCCGCAGCTTCTGGCGAAACTGATAATGTTTATTTAAATCCTTTTCCTTTCGAAACACGTACAGGAATTTTTCAATTCTTGAACCTTTCGAAATTTGACTTCTGATCAATGGTTATTCTGTTTTTAAATCGACGAAAAGGGATAAGGTCAGGGGTTAACGCGTCCCATGTTTTGTTCTTGTTTCAAACGAAGCGGCGCCGCGTAACGATGCACGAATAGAAAGCGATCTTCCTGAACGAGTCGAAAGTAAAAGTCCTTCGGGTCCGTATTGTTGCATAACGCTCGAACTTGTGAAATTTCCGGATGAAATGGTACACAGCCCAAGACCTTAAACTTTGCAGCCGCCCCATACGTTTCTTGGAAAACGAAGTCGCGGAAGAAAGTGGCTTAATGAAATTTGAAAGTGATTTTTAATCGAACATTAAACCTTTCAAGTGTATCGAATCAAAAGTTTCCTCCTGACTGCTGTCGTTCCAGTATTTTAAATCCAGACCATGCAAAAAGTTAAAATGTTTATAAATAAAATGGAATAATTTTTATTACTGCAATAATTATTTCTTTTAATAAAAAGTGGACTTAATATGCCCTGTTTGTAAGATTTAAAAAAAAAACATTTAATATCCAGCGCCTCTACCTTCACTTTACTTAATATCCAATAAATTAAGAAATGATAGAAACGATATTGAGTGAATTGGCATTAGGTTTTTCGAAAGTTGCAAACCGATAAACAGTAAAAAAAGAAACTAAAAGTAGAATGTAAATTTGCAAGTTCGAACGTATAAAATTAGAAATATGGTCTACGCAATAGAAACACGTGTTAAGTGAATAAGGTATTTAACATTCCTACGAATTATCGATCGAATAATTAGAACATTGCGATTCTGTGATAAGAACCTGAAGACTTCTTTCTATTTTTTTTTTTGTGCAAAATAAACATTTATGTAATTAAATTCTGTTAGTGCCAAATATTGCAAATTTATTTTATTAGAGAGGCAGGAAATTCATTTTTTATTTAAATTAAAATTATTCTACACTATTATCGCTATATTTCTACGCAAACGAATATTATATCTACTTTTCGCTAAATTTCTTCTCTCACGAACTCGCCCGTAAATAATTGCTTCCGTTTTCTATTAACAATACCACCGTCGATAGAAATCTAGAATTAAAGCTCTCCATTCAAGCCTGTCCATAACAACCGCCATTGTATACAAATTATTGTACGCAGCCAATAGTGGAGCACAATGGAATCACCTTCGAATTATGCATCAGCGAGAAGATAACAATTTATCATCGATTCAATGAACCGGGACGTTGATCTTTTGCACAACGGATTACAATAAAAAAAAAGAAGAGAGAAAAAACATCACCAGGTAAGGATCTTGCGAAATTTCGTAGCGACGAGATGAAAATCTGCACGACAATGACGTCCTGCGATAAAGTTTCATCAACTCCGTGTTCCATTTGCTTCGACGAGGATCCATGTTTATGCACCGATCCGCGAGATAATTAACCGTGGAATTAGCCCTGCGATTGTGAAAACTCCTAGCACTTTCCTGAGGCTCCGGGTCGCTTGCAATTAACCTGGAAAAAGGATCATTTATCAGCCATCAAATAGGAAAGAAGATCATTGTCGCGCAGCAAAACAGATACCGTTGTAATAGAAATTAACTTGTTGACCTGTGACCTGTGACCTCGAAGCTTCGATTAAGGATAAGGTTGATCAATTCTGAGGTTTAAATTATTAAATATGTAGCTTGAATTAGTATTTTTTATTAATGTTTTTCATTTTCTTTAGCCAATTATTGGGTGATTAAAGATATGGGTCATTGGTGACCTGGTAATTGATAAAATTCAAAGAATACTAATATTAACACCACTCAGAGTTTGCCTTGAATTTTGTTGACTAATTGTCGTACAAATCGCTAGTTATTATCAAGGTGTTATTAAAATAATGTAAATTTGAAAATAAATCAGAATTGAAATTACAGATGAATTATACATTTATTATAGGGTTGTAATGATTCTTCCAGGTCAAAGTAATCCTGTAGATTAACCCAAAGAAGATTAAAAATTGAGAATGAAGGAGGTTGAAAGATGCAAACGAGGGTGTAGATTCAATTACAAAGGTTATGTATTATTAAACGAAGCGATGAGAAAAAGATGATTAACTTGCATCGGTGTCGATATTTTAATTACTTAATGATCGTTTCTAGTCCATGTTTGTTGCGTTAGAAGTTGTTTATCACCACTCTTCACAATAATAAATTACCTAATAATTGTAATGAACTAAATAATAACTGTGCAAATGTTATCAGAGAAATTTTCAATTTTTTACTTTTTACGAAATATCATAACTGGCTATCTAACGAATCTTAGCTCCTGTAACTCGCTCCGTTGTTTTCCGAGTTACGCAAACGGTAATTGATTTTTTTAGAAACCAGGACTGGTACCACGTGTCCATCTTTCCAAAAAACCGGACAACACGACGTTCGTTTCGGACTTTCTTGAATAAAACATTCAGCTTCAACGTCACAGCCGGATGAATTTATTTCTTCTTTGTTTTGATACCGAAATCCTTTAATCCTTTGAGAGAGAAACTCACAAGGAATCACGGTGTACTATTTCTACCAGCAATTAATTCACGATGACCAAGTTTCTTCTTTATAAACATTACGAAACGGTGCGATGCCACGTACACGGATTTATGGAAAATAAATCTCGATTATAAATATTCATCGAGGCAGCGAGCGAGAAATCGGAAACGACTGATGGTGAAAAGTGGTGGTTGCAAAAATCGATTGCGATTCGTCTCTTGTACAAGACGTTGCTTTCTTCGTGTTAGCACGAAGACACATACGAAACCTTCGTTATTAAGGACACGATTAGTTAATTTAAACTTTTGGTTTAGCGCTTTGCATAATGGACAAGAAATTCAGCAAATGGGGTCCAAGGGTCAAACAGTGTCACAGCGGCGGCTTTCTTTTCAGAATGGAAAGTGACTGGCCTTCGAGATTGACGTCTGATCTATGTACTATATTATTATACAAAAAGAAAAGGACGAGAAAAACGTCCAACCAGTTATCTAGCAACGTAAAGTGCTTTATTGCTGCAAACGGATCAGTTATGTTTTGTTTGATTTTCACACACGGTTGCGAATGATAGTATTCTGTTTATTCTGAACGGCAAAGAATCTTGCGATGTTGCGAAGAAGATTAATGATAGTGAATTATAATGTCAGGGAATCTCTGATTAGAAGTGTTAGAATAGTTGGAACGTCTTCCTGGATTTTAACATTCAATTAACATGATGCAGCTTTCAGATTTCTCGCTTACCAATTTGCAAGTTGTTAACTTTCAACTACAACTTGTAGACTTCATTCACTACAATTCCAAAGTTTCCACACTCAAGCTCTTACTTCATAATTTTCCAGTTATCTAGGTTCCAATTCCTATCCCATAGTATAATCTTCACATTTCCTTCTTATTAAACTTCGAGATCCCAATCTCAGGTTACTCAATTTCCTAACGAAGTGAAGTCCCCACAATTGAAACTTCCCAGTCACCAGCTGCCAATTTCCAACTTTCTAAACCGAAGTCTATGCGATCCGACTTCCAACCTTTGACTCTACGCACACGAGTTCCAATTTTCATTTCACCACTTGCAGTCGCAGCTGTTAACCTCGAACTACATCGATGTTTCAACATTGAACGACTTATCGAAGTCGAGCAATAAGGAAACGTGGGAGACTGAAATGTGGGAGTATCTTAATGGCGTAAATGATGCATAAACATTACTACCGATAGTGGGTTGCTGCCACTTGAAGTTTCACGGTCCGATAACGATACTGCCAAGTGCACGGAGCAGGTAAAGCGAGTTGTTTGTGGGTGGGACCCGGGAACGGACGCGGAATACCGCACGATCTTCCGCGTTTAATCGTAGGTCAAACAGTGAAATGTGCTTTCACCTTGTAACTCGGCGAGCCAGCCTCGACCGTGAACGGTATTCAAACGCAATTACGAGCGAGCGGCGTATCGTGTAACACAAAAAAGCATTGTGCGATCGAAAGTTAATTGCGTTCGTTTGTTGGTATATTCGAGCGGCAATTAATTAATTACCGTTGAAAGCGTCCGTTATCGTTTCTCCAATAAATTAATAATTCGACAGCGTGGATTATTTGTACTCAAGTTTGACGTTTTGATATAATTTTTATATTTTTCACCAAATTTTTCTAAACGAACACTTTCCAACGGAAACGTCCTCGATTTTCCTAACAACCGGATTACGTGAATGAAATCGAAACGGAGCAGATCAAATCGACGGCAATTTCATTCTTCCACACGTAACCGTTACGAGAAAACTATGAAACCGTCTAATGTAACGCGATGCGTGTTACAGAATCGTTTCTTTCGCTCATAAAGTCTCATTTTCTCACCCCGTAACAGATTATACGGACCCATGGTCTGTACTGATTGACGACCATTAAAACCGTCCACTTCCGGCAGCCGATACTCTTTTCGTTCATTCTCAGAAATGCGATTCGTGATCCAAGTGAAATCGACCTGTCTATCGAATGCACTTATCAATCAATGCTCCTTACATCATCATAGGTTGCTAAAAAAATCGTTGCGAAATTTGCACGTGGATTCGTCCATGTTGCTATCCGTGTCAAAAAATCGCGAATAAATTATCCGACACAAACGTGTCGAGGTTTCTTTCCGATTGCACGAATGTGATTTGCGTTTAATCGAAATTGACGATCGTGCGATTATATTGACTTAAGAATGGCTATCGTGGGCGGTGAGAGCTGTTTCGATAAAGACACGTGGCTTGTGGGACATTGACTGTCGTATTTTCTTTATTAATGTTTTTACACTGTGACAAATCAGGTTCGATGGCGTCTTCTCACTATTTCGTTTGGCAAATTGGTTGGATGCATCGATTGAATTTGGTAACAATAAATCACGTAATTAACAGTTTCGTGAAGAAACTCAACGTGGTGTGAATGGAACGAAACAGTTCTGGTTACGTCAAACTGTGAAATTACATCCAGCCTGTTCGAAAGCGGAACTTCCGACTACGTTTTATTCTCTCGTCGAATCACGTAACACCATATATCGTTACGCGCTTCCATGTGTTCCTGTACAGGCGTTGCGTTTTCGTGGAATATTTATGGAAATCTTTGGTAGAAATTTCGTTACGAAAGATTCTATCAGTACTTTGCGTTAAGATCAGTCGAACTTTATTGCGGTGAGATAGAGTTACAGCCGAGTGCGAGTAAATAGAATAAAGCGGTGAATATCGAATCAGGTCGAATTGAAAGTGTGCTTGCGTGACGTACGTATTCTACCACCTTGAATTACCGTGTATTATAATGGACAATTAACCTCTGTCAACTATCGCAATAAGCGATGCAATTTAAAACGGGAACCTTGATAATTAATCGTTTCCTTTTTGCAACATATATTTTGCCAGCTCAATTTCCCCTCGAGGATCAATTAAACTTTGGAATAATTAAAAAGTCACAGAGAACATTTTTATTTCTTTTCATACAGAGAGTAATAAATATATGATTGTATTCTGATGGAGGAATAGGAGGAGAGAAAGGAACTTAACCCTCCCCAAAGGAACCATTTTTGATTAAATTAAATTAAATTTGTATTGAAGACTATCATTTCACAGTCGTCTCGGTCTACTGGTGGTTATACTAATCGATTCGCTAGGAGGAGCCGCGAAAGACTGTGATGGACGTGGTGCATTATACGTGGGACGTGGTGCACCATAGGGAGGACGTGGCGGACCATAAGTGGGTGGTGGTTCGTTGGAACTGTCCGAGGAAGCGGCCAGAATACTAGTGATAGCGTTCACTAACGACGCGACCACATTTACTACACCGTTAAGAATGTCTTTGATCGAATCGCCGAGCGCAAGGAGGTGGTTTGATTTCTTGGGTGGCTCCGCAGCCTGCAAAAGGGTGCAAAATTGATAAGTACAGCGTAAAAGGGTGCAGGAAAGACGAAGATCGCAAGATATTAAGAAATGCGAAATAAAGGAAAAGAAACGTTGCTGAGAAGCGACAGAAAATTGGTCGAAAGAAGCGAATACACTTACGTAGGTGCTGGTGGTAGGATTATTAGAGTAACTATCACCACCGTAACTTGTAGGGGCACCATAAGAGTCCTTTTGACCACTGGAACCAGCACTGGTACCAGCAATGGTTCCTGCGACCACAGCTTTGACCAGACTAGCGATGTCTGACCCACCGTTTCCAGGATACTGAAAAAGATTCAATTATTATGAAAATATTCTTAATATTTTTTCATTTTCTAAGCCTCCGATAATCCATTAATACCCATGGTTGCTTACTCTAAATATTTTCATTGTATTATTTATAACCTGACATTTCTACTGATTCACCTTACTACCTATTTGTCCAATAAAAATTAGTATACGGTTAATTATTCCCAACCAATACCCCCACTAATTATACAATAAATTATGACACCGGTTTAGTGATGGAACAATCAGTTTATTAAACAACAACAAGCATTTGTTAACAAAAGGATTGATGCATACTTTGCTGAGACCGGAAATGACTCCGGCGATGAGCTTCGACAATTGAGTCATTTTTCCGTATCCCACGGGCTAAAAATATCAAATAATAGTGATTATCAATTAATTGTATTGAGAAATGTATAATATTAATTACCTCGAGCAAGGGTGCCAACAGATTGCCTACTAAATCTTTGACCGACGATCCACCACCTTCTGCGGGCTGAAATTTCAATCGTCTGTGATATTAAAAAATTGTAATTTATTTGATCGACGTCTAAATTTATTTTTATACTACAGTATTTAAATATTCAGGCCGGAACCTGTATTTGTGAGACTATTGCATTATTCCATAAATTATTTCGATCGAATATAATAATTTACATTACTAATTTGACGACTCAATGGTAAAATTAATGGACCAACAAGGGGCCCGATTAATGGCGCAACCGCTTGAATAACTGGTGTCAGCACTGCTCCTGAATCTCTCTGTCCATTTTCATCCTGAAATCCAAATACCCTCATAATTTCGAATTTTGTATGAAATTATAATTCGACGCGTTTTTTATTGGACAAAATTCGAAACTTGAGAAACTTACTTGACTGAATTTCAATAATATAGGCACCAATATTCCTGGAATATCGAATCCTGGTGTATCCCCATCACCCTACAAAACATGACACGTGAATTGCTAGTTTTGATTCATTTTTAAGACTCACGATTTTTCGAAGATTCACCTCTGATAGTTCTTCGAGAAGAGGAATACCTGCGCTGAGCACATCGGCGATATCCGCGTCCGATTCAGGCTGAAAGAGTTTAATCAAATTCAATTTTAACCCAAAGTAATCAAAATGACATTTGCATAAGTTTCAAAGCAAATAATAATTAAAATTTCTTTGAATTATAATTGTTAATCTTACGTCACTAAGATCCTCCAAAATCGGTGCTGCAATACTAAGAAGATCAAGGACAGCTTTGATAAAAGTAGGGTCCCCTTCGTCGCTATCATCATAATCGCTTTCACTGCTGGAACTCTCATCGGAACCATCCTCATCTCCCCCGTTACTTTCGACGTCGTCATTTCCGTTACCTCCGTTTTCATCGTCATCCTCGTCCTCTTTCTCGGTACTTTCTTCGCTGTTGCTTCCGCTATCGTCGTCGTCCTGTGAATTCAATCCTGTTTCATGAATTTATGTGACCAAACCAAAGTACAGGACTTGTTGGAACCTCTTCAGCGTTGTTTAAATTCTTTACCTATGAATACTCAAAATTATAGCTAATAATAGTGGCCACCTAATCTGAAAAGACATTAACAATTTCAAATTACGAGTTTATAATTATAAAAATATAATTACTAAGTTGTCAGAACCTGAAATGGTAAATTGAAATCGTCACATTTCTGGATTATTGGACTACAAAGTATGCCCTATCATAATTGCAAGAGTGAACGTGATCTCAGGCTGCAAAAAGTGAACAAACAAAAAATTGAAAGTAGTTCAAACGCGATAAACTACTTATCGATGGATAGAAAAAAAGGACGACAGAAGGGAAAAAACCATTGGCTGCCCGTATATTTTAATTAGAATACTCGGCCGTTTATTTGAATTCATTTATATTTCGCAACGTTAAGCAGGTTCCAACAAGAGTTGCATCAAAATGAAAAATACAAACGACCGTAAGAACCGGAAACGAAAGTAAACGTACCTCGTTCTGCTGCGCCAGAGACGTCTGACCACGTCTTCCATGTCTCGACGCGGACTGAAATAAACGGAATCGACTTCAATAATAGGAACGTCTTATCGTTCGATGAGGTAGAAAATCAGTCCTTGCAAAAAAAAAAGACGTGTTCTGTTTTATTCTCGCGAAATATGAACCGGGGAGGAACGTTGCAGCGCGTTCGCACGCGGGTTGCGAAACGTCCCCTTGAAAGGTGGCACCAAAGTTTCGTTTCGAAACGATCGTGGATCATTCGTGACCTAAAACGGTGGCCTATGAGTAGTTTGGTCGAAAGATGAACGATTGCAGAATGGATTTTTGTTGTATCGGTGCTATGGACTTTAAATTTTTATTAATAATCGCAGTAGACATAGTTCTTCTTTTGAAAATGTCGAAAATATATCATTTTCAAGGTGGTACAAATAGGTAGTAAGATAAATAATTATTTGCTTATATGATTGTAGAAATAAATACTTAATACTTAAAGTAAATACCAAGGATTAATAAGTGTTAAATCCCTATGTTTATAATAATCAACCCAATTCCTCTCAAACTTCAACAATTTACAAACTCACCGGTGGTTTGCTAGTAGGATAAGTCTGCGTCCTCGGGGGTGGTGGGTACCTTTGACCCGCGGGCGCCTTCTGGGCTGCAGGTGCCTTTTGAGCCACAGGTGCTTTCTGAGCCACAGGTGCTTTCTGAGCCACAGGTGCCCTTTGAGGATTCGTCAATTTTTCAGAATTCAAAGCTGGAGGCTTTAGATCCGTAGCCAGAGTGTTATTTTTCCTCAGAGCCACGACCGTCTTCAAGAACTGGTTGACAATCGATGCACCCAGTTTATTAGGCTTCTTCTTCGACTGCTTCGAGGAATCCTGTTTCTTCTTCCCCTTCTTCCTGTCTTCCTCTTTAGTATTATTTATCGGTTCAGTCAGCTTGTCGCCATCATCGAACACCACGTTTATCTGGCCGCTCTCGTTCGTCAGGGTATAATTGGTATCAAAATAGGGTGGGAATTGATCAGGAGGGTCCCTGGTGGGTACCAAAAGGTACCTATCCCTGTCGTTCCTCCAGGTCGTCGTCTCCCCAGGGTTCTCCCTCGAGAAAGTGATCACAGCCTCGAAGGGAACCTTCAGAAGCGGTCTCGCGATACCTGAAGAGTTCCTTTGAGCCAGCAAATCCACGTGCCTTACTGGCACCGGTATTTCGTCGTTGAAGATCGGTCTGCTGGTGGTGAAGGTGATGTTCGAGGGAAAGACAGCCAAATTATTGGGTAAGTTTCTTTCCACGCCGTCGAAGAAGTATCTGGTGACGAAGGGGTCGTTGGGGATCTTGATGCTGTCTGTAGTTGTGACAGGAAGGTAGGTCCTCGCAGGGGGCGACACGGAGGTCAGGTTCCGAGGCAGATCCCTAGGATTGATCTCTGGCGCGAAATCTGGAAACTGAGGGACGAAGTACTGCGGATCAGCCACCTTCGCCGTGCTGAAGATGCCCTTGAAGACGGTCTCCTTTGCCCTGGGAAGGTTTATGTTAGCCGTTATCTCCAGAGGGCTGGGGATGGTCGAGTCGAAGAGCTCCAGGTTCGTGAAACCGGGCTGCGTTTGTCGATTGTTGAACAAACCATTCGAAGTGACTCCATTGATGGTCAACGTCGACAATTGAGGGCTACTTAACAATTTCTCCTTCGACGGCTGGAAATTGTTGTTTCTTAGAGGAACCCTGACGCCCTCGGACCGTCGTCCATTTTCTGTAGGCCCAACGTTCGCAGTAACCGCGAAAACTTTCGCGTTCCCCAGGTTTCTCACATTCGCAGCGTACCTCGAGCTGTCGTGGCTCTTCGAGTTGGCCAAATTTCGAACACCGCCCATTTGATTGACGCTCTGCTGCTTCCTGTGATCCTGTTTCCTAATATTCTCCAGCTGTTTAATATTTTCGTGGTTTTTCACCAGTTCAGGAGCCCCAGAAGTCGCAGGGGTTTCCTTTACTGTCGTCAGGGTGATGTTGATCTTGGACGCCATCAGACCCATCACGTACCTGGCCCAGGCGACCAGGTCGTCCTTCGAGGCGATTTTTAAGGGAAGCTGAATCTCCAGGACCTTAGGGACACTGGAGAAACCGTTCCTCGCGTCTGGGGCTTCCGGGGCACGTTTGGTCGTTGGTGCGGGCATTGAAATCACAAAGTTCGCGGCCAGCAGCGCGACGATCGGGTACGACGCCGGTAATCTCCTCGCCAATAAAAACAACATTGTTGATTTTCAAGTTTCTCGACAGAAGGCAATGACACTTATCGAACGACGGTTCAGGTGAATTCGAACGGCAAAAACCGACACTGTGGCATCGTTTTTAAAACGATCGATGCCAATTCACATGATCGAATCGAAAGCTGAACGAAAGGAAAAGTCGATGGCAAATCGCGACGGGGAAACTGAACGGGTGGATGGAAAAAATGATCGTTTTATAGCGGTTGAACAACGGATCGTCCCTTTCTTTTGTAATCGTGGAAGCGTGCAGTCGTCGATCGGGATATTGGCATTCCTAATCACAGAGCACACCGGGGTACGTTCACTTCCGTCGTTGCGTTCTTCGTCTTCGGGGTGTAATTACCTCGCGGCACGCAAAACACAATCGATGACAAACTTTCACGACGACGAACCGCGAGCAAATCGTGTCCTGGGACTTGCAACCTCTTTGTTCCTCGCGCAATCGATTTGTGGCAAACTTATAATTTATAGACATCGATTTGGGCATTGTGCTGTCGTCAGATCGTCGAACGGAAATGAAACAAGCCTCGTGGTTTTATAATTCAATAGCAGCCGTGGATCGATACTTGCAATTTCCTTCGAATCCTTTTGGTATTCGTTGAAATAGAGGGGTGGTGAAATTTTCCTGGGAGTCAATGAGATTTATGTCACTATTGTTGTTAAATAGCGAGTTATAATCGTTAAATTTTGCAAAATTTTCGTTCACAGATTATTATTTTTTTTTTAATATTGTGAAAGTGTCAAGCGGGAAAGCGATTCGAGGAAAGGCAATCCGTCAGTAACTGCGGCCGTGATCGCGATCTTGAGGTTTCACGCGGGAAACAATGAACTTGATCTCCGGACACGACCGTTAACCATTTCCATCGAGGAACAAAGCAAGGACGAGTTTAACCCGATCCCACAATCATGAAAGTTATGCCGAGTCGTGTTCATTCAGTTAATTGTGTTACAATCGTTACACCTTGGTACAGCAGAACCAAGATTTATCAATGACACATTTTTTTCTCAAAAAGTTAAAAAGTGAAAATGTGGAAAGTTTTCAGGTCACTAGAACGATGCGCAATCATCGCAGTTTCATCAATAGTTCGCATACATTTGTATAATTCCTCCCAGTATCGTGATTCAACGAAACGAGAGATGGGTCATCGAAGGTGATCGTTTCACGTGAATGTAGGTCCCATTGCCCAACCGAATTTTGCAAGGAGAACGGGTGTCTATATTTATAGATCCTCGTCGAGAATTTATTATCACCTTTTCAGAAGGATTGCAAGGATCATTCCTCCAACTGGTCCTTCGACGGAATTCGAAACAGTCACCTTTTTTTCTCTTATGGCTGAGTAATGTTTCCTCGTGAAGGAAACATTCTTCAGATGAAATTAAACGTCTTTGAGTTTATGTAATATCTTTCCTGTTTTGTGACTTGCTGGAAATTTTAGAAATTTCTACATAATTACATTTTATATCGAAACAAGAGGAGTCAAATGTTAAATTCGAAGAATAAAAATTACATAAATAATTAAGTTTTAATCAGCGTACACGAGTATTCTGTTAATTACCATGTCGTTCTTTTTATGGAAATAATAAAAAGAAGAAACTGGTATAAGGATCGTGTTTGTTTTAATAGCAAACAGAAAGTTCGACGAACCTTGTTTAATCCCCACTCGAGGAGTGTCATTCAAATTTCGTTCTTTCGATCTCGAATTTCATGCGAAATCGTATATATGCGCCTTTCACTTTTTTCCCTTCTGTCACCTTACGTAATCGCTCATAAAGGCGTAATTAATTACATTTCCTCTTAAACAACGGCCACCCGAAGGTTGCATCGAATGAATTAAAAGAAATTTTGGCCAAAGGTGTCCGATGGTTTCACGGACGCAGACCGTTTTCCTTCCTGGTGCGGAATCGTATCCACCTGGACAAACGATCTCGTAACGACAATCGCAATTAACCGGCTTTCACGAGGCAGAAAATCATCCTGTTAGAGATTAATAAATATATATTTTTGAGCGTCGCGGCAACGCTTCAACGAGCGCACCGCGGACCAGAAATACGCGACATTACTTTCTATCCATTTAATGGTTGGTCATCGTGGAATTCTGTTGCATTCGGTTTCTTTTCTTTTACAATCCTTTTGTATAAATATAGATATATTATAAATACATTAATACTAAATTAATACTAAAGACGACAGTGTTTGATTTGATTGAAAAGTTGGGTGATTTCAACGCCTGGAGCGTTTCTAACCGGGACTGATAAGTTTCGACGGGGTGTCCTGGAACTAATTACGGCATCGATTATGCAACCGCTTTTTGCGCGGTTCTTTCGTGTCCCGTGATATTTATATGATAAAAATTGCATGAAATGTTTGATTTTGCATAAATCGATCGCGTTGTCAAACTAGCCGCGAATGAAAGGTGAACTGAGCGACGTGACCATGGATTAAACGACGCGTTGAGTTTGTCTCGACTGCCACGTGACAAGCTGAAAAATGAACCATTTTGTTTTTTAATTCGGAATAATTTCTCGAGCTAAACATAATCCCGGGAGGTATTTAAAAATTTGCCGCGCGAACAGGTAGATTTACACATACCTTCCATATTTCTTGGCGCTATATGGCGCCTTTTGAATTATTCACTTAATGGTTATTCAAATTAAAGAATATTATCACCTATATAATTATGTGCAGTTTGTCTGATAATGTTTGAAGTAAATCAATTTATTTTTTAAATAATTTCTTGAGCTAAATAAAACTGCGAATGAAAACACTCATTAAAATATTAATTATAAACGAAATTTGAGACACAGATCATAGATAATTATATATGAGGTCACACACGATCGACTCTGAGGAATTTTGCAAAATTCCAGTGGAATTAATGAATAAAAATTAAACAGAGGTGTCTCCGTCTAGTGAACGCGTAGCTAAGCAAGAATAATCCAGGACACGAGCTACCGATTCCCTGGTTGGTTCTCACTGTCGGTAAAATCGCGATCCTGATCGAAGATCATTGAACGGTTTATCGTTTTCATTAGATCGGAATGTGACTCGTTCTTTCACTTTCTGTCGCAGTGCCTTCTAGGGTATTCTTCCGTTAGAATGATCTAATAATCGAGGTGATGTATGAGGACCTTGAAGAAGTTGAAGGTTTGGTTCGTGAATGGAGAACTGAGTCAATAGCAACCCAAATCCACGAAATTTGAAGGATAATATTCTGATTCATGTTAAATGTACGAAGAGTACAAAATATTAGGTAACTAATAAGTAATGGTACTAAATAGAACGCTATTAATAGAAATACTAAATGATATTATCAATAACATCAATTACAATAAAATAATACTAAAAAACACCCAATCTTTTGAATAATAACCATCAGGAAAAATGATGGAACCACTTGTTGAATCGAAAAAAAAATGTATGTTTATCGAGAACTAGTCTATCAAACGTAATCAGAAACAGTTGATAATATTTATTAATGAAAAACGGTGTTGAATTCTTGACAACTTTCAACGTGGAATACGAGTGACACGAAAAGCCATGATAAAAAATGGAAATCTTGAATGGTGGCACCGACGGTGTAATCGGTTTCACTTTTCCGCGGTGCGATAAAAACGCGAAAACATAAAACATCGGATAATAAACGAGCTCACGCGTGGAACTCCGGTTTTAGACGCAATCGAGAACACATCCGCGTGAAACGCTTCGATTTCTGAGTTCAACACACGGCTTCCATGTAAATCTGGTCGGCTGCAAGGTTAGCAACATTCGCGGTGATACCACTTTCGCTGAAAGTCGCGAAATATCGATACCCTGCGCTTAATGTAACGATTAAATCGTGTTATGAAAAGGGTAATAATCGCGGAACGCCGATAAAACGTCTCGTTTCCACGAGTTTCGGTTCTACGTTCAATTAACGAGGTGTATTTTATTGGACGCGATTAGTAAACAGATTTCGTGTTAGTTTATTTACCGTGTAAATATCAATAATGGGTGCGGTTATCAGTCAGAAACCAGAAATGGTGATATTAATTATGAAAATAAAGGGAAACGGCGATGGTAGTTTTTTAGTTGTCAGGTTACAGGAAAGGGAATGGTAATTAAAATAATTTTATTTAAATAATTAATTACCTTTCTATAACTCATAAACTTGAATTTTCTTTATTAAGTAACAAAACTAATTAATGTTTGAGAATATTTACATACTCGAAGAGTACGAGTCGAAATATTTTCATATCTGAGATATTTGCATATCTCGTTCGTTCTATTAAAATAATTCAGTGATTGATTTTTACTCGAAGATATTATTCTCATTTCACTGTCATGCTCCACAATATTGCTGCCACGATAATGAGTTGGATAAAATAATCAGGTTAATCATTACAACCAGGAAAACACAGACAGGCGATATAATCATAGAATTGCAAATTTTATAGAGCAAAAAAGGAGGAGGAAATTTCTTTTACAACGACTCCATACGTAATCGCGAATTCATGAACTTTCTTTCGAACAACGAGGCTGAGGTAATCGAGTTATGTTACTTCTTACGCTTTATTTTGAACGCCACTATGAAAATTCCAGTGTAATTGGGCAACCTGGAAATTATTTACTAGCCCCAAGTGTAGTTTGTTCGGTTCAGTGCAACATAAATCGTCGATGAATCTTTCTTATGCAATATCGTGCCTTTTGCAAGGTTTTAAGACGTGTGGTTTAGCTTAAAATTTCAAACATTCAATTTCCCAATTTTTCAATCTACAACTTTTTAATTTTTTATGTTTTGACTTTCGATTTTTCAGTCCCCAATTACTCAACTTCTAATTCTTTAATTTCCAATTTCTAAACCATCAGCTTTCCAATTTTCAATCTCCCAACTTTTAATTTTACATCTTCCAATTTCCAAAGTTCTAATCTCTCAGCTTCCAACCGTGAAGCTTCACTTCGCAACTAACCCCAATTGCCAGCTTAACAATTTTCTGCCGAAGAAACCACACCTCGATTACACGCCTCCTTTTCTTGCAAATCAAACATATAATATGAATAATTAATGCAACTCATAATTTCCAATTTACTTTCACCGTTACTCGTGCGGTATGCAAAGTAATTCTATTCTGCGAGTAATCGAAACAGCTCGAAGCCGTCCGGAAACGACGTAACACCTTCGGTCGTGTAATAAGTTCGTCGTTTCATCGTCAACGAATCCTGTAAGTTATTAACATACAATCAGGAATAAATAAAAGATTTAGCAACGCCACGGTAGTATCTATCATTACCATCGAAAGCGGCTTTATTGCATAGAAATATAAACAAAAAAAAAAAAAAAACAGGTGACTCAACTTGATTTTGTAAGTTTTTCATCAGCAGTCCTTGGCCTGTTCCTCAAGTTCCGGAATCGGAACAAGGAATTCATCTATTTCACCTTCCTCTTTTTCGTGCTATTATACCATTTTACAGAGCTTCGTTAATTATTTATCGAGTGTCCACGATTGTAAGAATTTCATTGGCCAGGGGAGACGCTCCATCCTGAAAGATTCATTAGAAACAACGAAATGGTGGCCGCATCGCGAGGTTGCGGCAACGATTCATTAGAATCGAACACTGTCCAGGAAATATCGTGACTGGAATTATCGATAACGAACGGTGTACTCTCGAAGGGGGTAATTCGTACTAGGAAACAAATGAACTAATAGTAAACACCGGTTAAAAGAAACACGCGTTGCAATTATCCCAAACGCCAGAATGATTGTAACAAAGTTACGCTTCCGTTGGAAAATATTTTATTTTAGATCCTGTGAAAGTTTTAATTGAAAAATTATTATCAGTCGCGGTCCCAGAATCATTGCAATAAAATTACATTTCCAAGGGAAAATATTTAAACAGTGATATATCGAAATCGGAAAGTTTTTTGAATGTTGATTCAATTTTGATCTTATCTTGGGATATATTTGTTATCAAGTACGCGGTGCCTCGAGGAGACGGTTTCCTGCGATTCGAATCGCATATTTCGTCTATTTTTTACGACGCTCTCCTCGGATAAGCGGTACCGGAACAACGACCGTAAAAAGAAGCGTTACGTAGTTAACTGGTACCCACGTTACGATATACTTTCTTAAATAAATAATCGAATACTACATTTCCGTCACATCGGGTTACATAAATCAGGGAATATACCATTACTATTCGAAATGACAGTCATTTGAGGGACATTTATTTTTATTTATCAGTCAATGTCTCAAGGATGACTCTATCATTCGTAACCTTATTTCTTCTGCGCATTTATTACTTTTAATATGAAAATGAGGTTGATTGAAACTGGTTTCTGTAAAATTACAAGTTCCACGAATCTTATAACGAGTAGTTAATTTAACGATTGTTATTTTAAAATCCTGAGCTTGAAAAATAGAAATAGTTACCCAAATTGTTATAAATCAAAAACTTTTGCTTTTGTTACTTTAGTGTTGCATATTCATTTACAAAGAATAAATCATGATAATGTAGAAGTTGTTTAGTTCCCATTCTGTAAGAATTATAAAATATTTCCCTCGAAGGTAATAAAGTATAATGGACTGCATCCTTGGATCATTCGCGGGGCATATTTTTTGTCTTCGTGTCCATTTTTCAAGGAAGACAGTGTAATTTATGATAATTATCTTACGTAGCATTGTTGTTACTTTTAGTTGGATTAGATTGATGAAAATCGTTTCGCAAGATTGACATACTGCCAAGAAGATGGTTCACCGTGTGCAAGGAATGCGGTCGAACGAGAAGAACCATTATCCTGTCGAAAGATCGACGAAAGCGAAATCAAATCGTGCATGAAAGTGGAAGTTGTTGCGTAACGTCGAAAGTTCCTCCGGGAATGTTTTTGATAACGCTGGAACGACCAATTAACGGCACACCTTCGAAGAATATAAATGCTACCCAATATAATCTATTAGAGAAAAAAGAATTGAACTATGGAGCAAAGTTCATCAGTCGCGAACGCGTTGGAATTTGAAATTATCAAAGTGATTAGGACAAATGTTGGTACCTCAACTTGTAATTGATTATAAATAAGATTTGAATAGCTTAACTTATAACTAAGTAAAATTTTGTTAACTCAAGTTTGATTAAGTGAAACATTAACACCTCAGTCTTTAGTAACTGAAATTTGAATTCAGCAACATTTTATTACAAGCAAACTGAGTACGTGCTCACGGAAAATCTACACGTATCGAGCTATTGTTGCTTTCGAACAAAAGAAAATATGAAATTTATTAAAAATTTTCCTCCGTCGTTCCTTCGTAAAAGATACTCGCTGACAAAACAGGAAATTCATTTTATGATAACCATGCTCCTTTGTATACCCTTTTTCTCTTCGTTTTTTTTCTTAATGTCATTAGCGAACGAATAATGATCGTTCTTCCTTTCATTTCTGCCTTCTATCCCGCTGACAAGCAACAAGCGGAAGTATTGCAATAAAACAAACTTCAACAATCATAATTTCCATAGACATAAAAGATTGACAATATTTGCAGAAGCAATGGTCAGGTTATGATATGGTCAGACATTTCTTTGAATATGTTTAACATTCTTAAACAGATTCGAAAGTCTGTCGTAATAGATAAGAATATTAAATTTCCAAAGCTTACGAAGGGAACAAATTTATGGAGTTTGTTCTTTAAATACTGAAAATTGTACCGAACGTTTTACCCTTGAACCCTTCGTTTCGTTCCAGAGTTCATCCTTGTCGCACGAGGAAGGATCGTATTCAAATTAGATTGGAATTTGCATACGATCGTTAGAAAAAGTATTATCGACATGAATTAATATCGTCCGTGATATTAAACTGAGAAGAGAAGAAGAAGAAGAAGACTTAAGGTTCTGTTTACGAACCGGTTCAAGGTTCCTGTTGCTTCAAATTTCCTGGTTAATGTCGGCGTTTAATGGGTTTTCTGCTCCCCCGATTCCTTGAAATCCATTAATTCCTCCAAAACGGAGTTACAGTCGTACAAAGAGCACTGTTGCTGCAACAAAGACCATTAATTAGCGGCTGAGAAAATTTCAGAAATCGTCGTTATCTTGATCGGTGATATTGAGACACCTGTGTTTTCGGGAACCAGATACAAGTTCAGCGGAATTAGGCTAACCTTTGCGTTGCCTAAACAATTCTGACCTTCCTGTGAGCAATTAGATACCGAGGCACCCATTTCTATACTTCCCTCGACAATGTAATTTTATTTTTGGAATATTTTTATCAAAATAAAAATTTTTTACTTTGAGGAAAATTTATATATTTTTAAGTCTGACTCACAGTATACCTAAGAAACATTCATATTCTATTTAAAAATTGAACATTCGTATTCCAAAAAATTCTGATCGGCAATAATATTTATTCAAGGCTCGAGCTTTTTTTGTTCCTAACAAAATATACCGGAAAAGAGGGTCCGAATACCTGAAAAACAAACACCGAACGACAGAGATAAATGTCGGCATCGAGATTTCACGTTTTCCACGAATTCCGTGCCGGTTCCCGTCCGCCAAACAATTGGGCAATAATCTGGAACGAAAGTTTCGCGGTTCCACGGGCACACCGCAAAATGCAGATCTGCTCCCGGGATCTCGATGGAATTTTCACTGGATGCGACACACAACAACAAGGTCGGTGAAACAGAGAACGAAACTGGAAACGTTCCACGGAGAAAGCAACCAGCAGCCAGGTTATCGTGATAAGTCCGATTTAACGGGTGTACATTCGACTCGTGCTAATTCACGAATAATTGGTGGAAAGTTTCATTTCGGACACCTCTAATTAACCATGATCACGTCGACGATCCATTGTTTCACGCCGGGGATAATTGCACAAAGGGGAACGCGTTGATGTCTGACAACGCACGAGTACAATCTACTGCGATTATTAATTCCTAGTTTTTGGGTCATTTTAACGATTTTGAGTTCTTTGACATTTTTTTCTTATATTTCTACGTATTCGTGTAACTTTAAGAATTAATTAGAAATTTATTTTATTGTATTTTTCATAATCCATAAATTATGAAGTAAAGTTTAAATTTCTGTATTAATTTGAGCATTGTGATATTTGTATTAAAATAGACGAGAAATCTTTACCAACCCCGAATAGCACCCAAATATGATGAACACGACACCTAAAGTAAGGTTCTATTAAAAACACGGTATATCTTTTACATCCATTCAAAATTACCAAACTTGTCTTACATAAGTGTCTTATTTTAAATTAAAATATTTATTAACTTGCCTCCAATCCTTGAAATCTGCATGTATTTGTCAATTCGTGTTTCATCTTTTATTTATTCAACTTTAATTCATAAGTGAACGAACGTTGCAAGGTTTTCTTTCTGCGAAAGATTTTGTTCAATTCTGAGAAACGAAGTACAGAAAACGTGGTTCCAAAGTTTTGAGAACTCGAAAGCGTCCTTTTTCATTCTCTAATTAAACAGCAGAAATCTGTCATTTTGTTCGCCAGTCGCATTACACGTAATTGCAGAGAAACGTGGTTAATTTCTATGTCCGACAGCGCGCGAGCAAAATCTACTGCGGTTGTTCCCCGAACTTTATCTTCTCTGAGAAATAGTCTGCAAAAAATTCTATTGTTCGATCTGGAAGAAAAGATCCGTTCGATACCGGGCAATTAACTGTAAAGAATTAATTATTTCGTTCGTGGATTACGTGACAATTACATGATGTCATTATAGACTTTTGTGTCTGACCATTCGCGATCAGAATCTACTGCGGTTATTCTATGAAGTCTCGTTCTTCGAGGTAGATCATGTTTTTAAGATCGCAAACTCGTTTCTGGATAATAAAATAAACAAATGTTATCGTTGTTTAACATGGAAAGACATTGATTTATTTCGAACTCGAGTGTGTTTAACGACGCCCGAAAATAAAATGATCCCTTTCAACGAACTCTTTCGCGCTTTTATGTAAATTTTCGATCGCTCTTTTTGTAGAAAGTAGAGCAAAAAGGAAGCAGTTTTATAATCAGGCATAACGGGGGAAATAAAACTGACACCATATTCGTTGTGCATCTGTTTAGAAAAGAAAACGGGTATCACCTGTACTGTGATGTAATCATTAGCCAACACTTCCTGATAATAAAAATATCATGTACAGTCAAATAACTGAAACTTATGAAATTTTTCAAAATGGATTAAAATTACCATTTTCTTAGTTTTTAATAGCTGAACTATTACCATTATTAAATTAGGCTTACAGGCTTATCAATCTTATAATAAATAAATTCATGATGTCTGTAATTTTCATTTTCAAATACTTAATATCATTCGAAAGTTTCGAAGTTTCTAAAACGACGATATTTCGAAATTTCAAACTAAATTCTTAAAAGTGTTATTCGAAAGTTTCGAAGTTTCTCAAAATATAATATTTCGAAATTTTCAATTTTCTCAAAATGTAGGATTATATTTTTATTTAATTTCTAGGGATAGCGAAAGGGTTGATCGGTCGATAATACAAAATTCGAGGCGCCGGTCACCGATGACCTCCGGTGGCGATCAAGCCGATCGCGATCGGCGTCGACCCCTTCTTCAGGATCGGCCGAAGAAGTACGGGAGCAAGAGGAAAGAGAAACAGAGAGCACGGTGGTTTAAGTGTAACGTGGAGGTGGCGCCAGGCCCCTCCTTCTAATAAAAGCCGCTCACTAAGCTCCGTTACACAGACAGTCACAGAAAAGCCGAAGAGAGCAGGAGCCGGCGAGAGCTCCTTTTTGGGTCCCCCATTTTAACAAGCGGCCAGTTACGAATTGACCCGTGTGACGGATTACGATTCCGTGTGTGGTGAGTTCCGTGCCGCGTTTTGTTCTCTAACCATAAGTGAAAGAAAAAGTAATTTTCTCTAAAAACGGTACCACGTGACGATGGATCAGTGAGGAAAGCCATCAAATTGAATCTCCATCGAAAAGAACGTCTTCGATACTTTTGACAGGTTGTATTTCCCTCTCGTTTCGATTCGATCTTGAGAGTTTTCTTCATTTTTTACAAATTCGAGCAATCTCTTCGAAGTGTTCGCGTTTTCCTCGAGTTCCTCACTCGAACAGAGAGTGATCCCTATGGAGGAAGCAGGAATTTATCGACCTGAAGATCTTCGTGAAGTGGTCCTCGACGAGAGGAGACAGTTCGAATTTTGTGACTTTGGACGAAACACGTGCAGTCGTTGCCTGATTTTTGGCTCGAGGAAAATTTCAGCAGCCATCGCTGCGTGACGTTTTTTGGGATATTTCAATTACGAGATTTGCATATCTGACGTTATAAAATTGTTATATTCAAAAGATAAAAAGTTTCAAACGAATATTGCTAATTAAATTTCAAAAGATGTAATATTCTGAAATTTCCAAAGTTTCCAAAGATCAAATATTCTGGACAAAGTAAAAGGTACGATACGTGATCGAATTAATCAGCATCGAATTACGTAAGGAATCAAGTTATAAAGTTTATTTTGTTTTTAGTCGACGATAGTTTAGAGACAGGTCTTCGAACAATGGCGAATAATTGACGGTGCTAATCGATATTTGGCCTCGAAATGTTGCACCATCGGTTGCGAAGAGGTGCGTGCTGAATCTATATTGGCCTCGATGCCATCGTTGTATTCCAGCTGCTCGTTATTCTACAATAGTTGCATCTAAATTCCCGTTGCACTACGCAACGAACGTTCAAATATCCCCCAGAAAAAGTTATTTTCGTACACATCAAAAGTCCAAACGATTCGAAAAGTATTCCGATATAAAATGCCTCTAGGATGATTCTGTTCGTTGGATAAAATTATATTTCGTTGTCACTGTTGTTGAAGCATCCCGCGACGAGAAAATTCGCGTTGAAGATGGCAACGATCTCGACTTTCATTCGGTCGAAAGTGATAGTTTCGATCCAAGATGGGGAAAGGAGAGCTCCCTTCTCCTGCGAGCATCATCGTGACTCCTTCACCTTCTTCGCTGGTTTCCTCTCATTATTTCTTTTTTTGTCTCTCATCGGGATCCTTTCGAAACGCTTCCGCGCTCTCGGATGATCCGTCAACGAACACGTGTTTATCGCGACAGAACACGGAAAACACATTAACATCGTCGACAAATAAGAGAGGTCGAGCGGTTCTTCGAACAAATTAACATCAGAATTACTTTTAAATTGAACATCAAACAGAAAAGAAACGCGAACCGGCGTGTACAATCGTTCTTCGTTTCAATATTTAAGATCCCCACGTGGCAATAAATCTTAGAATTGAAGCTTGGAACGTGGTACCTTAAAATGTTAACACTGTATCAAATTTGCCTTTTATTTTCATTCATAAATAATTTGATTATTTTTCTGCACAGATATAATAACCAAGAAAAGATGAAGCTCATCCTGGTGTTGGCAAGTGCGATGTGCGTGGCTCTGGTCCGCTCGAACCCGCTTCCCGAAGGAGAACGTTTCCAGTCCGAGGTAAGTCCATCGTTAAAAATTTTCACCAAGACACAGCCTTGATTCTAATTTGTCTCGCGTGAAGGTACCTTGACATTACAGACACGCGCGAGTGTGATCGAGTTCCATGATCCAACTTCGATGGAACTCGAATAAACGCACGTTTTCGTTCAATTATTCAAGAGGAGGAAACATTTCAGATGGTCGAAATCCAGAATTCCTATAAATCATGAGGTTCTTCTTAAAAACCCGTCAGTTTTCCTTGAATTATTTATATAAAAAACCATATGAAAAATGGTGATCGTGGTTAAGATCCACTTTTTGATTCACCTTGAACAAGACCACCTTGATATTTGAGAACGTGAATAATTCATGCTCGACAGAATTCGAAAACATTGTGTTCTTATCGTCAAAATCTGAGGAATAAATTTGTTAAAATTGATCACTCGAGTGGAGAGTGTTCTTTAATTTGTTTCTAAAAAAACTATCTTGATTTTTGAACACATGTTTTATTTATCTTGGAAATCACTGGAGTACTGCATATTTTTGCCGTAAGATGAAAATAAATTTAGAAAATGGAAAATTCGAAGTGAAATCGCATCTGGGTTAATTCTCTCATTTTACACCATACCTGGACCAGAAATAATTAACTCCCAAAGCAATTCGAATTGAAAGGAACTCTGAAAGCAAATATCTGAAAATGACAGGTGCTCCCACCATTGTTGACCCAACAGATTATAATCTTCTTTCGACTAAAGGCAATATATCCCCCCAAACTAGTTCCTACGAAATTCGCATGATTCCTTCCCATTCTCGAAAAGGGTTTCAGCTGTTCTCCTTCGATTCAAGGTTATGCAACCAGTGTTACGATCGCTTTCTCCGTGTCACTGGGTCGCCAAGATGCACGCCGTATATTAGTTACACCCGACTGACGATACCTCTTATCGTTCGAGGATCACCGGAATCGGAGAAAGTGGTCGTCTCTGTTCACGGAATTTCATCAACCACTCGGTTAACCCTCGTCGAACCAGTTAGAAGATGACAAACCCCGTGTCAGTGTTAGTGTTAACAAATTTCATGGTTCAGTGGATCGTTTCTTCTTTCATTCGCTTCGATACGACCTTCCATTTCCTCTGGTTTCTATTTTTAATACGAAATATCTCGAATCTCTGAATTTATTGTCTAATGGACTGATCGAGGTTGAAAGTGCCTTAGGCGGTTTAGGTGTAAATATCTTAATTGACTGGCGGAGTAGTAGGTGATGAAATATTTATGGTGTTTGACGGAGATTTGGCTTTGTTTCAAAATATTTCAACTCTTTTCTCTTTCCTTGAACTGATACACTCCTGTTCACTTATTGAGAAACTTTCTCGATGTATACATCCACTTTCCAATGTTTTTATACCTGTAATTTTGAAATCTATCCATCGTTTTTATGATTAAAGGCTGATAAGTTTATGCAAATTTGACTAAACCTTCGATCTTATTATTTCCAAACTGTGCCCACCACTTTTCCAATCTTCCAAGGATCAAATTTCAATTTAAAATTACAATTAAAATTAAAATATTTTCCTCTGATATATAATACATCACCCAAAAATTCAAAATTCCTTTAATCTCGAAGAATTCCAAATTCTCGTCTGAATTCAATTACAATTTTTCTGAAGTTTCAGAAGATCGCCGATAAATTTCAATAAATTCCGTCATAAGTCTGACGCACGTAGATAAACCCGTGATCGTTCGAAGCAGAAGGTCGTTCACGAGATTGAAAGTGGCTCCGTAATGCGTTGAAGGATGATTTTTAAGAGAGAAGGTTAGGCAAGTGTCGTTCCACGAACGGTGAAATACACGGTCCAACGAAAAAGCCGGCGATGGTTCGTGCGGCTCTCTTCTTTGGCCCCGACACTTTCACTGGCCGCGAACACTTACAGAGTTACACCGGACACTTTCTTCGGTCGATCGGCGCCCAATGGAAAGCGTGTGCGTAAGCGTACACGCGTTCACGTGCACGCGTCTTTCAACCTCCTTCCGATCTGCGATTCTTCAGACATCACGAACACCAGTGGTTCCCAAACCGATAATCCTTATTTTCTAAACAATTTCAATGTTAATTCCTTGGAAACATCGATTTTGGAAGCTGCATATATTTCAATATTCTTCAGATATTTATAATCTGACATCTTGCTTGATTACTTAATTGTTTAAGCGACTTGATCGCCAATTGTTTGATTATGAAGAGTGTAATTCGAAAGGGAAGCAATTTTGTTTGATAACTGGTTTGAATCTTCCCGCGGTTGGAGACATCAATGCCTGGTAAAGCGAGTACTTGCATACGTTCAGTTGTTAAGAATAAATTACACATTGCTATAAACACATTCCTATAGATATTCGAATGTCCCGAATCTTTCGAATCAAAAGTGAATGCAATCGTATCGAAGTTAGTATTCATAAATTTTCCACGTTCGAAGACAGAAACTCGACGATGTCGTACACTTTCAAACATTCTTAAAATATCTATTCTGTCGAAGTGTAATTACATGGAACGAAACCAGCCCGACCGATCATTGCACTCGAAACGTTTTCTACAAGTCAGACGTAAAATCGTCGGTAAAATTGAGTCGAGAAAATGTAATCACGAGCGTGAGAATAAGACACGGGGACAAATAGCGTAACAGCTGCTCGAATGTGAGCGTGGTCCGAGGGAAAGTGAACCATGGTAACCAGGTTGAGCAACTTTTGAGTCCAGTGACCGTCCAGGACGGTACGATTTAATTCATCGAATAGTTTGCATCGACGCAATTCGTTATTTAAATAAAATATCTCGTCATATTTCGAGTTTCCTCGAATCTTTCACCAAACTTTCCTCGATCAATCGATTCTATTCTAAACGAAATAACATTTCGTAGAGATAGTCCGTTCAGCGGTCCATTTCTTCAATTTCCAAGATGAAAGCTCAGGATCGTTATCGCAAATTGTAGCTCGTACATCTAACAACACGTAATCTTGTTTAAAGCTTCAATTTCACGACTTTTACGATCTCTATCGCTGTTAAATTTGATCGCTGTCCAGTTGAACAGCCGCCACGTGTTCGCGGCTGATTTTACGTAATTCGAAAATAGCCGTTTAAAAAACAGGCAAACAACTGTTCCTTCCGAGATAAACGTCTCCACGATTGCACAACCTTGCATTGGCTGAACGTTCTCCGACACTTTCGATCAGCTTCCCGATAGAACGTCTAGACATTTTATGGAATATATTTGGATTGGGCTCTTTTATCGAAAATGTGGAAATATAAGGCTGGAGGATTAAGGTTTTTGAAAGGAAAAACGAAATGGAGAATGAACTGTCATTGGACGAAGGGAAACTTTTTTCAGGCCCTAGATCGAATGATGATGATCGAAGCCGACAACGAGACAGCCCTCAGGAATAAAAGGACGATCGGTATACTGCGGGAACTGTTCCCGGAGGTATCTCAGGTGAGCCGCTGCTGAACAAGAATGAAATGAAATCCTGCAGACGGCCAGGACCATGTTGTTTATCTCTAACAGGACCTCGAACGTCCTTTCCCGTTGCTAATAAAAACGATCCGACCGAGAAATTGAAATCTTTAGAGAAATTCGATTGGTAATCGTGGTCGATTCGACGGCGGAGGAGAAATTGCTTGCAGCGAATCGGCATTCCACTCAAGAAAGTTGCACGTTCGATCAAATTTCCACATTTCCCTCCCCGATTGCGTAACCGCGAGCTTTTTCGGTTTATCAATTTTAATATCTTGAAAAGACGATCGATCGAGTCAGTAGACCTGCTTATTAGACGCACTTGTTCCTCGCTTAAAGTAGTGTAATCTTTTAAATTATTAGACCAGGAATTTTGATAAAAATTTTAAGTTAACCGTTGTTGCAGTGTGGGCTGAATTTTGGTTGGTTTAATAGAAGTTTGTTATTTGGCAACTTATAAGTGGATAGTGGGTAGTCTTATAAAATAAAAATGAGATATTATCTACTATATTCTGAAATTTTTATTTTATAAAACTAGCTATAAATATTAAAAAAATGACCACCACTTCATCGAACCAACCCCCAAATCAGGGACATTTCCGATCGCACCGCCCCTAGACCTCTTCGAAGGCTGATTGAAATCAGAATCACCCCCCACAAAAAATAATGACATCCAAAGATCGAGACAAAACAATGAAAATCCCAAGACGAGACGAGGGAGGATTAAAAACGGACGCGGAACCGAGCCAGCTAAGAGCTGTTGTTTTCTAGATGGTCGAACAAAAGGTGAACGGGCTAGTAGCGGAAGTGATCCGAGCCCTTGGCCCGGTAGTGCTGCGCAATTTCCTCGGCAATAATCGTCAAGGTGGTGGCGGAAGTACGTCCAGTGACGGATCGACGGTAACCGCGGCGTCACCCTTCGACGACGAGGATTTCGACTCCGACGACGGCACCAAGTCGACCAGTTCGAACGGTCGCGTCTCGATATCGTTGCCGACCTTTCCGCCGGACGAGGACGAGGAAACCACCACGATCGCGACCGATTCGTCCGTCAATCAGACGACCAATAGCGACGCGGAGGAGACAACCGACGTCAGCAACGCGATCGTATGATCGCGAAGTGCTGGCCAGCTCGGTAACACGTTTGGAGGTCAATGACACTGAATGAAGATTAAAATCGATCCCGGCAAGGACGATTCACCGCGCAATCGGGACTGCTGCGGCCGCCAAAAACAGTCATCTTTGTCTTCTCTCGCTAACTGTCCTTGTTCTGTGTGCGTTCACTTTGTGTATCAAACACTTGTCTCATCTTGTCTGTCTGTCCTCATTGCTGTGTGTGTTTAATCGGGACGACAGTGGAGGAGGATTTATACCATTTTCTTCTTCTTCTTCTTCTTCTTCCGTGATCATTCGAACCTTCACCAACCTGTGATCTCTCAGAAGGTCGATGATCTATCACTTTATTCCGATCACCTCTATTTTTTCCAAGCAAATCATTGGGATACGTCTGTGATATCGACGATTGGTGAACTTCCGGTCTGTGTTTTTTGGGGTGTTTTGAAGAAATCGTGAGGTCGAACACGATCCAGCTACGGTTGAAATGTTCTGCTGTTCGAAAGTAAGAACATGTGTAGTTTTTTTTAACGACTGTGTAATTACGGAGCTTAATTAGAGCGATTCGATGTTGCTCGATGATTCTCAATTAGTGTACGAGTTGAGAATTATTGATGTTCATTTAGTAATTGTACGTTTCTGTCCGATACAGCTTTTACTTACGTCCGTTGCTTGCCGAAGGCCTCTGCCAATAATTAATCAATTCTAATCGACGCGTTTCCCGATCACGAGACATCGACGGAACGCGTATCGCACGCTTCAACCCCCTTTTTGATCCAAATGCACCGTTTTACGCCCCCGAATGGTCGTTCGATCGCCCTCAAACAAATTTCTAATTGCAATAACAAAAGAAGCAATGGAATAAATTGTTATTTTTATTGTGGACAAATTTTCTAATTTGATCCAACGGAAAATTGCATAATTCGAGAGGTACAACATTTCACAAACTTTAAAGTTTTCTCCAAATTTTGTAAAAGCCTCAAATTTGAATAAGAGATGATTTTTTCACGGAGTTTGTTGACGATCGATCGACGATTCCTTACGATGGCCGATTCGAAGAAGTCGACCGTGAAACTTGTGGCTTGCAGAACGTGAACCCGGAAGCGGAGGACAGGGTGAACGAGGTGGCGGCGGAGTCGCAGAACAACGAGGTGAAAGTGCAATTCGCGGACGAGCAAGGAAACGATGACGCAGCGGCACCATTGACGCCGTTGGACGAAGTGGAAGCGGAGGACGACGAGAACAGGAACAAGAGATTCCTCAATTTCGGTTTCGGCGCGTCGGCGGACAAAGGCAGTGGTGCTGGATCGGGCAACTTCCTGTTCGACATCATCAGGGTGAGTCTTTCTCGAACCCCTCAAATATTCCCTGGTGTTCTATTCTTTTTCGAACAATGACTGAAAAGTGGAGGTATTCTTTTTTTAATTTCAAAGTAACACTATATTTTCAGCTTAAAAATGATACATTTTTCAATTGAACGAGGTTTGAATTAATTCTGAAGAATTATGTGCAACAACTTTTTATCTGAATGGAGGACGTACAGGAAGACGATATCATGCGACCTATTCATTATTTAATATTCAAAGTAAAAATGCAATACAATGGTACAAGGCGAAAGCGATTACTCGAAGGTTTCCAATTGAGTTAATTAACTCTTTGTAATTGCAAAACAATAATTATCCTCGTTAGAAATTCATTGCGGAAAATGGAAAGAAAATACTCTTTGACACATCTAATAAAAACAAAATGAATACTAATTACGCGATGATTAGAAACTTCCTATAATTGAATCAGTGAGTTAATCTTTAGAATGTCCATGATATTTTTGATCGAAACTGTACATACTTGGGCCAATTGCAGACGGCTGCAATGAAAATAGTAATAATAGAGTGGCAGTAGAAAGTAACCCAGCAGGATATAAAGCGTTCGAATGGTTACTTCTGATACGACAAGTGTCGATTATTATCAAAGCCTAGAGATTCGAATATTTGTATTTCAGAAAAGTTGATCAAAATTATGATATTTTGAAAGTTTCGAAAGTCCCTGTAGCCTTCAGGACTGCATTGTTCGTGTCGTTTAAGGATCTAATAGACTGCGAATGACTAGTCGCAATGACCCAAACTGGTCCCTGGATCAGCTTCCTTTTACAGACTCGACCAACTACCATTCAGTCTCTTAAAACTTACATCAGTGCTCTTAAATTCTATTTTTTGTTTTAACTACAAAAGAAACCGATCAAAACTCTACGTTTATTCAAAAATTAGTCTTTAAATTATCAGTGTTAATAGTCTGAAACTCCACTTTTCATCCAACCACAAACGACACCCAATCAAACCTCGACAAACCAATCAAAACTCCACATATATTCTAAACTATCAATCAAAAGAAGATCTCAGACGAACAACATACATGGTCTGCCAGTCAAAAGCCAAAAACGAACGCCATTTTCGATCCAGCCACAAATAACACCGAATCGAACCCCACCAAACAAATGAAAACTGTACATTTATCCAAAAAACATGAATGAAAAGGAGACGGTCCCAGGTGAACGACGTTTCATGGTCTGTTAGTTAAAAGAGCAAAAGTTTCAGCCGCATTGCAGGGTGCTCGAGCAACGCGAGGGGGTTGCAGCGAAGATCAAAGCTTCCCGGACAAATAAAGCATAAAAAGAAAAGAACAAAAGCAATTGAATGAAATAAAGAAAGACAGGCTTGCGTGGCTGAAGATCGGATCAGTAAACGAAAGTTTCTCGTGTCTGTTCTCGTATAGCAAGCGGCCGACGGGGCGGCAAGAGCGGCGGGCACGGTGTACCGCGTGGTGGCAGGTACGCAGAGCCTAGGGCTCGGCTTAAGCGCCTCCAGGGACTTGGGCCCTGACCCCCAAGGTGCCGCCCCTGCTGCCGCTCCAGCTGGTTCCTCGACCACGACGGGATCCTCGACCAGCGCACCGGCCGCGTCAGGAACCGGAAACTTACCACCGGTACGCCAATCCTTCCGAGCAGAACCGAACGGACACTGCCAAAAACAAAACTAAATCGGATGATGATGAAGGATTTCGTAGATGTCTCCAATTTTCATCGTGTTTCGATACGTTGAAGGGGAATGTCTGTGAAAGGCAAAATGTCTCGATAAAAAGTGTTGCAAACGGTTGTTGTGTCCCCAATCGCAATTAGAAAATATGAAATTTTAACTTAAATATTAGAAACGTTTGTTTGGTGGTAGCTTTTTGGTAACAGGAAATAACGAATAAAGAGTAAGTGCAGGAGATGATACTTAGAAATTATTTCAGCCCCTATTAGAATCATTTGTGTTTAATAATCATTCAGCTCCATTATCATTTCTAAATCAAAATGATAAAATTCAGTTTTAATGTAAAATTAAAAATACTTGCAGTTTGCGACAATTTTTTAAAATATATTTTACCTTTTTAAACGACCCTCTTCAACGTATTAAAGTTTGACAAAGATTGGTGATAACTTACTAAATTGTTCATTGTTACCCAAAGATGAAACTCTGCACGTCTCTCATCTCTCTTATCTGTCCTGGTGAACGGAAGCCAGACAACAGCTTCCGGCCTCGCGATTTTCAGCCATCCATTCTCTGAATCTCGCTATGCTGGAATCGTTTTTTTTTTTCAATTGTCATTTAACCTGGCTTCTTTCACTGTTTCTCTTTTTGTCTTCTCTCTTGCTTTGTCTTCACTGACACTTTAATATAACTTGCGGATGATTTTGAGAAATATATTTTATTTAACACTTTGAGAGTCATATCTATTATTTGCTTTTGTGGTACAGGTATTGATTAGTTAATTATTGGTAATTTTGTGAAATAATCGAAAGTTTGTTTCAATGGGAAAATAAAGTTATTTTAATGTGGTACTCAAAATGTTAACGCGTTGTTTGTGACCCACACTGATTATTATTTCTTAATTATTCGATCAAATAAAATTCCGCTCACGGTTCATTCAAGGTTGTTAAATTAATGGTGTTCTTTATTTAACTCTTATTCGATTATGACTCAACCCATCGACTTAAACTCTTAATTCTTCAAACAAACTAATTAGCAATTACCATTTTTAAATTAAAAAAAGATGAAATTGGAAAGGAACCTAAGATTAAAAGTGGGCCACGAACGAATCACGAATGGACAAAAGATACATTTCGCATATCTGCAAGCTATAAATCGTGTACTTAACAGCTCAATCGCACCCGATCCTCGACTATGTTTGATCTGCATGCCGTACTCCTCGCACGTGTCTAACAAAATATCGCCTGTTGTTCGTTCTGCACGATTCCTCTTCGTTTACTTAACCACTTCCACGAGTCACCTTCTCAGTGTTCGTCAGCTTTGTTGAGCTCCTCTATACCTGTTTTTCGTTCTCCTTCGCCTTGATCGTGCATAGATTGCGGCAGCCGGAATCTTTGGTTCAAATATTTGCTTTAAATGACGCAAGTAAGTTCAGCGTAAAAGATAACTCTAACATCGGCTCGCAATTCTTGCCACGTTTAATGCCATCGACGTCACTAATCGATCCTCGTCTGTGTCCAATCGTTTCCTTTTCGAGCGACTGAAAGGTGTGCAAGATTAAATCAAAATTAAATTTGTTATGTTGCAAAATTATTAATTAGGTACACTGAACACTTATCAATATTGATAAACAAATAATTGGCAAGTTAATAATTTTTGACGTTCCAGTAAAAAATTGAAGTATTATTTTAATAGCTGCCCATGCCAGGGTAAAATCCTAGCGTCTTGCCACCTCTGGTCCCTCGATCGATAGATCATTTAATACCGATCGTCATCGCATCTTCCCACTAACAGCGATCGTAACCGTATCGAATCACCCTCTGTACAAAACCCCCGGTTCTACGATCCAAAAAGGAGATAAAAAGGGAACACCCTCTCTCCAATCGTTCCACCCGGCCAACGGTCCCGACGCGACACCGACAACCACCAGCTTGATACACTTTCTGGGTCAGTGATCTCAGCAATCGAGGCCCAAAATTTCCAATCAATCGATCGACACTTCCGACGAAGCAACTGGCTCGATGGACATCCCTGGCCAATTATCGACTCGAAGTCAAATTGACAATTTGATTCTCTCGTTGTTGTGATCTCGTACTCGTCCATTGCACCGTATACCGGAAGCTGTAGCTCGTTCGTTCGTTCGTTGTCGTTGCTGTTGTTTCTAGAACGCACCGAGACAGGATGTGCCGCCAGACATATCGGTTTCTCAATTTTCAATCGAATGGAATAAGATTGTCTGGGCACTTTATGCAAATCCATCTTTTTTTAGTAGCAAGTTGATAGCACGGTACAGCCCTGTTCATAAATCAATGGATACTTGATCGACTTAGATAATTTATAATTTACAGTTTGTCAATTTTTCGTTTGTTTTACTTCGATCTTGTAGTTTCTTTTCATTTATAAGAGTGTCCAGTGACTTATGAAGGGGAATGTACATTTCTGGCACGAGATTTCTCGAGGAAAGGTAAGTATGGTCATCATGCTGCCTTGTAATTATCACAGTAATTTGATTGTCCACCTGGGTCCTGGTGAACATATTTTCTAGTTATGGGTGCACCTGTAGACTGTCCATGCCACGAGTACCTACTCAAAATTCTCCACAATTCGAAAAGCAAAAGTTCAAAAATTCTTACAATTTGATCCTTGCAATACCAATTTTTTATTAGAATTTAAAAAAACTCTCAAATTAGTAGTCCAAGGATTAACCCAAGAAACTTGTAATTTTAACAAATCTGTTTATTCCAATATTAATAATAATATTTAATGAAACCTTGAATTTTTAATAAATTTGTCGGTCCCAATGTTAATTTTGAGTAGGAAAGAATAGTAGGGACAGTCTACAACGATATTCGAGACAATGTCACGAGCCGAAGGAGAGCACGTAAGGATCGTAGCAGCAAGATCGATGGATCGCAATTAGGATTCAGGATGTAAAAGCACCGTAGTGTCGGGAGCGCTGGAGCTGGACGTGGAGCTGAACTACACACCGCAATTATCTTCCTAATTAGTCAAACAAACAACAAATATACATAAGAATGTATCGCACGATGATCGATGACGAAAGGAACGATCTAAACATGTTTTTTATCTAATCCACCTTCTTTCTTCGTGTTGTTGCTCGAGAACAAGAACTCTTATCCTGACACGGTGTTAACAGAAGATTCGATTGTTTGCAGCTGGTGGCTGGTAGCGGAAGTGCCGCGGTCGGCGCCGCCAAAGGGGAGGAACAACCGGAAGCGGTCCCAGGACCGGTCACCAGGCTGTTCGTCATCGCGAACAGGGGAATTTCGAACCTCATTCAGGACCTCATACTTGTAAGTAATTTATTCATTTAAAAATTCGAATCTAATCTAACTCCACCAATCGCGAATAAACTGCCTTTTAAATTCGAATCTGTCTTCGCAACCGCAAAACCACGGCTCTCCATTGTCAAAGGCGAGCGAGCTAGAAAAATTGAATAATTCCAGAAACGTAAACGCCTTGCACAATAACGGTTAAAGAGTACATTTCGCGAATACGGTGAATAGGCGAACGAAACTCGATTGCGGTAACCGCAGACGAACTTCGTGGCTAGAAATCGATTATGTTTAGCCGAGCGAAGAGGATAACGAAGTGGAATAAAGAGGCGAAGAACAAAAAAGCAAAACGGTCGAGAAATTATTACGACACGTTGACTTTCCACGGGATTTTCCGGCCGGTGTACGTTCAACGAGCCACGAACAAATGTCCTATTAACTGTTTCGAGACGATTCGTAATCATACGTCTAGGAATTAAAGGACAAAATCGTCCTCACGTGCGCGGACTCAGAAATAGAGCTGTGCTCTTACGTAATCGATTCGTTCGAAAGTGAAATCGTGCTTTATCGTCCTGGGGATCGACCCACGCGAACTTTGATATCCTTTTTATAATATCTTGACAACTTTTAACTTCTCGTATTCAATATCTGGGTTTTAATATTCAACTCTTGATTTTTATTATCAAAGGATAAACATACAATTATAATATTTTTAAAATATTTCATTCTTACGACTCTATATTTTCGAATGGCCTGCAAAGGTTAAAATATTATTCCTTTGATATTTCAATTCCCATCTTAAATGAATTGCTCGTGTCAGAACTTCGACAATCGGTGAAACTTCTCGTAAGTAATTTCGTCAGAGCTCGTAAAGTAAATTTTGCCAAAAGTCGCGTTAGCGTTCCAGATATAAAACTCGATGGATTACGTAAGCTGCTGTCAGGATCGATGGACAGCAAAAATGTAAGCGACTTTCTCTATGAAATAGCTCGTCCATTTGCTTGGCTGACTTATGCAAGCGGCTAGCTACGTGGCCCCTGGCATGCTATATTGCCAGGGACACGGCTGACCAACTCGCGGTTCGTGAAAATTGATAATGATCCATTTCTGTTGATACCTTTAACAACATATCGATCGAACCGATATTCTATTCATAATTTAGCATTAGAATGACGATTGAATTGTGTCAGAATTATTTAAATATTAAGAGAATCCAAAAATTGTAGCAAAGGTGGCTAGAAACTACTTTGATTGAACATTTGTAGCTCTTAACTTGAAATATTTGTGGTCGAGAGAAATATCTGAAGAATAAATAAATATCTTAGGAGTACGTTTAAGCGAATAAACAATTATCTCACCCACGCGTCGAGATTCACTCGTTCCGCTGGTGAACTCTCGACGAAAGTGAAACCGATCGCGAGAAACTGCTTTGTTAAAGGCCGTTGATCGCACCTTGTATCATGTTCGCCAACGATACAGTTTCACAGAAAAACTGACCTGTTTGCGAAGGTCCTTTCACAAAAATTTATCCCGATAAGGAAAAAAGAACGAAAAACGCGACATTTTTCGGACGCTCGTTCACGCTTGAAAGCAGGTCGAGGAAAGCGGGTGAAAAACAACGCGTGCTAAAAATTTACCAGTTGAGCGAGATTTTAGAATTAAAATGTTTCTTTGGCACTTTATTAAAAAGTAGACCAGTAAATCGTGCGATTTTTGTTAGAAATTGCCTTAACGATATTTCAGAAGAAAATACTTCAAAAATAGAAATTGAAAAATTTCTACCCACAGGTGTCCTCTTGAAAAAAAAAAGAAACACAGCGTAAAACAACTGAGTAAACAAAAATACGGCACAATGTAACTCGTAGAAAAAGGAACAGAATAATTGTTAGGCCTAATTGCGCCTGTTACGCTCAACCGTTTTCAAGCATGTTCGTTAACGAGTACATCGTGTGGAAAGCGTTCACGCTTCGTCCATCGCGCGGAATCCGTCCAGCATTGAGACTGGAAAAAGAACGGAAACGGTGTTACGAGACGTCGAAAAACGTCCGGACGTCGATCGATCGATCGAGACAATAGACGGACAAATCGATTATCGTTTCTTTCGTTCGGTCACGGTGAAACTTGGGGTCGATCGGATAAAAAGCGTCGAAAGCGGGTTTCGGTTCGAAAGCGTGGCGGGAAATCTAGCGCGCTGTCGTAGGCGGAAGTCGAACAATGAGATGCAGGAAAGAGCCTGGTCGAATCTCAATTAAAAATATCTCAAATTTCTACTTTCATTGGGTAGCATTAATATTTAAACTCTAATAATTTTTGAATGTCCTGCATCGCAAAGAGTGTAATGGTTAATGGAACCATTTTGTCGTTACTTTGCAGCGTCTTGCGGCGACGAGCGAGCGCATCGTCAACTTCAAGGCAAGACTGATCACTTCCATCATCTAGAGCTCGGTGCGCGGGGCATAAGGTGTGTGGAAGCGAACAAGAAGATCCGACGGTCCTAGAAAAACGATCCGGATCCACGTGTGGGAGCCATTGTCGAGCCGTTTATTTAAATCGTCGCTGGAACACGGGTACGACGTTGGCAACGCGTACCACAGCCGAACACGCGTTGCCCCCTTGTCCCCGAGGTCCGAAGTTGTCTCGTCGATGGTAGAATCGTCCTTGCTGTCACAAAAAACGAAAGGAATTGAAACAACCGTAACCTCGCGACATCATGCTTCAAGTCATCCGTGAATCGTGATACCTGATGTCCTTGTTCTTCGTTTCCCCTCTCTTCTGTACTTGATCTTCCTGTTTCTCGTCCTCCAACGATTCTACTCTTTTTATTATATCTTCCTCCTTCTCCCTTTCTGTTTATATCGCAATCTATTCTGTCCCCTAGTTAGCGTTCCCACTGTTGAGATTCGTCGAAACTAATCAGCGCGTTTTACGCGACGTGTAATTGGAAGTTCTTTTATTAACCCTCGAACGACTGGAAAATTTCGTATAATCTTGGTTTTAATTATTCCAACATTCGAAAGTTCTTTATTTAATCATTCTATTGTCTAATTTTGGACGTAGCATTGACCCCCAAATTCAATTTTTGTACACCTTTAAAGAACTGGAGTTAGATTTCACCCTGCTTCGTCGTTCGAGGGTTGGAACGGTCGCGTAAAACGTGCTTGTAAATCACGTCACCTTCTCACCTAGCCTCGCGAACGTATCTCGCGTGAATTTTGTACATAATAACTGTTCTCAGAATGCAACAGTGCCAAGAATCGATCGTTTCTTTCTGCTATCCTTCAATCGATACATCGGACAGGTTGCAGCCGGTTGTTAACCCATTAAGGATAAGGTTTTTATTTAATTCTAGTTCGATACCTAATAATTATTTATCGTAAAGGAAGCACCATTCGCGTCAAAAGTTAAAAAATTTGCAATTAAATCTGTTGTTACTCTGATAAGTGCTTGAATTGTCCAGATGGGTCTTAGGGTGAAAAAAGGGTGAATTAATCCGGTGGCAACTGCGGTGTCGATAATTACCGAAACCATCAGCACCTTTCTAGGAAAATGAGCACGACCTGAGATTATTCTCGTAAATGTTAAACGATTGACACGAATCTTTCATAGAATCTTTGTTAAACGACACGTATGTTCACCGTATCCTAATTCATCGACGATAACCGTTCTCACCTGAGATCCAACCTGAGAACGGCTATCGTCGATCAATATGTTCGTTACCTGTGCCTCTCTTATTGTAAATCGTCCCCTGTTGTTTTGTAGTGTAAATAAATAAATATTATTGTCGTAAAATAAGGAACATTCTGTTTTCTATTCAAAAACACGAATCCCTGGTATTCGTTTATTTTTCCTGTACTGATACCATTCGATACAAACACGAACGACGAACAATGCTGTCTTCAGCAACGTTGATTCCGGTATTTATGCAAAAATACGCTCGCCTATGCTTGGCAAAATAATATTCGTACTATCGACGCCTTTATAATCGCGCACAATCACTTTGACGAATGTCATCGAAATGTTTCTCCGTTCCGAAGGATTCACCAGCGATTTTCGAAACGAACGTTAGGCCCCTTTTACAATTCACCGTCTCGGTGAGGATGTCGCTACGAGCTTTCAGTCGTCGAATTCCTGGGCGAACCGTCCCTCTTGGGCGACCGATGGACTTCCGGATAGACGAACAGCTCGTCCTCGCAGGAAGCCCAACGGTGTAGCTATGGGGGCGAGATCAGCAGCGGTTCCTTGTCGGGCACACCGACGTAGATCGGATCCCCCAATCTCACGGTGCCCGTAGAACCCCTTAACGCTAGATGGATACCCATGACTGGACTCTCACCCACGCCTGGACGATAAGCTGGGTCTGTTATTTGCCTATAACTGCGAGGTAACGTTTGTGTTAAGAATATTATCGATCTGTCCCTTACTAGTTTATTATAGTAGATTCTTGTTTTCAGGTGTAACCTTATTACTAGATATAAGTAGGTATCTTTATTACTGCATACGAGTACTCTAATTCCACAAAGTCGTAGATACCTTTTCAAAGTCTTCAATGGCTCCGCCTTTGGATCCTTTTTACCAGTCTCCGGATCGATGGTGGTAAAGATACACCTGGTACACGGCATGACGTT
The DNA here is from genome assembly GCA_022405125.1 of Anthidium xuezhongi. Taxonomy (NCBI): domain Eukaryota; kingdom Metazoa; phylum Arthropoda; class Insecta; order Hymenoptera; family Megachilidae; genus Anthidium; species Anthidium xuezhongi. The sequence continues at coordinate 12,351,720 of CM039637.1, forward strand.
CTTGAAGACCACATCACCGATCTTCACCCAATCCCAGGTATCCTCTTCGTAAGCAACGGCGCCTTTCACGACGAAGTTTGGACGAAATTGTTCAACGCCAACTGGGGTATCCAACCGAGTGTTCAACTCGGTTATTGAACTCTCGTTTATCAGATTGTAGCTGGTGGCATCCGGATAGGCTCCCTGTTTGACAAAGTTATTTTTATTATTTGTGAAATATAAAAATGCAATTTCTGTTGAAACTTACAGTGTCCTCGCTGGTCACCGGGAAATACTTGTTCTTCGTTCTGACCTCCCTGGTCGGATAGTGTAACGGGTAGTAAACCAATCGAAAACCGGTGTCCTCCTGAAGGATGAAGCGTGACAACCACCTGGCAGGTTCTTCGCCACAGTCGCACGCTTGCACAGGTTGACCCCAGACAGCGACACGGAATCCTTTACCTTGGACTCGTGAAAGATCGATGGACATGGATATCATTCCTGGCGCTGAGAGCGTGAGAACCGATCCTGACACGCTGGGTATCACCTTATATCAAAAAGTCCTCTTAGCTTATTTGTTATCAAAAGTAAAAGCAAAAAGTACTTTTACTTTGTACTTTTTGATTGAAATAAAAATATTTGTAGTAACTAATTTTAATTCTCACCTGGACCATTTTGGGGTGTTGTCTGGCGGTAACGAAATGTCCATTGAGGTCGATGACCATCAAGGTCCGGTCCCTCATCCATCCAGATTTCAGGCCCAGTTTCGTGCACTCCATCGCGTTCATGCGGATAGGACCAAGGGACTTGACCGGAAACGCGACCAGATTGCTGAGTTCGCCGACCTTCCGCCATTCTGAGGGTGGCTGATCCTTTTGCCTCTTGGTCCACCACCACCAGAGGAACACGACCACCGTCCCGGCACCGACCGCCGCCGCAGACACGTACGTCAGCCGCGTCCTGTCTGTTCGCAACAGGTTCAACGATTAATTTTCAACGGTGAAGCGACCATGCGGAAACCGACCCGTTGCTAAATCGTCCGCTTGGAACCGCGATCGAACATTAAGATATACCTGATGAAATTTAGACTAGTTTCTTGAACTCTTCGTGGACCGAGCCAAATTTAATATTTATTTGAAATCGTTAGGTGTTAAATATTGGGATATTAGATATTAGAAACATTAAACAATGAAATATTAAATACTAAAAGCCTTCAGCTATTAAACATTAAATATTAAAGTTACTAAATATTAGAATATTGGATGTTAGAAATGTTAAATTATTATCACTCGATTATATCAAACTGGAATCGCAGGTTATTATTGATGACCATCATGACCAGTCAACCCGTTACAAGCACAGTTAAATAAAAGAACGAATCAGCAAGATAGTGATAGTTTTGTGCTATTTTTTCCCGCAATCTCGACCTCGTATTTCAAGGAACGTTCGCTCGAAGTCGAAGAATTTGCAATTCAAATCGTGAGCAAAGTAGCTGGCTGATGAGGAGAAAAAAGGAAGACAAAAGAGGACCCCTGACGAGATCCTCGTTCCTGAACGATGAACACCAGGCTTTCGTCAGTACCTAAACCTGTGTCAAACAGAGCGTGAATCTCTCTTTTTTTCTACTTAGAATATTTCAAGAATCTTGTAACGAGATTGCAAAACGTAAGCCCGGAATGATAAATCTCTTTTACTAATAGACATTTATATCCAATCATAATAAATGGGAATTGAGCACGAGAAAAATTGAGCCTGAAAGGTGCAAATTGAACGGATTAAAACTATTAACAGGTAATTTATTTGAAGAGAAGCTGAAGGTAATATGACGGTACGGGTTATTGTCGTTAATATTGGAAAGTGGGTCGAACATGTCTATGTACTTGTAGGAATGAATATGCAACGTTTCATTTTGCATTTTCTTTTTATGCCTGTTGCTCCCGTAAGTGTCCTTAATTCGATGAATTTCTAACTGTGCTCTAAGTGACGATTTCTAACTGTACAACGACATTTCAAAGGATGAGGTGCAAAGTTTTTGCTTTCCAATTTCTTCTTTAAATTAGCTTTGTTGGATATTCAGCTTCAAAGTCAATCCGTTCTTTAAAGTATTAACCGATAAAATCAAATTTTTGCATTCATTAATTACCACACATGCATGTAAATGAAAATTAATTTACCATTAATATCTGAGAGCTCTATAGACAGAAATGACCGCATATCACGTCTTAATTTAACCGAGTTCGATTACCAACGCTATCAACGAGATAAGATATCTGCAAACTTATACAAACAGATTTGCATATTTACTTACATACTTGAGAATTGTATAAATAACTTGGAACTTTGAATACTTTAACCCTTCGATAACCGAATCATTCGTGATTTTGATATCTATATCTTCGTATCAGAATACTTTAACTTGAAGATTGATAATTTGAAAATTGGTAATTCGATAACTAATAATTCACAAACTGATAATTCAAAAATGATTAATTTTGCTACCTTAACACTCTAGAATCTCCCAGATATAATTTCCATCATGATTCCTTTCACGAAACATTTTAATATCGTTTAAACACACGCCGCGGGAGGTGTTAATAATTGCTTATATCAGGTATCGCAAAATCAACAAGGAGCGATTATTGTACAAGGACAAACGTTACGAATGACTGTATCTCCGGCATAGTAAATACGCCGTATTTACATGAGACGTTATCGATTTGGCAGAAAAAGGTCTGATGAGACCCCTTCGTCACGAATCAATAGCAAAGGGCGTTGCTCCCCGACACCCACCAATCGTCGTGCAAAGAAATTCCAACGAACAAATTCCACCTAAAACCACTGCACGCGTTATAGTGCAATAACTATTACATAACGTGCAGTTATCTTCTACGCGTACACTATCGCGCCTCCAGTAAGTATTCTTTGATATAAACGCGCGTTTCGAAATCAAAGTTTGAAAAGAACAAATAAGAATAAAAGCGCAAAAAGTTATCGAACGATAGCAACGTTAGAAAACTTTTGCATCAGAAACGCGCCATAGTATGCTCGTACGCGTTTCGTGATTAGATTATCAGAATTCTAAATAGAATAAACGACGAGCACGACGCGCAGCGAACGGTTGCTGTGTCGTTAATTTGAATATTTGAGACATGGTTGCTTCGTGATTTGAAAATTCAGTACCAGACAAATTATAATCAAACATCTATTCTTTCCTGCTTACATACCCATTTAAAAAAATTTGAAAGTTATTTCATTTTTATATCCACTTAAATATCTTAGAAAGGTTTGAAAGTGATTCAGTTTTAATTAAACAGTCAGAAGACTTACTGAATGAAGAAGCTACAGGGTATAGTTAACATCACCGGCGTCTTTTTACTTGCGTTGAACGAACATGATCCCAAAAGGCCACAGAAATAGACAGATTCGCTCGCTGGTTTCAGCAACGAACTCGACAGCAACGGCTTACGTAAGACGGAATAATTACCAAGTATCATTGCCAAGGACGCTGAAACCGTGGACTAGAAACCGTGGACCTCCCCCGCGAGAGAAGTTGAAGCGGTTGTGCGGTCGATGAAGCACTGGGACTGGTGCACGCCTCGTTTTCGTCGTTGCTTTTCCCCGCTTGTTAAGACACCGTTATTTATCTCCGCGATTACGTTAAGCTGACGCGGTTCTGTGATAAAAGCACGGTCGTCGTTGCAGCGATTGACAGGAGGCCACGTGTTCGAGAGCCATCGAACTGCGCGCATCCACGGGACCCCGGAAACTGGCACGCGAACGTCTTCCTACGGGGCTGACATGCGCGCCTCCAGAAACTCCGGACTTTCCAGATACTCGCGCGAGCGTTTGATTATCTCCCGTCGCCGTATCTTCTACGGACACTGTCGAGTTTCTTTAGCTAACTTTTTATTAATTTCAGTGTCAATTAATTAATTATTCTGTCAAAGTAATTCATTCCATACTTCTTTTAAATTGCAAAAGTTTGTCAAAGTGCTTTGGTTGGGCTATGAGCTCCAAGAAAACTAAGAAAGATTTCAGGTTCTGTTTTTGATGTCCTTGATCAATATTTATTTTTAATTTTATGTGCAATTTAGGATTAGAAAGGAATTTTAATGTGACTGATGGACCAGTCTCTTTTGTAACTGATGGACCAAAATGGAAGATTATTTGAATAATGAAAATTTGTCCAAAATTGTAAACAAAAAGAGACTATTCATTGAATAAAACATTACAGAACTTGAGTCCCAAGGTTATTCGAAAAATTTTCAACTATTTAGAGAACGCATAAGTTTATGTTTATCACAAATGATACGTTGTTGAAGGATTTTCAAACGTTTTTAATTACTGGTTATGAAAGAAAAATGCTTTGACAGTTAGGTAGATTATTTTGTTATTAGAACATGTACTGCGATGGAACTAACTGTTCATGAAGGACGTATAATGTACTTAATTAGAATATTATAATCACAAAAGTGCATAATATTAAAGGAAGACATCTTACTTTATCATACTAAGCAATCAGTTATCTTAAAGATGCTGTTCAAGTTGTATTTTTTAAAGTTTAATAAAGATAAACTAATGCTCTGTTTGAAAACGGTACCCCCAACACCATCTAACGGATTGCGGTGGAATTAAAGAACCCGTAATTACAGAATGTAATTAACAGATGTTAATTACCGAAATGAAATGTTATAGCCATCTAGCGATGGTAGCGTCGAACTAATTCAGTATTTGCAAGAATTCTACGATATTAGTGTTGTAACTAAAATGTGGATGTTTCTTGTGCAATCTGTTGATTTATTTATTAATTTAAAGACACTAAATACAAAATACTAGCAATTTTAATACGTAAATGACAAATTATTTCTTGTGAAAGGTACACGTCGGGAAATGATTTTAAAATACGCGCTGAAAGTAATACGCATGCCTTTGCGCAATCAAATCACTTAGTTGTCAGTGATCAACTGTCATGTGCTGACGACAGTCGCGCAAGTTGTTGATTAGGAATAGAGTTCTGTTTTGAATTCTTCTAATTGTTTTCGATGGACTGACAATTCATTTATCGATCATATCGTTAACTGATGCGGCTTCGGTAACAAAATCATTACTGATTTTCAAGTCAGCATCGAGAAAATTACACGGTCGTAATACTTTCACCATCTAAATTAGTAAGGTAAGACGTGAAATTTGTTAAGTGTTAATTTAATTTGATTCGAACGTCGATTATATGAAAATGTCTTTTTTTTTCATTCTATCCAGTGATTGTTATTTGTGTACGCATAAGTAGATCGTAGAAACTTTTGCAGTGACTTTTGTAGGTTAGAAACTATGACGTTTCACTTATTGTCTATCCGACTAGTTCCTTTGTGATAATTTTCTCGATAATTTTTCTTGTTTGTAATCCCTTTCGTAAATTTTTCTCGCTAGGGGAGAAATTATTTTCAGCAGTCATTATCGTTTGCAGTATTATTCAGAATGATAACAGATAAGAAAATCAATTTACAAATAAAACGTTACTGTTGATTTCCTGTAAATTCATGACTCTTCACTTGTTGGTCCTACAGTCAAGACTGATCATTTTCACTCGGTTTCTTTGCTTCTTTTCTTGCAGTGTTCAAGATGCCAATTTTATACAGTGTGGTGGCCCGAGGGCCAGTAGTGCTTGCAAAGTATGCTGCCTGCACTGGAAACTTTGAGGAAGTGACAGAAAAAATTCTAGCTAAAATTCCACCTCAAAATGATAGATTAACGTATTCGCAAGGACCTTACCTGTTCCATTACATCTGTGAAGATAACATCATTTACATGTGCATCACAGATGATGTGAGTGATGAAGTACCCATCAAACTGATTAAACAAATTTAAGACACTAATGATTGACATGTTTTCCTGTTTCAGGATTTTCAAAGATCAAGGGCGTTTCTCTATCTCACAGAAATCAAAAGAAGGTTTATAACTGTTTATGATCAAGGTGCTCAAACCGCAGTGGCATATGCAATGAACTCAGACTTTGCTAGAGTTCTAGCCAATGAAATGGTAGGAAACAAACATACAAAATTGCATTACTTCTAAGTACATAAAAATATACAGAGCATTATCTGCCCTTTATTTAGAAATATTACAGTGAATCCAACCAGGACATTGACATAATATCCAAAGTTCACGGTGAATTGGATGAACTGAAAGACATAATGGTGAAGAATATCGACAACGTGGCCATGCGCGGGGAACGATTGGAGCTTCTCGTAAATAAAACCGAAAATTTAACTGCCAATGTAAGATTCTAATTTTCTATATCCATACTAACGATTATGAAATAATAATGCATATTTCTTTTTTCAGTCTGTCACATTCAGGAAAACCAGTAGAAATCTGGCCCGCTCATTATTCTGGAAGAACGTTAAAATTTACGTCATTATCAGCGTGATCCTTATTGTGAGTAGTGACGTAGTGTACGGTTCGATTTATCGAACTTTATCGCAAATGAATCATCGTAAATGTTACAGATAGTAATATACGTAATTGTATCCATGTCCTGCGGAGGCCTGGCCTGGCCCAAATGCGTCGGGAATTAATCTACATCCACAACGCTTAGGCATGAGTCGTCGTGTAACTGAATGTGATTAAAATTGAACTGATTAAGTGTTTTAAACGAGCAGTGATCGAACGGGTCGCAGATTTTATTTCTTGGTTCGTGATGCGCATAAGGGAACCGAGAAACGACGTTTCGGTCCTGCGACCTTGTCGAATACGAACACTATAAAGATGTATGTATAGAGATAAATTCGTATATAATAACGCTTATATTATTTTTTATTATACATTACCAAAAATTATCAGTGTTGGCTGTTTCCAACCGATAGATATACTTTTAACATCACTAGCGTATATTGTATCATACTAATATATATATATATATATATTCTGCGGAGAAAATAGAAGAGAATAAAATGATTCTGGTTCACGTATCGAATCGTTTCATTAAACATCTCCGTCGTCTGTTCCTCCGGTGCAACAAGTTGCTCGTGACTCGAGTACCGAGGAAAGTTTTTTCGTTAAATTAAAAATTCCATCATAGAGAATGGACGCTCTATGTGCAGCCCTGGACAGTGGCGCAGAAATTTATCGAGTATTCAGTTTCTTCCGAGCCATTAACTGCTTCGCATTTTTTCCACGCGACAGCCTTCGGATGCCGTGTTCTCTACACTGTTTACCCAAACCGGCGCATGCTCCGATACATTTTTACTCTTTTCATCCCCTGTGACTAGTCCGAGCGAACCCCCTTGCTAAACCTGATTGAAATTATTCGAACCCAATGTTTTGCAAAGACTGTTAATTATCGAGTACGATCAATTGTTACAGTTCTGTCAGCAAGACATAGAACTCTTAGAAGAGTAGAAGAAACCTCGTAACAGGTGTTCATCAGAGGTAAAACACAATCCAGCTTAATATAGATTATGATAATTAGATACGTTCATTGTCTGTTATAATTAACAGGTTCGTCATTGAAAAAAGCTGCAGCTGAGTTTTACTGAAGTAGTTCTACGATACCTTTTCCTCTATTAGTAAGTTAGTACATTTCAAGAGGATCAGAACTTAATTATTTTTTAAAGTAATTACTACGGTTAATATTTTCCATATTTATACTCAGAATTCCACGGTTTGCGACTAAGAAGTTCGCCTTAAAATTGGCCGTCGCGAAAGCGTTAGATTAAAAGAGAAGAGGCAGGAGTAAGCGGAGATAGGTACGGTCCTGGCGGTAACGAAAGGAGGGTCGCCGGCGTGGGACGGGTGGCGGCGTCGCAGGCGCTGTCGTCGCGACGCCCGGGCCATCGCAGCAGCCCGGCGGCTCTGGCAGGATGTCGATGGCTCGCGTGGCGCGCCCTTCGGGGGGTGCCAAAGTGTCTCGGTGGCTGGTCACGGCGCCACGATTGATCGTACGTCGTCCCTGAACCCGAGCAAACGAAAAAAACAAGAGAAAAGAAAAAGCAACAAAATACATACAGCACACGCACACGTTAGCCTAAGCAAGGTCGCTCAACAAGTTCCGGCTTGGTCGTCGTCGTTGATCCGCGCGTCCAAGGGTGAAAAACAACCCCCGTGTTCGAAGTTCGCACGCGCGAACAGTCAAACGCGAAGCTGACGCGTGCTTAATCGTCGCGTGTTCGACTTGTCAGCCTCGCTACGTGGAGATTCTGGTGGATGCACACTTTGAACGTCGCGCGGATTCACGTCCTGCTGGTGCGGTGAGAGGTGGTGGTGGAGGTGGTGGTGGGTGGTGGTTACGTGCGTTTCGCGGCCGGGCATGGAACCGCGGAGGTTCCGGATGCCGGAGGCTAGCTGACGGATGTCCGCGCGGGAGGGCAGGAGGGACTACGAGCCGCTGGATGAAAGTGAAAACGAGCCGACCCGCGACACGGGGGGATGAGTCAAGGATACGTTGCGCGGAGAACGTCCGACTGGGCGAGTTTCAGATCCTGTAAGTGGATTTCCCTTTCTTTTCCTTTGTGCTACCTTTGCAAATTTTTTTTACGAAGCCGAGCATTCGTTCTTTTTTGTTTATCGTTTGTACGCCACTGGGTTTCCTGGATCATACATTTTACTTTCGGACACGTTCTTGTAAATCACCCTTGCCACTCGAACGAATCGAAGGAGTAGGGGTCCATTTATTTTAACGTACATCTGGGGGATAAGATGGTTGGGGTAACTGGAATGCTCAGATAGCAGGAATTTGCTAATACTACTCTATTGAAAGGAACTCAGGAATAAATAAATTAGAACATAGAAATATACCTAGACTAATTAATCTTTCGACTCTATCTAGGTGAAATTTTAATATTATTCAAAAATGTAAAATTCAAATTTTACTATTTTCTTCTTTAATTTACCCTATTGATACCAGACAACAATTCTGCTAATTAGCAGTTTGTCCAATTAATTAAATTGTAATATAATCTCGGATTGTTTTAAACGACAGTTTGTCTACAATTTCCACGCGAATAAAAAGATTAACCCCGAGGGGTGAAATTTGCTTCCGCGTTCATGCGTTGTCGTTCCGATCGGCTCGTGTCAATCTCGCCCTAATTAAATCTATTTGCGGCCGTTATCGCGACAGAGCGCATTTCCCTTTTTTTCCGATGGCAAACAAAGGTCGGCAGAAAAGTGGCGAATCGGTCGCGTGCGCCAACCCCGGCCCATTCGTTGCTGGCACACGTTAGATAAAGCATTGAAATCGACGCGAAAGCCAGGCGAGCGTGAACGCGGATGGAATTATCTGACTTTTTCCACCATGCAACACACGAGCGTTGGAAAATCGTTGCTGTGGATCGCTGGAAAAACTGCAATTATAACTGTACAAAATTATTTTAAAATTGTTGCAGGAATAAATTAGTGTTATTTATTTAAATTATTACCAACCAAGAATTATTTTGTGCCAATAATATGAATTTTTTATTAGTAAATGATTGAAAAGTCTCGTGGTTTTAAAAAGAACATATTCTAACGTTAGTAGAACCACGCGACGATCGTCCAAAATGTTTCTGACTTTCCTAAACCGAGAAAAAAAAATAAAATAGATCTTACCCTATGGGTCTTATCTTTCCCATTCCCCGTAGTAATATCGTTCGGTGCACGGGGAGCCGTTTGATGGAGAAATATTCGATGCCACGTACACGAGCCATAAAACGTTCGACGAACGAGAGGGTCCGTCGTGGAATGGCGCTCTGAGTGATCCGAAACAGGAAGAATGTTCATTGACGTCCGGGTCTGGAGGTTCTTGGCGAACTGGCGTCTCATTGGCCCGCGACTGGATCGCTCACAGAAACACAAATGTCCTCTGAAGGTACTTCACCTTTTCGAATTCCCTTTTCAATTTCAAACCTATAACTATTATTCGTAATAAATTAATTAGAAAATTAACAAATAAGATATTTTTCAATTCTTTTTTATTCAAATTTACGAATTTAGTTGCCAGCCTAATAATATTTCTTTCTGAAATTCTCAAACTCGTTTTCTTAATCATGAAGCAGAATATTTGTAAATGTGCAAGGGTTAAAACAGCATTTTGAATTGCTAATACAATTTCAGTAGTGCTCAGCAACTTTTGGACACCCCGAATAGTTGCAAAGCTAATAAAACCTAGAAGGGGGTAGAATTTCAAAGAAGGTATTACGTTAAAATAATTTTAGCAAAGAAAACGAAGTCTACGATATCCTCTACGGAGTTTGCTTCGAGGCAGACTATCCTGTTACCGCGTCAACGGGAAATCGTCGCGTTAAGCCTTGCTAAGTCTTCGAAACAACAGGGTTGAGCCGTGAAGTATGCACGCGAGTTTCGCGACGACGTCGTCAAGGCGATTTCTCGATCGGTTCGCCATTAATTAAGTCACGGGGAAAATGAAGTTCGTTCGCGTAAACGAGATTCTTCGTTCTCTTTTTTTTTTCTTCTTATTTTGTCGCGAGTTCGATACCATCGAGGCTGGCGCGAGAACGACGACGTCTCCTAGTTTTAATTAAAGTCACCCCCAGAGTCGGAGTCTCGCGGCTAAGGCAATTAACTCGAAGACAAACGGCCAGGACCGATTGAATTTCCTAGCTTTCGTAATTAGTTTCTGCGTAACCGAATCCACCGACCCTCCGACGAAAAACAACCGTCCTCAGGATCGATCATTGTTAACACTCCGCGAGTGCGTGAATTTTAATTTCAGACGAGTTCAAATTACCTCGAAGTTGAAACAAGTTTCCATTTGAAAGCATGAGTAATATTAAGGGGAATTTTAGAAATAAATAGGGGTAGCACTGAATCTCTTTCGATCAAAAAAAAAAACAAAGAAAGGAAACAGGATCCCGGTTGACGTTTCGTTGTCGTCGAAATCCGTCCCGTTTCGGGGACGAAAGTAGCACCGCCGATAAGGGGTGAAATTTTAATTCCCGCGGACGTTTGATATTCAGAGATCCGGAGTCCGCATTCAGGGGCTCACGTACGACCACTCTCCAACGGCACTTCTTTCACCGGGGCATTTTTGTTTCGCGTCAACGACGACCAAGGAAACTCTTGTTCTCTCTACGCGAGAACGAAAGAGAGAGAGAGAGAGAGAGAGAGAGAGAGAGAGAGAGAGAGAGAATAAGGGGTAGTCGCGAAAAGGGGAAAATAGAGAAAGAAAAGGGAAAGACGATAGAACGAGACGACGATCTGTCATTCAAGGACGATTCTTTCAGCCTGCAAACTCGCCGGATTGTATGCGCAGGGCCACCCTCTTTAGAATTCCCCGTCGGTGGAGCAAGAAGCTCGTAAAAGACAAAGGGGGTTGAGGTAGCAGAAGCACCAGGGAGGACATCAGTGGAGGAGGAAAGCGCGGAGGAGGAGAAGGAACGAGGAAGAAAACGGGCAAAGCAGATAAGAAAGATGGGAGAGAGCTCACCGGATCTCAGCCTCCGGCTTCGCCGAGGCAGCTCAGACTCCAGGGATTCCTTTTACATGGACTTTGCTCAGGTATCAACCACCCCCCTGTCCGCACCCTGCAACCCCTTCGATACATCGATAATCTTTATCAGATAATTTCCCGTACAGCGAATGGAAGAATCTTAGGGTCGTATGGCTTCGTGACGCGAAAAGTCTGCTACGATTTCGTCACATTGAAGTATCGTAAAATGACATTTGACATATATCAGTTTAAAATTTTAATTTACTTTAATTTACTAAAACAATTACTTAATGTTTTTGCAATACCCCTAATATTTTAAGAACAAAATTTTCCAATAAAACACACCGGAACACTGCACGAGGGTTAATTTGACCCCAAGGGTGTATAAATTGAACACGAAATAAAGAGGGAATTTTTCACCAGGGTATCGACTCGGACATCGAGGAGGTGACGCGTCTCGGGGACAACAACTCGGATCCGATGATGGAGAACCAGCTGGACGAGAACGGAACCGAGCTGCCGCCGATCGAGGACATCACGACGATCCCGGAGGAAGCTTCCGAGGAGTTGCGCGAAGAGGAGGAGGCTGCGGCTATGGAAGCAGCCCTACGAACACCCGAGGGTCCCATAATTAACACGGAAGCAGAGAAACCGGCGCAACAACCCCAGCCCCAGCTCTCCACGCTCGCCCCGCAAGAGTGAGTACGCAGAAATCCTGCGGAACGAAATTGCAGCTACCGTCGTTACGGGGGCAATTTCATTCGAACGAGAAAGGTCTTCGTTTTAATTGGAATTCCTTGCCCCTTCGTCTTCCTTTTTCATTTTTATTCCATTTTCGTTTCACTCGGCTACGATCTTTGCTATTCAAATAAGGGTATCTTTTAGAAGTTAGATAACAATTTCTAGTTCATAGAATTTGTCAAAGAAAATTCCTAGGCGTTTTATCAACTCTTATATTTAAATTTTCGACAATCAAAAATTTCGACATCGAGCTTAGTCAGCTCAACCGATCTATCTTTAGGTGTCCCATTTCGAGCTCGACCTCTCGTCCAAATTCGTATCCTCCAGATACCTGGAATCAATGTTTAAAGCCTCTCGAATTATTCACGACCCAGTTACGTCTATTTATATTGAAAAAAACCTCGAGTTCATCGCGACGTCCGACGGCCCCTTTTTATTATCAAATGACGGTTCAACTGGCGTTACGTTCAGACGGAAGCGAAGACAATGTTCAGACGAGCCGTTGAATAGCGTCTCGACTCAAAAGATGGTTACGAGGAAATCGTGAAGAATGACCTAGCAACGGTTCACGTGATTCTCGAGCTTCTTTCACCCCTTCGCTGTTTCTTTGCTAGCGATATTCCCCCCCGACCATTAACGACTTCTCGTACGACTCGCTCAGACGAGATCTCTTCAGATTGCGCGCTAGACTCTGAATAAAAAAAAATGAAGAAGAAGGGAGCTGTCTGCCAGTTAACTAGGTAAACACAAAATGAAACGGGGAATAAAAAATATATGTATTTCTAGACGGAGCGTCGAGTAATTTGACGACGAGCGCGGCCGATGGAAACATTAAACGCGGTGACGCGAACGGCCGGAAGTGCGAATTATGTCTTCGACGGCTCTGGCGCGAGGGAAATCACTGATTTCTTAAATGGTTTCTAATCACTTCCGCTCCAAACCGGTTCCTCTTTATCCTTCACTGAAAATTTAGGATTTCTTCACTTTTTAAAAATATACTTTGAATTATTAATATTTGAAGTTTGAAGGTTAATTGATTCGTTTCAGACGAATGTTTTCGTTAATTGTAAGTCGAGGAACGTACCGGCAGATTCCCGTCAATTATTTCTCGCTTTGTAGCCGGTACGTAACGTCAGGACGTAAATTACACCACGGACCCCCTAAACAGACACGTTCCTCCTCGTCTCGTCGTCCGGAATGACCACCAGCCACGAAACATTAGTCACTGTCCACGATTAACGTTGCATCCCTCTGTTCCCGTGTGTCCGCCACGGTGCTTCCTGTACAGCCGTGCAACGATTGAACTTGATCGTGAAAAATCGTTTCGCAAACGTCTACCAACTTTGCTCCATCAATTATCGCTCGGGGGACCGGACTTGTCAGGAGGATATACCCACCCACGAATCACTGTTACTCTCTCGTGATAAAAAAAAGTGGAAGAAGAGGTAACTGGATGATAGTTTAGATCAGACAAAAGTAGTTGTAGATTCGAAAAGGGATGGGCTTTTGATCGAAGCGAAACACTGACCCCAATCCGTGAAATTGACGCTTCTGTAATCTAGCGGCCAGCAAGAAACGTAACGTCAAAGGCGTACTGTTCGCGAATGGTTGCTAGTCTTCAGCATTCAGAAAATAGGCAAATAAAAAATCTGTCGTTCGAAACCTTCTTCGAAGTCACAGAACCGGGCGACAAATCGATTAGCGATATTCGTCAATCACGCAATCTCCGTTTTAATTGCTCGACACGCGTGTAACACGCGCGAAACACCGGTTATTTCCTCGTTTAACGACGCGACGAATCGACCGTCAATTTCCATCGATCCGGAACAATCCCGATCCGCAGACTGGCCGTCGCCTCCATTCCCATCCGAACTCGATTACTTCCGGCGGATATCGAACGCGAATTCGTGAACGCACCGTTAGCCAACGGCGCCGAAGTTAATATTGACCTGTCACTTCGTTATGGCCAACGTACGACCTTCGTGCAGCTTCCGATCGTAACTTCTCCTCGCCTCTCTCCTCTTCCTTTCCATGTTTCACCGGAACACCCCCGCCGTACCCCCATCCTCCTCCTCCTCCTCCTCACCCTTCGCGAGCGATGCTCTTCAGGGCAAGGGAGACCGTTCTGGCCTATTCCGTCGATTTACATGCAGATCCGATCGACGTGTACGTACACTCGACCCGTTTTAACGCGACAACTATCAAACAAGCCGGATTTGCTTCAAGATTCTGATTCTAGATCATTTTCAAGATGCTTTGGTCAAAATTCATCAAAATAATATAATATAATATTCGATTCAGGGATAGGGAAGGGGAATGAAGAGTGGAAAAAGTTTATAGACCACTCGATACCTCGGGTTATGCTGAAAGTTTTGAGAATTGTGGAGAAAGGAATGAAAAGAAATAATGTACAACCCTAGGTTCACAATTAATTAAGTGATTGTTGGAGAATTCTTGAATTATTTTAGCACTCATTCGAAATCATCAAATCAATTTGATCCACATGTCCAAGGATATTAAAAATAATGTCAACCCCTAATTTCATGTTCATCGAGTTTCGAGAGTTGAAACGTTGCTCGATCATCCTTGGTATCGCAAACGACCCGAGCCAGGATGTGGAAGCTGGGGACGAGAAGTCGGGTCGTAAAACCTTCCACTAGCGTTACGCCACTGCGAATCTGATTCGGATAACGAGCTCGCTATCAAACGGCCCGACCGCATGTTCAGAAACTACGTATGCGTGTGTGTGTGTGTGTATGAGGGGGGAGAAAAGAGGATTGGCAAATAGAGAAGGAGAGAGCCTCGTTCGACCGCGAGACAGGAGGGCCTCAGTTTGTGATGCGGGGTCCGCGAGTGTCGTGACACACGAGCCATTGGGCCGTGACTGTGCGATCCGTTGGTGAGTTCAGCAACCAACATTCCATCGAGAGGGCCGAGGAAACGTTCAGTCAAGGTCACGGGTATGCTGATCAAGGAGACCTCCCTCAGGTACTACGATTCCATCCTGTCGAGAAGCCGTGGATCGATCCGCGCGCTCCTCGCTCCAGACAGCTGGTCGGGAATCCTAAAATCGTCCACCCATACCGACCCGTACGTCTACGATTTCCTGCGGCACGACGTCCCCGTGCTTCTTGTATGCCTGGCGTGCTTTTGCAAATGGGATTTCGATCTGACATTGCTGCGGGGTTCGTGTTCCTTGCGCAGACCATGGCGGTAGGGTAAAGTAGCTTCTTTTATTAGTTGGCGGAAGGTGTTTGAGGATATTCAGTATCATAGGGGAGTGTTTGGGATCTTATTCTCGAGTTCTGGGCTTTGTAAACTTGATCTTTATAGTCATAGACGCTATGTTCCTTGTTTTCGGTGTTCTAGTCCTTGTAAACCTATTTTCCACGATTCTAGCTTTCTTAGTCCCTCGTAAACCCAGCAATTATAATCCTAGTTTCCTTAATCTCAGCCCTCGTAATCCTAGTCTTCTCGATCGCAGTCATTCTAGTCCTGATCCTCTTGATCCTAGCACTCTCGTGATTAAAAAGTCGTTCGAAGTTCTCGTTAACTCGGCACAATGAGGTTCAAAAGAAAAAAAAGATCGCATAACGAATCAGGGAGGGCAACTAAAAATAAAAAAGAACCGATGAGCACGAAAGTGTTCTCTCCATCGAGCCGGGCCACGCTCGGTTTTCGCCCTCCGGCGAAACGTCAAAAGCATAATCCCCCCCGGAGGTGATGACGGAAGACGTCACGGGGGCAGGGGGTGGTTGCAATAATCGAGAACGGTCCGACAGAGGAGAACAGAGAGTAAAAAGAAAATAAACGTTTACCGAGCGAACGCGCGGCAGCGTCGTCGTTGAACGAGCGATTAAAAAGATCACTCGCATTCGTCGCGTTGCGAGAGGGTCTAAACACGTAAGAAGAGAACGAAGACGTAGAATAGATTCCTGAGGGATGTCCCTGCAGGGGTGACGGAGTGGTATAGGGGGGTGAAACAAGGGGGCGAGCAAGGCCCAGAGTCCTCGAGCCACGGATACACTCGTGGCACAATGAGGGAACGGTACTCAGCCACTGAATCAACCCCTCGATCCCTTCGCCTCACCCCCCCGCCCCCGAAGAGGGGATATCTCTCTCCCGTCCGGCAACACCCTCTCGCGTTCTTCTGCTTCTCCAACACTACGTGATTATTTCAAAAAGCTCGAAGCCAAGAGGCGAGCCGTACTCTCCGGTCTCATCCTCTGCCACCCCTCCCTGAAACTCGGCTCTACCCTATTTCTCCTTTCAACGACGATGGTAGGCGCGCACGCGTGCAACTAACCCTTCTATCTCCGGTGAAGGAAGTGAAAAAAAAGAACGAAAGAACGAAACTTATCCCACCACCCAAACCCTCGATTGCGTACCATCAGCCTCGTAGGGGTAGGTCGTTTTACATAGCGACTCGTTTACCTTCTTAAACGCGCGGAACAACGATCTCCCAGGTTCCACGTATATTTACAGGGGGGGTCGGGACGAAAGGCTTCGTGGATGGCTGACTTTTCCAACCCCGTGTGTTTATTTTAACGTGATATAAACGACGAAAATATGGAACGATACGGTTCGGGGAATATTAGACGACGCTCAGGTAACTGCGTATCGTATGCTGGAGGGGTTGTTGTAGGGGTGATTTGTGGATGTTAAAATAGGGGTGTTTGGCTTCGTTTCTAATGTTAAATACAGTATAGTATTTGCCCAGAGTATGAAACAAAAATTTGAAATTTTGGTGAAAGAATGTCACCGATGGAAAGGGTTGTTCAACTTTCCGGAATTTCTATCAAACTATGTAATCGTATTTTTCCCTGGGCTACCCTTCTTGCGGTGGTAGATTGAAATTTCACCTGGATACGTCGCGACGTAATATCGCGTTGGCGAAATAATTTACGTTCCCGTTGGCGTTCCAGGAGAGGGTTTAAGTGGAACGGGGCGCGGATAAGTTGTCGCGGCGAATTCCATGGTAACGCGACATCGCCGATCCTCAGGATCCAACGCCACGTGTGTGCTTATGCGTGAAATCAAACCGACCGTATTTCGTCGGCTGTCAGATCGCTGAGGGATTATTATTAGATAAACGGCTGTCGTTCGAGAAGCCGTCGCTTAATGACGCCCACGAAATCGTCCGCCCGCTATAGTGGCTCTCTTCCTGTAGCCAGTGTCAATGCGACGCGTTATGGCACCGCGTTGACCTTAAATTAGATGCGTGACACCGCTTCGTGCTCCCCTTACAATTCCTCGAAACCTCGGATCGTTTCTAATCAAGCTAATCGTCACGCGATATGTAACGTTAATCTCTTTCAAACGATCTGAGATATTTTTCGATTGGCAAAGATTGAAGAAAGTAATTAAATATAGATTATTCTTTGGAATTTCTATCATTTTTATAATATAATTACAATCTGGCATTGGTAAAATTTAACTCATTAACACTAAGCAAAATAAATGAGGGATGTAACATAAATTCTTTATTTTAATAAAAATCAACTTACATTTTAGCAAAAATGTCTTGATAAATCTTGTAATATAACATTTTAATTCAGTTCTAATGTTACATTGCCTCAAAGCTCATTGCAACAGACTTACCCCCTCAGGACTCACAGTGTGTGCCGTTGGTTACGTTATTATAACATACGATTTTTACATTTTTGGACATTAATATTAATAATCTCATCATCTAAGATTTTTTAACGACGTTCTTGAGGGATCAAGTACTAATTATTGAAAAATCCATACCCTCGAAATCGTGATAATTTACGTACATTCATAGAGATCAAAGACCAAGTCATAATTTTCTGAAAGCATTAATGAAGTTTCTGATAATGACTGCAATAAAAATAACGCGACCTTCGACATTGAAGCGAGAAACTTTTGAAAAAACTCACGAGGCAGAGGGTTAATTGCTCAACACCCTAGGCGCAAAAAAAAAAAAAGAAAAAGGAAGTGTTGCAACTCGTCGAATCGCGACGATAAAAGAGGTCGGAAAATATATATATTTTTTCTCTCCACCTCTCGCGACACGCTTAATTACTTCTTCTCGCCCGCGGACCATAGATCGGCTTTGAGGCTCCCCAACCCCCGGGAGGGGGAGGGCGGAGGGGCTCGAGTGGAAATTTTCGAGTTGAAACTAGCGGCGCGTCTCGAGAAAGTTTTCCCGGCCATTTGTTGGCGCAGTTTAACGAGTTGCGATTGGCGCCGTTCGTCGCCGACGACAGCCAGTTTCGCGGCTTGAAAACTTGCTCGGTAAACGACTTTCGCGTGTAACGGCGAGCCGACAACTTCTCTCGACGGGAACTCGCTTAAACGAATTATCAGCTGCCTCGGTTAGGTAACGCGAAGTCGTACGAGCCCGACGGGACGAGTTCCGTCAAATCATTTCAATGTAAATTCACATTCGCCGAGGGAAGGAACGCGAATGGCAGGAATTAACCCTTTTATTGCGGTGTGCTTCAATTAGAAATCTTCAGTAAAGGAAAGTTTGCTAAGGTATACAAGGATCGAATAATCATATGATACAAATTTTCATTCGAGAAATGGAAAATAAATGAAATTATAGAACGACGAATCAGAATATTGGTAGAAGCAAGGTAAAATTTGTAAAGTTAATGAGAGCAACGGAAAGAATGAATTATTTTATTGGCAGTAATTTGGGGTAGCCGGGAGTATCGTAGCACGTAATTATCCCGTGTAATTGAGCCGTCGATATCGATGAATCGATCGGCCAAGGACAGGACAGAAATAATGAGGAAACACGGTCTGTTCAGCTGGCCAGGATTGCCGGCTGCGCTACCGTCGCCGGCATCACCGTCCGCGGTAATCGTTTCACCGGAAACGCTGTCTAGACACAGCAGCAGCTCACCCTCCCGCACCCACCGGCCACCCCAGTTTGCCCTGGCTCTACCATGCTCCTCGCAGCCGATTTCCGCGGTATGCTACCCGGCGCCCACCTTCCTCGACGTCGTCGAAGACCGGAAGTGGAAGAAACTCGGATGGTAAGTGCATCGTTTTTCTTTTTCTCTTTCAAACGTTTTCAACCCTTAAATCTTCAAAAATTACTTTTCCATAATCGTTGACGATTCACAGTGAATTTACAATCTCGAAATATTTTATTATTTTTAAAGAAATTAATATTTAGACGATTCAGTTATTTGTCATATTATTTAACGTATGAATTGTAATGTTCTTCGCGACAGAATCATAGCGATCGTTCAATTATCTAACATATTGATTGGCATGGAGGTCACCAGTGACCGGCATCGTCAGTTTAACGTAATCGAAAGTAATTGAGAGGGTTGAAAGTAATTGTTTGATACGGTATTAGTGTCGTGCTAATTATGCAAAGTAACAAGTGGAGAGTTTAAATTGAGAAATGGAGCATTCGTATCCCGAATAATTGATATTGCACCGTGCCGTACCGCATACGGACGTTTTCACTTAATTAACAGGTTGAATGCCACAGTGGAAACAGCCATATGCGGTGCGACACATGGCGACACGGGTTGTCGCTGATATTAAGGATTTGCTATTTCGCTGTTTCGAATTACCGTATAATTCATAATTACGCATCAGTGTTAATTTTCATAGAATTTATAATTATTGTAATTTAGTAATATTAACATGATTTCGTACCGTGATGGAAAAAACCTCGACGAGTGCATTTGAACCGGGTCAAACGTTCGAGCGTCACGTTTGCACGTGAACGATCATCTGAAACATTTCATCTTGACTGATTTCCACTCCGGGCGAATTAACAGGAACGTAGGAGGTGGGGGGGAATGTACGTGTCCCAGTCACCACGGAAATTTCACGTGATCCTCCGGGTTATCCTGATCGACGTCTGCACAGCAATTACCGGTACTTTATGAATCAAACACACACAGACGAGCACACGTTACGACTACACGATTACCAGTAATTGAGCCAATTCTTACGGGGGTGGATGTATTTGCGGCCAATGGTATCTACATTGACCGTTTCAGTCTGGGATCGTGATCTATTCTTTCTAATTTGCCTATCAAATGAAAAATAATACTTTCAATCACATTAACATTCAATGACAGCGAAGGTTGCTTAAATTTGACCACTAACATTTCTAACATACTTCTAATGAGAATAAAAATTCTTGAACATTTTAATTAAAAAGAAAAAAATATTTTGAACATCAATTTAATCGAAAATGTGTCACCGGAACTGGATGACCGTTTCAACGACATGCAAAATCGAAGACGGCAATGGAAACCGTCAGACGGTTCCGGAAATAGTCCAATTTCCCTATCAGGGATAAATTCGAGCGCGTATTTCACGCAAAACGCGAGGACGTAGGTCGCTGAAGCACAATTTCCGTTTCTTGCACAGCGACGCCCTGGCGACGACGTTCAGCGCCCTGTACGGAAAGCTGTTGGTCGTCATGGGAATCGCCTTTCCCATGGCTGAAGTGATATCCACCTACATACCGCCTTCGTTCTACGAAGGATTCTACCTGTATCTGTACTTCGGCAGCATGATCTTCCTCGTCTACACGTACACCACGCTGCTACGCGACAGCAAACCGAAGTCGAGTAAGTTTAAAGTATCATAATTATTATCCTATCGCGTTCTGGCGGTTGTTCAGTCGGTCAGCTGTGTACAAAGACGAATGAAACGTTGAAATTGACATTTCAGGATCGTCTGCCGCGTGTTGTTTTCCGAGTAGGTAATCCCTTTCTGCACAAAACGATTCTAACCGCGAATGCTGTGACCAGGTTGCTTCCATGTTGAACTCGAGTACACCTCGCTCAGGTTTAACGCTTAATAATTCCCAAACTTAGGTACCACTAATCTAACGATCGAACGCTGGGTAGGACTAACTAAAGTTTCACGCTTAACAACTCCGAGAGCTAGCTAACTTTAAAGGTTGAACGCTTAGTAATTCTCGAGACGGTGGGATTTACTTCCCTCCCGTATCGCCATTTTCCCTAGGGAAGCCTATGATGCCCGACACTGTACATGTACGTTCAGCATCCTCCGCTTGCTCGCCGTGGCTCGCTTACAATCCGCTTCCGCGAACGGGAGGCCGGCTGGACCCTGTTTAAATCGCATTAATCTTAACCTGGTCGATTTGCATGAGAAGAGAAACGAAAGGAGGTGTGCGATCTGGACTCGTCGAGATCGTCGAGCGGCGCCGGGGGCGACAGCGACGCGGCCGACACCTCGTGTCCCCATATGACCACCGTCAGGCCTGCACAGCATTATGGCAGCTTCTATCTGAGAATGGGCGCCGTGGCGTTTGGCATCGGTTCCATGATCTACTCGGGTCTGGAGTTCGGCCAATATTTTGAATTGGAACGGAACACCAAGTGTCACAACATGATGCTCGCGCTCACGCCCGCCACCAGGATGGCCTTCATCTTTATTCAGATGTACTTCATATTTCTGAACAACGAGGTGGGTACTTTGTTTGCGGCAACGAGTTTTCTGGGAATATTATGTTCTAATGTACACTGGGTCACGGTAGACTCGACAATCTCAGTTCGAAGATTAAAACATACGAAAGTCTTGTATTTAAATATTTTTTTTTTGTATCATAAAAAAATAGTACAAAGAAAAATCTCAGCAATCTCGTTCTATTCGATTTACTTTTCTATCCCGTCAAAGGATATTGCGTAAAAGGAACGATCGCCTCGAAATCACGAGGGGAGGTCGTTGTTCGTTCACTTACTAGGTGAAGGGACTAAAAATAACCCAGTGTGCACGGCAACGTAACGAAAGAGCGAAAGCGTCGATGCAAAACGAGACGCTCCCGGCTGAAAGGTTAATGAAACGGAAGGGTGAACAACCCTGAAACTAATACTGGAACACGAGTCGTCCAGGTACCCAACGTCCCTTTTGCTCCTTTCCTTTGCCAACGACAGATGAGTATCTCTTATCTGCGCTCGACCGCTTTTGATTAAAACCATTTTTTTTTCTCTCTCTCTCTCTCTTTTCAAGAGGTATCCCTCTCGATCGACGATTCCGATAGTTTACCTCTTCGTCGTCTAATAATCCAACGTTCTATCGAACTAGACAATAAAATTATTCTCGCCGGACGGTCGATGACTGAGATTCTTTTGTCCCCGTTCGAGAACCGTTCCTCCGCTTCCGTTTCATGCAAACGAGCCTGCTACTTTTCTCTTTTGTCCCGCGAGCCTCGACGACCGTTGTCTCAATCCGTGTTCTCTTCGACAGCAAATGAAAGTTTATCGTCATCGGGTGGTCGCACGCTTTGGATTGATGCACATGATCGGCACGAATCTGTCCGTCTGGCTGAACGTCCTCATCCAGGAAACGAAACACGAGATACTGACGTTCTACAACCCGGAGAACAATTCCCTCAGGATCTCCCACAGATTAGGTATGAATATTAATGATATTTAGACGTTTGCGACTCTCTGGAGCAATGAAAAATTAATTTATATCAGTGGGGTAATTAGTTAAGTGTTTGCTAAGTTTCAACTACCCCCAATAGTATTGTTTGAAGATGAAAATTAGGCTTGAGGAATATAGTTCTGACCATACACCCTAATTATACTAACGAAGCAAAAATGGAGTAAATTAATCTTAAGAAACGAATTCCACGAACGACGATTAAGATTGAAACGAAATTAGGTATGAAAGGGAATCTGAATCTCGGAGGACACAGTCATTATCATCACGGCGAGCATCTGAGGCTTCCAAGGGGTCTGAAAGGGCCGCATCACATGTACGAATGTCGTCGAACGAACATAATGGGATCGTTGGTCCAGGACGCCAGTCCGTTTCTGTTTCCATGCACCATAGAGTACAGTCTGATATGCGCTGCGATTTTATACGTGATGTGGAAGAATATATCCAAGGCCGCGTTCTCTCAGCCCAAAACGCCACCAGGATCCCGGCATCACACCCATGCTTATAGGTAAATTAGTAGAAATATAGAAAATTGCAAGAAGAGCAAATTTTGAGAAGAATATTCATCCTTAACCTGGAGATTCCATAGAAGAAATCCACTAGGATTCCTAGACCAAACACACTGCATCCTTCTTCCATCTACCGCTATAATATTCCTTGCAAGGATAAGTTTTTTATCAAGAGTTCCAGTGATCCAACTGATAGAATATTCTTCTTCGAATAGCAAAAGATTTCAACAAAATCATTAACGATTGACTCAATGATCCCGCAGGAGATCCCCTCACCATTACAGCGTGGACTGCGCTCGTGCCCACAAGGGTCTGTTCGTAGGTATCCTGATCCTGGTGCTGACGATCATCTCTCTGATCCTGTTCTTCGTGTTGATATCGCGTCCAGAGTTGGTCAGCTTCGCGGTCACCGAGGTAAACATCTGCGAGCTGACCCTGTACGGGATGTCGACGATCGCCACGCTGATAGGGATGTTCCAGATGCGCAAGCTTCGTTACGACGGCAACAGGAACCTAGAACTGGACAACATCTTGTTGGTCGCCGCCCAGACGGGCATGTTCATCTATTCGACGTTCACGATCATCGGCGCGCAGTTCACGCTCGCGAAACACACGGTTCTGGTGCTGGTCACGGCGTTGGCGAGCGTGTTGCAGACCACCTTTCAGACCATATTTATCCTGGACGCGTCGAGGCGTTCGGTGGCGACCGCGAAGCAGATCAGACGGAAGCCGGGCAGAGAGATCGTGACGTTTCTGCTGGTGACGAATCTGGCCATGTGGGCGATCAACACTCTGGAGAAATCACGGGCCGAGTCGCATCCTGTGCAATTGCACTTTTACGGTCTGTGGGCGTGGACGATTATCACGCACGTGTCGATGCCGTTGGCGATATTCTACAGGTTCCACAGCACCGTGTGCCTGTGCGAGGTCTGGAAGAGGGCGTACAAGGTGAAGCCTACCTACATGTGACGCAAGGGGTCCCGTGAGCTCGTGTGCGACAACGTGGCTCCACAACGGCCGAACACCCTGCCAGCCAGGTTGGACGCCATCGCGGAGAACGATCCTGTTTACTTCATGTAATCGTCCGATCCTCGTGAATCACTCGTTACAGCCGAGCCGAGCGTTCGCTTTTTTCGAACGAGAATGTCCTAGCTGTTATAGATTTAATGGTAAACGAACGTGTCAGCTCGACCGATCGACGTACGTCGTTTGTTTGTTTCTCGTTCGTCGAAAAAAAAAAACATTCTTCGGATGAACCTCGCGTTAATCCCGATACGAAGTCCCAGGTGTGTACATAGTTCGTCCACGAGGAGATTCAGGAACGGGCTGCGATAAGATTAAAAAAAAAAATACGATCGTATTCCATTTTAAGTAACGGAGGTACAATATTGACGGCGCACAATTTTTTAACGAGATTACACTTTAGACGAATTATTTCGGCTTTAGAATCGTCGAAGCAACGGCTGTTCCTTCGATTATCTCGGGAACAATAACAGTTTTGTTCGATACGTAAACGATAAGACGATTTTTTACCGAACGAAATAAGAAAAAAAAAAAAATAGATTGCGAATGAGAGAGTGTCTGTGTGAGAGAGGCGTTCTGTTTCTTCGGACGTAACATGTTTGTAAGACTGAAAAAAATTTAAGCAAACTTTTAGGAGAACGATTAAGGTGATAGAGGAAGAAGGATTCCTGAATCCCGCGCCATCCATCATCCCCATCCCGCTGATCGATCTGTCCTTCGATGTTACACGAACATCCGTCTTCCACGTAGTACAAACTGCAACTTAAAATAGCGTCTCTCGCGTCCAAGTAGATAATTCGAAGCATCAACGATCGAGGGAAACGGATTAACGCCTCGCATCGTTAGCCGCCGCAGGAGTTTACACAGTTACGCGGATACTCTCGTTAAAATCTCGCTTATCCGTGCGCTATCGATCTTGCCAACGATGTATACGATAGATGGAAGAGCAATCTACTATAGTACCAAAGCAATTCGAGCAACTCGTTCGTTGAAGGAAGATCACACCATAAAACGGTCCCAAAGATCCGTCGAACGATGCGCGGTCTGTTTCTCTCGATCCAGCGTAGCGATACGTAAACGCAGGCGATCATTTCAATGAAATCATTGGACAGTCGTCGATAGCAAGATTTCAGTTCTGTAAGAAACTTCGTCCCGTAGATTCCCATAGATTCGAGATCGTAGCACGCAGAGAAACATAACGTAAAAGTGAAAGAAGAGGATAAACGTTCGAAGGAGGAACAGAGTACAATGGCGAATCATATCATTAAGCCTTAATCCGTCGAGTGTGCTGTCCAAACTCTGTTAAATAAAGAAAAAGAGAAAAATGGGGATCAAGATTGATCGCGATCCTGCTCGAAGGCGTTTCAATCTTTTGCTGCTCAATAAACAGTCGCATTTGGAGAGTAATCGATCGATAAGCAACGTATGCGAGTGTGTGTGTGTGTGCATTTTTTTGAAGAATGAGAAGAAGATGGACCTTTCTTTTCCGTAGACAGATTTTCTAGCCGAAGGCAATAGTTAATCCGATCGATTGGTTTTTCTTTTCTGAACAAAAATTGTAAATTCAGGCGGCTGTAAATAAGAGACGAAAGAGTAATCAAGAAAAAAGGAAAAAGGAAAAAAATGAAAGAAATGGATCCTCTCGGTGTTTTAGAGCTAGTTGTGTCGACATGTTTCTTCCTATATTATATATATAATATATATACACATATATATACAAATATAAATATATTTATTATTGCGTTGTTCTATTATATAATATTTATTGTATTATCAGATATAGGATTTACGCGCGACACGTTACGTTTTATTGATCGGGGCTCGTGTCGAGATCTCTGTTCCCTTTTCTTTCTTCACTCTTCTTATATTTAAGGGTGCGTGTCCCTTCGAGGACGAAAATTGCGCCAGAAACTATCAAAGTTATTTATTACGAGCGGAAAGTTTCATTTTTGACCAACGATAGTTGCTCTCAGCGCGGTACTCGCTCGCAAAAGGTACTCTCGATAGCTTCTCGCGCGAGTTTCCTTCTCGATCGCATACGCGTCGCAACGCTATCTCCTTCGCACCGTTGGCGCGACTCTACGAAACGAGGCTTTCAATTTCCGTTCGATTTCCTCGCACCGTTGACAGATTCTTCGTGGATAAGATCTCGTCACGAGTTTTTTAACCGAAAATTGAAACACGATACGGGGGTGAATTCGAACCGATTGTTCGCGACTGGCGAACGAAGAAAGATACCCTTTTCTATGTCACATTTCTAAACTGTACTTTTTCTATGTCCGCATACTCTAGTTCCTACGCAATGTTTGTACTCTTATACCCTTTGTACTATTTGTACCTTACGAATTGCAATACACTCGTCCGCAATAATAAACAGACTTCGTTCATTCCGTGCAAAGTGACACCAATTCGCTCGTTAGCACCCAGAGCTGCAACCTTGCAACTTTTTCAACTTTAGAAGTGGATATTTATAAATTTAACCCTCGCTCATTTTGAAACACGTGGGATAAAAAACGTGGAAGAAATATGGCAATATTAATTATTTAATTTTTCAACTAATCATGGCAAGTATAGAGAAGTATAATAACGGTGCAAGTATAGTGACCGAATAGCCACTTTGATACCAAAGTGTTGAGTTGGCAACGATTAGAAAACAACAACGACATCATGGAGTATTTAGAACACGATCATTTTCTTATAATTTCACCAGCATCTCGAAGTTTACGAAGCTGAACGCAAATAAAACGGTACGAACCAGGAACGACCCAGCATCGACCTAAATAGCTCCCATTCCGGTTCGTAATCTCTCGAAGTAGAGGCAGGTCTCTGCCGAGTCCATGGTCGTTCGAGACCAGCCGAAAATGCATCAAAGAAGAAGAAAATCCATTTTTTTATTAAGTATCCAACACATTTGATTGTCAAATTTTCTTCGATTACGAAAGAAATTGTTTAACGGCGAACGACTATGATTCTCCTTATTTAGCCAAAGGATTTTTACATTTGAACTGCAACAATATGGAAACGATGGTATCTGAGTACGAAAATAATCGTGACAGAGTGACACGTGTTGCGTCACGAATACGAGACAAGGTCTTCGATAATTCCTTGCTAATCGCATTCCTGTTAAGCTAAAATCGTCGAGGCCAACCGGCGTGAAGACGGGCTTGTTAACATGCATGCACCGGTGCATCCTTCATACACGCTGGATGCAACTGGTTTCCGCGTTACGTGCATCGTCTCCCGATCGAGATATCATCTTAATTGCTCTATAAATTGGTTCCATCAAAATACGACGCTCAAATATCTATTTTTATATAACCTAGGCTAATTTTTATTTCCAAAGAAATTGAAATCTTCTTTTCCTTGTTGAATAATTATAAATATAATTATTGGATCGGTGGGTAAATTATCAGAATGAATATTCATGTCAGCAGAGTTGGCATCGCAGGTGCGAATGATTGACGGTAGACGGATCAATGAAGTATTGAATGAAATCAGGAAATCGTTTGGAAATCAGAACTTGGATCGAGCAGCGCGAGAGGGGGATAAGAGAGCGTCGCAACGAAAGAGCGTGCGAACAGAATGACCCTTTACACGGACGTAATAATGTTCACTCGCAGGTGGATCAACGTGGGTGTGTATCTTGCTCTCTTCGCTCCTCGTTCTACTCTTTCACCTTCTCTCTACCCCTCTCACGCTTTTGTTCCCCTCCTGACGCCTTTTACTCTCGCTACGCAGTCAATTCGTTTGGATAAAATCAGCCGAACGATTCCGTCCACGCTCTGCGCCGAGGGTAAAATTGTTCACGGCGTCATTCAACGTTAATCACTTTTTAAACTTACACCCCCGGAACGATGGTTCCTTTGCTAATCCAATCGTACCATTTACAATTCAAATTCGATTTTTACCGCCATTTCTTCGTCTCAAGATTTAAATTTTTGTAAATATTGAAAAATTGTTTTACAATTCAAATTCAAATAAAATCCCAAATTTCTTACGGGGCGTACAAGAATATTCTGACAAGGGTGATCGAAAGCAGCCAGTTTCGTGGTAAACATTCTGGTGGCTGATCGTCCGCGATTCCGGTCCCCGTAATTAAGGGCTAAATTCAACCCTCGTGGGCGTTGTCAGGCACCCAGCTCGTTCACGAACGGAGGGTGTACTTCAGTCGTCAAACTCGATGGTAATACGCTCTCGTATCCATCGTAACAGGGAGCCCCGCTTAAAATCGTAATGGAAAAAATCAATAATCGTCGAATGCTTCGAAAAAGAAACCGTCCAATACGAAACGGATCAGGTGATACTTTCCCTGCCGAAGATTTAATCAGTTTATCTTATAAAATAGGGTAACATTTATTTACTGATATTCTTTTACCAAATATTCAAAATAATCAAGATTTTTAATCGAAAAGGATTAACTAAGACCAAGATAAAATTGAAAAAAGGGAAAATTAAAAAAATTGATAAATCGTTGCAGGGGTGTCGTTTAGAAGGGGCTTAAGCCGCGTCTACGAGCACTCTATCCCAACCCTCCTCAACAATTGCATCGTAGGAAGATAAAGAGCCGCAGCCACGTTCATCCCTCCGTAAGATCCACCCCTCGCTACCCATCAACAAACCAGGAAGAGGTCTGTTAGTCTCTTTTTTTCCCCCGACGATACTCGACTTCGAGTCACGAAAAAAAAAAAACGAAGAGAAGAAGAAGAAAGAAGCGACAAGCATCAGGCTCGATTCGACTCGATACACAGAGAAAAGTCGAGGACAGGGCTCGCGTCACAGAGCGGAAAAGCGTATCGCGGCGGGGTTAAGGTATTGATCGCATAGCTCTTCCCCATCGTGTGCATGGGGGTGGCTTCGCGCGCTACCCCCATAAAGCCCCCGTTGTGCGTCGCCATTACAGCGCCATGGATCGTGCGGCACGGTGAAAACCGGGTCCAAACCGTGCTTCAAAGGGAGGCTGAAGGGACGCGTTGCGTGCTCCTTTAGCAGGGAGAAAGACGACTCGTCAGAGGGTGGGACGAAGACGGTCAGCGACCGTGAGGTCGTGCAGAAAGGGACGCCACGGTCGACTGAAGGATCGACAAAGAGGATTCACCAGGCTTGCGTAGGAGTGACGAGGGTGGAAGTCGCGTGTTACGGACCGGAAAGGTCCGTGGTGGAAAGTAACCGTCCACGGCGCAGGCTCCGTACACCTTGTTTACATTCGTCGAACGCCGCAGAGGAAGCACGTTGCTCCTGAAGGAAAATAAATCGAGCTGCTTTCGGCGATTGTGGCATCCTGACGACGCACGAATCGGCCCACGATCGCTCGAACACGAGTCGTGAAGGGATAACAGGGGACGGAGGAAGGGACAGGAGCGGCGAGGGTCGGACGGTGGACATTTGGCCGGGACCAGGACCGGTCGCCGGATTCGACCCATGGCGTTCTATGGAAGTAAGTACATCTTCAATGACATTTTCGTCGCTCGTAAACGCTCTTGACCTTTGAACCGTGCGCAGGTTATGGTCGTCGGATACACATGTACAATTTTGCGACAAGATCTTCCGAAACAGTTTAAAAACAATTAGAAGCTTCGTTTTGCATACTATATGTGTTATTTTATTTACATATTACATGTATCATTACCAGATAAATATTTTCAAATTTATTATTTATTGATATTGATCAAGCACGTGGTCGTGGAATTTTTTAAGAAACAATTCTGTTGTTCGAAGGTCAATTGTGTTGGCATGTTAGATTGAATATTAGAAATTATTTATGATTTTGTATAAAAAGGGGTATTGTAATTGTTCACTATCTATTTCGATATTTTCTTCGTACTTTTTAACAAGAATTTCGTACGGTGAAGCAGTCGGTGTATCGTAAGCGAACATCAAAGAAATTCGTCGCTCAAAAGCATGCTTTCGCGACGTTCGAGATTAAAGCCGCCGAAAACGAGGAATATCCGAGCAGACTCGATGATAAAACCAACAGTACGAAGTTCCAGACTGGAAATTCCTGTATAATCAGACGTCGATAGAACTCGAATTCGTGTAAAATAGATTCGAAATTCAATCAAAATTCGATTATTTGAAAAATAACGCGGGAAACGCGGGAATACACTTGAACAATAACGCGGGAAAACTCGCAGCCGTACTTGAAATTCGACAAATCGAAAACCAACGTGGAAAATTTCACAAATTCGAGAAACGATGCAAAGAAATCGAAATCTTAGCAAAACATTCATAGATTGATGGAAAAGTCGCGATGGAAAATCGGTGTCACGACAGATTTCGTGGGCGCAACAAGCGAGAAGGGACGAAAGTGTCGAAGGGGAAGGCGGGCAGGCAGGATTCGCGAAGAGAAAGGTACGAGGCATCGGGCGCCCATCATAAAACCACGATTATTCGTGTGCGAACCGCCAATCGTGACGCGAGTGTCTCGCTACGCGGCTGATAATTACGAGATATCTCGTTTCGAGAGGACAGTTGTCGGCGAGGCCAGACAGCGGGGTGCTTTTTTTCCCTCTCTTTTTATTGCGCCGTGACGCGAGAATTGAGTGACAAATCGGGAAATAATTGATTTTTTTCTGGAGACAAAATTCGTGGACGCGTTCGGTGATCGAAAATGGATTCGTTGACGCGAACATGTGGATTTTATTTTTGTTTCACGGAGAATGACCACTGATATTCATTATGAAGGTAAGAAACTGATATTGAAAATAAAACATTAGACTTAATTCTTATGTTTTTGTAAAATTTTATAATTTCGCAATCTTATCTTTCTATCGATTTTTCTATCGATTTTATAAGAAATATTTATCGATGACCATTAAATAAATTCGTTCAATGGGAAACTGATCGGACGGCTCCCGACATTGTTCCTGAACCGTGTTCCTTTCCCTGCTTCTGGTGAAAGCACATCTCACCTCTCGGTCATCGTTAGAGGAGCAACTTTAACCAGGTGTACAGTGTGTCTCAAAAACATTGTACAACATTCGAGCAACGAATTGTCCATTAAAAACGCAATTAAAAAGTCCTGTACCGTTTCGCGATCAGCGGCTTCGTTCTCGAGACACAAGTGTTTAAGTAGTACATGTCTGACCACTGGACTATTCTACTTAAACCTTAAGCGACGGAGCAGACAGCTGATCGCGTGACTTCAGGCGCTTATAGTTACGTAAATTAACAAGTTAACTTTGTATTGTTTGCTATGTATTATTTTTAGTTAAAATTGTCTGTATAAAAACATTTTAATTTTATGTAGGACCGTCATGAATATTTCATTTAATTCTCTAAATTGGTACGAGAGTTTCTACATTTATTTTTGCGACGTACAATGTTTTTGAGAATCCCTATATAAATCACTGGATACAACAGAGTACCATCGCAACAGAATTTTTTCGTCTCACGACTACGTTGCATCCGATCGAATATCGTCTCTGGTTTCAACCAGGTTCCCACATACAGGGTGTTTATAAAAGTCCTTGATATTTATTGGAACGAGCCAGAAACGTCTGAATCATCATGGACCAAAACACCATTACCTTCAGAATTATTAGATTTTTCCAATTTAATCTTGTAACAATGGTAGACTCTACTCCATCGGTGTTTGGAACCAATCCAAAGGCATGTAAACTCAATTGTATCAACATTATGGGTGCAACATTTCAGTTTCAGATAATTCTTCGTCATATTTGTGCAATTTTTCAGATTTTCTATAATAAAATTTCACAAAAAGATTGCGAATTTAATTACAAATATAATAATATATTACAATTAACGAGAAGAAAGTCTGGTGATTTCGAAATGAATGATCTTAATGTTACACGTTGCTACAGTTTGACCTGGATTTTCGCAAACACCCTGTATAACTTCGTAAACGCTTAATTCTCGTGGAAATATCGAGCGGACGAGGCAGAATTCAACGCGGTTGTTCCCGTGATTTCAACGCGGTATCCCGGCGACCTAGTTTTTCTTCAAACTTTCCTCTCTTTCTCTGCTGTTTTTTTTTTGTTGCTCTTGTTTTTCAAACGAAACGCGCATTCACCGCCTCGTGAAACCGGTTGAAAACAGCGACGAGCATGGAAAGCGGATAATATCGGACGGGAGGAACAATGGCGGTTGTAATCATCGTAATTGCTGCGATTATCATCTTCCTAGTACGATGCCGCCTCCGTTACAATATCGGAATTGCCAAAGGCTTCTGATACCTTTGCTTGAATTTACAACCATTAATGGTATAATTATTTTCGATGGAAACATACAAAATAATTTATTTCCTGCTTTAAGTCATGGGTTAAGATTCAAATCTAACTCGTACAACATTTCAAATTTATTTTACAATTTATTTTTATCAATTTTATGGACGGTTTGCTTTTATTGATTTACCCTGTCGTTAAAATGATAAAAAACTAATTCCGGCGTATTTAATTAGTGGAAAAAGTTTGAAGGGAAAAAGTAATTCCAATTATCGTGGATGTAGAACAATCCTCCCTTTATTAAAACTTTCCATTAAACGTTTTATCGTTTAATCCGTCGCATGATAAATTAGTTATAAATGTTTTCAGTTGGATAATGATATTATGCTTTCATAGAGAACGTTTTGTCGATTGAATAAATGTATTTGGTTCGACAAAAACATTGGGAATGGTAACGATAAGAATCAATATCGCGTTATCAATTGATAAGATGTTGAGTAAATTGGCTTGAATAATTGATTGGTTTACAATTGCACACTTATCTGCATGAGAAAACAGTTACCGAGTTCCTTAATTCTGTTTCTTTTTTTTTATGTAAATCGATCAGTCAAATCAAAACGTCACCCGTCATTTATAAGAACCTATTATTGTAATGTATTTATACAATTTTTTTGTCAAATTGAGACCCATGGAAAACTAAAGATTGATCAATTTCTAAGAGGTAAATGTTTACAGGTGTTAAGTAAAAATGTTTTCGTACTTTGAAAAGTGGATCGATGATCTGTATCGTGTTTCGTAGCGTAGTCAAAACGATATAGAAGAGGGTCGCGTACGGATGGGTCGATGGACGGTAGGTACGTGGGCGTCGCGACGCCGGCGCCGGTTACGAAGCTCACAGGTGGTCGCCATGCAGTCTGGCCGTGTTTCGTGGCGGCCAGCAGCACCTCGATGTGCCGCTTTTTCGAGGTTCACGACCGGCCGTCCGCTTCCAATCGATCCATTCCCACTTCCGGCTCCGTTTGTTGTTGTGACGCCGCGTGCCTCGCGCTGAAGCCTCGGAAACCTTGCCACTTTACACGTATCAGTAAAACAACGCATCCTAACGAAACCATTCAATCCAATTAAATTTCTTCCGTTTTTAAACAAATAAATTTGGAACCCCAGAAGATTAAAAAAATGGAACACCACAAGTACTCTTCGCGTTAAAACAGATTAAAATTGACCTCAAATTCAAATTTATCGTAACAACAAAGCTATTCAAACGTGGTCCGTTTCTTTCGCTGGTTCGATTATGCAAAATTCAGGAAAGCACCGCGGAAACAGTCGGGACCGGAACTGAAAGAATCCTCGAGCATTGAAACTCATCAACTCGTAAGAGAATCCACGTTCTCAGCCGGCGAGGTACCTTCTTTTGCCCCGTCGCTTTGAAATCCAGTCGGGAGAAGCTTATCTCTTCAGAACGATCTTCGATCTGTATCCTTTCGAGCCGTACGGAAACAGAGGATCCCCCGGATGAACCGTCGAGCCGAGTCGACGCGGAAAATCGAATGAGTAAAGCTCTCCGAGCTCGAACAAAACATTTTAAAGAAGTCTCTCGGCGAAACGGGAACACGAGCGAATATTAATAAACCCGGGGAGGGTGAAAAAAAAAGGAAACGGTCTCGAGTGTTTTCCGCAAACATTTCAAATGCTAATTCTAAGATCGAAACCGGGGGGAGTAATATCGAAGAATGAGGGAATTAATTAGGCGTCGATATTAACGATTTCGTGGAATTCTCCGGTGGATCGATGATATCGTTAATTGACGACGTTTCGAGAATTCCATCGGGAGCAGAGTGTAGCAGGGGGGAGAGATCGACAGTCGACAATGGTGTCTCGATGGAGGCTTCACAATCTATTTACCTGGATCGATCGATAACTGACTTCTTCCAAGCTCGTAGGCCCGTTGTACACAGAGCCTCGTCCATTACAGCTTCCTGGCTGGAGTCTGAATCCGAAGAAAGCCAGGCTCGGTGACCGAAATAACCGATGAAAGGCAGACCTGTAGGCAATTCTATTCCAGGACGCGTTTGGAAATCTTTGATCCGTGGCCACGGACACACGATTAAATCGTTCGCGTGGCCCGCGGGCGCTTCGGGGATCCTCGAGGAACGCTCCGATTGGAGAACGAAACGTGTTGCCCCAAGGCTGCACGGGATGCTCGTTAATTTTCGAGTATGAAAGCGTGCTGGGGATCCGACGTTTCAAGATCGCACGAAAATATCCATTGAAATTGCTGAAATGGGACGAGAAGTTTGGAAATCCGGGGAACATATTACAGGGATTCGCGGAAAATAAGAAAATCGGAGATGGAACTGTCGAAGATATTTTATCCGGTACGATACGATGGAATTCATATTTTATTGCATATTTCCAATTTCTGGGAGTAATCCCGACTGTGATCCAAAACACACAAATAGGTGTTGATAAAAATTTGTTCCTGACGGGTGAGAAAATCCTTAAGAACCAAAGAATAACGCAGGAAATCGTGGGACATCTCTAGATATAATAGGAGGACTCGTGGGAGTAGATACAACGTAAGCTAGCCTTGATGTAATGGGTAAGGTAACCTACTGCTAATCCGAAGATCACGGGTTCGAATCCCAGTGACCTGCTTTTCCTCTAACATCGCTGGTGACTATTGAAAAAAAGAACAAGAGATATCCCAAAAACCCAGCGAACCATTTCATGAATAAAAATATGCCTAATGAAAAACAGTACAATTCGAAAAAAAAAGTATCAATTGAAACAGTTGAACATAGAATAACAATGCCTAATAATAAATTCAAAGAAACTAATAATAAATACATTGAAATAAAAAAAATACTTGTCAAATAGTAAGAAATTGAAAAAGAACAAAGACAAAAAAAGATATCCAGGGATCCGGGGCACACATATCGATCCACGCGACTCCGTAGAACAAAAAAAAGAAGGAAAAGTCTGACGAAGGAAGTTTTTCACGAATTTCGGTGTCGAACGAAGGTGTAACTAGTGCAATGATTGTCGCGGGAAACAAAAGAAGAAGCAAGAGGGGGGGAGGGGAAGAGGAAGGCAGCAAGTACACACACAGTGTGTGCGATACCCATCGTGCCGAGGGGTTGAAAAGCGACAGGGGGAGTAAATTAAGTTCCCTATACCGGTTCCATTAGCAGCACAGAAGGAGAAGGGAAAGGAGGGGTTGGATCGATGGTGGTTGTCGGCGCGGGCAAGAGCGGGCGGCATCGGCGTCGACGCCGTCGTGGGGCTCGCGAGCGGAGCAAGCGTCGTTCGAGGCTGATGCACGAGGGAAGGGGCAAGCAAAAGGTAGAGTATCGTGTGCGCGGGGGTAAGAGGCAGGTAGGGGGGTTCGTGTGGCAAAAGGCAGAAATAATTCTACATTTGCCGTGCTCTGGCACACACGTGCGCACACGTGTCCGTCCGTTTTCGTTACGCGCGACACGTGAATAGACGGACACGCACGAAACCGCGTGCGGAATATCCGAAAGAGAGAAACAAGAGAGATTGTACACACAATGGAACCACGAATAAACTTAAAGAAATAGGAACAAAACAGAGTAGGAAAGAAGGGAGAGAATAACACAGTGATCGAGAGGAATACACGAAGAGAACTTAACATAAGAGAGAAAGAGGATCGTGATTGAAAAGCGTGCGACGACGCGGAACACACCGACGCGACGACGCGCGGGTTTCTAAATATATTGAGGTTGGCGATGCGCGAGAATAGAAGGGAAACGGCAGCAGAACGGGCCGCGAACGCGCCTCGACGGAGAACGAATGGAACGTGAACACGCAGTGAGCACCGCGACGCCGCGGCCTCATCCGGACCCGCGTTCCGATAGGTCAGTTATGGCGGAGCAAACTATCTGCCGGCGGCTTCGCGTTAGAATCCTGAATCAGCCTTTCTCGCACACAGGTAAACACAAGGATTTACGGTTTACTTTTCATGTGTACATACTCCTTTTCACGTCTTACGCTCGTATCTTTGATCCTTCGATCATTCGACGAGCATTGAACGATGTTGTTGATGAACGATCAAAAATTGAGCCAAGTAAATCACATCGACACGTGAAATCAAACACGAGGAAAATGTTTCTTAACCCTTTCATGAGTCATAAGGCACCTATTAATATTTCATTATTTGTAAGATTGAAAAACAGAACGATTGCGTTCTGAGTAGTTGGAATCACTATGTGTCTTGACTTACACGGCTTTTTCTACTGCACCGTCAATTGTTGGCTTCTTAACGCGCTGATCGCCACAGTGAACATATTCCTATGTAGTAAAACTATTACCCCTCCCCAAAGTCTTATGATTATTAAAATGTTAAACTGTAATAATATTGTGTCTGAGTAATATTTAACTTTGAAGGGGTTAAAACAAATCATTGTGCGTAGCTGTAAATATATTAGCAACACGACACGTAAGATTGTTTTGAAACTGAACCGCGTATCCTGACGCTGGTTTCGCCCATTCTTCGTCATCGACCGGCTCAATTACTACGTTCAACCACTACTGCACTTGTTGAATTCCCCCTTGCCACGAGTTGAACGGTGGTTGGTGCTCTCAACACGCGTCACGCCACCCTTCGAAATCTTTCCTCCAAAGAATCGACCATCGTTGAACGGTATTATTCCCCCCACCCAGCGCCGACCCTTTTGTCTCTTCTCTTTTTTCCTCCTTACACGATTCCGTCTGTTAAAGAAGAAGAGTAACCCCCTCGTGACTCGAGTCCTTTCTATTCTTCTTTGGCCGTTCCCTCGGAGACCCCTTTTGTTCTTCTCTCAAGACGCTTCTCGCGTATTTACGTTGCGGCCGGTCCTCGCCACCCTTCCGTCATTACGATTTTTCTCGTTTTCGCTCGTCTTTTCGTGAAAACCGCTCGCGATTATCTGGCTAGGTCAGTGTAACATCACCCTCGCCCATTTAAACACTTGCCTCAAGATTTCCCCTTTCAAACGCGACTTTTGTTTGCAAAATTGATTATAGACGCACAATCGCGTTTTAGGAACTTTCTATCCGATAAATCGATCGATTTTAGAGTTAGAATTTAATAGATTCTAATCTGCGACACGAGTGCCACTTGGCTAATAATAAAGGAAGGGATTAATCTACTTTCCGCCGCTCCTTTCATTCGAGTGACTACTAGTCCTCGAGAGGAGGGGAGTCTTAGAACGAGAGGGTTGAGATAAATTGGGGAAGGCTCTTCCTCCGGTGTTATATTTGTACCTCGATGTTCCACGAATTTTGCGATCATATCTCACTGATGTGAAATCGCCGGAAAATTGAATCACAGAAACGCCAGTTTCATCGACTGTCCCTAAAACTTCGCGTTGAATAATGGCCGCGCGTTTCTGCGAAGCGGCATTAAAACGCTTCGCCGGTAACCGTGATTTATTTCCAAGTTTGCGACAGCTGGTAAACATTTACACGTGGCACAGTTGATGAACGCCGGTTTCGCGATGCAACCTCGCTCGATTTCTCCGTTAACGACCTGTCTTTGCAAACGTACGAGCAGCCTTCGTCGTACATATTCGACTCGAAATAGTACCGCCACCGTGAGACTAGAATAAAAAAATAAGATACTCTGAAAAGGTACGCGTTTTATTTTACCAAGGAATCTATTTTGTCGGTTTATTTATCAGTTGCGTCGGTTACCCGGCTGTTATAAATAACCGCTTCCGTTAACTTTACCGGCTACGTCGTTCGATAATCAATAATTTTTCCCCGCGAAAGGCGTTGCACCCTGTAAATATAGAATAATGAGCAATCGCGGTGCGTTGACTTTGTTTATAATCGATGTTACTATTTTTTTTTTTAATTAGGTATTTGTGTGACCTACTATAGGAATATTGAGGTCTCTTTGTTAGTAATTATTGTTAATAGTGATTTCTAATCAATGGACGCACTACCCCAAAAAATTCCCCATAAATCAATCGTTATTTCTGTGTTAAAAATAACCGATTTATATAATGAACATCGCGCTGAATAAAAATAAACGAAACTGAACGACCAGGCAGAGGTTAGTTAAACAAGTTGAAACGAAGGGGATTGAAGTAGCCGCGTTTAATTAAAGGAGAAACAAAATTAAAGTGAATTAAAACGGATTAAACGAGGAGTCGAAGATCGAAGAGACGTGGAATATGGGTCAGCGATAAATTTTTCATTTTACCTCGATGTTCGAGTTACCGCGTTATGCGGATGGGGAAAAAATGGAACGGTTTCCCGGTGAAAAGCTATCGATTCTCGAACGCAGCGACGTCGGATTAAATGGGTCGTTGCTCGACGACGCAAACCGGCTAATTAACGGGTTTACGTAAGAACTTATGTACTTGTTGTGAGTTTTACCGTGACGAGCCTGATTCGCGAATCAAATTTCTCAGTTATCTCTGTTTCCACGGAAAGGTGTCGATCGTCCAGGATATCGTGTGATTATCTGGGTCATTCGTTCCATTTACCATCGATTTTTCCCATATTATTCTGCACGCTTCGCTTCTCGCTAATTCAATTTCAATCATTTATAAATCAATACTATCAAGTAAGGTATATTTCAATCCAAAATAATTTCACAAAATTATAACTCTCACTTTGCATTTAATATTGTACTTCCATAATTTTGCAAACTTTAAATAAAATCATTGACAGGAAGGTTTTTTATCCTTCTTATTAATTACTTGATCGAATTTAATTCATAGCATCCATAACAGAAAAGGAAAGTTGATTGAATTATTCGACCTGAAGCGCCACGCTGACCGCCATAAAAAGAATTGGAAACAATGTGCGATATGTCTGTTCAATATCTCATTCGCTTTCCCGTCTCGTGCTCGTCGAGTTCCTCGAAGCGTGTCCGCACGGAAAGATGAACGCGCGTGACCAGCGGATCGCTCGTTCGCCGATCGACGAGTGCCATGTTTGGCGATCTCCTCTATGGGGAGAGAGCGAACCATAGAGGATGAGACTTCCACCTTGAACCAGTGTCCATTCGATCGCGTTTCAAGCTTCGATACCCTCGATCGGCGCCCGCTGACAGTCTCGATCCCGATCGTTCGATTTGTCACCCATCGGTTCGATTGATCCGCGGTCCTCGAGCACGCGATGGACACCGTAATGTCGAGTAAGTTCAAGGTTCAAGGTTAATCGAGAAAATTGGTGAACTATGAACTTTATGGTGCGCCTGTGAGTTATCGAGTGTTCTCAAAAGTTATTGTATTTTTTGTACACATACGATATCACGTGTTCCAGACCGACCAAAGAAACACAGTTCCGAAGGAACGCAGAGGTATCCGTATCTCCAAGAGATGAAGGAGCTGTTGCTCTCGAACATGACACCTACCGATAGCATGGACATGGAGAGGCTCGACGGTACTCCAGTGAAGGAGGCCAATCAGCACAACGATCACCCGACCCACACGAACCCTGGGGTTATACCGGAACCACCGGAAATGCCGCCAGATTCGTTGATCGGCACCGTGGTCAAGGTACGATTGCACGATTTCCACGAGATTACTTTACCATCAATTATTTTACTACCAATTGAGACTTAACACCTCTTTGACCGTACAGTTATAAAAACATAATTAAAAAAGTTTAATTGGAAGCTCGACTTAAGATTTTGCAAAAAACGTTATCGAAGTTGGTACAGAACATTCGACAAACGATTCTCCGGAGTTCCTAGCCGCTTAACTATATCTCCCCTTGAACTTTCGAAGTTAAGACACACGTTAAAAGAAGAAGAATCGGCCCCTCTAATTGATCAAATTATCTAGAACAGTATATACCGACGAACTTTGCTTTTAGAATCGATAGTTACGAGTAATTGCTACTAAACTTGAAACTTTGAATTTATGTATGCCACGAGCGCTGTTTTACAAAACTTTCGTATAATAAAAACTGAAATCGATACTTTATTTTTATAAAAGCCGACGATGTAATACTTTACTCTGACGAGCTGCAATATTTGTGTATAAATTCCAATTATGCTGGTGAAAAAGAATTTAATTATCTAATCTCAAAATAAATGTTTAATCCTCAGCTGAATTCGGACGGGTACGGATCGCACACGTCGCCGGCGCACGCGAAACAACCCCTAGTACCACAGAACGCGAACAATCCACCCCTCTGTCTCACCCCTACGCACTCGGCCCCGGCCACCAATGGCAGCCTGCCAAAGAACGCAAAGTGAGTACATTCTTAAGATCCTCGGCCTTCGAGAGCCTGGTTTTTTTACGCCTTTAGCCGTGATCGTTCCAAGGATTCCTCTCCGGTGTCGTCTAATTGCTTTTACACGCCTGCGAACGCCACGCGGTTTGCATAAACCGCGTGCCTCCCGTCCGCTCGCGCGTCGTCAGGCAAAATAGCGTATTACGACACGTTTTTCAAAAGAAAAACACACGTAACCGCGCTTTATTCAGAAGGTTAAAAATAATTCACAGTCGAGTCGCGACGAATTAAATCACAGCCACGTGGAGATTCGAGAGCTGCGGTTATCGCGAGACTATCGGGTCTTTTCTGGTACCCCTTTTAACTGGGCCCGAAAATAACCGACCCAGCTAGAAATATCGTGGTCGCTTTCGAGATTCGAGATCCTGTCAATCATTAGACATCAATGATGGCCAGCAGAGCCTCGGGAACGAGCTTATTATAGGTCATAGACGTCTGTATAATTTTATATTTAATCAAAGAACCATCCAATACTTGATTTGAGAAATAATTTTAAACGACTACAAGATTTGAATCGACGAGGAAATAGAATAAAACGAGAACGTACGTTTGCATGAACATTTATTCTCATTAATATGCACGGTTAAAGGGGAAGCCATCTTTGAAGCAGTACATCCAAAGAAGGTAAGCTACGACGACGAGCACACGTTGCAAAAGAAAAGAAAAACAAGTTGAAGTTGCTCGAATTCCTTTAAAAGGATCGACACTGCCGGATGAAAGAATTCCTGAATGGTCGCGAAATATCGTTAAACACTGCCCTCCCTTTCCGTCGACTTTTTTTTTAAACGGAAGAGAGTACACTTTCATCGAAACTTTATTCTTTTACAAAGTAAACTGAAGAATATTATTAACATTCTAAAATTTTCCAATTATTCCAAAGCTTTAAATTTCCAGACAGATAATATTTAAGAATTTCTCAAAAGCATAATTTTCCAAAATTTTTAAGCTTTGAAATTCTTAAAAATATTTCCGCAGTAATTCTTTTTCGCTTCGATTGAAAATTGATCGAAGAACCAGTGCACTATTCTTTCGGACACGATTTTACCAGGTTCTACCCCATGACCCTCGCGCAGGGTTTAGTTCTAGAACCGGGGGAATCGTGGCAGCACTGCCAACGGGACTCGAAATCAATACTTCGGTGTGCGTGTGTCTGGCCTCTGTCGCAATCCTTGCAACGCGATATTACAACACGCAGGAGAGAAAAAAAACGATCGTCGTAGGTGAACACCGGTATTGCACACCAGGTGTAATATCGGTGACCCGATTCGAATCATCGTTGGGAACGCGATCCGCTAACTCGTTGGCTTACTCGTCCACTGATCTTCTGCGGTCTTCTACCCCTTGACGAGAGAGGTCTCGTATCGACGACAAGAATAAAAAATAGGAAAAAGAATCATTTCCCTCCGGTATCGCGTGACACAACTTGGAATCGCGATAGTTCTCACGCGATCGTTTTGTACGAGATTACCGCAGCCATCGAGGCCGATCTTATACCCTTCGTTATCAATACGCCAGACGTTCGAATTCAAAATCGACAGAATTTTATTAAAAATATATCCTAAAGAATCTCGAAAGTTAAACATTGTAGATTTGATTCGCATTTTACACCTCGTTTAATTTTAATTATGCATAGTTTGCTCTGTAATAATTAAACGCGATACCTTTGTCCATTTATGCGCGCGATTATCAAAGGATCAGAATTAATTTAACAACCGGATAAAGCTTCGAGAATTTTTCATGCTCAGGTTTAATTAAGGCTAAAAGGTATCTCTACTTTGTCTCAGTTTTGGATATCACTAAAAGTTAGTCTGGACAAATGTAGAAGATAAAACAAAGTCTTTGGAAACTATGATCGAAGTTGGCAAGGTGGATCCGGTGAGATGCTTGCCAAGAGTTTCGATCATATGGAGCTGCCAAACGGTCAGCGACCTCGGGAATCGGAAAAACAGCACCCTAAGTCCATTAGCATACGTGACGTGAGATCGATCAGTGCGGTCTGTGTCATCAGTGTAACTCTGAGTTATCGAATTAACTTCAATAACTGTGTAGGTTATTAAACCATTTATCATTTTATTTTTTGGAATAATATTATCTGACTTTGTTGAGTAACATAAGTAATACTCGAGAGATAAACTATAAAAATTGAAACGTGTAGCTCCGTCGATGTACGTTTCTCGAGCGTGAAAGAACAAAGCAGAAAAGACAGACAATCGCTAACGTTCCGCTCTCCTCGACGCTGATGAAAGATAATCCGTGCGATCGGAATCGTAATCAAAGGTCGATTCCAGTCAAGTCGGTTCGAAAAGGATCGTACAACGGGCGAATTTTGTGGTAGGTAAGGTTACTGACCTCGGTGTGCGAGCGTTATCGAGCGGGTCAGTGGGTCGCAGAACCACAGAGCATATCACACACCCCTTTTCCCCACCTTTACACCCCACCGTGGCCCAGGCCAAGCTACTCCTACCTCTAGCCCCGTTCCGGATATCCTCCCGTGGGAACGCAGCCGAATGTGCGCGCGAGAATCCAACTTCCAGGGAACGATAGCGCGAAAAGCCTTCCCTGTTCTATTTTCACGTCGAATCGAGAGCACTTAAGCAAACAAGCAGCTGTGTCAAAAAGTCAGAGACATTCAAATCCGTGAAATTTCACGGAAGGGGTTAATTATTTGCCAATAAAAGGGGTGATCTCGATATAAATCTTTCGAGGAAATAAATCTAGAAAAATGTTCAAGTAATCGAAGTGGTCTTCGAAGTTTGGGTTAAACAAATTTTGTACAATTTTTTTAATACACTTTTCAAAATTCGCTGCCTTCAACGAGCAAGATCGATCGTCGAACGATAGTAAAGAAAATTCGCGATAGCGCACGCGTTTAGCCCGAAGAAG
Organism: Anthidium xuezhongi; assembly: GCA_022405125.1. Lineage (NCBI taxonomy): Eukaryota > Metazoa > Arthropoda > Insecta > Hymenoptera > Megachilidae > Anthidium > Anthidium xuezhongi. The sequence goes on from CM039637.1 coordinate 12,395,129, forward strand.
CCCAGGTAGACAAAGGACGGGCCTCCCCCGGGAAGATACAGGACTCGAGCCTAACGCGAAAGAGCACTTCACCGATTCCCGCCAAGAGTAACTGCACCCCAGCGTACAAAGGCGTCTGCTAAATGCATCGATGCCACGTCCTCGGCATCCGGGAACGTTTAAAATAAACCTGAAAGGATTATTTAAGTAACCCCTCGTAATCGCGAGCTATAAACGGGAAAGAGGACGTTGGTACCCGCATTCATTTTATTCATCCTCCGACGTCGAAGAATCGATGAAAAACATCGAAGCAAACTCGCTTTACTCGAGAAGATATTCCGCAAACCCAGTGACCAGAATCAGAATAATCGGATACGGTTGAAAAGGAAAGCAGAGATTACGTTCGAGCAACCTGCTGGTACAACGATCAACGGGACGTCGAAGAATAACACGTTTGAGCCCGGGGTAAGGTGACGCCGTTCCTCCCCCCGTGGGTTACCAGGAAAATAAAAAGAAGCCGAAGGGAGGGAAAACGAGGACATGGAAAGTACGAGCAGAAAAAATTCATGACGAGACGCGAGAGATTCCAATGGAACAAAGGGTGTCCCGAGCCGAGGTAGCCCAGCCGAGAGGAATCATGGTGGAGGATTCTCTCTGTGCGACGACCACAGCCGAACGAACGAACGGTCGGGAAGGGAAAACGTCGAAGGAGAAACGAAGGAGGATGAAAAAGATCGCGAGAAGGAGACGGAGGACGTCGAAGAGAAAAAGGGGGCGGCAGGATGATAGAGAAGGACAGGCGGTAGCCGAGCGAGACACATAACCAGGGGTTGATAGTGCGCTTGTGCAAGAAGCTGCCGTTGCCCGGGAAGAGACCTCCCGGCCAGCCTCAGTCTCCGGGATGCTGGGGGCGGCGATCGTGATTCTACCCCCATTTCATCGTGCTCTCCGATAACATAGATCCATCTCTCGCTCGACCACTGTCCATCCGTTCCTCTTTCGTGTTAACCCTCGTCGTTGATGTCTACGGTGTTCACCGTAAGGTAGACGACTTACTCCCTTTTCGCCATCTCTGTCTCCCTCGCTTCGTGTTTCTCTACCTGTTTCATCCCTCTCTCTCTCCCTCGTATACACACGCTCTTCGCTAGTCTGGTCTGCCTCCCCCCTCTTCCCCAGCATCCTCTTTCTCTCACAGACCGTTCCATCCCTTCTCTGTCTCTCCGTTTCACACCCTTTTCCAACGAAGCCTGGGTGCAGTCACCGCGAGAACTTTCAGGCAACCACCTCTCCCAGCAGGTGAGCTTCCTTGGTCCGCGTCCGTTCGACGTTCGTCAGGGTGTGCAATATTACCGTTGACTGGCGGTGGCTGTCCGTTGATAGTCATCAGTCATCGAAGCGAGAGTGCTCGATCCTTAGGCTCGGTCGTGTGCACAGGATTTTCCAATTAGCTCGTTCGACCAAGTGCGCGGGATCACAGACACCGGGGATAACCTTTGGGGTGGACCGCGACTAGGTTCATCCCTGGACTGAAGCTCCAGGGCGCACCGTACTTGCGTTTCCTCGCGTTTGATCACCCAACGCGGCTACGATTCGATTAAATTCCAGCTCGAAATCGCGTCTGACCTTTTTTCGAACGTTTTCACCGAACCAGTCGACCGTGGCTCGACGAGACTCCTCTCTGGAGCTAGTGAAAGCGAACTATTAAAAGATTGGATAGATCTGTTCTTTTTTCTTGATTTTGGATTCTTCATACTTTTGTATCTCCAGTTCTGCTCGCACGAATCTCGTTAAAAGCATCGACCATTCATTCGATAGCGTTGTGGAACGCGAGATGAGAGGCGAGGAGGCGGTGCGCCACGGTGTTCGTTAGCAAAAAGGTACGAGACACGAGCGCGCAGGCGTGATCCGAGGAATCGAATAAACAGACAGCAACAATTCGGGGAGAGAGTTTTTGACTCGAGCCTGCTGCCCTCCTTTTCGGAAATGGTGTCTCCGAAACCGTCCTCCGGGATGGTCGTCTCGAGCGTTGCTCCTCGATCCAGTTTCTCGTAATATCGATCCGTTTTCGTTCCAATCGACACTTTGTCATAAAATATCATCAAGTGAGAATACTATAAAAAATCTTAACTCTATTCATCCTCGAATCTTCACAAATCTTCGAGCTTGCAAAGTGAAAGGATTCGCCAGTGAAAATCTCTCTTCGTATAAAACAAAGGTGTTATCATTTTTTTCCTATGTACAAAGCAAGGTTTCAATGTTGACGAGCGAAAGGGTTCACAGGTGAAGATTGATTTAATTTTCGCTGTAATTGGAAGACAGCTACAGACGTTCGCCAAAATGGCGGCATAATACGAGGGTTCGATCGGGCACTCGCGGTTCGAGTCGCGACGCGTGCACCCGTCTCAGCGTATTCTCCAAGCCGTGTCTTTTGCCGATCGTTAGGGCCCGTTACGAAGGGAGAAGGAAACCGCGATGGTGGGTGGTGGTGATTGCAAGGTCGCCACCGTGGAGGTGGAGGCGGCCGCGGCGGACAACACGGCGACACTTCCGGTGACCAGACCCCTGAATCCTCAGAATTCGTCGCAGAACGCGCAGGACAACGCCGAGAAGAACAACGCGGCGAACAAAGAAATGGAGCTGAAGAACGTCCGCTCTACCCCAGCGAAAAAGTAAGCGCGGTCGTAGAGTTGTAGATGAGAAAAAAAAAATACCGTGGGGAGAGAACGGAAGGGACCTTCTTCTTTTCAATTTTTTTCTTTCCTATTTATATTATTCATCTTTTTCTTTTGCTCTTCGGCTCGTAGCGAACGCAATCACGTTATCATCGCCTGTTTAGTCGGCTTTTCGTCGATCTAGGACAGTATTTCTCAAATTGTTTCCTGAAAAACTGTATCGAAAGTCATTTTAAAGGTGTTCAAAGAGAAATTCTGTTCTAGAAACGGAACAGATCGGACAGAAATTAATTGTCATTACGGAATGCACTTTGTCAACTAATTTACGATCATATGCAATCACGTCTCATATCATTCTCATCGTACAAGCTTTATGGGTCAGACAAGCAGAGAGATGAATATTTTCTCTGGAGCTTTCTCAGATACTTTTCACTATGTTTTAATATAATATAAAATTAAAGCGAGCTTAAAGTTCTTGACCTCTTTTGATCTTTAAGCAGCGGACCAATGTTTACCGTTTGAAAAAGAAGAAGCGAACGTTCTTAAGAAAAATCGTGTATAAAGAGTAAACGTCCATCGTGGACCAATTAGCTGAACGTTACGCTTTTCCACGACGCAATTACAACGATGGAAACGGGACTAGGTCAAGAACCCACTTGACCGAAACTACGTAATTCCCGTGCTAACGAATGGTTAATTATTTAGCGGCTCGACTCGTCGTCGGCTTTCAATTGCGCGTACCACTCGTATGTTTATATTTGTTTCAGTCGCAATTAGGAAACGTCTAAAATTGCAAAGGCAAACCGAAAGAGCAGTTAGGTTAGCTCCGCATCGTTGGCGCAATTCCTGTCCGTGGGATTTAATATTTCGTCCACGTAGCCGGACGAAAGCGTTCGTAATACCTGAATCGTTCGAATAGCCGTCCGTTCTGGAATTCCGATAATGTATCGACGAATACTGGGACAGGTAATGTCCGTGGACGTCTTTCATGGCGGAAAGCGACATCCGGATACGTCCAACGCTCGTGCTCGATTCTCTACGCTTCCTCGGATAATGTATTCAATGGTTTCCAGCTACGAACGATTCGAAGGTGTTTCTATTCGAATTCAATTGCATTCGCCTCGATAACGATTTCCAGTTCCCAGTATTAGATGGTTCGTGTTACGTGACTAGATTCTGACTTCCGGTTAAATCATCGTCTTTCAGTCTCATAATAACCTTTTAAGTAGTTAATGATCTAAATTGAGCATTTCTTAGAAAGAATGAAAGAAATAATTTATTATTTGTCAATTATTTAGGTACTGTAGTGGATTATTTTAATTATTTATCCATATTTCTTCCATCTAAATGAAAAAAAGAATACAACGTAGCAGATTCCAATCCACTTGAGATAAATTGGAAATCTTCTATTACACAGAGAAGAATAAAAAACGATGGTGATTAAATTACTTAATATTAGCATAAATTAGACCATCGACTACGCCATCAGAATTAATTTAATTAATACATCAAAAGAGGTGTACGAAAGAATGTTTCTCCACTGGAATACCTCTCGAAAGGCAGACATCGCAAGAGGGTAAGAAATTATCGGTGCACACATTCAACGAGTGGTCTCTTCCTCTCGGTATCACTTGCGTGGCACTCATTACGTGACACTCGGTGCGTTCGACTCGAAATGACGAGAATAAGTGTCGGGCTTTCGTCTGCGCGTCTATTCGCGACGCGCTTCGTTAGGCGTCGCGGGTTGCCCCGTTGCCTACGAAGCGTCTTCTTTTCTCTAGGGTGCATTATACACCCGGGTCTTGAGTTGATGCACTCGCGCACGTACCGTAACGCAACGAACCACCTTACTACCCCAGGTGCCGTGACGAGCGAGCAATCGAGGCTGCGGCCACGAACCAATGGAAATCATTCTGGAGAAAAGAATCGAGGAAATGGAGCGCGAACATACTTTCGAGGGACGATAAAAGTGCGGTTTTATCTTCGATATATCGATGTAACAGGCCGACGAGCATTAACCCTGGAACTCGATCGCGCTTTTTCTTCATCCCTCTGGAATGCAGACACGTGTAGCCAGTGGTATTTAATTAAAAAGGGCGTATCTATATTTTCTCGTCATTTTCTAATCGAATGCAATCGAAGGTATCTGATTATTAACACGAATATAATTTATTTAGGTAAAAACATAGGCTCTAAATTGTTAGTTAGTTAATGAATAACACAACTTTACTGAATTCCACTAAAGAAATAATAGAAAATAATTATTTGAGTTGCAATTGCTATGGAATTCATACATCCATTAATTAGTCATGAATAATCTAGACTTATATCGATGCAGCCACAGAAAACCTCTTGACAGTGTGATGTAATTTCGATTTTTCTTAATTAATGGGTCGACCGACGTTTCAGGCAAGAAACGGATCTAAATCGAACCGTGAACGCTACGCACGGATAACCATAGAGCTCTGTAAAGCAATAAATAAAACCACTCTCGTGTTTCGTATGAAAAGATATCATTCGATACTTGTAATAGTGAGAAAAAAGTTTCCGATCCCGTTGATTTATAGTTTATTAATTTAATAATATCGATCGAGTGGCAAAGCGTGACGGTGATACGGTGCTGAAGTACACGCAGCACGGCCGCAGCAATACCTTCTCGAATTACACAGTCGCAATTGCATTAACACGAACTGAAAGGGAACCTTCGCCGGTCTAGACGCTGAAACAAGACAGTGTTACGAGCTTCGCGTACGTGACTGCACATACCTTGCCGCGCGAGTGTAAGAACGGGCACGAAACGCTCGCGAGACGCCTACTACATTGTGCAATCTTCGATAAAATAACAAAAAAGAAATATAAAATCATCACTCGAAGTCGTTCATTACAGAACGAGAATTCAAATCCAACTTGAGCGTTGAAAATCATCGAAGTGATAAACTTACTGATAAAAGTAAAAGTTGACACTGTGAATTTATGTGTTTGTGATTGAAGAATTAAATATAATTAAATAATTCGTGTGTGAAGAGCTTTATGCATTTGCTTCGTTGTTGATCGACACATCGAATCTAATGTAATGGAATAATTAAGAATAATTGTTGAATAGCATTGTTATTATGCTATTGTTGTTAAGCAGCGATTTGAAAAGTTAAATTTGAAAATTTATTATTAGAGTTCCTGGTAGTTAGGGCTTTGGTATGTCTTAATACCCATGTGCATTTCACTGCAGCAGTTAAAGTGGTAATGCCCTGTTTTAATCTGTGTCTGACTATATATAGATATTTCTACTGTGGTAATCAAAATACTACTGAAATTGCTACAAATCATCGTATTTCTGACAGATGATTGTTCCTACCGTGGTACTATTTATTTCCCCAAGTAATTGAGAAGTAATTCGTAAAGCAAATTAAATAGAAATAAAATTAAAAAATATTGTAAAACTTTCAATACTAATTTTTATTTCGAAAACACGAATCGTCCAAAAAATCTGCCCATACAAGAGTTCGAATATTAATTACACGAGCATCGTATGGCGGGGCTAAAAATAGATTTCAGATATTAATTAAAAATGAAAAATCGAAGGGTTGGAACAATGTGCCGGACCGAATAATGCGAAAACGATCTGGCATGGATATAAAAGACCGTAGGGAAAAGAATACGGTCGTGATTGAACGAACGCGAAGGGGAGAGCGAAATTCGTGGAGAGGACAGGGATGAGGCGAGGGTGAGCCGAGAGGGCGAGGTACAGAGAGAAAAGACCAGTGGCTGAAAGTAGGTAGAAAATATCGACCGAGCACCGGAGCTCGGCTCAGCTCCGGAGTCTGTGATATCCAGGGCTGTTTCCACTTTTCACCGCTTTTCTCCTTCACAAGTGGAAAAAAAGGTCGCCAAACTCTTCTGCTCCTATTTTTTCTCACACGAAAACTTCGAGAAACCTTTCTCCCCCCGGGTCAGATTCCTGCCATCTTGCCTCGGGTTGCTAACAGATGCGATTTTTCACGAAGAAAGTTGGCAAAATTCTCGCGCTTGCTTCAAAAGCCACCATACCTATTCGTCTGAAAGTAATTCTTTCTCTTGCTTCAAGTGGTAGGCAATAAAGGAAATTAGCTTATAATTTCTGAGACAGTGATAGTTTCTATCTTTTAATTTTTAGTCTGGGTCAAGAACAATCTATCTTTATTAAGATATATGCTTTAATATTAGGTAATGAAATCAAGACAACTGTTATACTCCTAAAAAAGCCATGAATATCAAAGGCACTTGACGTGGTCACGCAACGAGACGCCTTCAGATTTATTAAAAAAAGAAACGAATAGTTCACAACAAAGGATCAAGAAAATATCAAGAGGTCACGGTGAAAGAAATAATCGAACTTCCTGGCTGTATATCACGATCCTTTATCCGTCGTGATAATCATCGAAGAGAAGCGAAAAAAATAAAAAAAAAAAGGGAACAAAAAACTGCCTGACACGAGTGTACAGGCTCGTGCGGAACACAATAAAGTCTGCGCCCCAACCCCTGAAATGGCAGCGCGACAAAGGGTGGTTAAGCCCTTCTTCACGAAGATGCACCGTACGTAGCCCGGGTATCAACCCACGGTGCAGACGTCGCGACGCCCCGGTGCAATCATAACCGGCTGGATTTCGAAATATACACGCTTTCATTTTTTTTCTATCCCCCGTTTCTGTTCCTCGATACTTTCGACGCGCCTGCGTCGTTTCCCTTTACCGTCACCCAGCCGAACCGGAGAGCATCCGGTTTCGCGAGCGATTAATTCTCCACGAGATCGGGCCAGAAACGCGATCTCCCCTTCGCGTACACGCAAATTATCGATTCCACGACCTAACCTTTAACCAAAGAGGAGGAGGGAAAAAAGAGACGGAAGGCGGCGCCGAGGGAAGAGTTGACTCGAAACCTGAAAGCGTCGCTTCGAAGCTCGACAAGTTTGAGAAACGCGCGCCTCGCGTCGCGATTCATTGTTTTTGACGCTCGCGAGTGTCGTGACTGTGATACCTTGTGATACGTTTGGTGAATCGTGAAAGCCTTCGATGGTGACTTGAATTGACAGCAAATTGATAATAAATTATAATTTTCTGGACTAAACAAAATCTGATCCTTATTTTATCGCTTATAGAAATTAGGAGCCATTCAAGTAAATAATTCTACAAATATCAATAATTTTGTAAAATAAATGTGTCGACTTAATTGACACGCAAATTAATTATAAAAGCTCGAGAAGTAACACGTGTGACACGAGCGTGTAGTCAAAGTTAACCAGTGGACGAAGAGGTTTCGACATCGAAAATAGCATGCCACGGTGTCCAGCGCGGCAGTCGACGCTCGCGAATAAACCGAGCTCAACGTGCTCCGCAGCTCGTGCATACAAACACGGTTCGGCTTGTTGAGGGATCGTAGGATTTTGATTTTCCGAGATGGAGGTGGAAATCGTGCCGTTCGTGGAGAATAATGTTAACGGAGTCGGAAGTGACGTGCCCAGGCACGGTAGTAGGGTGCAGATAGCTAGAAAAACACGGTGAGGGACAAAAATAAGAAAATACTCGACATTCGAGATACCAATACCCTTTTTATATGTGAAAACCATAACAATCATGCATGTTCAACATCAGTTTCTTCATCATCATCATTTAAACAATATTTCAACATCATTACATGCTTCTTTCACGAATTTCGATCGATCTCCCTCTTTTTGCAGCTTTCAAATACATTATCTGTCGATAAAAAAATTATTTGACCATGTGTCAAGTTTTTAGTAGTAAAAAACAATGTTAGGATGAAATAAATATATTACATTGACAGCGCCGCTAAAATATTTTTAGAATGCCTAAATTTAAATTAAAATTTAATCAAAATAAAAAAATATTTTGATACATATTCATAATAAATATTCATAATTTAATATCTCTTCTGTTTTGAAATATTTATAATATTTTAATATTGGTTTAAAGAAAGAACAACATTGTTCTAAAAATCTGACGAGCCTTTTGCATTAAACAGAGATTACCATTCAACACCCCCAATGATTTTAATTATTTTTCGTTGCAGGACATCGTTATTCATTATCATGAGTTTCATCTACGCGAAGCTGTTGGTGGTGGTTTGCATCGCTTACGTGATTAGCGAGGTGGTCACGCACAAACTGCCGCTCTACTACTACGAAGGCTTCTTCACGTATTTGTACGGGGTTAGCATCTTGTTCCTGTTGTACGTGTTCTGCTTCCTGTTACAAGAGAGCGCGTGCTGTGCGAGGGGTAGTGATTCACCGCCACCGCCGCCCAGGCCGCCCAAGCCACCCAAAGAACCCAAGGATAAAAACAAGAAGAAGGATAAGAAGGACAAGGAGCAAAAGGCGGCAAAAGCCAAAAAGGAATACCAGGTTAATTTATTTTTTAATATTCAATTCGTCACACTCGCGTTATGGACACTTTCATAGAAACATAGGTTCGAATTCTAATTTTCCAAGATGGAAACATCCGTTTATAAATATTTTCCATTTTCCAAGCTTCCAAACGTCCCTTGTCTGATACGTTTCTACGATCTTCGTCATTCGTGGTAACAAGTGGCACTGATTCATCCGATCTTGCAAAGTAGATTATCCATGAGATGTATTTCGGTTCGTTGGAACCAGTATCGAGTGGATGGAGCGATTTAAAGAGACACTTTCAGTGCTGACGTAAGTGGGTTATCCATCCTCGTCGAGCATCTAGGCGGAAGGCACGTGCTATGCTTTCGTCCATTCATTATCACGTGGAATCCACTTCTGAACTGAAACTTGGCACTTTTTCTCCTCATTAAAGTCCGCTCGCCCTTTCGGTGCAGAAACTTCGATTACGAAATTAGTTCGAGTCCAACGACTTTGCAAAATTAATAGATGAAAATGTAAATGTGATTTAGGACGCGGCTGATGTCGAGGCTGGTGTGGCCACTCGGGCTTTGCGAAAGCGGAAGACGTCGCAGAACGATCAGAGCCATGGTAGCTTCTTCCTCAGAATTGGAGCAATAGGTAATTATATTTGTTAAGTAATTGTTTATTTGACTGCAAGATTTTGACGAAAATTCCTAATTTTGTTTACAGCTTTTGGTTTGGGAACAATGGTGTACAACGGTTTGGAGTTTGGCACGTTCTTCGAGGTACCACCTACGTCACCCTGCTACCAGATCCTTCAAGGAGTCAACCCGGTTCTGCAAATGATCTTCACGTTCATGCAGATGTATTTCATCTTCATGAACTCGAGGGTAGGCACCATCTAAACTTGAATCCCTAGATCGATGACTGACCATCATCCATGTTTGCGCAGTTGAACATCCATCGTTTCAAAGTCATCGCACGTTTTGGATTGATGCACGTGGTCGCCACTAATCTTTGTGTTTGGATCCGTACCCTGGTATTGGAGAGCATCAAAGAAATCACCAAGCATCATCAGAAGATGGGACAATTCGAGGCTGGCATTCTAGGTATTTTTATTTTTATCAATGCACAGATTTTACCATAGCAGTCAATATGTTAACAGCTTGGAAACCAAACTGATACCGTTTTCAGAGAGCATCAAACAGCACTCGATGCGAAACGCGGGTGCCATTTTGGGGACGGCGCCACGCGACGTGGCTCTGTTACGCGAGGCGCCGTTGACGGCCACGAAGTCGTCGACCGTAACCTCGTCCATCGCCAGCACGACCATCGCCTCGTTCGGCCGCGTGATGAGAACGACGGCAAGGGCAATCGCCAGGGCTGTTACGACACCCAGCACCACCACCACCACCACCACGACCGACTGGAATCCCCTGACCTCGACGACCACCTCCACCTCGGCACCCCTGCCTAATTTAACCACGACCACCGCCAACACACTGTCCACCCTGTTGACCACCCTCACACCAAGGACCACCACCGAACAGAGCACCACTCCGAGTACCACCACGACCACGACCACCACCATCACCACACCCACGACAAGTACCACGACCATCACGCCTTCGACAACGTTCTCGTCTTTCTTGATGGAGCTGTTCGATGCGCCGCAGCCCGACAACAAAGAAGAGGTAATGGTATGTGGAGCTGGATGGAACGATTTAGCTCTGAGGACTTGATGGGTCTCTTGCCTTGAGTCTAGCACTCGAAACTTGTTGTCACGGTACTTTTCGTACCGAGTGCTAGACAATTCTTCGACGTTTGTGGGATTGTAGGGCACAGAGGCATTCTGCCGTTCCTTATTCGTCGTTTCATGATTTAAAATATTGTTGAATCTTATTTCACGACTGATCGCTGGATAGGTTTCATAGGTCCGGATCACGATCACCCTCTGTCTCTTTCCCACTTTTCCACAACCCAATCACTATAATATTAACAAAATACATTTCGATCCCATCAACAGATACACCAGATCTTCGACGTGAACAATCAGACAAACAGCAGCGAATACTGGAGCCCCAACTTCGGGATCTACGCGGAGGCGTTGACGGACGAGGAGATGGCGTCGAATTCTTGCGGTCGCGTGAACATCATGGGCACCATCGTGCAGGACGCGGAACCGTATCTGTTCCCCTTCATTATCGAGTACAGTTTAATTGGCGCAGCTGTAATTTACGTGATGTGGAAGCACATCGGACGACATCCACGCTGGCCTCATCAGGTTGAGGCCGATCTGGAACGCCGCCTCGAGGCCATGTTGTCTCGAAGAGCTGTTGCTCTGGCTCATGCAGGTAATTCTTCATTTATCGTGTATGTATTCCAGCCGTTTGCAAATGAACTGAAAATTCCTAAGGTATTTGTGATATGATACTTGCATACAAAATTATTTAAATTGAAAAACGGCTGGAATACTCTTGCAGCTCTTTTCGCAAACCTCTTCGACTGTCTTTCGCTACCGCAAACAGCCTCTTCTACATCGTTGAACTTTCTCAAACGCTAGAGTAAATCGAAAGACGACTAAAAACGAACCGTATCCCAACGTTAAAAATTAGGTCACACAAGGGTGGACTGTGTAGGAGCGAGCAAGGGACTGTTCTTCGGCCTGCTGTTGCTGGTTGGCTCGCTGATCTGCCTGATCCTGTTCTTCGTGCTGATCCATCACCCAGACTTCGGTCTGATCGCCATTTACCTGGCCGATGTGTCTCACTGCATGCTGATGGTACTGTCGATCGTCGCCATAATCGTGGGCTTCATCCGCGTCCAGAGTCTGAAGTTCAAGGCCGAGGAGCAAAGCGACCTGAACGATATCCTGCTTCGCGTGTCAGCCTTCGGTTTATTCGTCTACGCGGTGTTCAGCGTGATCGCCGGCTCCCTGGCAGCGTTCACCCACGAGCCGAACCTGCTGGTGATGCTGACGGGCCTGCTGTCGGTCGCCCAGGTGATCCTTCAGATGCTGTTCATCGCGGACGTGTCGCGCAGGCGGGTCCATCTGCCGGAACACGATCGCAGCAAGCCTGGCCGACAGGTGGTCACCTTCTTGTTGATCTGCAACCTGACCATGTGGGTGATCTACACGTTCGAGGCGCAGAAAGTGATGGCGAACCCGGTGCAGCTCGATTTCTACGGGTTCCTCGCCTGGGCGATCGTGCAGAGGGTCACCCTGCCGCTGTGCATCTTCCATAGGTTCCACAGCGCGGTCACGTTCGCGGAGATCTGGAAGACCAGCTACAAGGCTCGTCTGGAGTAGACGAAGACACCGTTCGTCGGGATCAATGGCCCGGGGGTGTGTGATCGTCGTTCGTCACGGGCAAGAATTTTAGCTGGAAGAGGGTGAACGGGCTCGCCTTTCTCGACGACTCGAACATTCCTCGCTGCACGCTCTCGACCTTTTTGCCACACGAATCGATCCCGTTGAAGACGAGGGAGGACGGGCAGCAGGTAAGAAGAGCTTCGAGAGCAATCGAATAGGGTCGGATCGAAGCTGTTCGGTACTGGACATATCTTGGGACGTTCGTGGATCGCTGAGCGGATCTCTGAACGAAAGGGGGGACACGCGCTGGAACCGGGGGCGACGACGAAGATGTTGCTTGTACGACCACGAGAATGTGAAGGTGTCGATGCTGCGTCCTCCGGGGGTCGCTCGCCGGGACCCCGCCCGCGGAGGATCGTTCAAGCGTCGTTTTATTTTTTTACGCGCGTTATATTTGGTTCTCGGTTCTCTTAGCTTGACAGAGCGGCTTTGAAACAAGTTGTTTCCTTAAGGTGTCGTGAAATACGAGACGAGATCGCACGAATCAGGGGGGAACGACAAAACGAAAGTACCGGATTGAAACACGAAATAATTCGTTCGCCACGACAAAAGTACAAGAAAATTTTACAAAACAATGAAAAACGACAAAAAAAGAGATATGCCAAATCTAGAAGAAAAAAAATAAATAAACGAAGACGAAACAGGGCCCATTTCCTTTCACCGCGTTTCTCAACCATTCACGATCTCTCTATAATAACTGCCGTCAAATTTTCTACTTTTATAATGTTATTACATTTGTACCCTCGCCCCATCGTGCATCGTGGACATCGCTGCTGAAATATTCAATTCGCTCTTCGAGTCATTGTCGGGACGATTCCTCCCTCCATAAGAAAAGAAGAGAAAAACACAGACCATCGTCAATCGTCGGACCAACATCGAATGTTCCGAGACGGACGAAGAGCGGAACAGCTTCTTCATCTCATTAGCGAACGGGTATATTATTACTTCGTTGACGTGATTCGCGATAGCTTTATAGACGGGGAAGTATAACAAGTGAAGAAAGAAAGGTAAAAGAGAGATTGCATAAGGGGCTGGATAAAAGAACAGGGTGATCATTTTGTAAGGAGGCGAAGTAAAGTCAGGATACACGGTTTTCAATCTCGCGAGTACAGTTGTGTGCAATGATGCTCTTTTTTGAAGTGTAGCGGAGTTTGAGTATTTATCTTAAAGGTGTTATTGCACACGATTGTACCAACAACCGGAAACGGCAATGTCGAAGGGTCGAAGGAAACGGAGAACGCGCCAAACACGTGTATATTCCGACGTTCATTCTCGTTGCGTGCAAAGTACAAAGATTGTTTCGGAAACTTTCGAATCTTTTATCGATACACACCCTTTCGACGAGTGAACTCGCGTGTACAAACGAGAACGTACGAATCAAAACAGAAGAGAAAAGAGAGAAAAATAAAAGACGCAACAAATGATACGAATAATCGTGTGTATAAAGAGAGGTAAAGAGTATCTTGATTTTTTCATCTCTTCGTTTTTCTTCTTCTTTTTCTTTCGTTCGAGGTAAGATCGAACATCGACGGATGTTCGATCCCGAGGGCGTAGAGGCGACAATTGACGAACCACGAATGTAGAATTTTAATCGCGAGTCTAAGGGATTAAAAAAAAAATAAAGTAAAACGAGATATCGTAGACGACGTTGTTTTAAGATGGATTGCATATAAAGAAAAAGAAAAAAAAAAAAGGTGATTATAAAAGATGACGAAATTATAGTTGGTATACAGGTAGAATGAATCTCATTACACTCACAAACATACATAACACTCGTGCTCATTCACAAGTACCCTTCAAACATTCAAAGAATTATTATTACCATTGTCGGTTAGATAAGTTTAACAAAAAAGAGAAAACTGTCTCGAGACCGGGAAATGATTCTTTCGCCATTTTTAAATGGTCATCGTAAGATCGTAGATTCGTTGAACGAAACAGAAAAATGAAAAATGGGAGACGTGTTTTATATATATATATATATATATATATAAATATATATAGTGGTTATACGTTTGTGAAATCCCTCCACGGTTTCCCGTGGCACCCATGGAAATCATCCAACCGCCATTACACGGAAGTTTACCCGATCGAAGTTACGTACCTAGCTAACCGAGTCTAAATATTTTAATTCTTAGACGTACGTATTGTATAATTGCGAGAGTGCGAGCGAGAAGGAACGAGGGGACGAATGTTGTAAGATTAATTATATTGGGTGTATGCAAAAGTTACGGGAAACCTTTTTTCAGTATTTCCGGTGTGATCAGTTTGAATTCGAACGAATTCCCGCCTCTTTTGGAGCATCTCGAAGGGTATACTTCGGTAATTAAACTGTATCATAGAAATTAACTGTGAAAAGTTGAGAATTTTTATCTAATTTAGAGGTATTAGTGATATTATCAAATATATACTATTTAATCCTTGGATGGTGGATCGCTGAGACAATTTAAATCTAATTTGTTATTTTATTCTATTTCTATTTTACAAATATTGCACTATCATTATCTAATCATATTTAAATATCATACTTTTTCTAAGACAAGCCATGATCGGTCCAGATTCTGCCATTCTATAATTAATCATTCGAAATATGAACTTTTAATATTTTAACAAAGATAAATAGTGAAACCAATCGTTTTCTATTGCAACAAATTATTACAAAGAGGCTGAGACTTTTGCATATTTCTAATACGTAATTGTACTCCAAGACGATATTATTAAAAAAAAAAGTAACACGATATAAATATGACAAAAAAATTAAGAAGTATATATATATATATTATATATATATATATAGATAGATATATATAAAAAGATGCGATTATGGAGATCTTTTATTGACTTCGATGTGCACGACTGCGAGCCAAAGTGCTACGTGCAAAACATGTAAATAACGATGCACAGTAAATTATTGTTCAGCAGAGTGTCTGTGAAACGAAAAGCAATTACGTTCGCGAATTTTGTTCCGCGAGGGGGTGAAAGTCAAGAAGGGGTGCACGTAATTTCCCAAACAGACAACATTTTAACACTTTAAACATTCATTTTACAAAGATTTTAATTAAAAAATTAGATTCTCCTTCATTTTATCTTCCAAATTTTATAAATTCCAGTTTTTTTTTTCAATTTTAAACCACTCCTTTTGGAATTACGTTACTTGACCTGATTTATTCGTGACCTCTTCGTCGCGCAACCCCCTCGTCTCGACCGACAAACCCATGTAAGCAGAAGAACCGTAATCGTACGCCAGTTGTCCGCTGATTTCGATGCAAAGAAAACGAATCAAAAAGATAGAGAAAGAAGGCAAGCGTTCGTTTGGTCCTTCCTCCGAATCTCGGATCATTTCGCGAACGCTCTGCCCGAGAGGATCAGCGTGTGCTAGATCGATACAGACGGGAAACGGATATGGAGTCTAATTAAAGGGAACAACACGACGAGACGAGAGATTAATTAACGAGGCACTGCCACCTAACTGGACCAACAAACGTCGAGTAAACGGAAGGAAAGAAGGAAAGGGATGAAACGGATACGAGGAGGACGAAGCACGCGCGAATACAAAGAGGGAACCAAATAACTCTGCCGATTTCCGGGATAAATAATGAAAATAATGCATGGTGTGGTTGTTGTGATAGCACAGTTGTACATGGAGCGATTTTTGGGGGAATAATTAATTGATAAGACTTTTGTTCTAAATTTAATTATTAAATTTTTAAAAAATAGAGATGGAAAAATGTTAAGTATCTTAATAGTAATATATCATTATCAGTTCTTGAGTTAAAAATTACAAATATTCAATTTCCTCATTTTTCCAGCTTACATTTTTCATTCAATTTTATATTAAACATTGCTCTACGTCTTACTGTGCATTATCAGGCCGTTTAAAAGATATTGCAGTATATTTTTCTTTACACAAAGTCATGTAAAGTGTTAATGAAAAATATTTGTCTTTTTAACTTGAAAATCCACGATGCAGAAGGA
This sequence comes from Anthidium xuezhongi, assembly GCA_022405125.1. Lineage (NCBI taxonomy): Eukaryota > Metazoa > Arthropoda > Insecta > Hymenoptera > Megachilidae > Anthidium > Anthidium xuezhongi. The sequence goes on from CM039637.1 coordinate 12,411,486, forward strand.
AACTAATAGGAAAATGATGCGAATACTTGAAGAACGACCTGGTAATCGCAACCACGATTTGTACAAGCCAATACCCTTCCACGTTTATCGAGGACTCGTGTATGCGTGTGTGTGTGTATGTGTGCGAGAGAGGCTGATGAACGACGCGTGTACGACAATGTTTTTATTCGGCAAACAACGTCTTTGTATAACTCTCTGGCCGTGTTCTAGGGAACAGGTGAATCATGGTTCTTGTATATGTACATCAGTATCTCGATAGTAGCCGTAAGCCTAACCAAAATGGGTCGCGGATTTGCTGCTGAACCTAACGGAGAACCTATGGCTTTCTTCCGGTTTGTGTTCCTTCGCCTCAAGTACTAATTATTTCAAAAATGTCTATATACTTCTCCTATGGCCACTTCATGGTCCTCCACTGTCGAGAGACCTCAACGTTACCAAATTGAGGGATTAAGGGGGTGAAATAGTACAATTAATGACACGGGTGGCATCAAGATTGCAATTTTGATAAAGGACGTAATACAAAGAAAAATTATAAATAGGGGGTTGTAACTTACTTGGGCTGAAGAAACATGAATTATAGGAAGTCCATTGCTCCTTTAGACACATCTGGACTAAAGTTTCAAGGAAATTCTTTACAAAATCGACACATTCCGTGTTCAACTTCGTTACCCTGTCGAATCGAAGGATAATTAACGGATAATGAATATGCTAATCGAGCAGGATCTCTAAAATTGGTAATTTGATGGTGAAAATGATTGTTGGAGAAGGCAAATCCGCGACCCGTCGTCATTTAACATTACGTAGTGAGTTTTCGATGTCTTCGAGCATAATTACAGTTTGTACACGTAACACAATAACAAACCGCGCACAACAACCGAACATAATTCACGACTCTATCAGAGACACATTGAAGGTGTAACGAGGGGATGGATTGAACGTTATTCGGGACGCGAAAAGAAGGATAACGAAATAAAGGAAACAAAAATGAAGTAACGAAACTCTAAACAAATTACATGTTGTCGTGTAAGCTGTTCTTTGAAGTCGAGTAGCGACGATTACGACCGTTAACACTCGTAAGAAATGCAAAAAAAAAAAAAAAAAGATAACACACAAGATAAAGTAAATAAGAATTCGCTCATTCATCAATTCCCATTTTTTGATTGTATAACGTTAACACGCCGTTTCCATTGTAATCCGTTGGGGCGGCACCCCACTCTGTGCCGCCATCATTTGTAACAATATACGATTATATTGGTTAATAAAAGTTATCTAGATGTAACGATCGGTTATTTAATTTTCATTCTTTTAGAGGCAGAAATGTCCAGAATACTGCAAACTGACTATCGCGGTGAATTCAATAACTAGTTACCCTTTTTTAATGTCTAAAAACGTGTTCAAAAGACTGTAATGATTAAATCTGTTAAATAGTAACACGAAAAATTATACTGATCAAATATAATACATTTGTTGGACCGGAAATATAATATAAATCATATTTTTTAAAGTTTTCTTAACTTTGTACCAATGCGCGGTTTGAAAGGTTCATGGTGGCGCCATCTCGCGGCGAACGACAGAACTAACGGAACAGAAAATCGCGTTTTTTGGCGAAATTACTGACTTTTACGCCTTTTGGACGCTTTTATTGCATTCTATGAGCATCAAGGAATCCAAAAAGCATAATAACACCTTAATTGAACCAGTAATAACGAAAATAAAAAAATAGCTCGTTGCTGGACACACAAACGCTATAGCCATCTCGCGGCCAAAGGCGGGTACTAATGGAACTAAAGTTTGCCTACCGTGCTGAACACCACTTCGGTTTTATCACTTTTTTCAGCTTATTAAACGTTTCTAAGCACCTGGCAGGCTTTAGATAACAAGATTAAGGTGCATTCTTTATATAATATGCAACAGATAGTAAAAAAAGTAAATATTACTAACTTTTAAAGCGTTGTTAATTTTAAATTTAATTATAGAATTAGTAATATTCTTTATTTCTCTGTTTTATTACCTTCTATGCGTAGAATGGACTTTAATCTTGTTATCTGATACTTATTTGTTTGCGCAAAAGCTTCCTAAAAGTTATAAATAATCGAAAAAGGCAAGTAGTGCTTGGCGAGGTAAGCGAAAGTTAGTTCCATTAGTACCCGCTTTTGGCCGCGAGATGGCTATAGCGTTTGTGTGCCCGTCAGCGAGCTATTTTTTTATTTTCGTTATTAACGGCTTAATCAAGGTGTTATTGCACTGTTCGGATTCCTTGATGCTCACAGAATGCTGTAAAAGCGTCAGAAAGGCATAAAAGTCAGTAATTTCGCGAAAAAACGCGATTTTCTGTTTCGCTAGTTCTGTCGCTCGCCGCTAGATGGCGCCAGTGGCGCTCTTTTCAGATCGCGCGCCACAGTACTCAATTTTGAAAACTTGAGAAACAAATTCCTTTAAATTAACATGAAATTTCTCTTTAAATATGCATAAAATCTATCTAAACTTAATTTTTATCACTAGCAATGTCGAAATACATTCAGAATATCAATCAATATACAAAACATTCCCTAAAATAGCACCAGAAGTTCCACAAACCATAAACCATCCTACAAAAAACATTCCAAAACACACAAAAAGCCCCTAATTAACTCCGACACTATAGAGTTGCATCAATTATGACCTACACATACAAAATGCACCCAATAACAACAAAACCGAACCGAGTTCCTGAAATTCTTCCTCCTATATTTGAAAACAAATTAAAATTGAAGAAACGGGGATAAACAAGGACAGAAAATTTATTCGAAATTCCTTTTTCCACCTTGTTCGACCGTGGCACGGTTAACATATGCAAACAGCCGCGTTTCCAGACTCCGGGCACCGAAAAACCAACGAGATTATTCATGGGTAAACACAGAAACGAAATTTCCAGGAGCCGCGATGCGTTTATAATCGAACGCCGGGAGGGACGGAATAAAAGCGGCAGCGAACAGGAAACCGAACAAGAAGACGAGCCGTGAAACGGCGTGTCGAACAGAAAGAAAGGTGGAGGAATGCATATGCAACGGGCCCCGGGTCGTGTATCGACGACAGAAGGAGCTTGTGAACGACCGGTAAACAATTAGTCGCGCCGCACGGCGGTGAATCATTATTAAAAGAAAAACAGAAAAGAAAAGAGAGACGACCGGAGGCTGCTTTTCGGCCGATTCGTTCGTCCCGTTGGCTCCTCGGGGTCGTTCAGCGCGCGACATTAATTTGCGTGAGGTGTGCGCTCGGCTGTGCCGCTTGAAAAGAGCGAACGGATGCGAGCGTACGACAGAAACCGAACACGACCAACTTGAAAGGCAGAACTGTCTCTCATTTGCCTTTCAATAACCGGCTACCTTCCTCACGATGTGACAACAAACGCGACCATTGTCGTGCCACCGTGTATCGTCTGCCACCTACCTGTTATCGCCGGCGTGGGTGGCGACCGGTGCACCATCCGCTTCTTCCCCTACGAAATTCGCTCGATACTCACCGTTTTCGGCTATTTTATGCACCACTTTCTCCGTATCTCTTTGTTCGGTGTAAATGCGTGGGAGAAATAGGGGAACTGAATTTTATTCAAAACTCTTGGCTTAAAGTTAATGGAAATCAGAAGATATTAATCTAATATAAATTTGGTATGAATATACTTGGTAAAATTTCACTTAAACTTAATTTGACCAAACCAGGATAGACGAGGATATTTTATTGAGATTTAAGAATATTTTATTGAGATTTAAGAATTTAATTTGACCAGCATCAGCTAACACATCGCTAATAATCCAGAAGTCAATGCAAATAAAAAGAAAATTGTTTTTAATTTGTTGTTCGAGTTTGGAGCGTGGTGGGTCGGGGTTACGTAACTGGAACTGCACGAGCATCTAAATTTTAATCCCCCTTGGTATTCGATACGCGGATTACATAGAATCGAGCGATAATCCACTGACGCAAACAACGGCCGCGAGCCTGGCGAGCTTGGAATTATAATAATTAATCGGTGGACGCTTTGTTCCGTGACTCCTTTATCGCTGCTTAGATCGGTCTGGCAATGCGAACGTCGCGAGATGCGCCCGGTTTTCGTGATTCCGTTCGTGCAGAACCGAAATGGCCACCGGAGAACGAGCCCCTTCCCAGGATTCCAAGCTGAGTCCTTTGAAACTTACATTGCCATGTCACCCGTATATGAGTCGTCAATTTAGTTAGTTAATGCAAGAATAAGATTAAACATAAAAATAAAGATAAAATAATAACTGGCAACGCTTTGTTCGAGGAAGAAGGTACGCGAGCGGTTCGTACAAAATGGCGGAGGTGGTCTCCTCAGGCGAGGAGACGCGTCAGTTGGTGGTTTTTCCACTCGAGAAGTAAGGTAATAATCCGTATAATGGCCGTTAAGCGGACTGCCACGATAGCGGGAGCGGAATCGAGCGGACTCGGGACTAGGGTTAAGACGCGAGACGCAGCGAACCAAGGCGAGAGAGCATGCCACTCTGTTTTGTACCGCTTAAGCTAATGAGCCACAGATGGCGATATATCGTTTTCGTGGCCGAGGCGGGACCTGAAAACGCGAGGGAGAAGAAGAATAGATCAGTTTGCGCGATACGAGCCGAATCGTTGCAAGGTGGCTGAAAAGTCGTGGGGCCGTAAAGGGGTTGCGCGCCTCCTTCGTTTTCGCCCGATCCTTATCTCGGCTACAGCCGGTCGTGCGCGGCTACCGCGTCTCCGATCCTATCTCACGATATGCACCCTTCCTTTTAAAACCGCTGCACGACCAACCTGCGCGCCGCTAAACGCACGCGCGTCCGTCTTTTCGCCGGTGCCGATCGGCGCAGATGTGCCGCCCTTTTGCACTGCTTGCGCCCGTCGCATTCCGACGCGTACACCCTCGATCGCCGCGATCGCTCGCAAAAAGGATACGGATACCTTGTTGCCTCGTTATAGCGTAGCACGTGATGGGACGTAAGATATTCTAGGAAAAATGGGACTATAGATAATATTAGGGCGTATTGTGCCTGGTCTAGGTTTGGGTTAATATTAAGTTAAATTTGGTGTATTAAGGGTTAATTGTATAAATTTGGGTTAATATTAAGTTAAATTTGAATATTGGTTAGTTTAATAAAGAAATAAAACAACTTCTACTAATTATAAATCTTTGAAAATCACAAGATCCATTGCCTCCATAAAACCACAGGAGCACAAAAACGTTAAAACTTCAAGGTGTACCGATACAAAGTCGGCAATAAAAAAAGAGCATTACAAGGAATGGCCTTTTGCCCCGAGGAGAAAGAGAGAGTACGGTCGCAAAAAGGAAGCAGAAAGAAAGGAGAGGCGCGTGGATCGCGGATCGAAAACGCCGGCTGAAAATCTGTGCAGGAAACGGGAGCAGCAGGAGCCGGGCCCCGAAGGGGACAGCCGCGATTTCACACCGCGGCCGTGATCCGCGATTTCACGGCAGCTGCTCCCGCAGGAAGCGAGACGTCGCGTCGCACGCGCCCGAACTTTCTTGCATAACGTGAAATCGGGGACAAGCTGCGCCTCGCCGTTTGTCTTCCATGAAAACGATCGCCGATACAGAGCTGGCTCCCCTTTTTCTTTCTCGAGAGCACGTAACAATGAAACAGCGGCAACGACAATCGAATCGAACGATATTTGGAGCGTGGACACGTACGATCCGTTGCGCGATAAGCAGCCTCTATTCTTGTTTCAGACCTTTCTTCCAGGAAGTGGGAAGAGCTTCCGTCAGGTGGACGTGCATCCTTAATTATCTGGGAGTGGAAGGATAATTAGCTACAAGTACGCGTCGATTTTCTAAAGTTAGCGAAATTCTCACAGCCACCCTTAAATTTTCAAATATAATTGTCTAAATTATCGACAAAATGTTCCATACAGAGATATTACTATTTTAACTATTAGATATTACTATTTTACTGTTCCACGGAACAGTAATCACGCCATCGAGATATCTTGAGAATTACCCTCACAGTGCGCGAAGGAAACGGTAAGTAGACTACTTTCGTGACAAGTAGCGCGAACTTTGCATACGATGTCACCTGCTACGCTTCGTCGATATCCTAGCGATAGTTTGCGAGCGCAGGATGCTTGGTGCACGCTTAAAATTCACCTCTTCGCCAGCCGGCCATCAATCCGGAGCGTAACGGTGCGGCTCCATTGTCGTGGAAGTTACGTGGGAAGCATTTATGCGAATACGAAAAGAGCAGTGTCCCTTCATCTTCTTTATTTTCTGTTTCAAACTTTTGCGCAAGTTCTTGGAATTATTGCAAATTTAACTCTGTTAGATTAAAACGAATTATAAATAAAAAAAAAAAAAATATGGGAAGATTTTGGTTGTTTTGAAGTAGAATTCGGGCAGTCACGAAAGAAAATACGCAATGTGGATTCGAATAAATGCAGGAACAGAGGGAAAGGGTTCAGGGAAAGTACGGACGTTAACAACGACTCTCTTAAATCCCTTGGGGTTTTTCGTTTTTGTCCAGCACACGAAACGACGTGGGCGGTTGCATAAAATAAGGTGGTCTGCACTTATCTTACACAGCGGTACATTCGCAACGACCCGTGAGCTCGTACTTATGTTAAATTACAGGTGGACACACGCGTCGCGGCCATTAGTTTTCTCTCCTCGGCACACGCTCGAACCGTGCCACCGGTACGCTTTGTCTAACACAAGGCCGAACCCGATATTTCATAGGTTTATGAGAAATCCTGAGAGAAGGGTAGAAAGCAGAGAAAATAAGGGTGGGAAATTTATCAAAAGCCGATCGATTCCCAGAACGAATAATTTATTAGTTTTCAACCCTTTGTGGCTGAATAGAAATTTTGTTGTTGCGGAGCTTCGGGTTTCGATAACTTCGAATTTGGAGGACTTCGAATTTTGGTGGCTTCAAATTTGGATAATTTGGAACTTTGGTAGCTTTCAATTCGGATAATTCCAAATTTCTACCGCCACTGAAATATCCAAATACTCTTACAACCCCGAGTTACAATGAAAAAGAAAGGGGGCGAGCATAAAATCGAACGGTACCCGACCGATAACCTCGACTTTCTTTTCAACCAATAACGCGCTTTTGAAGCGGTCAATTTCGAAGAAAGGGCTGCGTTTACGCAAACCCTCGACATACATGGTTAAAAAAGAATCCTTTACAAACCAGTCTCGTGACTCGATCGTTTCTTCAAAAGAGCACACGCGTGTACGGGCGCATCGAGGGTTCGATTATCCGTCCGGTAACACCTGACCGTCGATTGTCACCCTGTTGCGACAACGCGTCCTCGCGGTTCCTTTCAAACCTTCGAATTCTTCGAGTCTGCCTCGAAACCGCGGATCATTCATCCTTGGAATCATTGATCCGCTTCTCACGGTTTCACCTGCGACAAGGATGTCCAAAAAAGCAAAAAAGAAACGAAAGAAACCGAACGGGGGAGGAAGAGAAAGCGAGGAAGAACAGAGAGGAGCGTAACAGGCGAGACAGAGGCCGAAGAATTGAAAGAAGTTCGGGAAATAAGGCGAAACCGGAAGTGGGCGTACGATAAGAGCATGCGACGATCGACACGCAACACGTACGCTCTAATTTTAGATCTTGTCACTCTGACGCCAGCTGGTGTGCTCCTCCCCGACTATTACGCCCGTTTACGCACACTTACGCGCTCTGATCCGTGGCATCGTACGATACAACTCGCCTCCGATCCGCTTTTGTTTCGACAAAGCATATGGTTGCCTATGTCCAAGCTTTTTATCCATCCTCTTCGCCTCTTGTCACCTGCGGGTCAAAACTTTCGGTCAATCGAGTTATCGTTTCAACCCTTTCGATTTGGATTTTGAGGTCAAATACTTGTTTGATTAACCCTTTGCGCTCGAGTGGTACCCTTGGAGCGACATGATTAACTCAAATATTTTTAAATGTGAAATTTAAGACTTTTTTATATTAGAATTAATTAATTATAGTAATGGAATTTTAAAATAACCAGAGTTTTATATACAACTCTTTATTTTATTCATATTACGAATTTTGATTATAATTGAAATACTTGCGTCTCAAGTTCAAAGACCTGTACCGTTTTATCGAATTGAGAATCGAACAGGTGCCCGTATCAAGTTTTTCTCCCACAATGACCCAAATTTTTTTACAATTCCATTTTACAATACGAAACGGTTTTTATTAGTATAGCACCCTTTTCCATCAGATAGGACATCATTCTCCAATTTCAAAGGCTTAATATCTCTTTATCAAATCGATAATTAGACAGGTGCTTTCGTACAGGTGATTTGGTAAAAAAATATTTCATAATTTGTGATTGTTACATTTCAAAAGAAATTAGGCAAATTTTTGTAACTGCCAGAAAATCATTTCGAAATTATTTCGAATCGCAAAATTACGAGTCGACGACCAAGAGCAGACTTTTGCCGTGATTTTTCAGCACGGTACTTAATCGGTTCGTAAGCACGCCGCTTGTAATTCGTGTAATTTCGTTTGACGTTCGGTTCGCGAAAAGCCGCAAGTGAATCAGCCGCATGGAATGCGATGCTAACCGACAATTATGACGAGGTTGATTTTTTTTCTTCGAGAAAAGTCATTCTGTCGATCGAGACACGGAACGTTTGTCACGAAATCGCGATTCGTGACCGGCGCAATCATTACCCACGATTGCGCGAGGGCTGTGATCGAGTTCCTTTATGCTTCGCGTTCATTTACTGCGAGTACAAAAGAACCGATTTATAGTTTTTGTAGTCCATACAAATTTAAATAGCGTCAATTAAACCCTCGGACTCCAATGTGTAAATATAAATATTGCTTTTAATATATATGCAATATTTCTAGTTCTCCTAATCGTTAATTATTAGCGAAAGCTTGCACGATGAATCGATACCCACAGGATATCAGAAACGGTTCCTCCTAATTGAGTCAGGATTCCTCTAAACAGTCCCATTAGCAAACACAGAACTCCTTTCATCTTCCCAGCTCGTGATCACCATACCGTTACGAGTAAATTCCCAAACAAATATCCTGGCGCGGGTTCTTCCGCATCCTGGAGCACTGTGGTTCACCGTTGCGAACGCATCAGGAACGGGCGCCGAAGAGAAAGGAACAAAGTGGAGAAGAGGTAAGGCTATCTCCGGTTAAAAAGAAGAGCGGCAATTTAGAATGGCACCGGGATGGATAGGTAAGGCGAAGCCGATCGAGATAATGGCCGACGTCAGAGGGCATCGTACCGTCCGCCAACATTATGCACCGTTCGTATACGTATTAACGCGGTTGGGTTAAAAAAAAAAAAAGAATGTTGATGAGAGAAAGAGAGAATGGTGGTACGGATGATATCTTCGGTTAAAGTTCCACGGCAATCGGGAATGGAAAGAAGCCGCGACTCGTTGGACCTTCACTTCCTTTCATTGTTTTCATCCCCCCAACGATTCACGACCATTTTCTTTCCTCCTTTTCTGTTCCTAACGCCGACGTTCTCTCTCGTTTTGATCGACGCTTTCTCGGGGCTCGACTTAATTCGCCCGAGTGTTCGTGGCCGTGTGTACTTTCCTGAACCGGTAGGGGAACAATATAACATCCGATTAGCTCATTATACGAAGATCGACAGATCGATAAATTCGACGCGCCGGATCTGGGCCGAGTACGCGCGATTATTTTACGCGATTTTTGCCGCTACGCTGGCCAGATATCCGTTCCTACCTTGTTCCCTGTTACAACCAAAGATTAGAGAGATACCAGTTTTAACGGACGGCGAACCGTCGTCGTTAATAGATAGGCTAACCGTTTGATGAAACGTTTCTTCCACCAGGGATCCTGGGCACCGGGGAAAGGGGCTTGATTGGACTATGGAGAACGGTAATTACCTTGCGCGAATAATAGTGACTCTAGGATGTGGTATTTGGGGTTGTAGGGGATTACTGTTTGTATTGTTAACCCTAGGTTTATTTTGTGGGCAATATTAATACTATTCAGAGTTAACTTTGGACGCTAATAATACCATGTAATTCCCGAATTCGAGCACACAGGAACTCGCTCCAAGAGATGGTGGCGTAAAAAGGTTCGCAACATCGATACAACGTACGATTAGCTTTATTATACGGTGATCGAACGGATAAATTGATCGCCGCGGCCTAGGCTCTTTCTCAAAAACAGCAGTACGCGTGTACGTGGAGGAATACGCAGCTGGTTGTTCGCGGTTCGAGAGATAACCGGGGGGACCTCGTAATGTACGATCGCGATCTTTGCCACCTTCGAAGACTCGGTTCTCTGGGGTAACATCTGGCCGCGGTTTCGACGTTTACCGAGCAACAACCGCAAACTGCGTACGTATTGTATGTATTTCGTGCCTCGTGCCCGAAGCCGGTGGCCAGAGCCAATTCGGCAGGTGGTATCACCTTCCTGCCCGCGGCCCGGAAGCGAAGGTGGAGAGATTCTGGACACGCCGATACATCGTCGTTGTTATGATTTATCGGGAGCACCGGTTCCCCTTTGAACAGGATAAAAACGGACTTCAATCTGTTCCCTTCCACAGCGAGCCCACCTTTTAAGAGTATCTTCCCTACTTCTGTCCGCCTCTTCTTTTTTAACGTTCGATCATCGTTCAACCCCTTCCATTGTGTTACGTTTCTGTCGTCTATAAATTATTATATTTTATTATAAAGGGACGATTGAATTAAGAAAGGGAGAACGATCATATTTGTAGAAGAATTTTGATAATGAACTCCAGTGATAAGAAGGAAGTCGTTGGACTTAAGAGGTCGTTTCCTGAGGATTATCCCAGCCCCTTAATCCGAGAGTTCCTTTACGGAATAAAAGGTAGTGAAAGAAGCAAACGACGAGGTCGAAGTGGGTTATCGATCGTTACCAATTAATGCTACGTGTGTTCGCGAATAGCGTAAGAAAATTCTCTCTTTTTTTTTTCTTCTTCTTCTTTTTTAACTGTTTGAGGCTGACGTTGCGTGGCGCACGAACTCGCCTGGATACGCATTTATCCAAGTTGCAATTCATTCGATAAAATTTTTATCCGCGACTTTTTAGCTCGTCCTGCTACGCTGACTGATCATTAAACTGTTTACCGTGTATCGTGCACGCGAGTTGCATAAATGACGACGACGATCGAGCACGCGAATTAAAATTCGTCGCGAGATGTCAGGGACGACGGTGACCACCCGCGATCAAAGATCGATCGATAACCTACTCTCACAAAGTTGTTAATACTTTGATTATTTGATTATTGCTTCCATATAAATTTCAATTATCGAATCCTTTATTTTCTTTCTTAAATTTTATTTAAATTAAATTAAATTTATTTTTATCGTATTTTTTACAATAAAATTGTTACCAAATGAAATTTTTAGTAGCTGGCTAATAATAAATGCTTAAGGACTACGGTTGCTAATGAATAAATGAAAGAAAAAAAAAATTGAAGAAAGAGGATTTGCATGTTCGAGAAGGATCGTGCACTAGCGTGCGCATTAGAGGTCATCGCAAGGTATAAATAAGCTCGAAACATGGCACGCAGTACCGAAGGCAATTGGTTAATTATATGCGAGCCACCTTTAACGCACCAGCATCCTATTATATTATTACGCTGTTTACCGATCTGTTAATCCACGCCAGGGGAATTTGCATTCGTAATAAGGGGAAACCTTGCCTACGTTCTCTAATCTATCGTCCAAACAATTTTCCATTACTCAAATTTACACTCGTTTTAAATTCATTATCAATGTATTTTTAAGCTTTTCACCATTTTCCCGCAGGAAAGCCTGAATCCCCAACGTGACGAGCGAAGGACAAAAAGAATCAGTGGAAAAAGCGAAGGTACCGTGGCGCCACGTCGAGAATCGATGAATTAAAGTCACGAAGGCCCGAAGCGGAGGCCCAGAAGAGAAGTGAAGAATCCCGGCGTGACGGCCCACCTGTTTTGTCCACCCGTTCGCTCGTCCATCCGTCTGTGGCCCGGTTGCGCCCCAGTTGGCACAGGTGTTCCTTCCAATTCCGTCTCCCTTCATCTTCCTCGTCCCTGTTTTTGTTTCGAGCGTTCTCCTCGTCGCTCCTGCGACCGCTATTCATTATGAAGCGCCAGCCGGGGCCGAGAGTGAGTGTCGCCCGTTCGAAGATGAACGAGGATGGACTCTGGTGAAAATGACGGATCGCCAACGAGTTACGATGTGACAGCCACGGACGGATGGGCGGATAAGCGACTTCTATGCTCGAGCGTGTGCGGCAGAAGATCGATCTACCAGATAGACGGGGCTCGTGTACAATTTTCAGGGTGTTTGTTAACACGTGGGATAACGGTTCAACTTTGCACTTTGCGACTTTCAGAATTTCCCTCTATTTTACTCGTGTCCTGAGGGTTGCTGGATTTGTCAAACCCTTAAAATTTGGAATTAATATATTTCAATGGAAGGGTAGTAATTAAAATATTTTATTCCAAATTGAAATTGAATCTTGACAAAATGATTAAATACGAAAATGTCAAATTTCGAAGAGATTTCACGAATTTTAAGGAACACAATGAGATATAGATGACGCACGTATGCAAACCGTTGCCGAAACTCGTTAAGACACAATGTCCTGCTTTTTCGTCCTCGAAACAGATGGACGGTCGGGCAGATACGCGAATAAAGAGACCGCCTGCGTACGGAGCATCTGTCTGGCCGCGCAGTACACGGTGTATAGTTCGAACGCAGACGTTACTCCGGAAAGTGAGGATAAATGACAGACGTTTATTAATTAAGAAGGTCATCCGGCCGGATACGTCGACGAGGAACGAGCTGAGGCCGATTTCTTCGCGTCTGGTCGGTTCTGGAATCCATTAACAGCCACATTTGTGCGAAAATAAAATAACAAACAATTGTACACAAAATACTATTAATTTTAAAAAAAATTCCTAATCAGTTCCAGCTTGCATCCAATATATTGCCTAAATTTCCATGAGATTACCATAAAAACGAAATAATTATCAATTTCCTGAAGAAATTCCTAATCTGCCTCGAATACCAACCAGCTGATCCTATTCCTCCGCGTTTAGTCGGTTCTGGAATTCGTTGCAGCTCGCGATCGATCGGAATAAAATGAGAGAAGGGGGTTGCAGCTGATGCATTCTCGCAAAATTAAACTAAAAACCGAGGCATCGTTAAAAGATCCCCTAATCCGTTTCTCTATCCTGTTCTTTCTTCGAAATCGTGGATCGGTCGATCGGGAAGAAGAATCGGCTTCAGGAGGAATTTATCGGCCCGTCTGCCACGCGATCGCATCTGTCCACCTTTTAGCCAGTCTTTATTACAATCCCAAGAACACAAGAAGTCTCTCCACGGATATTAGCCGGGCCGTATCTCTTGTTCATTGTGCGGCACACGCGTACGACGGGGGCCGAGGAAAAAAGGAGATGAATCGAGCCTCGTGTCACGGTGGCGGTCGCGCGTACACGCTCCGAATCGTCCCATCGGTTCCTTCGGACACGATCAATGCCTCCTTTGTGTCCCTTTTTCACCCGTTCATTGTCTTTAACGAGCTCACAAGCATTCTGGACTCTGCTCGTTTACAATTCATCCGGTTCCCGCGTATTGAATTAAAACCACCCTCGGAATTCTTCTGAAGGGACCACGAAACGTTATCATTGATTCTTGCTTCGATAAAGAAAGGTCCTCACGCACATCATTAATTATTAATAATTCAGTCAGTGCCTTTGATACTATGTATTTAATGTTTGACACTGGTGCTACTTCATTAGTTGCTTTTTGTACTTTATTACTTACATTTACCAAAGGACACGTATTATTCGCCGGATTTATTACATCAACGACAACATATATTTAAGAATAAGAAGTATGTAACGTGCGTGGCACGCACGATGGAACCGGTGCGAGACATTATTATACCGTTTCAAGTAAGTGTATCGAAAAGGGTTGGAGGAGGCCCGATAGATTCGTCGCGATAAGAAGGTTCTCTCTTGTGGACTGGCCCACCGAAATTCATATGCATGAGCCCTTATTATATGGTATTAGCTATGCGCACAGGTGGTTGCCTCGGCTAGCTTGGGATACGGTCTCTTCGTTTAATATGTAACACCTAAGTATGCGAAGCTGCTGCTTCGGCTGCTGTCACTTCTGTTTCGAGAATGGCTCAGCCTTCTCGTGCGTCATTATTAAACGATACCGTTTCGCCTTCGAATTATTTAGACGCGCCTCAGGCTCGACGACTGTTCAAAAGGATTACGTTAGAATGGAACGAGACTGACGCAAATTTCATTCTTCTTTCGCGAGGGACAATTATGCTTTGAAGGCTTGGCGTGAATGGTAATTGTCTCTACAGACTTTTGGATTTAACCACGCGAAAAGTTTCACTAATTATAATGCAATTATGTTGTTTAACGTTAAGCTGAAAAACTTTATCACAAAGAACCAAGCGATATTGCTCGCTGTTATTAAACTTTTTATCCTTACGGACGTTCCAATCCATTCAACGATAAAAACACAGGAGCCCACGTTAATCAGGATCCTTTTGTGGCTGATCAAAAGCGAAAAGCCCTCGAAGATCGGCAAAGGCATTGTTACGTGGCGAGTGGCAGGAAGGAGCACGAAGAAAAGAAACTGACGATTACACCGGTACAGCAATACGACCGGTTGCGTTTCACGTTCAACCGTTTCCCTGCTTGAGAAATCGGCTTCGGCTACGTCGGCATCCGGTCGCAAAGCGTGTGGAACACGACGAAGAAATCGAAACGAGCCGCGAGACGGTCTTCTGCGTTTCCACGAAGGGAAAGCTACATAACGGAAGGGCGGGTCTCCTCTGCTTCTTTTTTTTTTTGGGTTCTTTATTGAAATGAAAGCATCGTCGGCGTGTTCTTTTGTTCCGTTGCCACTCGCAACCTTCAATATTCGCGTGTACGCGATCGTTCAGGGTCGCGTTCGTCCCTGGGAAGCATTCGAGGCTGACAGACGTCGAAAATCGCACGATCTTCCTGCGGCTTTTGTCGAAAGGAGCGGATTTCGTCCAGATGGTCTCGCGAAACTGGGTTAACGGGCTGCCGATGCAATTGCACGTGAATTTCTTTCTTTGGAACCCTTTAATAAATGCTCTGATACGCTTCTTACAACTTCGTATGCTTTTGCGCAAAATTATGTTCGAGTTGACAAATTATAAACGTTATTACACCCCTATTTATACTTAAATTTGAATTATTAATAATTCTTATTACTCAAATATATAAAATTCAAAGCTTCAAAATAAATTTTATTTTTTGCAAGAGAGAGCTTGGCGATTTCTCGCGCTTCCCGAGGAACGCACGGACAAGCGTGTACACCGGTTATACGCTGTTTGCCCCGATCATAACGTGACCGGTGATCTTCTCGCGGCTCGGGTGGAAACAAAGGATGCGAAGAAGCAACGACAGGACAATTAAGAGCCGAATATCGTGCGTTGCATGCAAATATGTACGTACGGTTCACGCTCTCGTAGATACGAGTAACGACGCGTTTACGACACCGTGTACCGGTTAACTTATGCGAGGGCTGCAATTACCTCCGCAACCGTAAACGTTTTTTGTTTCTTCGGTAAGATACCATCTGTTTCTCGAAGAAACTATTTCTTTTGAAAAATGTACCTGTCGGATTCGAATTTGATCCCAAACGCAGGATTCTAATGCAAATTTGGAAATAAAAAGGGGGTTAATTAATGTAGCTTGAAATAAGAAGTAAGGTTTATTTTTTCTCAGTTATACTCACCCCCAATTACTTATTAAATACAAGAACAGTTCCGCTGCAATTTGTTGGATATTGAGCAAAATATTAACCCCTTAAAACATAGCATGAATTCAGAATTTGCTGAAAGGCACAGCAGAATCGTATACCCGGGACTGTTACAGAAATTTCAAGTAACAATTTAATTTTTTGAAGAAATACTTCGAGATCCGGTTCCAAGAACAGTCGTGATCATCGAGGATGCAACACTGGTTCGTATAATCGAGGCTTCACCGTAAAACAAACGAAGCATCGTACAACGAAGGGCGCCTCGAACCGGTACAGTTCGAGGGAACGTGGTCGACATTACGCTTCTGGCGACCCGATGAAGAGGATCGCGAGCGGACCGAGCAACGCGTCGAAGAGGCAGCCGAAGTAGAAGGCGCGAGAAGTGGTTCGTGAACCAACAGTGTCTGATCACCGCGGTCTCAATCCCCTCGACCAATGATACTTGTCGTTGCCCCTCCATGGTTACCTGCTTGGTCACCGCCCATTTGGGCCACGCCCATTCCCTGAAAGTGGCCTGCGAGTCGGCTAACGCGCGATAACAGAATCGTTGGACGAAGCAGCCCCAGGTAAAATCAATAGACCAATGGCTACCTGGACGCGTGCGTACTTTGAACGCGGATGACGGACATTGCCTGGTGTTCGTCGGTCGTAGGTGGGGGCTGAGGGGGTGGGGCAGGCACGAAAGGTCAACCCCCTCGACCCCGCGAAAGATCGTGCCCGCAATGTACGAGCGAGGGGCAGTTTCGAGCGCGGATACGTGCGAGCAGCAATTTAGCCGAATCATTCCTGTCGCATGATTTATCAGCCTCACCCTCAGCCGGCCGCGTTAGCTGGCCAGGTAAACGGCAAGTAATAAGTGGTGCTCGTGGACGGGCCACGGCAAAAGTGTCCATGATAAATGTTTGTTCGTGCGATGTGTAGGTTGGACGACTTCGTACTGGTAATCGTCGCGATACGTACATGCCATGCTTTCTTCTCCTTTTTTTTTCCTTCTTCTTCTTCTTTTTCCTTTGTGCGATTGGGGGGTCGGTTCTGTTCCGCTCGCGATTGGAGGAAGGACAGAACGCGGACGCGCAGGTCGCGTGGCGCATTGCGTGAAAAAGCAACGCGCCTCTTTAATTGAATTAATCACAAGCCTTTTGTAGTCCCTTGTCACCATTTTCTTTTTATTTGGATCTTTTTTTATAGAAATAGAAGGATCGCGTGACCTCTTTGATTCGATGCGGAAGACTCGCGACGAAGATGGATTGTCAGGGTTCCTTCGATTGTTAGAACTGGAATTCGAGTTTGAGTCCATTAAATGGCTCTTGTGAGAGAGCCAGAATGGTTGCTAAATTAAATTAAATATTACATCGCGAAATTTCTGAATTAAGAAACTTAAAAATTTCCAAGTTTTCAAAAATATAGTATTTGCATCTGAAGTAAAAGGTATTTACTTTTGCTTTGAAAGCATAAAGGGTGAATTAGGGTTTCCTAAGACACTTTTAAGGAAACGTAAATTTTTTTTTGAGTCCATCTTCTAATAGAAACCCAGCACGTTGGAAATTAGTTGGCTGAACGGGGTCAACGAATTCATTATCTCTCGAACGACGCTTCTTGATACCGGAATTCATTTATTCAGCTGTTCAAACATACCGGTAGACTATTCTCGTTAACGAGACAATGATCATCGATGCGCCATATTTCCACGTTTAATCGTGTTTCATTCAGCAAATCTTCGACGATGAAATTAGCCTTTGTCGAATATTTGTTCGTGAAATTTCTGACGAAACATCGACGCAACAAGAGGATCGTCGAACGTGGCAAAATCGGCGACGATTTCGAAACGATCGCGACGAGGTCGGTTTCGAATCTTAAGCCTTTTTGTGGAAGGAACGAGGAGCAAGAGGCAGTTCGGCGGTCAATGGCTAAATTACTGTGACCGCATCGTTTAGCAGATTTAGGAGGGTGCGAGCGAAAGGGGCCGAAAACAGGTGGGCCACAACCACCGAATCCTAACAGGATTCTTCTGACAGAGTGAAGACCAGTGATTGCGTTTTACCACTTTGTTAACCCTTTGTCGACCACACGTTTCATGTAATCCACCATCCTTGTGTTCTGTTCGAATTCAATATACGAATTTAATTTACAGTATCTTTAAGATGGTCAGAAATTTATTAACACGATACAATTTTAAGAGTTATTATCGTATAACACAGTAGAACGAGTCTTCCAAAGGATTATTTAAAAAATAAATAACTCCGTAGAAAAATTAATTTTATTATAAATTACAGATCACTTATTTTTATTAAGTTATTGAATAGCGAGGTTTAAACCTTTCTGATATCCTCATTTCATAATGAATCATCGAACAATCGACTCGCTTCTCCTTGAGTTCGTTCGACGTCGATTTGAAACAAAGAACCTCGCCTTCCAGGTATTAAAAACAAGGAAAATCTTGTTAACACCTCAGATTCCGTATGTTCCAATAAATAAGAGACAAAAAGGTAAATGAACTTGCAAGAGTTATAGATTTTGCGAAGCTTGTAATAGGCAAGGTTAATCGCAAGTAGATTTACCCTGAATTAGTCAGACAATCCGTATCTCTTTCTGTGCGATGTTCACTTATGACATAACTATCATATCCCAAAGTTAAAAATGTATCATGTAGGATACAATTGGGCTAATTATGATTTCATACCTGTCCAATTACCATTTTCAAATAATATCATCAAATTATAAATATTACTACTCACGACTAAGTAGTGGTAGTATGGATTTAATTTTGGGAGGAGAAATTTGACCCCACCTATGGTGTTCAAGGATGAACGTAGGTTTTTAATAAGAAAGCTTTAAATTTGGACAATTATATCGGTGATTTGATTCGCAGGTTAAGAAGGGAGCAGAGGCGAACAGAAAAGGACGGTGTTTCGAGATCGATACTCGGCCAACTCTTCCCAAGGGGTAGGTAGCATCGATCTGCCGGTATGTACTTGGAAGAACGGCACGCGAGGGGTCCCTGTTGTGAGAAAGAATTTGCATCGTGCCCCGTTGCTTTTCCTCTTTCCTCCCGTGTCACTTCGATTCGGCCGTGCGTGACCGACACTCTTCAAGAAACTTCGAAGCCAATACCTTCCGCGACTTTTGACGCGTCCATAATATCCTCCCTAAAATTATCCTCTTTCGATTTTTTGAAAAATCATCTCCACTCAAATTCTACCGAAACCTCAGAGACTTCTATTGTATAAATCTTGCTTCAAAAATTGGAATTAGATATTTTACATTGTTGATATCATTGTAATTAAATTTGTAATTCAATTATTGTAGGCTGGTGGTATTCAATTTGTTCAGAGGAGATCGGAAAGAGTTTGTACGGTGTTAGATAGGATGCAACACGCAGACGAAAGCGATGACCCACGTTTAGCAAGAACACCGCCCCGAGAGATCTTCGCGTGAGATCCATGCCGGTGATTGGTAAATTATTTTTCTCCGCTTTATACGGACCATTACATCCGGTCTCGCCTTCGGGGTGTAAAACTTTCTTGGAACAACCTTCCTCGACCCTCCATCCTCATCCTTCCACATCCTACAGAACGTCTGATATTTCAGTGAATAAAAAATTCACAGCTAATAATTAATTTCTTGTGATTGACTCTACGAATTTATTTCTATTTATAACCAAAAGAAAATCATCAGTATCTTAACAATCAGTGAATCCATTTTTATCATATGTATTTCCTAGAAATACAGATTGGATTTACATCAAATGATTGAGATAGTACGTTCAATTTCTTTCCTTTTTTTAAAGATCGTATAATAGCCATTTAATGGAAAAAACGATTTAAACAGCATCCAAGTCGAGCAAAGCCGAACAAGAAGTAATAGAGAGCAGGAAACATTTGCCTCTGCCACGCAACGTGCCGCGTTTCCATCCGTTGTGGCCAGTCGGTGGCCATTTTCCCACGGACGACAACTTCTTCGTACCGATTTTTCTTCCGATCGTTAATTGTCTGGAAAAGACGATCGTTTCGCGAAACGGGGTCGACGTACCCCGTGCATGATGATTTTGTAAAACGCGGGAACATCGGGAACGCGCGATCGCATGAGAATCGTTATGACAGATCGAACAGGAACGCAACGGTACTTTTGTCGGTGAAAAGAACACAGGAGGTGTTATAGAAATGTTTCTGATAATGATAGAAACGTCGTATGAAGGATGAAACTGTAATTAATTGAAATTCAGTACGTCGACTGGCACGGTTATTAGGAACACCATTGATTACTTTTCAATTTGATATACTAATTACTTGGTTACGTCAAATTTGAGGCGTTGGAGGTTGTATGAATTAAACTTGTCTCTAATATTAGAGATTTTCGGAATTTTTGTGATACCATTACTAATAGTTAATGTTTATAACAATACAAGACAGAAGACTGAAAATTTGAACTTCACAGCATCAACGTGTCTGACTACATACTTCTATTTCTACTGTGGAGGTTCTTATTAACCTAAGTTACATTAATTTTGGGATAAATCTTCATGCTCGACACTGTACACTCGAACGAATCAATATACAAAAACCATCACGGATACGAGAAATATTATTGCACGTATCGAGAAGTACTTAAAGTCCAGGACAAGAACATTCACCCTTGTGCAGAAGGGTGCGGCCGGCGTCGAATCGAAGTATCAAGATAATCGTTGGAATCGGCGATTCCGGAGCGTAGCCGGCATCCGACATCGACATCCGATTCGGGAATTAATCGATCCTGTCCGCGAAAACGACAAAGAGCGAGCGTCGCGTCGGCGGCCGGGGTGGAGGAAAACGGAAGACGGAAGAACGGGAAAACGGAAGGGTGCCCAGGTGCGCGGCGTGGGCGACGACGAACGCCAGGTTGGACAGATCGGTGGGCGTCCACCGGTTCGCCCAATTGGTCGATCGAGCCGGTAATGGTCGGTGGGCGTTGGATAAGCTCAGGTGCGCGGCATGGAGTGCGCACTTGGCTACCTTTAGCCGACTTGTTCCATACATCCTCTCGGAGTTGGCTTTCCCCCCTTTATGCTCGTTAGTCCCCCTTTACTGTCCTCTCTAAAGCCTCCCTCTCACTCTCTCTCTCTCTCTCTCTCTCGCCTCTTTTCATCCAGCCTTCAGCGTTGATCGTAATCGTGGCTAGGCCCCGCTGCTAGCCGACTTTGCTCGCTCTCCTATGCTCCTCGTCCTCTTCCTCGTCGACGAGCCTCCTGTTCGTCTTCGTCAGCGCCACGCCGCCGCCACGCCGCACCGCGGCGCCTTAAATCTTGATCTCACCTCGGCTGAACGGTCTGGAGGGTGGGGGTAAGGCTAGTCTGGGCGCGCTTCGAGCCACCGAACGGAAGGCAATCTGCTCGAATCCGGCGGACCGCGAGCAGGTTACCCCGTGTTACTCGTCTCGATTCTTCGACTCCTTCGTCGGCCGACTCGAGGTATCCGAGGAAGAATCACGTGGAACGAACTGTCATTGGACCGACGCGAGTCGTCGATTCGAGTTGTGCGCCACCACCCCACACGGAACCAACGTACGGTCGCTGAACAAGGTACTGGAAGTTCAGGCACCCTTACCGCGCGCGTCGAGCAG
The DNA here is from genome assembly GCA_022405125.1 of Anthidium xuezhongi. Lineage (NCBI taxonomy): Eukaryota > Metazoa > Arthropoda > Insecta > Hymenoptera > Megachilidae > Anthidium > Anthidium xuezhongi. The sequence goes on from CM039637.1 coordinate 12,432,835, forward strand.
CGACGATCGAACGAAAAACGGCGCGCAAGGTCGGCCAAAGGAACAGAGAAGGAAGAAGAAGAGTCGGTTACCTGAAATCTGGATCTCCAGGAGAAGCAGAGTTCCCGCGAGGCGTGACGAGGTGGGGGTAAGGCTAGTCGTTGGCGCGCTTCGAAAGCCCCGAGCCCGAACGGAAGGCAATCTGCTCGAATCCGGCGGACCGCGAGCAGGTTATCCCGTGGTGGCTCGTACCTCGTCGTCGTCGGGTCGTTATTGGAGAAGGGAACGGAGGAAGGAGGAACAGAGACGCGCTTCGAAGCCCGGCAATCGGAGCGAAAGACAGTCCGGCCGCAGACGTAAAGAGAGACGGAGGGTGATCAAGTGACAAAGAGGGACAGAGAGGAGGGGGCGGTGGTGGAGAGAGGGACAGAGAGAAGGGCACACGTCCATAGGTAGTCACGAGCTTTGACGAAGCGCCTGCGCCCGCGAGCACTCCTCGCCGTTACCTGCTCTCGCATCGACCACGCTCCCGCCGTCCACGTAAACGCGACAGCCGACGTGAAAGCTCGCGCCGCGATGAATCGACCTCGTCGCCGGACCGTCGGACAGGATGTCATTCTGTCTGGTTGATCGGACGCGGGAAGCCACGCCGGACCGTGGCGTCGATCGCGCGAGCGCGCTCCTGCGCCAGCGCAAACAACCAACTGAAAACCCTCTGCCGTTGTTGCTGCTCCTGCTGCCGCTGCCGCTGCTGCTGCCTCTGATCCTGTGCGGGTGAGTGTGCACGCAGACCAACATCATCATCATTTTTCTCTGTTGTGCGCGAAAGAAACTTTCACCAGACATCAGACCGACTCGTGACCCGGGTTGTACACCTCCCCTTCGAAGAGAAAGGAATCGCGAGGGTGCTGCGACGAGAGGGTATCCGTCGGACAGTCGACCCAGACACGGCCCAGAACGAACAGCTTAACTGCAGAGGTGGAGGAGGCAGAGGGGGAGGAAGAAGAGGAGGAGCTGGTGTGCCCGGTGTGGAGGGGGTGGAGGTGATCGTCTGGTGATGATGATCGGTGGCGGCGTCGTGACCCCTCCTGGTACTGCCAAGTCGGCGGCTGCGATCGACAGCGAAATGGTACAGGTCGACGGCATTGGCAGTGGTAGTGTCAGTGGCAGTGCTAGTGGTAGTGGTAGTCCTGCGACTGGAGCGACTACTACGCGTATCGCAAACGCCAACACCGCCAACACGAACAGTAACAACAATAACAACGGTGAAGTTACGAACAATAATAACAATAACAATAACAACAACGAGGGACACGGGGTGGTGAACTGCGGCACAGGCGCCGCGCCGGCCACCGACAAATTCTGCTGTCACGACGACGATGCACCGGTCAGCACGGGGGTCGCGCGCCCATGGGAACCACCCTCGCCTACGTTCTCGCAGACCAGGTCGCATCTGCTTCAGGTACATCCGACGCATCATCATCAGCACCCGGCTGCTCATCACCATCAACAGATGACCGTGCCGCCAGTGTCTCTGATCGACGGTCAGTTTACTTAGTTGTTCATTATTTTTGTTTTTGCCTTCTTCTTACTTACAGAATTTTATAAGATTACTCATCTTCGAAGAGGACTTGATTGCGCGTTCACAATCCTAGAATGAACTTAATTGTCCATCATTCTTTCTATGCCAATATATCTAGGAAATTAGTCCTTCGTTGTACTCACTCTTCAAGTTCTTCAAATGCACCCTTGTTCTTGATGAATACTCACAAATTATTCTATCAAAATAAACTCAACCGTGGACCCTTATTTTTGCCAAGTACAACCAGATAAATTGTTTGAAATTAGCACCTCACTAATTTCTTTTAATCTCTTCTGAAGTTAGCCATCATAAAATTGTGCATCCTCATTCTTGCTAGATACACTATGTTTTACACGAATTCCTTCGAGTTTGCGCTGGTTTCTTGTCAGATGCGCGCGATCGAATCTAATCATCTCCGTGTAATCATTACTCGCGCGTCGAAATTTCGCGGGTAATCGAACACGATAAAACCCGTAGTTAATTAATTTCGTTCCACCTACGCGACGATAACGAATCCGTGTCTAGACGATTCCTCACCGCATCCCCCCTACTTGGACGACACTTGAATACACCTCGCGATGAATCGTAAACGATGGATAATCGATGAAATATCCGTGCTACGTTTTATCTTCTCGCTGGTGTCCAGAAAATAACCACGGAATGCAAACAAATCGAAACGCTATTTTTCGTCTTGTACAATCATGCTGATTACGGGAATCAATGGCTCTTAATATTTGCCATTGCTGTTCTTATCGGAAATTATTATTAGGTTTGAATGTTAATCTTCAAATTTGGACACCTTCTTGTGTCTAAGTTGCCATAATTTCTCAGGAAAATACAATAGCGGGTTGCAGTTTTCTTTAATAGTAACTAGAATAGGTATTTATTATATTACAGTATCTAAGTTTCGTGGAATAAGCTTTGAGACTATTTTCCAAATCAAATTATTTGCACGTTGTCGATTGTTTTCCAGGAGCATTTGAATATTAACGAAGAGGACGGGCATAATTAAAAATTGTTAAGACGTTTCGCGTAGCGGGCCTAAAGAAGGAAGTGTTTTTAAATCGCGTTAAACGAGCGTAACAACAAGGTTTCATGGTCCTCTCCAGGTGTCGAAATTCAGGTCTCAGGTGGGAAGAGGCCCGATGATTCCTCAAGGGACGATACGATCTTCCCCTTCGTACACGATCGTATCTTCCTTCTGACATGTTTTTAAAAAGTAAAATATGCCCGGGTGTCGTTAATGACCGAGAAATCACTCGTTTAAGGTAAAAGTCATTTTTGCGATTGACTTATCATACTTTTATACGTGTATACATAATACGGGAGACCGATAGGGAGGAATCCTCGCTTTATATTCGTCGATCAGGTGTGTTCCCCTCGAACGAATATCCCGCGAACGCTCCGCTTCAAGATCGCTCGACAGGAACCGAGATTATGAGACAGGACTTTGAATATTTTTCCCCTGCAGATAAGCATCGCACACGGGACACGTTTTACGATGATGTTTATCGGAATAGTTGTTAAGTCATCGAATCGCAGAATGTCGTGAAACCAGGCTGTTTGGTATTTCCATTAAGCGGAACGATGCCAACACGAACATACCAGGCTGATCGTTCCTGGAAAAATCGTCTTAGAAACATGGAACGGGGTCCTCTTCTTTGAGCCGTTGATAAGCGATTTGGAAAATTCGTCGCAAACGTTCAGAATGTTACAGACACACGTGAAACATTCTCGATTTGATCGGATTAAAGATTAAAATTACAACCTGTTCCTAAACTTTATTTCAGAGTTGTTTGACTCTTGTTGCTGATGTAGCAAATTATTTTGTTGTATTTGAATAAATAATTTAACAGAGAAATAGAAAATCACAAATTTAATAGAACTGTACAAGTTGTTTTTTGTTGTTTTTCCTTAAAATCTACTGATTTTTCTTCTTGCGAAACAACACTTTTATTAATTTCATCAATGAAATTCATTACATTTTAAATAGAAATCGCGACCAAAGAAATATTCCAAACAATAATGGATGATAAATCAAAAAGTGTATCAATCCACTTATATCAGTGGATTAATTCCTTGATTTGATCGTGTAATAAGAAAAATATGAATCCATCGGTAGATTGTATCTACATATCAAAGAACATCGACAGTTTGCACTTCATCCATCCTCGTCGAATGATATTCTATCACAAACAATGCTTTGCTCAATTGTTCGTCGTGTATTCCACTTATCAAAGATGTTAATGAACAGATACCTAAGTATGTCATAAATCAACAATTCTAATTCACACGTGAATTACATACAATACTACATACAAATTACCATCCAAAGGACTACCAGACCCTAAACCCATACAAATATCTATCAATCAACCTACAATCCCAACTATAAATTCAAGCTCACACCAAAGGAAGAGCATAGCAGACATTTCGGTGCTGGATGTTCCCTACTTGTAATGGGCCAGGTATAATCAAAAGAATCCATTACCGAGCATCAATCAGCTTACGTCCAAAGAATGTCCATCGATTAGGTGTCTGCTACTAGTATCTAACTATTGAACGCATATATATCCAGAGATCCTTTCCGTGGTTTACACTTGCCAGATGGAGACGAGGCTTGGCTACCAGCCATACTCGTTCAGAACCGGTTTCCAACGGGTCGCCAACAGTACGTCTTTTAGCGTGAAGCTGGCTGCCGTTGCTCTCGTTAAACCTTTCAATATCCATCCTGTACCCGCGGTGGCGGATCGGTTGTACCCCTCGACTTCTGTTGTCCACCGATGATAGCGTGCCGTTTCAACCTGGGGATATCGGCCGTGCCTTCTATATCCGTCGGATTTTACCGCCACACCCAGCAGGTATTTTCGAGTCAGGTATCACGGCCAGTCCGGTAGTTACCATGGGTATCTTCATCTGTCCGTTGTTGACCACTTTGTTTCCACCGTTTTTGCTGTCCCTCTGTTTCACTTCTTTCCATTTCCTTTTTTTTTCCCCTTCTCTTCTTTATTTTCAATCCGACTAGTCCATCGTCGCGCAACGAACACACACTCCCGACCGTTCGACGCTAATTAGAATCTTCGAACCGTTCGATATTCCCGGGGACGAGAGGGATATACGAGCGTGTTAATACCGTCTGATTCGTTTAGCGGCTAATTAATCCCTCGCTCCGACGATTGACTTTTCAAACGTTTACCGTTCGAGCAGTCCCTAGGGTGACGCTTAGGAATCCTTCCTTTCTCATTTTTTAATTAAACGACGAGGTGTCTCGGTGAATTATGCTAACGTTAATATTACTGTTAATCGATATTATTTACCGCGTCTCGTCGATCACCGCGTCAAACCCTACCATAGAGAAATTTCTGTTAACAAGGCCGACGAACTCCTATGGAAATTCAGGCGTCACCCACGGTACGAGCGACGTGGCGAGTCAAAGTGTTAAAGGTAGCAAAGCGAAAGGGTTGATGGTCGAAACGAGGACGATACCTTGATCGAAGCACGAGCATCTAATTGGATTCTGGTTGTGTCCATTCGCCGTGCACGATTTATTCGCCGGTTAAACTGGAGGATGGCCGAAGTTGCCTCTTCTCTATCCCCCCCCCCCCCCCCTGGCTGAATTTACAGCCAACAAACCGTGCGCATGTAACCGACGTGTACGTCGACAGGTACTCGTCGTTCTCATGCGTTGCCGGATCCTCGAATTCGCAAAGACGGTCCCTCGTCGTCGACTTTACGATCGATTCGTTATAAAATCGATCGAGACACGCTCGTCGATTACGCCTCGATCTTGGTACCCGAGGAGTGCTTCGTTTTATCCTGCGGAGGATCTCTCCTGGACGCGCGATTTTCATTCATCGACGCCACCGGTCCGCTGATTTTTTCCCTCGATTATCGATCTCGAAGCGGGGCAATTTCGTGCCCCCGATACGCGCGCGCGGGAAAAGAAAGGACGCGTTACAGCCGATGGGCTGAAACTCGTTCAGAACCGGTTCCCTGTCCACGGATCGTCGATCCAACGACGATCACGACGACGACGACGATTCCGTTTCTTTCCGTGAATCGGCTACTTTCGTTTTCACGCGAGTCAGATAACTTTGACACGAAACGAGCGCGGAATGCCTCGCGATTTCACGAAACAGGCTTGAACCGGGCGTAGGTTTCGAAAGGATGTACCTCATCCGCCGCAAACTGCTTGAACGATTTTGTCTCTCTCCCCCCCTCCTCTCTTCTTCGACCCTTTCCTTTATTTTTCCCGCGGTGGCACGATATTACTCTAGTCGTAAACGCTTACCCGAAACGAACGATCTTCACCTCGTTACTTTCCGTATTCCCCTCGGCTTCTGATGGACCGACTTTTTTCAAGGGAAATATATACTACTGATAAATAGTTGGAATGTTGTTGCCTCGTATTATCGTCGCCAAACGTTGTTCGTTGTTTTTCGAACAGGAATTTTATTATCATTGGACGGCGGATGTTTCTAGGGTAATTTTATTATTTGTTCGTGGTGCGTGTGCCCGACCACGGCCAGATAAGAACGTATAAATAAAATCTTGTTTAATATTCGCGGTTTCGAGGATTTTTGCGGGGGCAGTTTATTAAAATTCTATGGAGGACGCAGAGGTACCAAAATGTCTTTCGTATTACTTGAAGTGGAGTAAGTGTACTTGTAATAATTTTCAAATCAGTTTTTGTAATTCGCAGTTTGGAGAAGGTACGTCCTTTTCAAGACACTTTATTATTCCTGTTGGAAGACCGATCAAAATTATTTCCAAACATAATAACCAAAAATTTGAACCCGCGGAGTCAAAATATTGTTTCACATGAGTATTGCTTAATATTTAAACTCGAACAGAAATATTTGTATTAATAATTTGACGTAGTAGTACGCTTATGGTTGTGAGGGGTGATGAAAGCATTGATATTTAACAGTACTAAAATTGAAAATATAGTAATATTAGAAAAGTTTCAACTGTGAAATAAAATTTACAATTTTTCCCTTTGGGTGTAAAATAATTAGAGTTACGATTGAATCAGCGGAGAGGATAAATCTCAGTTACTTTGTCGCGTATTAAAAGCGAAGGGAAGGATCAGCATCGAGGATAAAAGTAGTCGCGAAGGAACCGCGTTAAATCCATCTGTAAAACGGCGATTGGCAATTCGGTCGGCCCATAAAGGACTAATTAATTAAACTGGTCGCATATATGTATGTAAACGAAGTGGACCGCGTATACGCTCGTAACCACTCGGAACAACGCGTTACAAATGACCAAGGGGACCGATCGTTTCCATCTACCTGCTTTGCAGATTTTAATTTCCCGTCCACGATTCACCTTCCCACCTTGGAACGAGCCCCGGTTCGTCTCTTTCTTTTAATATCGTCGTTCGATCGTAAATTATCGTCGTTCGTCGCCGTTGTCGGGATCGTACGAAAACGTCGTTAAGATTATCCGTCCATAAAATCACGATCTGTCCGCCGACCGGACGCTAATTGCAATTATTCTTCTGGCCCGTGATTCCTGCTCGAAATGAACCCTTTAGCCACGTCGTTTCTTCGTTCGATCATCGTTGCCTCGATCGTTCGAACTTTGATGAATAATTTGTTTGTTATTTATTTTAATATCGCGCACGTGTGACGAGCTGATCGCTTTCCGTACATCATTAATGGATGGAGATATGCTTTCAGCGATCGTATATAATATAAGAAATTGATTACAATGTACCTGGTCGTTTTAACTCTCTTAGAATAGTATTTTTATTATAACTAGCTATGATTATTCTGGATTATTAGTTCGAGTGTAATTATTCCCAATGCTATATCATTTTATTTATGGTGAGAAGAATACATTTTGCAACCAATTAGAGGATACTTCATACGAAATGAAATTTGACAATTATTTAATGGCGATTTCTTATAAAAAATTGGAATAACCAGTCGTACGAGCGTTCGCGTGCTTATTTCTCTCAATTACGGATTCACGGATCCGAAATGCCAGCAGATGATCGTCGAAAAAGAAAAAGACTGAAGAAGAGCAATCGCGAACTGTCGGTCGACACCCTTTTTTTCGATCGTTTCCTCTCCTTCGTTCTTCGTTCGTGAAGAAAAAAGAAAAAGCACCCCACCCTACGAGAGAAAGATACGATCGGTGTTTGTGGAGGTTTTAAAGCGAAGGTCTCGAAAAAATGGATCGCTCTCAATACCGTGGCCCGTTCCCCGATCGTCGATCGTAAATCGTCGCCACTCTGTTGGCACGAAACGAAACGAAACGAAACGAAACGAAAGGAAACGTCGCCTCGTCCAGCCAAGATTAGCCGCCTATAAAATCACGAGGAAGTCGCGGCGAGCCGCGCCGAGATGTCCTTCGAGGAATTACGAGGGTCTTCGCACCTTCGGTGATTAATCGTCGCGATTTAAACGGGCAGATGGCCGTACGTGGGTTTACAGCCCGGGGCATCTCTGTACCGATCCGATCGACCAGATACCCCTCGACACACCGTCACCAGTAATTTCAATTAATTCGCTCAATTACGTTCGATCAGCCGCGTTTTCATGCGATCTGTGTACTTTTGATGCAGATTATTTTGATTATTCACTGTTTAACCTTTCGTGGCTAAAGAGGTGAGTCTGGACTCAGTAGGAGTTAAGAATTTCTTATTGTTAGTAGTAATATTAGCAATAGTGACTAGTATATGTAGCAATATTCCCAATGGCAATATTCCCAGTAGCAATATTTCCAGTAACAATACTCCCAGTAGCAATATTCCCAGCAACATTGCCAATACTAATATTCTCAACACATATATCTCACGTTAGAGGATCAAGTCTAGTTCTTCGATCACGAATAAGGACACGTTAGATTGATCGGTATACTAATCGATTATCCGTTTGCTATACTTACAGGCGTGAGTTTGCAAAATTGCACCGCGGGCCCGTTCGCCAGCGGCAATGGCGGTGGAGCGAGCCGGCAACGATTGCTGGAACTATCGCACGGTTTGGGTGCTCTTCGACATTACAACGACCTGGCGAATCATGTATTATCGCTGAATCAACAAGGAGCTGTCGTTACTAAACTTTTAGGTAAGTTTGTCACTAAACTTTCAGCGTACAGTACTGTCACCTGGAAATCGTCCACGTGCGACTCGATCAATTTGTTGTACGCAAAGGGCGCAAGCATAATTCGAAAAGTTTGTCCGTGCATACAAATATCAAACAGCATGGTAAATTGCGTGGCGAAGACAACCTTTGCCATTTCAATCGTTTGTACGCCACTTCTAGTTGTAGCAAGTAGCTCCGGATATTTAATGCTTGTCGTATTTTTCTTTTATGTTAAAGATGATGATGTGTTACAGTTTTTCCGAATAAGCAAACATTATACGATATTCTGTCAACAGCACTTGTTTCGTTAACTTGTTTCGTTTCTCAACTAAATTTTTAGATCTGAATTCCACGTTTCTAAGTCCAAGTCCCAAAGGTCTAAGACCCAGATTTTTCAAGCTCGAAAGGGTTAACTTTAATGGAATCGCAGGATACACGTAGGCTCGAACACAGCCTACCAGTAAATGTATTAAAATGGTATACAGTTGGAAAGAAAAGGAGGTGAACTTGTTCAATCACCTGATACTATTTTCCGGGAATACTAGATGATAGAAACGATGTTCTTCCTTGCAAGAGTATCATCCCAAGATAAATGGTCGGTCGGTTACGTGCGTGTTTACCGATGCGTGAAGCGATTCCACGAGATGCTCGCTTCCTTGATAAAATCCGAGGAGAAACGAAGCTTCGGGCCCGATACGTTTAATGACAGACAGTGAAAATCGTAATCGGAACACCATTGGATCCGAGTGGATAACGTGCGCGAAATTAGTTGCTCTTCGCAACTCGTACCATTCCCCCTAGTTTCAAAATGAGATAAAAAAGGGAAAAATGAAAACATCATTTTGTATTAACTCGTGGAATGAGAGTACCGAGACTCCCATGGCTACCGATCGCTATTATTTTCTTGGACGTCGACTAATTATTCCCTCGTAATCGCGTTCGTTAGCAACGGTCAAAGAATCGAAGAATGCCGTCGTAAACGTTGGTTAAATGCACTGTAACGAGGAAGTAGATCGTTTCAAGATCTCCTTTGCTTTCCAAGAATTATACTATTCCCTGAAGTTATATGAAACTCGAGTTATTCGATAAATGTTTCGAAACATTTGAGAGAAATAAATTGGGATAAATGAATGAAATTTTAGAAAAGTAATAATTAGGTTTATTTCACGCGTTCGCTGCCGCAGTGAATACGGCCGTGTGTAGTCAGACACGCGATAAGTAGAATTGTTCAGAATACGAACGTATCATTTGTCTAATTATGCTTTCTAACATTACCTAAGAATTTTAGTCGAGTTTCTTTTCTTCTCTGTACTTTTAGTTTTATTTAGGATTATTTGTGACTTAAACCTTCCCCTCGGTACAAATTTGACCTTATTTCTTTATCTTATTGTATAAAAATGATTGTCGAGCCCAACTTCCTGCATGTTTCCTTCTAAAATTAAACGATCCTCAGCTGTATTATTGTATGACGTCTTTCCACCCAAGATTTTGAAATTTATCCAAGGACTAACGTCGTTCGTGTTCCTCGAAGCGGGCAGAGAGAACGAGCAAACACGTGGATCCAGGTAATTATCGACGAATTATTATTCGAGGTTGGAAGCGACGAAACGATGGTTTTACGCGCGAAAGAAACGGCCGTTACGAGGCTGATCTTCGGGGGCTAACGAGCTCGAAAGAGCGCCGACTTCTTCGTAACGCTCGTTACCTCTTATTTGCCGTCACAGGAACGCTTCTTTCGTTCCTGGTCGTATAACGCGTTTGGAAAAATGATCGGCCGGCATCGACGTGAGAACGTTGACGCGAGCTCGCGAATACGAGCAACCGGAAGTCGCTGAAAGAACGGGGCACGAGCGATTACGGCAACCGGGAGATCGTGATTGACAGCTTCGACGAATTCGAACGTGGTTGCATGTTAACTCGAATTGCCAAGCGTTTCTATTCGAGCACCGATGTTTCTATATTTCTTTTTCCATCGGTGTCCATTCGGACTTGCGACATGCCCGCTTCCGGTGCCACTCTCTCTAATAAGAATTCAACCGCGATCGTTTGTTTAACCGTTGAGCCTCGAGGTAATTTATACCCAGTTTTCACTCCATTTTATTTTATTATTCACACTGGTAAACAGACGACGAATTTTTAATTGTTATTTATGGCTAGTAATATAATTCCCAATACTATACTATCTTGCAACTAAATATTTTCAAGCTAGTATCTGAACAAAATTTCCAAGTGCAAAGGGTTAATTTCACGAGATTCCAAGTGGAAATACCATAACATTTAAGGCGTTAAAAGGTGCTGAATGGTTCTCGAGACAAGCACTTTTGATTTACAAATCAATTTAATCCCCAACGAGCCATCATCTCTGAAAGCACGCCAGCCAAGCGCGTACGATTCCTATGAGAAAATCCTGGATTTATCGTCGAAAGACGAAACTCGTAACACGTTTTGACGGTCGACTAGTCGCGAGGTGGATGAACACGCGTCGAACGGTCGCACGATTTCCCAGGGCAACATTCTGCGCGGCTAGACCGTAAATTCGGTGGAATTGGACGAGACAGTCCCGAGGCAGGTGCGAAACGATACACGGGGAAAATGGTGATCGGGACGCGAGCAACGGTGGCGTTTCAGAGCGAACAAGCTCGTTCGCGCGGGAAGAGGAGAAAAATTCTAGCCAAAGGTGGAAGAAGGAGAGAGAGACAGGGCAATAAAAGAAATGGAGGCAAAAGCCACCGAGTATCGGATGGAAGGTTGCCTTTCCGTCCTTCTTCGTCGACTGCTACCTTGGTCCTCGTTAAGTTTACGAGCCGCTCGTAAAAATACCGTTCAGCCTGTTTCTCTTCAGCTCGCCGGTAATGTCTTCATCTTTGCCGGATACGGACTCCTTAGGCGTCCGGAGGTGAATATAATGTACCATAATCGACCGGCCAATTACTTAACAGCGGCAAACAATTAATCCACCGGCCGCTTCTTGCACCCTGCTCGATCCGCAACTAACACGTACATATTTCTTTCTTTTCAACGCTGATTCGCTTTGACCATTGAAATACTTAAGGGAGGGTACTTCGTTCCGTTCATTGAGAATCTGCTCTTAAATAAGCGCTTAAAGAGATTTCATAAATACTCCGGTATTTTTTCAGTTATACAACGCTTCATGTACTGCTAGTTACCTCGTAACTCAATGTTAATCAACGAATAAAAGGGGTAACTTGTTTTCAATTTTCTTTTAATTAGCGTGCCTAACTTTTGATATTTAAACAGTGTTGTAGACGAAAAAATAATAATCGAATTAAATTTTAAAATTTGTTGCAACATTTTGCACTAATTTGTTTTTCATAAATCTAACTTCATGTAAATTCGTATTCTATTTGTGTAATCAATTTTTCTTTTTCTGTCGTTCCTTTGGATTCAGTTTTTGATCAGAAAAATTACCACAACCGGTTAGTCTTAATCAGTTTTCAATCAACAACCGATAGTATCGAAGAACCGAATGTGAATTACAATAAATTTTACCAATTCTAAAAATAGTAACATAACAGATATAAAATACCCCTTTCCTTATTCCCCAAGGAAAATCAAAGTTCATCGATAAAAGATCATCAATGTATAATCACTTCCTTCCTCGAGAAGGAAGTTGTAATGGTCGTTGCATGAATTTATAATATAAAATGGACGCAATTACAACGTGGCTCGCGCACATAAACTCGTGTTACCATTTTATCGTTCCACCGACAAAAGTGTACCGCGTATTCCGCGTCGGTTGCCGCGCGTTCCGCGCGTTCCATCGGCGACGATCGATCTTGTTACGCGCGGATAAGAAGACCGATAGCAGACCGTCTGAATTAATTATATCGAAGGCGTGCCAGAGAAATTAGACGATACCGTCTGTTCCGCGCGTTGAATTCTTCTCGTTACGTTTATTATACCGTTTATCACCTATTTGTTACAGATTTATTCATATTATTTTTTTAATGGTAACTTTTTTTTCATTACAACCTCTACAGGGTGCACCCACATGACTCTAATAGAGTCACCTATTAGAAATGTCTGAATTTCTTAAGAGTTACGTATGGTATCCTTAATGGCGACTGTCGGAAGCAGCCAATACCTCAAAATTGTCATCGCAACCCCCCATCACGGCTCGTCCATCACAAATTCGGAACGACGAACGTCTTCCTCAATGGATACGCAGTCCAAATACACGATACAAATGGTTGTCCCGCGGTTTTGACAAGTTGCCCGGCGGAGCAATCAAGCGCCAAGCAAAGAGGAACCGCGAGTCCGCTTCGTGCGGTTTCTTTCATTAACCCGGGTCCTTTCTCGAAAATCGTGTACGTACACAGGCGAGCTCGATGTCGGTGTGCGCGTGCACGCGTGCACCCGGTACAAAAGCGAACAAGCAGAATGAAAAAGAACAGAGACAGAGGCAAGGAATTTTGCCCGGGGCATGGATGCCTATTAGGTGGGTACACCGTTTATACCCGGCACGCACTTCACCCGTGGGAGCGCACGCGATATATCCTGCCAGTTTTAAACCGTCATTATTGTTATTAATAACAGTACGTAACGACCGATAATTGCTCAAATCTGCCTGCGCCTCTGCTTTCCATTACCACGCCAGCGTCACTGGTTTCGAGGACTCGTCTGCTGGCACCCCGCAGTCGCAACAGGACCCAAGCCGTTTCAATTTTTCCAAATTTTTGCTAATAGAAATTTTCCGCCAATTTCTAAATATCTAATTTCTTAGACTCTTTTTCCTTAAAAGTTCGATTACTTAATTTTAATCAAAGCATTGACGACCCTTTCGTGCAACTTTACTTCAAAATTTCTCAAACTCCTTTCCTGTGTCATCTTTAGCACGTTACAGGAATTCGTGTTACACGGGAGTGTAGGGTAGTTGAAATCGTAACGCGAGTCAAACCATGGCTGGTTACGAGTGTGCGACGAGCGCATTAGATCGATCAATAGAAACACGCGGATTTTGAGAGCAAGCTCATAGACGAAGGTGGTCGTGGGAGGGGCCACACACAGACACATGTTCATCCCGTCGTTTGTTGGCTTTGTGCTTATGCATTCACGTAACACCTGTGCGTCTCGGACGCGCAACCTGTCAGCTTTACCCGTACCAGCATTGTCTCTAATGATAGCACGAAACCGTTCTATAATTACTGGCTGACGTGTATTATGCAGTTAGATGCCGTAGGTTTCGCACGGAGACAAGACTTTCCCTGGCGGTACCGCAACTCGAACAAACTCAAAATAAAAGGGCGAGTTGGCGAGGAAAATCGAATCAACCCTTCTGATTTTCCTTCTGTATAATTAAATTAGTTTAACTAAAAAAAAGACACGGTGTCTTTTGGGTAATATATAAAACTAGTGGTAGTCCCTATAATTGGTCAAACAATATTGTATATTATTCTATAATTGTAATTCTAATGTTTATAAGGGGTTACTCCTATAAATAATGATAAATATTAGTAGTAATTTTCTAATCTTTTAGCAGCAAATTACTTCAGACATAATAAAATTAAAGAAGGACGAATCATTCACGCTTCCACTCCTTTTTTAATAGAAAGTCGGATTAGTGATTGAAGTTTAAACGTGTGTTAGTAGTCACGTCCATTTTCACCGTGCCAGTGAACGTGTTAAATGGCAAAGGAACGGGGCGCAGGAGGAGAGTAACTGTACAGGAGCAGTATGGCAGCGTGAACACGTATCGGAAACGTTACACGCGCGTCTATTCACCGATCGGCTCATATTAGATATCTCTGATTATCGCAGGTATCGCATACCCGGTATCGTTTCACCCGCTAAGCTTCTAATGACTGCGTCGTGGATCCGCCCAGACACGATACGATTGGTATCCAATATCGGCAGAGACCATCGTGATTTCAACGCAGGATCGGCACCAGAATCTTTTTTACCCTTAGCTATATCGTTTTCTGCCATTTTTCCTGAATCCTGAAGATTCAGATGAAGATGACACTTAACCCCTTGCATAAAAATTACATTTCCCTTTGAACCAATAATAAAAGTATCTACAATCTCGTTCTAAAATAAATAAATATTCATCTATAATTTTGCAGGCTCTCAAGGTGTCACTGACAATTTATTTATTTCTCAATGTTTGTTCAACGATGCCACGTGCTTAAGACTATACGAACGATGTTAGTCGCCTCGCGTATAAACATAAAAGACGTCGGCAACATATATCACCGTCATCAAAAGTAATTGATGTTCAGCGTGAAAGAATCGACGGGATTTTACGAGATGTCAGTTTCCTTTTGGAACAGATTTTTGAAATTTTGTGTCGAACAACGACACGATTCAACCGGGCGTGCCTACGTAAACGAGGCTAATAAACGTGGACCATCCTTGGCGTTTACGAGCGATTTTATCGCGAGATAGAGGTATCAAGCATCGCGTCCTTGAAGCTCGTTTTATCTTGTTTCAGGTACGTTACGACCGCCAGGTTTGATCGGTGGCAGCAAGCCAAAAGTCGCGACGCCGGCCGTCGTCGCCAAGATCGAGCAGTACAAGAGAGAGAATCCGACCATCTTCGCATGGGAGATCCGGGAGAGACTGATCTCGGAAGGTAAGGGAATTTTATCGAACAGATTCATTTGATAAACCAACAGTGACAGAGATGGTCACGTCAAAAGAACGAATAAATAACTTTGGAAGAAAAGTCGATCATTGTTCGCGGACAGCGTTTATTATTGAATGGAACACGCTTGAAAGAGGCTTTAATTCATAAACAAATTTCATTTACCATTTATAAGGCTAAGCTGATCCGTTGCGTTCAATTTACCGGATAATTGGCAGGAATTAGCAAAACAGCTTGTTATTCGACAATGCTCGAGAGCCACGCGTTTCCATGCACAGCGAAATCGTTCCTTAATAATAGCGTGTGTCGGTGAACAACGTGTAATAGCAGGTAGAATCATGAAAACTCTTCCACGGCCTTGTCTATCGACGCACTTTGTTCCTTTTGAAAACGAGCCATCGCAGCGGCGTTCCACGTTTTCTCTCTTACCTTTTCAGAAACTATTTAATTGTCGAAGGTTGCTTCTTCATTCTTCGCGCGTTAGAGACTTTTTTTCAGGCCCGTTCACAATGCCGCGGCCGGGCTCGCGATTTACATGAAAATTCCGTCGAAAGAGCCGGATATGAGGCCGGTTATCGACTATTTCTAAAGGCCGGATGCTCTAAAGATATTTTTTTGAATAAACGATACCGGAAACTGTCAGACGTTTCGTCTACTTTATGAATAATTATCCTACTGGAATTGTAATTTGGAATATTTCAAAGTTGAGCTAAATGGGAACTATTTGACTTCTACAGTTCAAGGCTTAAAATTAGATACCTAAATAAAAATCTAGCATCGTTGGACTTCCGTTTATAATAAAAATAACATCTAACCAGTTACCATATATTTCTCCCAAACGAATAGAAGAATAAACCCCAAACGACCAACCTCTGCGCCAGAAACAACAGAAACAAAGGGAGCAAGAGTGAAGAATTTCAGAAAGAAGCGATGTACTGTTCGCAGGAGTGTGCAGCAACGCGACAGCCCCTTCCGTGAGCAGCATCAACCGGATATTGAGGAATCGCGCGGCGGAAAGGGCGGCCGCGGAGTTCGCGAGGGCCGCTGGATACGGATTGTACGCCGCGGGTCCGCATCCTTATTTCAACAGCGCCCATCAACATCCGACGACCAGCCACCATTTGCCGGCCGGTTGGCCGGCGCCGGGTGCCCCGGGTCATCCGTGGATGTTGCCACCTTTGGCTACCGGTATCTCGGGAGCGGCTTCCGCTCTGCTGCTTCCTCCCTCGTTGAGTCCCGGAGCGGCGGCTGCCGCGGCCGCTGCCGCATCCGCCTCTGCAGCCGGAACCGCGGACCATTTGCACGCGGACGCCATTGCTCGGGGATACTTGCAAGGTGACTTCTTGTTCTGAGAGATTTTCTTCTATACTCAAAGTATAGAAAAAATCGCCAACCCTTCGATATAGTACTCTAAGGTGTTATAGTAGACGTTATACCAACGTCTGTTTGTCCACGACAGATTTACTGATTTAGAAAATTAATTATTTATCCGCGAAGACTTGACACGCGACACAATCTAGTCAGGATCGAAGGTAGCAGAAAAACGTGGTGGTTCCGTTTACTTTCGCAGATGGGGACGGTGACGAGGGCAGCTTGGACGGCTCGGAGCAGCCCAAGTTCCGACGGAATCGCACCACCTTCAGCCCCGAACAGCTGGAGGAGTTGGAAAAGGAGTTCGAGAGATCTCACTATCCTTGCGTGTCCACGCGGGAACGGTTGGCCTCGAAGACGTCCCTGTCGGAGGCTCGCGTACAGGTGAGGATCAATTCCATCCCAGATATCTATTGTCCGGAGGGCTAGCGCGTTGCCCCAGCAGCTCTGTGTTCTCGGTATCGCTGTCCAACATCGCAGCACTGTTGAAAAATCTGTCTCGAACCCGAAGAACAGAGCCTGCCACGCGCGCTCAGCCCCCATAGGCAAGCTTAGAAACATGATCACGAGCCTTCTAACGACCTAACTCGTGACTCTTAGGTTTGGTTTTCCAACAGACGGGCAAAGTGGCGTCGTCATCAGCGAATGAACCTCTTAAAGCGTTCGCCACCTCCGCCACCCCCTCCGCCGCCGCCTCCTCTGCCGCAGCAGCAGCAACAGCAGCAGCAGCAGCAGCAGCAGCAACAGCCGCAGCAGCAGCCGCAGCCGCAGCAACCGCATTCCGCATCCGGTATGGAAATAAACCGCGCGTCGAGCTGCTCAATCGGCGGGATGGGAGGAGAAAGTAGCGCGTTCAGAGCGGTCGTTGCAAATTCATCGTCCAGAGAGCCGGTGGAGAGGATCGACAGGCTCGAGCCCGTCGGCAAACAGCCCGAGAGGAAGCCGAGCGCGTTCAGGATGATCAGTCAATTGGTCGGGGAGGATTCGCCCAGCAGCGTGCCCAGATCCTCGAGTCCTGGATACGAGAGACGGGAGCAGAGCGTCGCTTCCGGTATCGTCGTCGAGAACAAAAGGTCGGACTTCGAGCGCACGGAGGACGAGGAAGAGGACGAGGAGATAGACGTGCAGGACTCGGATCAGGACGTGCCGTCTTCGCCCACCGTCGCCTGGAGGGATCACTGGACCGACCAGCAACCCCTCGAACTCACCAAACACGATCGCTGAACGGGGATCCTGTTTCGTGTGAAATTAAATGAACGCCGCAGGACGTTGTGATCTAATTATGACGAGCCAAGTGAAAGACTCTGGTGTGCGAAAGCGCGTCGAAGTGTGTCGTTCGATTTAGCCGCGAGAAAAGATCCGAAGCTCGTTTTGTTCGTCGACGGATCGACGAACACCAGGACGATTCTAGAATTTCTGCGTTTCCAAGGAACGTTCGACTCGAGTCCTCGTTATAAAGCTACTTACTACGATTACGGTTCATTAATTACGGTTAAGATAAGGATAAGCGACGCCACCGGGATAATAACGTTCAAAAGCGGACTAACGACATCCCAGTGCAGTGTTCGAGCGATTATCGGTTCAGAGCCACCACGGAAATTTAGACAAGCAATAAGTCCCCGTTGCTGCGACTAATCCTCGGACGACGGACCATAGACAGAGCTTTAATCATTTTAATCGAATTTTGGACTTTTGTGAAATTTCTGAAGTGTTTAAAAATTATGTGTATCATCAACCAACCCCCGGACAACCAACCTATCTTATGAAACTTCAAAGTATTTCTTTAATATTCTTTTTGCTTAACGATCTGGCCTCGTCGTTCGAGGGTTAACACTTTCAGTGCCACGTACGAATGTTCACCTGTCACCTGTTTTAACAATCTTATTTAGCTAATTATAAAGGAATTTCCAAAGACGTGGCACTCGAAGTGCGAACACGATTGTAGGGAAAACGCTCGACGGACGTTCCTCGAACCTAATCGGAACTAGTCCCAGCGAATCATTATTGCCCGCGGATAATGTATTGCCTAGGCGCTGCGTAGATAAGAGTGTAGGTCACAACATGTAACGAGATCTGTTCAACTTGACTTTTATTTAAATGAATTCGTTTGTAAATACCAATAATCACGACTACCGTGTCCCCCCGCTGTGCTTCCCATCCGTTCCTTTTTGACGTCCATTTGCCTGCCTCGCGAACCCGGGTCTGTCGCGGGTCTGCGAGAAGTAAAACGAAACGAGAGGAGAGAAAAGGAAATTTTTAAAAGGGGAAGGATCGGGAGAAAGGCTCATCGGACGATTAACTCTGAATCTACGGTTTCGTCGGGTTCGCAAATAAGGAATCCGCGCGCGAAACTGGTTTCTCTGGCGACACTGTTTCGGCCACGAGGGGAGGGTGGAGGGCGCACGAAAAAACACCGGATCCGCCAACATTTCGGATATCGTGGTCCCCGTCAGCTGTTAACGCGACCAGCAAATTTATGACCCGTGGACCCGGACCACGCTGGAAGGATCGAAGAAACGGGGCCCCGGATTCGTGAGCCAACGAAAAAACGACACCCTGTCCCGCTGTAATTGAAACAAACTTGCTTAAATACGCGTGGAGGGGGGATATCCACGACAGGATGATTAATCCTCTACTCAAAACCTTTCGTTCGAGCTGCGATCGAGGAAGGATTATCCTCAAGGAGTTATGGTATGCTTTCGATTAACCATTAACCTTCCCATAAACGTTTCAATTTATGCTCATTTTTGGTTCATTCATGACTGGTACCTCTAATTAGTTCTCTAGCAAATTGCATGACAGGTAATGCCATATTTCTGTCAAAATTACTGAAGTGGGTCTTCAGGGGTTAATACATCGATATCACGAGATGAAATTTTAATTATTACTTTTGGGGTATGCGAAAATTTCCATCGTATATGATTTATTAAGACTATATTAATGATTAAAGATTTCAAACTTTTAAATATTCTTTCTTCATTTTTATTAACATAGCCTCGAAAAAATGAAGTACAGATATGTAAATACTTTACCCTGCAACAAAATGAAACACGTGTAAATATGTTAATTAGCTATTTTTATACCCGTAGTATACGGTATAAAATAAAGAAGTCTGTAAAGTTTATGGTACACTATAAAAATGGAAGAAGTTGCACGGAAAACCTATTTAGCCCGTGTGTATCCTGAAGGTTCAGGCTACAAATTATCCTGATCTTCAACCTTCAATCATAAGACCGGGGATTCTTGAAACTTTGTGGCATACAGTCTGGCATTACCATGTGAATCACAGAACAATAAACCACTTTCCAAGAAGTTGCATGGAAAACATCTTTAGTCCGTGTCTATCCGAAGGTTCACGCTATAATTACAACCAGTCCTCAACCATCAATCATGGTGCCAAGAATTCTCTATACAATCCCCATTATACACACAAATTTGATCATTACCACAAGAATCACAAAATATTGAAACATGTTTTTGGATGCACCACGGAATCCATCAATAGCCCGTGTGTATCTGAAGGTTCAAATTATAATTCCATCAGTATTGAACCTTCGATCATAAAACTTGTTAACCCCCGAAATCCTGAATATTTTTTTTTTTTTCATATAATATATAGAAACGTGAGTTTGTGAGATGATACGGTTCGAAGAACCGATGAGTACAAACTTACCGAAACAATTACCTAGCAGCGATAAAATTATTACAACCCTGACAAATATGAAATTGCACGTTTTATCGACGGTACACAGAGGGTGTAAATAAGAAGGAAAATAAAGAACTAGAAAATGAAGGAGGTAAGCAGACGAGGTCTCCTCGCGATTTACCGTGCAACGTGGAAAGGTGTTCGCCGGGCAATATCTCATTGAGCAAAAGGGGGAAGTGACTTTAACGTTGGCCCCCCTCGCTCTTGCCGTGAGCAATCGCGGCCAAGACGGGCCCCGACGTGGCCGTAGAGAGTAAGATCGTTAATCTTGCCTCACCGATCGGTCTCAGATAGTAATTGTTACGTTCTCGTTCCTCGTGGCTGGCTGCCTGAATGTGTCCGACGTTCCCTCCTTCCGTTCGTCGGCTGCTCTCCTATCCTTTCTCGAATTATACCCTTCTTCCTCTTCCTTATCCACCCTTGTCCCCCCCCGCGTGTGCTTCGAATGCTCGTTCGTCCCTTGTTCCTCCTTTTTACGATGGGAGTGCCTGAACGATCTCCCCACCGCCATTGGATGTTAATGCCTTCGCCAACTTTGTCCAGATTACACTAACGTCGGCGCCCTTTCCATTTCGCCCTTTTTTCTATTGGACAATCTTTAAAGTACGCTTCGAACCACAAATTCGGTTACTGGTGTTAATGAAATCGTAAGGGGATGGTAATTTCTGTCAATATTTCAGTTTAATTAATTACTTGACGCCAGGGAGGTGTCAGAGACCACTAACCACTAATATTCAAACAACACCACAGAACGAGTAAGGAATTAAATTTAAATTGTCGGTGTCCCGAACCGCCGGTTATCTCCGCGAAATTTCGCATCGAATCCAACAAGCACCGCGCGATAACGAAAAAATTCGCGTTCCTTGATCCCGGGACCTCGAGGCCCCAGGAAAACGCGATCTTTTTGGTCAGCCGTGAGAAGGTGACGATAATACGGATAGAATCGAACCTCGGGGGAACGGTGTGTCCAAGTGTCTCCGAACGAAACCGAATAAAAAAAGTAGAAGAAGAAGAAAGAAGAGAAAAAAAAAGAAAGGTGACCAAAGGTGGATGAAGGGTGGCACGGTCCAGCAATAATACGCGAGAAATCGTGAATTAGTGAGCGTCGTTTTTGAGGCAAGCGGACGGAGAGAAAGGAGTGGCCGATGATTTCTCGCCCAATTAGAGTCGACCGGGCTATAAACTTCTTCGCGGATAAGATAGGACCACGGTGTGTTTTCTGTGTTCCCGTCCAGAAGGCAAAGGCGTGAAGACCAAGAAGAGAAGGGGGACAAGAGGGAGGGGGACAGTAATGTCCCGGCATCAGCCCGGAAGCCTTCCAGGTCTCATATAGACACCCGGGAATCCGTGGCTTCGAGAAAGAAGAAGAAGAAGATACCCACGGTTTGTTGAACAGAAACAAGAGGAAAGGGTGACGAAGGGAGAGGGACAGAGAAAGACAGGGGAAGAGGGGAAAGAACGAGAGAGAGAGAGAAAGAGAGAAAGAGTGTACCTGAGCATTGGGACGGAGCTAATTGGCTCGTCCAGTGACCATTGAAACCGTCGTCCCGGTATCGTCTTCGATCCACGGGCCACGTATACGTGGCAACGTTTCGGGACGATCAATTAAACGGAAATGGCCGGGAGATATCCCACGAGAGAAACAGACGTTCTCGCACGTCCGAGAAACCGCGAACGCCTGTCCACGTTCCTCCACGCCTTCCTCACGAAACGTCTTAACTATCATCCGATACCGGACAACGTTTCCCTCCGTGTACCAGAGAAATCGTCAAGGTGAACATTAACACCCCCTTTCCCAACGCCATCACTACCAACACCGTGCACACTATTTATTAATTTTTCCAATCGAAATATTAACGATCGTGAATGGTAGCGTGTAAGAGAATTTTAAAAATATTTTACGAGACGAATCTACATCGTGCCAGTCGGGGACCGACGTCGTTTATAAACTTCAATTCCTTATCTCGGAGATACAATTGAAATAAAAATGATCAGGATGACCGAAGAACAGCGACGGAGGAATAAAAATCGGGAACAAGAATCGAACTCCTCCCAAAAATAAAAGCGTCGAGTAACGACGAAGAGCACATAACCCATCCAGAAGGATAAATCTTCTTCGGCAAGACGAAGAGTACTAGCCGTATGAGAGTAGGACGAGGAGAAAAGAGGTCTCGGTCTGACCACGAGAGCGTTCAGCTTTACACGCTGATGCGTTCGAACATGTCGAGCCGTAGAAGCAGAAAGAGGCGAAAGTGGCGAAGAAAAAGGAGGAGGAGGTTGGTGGTGGTGGTGGTGGTGGTGGTGGTTGCGGCGAAAGGAGAAGGTGGCGAAGAAAAGGGTGACGGGTGTACCTGGATGAAGAAGAAGCGGGGGAAGGAGGGATTGAGGTAGCGACAGAAGGGGACAGCAAGGGAGAAGGGTTAGTAGCTCTTGTAACGCTATCAACCCTGTCGCTGTACATCACGTCGACACCATCCTAGTCGACTCATTTCCAGCCGCAAGAGTAGTAGGAGTCGGCTTCTGCGCCATTACTTCGCTCGTCGGCCCTACGTGTACACGCAAACACCCGAGCGAACGGAGCGGAGCTGAGCGGAGCGAGTGAAGCGGGTACAACGCGGCCTTTGCACGCGAGGCCGGCGAATAACAGAGAAAGAGGGAGAAAGAAACGTGTGTGTCGTGCGTCCTGGCCGGCGTATTTCCCTCGAGAACCGACTGATTACGTAAAATAAAATCGCACACCGGCCCGGTAATGCGAACGGAATTTATGTAGGGAACGGTGCTTTACGAACGGGTAATTGCGCCCGTTTCGACCAAAACGACCCGTACAACCCCGCGCTCGAGCTTCCTTTTCTTTCCAGCAAATAGTCAAATCGTTGTTCGAGAAATGTTGACAAATTCGAAGTGGATACGATGTCACCCCTTATCAGTATTTTTAATTTTAAAAAATCAAAGATTTCTATGGAAATTCAAGTGTCAAATGAACAATTCTGAAATAAAAATGTCTAAATTTTCATCGTTGAGTTGCGAACATGAATGTTCTTTAATTTCCTATATAATTTAATAATATAGTATTATACTGTTCGAATCAGCAACGCGATTTCACTAACACTCGTTATTTTCCACTACGCAATCGAACGTGTTAACTTCACGGCGAAAGGATTAACACGGGATATCAATTTGGTCCCAAGCTTCGCGAAACACCCTACGTGTATCGTCGTTACTTCAAACTTCCCGAACGATATTTATGAACGTTACTGCAATCTGTACGCACTTTTATTTCTTTCCTTTTTGGTACCCCTTCAAAACCCTGTTTCCTTCTCACCCACTCTAGACCTCCCCTCCCTCTCCGTCCTGTTCACGTACCGACTCGCGCGCGAGGATTCGTACGCTATCAGAAGCAAAACGTGCCACGCTATCGGGACCACTAACTTATTATCGGGAACCGCCATTAGCATGTTTATAGAAGCGACACGCGTGACAACCGCCGGTTCCTTCGTATTTGTGATCAATTAGACACCGTTTCTCCCCCCCGTTGCCCGACCCCCTCACTCCTCAACACCAGGATACGCCTAGTCCTGGAATGCCTTTGCGTCCTGTGTTCCCTCGACCGGTCGAGATATTGTCCCGATCGTTATCGTAGAAACGACCGAGTTATCAGCCGCTGAACCACTCGCAGGGATACGGATCGACGATGTTCAGATACGCTCGCGATTCGATCGCTGAATTATTATCCTGGACAATTGCTTGCTTATAATGCGATTCAATTTATCGACCGACGTATTCCTTTCTTTTTTATTCAGAAGATTACAAGGTTGTTATTTTATCACTAATAGGACAAGAGGTTATTGAAACATTTTTTTTGAAAGTCTGAAATCATCTCAAACACAGTGGCGGGAGTAATCAGAGGAGAACAATCGTGAAAATAAGCCGGTGTCGTCGTACGTTTTCGAAAAGAAGCGGTTCGATCCGAGTCAGCGATAATGTCGGTTGCCTAATGACCGCGATACCATCGTCCGGGCCAAAACCGAACCGAACTGAACCGATTCCACGATGGGATTCCGTTTCTTTTACCTGTCGTTCGTTGCTACACGCGCGGAATCACGGATCCCCTCGTCTCGTGTTAACCGGCTCCTCAAAAGAAAAGAAGAGGAGGAAGAAAAAAAAAAAGAAATAAGAAAACACCGTATCCTTTTTGGTGCTCGTTCGCGCTCCACGTGGCGTTAATGAATTTGTCCCTCTCGAAATCGCTTCTTCGTAGGAATCGATGTGCACGGTTCGGTTAGAGATCGAATCTGAAATCGTGGTTTGTTGTTCGGACCGGTTTTTCCTAGAAACCAACGGATCCGTTCCAGTCCGCCGATGATTTTGCATCGTCACTGAACAATTTCCACGACGAACCGTGACTCGTTGCCCATTCAAACGATGTTTCGTAACAAAAGCAGGAAAAACACATTGTATCGGAGATAATTACCTTGTCTATTCATCTGCTCGCCACTCATATCATGGATATTTCAGAATGGATCAAAAGCTTGTTGATTTTCAACCTTTTTTTATTCAGGAATGTGCAGCACAGGTGCAAGGTAATTTATTTATGGCGCAAACTTTGAGGCAAAGGTTGTTTAAGAAACTGGTTAGTCTGAAATTTGGATACTAAACCAATCAATTGGTTTCAGAATGGCAAAGTCGAAACGGTACGAGGCACGTGCGAAAGGATTCAAAGGATCGATTGTTGAGCGTGTTCGCAAATTAATTCGACACCGTCCGCTTCGATCGGAACGTAGCTCGAGCTACGTTCCTATGCATTATTCGGGGCACGGTCGATGCAAATCGCAGCGATCCCTCAAGCGGGCTGTCGCGATCGCGCGACGATGCGATCTACCGCACACCCTGTCGCCTGACTGATTACTGTCATATGTACGCGTGCTCGATGGATTACACCTCGATCCTGTTCGTGACACGAAATCAAAAACCCTTCTGTGTCAAAGCTTATTACACTCTTTTCCCAAATATTAACAAAATCTACGAAAACCTGAGTGTTAACTAAAATATACCATTTCATAGAATAGTTCATTGCAAAAGCTTTAAATCTAATTTCAAAGAAATGCACGCTTTAATTTTGCAGAATTATCCTCAAAACACATTCCTACGCGTAATTTTGAAAAGTAAAAATTCTTGCCCTCGGGGTATGATTTGAAATAGAGGAATGTTTCTCTGGAGTCGAATCGGTTCGCAATTACGATTCGCAATACGCGCTCTATTCGCTCGAGGGCACACACGTCCGGCAAGTTTAGGTTTTTCATTCTCGATCACGAAACGATTTCGATGCCGAATAGAATACCGGCTGGATCGAATTTAGATGACTCGACGGATTCGTAAATCGATCGACGCGCGTCTCAATCCCTAATAGCCACTTTACTTCGTGCCCTGCTATAATTGGCTCTTTCTTCCGTCTTTGCCCCACGAAAGCTTTAATTTCCTCTTTAAAAGCCCCCTAACCTTCCTCGTTTACTCGCGCTTCGTGCCGGGATTAACGGTGAAGATGATCTTTCACGAAGAATTTAGTCGAACCTTAATTGGTGTCCTTTGAGAGCAGAGCAATCTAGAAAATAATACACAGTAGAGTCCCTATAACGCGTCGCATAAATTCGCGTTATACGAATTTTTCTCAAAGATGGATAATATTTTAAATTAATATGAATTTAATATCTTCTGTTAAAAATCTGATCAGTACAAGAACTCGTGTTATAAGAAAACCGCGTTATACGGGCGTCCACTGTAATGTACAAACAAGGTGTCAGCCTTAAGTTATATTACTTTATTTTATATAAAAAGGAGGCAGTCCATAATGAAAAAATTTTCAATTGAGGTCTGACAGCGAACGCGTTAATAATTCTTAATAAATGTGGAATATTTTGCATATAATCGTCGCCGCGATTTCGCACGAAATGATCGAGTGGCCGTTGAAGGGATCACAAAAGGATCGATAGGCGAAGAAAGCGTGACAAAAGAAATGCCTCGTTGATACTCGATGTAAAATCAAAGTCTGCCCCCTTTTTATCTCCTTTTATCCCTTTTTTTCGTTCCCGAAGGTGCGCTCCGGTAGTCGGCATCGCGACTTCGATCCCGCTTCTGCATCGCCTTCTACCAAACTATCTTTCTCGGTATTTTTCTCTTTTTTGTTTCTTGCGAAGAGTTGTGTAGTCACTGCGGAGCCATTATCCCTCGAAGCAAGTGGGTTTATTAGGAACGCAGCGGGGGTGGCCTCCGGGTAAGATCGACACCATCACCACCACTATCAACAACAACACCCGAGAATCAGTCAGCCTCGTTACCCAGTCGTTCTTTTTTTTTCTTTCCTCTCTTTTTTGCTTTTCTCTTCTATCCAACCCACCCTGTCGAAGCCACCCTCTCTCTTTCTTTCTTCAGCCCTCGCGCGGACGGCCCCATTATTACGAACAATTATTAATGGCCGACAGGCTTTCGCCTCGGCTCGTCAGCCGAACGAAAACGATCGAGACCCCGAAGTGAGAAGCTGTCGGCTCGCTACCGGTCAGCTTAGACGCCTCGGCCAATTTGTTCGCCAGCCTACTTCGCCAGGGTTCTTTCACTCCCTTCTGCTTTGAATACGGCTGCCACGGATCGAATGATACTCCTGGGACAATTGTTTCAATAATTTTATAAATAAACAATTTTCTTACACGAGTCCCTCATCCTTTGCAAAGGCTGTGTTTGCACAAACAGTAAATTCTAAAAGTTTTCAATTTTACTTTCGCAATTGAAGAGAACATTCAATTTGCAAAAGGTTCTTCGTACTTTACAGAAACTACAGAATCAAAAATTTGTCTGATTAATAGAGGGTTCTTTTGGAGGGGAACAGATTTGATTATCAGATCGAAATTCCTCTAAACAGGAAAGAATCGGTAAGGCATTATCGTAGCGGCGAGTTAACGCTCCGTTGACACTTTATTCGACCGGTATCGTTCCCGATACTCGATACCGAACGGAATTCTCCGGTTCCCTAGAATGCCGACGCGATCGATCGAGAAGAAAGAGGAAAAGAAAGGAGTGTCAGGCCGGTTATTGGCGACACCGAGTTCTCGTACTTTCCCCGGCTAACCTAACGCACCAAGCATCTGAACAAAAGTGACCAGAGATTGATCGCCACTTAATCGAAGCTAACCACTCGGACAAGATAACGTTGTTAAACCCGGTGCACGTTTGTAATTAACACTTCGATGATCGTGCATTTTATCAAATCTATCATTTATATCATTTTACGTTTCGTTTTATGCCTGACAATCAAGTTTGGAAATTGCATAATCTTGCGAATTTTTATTTTAAAAAATGACATTGTAACTATAGCTTTTAATTTGGTATTGTATAATAGATATTATTTCTAATCCGTGAAATAAAAATTCTTATACCGCCACAGTGAAAATAGCCATAAGTAGTCAGACACACTGAAATATCAATTGTAAAGGATACGGTCGCTTAATTTTCAAATACAAGCTCTCAAATCGTTACCTTACGCTATTACCATTTTACTAATTACTTATTAACAAGTTATACAACAATTACCCGTAATATATATTTAATGACAATAATAACCAAGATGAATTATTTTTAGCTGAATATTAAACATAACTTCTAACCCGCACATTGAAGAATGCAACCGACCGGGCAGAACCAAACTGTCCAAGTGTTAACAGTCTGCGTTGAGACAAGAAGAGAAGGGAGCTAGCGCACGATCATATCCAGCGACAAGATCCAGTCGAGGCCGACCTAGACGATTACCGGCGTGCTCCTGGAACCAATCCTTCCGCACGAAAAAACAATCGAACACACATGGCACAGATCTGTCACCAGGCTACCGGCAAGCCTGGTCTTTAAAAGATTTTCTGTTACGCCAGCCGGAATCTTGGACGCGTACGGCAGTTATCGACAGGCCTGTTCATGTCGCCAACGATTCGTTCACGGGAGGAAACGGGACGAGAAACGGTAGCTGCGCAAGAAAAAGAGAGAAAGGAAGAAGTTATCAGGCCGGGGCATGAACATCGGACACTGATAGTCGTGGACGCGTCGCTGTGTGCCCCTGCACTCTCATGGAACTCCTCTCTCTCTCTCCCTCCAGCCGAAGCCCGCTTGATCGTTATTAGTCGCTGGAACATGGATAAGATCGGCACAGAAGGGAGAGAAGCTGAAGCGGAGAAAGAAAGCAAGCCAGTCAGGAGGAGTAAAAGGCGAGAAACCGAAAGTGAGGAAGGAAGAAAAAAAGAGCAGACGGGTGGTTGCTTGAAGCCAGGGTAAAAGAGCGTCGAAGAAGAAGAAGAAGAAGAGGCAGAAGAAGTAGAAGAAGAAGAAGAAGAAGAAGAAGGCATTGTTCGCCAGGTTGGAACCCGGGTGGAACCCTCCCGCTGCGCAAGTTATTTGCCACGATTCTCCTTCATGATTTTTACTCTAATTTGTAACGACAGGAACGGAGCACGCGAACCGCATTCCTACTCTCTCGATCCTCCTCAAACTCAACTGTATCTTCTCTTCCTCTCTCCTGTCTGTCGTTCTATCCTTCCTCGTCTGTTTGTTGGATCGAGGCTCGAAAACAAGATCTGCCTACTATTCTGGGATGCCTGGCTGAGTTCAGCTTCGTCCAGGTCCATCGAAGGAGCGAAACGGGGCCCACAATGGGCTCCCTATGATTTCGGTAGCGGTGTTTTTTGTCAGCGGCAAACAAGAGCCACGGCATGGTTAGCCTTGATCGATGACCAAACTTAGCTGAGTAAGCCTCCGTTTAATTAATTCTTTAATTACTTTTCCCCTCGACCCCGGCTTCAGGGAGTAGGGACGGAAGGGGTGGAGGGATCTATGGACGTGATTCCATCGGATCCTTGATACGGACACCAGTGTCCGTACGGTAGTCGGCAACACCGACTAGACCTGCCCTTTTGACGCTAACCCAGACCCGCTATCGACGCGATATCGTATCCCTTCGATGCTAAAGTTACACACGATCGATCCCGTGGAACCAAGGACGACAGGACGATCGTCCTTCGACGATGCGAAACCGATTTCTTCGATTATTAGGCCTAAAATTCCTATCGTATACTAACACTACTGAAATGTATATTAACAATTCAGAATACCACATCCTTGTTACATTAATATTTCAGATTAAATAAGAATACAATTTTCGATTATTAGATCACTGTAAGTAGTACGAATGTAACATTTTTCGGACCTGCTATCTAAAATTACACTGAAGAAATTAGAGTTTGAGTTTGCATCTTTCACTCCTTAACACTTTGTGCTTCTAATTTTTTAATTTTACAAGAAATTGTGCCCTTTGATAATGGCAATCAGACATCAAAGAGTTTACCACAAGGAACCTCCCCTTACGAAAAATCTTGCAACAAAGAATCTCTTTGGCGACCGAACCACACGGGCCTTAGATTGAGTACTTGGAGTCAGCATCGAGTACACTTAAATTAGAAGAGAAATTGATAAAAGGTGCTGGTCATCCAACACCTTACAATATAAGCGTGCACGCGTATTGGAGTAGCAGGCCGGGACCCGGGATATTTACCGCAACACGAGGATACCCGTAACATTCGTTATGCATGGTGTGTTCACCCGTCAAGGTGGTTAGCACGCAGGGGGCCGGTGCGGCGTGAAGAAAAGGGCCACGTCGTAAAATTCGGCAGGATAGTCGATCATTGTTCTCCTCGGAGGCTGGGCCATTGCACCGCTCCCGTTTCCTCCCCGCTACCCTGACACCCGGTCACGCCTTTGCGGGCCACCTTTTTTTCCCGCTCGCTCGTTTTAATAGCAGAAATTACTTATTCCGAGTCGAAACGCTTATCAGCAGGTACTTTTCTCTCTAAATTAAAATATTGCAATTGCATACGATACTTCAACTTCATCCTTGAAGGTTCAAAGGGGCGCGTAGCGAGCGGGGTTGCCGAGGAACGAACGTACGACGTTAATTTCTCTTAATCGCGCCGGCAAGCGGGGAAAATGATCGGCGTCGAGGCGATCCGGCTTGGAAATCCAGCACGAAACTTACGGTACGTGTACGTACGAGCCGTTTAACGTTTAACGGACGAGGGCCACGCGTGTTGGCGATTCCGAGAGCTAAGGAGGCGTTAAGAGGGGCAACGTCGTAAAATAAGGCGGCGACGTGCTAGATACGAGGCTGAACGAGCCGCATCGTAAAATCAGTCGTTGTCGGTGCAACGGCATAATTCTTCGGGCTACTCCGGGCCCCTGTGAATTTCGCGAACGTCTGACCACGCGCGGAGAAACGTACCATCACCCTCAACCCCCCCTGAACCTCGTACCGTTGTCACGTGGATGTAATTGTTCCCTCAGGATGTTACTGTTCACAAAGTTATTACCGCTCGGTCTCCATGCACGCCCCCTAGGCAAATGGCTTTCCATTTTACCTACGCTTTGCACTTATTTATATATATACAAGGTGTCCCGTTAGTAGACAAATGCAAATTTATTTTTTATTATTTAGTAGGCTGTTGCAAATGGTCGTAATCTCATTACATAAAAGTACCTCGAAATGACGTTTATGGCACATCAATTTGAAGCTTAAAACTCAAGGAAACAAATTACATAAATGCCCCGTCGATATTATTAATGCAAAGTGGCTGCATCTTTATTGAAACAAACTATTAATCAATCAGTTCACAGCTTATATATTGCCCATATGCAAATATCTAATTTTCATAAAATATTAAGGAAACGCTTGTGTAATCGTATTTATACATTCCCAAGAATCCGCGCCACAGCGAACAGCCTTTTCTTCTGGATCGTTTGATTCCTTTTCTCTTCAGGGTCGAAAAGAGGGCCGACCGACGTCCCGCGTCGAATTCACGCGGCCACAAGACTTGGAACACGAACATTTGCTCGAAAATACAGGAGTGGCCGCCGCCGATGACCAAGGATAGAAGTCCAGATCCAGGTCGGATAAGGTGAGTCCTGAGAGACGATCAGGCCGAGTAAAGAAGCAGAAACGTCGTGTCGTATCTTTGCCGCCGTATACCAGCTACGCCTCTTGTCGGCATTATAAGGAACGCGCACACCGATTATCAAAACTGTCGCTTCCTTCGTTACCTTTTCACGGACATCTGCGTCGCTCCTTCCGCGCTCCGATGGAGCCGTCTCGTTGACTCCTCGCGCTTAGGAACCGTGAAATATGATTCGTTCTCCGACGTGGCTTTCTATGATGCCAACCTGAATCGCTACCGTTCAATTCCACAGATATTCGATCGCGATCGCCTTTAAATCCTCCTCCTTATTCTTGATACTCTTTCAAACAGCTGACTTCGTGAAATGCTTGAAACGATTCGCGAGGTGCCATCGGCAACCCTCTTTTCGAGAAGTGCCTCACTCAGAAATGTAAGGAAGAATATTTAAACAAATTCTCTGAATTTTTCATATGGCCCCTCTTCCAATAGAAATTTAATTTAATAACTCTGTAACTTTCAAGGCACTTGCAATATAAAAATCCTAACTACCCAATTATAATAATTGGTACCCGAGTTTCGTATAATAAAGCGATACTTCAAGATCAAAAGGGATTAACCTTCAAGATCGTAGGATGAAGTCATAACAAAGTTAGCTTTTTATCCAGTCGCGAGGGATCATTTTTGGCAGGGTGTATAGCAAACAGCATGATTTAGAAGAAAATTGGATCCGCGTTCCCGAGACGAATCGCGTCCACGGATGCTCGCATGCACGATGACGGGATCGTCGATGCTTGAAAGAAGAAGAAGACGACGCTCAGCTTGGCCCATCAGCCTTCAGCGTTCGCGTTCGCTTCGAGCTTGCGTGCCAGTCAGCATTGGCAAGTAATTTCTTGCACGCAATTGCCCGCTACTGGAATTGCCTGGTAGGCGACCTCAGTCCGTCAGTCATTTACTTTTTAAATCGAGCCTGCCTGCCTGCCTACCTACCTTTACCTGCCCTGACTGACTGGCCGTGGCTGCCTGCCTGATGGACTGACTCGCTCGCCGAGCTGCACGCGTGTTCGAGCGGGCACCGCTTCGTGCCACGCGGAATTTCCCAACGTTACGCTCGATTCGCGATAAGCATCTACCTTCTTGAGGACGTTTCGAGTCCTCTGGCCCGAAAATTATTCCACGACCGCTCGATAATGTTGATACCGGTACGACCACGTCCTCGGATCGACCGGATGGTAGGCACAATTAATTCGCTAATTTAAACTTTTAATTTGGAGATATATTTTTAACAATATACAGCATGATATTAAACATCAATGTTAACGCTTTCTGTGTTTAGTATTAATAGGTAAAGAGGATTAAAAATGTTCAATAATTTAATAAATAACCATGACAATTTTTGGAAGCATCTTCTGCTTTACGAGCTGAACGATTGGAAAAAATTCGATGGTTCGATTCGATGCGTGTAATCGATCATCGCGACCCAAGAGATTCCGCTCATGCAAAGCGAGTCGCGGATAAATATCTGAGCGTGCAGCGACGCGTACGTATGAGAAATTGCCTCGACACGATCCGCACGTAAAGCATTGTCGACGTACGTTCATGCTCTCCTCCTGCCCCTCGGGGGAAAACTCAACCCTTCAACGAATACACGATAACCCATAACGAACGCTCGAGATACGTCTCCGTGATAAGAGGAATCCCTGTTCGCTTATGCCGAACCGACTTGGCCCAATTTCTCTCCCTCTGATTCGATCTTTTCCTCCTCATTTCGAATGCAACAATCGATATCTACGAACGAAGAAATCGCACGAGTGTTTTGAAAACGCCGTAACTCGACCATAATGTCTAAATGATGAATTATCCGTAAATGGTTCCTGAGAGATGTACCAATTCGCTGGATTTTTATAATAAATGAAAGAACGATGTTAGTTCGGCGCTCGCCGCTAGATGTATTAGTCGCTATTAACTTTCTCGCAAGTAGTCGCATGACTATTCGTCCAAATCATTCAGAAATCACTGAAAAAGTTTGTGACACTTGCCAAAAATCATGGATGTTTGAAAGGGTTTCAGAACTTTGTTAAATACATTTTTGTACATTTCAAAAACGAAAACCATGAATATTTAAATTGCCCATAAAGCGCAAATTTTACAATAACTTCACCCAGCACAATGAACATGAAGAAAATAAAGCAGAGTATAGTTAACGATGCAAATGACGTTCACCAGTTCGATGATGTGTCTACAAGCGCAATTACACGCCGAGAAGATTGTCCGAACGAAGAAAGAGTTGCGAGGTGAACGAAATAAAATGATCGAATTGCAATTTGTAGAAACGGACACGATGATTATACCGCGAAGAAATTCCTCGAGTTAATTGATCCGGCTACGTCTGGGGTGGTTAAAAACATTCTTATGGGATTCAGCGTTCGAACCATGATAAGGTGAAAAATCTCCGACGCAGCAGTACCTTTAACCGACGTATCATTTGTCACGATTCAACGTGTCTGCGAACCAAGACGCTTATCGCGCGACCATTTTATAATGCTTTCCCTACAAACGCGTGATGGCGCCACGTTCTGTTCCGATATGTTCAATAAAAAATAAAAAATACACCATTCAAGTTAAGATACCTAAACGTCATCAAAGGTTATCGTTCAAAATTGGAATAGATGTTTCTTGATTTTTTTTCAACAATTTGCGGCTATTAGTAAATGTAGATAAAATATTTAATCGAAATAAGTGGTATTCCTCTTCGATGATTAATCCTTCCATTATGGCGTCCATTGTGTGATGGTTGCATTTAAGAATGCAATGCAGATTAATTCTCATCAACTTTCGGTGCAATTTTATTCCAAAATGCGTGTAAACGCTTCCAAACATTTTTGATACATCATAGAAACGTCTACACCCAATTTTCCAAAATATAAAATCACCAAAACCATTGATACCGTATAATTCACAGTTATCAAAACTTTCAAGCCAAGAACCGTTCGTTTTTGGAGGTTCGTTGATCCCTGAAGAGCGTTGGCGAAGATTATCGCGACCAAACGAGAATTATATAGCGCCATTCGAACGAAATACGCCTCAGTGACGAACTGTATCAAGACTGAAGACAGTGTCAACCAAGGAAAGCAATATCCATCTTCTTTCATCAACGACTCATGAATATTCCATGGTGTGACTGAACTTCCACCTTTACATTTCAATTTTTGAAACGTAAATCGTCGAAGAATGAGGAATTAAGAGCATTTAATGTAATCGTCGTATCTCGCCTCTCAGATACGCTGTATCTGCTGATAACGGTCGTTGATAAGACAATCTCAAGCGAACGACGGGACAAGAATGTTCGTACGTTCGGCGATTCGATCCGGTGATCCACCTTGATGAGAATTCCGAACGAGAACGGCGATCACGGAGATAAATCACGATCCATGACGCCAATACGAAGTTGTAAAAATTCTTAGTCGATAATGTCACTACGGACCGTGGAACTTTGTCGCACGATGGCATTCGAGCGACTTCGGTGATCACACGAGCTACGCATCCGGCTTCTTGCTTGTTCTTCAAGAAAATTACTCAAAGTGAACTTTTTCGATCGTTCGAAAGATGAAACGCGCTTGGATCGTAATCTGGACGATGGTGTTTGTGCTTTCGGTGGTTTTGCACGCGAGCGTCGCGAATTCGACGTCCGAGAACGAAACAAAATTCATACCGTTCGAAACCGCGAAGAACAAAACTGAATCGATCAATTCCGCGTCGATCATCAACGTGCCGCTCAATTGTCCACCGGATAAAAAAATGGTTGGAAACCGTTGCAGGGTCGTCTTTTAAGTGAGTAGAAATTTCTTCAGCATCGAGGACCGGGAGGGAAGCGCGTCGCGAAGTTACGTGTAATTGTGCGCGTTGTTGTTGCGAAAAAAGAAGATGAACTTTATGATTCCGTTATGAAACCGTGTTGATAAACGAGCCTCGATAAATGACACGAGTTTCACGAGGAACGTGGCTAATTCTTGTGCTATTTTTGTGCGATGTAATATCGAACAAAATATTTGACAAATGCCTTTGTTGGAAGAACGAAAATGGTCCTTAAAATTGGAGTTGCGAGCTGTATCGAGTCAAGTATCTCTACTGGCAATGAAATTATTTATGTGTGTGACTCGTGTGCTTTAAATTACTAATTTATTTTAAAAAATGTTTCGTTGATTTCTTGGATAATTAACGAAACTTAGTAATTAATTTCTATTTCAGATACGGGAATTCCCCTGATGGATCATCGTCAAACGTTGCCTTATCTTCCATCGATAAAGGATTCTCGAAACAACCGAGCAGACTTCTTCTTTCTCAAGGCATCAAGAAAGAAGTGCATCGAACTTATCCATCGAGCAAAGCAGTGTCGACACCGAATTCAACAAAATTTAAATTCAAATTGAAATCAAAAGAATGAAAAACGAAGAACAATATACAATAAAAAATGAATCGGTCCGAAAAAGTTGCAATTACCGAGTCACATGGAGATTATCAAAAGAAGGAAATTGCTTTATCGCTTGTTCATAAATGATTTTCAAAATTTTCGCAAATTAATTCAACGAACATTCATCTTATCACAAAGCAATTATCGTGTTCGATTATTAATTTTAATTAAAATAATTACTCGTTAAGCGATAAAATAATTGCTCTCAATTCTAGTATGTATTTTCAAATCGACGACTTTTGTAACGAATTCTAATAAATTAACGTAAGCTAATTACTATTTAGCGATAATGCACGATATCTGAGGAAATTATTCATTGTTAATTACCGTTTCACGGTATCTTCGAGGTATCGGACGTAATTATCAAAAAGAAACCGCATGTACGCGAGCAGGATACGGATTGTAACCGCAAATTAGTACGAATAAAATGAATAAGGGGTGGGGAATTACATTAAAAGGACTATATTACACGTGCATCCAGTGTCCTGTGCGTCAGTATTTAATTTATAATCGAACCTTAAGCGGAAAGTCAACGAAGCCTTACGTTTCAAGTGCACACGATGGCGCCGTTACGTTTTATCATTTTTGCGTTTTTATTGTTGGTTTTTATTGGTGTAAGTGAATCTAGACCTCTAACATTTCCGCAAAGGAAAAGTACCAACAATGGGAAGCGTTGTCCACCTGGATACAGGTATATTCGTAACTTGGGATGCAGGAAAATAATATCCATAAAACCGAGCAACACGGTAAATCATTATATAAAACAGATTAATTTTAAAAAAACTATTTACGATGTACATAATTTATGTTTCATTACAGTGAACTTTGGATTCTCAAAGAAATTACAATGATCGTTAAAAATATAGATTATTGATGATCGATAACTTTTCTCTGTATCAGATAATGTAGAAATCTCACTTAACTTGTAGTTTACGTTTCCGTTTTGTAATCGTGTACGTCCATGATTTGAAGAATGTAAAATAAACTATAGTTAAATCGATTCGCACGTGTTGTTATTTGAATAACTGTCTATCAATTGATTAATTGTTAACGATACAATTCATAGGAACCAACGTTTGAATGAACCATGTATTTGGCGCGACTGCACATGCGTATCGTACGCGAAACATGGTGACTTACGAAGCTTCGATTGTAAATAATAAAATTATCATGTTCCTTTCGATAAGATTAATTAGTCATTACACAAGAGTCACCTGATAATATAGAAATTCATAACGAGATTAAACCAACGAGATTTGGATATGATATCGATCAAAGAGGTGTGCTGTCAGATACATAACCTCTTACTGTATGCTTTATGTGTAATATTTGAAAATAAAATATATCATTGATTGTATCGATTCGAAGAAAAGTATAAAAAAACGTGTTCCTAAAGTTTGATTTGAAATGATATAATTAATAAGATTATATTAAACATATATGTTACCTTTGGTACTTGTTCATTAGTATAAATTATTACATGGTGAGTAGGAGAAACAGTAAACTGAATGTTATGTATTTAAATAAGTACCAGTAATTCATTTGTAATTTTATGTTACAGGATATGACACAATGGATTAAACAGTTCATGTAAAAGTACGTTTAATCTAAATCATGCCTGGAATGCGTGACACTCAATAGCCTATGATTCATAAAATACTTTATGAAATTGAGAGCAAAATAGAATTGTCTAGACTATAGTAATTTGTAAATTGTTGAAAGAGAAGTTTATAACCTTCAGCTTCTGAATATATATTCTTTGTAAAAACTTGCAGTTATTTGAAATTAATAATAAACATAAACTGTTATTGGTACAATCAATTATATCATTTCTGTCCTATAAGATATATGGATAGATGTTACAAGACAGTTGACATACCTTGTTTTAAATAAATTACAGCATCTTGGGATACATCGTTATGGAGGACAACCCGCGAATAATTTAACTTTGCACGCAAATTCCAACGCCCACGCTTCCATTTGATCCGTCCATCGTCCAAGAAAATCTGTCCGTTAAGCAGATCAACTTATGCATCAACTGTCACAATATATGCTGTTTGAAATCGCCACCAGATGGATCATTCTCGATACTTTCACCTAATTTCTCGCTAGTGCTCGATTAATTATCCCATCCTCAACACTAGAACCATTAACGTTTTATTTGCGTTGAAAAGAACGTAGAGAAATATATAATTACAAAATGAAGTATATTTTGACTTCCACATGCTAAAAAAGAAAATCAATGGTCCAATAATTTATAATTTCAAAAGAATGCGATTGCCCAATAATTAAATATTATTAATCTAACTGGAAATTATAAATTTACATCTTTATTTCATAGCTGTAATTATGAATAATAGAAACAATGAACTATCTTGAAAATAATAGATAAAATTTATTGTAGTAATACAACCTACTTGCAACAAGTCCACCAGTAGTTATCAAGACTATTGCATACGTATTGCACAAGAATGCTTCGTGTTATCTATCGATCATTCATAAAACACCTTAATCGAAAGAAAGATAAATATAACAAAAAAATAATAAAGTGCTTTAACACCTTTGAAGCATCGATATTTGAGATTTTTATTATGAAAAGATAAATATTCGTATCTTGAAGTAGGACAAGTGCATACCTATATTTTAAAAGAGTTAAATGTAAAAATTTGATATTATCTACGAAGAGGTAATATTTAAAATTGTTAGTTCGCACTATAGAACATTATATTCAAAGTGAAAATCGAGAAAGTTATACCTGTCCTCGTTCATCTTACCACCGTGAAAATGGGCCGCGTGTAGAACAGGAAAACCCATCGCCCATTAACACTTCGGTCCCGATAAAGATCGCAGGGAGGTTATCGCGAAAAGAAAGAGCGCGGCACTCGATCGTGTGTTCTATCGCGATTCGTGTACGTGTGGACGCCTCTCTCGCGTGTGTGTAACCAGAAATACGCGTCGGGTCGTATCCGCTCGGGCAGTCTATCGCGACGCGAGCAGAGGAACCTGCTCAGGTGTGAGTTGTCGCGGTTTTTCCAGCCGAGAGTGCAATGCGAACCGCGATACCGTGTGCCTCGTAAACACGTGTTGTTACCTAAGTTCCTAGTAATTAACCAATTACTTGACGCCGCCTAACACCTGTTCCGTACGTTTGCCACGCGTCGGACGTGTTCGCGGATCGAACGATCTTCTTTTTCGTTTCTGATATATCAGTGAGCGCGCAACATGTATCGATTCAGGTACAAAATATTCGTGTTCGCGATTGTCTGCGGACTGGTCGTGGCGCAGAACGACGACCCGAAGTATCACGGTGATCCTGACAGCTTGGTGTTCCCCGGCCCCGTGGCAAACAGGAATGGAAAGTCGAGGAACGGAGCGCAACCAGAGAAATTCGGTGGAAGAAACAGCGATCTATCGGTAAATTAACGCACCTTCTGTTTTCTTATCGTTGAAAATCGAAGCGCCACATTGCAAACCCTTTCGCTTACACTAAAAATATTAGAAATAGGGAATATTAGGTCCTTGAAGACTTTGGAATATCACATTTTTAGAAACTGGAAATTTAAAAGTATTATATTTGTATCCACTTGTGTTTCAAATCGATTGACTTTCGAATTTAGCCTTTCGGTTTGGTACCTTGAATTACCGCTTGTTCCTGGTTGATTTTATCCTTGAAAACTGTGGTCCCCACGTTTTTGAGTTCCTAGTTTTTCAAATTGTTCGGGTATTAACTATCCTCGTAACTTAACCTACCTAAGAAAGGATGCTGAATGAAATGTTAAATAAATACGATTAGAAATATGTTTCGACAATTCAATTTATGTAGTTGGCAGGATGACTAGGAGGATTGATCTTTAACAAAATGATTTTACTCTCGAGCCTCGAGTCGTAACACTCCCACGTTCTCTCTCTGGACAAATAGCGCAATTATATTGTCTCGGGCATTGTAAAGACCGTACACAATAAAAGTTAACACGCAGCCGGTAAAGTTTAAAAACCAATTTGCCTATGCCATGCGTGGAAGGCTCTGCTGCCGTGAAGTTTCGAGATAAAAATGTATTCACAGCCGATAATGAACTTAAGGATCTCTTTTTGACATTATCAAAACGTAAAAATATCGCCGTTTGTGGACAAAGCACTCGCGAAACGGCGAATGCACGTAATATTATTTTTGCAGGACAG
The DNA here is from genome assembly GCA_022405125.1 of Anthidium xuezhongi. Lineage (NCBI taxonomy): Eukaryota > Metazoa > Arthropoda > Insecta > Hymenoptera > Megachilidae > Anthidium > Anthidium xuezhongi. The sequence continues at coordinate 12,472,791 of CM039637.1, forward strand.
TATTTGTCGAATAAACAAATTTGTGTGTCGTGTGACGACGTTGTTATGCCGGTTGTTCGCAGAAGGTTCATTCTCCTAATATATTAAATTGCCAAGGCACGGAATATCGAATGCGGGTCACAAGTGCAGCAAAACGTTCGCCGATTCGCAACGACGCGTTTCGACACACGAACCTTTTCCATTTACGAAACGTTACATTGTAAATACCGTGATATCATCCCGAATTGTTCGTGGCGGAAGGGAGGTACCAATCGCTGTTCAACAATTGATTGCTTTGTAATCGCTGAATCATAAAGATCTTGAATAACTTCTGTAATTTGTGTAATCGTAAATCATTTTTAATACTTGTTACCCGATTGATTCGTTCGGAGTTGTTAACAATCGCGCAACGAATCTACTTCCTTTTCGTCCACGATACTGTAACGACGTGCTAGACGTTCGTTTTTCCTGCAAAGACCTCCTGGATGACGTCGAAGGACGAGCAACGTTAACGGCCAAGGATAACGCGAAGTAAAGCACTTCGAATTCTCGTCACGGTGTCCGTGATTCGATATAGATATAGGTAATTGATCGAACATCAGCGTCACTCGACGAATGCTTCACCGATTACCTGGCGGGAATCTATCTAATTTTATCGATTAGCGGAACGAAGTTAATTAAACGGTGGGAAATTGATTGATGTGTAAAATTGTCCCAAAGGAATTTCGGTGTTTTGCAATCATTCACCAGTGTCCTGAGTCTAATCGTGCCTTAGGGGTATTAGATTAATTCCAAGAAGAATTTAGGGATTAATTTGTATCTAATTTTGTACTCAATTCTATTATTAAGTTACTAAATTTCTAAATTGCTAAATTCTATAATTTTATTATTTATATATTATTACTGATCAAATATTCTGTAAAAGACCAGAACTTGATTTTGACAAATAAAATAGGAATTACCATACAAACATTCTATTTGAATATTCTTGTAGTTTGCTGACTAATTCGTAGCCGAAAGGAAAGAGAAATTTAGGTTACGATTAATAAAACTCGTGTATCACTGGAGAGTCGCGAGGTGAAGAGCCTGTTCCTTCGGCAAGGTCGAAAGAAATTTTATTTCATTTATACTGTCGCAAACATGATAATTGTATATTGATCGAGGGCTGTGCAAAATGGTCATTGGATTACCGAGAAACGTCAAGAAACCAGGATTCCTGGAAGGTACGATAACTCGAGACAGCACATTTCTCGATTATGTAAATTGTTACGTGTGTAATCTGTTTAACAAAATACTCTGCATACCGTTATCGATCTCGAATACCAATGCTCGCCTGAAGATTCAATTATTTCGCAGAATATCAACCCTTCATTTACTACAATTTGAACTAAAAATATTCAAAGACCTTAATAACCTAATTATCAACCTGATATATAAATAAATCCACAAAATTAGGAATCAGATTAGTATAAAATTATTCTCCTATAAGAAAGGGTACATTAGCACTGAAAATGCTTCTTAGAAATCCGTTTCTTTTTTCAACGTTTGTTCGTTTTTCCGATGTCCGATAGTGACGGTGGTGGCTTGTTCAAAACCAGTTCCACCTCGAAAGGCTGTTTCAAGTTTAAAATCTCGAGGAGCGACACGAGCTGGACGTGTCTCGCGAAAGTCTACAGGGGAATGCTTTTTAACCCTTCCTATAACGATTCCCTCTCAACCTCCTCCATCCACTGACCACCTATTAACGCTTCAACGACCGCGTGTTTAGTCAAATCTACGACTCTCGCGATTTTGTGCTTAATCTCGCCCGTATTTCACACCTTTGCGCATAATGTTTCCTATAACGCCGGTCTCGAAACCGCGAATTCTTTTCCGATTTCTTGGATGATTGACCAGCGACCGTTTCGTAATTCCTCGACCAGTCACACGAGGATCCGCGATCAAAGCCCGTGAGTCACGGATCGGTTATTATTATCGGGGAAATACCTGCGACAATTTATTCTTATACCCAATGTTTTCTGATCGATGGAACGAGATTTGTCTCGAAACGGAAGAACAGTGCTGAAGAACTTCGCAAACACGCGATATGCATGACAAAAGATCGGTCTTTGAAAAGCAGCTGATTAACACGTTCCTTTCGTGGAAGAAAAAAATTCATCCACCGACAAATTGTATCTTTTTACTAAACGATTACAGTCCTTGAAACCTCGAAAGTGTTTATCGATCACAGCTGATTAGATTGTCCATCGAGGGAATGTTGCAATACCGTTCGAGAAAGCTCGATAATTTTCTAGCAAACACGTTCACTGTAGGGGGAATATTAATTGTTTCCAGAAATCGCTGCAATTAGCGAGGAAAATCAGCTCCATGACGTCGGCTGACGAGTTCCTTAACCTTGTCCACGGGGTACCGGATGTTGGGATCTTTTCTCTTAGCGGTAAGTACCTCACCTTCATAGGTCTTAATTATAATATTAGTCCAATCACTGAAAAGAAATAAATACGATATAATTCGGTTGATCGCACTTTATTCGAGCTACAAAAAAACTGAGATCGATATCGTAACAATTCAGAGTACCCAATGTACAATGTTGAAAAAAGTAATGATAAAAATGAGAATACTGCGTCACAGAGCGAGTATCTTTTGGATGGCGCAAATAGCAACCGCGCTTAATAAATCCTTCGATGTTTAAACGAATTATTGCTAGTAAACAAAACTGCAATATATTGTTCACTAAGATAAATGAGCAATTACATTGTTCAAACTCGATTATCTGACGAACGTTTGATCTTGTAATAAATGTGGTACATTTTAATGTACCATATAAGAAAAACAGAAAAAAAAGAATAATACTAAATTGGCTTGTAATACTTCATCACTGTACCTTACAAAGGTGAAATATCTAAGTATCACAGAATAATGAAAAACATTAAACTCGTGAACAAAAAACAATTATTCTAAGGATAATCACGAAAATAATATCTAAAGGAAAAAATAATAGTAACTGTACCGTTAACGCGTTAAATGCCGTGATAAATTATTTAAATATATTTCAATATTCAAAATATAACTGCTCCAGGTACGAGATAATCTAAAAGTCTAATTTTGTAAATTATACCAAAAAAATATTGAGATTTTAAGCCTTTGCAAATCACGAAGTCGACCCTTGACTTTTAATTATCAAATATTAAATATCATTCTGAGGCCATCTACTCGAAATATGAATGTTACTTCAAATTTTCATACAACGATGCTTAATTAACGATACCATTACCACGGCATTGAAAATGGTCGGACTCTAAATTTTAGTTCTTTCGAATTTGCGTAAAAGATTCATCCTACACTTGTTGGTACCCTCGTAGATGATCAGATGGATCTGATAATTGAAGATGAACTTATTATCCTGCTTCTTATCAACGTGTTTATCGAGGATCAGCTTGTTCTTCACGTACTTAGGAGCGAACAAAGGCGTGTCAGGAGCTTTGATGAACAGCTCCGTTCCCAGACTCTTCAAGAATCGCTTACGATCCTCGAAGAAGTCCATCTTCCTCAAGAAACCAGCAAAACTGTCTCCGTTTGGAACCAATCTGTTGCTGATCTCGTTGATCTCTTCTAGGCTGGGCAGTCTAGGTTTAGGCTGCTCGTAACGTGCCTTGACGTTCCTGTTTCTACGCGATGATTCCAAGGCTGGCTGTTCAGTTGGTGCAGCGATGTATGCAATTTGCAATTTACATGGTCGCCTCCATGTGTGAACGTTGGACGTGGCTGTGATATACGCGTTCCAAGCGTCTGTGCGATCGAATCAAAACGGGATTTCTATTATGCTTTTTATGCTAAGTCGTCTCGCTTCAGTGAGCAATTCATAGTTCCATTAGCTGAGAAAGAGGCTAGGTTCTTAGGTTAAGTTCTTAGATTTATAAGGTTTTAAATAGCTGGATTACTAGGGATTTGGATTCTTAGATTTCTGGATTTTTCAATTTTTCAATTCCTAAACACATTCTAATTTTTCAACTTTAGAATTTTAGATTCTGCTTGAAAACTTAACGAGTTAACAAGTAATATAATTAAAGAATTAAATTAGTATGTAGATAAAGATGTTACTTACCCCGTTTCCAAAATTTTCGAGAGAATTCAATCTCCCCGTCGGCCTCCATGTATTTTATCGCGCTAGTTTCGACGATAACAGGCCCATCTCCTTGGCCGCACTCTCTCTTGATCGCTTTGATAGTTGGTGCCATTTCCTCTTCCAATTTTATCCTATTAATGCTTTGCTCGATCTCTTCTATGTTGGTTGACGCGATCTCGAGCTTGAAAAGATTACTGAGATCACCCTCGCACAGATCGTAAGACATGTCATCCATTTCGCCAACTACCTTCCCGTCAATTTCGTTCTGATTAATATCCATCTCGATGGTTCGCTTCGGTGACATTTCCGATTCCTCCACGAATCTCTCGTTGCTGAATGCTTCGTTCTTATCGCAGCACAAATCGATGTCCTTCTTTTGATTTTGATACGAGTGACACTTTTTTCTACAAAGAATTTCATTGTTATTGTACCATTTAGTATTTTGATAATATTTCTTTAACGAGTTCAATAATTTTACCGATTTAAATGCTTCTTTTTGTAACCAATGCCAGCAATGGGTACAATCTTTGAGAATATATGTCTGGAGTTCACTTTGTGAGCTTCTACGAAGGCAGTCACGTTTCTGCGGCCTCTGACAGTTCTGCCAAACCAATCGAGCACCACGTCCTCGGCCAGGTGGCTCTCCAAACCGGAAGCCAGGCCGTCCATCAAAGCGAAGTAGCTGTTCGCGAATGATATAGCTTGCTTGCGTTCGTCCATCGTTATTTTTCCTAACAAACATAGAAATTGATTTGAATAATTGAAAGATTCGAAACGCTTGAATATTAAATAATACGCTTTGAATCGCCTAATATTTTATTTATTTCGAATTGCCTAACATCCCAACCGTTTCAAATCGAAATCCACATTCGAATACAGAAAATATATTCTACTGTCGTGACGACTCCCCAAACCGGTACCACGTTTCGTTCTTTTTCCTCATTAACGGGAAACCACAGAAACGGCATCGAAAATGGATGCCAGAAGAAGGAGAGGGGAAAAAAATGGGAATTGTCCAGCTAGTTCCAGAAGATTTCATGTACAGTACGACCTTGTTTCACAGATAGAATGGGAGAGGCCAACGAACGTTCGAACGCCGAACGACCGGTGCCGGCGAAATGTGCACCGGAATTACGAACAGTTCCTCTGAAACAAGACATCGATCCGTCCACCATTTATTTCCCGTCCTGCACGCGGATCAACAGATGCGGCGGTTGTTGCGGCAACCCGTTGCTGTCCTGCCAGCCGACAGCCGTGGTAACTCGAAATTTCGAAGTGAGTCATCCGATGTCGAACACGATAAGTCTCGTTATCGATAAGTAGCGGAAGAGACAGATAAATACAACGACGATGCTTGTTGTTCAAGGTGCTGGTGACGTCGATCGAACAATCGTACGGATTGACCTATAAAGGCAAACAGATCGTGCCGTTAGAGGAGCACACGAAATGCCAGTGCGACTGCAAAATTAAGGAGGAGGTAATTTGAGGACTGTCGATAATTGGGATCTTCCTTCTTAAACCGGTACAGCGAGGCATAAGTCGGTCTACGGACTTGTGCAACTCGCGGCCACTCTTGCATTACAATGCGGTTCTCTCGTTTGAACGCCTCGATGTTTTCCTGATTTATAATCCTTATACCGTCATTCCATCTAAGTAACAAATTAGATTTACCAATTAGGAGATTTAAAATGTCTCCTAAAGTTTCCTAATTAAGAAATTTTAAAAAATTAGAATAATATAGAGTATAAAATTAAAGAATATAATTGATCCTTAGAATAGATATTTAAAACTACACGTACAATTTAAAAAGTAAACCAGGTGCACGAGTCCATTGGACTCACCTTGACCGGATAAAGGTTAAAACTAGGACAGCGAAGATAAGGTGTTCGTAATCGAGGACGCACACGATGCGTTTTCGTATTAGTTTTACGTTCAAACGACGAATAAATAATGTACAATAATTATGAGACCTTCGATCCCTTTTTTTTACATAGTCTAACGTTGGTATTCCTCAGCACTGCAATGAGAAACAGTCCTACAACGCGGCTGAATGCAGATGCATGTGCAACAACATCGACGAGGAGGAGAAGTGTTACAAGAACAGCGAGACGAAGATATGGAATCCGGAGCTTTGTACCTGTTTCTGTAGGGAAGAGCAGGAATGTTCAACTGGCTTTTATTTCGACCAAAACACGTGCAGGTGTGAAGATGCGGGGGATAAATAGGGCCACTGATACGGGAATAACACAACTCTCTTCTCTCACTGCACTCTACTTTCTGTCATATCTTGTAAGCCACACGCTTCCTATCTTTTTTAACTTCTTTGCTTCGGTTTCAATATTAACAGATACTAATTTTCTGTAACCTAGTCTTTAACTATTACCCTGTGCAAAATTTAATTGTTACGTCTAAAGAAACAAAGTTTCTTTACATCATTATCTCTGCTTCTGCAAGAACATAACAAACTGGAAACAGCTGAAGCAACATGCAGCTTTCTTCAAACATGTGGCTTCATCAGCATGTACTGTGTGTTTCTTTTTTGTTAGTGAAGTTTTGAACCAAGGATCCGTATGATTATTCTAGGTGTAAACAAGTACCACTGTCCAGGGCTTGGTTTCCAGCCACCAAGGGTGCAGATTATGGATTTGGTCAGACATCAGATGTACCACCGGTGATAATTGCTCTGGATGCAACGGATCCCAGAAGGAAACCGAAACAAGATCCGGAATACAAATAAGACATTTGTACAACAGACCAAAAGACTTATAAAGACAGCTATTTACTGAAACATGTTTGCGGTTCAATTTTTCTCACCTGTGTGCCATTCTACTACAACATGAAACATGTAATTATAGTATTTATGTGATAGTATTAATTGAACATTTCAGGATATAAGTCAATGTATTTTTATATATATATCAAAAGACTTTTGTGATATGATGAAATACAATTATTTATGACATAAATATGTATCTATAAAATGTTACAAAAGTATATGTATTCTTGTTATTTTTCCTTTATTGTTGTTTCTTTCATGTTATTTTCTACCTCATCAGCAGCCAATGCCTTATTCTTCTTGCCATCCTGGATGTACAATACCACTGCTTTGTTAACTTTTAACAAAGCTGCATAATACTTGCTTATAGACGTAACAGACTCAGATAGCTCTCCTAAAAGATGATATTAAATAATAAAAGTAATATTGGTTTGAAACACCTGACGCAACAAGTGTTTGCTAACTTAAATGCCTTACATAACCTCACTTTCAATAAAAAGGAACGAAACGTTAATATTATTTACTTCAAAATATAATTAAATATAGAAGAAATGTACTTATCAGTATACTAGAATAATTATGTAATTATTAATGTTTATAAAATGAAACTTACTAATAGATGATGCGATATCGTTAATAACTGACTCTTCGGTAACTTTTGGACGTTTTACTTGTTCCATTATAATACTATTACGATTCACGTTTATACATTAATTTTAATATTGATGGATGTATAAATAACATAAAATACATTGAAAATAAAATTATTCTTTTGAGAGAAAATTATAGCGCCAAATGGCACGAAAATGATTTGAACCAGTTGTCGATCATACACAAGGAAGAAACCTGCATGCAACACAAAACACACATAAAATTCAAATATTATTTAATCCACAGATGCATTAATAACTGAGAGATGTAACAAACAAACACATAGCACCATTATTTACAATAAAATAAATTGATTTACAATAAGCATTACCTGCTCAATTAGTGTTGTTCACGACTCTGTCCTGATTATTTTAAACTTTGGAGGTCACAATACAATCTATATATTAAATTTTGACTCTTGATTTATTTGTCTTATAGTTTTTTAATGTTTTGAATAAAAAAATTTGTCCTGGACGTACCGTTTCGTTGCCAAAAAAATGTTACCAGCAATCGAACAGTATAACTCCTTTTGATTTACGTTATTTTGTATGTAGATTACAATTTTGATTACATTTCAGCTTTATGAATAATAATATACAAAATTAGAACCGCTTTGTGCATTTTTAAAGAGAAGTATCACGTTATTATAAAGTAATTCATTTTATAAATTTTAAATACTGGGTGATTTAGCGCATAATTTAAAAGTGGTGCCACTAACGTCATCTAGCGATAAATGATGGAACTAATGAAATCGAAAATCCCTTTGGCCGCGAGATGGCTATAGCGTTTGTGTGCCCGTCAGTGAGCTGTTTTTCCAATTATCGTTATTAACGCTTCAATTAAACTAAAGTGCCATTTTTCTGATTCCTTAGATCTTACAGAACGCTAAAATTGCGTCCAAGACAAGTGAAATTCGCTAATTTCGCGAAAAAACGCGTTTTTCTGTTTCGTTAGTTCCGCCGCTTCTCGCAAGATGACGCTGGCGGTACCATTTCAAAATCGCGCGGGGATACAAGGTCAAGAAATGTGTAAAAACAATTTCAACACAATATTTTTAAGTTTATTTATATGATAATCAGTCTCAGTGATGTATAAATTGAATTATTAATTAAACACTGTATCATTTTGTAAACAGTTACCGCCGTTTGAATCAGACAAAGATACACACGTTTCGTGTACACGTTAATACCGTTTTCAAAACAATGTTATAATAACCCTACACATTTTTTATCAAACGTATTATCAGTTATCGCTATATTGCCAAACTCAAGTTGCTATCAACGTCGAAAGCAATCTTCTTCCTGGATTTCAATCAGTCGCGTGGGCAATTATAAACGATTAATCGAAACCGATCGTAAACTCGAATCACCTCGTTATCGGACAAGTATTTATTAGTCGCTTCCATGTAAACCGAGGCTCGAATCGAGCAACATCACGCGCATCGATCGTAGGCTTGAATTTCATTTCAATTTACTACTTTCTCGATCGATTTCGGTTCACGGTTTAAACGCGGTGCCGCTCAGATTTCAATAATACGTTCTGTACGTTACAATGTAACGGTTGTACCGAGGGAGACGAGTCACAAACGTTGATTGCGACACGAAATTCGATTCAATAAACAGTTTACAATTCACGATAATGAGGTACAGTCGTATCGTCGTGGAGGCTGTCCAGATTTAATATTTTATCGGGATCATCAAGATCCTCGGGGAACGTCTTCACGGGGAAAGGTTCTGCGGGTAATGTTGCATGTCGAGCAGCATGTCCGAGCCACGCAATGGACGATACGAGAGGGGGTGGGAGGCGGGGGAGACAGAGAAAGAAGCGCTCATACCACTTCCAAGTGGACGAGGCGCCGTTTCTTTTTTTTTGTGCCACCCGTTATAATTGCCGAGGCCTTGTCACTTTTGCCAAGGCGCGGACCGCAGTGAAGTATCCCGTGTGTACGTCGCCCCGCGCCTTTGTCGGTACAATGAGCCGGCTACCTCAAAGCGATACCCCTTCTTTACGTGCAATCGAGCGCGATGTAAGCTTTTCTTCGTCCAAACTGTCCACCATTTACATTTGGTCTCAGGAGAACTTGAGAAAAACACAATCTGGTATCTCTTGTCTTCAAAAAGCGGAGGATGTGGTCAACTGAGACGAATGGTGGGACATTTCATACTTTTTTCATATCATAAAAGTGGCTACAATGACTCATTATCAAACACTCAGTTGTGGAACATTCTAGAGTTCCCTAGGAAAAGTGGCAATGTCACTGAACTAACCAACTCACTTTAAAATAGTTATTAAGCTTATCACACGTTCAGTACCTGTCATATTTGACCTAATCCAGAATGATGGCGGTACCTTTTCTGACGATGTCATTTTCCCTAAGGAAATCTACAGCTATATCGTTCAGAATATTATAATACAGCATTATTCTGACCGACACAGTTAACACCTGAAGATCTGCACGAGTCTCTCGGTAAAATATCGAATTACAATCGTCGAGGAAGGAAAGGGAGGGAAGATTCGAAACGGAGCTTCGATCGATACAAGTTGCAGGTTCGCGCGTAACCGATAGGTAAATAAAACGCGTCGAGCCGTCCACGAATCACCGGTCGCGGTTTAATCGGTCGAATTCGGCTGGTTTTTTACCCGGTCGTCGTTGAATGCGGCTTAATTGCATTCGGTAGCAAGAAAGATTTAAAATTCAAAGAGGAACAGAGGTAGTGGGCCCGGGACAAAAAAAAGGAACCGGTACCTCCTCGCCTACGTATTTTACGCGCCACTTTCTTGCGTGTACGCACGCGTGTGCTATCGTTGTCCCTGTTCATCGCGAGGCCGGACCACCTCTCCTCTCCTCCCTCAAGGACTCTCGGGGCTGTGGAAGGCGCACCGCGAAACAGACGGGGCTCCCAACATAAGGCCTGCAACGTTCGTAACACGGGTAGCCAACACGGTGGTAGGTTTAAATCATATTAAAGCGCATCCAAGCACCGGGAACCGTAAGCCTGGATTACTGCTACAAATCGTCCCGTACCGGGAATTCCGTGCAACCGTGTAATTCGATCGTCTTTAAGAACGGGGTCCACCTAATCACCGCCAGGGACCGCCTCGCTAATTCTAGACGCGTCGCCGCGCCGTCCCCCGTTCCTCCATTTTCAAACATTGCGCCTTTACCACCGGGAGGGCAGCCTGGTATCCGGTTACCAGGAAATAATTTTACCAATATTATATTATTTTATGCCTTCCAGTACAAAAAGCTACGTCTGATTGCTCAAGTTATCTACGTAACTTGGTATCTATGTATCCGTTGAAGCTTTAATCCCTTGAGCCTGTAGCTCATACATTTCGTAAATTTATATGTAACCGTCCGTCGTGTTTTTGTTGGGAATAAAAATCGTGTCAACGTATCGATCAATGATTCATTAGCCTGATTTGTGATGCACCCCGATCGGAGGCGCGCGATCGATCTTCTCCGCTCTATCAATAGAAAAGCACGGTGCCAAGAGACGCGGAGATACGTGATAAAGTGTTTCTCATGGGAAGTTACGAAACAACGTGGGCAGCAACAGTAGAAAATGGCGTGGGTCGTGACGGGTTGGGACCAGGTGGAACGTGTTTAAACAAGATACGACCAGATAAGACATCACCGATGCTCTCTCTGTACGATGGTACTCGTGAGAGACAGAGAATGACCAGCGTCCAAAAAAATCGATCGTAAAATTTTCGAGCTCGTTTCGAAATTTTCTCCAATCTCCGTAATCAGATAAAGATGGAACCAGAAATTTGTCTAGGGCGTCGTAAAAGGAGGTTCTAAGTCCAGTGTCCGATACATGGGTCACGATTTTATAATCGAGCCCCATTGAAGGAGCTAGACGCTCGTAGACGACGAAATTTAGCCGGACCATTGTGATTAAGTTCCATTCAGAGATCGAATCCGTGGATCGTGACAGAGAGAAAGCCACGGTTTCGTGTTAATACGCGTCCAATCCTTTGTGTCACCCGGATTGTCATACAAATTACGTGCAACGCGCAGAACCACGGATCCCGGTGTTTTTTTAACGATCACGCGATACATTGTGCCCGTCGATGCGTACGAGAAGAGGGAACGCGTTCTCTCGAATGTTTTTAATCGACGGATAGGCGAAAGAGCAACAACGCAGGGAGAATCGTTCGCCATCAATTTTCCCCCGTGCGCCGTAGAAATATTCCTCTCCGGCCCGCTTTGCCTTCGGCCTTCTTTCTCCTCGTCTCTCGGCTACCAAAGCACCAACAACCACCAGTAGCCACCGCTGGCTATCGTTTTGCTTCTCCTTTTCCCTACCGTTCGCCTCTTGTCTCTCTCTTTTGTGTTACCCGGTGCACATTCAGCTCCCGTTGTACACCGATTGAGTGTTGACCCCGCTGCGTCACGCCGCGTACGGCTGCAGTTTGCCTGAAACGATACGCAATCAACGCTGCTAACGAATCTGCCTGACTTCGGAATAATAATCGTTCTCCTCGAGATGCCACGATACCGTATCGCGACGAAATTCCAGAAACCTTTGGTGTATCCTTGTATTTCATTGGACCACTTGGTACACACTGTTTTTCGTTTATTTTGGTTTCTTATAGGAGTACAAAAATTTTGGGGCAAGTCACCCTTAATATTTAACTTAATTTTTTTTTTATATTTCTGTAATATAGGACATTTCCAAGAAAAGCTAATGGGAGCAAAAAATTGTCCAAGTCTTCGTATTCCAACATCACAGCGCGTATAATTCAAGAAGGATATAAACGTAATATCCATAATGATTGTTTCGTTTGATTAAGAATGGCACCGCTACGCGCTTCTGGCGACTGTCCATTGGCAATGGTGTGTAAAATGGTAGCCGCATTACACGGTCGGTACCGATGACATTAATGAGCCCCGTTGAATTACGGGTACCATCTCTCCACAGTGAATCCGTGTTCACGTGTATGGAAAACGTGGTATACACGTTCAACGTACGGCCCTTTACCAGGCATTCCGATTCTTCCTTTTCTTCCTTTTCTTCCTTTTCTTCCTTTGCCCTACCGTATTACGCCATCTAAGAGAGTCTATTCGATGCTTACAACTTCATCCGACTCGAGCCCACTGTACACGCATTAAAGGGGCGGTTTCGTGTTAAACGGTCAGCATCCACAACGATGCGAGTAACGAGTCGCCGATTAAAGCCCTTCCTCATATCGGGCTCGTTTACACGCTATTAGAACGCTATAATCATTGCTCGATCAATGTTACATTAACTGATGAGTCGACGAATAAATAAAATTTTATCTTCGTCAGATTGTAAAATGGATTTCTGCTCAAATGAGGATAAAATCCAGTTTAATATTCCATTTCTTTCCAAGTTATTCTAAGACTTTTATTTCCTTTTGGAATATTTTGCCACTATTATTTTATGGTATAGAAAATAAATTGAATCTTGAAAGGTAGTCTTTAGGATAGAAATTTTCTGATTTTGAAAGAATTGATTGTTCGTTTTTAGTCAATTTCCATTCGATTCCATACGCGTCGAAACGCAGAAGGAGCAATCGAAACGTATCCGAAAAAGTATAAAAGAACAATCGTTAGCCCGATGGCAAATCGATAGAAAAAGAAAGGGGTAAGGAAGGTCCGCATCGAGAATGATCCAAGAGATCGAGACTTTCGTGGATCCGGATCCAAGGGTCGAATTCGATCCTGCATCTCGCGTGTCGAGACACGCTTCGCTGTCTCTTCTCTCTCGTCGACCATCACCAGTTCTCTCCTCTCTCGTTCTTTCTCCCTCTTCGCCTCGTTCCTCGTCATCATCCTTCTCCCTTCACTGACTCACTTACTTGTTGGGAAACAAAAGGAACAACCAAGTGTGTGCAGAAGAGTGGAAAGAGAGGAAGACGAAGAAGAAGAGGTGGATACAAAAGGAAGAAGGAGAACGCGTTCATTCGGTTCTGTCCCTTTTTATCTTGGTCCCGGTTTCTTCGTCGGTCCAATAAAAGGTGGGGAATCGTTCAAAAGCGACGGGGGAAGAAGAGGGACAAAGCGTCCGGATAGAGGGTGGAAAGGAAAGGGAGAGGGCTAAGAAGAAGAAGGGAAGAGAGGCGCAACAAAAGTAGCCGTGACGCCGTGTAAAAAGGAAGAAATCGAAACACGGGACAGCCGTGGAGGAAAAAGACGAAAAAAGCGTGGCTTCGCGGCGAACGCAGAAGGGAACGAAGAGGGCTTCAAGAAGAGACCGACCAAACGGACAGGGGACTTCAGGGATGTAAGGTGGAAATTTTTGTGCCTCATAATGTCTTCGACCAGGAATATTATTGAAATTCAAGGGTTGAAAACAGATTATGGATATTTATTCGTTTGTAATGGTTTTTTAAATTTTATATTATAATTTCAGGGTGGGTAGACTGTGAATATTTGTACAGTTACAGGGACTTATCAAGTATTCTTGAAGAAATATGGTATGGAGGGTTTAAAACTTTATAGCAAGGAAAATTGGTATTTTATAAGAGGGAAATTCGAAAATTTGGGGTGTGGAAATTTGGAATTTTGTGATAGGGGAATTTAGAATTTTATAGTCTGGAAACCTCAAACTTCATAATATGGACACTTAGAATCCTACACCGCAGTAATTAAAAACGCTGTGACCACCATAGAACTTAACTCACATTGACCCCTTCACGCCCACTACAACGTACACGTCACACCGCCATCAAACGCGCAGAAAAGTCGACAGTAAATAATTTAGTGTTCCAAATCTCTTATAACTACATAACTAATTCAATAAAAACAAGTATAAAATCAACCCTACGATACGTAAATCTTGCAAGTGAACGAAAATAAACCTTGTCACCGATGACCATTGCCCTTAATATAAAACGAAAAAGAAGAATGATTATGAAACAGTGTTCATGATGATAGTTCATAAGTATCATTTCCTGTCATCAATCGACCGCGCTGTTAACCGCAATACCAGAGTCTTCCTAGTAACTCGATCGATCAGCTGCCGCCTGATTCTCTTTCAAGGCTGACCTTTCTCTCGGGGAAAATTCAGTTACTCCGACCAATTAACCCAGTCTTAAGTTCCTGGACGTTCTACTATACCGTTGCTGGCAGTCCAAGACCTTTGAAAAATTCAATCCATTACTTGTCACAAAGTGGGAGCTCTTAAAACAACATTGCATTTCTTCAACTTTAATAGAACACCTTATATTAACCCCTTAAAGATGCTTTCATCATAACTAATGAAAATAATTAAAATACCTATTTATTATAACTCAATACCCTTTTCAATTTTGTACAATAGACTTTGAGACGGAGATACACATTGTGAAAAAATAAATTGCAGTACTTGGATGGTCCCTTTCCCCTTTTACTAATCCAGGTAGAAAAAAAGGAGAAGTTGGCGCTGCAAGGGTTAACCGGACGTTCGATTGCTACGTTCCTGGGCCGTGCCAGAAGAGATGTCTCGAGGTGGTGGAAGTGGAAAGAAGAGAGAGGAAGAACAAAGAAGAAGAAAAAAAAACGAAAAATGAGGAAAAAAAGGGCAGAACTGGCAAAAGGGGCAAAACCACGGGACACTCCTCCTGCCCTCTCTTGTCCTCCTGTGCTGGTTCGCCGTTTTCTCTGTGTAGTAACGTACACGGTACACGGCCGGGCAACACAGGACATATAGTACCCAGGGCGTGCGCATTCGACTTTTCAGCGTGGCTGGCGCACGTGTGTCGTGAAAGCATAATGTGCACCGGTTCTGCTTGTGTGCTATACATAACGTTGTGTACTGTACCTACCTGGACCCCATGGTACCGCTTTCGCATCATCCTGTACGGGGACTCACGGCTACGGACGCAGACTGATAATCGCCGGATGTCAAGGTCCTCCTCCTTCGACGGTAGCCCAAAACTCCTTCGCCCTGTTCTGGACCATCCGGTCCATCTAATGGGCGACCGATGCTCGCTTTGTCGAATCTTCTTGTTAACCCTTTCACTCCGCAACACGTATACGTACGCCCAATAAATTTCAACATTTCAACCGATTTCAACCTTAACTTCGGTTCTGATACCAAATTTTTGCTATCTGCTGGAATCTTTGGATCTAGATCTAGATTTGGAAACTTGGGACGTAGAACTAGGCATAGGAACTTAAGAACTAGGCTGTTAACATTACTGCCATGGTGGTTAATTTTGTATAATGAAATAATAAGCAAAAGAAAAGGTAAAATTTTTAAATCGCAATCACAGAAAAAGGACTAAGGCAAGAAGCAATAATATGCATGAGCCGAAAATATTTCCTGTTTCTTGGAACACGAAGGGCTGCGAAATGAATTCGAACGAAATTAAATCAACACCACGAGGAGCAACGCGTCTGTTACACTGGCGAAGAAATTAATACGAAGGATGTCGAATATCAGCGGCAACTGGACGATCGGAACGGGTCGATTTAAATTGCCTAATTGTAAGTTCCACCCGTTGGTCGCCTTCTGGGTGGAGCCCGATTTCGGTAGTTGTGTGTACGGGGCCCTGCGGTAGCCGTTGCGCGTAATAGCATTCGGAAGGAATACAAGAGCAAAAGGAGAAAGATAAATAAGAGAGGAAAGGAATCGAGAGGGAAGAGAGAAAAAACGAAACGTATGAACGGGGCATCGGTAGGACGGGGAGGGTTTGCAAGAAGGTATACACATCGGAACAGATTAAAATCGTCGAATCTTTCTCCATCTATGGTGCCTCGATCATCGAAATTGCAACCACCTGCAGACCGTGTTGTTCCTACCGCCATTTTCTTGTCGAGAGTAAATCAATTTTTAAACTGTGTCCAAAGTTTTTAGGCGCAGGTCTCGTATTTCTAGGATTAGGCTCCAGAACCCCAGACTTAGGCCCCAAATTTATAGGTCTAGCTACTAAGTTTCTATGCCTAGGTCCCAAAACTCTCAACGTTCCAGATTTTTATTACTAGCTCCCAAACTGTTAGATTCCTGGTATCTAAGTCCAAATCTCAAATTTATAGGTCCAAGTACCAAATATCTAAACTGGGCCCGTTTTCAATTATTACAAAATAAAATTCGTTCACACTTACTAAATTGTAGAAACAAATGGCCCAAAGGATTAATTTCGTTTTTTTTTTTTCGATACGAAAGTACTTAGAGTACGAATTACGGTTTTGCGGTTCGTTTCGATGTATCAAGGCCCAAAAAGGGGAACCCATGTGTGTCGTAAAAGCATCGGGGACACTGTTAATAGCGCAGCCGTGAACGAAGGGGGTCCTTGGCGTCTCGCGTTTTGTGATTTACACGTCGTAAAGGCTACAAAAGCAAGACGCGACTTGTTCGTGCGAGTACATACGCTGGCATTCGCAGCCACATTTGGCGAGACCGATTGTATGCCTCACACTATACACACCCGATGCTGTTAAGTCTGTTTAAGTTTTTTTCCTTTAATTGGCATGCAAGGGAGTGGTGATATCGTTACACCGTCCACTTGTAGAAATTTCATCGAAGTTACTTACAAAATTTCTTCACCTCCTTTTCTTTACAATAATACATTTTTTAAACTTCCAAAAATATAATATTCCAAAGTGTCAAAATTCCATGCTAAGGTCCTTGAGAATCCCATCAAATAATATTTCCATTACTTCCTGAAATCCTGTACCAATCAACTGAATAAAATAAAAGAAAGTCCAAAGAAAATAGAATGATTAATGTATTTGTAGTAAATGAAAAATTGGAAAGACAACAGTACGGTTTATACAAAGTCGATTCGCGTCTATTTCTGTGAGGATTCAAACGGATTTATCACGGGCCAGTAATCTCGCCGACAGCTGACAGACAGTTAAGATTCATTAATGCTGTTGGCAGCGATTCAACGGTCGCGAAAAAAATTAAATTTCTTGGGCGACACACATGCACACAGGGCTCCTAAAGCGAACAGATGTCAAGGTACTTTTCAATCTGATCCACGGCTTCAAAGGATTGCACGTACCGTAAATTCTGATCGGCCAGTCTGTTGCAAAGTACGCACATATGTACACGGTGACTCACGTGTTTGTTCGCATTGTGCGAAATTTATGTTTCATTTATAGTAGAGTGCCGCGAATTAACCGAACAAATAAAAGTAAACTGCTTCGTAAACAATTTTAAAATGCAGCTTTGGGGTTTCGAGAAATTCGCGATAAGAGCAAATTGGATTCAATTGCAAAAGGAAATATTAAAATAAATTGGGCCAAGTAATTTTTTAATAAAAAAACTGGATGGTGCCACACCAGACACTCTGATAAGTATTACAGAATTTTTCAAATTTTTGCAAAAATTTAAAACAATAAAAAAATGAAAGTGTCAACGCAATTACAGAAACTGCGAAGACAAGGATCTATTAGTTCCATTATAAAGTGTGATAAATGAATGAAATTTAGCGGAGCAAAGGCAAGAAGATTGAAGATGAAGAAAAGAGGGACGGCAAGTGTGAAACACAAATGAAACCTTGAAACTTGACCTGAAACGAACTGGACAGTCGAGAAAGAGGAACGATATAAAAATATATGTCGTTATAGAATGTCAAGTCCAAGAAACGCGAGAATTCGCCTTAATATTTCAACGACGTCGAATCCTTGTCCTTGCTTCGTTCCGCGACGATTCACTGCGAACCATTCTCGTTTTTCACCGTCGAACCTGGCCCGATTCGCCGCCGCTTTTTTCGTCGTCTTTATCAGGACGCGATTTCCAGCAGAAATACCCGTCGAATTTAAGGCTTTTAATGGACCGCGAGAAATCGTTTTGATACGCACGCCATCGGTGCCAATTCATTTCGCCCCGTGCTACCAGTATTTTTGCGCCAAGCGTTGCGTTTCAATCCAAAAGAATTTCGTTTGATCGATGCTCGATGGTTAACGATCGTTTTCGTCTTACGAACAAATGATGTCAAAATAAAATAACACCTTACATTTCGTACGGCAAATTTATTTTCTTAAATTAACATCTTCAAATTTTTTAACTAAATTTTAAAAGAAATTAGACGTTTAATTGTTTAATTAAATCAGTAGGCGATAATAAGAATAAGAATTGAAACAAGGCACCGAATAGCGATTCAGCTCGATACCTCCCCTTTTTCTTTCAACACCCTGTAGGTATGCAAATGACGACAAATCAGCGGAACTCGCGCGAACCATGTAACTGCGGGATTTCTACGGGTATCAGAAATAACAAGGTATCGAGTGTGGTTTAGCCTGCGAGCGTTGTATTGATTACGATTATATGAAAAACGTAAGAGGATTCCCCCTTAGCAACAACAGTGTCGGCGATGGTAAACCTAGAAGTGCGCTTGCTCCGAGTACAGAGGGTGTCAAGTGACACAAGACGAGACGATAACTATCTCCAACTGGATCATCCAGCAGCATTACGATGCAAATTAATGCGGCTCGTTGTTTTTCGCATAACATTAACCCCTTGTTTAGCCATCGAGTACAACAAGCTTATGTCATTCATTGTTATAATATTGAGATCAGCGAAACAGATTGAAACGTTATTATATTCTGTTCTATAAGAGTTCGTTTATTTTATTATAATATTAATATAAGCAGGACAATAAGTTTCTATGGAAATTTAAAAAATACCCAAGTTGCAGTTTGAAAAATGTTTAATAATTCACGTAATGTATCTTTTCTTTAAAGCTGCGAACTGAAGTTGGCAATGTTGGAAATAATGGTAGTTGCCATTAGACAATTCGTATCATTTTGTCAACTTCTCGCGTTTTCTATAATCTTCCGCCTAATGCCATAGTATTTTCCCAGATTCAATCTGATCCGCCGAAAAAAGCCGCCAGTCCACGGTAATGGCGCTGGCCATTAGACAACCGCGGTTTCGTCCTGCGGATTCTCCGAAAGGAAACCGACTGACGCGACTGGTTGTACAGGAAGATCTACGATTAAACGCTTTGCGCGAAGAGGAAGTGCATGTTTTTGCGGCGATCAAGCGCGACAACGGATAAAAGACAGACCAGTTAAACATTTTACATGACGAACGAGAAACCGAGCGAACAGTGACTACTGTTCCAGGAATGTCTGCTCGCAATTGTTCCCGAAGAAACGACTTATTATTAAAAAATTCAGAAGTGATTGTGAAATTGAAAAGAAAATTGTGTGTTTATATCGCGAGCGTAAAGTACGTGTAATTAAAGATGTTGAGAGGGTTAGAAGCTCGATGGTAATAATGGTACAAAGGAAATTTGAGTGTCACTGTTAATTCGAGTGCTGTGCAAATTCTAGGTTGAGTGTAAATTCGAGTGTCATGGAAATTCAAGTGTTCGAGTGCGAGTGCGATGGAAATTCGAGCGAGAGTATCAATTCGAGTGCCATGGAAACTCGAATACGAGTACAAACATAAATTTTTCAAAGTTACGTTTGAATTCTTCAAATTTATGAACACCCCCTTTGTTTATTTTTTATACCGACCGTGGGCATCGAGCATTGAAACTGGTTCCCCATTGAAACTGTTCGATGTCCATCCACAGATTTGACATCCACAGTTGTTTCAGCTTGTATGATAAATGTCTCTGCTATTAAAATGGCCTTGCTCGGAGGAGAAGAGCGCGTCTGTGCAACACGAGGGGGCGAAGGAGATCTCCAGATCGTGACTAAAAATGGCGATGCAGGTCGAGACTTTAGCCGAGGGCAAATCGAGATCGAAATACTTCTGGGTGATCAGCTGCACTCCTTTTCACGGTCGTTCAATATAAATCCGATAATTAAACAGAGCGTTTATAGAAACATACATCAACGTACCATTAGATAAATCGTTTTATAGTTATCATTAAATACTTAATATCTATTTTCATTTCAACAATCTGAAACCCAAAATAAAATATTTGTTAATTACTAAATATTTGTATCCTATTTCTTGTAGATTACTAGTTTCTCGCTTCACAAAATATAGATTTATATGACACGTCTTAAGAATTTGATAACCGTGTTCCACGAGGGTTACCTCGATACGCACCGCGATCGACCGTTTGATTTCTCGTTAATTCAGGTACTCGGCAATCACGGGCAAGGTTCTTTTTCCGACAGCCCACGGCCTACGCCATCACGGTGATTGTTTAGCGGGAACGACGAGCTGAACGAAGAGGATGCAAAGCCTGAGGCTGATATACGCGCGTTTAATGCGCATAGCATCTACATACGCCACAGGTGCAACGAGTTCCCGGTGCGTTATTAACTTCACGGTGAAAAAGCGTTTCTCGGTTTACGTTGAAAATAACCAGAGCAGAAATGAACTAGCTGTTACCCGTCACAGCGGTGGATATCACGGCTTACTCGAATCTCGTGATTTACAATCAGCCCAGGGATCGTAAAAGAGCCGTGCAACAATTGCTCGAATAAACTATCGGTGATGTCCGACGGGTGATACCCGTTTTATCGTTTAGGCTCGATGATTTTTATAGTCGTCATTTAAATCGACTCTCTCGCGTTCGAGCTTGAAAAGTGGTCCGAATCAATCTTCGTCGTTGATGAATATCGCCGATTCGAAGGTCAGTTTCTTGCACGAGTTCCAGGTTCTTGTAGAACCGATGTTCGGCTCTTCTTTACCTCGAAGCACCGCCGTGAATTACCTTCGCAGCTAGCTTTTCACATCGTGGACGAGAGCAATTTCTGTTACAAAAGTCACTCTGCCTGGCAATTACGGTTTCTTACCCGAGGCATCGGTACCGCTCTCGGCTCTCCGCTCCTTTCCTTTCCTTTCCTTTCCTTTCCTTTCCGTATCTCTGATTCCATGTGAACGTCAGAGAAGTTTCTCGCCTCCGGAAGTTCATCAACCAAACGCTCTCTTCTTTGTTGCTGCCCCGTCCACTTTGCCTGATCTTTCGTGCAGATCTCGGTTTACGGTAAACTGAACTCGAAACTGGGCTCCAACTTGGAATTTATTAGGTTCGCAATTAAATTCGCGAGCTTCGTACTTATGGTTCGTCTTATTTTTGTAACCCTTTATTACACAATTCTTGGAATTCTACAAATTATTTTAGACAGAATGATGTATTTTGAAGTATCTTTCCTTAATGTCCAAACGATCAATCATAAAATTAACCCCTTTCGACGAAAGGCAGAGATAATGAGAAAATAATGGTAAAAAATGGTAACTTTGTAGCAGCGTAGGGGCGATTCGGGAATACCAGGCCACGATTCGGGTCATTTTCAGGTCATCGACCTGAAAACGGCGGGGTAGCGCGGCATAAAAACTCCCTGGTGCGGGTCGGAATTGACTACCACAAAGTGGCTATACTTTAAAGCACGTTGGGAAAGTTTTGTCGGTCCCTTGGCTCGGCCAACAAAGTCGTAAAGGGATACGGGCGTAAAAAGTTTTAACTTAAGCTATAAATCCGAAGAGCATACTTCTAGAACAAAGAGCTTCCCTGTTCTCATGGTTAACCAGTAAACTTTCAAATCGTGCCTCACGTGCAACATTGTTCGATCCTATTGTTTTTTCACACCAACACTACAATTTTAGCAGATTAATGTCAAGATATTCCAAAAGAAACATAAAGTTAACGTAATGCCATTACAACAGCAATAATTTGGTATCTGTTTGAAATTTATCTTATTTCAGAATTTTTATTTCAAAGGTATTGCAGTGTTTATGAAATATTAATTATTTCGAGAATTATGTTGAAAAGCAATGGGAACGGTTGCATAATCGTGACAAGGGATCCCAAAACGGAGCAACAAAGTGATAGGAAAGGTGAATATTTTAAAGAAGGGATCAACTAGGATAGTCATACGATCCTATGGAAATACGCTACGTTGGAAATTCTTATACCCAAGAATTTCCGTATTGCTACCCATCCAATCCGGTTTTGAACCTGGAAGATGCTCCTCTGAAGATAGAGGAGGGGAAAAAGAACCATTTCGATGCCATTGACGAAAACGAACAGGGACAGGTTACGTGGAGGCCAACATAGTAGAACAAGCCCTTCCCCTTCTTTTTTGAAGATGCCCCCAGCTATCTACATCGTGATCCTATGCTCACTTCGACAACTTAGAATTTCAAATATAACTTCTATACAAAAAAGGCAAGAGGGATCGAATACCCTGAACCACAAATTACATTGTTCAGAATTGATGGCACCTGGCCAATATCGGTCCCAATTTCGAGTCTATTTTTCTAAAGAACGAAAGGGCGAAGGGTGAAAAAATGACGAGGAATCGAACGAGGAAACTGTTGGCACGAAATCGGTTCTTGGAATGCAATCTACAACCCTCGAGAAACTACAATTGCTCGAGCACGTTGCAACGAGCAACGATGCTCGCTTTCTGCATTAATAAAACTCCGAGTAAACGCTTCGCAGAAGGCAGAACCTCTTCTCAACGTTATTTTACGCTTCCTGCACTCGGACCCGGCAATCTTACTCTTTTTTCCGCCTTCTTACGACCGATTTCGCCTTGGTACCGCTAAAATGCGAATTACAATCCTCCAAAACAATCCGACGTGCTCGAATTAACCCTTTTGCTACAAAGATATCCGTACGATGATTCGCCAAACGTTGGCCACGCATTGGATATCGAATCGTGATGTCCAAGATCTTAATTAAGTGGTATTTCTATTTTTAAACCCCAAACACATCCGACGCAACTCGAGCGAAGATTATTCGAAATAAAGGAAACAATAGGCGTAGATAAGAGACGCATCTTGTACAGCATGGTTTATGGATCTTTTCCCCTTCGACAAGGCCCATAATGGATGCGAGTAGCAAAGGGGTCGACGTCTCTTTCGTAAACAGATCGCTTACGCTCAAGGACGTTGGTATAGTACGCACTCTGTACTACATACGTTATGTTGCATACGATTATCCTTTGCAGTGAACCGTGCCAATATTCGTACGGGCAGGCTGCCTCGCAAATTAGCATCAATTGATTTTAGAGTAGCTCCAATAAAACGACGATCATCATTGCGCGACGAACTACATATCCGTAATGACCCATCAAAATTTTATTTCGCCAGCCACGCGTACGATTCGCCGCCTAATTATTATACAATTACGTATTTTTTTTTCCTTTTCGAATCAAGTGATTTATTTCATGAAATTTGAATGCTGAGGAGATTGACATATAAAACTTTTAATTTTGCTTTATTTTTCGCAATTTAACTAAAGAATATCTGTCTTCGCTTAATCAAAAATCTACCAATGACCCACGTGGTACGGTCATGTATTATTGAATTTTATGTATATTTTTCCAATGTTTGCAAATTAGATATCCTGAAATCTCATGCAAATGAGTCTCGAAGATATTTTATTTTACACGTCACGGTGAAGAATTATTTTATGAAGCGTCGTTATCGGAGCATATTAAATATTACAACGGAATAATGACCTAGTGAGTTCACGACGATTCCCGACTTTACACGCCGCGTGGACAGTAAACGAAGATCCCGGTGATAAAGGCCAGTCCAGAAAATGCTAATTACCATTATTACCGCCACTATCCGACGATCGTTAGAAGGGTGAAACTCAACCACCCTTCCCGATGATTGTCCGTATGTGCATACGCGGAGGATAAGTTCTACCGGCACGTACCAATTATGTTGGCGTGCAAGAAACTCGAATGATTGATGTCTGTTGCCGGAACAAGTGTAACGAGATTTTTCCAATTTTTATCCTATCCTCTTCTGCCCTATTTTTCATGCGTCCAATAGATTAGAACACGACAAACATTAATTTTCCCTTACAGTCGTGCGTAGCCATCTTTCATTTTAATTTCGTACCAACATTAATTCTAATCAGTACATCATTTGATACAGTTATGCAAATGGTACGTCATCGATTGGAGAACCATATGACGCATAATAGGTAATATGGGACGCACCCGAATTGTAGTTTTTAGGGGTCATTAAACTTTATAGTGGAACGTTAATTTATTTTCTGAATGATTGGTCCCTTCGCTAACTAATGCCCAATAATACGAAAGTTGGAGCAATTTGGGGTTTGTTGCACCCTGGCTGGTTGAGTCGAGGGGAGAAACGGTGTAAACAGAAGGCGAAACGAGGCGACCCGTGATTTTTCGTCTTCGTTACCCGATATCACCTTTGCCTGCAGCAACAGCAGCAAGTGGAGCACGTACACAGTTGATTCTATGGTGGTGCCCTCTACGGTTTCCTTTCATTGGCCTCTTATCTCTCTGGCCCGATGGTGAATCACCACAGCCCAACAGAAGAAAGGGGGGGACCGGGCAGAGGGAGAAGCGGAGAGGTCCACGGTGATGCTTAGCACGCGTGTGTGTGCTGGTCATGAAATAACCGAGAAAAGGTACGTACAGCGCGGGAGACAGAGGGGGAAGGGGTGGGAGAGTGAAGTTGGGTGAAGAGGGGCGAAAAATCGTGGAGAGAGAAAAGATGGGTGGAGTGGGAGAAGAACCATGGACATGGTGTTGACCGGGCTTTGAACCCTGATCCCACTGGAGTACTACGCCGTACTACGGGCTCCCTTTTACTTTGGGATTGGTGGGTTCCATCTTCTTCGTTTACCACCCTTCCTCTCCTCTTCTTTTTCATACGTGAAATAACCTAATATCGCGATCGACTTGATAGACCACTTGTCACGGAACACTGCGAATGTTTACAAACAGAACTTCCATGTGAAAGTGGATACACTGTCTAGTGTACTAGGCTTCGATAGGGAAAATGGCGGAATAGGGGAAGATACCCCACCACCGACCACGTGTAGTTTAGACGGCAGGTTCAGTAATCTTTTGAACTAGTTAATTCAGTAACTGAGCCTTGTATTCAAAAGTTACTAGATACCTAGATGCCTATCAAAACCAATTAAGGCCTAGATTAACCTTAACCTCTTTCCCCTGCATTGCCATTTGTCCCTAGATCACCTTGCCCAAGGTTGTACTCGAGAAAAGTTTCATTGAGGATACAATTAACCTGAATTCCTGAACCGTGTGTTCGAGAACACATTGAGGAAAGATGATAAGGAATAAAAGCCATTCGCCTGGTCAGTTAAGAAGAAAATGAAGCCGCGATCGAAGGCAGAGGGACGGTGGGACACTGACAACAACGAGCGTGTATTTTATAAAGAGACACACAATCGAGCTTCTCGTCTTGCGCATCTTCGAAGGCTCCGAAGCACAGCCAACTACCGCTTTGTCCTTACTCGAAGAGGAGGCTGCCGGTAGGGGATGGGATGATCCTCGACGATGGTGGGGAAAGAAAGATGAGCAGGGTAGGAAGGCGCAGGGAAGGTGGAGGACCGTTGCACTGACCGGGCTTTGAACCCGCTATGTGGTAAACAACAGGTACGTTGCACCCGTAGCGCAATTTATAAGAGGCGAAACTCGATGAACACTCTTCTTCAGGAAGTCGTCGTTATGAAAAAAATCATTCCGAAGATCATTTGAAATAACGGCCGCTTCGCTCCTCTATTTGCCTCCTCCCCAACCAACTAGCTTTCTTCCTTCAGGGATCCATGAAGCGTACAGAGCACTCTTGGAACTCGAAGACGTAGAAAATGTTAAGATAGAAGAACAATTATGTGAAAAATCGAAGGTGGAAATTTTGAACACAGCCATTTGCTTTACTAAATTAGGTTTCTGCATTTCTTCTTTAATAAATGTAAGAAATGCTGAGGGTACTTTTGAAATTTGAAATCACAGCAAATATAATGGAACGACGTCAATGTTGTTTCCCGTTTTCATGGTATACTTTTAATATTCTGTAACGAGGAAGTGGACTATCGGTTCTAATCGGAGGCAAATGGTATCAGGATGGCACAGCGCTGTCGACTTCCGGTTTACTAAGCGGCCGAAGCTTGATGATTGAATCTCTTTTACAAGATGGCGTAATATTTCCCGTTACGATTGTACTAAAAATATTTAATTACCGTCGCGAAAACCTTAAATGAATTTTCATTCTCTAATTGTAAGGTAACATTTGTGTATTTCTGAAAAGTACAAGAGAAACATAATTTGAATTTATTACGTAAACATACAGTATTAATACCCAGTGGCTGGTTCCGTGCTTAAAATAGTACCTGAGTACGGCATTTCAACACTCCAACCAAAAAGAAATCAACGTGAGTTTACGTAATTTTATGTAAATTCGTATCTGGGTTTGTTGTGAATCGATAATCTCCGCCATTGGGCCTAGTTACCGACATTTTTAGTTCGTTCTTCGACCATCAACCGGCGCTACCATCGCAAAATTCCAAAGAAAGGTTTCTGCTTCGTTCGATACTTTTTCTTTTTCAATTTAAAACCGTACACCACTTTTACACCGCTTATTTTGGTTGAATTAAACGTTTGATATATATTCAGAGCAATTTTGAAAGTCACCAGACTTTCTTAAAGTGTTGATAATATATATAATGAACAGCAAGTAACGAAACGTATAATAAATTCGACTTTGTGGTGAAATTAAACAATGTATCGACATTTTCAAGAAGATTATCCGTTTTTCCGTGTAACGATTCGCACGGTAATGAGTCGATAACAAAATCGAGGTCACTTCCGGCTTTCATCCCAGAGACCTTCTTAAACATCAAACCAAATCGTACGAAAATACAAAATGGCTAACATATTCAATTTAAACAACCGCTTAGTATACAAAAAGCTATTAATACAAGTACAAACAATACTATTTTACAAATTCTCTTACAATTTTGATAAAACTACTTCAAACATCAACAGAACTGACCGAAGCTTGAAAAGTACGGGTAGAACCGCCATATGTTTACAAAACTTTCATTTCGTGCCGTTATATTATTTATTTGCTCGATGATGTTTTCGAATCCCTTTTTTTAATAGAATCGATATTGGAATTTGAGAAATGTTGACCAATCGTATTTGGACGAGTGTACGAACAGAGAAGTCTCATTTAAGAATGAACGTCGAAATGTAAGCGTATCGTCTAAAAATACTGTTGGTGGGCCGAGGTGCGCCTAGCAACAGAGATTGCATAGAAGCATAACTATAGTGAACGTGCGTGTTTATACGTCGAGCCACAACAAGGACACGGGTTATGGGAAAAAGGAGCCTGACGGACGGACTGTATCGATTAAAATCGTAAAAAAATTGAATATTTTAATAACTCGAACAATTCCAGTATTTGAGTAGTCGAGTTATTTTGATAATTTGCAATCTGGAGTTGAAATTCGTACAATACGGAAACTTGAAGACTTAAATAATTTCAAATTTAAGTATTTTGGGATTTAGAATTAACCCTACACCTGGGTTCGATTCACCTAATTTTAAACCTCGAATAATTTAAATAACCTTGGGTACCATGGTGAAATACAGAAAGCATATTGTACGATGGCAAACAGGAGGATGTTTTATATGCACCTCTCGAGGCTCGAGGCCTTCTATATACCGATAAATATTCAAAAAAGCACAGATTGCAGAACCACACGTGCATCGCACTTTGAAGTACAGTCGACCACAGCCATGTGGCAATTTTGAATAAAAAAAGTAACTTTGAACAATCGTATATCCATTTAACGCTCATTATTCGAACGCCTTCGATCCATGACTGATTGACGCTCGAAGAAAGTGTCTGATTCATCAGAGAAATTCTTGCATAATTGCTTGACCTCAATTTCGTACCCGTACAAGAACGTACAATGATTCTAAGATTGTGAAAACGTTCACCGGATATTCATTTACTTCCTAATTTCGATCGATAATAAATAATCGCGAAATCGTTTAACGAAACGAAGAGTTTCGAGGGAATTAAACGTTCAATTAAGAGAGGCTGCATGTACTTTGTATTCAAGATGCACAGACCTTGTACCAACATCCTTTGCTCGACGTCAATTTACTTGCAAATTTTGAACGCGCCAGACGACGATTTTGCTTGCATTTCATGTTCACGAGCGTACATTTAATATTCGTATTAACAGATTCTACGACATTCGGATCTTGAGGAACTTCGAAAAGTATCCATGAAGTTTAATTACAAGAATAATATCGGTACTTCCGTGGTGGACTCGAAAGGGAATTCAAAATTCTTTTTGCTCAAAAATCTAAGCGATAGTTGCCATTTCCAAAATAAAAAATAATTTTAGCAGATATTCTTCTAATTTATTTCTATTGAAATTTAAAAGATGGTACCGATACTGATTAACATTTAAAACCCTCATTTCAGTATTTTGTCGCATAATTGAAAATTTGTTTAATAAAGTATATAATAGTTGTTTTTGTTTTCGAACACGAATCGACGCCGGTTTCATTGTAATTTAAATCATCTGTCAATGTTTTCCTGTTTTCGCGGTTGAAGAAAGAAGCACACAGAAGGCAATCGTGTGAATACGGTCGGTTTTCAAAAAGAACCAAGAATAAAGTCAAAAATGTCACTTACCAGAAACGGTAAATACGCGGCGACGAGCACCTGCCCTCTTAGTCAGCCTTAAGTGGGCCTTCTTCAGGGTGCGCACAGCTTCCGTTGCACCTGTCTCAATTTTTCTCAGCGAACTGATTCTCCACACCTCTTTCGCTCTTTCGATTCGAAGGAAATTGCGGTAGGATTCAAGGATCAACAAGGACGTGCTGTTTCTGAAACACGGAGAGGATACAGTTTCAAGAGGATCGTGGAAAAAAGAAATAATGACAAGTTAATTATTAACCCTCCGTATGCAGTTCTGTGCAATTAAGTTTATCTCGTAATTTATGCACCGCGATGAATATTTCATACAGTCAGCTTTTATCATAATTATTTGCAAAACGGGAAATCTGAATTACGGAGGATTAAAGAGCTTCGACGATGGTTCATTTTTCATTAATTTTTCAATTAAAGTTTAGGAATTTTAATTCTATATTTTGACCCAGGTACGAGTCTCCAAAGTTAGAATTTAATTAAACAATTATTTATGTAAATCTTGATACCATCATCGAAGCATTAAAAACGAATTTACATAATACATGAATCACATGGATAAGGACATGATTATAAACGTTTTACCAAAAACGGATAATGAAATTACTTTCACATTCTCCCAATTACCTTGCAATTACCCGCTTATTAAACTCACAAAAAAAGCTCAATACTGTACACAGGTTTTGGGCAGCAGGTTGATAAAAAAAATAGAAGAGATACAAATATTGTTTCTTTTTTTTCTTCAGATAATTTTTTTTTTTTTTTTAATAAACATAGGCATTCACTTATGAAGGTTAGTTCTTTAGACTCTCTTAAGATTACGGTTTATATATAATAATAATATTTATATTTATATAATATTTATATTGTCGTTACACATATATAATCATTTGTTATTACGCGAAATACCAACTGGAAGTGAGGCACTGGGTGTATTTTCTGCTCTCCCTTTTTCTTTTTTCTCTGTACTTATTTTTTTTTTACCTTTCCATTTTCATCATTCACCCACGCAAGCAAACCATCTTTCGTACACTCGAAAATCTTTCATACTCTTCTTTCTATTTCTTCCTTGTTTTTTTTTTCTTCTTTTTTTCTGTTACTGGGGCTTTACGTCACGTTTTGGGAACGCACATACACAACTAAATATACTTATTACAAATAAGAAGTACTCGCTAAGTTACGTTTACTGAGATCATACTAATACATCACAGGGTTACACAGACGTAAAGAATCATTTTTCCTTTTTTTTTTTACTATTTTTTCTTCCTTTTTTTCCATTTCTTCCCTTTCGTTTTTTTTTTGCTTCCTCGATGGTAGACTGTGCTCTCGATCCGTTCAGATCTAACGAGATTCTATAGTCGTTCGATTTTCCTTCTTCCTTCCGGGATGAAAATGTCATTTTTCGTCGCGTTTCGTCGAATCAGGACTTTGTTTCAATTTCATTTTAAGGATCTTTCTAATTATCCTCGCGCTAATCTTTCGGTTCATCCCATGGAACAGGGGTTTTCACGCTTTCGAACACCATGGATTTGTCATTTAATTGAAGGGAGTACGATTTCGCTTAACTAATTAAAAATACTTGAAACTCTACCCGATAGAAAAACTAATTATAAAAATAACGCGCTAGATTTATCAAAAATACAATTACTAATCACAAGAATTTTTTGTAATTCTGGAAAAATGACGAATAATTTTGTGAAGTATCTCAAAAGTTTATCCACTAAAGAAACATATTGTAAAAAAATATTATATACTAGGTTACTAGATCTACCGAAAATAAAATTACTAATCACAAGGAAATTACAAATAATTTTGATAAATATTATAAAAATAAAGTATCCACTAAATTTACGAGAAATAAAATTACTAACCGGAAGGATCTTCCATGGTTTCAGTGCGGCGCTCGAAGATGACTATAATTTCCATGAAACATTGAGTACAACGGCACCCAGGACAATGGTATGGGTTTAATTGACCCTGTATCCGTTTCTTTTTTTATTTTTCGAGGATTAAAAAGATCCGTGATCGAAACTGCGAACAAAAAATAATGAAACAGAAAGACGACCATTAGAATTCCATCGATTCTACCATTGTTAGCACAATTCGCCTGTATGAACTACGAACAACAACAACAACAAAAAAATAGCTTGTAACCACCAGTCGTATTTCTGAATGATAATCTCATTATAAAGTGAATGACAGGGGGGGGGGGGGGCGGGGGGAGGAGAAAGAAAGAAAAGACGGGGGGTGTGTGTCGGGTACTTCAAAATAGGGGCGTTATGGTTTTCAACCAAAATTATCGGTAAACAAAAAGAGAAAAAAAAAAGTCTTGTAATAAATCAGCTACCATTAATAAAATCATTATACCATTTAAGATATACAATTACACATTTTACATTCAAACGCAATCGCGACAAAACAGAGAAACTTTTGCTTCGTTCCAAAGATCTGTGCTTTTCGTTGCTGATAAAAAAAAAGAAGAAAAAATTGCGTGATTTTTCGTTCAACCGTTCAAAGAACCCCGGGAGGTTCGATTTGTACTGACGATGACTTCCGGTTCGCCTTCGACACGCGCGAATTTCAAAACAAATTTTCTTTTTTCACACCTTGGAGAACTTTCAACGGTTTGATTCTTACTCACGCAATTATCTTTCAATGCCTACAGTCTGATAATAAAAAAAAAGAAAACGTTTAAAAAAAAAAAAAAAGAATCAAGATACACGCGAAAAAAGAATTCATCGAGAGTGCCACGTGAAAATTGCATTCCACGTCCACGAAAAATACCGCATGTACAAAAATATTTACAATAATTCCATTGAAAGTTGATCGTTAATTGTATAAATAATGATTTCGTTATCTCTCACGATACAATCGATCGGGAATATCTCATCATCAAACAAATTCGAGTGCTGCAATCTTCACGGAGCTTCTTGGTACATCTAACACTATGACGGCCATACACTTTTCATATTTTCAAGAAATGTGAAAAAATTGGAAGAAATTAACACACAGTGGACAAAAATAAAGATTTAAGCATCCAAGTCATACGACACCGTCAAAATGTTAAGATTCAGGGGGAAGATTCAACCCTTGTGTAAACCGATGGATGCCCAAATACGCATCGAAGCTCTATTTTGAAATTTTTTTTATTGTGCAGATCGATAAGGGTTAAAATCGAATTATAGTAGGATACCAAATCGCTTAAACAAGGGTTGACGCACGATACACGAAGGATGAGACGAGAAGAGGAAGAAAATGAAGAAGACGGAGGGGCAAAGGAGAGCCAAATACGATACAGGTTCATTCTCCAAATGGTATAAGAAGAAGATCGCGGGGGTGTGATTTGGCATCGGCTGTACTTTTCTTAATGTCGTACAGGAGATCAATGCTTAAACATGGGTAACGAGCTGTAATCTAAATCATATCTTCTTTTTTCCCCGTTTATCATTCTCGAGGCTGGTCTTATCTTTATTTTCAATTTTTATTTGCAAATGTACAAATTTTATGCAATGTGAATTTCGCGATCGTTTCAAGGACCAGGTCTATCGAAACTATCGCGAAACTCGTTTAATTTTCCTTTTTTTTTTTTAATAATGATCGATGAAAAATACTTCATTTTTATGATTTCGAGAAATTCGCAGACCAGACTCGAACACCTACCGCTTACCGTCTAATATCATCCTTAAAGTCTACAGGTATCCTAAAAAATATATTTATATACTTCTTGTCTCCTTACGCTCGTAATTATGCGTGTGTGCAACGACATCATTCATCCACCCTTGCTTCGTTTCGATACCGAACGAACAATATATTACAATAATCAATTTCATGAAATCCTCTCGCTCTTTCTCTCGTCGTATACAGGGTGTGTCGCGAGACTGACGAACACGGACGAAAATATGCTGATTCCACGTGAAAATGCAAGTTAAAAACACAGAGTGTCAATTTTTCGTACGAGGCTTACTTTTTGAGGAAATTAATTCTTTAAATTCCTGTGTCACTGTGAAGGGTTAAAAAGAAGTGCTCAATTTTTAAAAATTATTGTGAATATTAATTTTTTAGAAAAGAAATTTTGTTATCATTTTAAATACTGCTTTTGTGGAAAAGAAAGCCACGTACAAAATATTTTCAACTTACTTTCTCACGTAGCATCGTTACCAGTCACCTAACACCCTGTATACATAGGGTGTCACAGATTTTTCCATCAAAATGGATAGGAATAAGAAAGAGTTGTTGTACAAAGATTGTAAACGTTTCGTCACAAAGTTATAAATAAACATTTAAGGTACTGATTTTGAATTGAATTTTGGACTTTGTTTATGTCACTTTCTAAATTTTAATTTGATCCAGAAGATTAATATGCAAATTTATACAACAAATGTTCTTATTTCTTGAAAATAGACTTTCGAAAAACTCAGGACACCCTGTACGTATGCTAAATATTACTCTATCTATTGTAATGCAAAAGAAAATACGGACACGATGAATTACACGTATGTATATCTATATATATATTTATATATATAAAAAAAAACAGAAAGAAAAAAAGAATAAAGATAGCAACAACCACGTAATATCTTTCTTTTGTTGTCCATATAGTATCTCTGGTCGTTGTTATCGATCGTTGTTGCCACTTTTGTAATTTCCGTGACACGGTTACGGGAAAAAAAAACGGCACCGTTTTATAGGTGCGTTTTCATTTAATTTTTTTTTTGTTTTGTTATTTTATTTTATTTTCCACCGTTATCCGTGGTGGATAAAAATCTAAAACGTGAATGGCACAGCCAACGGACCCAAGTGGCGCGTCTCCTTTGCCGAGAACTTGTTTCTTCTACGTTCCTGGCAACGACACGTCACGTTTCCGGTCCCAGTCGTGAGCTAAACATGATGGAAGAAGAACATCGAGGCTGAAGAAGGAAGCTCGAAGGCTCTTAGCTGCGTATTTGACCCGCGTTGCGGGCAATCTTCTCCGGTGGCTCTATCATGCTCTTCGCGCTACCGTTTAGGCTACGTTTACGACTCTTCATGTAGTCTGAAAGCACACAACAAAGAAAAAAAAAAAAAACATTGTATGCGTGTCACATTATACATAACCGCGTTACACGTATACGGGTTATTTTTCGACCTTGTTATCGTCGCTGCGCGATTGAATTTAATTGCAAAATCCGCACGATACGGTAATCTTAATGAACGGGATGCGACACGAAGACTTTGTCAACATTAGGACGAGCAGCGATCAGCGTGTACCTTGGTGACTTTAAAACTGGAGATAATTTGACAAAATAAAATCGCCTGTATTAACTTGTTGATTAAATTTGCCAATTTTCGTACAAATTGCTTCAGGACTGTTCTAAATTTATTTTGTACCAATCTAAGTTTTTAAGAAATAAATTTGATAAAAATTCACTAATTGTCCTGATGTACAATTAACAAAGTATGCACAAAGAAGTATCCTTTCAACGAGCGAGTATACAATTTTCCTCGCTCAAATTAAAGAAAAAAAAATTCATTGTTTAAATACGGATCAGCTCGCACTAAAAAGCATAAAGAAAACACGAAGCCAGTGTTTACACGTCTGCAGGCTTTAAAACAGTTTTAAATCGGCACACGTTTCCTAATCGCATTAAGTACAGTATTTGACCTTGCGCGGGAAATCGCTCGCGCGATAACCTCGCAAATATACTAATAATAATAATAGTAATAACAACAATAATAATAATCGAGCCACCGTGCCTGTTAATTATATCGGTGGTAACAGATAAGATACAGACGAATCATCGTTAGGCTCGTTAGCAGCGAGGTACAGAAGGTAAGTAGAACCCGCGGAGGGATGCATGCAATTTTGTTTCTCCTATAAGCGTACGTTGTTTGCGAACCTTTAATGAGTCACGATATATAGGAAGCATGCACAAAAAGCACACCGTCCGCGACCGTCTGATATACTCGTAATCATGACTCATGTCGTGCACGGTATAAATACGAGCCACAAAAACTTGGCCCCTACCCCCGCCTAGTCCCTTTGCACCCTTTTCGTGAAACATTTGGCGAATTTCCACGGGGAAAATTTCGGCGCATCTGTTCGATTTCCCTGGGTCGTGAACCCTCGGTATTTTTCTGTATACGATGCCACGCGACAGGAATTATGGAGATTGCGGGGGAACAGCTGCGTCGTGAACCCTCTTCTGATCTCTCCACGCAGCTTTCCATCGATTCTCACCCTCAAACGGATTTCCAATTAACTTTTATTGCTATGTTTGCCGCTTTTCCCCTCTGATCTTTGAAGTTGTACCAATTTTTCAAATTTCGCGCGGAAGTTTCATGAAAAGAGCGTAAGTGCTCGTAATTAAAATAGAGAGAAGTTTCAAGGAGGATTCTTATTAAAAAATGTAAAATACGGTACAGAAGTCGTATGTTTTTAAAATTAAATGCTTAAAGTTATGGAAAATTAAATGTCAGCATGCTATGTTACACTATACCACCACCTCCTGTGACGGTCTAAAATACACAGAACAAAGTTTCCAAAGAAGACGTAATACTACGTCAGCATTCACGGGTACGTTAATTCTCAGAATACAAAAGCGGAGTCATCTTAGCCCATGATCGAAACGTTATTACGCGTGGGTTTGAAGGTGAAACCTCGCGTAAAATGTACACCATACATTTTCACGAGCAAATATCGTATGCAAATAGTCGGTACGTTTCGCACATTCTACTCACGGGGTTAAATGCCTAGGGTCGTGCGTGCGTATGCGGGTTAAAATCGTCCCGTAGTGCAATCTCGATTTTAAATACCGCTCGTCTGCCGCGTGGGGCCATCCACCCCAGTATTTCAGGGATGTGCGGCGATTGTGAGCACAGCTGATACCCCCATACAACGCGCAGGAGGCGCGCGCTTGAACAAAAGCCGATATGACCCCTCAGGGGTGGTGTGGAAGGGGGGGGGGGGGGGAGGAAGAGCGTACGGGGGTGAGCAACCCCATATGGACTGTACAGCTGACCGCGTGGCTCATTAATAACGTACGTTAGGAAAATCAGTCGGCACCCCCATCGTACTCACGCTCGAATCGACGAGAGTACGTTACAACGCGTGCTCGTTCTCCCGTATACACGCTCGAAAACTGGCGTGCAACGGGGAGAATTCGTTCGAACGAGCCTTATGCATCGAAAGATCAAAACGTGTCCGGTGTATCGATCCGGTTAATCGAATGGCCAGCCTATCGCGCGATGCTATCGTTAAATAATAACGGTTACTGTCAAGAGCAGCACGCGACCGCATCTATTCCTCATTGTGAAATGGGCGTTGGCGTACGGAATCGATTAAATCTATTCAATTAGCATCTCGTTGAGCGATTATTTATAACAAATGTAATCCTTCTAATTAGTATTTGTAATTTGATGTTTTATGTTATAATATTCAGATAAGCCATCGTATTATCGTCGTAATTGGCGGTAAAATTCAGAATAAAATATCTGCCAGTAGATACCGGCTTATTCACGTTTTTTTCCTGCGTCCATACAGTTCGCGAGAAGAAAATTAGGCGTATAAACAAAAGAAGCGTCTCGTCGCGTGCTATAACGACGCAAAATGGTGTTTACACGCGCGTAGAAGAGATGCATGCATGCGAAGCACATGACGAGTCACGTCCAGAAATAGTTGCGTCGCGTGGGTGGTGTGCACAGCCGAATAATAAATAGGCGAAAAAAAAAAAAGAAGGAAAATCGGAGGGGAACTAGACCGTGAGGTGTAGCCACGGACGAACAAGATGGCCGGGTACGCGAGTTTCGAACGCGACGCGGAAAACCTCGAGCCAGGAGACACCGACGAAAACAGAAACCCCTCTGCCCCCCTGAGAAAAAAGGAGAAAATAAATGTCCTAGAACGTATACAAAATCGGACCCGTTCCAGACCCGTGTCCGGAGCCTCCGACACTGAAAACTTCCGCCTCTTGTAAAAACGGCCACCATTTGGGTAGCGAAGTTTTATAATTCATGCAAGGCATCGGATGTTTGGACAATCTGCACGCACGGATTACGAATATAATGTTTATCGTTATGTCATCCCTGTTTACGCTCGATTACGTTGAATTATCGAACGAGGGCCTTATCCGTGACAAAAATGATATTCGTAACCGAATTTTATTTCCAACTTTATCGCCAATTACCACGATAGTGAGATAGTTTTATCTGTCCCCGTGACGGTAGGAATATTTTTATTGTTCCACGTAATCTACTTGTTAGAAGCCTAACCGGCGATAATCGAGCGAGATTAATCCTTTAACGACGGGACCGGGTCAATCGTGACCCAATCTTACAATCGTGCCACGATTATAGTTAAGTGTACGAATTTTCAAACGAAAGTGTTTCGTACGTCAAGGAATAATATCTACGGGAGTAAAATTTGGAAAATTGGAACAATATAGAGTACAAGGTTGAATTTAACTCTTCAATGAAGAAGATGAGTCAATTGCGACCCAGACCTCGAAATCGTATACTACGATGTTAGGCAATAAAATTTCAAAAGATAAAAGAAAAAGTATTCAAAGATTCAACTCATTCCTTAACGTGTAAACGTGAATCTTTATAGTTAAATTATGTTGGTAATATAATATGTTTAAACAAATTATTTGCTAAAATCTTTGAGAAAACTTTAATTTTTGAAGATTTCTTTACGAACTTTATATAATATTTTCTCCTTGGTTCGTCGCACAAAAGTTAAAAACAACTTCATCGATATCTGGAATAAACTATCGGGCCTGACGAGACACCGGCTGCAGTTCATTCCTTTTTATCAGCCGCTTACGTAATTACGTAAATTGCAACGGCCTTGCCGGTCGGCGAATTAGATTGACCTAGGCTATACGCTTCCCGTATAAATAATGCCGGCCAATTAATTTCGACAATGCGCGCGCGCGCACGCGGCTCGATCCAGCGGAATAATTCAGGAAATCTCGTGTTCGCGAACAATTACGTAACATTACGCGAGATACAATGAAGGAAATATTAGCCTGGCCTCTATCGACGAAAACAAAGAAATTCGTACAACCGCGATATCGTACAAGAATTTTTTCTCTCTCCGTAACCTCAATAAAGAATCGGAACACAGAACAACTGTTGTGTGTTCGAATAGGAAAAGTAACATGAAAAATAAATATTTTTACTGGTGCAAGCGAGTAAGACTTATCGATACCAAGGACCAACTGTTCGGCTCGAAAACAAGCGGTTCATTCACGAACGAGCGTTCGCCTCTTTCTCGTTAAAAGGATACTTCTTGAAAATAGACGAGATACAGTAATCGTTACACCTTTTCCGTCGTTTTTTTTTTTGTCGTTTACAATGGTATCGCGAAAGGCGCACGTGTTCGTATTGCAAAACGCGCCAATTGTAAGATAAAGAAAGAAACAAGAAGGCGTTATCGCTTACCGGTTATGGAGGACTGCTTCCTCGTGGTGGTTGATAAAACGGGGGTAGTCGGTTCGACGATGTACATCTTTTTCTCCGCCTCGAAGTCGAATATCTCGTTCATGGTGACTTCGCCGATCTGCGGCACCCGCGGCTCCTGTGGCGGCGTTCTTTCCGCTTTTTGGAGAACCGGAGTAGCCGGGGTTTCTTTACGAAGGAATCTCGTGGTGGGCGAGGAATCACGTACCTTGCGCGGCGTGCTAGGCGCGTGTTTCCTTAAGTAGGGCATACCTCGTAGGGCATAGGGTTCAGGCACCACGTCCTGGGACGTAACCAGCTCCCACTCGTACCTCGAGTTGGCTCGAGGTATCTCCAAGTGAAAGTCGAATCCCCATCGCTCGGCGTCGAGCATCGATTGGGCGCGAAGTTCGCGTTCCGCCAATGCACGGGCCGCGGCGTGATCCACGGGCCCGAACAGGTCCCTTCGGACGCGGGCTAAAGCTGCTCTGCTCGGCACCGTTCGTCCTCCACCCAGATTCCGACTCATTTCCGTCATCATCACCGGATTCAACACTCGAGCGCTCATATTTCGTTGTAGTCTTTCGCACGTCGGCAACGTCGCCGTCCTCCTTCGCCAGTCACCGATCACCCAACCACTGTGCGTATTTTTATTTCTTTTCTATCACGAACGAACCCAACCTCACGTTTTTCCTTTCTTGTAACGTTTCTGGTTTCGCACAACAGTTCACACCTTCGATACGCGCACCCGCACCAACACCAACCTTACAAATCGTTCTTTTTTTACGCAACGGTTAAGATGCGTCTCTCGTTTTCCGAAGATGATTCTTCCAGGAATCGTCCATAGAACGTTGAAATACTCGCGGCTCGCGAAAACGTGGCAACGTTGTCGTGGCGCGACCCACCGAATTTCGAATAATGGCCGTGCTTCGTTCGGCGTTGCCTCCTCCCGCGACTACGTTCACGAACGTCGAACGGTTCTCACGGATGCGACCAAAACACTTGGCGACGGTGATCTTTCACTGCACACGAACCGTGATTCGGTGGATATATTTCGAGACGTAGCGATACACACCATGAGAAGAGCGGCGTGCGCGAGAAAACCGGAAAGTTTGGCAACACGGTAAACACACTATTGCGCACCACGGTGAGAGAGCAAGAGACAAGATAGCAAAACAGCGCCGACGAGTATCTCGAATCTTTCCAAGATTCGGCACATAATTTCACGATCGACACCGGTAAGATAATTATCGATAATCGATTGTGGAATTTTGATCTTTTTGTCGGGGATATTTTTTTCTTTTCTCACAAATTTATTGGTATAGCCCGCGGGAAGAACGAACCGGCAACGTTGCACGCACTTGCGCGTGAGCCTCCAAGAGACACGGCAAGCGTGTTTCGATGTATTCCCGCTAAGACTACGACGTTGTTTTTTCCAAGATTCAAACTCGATTGCGGCGGTGGTCCTGCACCTTCGTAATTATCACACGTCCGTGTACGATGATGCACAAACATGTATCACTCTCGGTCCTTCGAGATCGGCACAGAAAAATATATTTCGAGAAAAAGGTTTATTGCACACGGCCCGAAAGCACCAATATGCTCTCCGCGGACACAGTGGGGAGCCACCGAAACTGTTTCGATCGCGCTTACTATCGAATCGAAAACAATCACACGATTCCCGCCAAACACACGACTGTCAAGACACGCGCGTGGTTCCAAGTTCGGCGGAAGGTCGTATACGATTGCGCAGTTATGTTGACGCTGACGAGGTGCGTGCGTGCTCTGCAACTCACGGAGTTGCGCGAAGACACGTTCTACACGGTGAAAGCGCTCTCTAGCGACTGAAGTGCGCGCCTCTTGCTGCAAGTGACCAAGCCTCTCGAACTCGTCGGCCATCGTCGGCTACCCTCGGCTTCGTTCGGTTCGGCCATCACCCCTTTTCCCTCTGCCGCGCTGTCAGCGAAGAAACGAAATAACCGCCATTTGCAGAGTATAGTCTCTTCGACTGGAGCGCAACATTCGGATCTTTGAAAATACGTACCGGGATGGTTGTACAGTTATTGGCCCCTTCCACGGCAACATAAACGAGCAGAATGCTGATCGTAACCATTGGACACGTCCCAGTATACCAAGCTCCTATGGTGGATACTTTCCAGCTTTACTTTTCCCTGTTGGACTGGCTACTGAGAAGTTTAGAGGTAGCACCCACGTATTTGTTTCTCTTCTTTATCGTTACCCTTTCGCGTCAATTTCCATAACGATTGCATCCCAGTACCATACAAATCTGGTATTTATTGCTTTTAAAAGCACAATCTGTAACCTGTGAGCAAATTTGTAACTCGCAATGATACGAATCAAAGAAAATAAAACACGTTATGTATTGACAAAGGGGCGAAAAATAAACAAGTCCAGCTTTCAAAACAACGACTGGTAATCTTATCACGGACACTCGTACGTACGTTTATTCGACGGATTTCTATATGTTTGCACGGCAGTACGTTGCGCGCGATGAATTTATTTGCATATTATTCGGAATTATCACTGACATTTATTTCAACTCGAACATCATTGGTGGGAACTAGAACACCCCTGCTTCTGCTAAAACCCTGAACGCGAAATCTTATCTCGATTTGATAATTTTGGTAAAGCGAAATGCAAAAAACCAGTCGGATTAACTTGCATCCCTGTTTACTTATACCTAATTTGTATGCAAATGAATTTATCACGAGCAGCTGATTACTCTTTTATACTTTTACATTAAAGGTACACAGTTCATTTCGATATATTTTTTTAAAATTATTTATTCAATTAAATGTTGCTCAAGCGGTTAGGTTCGAATAATGAACGCGGGTGAACGTATCGTTTAATCTTGATTTATCGACGTTATGGAAATGCGAAATGTGAATTCATGTTTACTTATTAA
The DNA here is from genome assembly GCA_022405125.1 of Anthidium xuezhongi. Lineage (NCBI taxonomy): Eukaryota > Metazoa > Arthropoda > Insecta > Hymenoptera > Megachilidae > Anthidium > Anthidium xuezhongi. The sequence goes on from CM039637.1 coordinate 12,514,001, forward strand.
ACTTTATGCGTTCCTCAATTGATGCTTCTCAAGCAGCTGTACTGTTAGCATTACGATGCCGTTAGGAAAGGATACGAGATCAACGAGGCGAATCGACACTTTTCAATGATAATTGTCAATTTACCTCGTTGCTGTTCTCGTGGCCTGAATCGTTTATATCGCCTTCTGTAAAAGGCAACGGGGAAATGGTTTTCTGTCGTACGAGAGGTAACTCGCGTGGAGCAAACTGTGCATAGGACGTGAGCGTCACGACCAATCGGAGAACTCGTTCGCCACGTAACGTTCAACGGTGTTAGTGCATGTATCCGTTCGGGGCGCAGTATGGCCGATCAAATGGCGCCACAGTTTCGTGCGCGCGAAAATTTCAAACGTTTGAATCTCATACGTTCGTAAACACCAATTTTACTTGCAATCAGACCACTTGATCGTTAAATTAACGTAAGATATGCATTAAGAGGAGAATATATTTGAAAATTAAGCGAACATATTCCAAATAATTACAATTATATTGTATCATATTATTTGCAATATTATTGCCAGTACTTAGAATTTTGAATTTATAATATTAATTATGCAAGGTAACAGGTGTAATATTAGATTGGATTAAGAATTAAAATTTGAAAATCAACGATTCAAAGTCTTAATATATCTCAAAATTTGGATCGTTTATAAATGATTACGATTTAGAAAAAGGATCGATCGAAGAAAGAAAAAAGGCGACGCGTGTTGTGAGAAATGAAAATCCCACGCAATATTCAGGAAGTGGTGAGGGTGGCACCGGATGCATCTCAATGAGGGGGAGACAGAGCGAATGAGTTGCGTAAAACAATCCTTTTTGCAGAGACTGCGTCGTCGTCGTCGTCGTCTCTCTTTCATCTGCGGTTAGATGGAGTACCCGTTTAGCAAGGTATTTCGTTGCACAGGTGTTCTCTCATGGTGTGTCGTGGACGAAGGATAGAAAATAAACACCGTTTCCTTCTATATAACGTCTCTTATCCCTCCTCGGTGTATACTCCCCCCTTCCTTCCTATTTTGCTTGCATCTACTCAACGATGAGCCGTCCTAGATTATTTATCAAGGAAACGCCGTGTTTACTAAACCTGAATAGAAGAGACGACCGGAAGACGCGTGGCTGCATCTGCTTCGTCTGTTTACTAACGTCCAGAATCACCTGTTTTGTCGTTAGTTGAATTTTCGCTATCAAATCCCTGTTTATCGCCGGTTTTATGTTATCTCGTGGTGTGCATGCCGGTCATAAAATGAAAACGCAACGGTGACGAGTCACCTTATAGTCGTGCTCGAGACGCTCAAGATCCAGATTACCATTAGATCAGTCCACTTTCTGTTTACACTCTTCACGGTACATTCTCCGGAGAATGGATGATCAGACGCGCATACAATTTATTTTCTAATATACTCGTTTCGTATTGGAAGGCAAATTTGAATCAAAGTAATTTCTCCAATTAAGGAAATTGGTTTTGTTTTGTAGGGAAATGAGGGGAATTTATTTTTATTTGTGTGTAGTGAAAAGATGGGAAAAATAAAAAATTTATATTCGAAGGTATGTTAAAATAATATCATTGATAGATGCATCGATAGATTTTCCATAGCTCGAGGATCGTTCGTTAAGGGCGGTTTATTTGAGGAAGAAAGTTCCACAACGTGGAAAGGTTCAATGGTTCGATGGAACAATGAAGCTGGTGCACGTTGTACGCCAAATATCTTTTGTCGTTAGTCGCGATTGTGCCCACTTCCGTGGGAATTCGCGGAACGGAAGTGCAATTTCTGGCAATGGGGTACACCGCCATCGTCGTGACCAGCTTCCATAGTACCTTACCAGCAACGTGAAGAAAGAAAACGAAAAAAAATATAAGACGAATCAACGATTCTTAAGAAGCGATGCCAGGTGCATGAGCTCTGCCTTCTCACGAGAACTCGAGATTAATTTTAAGAAATCGTGATACTCGTGGAATCTGCCGGGATTGGTGTTGGTTTCAGATGGAAGAAAAATGAAAGTAAAGGATCTCCTCAGGCGATCGAGTTTATAATTGCTGACATGCAATGCACTTTGGAAGAAAATGATAAAAATTTATTTTTCATGCAACGTAATCGAATGAATGCTTTTGGAGCTATCAGTTTTAGAAACTTATTAATATTATCTTGATTTCATAAGGTACCAAGTGGAAAATTTTAATTGAAAATAATAGTAATCTGAATAATTACAATTATAGCCTACTATTCTACGTAGTATGATAATTAGTGTTATGATCAATATTTTATTAAGGTTGCAAATTGGAAGCTTGGGTGTGAAAATTAGCTACCTGTAATAGCAATTATTTTGTCCTTCAACAGTGATCGTAATTAACGTGTTAATTGAATTGTTATCTTTGGTCCTTTAATCCTTTTTTTTTACGCTTATGGAATCATTCTGAGTGAAATATTTACTTCGTCCCATAAGATGCATCGAACAGATGCGTCATTCTCGTGCCTAGAAATTAGGTCGTACATTCTCGAGCCATATGCTCCAGAATACTCAATTGCTCAGCACTAATCTTATAATTGCAGCTGGTTTTATTTCATGAAATGAAGGGTAAAAGGAACATAACACATTGATTCATAGACAAATATATATATATTACTTCGTTCGTTCATAAAAAAAAAAGGGAGAGAACAAAAAATAATGTACAAAGTCGCCTCGTATAATTTATTTCGTATCGTAATATCATTCGTGTATTGCACGCTTGTTTCAAAATAAATATAATAAACGCGTCGTATCAAATTAAATAATCGTGTAAAAATTCTACAAAAACTAACATAAATAATATGATAATAAATATCACGATTGGTCGTTGATCAAATTGTTGTTTAAAGAAAGAAATTTCTCTTCGTTTCGTATAAAAAGAAATTAGATATTGTCGCTTTGGTTTACTAGCATCGCGGACGTTCGATTCGGTCCAGTCTGACTAGAAGTCTGATTTAATATCTTCGATTAACGACTTTATTTCACGCGTTACCCGCCGTTCATCCATCGGTGTTAAATTAATTCATAAACCATGGTTCTATAATTTCGAAAGATAACCTTCACGAAAATCGGTTTGCAAAAGCAATTTCACTAAAACGTCTCGATCGAATGATTGAATTTCCTCACAGCAAAGAATGTCGTCTAACCACGATGTTTCACGTACTGTCGGTCATGTTTTCGCTGTCCTTGTCGTCCAAGTGTTCCTCCATCGTGACATCGTCGTCCTGGGTGTCCTCTTCCTGCATGGTTCGCAAATTTTCCACCCGATTGCTCGTCTCCAACGGTGTACTGATTTCATTTCCGTGTTCGTCAAGCTTCACCCACACGTAGCGGCCGGGCAGGGGCTTTTCTTTTTCGAAATCGAAATTCCATCTTTCCTTAGCCTATAGTCGAAGAAATAACATTGTTATTCCACTTTTAATCCTTTCTGTTTATTAATAGGCAAAGCAGAATCCCAGAAAAGTAGTTTTAGAAAAGTTAAGGGTGCAGGTGGGTGGTAATCGGAGAGACATTTAGGGTTAAAATTAAATACTATTTGGAACGTACGTTTTCCCGATTTTTCCGAGCCTCCTCGTAGAAACAGTTGGCGATGTTGTCCTCGACGCCTGAATTACGCCCTGATTCACCCTCGTCATCGTCGTCGTCTTGGAACAGTCTTCTTCGTGCAGAATGGCCCCTTCTCTCCCCTTGCATGTCGGCGTTCGGGTACTGTATCGTGAGTCGAGCCCTTCGAAAATTCGAATAAGAATCCCTTAGAGAAGAAGCCTAAATAGAATCCTTGTAAATAGACTACAAGTTTCTAATCCGATTTTTCTAATAAAATATGGTTTCTTGGCTCAACCCCTTACTTCACTTTTCATTAATTGCATTATCATTTATTCTGTATCCAAAATATCAAAGATACTTTTATATGGTCATTTTTATTAGACTTTCAGCTTTAAATTGATATGGTACAAGTGCCATGTCGCGATACTTTTATGTCATGGAATTGTATCGAACTGTTCGCCATGCAATCTTTTAGTAACAAACAAGTTATTTACGATCGATTCGCAATGGCAGAAGAAAAGCGACGCGTGGTGCACGATTTAGCATAGATAATACTTCTTTGTGGTTTGTAAACAATGTGATACGCATCGAGCGAGCCGTGCACGAGTCTAGGCGGCAGCAGAAGAGAAATAGATAGAGGAAAAGAGAAACCCGCGGCACTCTCGGCCAACGTGCCGTTGAACGGATGTATTGGAATGCATATCGCTTCCTGCATGAACGTACGCTCGCATACCGGATAATAGTTATTATTCCGCATATGGAGCTGATGAACGTTTAATCATACTGTCAAATCTTCAATCGCGAATACCCCTGTCATCTTACTCTCTTTTGTCAAACATGTAAATGCGATACTTTTGTGATTTCTACCTTTCCAGTCGTTCCCATTTCTTTTGGAATCATTCAACAGAAGTTAGCGATAAAAATTAAAAAAATTGTTAATAGAATTAACAATTGCAAAATTTCACAAGTTAGTAATTGCTCGTATAATGAATTGAGTTTGTGATTTTAATATCGTACGTTTGAATCGTACGCATTGTGGTTATATTTGGATGGCTCTAAATTAAACGATAATCAAGTATCGCGCTCGTTATCATTGTATCTCACTGACCTATTCAAAGTTGAACGACTCTTGAAAACACAAACAGCTGTTCGTTTCTCCCTTTCAGACTGTCCGACGAGTCTGCTAGACATTTCGATGGCTCGGCGAACGGTACCTTACGATTTGTTTACATAGAAATGGGTCCGCCATTTCAGGTGGTCCCAATGAAATTACAACGACCGCTCGCGAGGCTACCGTACGCCGTTCCCGTGATGCAAAAGTTAGCGGTACACTAGGTTGTGTCACCGTGTGCAACCGATTTGTTTCTTTACGCGATCGCAAACTGGTTTCGTATCAGAAACTTTCGCTACTATCGAATAAACCTCGTAGCTTGCTCAACCGACGCGGAATAATTACCAGAGCAGACGAGCAGGTGCTAATTTTCACTTAACACGTTTTACGATCGGTCTAAGTGATTCCAAAATTACACCATAGAAATAGAACGATATAAATAGAATTTCAACTAATTTCAAGATCACACGCGTTTCAAGAGCGTTCAGCAAAAAAAAGAAACACGAAATTATGCTTGATTCAATTGGACCTCGTTAACCGTTTTAAGGCTAATTAGTCGCTGACGTTGTTAATTGGTACAGTACAGGCGTGAATCTTCTTCAAATTTTCAAAACAAAAGCGAACAAACGGTTAAAACAGAGGGCAAAAGTTTGTTGCACAAAGTCCACAGCAAAACGTAGCAAATACGTAATCAGGTGTGTTAATAGGTTAACGCGTACACCTACAATTTCTTGTAGTATAACAAAGTACTTTAACATTACCAACTTATTGCAAGTTTAAAAATGACTGTAATCAACTTTCAAGGAACTATCGTGTATCGTGCGAACAAAAATGGCCACCATTTAACGATTCCTATTTTGAACGCGTCTTACCACGTCGGTGCTAAACTGTATGTACATCGAGCAAGTGCACGCCACACTCAAGTTCAGATACCATCCTCAAAATTTGCGCAAACATCAAACAACGCAGTGTGCGTTCAAGAGGTCGAAGTTCAAATCCATGCATATAGTTGCATAGCCTAGATCGATAAAACTCACATCTTCGGCGTAACCTTCATCGTTCGACCGGCAGATAAGAGACGAATCGAATCGTATCGTCGATCACGGCCACGTTCACGAGCGATAATCGCTAAACGATGTCACTGAGGCTTCATTTGAATTTTAGTCGTATCACCGACGATAATTGCATCGAACGATATCGCCGTGGTTTCGCACGAAACGAACGGGTATCACTGACGTTTCATTTTCGCGACGTTTCACTGTCAACTGTCTCTTGTTGGCCGGTCGAATGGCAACGCGATCGATAACACAGCATCGTTTTTCGTCGGGGGTGTGGTGCCGACTCCCCGGCAACCTACCAGGGGGTATTTTAGTGCGCGCGCACATTCTTGCAACGGGGAATATCCGCCACGGCAACGCGCATTCGCACGGATATCGATATTCGACACTTTCGAGCCGCAATCGTATCTCTGGCTATGTACGATCGCCTTTTGTAATTAACCCCTTGCGAACGAGGTCCCTCGAAACTTGACGTACTGTCACGTATATATGCGTCAATCGTCCGTGGAGGGTTGAACCCCTTGGTATTTTACTTTGGTCCAGTGGAGTTTTGACTTTCAGTCAAGTTTTGTCTCAAAATAGTAAACTAAAAGAATTCAATTTTAACGCCTCGAAATATTACATATTTACAACGCATAACTTTCCACTCGACAACCAATTACAATTAAAAATGAGTAATGCCACTGTGCAGGTTAATAAAGATTAATTTGATATCTAACATAAGTGTTTGATCGAAAATATCGATGTGACTTGAGATTCCTTTCAATTTGCGATACCGGTTACCAATGACCCTCGCGGCAACAATCAACAAAACCAACGTTAGCATTAACAATCGTATAAATATTAATAGCGATAGCATGAATATTAATAAGTGCAACGCGGATCCGTATCGTACGCGTTAATGGTAATTGATGGTAATTTCCATCGTACCATATTGAATCGGATTTTCTCAGCCGAGTTATCAAACAATTTAAATAATGTACCGTAATTTACTCGTAATTTACCCATCGCCTATCCGTCAATTTACGATTTAACAGCGATCCTTCGCACAGAAAAGGAATAAATTATTTTATCGATCACCTGTTGCGCAGACGTTATGCAACGTCGAATGGAGGAGCGTCAAGAAACTTTGTTCACGCAAAATGAAAAAAAAAAATGAGAAAATATAAAAAAAAAGGAGAAGCGCAGCAAGCAGAGCCGCGAATGCTGCGACTGGTGCAACGTTTACACCGCGACTGGCTCGAAAGTCGGAATAGTCACTTGCATCCCAGGTGCAGCTGACTAGCCTAGATTTTGCTTGCAGCCTATTACTCGAGAGCAATGGACGCATGCGCGAATATCCATTAACCGAATGGTTCATTGTGCACCCGTTTTATCATGTTGCGTGACACTTGTTCCAGCTGATGTCATCCGTCCATTGAAAACGGCACGTTCTTCCGCGAATCGATAACGTTTGCGGTAAACGAGAGGAAAAAACAATTCTACGTGATTCGTAGAATTCGTTGTCTGCCGAAGACACGTTTGTTTGTGCTTAGAAGTAATTCCAATCGAACGTGATGGCTTTTTGGAATTTCTTAAGCAGGTAATTTGGATGGAAATGGAGAGAAGACACCCTTTTGGAAGAAAAATACTTGAGGGTACAAAAGGAAATAAATTTTAATAAACGAGAAGGGAAACTCAACTGAGAATAGAATCAATAATAATCTAATGATGCAATTTGAAAATTAATCGCTTCTGTACTTAAAAATTAAGTATAGCCACTTACTTTCGATTAAGATTAAGGAGATAGGCAAACGTTTCCAAACTTCGCGAAACAAACTCGAATGACTTCCCCGATTATTCCACGACGGAGTTCTTCTAGCGAGTGACACATGGACGACTAACTTATCAACGATCTTCGAAGACCTTTGAAATGTGTTTCGATATCTGTTTTCAAGGAATTACAGTCAACTGCAACGATTGGTTGTTCGATGAACGTCATTCGAAATTGCGCATCGATATCGCTGAAACGACATATCGAATTGTTTCCTTCGCGATAAAACCGATCGATTATTTTCGAGCCAATCGAAGCCGATGAGAAAAACCGAAACGTTAACCGTGAGAGTACTGGTAAGGCGGCCAGACGGGAAATGGAATGGTAGGAAATTCTCACATAGAGATACACTTGGTGCTCTCCGGAGAATTCTTCCGATGCTTGTATGAAGAAGAAAAAACGGGGAGAGCCGCAGCTGACAGCAAGCTTCTGGCAGCAATAAGATTCCTCAAACGATTTCTTCCCGGTTTTCCGTCGCCTCGCCACGGAATTTCCTTGTTTAATTCAGAAATTACCCAAACGGGTCCAAATCACTTGCTCCAGATTGTTTTATATCTCAAAATTGATCAACAAGCTAATTTTTATGAAAATAAAAGATCATTCTGCATTATAATTTATATTTCATCCCTTATTTACTTTATTTTCAGTTTAACAGAAAGTGTATTCGCGGAAATATAAATTGGATTTTATTAAAATAAAGAATTACTTTTCATCTTTTATTTATTTTCAATTTAGAAGTATAAGCACCTTGATTATTAGTTCTAGTATTAATTAAAGTTTGTAATATGTATGGAAGTTATGTGTGAAATGTATGGGAGTAGAATTCACTGGAACAATCTGATTCAAAGTGAACAAAAATTCTTGATCAATCTTTTACATGGAAGTCGACCATTTGGAAAGCATCCAGGTTAAAGTTTGCAATGTACACGATGTGTAGTTAAACGTTTCGCGCGTGTGACCAGCATGAACATGTCTTCTTTGCTCGGCGAGCGTGCCTTGATTAATATTAACGCTAGAGTACCGAACCGTTACTAACCAAAAACAGAAGAAGAAGAACAACTGTAAACGCATATTTCTTTTCCTTGCGAACCTTTGAAAATCCCGTTCGAATCTCTCCCAACCGGCTTAACAGTCCTTCTCTCGTATCCCTTTCAACCCTTCTTCGCCAGTTCCTTCTTTCGCTTACGAGTTTCGTACTTATACAACCTAGCTCGTGCTACGTAATTCATATAAATATTAATCTAGAAATCTATCACTTATTTATTTAGCTAAAGGAAGAATTAATTATTAAAATTCGATTCGATAAATTTTTAAATTAGGTTAACATAGAATGTTCTAAATAAATCTCAACTTGAATAAAATGGTCTGGTACTTTTGAAGGGCAAGGTATAAGGTCGTCCTCAAGGAAAGGGTTAAAGAGAAAGACGTGGACCCGTGCTTCAGAGATTATTGTTGTGCAAACACGGTCTACGGATATCAAAAGTATCGCGTTTACCTTGAACAAGTCCTTGACTCGGTTCGTTATCGCGGTCGCATTAATTGCATAGCTTTTTCAGTACCGTTCGACTATATCGTGCCTTATCGTCCGACTATTTCACCTCGATATTATCAAACAATAGATTCTGTTTGATGTTCCAACTAATCTTGTATTTACGATGCACTAATCAAACGAAATTATACGCATTAAAAAAGAAAAATTTGAACCTTCGTAAAATTAAATTTTCATTATTACGTGATAAATTCTTCAAAGTACGTAATTAGAATTTTTCTCATTTTGTGTTCCATTTGCTAATTAATCAGTAATCGTTGATACGTTACAGAGATTCTGAAGCAAATTCTACAATCGTGAACAAACGGATTCCAGAATGGTTCCTATGAATGGAACACATATTCATTCATACGTTCAGAGCAATCATCGATGCACGTGTGGATTTCGACATATGCTGAAATCTTTCGCGCCAACTGTCGCTTCCTGCATGTATCCACGGACCTTGAAATGTATTCTCGCGAAAAGAAATCACCTCGGTCACGCTTCGTTCGACCAGGAAACTCGTATAAAAGAAAGTGGCTGGTGAATATAAGAAAGGAAGGAAGGAAGGAAGGACGGAAGGAAGGTAAGTAAAATTGTTTTTCTGGCTTCTTTCCATTCCTAACAGGGGTAGACATTTTTTCCACTTCCTTTATTACAATTCCTCAGCCTTAATATCACGAGGGTAATTAAAGGGTTTTATTAAAACTATTAACCCTTTCGTGGACAACTAGGAACTTTGAATCCTAATTTTATTTGTATATCTAAATCTTTGAAAGACCCTCAATAGCAGAAGGGTTGAATCTTGATAAAAAGCTTCGAAAAATATTTCGAAGCGGCGTTTGACCCCTATCGAGGGCGATATTCCATTTTTTCACCGAGTTCCACGGATTTGCACTGATTTCCTTTTTTCCTCGGGCGACGTTCTTTTTTTCCTCAATCCGGCCTGTCTGTGTTCCCCGTTTCTATAAATGTCCCGCCCCGACACGACGCGGAGGAGACAGATTGGCCGCACGTGAGACGAGGCTTTCCGCCCCTGGAAACGCGGCGTTCGGATGAAAACGTCCGACAGGAAACATTTCGAAGGAGGTTTGTCCCCTCTGCGACGATTCTACCCGGGGACGTTTAAAAATGAACAGGGCGCACGGGAGAGGGGTGTGATGCCAAGGGTGTCACCGAGTCGAACGGTCTGGCGTCTAATGGATAGGGTTTGTTGCATTTATTTCTTCTTTTTTTTGTGTAAATGACAAGGGGACTAGGATTGTTTGGTTCGGCTGGCGGGATCGTACAAAGGAAGAGCAAATGAGCAAACGTGTTTAGATCGACCACAATTTTGTGTTCGTTTAACCCTTTTTCCGGGGGCTGAAAGGATACTCGAGTGTGAGATTAAATAAACGTATGATTTCAAAGTTAAATTTAATTTTGATTCGCCTTCAGTCGTATTTTGTCAAGTTTTGTACGTCAAATGTGACAAAATCTTAAATATTGCAACCTTTTATTTAAAAAAATGAATGGCCTGGAACCATGATGGACTCAGCCACCATCGTTCAATGGGTTAAATTATTCAAGGGTTAATTAGTGTTGCATATTTTATCAGGACATTCGAATATATTTAAAAAGCTGCGAGTTTCCTTTGAATCATTCGCACCGGAAGTCAGTTCTTGACCCGTTAATCCACGATAGACCGGGGATCTGAAAATAGGTTAAACCATGGACAGAATGTACACGTTTGTTCGACTTTTCCGTCGATTTCATGGACGGAAATAGATTCACGTAGGTCGTGGACACAGCTGCGGATTTCTATCTACTATTTTATTTCGTGTTCGCGCCTCGTTCATCCATTTGCGGCAGGTCAGTGACGTTGTTCCCTGCCCACGTATCGTGTCACCTAACAAATGACACTCTTCTGCGACCATGCTTTTTTTCTCCCTCTTTTCCGTCCTCGAATATATATAAACGTTCGAAAGGTCTCGTGAAATTTGGCTATTCTAACTTTGCATATCCTTTCATGCCTTTCATCTATTTTATTTTCAATGAAAATCCTAATTTGGTCTCAAACTTAATTAGAAATTGTTTGATTAAAATTAGCTAATTAAAAACAATGTCTAAAAAATGTCCAAAATTGGAAACTCGACGACACCACTGTAGCACGATTAAGAAATTTAATACGGAAATTTGTCGAGGGCTCTGGTCGGTTATTGTTCTACCGACGACAATGACAAGGCCCCCGTTGGATACTGTTTTCACGAAAAGAATATATCGCTAGGACAAAAAGGGGGAGAGATGTCTCTTCGTGGCGCTGTGGGTGCATTCAACCTGTCCGGAATTTAAAACCCTCGCACAATAACCTCACCTTTCGTACGCACGAGAAATCCAAGACCCGGCTTGTGAACCCGAGGAGAGGACAGGAAAGGCCAAACCAACGATGTAACGTTACACTGTTAAATCCCGTATGAAACGCTAGTCACCGAGTACGCTCTCGTCTCCTCCGTCGTGAGTTACCGGATGTAACAACGACCGCAATATGGCAGGGATCCATATTCGAAGGGATGTTTCTTATCGCGACACCGAACGGTACCCAGATCCTGCCTCGGTTCCCAAAGGTTCTCAGTTCAAAGTTATTAAATATTAATCGAAGTGGAACTTAAGATTTTGTAACTAGTCAAAATTTTCAGAAATTTTAGAAATATTTTAACTTTCTCTGTTGGCACTAAAGATACGTCCGCAAAGTCGGCGACAGACGAGACTCTAAAAAGTTTTAGTGAACATAGCTCGTCCGGACGGTCGGCGACGCACGGTATTCGAACGGGACGCGTCTGTTTCCCGGCTTAATTGCGACAAAAATTCTGAAGTGTTTAATGGGTTAATAAGACACTCGTGGACGTTTTTATCTCACCTAAGTTTCGCGGCCGCAAATCTCGAACGAGAGTTTTTCGCGATGGTGCACCGTTCCCCGTTACTCAGCCGCGATAACTGACGCTTCTTTGGCTACTTTGCGAAGCGCAGAACGCCCGCAGCGCTTCTTCTTGCGTTTTAAGGCTTTTGTGTGCATCGAACTGCATTCCATCCATACGCTCGAATCCATCTACGTGTATCTATTTATAAGCGAAACAACGTGCAGCCCTCACTGGCTGCACCGTGGACCGTACGCAGAAACTCGACACGCATGTGTGTCCGGGGCTTTAACCTCCGGAAAGGAAGTCTATTTCCGGAAAACGGAGGGAGTACCTCGAAAATGTCGAGCAACAGCCGGCCCGCGGTGTCTTTAATAAAATACACCCTTCGCAACCCCTTGGCGGCGCACGTTGAGCTGCCTCCTTGACTTTTCTTCGAATGCTTTAAATATTTCGTGCAACGAATAATCGTATTTTTTAATTTTTTCCAATTTTTCAAATTTCTCTGTTACCTTTATTTAAGAAATTTTAACATCATCGACGTCCCTGTTTGTTAATTTTCCGTATTACAGAAACTTTTTGTATCTAAACAAAATCCATCGATAAAATCGCATTCTAGAGGATTATTTTTTTACGTATGATTCAAAGTTATTAACCGTCGAATTGCAATCGATAACAGATGAATAACACAGAAATGTACTCAGAGACGATAAGGTAGAATGCTAAATGTCAAAGTCAGACATGACGTCAGCTATCAAAGTATTGAATTATTTTTGGACTGGCGCATATCATAAAAACAAGAGATCGAATATTTTTCGATCGACTTCGTGAAAAATGATTGAATCGTGGAAAAATGAAATGTAGCGAGAAAACGGGGGTTAATTTATCGAATTCGTATCGTCGAATTCGTGTACGCGCGCCGTTTGTAAATGACCGGTCGTTTTTAGAGAACGGCTTATATATACGTATACCTGTCGGCTATCAGACGGGGGAGGGGGTTTAAGAGCTCGCGGGATGCATTAACACGGACTGGCGTAAGAACGTCTCGTCGTTTCGCGATAAATTTTAAAACGTTCGTATCTCGTAGTCGAATCGTACCGTTTCGCAACCACTTTATCTGTAAGTGGATGCACTTTCGGACGGGCAATCGAAAAACTGACCCAAGCATCGGAATGATAATGAAGCTTTGCCTCGAGGTCGTGGCTGTCGTTGAATTTTAAGCGCTAATCGTTCTGCGAGTGTCGCAACCACGATATACAAATCGCTTTCTAGCCGAATTCCAGCCTGTCGCGTTAAGTAATTAGACCCTGGAGACTAGATAACGACGAAACAATAATTAAGTATAGTGGAGAAAAATATGCGGGAAAATTAAGTAAAATATAAGGGAATACGTTCGATAGTTTTTAGCAGACCTTAGAATTCCCTCAGAATTCAAAACGAATTCCGTACAAAACATTAATATCCCTATTACAAACACAGAAAAAAAATCTGCCCGTTTATTGAATTATTTGCACGTTCGATTGATCGGTGGAATCGTGGCCGATGCAGAACGCTCGAAACGTTGATGCACAAAGGGAAGAAGGTTAACAGGCGTTGAACGTAACTCGCGAGGCAGTTTCGAAGGCGGTGGTACGGAACGAGGGAAACAACAAACGGACAACACTCGTTTTTTCGCTCTTTATATTCAGACTGGAAGTGATTTCACGGTTCGAAGGATCTATCTTTGGCCTCCAGACAGGATCTAGGCGAGGCATCCTGCCAACCAAGTATCCCCTCCTCGAATACTTCGCCTCCTAGCAAATGTACACGATACTATCCGTTTCTTGCTACTTTGCCTCTGTTCATGGTCGAGTTAACCCTCCGTGAACCACCTAGGGTGTCACAAAACCTTATGTCACATAAACTTCTTTATTTCTGAAAACATCCTAGTTAACACGGCTGCCATTATCAATTAGAACGTATCCATGAAGTTATAAATATAAAAATATGGCTATCAAAGTAGACAAAAATGACCACAAATATAATAAAGGATCACTGACTTAAATAACAGTCGCATCGATTGTAAATTATCCGAATAAATCGTTTCATAGGAAAAGCATGACATCACCATAATATAAACACACCTACCCCCTCACCCTCTTCGATCTTCTCGTCAGTTCGAAATCAAAACCGATACGTTCGGCTCCCGGTTGGAAACATCGAGGAAAACAAAGATCTAGAGGGGGTAGGTTGTAACCGCGTTATGTTGACGTTTAGTAATGAACCGACCTTCTTGTAGCGAGAGCCCGTGGCCTATTGTCGGATCAGTTACTCGTGGCAATGAGCCGACGACAGGTGCAATAATCGAGTTCGCAACAAAGATTCCCACAATGGACCCACCGTGAGAGATGGAACGAAGGACGATGGTCGCTGGTTCAATACGGTTGGTCAGTTTTTGCGGTGAGTCTTGGTCCAACGAACACCGGAATCGGAGTTGAGGTTACCGTGGGACATCTGCCCTGGGACCATACGTTGCGAATATCCATCGACCGTAAGTGTTTGCATAGTTTCTGGATTTTTAACAATCACATTTGCCAAATGTGATGTTTGTGACGTTTAAAAAACGACAAAGTAGGTACACGCGTCCAAACGGTCACTCGAACCAGTTTCCGCGAACCCGAACGAAAAAGGGTTCAAAGGACGAAGGTCCGGTCGATCTGAATGTCCTTTAATTAGAGTGACCAGTTGGTCCCTCGTGTGACCCGTGTTTACAGGATATTAGCTAATACGGAGAGCAACGGGTCGCTACCGTTGGAAAATCGTATGTCACTCGACGAGTTCGTTAAGCCATTGTTGAACGCCATTAGGCGACTCTCGATCGGACATTACCCCCTTCCCGATCTCTCGCTATCGTCGTGATTTATCGCCATTTCGATTATGCTTCCTCTGTTTGTCCGTTGAAAATGTTTTAAAAAACTCGTCTTATTGAACGCTCGATATGATTTATTACCTTGCCAGTCGCGCGAGGACACCTTGGGAGCATCCTTTGATTGAAATTTCCGTTTTTCTTTTCTTTCGCCGCGACGGTTGTGCATTATTTTTCGAAACGGTTATCGAGCTCAAAGTTCAGTCGTAAATATGAATTTTTATATTTTATTAAGTAGCAATTACAATTCAAAGTTAATTTAAAAGTTTGACATGTTATGATAAAATTTTACGAGAATATCGAGGATAGATTGCAAAAATTGTAATTTAAAAAGAATTTTGGAGAAGTTCCATTAATATTGTCTTCACTTATGCTCTCTGAATTTTTATTCTCCCTAATTTGCTCCGTCATTTTCGGTGCTCTTTTTTATTTTACGCTCGAAAGTTCTCTCTTTTCTCGAGTAATTGGATATCGCAACGAACGGGTCCTTAACGATCCTGGATACAATAACGCGATGAGATCACGTCCTGTTTTAGGCTTCCAATTATACGCTGAAGCTTCGAGACAGGAACCTTCCCCCTTAATATTCTACACATTTATTAAGTACTAAACGACAGTTAATATTTTCGTTTCCATTCTAATTCCTTTGATCCTTGTGCAACTATATATTTTTACGAATTAGACGAACGTAACACCTTATTTCTAGATTTTATTCAATTTATTTACATAGGAATTTTACATTTTTCTTAATTTATCGACCAAAAATCAATCAGTAATAATAATTTAATTATCTAAAGTTTTGATACCTGGAGAAAAATTTGTCGAATTTTATAAATTGAAAGGGTTAATGAATTTAGCAAATCTTTGGGTTAGAATATTCGAGGGTACGTACAGAAAGCAGCCGTATTGGTTACCATTATCAAAATGACCAGCTAGGATGACAGCCATTAAAAGCATGAACCAGCTGCTTCCCCTCGTACAATTCCCCCCATGGTAGAAGACCCTGTGGTGCATCACGCATTATAATTAACCTTATATATACCGTGTCCCAACCACCCCCATGTTCGAACCACTTCAAAGATAAGTAAATGCTTGGACACGCGTTTCCATAGGGTGTTCCTAAAAAATTCTGCCTTCCATCACAATCTTTCATAACTTTATCATTTTTTTTTTCAATAAAAAGTGTAATTTCTCTACTCGCAGCAAAGTTATTTAATTTATTTAGCAAAATTGATGTATGAATAATTATTTGTAGAAACTTTAATGTTTATTATTTTTGTAATATTTTATTAACTAAATTTAACCAGCAGATGGAAATTTGTGTTTAGTTAGGAGGGTTGATGGAACGAGGTGACTGTCAATATTGGAATTATCGTTTCTTTGTTCCACCCTGTAGTTTACTCCACACGCGTGCTACAGACCACCATGGAACGATTCCAGGTGGATGTTACGAAATGTACGTTACGAAACAACGTCCATATTACTCAGCTGTCTAATTTTCCATTATCCCGATCGATTTTCGTGCGAATGACTCTAGATATGGTCACTGACTGCGCGTTACAATAGCAATCGCTTAGGATACAATTTCATTCTTCAACCCTTTGGATTTAAGTATCAGCCCTACGATGATATACGTAATTTACTAAAACAGAATACTATTACCTCGTTTTATTTCCAATTGGGACGTTTTGTTTCTTATGTTAATAATTGGTTAAGTTTGTGTCACGATTGATCCAAATTCGTGATTTAATTTACTTATTAATACCGTAACGATATTCTAAAACACTTTATGTATTTTCTCTATAATTTTATACAAGCCTTATGGGCTTAAAGAAACTATCCATTTGGAAATAAAACTCGGGAGTATTTCTCGCGAATGGATACTGTGCTGAGACAGTCGCCAATTGAAAGTAAAAGCAGCGAACGTGATAGGAAACGTAAGATTTTAAGGAGGGTATTAACCCCTTAACTTGTAATTCTCCCGTCGAGTGCGCCGGTTAGAGCTAAATATTTATCGTCTCAATGTTAGAACAAACGAAGAAAATCGAAATGCTGTGCCTTGACTGCACAATTTATCATTTTAATTGAACTTAAAATCGAGTTGGGATCAGAATATAAAAAAGAGAGGTATCGCAGGGCAAAGGGTTAATAAAAAAGACAATCTGTATGTATGAAAGCACGATCGTTTATTATTAAATTTCTCGCTTAAACAACTAAATGACTAGACTCTTTTGTTTGCCATAATTCTAAACGGTCAGATATACAAGTAGGACTTTCTCCAATCTCTCCCGGAAGACGAGATTTAAACAGCATGGAGTTTCACCTGTTCGTATTCGATCATTCTTTGGAGGTGCTGCATTGTTGCCTCGCACTGTGAAGCAATCGATTCAGGCTTTCGATGACTCACCACGCGTCAAAACGACTCTTACATCGATTGATTAATAAATAATTTCACGAAGTATCACCATACCATTATTCTTAATTGGGACACGTAAGAAAAGGGTTGAAATCTCGAAGAATTTTAATGCAACCCCTTTTGAACGAAAGAAATCATGAGAGATTGATTTGTACGATCGCGATGGTGAGTTCATCCAAACCTCCATAAATTAATTTGACGCGATATTTACAGGGGGCGGGGAGGAGGAGGAGGGAAGAAAAAATAATATTATAGTTAACAATTCGCGATTGACGCGCTCTAACGAAGGACATTGGATCGACGATCATTTACAAAACGACGACAATAAATATACAGAGAATTCGAGATAGGCGGCCGGTGAGTTTTCTCAATTCTGCGTTGATTTCTTCGACGATTTCATCGTTGTCTTCGTTGTTTTCGACGTCGCTTCGTTCTGTTGCTTCGTGCCGTCCGTCGATGTACCGAGGGGCTTTTTGTTCACGTCGCAAACCTTTCGAGCCCGCCAGTAATCTGCAACAATCGAAAACATACGCATTTTAGATTATTTCAGTGAAATTTTAAACTAGGGGAAATCCTATTTGAAAAATTCTTATCCAAGGGAAATTTGATATTTGGAGAAACATTACTAGTAGAATTCCAAATTTCTTTCCCAATCTTTTGTAACAAAATCGTACAGAGTGAGCTTATTGCGAGGTGGGGTAAAAACCGTGTACCGAGGGAATACACCACGCGTGAAGTACGAAAAATTTCCACAACAAAAGCCAAAGAACGAACAAAACGTGTTGCGGACAGCCTATTTTTGATCAGGTAGTCACCTGAGCGCCCTTGCTGTTTCCCTTTTTACTCGATCTCTCGTCCCTTTCTCCAAAGCGGGCAGGTGCGATTTCGCGTTAATGGTATCACGCTGGCAACTTCTTGTTTACATTGTTCACGTTCTTTTTCTTTCTTTCTTTCTTTCTTTCTTTCCATTTTTTGTTACTTCTTCTTCTTGTAACAAGACTGACAGTAGCGATCCAGATTGAAAGAACCGAATACTATCAACAATATTAATCATCGTTTACTGTAAACTACTAGTTATTTAGTTTTAAAGCAATAGTTAAAGGATGATTAAAATCAGGAACCCCGTGATCCATAACGACAAGTGCGACGAGGTTTAGACAAATCGTAAGAAGGATTAGCGTGGCCATATGTCGAGGACACGACGATCTTTCTTTCTCCCCTCTCCTTTTCGCACTGGTTCACCATATGGTGCGCGAAACCGAGCCACCTTAAACCAAAAACGTCCTTCTTCTCGGTTTCCTTCTCCTCTACGGCTTTGAAAAAAATTCCCGTGTCGAGGATTTCGTCTGTCAACATCTGTTTCCTCGCGTAGTCCGGCAACGGGCCAACCTCTACCTGTCCATATGTTTCGAAACGAGATTCAGGGAACAAAGATCGAGATTACCTTTGTCCGTGGTTCCTCTCGTGAACCTACTACACCCACCCGAGAGCCTCTTTCTTCGTTCTCGAGCGTTTTTCAATCGAACGAAAGATTTCCAACCGTGGATTCCTTAAAAAGGAGGTCAGTCTATTTTCGATCCTTTAAAGGGCACACACGTGAACAACCTGAATCCACCTTTCTGTTTCCAATGCATCGGGGAAACGTTTTCGGGGCCCGTCGAGCCTCAAGATTCTTTCAAATCTAAGATTTTTTTTTTTCATTTGCTTTATTAAGGAGACCAATACAGAAGAAGGAGGGTCTTTCGCGTTAGAATTTTTGTGTAATTTTTATTCTGGAAATCGACGTGAAAATATTCGAAGGATGTAAAGTGGCTTTGTAATATATTATAGCAATAGGAACCTATAAATTTACTAAAAGTAAAGTAAAAGCATCCAAAACGTGAAAATTCGAAATAATTTTGCAATATAATTGCATAGAAGTAAAAAATTCTATCCCAAGGATTAAGTTACATTTTTTAGTACTCTTTTCCCCAAATACATTAAAATTCTTGATGGGGGAATAGAAAAAGGCTTAGTATAGAAGAAATGCAAATGGTATCTTAAGGAGTGGCCTATACCGACAGGTGGCGTACGACCTTCCAAAGGTCCCGTTCCCGATATCGCGTGTTCGCAGGTTTGATTTAATCGTGGGAAAAGAGACGGTGAAGTTCGTCCTAGTATCGTAGCAAGGGTTAAACAGGTGTGGGTCAAAAAAGGGCTTGCCACAGTGTCTCGCTTCGTTGACTTCTGAAGAACATATCCAAGTGTACAACTTCTTATCAGCATAGGTCAATTTGAAGCTTAAGGACTGATGATAATAATTACGTTTGTCGTTTTAATGATAGTAACCTGTACATTGTTTCAATACAGAACCAGACAATTTATATTAAAAATATCAATAAAATCTTTATATAGTTATTTGTATAAAACTTTAAACTATAAATCGATGTACCACAAATGCAATTTTCAGATACTTTTATGTCATGAACTCGCATCAGACTTTATATGTTCCAAAATCAGTGGTTGCTCACTTCAATAAACAATCAGTAGTTTAATATTACAGATACTAATGAAGCATTTAGGTCGTCATTTTTATCACACCTTAAGCTTTAAATTGGTGTACCATAAGTGCAATTACGAGATACTTTTATGTCATGAAGTCGTGTTACATCCAAACGATCGCCGACGGGGTATGCGCTTGGACCATAAAACACAATATCCAAGGATACAATGGACGACCGTTTGGGATACTTGGCGCAAGTGTAGTACAGGACACGTTATACCCCGTGGTATCCAAGGAATGCGATCGCAAGTTCGTCTGTCTCGAAAACTGAAGCCCTTCGATGAGTCACAGGACCCTTGGTCGTTCCTCAAACACACCGGTGACTCACATGGCGTGATTCACTTGGTCGACCTGCGAGGATACACCGAAAGATACCTTTCTACCTCGTCGCAGGCCAATTTCTAACGTTTCAATCCTCGAACAATTTCAACTTCGTTTCTCAACGCTATTACTACTTTAAATTCCAAAGTTTCTGTGCTTACATTCATTTATAAATACGGATAATATTGAAAGAAACGGAGACAATAACGCGAGATGGTCGGACGTTGAAGCAGGCAGTCGTCGAAGATAGACGCGCGGTCCGGGAAGAGAAAGGGCGGGTCCAACTACCATGTTGGGTTTGTAATTTTGGAAAGCGATAGTGGTCGTCGGTGAGGAGGGTCGAAAGTTTCCTGGACAGCCGCGTAAAACCAGAAGCTGGAAGCGGTAGGAAAGAGGGAAGACGGAAGAGGCGAGGTGGAGCGAGGCTAGACTAAGAAAACAGGTCGGAGCCACGCGACCCGGTCCGCGCATGCGTCACGCGCCTTCGCTTTCCCGCCAAAAAGGTACACGCCACTCCTGACCGCCACGCCGGTTACAAATTTACGAGCGTTGCTTCCCAGTCGAATTTTAATCAAAAATAACACGTTGAGAACGTATTATCCAAAAATTGATGATTTTAACACCAGCTTACGAGCGATCGATAAATAAAGGAATTACTGTCTACGTTGTGTACGATTCGGAAAGAAGTTGCTGCCATTTATGGGAAACTCGAAGAACTCGTAAAGTAATGCTGAGTCACAGTCGATGCATCACGTGTTTGGTCAGGCTCGCATTATCTCCCCGGTCACGGGAAATACCGAACGAGTTTAGTCACGAAACCGGCTACTTTATCGAGAGTATATCGTACTCACCGTGAATATTCGTCTGCCTCGAGTACGGATTGCTCCGTTTCTTCGGCGACTGTTCGTACTTGTCGTTGCACTTTCTCTGATAACTGTTCTCCTTGTCCTCGGACCGCGGATCGACGCCCCATCGTTTCGCGAATTTGCTGCGTTCCGCGTCCAACGCCTCCTGAAGCATTTCCACGGTCTCCCTGGAGTTCGGTTTGCCGAATAGGCAACGTGGTACGCGCGATGCCATCGTCGTGCTGGACAACACAGTGAAGTGAACTTCGCGACAGATCGAAGCTGCCAGCATCTCGAGAACTTCTTATGTTTTCGACGATAATCGAGACAATTTTCACTAATCTGCCGAAAACTTCGAGCAGTCGGACGGTCTTTCTAGGCGGTTCCTCGAAGAAAGATGCGATGCTCCGGGTTTTCCTCGCTTCAGCGCGCACCAAGGATCCTTCGCGAATCGTTCGAAGGACCTTTCGATTGATTCTCTGCGACTTTTCTGTCAGCTTTTGCTCGAAAACTCGACGTACCCTCTCACAAAGCCACGATAAAACCAACTGGGCAAACTTTGGTCCTCACCGTTCGACGGTCAGACTCGTTCTGCTCGATGCTCCAAGACGACGAAGCTTGCTCCGAGTTCGCCGTTTGCCGAAGCCACGAGGTTCGCCTCCCCACCATCCCGCTTTCCAAATTCAAATCTGATTGGTGCGCGAACCAGGCTGCGCGGTGAAAATGGCGCGCACTTACGGTATCGATGTCCCCGTCTCGCCAACGCCACCTAACCTCTTTCAACTTATCGACCACGTTTCGCTTCTCGTTTCCTCGTCTCTGTCCCTTGTGCCGTCCAACGGATTATGCTAAACGATTTTAGCCAGAGAAGGGAAGAAACTCGCGCCATAAAGCTTACCTTTTATTTTTTTCTAAGTAGCACGACGTATACAGCGATCACGAGCGCGCCCGTTCGAATGAGCCGCGCTTTCTTCCATCGAAATATCGTTTCCTATTTTCCTTTATATCAATTGTATGTAGGAGAGCCCAAAGTAGAATATTTCTCGATTAATTCTTATTCTGAGTTATATTTCACCCTCGGGTGGGGTTCACCTGGATCAATCGTGATCCGAACTTGCGAATCGTATAATACGAAACTTCAATTAGGGGTACCTATTTTAGAAATTCTTAGTAAATAATATAATTTATAATGCGATGCAAAAGGATTACGGTCTGATTCATTTTCCACCCTTTCGTGCACCCTCATGGACCTTCAACCCTCGAACCGGATTAATCTTAACCTAGGTCTACAAAACTAATGCAACCGTACTTCTCTTAATCTTAGACACATATGTACACATTTTTAAACAAAAGGGTTTAATTTAAAAATGGTTCCTTCTATATCCTTACGAACCTAATAGAAGGATGCATCTTTTCTGGAAGGTTTCGTTAGGTTACAGGTGTTTGAGCAATTATTTCCAATTACCCGCTCACAGATTCAAACGGACCATTCGCGCGCGCGTATGTGTGTGCCTGTATTTTTCGCGGGAAGTCCGGTGTTCTGCGACGAACAGAAAAGAAAAAGAGCGATCGTTCGAGAGAGCAGGTGGACCAGACAGAAGGAAGGGATCGAGGCAACGGAAGAACGAGTTTTGCGTTGAAAATCGACCATCAGCTACGTTGCAATTCCTTTTTCCTTTTTTTTGCATGCAAGTACGTTTTTTCCCCCTTTGCAACAATATTCGCAACCATCTTAACAAACGTCTTAATTCAGTCAAGGCATTCGATCCTCGAACGTAAATTGTATCGCGATACGCAACAGGATAGGGGCTCGTGTTTTCTATGGGGTATTGTGAATGTCAGCCAGCTAAATCATTCAAGGTCACCGTTTCGTTTCAGCCCAAGGTCTTGCCTTTGATACCCCACTGACTCCCTCTTGCCACGACACGTTTTTTATTTTGGTGGAAATTTTCATTGAATTTCAAAAATTATTTTAGTTTGACTTTAATTCGAAGTATCCACGATTCGCATAATCACTGACAGCAAATTTTCACGTTGTATCAGCTGACTATTAAATTGTAGATTTATTGTAATTAATATCTACTTCTTCCAAACGATACGCAAATAATTGGAATCGAATTTGAAGAGAATTGGGCCGAATTGAAAACGGCGAAGAGCAAGGTTGCAATTACGGCGGTGAAAAGGAGAAACACTTGGTAGCCAAAGTAGATCGATCGTGACTCAAGGACTCGAACGTGTTTCGGTTTGTATATATCACAGTTTCCGAGTGATGGGGGTAAATTCGACCGTTACAGAAAGCGAGTTGAAAAAAACACCGTATATCGTCGATCATGCGGGCACAACAGTCTGTGTGTGCGTACGTGTGTGTAAAAGCATGGACAGGTGAACATCGTGATCACGATGGTCAGCCGGCGTAACGATTATTACCCGGCTCTCTGTGATTGCTTTAGCAGATTTCTTGCAATATTTCTGCACGTAAAACGTACCCGTCCGATTCTGCAATTTGCAAACAGACGATTGCTCATTGCCAAATTTCGACCCTCTTAAATATTTCTTTAAATATTTCTCGAATTACGATTGTTTCGTCTTGAAATTTAAAATGGAACCATCCCTTATGTAATTATCAAAAATATATTCAATTTTTCAAAGGGAAATTTGGAAGAAAGTATTCTGGATGCTGAAGTATTCTGTTTCTTTCTTTCACTCGAGGCATATGCTGCCAGCTGGTCGGTCAACGGCTAAAGGATTGAGAGTCTGAAATTGTCGAATTCCATTATTCGCGATTTCTATGCCCGTACGCGTGACAGATGTTGACCATTTTTCCCTCAGATCTATCCTTTCGTACTTTCATCGATCCAACAACAAACCCTCCGACAATTTATGTTATTTCAATTTTCTGAATCTTATACCAACACTGTACGAACCAATCCCGTTTGAAAATTTGATTAAAACACTTTTGCGTACGTTTGGGTCACGACTCCATCGTTCGAGGGTTGAACGATATCAATCCATTAAAGCGTTCAGAAGCGTGGAAAATGATTCGTGCCGTAATCGTCTTGGTTTCGAGGTATTAAAGTCGACGGTATTAACTACATCCTGACGCAGAACCCCTGCGGATCGGTTTCTCTCTAATTTTCGACCACGCGCTGACGTCAATGCTTCGTGTTCCCCGTGTGTTCCGGTCTGGCTGGCCGGGACCGGAAGCAACGGACTCGTTGGGGAGCTCCGTGCCTTCGAACGAAAAATCCCCCACGGATATCGATGTTCCCGCGTTTCAAAACGACCAAAGGAAGTAGACGGTCCCTTGGAGGTGCCAACGGTTCGCTCCTCAACGTCGAACTTGAATAAAAAACGATATATACAATTTTCGGAATAAATGCCAGTAGAAAGTAATATCTTGAGCTGTTACCCTTTCAAATTAAAGTTGAATAAAATTAAATTAAAAATTCTACTTTGCGCCTGGAAGGTCTTGAAGGATATTATCAAACGCGAAGTACAAGGAAGAGAGGAAACGGGAACAGAGATCGAACAATGGAGGAGGTGTTCGCGATCACCTGTGCGCGTCCAGGTATCCCGAGGAGTTCCTATAAGAAAACAAAGCCGCCTTTCCACGCTCGCCCCGGCAAGGAAGCCGAAAAACAAACAGAATCCCTCCGCCGGTTTCCGCGCGCGTGTAACCGCGCCTTTACAAGGAAACTCGATCTATTCCAACATGTTTGGTCATCTGCCCGTCCACGGGGCACGTGGTCCCTCTTCGTCGCCCCGCCATTTTCTAACCATGCAGATTTCCGCCGTCTCCGTTCGACCGTAATCCTTTTCTCGATTCGTCTACCTGATGCCACAAAACGTTCCTCTCCTGATTCCGTCGCGGTCCATCCTCCGCCAGATGGAAATTTCTTGTTTTGTGTATCGACCGCGACCAGGATAAGCGACGAAGGGGGTGGACCAGCTGTTCAGGGATGCAGATGCTCTCGAAAATTGTCGACTTTCGACTCGGGCACACGCCAACGTGAAAGGTTAAACCGTCGACGGAGAAATGCCCTGTTGACGTTGCTGCTCGTGCTGGAACGGTGCGTGATTTACTCTGCCGTTTTACAAGCAGCGGGACGCTTGTTCGTTTAAACGCAGGAATTGTTTAGTAGAATTGCTGGAGTCCGATTTGAAGAAAATTAGATAACATATTTAGAAACTCTTGACGAGTGCCAAAAACGTCGTTAGCGGTGTGACAATCAAAATTATTGTAGAAGTTCCTTGAATATTTCTTAAGTCTTATGTATTAAGGGTGGAGAAGAGGAAAGGGGCACCTAGATGGGCCCTTGTTGACCAAATGAAGCAGGGTGGATTCTAGCGAGGGCTTTGATTCATTGTCAGAATAAATAATGGGTAAAAGTATTGATGGTGGTTGGTCATCCAACAGGACGTTTTTCGTAATTGAAACAAACTGAAGATTTTTTTAAATATAGTCGCGTTACTTTTGGATCAAGTTGTGCGTGTTCGATGGTGTTTGAGTCGCATTATTCACGAGAGACAGGAGGGGAATAACGAGAACATTTAACACAGGATGTTCGTCTCTCTTCTTGATAGTTGTGTCCGCCATCGCGTTCGCCACCCTAAATTAACTTTTCGTGCGAAAGTCTGACCACCACTTGCTGAATTTATGTACGGGCACAATTTGTTAACCCTTTGCCCTCGATGCTTGCTGCGGAAGAGAATTGTAAAGAATAATTCTGAAGAATAATTCCACGAAAGGGAAGTGAATTTTCTGGTAAAATTATTCAGACGTAAAAATTCGTTAAAAGGAGATAACGGTCGCGAATTCGGTTACCAACATGTTTGTAGAGATCATTCTTTTTCTGGACGAAAGAAAAGGGCATTAGATACGAACAATGCTGGATGGAAGGCGTGACGGAAAGTTTTTCGAGTCCTTGGCCATCCAGCTGCCCGTACCTATACCTTCACCGGTGCCCTCCTCCGCATGATAGTTTCTTCAGATAGACTGAATACCAGCAGATCTCTCGAAAAAGACGCCCCGGAGGGGGTGGAACAGCTGTTCCCCTTAGAAACAGAGCCCTTACACGTCGCGTTTGTTCCACGAACTTTCGTTATTTCGCGATCTTTCTCAACACTTTATCGTTCCATAACACCTGTTTCGCTTTAAACTTGATATTATAATCGTGCAACGGAATTGTGTTCAATTATTATCGCGAGATGATCAGTTTTGTAACGATTACGAAATTATTTTATAAATTATGCTGCAAAGAATTAAGGGATCCGATTTTCCTGAAAATCTCAGAATTAATTGTGAAATAAGAGTAGCTTGATAGGATCTGGTTGGAAAGTCTCGAATTTTATCGGCATATTTTGTAAGGATGCGGTTACGTTAGCGGTTGGGGCTCGTGTGGGTGGATGAAAGAGAGCGAGGGGAGAGGGAAGGGGAGAAAAAAGAGAAGAAGCTGGGCCAGGAAACGCAGGATCGCCAGATGCCGAGGGTAATTAAATCGCCGCAAACAGGAGCAGAACCTTTCACGTTGCTTGACGGATGGCAGCCCTCGAGGCTGCTACTATTTTTTGAAAAAAAAAAAGGAGGAACCAGATCCTACGTGTCATACAGCAAGCGAAATTTTTAGTTTCTCATACGTGGCACCTATAGATTTTCTTCTTTAATTCAACGTCCAACTTTTAAGCCAATTAATTCGAAATTGAATCGAAACTCTTATCGTTAAAACTAAAATTATTAGAATATTTATATATTTTACTGTTCATTTGAAAAAATGTCTTTCGCTGGAATATAGGACGTAACGTATACAATGCGGTTATCGAACGTCACGTTACGGCCAGATGTCGATGGCAATTAAATCGTTGACTGAACTTCCGTCGATCTGACATTAGACGGGTTCTCGTGTTTCTTCGGTCCAACAAGAAACAGGAAAGACACATCCGTTGGACGGAAGAAAAAGCGACACGTTTGGGGTGGTGCTGATCTATATAAAGAAACTTCGATCTTGTAACGATCGATCGATCCTTTCTATTTTCAAATACGATTTTTAAACATATAATTTATTATTTAAATTATGAAATGGCCCATTAACTACCTAAATTCTAATTATCCAAGTTACCCAAGTAATTCAAACAATTTGGTATCAATTTCAAATTTCTTAAAATTGGAATTAATAAGAGATTTTCAAGTATGCTTAATTTAAAGTTCAATCAAGTGTAGGGTTGTTGTGACTCTCGTAATCCAAATAAGGATAAAAAATGAACGATATTGTATTATTGACATGATTGATGAAAAAGAAGAGGAAAGGGATTCCAACTGGGGAAGGATCCGTTGAAATTTAAAGACGTCAAGGAGCAAGTTTCCCGCCAATTTCTTAAAGTGCGCTCGAGGCAGTGTAACGGCCGTTGGTCCGAGATACCTCGAAAGTGGCAGGTGCAACTCGGGCCAAACTTCATTAAACACAATCCCATCTGCGCCCTCATACTTCCAAAACGTCTTGTGGCCAACGTAGCTGTCCCGAGACGAAGAAAGAAGAGGAAGAAAGGGAAGCCTGGAAGCTCCAAAACCGTCGGTTAACGCGTTTTTCACTCTCTCCTTTTTTGTATCGAAACGGACACGTCCGAGTCATGATTCGTGGAAAGAAAAAATCATCAGAACTTATTTTTGCACCAACAATTCAACCCTTGGCAAATTATCCTTACTGCAAATACAATTGGAACCGTTTTGGATCTTCATTTTTCAAAGAATTTGAAATATCGAAACATAAATTAATTGTCTATGAAAGGATCGAGGACAGCTTAGGTGGGAAAATAAATAAATTGAATGAATAATTATGTTACGATTACAAAATGGTCGACTGTCAGTTTGTTGGAGCTGGGATGGCTCTGTGGGATTTTATGGAAGTCCTAGGAGAAGGGACTCGTGGTCGAGGAAGAGTTTCGGTTAAAACACAAATCGTTTCTTGGAAGGAGGATGTAGCCACGTGGCAGATCCTTCTGGGACGCGTGCCTGCTTCTTTTGGTCCTTGAAGATTTATCGATATCGGGATACCGTCTGTCCACGTGAAACGAAACAGGATACGAATCCAAATTAGACCATTACCCGCACGAACATTCTGATTTTTCTACGCAAAACATGCCTGGTGAAATTTTGATCCATGCCCCAAGTACTTCTTCTGTAATTTGATAATTAATTCTATCCAGAAAAATTACCAAGGCTAAATTAGTAATTCTTATGGTGGTTAGTTTTAACATCGAGTTGAAAATTAAAATCACAATTTTTCCAAAATTCCAAATCGAAGAATTACCTAAAATTCTTAACTATACTATTTAGTATAATAGTTAAATGATTAACAAAATAGTATAGATATGAGAAATGTAGAATTTTAGCAAAGATTGAAATAAATTCGTCGACGATAATCGGGGGATGCACCGTCCACGGCCGGTTCCATCCACCGTGCGTCGGCACGGTACAATTGAAAGGTACACTTGCCAAGACTACGAAAGGCCAGGGTAAGATCGACCCTGCCCATTTTCCCATGAACTTGCCACCCCGTGCACGATGCTAAAGGTGCTGCTTTAGGTATTTTCCACGGCTTACGAACGACAGGACATCGTAAAAGAAGGACCAAGCCTCGAGGAACGAGGTGCATAATAGGGCTTCCAAGACCTTTAAACTTTAAAGGGACGACCCTCGAACAGCTGACGCGTTCTAAGGTAGCCAGGTATTCTGTCTGATCAATTTTGCCACGCTTTCAAAAGATTTCACGAGACGCTGGACAAAAAAAGAAAAGAGGTGTCGTCAGAAAAATATTTGAGGATCGAGAAATGGCGGGAAAAACAGTTTTGTACATTTATTTCGGTATCAAAGAAATTATAATATCGATTTTAAATACAAGTGCCGTAAAATAATACTTGTATCGTAAATGTAGTATAGAATTTAAAATTTAAAGGTACTGCCTTTTAAAAATAACGGTGTACCTTCGACCCTCTTTTAAAATCCCTCGAATTCATAAATCTGGTTATTGTTCGAAGAAGGCAGTTAATCTCTTCTTGAGTCCCAGGTATGCATCGGTCATTTAAATTTCGCTATAGTACAATGTCCTGTCTTTTAAAATAATTTTTCCCTAATATAACAAAATTAGGGTATCGACTCGTAAAAATTGAATCTAAAATATTTCTATAATACTTTGAGTAACCATTACAAATAAAAAAGGAATAGGTCATTTAAAAGTACGAATTTACAAACGTGGGAAAGCGGAAGTAGCCCTCGACATATTGGCGAGGGTGCGCAGCTAAAGGTATTTTCTAAAAACTAGCGTTAATAGATTTCCTTTTTTCTAATCGTTGCTCGGTTCCCACGATAAACAGGAATTACGTTTAATATCATAAATATTCTCTTGGAACAATTAACGCTGATTATCGTGGATTTTATTGCGGCATCTGCTGTTCGTGATACGATATCCAGGTGCTAAATAGGGGGTGTGTCGAATGTTTGATAATATTCCAGCCGGAATCGCCGTGAAATACGATCTTTTTCCGGCGATGCACGCATCAAAGGACACACTCCTGTCAAACGATGGAACGTAAGCTCCTAACCTTTTTCCTTTATTTTAAAATATAATTTTGACAATTAAACGACTTTATCCCAAACTTCGTTCAAAATCATATTTATTATTCAGAAATATTCTTAACTCGAATAATGATTGCTTCGATTCAAAATTTTGATAAATAATTTTGCAAGGGAAAAATATAAAAATGTATATTACAATATTTCTGTATTTTAATACGGAACGAATGTTTCACCCCCTAATCGCGTGTGTACGGTTTCGCTCATCGGCAACAAATTGAAATACAAATTTTCATTGCTTCCTGTGTTCGAGAAAATTAGCGGGGAATTTCGCGATTTTGCATTTAAATCGATTTCCGTTCACATGGGTGCGACGCGTATCGAGGTTCGCCAGGTAAACGAGATAATTGGGGTGGGCGTAACCGTGACGGGGCACGCAGGGGTACTCGATGCATCGAATTGTTTCGTAAAGAGGGATAATTAACGAATATGCTTTCCCATCGGCATATGGCCGCGCTCGTACCCTTGGAAGTTCGAACAACGAATGAATATTGGGCGAAATAGATTTTGTACAATTTATTTATCATTTTTTCTGTATTATTCTATAAACTGGATCGTTTGTATTAGTAAAAAAAATAATGTAATATTATGCAATTTATTCACAATGTACTCGTAACTTAGGATCGGATTACGAATTTTTGCGCAATTATTTGAATTACAAATCGTACTTATTTCTCAGACCATTAAGGATAACACCTTGATTTATAGATTTGTTAGTCTAATATCTTACAAACACATAAAAATTCGAAGTCTTCTTTTATACCACTCTTCTTCTTCTTATGAACCATGTGATCGCGGCCGCTATCAAACCGATGACAGCGATAGCTGCTATAACGGTACCGATGATTACTCCAACGTTACTGCTTTCTGCCGGAGCCACGCAATTCACCTCTGAAAATTGCAAATCATTATGCATCGATCTCATAAGTTCAAAACTTCAACCTTTATCTCTTTGGTGCAAAACGTTTTTCGTAGATTTCGCAAAATTCTTCAACTTGGGTGATATACTAGATTTACCGGACGTATAGAGTAATTTATGGTTTCGTTGTATTAGTAGGGGGTTAATGAATCCTCTTACCTGATCTCGACGAAACACTCTGCTCGGTGTTGAACGCAATTAACGCGACATCGGTGAGGGTCACATCGACTCTGTCAACATTTATCGAAGTCGCGGGCGCGCATCTGTAAAGTTGTTTCACGGGAGTGGAAAATAGGTTGAGAGTCTTCGAGGCTGCTTTGTACACCGAGTTTCCTAAAATTGAACAATAATTACGACGTGACAATTTTCGTGTTTGTTTGAAATTAAAACACCATGGAACTCGAATTCGTACCCATCGTCGCGTTAGGGAAGTGCTTCTCGTCCATGTATATCCTGACGATCACCGAATGAAGGAAAAATTTGTTGTTCTGTTGATGAAAATTGAACTTGATCGCGTTTTTGGTATCAACCGCGTCAAAATAAGTCCCGTCCTTTGTCGTCCAGGTCAAATCCATCGTGGACTCTTCCTTGCCGCATTTCACCTCCGTCGAGGCATCGTTTGGTACCTTCAACGTTGTTGTCTTGGACTGAAACGAGCAAAGTATACTCAATAGTACAATGAAATCTATTTATTAACCATTGTGATTAAAAATTGCTAATATTACTATTACACTCACCCCCGAATTTTTTGTCTCGTACGATACTTTGAGCGAGATCGTCATGTTCGCCATGGAACAAGCTACCCCTGTTTCCGGGTCTACCTGGTAGTATTTAAATTTCTTCACTGATGGGTCTGGCGGGGGTGGGGGAGCCGTTGGGCTGCTGGTTGAGCTTGATTCGGTTGATTCGGTTGATTGGCTCGTCGATTCAGTCGTTACTGTTGTTGGTGGTGTAGGGGGAATGTTCGGTGTTTCGGAGCAATTTTCAGCTGAAAAATCAACATAGAAAAACGTCAACGAATCCGACCAAAACACAGCTCAAGACACCTCACCTTTCCTCGATTCAAGTTCGTCGTCCTTGTTGAACGCAACGAGCGCAGTATCGTTTATCGTCAACTCGATGCTGCCCATTTTTATCGTTTGATTCTTCTCGCAATTATACAATCCGGTGTGAAGGTCAGCGGCGAACAGATCGCGAAGAACGTCCG
The DNA here is from genome assembly GCA_022405125.1 of Anthidium xuezhongi. Lineage (NCBI taxonomy): Eukaryota > Metazoa > Arthropoda > Insecta > Hymenoptera > Megachilidae > Anthidium > Anthidium xuezhongi. The sequence goes on from CM039637.1 coordinate 12,545,754, forward strand.
TCCGGTCGCTTATCACTTTCCCCTTGTCTGAAAACGTCAGAAAACGTCGAATCGTGAGCTCGAAGATCGTCCAAGCGCCACCCCTTGGCCATCGAATTAGCGAAGCAGCGGAAATTCTTGTTCCAGGGTTGTCGAATCGTTAAATGACCAAGGGTTGTGATCTCCGTACGTACCAGCAGCGTTTGAAAAATGTTCTTTGTCCAGGTAAATCTCGGCGTCTATTAACAAGACGAAGAAGTGGGTGGAGTTGTGATAGATATGGAAGTTTATCGTGTTGCTGTTTGTTGCCTTAGGTTCCGTCCACGTTATGCTCATCGTTTGTAAAGCACTTCCGCAAGTTCCGGTCACTTTAGTTTTCGAAGGAACAGTCAGGATTACGTTGTCCGTCTGACAATAAGAATGTCACTTTTAAAGTCAAATCACAAGTTCCTAATTTTCTAATTTTAAATCGTAGTGTTTCTAATTAATTAATACCTTCGAGTCTGATGTCGTGTACGGTACTTTCACGCTGATCGTCATGTTCGCCAGAATGCAAGCCACACTTTTCTCATTAGTCTTCAGGACATAGTTGAAGTTCTGCTCGGATAGCACGTGCTTCGTGTTACAATTCACCACTGAGAAGTTTGAAATGTTCTTCGTTAGATTCCAATTAAATTAAGCACCATTCGACCGTGTAATCTTCTTGTACCACACACACCTGTAAAAAGGAAACAACCGTACCTGTTTTGGACCAGAAATCTTGTTGGGCATCGAACGCGACAAGAAGCACATCGCTGATGTTCATGGTGGAAGACCCGATGCCAATTGCAGTTTCATTTTTGCAACTGTACACTCCGTTTTCCGCGGTTTTGAATATTCCGTCGAAATCCAAATCCATTGTTTGACCCTTGACACGTTTACCTGTGTTTAAAATATCCGTTGCGTTAAAACTTGAGAATTTTGAAACAAACTGTGATCTCAGATTTAATCACGCGGAAGAAATGAAATTTTTGTTAGAAAAAATCAGTTATTTTTGGTCCCCGTTGACTCGAAGGAAAATAAACACGTACCACCGGCGCCAGGAAAATTCTTTTCATCTAGAAAAATATCAAAAGCTATGCTGTCGATGTAGGTGAGACCATTCTTCTTCAACAATTTAAATATAACAATGTTTTCCCCGTTCGCGGCAAACGTTGGCGATTTCTCCGTCCAGGTCAGAGTCATTTTGGACACCTCGATGCCGCATTCTCCGCTCACTTTGGCATCGATCGGAACCTTTATAGGTTTTTTAGTGTCCTGAGAAGTCAGAGAATTTCAATAAATTCCTGCCTTTCTTATTATAGAAATTATAAGGGCAAACACTTTGACGATCATAAAATTAATAGAGGATACTTGCGTTCGAATCCTGGGTGGAATACGGTATCTCCAAAACAATCGACATTTTCGCCAAACTACAAATCTTCCCTGTCTTGTCCTTCACGGCGTAAGGGAACGTTGCAGTCTGCTTCTTTTGTTCGCCACATTTTTCTTCTGAAAATGTCAATTTTGTATCTTTTAGTTTTTATTAAGAACACACACTGAGGATATCGTTTTACCTTGTCGCGAGGAAGTATTTATATCACTGTTGAATGCGATTAGAATAACGTTGTTTAGAGTCAACTCAGCGTCGCCGATTTTTATCACGTTTTCTTCGGTGCACTTGTGACGTCCATTTTTCACGGATGCAGCAAATAAACGGAGATCGTTGGTCGACTTGAAACTCAGTTCTTTATCTGTATCGAACAAACAGGGAATATTAATTAAAATAAATATTGTTCCTGATCAGCCAGTTAGCAATTTGCTATGGGATACTCTTCGATCTTTTTTATTTTCTTATACAAGGTATTCCAGATTAGGTAAGGTAACTTTTTACCAGAATTTTTACTAAAACGCCGTTTTTGAATTATTAATACAGACCAATGACTTAGGCAACTGAATAATTATCAAACAATAATTAAAGAATTCTCGACTCCGAATAAGCATAAATTTGCAAGAAAAATATAAAAAGATGGAAGAGTATCCCACAGTAAAATCCCCTTGTCAAGATGCAATATTTATTCTGTTAGTTTGAAACTTTTGGTAATTCGTTAAATCGAGAACAAATCGTACTTTCTGGAGCATTGGGAAAGTTGGTTTTATCCAAATAGATGCTGGCGTTGACGGAGAAAAGCGAGAAACTGGTGTGGTCGTCGATGAAAGTGAACGAAATAGAATTATATTTGTCCTCGTCTTTATTCGCTTTCCAACTTAATTTCATTTCAGATATTGTATCTGAACAAGTGCCTGTTACGAGCGCGTCAGGTGGAACGGTCAGAGTGTTATTGTTAGTCTGCAAATGATACAATTGATTGGACTATGACATAAATCGAGACAAGTTTTTTGTATAATGAAATTGTCACACACAAATGTTAGATCAGTGATTAAATTTACATTACAAAAATCGCGAATTTAATTACAGTTACAAATGGTAGTCAAATATAATAGTTCCTACCTCATTCTTTATATCGTACGGCACTATCACGTTTATTGACATATTTGCCAATATACAGGGTACACCTTTCTTATTTTTTACTTGGTACGGATACTCTTCTTGGTTCGGCTTGTCTTCCCCGGCTTCCAAAGTTATTTCCTTCCATTTCCTTATCTGTACTCCACTGTCGATGCTGATAGAAGATGCTAAAATATTTAGCTTCTTAACAAAGTATTCTACCGAATTTGATTGAAAACAATTGATAAAAAGAAGGATTTCTCGAATGTAACGTTGTTTAACTCCCTTTTCTATCAACGATCAAATTTTCTCTATTTCTAATGCTACGAAGAACTTGAATTAATTGAAAACTTTGACTAAGAATAAAATGGTGCCAGCTTTCTTCAAGGATCTCGTTGCGTATCGATAGAAAAGTTTGCTCGTTCGAGACCGATCGCGATATCACTTTTGTGGACACAGATCAGGGCTGTCGTGAACTCACCAACGGTCAGAAAAACTGCAAAAATCAATAATTGCACGTGTGTCCGCGTCATGGTCCGTTCGCGATCGCGTTAATCACTTCGCGATTTTGTTACGAGATTCGGCGAGATTGTACAATATCCACGATAGAAAAACAAGGAAAATGAGGGAAAATGTTTGAGGTAGCCGATATAAAGCGACGAGATTACGTATCCCTACTCTTCTCCGTATCTACCTTCTTATCGATGGCTTTCGAATAGAATGCGATAACGTGTTATATCTTTAATCTACCCCTTCTATCGATACTACATTTTATTATTTTTCCCTTTTTTCTTCATAATTGGTTACAATCACTGTTACTGTAAATTATTAGTAAATTATTATTAATATTAATACTTAATTGCTAATATCACCACTAATATTAAACTATTAAATATTACATAGTATTAAAACGTAAATGTTTCTCGACGTCACCTGATCGATATTGCGACCAAAATTATCCGATGTTGCTCATGACCCTCGTTACAGCGTAGAAATCAATAACGGCAGATAAGAATGCTTTAAGTCTAATCACAAAAATTCTTTTGTATATAAATTGTACTCTGATAACACCTTTTTCTGAACCTCGCATTTTGAGTGCAGTCAATTAACACTGTAACAAAGGAATGATAACAAACATATGAAACAACGATTTGTTATTAACGACAGGTTTCCGAAAAATAACTCAAAGTTGTTTTTTCCAAATTTCTAAAAAACAAAATATCACAGAGTTTCGAAATTCCTGAAAGTATGACGTTATAAACATTCCGAATCGCTAAAAATACAAATTTGGCCCATAGGCGCCAGTAGCGCTGAAACAATTAAACATTTTTCTTTGAAGTTTCATTTATCAACCGATCCTCGAGAAATCGATGATGAAAAATTGTCGAATGCAGGAATATCGATCGGCAACCGACGTTGACCGGCTGTGTCCACCGTGATTTTTCCCTTCTGTTTCATCCACGATACCCCTTTGTCCGCGCGCGCCTAGCGATTATCGGCTAACCAGCATAATGCCCCGTTTCCAACCGCCCTTCGATTTCTGTCACTCGTGCGAGCGATTACGATTAATACCGTCCACCTTTCTAACCATCGAACGTGGGCGTAAGACACGGATATCAAAAAAGGAAAGAGCGTGACAAAAATTGCACAGGATGTGGTTGCACGCGCCCACGACAATCCGCATTAACCGTGTATTAAACGCGAGCAACCCTTCGCTTCCTTTCTGACCGGCCATTATTGCCGGGCAGCTGCCTAATTCACGGTTTCGCCCGATTTTTCTCTTTTTCTTCCTCGGCTACCGGTTCACCGACGTACCTTCGAGCCTTATCGAAGCATTTCGGGATCCTGAATATCGATTACAAATGAAACTAACGATAATACATGCTTTCGCGTAGTACCTACTTTGCCTAACGTTTTCGCTACCGACACTAGGCTGAAAATTATAGATTAGTTTCATTTGAGGAAGATTTTGTGGCTGTATCAAATTTCTCCTAGTTTTGTGCCTCATTGTAAGTAACGAGGGTACGTCCGGAGAGTCGGCGACGCACGGGACATAGACTGTAGTCCTTGAGACTTAACGTTAGAGCCCTTGAGCGTACGTTATAAATCTCGAAACGTCTCGAAAATTATCGGAATGCTCTTATCGCGTTCAGTAATAGACTCGATGAGGTAATTCTTGCGCAAAAAGGATTCCCCCGACGAGCGATAAATTACCGTAACGACTGGAAAACGTCAGCTGTTCTCGTCTCGGTCCCTTTCGTAAATCTGCCAACCAATTTCGTCTTTATTACGTGTCCTTTCGATGCTGCTTGTTTGTCCTGCTAAATAATAGCAGAACGATCCAGTTGACCCATTCCTGGATACACGACCCTCCGCCATTGTGATTCTCGTTTCACAGATTTCTCGGATTCGAGCAGAAACCACTGCTTGGCGGGGGTGCTCATTAGGGCGCAAAGTTTGCACCATTCGAAAAAAGGATACCCATGCCTTGGAGCTATTACGTATGGGTCATTGTGGATCCAGTGAGATGGTCCAGAGGTGCTTTATGGCACAGTAACTAATTTTCATGACGAACGAAAGTCAACGAAGGATTCAAACTTCTAAGTCCCTGTTTGCAACAGTTCGAAGTAATTCACTGAACAATATCGATGCATCTGTACAGAAGCAGCCCTTTTGAAGGGTATCAGTCGATCGTCATCCGACGACGGTTCAAACGATCGCAATCGCAGCCAAATTTCAACAGATCGATGCTGAAGATCGATATTGTTCGACCATCTGTCAAGGACACTTTTCAGGGAGCGGCAACCCTTTCTTGGACCATCGTAGACGTTTATGGACGAGCGGTTACCCACAATACACCCGCGAAACGTGCACGCGAACGAAGGGGATGAATGGATACGCGCGTGACACGAGCTTCCTGTATCGATAACCATCAATTCATTCTTCACATTAAAACATCTACAATCTTGCAGTTATTATTTCTACAAATATCGTTCCTGCGAAAAAAGAAACTAATATTTCTGCTGTTTCATCGCTGTTAAAAAATTGCGAAATATCGGCACAACAAACGCGTTGTTTTACATAAATACAATATTAAGCTTTATATCTAATCTGCTGTGTTACATGATCGATTGCGAGTTGAAGAGACACGAACGTAATTATTTTTTGCTTCGATAAGGGTGACTCATCGGAACGGATAAAATGCTGGCGGTTTAAGAAGGACGACGGGGGAGGGAATGAAATTAACGTCGAGGCGGAATTTCGTACGGCGAAAAGGGAAGCAATGCGCGTACGTGTAATATGCAAATACGTAATAACGTTTTACGCCCGCTTATTGCCGCTCGCGGATCCCTTCGAGCGGGGTGGTCGATGAAATTTACCGGAACGAAAGCCGCATCAGATAACGCTATTACATTATACCGTCCATTTTTCTTTCGCGCTACGATGAATTTCTATTTGCTGCTTTCTTATTTTCGAACGGTCGCTTATTCCACTTCATCGTTCGTTTAACTTTATTATCTTGCACTAGAATTGACTGGATGAGGTTTATTAATGAAACGAGTCTTGCTTATCAATTGATTCTAAAATCTTAATAAGAATTATTATCACTTTGCTGTTATTTGGAACTTAAAGCTAATTTCAATAGTTAAGGATTAAGGATTTGCCAAATTTGAGTAAAGTTAATTACGATTAAATTTCATTAGCATTATCAATTCTTGGCGCTTATCGCCGAAACTACAAACCATTAGTATTAAACGGACACCCTACATGCTGTTCCATGCTACCGAATGCAATTATTCGGACGTTAACTCTGACTTTAACTCTGAATTCCCTGCACTCTTTCGCGATTAGCATAAGACAATAAGTAGCCGGCTACGAAGCGAACAAATTGTACGAAGTTACTTTTTTCGCGGACGACACCTGCGAAAATGCAAAACGGCCGATAGAGAGACTCGTTTTCAGGTGCGAACTTTATGTTCCGTGAACCGAACCACCCTTGCAGAACTGGTCTATTTTAATATTCCTGCGAAAACTGCCAACGACTATTGTGCACTCTTTTTCTTGCTATTTCAACAATTATTAATTTAATTAATTTTAATATTCAATTGATACCTTAGTTTATTCATTTTTGAAAATGTGTATCATTTGGTGTTGCGATGAAATTTTATGGGTTTTCTTTGAAAATATCCGGCCATTCGGCAGGAAACGGTCGACGGAATCCTTTGAAGATATTTCCTTTGGTACACACTTCCGGATTAAGACTATGATCGATAGGCACGTGTCCCCGCTGTCGACAAAAGGTTTCGGATGTTCAGTTTTTTTTCTGGAAGTGTCGGCAGTCTTCTGCCTCGACGCTTTTTATCGTAACGATTCGATCATAGAATCAAAGATGATATAAAAATTATAAATTCAACTTTAATTGAAAGATTAACTTAAATTGATAAAAAGGAACGTTGTATTGTAAAAGGTGACTCGAAGACGCGTTCATCCTTCTCAGCAGGGTCTTCTTTGTGTAACCGTGACCCATTACTTCCATGCTGGGGGCACGTGAACCATATGGTCCACGTGACGATGCACGCGTTCTCGATATCCCGATCGAGCTATCGAATTCACGAAATTTAAACTTTGCACGCGCGATCGATTCTCTCTGCATCGTTTCGTCCGCGCTTCGTTGGCTTCATGGGAAACAACGTGTCTCTGAATATCCTTTCCTCGCCATCCCCTTCGCCCTTTGTGGTCTCCATCCCCCTTGCCACCTTTGAGATATTCCAGTTTCGAGCCCACACGTATTCTACGAGAATTTCTTCAAGATCTCTCAAAATGAGAAAATGGGTTAAGTTGGCTATAATTTAAATTAACAAAAATTTGTATTTCGTAAATAAGGTGGTGGCAAATTAGTAAAAATTGACATTTCACAGATATTTGATGGGTAGGGATATGTTTGAAAAGATATAACATCAGATGTTCCTGTATTCGCAATCAGTGTTCCAATTCAAAATAAATCGAAAAGATTGACCGATTTGATTCTCTATGGGGAAGAAACGGAGCGAAAAAGGCTCGTATTCAAACTGTTCCGTGATTGTTTCAAGCAATTTAACCCATGTCGTGTTTCTAGTCGTCAACCCATGGCAATTAACGGTGGGTTCACCAAACCGTAGCGTTAAATATGCATCGATCTTCACCGATCCGAGACCTGCTTCTTTTTCGGTCACACGCATTCTGTTCTACACCGATGTCGCATGTACGAGTTAATTAAACGGATGAATTATTTAATCGTACCCGATTCTACACATTTTTATTGATTTTCGATTAATAAATGATGGACTAAATTACCTATAGACGTTATTAGTCATTAGTTAAATTAGTTGTAGGTAAAACTAGCTATCAGTCAAATTAACTTTGGACCAAATTAACCATGGGCAAATTAACTGTGGGTCAAATAAACAACAGCCAAAATTACCATAAATTAGGATTCCCAAATTATTCACCAACAAATTACCGCTGCACAAAATTCAGCTGTTGTCGAAGAGCTTGCTCGTGAACTTTCTCTGTTACATTTATCGTTACGAGCTGCATCTGTTAATGATTCATGCGTGTGCGTTTTTTTTGTTCCTCTCTTTTTGTTGAAAGAAAGATTTCGTGGCCGGGCACGACCGTTACAGGAACGGGCATTCGTGTGAGCAGCTTGGCGCGACGCGCATTGTTCATTGTGCAACCGCGTGCACCTGCACTTTACGATTGCTAAAAGCGGAAGAAACTCCCCCGTGTGCACGGTTCACCTGTGCTTTTCTGCACTTTCACGCGTGCACCGAGCGCAATAAAAATTACGAAAGCGTGTCAAAGGGGAAGCCCGCGGGGAAGAGGTGTCCGTGGATCGGGTTGCGAATCAATTTCCCGCCAGGAAACCGTCCTTCATCGATTCGCGTATCAGTGTAGGGATAATTGAAGATATATTTGCTTTGGTATTAAATTACCTTATCTTTGCGTTAAATGAATTTTTAATAAAGGTCCTTCGATCGTTCCAGTTTAATTATGCTGTAATTGTTCAGTTTATGGAACAAATAGATAGCTTATTGTACTGTAAAGTTATTAATTGAATAAACTAAAAGAAATGATCGAATTTTATTACTGTATGCGTTTTAAATTTTGAATTATGGTGCGCGTTCTTAAACAGCGTCACCATCGCCATCTAACGCTGAGCGATGGAACTACCAAAGTAGAAAATCACGTTTTTTCGAAAAATTAACAATTTTTGAACTCCACTGGCGATTTAAAATATTTAGTAATCCAAAAGGAATTCAGAGAGTGGTATTACATGTTGATTGGATTCTTAATAACAAAGTAAGAAAAATAGCTCGCTGAGGGGCATGTGGCGACATCATCGCCTCTTAGGCCGTCCTGGCAAATAGAACTTTTCAAGTAACGACACCTATTTCCGGTCACCACCAAAAAGGCGCGTTCTGAAAAATTCTATTCTCGCTAAGTCACAAATAGATAGGGTGTAAATAACAATTAAAATATATAATAGAGTAAGGAATCTGTGGAGGGTGCTATTTCTTCCGTCGGTAAGGCAGAAATCTGATAAACGTAGGACCATGTACCCTATTTTTCTTATTTTCGTAGTTCTGTCGCTCATTGCTAGATAACGCTTGCAGCGCTGTTTCGGAACGTCCGCCATAATTCAAAATTTGAAAACGTTCAAGTACTACGTTTACATTACTTCCAGCTCTTGAAATAAATTATTAATTATTTCAAGCTTTATACAGGACCAATTATTACAAATACAGCTCGTGTTTGCAAATAAATATCTTAAAGGATGTTTATTAAAATTAGTTTTAAATCTAATTAAGAACCCTAAAATATAACCTTCCACTTAAAAACCCTTCAAAATAAGTTCACTGCGATCCTAAATTAACCAAAAATCGAATAAACCATCACTGGTCCTTCGTTTCAAGGCGAACGATCAAACTTTCATATCTCTAATTAAAGTGAGACGATATCCTGAAAGCACGTCGCTCTTAAACAGCAAAGCCCTCGGTTAAAGCTAAAAGCGCAGGTGCATAATAAAATTTGTATCTCGAATAGCTCATGTTCGATGGGTAACAGCATTATTTCCGTCTGTTAAACGAACAACCGATATAGAGCTCCCTTCAAGGACCTCAGTTTCGTTCGCGATACATTCGCGACCGTTTCAGCTGTATCGATTACTTTATAAAAAGATTCAAGGAACGGTACGAAGAAACAACTGCACGAAACAATAATACCGAACCGGACGAGTCCACGAGGATGTTTTCGATGAATCCCATTTTCGTTTGATCGATATTCAACCGCCGTGTATATATTTAAGCAAGGATCGCCGGATGCAACGCGGATGACGGCCAGCTTCAAAGAGCGATCGGATACGATGAAAATATTCGCGAAAATTGGGAGGATCGAGGGCTGGCAGACGGCGAGCTACGGCGTTAGCCTCTACCGCCGATAAATTTATCATTCGTCCCTATTTACATCCGAATCGATAATCGATGCTGTGGGCGCACCTCCAGCTGGGTACACGTGCACTCCTTTACCAACCAACACGTACACCACAACTACAAGGCGTTTCAAAATTGAAAAACGGAGAGAATTCATTTTGAATACTCGGCTCTCATATTTTTATTACTTCAACACGTATGCCACAGTGATAACAGACCAAATGATTCATTTGGAATTTACCTTGCACTATTAGTCTAATATTAGCAATATTTAACATTTGTTTGACCTTTTTTATCAATTATTCAATTATTCCAATTTTTATTCATTTATTGAACTCTAACTTATCCTGACCGAGAAAAACCAAGTTGTATTAAAATACAATATTTTTCTTAGGAAATAAGGATTTTCCTTGAGCCTACGTTCTATCAAGGTACAATATTTTCCTTGGGTAATAAAGCTTCTACCTTAAACCCACCCGAGCCAAGAAACCCAGGTTGTATCAAAATATAATGCTTTCTTCGAATAATTAAATGCTCCCATTGACCTTATCCTAAACGTAACCAAGAGGAACTTACATTATTCCCAAGTAAGCTTTCCCATTAAACCTAGGCCCCTCCATCGACCGCCATTTTCCCCTAGAAATCCCAGCATGCTCCACACGACCCTTGTACTTCTTTGTCCGCCATTATCATAAATTGTGCGTGAGACGAACTTCCTGTTAATCGGCTGCGGAGGCGATAACGATTTATTGAGAACGAGAAATCCCGGAGGCGTCGCGTCTCTCCTGACAGCTTCGCTAATCCTTCACGCAGACGGACGTCGGATAGGATAAAAAAGCGAAGAGGAAATCCATAGCCGCGTGGAACCGGTCGAAAAGAAAGCAGGCCAAACGCTATCGCGAGGAGGACGGAAAGCTTGACGACAAACCGACCGGTTGCTGCGGACCCGGTCATCGAGGGACGAAGGAAAGCCAAAGGTCGGAAGGCGAGTCAGAATTTTTCGTCGGGGTCGAACTGAGCATAGGCTCTTCCGGGTTAAGGTTTAAGAAAAACACTGCATTTTGTAAAACGTAGATGGAAGTTCCAAGGATCGAATGGATGAAAATCAATTCGCAAGTCACTAAGGGCGAGCAACTTTTGTTATTTTATTATTCACCCCATTTGGCAACCGATACTTGAACCTTCTTTTTCCCCCCGAACCCAAGTCCAATAAATTCTTCGAGTAGAATACAAGAAGGGATTTTTACCTGGGTTTCTCGAAGGGTAATCGAAATTTACAATCTCGAAGATTACTCTATCCGCAGGCAAGCATTTAGAAATAGGTTAGAAGTACGAAACAATAGTAAATAATAAAATAAAACACGGTGACTCAGAGGGAAAATCAACGCGAAAACAACTGAACACTTTGAGTGCCATACTGCGACTACTAAAAATTTAATTTGGTAATAATTTTATTTTTGACAAACTTTATATTCTGTTTCCACAATATTTTGCTATTTATAGGCGGTTGTTTTTAATGGAAATTCAAGTGGTTGACGTGGCAGTCAAAGTGTTAATAAATGTCTTGGCTACCACGACTTCCGCCAAAACTTTGAACACACTCGAAGCACCGGAAGGATGTTAATTTGTACACATAGGTGGACATATCACCCCAGGGTTGTAGATAGAGGTAAATTATCATGGCTTGGTGTAAAACACAACAGATAAATGGTACGTGGAGCGCACATGGCCGACTTTAGGATCGCGGTCGACTCGGTCAAGCAGGGTCACCGCTTCCGCGACTCCTTTACGCGCCCAACTTTCGCGTGTACCTTCAACTTCCGGTTAGAGCCGTGTAAGAGGTGATTTTCGAGTGTTCGTTATCGAATAAGTGAACGTTGTTTGCTTTGGGCTACACTGTCTCTTTTATGGATCATTGTTCTACATTATTCGTGTTATAGATCAGTCGTTCCGTGATTCACTGTCTACAATATTTGATCTATGCATCACTGTTATTTATAAATGACTATTTTATATAATATTCCTTCGGTGGATCAGTGTTACTCGTCCTCTAGATCATCATTTTCTAAATTAATCAGTGTATGGATCAGTGTCGACTATAATACCCATACCAGGGATCACTATTATCTATGCTGCTCGTACCATGGACCACTATTATCCACGTTATTCGTGCTATAAATCATTATTAGCCACAGTACCCCTTCTATAGATCACTATTAACCACATTACCCCTTCTACAGCTCACTATTTCTGTATCATACACTCTCAAAAAAAAACAATAATTACTTCAAAATTCACAACTATATTACCTGCTACATAATTCGAACTGTCTCAGCGGTGAAAGTTGCCAAACCAAAAATAACTCGTCGATCTTTAAAAATAACCCCGAAACGTTATATCGAGGATCGAGGAAAGGGATTGGAATTTTTCAAGCATGAATGTGAAATTTCTTTTCTTTATCATTATCAATATTGCGAACGGAACGACTTGAAGTTTCACAGTCGAGTAATTGCGAATGTATATCGGAGTTTCGAGGAAACTGATAAACGTCATTTCCTTTCGGAGAGGGCGGCCGGTCAGATTGGCGAGGCTCGCGAATCCGGAAGAAATTCAAGCCAGTTTGATCCGTAATAAAATTATATGCCCGTCCGTTAACGCGATTAACCCAGCATCGATCGATACAAACGAGTCCAGCGTGTCGGATCGTGTTTGAAACGAAAGAATATAGGTCTTCCGGTTGGATCTCTCGATTCTGTGAATTTTAAGGACAAAAATTAACCCTTTTTTGAGATGGAAATTCACTCGAATTTAAAATAATTGTACCAAATTATTTTCTTTGACTAAGTTATCTTGGCTGATTCTCTGCGCTTCAATTTCATGTTTCAATAAACCTTCGTTCGAAGAAGCTCGTTTTATTCGAATAATATCCAACTCTGGTTCACTGCCCCTGCGCCGTGCGCCTATGGAGGACACGGGGAAACAAATTGTTATCAATTGCGACGATAATTCGCCTTTACTGCTCGTTCGCCATCGAATCGTTGCCACTTACTTCGCTGAAGATCTATTGAAGCGCGATACGACGAAAATGAAAGTTGATACAACAAACTAATAATCAAAGTAAAATTCAAAAGATTGTCCTACATACGTAAAAAGAAAACGAATATTACAAAACGGGCGAGAAACTTGGTTTGCTATTTCGTGGTGTCATCGACCCGGTTCGAGCTCGCTTCGAGGTTGGTGCTCGCGTCGAGAACGCTTGGTGCCCGTTTCCGAATTTGCTTCAATTTTCAGATACAACTGACGGAATGCTTATCGATCGATCGCTTTCTAATCGAATCCTCGCGACGCAACGGGCGACGAACCGAGGCATCTCCGTCGCTCAATCGGATTTCGCTCCCCGGAACGACGTTAATCTCGACACCCGACGAAATATCATGATTTTTCGATCTCGTGAAAATCTTTCAGTGCCTGATCGAAAGAAAATCATCGATCGTCCGCGGGCAGAACGTTCTATTTTCTCCTAAAAAGAGCCATCGACTGGCCACCCCGGCGACGATCTATTTTCTCCTAAAATAGAGGCTCATCGATTCGGTTAGCTCCCCGCGAGCCACGCGCCCGAGACACGTGTCCCGCTCGAGTCGCAATTTTTTCGAGAACGTTGTATCGCTATCAGCGAACGACTCGATTGAGTACGCGTTAGTTTTTGATCGACCTCGAGAATTTTTTAACGACTCCGAGCCGCATCGCGAGGAAAAATACTCGAGCCGTCGAAAATACTTAGAGGGGAAACGTGAGGCGCGAGTCACGCGCGGAAAATATCGAGGAGGAAAGCACGAATTGAGGAGGAGAAGGGAAAAAATATTGTACCAGACGCAACATGTCGTTTAAATATAGAAATTCAGATAAAAATCACCGACGATGCATCGCTCGCGCGTAATTAACGCCGCGACGACCGTCGACGCCACTGTGGCGTCAATCGTTCTGTCAACACGTTCCAAGATACTTGATTCGGTATTTTTATCTCCTTAATATTATAATATTAAAAATTCTGCTAAAGAAATGGAGAATTCGAGGTATTATTTACTTTGAAATAATTACTAGGTCGAGTATTCATCAAACTTAATCTAGATATAATGCCTAGTTACTTTCTAGTATTATATCAAGCAGAGATAACACCTCCTCCCACGTCGCCGTTTTTCCTGGGGAAGCCTCAGATTCTCAACGGTGTACGCTCGAACGAAATAATAAAATATATTTTTCTACGACTATATTTTTTGCAAAAATATGTTGTTACAAAACAATTCGTGAGATACTTGAAATTTTTCACGAGATATCTCTTTTTCAAATTCAAAATAATCTCACGAGCTGTTGAGTTCTTTAAACATCGTTACACCGTTTTATATAGAATATTCCAACAAATCACTTTTATTTACGAAACCGGTACATTCATACTTGCAAAAATAAAACTTGTCACAATTGCACGGTCCGTCTCGCATACCTGCCTCGATATTTTGTACGTTTATTCGGGACAATAAAGAAAAGGATTCAGAGCTGATAGGAGAAAGAGGGGTATGGTCCCGGCTAAACAGAATGAGTAATCCTTGCATTGAAACAAATTTCCTGCTGGATATTTACCGCGCACTGTTCGAAAATCGGCCAAATTGTAAACGCCTTTCACGGACTTCCGAATGATAAGGTTTCCTTAAGAATCATTTTATTATTCGCTCGATTCGCAGGCCCAGACTGCAAGAAAGGATTTTTACCTGGGGTTTTCCGAAGGGAAAAATCGAAATTTACAGTCACAAAAGATTAATCTATCGACAGGCGAGCGTTTCGAAGTAGGTCCGTCCGAAGGCAAAAACACACGGTTGGAAAAGCGCTTTCGTTCGAAACGCAACGGCCACGATTTCCCCTCGAGTCGACGGGTTTACAAGGAGGAGGAGGAGGAGGAGGAGGAGGTCCTGGTATTCCCCGGCGATTTTTCACCTCGTCTCGCCTCGTCCTCACTTCGCGATTCTTTTCTCGGTGAACGGTCCAGGGCCGCTCGAGAGGTAAACCTTCGAGCAAAACGACTTTCAGAGCCCGCAGTAATGTACTTTCACATTTGCAAGACCGAGGCATTGAATCGTTGGAAACTCGTTTCGTGTTGCGCGAAAGAAAAGGAACGGGGCACACAGGTGGGAGGGAACGGAAACGGATCGCCTTCTAGAAAAAAATAATCCTTTTATTTTGAAACGATGCACCCACACCGTGGAAAATCTTCACCCTGGGGAGTCGACTCGCCCCGCGTCTTGCTTTCCGCGATTAATTGATCGAGCGTGTTATGTTTTTCGCGTTCCGCGACGAGGAAAGCTCAAGTGGGTCAAATTAAAAGGAACAAAAGATCGTTCGGTGGTCGCGATACGTTCCTGGCTAAAGTTTAGAGACGACCGGGTGAATACGGAGCCGTGGGTACTCTGATATTTAGAGAGCGATCTGTATTCACGTTCCCGCGCCGCACGGCAAGTGCAGTGACCCAGTGACACGTGGAAAATCTTAGTGTCGTGCGTGCATCGAGGAGGCGGAGAAGTCGGCTACGCACTAGATGACTTCGCGAGCTAATATCGATGATGACTGAGGCGGCCATCGCGTTTGGCAGAGAAAAAACCGCGTGGACATCGGAGCCAGATGAGGCGCCCCTACGGACGAGCGCAAATAACCGAAAATCTTGCGTTAATCGTCGAGATGCATCTTGGTACATATCGAATGAAATATTTTCACGAGAATTTATGAGATCTTCTAGCGCGTTTCGTTTCGAAATCGACTGAATTCTACCCCAGGGCCACACGGTCCTTAAAATTTAATAATAACGAGAAAGATCCATTTTTTTTTTTATATCTGAGCGTCAGTCGTTTGCGTCTCTGGATTAAATTCATTTTTATCGTCTTTCTAGACTTTCTAATCCGCGGCATCAGCTTTGCTGGATCTTCTCGAGCGATCAAATTACCATGCTCCGTGTCGCGTGTCGCTTTGGGAAAAGTAGAAACGAAAAAGCGTCGTCGTCTAGGCGAACGTTCCCTTTTTTGACCGAATGACACCGTATACCGTCGAGCATCGTTCACTTCCCTGGAGAAAATGGTGGTATAGGGCTAGGAAACCCCACGATTCGTCTTCTACTCGAAAATTACTAGATATTATTCTCACGCTTAGGGGTAGCTAATCTACAACGCGCAGCAAAAACCTACGTACACCCAATCTACCTTTACTGCGCTCTAATATTTAAATATTGAAACGAACGATAGGGTTCTCTTCCCCTAAGTCGCCATTTTCCCTAGAGGAACCCATGGTGCCCCGACAATGTACACGTATATTATAACGACCGCTGTGTATAACACCGGGGCACACTGTAATTTTCTTGGAAACAGCTTGGTCGACGCTGTCCGTCCAAGAAAGGAGAATAACGGGCCGAACGCCGTTCATTGCGTTTCCAGGTCAGACGGGAGCGCGTGAATTTTCGTACGAAAAACGACCGCCCCCGGGCTCCTGGGCCCCTCTCTTTCTCCTTTGTCCAATTCTCGAAGGTACTTCCCGTGAAACCGTTGAGGGATTTTAAGTAGGGTGCACAACAGGGTGCTGGAGTGGGGTGGCATCGCGGCACAGCAGGGACGACGCATAACAGGGGAAAAAGAAGGGGCGTACCACGATTTCGCTTTACTGCACCCTCCGATTTCGGGGTCCGTAGACCCAGGTACCCTTCGAGGTTACAACGCCTCGATTTACCGTAAAGCATTGTTCGATGGAGTTTTTATCATTCGAATTATA
The DNA here is from genome assembly GCA_022405125.1 of Anthidium xuezhongi. Taxonomy (NCBI): domain Eukaryota; kingdom Metazoa; phylum Arthropoda; class Insecta; order Hymenoptera; family Megachilidae; genus Anthidium; species Anthidium xuezhongi. The sequence continues at coordinate 12,562,533 of CM039637.1, forward strand.
AAATTCAGAGCTGCTCGAGAAACCGCTATCCTCTAATGGCCGATGACGTCACGCTCGACCAGGTACGTGATTAGAACGGGCGGCCTTTAATAGGATCATGACGTTAGATGTTGCACACAGTCGGGCATTTGCATGGACTAACTTTAAATTGCAAATATATAAATAAAGGTCGAAAGCATCGATATAAAAATAATTTTGACCAATGTTTTTATCCAAATACCCCACCGTCGCGTTCGATTCAGTGAATCTCCAAGCGTCGCGTTAAAAATTACTCGGGATTCGGTCTGTTACTCCGGTCGGTAATTAATGGCAGTGACAGGTTGTCAATCATTTGGCGGGATTACGGAGGAAAAGGAACAGTTGCGTCTTCAGATGGCAATTGACGCGAAAATATCCGGTTTCACTTGGCTCACGTGCAAACGGATTATCTCTTAATCTACGGGGTCGAAATTTTTCCCGCGTCGCGTTAATCGTTCGCTTTCGAACGACTATCGAGAGATCGAACAAAACGATCCCACAGCGTCGTCGAATTGCTTTTGGAGGGAATGGGCGCAAACCTCGGATACGGGCCACGATCGGGGGCTCTATTTTTATGATTTACAAAAAGACCGCCACCACGGTTATTAATACTTCGTCACTCCAACGAAGTAGTCATAAAGATATCGCCCTCCACGACACACGGTCGGATCCTCGAGCCGTGTCCTTCGATCGGACGTGCGTTAAATCGTTTCTATGTGTACCTGTAAGTACGCAGGACAACGGTCGCTTTTACGACACTTCGAAGTTGAATTTCGTTGTCGCGGAAAACAATCGTAAATGTACAACTTCGTAAAAAGAAAGGAGACTCACGACCTTTCGTCGCTCTACTGGATTAACAATTGAATACTAGGTGTGTTTCTCTTTGTTGGTGTCGATCGTGAATACGAACCGACAAAGTGGCCGGATCATTTGAAATTTTACTCGTTTCCGCGGTCTCGCTACGATGGTTACAAATCGCCGCTTCGACCACCCGTATACACCGTTCCCTCGTGTTTTTTCGTCAGAAATCGGCCTACCGTGGCGCACGGAGGAACAAGAAATCGATGGTGAAAACGAACGCGCGAAATACGTTATTTTATTTCGTCGCAGCTTACGTTGCGATATTTAACAAACAACATACGAACCCATCCTCGATACGCGCACGCGTCTCTCGATGTACGACCATGAACAAAAACAAAATTTCGTAAATCGTTTTTAATCACCGACAGAGCATTAACGGACTCGCGTCATTTGTCGACGTCAGCGCGAATTCTGCTCGAACGGCGAGCAAACAACGTTCGTCGAACAATAAAGCTCTTGAAAAATCGGCGCAACAAAATTAAACACGCATGATCGAACAAAAGAAGATCTTTTTTCACGTGACAATATATCCGTATGTATTGCAGATTTGTACGATAAAGAGGCCACGATGGTTTCTTAAGCAACGGCAGCCGAGCGCATACGTCAGAGCATGGAACATGAGTCATTCGTGAGGAAACGGGGACGGGCGCCTGATGCGCCCACGATATCGTCGTCCCTGCGCGGAAAGTGAGCGTAGACCGCCGAGCCGTACCGAAGATGGCCGAAGTAACCCCGTCGTGCGGCAGTCGAGCCCGAGCGATCCCCCGATCGCGGTCGTGCGTGCTGGAACGACAGGTACGGCCAGTCAGTAGTGGATTAGCGGCAACGGGAGCAGCAACAGCGGTGGCGACGGTGGCGCAACGTTAACAACGGAACGAGCGAAGAAAAGAGCATGACCGTTCGTGTCGACGACAGATATCGTCGAACGGTTAAGTAACGTCGCGTTTTTACTCTTGATCCCGGGTGTCCGTCGCAAGACAGGAAGAGAAGGTGCGCGTAAAAAAGCTGGCTGCTCCACGGAATATGTACGTGACGAAGGTGGGCGAGGGCCGTGCGAAAAAGTGGCGAAAACTGTGAGAGAGGTGCAGTGCCTCCACGTCGGTGGCAGTGGCGGTGTTGGTAGTAGTGGTGCTGGTGGTGTGGTGGTCGTGGCGGTGGTGGTGGTGGCGGTGTGGCGTTGCTGGTGCTACTTCGGTGTGTATGCGCGTGTGTATTGGTGGGACACGCACTTCGGCGGGGCCGTGGTTCTCGCTCTCTCTCACTCTTGTTCCGTCTCGTTCCCTCTCTCTCTCTTGCCCCTCTATTCGACGCGACTGTCCTCTTTGTCGCTCCAACGGAGGCCATCGTACCGAAAGCGACCGAGCCAGGCCAGGCACTACGCAAGATGGCTGTGTGTCGCTAACGAGAGGCCGACAAACCAGACGGGGAAAAGACAACCCGGGAATAAACGGAACATGCTGCTACGTGATCGTCGGGCCCGTCCCTGAAGAGAGAGACACTGGCCAAGAAACGAGAGGTACATTTTTTATTCTTTCCACCAATTTTCATTTTTACGTCGTCATCCTATTTCTCGTATCGTTTGCTCTTTCTAACCGACCACACATATGTATACACATACACTGATTCCATCCCCTTTGCACGCATCGGAGAAACGACGCCTTCTAGAATTTTTTCCACCGACTTTTGCGGTTGACAGGTTGCCGGAGACACGACACGCGAGCGTGTCGTACCCGTTCCAACTATTCGTAGACTCTACCATTCGCGTGTCTTGTACATTTCGTACAAAGAAAAACGTAAACAAGTTAATAGTTCGTCGTCGTTGTTCGATTGTGCAATCCTGCGTGTGTGATCGTTCCCCGAAAGCATTTCGTGGGAGACGCACGATCGCATCGATTGTACGTTGTAATTTATCCATATTAACGCTCTGACAGTTCGAGTTTTCTCCCCGCTCGACACTATTCAACGTCGATTCGACAGACTCACGTAAGATCATGAAACGGAACAGCAAATGGAGAACATCTGTTGCGAAAAAGATTCGAAACGGTGAACATAACCTCCAAATCTAAATACCCGTACGTCGCACGTAAAAGATACGCGTCGACCACGTCCCTCGTCGATTCACGACGGGTGTGTATGCGTGCGCGTTTCAAACCCAACAAACAACTTTAAAAAATCATAAACCTTTCGTGTATCTCTCTGATCGTAATCGTAATTACGAAATTATGTTAAAGAACACATCGAGTTCCCAAAGTTCGTTTAACCAACGTGAACGAACTACCGACGGAGTGGAAAAGTTTCTTCTGCGTTTCGAGGGCCGACGCCGAGAGACGAAACATCTGTCGACTAACGGCGTCAACGTACCTTAGAAGTCACGTCATAGAAACGTTTCTATGTCCCGATTTTTGCCTGTCACGACGTTTTCCATCGATTGTTGTACATAATGATGATTTCTGTGACACCGTCGATTTCGTTGGTCTCTTGCGACCATTTATACACGTACAAAGTTAACTTGGTAACTTTCCATCCAACTCGCTCGTTTGCATTGTTTTTTTTTTTTTTTACGCCATGAATGATATTTTTCGTTGTGAACGTATTTAAAGCTGGACTGCGCTCAATACATATTTTCGCGAATACACGACACAAAGTTCTCAGTAAATACATACAACAGTTATTATTTTAAACTTGGATTAATAGATAGTAGTCACGGCGTTGGAGTCGTTCGTTCGAAATCAGACCCGAAGGCGTAGAAAGGATTCTCGAATCGTTGGGAAAATCCTGCTCGATAACGGATTAAAAAATAATCATCGAATCGAATCTTTTTCTCGTGGATGTCTGATTCAAAATCCAATTAGTTTCATCCGCCTCCCGGTCCCCTCTCTCCCCGATTCCATCCGCAGATCGATCGACGCTCTATATTTTCCTCCCGTTTGATTATCGTTTTCTAATTATCGGCCGGCGTCTGGTTTGTTGACGAAAAGCGGAATGATCGAATGCGACGGCCGGGGAACAGAAAAAAACATTTTTATCTCGTTCCGTGTAGGTTACCTCAAACGTGGCCTTTCGAATGGCCTTTTCGGAGCCTTCGGTTCATGACTCCGACACGTGCGGACTTTTTCAGAAGGACACGTCGCGTATATATCCGTTGCCGCATTTTTAAACTTCTTCCTTTTTTCAGCGTGCATGCGCGTGCGCGTTCCTGTTCGCCCACTAACGCGCGCCCTTGCCCCTTCATTTTTTTTTACACATAACCATGAAATTTTCATCGATGCCTACAATTATTCAATCATTTGTTCTATAGAATTAACGATCAACATCTGTACGTACAAAATTCATACTGTTATAGCGGATACTTTGTTGTACAAGATCGTGTAACGTTCAGAACAGGGAATATAGTTCAAATTATAATAAAATCTTATAATTTTGCAATAAGCTTCCAAGGTAGGCTCGTACTGAAAGTAACTAGGTGGTTTCAGTTCACGTTTGTGTTTTATATTTTGCAAAACCGCGCTCTTCAGCAAAATTGTCCGTCCGTAAAAACTTTCCACGTTTCGAATTCAAAATATACTGTAAGCATATTAACGACGCACCATACTTGTCCTAAGCCGTCTAATTGACGCGCCTTGTACTGTATAATTTGCATACTTGGTGACGCACCGTGTTTGTTTTACATTGCAATTCAAGCACCGACGCACCGTATGCGTCCTGCACAGTTTAACCAATGACACACCGTGTTGGTCCTATCTAAAGCAAACGTACGAAGTTTAAGGCCGATTTTCGCTCGAAGCTCAAATAGAAAACGAGTAGTTAGCATGCTACGGCGGCTAGAAAAGGAAACTTCTAGGAATCGTTTTATAATCGGAACAGCCTGCCAGTGGATTAATCTCTCGACGGTTTTCACAAGGAAATTTTTGTTTCCCGGTGAAAGCTCGCCCCAGGATTTTCCTTTTACCGCTCGAACGTATCGTTCACCAGTATCATTGTCCATTTTCGAACGCAATCGTCTCAACTTGACCCCGTAAACGTATGCTTTTATAAATACACCTGCCATAAGCAGCCTGGTAAGTGGAACACGAATACGGGACCCATCAAACGTGCGTTACGTTGTTTGATCGATAGAAATACTCGGATCTTCGTTACGAAGTTTCCTCGACGCGAGTAAGATCCAAAATTCTTGACTATACTCGGGACTGTACGGTTCAGGAGCACGGGAATACATAGTTACACAGTTAGGAACTATTTACATCGAATAGTCGGAGAACTTGCGCCAAATTCTGTGAATTCTGAACAGATGCGGCGGCGAGCGAAGGTCTTGAAACTCGAAAGAGGATTCTTTTTCTTTTCTTCGTAATTATATGTTATTGCTTCGTTATTTTGCAAAATTGTAACAATTTCTGCGACTATTCGAGCAAAAACTCGGCGCAAAACAATACGGTGTCGCGGTTTCAGGCACCGCCGATATAAAAATTCGAAGAACACCGCGCGATGTTGGTCCTCGCGCGCTAAAACATTCTGGGCAAACAGCGGGCAGGATTTATACGCGTAAACACCGGGTTAAATCGGTTTTTGAGACTGGGAGTAGAAGGGCATGGAAATGAGAAAAGCTGCGCGTGTTTTACGTAGCTGGAAAGTTCCATTGTCGAGGTTAACGTTGTTATCTTACGTTCTTTCGTTGTATCGTCGAAGAAAACATGGAATTTTACAAGGAAACCGAGGCCCGTCGAAACGCGCGGTAATCTTGACAATCGGGACCCGTAGGTTACTCGCCGCCGATTCCGTGAAAAGTCGCGCTCTTACATAATACCGTGTGTGTAGCGGCGAGCGTACGTCGTCTCGTCTACCCGGGCTCTCGATTTCGTGTAAAAGTTATCGTCAGACACCGAGGCGACGATATCTCGTGTCAACGATTCTGCACGGCCCGTGTTGTACCGCGACAAACAACAAGGTGCAGTATTTTCACCGATTTTCGATAATAATCAAAAAAGAATCCTAAAATACTGAACGATAAAATAATATCACGAGGATGATCAAAAAGAAAGCGATTTGTGATCAGTAACGCGAAAACGATTGAAACGAGGGGTAAAACGTGAAACGCGTTGCGAAATATTGCGACAAAAGCGAATTACGCGTCGCAGAGGAATCGATTCGTCCAGGAGGAGATCGATTAGGGAAGTCGGAGTAAAATTGTTACGTAGAAAGCCTCGTCCGGGGGAGAAAATCAACGTTTGAATCGCCCGTGTGCTTGATTGAAGCCCGATTCACCGGTAATCAAGCGCATTATTTCCTTACTATTAATGGAAAATTGCGTCGACCAGGATTAACGTTTATTTTATCCTGATCAGAATATGCGCATCATGTTTATTTATCGTTTCGAGATGATTATTCGAATTACGCTAGGAAATTTCAGGACAGAAGCTCGAAATCATCTCTAATTACTAGAATTTCAATTAAACTTAGTTAACCTCTATCGTGACACTCGAGATCAGACGTGACTGTGCCAAAATTAAATTTGTAACTTTTTTGTTCGAAAGTAAATAGTGGTACACTTTATCAATTCTGATTAATGCTAATTATCATGAATATAAAGTATAAGAGTCAGAGAATAAAAAAATGAAAGAAAATTTTAGGCAACATTAACATCATATTACTTACGTAAGGTGTTAAGGTCCACTTCCGCAAAATATTACGTAAAAATGTGACTTTCTTTTTCGTACCAATTACTGCTACAAATTACTATGGAAAATGAGTGAAAATCGATTATTGATTAAAAAGCTTAGATTGAAAAATAATAATTCAAATTTATTGGAAATAGAGGGTTATCATCTACCTTGTTACATTAAAAGCATATTTTCAAAGGGTTTGAAGAAAAAAGATATGATAATCAGAATTATGAGCAAATTTAGTAAGGTTTCTCGGTTGTTAGGAATCGATATTTGCAATTTCTCCATGACTCATCGTTGATTCATTACCTCTCGTGGCGGACTTTTCCATGGTGAAGAAAAACGCTGGCTCGATTTTGGCCTTTCCCGTTTATTATCGGCCAGTTTGAGTCAGCTCGCGAGCTGAACACGTGAACCGTTTCACGCGATCGAAAGCGTGTTCGCGATGAGATCAGCTATGCATCAGGCTTGCGAATTAACCCCTTGGCTTACAATTTAATTTGGTGGCGTCAGACTGACAAGCTTTATTTTTCAGTCAACAAAGTCTCTCGACAAAATTTGTACTGCCTTGAAGTCAATATACTTATATCAACTAGTTAATCAAAGACTTAATAATAATTAATTGATAGAAAAGGGTGTAACTAAGGGCTTATTGCATTTTTATTTTGTTATTATTAAAAATACAGTGATAACGCAGAAAATAAGGCTTCCAGGTAGCAGTAACCTTATCGCGGTTAAGTTTTGAAAAGCGAACCGCAGTTATCGCGCTGTAGAAGGGCCGAGTATAATAAAAAATGATGAAATTCGAGGGCAGCCGCGTTGTTTTGTCAGCGGTCGTCTAACGACACAGTCTCGTTATTGGCGGCTCCAAAACGATTATACGAGTCGGTCGCAGATAACTGGAGAGATCATCGCCGAGCGTCACCGACCACCCGACTTTGCATTGCAAAGTTTGCCCCCGTGCGTTTCGCGTTTTATCGTCCAGACGAGACATTGTGTACAGCGTCGAGATTCCCCGTTACCATCGACGACGATATATATATTTTTTCTTCTTTTCGATTCGTTTACCGAACGCTATACAGCGACACGATAATAAAGGTCGACCGGTTGCGAGTAAACTGAAACTCCTTCGATCTAAACTATTACGTAAAGTTGCTCCTTTTATTACAACGTATCGCCAATCACTTTTCCCTCGGCCCCTCGTTTTTCTTAATAATCGTAACAAATTCGTTTTTTTATTCGACACTCGAAATTTTCGAGATTTTCAGTGGGATCGCGGTAAAATTTCTGTCTTCAAATTTGTTCAATTTCCAAATTTTCTATTATACATTTTTTATCACAGCTTAAATTTGATCTTTTACTTCAGAATGTCATTTAATATTTTTCCTAAGTTTGGGTCACGAATGATCAACCCTTTCGTCACCATGGACACTACACCTTCCGTGGATCGATATAGCTGTCATTCGAAGGAAATCTAAAAATGATGATTAAATATATAAAAAAGATAGGCGTCATCGGCTAATTGTGGTACTAGTTTAGCAGAACTCTCTCTCTCTCAGCGGTTATTGTGACGAGACTGTAACATATAAGCGTAACTGTACATCTAGGTACCGTAGATCGTTCATAATACGGAGCAACACTATTTCTGACAAACAGCACTATAATTAGAGCACATCGTGTATGCGGATAAACGAAGATAGCTGGGAAAAGAGAAAGAAACAGAAGAAGGAGCACGGATACGAAGAAGGACACGTGGATTAAATGCAATTATCGAAAGTTTTTAACCCCTTGTACCTCAGAAATGTTTACACATCTTCTAAATATGATTTATTATGAAAATGACCATTATTCATGTTTGAATTGAAAGGTCTAGAAAAAAATATTGAAAAATGAGATTTTTATTGTTTTTGTTATTGCTGCTATCTTTTCCTGATATACTATCTTTAAATAACAAGACAATAGCAGTCTTGACTCAATTGTTTATTGAAATCATCTTTTTTGTGATATTAGGTACCAAAATTGATTAACACATTTTGTAATTTGTCAAATTACAAAATTTATTTCGAGGACGAAGGGTTAAAGAAACACAAAGAAGAATTAAGTGGCTCGATTACATCCGGAATTCGTTCTCAACTTCGATAGACAGTAAACTTTACACCGGTTACGTATGTGCAGTTCTTTTTCTTTTACATGATCGATAAGGATAAAGAAACAACGTTATCTTATCAAAAGTTGAATTTCGTAAATTGCAGTTTCATACTGTGTGTTCCAAAGATTAATTACCAACCAGTTTTCGTGCGTTACATCAATTTCAGTTTGTAAAATCTCAAAAATTTAACATTTCGATCGTTTCGTCTGATTTTAAACGTAACCAATTTCCTTGCTCTTCGAGAAAACCAAATTACTGTTCGAAGATGCAAAATATCGTTGAATTTTGGTTCCAAATTAGTTGCAACGGAGGACAATTTTAGCGAATTGGAAAATTCGAGTGAAATTTCGAATTAAGATCCGGGGACCAGCCGAAAAATCTTTGCCCCGTTAAGTTGGACGAGGCAGCAGTGATCGCGCGGAAACCTGATATTCGGTCGGTAGATGCCTTTTGAGAGCCGCTGGCCCGAATCAGCGTGGAACCATACAAAGCCACATGTACGCGAAGGAGACACTAAAATATTCATAGTCGTGTGTCGTCGTTGTTAGTTTGTGCTTTCGTACTTTTTATATGTCCTCTCGTCTGGTCGCGATACCGGGCCGAAGCAAACACGTATCTCTCTCTCTCTCGTGGGCTCTTCTGGTTCGCCTAAATCAGAATGACAAGACAGAAAACCGGGGAGGATTCTGCAAAACCCTCCCTTCTCCTCGTCTTCTTTTGATACGGTACACCCTGCTGTTGGGCTCAACGACGAAATAAGGGAAAAAAAAAGAAAATTATTCATGAATGTACCAACAACGAGTTTCCTCTTTTGCTTTAGCTACTTTTATTTGCCGTTTATTTTTAGGCTCGCTTCTATTTTTCCGTTGTTTACCGCTCGACCGAATTGCTTCTTAAGCCTAGTGCACACTTCGGCTACAATATTTTGGCACAACGATCCCCGTCCTATCTCCGCACGGATTCGTACAAAATTTTGGTTAACATTGTGGACAACATTACCTGTTCAAACTTCGTTTTTGTAGTTATGATGGACGTACAGTGTCGAGCAGTGTAGGCTTCCTAGGGAAAATGACGATTTTCGAAAGTTACTAAATTACTAAATTCGTTTGATTATAAGTTGAAGACAACTCTGATGCCCCCCGCGATCTACCCTTGCTTCAGTTTACAGTAATTTTCGAATACTCGAACGACACCCCACAAAATCCGCCGAGTGTCCGGAGCAATTTAATAACGATACCTTGTGTGTCCCTGTTTCTTGTGATTATAGGGAATGTGTGACATGTTCATCCAAACACAGCAGACGAGTAGCGTCAACGGCAGCAGCAGCAGCAGCAGCAGCAGCAGTAACAACACCGTTCACCATCACAGCAAGAAACGCAAGTTGGAGTACAACGTGAGTCAGCCGGTGATCCAGCACGCATTGGTCCAATCGACCGGCGACTACCAATTAGACAATACCGGTCTGCAACAACGGTACTCCGTGAACGGTGCTAATACCGCGTTTAGCTCGCTGCACAACAATAATGCGCTGCAGAAGAGTAGCCCGAACCAACAGACCCTGGTACGAGCCTCGACGATCAAGCTCTTAGACACGTACCAACGCTGTGGCCAGAAGGTTGGTCCCACCACACTTCCTTGCGATCTTCTTTTTACGATAATGTTCTTTATTTTTTTTTTTATTTTCCCCTTGTGACGAAGAAAGTTAACCGCTCCTAGTTCTGCTGGGATCCGACGCGTTAATGCCTCAGTCGTCGAGATGGACGCTGGAGATAGGTTTATTAATCCTTTTGCTTCGAACAACGTTTGTCTATCCAGTTTGGTCTTGTATTGAAATGGACTCCTTTTGAAATTGTTGTTTCCAAGATTCTTCTTAAGATAAACAGTAAACCCCTTATGTTAAGGTTAATTTTTCCACGACCAGATTTCGTTACTAGACGAAGCGAAAGGGTTAAGTATAACAAGACGCACTCTGACTGCGGCAGTTAACGCGTTAATGAATATTCTTGATGAAAGTCAACAAGATTGTTTACAGAATGATTGGTACAATCGTTCAACTGTTCTAGCCCCCGTATCTGGCCCTAATCTTCTTAACGCCTTATCGACGGACGACACTGTTTTGCGTCAAATTGAATATCGTTGCCTATTGCTGATGACGCAGAAGTACGCCGAATAAGTATCGCCTGCGAGCGAGGGTCGTACGCTTCGCACGTCAGTTTATTATCAGTTGCATTAAATTGTATGAGAAGAAAGTTATAAAACAACTTTTGCTCACGACTGGGTTAAAAAATCCACAGAACGCTCTCTTCGATGTGTCCCAATAAGTCTTCGAACGAATATCGTGTTCCTGGGTTCCGAGATACGTCGAGCACCCAAAATCCCAGGGACTGTATCCTTCCAGGTGTCTCTCGTCCCCTTTGTGTCGTTTGTCGACCGTTTCTTTGACGTTTCTTCGAGGGTACGCCGAGCTTTACGATCGGCTAATAACGAACCCCGCTCGATTTCGTACATTTCAACCCCCATCTGCTTCAATCCGCAGAGCCATTTTGTGATGGTACTATCCTAAATAAAATGATTCTCAAGAAAATGTACAGAGAACAAGTATAATCGAGTGTATTTGATTTAGTTGGTCGCTGAGCGTAGGATGATGAACAGGTCGCTCGCCAGGTGACTTTTCCGTGGTGGCGTAGTTGCGTATCGATTGCCTTCAAGGCTTCTATTTCATATTTCATGCCGGATGTACATATCGCTTCCGTCGGCGTTCCTTAATGCCCGCGAAAAATCTTTTACTGCCAAGGATTTTCTCGTGGACGCGATAATCGATACGGTGAAGGGAACAGAATTTTCCCGGAAACGTTGCGCGTTCGAGCGCAATTCCCGGCAACTCTTGTGCGACTAACTTGTTTTTTTAGCGGACGCCGTGTGTTTCACGATCCGCCAGTTCTCAGCGAGTTAGGCTGACTTACAGCGCGTACGCTCGATATAACCGAAGGATCCAAGAAAAACGCGCGCACTCTTCATCCCCCTGACGAAATTCGAAAGTCATTTCCTGTGTGCCCGTGTGCTACGTCGATCTCTCGTCCCTTCCCACCAAATCAAATGACGTCGAGTCTGCTCTACGATCTCTTTAACGTCCAAAAATTTTTGTATAAGGTATATTCCTCCTACAGAGAAAAACTTGGTCGAGGGAGGGTAATGGTGACGGCCTGGCAGTCCACTCCGCCAACGCGACGAACGCGGTGGGTAGTACTGTAGTGTCGCAGCACCATACGCAACAGCAACAGCAGCTGCAGCAACAACAACAACAGCAGCAGCAACAGCAGCAGCAGCAGCAACAACAGCAACAACAGCAGCAGCAGCAACAGCAACAACAGCAGCAACACAAGCAAACAGGCATGACGGCGCATAGCAAGCAAGTGACGAACGCTGCCAATGGAGGCGGTGGCAGCAATCCCCAGGGCGATGGGGATTACCAGTTGGTCCAGCACGAAGTTTTGTACTCTATGACTAATCAGTACGAGGTCCTCGAGTTTTTGGGCAGAGGGACCTTCGGACAGGTACGAGACGATCTCCTTAAACCGTGCCCTCAGTTTTTTACCTGAAACCTAACGCGCCTCTTTGGTCTTCTCTTAGGTCGTAAAATGCTGGAAGAAGGGTACCAATGAGATAGTGGCCATCAAAATTCTGAAGAACCATCCATCGTATGCGCGCCAAGGGCAGATTGAGGTAAGCATCGTGTTAGAAGAATTATTACGTTCGTTTGAATATGGTTTGAGCGTAATTCTTGATGTTTGAAGGTCTCCATCCTGTCTCGACTCAGTCAGGAAAACGCGGATGAGTTCAACTTTGTGCGCGCTTACGAGTGCTTCCAGCACAAATCCCACACCTGTTTGGTCTTTGAGATGCTAGAACAGAATCTGTATGATTTTCTGAAACAGAACAAATTTTCACCCCTACCGCTCAAATACATCCGACCTATCCTCCAGCAAGTCCTCACCGCTCTTTTGAAACTCAAGGTGAGTTTACCTTCTTCTATCACTGGTAACCATTGGTAATTCTGATGTTTGAATTAATCGAATATTTTTACAGCAACTGGGGTTGATTCACGCGGATCTGAAACCAGAAAACATCATGCTGGTGGATCCTGTACGTCAGCCTTATCGTGTCAAAGTTATTGATTTCGGTTCTGCCTCCCATGTGTCCAAAGCTGTCTGCAACACGTATTTGCAATCGCGGTACTATCGTGCACCTGAAATTATACTTGGACTTCCGTATTGTGAAGCGATAGATATGTGGTCGCTTGGCTGTGTGGTCGCGGAACTGTTTCTAGGATGGCCTCTATATCCTGGTAGCTCGGAATACGATCAGATACGATACATAAGTCAAACTCAAGGCCTACCAACGGAGCACATGTTAAACAATGCCAGCAAAACTACCAAATTCTTTTACAGAGACATGGACAGTAAGTAACCTAAACCTTAACATCTTATACGCCCTCCGTTATTTCATCAAAATTTAATAAATGTCTATTTTCAGGTACGTATCCATTTTGGCGATTGAAAACACCTGAAGAGCACGAGGCTGAAACGGGCATCAAATCTAAGGAGGCAAGAAAGTATATTTTTAACTGTCTCGACGATATTGGTCAAGTGAATGTTCCGACCGATTTGGAGGGTGGTCAACTTCTGGCTGAGAAAGCGGATAGACGAGAGTTCATTGACCTCTTGAAGAGGATGCTCACGATGGACCAGGTAGTAATATCTAGTCGATGTTTTAATCGTCGCAAGACGTTTTGAGGACGACGATGACTTCAAAGAGGTATATTCTTTGTTCATCGCGTATTTTTTCATTGCTTATAGGAGCGCCGCATAACACCCGGGGAGGCTCTGAACCATGCTTTTGTTACGCTAGCCCATTTAGTCGATTATGCACACTGTAACAATGTTAAGGCTTCCGTCCAGATGATGGAGGTTTGTCGACGGGCAGGTGACTTTACCGCGAGCCCAGCGCACCATCAAGCTCCTCCAGCACCTCAGCCACCTCCACCGACCTCGTTGGTTGCTAATTTCGTGCCGACGACGAACGGCAGTGCCGTAACTTTCACCTTTAATAACCAGTTGACCAATCAAGTACAGCGTTTGGTCAGGGAACATCGCACCGCGCAAACAGGATATGACAATCTGGTTAGTAAACGAGTTCAATGAAAATTCCGAGTTGCCATCATTTTCTCTTGCTTTTTGTCCAATTTTCTTTCGTCATGAATGTTTCTCAACGCGTAGAACTTTTCATTTGTATCATATTGTATTCTTTTATTTTTATTTTTTTTAGTATCAAATATACAGTAACAGTAGTCGTCGCGCGACTCAGTACAGTAGCTCGTCTAGCGGATCGAATAGTGGACGAAGTGGAGTGCACGACTTCCCGCATCAATTGGTGCCTGGTCTGCTTTGTCATCCACCCAGTTATCAGACGATGCCAAGTCCTGCAAAACACGTAGTTGTTGCTCAAGTAAATAAGACATACTGATTATCATTATGATTCAATGTGTCCTCGTTATGTGCTTCTAATGATTTAATTATGCTTCGTTTTTGCTTACAGCCACCACAAGCGCAACAAGGTCCGCTGCAGATCCAACCATCGATCATATCGCAGCAGGCTGTTGCAGCAGCTCAGCAACAGTACGCGGCGGTACCGGTGTCTATGGTGGAGACTGGGCGTCAGATGTTATTAACAGTAAGTGGGCTTACACGAGTCAAACGTTCAGACACAGCCGGTATTGACCGCTTTAATCGTGAATTGCAGAACGCTGTACAAACCTCTTGGCCCGGCGGAAGTCGTCAAATGGCAGCCATTGTACCATCGTGGCAGCAGTTGCCGCCGCAACACGCGGCTATACAGCAGCCATTGCTGAGCGACGCTGGGGACTGGGGGAGGCCTCTTATCGTCGACAGTTCTGCTATTCTGCAGGTACGAGTTGTTGCATGAATCGATCAAATCAGAGAGCAATATTAAAATGAGACGATTTTTAACTAATCTCCCTCGTTTTGGGGAAGGATCAGCGGCCAGTATTTCCTGTCACGGAAGTCTACAATACTAGTGCCCTCATCGAACATCCATCTCAGAGTTGGGGCAAGCGTAGCGTGACCAAACATCATCAGCATCACGTGACGGTACCTCAGCAGTCGCAGCACAGGCACGAGCATAAGAAGGAAACGCAGCAACTGAGTCCGGTGAAGAAGAGGGTGAAGGAGAGCACACCACCCAGCAACATGAGACGGCATTCGCCCACGAACGGTCATTGGCAGCAACCGCCCATGCAGCAACATCATCATGGCAGCAAGCACAGTAGCAGTCACAACGTGGAACACCATCAAGTTACATCCGGTCGGCAGCAAACCATCACGATCCACGATACTCCGTCACCAGCCGTTTCCGTGATCACCATCAGCGATAGCGAAGATGAAATACCGGGCAAATGGTGAGTTACCATTAATCGTTTGCAGTTCAAATCGTCAGAAAGTAGTTAGATGCAAATACTGCTCGCAGGTTTTTAATGAAACTGACCGTCAAACGGCTTTTTATTTGTTGCGAATGCAACGTGATCGTTGTTATAAGTTGTAAAATTTAGTTAGTGTTTGTTGTTCGGTTGCTTCGTGAAAAGAATAAAGAAAAAGATTAGCGTCAATGTACAACACCCTGTATCGATCTGTACATACAGTGTAATCTCGCAGCCGATGAGTTTTTTTAGTTTTTTTGTGGATTGTTTATTTATTAGTAATTTATTGGTAGAATAGAAAGTAGCTGAATCATGCATGAATATCATTGACAGCTGTGAAGATCGCCAATGCGGAGCCTGTCAGAATCTGGCAACTCGCCTGTCTGGCGATGGACGTCCAGTCCGCGAGGAAGTCATTCGAAGGTACATTAATTGTAATGCAATAACACGTAATCACACCAGATTTAATTGGTTAACAATCACTGAAAGAACGTGGCCTCTAACACAACGCTTGTAACAAGATAACGTTTCTGAAATATTGAGAGTGTTTTCGCGCTTGTGGAGAAAATGATCTTACAGGATAAACAGTTTTGTGTGTACTGTGTGTGTTTAGTGAATGTGGGCAATTTTAAGCTTTCAGCGTCGATCTTTCGTCGTCAAAGCATTTAATGCCAATTTTTTTTCACGCTCGGTATACAGTCTGTGTTACAGGAGAGACACCTGTGCGCCTTCCTTCTCATATAATTAACCTTCCGTTTGTTGCTCGTTTCAGTACGCAGTCAACGCCACGCGTGGTTCAACCGATTCAACAAACCCATTCGACCAGTCAGCCTCATACAAATGGGCACGTTACAACGCACAGCACGTCCCAGAGGACGCAACGGAAAAACATCATCAGTTGTGTAACCGTCGGTGACAGCGATGGCGAAGCTAGTCCAGGCCGAGCGCATACTCATTTGTACCAACATTTGCCGCAACATCCTCAGCATCAACAAACCACGCAGTTAATTAAACATGAGCCGCAGCAACAGCATCACGTCAGCAGGTAATTAAAATCGGCAATTAGCAACGCTAATTGTCTATAAAATATTACAGATTGCTAAAATACAATATTGTTGAAGTACGTGTGTGATGTAAACCTGTCTGTCGATTGCAGCAGCAGCTCTGGATACTCTTCTCAATCGCAAAAGAAAAGGTTGTTGGCAAAAGTACAATCCGAGTGCAATATGGTGAACGTTGCGACAAAACCAGAGCCCGGCGTCGAGTACCTTGCCCCGCATCCGTGTCACGCGCCAGCTTGCAAAGAGCCACCGACCTATCAGGTTAAATTTCAATTCAGATATTTCTTTCCATTTTTTTTATTTCTTCTCCCCTGCTTCTATTTCGTTACTTCGGTCGAGCAAAGCCTAAGTCACGTTGGTAACTGTGTTAAGTATACTAGCGCTACTAGATAAAATCTGAACATGAACGATCGAATAGCGACTCGATGGAATACCAAGCGCTATTATACTGTAGCACCGCTCGTTTTACCAACGCTGCCAAGGCTTTAAGCAGTGCTATAAATTTTATTGCTGTTTGTCAATATTAATCGAGGTAGACTGGTTACGTAAAAGCTGACGGCACTGTTTTCAAAGTCCTTAGATCTACACGGTCGATATCTCTAATCGAGCTTCTAGGCGTATCGAAGAACGACGTCGACGAATCTTATACCCTGCATAACGTTGCTCATCCCCTGTCCCTGTTTTAGTAATCATTCTTTTGGCAATGTTTTTCTAGGATGATGCCTATGACATGCATGACTACTTCTTGCAGTATGTGACCACGAGTAGCGCGCATCCGCACCTTCAAGAGCAGCACATCGTGTACACGACCGGCACGGACAAACGGGTATCGTGGCCTGGAAAAAGAGCCGAGTACAAGCACGAGTACGTTCAACCACCCGCTGCTCATTCGAGAGACCATCAGAAATGGGCGGTGGCGAATACTGTGCATCAGTATAGGTAAGCATATCGAGAGAGCAAGCATGACACGATTTTTAATGATCAACGCACACGAAGCATGCAGTATCATTTTCAACACATAGACTTAGAAGGAGAACCTTTTAGCGATAAGAGACTTGATCGAATAGATAATACGCGACAATTTTATGCACGTAGTTATCGATTGCATGTAAGTTTTCTCTTTGAACGAGAAAATGACCAAACCGATGATGACGAGACGTTCGTGCACGCTGTCGAGACAGGCTATGTATCCGGGCAAGTAAACACAGCATGAATTTCTATATTATTCTTAACCAGTTGCGCTACGATCAAAATGTGTCTCGATCAGCAACGGATAAATTGGTAATTGGTCAAAAATTCAATACTTTTCGGTGTCTGCGGATCACAGAGTGGTAGCGCAAATGGTCAATTAACCGAGAGTAAACGAGAACGAAAAGGGATCTCATCTGTGTGTAGAAAACGAGATCCGGTTGCGATTCTGTCGGTTTGGTCTCTGTCCTCTTAGAGAGACTTCTTGCAGTAAGTAACAGACGCATGGGAATTGCATAACGAAGGGATGGATTTTGTTTTGGGTTTTGTAGGCAGAGCCAAGTGGTGGGTACGGCAGCCCATCCGGGTCATACCCACAGTCATCATGGGCATCCGGCCCACTTGAGTCCTGGGGGCGGTGGCGGGGGCAGAAGTCCTGCAGGGGGGCCTGTAATAGGAAGTGCCCAGCATCTGGGACAACCCCTGTACCAGGAGTACGCCCATGTGCGTTCAAGAGCCCATGCCGTGCCACCCCCGGTGTACGTAACAGCCGCTCCTTCTCAGGCTCCCACTGCTATCCAGCAGCAACAAGTGCCCACCTATCAGGGATTCACACCCGGGTGGGTACCTAGACACCTAGTTGATGCATGCATGTGTGTACCATTTATTATATTTTCGTTCTAGCGTTTAGTCTTTTTTTTTTTATCTTCTTCAATCATCGTAAATGTTTGTTATCTGTGATCGTTTGTTATTGTACCGTAGACACGTTGCCAGTTATATAATTGATTAGTGCGTTCCTGTGCAACTTTGTTTCTCACTAGTTTGTCCATGGCATGTAACGTCGTAGAAACGTACCGATACATTTTATTTCCCATCGGATGATCTCTACTCTATTTTTTTTTTTAAATTCTTTTCTTCGTGAGACGTGAACGGTGCGTGTAGTCCTTCAGATTTCTTTCCAGATTGAACTTGGTTGTATAGTGTGTACAGCGACGAGCAACTATGTTATTCCGTGAGACATCACGTTTACAAAATTTATTCGTTTACGAATGTAAAAAGCGTTGCACAAGAAACGTTGTCGATACGTAGGCTTCCCTAGGGATAACGATTCCGTACGGAAAGACGCCACCATTAAAATTTACCGCTCTTCTGTGTTTAGGTTAGGTGTGGATTACGTTAAACATGACAAGTTTGATAATTGTTTCAATGCGAATTGGTTAATTTATTGACAAAATCAAGACTGAGGCGATGATAGCTTTTCGTCGACGCCATTTTCCCTAGGTAAGCTTAGCATGCCCATTTACACTACCTGGGTACTTTGTGGATACCCAGTTTTAGACATCACTATATGAGAATCTGCTTCGAAATACACACCATCTTTTAATATCTCTTTAAATAATCAAATAAACAACTGTGTCTTGTATCAATCTGTTGTATCCTTTGTATTTCAGACAGTAACATCTTCCTCTCACCGCGGAAGACATTTATTGCTCGTCGTTGTACATTAGATAATAGAACCATTGATAAATACCAACGTTTCGTGCAAAGTAAATGATTGTTATTCTATGTAAAAGAAAAGAAATGAAACAAGAAAGATAATTATTAGTCGATTTTCCCTATTACGTATTTATATTTGTTCCCGATAAAAGTCGTATGCGTGTGGAACGAAGAAATAATCTTCATAAAAGAAAAAAAAGAAAAAACAAATGTTTCTCATTTTTCCTATATTTTTTTTTTTCTAGAGCTTTACGGAGACTTTCTAACGTTCATCATCCCGTTTTTTACAGCTCGTCTCCATTAACGTTGTATGATTCTAGTCGAGCGTTGCCACCACCAGCTCATCACAGCTCGGCCAGACCGTTGCTGGCAAGTCACGCAGCGCATCCACTGCCTGCACATATGCAGCCAACAGCCGTATACGGATTGGCCCCTCTATCGCCGGCCAAACATCAGTATCAACCTTCTGGTTTGTGGTTCACCGAGTAAAACGAAAGAGAGCAAAAAAAAAAAAAGTGAAATTGTTTCCCTGTCTGTCTCTGGTTTTTCAGAAGAAGCTCAAAAACAGCGTTGTTGTACGAAGCTGTTAGATATTCGCCCCCGACGCGATTCCATGTCTCCGTTTCTCCGTTCCGCCGACGAGAAAAACGATCGAACGAGAGGAAACGAGGAGAAACCAGAGAAAAAAGGTGTCTGAGGATCTTGGGACGCGGGGGCGGGCGTGTTTTATCCGTGAACCGAAGGGGACGATTTCGCCGACGCTTGTTTTATTATCGACTACGGGAAAAAAAGAAAAAGAGATAAAAGAGAAACACACAGTGAATAACGCCTAACGACAAAATTGACACGACTGAAAAAAAGGGACTTTTGATCCGCGCGCGAGAGATCAAAGTTCTCGATACACGATGAAAAAAAAAAAAAAAAGAGAGTCGTTTCCGTCGACTTAACTTCTCCGACAATCCGTCCTTAAAAGCTGTGCGATCGTCCCCTTCGAACTGCCTGCATGTAGACGACTCGTTTCGTCTACGGGTTTCTTTTTTTATTTCGACGGAAGGGAAGAGTTGTAGCGCGTTAGGTTCTTCTCTGTTTCCTGGTTTCGTTCGATCGCGGAGAACGCGAGAGTCGAGGAGAGCGACGGGGAGAGAGAAAGAAAGAAAATGTTTGACCGTGTGTCTTTTTTTTTATTCGTCGTCTCTCCTTTTAAGCGAACCAATCGATCGCTTCGATGAATTTGAAATTTGTATTATTTCTTTGTCCAAACGTTGCTTTTTCTTCATGGTACAACACGGTCGATCGTAAAATCGATTTTATTCGTCTCGGACGGCGCATAACATGTTATGTCGATAATATAATACGTGACGACGGTATTACGCATTATTATTATTATTATTATTATTAATTATATATATAAATATACACGTACGCTGTCGACGTTTTGTGCAAAAGCTTTTGGAAGAAAGAGAATTAGAAATAATCGCGCCAAGAAATTTTTACGAACATACACACACACACACACACATACATTTACACACAGATGCGCGTGTACAAAACAAAAAGGACCATGCGATTTTGTCACGATGACGTTTGTATCGAAAACGTGAAATTAATGGGGGATTTTTAAACATCGCAGTTTGGTGTGCGACGGTTGGTGTTGATGAACAAATAATCGTTTTTTCGAGCTTTGACGCAATGGGAATAAGTTCGCATTTCTTCTTTTTTGGCAAATGATACGTCTTCGATGCGTATCATGCACACGTTTTTCCTCGATGCTCGTTAACGAAGTTATTCGTGGTTTAGAAATTAATTGTTTATTAGAATTCCCGTTCTATAATGTGAAAATATTACACATACACATATATACATGCAGACAGTTTTGAAATTTGACATCGAGCAATTTTTAAGATTGTTTTAAGCGTGAGTTAAGGATGGTTGTATCGAGATGATATAATCCATAATTAAAAATCGACATTATCGATTGGAACGTGTGTGTCGGAGGAATTTTATCGCACGATTTTGATTCTCGTTATTGACAAAAGCTGTGCCTGCTCGCAGCAGCCTGAACACTATTTATTTTTATTAAGTGATCCTTATTGTCGTCGACGTAATTACTCTTATTATTATCATTACTATTACTACTACTATTACTATTATTATTATTGCAATTAGGCATCACCGATTTTAAGATAATTTTAGTAGGATGTTCGCAGGTTTTTTTTTTTTTTTCGTAGATACCACGTCTTCTGATTAGAATTCGTTTCGAAGTTGTAGGGTGTTTCGTCTTATCGTTTTCATTCGTTTTGCAATGTTTTTGCATTTCCTCGAGGATCGTAGAGTTCGAGAATGTACCTTTGTTCGCGTACATTGCACAAATCTCTGGTTTTATTATAATTAGCACGACGAGCAACAACAATGAGGGTACGAGTCGGAGGGATTTTTTTTGATTCGATCGAAAAGAACTTTGAAGCCTTCGTTTGCAGATGTTAAGGCGTCGAATTGCACACAACACGCGTTTCACATATATTCATTGTGGTGCGAGGTTCATCTTTTTCTTTGTCCAACGATTTTCTTTACCTTTAACCCTCTCGTCGAATCATGTTCTTCCTTCGCGCACTTTGTCCACGTCAGTGTAGAAAAAAGAACAGAATTGTCTTTGTAATTCTTCGAACTGCGTTCGATCGTAGATGTGCATGAACGTCGTCGATTTTGTACATATAAAAATTATCATCCGGGGATTATCTATCTTCCTATTACCATTTTTTGATGTTCGACAACTCTGAGGGGTGGATTGCACGCGCCATTCTTCGACTTGTGAAAAACGACAAAAAAAAAAAAGGAAAAAAATGAAAAAAGGTTTTTTCTCCCGCGTGCCGACGTGTGTATCTCGTGGATTTTTTAAATGGAATGACGCTTAGGCATTGTTTTGCTAATTATTTTATATACATAGCTGTATGATAAAAAGAAAAAAACGTACGGGATTATCAGCCGTGGTATGTTGATTAGAGTGATCCATGTCCAGAGTTTAATTAGGAGTATTTTACACGTAGAACGAGTGCGTGCGACTGATTTATCGAGCGAAAGGGATGAACGTGTGAATGAGTAAAATGTGTACAGATATAAAATGATAAAATGAATTTTTAGACACGTTACTATGATTACAAAGAAACGTCTGTAGAAGATGACGGTGCTGCTGATACACACTCATTTGAACAGATACAAAATTTGAATAAGGGGCACTTGTTAACACATTACCTACTGTTCGTGATTTTACTTTGTAACTTGATGACATTGTCGTTAGATCGTTTTGTAATCGCTTGTTTAAATAAATGGAAACGTTCAAAGGCGTTCGCCCCCGATGTACAGTTAACGGCGAGTGCCTTTTAGCGTTGGTAGTACACCTGCGTGCATAGATGCCTTCTTTCGATCAAGAGGACTGTAAAAATTCGAATATTTGAATTATTTAAGCATTCAAATTTCATATTCAAACTGTATTGGTGTTAGAATATTTAAATTTTTGTTATAAAATTAGGAGACCTTTCGTTATTCACCTGTTTGTGCCGCTATTTTAGTTCCTTCTGTTGCACATTTGTAATCACCGGAAGTCATCTATGCGCGCAGATGTACAGCGTGACAACTTCCGTCAGATGCCTATAGACGCTACTACTTTCAATTCAGAATTCAAATTCAAAGTACAGAAGATCGAGGATCTTCCAGTTGGTAAAGTGTTAAAATAAAACAGGAAACCAGGACACTAAAGCTCCTTTAATTGAAACAATCCACCAGTTAAGCTCCTCCGTCTAATTGTTCCAAATTTCAAGCAGCCCGTCTGTTAAATGCAAATTGGCCTGTCGGTACTTTTCATTTGCACGACACAAAAGAGAAAAAGGAAACGTGTAACCAAGTCGATGTGCCTGTTTAAATAATTAATCATAATTACACTGACACTTTGTATTTACTGTAAACGAGAGAAGAAAAACTAGGACCCCTCCTCTTTGATACGTGTATTAACGATGGTTGCAGTTTAAACAAAAAGAACAAAAAAAAAAAGGATAACATTGAAATTACAATCAACGTAAGTGTTGCGTGTTAATATCAATCGTATACAACATACACGTTTACGAGTATATATTATATATATGAGAATATATAATTAACACACGTTTGCGCGCCTATACATGTACATAATATACATATATATATATATATATATACACGTATGCTTCCATGTAAGCCATGTAGGAAGTTTAATCGCGTAGAGGAAACCATTACCCTACCATCTTTTCTCGTTTAGGTCGTGAGATAGAAATGAAGTCATATCCTTAGATTTTCGCGTTCCGTTTTCAAGGAACAAACGCAACACAGTTGATGCGCGTGTAAAATGTATTATAGATCGTTAGTTTCGTTTCTTTTTCTTTTTCTCTCGATTCATACATGATGCACAAAACAATACATACACACACACACACGCATAGATCGTATGTATACACGCGACGATCGTACGCATATTAAAATAGTCATATCATGCTTCGTTTTTCATGCATCAGTATCGTTCGTTTCGCGTGGTTACAAGGGCGTGATAAAAGAAAAGAAAAGAAAAAAAAGATTTCAGTCGGGTTTCTCATCCAAAGAGCTGGTTTTGACTGACGATATCCGTTTAACATCGATTGCGTTCATTTTTTAATCACTTGTTTGTAACGTTAGCACATTAAGACTGTAATTTTGTCGGATCGTGTTCGAATTAACCGCTGATATATGTATATTGTATACGTACGTGTAATGTATGATAACGTAGATGTATATTGTTATTTCTAATTAATTACACGTTGTTACTGATGTGCGCGCGAGTAAAAGTAAAAAAAAAAGTATTTAGGTGTAGATTGTTCTTTTTTTTTTTTTATTTAGTTGGTCGCTTGGAGTCGGATTACTCTTTTAACTCTTAGGAATATCGTGGTCGATGTCATTACTACTAATATAAAGAGGAATATGCTTATTACTGATTTATCGTATAGAAAAGTGTATACTATTACGCACGCGGTCCTATGTTAGTCCCCTTTTTTTTTTATCGTTCGATAGAATCGTCAGTCAGTACAAGCTCACAAGTCATGTATACATATATATGTATTTAAACTAACTCCTCGGTCGTTGTTATTTTTAAAACGGGGGAAGAAAAAAAAATGAAGGAAAACAAAAAAAAGAACACGTTTCGCTTTGTACGATTTAAATAGACACGTGTGAGCACCGCCGCCATTGCGTATACAATTGTACCGGAAGCTGTAGCCGAGAAAGGGGGAAGCGTACCGTAATCGTAACGATGATGGTTCTAGTTGTGATATTTTATTAATTATATAATAGTGTCGATATTCGTGCGACTGTTATCCTTGGTCAGGCTTCTCGAAAGGACCCCGCTGTATCGAATTCTCATCCAGTTCCCGAAAATCCGTCGTGCACCATTTCCAATTTCATAGCACGTCACCTTAGCTGCTCGTCAATTGTTTATAACTTTCATATTAATTTTAATTTCTGGAAATTTAAAGTACCAAACTATCTTTGATTCTTCAGTGACGCTTCAGCCTCGATATTTTCAAAGTTCAGAATATTCTGGATTTTACTTTCACCAATTTTCTTTTATAATCCCAAAACTATCGAATCTGTATTTCAACCCCAAATAAAAAATTCTTAGGGTGCATTCATGGTTTCGACAAAAACGAAACTATACTCGAGACACTTCGGGCCCGATTAAAAAGCCGGTTTGGGTCGTATCGATGCCGCGAGCGTAACAGTTTACCTCTTCCTTTCGGATGACACGATATACACACACACACATATATCTACACACACACTCGAAGCTATTAGATATAATACAATTATACTTTAATCGTTTTTAAATTTGTACATATACATACATAACGTTTCTTATCGCATCAGGGCTAGGATTAAAGAAAAGGGTTTCGCGAGGGGGGAGGGGGGAGGGGGGGATTTTGAGCAGAGTGATTTCTTAGTGTCTAGGTGTAGTGCCTAAAAATGTTAATGAGATTGTGTCCAATAGTAAATTTTATTTAGCGTGGAATCTCGAAACGATTTATCCCAAGGCGTGATCTCGTGGACTTGAAAGAAGCATCTTTTTGTTAATAATTTTTTGAACGAAATAGAAAGAGCGATCGAGGAGAAATGGATTGATAAATTGATGCTTCTTTCGTTTTCACGAATACTTGAAAATTGCGAAGGAAAATTTGAAGTGACCAGGAATAAACGCAGAACGAAATGGAAAGGGAATCAAAGGGATATCCACGAATAGGATTACGTTTTTTCGTGGAAATAGGATTTAATGTTCATCGCGTTGTATGAATAGTTCATATGAAATTATACGATATACATATGTATATGTATATACATTAATGTGTATGTACATATATATACATTGTATCACTGTAACAAAAAAAAAAAAAACAAAGTAACTGACTTTTTTGCGAGGAAATAGATAGCGGTAGTTATGATAAATATATATATATATATATATATATTATATATAGGAGAGAATAACATATTTTTGGAGTTACTACTAGATGATTGATATCGTAATTGTGCTCTGTGAGTTCTTAAAATACGTCTATCTTCTTGCGTTATTGGGTATCTAAATCGTCGGGGGATCGCTAATAATCGGACTGCATTTATATCGAATTATTCAAACGAACGATTTTTAAAATACTTCATTTGTTCATTTTCTGGGGGCAATTTTGATCTGAGATAAATGTATCTTAGGTATCTATATAAATAACTAGGTATTCAGGTGTCTAGGTGCCTGGGTACTTAGGTACTTAATTAATTTGGAACCTAAGGTGTCCAGAGATTACAGTATCTAAAAATCTGGGTGCCTAGCTGTATAATTAATCATTTCTACACCCACGTTACACAGATTAAATTATATCACGAGTAAATGATGTCCGATTAGGGAAGCTAGATCGAACGGGTAGATCACGTGGTTAATTAAGAAAGAAAAAAAGAAAAGGTTAAAAAAAGAAGGGAAAATTAGGCTAGAATCGACGATTCACCTATCTGACTGTTTTTCGATGTTCTTAAATGTTCACTATTATACTATGGTAATATGTCGCAGAATAATATTAAAACGGTAGTACTTGTATTATATAAAGAAGGAAAAAAAACAACGTTTGTCGATCTTTATGCATAATCTTAAGTAAGAATTTAAAAATCGTAGAGGACAACCGACTCGTGTAAAAAAGAAGGGTATATATATATACATACATGAAGTAACACCACACATCACTGCTTAAACGTTGTTATTATAGTTATCGTTAACGATTTTTCTTGTCTTTATTGGGTGAAGGAAGTTCTTTTTTTTTTTCTAGATCGATAATTAGACAAGGCTTGACAATTAGCTGGAATTAGTATTCTTCGCTGTGGATGAAAGTAGGAAATTTCGTGTTTTCGATGTTCGTACGATTTATCAGATGTAATTTTTCTTCTTCTTCTGATCCTTTAGGTTTCTTCTCGTTCGTTGCTTTCGAGAACTCGTTGCAGGAATGGTTTTTCTATCAGGTCGGTTTTTTAATCACGATTTAGGGAATCTTCAAGGAAATCCATTTTTGGATGCACACGTGTCAAAATTCGAGGGTGTCTAGACATTTCCGTTTCAAATAATTGCTAAATGAAAATGCACACAAGTTTTTCTTATCGTCTTTTGTACAAAACATGATCGTGTAAAGCAACATTTTTGAATCAATGCAAATTAATTAATCTGAGTATCTCTAAGACGAAATTTTCTCATTAGATAAATAGAAAGAAAAATGAAAACTCGATCGAACAGATTTTTGCTTTGCACATTTGTAGTTAATTATTTGAAATGACGCGAAAGGAAAATGAAATGTAAAAAAGAAAAGTGTTAGAATCGTAGGAAAAACGAAACACAGTTCTCTCGTAATTTAGAATTTTCTATGGATCGTATGGATAAGCCGGGAAACCTTGCTTTTCAAACCGATTTTCGCTGTAACGGCTAATCAACTGTACATTTATATACCGTGTACTGAATGTTCGTCTTTTGTGTATTTTAATTGTACTATGATAGCGGTAGCGTCGTTTGTACCATTATTATCAATAATCGTTAACCGTCGTTGTGATTAACACGAGAACACTGGTTTGTTGATTGACCAAAATCGTTATTTTTAACTCTTTGATGGTGGATATTAAATATTGTAGAAATATAAAATTTATCAAAAATAAAATCACTATCAAATGGAATTTTTAGTAGCTGCAGTGTGGCAGTCAAAGTGTTAATTAAGGAACACGTAGAAATTACACCTTTGAAAATAATAATTTCACAGCTTTGCAATACAAATTTGTGAACAGTGTTACTTTACTTAGAAAAATTGATAAGAAATTGTAGCAATCAACCGTCAAAGGGTTAACATTTTCAAACACGAAAAGTAGGTTCGTTTCAATCTTCCACAAAGGTATCTTTTTCCTTTTCGTTGATCGAAAGAAGGTGTTTGTTCGAAAGAAGAATGGCTGGTTCTAAAAGTCTTTCGAAATCGTCGATATTGATTTCAAGTCAGAATCTCTTTTTCTTCTTCTAAAAAATTCTTCGTTTCTCTTTTTCGTGGCGCGTCACCGCGATAAATTTTCATATAAAAACATTGCCTTATCGCGATTGTTACATTACCATCGATATATATGTATATAATATAGTTACACACAGACGTACACGTATACACACACATGATACACACACGTTGAGAAGATAAGTCGTGTCCGTGCCGTCGATTAACATTAATGTTTGCCAAAACTTCTTTATCCTAATATTCGTATGGATGTAACAATTGTATAAATGTGTAAATTATCATCGCCACGTGCAGTCGAATTTGGCCACGAATTAAAATCAACGCGTTAAAAATTAATTTCACTCTTCGGTTTGTTCAAAAAGATACTCTGGTTTGACCATCGAGAAGTCTATAGCAATTTCAATTTTATTTTGGTCAATAAATCGTTCAGCAATTAAAATACCATGGAATTTATAAGCTGTCTAATTAAAGATCAAATGTTTCAATCAGAGTACTGTTTGAACGCGTTAGCCCATTAATTGTCAAATAATATGTGTTATTTTTAACACGCTACATTTCTATCGTAAAAGTACTCGCGACTAATAAAGTAATGAAATGTAATATTGTAGAAATTGATACTATAAATATTTAACCGAATAGGTAGTACAAATTAAGGGAAGTTCGTGATCGCAAAAGGCATAGCTAAGTGTTGCATTCTTTGAGTAATTAATGGGTTAATTAAGGAAATATAAAAATCGTAGCATACAATGAAACGAATTTGTTCGATTGAAAATTCGTGTCCGTAATGCGACTGCATCGTGGGTCCTTCGTATACATCCAAGCAACATAGTAACCCCAATAAATCGATCGCCCATCGAGGGTGATTAAAAAGCGAAGTTTCTAAACGGCGGTATATTTAGCGTATATAGAACAAACGAATGAATAAGAATGTTTTTTTGTTTTTTTTTTTTTAAGCTTTCGCCAGGAAGTCTGTCTGTCTCAAAGTATTAAAACTCTCAGGCTGCGCCCGATGGCGCACAGTCGACGAGTCGCCAGATGAAGATGGTGTTCAACCGATATCCGTACATAATTACTAGTATTTCCTAATTAATCCTTTGACCTTTCGCACTTGGAGATTCGATTTCAAGAACTTGGAATAAAAATTCAGAAGAAAATACTAAATAAATTGAATGCACAGTCACGTCACTGTATAAGAACTTATGAAGAACGAAAATTGAATTTTGTAATTTTAAAAGTGGAAAAATTCCAACCTGCAGCGAAAGTGTTCGATTTAATTTGAAAATTGAAGTTCAATAAATGTTCTGTACAAAGGAGAAGATAATCGCAGGAGCATTCGTTAATTATCAGTTTACGTAACAGTAGAGTGTGCCTTATATATCATATTGGATCTTTTGTTTTTAATTTTCTTTCAATCCTCGTATTCGGTTATCTCGTTGAACACCACATCTCTCTATTTCTCTCTATACATACCGTGTAATTAAAAAAAGGAAAGAAAAATGAAAAAAAAAAAGAAATGAAACACAAGAAAAAGGGAGAAAGGAAAAATTGAAAATATTCATCGCTTGCGCGTGCGACCAATTATTTCAGAGATCGACCAGAGTACAAAGCGTAGGTTTAGTTTGGTCTCGGAAATACTTTGCGCACGGATTAACAATAATAAAATAATTCTATTATAAAAAATGTTGTCGTCGAACGTTAGAGAATCGATCGTTCATGAATGAATCGTATAAAAGGAAAAAAGTAGCGTTTTGAATAGCGGGTACCAAGAATTGTTTACACGCTGCGTTTAATCGTTCACGATGATTGTTTTTAATCGATCAAGCATAAGGAGTCTTATCGATTTGGCTTCTTTTGTATATGTACGACAATAAAAAAAAAAAACGGATAAATCAAAAGTACTTAGGCTTTAAATTGTGCACTGAACACGTACGAGTTTCTGGACAAAATTGTAATAATTTGATCGAGATTTTCCAAATTATTTATTATAATTTCGCAACTAAGCATTTCAAGGGAATAACTTTTTCCTAAATTTTGACAAAGGATACGTAGAAAATTTCATAATTTAATTACCAACTTGATACACTTATCTTGCAAAAATTTGAAACTTCAATTTCCACATATAATTTACAAAACTTAGACTTTGTTAACATTTTTGAGTCCCCAATGACGAAGTTTGTTACACTTTTGTCCAGTGTATGATATTAATCGTCTGATCAGTTCGGTGTTACCCGATTGATAGAATCGGTTCCAGAGAACTCATTGTTTTTGGTCGATACAGAATGAACCATCGATCGTGTCGAAGTGTATCAACATATTTGCTACCAATGCCACATGTATATATATTATTAGTTTGGCAACTAAATTCGTGACCATTTTCCTTACAAAATTCAACAAAATTCAACTTTAAGTAGTACGAATCAATAATTTCAGACCATTCTTCAGGAAGAAGATCGCCCATTCAGTTGCCAATTTAATATCTCAGCTGAAAGGTTGCAAAATGGTCCTAAACTTCTGGCAAATAACAATCAGAGCCGTTTTAACAGCATCACGGGCCCAGGGCATATTTTACAACAAAATAAATGTATAAACTTAAAATCCAACTCTCCTGATTCGAAGGCCCTTATAAACCATGCCTTAAAACGGCACTGTAACCGATATAAAATTTTCAGACCATTTTACAGTACGCTATAAACATTTTACAACAAATCAAAACACTATACAAGTAACAATTAAAAAGTAATCAATCAGAGGGTAGTTTCACTGTATAAATTTGATCCATCTTTTACAACGCTTTGCGATCAATCACACTATTGTAAAATGGTCTTGGATGATTTTCAAAGTGGCGCATTTCCGTTGACGACACACATAGAATGTTTCTGAATTTTCGAATAGCGCACCAGTGATTCGGGTGCACGCGTATCCTTGGGGGCAAGAAGTCTATTTGATATTTATATTTTAATATACACGAGCCGATATATATATATATATATATAATTAGCGTATATGTAATTAATGAACATTAATCAACAGCCTCGACGAGTCGCTGGTCCGTCGAAGGCTTCGCATAAAATGAAAAATATATAATGCGAAGGATGGAGGGGCGGATCGTCGAGGCTGAGGAACCACGATTTTCTGTATATTACTGTAGTATAATAATCAAACACTAAAGACTAATGCTTAAGGTGATCGATCGCGGAGATAACCGCGTATGTGTATTCGAGGTATCGCTTGAAAGATTGAAAATGAAAAAAACGAAGAACAAGAAACGATTGAAGGAAAGGGGTGGTACACGTTACAGCGGTACAGGCATCACTGTGTTTTAAATGGTTAATAAATGCAGACGTGTCCGTGTTTTTCGCTCGGACACCTTTTTTGAACAGAGTTCGCTGTGTCACGGTTGTATTTTATATAATTTTATTATTTCTCTGATCCTTTCTGATTTCTAGCTCCATCTGACCCTTACGCCAATGGCAGAAGATGCAAAATTGAAAAGAAACGTTAATGTACCTGTTTGTATATCAAAGCAACCGTTCGATCGATTAAAAAGAAATCGATCAACGTGGAACACTGATCAAAAAACTGGAAAAGACAAAGTTCCATTTTTATAATTCTCGATCGAAATCTTTGGATTGCTTTTTATTGAAACCTTCAGAATAAGAAATTTCATGTTTTTTTTTTATTTTAACACCTGGAGCATAACGTGTAGTTATATATATATATATATATATTTATTGGGTTGTAATATAGGTTCTTCTTTTTTATTAAAATACAATTTTTTGCAATGCAATTCTGTTAAAATTATAAATTTTGAAGTTCCAAGTTTCTCCTTTACGAACTTATGCTACAACCTAATATTTTAACACCCTTTTATTGATTCACATTTGAAGACTAATTGCTATTCTAATTTCTGCATTTTTGTTTTCAATTGAAAAACAGAAAAGACTTCACCCCTGTAGTCGCAGATTTTTACGGAACATTTAATTAGAACGATATTTAGAATTATAATCGTAATTAGAGGGAAGGGAATTTAGCGAACGAAACGGATCTAACAATTCTTGTATAATACGAACACTGTTCTGTACTCGTCGACGTAAGTTTCTCGTAGTTTTTTCAAATCGTTAGACGATAAGAATAAAGAAGAAAAGAAATATAAGTAACCGACCAAAACGGATAATAGTTATCTTTCAGGAAAAATGATTGTAAGACCGGTTTCGATTCCGTTTGTTCATTTAATATAATTGTCGAGAACGCGGGAAACGATTGCAAAATTGAAATTCGACGACGATGCAAAAGAAAATCGAGGATTTTTCCGTTGCCTTTGTTCGAAACTTGCAGAGGGGTGGTTTCAACCCCTCGCGTAACCAATTCGAATCGAAGCTTTAGCGTTTAAAATTTTGAATGAGAAATTTCCTCTTTTTAATTGTTCGATGGTTTTGTTGAAATTGTTCTTTTAATGTGTGTATCGTTCACCTAGATAGTACAACAAGAGTAGAAGTTCCTCGCGAATACGCTATGAAACAGGACTGTTTTTCTAAGTATCCGTGTAACAATAATTACAAAATTAGGTGTAGTCGTTCAAATCGAATAGAAGGATCATTTTTGAAATACACACAGGCTTCTATTTGTTAACTATACCATTGGTCGTTTCTCTTCGATCGACGATTGAAAAACGAAAGTATCTCAAGTGAACATAAAACAGTACACAAAAGTTAAGATATACAATAATTAATACTATTGCTGTCTTCATAGAACAACAACAAATTTCCCCGTGTAGTTTCAGCAGATTTCTTTTTTGAATTACACTTACTCGTTTGTTCACATACATTTTGTAACAAATTTTATTTAATACCTTCCATGTTAATTTTAAATAAAGGTGCAATGGAAAGTCTGGCTGCAATTCTTTAAAAATACGAATTTCTTCAATTAAATGTGATTTCAAATTTCCTATTTTAAGAATTTATTTTCGGTAATCATTTTAATTGCATTTTAATTCAATTTCAATCAATTTGTGAACAAATGTTTAAGTTCCCGTATTTGACAAAACTTAACTAATTTAAAAAGGAAGAAATCCAGAGTTTAATTTCGTTTATATTCATTAACACGTTGTCAGCCGTAATATGAATAATTATTTTGCAATATAATGCTGCAATTAACTATTAAAGATAGCCCCAACCGATTCAGAGTATTGTTCATTAATTTTTCAATCAAGTTATTCAATTTTTTATCCTCTGAGTATTCAAAGTTTTCATTCCCTTTTATTTTCTTAATTATTTGACTAAATCGATCTTTAATGACTGCCAACGTGTTAATTAATATTTCCAGATCCTTGAAGTTCATAATAGGAATAATTTCACGTACTGTCTAAGCATGCGACTGAATAATCAACCTGAAAATTATTGCAATATCGCGTAACACGTTTTAGAGGATAAAATAGTCAACGATTGTATAAAAGAATACAACATTTATGAGCATTGTTACATAAATCTATATATATATATATATATATGTATAAATACCGTATACTTGTAATAATTGATAAAACCAGGGTAAACAATTACTACTTATTATCTGTGTGTGTAATTAATTTAAACGAAGAAAAAACAAGAAAAAAAAAAGTAAAAAAAAAACAAGCGACCCGTGGTGCAATTCACCGCCGTTATGGTTCCGTGTGTGTCTCTCGTATTAGTAAATAATATGCGTGTTTGCACTTACTACATAGAATTGAATAAATAACAAGAAGAAAACTGTACATTATATTATTAAATAATAACGATGAACATGCTCGATGACACACATCTTAATTGTAAATAACAACGGTAATAAACATTTAACGAGGCTGTTTCTCGGTTCCATTTAGCGCGATCGAGGGACAAGATTTGAATGAAATCAACTTTTAACTAATTAACAGATAAGAAACTAATAAGTAGCGTTGCGTGTAAGGGTACGTGTCCGTTCGAGGGTAAAAATCGCGCGAGTAACCATCGACAGCGACTGTCGTAAGTGGACACACTGTATGCCGTGAATCACGATCGCTCTCAGGGCAGCAGCATCCGCTCGCAAGAGTCCTCTTCGCTTCAAATATCATGTCCAACATTTTTTCAACAAATTTTATACCACGTATGCTTTGTAGGGACCTAGAAATTATTTATCCCGATGTCTTCGTTCTTCTTGGACACGTTATTCAGGATAATCGCGAGGAGGGCGGTTCCTCGCGCGAGGTTTACCAAGAATTGGACGGGTACTTTGACGTTGATCAAGTAACTGGGTAGACTGTCGTAGATTTTATTACTCGTTATTATCGCTCCTGCCTATTCGTAATCTTTGACTGTAATAATATCTTGTAAACACGTTGGACCAAGTCGTTGTGAGCTCTTTTTAGCTGATAAAATTAGAAATCGTTTCAGAAAAAAAAAAAAGCTTCGCACACTTAACGTTTAGGGTGCAGAGGCTCATGATTGAACAGAGAACAATATTTCTGGTAGCTTGTATCGTGACGAATATCAATGTCCAAATATAATAAAAAAGTACGAATCGTTTTTACAATAATGGAGGATCAACGTTATTATGATCACGGTACGCTCTCAATAATATCCACCCTTGTTTCACCCCTTTTTAACCCTTCTGTCAGTGACCAGAAATAGTGATAATTGTTTTAAGTGGATATAACCAAAAGTGTATACACCCCCAATCTTACTTTAATGAAAATTACACAAACTGTATTTACAACAACTTCAACAGAAACATAAATTTTGTAACTACCCTGTAGATACAAGTACCCTGGTACAGAGTTATTGATACAAGGGTTAAATTTTCAAAGAAAATTGTCAGGAAAGGGATGAAACAAAGACCTTGGCATTGGCTGTTGAACCCAATTCGCATTGATAGAGTATACTAGCACTAATACGTACACTTGGGTGCGACATAGACTTCTTTGTATTAAAAATAATTGTACAGGAGAAGCTACTCACCATTTGCCTTCAGTTTTAAGGAGAGCCTAACTTAGAACCTCCTGTTCTTGTACATAGAAAGGCAAACCGTGGGACAGTTCTTCTTCCACACACCTTTTTCTTTGCTAAAACTAACGATAGAACGAAGCCTGTAGAATTTATTAGCGCTAGTATATTGAAGTTGTGAAAAAAAATCCTAACTTGCCTTGAATTACACTGATGGAATAAATAGTACGGTGCACACTAATGTTGCTAGAAGAATATTCGCTTATTATACTTATGTGAATGATTGAATAAGTGGTTCGTAGAGTAGAGTAGAGTCTCACCGTGGTACAGTAACTCTATTATTTGTTAGGTCAGTGTGATTCAAGCTCCTACTATGTTTATAATCGCGTTGATTACAATTTCTATCATCCTGACGAGGAGCTCTTTGGACAATACAGGCTACAAGAGAAGCTTGACCCCCTCCCTCCCACCCCACCCATTCAACCCTTGACCCCGAGGGCTGGCGTCAGTGATCCGGCTCGAACTTCTCTTTTCGTCTATTTTGTACACACAAGAACACGCTCACATCGACAGGGCTTGTATAACGCGGAAGACTTTTTTTCGTAGACCTCGAAAACGTATGCTAAATTTTTGCTCTATCGCGCTATCGCGAGTTCTATATATTTGTAAAGGAACAGAAGTTTCTTCGGCGAGGCTCGAGCCTCGTCGCGTCGTCGTCGCATTCTTTTCGTGTAACGATGTGTACACAAAAGTAATTACAGTGGAACCCTCTTGAACAATTAAAATTTCATTATCTGAACGGAGCATCCCTTGTTAGACGCCATTTTTGCTTAATTCAACCACCAAAAGGACATAGAATCTATAAATATTAAAATAGTTACTTGACATGTTAAATACAGATATTCCAGTTATTTAGATTTTTGTTTAAACAAATACACCCGGTGTTAATTTGAATATGGACGGTTCTACTGTACTGACAAACATACCGTACCGATAGAGCGAACGATAATAAATAATAACGTAACGACGATACTATTACAAACTGAATGTTGCCTTTTTGTCGTATCGGTTAAATTGTAAACGAGAAACGGATAGAAGAGAAGAAAATATTAATTGAATCACGTACGATTGTATTAACGACAACTAATAAACGATCACTATCTATTGTATTACGGAATTACTAAATAACAATTACTGTGTACAATTTGGAGGTTCGTATGATTGTAAAAATGATATGTGTTGGAGTTGATATAAAAATTGTAAACGCTGTCCCTTGTCATTAACGAAAAGGGGGCTGTGAAAATAAATCAACCAGACACTTTGTTGGCCTTCTGTATTGCCCTGACACACAGGAATTATTATTATTATTATTATTACATATAATAATATATATATACTTGATATGGGTCGACTGAAATGTTTTTTTTAATAAACACTAGTGCCTCAAAGTTTCCACAAATTTCAGTTATTATTTATTTTTTGTTTCTTTTCTTTTTCTTTTTCTTCTTCTTGTTTTCGTTCACAGGTATAGTATAAACGCTAATTCTACTCGCACGAAGACGGAATTAATGATCAGTGGACACGTGCCATTTGGATCAGTTGATTTTCTCAGTCAGTGGTTCGCCGGCATTGACATGCGGTCTCCATGTCGTTATCTCCAGTTTCTCTGCTTTCACAATGTCGCCGTTCGATGGCGCGTGAAAGAAGTACAGCATAAACCCTGTCATCAGTAGATGCATACCAAGGATTATAGCAATATATATTATTCTGTATTTCCCTAAAAATGAAATTTGTTAGATTAATGTTTCCCACATTACTGTTACAAAAATCTGAACTTTCCAACAGGTGATACCTTCTATTACAGGTAACAAAGATCTTAGTAACACTCCACCAGACAGGAAAGTAGCTATTATAACTAAGCTCCACTGTAACCATTCGATTTGTATCGTCCATAGAAAGGCTACTGGAATGTAAATGGCTAAGGAATATCCATAAAGACATAAAAGTTCCAAAAGGGCAGGTGTAGAGTAGGACTAAAATAAAAATTGTTCTTTAAAGACTGTAAAGTAACTTTTAAAAAGGTAAAGTGAAATGTTATACCTCAATTAATTCCTCCTCTGTGTCCCTTGTGCCACTAGTCCACTTCAATGCACCCCATAATGTGAATGGCAATAACCACGCATACAAAAATATACAACTTGCAGCCCTGGATACAATGTGGAAATCATATCTCCAGTGGTATTTGTTTGAATTAGCCGTTTGTAGGTAATTAGCCACATTGCCACTGACAGCTATGGAAAATACCAGTGTTATGCAAATCCAAAATGGACCATACAGATCTGGATTTGGTCGTATGTGGGATATTAGGTAATTGTCCTTTCCATGTGGGAACATGGACCTTTTAATTCGTTCCACTACATCCTTTGTGTTTACATTGAAGAATTTTTGGTAATACTCTATGGTCCAGAAGTTGTGTGGTGATGTGGCTAAAAGAGGAAAAAATATGGTTCTGAATAGGTGCACGAAACACTGAATATTTTTTACATTTTAAACACAATAAAGGCAAAAATCATTTTAATATCTTGTGCAAATATGAACCTTCAGTTTTATCGGGCATTCCTTGAAGGTCCTCGATAATACCAATTCCAGTGGGATCATTTGTAAGGTTATTGAAACCCTGATGAGTGGAAGCATTGATATTTAGTTGCGCCTGTCCAGAATTTCCTCCATGATTTATCGAAGGGAAATCTTGGAAGGAAATAAACTGTGGATCACTGACGTTCATTTGATTTCCATCCATAGCTGTTTACTTTGCACCTTTTATTGCTTGTTTGACAAGTACTAGATACATTTCAGAAACATCGCCATAAACAAGATGTAGAATAGATTAAACATTGATACTGATTTTTCAAAATCGCCATCTGTGAGAATAAACCGCTTTGCCCTCTGGTTAAGGACACTGCACACCTACAGGGTGTCCCAGAACTCCTGTAGGAGCCAGAAATGGAGGGCAGCTGAGACTATTCTGAACAACAATTTCCTTTGCAAAAATATCGGATGGGGCTTCGTTTTTGAATTATTTAGCAAAAACACTGACTAATCAGAGCGCGTCTCGGGCGCGCGCTCAATACCGTCAGTGTAGCGTCGAGCCTAGTCGCCCCGGGACAAGCGCCTCGGTAGAACAAGAAGCGTTAAGTCCTGGGATCATCTAATTTTAATAGTAGAAAGATAAAACATTGTATTATTATAAAATAATGAATTTAATATCGTTCAAGCTTTATTTTTCAATTGTTTTAAAGAGCAACTGAGGACGGTACATGGGGTGTTACCGACAAAATTAGCGAAACAGAAAATTGTGTTTTTTCAAAAACCAGGCCACTTTTCGGATAAACTAAAGTTATAGAGACATTTATAACAACAAAATATTTTATGTAATGGTGTTAAAAAGCCGATTTTTAATAAAATAATTTTTACCGACTTTTTATTTTACCCCTGGCGCCACCTGCGAACAAAGTGCTGAAACTACTCAAAAATTGACAGGAATCTGCCGTACCTACAATGATTATTTTTTAAGAAAATAATTTTTTGCTGTTTTTGCGTGTTTGAAGCATCTAATCGCTTCTATTTTACACTAATTATCGATTCCAATTGTCCGATTAATCCTAGAAGCCCGAAATATTGAAATATTAAAGATTAAATGTTAGACTTCCGAAACATCGTTAAAAATGGCGGGCTTTTCAAAATGAGTAATGTACTATTTTGATATTTCTTAATTAAATTCCTTATAAAGGTTTATTAATTAAACTTCTGCTTTAATTATTAAACTAGAAGAACTGGTGTATAATTCCTGATTGTTTCAATAAGAGAAAAACCTACATTTATGTCTTTTCTTCATTAATATAACTTTTAAAGTTGTATAATAAACGTTTCAAAGCTATTAACATGGATATCGTTCTAATTTTATCATTTTCAATGCTTTCAGTACGATTGTGTACAGCATTTTATTAATTTAAGATGTTTTTTAAGCTGTAAAAAATTAATAACTTTGGGGAATACTCTGCTACTATTATAAGTGCTCAAAAATCACTTCTGTAGTTCTTAAATGAAGGTTTTTCGTTTATCTAAACTATCAGAAATTATACACGAGTTCTCCTAGTCTCATAATCAAGTAGGAAATGAATAAATAAACCTTTTTAAGGAATTTAATTAAGAAAATTTCAAAATGACACATTTCTCATTTAAAAAGCCCGCCATTTTTAACGATGTTTCGGATTTCTCAGTCGGTAATTATTGATCAGTTTCAGCACTTTGTTCGGAGATGGCGCCAGGGGTAAAAAATATAATTTTTTAAAAAATTGTAAAAATAATAAAAAATAGAGCTTGTACGGTGACAAATTGATACTTTTATGATAATATAAAGTTTCCCCTTCCTTTAGTTCAAATTTGGTGATCCTAGAACATCATTTAAGTATATAAATCGATATAAACCTGCGCTTGATTACGAGACTCGAAGACTACATTTCAGAGCCTTTATTTATTATTTTCTTGCTTTATCGCGATTGTTAACTAATTAGAAACGTTCATGGTACTAAAAAGCTGCATTTATTCAATAAACTACATGATTCATACATTCAGCTTTACAATAGTTATTATATTATTTATAACTAACGTTTACAATTGTAATTTTGCGAGATTGCTGTGGAGGGCGTGGGAGGTCCGATCGGCGGACGAGTATTGTCCTCTCGCTCGTACAGTAACGCGGAGGAAGTGAGAGGTCCGATCAGCGGGCGAGTATATTTTCAAATTTATTCCTCCTTTATAATACCGAAAAATATTCTGCAATTTTTACTTATTCCTTCTGTTGGGATATCCAGCTATTCAGTCATTCCCTTTATTCTAAATGGTTTTAAGACGTGTTTCTAATGATTATAAAATACAATCCTACGGAAGTCATTTTAGCAATTTTTTCAAGACCTTCGTATTTAATGAGTTTTCCTTACTTTCAGTATTAGCGGAACTAATTAAGGTGATCGAGCTAAAATTAACACCCTATATAAAGCTTGAACAATCATTAAGTATAAACATGCATGACACTGCTTTTACCGAATACTTTTATCGATAGTGAAAGTGATGATCCTATTACCGTTGTAGTACCGAATGATAATTGAACGGTTTGACAGTTCAAATAAATTCCTGAAGCATCTTTTACGGTACAACTTGATATCAAACAGTATTTACAATACATTTGTATTTTATTTTACATACTAAACTACACAGATAATGTATTTCATTTTATAAGCTACACGGGCATTAAAGAAGGTAAAGAAACATTTTCAATTATATTTGTTTATGCTTGGTATATATCTTATATAAAATACTTGTGTTTTAAACAGTCTGAATCTTGCATTCTGTTTAAAACAAATTCTGCTGTAATAATATTTACGAAGTATTTGTAATATACTGAGATGCTTAAACACTACTTTTTTTGGACAGGTTAGGCAGTTCAGAGGTTCTAATAACATTGTGCTTTCCAACATACATAGCGGCTACAAAGTACTGAAACATGTTACACGGAGTTCCTAACCTTCTGAGATTCCTTCATAACATAAGCCGCTTTAATAAAGACTTACACGTTTTTCAAGTAGGACATACAAGGAGGCATACCACTTTGATAACGTGCAACTACGGCGCAAGATGCAAGTTACGTATTATTGGAAATTCTCAGAAGGTTATCAGTACCAGAAATATAGAGCATCCAGTGGAATTGAAATGGATATTGGTCACAATGTCCAGGTCAATTTCTGTTATCACAAAAGTACAAAAAGAAGAATCTGGACAAAAAGGTAACAAATTAGAGGGTGAAGTAGAG
Source organism: Anthidium xuezhongi (assembly GCA_022405125.1). NCBI lineage: Eukaryota > Metazoa > Arthropoda > Insecta > Hymenoptera > Megachilidae > Anthidium > Anthidium xuezhongi. The sequence continues at coordinate 12,602,849 of CM039637.1, forward strand.
CAGACAATAATAGAATTGAAAGAAGAAAACTTAGGGCAATTGAAAGAGAGAAAATTAGATGTTGCTTCTGCTTCTACGGATGAAAAGGAAAAGCCAGCACCAGGTACAAACAGCCTTATCATTAAGAAATATGTTTTATTCCTCTCATTGATTGTTTGAGATCATTTAAATGTTTCTTGTTGTTTCAGTTAAAAAGAAAGCTAAAATGGATAAAAGTACATCTTCCTTGGAGCGTAATTTCATTACACCAGTCAGAGCTATGTCTGACTTTTTACTGAAACCTTCTGACCTTGAAAATCTACCAAAGACAAAAAGAAGATCACCATACGAATTCGAACCACCTATTACTGTATACTGGAGAAAGGATGTGGAAGCAAAGTAAAACTTCATTTTAAAAGAAACAAAGAATTATACTGTAACAACAATGCATACATTTTTGTTCTTTTTAGAGCACTAGAAGTTTGGGGATCGAGAGAAGCCTTAAACAAAGAACTCCTCAAGAAAGAGCTTGAGCAAAAAGCTTATCAGCAAAGTAAAGATAATTGTTATGCTTTGTAAAAAGTATGCTTGGTATTGAGTTCCAATACTGTTATCCTGTTTTTAAATTTCCATTATTTTGCAGATATATTTACTGTTAAACGAAGATTAAGAGATTACAGACGAGAAATGGGCAGTAAAGCTGACATAGTTGTACAGGAGGGTCTTTTTGGGAGGTCTGGTAAAGTGGTATTATTCGCCATCGCTATGTAAGCTTCATTTCTGTTCTCATCCAAAGAAACTTCCTTCTCCATGTACTAACATCTCTTTTCCTGAAATCTGTTTAGCAATGTTAGCAATTTCTTGTGCAAATTGTGCGCGTGGTTTTACACCGGATCCCACAGTATGTTCTCAGAGTGTGTGCACTCTGCAGCAGATACGTGCAATCAGTTAATATTGGCATATGGTATCCATAAGTCAGTACAGGTATAAATAATCTTAAATACCATCTTTAATTTTTAAATACCATGGCTTAGAACCCGAAAATTGATTCTATACTTTTAGTAATGTATAGATAACGTCATGGTACTTAAAGATTAATATGGAAAGCAAAGTATATTGATACTGATGCGTTTGTTTAAAATGTTTCAGACTCCTGATCCTGATCATCCGTACGGTTATACAAATATGAGATACGTTTCTTCTCTGATATCTGGTGTTGGTATCTTTTGTGTTGGTACTGGTTTATCGTTTTACCATGGAATTCATGGTCTTCTTTATCCTTCGGTAGTAGAGTCCTTCTATTGGGCATATTTTATCTTAGCCGGTTCCATGGTATCCGAGGGAGCAACATTGTTAGTAGCGATACTGTCGATTAAAAAGGGAGCGGAAGAGAAACGACAATCGTTTAAGGATTATGTGTTGGGCGGCCAAGATCCGTCTGTGAATGTCGTCCTTATGGAAGATTTCGCGGCCGTAAGTATTCTATCGACGAAGAACAAAACGAAGAATCCTTCTATTGGATTTGAAATTAATAATTATACTTCTTTATTTATTTGTTTGTTTGAAAAATTGACAGGTGTTGGGTCTTGTATGCGCCGCCAGTTGCATGGGTTTGACTTCCTTCTTAGGAAATCCCTTGTTCGACTCCGTTGGGTCTCTGTTAGTGGGTGGCCTTCTTGGCGCAGTGGCGGGCTTTATAATTCACACGAATGTGACCGCTTTAATTGGAAGAAGTATATCTCAGGAGGATCTTGACAGCATCAATACAGAACTGGAGTCGGATATAATGGTAATGTTTTAATAGTTATAATATAGGTACTCTTCTTCTGTAGCATACACTAAGGTACCAACTTTCAAATAATTAAAATCACTACAGAATTATTGTCCCATCCTAATTTTACATTAAATTGCATGCTGTATTGTACTAGGTCCGAGCGATTTACGACGTGAAAGGTATTGACATGGGCAACAATTTGGTTCGCTACAAAGCTGAAATAGATTTTGACGGACGAGAATTGACGAGGTCTTACCTGGAGAAGAATGATCTGAACGAGATGTTAAAGGTTATAAATTAATTGAAAACGAAACGATACAATATGTCTCAAAATTTGGCACTTTTAGGAAGTGAAAGCAATGAACGACATTTACGAGTTCGAAGCGTTCATGTTAAAACACGGCGAAGCCATCGTTGACACGCTGGGAGGAGAAATAGACAGAATGGAGCTGAAACTAAAGGTACCATCAAATTTACCATTTAATCCTTAATTTATTTTGAAACAATTTACTTATTTTTCTATCTCTTGATAATTGCAGAAGAAATATCCGAGGATTCGACACTGCGATTTGGAGATTCTTTAAACACTCTTATACAGAGTGTAAAAGGATGATCCGCTATACACGATGTAAATACTGTTTAATATATATGTCGCACCGACAAGCTTACTATTTATATATACATAGGTTTGTGCTTTTAATTTATAGATCAAAAGTACAGAAATAAAGTGAACCAGTATCAACGTCCTATTTATAAACTGATTCTTCTTTTTAACCATATACCTGCAATCGTAGCAAACGATACCAGTTCCTTAAATTAATGTCAGACAACTGCACATCTGTCCGTACTATTAGAAAATATCGATCTTGTCGAAACGTTCGCCCCACAGTGGATCACGAACTGACAACAAAGCGTTACTATGGATACTCCTCTATTTATGTATGCGCAATAGGACCGTCTCGACGCCTGTTTTCTTTCCGTCGATCGCAACGCGTGGGTGAGTGAAATATGACGCGGTACGATCGCGATGCAGTAAGGATCGAACGTTTTTACGCGATCCGCGAGACGGTGAAATGAGTGATCCTCGCGAGAGGCTGTCCAGACGATGGAGCACCTTGGACATCGGTTTCAGGAGGAACGACGCGAGCAGCGGCGAGGAATCGTCGTCGCCCGCTAATTCGCCACCTGTGAAGAGCACCAGCACACCTCTGAGAAGCAGGTGGTCGGATCTCGAAGAAATCAACAGGTCCCCTCTGACGCGACACGCTCGAGGAAAGCTGGACGACGCGGAAACGACTTCCTCGAGCGAGAAGAGGTCGCAGAGGCGTAAACCGAGCCGAGAAAATCGTGCGAGAACGATCGAGAGGAAGAAAGGAAGACACGGGAGAAGAAGGAGCAACAGACATCCTGAGGAGGCTGAAAACGAGAGGCGAAAGGAAAGCTCCAGCTCTGAATCGTCCGAAGATGATGATGAAGGCGACAAGGATCGTTCTAAAAGAAAACGATCGGGTTTGCGAGGTAAAAATGGATTTTTCAAAATTCAATGACAAATATGGATTGTTGGACCACGAAGAGAGCTAACGATCTTGAATTGAATGTTGCTTTGCAGAGGATAACGAATTGCCAATTACGGAGATCCTGAGGCGATCCCAAGAGAACGCTCGAACGAAATACGAGCAGCAACCACCGTTTCCGGTGCTGACGACCGACAAGATTTACGTGCAGCACAGGGACGGCTTCAGTGCGATGAAGATTAATCGACCGAGAGAAAAGGAGAGTACAGCTGAGAACATTGATATAATTGATAATCAAAATTCTCCACCTATAAGGATAGCTGTTCTTGTTCAGAAGTTCTGGAAGAAGGCTGGTCTCGTGTACCAAGGTCTTCTGGGTGGTATGGCCCTAATGCATTTTATAATGGTACATCTTTGTATTATGATGTAAAAGCTTCTCGATTTTTTGGCAATTTTCGTACGATTTCAATTTTATTTTGCAGCTGTATATATTCTTTGATGCTTCCATGGATTTCGTCGTCGATTACTCGATGATCAGCGAGATTTATGCCAGTATCTTCTCTTTTCTCGTCACCTTGTGTATCGTGTCGAGCTTCGATAAGTATGACTCTGTCTTATGCTACTTTAGGCTACTTAGATATTAGGTAATTTAGGTAGTAGATAACTTAGGCATTAGGCAACTTAAATACTGGATAGCTAAGGTATCAGGTATTAAATAAATCAGGAATCAGGTACCTTAAATCTCAGGATACATGCATCAACTTTAATTTTCACGGATCTTCAGATTCGATCTGGCTCGATTCGACATAGAACACCTGCGCGAGATCTACCTAGACTACAGCAAAGCCGTAATCGCGGTTCCTCTATACTTGACCACGTTCTGTCTTCATCAAGTCTGCTCCAGGACCGACAACGAATTGAGCCTGGCGCGTTATTACAACTCGAACGACAGCCTCTGGGAAAACGTAAGTAAAAACAAAGTACATCATTCCAACGCGTATTCCACTAATTATATTTTTAGGTCACCGACGTTCATGCTTTTCTGGACGATTTGAACAGCTGGCAGAAGATATCGATGTCGAAGGACCTGCTCGCCGTGTTTTCTTGGCTGTTCGTCTCTCTCGGTACCAAGGACGACGCTTTTCTCATTTACCTGCTGTCCATGGAGAAGTATGCGAACGACGTCGAATCGTCCAGACAATAATCATCTATAAGAGACAATTTGTTACTTTTGTACAATCTTCTTTGATCCTCGGATGACGAGCACTTCGATCACATAGAAACAGTACAAATTTTCAAAACTATTCGTCATCGGAGGATTAAAATAGCGGCGCGAGTGCAAGGGAGAATTTGACGGTTTCAGTTTTTTATTCGTAACAGAATAGGGTGTCTGATATGTACAATATTTATAAAGTCTCTATACGCTAACAGACAGTACATGTACATGTGATAATCGTTAAAAGAGGACAATAAGAATAAAATAACATATACGTAAAACAATTTGTATCCCTTGAAGTTTGTCCCGTGCGCGAGATTGACTTCGACGATCGCTAAAACACGAATGATAAATAAAAAGATCGACGAGGTAACAGAGATACGATTAAACTCGTACGTGCAAACAACGTTCGCGATCGTCGATGCAACGCGACGCACGCCATTTCCCCCCCCTATTTTATTCAATCTTCTTCGTTGTACAACAAACGTAACGATTGTTTATAAATAATTGCGCGCAAAGGGCTCGTATCGATCGGCGAAGCAACAGATAAATAGATTAAATACTGTACGTACATTTACAAACGCGAACGATCCCTCCCCTCGCTTCACGCCCGTCGATAATTTAAAATATCTCTCAACTTAACGCTACGTTATCAAGGCACTGTTTTTACAGTTCTGTTCGAGTTCGACTCTATGTATATCAACGTTTAAACATCATTCAAAATTGTACAATGATTCGGATCGGCGATCGATCTCCGCGATCTTCTGCTTCCCTTCGAAATAAATACTCGAGGATCAAATCGTACGTGCAACTTTGGATATTGGGCCGTCTGTCCACGTCGTAGACGCGTATTAGACGCGTCATCGCTTGCTGTACGCTTCGTGGACAGACGGCCTAAGAGCGAATAAAGGTCGCGAACTCGATTGCCAATCCAGCGATAAGAACTGATCACGCTTATCGTCGAATAAGATTATAAAAAACACTGGTGTAGTGTCCTACACTCGTACGTTTTAGAAACATTTTGTGCGGATTCGTGGCGGCAGTATTACAAAGAGACGAATTTGTACGTCGTCGACAGTCGATGTCCGGCGCATCTGTCGTTCCATCGAGAAACGGTTTCGAAAAAGGGGCGCTCCTCCGGAATCGATCAAAAAGGATCCTCGTTGAAAAAACGTTTTCTCTAAAATCGTCATGGGTACAATGGAGACGTCGTTCGTCTTTCTTCGGGCTGACGGACGAGGACTCGTTGAGATTCATCCGGGGGATTTCTTCGGCGATCTCGTAGATTTTCCTCGACCGATCAAAGGAGACGAAAGGAAGTGCCGCGAGAAACGGGTTCCCCATTCATCCCTGTTCGTCCCGTCGAATCTCGTTGTCTTGGTAACTTGGCTCTGGTCTCTTCTCGTTAAAATTCGTGACCCCTTCTTTTCTTCTTTTCTTTTTGTTCCTGCACGGCGAGAAAGTCAGGACAGAAAGAGGGAGATCTGAATATTACCATTGTAAGGATAATCGTTGCGGTGACTCGAATTCACGCGTGATCTTCTCTTTTATTGCTCCCTACTATTTCTTTCCCCTGGTACCCAGTTGTATAGGGTGCTGTGAAAAGTTGTACGATGGCGCAAGGTGGTGCTTCAGGGTTGAAAGGAAGTAGGCGTTCTGATGGAAGTATTGTAAAATTATTCTGGATTCTGATTTTAAAATAAAAAGAGAATTGTAAGGATTTAGCATTAAAACAAAATTGGAACGTGTCAAATTTGAAAAATTGAAAAATTAAAATATTCCATTGGAACGCGTCAAATTCGAAAGACCGAAACTTCAGATACTAAAAACTTGAAATATCCAACTCGAACGACTGAAGGTACTTATTAAATCTCAAATGCGAATAATCAATGGGCGCCTGTTACACCCTGCGCCCACGTATATCAAGTTTTCTAACCGCAGCACCCAGTACACTTGGCGGCGAGGAAAAGAACGGAGGAGGAATGCCGTGCAATCTATGTTCGAAAGAGAATCTTGCATCAAGGAGAGTCAGAAACGTAGGAAATCCTGAATGGCGAACGACGGAAGACGGGGGATCTCCCTTTGGATGGCCGCTTCTCCAGCTCCTCCTTCTCCTCTTCGCTTCCGGCCCGACGATCAAACGGTCCCCGCGTCGTTCTGCATGTATCTGCACCAGGAACGGCCGTTGTTGTTCCTCTCGTGAATTTCAAGCAATTCTCAGTCGTCGAAATCGTGTCTTAGCTTGATGTAAAGGCAAGAGCCGAGTACGATACCGAACAGCTCGAGCACCGACAATCCGAGACCCACTGCTCCCAAAATGATCAGATGGTCCTTTGTCGTCTCCAGGAACTTGTAGATGCAACCCTGGACAAAATCACTTATTAGCTACTACGTTTAATTTGTATGCAGGTGCGTTTGTAGGATCCTCTGTTTGAACGATAAAATACACAGGGTGTCCTGTGACTTGATGCTAATTATTAAATTAAGTAAAGTAAAATTATTACGATTTTGTGGACATTTAGTTACCGTGTAATGGATATTCGATGGATGATCCCTTTTCCCGCAATGAAACGTCGGCGTTTTGCAACAACTATCAGGAACAAGCCTGCCGTCCTTAAGGACTTCCTCGTCTTTGTGCCACTCGCTCACCAGCCAATCCTCGAATCTTAACGCTCCGCAGCATTTGAACTGGAAATTCAAGAAGAAATCACGCCCTTTAGGAGTATTCAAATTTTCACTATATGAAATTCTAATGTCCAATTTGAATTTTTGATTCCGTCGTTTATTCCCCACGATATTTATATAAATTATCTAATACTAAGTTGATAAACGTCATTAATTGAAAATTTTATATCACAATGTTCACTTCTGACTAAATAATTAATTGAACGAATGAGACAACTTTGGACTTGTAAGATTATTAAAATTTTCTTTGCAACAAAGTTATTTTTATCTAATGGTACTCACTTCTCGTTGCATTTGATCGATCGCGTAGGTTTCCTTGGCCCTCATCGAGTAATTCTCGAGGAAGGTACGATTAAGATTCATCTTCAATTCAGGACCGACTTGTTCCTCGTACAATCGTGCCAGGGCACCGACGCCCGCTTCCAACACAAATACCAGCATCACGATGAACACGTACTGCAATAGAGAAGGGAAATACATACTAAAACAAATCGGAAAGTCCATTATCTCGACAATGGGGTACTTGGTAATGGACAATTGTTCGTTCAACAATCAGCCATATTGTATTAAAAATATTGATGAAACGCTCATTGAGTCATCTGTGGGAAACTCTGAATTTCAAAACGGTATAGTGCCATTTTGCAATACTTTTATGTCATGAAATTTTATTAGACTTTCAACATTTTTAAATCGACTGCTATTCGATGCAATCAAGAATATTGCCACTTTATAGTAAAAATTATGAAGGTGCATTTATACAGTCGTTTTGAGCAAACTCCAAACTTTAAATTGGTATGCCACAAGCGCCACTTCGCAATGCTTTTATGTCATGAAACTGCGTCGGACGTAGAACGTATCAAAACGGTTCATTACACGAAGTCTGTAAGCTCCGGTTGTTAGAATGGATCAGAAATGAGCCGGACACCGTGCAGCACGATGAACGGAGGATTAACAGCAACGGCGACAGCTCGTTAGGCGGTCGAAAATGCGTTCGGCAACCTGTTTCCTTTTCATCGTTTAAATTACGCGATGCTCGACAACGTGTTCCTATACGTCGGGTAAATTGAGTTTCCCTAATTTCACGACAAACAGCCCGCCTGTCGCCGACTTCGCTCCACTCCTCCTCGTTTCATCGAATAAACCACCCTCTATTTTCCAACTTTCGACACGCGAAAAGTGATTCAACGATAAAGAACAACAAAATAGTCTCGAAAGTTTCCTCCTCGGAGAGAATCGTTTTCTTTTTCCTCCGTCGACGAGTTACAGCCGTACAATCCTAAGCGTGGCCGTTTTCGAATTTTCATGAATATAAATCTTGAAAGTGTCGACCGCACTTCCGCATGAATATTCAAAATAGAGGCTGGCTGCGACCGATCGTTTGCGCAAAGTTACAAGTGGATCGAAGAAGAAAAGATCTTTCCTTATTCTTCTGGAAGTAAAGGTGTATATGTTTGCGACAAGATGCGGATGGGAATATTTAGTAAAATTTAGGAAATATGAATTTTTCTATTCTATGGTAACTTGCAATGCAATATTTTTATATTTAATTATTATTCTAATTTTCGATCTGATACAAGGAAGAATGATTTGGCGAGGATTTAAGGGATTCCAAGAAATGGCACATCGAAATTGCAATGCACGCACGGGGTTCAATTTTGAATTCAATGCACGCCAGGTTGACACGTGCATTACACCATCCGCAACATCCGTGCGGGAACGGCAATTGACAGTTTAGAATTGGACAGGAGCGTTGACAGCAACTAGAGACGGTCGATCATGAACACCGGTTGCGGTCGCGGCAATCACAGTCGATATCCGTCCACCGATTCAGGTAAATCGATGCAGTACGCAAGAAAACCGTCCGTTTCAATATCTTTGCAGAATCACGTGTTATGGGGAAATTACAAAATTACTTAAAATTGGAAATTTTCATAACTCGTGACTGATCATTTTAGGTAAATTTTAATTAAATCCATCGAGTTCGAGAAAAATGAATAAGAACCGAAAGTCGATTCTCTTCATAGAGGATTTACATGGTTAGAGGGGGAGCATGCGACGCACGGTTCACCTTTTACTTTTTCCGCCAAAGCGCGTCTCCTCTTTCCTTGAAAACCTACGGGCTCGTTCATTATCTGGATTTACCTACCCACCGGTCGTGCCGGCAAAAATTTTAATTGACCACCGTATATGGTCTCGGCTAATGAGACGATTCGCTCGTGCCATCGTTGGTGGTGAAAGGGAGCAAAAGACCCATGGGAAAGGAGAGGCAAAAGGTTCTCTTTTCTCGACGAATCAAGTCCGCGTCAACATTCGCGCCCGACATTCGATCATTGCCTCTTTAAGAAGTGCAATATTTCTAAATCAAATCCAAACGTATCGACTCCATTTTTCGCGAAAAATCGAACCAATCACAAAATTATTTCAAATTTCTTTGCGAGTCTGTTCAATTTTTAACCCTCCCCAGTATAATTTTTTGTACTGATATAAAATATTAATTTTTGCTTAATTTTGTAACTCGATAGCAATCAATCGAAATGGTATTAGATACAGATTTTGTTTAAAAATGATTACACTTCTCATTCGTTCTCCAAACTTTGTTAAATACAATTTTTATTCCCTCTGAAGTCTAAAAATAAAAAAAAAAGAGATTTTTAACTATCTATTCGGGATATAAACGATTGAAAATTGGACGTTCATCCCGTCGAAACCGCAGACAATCGATATCACTACTTTGACCGCACAAAAATTCATTATGCTCGATGAAACGAGAAATTAAAACGTGCCAATCGATGTTAACCAGCCATTTTTCGACTGCCGATAGACGGGGGAATTCGATACGGGGCCGATACGTCGTTAGCGATGCTGTTTTTTGCCCGTGTAATTAATAGCTTCGAGAAGTAATTGTCAGAATACAAAATGGCTCGTTCGGTTCTACAGCGGGGTGCAATTAAGGATGATGTTTCATTTCGAGTGGTAGAATTTTCGGAGTGCCTCTGGTCGAATCTACCGGAACAGGCATCGTTGTAAAAACAGATTCAAATTTATAACTTCACGCTCGTAATTCAAGAAATTTTATTTTTAACAAGTTTTATATTTTATTTCCACAATACTTTGTTTGTCCAGTATACAGTAGGAATATTTTCGACTAAATAAATAAAAGAGTTCTTGACATGGCAGTTAAAGTGTTAAACATTCTATTGAAAAATAAAGAAAAGAGGCTCGAATCAGTATGATTTTCAGGTACGGAAAAGCAAATAGAAGCGTTAGGTTTGTCTCGAAAGCGCGGAATCACGGGGGATCAAAGGGGGAGGGGGCGTTGAATTCGCGATTCTTACTGCGTGTACGCGAACCGAGCGGGTATAAATTGGCCCCGTAAGTGGCGCGATCGGGCGTCGGATACTTAGGGAATAATGCGGTCTCGCCCGAAGCATTCGAATCGGTGCTGGTTCGATCGTTTGAAACTGGTTCGAAACCAGTCCGAGGCGTCGAGACCTGTCCGTTGATGCCAACCCCGCGATACGTCATTCAACCACGCGAAACTAAAAGAAATAAAAAAAAAAAGCAGCAGTCGACAAGAAATGTTCCTACCCGCTATGAAAACTAATTGGAACCCGCCGCAACGACGTCTCTAATATTTACGTTCCTTAATTACAGTGAAATCTGTCTGAATGGGCGGCGCAAGAACACAAAACGCGCGCGATTCTTCGAGAGAGAAACGAATAAAAACGATGGAACGAGAATTTTTCGCTCGAAGCTTCGTAAAATTTAGCGATTTGAGAGTTTGAGAGTAGAGTCTTTTTTGAATCTTATAAAATTTGGAATTTGGAAGACGAGAGTAACTGATACTTTGTAATATTTAAAATCTAGATCCTTCAGGCACCCAAGGCACAACGAGTAGCCTTATTAACGAGCAACCCATTAAGAATCCTTTCTTCCTTTTCCGCATCTTTCTTCCGCAACACAATCGTTAACGAGGCCTTTATCCTCGCTAAGGACATCCCATAACCTTTTGTTTCTTAGCATTTCCCTGGTCCGATGTAAACTGGATTGTCCGGCGACGAGGGTATTTCATGCGAATAAATATAGAAAGGGCAACGACGATAAGGAACGATATATTTTCCATCCGTATAAGGCCGTTATTTTATGCACGACGTAACCGTAATCACGGATATCGTTTCGCGAGCTCTAAGAAGGGTAAATGGAGCGGACCAACCGATCCTCGAGATTCTCTATCGGGACACGGCTCGTTACGTAGCCGACGTGGACACGTTTTAACAAGGAGATATCGTTCGGGATGATCCCCGAAGGAATCTCCTTTTACGTCCCTTACGTTCCTCGAACGACACTTTAACGATCCTCGGCCCGTTTCCTCTTCCGTACCGTGTCCGCCATTTCGTTTCGATGCTTGATCAAAAGAGCCAAATTTAATTTTGGTTATCGCGTTTCTGCGCTCGTTAGTCTGTTCCGGGAGTCTTTGATATGCAATCGGGGGATATTTTTCAAAATGCACCCTCTGGCTTATTTACATCGATGCTGTTGTTCTACCACGAGCCGTGAGGGGTAACTTTGCCGGGGAGTTCGAGCGGATGCACCCTCGTGCAGGTTTAAGACGAAATCAACCTTGTAATCGAGTATTGCAATCGAGAACCTTGACACGATTCTGACGAGAATATCGCATCGATAAAAAAGAGCAAATTTAAAAAAAAGCTAAGTAATTTTGTTGCTCGTTCATTTGAAAAAAGTGATAAAATTAATGAAAATTACTTACAATGAGAAGAACACATCTGTTTTCGGAGGTTACACCCCCGCAACCGAGCCAGCTACCGATCACAGCCAGGACACCTGCTACGATCAGAGCATAGGCAAGGGTTGGATACGTGGAGGTCGTCATCAGGGACACGTAGAAGTGCTTCGAGATCACCGTCCAGATACCGATCCCGCCCACCACCAGTCCAGACAACTGAAACAAAAAACAAGCAAGAAGATAATCGTGACCGTGTACGGCTATTGTCGAACCCTTTAATTACTGCCCGCTTATCCGGATGAATGAGGATAAGAAAGTTCCTGCGTATCGTTCGACGTATCCAATGGTATAGAAGTCGAACCGTTCTAATTAGGTGCCGGAGAAAGTTGGATCGGGCGCAGGCTAATTAACATAGAAACGCTAAGAAACTTATCGAAGAAATAATTATGCTTATTACTGTGGACACTTGAAAATGAATTAAACAATCTGTGCCTGTGGAATATTTATTTTGTAAACGAGGTTTGAACATTTTATAGAATTTTTAGTAATTTTTAAATATAACATCTTCAATATAGCTAACTTTTATTTTTTCATACTGAAAAGATTAAATTTTAAAATTAATTGCACACCAGCGGATTAACAAACCCCGAAATTACCCCAAAATCGTCGATCTACGGCCGGAATAAAATACGTTTAAAAAATAATATTACAAACGACGGTGCGCGTAATGCTCGTTTCTCGATGCCGTAAATACCTCACGGTCGGGCCGATATTTACGTCAACGTTGCTCATATATTTCCGTTACCATGGTAGGTGATTTTGACGTCGCGGTTCGTGTCACGAACGGGACCGAAATTTCGGGGACGGCGGGGGCCGTGAAACGAAGGGGGAGAAAAAAGGAACAGATAAATCGTCGCGTGAAAAAACGAACATCGACGAACGATACTCGTCGCTCACCGAGACCGTCTAGTGGGCGGTTTGTCTCCGGATCCTGGCTTCTGCCGCAGGAATTCGAGTTTCGATATCGCGTTGAATATAAAATGTGTACTGTGTAAGCGGAGATGGTATCGAAAACGACCATCATGGATAGACGATTACAGAGAGAGCGTGGCCGTTCTGTTCGCGCCACGCCGAGATAAGGACATGTGTTTTAAATTGGAAGGAATTAATTAGAACGGAACGATTCGTGCCGGGTACAGACCTCCGTATCCGCGGTTGGCCACGACTCCAAAAATTATACTTATTACTACTTTTATTAAAATAACGTACATTCTGATGAAGGCACTTTGATCAATTTTGTCATTTAAATAAATTGTAAAATAGGTTTAGTATAGACTAATAAAATGTTATACGTATTAAAGTTAATAATTCCATTCCACAGAAACCAGAAGTGCTGTTACTTTTTTCAAAATATTACCAAATACCGAAATGCTGGAACACTTTTACAGCATCTTCGTTGAATATCGAAAGCAAATTATTTGGAGCGCAAACAGGGATGCAAAACAAAATAGTGGAATATCGAAACGACACACAGGGGGGATTTACGATGTAGCAGGTCGCGATACGTGGCTGCCGTCGGCATCGGCACAATGATAAAATAATAAATTGCTGCCCTCTTCGAGGTTGGTATATCGCGTCCGCGTCGAATCTCGCCCCCCGTGCGCTCGATTCGAGTTCACCACGAAGAAATACGTCCTGGCTCGTATCGACTCGTACTAGGAACATTCCAAGCCGGATTCTTCCGACCAAGATATACGGTCTAATGCGAGGCATAAAACTTACGGGAGATTGGAAGAAATTAATCGCCCCTTTCGTACGAAATAATCCTTCATTAGCGTACCGATCCTCTCAAATCTTTTCCTCTCGCTCGAAAGAAAATTCATTTTAACGTAAAATTCAGATTCGACTACACAAATTGCCTTCGAAGACGTCCGTGTTACGCGAAGGGACCTAATCAATCTCTGGAATTACGCTCGAGGATAAAATGAGTTTTCATCCCCCGTCGAGGTAGGGCCGCGTATAAAAAAAAAACGTGGATAAATGGATGACCGTGGAGAATCGTTAGACACGGTCGGCTCTTTATTTGCTCTTCTGAATTCATAACCTGGCCGGAAGATAAGCCACGCTCGCGTCTCGAGTTTGAAGGAGAGAAAAGAACGGGGTGGCGGCTGGGCGGGGGCGTTCAGCGGAGAGACTGATGGAATTCCAGAAAAACCTGTCCAAACGGGCCTTTGCAGCCAGACGAGAACCGGCGCCTTCTAATTGAGACGAAGAACTAGATAAAAAAAAAAAAGAAGAAGAAGGGAGAAAGAAAAGAAACACCGTGCGCCTCTTTTTTATTTTCGGGTTTGATGATAAAACGACGCAGCGCTGGTGGCCTGGTTACTGTAGCACACGAAAGGGACCAGAGGTTCGTTTGATGCCGTTCGATCCATTGTTCTGGGGCCAACTAAAGCGCCTCCTAGGCTTTGTATTTTTGATGAACAGCCCGCGGCAGCCATTTCGCCATTTCCCTACCGTCTAATGGACCGCCAAATATCTATTTGACGCGAATCATGCGAGAAAATTCTTTCCGTTTCTTTTCGATCGATTCGACCGACCTGAATTTTACCGCTATTCGAGTGTTTCTTGCAGACCTGCTGTATATTAACCCTTTGGGAACGGTGCAGTTTTAGTCTGGCACGGTAAACGCATGGAATGTTATTTATTTCAAATAAAATTGATTTGGATTTTGGATTCCAATTAATTAAGGTGCCATCAATAATTTACCAAGAAATTGCAGCTAAGCAATTTAGAAAATTTAACATCAGTGAAACGTGTTTATGAATCACCCTGTAGTTGCATAAAGAGTGTCTGACACGGGGTCTGAGTTAGAAATATTTTTTAGAATTTTTGTTACGTTTTGGGGATTTCGTAGCAGCGTGCGCGGCGTTCGCCGCCGGAGATGATCGATATCGATTCGATCCATATAATTTACCGAACTCGTACAATCACTTTCTTGTTCAACCGGAGCAAAAGCACGCGTTTTAATTGAAACGAAATATCTGCGGTTACGTAATGTGAGCTTTTCGCGTTGGATCACGTACCATCCCGAAGTATGTCGGGGATGCGTCTAATTTTACATCTTGTTCGCGAATCGCCCTCCCCTGTGTCCCTGAGTTACGCGTAAATAAGAAATTGCGTGCTTGCAACGCGACCTACATACAGCGCAATTTTCAAAATATAAATTAATACCTTTTTCAATCTGAAATTTCCAAATTTTACAAATATCAATATTTAATTTGCACCAAAATGCAAGAAATTTCTACAAATTATAATTCGAATATTTTCGAATTTGTATTCACCAAAATTGAACAATAGCAATTCTTTTTAATGATTTTCTAGTTTTACAAAGGGAAAATCATGATAAAAAATAATGCAAACGCAACACGTTCAGTGATTGCTGCGGCAACGTCTCGGTGCATCCTTTGGTGCAGCTGCAGCTGCCATGAGATATCATCAGTATACTAGCGTGTTTGTTCCACTCTCTTGGCATAATACTTGTCCATTATATATATATATAGAATGCCTGGATGATTTATAGCAGGCGTTTTAAGGCCACAGGCGCCACTGCGTAATAGCGTTAGTGATAAACATTTTCGAGATCGAACCGCGAATGCATCGAACGCGTTTGCTAATTCAATGAAATCATTCGCTATCAGAATGTCACGATAATTATTCATCATCGAAAGCGTGACACGATTAAATTGTCGCGCGATGTTTTACTATTTATTATTTAATACTATCGTATTTAGAATGTTGAATATTTCGTTAAATATATTCCAAAATTACTATTTTAAAATAAGGAAAAAGGAGGAAATTTACTTTTCATTTAAAAGGAATGCAAAGGATTCAATTTAGAGTTCAATTTAGAGAATGAAATTAGAATAATTACGCACTATGTCCTGTACCCGGTAAATCTTCTCGACCGTTCTTCAGGAGCGCGAGTTTTCCGCCATGTTTCATCGTCTTCAAGTCTCTTTTTCTTCGTGTTTCTTCTCGCAGAAAGTGTTGCGAGTAAATCGCGTTTGACACACGACGCGTGAATGCGAATCCATCATGTTCCCGCGGAAATTAGCCAGAACTCGACGATATTTTTTCTTTAATTATCACTGACAATCATCGTCCCTACATTTAGCCAAGGCAATTACGGTATTTCTGTTCGTAAAAAAATATTTTCATTTCAGAAAAATAAAAGAATAAATCATAACAAAAATGTTGTATTCTAGCTGCTCTTTAAAAGCCACAATGCATTCTAATTATTTCTCCCGCTAATTAAGCATTATGAAACTCTGAATTTAATCCTTTAAAAAAAATGTAATATTTTTAAGTTTCCAGGCTTTTTCAAAAGTACAAAATAGTAAAATTTCTAGATTTATAAATT
The DNA here is from genome assembly GCA_022405125.1 of Anthidium xuezhongi. Lineage (NCBI taxonomy): Eukaryota > Metazoa > Arthropoda > Insecta > Hymenoptera > Megachilidae > Anthidium > Anthidium xuezhongi. The sequence continues at coordinate 12,619,184 of CM039637.1, forward strand.
AAAAGAATATAACCGGTCGCAGCGAAAGGGTTAACGCGCGCATATTACTAGAGAGAATGCAGTAATCGATGAATGACGAATAGAATGAAGTTTTTCACGGGACAACGGTGATTGCGTGGAAGGCACGATAAGAATTCGATGTCATTGAAAGTCGAACACGTGTTAAGCCAGGTAATTCGACGCAAACTCGTGGCGAACGCGCTCGAAACGGATTTCCAACGGGGAAGATCGTCGCTCGAATTCCCATTGGTTCGCAGTCCATGTTTCACGATCGACAAACGCGTCAAGTGCGATCTGTCGCCGGACGATGCACCGGCATGCATGCACGCGTTCGTGCAGTCACGCGTACCTACACACGTTGGCTGCACGGAAATGCAAGTACTCCCGGGAATGCGCATAGGTGTCCCCTGGTACAATCCCGCGAATCGATGGCTTTTCTTACAGCCGTACTTTGACTCAATTATTTCGTCTGGAATTATGATACTTTGATACATATACAATGATACTGAGCCTGTTTTAATTATATTTTTAATTTGGAAAATTGCAGAACATTTTCAAGTTTTGCTTTCGTGGCTTTGAATATTAATCCTTTCGCTAATTATGACTAATTACGAACGAAACTTTTAATACAAGATAATAATTTCTTAAATTTGTTGAGTACAACTATTATTTTCTTTAGAACGTTATAACTGTTATTTATTCCAGTTGTCAACGATAATGAAATAGTTAAAAGGAGGACATCTATGCACACGGCTGTACGATCAAACGGACGAGCATTTACCTCTGTCGGACACTGGACCCGTTCATCGTGAACCAAGCCGGATGACGATCGTTTCGTTCGTTTAAGAGGCCCGTTATTGAACGCTGCAATTGCACTCGATTTTCTTCTTATATCCTTTGCCAACCGAACGACAGATAGATGTACAGTTTCATTCAAAGCTGGTCAAGTATATTGCCGATTTTATATTAGAAAATGAATCTATTTTCTAAATATTCAAATACTTGAAAGATTATTTTACACAGATAAGATATTAACAAATCTTCCTCTTTAACGGAACGAAAGATTAACGAAAAGTCGAAGGATTAACCCAGGGATCCCCGGTACTCTTTTATGTTTTCGAGGCACAAATTACAGCGACGTTAAACGGGCAATATCTAGCACGGAACTTCCGACGATGAGGTTGAACGGGCAACGATGAAACGCGGGAATTATAAGTATAATGAGAGCACCGGTAATACGATTGGACCACGCGGTGAGATAATCGTATTTTATTACGCGAACCACCATCCGACCGGGTCCGATGTTCACGAAGGAAGTGGCTTGATATTCGTTATTAGCGATCGTTAAAATTAATCCGGCTTAAGGGACTGCTAAGAGGATCGGGACAAGCGGCAATTTTCTTCCGTGAAATCCTTTTTTCCCCCCTCCCTTTTATTTTCTTCCAGCTTTCTTAAACGAGTAAAGTTCCCCGATGAGAAGAATGAAGTAAAAAGATTCCTGAAATTATCACGTTAATCCTGACCGGCGACAACTTTAACGAGAATCCTTTATCCCATAAATTTTCATTTAATTTTCGCGCCGCAATTAAGGGAAGACTTTTAGATAATCCTAATCTGCACTCTGTGATCAAAAAAATTCAACCAGATCTGTTATTTTGTCGATTTTGTAAACCGGAGATAAGATAATTTACGGTAATTGAAATTTTCATTAGCAAACAGTCGAAGGGGAATATAATGAAAATAATTCTTAAAGTAAGAAAGAAAAAGAAAATTAATTGCTCGAAGAATAAGCAGCGTTCTCGATTTAACCGTGTGATTGAATGATCGGGGAGAGCGATTAATTAATAGAGACAGCTGCGATTACTTTTTGCGCCTGGCAATTGCTCGGTCGATGATAAACCGTGCACGAGCAATAAACTTTTCCTTCATTGTATCTGCTAATCGCTTAATTCTCTCACTTTATTGATTCTCCTTGTTTTTTTGTTCGCCTCCCCTTTTATCTTATGTCCGTTGATTTAACAAGTACCGTGGCTGGTAGAAGCACTCGAGCAGAACCGTTTTACCACGAGTAGCTCAATCTAGCTTTCAATCTCGACGACGAACAGTTTGCGGGCAATCAACCATCGTTCAAAACTTTGCTTTAATCCCTGTTACCTTAGATTATCAAAGCGCACTCGTGGTTCGTTACCGCGCGGACGGTCTATCATTTGATTGCCATTGTCCCGCGGTGCCGAAGTTCAACTTGCAAATTAATCAAGATTAATGACACTAATCGTAATACTTTGGGATTATCCTACGGATGGTATTGGACAGTTATTGAACGATTGCTATTCGATAATATAATAACAAATATAAATATTTTTTTACAAATATTAATCAAAACTAATAATACTAATAATAATTGATAATTAATAAATCTAGTAAAGTATAGTAAAAGTAAGGCTCTACTGTTTAATTTTAATCACCAATCCATTATTTCCCATCCACTGTGTACCTTCATTTTCCATTCGACGAACGTCTTAATCGAACACACCTAACAAACAAACTATGCGCTGAATAGCGAATTTTCACTAAGAGAAGGAAGAAGAAGACATTGACGAAGGGATCTGGTGATCGAATGCCCGGCGTGTACTTAACATCGAATCGGTTGATTCCGATCTACAGGGGTGATTGTACCCGTGAACGCAAGTAAACCGCACGCGTTAACCGACAACCATTGTACCACGACCATTGTTCCCGTCAGGTTATTGTTGCATTATCCCTGCCATTATCGAGCCTTATTACCAGGCCAGCTTAAAGTCAGCCATTCAGACCCCGAGGATGAACCAGACGATGATCGTAGCGATTTTGTAATCTGCTCGAACAAGCCCGCGGTATCTTTCGTATTATGAAAAAATTCTTTTGCTTTCGATGTTATTAAAGAGTTTCCTTAGTAAAAAATGAAAATCACGAATTTTACCCCCAAAAATATTTGATCAGGTACAAGCTGACTACCACAGTGAAAACAGATGTGTATGGTCAGACACACTACTGAATTACCAGTGGCCACCATGGCAGTGAACGTGTTAAAAAGAAAATTTCAAACGAAGCGTACCAAAGTTTTCGAATTCCATTATGGAACGATAAAAAGAAAGGGAGGAAAGGGAAAAAATGAAGAACGGAACGGATCGAAATGATGAAAAATGACCCGTCAGGAAGCGACGGTGGCAATAACAGGGTACGGTACCCGAAGATCGAGTTTCTTGCTTATTTTTAATCCCGCGAACATTCTCGTCGATGCTGCCGTTACTCAACGAGGCGACGAAGTTTTTTGCATCAAATTGGCAAGGGCTACCGATCGATTTATCCTCCTTTTGCTTTTTCGTTCCTCCGCCCGGGCCTTTTCCGTGTCCTTCTTCTTTCTTTTTTTCGTTCGAGCACCACGCCAACTTCATTAGCATTTTATGGGATGTATCATCGCGTGGGTCACGATGTTCGGCCGGCTGTTTTACAAGACACGACACGCCGAGGGGATACGAAACGAACGCTTGTTTCTGCGATTTAAACGTCACCGCGGAGCCGCACGAAAATTGCCTCATTAATTTCTGCGGCACCTTCCGTTTAAAGGGGAAAAATCGTTCCCCAAGGGGATAAGTTGAGATTTTTAAAGCGTTACGGGTACCAATTACGTGTCACGACACGATGCTTCGAATTTGAAATTTTAACAAATAAAAAGTGGGAAGGGTTTGAAACGAGATTTAAATTATCGCCTGGGGAGTTAATCGAATTAAAATATAAATCGCGATTTAGGATAGATTGTTAAAAATCGTGCAATTACTTACGAACAACACCACGTTGTAAATGTGAAGAACGTATTTGAGGAAGTTCACGGAACAGCATCCGTCGTCTCTGGACCTCGACCTGCCGGAAGTGCCCGGTAGCCTCTCGGCGCTTTTAGCCATGATTGCTTGATTCGTTCCTTCTTCTTGCGTCCCCGTCGTGCTCGTCGTCGTGGTCGTCACCTCGTCACCGACTCTGCAAGCACACGAAAATTTCCACCGTTTTACCGATCGTTCGCGCAGTCGAGAAGACAAGAAGAACGGGGAAAACTCGATCTCGTAACCGGCGACGAAATCGCGTTTTCTTCCATTCGACTATTCCCAGCGAATTCTTCAACGTTAAAATACTTCCGGTACGAGTAAATCTATCTTCGAGCATCGTTTCCGGTCCTTGGCGAACGGCCAGCGGGTCTTACGCGTCGATGCACTTCCGTCGATTAATACTTTCGTTCGCAGGTGGAACCGGATTTTGCCAAAAACGCGAGCGGACTGACGGTGGTTCCAAAATGGATTAAGGACTCTCGAGTGGGCAGTGTGCGGGCAGTTAACGGATCGCACACGGGCGATGGATGGATTAGAAACTAACTCGAAACAGTAATCCACTGCGGATCAAAAACACCTGTTATGTATCCGCTACTTATCCGCGTCACAACGTTAAAAAGACAAAATTTCTTATTTTACTTTTAATCGGAGAGTACATCTTTTTTGAAAGTCCCTATACCACAAGGTAATCCTCAACGACGTATATATACGTCGTTGGTGAAAGTAAAAAAAAATAAAAAAATAGAAAAGGGTCAAGAGATTTAAACCTTCCGAGTTTAACGACGAAAAACTGGCTGGGTAGCGGGCTAAAACCGGGAACAATCCGTTTTTGCCCGCGATAACGAGCGGGAATTAATTAGGAACCACGCCAAGCCGCGGTCGGTTATTTACTCGCACACTAATTGTGTTTCCGCAATTAAGAGCGTATCCGATCGAGAAACAATCGGGCCAGGCTATAGCCGAACGAAGACGTAAATTGAAGAAGCCCGGTGGTGGTTTCTGCGGTAGGTATTATTCGTCGTGGGTCGGATTTGCTCTGAATTCGAGGAAACTGATGAAACTGAACGAATATAAATATAGAAGGAACTCTCAAGGTATTATTTGGAATATCAAAACCACAGTGTACGATAAAAGTAAGAAAGAAATTTATATTTAATTACTTAAGTTAATTGAACTTAATTGGTACTTCATTTAATACTCGAAAATTTTAAATGCGAATTCTTTCTTCGTTCTACAAAACTGCAAATTATTATTTTAGCTACCCTTTGTAATACCAAGTCCAAAGTTTGGACGTCCGGTATTCCTCTTGTTAAGGTAGAAAGATGACGGTCGAGAAACCTGAACGAAGACGATGAAGCAAAAGAAACCGCGAAATTAAATGGGTGTGACCCGTCCGTTTCGTGTGGGCGAAGTAGTTTCGACCAAGAGCGGCCGGGCATAAAGGAAACTTCATCGTCCGGATGTACCGGACGTGCACGAGTTTTCGTTTTTTGATTTTACAACTATACAGCTGGAAACGTTTAATAACCTTCCACCGGTTATTAGCCTTTGTTTCTCAATTTATTTATTCTTTCTTCGACAAGGCGATACTTTTTAAAGCACGAGTATGCTTCTAACATTTATCCATTTTAAGTCTGCTACAATGGTGCAGTTTGTTATGATAAGATCAGGGATTAAAGCATATTTTCCTATGTACGAAAACAACGAGATTGAATATAATCTAGAACGGAAACAACGCAACATATTTACGAGAAGACCTCGTAGCTTGCTTAGAGAGGTTGAAAATTTCGTGATAACGCTTTTCCCGCCGTTACAGCGAAGAATAGCGGTAAAAGAAAAAGTCTGGGGTAGCAAAGTTGGCCCGCAAGTATCATTCATTACACCAACAACAACGTTGCCGGTGAACAGCGGCAAGGAACAAAGATACGGATCGTAGAACAACGTGGTAAACAAGACTGCTTTCCCGCACGTAAAGCTCGAATAGATCAACGACAGAAAATACACGGGCTACGGGAGAAAATCTTGAACGGGGTAAACTTACTGCTTCCGCTGGAATCGGGTAGCAGAAACTTTGCCCACCTTGTTCCAACTACGTTCTAGGATATATTTCTAGATACAGAAATTCCATTTTCTCAATTATTTAATTAAATTAAATCCATCATCGGGCCTTTTAATTATAATTAGAAATCAATTATTTTGTACTAGAAATATTAAAGGGGTGCTTATATGGTCATTTTTGTTCAAGTTTAAGCTTCAATTTGACACGCCACAAGTGTCACTTTTCGATACTTTTAAGTCATGAAATTTCATTAAAATCAATCACTGAACACTGTAAGTTTCAAAACCGTTAAAGGGAATGGTGGTCCAAGACTATTTAATTAGATCATGGCACGAGCCAAATTGTTTGAACTCCACGTCACGTGGATACAGACGGCATCCAGGACGATAATGGACACGAAAATAATCGATGGTTCGTGACAAGGAAAAAAATTCGTTCGCCACGCGCCTCTCACTCGAGCGTATGGTATATAACCCACGTGGCAGGAGATGTTGGCCACGTCGCACGCCCACGTTCAAATTTACAGCCCACGTAAACACGATGACGCATCGATATGCATCTCCGGGGCAATGTTTTTACAGACGATCCAGAGGAAACAAACCGTGGCATATTGATGGGCCAGCCGTCTTCGGAGACACCGTACGCGTCCACGATCTCTCTGTCCGTGCTCGATTTAGAAACCAGCCAATTAAATCCGCTCCAATTTTCCTCCATTCCGCCGAAAACTCGATCCATCGTGGGGCTGCTGCGATCACCAAAATCGTTCGTCTTGAAATCGTCCAAGGAAGCTTCAACGACGAACCTTAGACGCTGTTTTATCGATCAACGGATTCAGATAACGGGTAATTTAACGTTAGGACCATCAAGATTTCATATTACAAGGTTCGTAAAGATCTTTGCCAAAATGTGAGCAGATTTTTATAATTGCTAATTACAAATGTTAATTGTCAAATGTTAATTACAAGTAAAAATTCTCGTCTTTAGTATTATCTATGAAAATTTCAAATTGCAAGGGTCAGAGATTCCAAGAAAATATTCATCCCTGTTTTCCCGTTACTAAAAAGAATATAATCGATAAAACAGCATAGAAGACTTGTCAATGAAATCCAAGTGTTTGATTTCAATAATTTCACCAGGGCTCACCAGAGGAGGGCTCGATATTAAGAAGAAAAAAAAAGGAATAATATTCTTGTAGCCGTCCCCCTTGTTGGTTACGATTGACGAAGGTACGCGTTAATTGCCACCACTGTACACACGGACACACACACATGCACACGTAGCAGAGGACTCGATCGAAAAGCATGTCTCATAATATATCAGCTACGACACATCGCAGAGATAGAGGGAGGAAGGGTGGGAGGGAGGATAGGGTGGCTGTCGTTTCGATCCCTTCCCATCAATCTGGCGCAGTGCCGTGTTCCCAGCCATAGACATATCCTCATTTATTCCAATGTCCTACACCAAGCTGGCCAATTTGCTAATCGAGCCAATCATCCAATCGCATTAACCTTGCCGGCCATTCAGAGAGTCCCGGTCTCCATTTTTATTGGACGGTTCCTGCGACTACTTTTTCAACTTAGAAATAGACACCGGGATGGCTCGTCAAGGTGTGCGTATCAAAGTTCAGCAAAAAGTTCATTAACGATTAGAATTTGTATACTCAGTGTTAATTTCTAAATTCAACCGGTTAGCTTTGAAGATTTCTTAGTTTCATTTTCTTTAAAATTTGTCAATTTCAAGAATTTATAATTTTCGAAAGATAAAATGAATTAAAAATTTCTTAATAATTGAATAGCTCGAAATAAGATTCTTTCCCTCGAAGAAAACCACGGGCGATTTTCAGAAGAATCGATCCGGTCTCCGTCGAAAGACTCACCCTCTCTCTCGGTCGATCTCGTGTCTTCCTGTTCCGTTCTGCCGTTCACGTTTCTAAATCGATCCGCGATTTATCGATAACTACCGTCGCTCGTTAACTTTCTATCGTGTCCTTTTCTCTTCTGTACACGCGTCACACTATTCCCATTTCAATTAAACGCCCCGACCGGTAATGACGTTCTACGTTACAGGTATCATTTACGACCGACAAAGAAAAGAGAAGAGAAAAAGAAAAGGGAAAAGAAAAAGATCCGGATCGACACGGTATCGATTTTATTGGCTCGTTCGATTCACCGCAGGTTGGACAACGTGCACCAGCTGGAAGCCGACTCGCGCACGGCATTGCACGAGGAAATGTGCAACGAACGAGCGTGTACCGTGTACGACCCACGCGAGTACGCCTCTGCGCCACGCGATCGCCTCGCACCCGTGGAAAATTGGAGAATGCCGGTGGCCAGGAATACGTATGCACGTATTATCGCTTCTCTAAGCTGCGAAAAATGGCTTCTATCGCTCCGACGACTCGTAACCGTTGTCTTTACAACGTTTCGCGGAAGCATCTGTTGAACGATATCGAACATTGCGGTCTTTTATTAACACTAAGTTTACTGGAATCGAACTTCACAAAGAAAATTACAGAAACTGTAGAATTACAAATATCATCAATTTTATAGAAATTATAATATCCCAAATAGCGTTTACTATTTAACTATGCAAGTGAAAAAGTATTTATTAAAAGTATTTACACCGAAAGGGTTAATATTGAGTAAAATAATAGGAGCGGTGGACGGATACTGTTTTCCCTGGAGGAAAGCAGCTGGTCGATACGGTAAAGAGATAAAATGAACGATTGATGCTCCAGAGGATCGATTTATGAAAAAAATAAAATATACTATTTAATTTGAAACTCGTAGATGTACATCGATAGAATAATCCCCGAAGAGACATAAAGCGAAGTGGAACGACCAACCGCAAACAATATTTGCTGCAACGAATTCCGAGTTTGCCAATATCGTAGTTTTGGTCAAGTGTATACCGACGGGAGTCCCTCATCCTCGCGATAGGATGCAGTTATAATTTAATTAAAACATCCCCTGTACGCACCGTCGATATTCGTCCTTTCATAATAATACGATTTAAGATAACAATCATTTTTAATTTGGAAGCTTGTAATTCAATTCGTGTTCCTGTTGTACTTTTTTTAATCTACTCTCGATAATTTCCCTCGTGGCAAAAAGAATTCAATTATAAAAATGAACTGGTTCGCATGGTGATACACACCAGGCCAACGTTTATTCGTTTTTGCGATCGATCGTGCCAGATGTTTATTAAAATTCATTCCAACGAATCAAATTTATGAATTCATGAATTTCAATGTGACTACCGATCCGAAGGTATAATATTATATTAAAGTTTCTATGTTGCCAAAAATATAATATTCCAAAATTCCTAATTCCAAAAACCACAATATTACAAATATAACTCAAATCGTAATCGTAATTTACCCACCCCAAATGGTGTTAAAAAATTCTAATCAAAAAGCCTCGATCCCCCAATTTCGTTGCTCGTCGATTTACACGGCCGGTTTAGCAACAATTATCGCGAGAGGAAATAAATAAAGAGCTGGTCCGTCCCTTTTATTCAAATGCTGATATTTCCATTTAACTGTTGGGACGGGGCACAATGGCGGTAACAATAAAACGCGTGCACCCCGTGTATTCATTGAAGAGGCGTGCCTGCGATGGTAGAAACAGAAGAGTAATCTTGCGTTGACTTTCGACGAACACAACAGGGGTGAATCCACCCCGTTACCCCTCCCCCACCCTTTTAACCCCGCCTCTTTACATCCAAAGGCTATTACTCACCGACCGTGTCCCGCTGTCAGGTGCAATTTGTTCGGCTCGCAGAAGCGAGAAGAAACGACAAACCTTGCTTTGCTTCGTGACAGATGAGACCCCAGAATCGTCAAATAAAAAGAGGAGAAAAAAAAAGGATCAGTGATCGATATCGAGCAGATTTTTTTTCGACCATGATACCAAACCTTTAATAGTTCATCCTTCTTCTTTTCTTTAACACTTTTGATGTTTAAGAGCTAAATTTTTGGGATGTAATGTAATATATGAATGGGTGGTCCGAAGTTATTTCATTTTATTTGGTGCAAAGTCCCGTCGAATTTCGAAAAATTCATAAAAGTTCCATGTCAACAATTCAGTCGTTTACACTGAAATATTTATTAACTTTTTCAGCTCTGGGTTGGATTTCGATAAAATGAAATTCAGTTCGTTTCGATTATACAAAGTGGGGTTCATCGTGAATAATTACTCGTATATTTTCAAATTAATAATCTTCTGTCAAGCACTGTAACTTTTGTCTCGAACGTTTTTTCGTACAACGAATAACTTATGAGTTATTCGAAGTCGTCGCGTTATAAAACCCATCCGGTATATATGTATATATCCCGTATCGCTGAAAGACATTTCTGTCCAAATAATATTGAAGCAAAAAAAAGCAGAAAAATGATCCGGGCAGAGTTTGAAAAGCATTCCAAGTTTGAATGGATATCCACTTGGAACGATGAACCTGTTGGTAGACGGATTCACGAAAGAGCCTTCCAGCAGGAAGAGGTATTCCATTTAGAATCGTGGAAGGATTATTTTCTTACCGTTTATCCTACCTCGTCTACAAGAGGGGTTGAAAAACCTTCGTACCCTTTATTCCACGAATCCGGAGTAGGTCAATCCCTCAGGTACTTCTCCCTTTACATCGAAACATTTTTAATCTTATATTCAAAGTAAGATAAAGAGTGATCAACCTTTGCAGTTAATTAACAAAGAAACAATTCTGTATCTCCTGGCATTTAATTTCCTTTTTATCGAATCACTAATTGAAATCTGAACCCAAAAAGAAGAATACTGGAGTATTTCAATTTATTTTTACGAAGGGAGTTTTGACAAAATCCACAGAGAAATAAAATAATTGCGTTCGTTTTTTGTTGGATATTGGGATATTTTAGTTCGTTTTATCGGAAAAATTTGTGTACAAACAAACACGGTTTTATCAAATTATTAATGTCCCATTTTAACCCTCGAATATTCAAACGCAAGATTGAAGAATATTTAAACACTTAAATACTCTTAAAAGACTTATAGAAATACTCGTAAAAGACAAATAAAAAAATTATTGCCTATCATTTATCATTGCTTCCTGTTTTATAAGACTGTCTTGGCTCGGTCGCAATTTCAAGCAAGTTCGCTCGATATTATTTATTATCGACCTACGCCGCGCAAGACGAGGCTTAACAAGTCGACCAACCTGAAAGGGTGAAAGATAATTTCCATCCTTTATTTTTTTTTCTTCACGCTACACGGCCGTGTAACCCTCGGTCCCATCTATTCTCGTTTTCTTACACCGTTAAAGCGTAATTTCCTCGTTGTCGATCAAGGGAACCGCTCTTTCTAGCCTCCCTCGGGCGGGATAGGGTGTGTTTTCTTCTTTTGCCTCGATTAACATCTTCTTTCGTGCTGCGCCCGGCTATTCGTGGAAATAATTTCCATCCGCCCTTCGTTTTTTTTTTTCTTCAGACATCTTCAACCCTTTTCCATCAGATTTTTCACGGCAATCAATAGCGTGAACAGAAATTTCCAAGGTACGATATCGAATTTCAATTTTTATAATTGGAACGATTTCAACGCTGTTTTATTTTTGAAATTGAACGGAGTCAATTTGGTGATTAATTTGGATCTGAATTTTTCTGGAATTTTTAAATATTTAGAGCGAACCAATTAAATTTTCAACCCATCACCAAATCAACGAAATATGAACCGAAGTGCACTTTCATCTACAAGAATCATACATTGCCACTTCTGTCCGTACAATTGAACGGCGATGACGAAAAGCTCGGCGAGATTTAATCGCGCGATGAAAGCGCCGCGAAGAAAGAAAAGGTACCCATTGAAAGTAAGAATGAAAAGACGTATTAAAACTTAACGAACAAGCCCGGTGACTCGACGCTAAACAAAAGTGTCGTTTCTCCGGTACAAAGATCAAGGGAATCCACCCTTTTCTCTCTTTTTTCCTCTTCCCGGAGATAAAAAAAGAGGGAAACACTTGACTATAATGAAAGAAAAAACAAAAAGAAAAGAAAAAGGGAAGAGAGAGAAACGTCAGGGAAGAAAGATAGTCGAGGTGTCGAGAAGATTTTCTCGATACCCCCGGAGATCGTTTCCTTCCTTCCTTTTCTCTTATTTCCACGAAAGGTTGACAACCAATAAGGAACCTCGACACCTCATCGAGAAATCCTTTTCTTTCAGGGGAACCGACAGAGAGAGAACGATACAAGGTGTACGCTGTTTGCCGAGCGGAAACGAAAGGTCGGCTCCGGTGATAGCCGCTTAATTACTTGGGGAATTCCTTTTGAGCATTTACGAAATGGATTCCAGACGGAGGAAGAATAAGTTTCGTGATTGCTGGTTAAAGTGTTTCGTGTTCCGCCCGAGAACACTCCAGATTAATCCTGCTTCTTTGATTCATTTTCCGATTGAAACTTTCAACTTTTCTGTTTGTGTTAACTACTGTAATAATGGCTTGTTCAACGTTTCCCTTACTTACGATATTATAATTATAATGGACAGTTTAAGGAATGTTTCATTTAAAATTTTAATGATTACAAAATTTGCTAATTTTTTATATTAACACACGACGGAAGAACAATGACAACCAATTAAAAAATTCTGTAAAGTCTTATGGCCCCCCTACGAGTTTACCGCAAAGTAGCGTAGGAGAATTCGTGTATCGAGTCCAAAGGGTTAATGAGCTCTATCTAATCACCGCGTATCGAACCGTTTCCTTCCCCCATCTGGTATAAATCGATCTTTATCGAGGACAAAAGGAAGGAAACGCGATACGGGCATGGGGTCAAACGAAAATCGTCGCAAGTTTCCTACGGTGTGTTACCATAAATGGCGGTGGCTTGGGCCAACGAGCACGTTTCTCAAACCATTAGGTGAAAGGCCCACCCCTCCCCCCTTGGTCAACCTCTTTACGTCTCTCTTTTTCACTCTCCGCCATCGTTCCTCTTTCCTCATTAAGCTGATTGCCCGATACCTCTCCCGGTAACGTATAACAAACCTCGTGTGGAAGCTTCCTGCTTCGTGCCATGAAAAATGGCCCAATTAATTTCCACCTCTTTCCCTTTGGAAAACGACGCGATATTATTGGCGGCAGCCTTTAATTGCCCTCGCGACCAACACTGCGCTATTATTACGAATTTTAATTGAATCGTTTGATCGCGATACTGATTAAAACGAAACCTACCACACGTATACACAAATATTTTATAGTTGCAAGAACATTTTTTATATTTTACATATTTCAATATCCAAGATTTATTATCGTGCTTTTAAGTAACTCAACAATGAAGAGGATATGTAATAAATTTTATGTAATATAGTTTGAACTTAATTCAGAATAAATTGCACTGTTCGTATTAACTATTTCTGAAATATGTTAAAACTTACCCTGCGTCACCGGTGTGCAATTTCGAGCTGATTCCTGACACACATGTCCACTTTAAAATTTTTCCAAGTCTCCTTTGCTACTGCCACGCAGTATATCCTGAAACACGGGAAAAAAAGGAAAAAAAAATGTAAACGAATTACATATGTAAATTTCATAACACGTATGCAGAGCTTTTCGCGTTTTTCAAAACGTGTAAAATATGTAAAAAGATGTAACAATAAATTCAGGACGAAGCAAAAGAATTTTATTTACTTTTAATGTTATAGGAGACTTGTGACAATAAAATTATTAATAATAAAAACAAAGAGATATTGTAAAAATGACTACCAAATAAAATTTTCAATTATTACATTTTTACGTTAAATATTTTTAACAGAAATTTCTATAAACTGAAATCAGAGATTTTCACAATCCACTTCTTTCTTTCATTCGGTTGAAAAACAGCCCGCATAAAAACAGACTTTTTTTTATTTTTTTTGAAGTCATCCCCAGCTTATATTCTCCAAGCTGTCCAGTATTACACGCCGAATGTCGAGAGGATGGTCCAGCAATTGCGAGCAAGGTCCATTCGACAAAACGTACTCGAGGCACGCAGCCACCTCGAACGAAATAAGAACGTTATTCCCCCATCGATTCAACCCCCGCCCCCCCGATGTAATAGAATTTTTCTGTCCCGTTGAATCCTCGTGAAATATATGTCTGTTCATCGAACTTTATCCACGATATTATTCTTCACGTCTGATGTTCTTTGACGAAATTTACATATACTCGTCCTGACGTCGGCTTCGATGAAATGAATTTTTTAAGTTTCATCCACGATTTGAATAAAACGATAAGGGCGTAGGTAGTTCGTTGAATTTAATATTATATTTTTAACAAATGACGAACACTTGGTTCGTAGGGGATTAAATTAATATTAAATCTGTCGCAGCAATAAAATCACAAAATCCAATTCGTCAATGCTTCATTTTGACAAGAAATTACTTTATCCAAATCACATCCCCGATTCTTCGCGTCCATCTATCCTAAATTCAATTTCGAGCCGAAACTTTCGAACGATCGAGCGATCAAAAGTTCCTCTTCCCTCCCCACCCTTCGGAAAAAAGCGTTCACGAGTTCCATTCGGCAGCCAACATCCGCGTCGTTCGTTTGCCGGCAATTTCGAGGCGCGAAGAAAAGTTGTACGAGGGAAACGTGAGTCGTGTATCGAAAGGGTTGCGAGCAGGCAATCGCGGACGGGTTTGCATTTAACGGCTCGTCGTAGCTTATCGCAGTAAACGTTGTGTGCTCGTAAATCCGATCGCGTTTACACGCCGCCCTGGGTCCCCCGCTCTTGCGCGCCGCTTGTTTACGGTATCCCGTGGCGGAAATCGTGGCGAGTCCCGAAATCGGCCCACGATTCGCGCTAAAGGCTCTCCCACCCGCTTATCGCGGCAACGTTAATTCCAAGACAAATACGCTTCGTGTCTCACGGAACCAGCCAACGTCTTCCCTTATCGGGCAACCCTTTGTTACCAATCTGTTTCCGAAATTCAAATTACCAGGAACGTTCTGTTTCAACCCCTTGGCAGGAAATCGATTCGAATCGAAGCTTACGAATTTTGTTGTGAAAGTTTCTTTAAATTTTGATGCAAAAATATGCAGGATTTGGATTTTCTTTATTTCCTTTGGTAAATTTTCAGAAGTTAAAAATTGAATATAATAGAGACGCGGTATTGCACAAAAGCTTGCGAAAAATGGAAAAGGAGAGAGACGGAGGCGGAGATAAAAGACAGTCTTTGAAATTTCTTTTGGTCTTCTTCGAGAGATTCTAAAGCACACCGAGCCCCCTCTTGTCCGTCAGTCGTCAACAATATCCGTGTTTTCCGATCAAAGCTTCTTTCCTCTTCACCCTCCCATCCCCATCCTCGAATTCCTGTTCGTTCGATTGAAAGAACTACCCCGGGGACTATTTACCGACGTCTTTTTCAAACACCCTTCGTCCTAACCTTCTTTATTGCTTTTACGCTATTTTAAATGGCTACTCACTTTTTAACCATTGCAATTGCAATAACGTTCGAATATTTGATTAATTTATTTTAAATACGACTGTAAAAAAATCTGAATATTTGAATATTTGGCTTCCAACTATTGGAATTCCAACTACTGTTATTCCAAATATTTCTACTCCAACTATTACAATTCCCAATTTTTAACAAAACAACGAAGTATCACCATTTCTACAGATTTCCATGGATGGATTCGAATCAGAAAATGCCCAATTAAGGAAAGATTGCAGGACGATTTCACGATGTAGACGATTTTATAACGGCTCTTCAATTGGCCTAATCGTAGTCACTTTGCGATGCAAGTCCCCGGTCCGGGCAGCTACGTTCACGACCCGTTTATTAAATAAGAGCAAAGGCTACGAACCATTTGCGAACTGGGACGAATGGATTAGATTTCCTGTTGCGATTCTACAGTGTGAGCACACGTCCGTCTTCAACCAACGACCACGTCTAATAAATGCACCGATCAAAATCGTTTCAATGACGATCGCGTACAAGCTCGTTTCTTATTGAACGCGAACCTAATCGTATAAATATTATTGATCGTAATAGGGACGATTGTATCTTTCGCTGCAATGCGGGTGAATAAACTTCGAACGATACGTATATTTCGTACCGATGGAAACATTAAATAAACCCTCGTAAATATTCAATTAACTTAATGAATTTGAAGCAAGCATACTTGTATCGGTATATCGCGTGTCTAACTGGAGTGTAAGATTTTCAAAGGCTGTAACCTGAAGGGATGGCAGCCGATAAGACAGTCGTTCCTTAATAGAATCTCCCCTTGTTGTCGATGTTCGGCCAACAGCACTGGATATTAGCTTTGTAAGTAGATTGTACCGCAGGAACTGCTGAAATTTCCCTACCCGAAGGGTTGATACCCCGAAATCCCGTGTAACGTAGTTATCCAACAGCCGTTGGCCGAGTATCCGCCAGATTGTTTTGACGCTAAACCACCCACCACGAGTTTTCGAAATTCACTTAACCCCTTTGTGCTTCTATGTTTAGTATCAATTTGTCTCGTGCTAATGTTACTTTCCACTTAGCAAACAAAATAATATATTAAATAATATTTCATTATTTCAGTTTTAAGTACCGTACGTCGCCGACCTTCTGGAAAAATTCCTAAATTTCCCAGCAGAAATACGAAACCGTCTCAAGAACCGTGCGTCGCCGACCTTCCGGACAATTAATGAAACCAGCCAAGAACAAGTGGAAATTGTCCAAGTCCCCGTTACATATTTCCATAGTAAAACGTGGTCCAGATTAGGCCACCAAAGGATTATAAAATATAATAAAATATAGTTAACAGAGGAATTTAAAGTCGTAGGAGGAGAACGGGAAGATTGGACAGACGTGAAAGGGGACTGACGCGTTTAAATTAACGTCATTGCTGGAACGCGTTCTTCGTTGAAATGTATGGAACAGAGAGAATGAAGAAGGTAGTTTAATTTCCTTTTCTTTAGCCGGACAACTACGAAGAAACGACACCGTTAACCGTATTTCGTTCACTGCCGGCCGACATAGTTATACATTTCCTGTACGCAACCTTCCATTTTATTAGATCGAACTTCTCGGATAACAAGAACTCGTTAAACCTTTTTCGCCAATGAATTTTTCACAAACTACTCGGGCCGTGAGTGTAATACCGTTGCCTCGAAACAGTCAGATAAACTGTTCAATTACAAATGAATCGTTCGGTCGGAAAACGAGGCAGAGTCGGTTCGATTAATTAATATCACACGAATAAATTTACCGGTACCCCGTACGGTTGACGACAAAATTTCAATGAATAAATATTCATGCTACACGGAGAGGTGATATTATACACCGTACAAATCAATGGTTAATTAATCAATGCTTCTAGTCCTTTATTTCCATTCGACCGATCGATGATTATATCCTGAACTTAATATGTTATTATCAAATGTTATTTCGATGAACGAGAATGTGCAACGAGCAATTTTCGACTGGAAATTTGAATTACTTTTATAATAATTTGGCTTAATTAGAGTATCAGGACAATTGCAACGTTAATTAATTTATTTATTAGATATTTTGTCCCTTCTCTCAAATAAAAGCGTTATTTACAACAACGAGGATCATTTGTAAGAAGAAACAAATGTGATATTTCCTGAACAAACGAGTGGTATCTCGAACACAGGACGACAAGGTCCTTGGAGAAAGAAGAAGCGGCATCGGCCAATTGGAAGTGGTATTTTGCTCGTCCTGGAAGTCACGAGAACGAACGGTGACTAATAACACATCGTGAGTCACGACGTGAACCGTGACATAACCTCGAATATCCTTAGATCCTTTCTTCTCTGTTCCGCGAGACCCTTTTACCCTTTTACCCTTTTACCTTTCTCACGTGCACCTACGCGATTTTCTCGTCTCGGCTTCGCGGGATATCTTATAAAATATTAGAGGCTGCGAGCAGCCTCGACAACAAATGATCGGTCGCCGGTTTCTGGTATATCGTCGCGTAGGCGGAAGCAGCATTATCTTTTCTCTTGGATCGCGAAAGGATCGTACACATCGATCGTCTTGAATGACCTCGTCGTAAAACCATCAATCCTTTGATCTTTCTCCTTCTCTGTTCGGACGGTGGTTAAATGTTGGATGAATACTTTGTGGAATTGTTTAACTTTTAATGATATTTTTATTGGTTTTATGTATATTCGGTCTAGAATTCGAATGGCTTGGAATTCCAATAGCCTAGAATTCCAATAACTTAGAATTCGAGATTGAAATTTGAATAATTCGAGTGTATAAGCGTAAGAGGGGAAGCTTAATAGAGGGCAGTTACTTGAAATATAGCCATCAATATTACTTAAGGTAATGAAAAACATCCATTTAGAAACACAATCTTGCACATCGGGCTGTAAACGATTGCATCGAAACGGTAGCCGGGAACACGGCGAACAAGAAAAAATAATCGTCGATTAAATTAATTCCTTGACATGGGCGCACTTAATACAGCACGGTAACAGGTATCATTCCGATCGAAGAGATACGAGGGACAAGCGTAAGATTCTTGTCGACTCGGTTAGTCAACATTTTAGCCTGGTATGCTGCCTCGTTACACTAATTAGAGGCCGGAAAGTTTCTCGAGCATCGGCCACTTACACCGTTGGATGAGCATCGTTTGGAAAATCGATCTGGAATCGTTGCTGGAACAAGCGTTTATCTTGTTTATCGAACGATCAAAAACGATTTCTACCATTTCACGATCAAATTATCTCTTGGACGAGTAAGGTAAACACGAACTGAAATCACTGTACCGTGGTACACAACACTGTTGATCCGCGATTAATGCAAAACAACAACGAAAACGTTGTTGCTCATAATTGCATCATAAATATAAGATGATTTAATTATTTCATCTGTAACGGGACGTACGCGTTTCACTTAGCTCTTTTATTCTATCAGAAATAAATTTCTGATATCAGTTAATTGCTTTTGAAATATAGCCGCACCTATAACTCGTAACACTATCTTCATTTATCCTTTTAGTTATTATTTTCTTCATGTTTTGACAAATTTTGTAATGTCTTTACAAAGACTTTAAACACTAAATGATTTAAAATTCCAATAACTTAGAATTTTTATTTTCCAATAATTAGAATCAATAACGAGTTTCCACCTCTCAAAGTTTTGCATAAAACAATCAATTTCCCTGTACTATATCAAAACGGTGTTTCCAGCGTACCGCGTTACAAGAGGGCTGCAGTTCACGAAGGTCTCGTCATTACGCGAAGCAATTCTCGAAGCAGTCCGGGGGTCGCTCGATCCGGGCACGAAGAGATCTTAATCGGTCGAGTCCGAGGTAAATGAGGCTAATTAGGATTTAACGTATGCAACGAAGCTAATGAAGCCAACGAGCGTCTATAAACGGAAACTGGCAGAACCGAGCCAGTTTTCTCTTCGTATCGGAAGATGAGAGAAACGGTTTCCTGCTGAGAGCGCATCTCGACGAGACGCCTCTTACAATTACGCCCGGGCTGATATCGCCTGCACACCGGCTCAAACACGCGTTCGCCATCGCGACTGGGCGAACCGTGCAATTTATAGAGAATTTATAGAGAACCGTGCAAGACGCTCTGTTCCGCTACAGAAACTTGTACAGAAACGTGTACGCAAGTGTTGTTCCTGCTTTTCCCGCTATCGCCGCGTTCAAAGTCTAACTTCGTTTCATGACAGAAAAGTTTCACAGAATGGCACTTGCCATACACTTGAAGCATAGCGGGGATCAATACTCATTAAAATTAATTTATTTGACTGATTATTGTTAACGTAGATAATGATCGCCACGGGGCTAGAGAATCATAGTAATCTCTAATAGGTGACGTTTGTTAGGCCGCGTTCGCAATTAATGTCCGTTGGATAGCTGGAGGCAATCGTCGCAACGACGGTTCCAAGACAAAAGGGAAACGAACGCACGTGTTCCCGCGTGCGTACGTGGCCGGATTTGACCCCGCGTATATGACCATCGCGACGGGGAACGTTGTCGCATCCCCGACGAGAATACGATCGCGCGAGCGTGAAACGCAGTCGAACGCGAAATCGACATTTTCGTTGACAATAAGGCCAATTTTCCGCGTTTTGTCCGGTCTCCGTAACAAAAAAACAAAAAGAAAAAAAAACCTTGTTGAAACAATAGTACCCGGATGCATTGAAAATACTCTGTTAGGCTTCAAAAAGCCTTTGAATTTTATTGTTTTCTTATATTGTTTGTACTAGTGCCATTTGTTAATGACTCGCTGCACCTTTTCTGTGGCTCTCAAAACAAGTCGATATTTATTTCATTTATTTTAAGGAATAATTTGAATAAATAATTAAAACATAAAAGTATTGCAAAATGGTACTCGTGGTATATCCATTTAAAGTTTAAAGAATTTTGGTGACTCCCAATCAACATCCATATAAATTTCAAAACACTTTAATAATTAAATAAAAATGATAAATCAATCGAATTAAAATATTACTGCTTTAAAGCCGAACCAGTCGAATGTACATTTATGACAGCAATAAAAGTGTCCGTCGAAAATTTCCCAGGCTGTACAGGTGACGAAGAAAAGAGATCCTCCTATTATCCTTCTCGTACCAGTGCCTTTATTATTTATGACGATTACCGGCGAAAACGATATTTTCTCAAGGAAATACGCAGGGCACGATTCGTACGGTGGAAAAAGGGCATTTGTACCTGTTCTGGAAATAAAACCTGCTGAGATTTCTCTGAAAGGACAGACAGAATTACGTGCTCCGGGGAAGAGCCGGGTTCCATAATCTTCAGGTATGTATATTACGTGGAACAACCGTGGGAGGATCGTTCGGGAGAGGTGCAGTTACCAGGGAACCGAAAATTCGACCGAAACGAGCGTTTTATGAATTAAGAGGAAACGATAAAATCGAACCGTTTAATCGTCGTGTAATTTTCAGGTAGACTGACTTTAATCCGCGCGCGAAATTTGTAAAATCGTTGAAATTACCCTTTTCATGCAAAATTATGAACCATTTATACATTGAAAGTTTTAATAAACAAATTTCGCGATTTGATTTTCTCGCGAGAATTAAACGTGCGATATTTTGGGCAAAATTTTTTTACATATTTCTATCGTATTTCTGCGTTTCGCTTGATCCCTTAATACCCGGATACATCCCCCAGGAGAAAAATGATTTCCTCGGATTAAATAGAAATTTATACGTCACAGTAGTTTTTCTGATTAAATTTAAACACAGGTGACTCTTTCTTGGAGCCATTTTGAAAATTGAACGAACTTGGGATCTTGATGGTGATTGAAGAATAATCTAACGAAAAGTGGCTTCCTGTGAATTTTCCCGGATGTTGCGCAAGAGATTCGAAACCTGAAGCAATCTCGGCTTTTCGAATCAGACGTTTCCAATCAAATGTAACCCGAGTTTCTACGAGCACCTTAAGAGGTGCACAAGCACGCGCCCACGCACGTGCGTTTCTGCCATCCTCGGGGGCTTTGGAGACCCGGCAATTTCACGCTTTCTTTTCACGTTTCGAAAATTACCAATTCCACCCAACAATAGAAAGTTGGGAGCCTTTCTCACGAAAAGGAATTTTAAAAAACAAACTCAATTTCGTTTTCGATCTTGGATGACATTATGGTTCCTTAAATTTGTCACGGTAAAAATAAGATTGATGAGGATAAAGTAAAATTGAGTATTATTTTATTTTCTAAGGTTTGTAAGGAGCATTGTGTAACGGCATTATTTTGCACGACGTCTATCGAGCAAATCAATTACAATAGCGTTCCTTGTCTTCTGGTGAATGAGAGCAGAGTGGCCTTTGCTTTCATTCAAAAGCGCCTACGCACGGCCCTGCATTCCCCGGCCCCCGTATCTCTTTCTCCCCTTCCTTTTTAGTCGCATACTCGAATTATTTAGAAGATTTTTAAGTATTGTCGGGAAATATCACCTTCTGATAAATTCCACTCGACCATTTTCGCGATTTTAGCATTGTACTATATTAGATTAAGAATTCGTGAAAAATTGGCAATTTGGCATTGTCTTAAACAATTACCCAAAAACTCATACATACTTTTGGCACCTGCCACTATTACAAAATACCAAAATAATTCCAAACAAATAAATTAGCCAAAAACTCGCAAGGTTTCTACGGCAAATTACCCCTCTGCTAACGCGTTACCATACGAACCCAGTTTCTGGAGAACAATTATCCCAAAACTCGCGACAAATCAAACCCCAGTCATAGCAAACGATCTCTCCGATAATTGCCACCGTTACCAGACCGATATCACGACAAACTCCACTTCCAAAAAGATAACCAACTTCAAAAAGCATGCCGCAAATGGGTCCAGCGGAACGGCAACATTTTCTGTTCGCGATCTACGTGTGTTCCCGTCGCGTTTTATTTGCGCCGCTAGCAAACGGAGCCGTTTTCAATGTGCGCGCCGAATCCGAACTTTTGCTTGCCTTTTGCTCGAAAAGGAGCGTTTTAATTGGCAGCATAGGCAGAAGGGAAGCCCGAGAGTCCGTTCGTTCGTGCGGCAAATTTGCATTCAAGGAAAAGGCGAGAGTGGTTCGGTAAATGGATGAAAGAGGAAGAATAAAAAAAAAAGGAGAGAGGAGAGAAGA
The DNA here is from genome assembly GCA_022405125.1 of Anthidium xuezhongi. Classification (NCBI taxonomy): domain Eukaryota; kingdom Metazoa; phylum Arthropoda; class Insecta; order Hymenoptera; family Megachilidae; genus Anthidium; species Anthidium xuezhongi. The sequence continues at coordinate 12,641,674 of CM039637.1, forward strand.
GAGAAAAAAAATATGAACAGGGTAGAATGCACGACTAACCAACAGCTTTTTAAGGCAATGGCTCGTTCGAATCGGCGAGGATTTAAAACGCTGAAAACGTCCGCGCGCCGCGTCCGAGCTTTCGATGCGTACACCCGCCGGACTTATATTAGCGTAATTAACGAACCGTCCTGATATATTTCGTTACCCTTGTCACACGGTTCATCTGATATTCGAGAAACGGCCGGCTTAATGATCCGCGAACCGTTCGGCTAATTAAATTAATTGATACGAACTACGGCGGACCCGTTCGTTCCGTGCAACTTGAAAAATTAATATCGATATTCTTCTCGTTGCTCGTTTAATTAATTTCTCGATGGCCTCGAATGTGATTGCACTCGATCGATTCCTGTCATTCTTTGAGATCGCTATGCTGGAAAATCATTTTAATATTTCACCTCGTGTTTCGAATTCTTCGAGTGAAAATATGTTATTTCGCGATTCGAAAATAAAAGTAATTAATTTTTTAAATTATTCAGTCTATTTAAAAAGATAGCATCGATGAAAAAAAATTGAAATGTATTGTCTAGCAATGGTTGAGGACCTGCTGGAAGGAAATTTCTCGTCGAGCCACGCACGACACGGGACCTACAGCAAAGGGTTAATAAGTTTTGAAAACAGTATCGTGGCGCGCGCACGCCTACCAGCGGCAAAGAACGAAGGCGGCAAAGTCCAACGAACGTTTTATGTATACACGAGCGTCGATTTTTCCACCGTTCGAGCCGCGACCAATCGAAGATTACATCACCGCCTGATGTTTCTCGCGGTACCGTGCGTTAAATTATGCATCATTGGCTGACTGATCGACTGACTTCCTACCGGCTCGAACGCGCTCGACGATGCCACGGTTAAACGAGCGGTCTAATAACCCGGAAAATCGTGAAATCGGACGGCAGCGGTCCGGGAGGGTGAACGGGACGGGGGCGGTGAAATTCCAACAATTTCGCGGCGCGCAAACGGGAACACCGACAGGCAAAAATTCAACCTTCTCAGAATCAAAAGGGTAGACGGCTTTTTCAATTTTTATGCTTTCATTGAAAACCCAACCCTTGCAACTTTATCTCGTTCTTTTTTCTCCCTTTTTGCGGTGCCGTTCCGCGTGTAACAAGTTTTGTGAAACGCTTTTTTCCTGGTATTCGTTTTGAGAATGTAATGAACAGTTGTTGAAATTTCTTCAAACTATTTTGTACTTTGTGTGGGTTAAAACTGTAATGGAATCTTCTGTAACGCGGTACGTACCTTCCCTTAGGGAAAATAAGGTCGTGGAAGAATGTGTTTCTATTCCAATTAATGATAATTTTATCAGTAATTAATATGGTATTCATATTATCAATATTCGAAAATTACTGGGCATGTTTGTTTTAAAGCAAATTAATTTAATAACAGTAGCAGCTGCAATGATTAAATTACTAATTCAGCAATTTATTAATTAGTGATTCTCCAAGGTACCTGTCACCCCTCTGAGCATCTTAACAAATCAATTACGACATAATGAAATGTCTCATAATCTTGTTGCGATTTAGAAGTACAAAGATACATTACGCTAGGACAAACGAACCGTGTGAACTGGATTTCGCTATCTGACCGAATGTTTTTATAGGAAAGGAATTATCTGGCGGTCGTGCGACGGCGAATGCAGAATGGAAACGCGAACGGCGGCTACGCAACATAGTAAACGATAACGGTGATAACGAAACACTCGTCGCTACGAATGGGAGCGTGTGTTCGTGGCGAATCGTTAACATACATGCATACGTAACCATCGGACCCCTTTTCCTTCGTGTTCCGATCGCACCACAGAACACCCAGTTGCCTTGACTCCGTTTTCAAACTTATCTGCTTAATCCGCTATTTTTTAACCCTTTATTTTCACTGACATGCATAGTATCGAGTGCACTTCGGATAATTAGAAATGTAAATATATTCTAGGCACAAAACGCAAATTATTAAACTCGATAGGTCATCGTCAGATTTCTCAGTCATTTCTTTTATTAAAATATGTTTTTTATTTTTGACATTATAGAACGTTTACTCACGTCACTACAAATATTATAGACTCATCCTCACACCGAACGTCTTAATCTTAAATCTTACTCATTCTTCCTTGACCGTTGTCCTGTGCATATTACTCATTCCCGCCGCTAATTTATAAAGGCCATAAAATCTCCAGAGTGCGTAGAAGTAGTTACAAATAAGAAACTAAAGAAGAAACACTCTGTTGCAACTTATACTAATTACCCTGTTATTAAATGACAAGGTAAAACAAGAGGAGGACAAGTGTCTAAACTAAATTGAATCGAGTATACTGAATAATTTCAAGTAAAACCAATCTCATAAAAGTAACAAGAGAAGATTCTGATGGGATCGTTGAATCGAGGAGGGAAGAAATAACAGAGATTAATGAGTCGTTCGGCAATTTCGTTGTTACCAATTATTGGCACATGCCGATAGATATTCCGTTTGGCAGACTGTGGCTTCTGTGCTTCAAGTAATTGGACAAGCATCGAGAGTGATCTGAAAACTCGGTCGGGACACTCCCCGACCGCCAATAACGAACGGCCTTCTTGATTTTAAATTCTGCAGCCGCGATACGCGAGTTCGTGCCTTCCTAATATTCCGATTCCAATTAGAAGCGACCGAGAGCGGTCTGAATCAATTTCTATGAGTAACCCGGGCAACAGCGTACTTTGCGCCTATTTGTCGGTAGATCGAACAGATGTTGATCGACGCGAGAAGAAAAGCGTTTCAAAGAGATAGCAATATTTGCCCCGTCGTGTATCGGACGAAAATATTAGCATAGCTTTGTACGATCGAAATGATCGATAACGATGAGTTTGCGTTACGCGAGTAAAACAAGAGATAACGAGACCCACTTGGCAATCTTTCGTACGCTCTCGTAAATTAGATCGTCGTTTATCACAAGTCACAAAATGACTAAGTAATATTTGGGTAACGTTATAAAAGTGTAATCTTTCTTGAAAAATCTATCAAGTTTACCTCCCTTTTAATTACCTATTAGGTATACAAATCTTTATTAATGCTAAAGCTACCCTTTAAAGGCATCGAAAGGGAAATATTCTTCGTTCCATCAAGTTTGCTCGAATACAAAATAGGAGGACTGGTTCGCGTTAAATCTTTCGACGACGAGCACCGGTTGGTACTTTTAGCAACGAGTAAACTACTTCAACCTTGACTGAACCACTCCACGTCGCGATTCACTTAGCTCCGCGTCGCGGAACCGCAACTATCCGTCTGGAATTCAAACTAGCCGAGACCCTAGCAAGAATTCTCCTGGTCAAAGCAACGGGGTCCAAAGTTTTTCCTTTGAGCAAACAACAGACCGAACGTGCCGATGCTTGCGCAGAATCCGCTACGAAACGCGCCACGGGACGAAGCTTTTAACGATCCTTTCCCTTTTTTCCTCTCGTTTGCTGTATTTGCAAACGATGGACAAACTTTTAAACTCATTATCGATGTTAAAATTATGATTACTTTTCAATTTGAGGTAGAAATGACGCGTTTGCGGGATTATTCTTGAAAGAAACGAAAAGCGCGTGAAAAGATTGACTTACTTGAAATTAACACGGGATATTATAAAAGATTGTAAAAGAATTTGAATCGTTTTTACCTAAAATTCAAGTCAGAATCAAATTTAGTTCCCGTATTATCCTTTAATGTAACAAAGCAATTAAAAGATGAATAATTGGACAACACGTGTTAACGGAACTCTCACAATTAAATTACAATAGTATTAAATAAATTTTACAGGATTAAACTGCAACGGTTGATTTGATACTTTTGAATTTCTATCCGTAATCAATCGAATGTGCCATTTATTTCGCGTCTGCTCGTTTTTAATCAATTCAAATCATCTCGCGATACATCGAATCGTACGGTAGAATCGAATATCGGATCAATTCACCCGGAATGCTCGTTTCATTTCGTTATCGTTTGATGTATTTCACGATATTACAATTCGATGCAACAGCTACCTCTTTTTTTTTTATTCATTAAATCTATCAAAAACGCATCTGTCTCGTCGCTGAACCAAAAACGGAAAAGAACGGCGAAGTTAACCTCAAATTTGACCGACATAATGGTCCGTGTAACACGGACGTCTCGAGGGACGAGAACGTATGGTGTGACACGTAAGATTTCTTGTCGTCGAGTGACCCGTTCTCTTAGATTCTCTACTACTCTCGTTTCTTGTTCTTTCTTTTTTATTTACTTTTCTTTCGTTGTCCTATCCTACACCTCCTTCGTGGGCTTAACACGATGGGAACCGGTATGACCGGAACGAACAGACGGAATTCTTTCTACGACTGTCAAAACAAGTACGCGACACGATTTAACAACCTCGTCCCGTCCATTTTAATCAATCATACGCACAGGTTGCTCGCGTTTCGTCGCGTGTTCGAACGGTACGAAAAAATCTTCCTGTACACGACACGCGATATACGAGTGAAATCGGTTGAAATTTCAACGAGTTGAAATCAGTCAGGCTCGAAATTCGTGAACGCATACCATCCTGTTTTACGGTACCGCGGGACTCGACATTTGTCGAATAATTTACACGGATGACTATGCTTGATCGTTTAAACGTAACCAGGATTTTGTATGGGGCTTTTCACACGTCATCGCGATCAATTTCGAAACAACAATATGCAAATACAAGGTCACGCAACGCTCTGCACGACTATTCGAAATACTATCTCCGATAAAATTGCAATACACTTCGTTTCGTATTCGTGTCCTTGCAGGCTCATTAATAATACGAACGCGAATGACGCGTGTCAAAACAAGCGCCGCCATTTTGATGCCTTTTGCGTTGCCAATTACCGGTGTCGTTCTTTCACGAATTTCGACGTGACAGTTTCGAATGAATTAGAATTTTTAATCGAACGATAAACATGGACTTACCGAGCAGTTTTGAAGACGATCAGCTGGCAGTGGAGGATAAAAGACGAGGCAGAAAGGACGCACCGCAGATACGTTGTTTCCCGCCTATCGTAAATCGCGACGCCGCGTTGCGTAACGCGGCAACTTGTTCTCGCACAATGTGCTCGATATACCACACGATTTATCAGACGGACACACGAAGAAACACTGATTCGCGTTCACGAGGTGTCATGGAACACGAGGGAGAATAATCCATTCGTTTGGGGGTAAAAGGAACGATCGCGAGAAGGTTAGAAAAACCAGAACGCGACGAGTACCTTCCTCTACGACGGTTGGAGCGCGACTGACTGGCGAAGCCGGCTCACCGTTACGCGCGCGGCCTCGAGTTTCGAATTACGCGCCACTTAAGTCAAGCAGAGACTGGCACGGGGAATACGACTATATTTAAATTAATCCTTGCCAAGAATTTTGCAGTTTGCTTATTATTGGCCCCTAACTGTCAATAATCTTTATAAAACTAATAATTGGTGTTACTATTAACTATTAACTACTAACTATTAATAAGAAAATATATTAGTCATAATAACTATAACTGAACTAATATCCTCAGAATGGAATTATTAATCTCCTTGGTAAACATTTTATTATTTCCTCGAATCAATTTTTTTCCCATGCGAATGCAAGGATAGATAGATTAACAGCGATTTATTTGAATCAAGCATATTATCATTATTCGTCTGACAATGATCGTTCGTTCGTGAATATCTTATTGAAAGAAATTACTACCGGTTCTTTCAATCGTCACGATATCATTAAATCGGCATAGGCTTAATGGTGGCAATTCAGTTTGATGGCTGGGAAGATCGATCGCGCTGGGAAACAGATGGAGATGACCAGTCACATCAGGACCCGACCTACGCGAATTCCATTATATATATACACGTAGGAACATCCATTGTTCCTGGGGTGAACAGTGCACAGCGTACGGGGAAACAAAGCGACAAAGGGATTAGTAAGAGCACGTGACGAGATGGCGAGCAACGTAAACAAATGATTGCCATCAACGCCGTGCCCCTGTGATAGACAACGTTTAACGTTCCCAAATAAGGTCGCCCTTAACGTTCGAAAATCACGGTCTCCAACCTCTGAATATTAATTACAAACTGTCTCGGAAGTATTCCAGCACTAAGTCCACCGGAAGTTACGTACACGTGTAATCCAGACTAACAGTAGTGCGTCTTCAATTTCAAATCAGTCTTAAAAACAGAAGTTGAATAATAAAAATTGTATTTTCTGAATATTTTTAATAGCAGAAATTACACTACTGTTAATCTGAATTTAACATTAATCTGGGAAGGATCGATTGATCGGGTGATAAATTTCTATGATCGCAGAAAAGTATTTGTTTTATTACGAAATCCAATTGTTATCAATGATATCTGAATTCGTGTACGATGAAACGCGTCGTTGATTATTTACAATACAGGTTTCATGTCGATTCGGATCGTTCGAATAGAAAATAACAAGCAAGGCCCATCGATCCTTTTCTATGACGTAAAACGCACGGCTTATTCGATTAGTATCTCCTATAATTAGGCAAAACGAGCGAAATTGGTCAGGCACCCCGTGATGATTCTCGATTTGACCTCGAACGACCGGATGTCGTGTAACGATACCGCGAAGGAACGAGCTTCTTTTCTTTATCCGCTCTCCGTTTTTGCGTTCGTTCCCCGAGGTACGGCATGACGCGTAAAGCGACGCGAAAAAAAAAAAAAAGAAGACAATGACCAGGATGACGACGACGACGATGACGATGAATGAAGACGATGACGAGCGAACGCGCGAACCGCGTGTGTATCCGTACTCTGTGATTATCCGTTGTACGATTTTATGCAAATTCAGGCGTTAACGAGCGGAAATCATATGGCGAGGTGACCCTTCGTCCGTTCCAACTTCGACGAAGTTACGATGCCGGTGCTGCAAACGAAAAGAAACACAAAATCACTCTATTATCATCGTAAGAAAAAAAGTATTATTATCTTTTCTCTTATTTTATTAAGAGAATTGTCAAATTTGGATTATTAACCCTTGTGTCAATAATTGGACGATTTTGAAACAAAATTTCATTGTCAATCTGATATTTTATTTTGCAAACGTTGTATGCAATTATTGACACAAGAATGAGAGAATTTTTAGTCCTTTTAGATCACTAATCGAAGAGGATGATACTCGTTCCCTTCGTCCTCGTTTATTTTGACGTAGTACCGAGGATATCTATCGTTTGCTCTCTTCCTTGTTACTGTACTACTGCTATAACTGACTATAGCCTTGGAGATAACTAATTACTAGAAGCTGAAGTGCTCGTCGTGACTAATGAAACAAAATAAAGGCGTAGAAACATGATCGTTATGAAGGTGACGAGTTATAGATAGTACTTTCTCGTCATCGTACATGATCGATGATGTAATTAGTCGGACGTATCCTGACTGATGACCAGATACGTTCTTGTATTATTCTTTTTTTCTTTTTTTAGTCCTCCACACCAGAATCGTGAACCTTCAAGTGAACATACCGTACGTGATGAATTTCGAACCCATTACCGGGCGTTTGGGCTTGACGGTCAATGTGAGTCTCACTACCATAACTACCTTAGCTAGAAATCACGTATAAAATAACAGCATTAATTTAAAAAAAAAGATGCTCGTCGATCGTAGAAAAAGAAAGAATGTAGATGATCGATTCGAGCACGTTGGCATAAAGCACCCTTCTCGAGGATAAATAAAAAATGAGACAAGATGAATGATGTATCCTGTAATCGTAAAGTAAATGAAATAACTGTTATTCGTAGACTGCGGATATTTTCTAAGAATATATTCTAGCAATTTAGAAATTTCGAAAATATATTTTTAATATAATTATAAATGAAAATATCTACAGTCTGATTATTAAATATAATAAGAATAGAAGATCTTACTTTCGGCAGGCGGAGGTGCTGGTGCAGCCTCTGCTGGGGGTGCGGCGGGTGCTGCTTCGGTGGGGGCACCCTCTGCTGGTGCAGGTGCAGCGGGTGCTCCTTCGGCTGGAGGTGCTGCGGGAGCTCCTTCCGCTGGTGCTGGTGCGCCTTTACAAATTCATATCAGTTTCGTACCGAACTTTGATCACTGGCGTTTAAACGCGACTCGTTAACACGCTCACAGACACGTGCAACGTAACACGAATCGTTCGTTTGAACAGCTGATCATAGCTCTTTTCGCAAGGACAGAAGTGGTTACGAGTTACATTGGAATTCAATTTAAGCTTACCACTAGCGTTCCAACAAGATTCGCCTTACATTACACGTCATACGTATTTGTACACGCTTTACGTATTATCATGAAAGCAAACGAATGACTAATTAATTAAAACAGGATACGGAGATGATAACGTTACGGCAGAGTTTGTTTTAGACAAATTTCTCTGAGGCAAGATCACCTTCTGCCGGTGGTGCTGCGGGCGCGCCTTCTGCCGGTGGTGCCGCAGGCGCGCCTTCCGCGGGTGGCGCACCTTCCGCGGGCGGCGCACCCTGCGCGGGTGGCGCACCTTCCGCAGGTGGAGCTCCCTCGGCTGGCGGTGCACCTTCGGCGGGAGGTGCACCTTCAGCTGGAGGCGCACCTTCGGCGGGAGGTGCACCTTCGGCAGGAGGTGCGGCAGGCGCGCCTTCCGCTGGCGGCGGCGCTGTTCCATCCGCAGGAGCAGCTGGTGGCGCTTCACCTTCCGCTGGTGGTGGCGCACCCTCTGCAGGTGCAGCCGCTGGTGCACCTTCTGGACAAGCACATGCAGCATACTTTACTAACAACACTCTACTCTACGATGAAAGGACGGACTGCAGTAAATGAACGCCTTGTTCTCGACGGTGTTCTACCTCTTCCTCGTTGAAGTATCGATTTGCTCGGATTATCATGAAAGACATAAACAATAGCATGATGATTATTAAATAGTTTCATATAATTTGTATGGTTTTATTTATGAAAGTTGCAAATTTGATATATGATCCATGGAAGTTGGAAACTTTGAGAAACTTAATAGCCTTGGAAAACCTGGAAAGTTATTTACGCTGAACTTAAAATTTAATTAAAATTTCTAGGTCCTCGCCTTCGACTTCTAAAATATTATATTCTGAACGATGTTCAAAATAATTAAAAATAATTATTAGCCCGTTACCAATGTTCAAAAATGTATTAATTGTCAATTGGATGTACTGACCGGCTGGGGGTGCGGCGCCCTCCGCTGGAGGAGCTCCTTCTGCAGGTGGAGCACCCTCTGCTGGTGGAGCAGCAGGAGGTGCTTCGGCTGGAGGTGCTGCCGTTGGTTCTGGGGATGGTGTTGGTGCTGGAGGTGCTGGTTCAGGTGCTGGCGCCGGTGCTGGTTCTGGTTGTGGCGAAGGGGTTGGTGCAGCAGTTTCTGCTGGGGGTTCTGGAGGTGGTGGCTCGTCCTACGTATGGGAATAGTGATTGGAGCATACAAAACACCACCATATTTTATTGTGGTACAAGAACGAGGGTGGTAACTTCTTATAAAATAATGAATTTGAAATTACTTATCAGGCTGATCAAAATATAATAGCGAATATGGAAAAGCTATATAATAAGAACATCACTCTATAGCGAATCGTAATTAAGCGAAACCTATATAATGATGGACCTACCGTACACGTTTTCCAGCTGAAGATTTCTATTATTAAAATAATCATTTCTCTTCACTTTTTCAATATAATATATAAACGAGTATGAGAAACTGAACGTTAAAGCCATCGACAATTGTCAAGAAATGTTTCTCAATAAAGTAAAGACTAATTAAGATTACAGATCTGATATAACTTATAATCTCTTCAAGATGCCAGTATGATTAAAATTTAATTTTCTGTGCAACAGCTAATGTTTAAACTATGTAACTAAGCCAGAAACGTTCAATTTCTCTACCAACAGTTGAATTAAATCGAACACAATTATGTTACATTCATGTTCTTTGACGAAACTTTACAAAGGATTCACAGAGGAGAACGGTGGAGAACGATAGAATGAACACACAGGTTGTAATGTACTTCAATGTTAAATATTTTTCTTTACAATAAATGATAAATCGTAACGATATCTTTTCCCTTTTTCCCTTGCCATCATTACGCGTAGCCTTCTCCCTTCGTAAAACGTTACGTGACACGTACAACGGGATTCACAAGTAGAAAAAAAAAAAGAAACAAGAAGAACAGAAAAACACATCGACAGAACGGAAGAACGGTACAGAGGGTTGTTTTGTTTCCTTTTTAAAAAAATATACATATATGTGCGTGTTTGTATATACATATCGCGTGTCGTTTGGTCAGTCACAGAATTCTGAACTTGCGTGTATACGTAGAAACTCGAAAAACGATAGACTTCTAGTTTTTTAACGCGTTGATCGCCATTATCGAACGACGGTTCAAAAATTCAATTTCCAATTTATTTCAAAGAATTTCCTTAATTATTCCGTCGTGAACTTGCGTTTGAATATCTTATAATAATTGAATTTAAAAAAAGGATTAAATTCGTGGCGGCGAACGCGTTAAGAACAAAATCGAAAACGAGGACGAGACATAGAATAAACAATGTGAACATTTGCGTGCAATTTCGGGAGCGACAAGTAAATTAATCGACGATTCGGAAAGAAAATAAAGAAAATAGAATAATAAATGAAGGAAGTGTTCGTTGCGTCGACATTGGTAAAACATCGGGTGGATGGAGTTGGACGACCATTCCCAAAAAGCGACGAAATTTCGAGTTTGCCCCTCATGCCTCCACCTCTTCCTCCTTTACCTTCTTTTCCTCGCCCTTCTTCGACCAATCGGGTTTCTTCTGCAAAAGTTCAGAAAACACAGGTGAGAAGCTGGAGAAGTTTTCCGTGATCGGTTCGCTGCGATCAAATTCGTCACACGCTGGGTTTTGGGTTAGCTTCAAGGGAACGTTTTCGCAAAGCAGGCTAACATCTCTCGTTTAAACGGCCCGGGGGGCGGCCTGGGGGAGGGGACGGTTCGACGCGTCGAGGCATCAACCCTTGGTTGCGTTTAACAAGAACCCGGCAATATTTTCGAGGAATTTCTACCGATCTTCTCTCTTTATTGCCATCTAAAAAGCCGTGCAGATTGTTAGTGAAAAAGTTGAGAGAAGAGTTCGAAGAAAAAAAAATATAAAGAAAATAAAGGAACGGATCAGACTCTTGTTCTAAAAACGTCTTCTTTTGCAACTCGTGGAACAAAATACTGAAAAAAAAAATATAAATATCGCGAAAGAAATGATCTAACGTTAAGGAACTTAAGCTATCTAAATCCTATCGTTTCCTCAGCCTCGATTCTTCACACTTGTCACATCTGCGATCTATTTGTTCTCTCTATAACACGCACACTCTTCCCTAAATGAAGCATGCCGATCTACGAGTTGATCGTTTGAAAGAAAGCTTTACCTTATCTTTTGACGCGTTCTGCGAACATAATGCAAGAGCAACATCATTAGTCAACAGATAAGACATGGACAATTATTAGAGCGTACATAATTAATTGATAACTTAACGATTAAACTTTGCCGTACGCGATTCATCGGCCATCAGAGCTCAAGTTCGAAAACTTTGATCGCCCTTTGATTCGCGTTCGACGGTGCTGGAACGTTCGAATCGTGCATCGATTTTTAGAAACATTCATATTTTTACTTCAAATACTTTGGTGACTTGTGCGTTTTTCATTATTTAGTACTGTAAGTTAATACTTTATGGAAATACAAAGTTCTCAAAAATCCTTAATTTGCAAAATTTGCCTCTCTATACAAAAATTTAGAAATCAATCGATGCCCGATCACGAATCGAAAGACAAAAGAAAAACATCAGACAGGACAACAAATCCTACACATTTACAGCCTGGAAGCATGGCAGCCGAACGATGGCGGTAAAAGGCAAGCTGCAAAATTATTTATCGCGTATTGCTAAATAAAAGAAGAAAAAGGAAATGTCTTTCATCGAAAATGATACGTGTCTTATCCGGATGTACGTGGTATCGTTGTTTCGAGTATCGTTTCCTAGCGAAAGGTGTTTTTCGATTTCCTTCGAACGCGAGACGAGTATCGAACGAATGTAATAAAACAATGATTGCGTATAATGAACGAATGATTAAAAGAGCAGCGAAGAAAGAGAAAAAGAAGGACAGATAGATAGAAAGAGAAAGAGAGAGAGAGAGAGAAATAAAAAGAATGATAAAAGGCACTTGTGAGTAAAGCGCTTCTGCTATTACGTACGAAACGAGGAAGAAAAAGTCTGTGAGTTTTAAATATACTTTGTAAGCCATGCTCACCTTTTTCTCGCTTCTTATTTATTTTATTTTTTTATTTTTTTTTTTTATTTTATTCTACCAAGTTTTGCCTCTTTAATATCACGCAGTTACCGAGGTCATGGCGAAATGGCGTTAGAATTGAAAAGAGAAGAAAAGAAGAGACGAGAGTAGACGAGTCTCAAAAGCGAATTAGACACGGATGTTTAATAATATCTGGTACTGTCGGAAGACCAAAAAGATTGAAAAAATAAAGAACAGAGAGACTTGAAAGACGGAAAAAAATTAGTGAAGCAGGACGGAACGATTTTCGATCAAGATTCTTTTATGAAAATTGGGAGTTTTGAAACTCGTATGATATTTTTAGTTTATCTTGAATAATTAATACGAATTATCAATATTGCAAGACTTAGGATATAAATATCTTTTCTCCATCGAGCATCGTTCCGCGCGCCAGAACAATGACCAAATGAACGTAAAGATAAAAAGTCAACGCCATGTACAGCGAGAGACGTGAACAAAATGTGCAAGAAAAAAATGATGTGCCGAGTGACAAAAAAAGAGAATGATTCTCCTTCAACATGCACGTTTTTTTTTTCGTTTTCGATATTGTTTATTTAATACAGCTTTCTCGTGTGCAGTGTATCGCCTGTCGTCGTTGAACCCGCGAGGACTCGATCGACGTCGAGCCGAAAAGGAAACTTGGCTTACAACCTAAAATCGTATCTCGTACAATCGATCCGTGTATCATATATTCAGTTTGTTTTGCCTTTATTTTTGCAACCCTTGTCGCGTGATCAATAACGTAAACGATCGTTCAACGATAAGGAAAAATCGAAATCGGGCCACGAAGAAAAATGTTGATAAACGAAATCGCGTCGATTGCGAAAACGAACGAATTCGGTTCCTTTAATTGTTCTCTTTTTCCTGCGTCGAAATAGTGTGCATCTATATATATCTCGTGTATTTTGCTCGGTATTTTACGTTTTTTCTCGTTTTTTTTTTTTGGGCCTGTGTACGTATGGTTCGGTTTTCTTTTTTTCGCTGAAATTTTTGTACGTTTTAAGGTTTGTCTGAGATTTGTTTTAAATCTATTTCTTCGTCTGCCACTCTGCCTTCTCGGACTTCTTGGGCTGTGGAGAACAACACAATTGCCTAGTCAACTATCTACTGCTATGGGGTAGGGGTTGTACGTACATATACGTGACGGGGTGAAAAAATGCGGTGCCTTTAAGGAGATCGTTCCACGTTTTATATAAGAATATTAGAAAAATATGTATAATAAGATTGAAGAAGAAATCATCCCCCAAAATGGGGATGGTTTTGTCGAGGCGATCCCCATAAATGGCTACCGAACGAGTGACCAAAATACTACGGATACAAGGAAAAAAACCTGCCAATTGGGTTTTGTACACGGAAAAAAGTGAAAACCACAGCCACAAAAACGTCTTTCTCAATGGCTGCAACGAAAAAACGTGAATACATGCCCGCCCGTCGCATGGTCAAAAATAATTCGTGAAAAATCAAAAGTTTCCTTTCAATTTATAAACTGTAATTGCTAAAAAAATGATTTAACATTTAAAGCCCCAAAAAAATGCAAAACAGGGCGAACCATCGACGGGAGGAAAAAATCTGTGTATGTATAAAGAAAAAAAAAGTTAATGAATCGATCGTCGAGATCGAAAACGATCATCCTTACCTCCTTGTCCTCCTCTTCAAGGGTGAACTCCTTCTTCTTCACCTGCTTAAGCTGGTTACGGAAGTTGAACTCGGCTGCCTTCTTCTGGAGCTTGGCGAACTTGTTCTCGTACTTGGAGACTTTCTTCAGGGTAGGTTTCATGCTGAACGATGTCAAAACGATACGTTATTATTTGTTTAAACAGAGGCTTTAATTATCAAAGGGTGATTGATTGAAAAAAATTGAGATTTATGAAAGGGTTACTTACAATTTACCTCGAAGGTCGTTCACCTGGCTGTTCAAGTCCGCGATCTGCAGCGATCGAAGTTTGCATTAGTGCCTCGTTTTTTCAGGCTTAATTTACTTGATTTCATGCGAATTTTCACCATGGGAAACTAAAGGAACTGATACTCTTTGGAAATGTAACTTGATTATCTGTACAGAACGATTTTAACCCTTATGGATTTGATTAACTTCAGAAGTTTTAATTTTAATCATTTTAGTGCTATCTATTTTTATTTATATATCTTAGCTAAAAAACTTCAAAACAATCTACTTGTTTAAATTTTAGAAACGAGCCAACTCTATAAGTCGCCAGATGTAAAAACAAAATTTGGATAAAATTGTTTCCAAAAAGTAATAGTTCCCATCTATTAAAAAAATTAAAAAATGGGCAAATTATGGTTGCAAAACATAAAAAAAGCAACGAGTATTTTCACGAAACGACAACAAAACACTCAACAGAGATGCATAGCAAAGAAAATTCACGAAAGCTCGAACGAACACACGAACAAAAGAAAAAGACGACCCAAGCGACAATCGATCGGCGAACGTGAAATGATTAGCATGCGTTCTGCGTGCGAGAAGCAGGCTGGAAAGGGTTACACAGAGATTTTCAGTTGAATACAAAGATGCTCGGGTTAGTTGGCCATTCACGACCAGTCGAGATTGATATTAAATTGGCCTGCTGATTAACTGCAATGCCAGGTAACGGTGATGGGTACTATTGGATCGATGAGAAGAATAAAATATGAAGAAAGGGTGTTTGTGGTTGTAGAGAACGGGACAGAGGCGTTGGATGTACATAGACGTCGCTGATTGATGAGCGAATCGTGAACAACCAGTTCTATCGGTTTTAACAGAAACAAGATGATAATTATTCGACTGTAATCTTACGATGTAATTGAACTGTACTGGGTGTTCCAGGTTTTCACCGACGAAATTTTATAATTAATATTTAATACTGAAAAATTGCTTTTAGAATTGTTCATTTTCAGTCTATTAAGCTTTAAGATTTCAATAAATTAAGATACTGTGTTTTATAATAGAAATTTTAGATTATTTATATAAATATGTATAGGAAATCCTAGGTTAAGTTAATCTAACCTGGAGTCTTCTACACAAGAAAATGAAATTTAGACGTCTAGTGTTTTTTAAATAAACCTGGGACACCCTCTATAACAAAGAATACAATTTATATACCCTGTTTCGTAAAGTTTAATAAACTACTGCAAGTTTTACTGAAAGGGTTAATATTGTACAAGAAGAACGAACGATACAAAGTTCGAGTCTTTTAATTTCTTTTCTTTTTTCCCCTCATTCGATCTTACCACGAAACTTTTATCCCCCTTTTTCGGAAAAAAGGTTGGCCGCTTATTCCGACAGTCTTTCAAGCAAATTGATTTTCTAGCGTCTTTAAATAGCTACTCCAGGTGAAACTTCCTCCGGAAGCCACTTGTCGGATTCCCTCTCATCCCTCTCGTTGACGAGAAAGAGAGAGAGAGAGAGGGACGGGAGGATAGAAAATAGACAAATTACGAGTGGAATGAAACAAAGTAGGATGAAAGACGGGATCAAATATACGACAGGAGGTGAATTTCATTCTGGCCAATCAAGAGGGTTGGAGAGCTGGTCACGATCAGCTCTTTGTTCACAGAGGGTGAAGAGAAAGAACAAGAAAAAAAAATCCACTACAATCCCCTTTTCTGGTCCCTTGGAATTCTGTTCCTTTCCTATTCAGATAAAAATTTGCTTAGTTACGCTGTGTCATAATTTTCTCGGTTTCTTAAAAATTTGTTCGATTCGACATTTATATATGATAGTGGTCAGAGGATCGGACAAAGAACAAATTTCCACCAGAAAGGTTCCGCTATTTACAGGCCCAATTCGAACACCATGACAAGGGGACACTGACAGGGGGTCGGTGGTGCGTGCGAATCGGTGCAAAATCAATTTCACCAGTTTCCAATATCGACACCGTAGACGCGTGTACGTGTTTCACTTTCACGTCTCTATCACAGAGGAAGACAAAGGGTATTGGATCACAGGGATGTGTAAACGATCAACCCTCGAACGGCGGATAGGTTAGACAGAGACAATTTACCATTTTATACAAAAATTTTGTATCACAAAATAAATAATTCAATAATTTTCCATATCAGTGGGTCAAACGGACCCAACATCCGGCGTTCGACGGCGAAACAACGTGCCGTTTCGTTCTCTGTACATACGCACTCGGGGGCTATTTTACAAAGATGCGTTCGACAGACGAAAACA
This sequence comes from Anthidium xuezhongi, assembly GCA_022405125.1. Lineage (NCBI taxonomy): Eukaryota > Metazoa > Arthropoda > Insecta > Hymenoptera > Megachilidae > Anthidium > Anthidium xuezhongi. The sequence goes on from CM039637.1 coordinate 12,658,170, forward strand.
CAACAAAAATCAGGGTCGTTCTTTCGAGACAACGAAGGGCAGGGGGGTGGGTCACGAAGAAGGGGTTGTGTGTGGCAAGGCCCGGAGAATTTCACAGCATGGCACTTCGGTCTCGTGATCTTTTCAATCCGGTCTCGAGACGGTACACCTTCGTGAGAGTTAACGGTGGAAGACAGAGATAGAAAAGCGTGGTGGAAAAGGGAGTTACAAAAAAATTAGCTACACACGTTTTCGATTACCTTGACAAATTATTGAAGAATCTCTCGTTGACAACATTTTAAGTGAACTAACAAATTAACAACTTTTGTTACTCTATAATCTACAAATGTGATCAAATTCTGTTCATTATACCAATAGTAATAATTAAAAATGAAATATTTTGATTTAAAACTGATCCAAAGTGTATATCGAGAAAATTATACACCATCCAATGTTAAAATACCTTATTTGATTTTGTGTCGATAAAATGTTGTCGACGAAGGGTTGATCAATAATTCCGACGTAACCGACACGTTCCAGGGGTAGAAATATGAACGAGATATAATAAACGAGAGAATTCTGTTCAAACACGTGACTAGAGTTGATAAGGGTACAAAAGGGGTGGTAAATACTTCAGAAAGAAAAAGAATAGGGGCAACAAAAGTTCTAAAATGCGGGGTACTCGTTCTACGTACCTATTCGTGTTCTTGTTACTTCAAGTTCTACTTGAATACAATATTTGTGGCATGTTTCGAACGTTTCAGTGTTTTTTAATATTTTCCATGTTCCAACCCCTTCATTGCGATGAATGTGTATAAACGATTCAATTAGTTTTACAAATTTCAAAAATTTTCCAATGAAAGGGTTAAAACGACGAAAGTTTTATTAATCGATAAATCGATCGAACGAAATGGCAAAACATACGATTTTCTTCCTCCACGGGGAATATGAAGTGCCATACTTCCCTCTCGCGATAAAATTAAAATAGAAAGAGCCAATTTGGTCAGGCTCTGTTTTCGATTTTCATGATCGTGAAGTTAATTAGAAAAAGCTTTGGTGCGTGTTGGCTTATTGCTGCAGCGTGAAAAATAGCCGACCCATGCTGTTAATCTCGAAACCGACGAACGAACGTTCTATGATTTAAGAATTTATACGAAGAGCTTTGGTTTCGACGCGGAAAATTGAACATAATCCTTCAATAATTGATCCTCTTACCGTAGGATCAACAATAATAAATTTCTTAAAATTGCTACAGTGATATCAAATGGAAAATCAAATGGTTTTCAATTGTAGAAATCAATAGACTATAAAATTCTAAAATGAAGGCTTGTAGAAATTTAATTTCGATAATTGTAGCTTCAATTTAATTCTTTGAGAAATGTTCTATTAAAACGTAATATTATTCTCATTTAAAACATACGGATAGCTCGAAGCACGATCCCGATGAAAGAAACACCGCTGTCGGATATCTTCTGAATAAATCATCCATTTAATTCGCAACAACCCAATAAACGTTTCAATATTCATATTCAGTCCACGAATGAACCTCCTGTACTTGTTAGTGGGTACTGCAAGCCGTGCACGCTCGGTTAAAAATTCCAAATAAAAAAGGAGCAAGCAGCAATCGGTTCGGCAACGTGTTCCGGAAATCAAGCTTGCAAAAGGTGGAAGATAAGACAGAGATAGAAAAAAAAAGACAGAAAGAAAGAGAAAGATAGATAGATAGAGAGACGTGAAAGTCGCGAAGAAGAGCGGACAAGAACAAAAGTACACGTAATCGCAGAAATTTGTTATCTTTTGCTTCTTTCCCCGCCAATGTCCATTCAGTCAACGATTTTGCACCGAGCACACGCACGCACGCGCGCACGCACGCATACACGCACACACGCGCACACTACCCTCACGCACACGTTTGAGTCACGGCGTGAGACATTTTCAAAGAGAGGGGGGGTACATTCTCTACCCCGTACATCGATGTGTGTTCACTTCCCCTTGACTTTTCTGTGTATACACATGTACATATATGTGCAACAGTTTCTTTTTTTGATCCCAAATACGGAAAAGATATGAAAGAAAAACCAAGAAAAAAAAGAGAGAGAGATAGAGATAGAGATAGAGAGAGAGAGAGAGAGAAAATTTGTTTTTCTGTCGTTTTTGGGACAAACGCGCTCTGTTCTCGTTTCACGATACTTTTTCTCCGCGAGAACGCGTTTCGGAAAGAAAAAAGGAAAAATTTGCTTATCGATACAGCGACACGCGATACGTATCGGCAATAACGTATCTCCATAAACTTGCCCAGCCCTGATTCGAAATATCGCGAGAAGCCTTTTTTTATATATATACTATTTTTTTCATTTTTCTTGGCGATAGTTAGTAGAAAGCTCAGAAAGCCTCTGTCTGCGTTACTTGGTTACTGAGAGAGAAAGTGAAAGAGACAGACAGATAGAAGAAAACGTGATGCGTATCAATTTGGATCGAGAGTATCTCGCAAGAAAGAATGAAAGAAAAGAGAAAAAAAAAACTGCGAAAGTATTAGAAAAAAAAAAAGAGTAGGCAGGTTTCGAGGGTGAAAAAAAAAAATGAAAGAGAAAAAAGAGCAGTAGGGGTGAAAAAAAGGTAGAATTTTGTTGTTCAATTGCGGCACTTCATATCCACGCGAAAAAAGAACAAAATTTGATCGTTTTCTCTTTGAAAAAAATATAAAAAAAGATGAAAAGGAGATGGGTAGATCAAAAGAACGAGACAGGACTGACCAAGATTATACAGTTAATAAAAAAAAAAAGTTCGCGTTTGTTTTCGTTCGATTTTTTTTTTTCTGAACGTTGAAAAGCCACTCAACGTGTTCTCCAAGAGAAACATCGTGAAAGAGAAAGAAAGAGAGAATTATGTACAGAAAAGAGGACGGAACGACGAGGATACAACGCGAAGAGAGAAAGTCGGTGAAAAAAAAAAAGAAAAAAAAAAGATGGGGGTTGCATAAAAAAGAAACGTGCCACCGAAGGGGGTTGTTCTTTCTATTTCTCCTCGCGTTGTTCATCGTGTTCCTCGATTTCTTTTTTTTTTCATTTTCGATTGTTGTATATATATATATTTTTTTTGTTGGTTGCTTTCTTTGATTATCTCCTGTACCTCATAGTCCCTTTTCCGAACTTCACGCTCCAAATCCCACTTCTGACCCTCACAAAGGTAGACGCGGTCGTAATACATTTGGCAAATCTCCTTCAAATCGTCTACAAAGAACATGGAGTGTCTCTCAGATATCGTCTACTTTGTGGCACACGTGGCTTTCACTAAATAGCCAGGAGGCAACGTGAGAGAAAGAGAGATAGAACGCTTTATTTCCCTTATTTATATTTTGTCTGAGCTTCGATTTTCATTTTTACGAATTCCTCGAACCTGTGCATCGAATTTTATATTAAAAATCTATACCTCGAATTTTTTGTTTTCCAATAGAAATAGTAACATTTTAATAAGTCTATTATTATTTTACTTTAATTTAAGTTGCTTAAAATTTACAAAAATACCAACAATGCAAGGTAGATTAAAAATTTTAATTAAAATTGTAGGATACTGGACTGAGATTTGCTTTAACGTTTCTTAATTAACCCGGAGCCTATCAGTTTCTGTTCGTTTAAGAAACAAAAGGAATCTAGTTGGAAAGCTTCTATCTCTCGTTCTGCCCGATTGACAAGAACAAAAAAAAAATCACGTGAAAATGAAACTCCTAATCGCGTTGGGCGACACGAATGTGACCTGCTCTGAAATATCTCCTTCCCGTTGAAATGGAAATTCTCCCATCGACCTCCATAAATATCGCGACCGTACTAGGGGATGCGCTCCGGATTGTCATCGTTCGATCAACAAAGATCCAAATTAAAGCACAATATTGCACTATAAATCGAAAAATAGAAAAATAAAAAACAATTTCGTATCATTTAAAATACTCGAAGAATAACATAGAAAAGAAATTGTTATAACATAAATATTTAACTTTTGTCAATAAAAGTTTCAATTTAGCAGCATTTAGAATTAAAATTATTAATTGGAATTATAAGTTTCTTCTTGGTTACGATATAGTAGTAAATCAATTGTTTAAAGTCGTTAAATAAACACGTCGAAGATGAGTTGATCAGGAGCGTACAATAGACGTCACAAATGCGAAATGAAAATGTAAAAATGAATGACGTAGGAGGTCGGACAAGAGTAATCTGTGTGTAGGAGACACGTTAGGCTATCTTCAGACGGCACGATCGTATTTACCTCGAATTCTTTCAACCTAATTTGCCTCTCGAGGTCAAACTTATCGCCCTCGAGCGCGTATACTCTTTTCCAATATGCCGAACAGATCGTCTGGAGCTCGGCTAGAAGAACAAAAGCTTCACAGGAGGAGCAACAATGACATTTTAACGGATGGATTGTTCTGGCCATCCTTCGCAAAAATATAAATAATTAGAGTATTCGAACACTGATTATTCGAAGAAATATTCCAAACTTTTGCAAATCCTAATCCCTAATCCTGTGCAAAATGACCGATAAAATACCAACACTGATAAGGTTATTGGGAAGAAAAGATTCATAGGAATATAAGAATGAGATTCTCGTGTATAGAAGCAAGAAGCACGAAGCTGACAACTGCGTGAACGTGAACCTGACACGAGAATGGAATTTCTAAAAAGGAAGAGAAAAAAAAAAAGTAATGGAACAAGGTTGTTTCGCTTTGAACAGGTGCAAATGAAAAAAAAAAAAAGTAACTTTGGTTCTGTAACTACTTGAAATCGCTTGAGAAAGGATTATCTATATAAGTAATCAGCGTTACGATATTAAACTTCACATCTACTTTGCTGTGTGTATGTTCATTCTATTCTTTTTTTTTTTTATTTCATTTTTCTATTTTCTTTTTTTTCGTTTCGCGATTTGTTTCCTTCTACGAAGAGTAATCTAAGAACTAGAGTGAACTACGTTAGAATTGGTGCGATTAGATGATGTCAGCCTCGATTCAGCCTAATTCAACGTCGTTAAATAATAAATTTGATTAAAAAAGAAAAAAATGAAAAAATATTCAGCGCTTTGCTAGCAACCAGTCCTTGCGTTCTAAATGAAGAAAGTAGAAAACCCAAATGATTCAGAAAGAAAAAAAAAAGGAAGAATTCTTTGTGAATATTGTTAATTGCAACGACGTTTGCTTCTTTTTTTTCTTTGGCTTTGTTTTTATTTTTATCGTTTGTTTCATTTGATATATATTTTTTTTTTCTTTGGAATCGAAAATTTGTCGACCTCGAAATCCTTCTTGGCGACTTCGTACTCTAGGTCGTACTTTTCCCCCTCGAGAGCGATGATCCTCTTATGATACTGGGTCAGAATGGACTTCACGTTTGCTGTCAAAATTCCAAGTCACCTTGAAATAATTCTACCCATTTCTCAATCAACACGAACGATTCTACCTGACAACTTTACTTTTTATTCTCTACTCGTTTTGTTCGTGAAATCTTTACGTGGAGTGTGCTACGCTACGATCAGTGGACAATGATTATATATTCGAAGAAATTTTTCTTGGCTCGTGTAACGTGTTGACAAATTAACCCTTTCACTCTGATTCGTTTAATAGAAATTTCAATTTCCAGAAACTTAAAAGTACCTAAATCAAAAAATTAAATAAAGAAACTTAGGAATCTCCAAAAATCATATTTCCAGAGTGAAAAAGTTAAGTTTCAAATTGCAAAGTCGTGTGTTTAATAATTAAGAGAAACTGACGAAAATTTCCAGAATCGTGTTTTCGAATTTTCGAAAATAAGTTGGAGTAGCAATAAGAATAATTATCTTATGTATAATTAGAAAATCACTTTTTAGAGATATAAATCTTTCACAAATCTTTCAACATTCATTTAAGACAAACTCATTAAAGGCATGAGAGAACATTGAAAGCGAAAAACTGATTGATTATATTGTGACGTTGTAATACTTAACAATAAAAAAAAAAAAAAGGAAGACAATTTCGAACAGAAGCACGAGTGTTTGAAGACCAATATGAGTAATTGCTCCGTTATCACAACAACAGCGTATTTTGCGACAACTTGTGAGAACACAATAGTTATTGTTTAAACGATTATCAGATCACCAATTTGATTAAAAAAACAAAAGAAAGACGACGAAACAGCGTTTGCAAAGAAGAGCGTGAGAAAGACTTGAGATTGTTGAATAGATCGCGCTCACAAGAACAGAAATAAAAAAAAAAAGAGAGAGAAAAAGAAAATGCGAAACAGAAAAAGTGTATGCGACAAAAAAATAAATGGACAAAGAGAAGTAGACAAGAGTACAAGAAAGATAGACAGCTGTAGAGACAGAAAGAAATAGCCGTGTTATGTGTATCAAAGAAAACTCGAATAAACAAATTAAGAAAAAAGACGAAGAGACGAAATGCGAAGCTCCCGCGTACTTGCCCGGATTTTGAAAAAAAAAGCTAATTAAAATATTCGATTATTTGTCAAGACTCGATTTTTATTAATATTCATAGTCGCAAACTTAGTTCAAATATTCTATCAAATAAATAAAAATAGAAATAAAAATAATCCAAAGCTTAAAATTTGTACAGTTACCATTTGTTTACGCTTTCAAATGAAAAAAAAGAACCAAAACGTAAGAGTAAGAATAGATAATGAAAATAAATAGTTTGGCAACCGGGCAAGCCGCGATAACGTCACTCAAAACTGCGACAAGAACTGTTTGTCTGTCTGTTTGTTTGTTTACAACGGCTCGTTAATTTGTGCACGTGTGCCTCATGATAATGTTCTCGCAACAACAGTGTGTATTATATTGCTCTTATTTCGTGTTCCTCAAAAGTACCTCGAAGTCCTTCTTCTTAACGACATATTCGAGGTCGAACTTTTGATCCTCCAATGCTGTGATCCTATTGTGGTACTCGCGCAGCACGCGCTTCACGGTATCTGTGTGGATCAAGGTGAAAAAGAAAGAAAAAAAAAAAGGCAAGGAGAAGAAGATCGAACAGAATTTATCATCAGAAACTTTGAAAAAATTGGGCGTAGAAAATAAAGCACGAAGAAGAATCGATCGTCGAAACGCAGTCGCGCCTGTGTTTGCAAATTAAAAAAAAATCTCGAAATTAAACACAAAAATAGGAAGAATATTTTCGATATTTTATCCAACGATTGCGATGCGCTCGCAAAAATATGTGTATTCAATTAATTGATGGTGTCTTGTGAGTTTTGTGCCTGTTGTACTTTTTTCTTCTTCGTTTTACTTCGATAGACAAGAAAACGATAACGATGTGAAAATTAAGAGACTGTTTGGAATCGATTTCGAAAAAAAGTACGAACAGATTGTCTGCAAAGAAAGTTTGGACGGCAAAAAAGTGTCCGATGTGCAACGACGTGGTCGAAAATTGCTTCTTGTCGTTGTCAAAATGCAAAAATAAAACAATTTCTGTAGAGACGATGGCGTGAACCTACGATCCTGACGTGTTGCAAAACTTCTAACACGCGACGATGAACCGAGTAACCGCGAGCTGTACGAGATGTCACGAGCGGATTTTATTTTCGAAGAGGATTTTTGAAAAGTTTTAATTTACCTTCGCTCGCGTCGTCGACGTTCTTCGGCTTTCCGCAACGTTCCTCGATGATACGCCTCCTCTCCGCGGCTTTTCTCTCCTGCTCTTTCTTCAACTCCTCGGCGGCTTTCTTACGCAACAACAGCTAAGTAGAGGAAGATAAACACCCTCGTAAGATAATTATTTCACCAGAGAGGAAATTTTGCGAGGAGAACTTTGAGATTTTTTCATTTTTTAATATTTAAATATTTGGGAGTTGGAAATTACCCAAATTGGAAATTTCCTGAATTCGAAATAATCGAAACTCGATCGATATTGAGAAATAGATAAGAAATATAACGCAAGCTTACCCTAAGCTTCTTCTTCCTGTCAGGGGTCATGAAACCCTTCTTCGCCTTCTTGGCTTTGGAAGCCTCTTCAAGGCGGGCGCGGACCTCCGCCCTCTTTCTGTCGGTCTCCGCCTGTTTCCTCTTCTTTTCCTACATTTTTCGTGTGAAACTCGCTTAAAACGTCTTATCTGACAATGCTACGAAAAGAAATACCCCCGAGAATTTCATCCCCCGTTCCCGCGACCATCCCTTGCACCACAAAGAAAACTTTAAACGCGTTCGTCGCTTTTCGAATCAGAAAGAAACGTTAAGTCGTTTACTCGTTAACGAATCTCGTACACAAAGAAAAGTAGAAATAATTTGAAAAGTTTAAACGCGAGCCCTTAATACGAAAATTGTTGCAAAATCTATTCGATTAACGAGACAACTTATTGAAAAGGTTTCCCTTAGAGTGAACCATCCTTTTTTTGTATCACCACTTTTCTACCCTCGTCTTACGTACATCCTCGAGACGTTTCCTCTGTAAATAAAAAGAAACAATGGTCGTAAGAAAGTGTTCCTGCTTTGATTTACAACTGAATGGAAGACGAAACGTTTAAAGTCGATGCAAAAAGATTTGTCCAGTAATTAACCCTCAAAATTCGGGGGTTAGATGCACCTTCAATCCCTGATTCAAATTTACAACCTTTCTAGAATCCATAAACTCATTTCAAAACTTTTGCATGGACATTTAAACAATTTTCCAAAATAATTCATTTCGTGTTCCAATTTGTGTAACAAGCTGGAAGCGTTTGTGAAGCGTTGTGTGCACTTTGATTGCCATCAAACGTTAACTTTTAATTTGCAATAAAGTGTTCAATAAAATTGTTCGTAACAGAGGCAATCAATGTAATAGAAAATGTGCAGTAAGTGTACGATCGCAACTATTCGTGTATTCTTTTGTATAAACTGATAGTGTTGTGAGTATCATTGAATCAATAATAGAATTTTGTTAATTAAAGAAGCGTAAATGGCATGCTGTGCAAGGACATCGGTGTCGCGAGACACAAACATAATGTTGCCTTTAATGCGACTGTAGAGTGTCTACGTTACCCCAGAATTTGTACTACTAGGTGGTTGCTCGTGCTTGGAGTTTTATTCTATTGCTACAAAGTCTTACTGTTGGTTTGTTCTTGTCTTTTGTTAGTGATATCAATGAAATGGCAGAGATTGGGGGAGGTTGACAAGGGTATGTTGAATGAACAAAACTATCCTTTAACTTCTAGCAAAATTAACGAAAATATGATTATATCAAGTTAGAATTCCAAATTATTATTTTAAATAATATAAAATTTGGACTACTATTTTTCTAATTTTAATATTGAGATCGACGAAGTGTTTGTACAATCACGGAGGGAAAGAGTTACGAGGTTTCGCGAGGTAAAAGAAAGAGAGAACGACGGAGAAACATAAAGCCTGATGGTAAATAATGTTGAAGTAAGAAACAAGAGCGTGACGATAAATCAGAAGAAAACGTCCAAGCCCGTATAGAGACAGAAGAGCCGGCGTTGTCGGTCGTAATACTTCCGGATCTATCTCTTACTTTCCGGGCCGGACGAGATGTGGCGATATTCTTCTGAAAAATATCCCCACGCCTCCGTGGTATCGTAAAAATGATATATCTTATCGACTTCTCAAATTTTTCGACAACTTTCTCCCTCTTCCTTTTTTCAATTCGACGAAAGGGGATGTAAAAATAATGGAAAAACAGGATGGTTTGATGTAACTTAAAAGTCCAAAATTTCTTGTTAAAAAAGTAATTCTACGACGAGGAATAATCTTCTATATTTCCCTCGTTATTATGGTACACTAAAACTACTACAAAATATTACGGTGCACAAAAAAAAAACCGTTGTTATAATTCGTGGCTCATCGTCCACCACGTTTATGGGTAAAAAATAGAGACGTAGAGGAGCTCGGTCGATTCGGAGCCTTTCAACTAAGTGATCGGTAAATACTGTGCAAAAAAAATAATTAATCCGAGCTCGAATGCAAAAAATTCTTCAAAAATCTCTCCTCGAAAAAATGGAGCCGTGATATTTGTTCATGGATTAATTATATTTTTGCTGGTCTGAACGTCCTCTCGGTGGGTGTTCTGTGTACAAAACGGGGGAGTTCTCGCAAGCACAAACAACACAAACGATGCGTACCTTTCAAACACTTTAATTTCACTGTATGGTCCAAAGCAGACGGGGGATCCATTGTTCGCCATATTCGTTTGAAATCAAGATTCAGATGAGTCGGGTGTTCGCGAACGAGACATGAAAAGAAGAAACAAAACAGTCAATATTCCATTAAATTAAAAAAAAGATGATAGGAGACCCATTTAACCATCTCTTTCTGCACCTGAGGGTAAAGTTTTCAAACATGTGTTGTCTCTACAAGGCTCTGATTAAAAAATAGGAAGCTTAGATTTTTCAATGAAATATTTTCACATTTATGATTAAAATTAATAAAATATATGGAAAGAAAAATTAACAAACACCACGAAAGGGTTAATAAAGAAGATTAAAAACAAAATTCTACCCTCAATATTTATTCGTAATTAATCGCGAAAGAAAAGATAATTGAAAAGTTGAATGAAGAATAATTTATCCTCGGAAAGTATTGAACTTCGAGGGCCAAGAATTGAAAGAAGTCTTCTGGTACCCACCTAACCTCATCGTCCGCCATCTTGGTACCTGGCTGCTACACCCGTCTACCTAAAAATAAAGCATAAAAAAGGGACGTTTCACGTATTCGTGGCAGAATAACAATATCGTCGGTGCTTATGTCATCGATTTGAATATAATTGTCTTTTTGGTGACACGAATAACACGCGAAACATCGCGTGAGGGTGTTAAATATAAAACTACGAAGAACGATGAGGTTCCTCTCTGTTGCGTCATTAAGTAAATTCTCCCCTTTTTTTTTCTTGGGTCAATGACAGCGGTTAGAGAGGATCCTGCACGATAAATCCAGTGTTCTGCACGTAAATTTCGACGCTGCGACGCGAGGGAACGGTATAGAATATCCGGTGCTCGAAAATAGACGCGGATCGTCCCCACTTTTCGAACCGGACACGTCGCTACGTCGACGATCCAAATTTGGATGCAACGACCCAAACGGTATATCTCTCGTCTCCTTCTCGGCTCGATCCCGACGCGTTCGAAAGCGGAAAACGAGATTCGGCTTCAGGAAAAATCACTTTCCTCGAGAAATCGTCGTTCGATCCCTTCGTGAAACTTGGCGAAACTTTCTTAAAATCAGGAATTAGAAAGTCTTCTTTGGATCGTCATATTTAGTTATTATTTTTGGAATTAACATTAACAGTGGAAAATTAGATAAATTTTTTAAGAAGTAGATTTAATATAGCTACTCGTAAAATTTACTTTTAATTATGGCAGCATCAAACTAACAAATTGAATATTTGTTATGTTTAATATTCAATATTTGAAATTTGAAATTTACAAAGGGAGTCACACAGTAGAATACATGATATCTGACAAGGAACAGGAAATTACGTATTCGTTTGAAGTTAAGATCGAAGTTGCGTTTATAAGTGAAAAATTAAAGAGCCACGAAGCTTTAAAAGGACGAAGGTAAACGGGCGTTCGAGGATGTTAGAAACGGGAAAAGCGATGAAATATTAAAGATCCAGCCGATGATAAACGAGGACGCGTATAAGGTCTGAAGGTTCGAAGTAATTCATTTTCTTGGCGAACATCTTACGTACTGACGTAGAAACGACGGCAATGAGTCAGTAGCAACGTTTCAAAATAGATTTCAAATTTATTGCATGCATCAATTGTGTAACCTGTTTGTGTAACATCAATAACATTCTATTGAAAATTACTTTAAACACTGCCATAGAATGAAGGAATATTAATCATTTGTATCATATTAAAATATAATATCAATCATCCCTTATCAATATCGAAATATCCCTCCGGTGGATGGGCAAAGGGGTGTAAATTGAATTTTTATCAAAAGAATATTGATATTGATATATAACAAGATGTACACCCTCGTATTATATTTCTAACACCTAATCTATCATCTCAGTTTAACACTTGGGTGCCATGTCACTCACGTTTGGGTGACGTATGAATTTTCAAGGATTTTAATTAGAACGATATTAATAACTACAGTAATTTTAGAGGATAGCTAAAATTAGAACAGAAAGGGATGAATATTATATTTGCTGAAGAATAATTAAACCTATACTCCTGATGGCATTTATCTTTACATCAAACAATCTACCATATTTTCTCCAAAATTACTAAAAATGGGGTGTCATTGGAAGGAATTTAATACAGTTTCCTCAAAATTGTTATAGTCAAAGTAGAACGTGATGAAAATAAAATTTGGCGATATTTGGAACATCTTCAGCAACGATCGACACGATTCCTCGAGCAGTGGAAAAAACTGCGCGATCTTTGGTGAACAGAAATTTCATAGGATCAGTGGCAACCGCTTTATATTTGTAATGGACCGATCGCCTTCGCTAAGTATAGATTCCCTCTCGCTCGAACCATTCCAAGACACGTCCCACCGCGACTCCGATGTGTGTCTCGTCTCCGATGTCAAAGAGGATCCCCGGCACCGTAAAAATAGAAAACACGCACAGTCTACCTCGAATGATCTACGATACCTCTTGCGACCGATCCATCGCGAAACCAACCCCCGCAAAAAACAAAAAACAAAAATCCCTGTCTTTCGTCCCTTGAACATTCTCTCGTCGCTCGTATCGAAGTCGATCGAACGAAAATTTCGTATCGTAATCCGATACAAAAGCGTCCCTGGTCCTCTCTGAAAGTTATATTTGTATTAGATCGAATACTGGTACAAGGCTGTTTACACAGAACCGCGTGTATTCGCGTAACACGAGGACCACTGCCAGAAAAAGAAGAAACTGAATCGAAGGAAATGAATTTTTTTCAGAAATAAATCCTGAATACTTTGACGACCACGTATTTCGTGTAATAGTAATTTGAAAATTCTTCTTTATATAGAAAAAGAGATTCGGGAGCTCGTACAGTGTACACTATTTTTAAATTACAATTTGTACACGATACTTGGTAGAAGATGGTGCACGGAAGCCACGAAGCCGTCAAAGCATTAGCACAGTCGGTTTTAGAAGAATGGAAAACAAAGAAGAAAGGAGACGACACGAGGGTGGGTGTCTGTCACTTCGTGGTATCTGTCACACACGAAATCGCACTGGGAGCCGATTCCAGTTCCATCCCGTAACGTCTCACTGGATGTACTAACACTAACGACCTTGAACCGAGGCTTTCTAACCGTGTGAAGCACTTGACACTCTGAAAGACCGAGAGGGGACGATAGAGAAGAGAATTTTCCCCGAACTCGAAGAAGCTGGCACGAAGAAAACGGGGAATCCTTGTAGATCGCCGGCGACAGATCCTTAGGAGGATCACGAAGAACGACTCCAGCCGGGGGTCAGCACGAAGATTTAAGGCTTACCTTGAAGAGAAAGAGAGAACTTATTCGCTGGCTACACGACTGGCCAACCGGACCTTAGGCAGCTGACTGTGCCATCGTGGATCCGCGGTCGACGTCGTCACAGCCTCATCTTCGTGCACCGTTCACGTGGCCGGAGATCGACCAATCGTTGCTCGCCATTGGTCGTAAGCATTTTTAGGCGAGAGCTCTGCCCGCTCTGCCCTGCTGCCAAAAATAATCGGAAACTGAAAACGGAGCCGAGTAGCCGCCGCCGCCGCCACCGACGTGGCTTCGACGCGGCTCTGATTGAACCTTGCACCCGGTACCCATTCAATCTTTAATATTTCACGCTTTTCAACCACTCATTTTTTACCTCTGCCAAGGGAAATTTACGTGGGGCTGCAAGAGGGAATGGAAATTTCAAGCAGCTTTGAGGTACTTTTGTAGGGGAATGGAAAAGGGGATCAGTTGCAACCTTTCCAAATCCTTCATTCTAATATTATAAATTTGGAATGGTTTTTACAAATTTTCGAGAATTTCCTATTTTTCTAAACCCCTGATTCCAATATTCTAAACATTTACTTTAAAATTGATCGAAGAATGGAAACTCGAAAGAGTGTCATGATTATTCCAGAGTATAAAGAATTGTTATAAGGAACATTGGGACCAAAAATCCTTAATTTGAAAAATGTAGAAATGGATGTCCATTCAATTTAGCATCTTCTGAACAGGTAAATTTATAGAGCGTTTGCAGGAGATCCATTGAAGATCGAAGATTTATTGAGTACAATTGGAATGTTGATGCAAGATCGCCGATCGTAGGAGTATCTTGAAACGAGTCGAGGCAGAACGAAGATATTATTAACAGGCCGTTCTGGATTTCGTGTACGGCAGCTGTTTGGCACTAAACGTGGTAACGCTGACGGAAACATCGTGGTTTAAACGTAACACTTACGACCTGCATCCGATCCTAATATCTCCTCCGAATTTTTCACGAAATCTCGGCTCCCTCGGGCAAGGAATCAGAACGTACGGTATCAAGTTCTACGCGAACGCAGTCTTCCGAGGTGTGACAAACAGCCGATACCTGGCAGATTATAAATAAAACGAACGCATTTCAAATTATCGACGAATTATTGGAATTTAGCTCCAACAATAAATTTTCTACAGTCGTAGTAAAATTTCTGTCGTCCAAGGAAGGGTGCTAAGAGAAGAATTTATATTTTTAATGATACTCTGAAATTTGATATAGCAGAAGTTTGAAAAAATCTCGCATTTGAGAAAAGGAAAGGAATATTCGATGGTTTGATTGAGGGGTGCCATCAGTTTGGGGGAATGTAACTACGAAAGGGTTGAAGTAAGAAACGGTAATTAGTTACTAAGTTAATTCTTGCAGGTAATTGTAAATTTACAGGAAAAAAAGCATTAATGTTAAAGAAGATTGATTATACTTTACGTTGTACTAACATTGATTACATCCTGCAACAGTTTTTTACGTTATTAATCAATATGTAATCACCGTTTAACTTCTAAAATACTTGTAAAGCATATTGAATGATAAAAGAAGTAATTTAATAAACTGAAAATGTTAAATAAGCTTTATTTTTTACTTTTTTTTACTTTTAAACCTGACCCGCCGCGAAAATGACCCGAGTGGCGCCATCTAGCGGCAGTCGCTGAAACTAGGAAAATGGAAAATTGTGTTTTTTCGGGAAATGAGCGATTTTTGGGAATTTCTGATGATACCAGAGCATTCTACGGGCACTATTTTATTAGAAAAATGTCATTTTGATATCCTGGAAGCCTTAGATTAGATTTTGAAAAAAATAGCCGTTTGTGGACACACAAACACTATAACCACCTAGCGGTCAAACCTTGGAACTAATCGAACTAATTTCAGATACCCCTTTCCTGTGGTCCTCAAGGTTTTTAATGTTTTATAGCTTAAAAAACATCTTAAATCAACAAAATGCTTTAGATAATCACACTAGGAGCATTGGAAATGATAAAATTGACACGATATCCATATTTTTGGCTTTAAAATGTTTATTATACAACTTTCAAAGTTATATTAATGAAAAGACGACATAACTACACGTTTTTCATGTGTTTCAACAATAAAAAATTATATAAAAATTCTTCTAGTTTTATAATTAAAGCAGACTTTTAATAAATAAACCTTTCTAAGGAATTTAATTAAGAAATATCAATATGGTACGTTGCTCAGTTTGAAAACCCCGCCATTTTTAACGATGTTTCGACTTTCTCAGTCGGTAATTGTTGATCAGTTTGAGCACTTTGTTCGCAGATGGCGGTAGAGGTAAAAAAAGAAAGTCGGTAAAAATTATTTTATTAAAAATCTGCTTTTTAACGCCGCTACATATGATATTTTATTGTTATAAATGTTTGTATAACTTTAATATATCGAGAAATTCAAGTATCGTTTAAAAAAAAAAGTAAAATTCTTGTCACCCTTTTGTTATCTTCTACTTTACCGACTTTGATAGGTTGTATTCTTATCACTGGTACGGTCAAAAACGCTGTTTGAATCTATGTATCAAAGATAGCAGAAGCTTTCCCTGGCGACAATCAATTAATTCAAACTAGATAATACAGTGAAACTATCGATATAAATTATAAATAGTCTAAATAAATTTTAAGCGAGTGTCGAAAAAGATAAGAAGTGTAAAATGATTATCAAAGTAAATTTTATAAAGTTTTTTAATTTTCCAATATCTAGAACTTGTGGAACAAGTTTGTTATATGATAGTTACATTTCGATCACGTCTTTAAATTTTAATATTAATTTCCTTAATGTATGCTCTAATTATAATAATTATAAGATTACGATTTAACCTTTGAAAACTTAATGGGGCTGTTAATCATCCCATGCATTCTTCTCTTATAACTTTCATACTTCTTAGAATTTATAGAGCTACATTCTTGATTGGACAATATTTAATATATATAATAGAATTTCTTTGATTAAAAATAAAAGAAAATATGTATTAATTAACGCACGAATTTGTATATCGTTGTATGCAAGGGTACAATTCGACTGGATCCACGGAGGGTGAAATAGGTGCGAGAGAGGGTGGCAGATAGCTCTGAGCCAAGGGTGATTAACCCGGCGTCCCTGTTGCCACGACGACGATCCCGTGACGTCACGGGACAAGCCGGGGTTTATGGGTGACCCACATTCTAAAAATAGCCATCGCCGACCTACCCCCTACCCTCCATCCTTCCAACCCCCTACCGCCAAACACTGTCGCCTGTGCTGAACCACCGACACCGTCCAGTCGCACCCCTTCCTCTCCCCAACCCCTTGTATCCTGCCATTCTGTTTTCTTCCTTGTTTTTCTGCTTGCCGCAACATCGACAATTGTACAAGGTGCTACTGAATTAACACCTTTTTATTCATTTTTTTTTTTCTTTTTTCTTTTTTTATATCTCGATTCATATCAACCCTTTGAATTTAGAATACCTTTTTAAAGGATCAAATTCAGTTCAGTTCTTTTCCAAGCAAAAGTTCTGCCGTGAAACATTGCAAATAATTATAAATTTATTTAATTGCAACCCCTTCGACAATTTGCACAGAAAATTCTAAGTTCTTGTCGGATTAACAATTACATTTTCTTAATTCACTTGAGTTTTATCAAAGTTACGAAGATATTTATGAAAATTTGAGGAAGACGACTCTTCCAATATAATTTTTTGATGGTTCTGGCTTGATAATACAATGTACAGAGGGTGAATTAAAGAAAATGTTGAGCAACCATAACCGCAATGCGGTTATTCGATGAAATTTTGAACGAAAAAACCCTCGACACAAAAATGTGACGATCGTATCGTGTTTCTGCAAGTCAAACGAGGTCGTGTCTAGACATTCGAGCTCTCCTGATAAACGCGTTTACACGTTGATTGCCATGGGGGTCACCGGTGACCAACGCTGCGAATTCAATTCGCTCAAATAATTCAGGAATAATAAAAGAAACAATGATTTTGAAAATTACAAATCGCCGTCAAAATTAAAGGTTTAAATTTGTAAATAATTATTCATATCCTTAATGTTTCGAATTTCGATATCAGAAATATGATATTCCAAGTTTTGGAGTTTCTGAAAGTACTTATAATATTTCTCGGTTTCCAAATGATAAAAAATACAGTATCCCAAAGTCTCTACGTTTCCGCAGATATAATATTCCGAAGTTATTAAGTTCCTAAAAGGGTTACTCTATTGTGAAATAATTAAAAGGAACTTTTCATAACATTAAAATTATTTATACAATCCAGCGAACTGGAAGGATAATTTAAGAAACGATGGAATTATATTCTGAACGACTGCAATCGTAACCAGTCTTATTATCAACGCGTTAATATTTTAATATGCTTAATAGTTCGTATTATCGCGTGTCTTATTATGCACAGTTGTTTCCAGCATGAACACGTTAACTGGTGATCGTGCGGACAGAAAGAGAATAGCCGAAGGAAACCGTATCCCATTATCCTTATTGCTAGAAATTATATACTCGTGAATCAATTTCTTATCCCATGAAAATCTCCATCCCCCATATATCTTCGTCACAGCTTATCCTTACGTACATGCATCGAAATATATATATATATATATATCACGAAATAGAGTAAATCCTTTTTCTTCTCCACGATCCACGCTAAGTAAAGTATTTCTCTAGTTCTAGTCTGCTCTTCTATTTCTACGAGACGCGACAGATCCCCGTTATTTTTTTAGTAACAGTCAGTGTACTGGACAGTAACTTCCTTTTACTTTCTTACGATGTAATGGTAAGTTTAACAGCATAACAATTTGAAAACTTACTTGTTATACCGCTAATTAAGATAATTAACGAAACGGCAAGGAATGGAAGGAAAGGCTCAAGACAGGGGCGTAAAAAGTAGCCAGCGGAGGGTGTTTCCAGATGAAGATAACAATATTAAATCCCAGTCGGTTTTTTTCAATGAATCGAGCGATCGAGCAAGGGGGTAACCATCCACGGGATAACCGCCGAGGTGCTACGACCTCACGACCCAGTTTCCGGTTCCCGTGACGTCATATTCAACGTCATTGCCCGGGCAAAAGTAGGTCGGCTGAACCCAGCCGGACCGCTTGAAGACGCATTCGAAAGTTTATTGAGAAATTCCCCGGCCGAGCCTGGGACCTGTTCGCGCCTACCTTTATCGCTGACATTGCTTATCGATATCATGCCAATTCGATTTCGATAACACCCGATAAATTAATCAGAAAACTTCAAATAAGTCGCGAAATCACCAGTCACCCCTTCAACAGACTATTTTTAAATGAAGTGTCCAAGTTCCTGAGAAGGAACAATTCTTCGAAAAAAAATAATTCTTGCTAATTATTAAAATAAACTTATACCTGTAACAAGTGTCATTTGCTTCAACCCCTACGATCCTTTATACATTATTATTCCTAAAACATCCGTATAATAAAAAACTTGTTAAATAATTTCAAAATTGCGACAAATAATAATACTCGATAGCAATTTTTCAGTTCTCAATCAATGCATCAAACGAAATGAAACAAGAAAAATCTACACGATCCAGCGAACGGTGTTTCTGTCTAAAGACGTGTTTGTTTGTGGAACATAAAATAACAGGATACGTTGAAACATCGTTTGATAAACGAAATCGTGAAAGCAACGAAGGACGAGGGTGAAAGGTTTTCGGTAAAAAGACAAGAAACGCGTCGAAAGCATGAAAGCCGAACGGTTGGCAAATCTCATGAATGGCCGCGTAATGTGAATGAAGCTCCAGTGACCCAGTTTTGTTGACCGCCTATCCCACCCTCCGTTTGCCAACCCCCCTGCCGCTTCCTTCAACCACCGTCGATTTCCCCACCACCATGGCTGGAACCCGCGTAGGCGTTACGTCAGGGACAGGTTATCGACTGCACCACCGAGAATATTAATTCGCGACATCGATTCAAATGATTCCGACGCCAATGCACACACGTCGAACCTCGAATTAGCGATAGCTTTAGACCCCGGGCCCAAAGTCTGTCGAGTAGGTTTGTAAATTTTAAAGAAACCATCGAATGTCGTGTATTTTTAGGGTGACTTGTTTGAAATCTTAAAATTTAGGTATTCTGATTTTATTTGGTATTATGTTTACCTGGCCCCTCCAATTTTCCTTTAAAACCAAATTATCAGCTAAACCAAGCTACGTATAACCACGTATTCAACCTCGAAATTGGAGCTCAAATGATTAATGCACTATGTGTGCACCTTAGATTATTAGCATAATACCCCTTAATTAAACGTTATCAGGGTTTTAATACACCTTACGTCATTGCTATAACAGTAATTACTATCAGAAATTTTGGACACTATCAGACTAGTTAAAACCAAAGCTTTGAAATTTTGTTGATAAATTCATCATCCTTGAACAAATTCTCCAATACAATTTTGTGACATTCATAAATCACCCTATCCATGGTAAAGGAAGATAAAGATTCGAATTTCATCGACACCTGTAGAATCGATGAAGAAAGTCGCAGCTTCTCTTTCGAGGGGAAAGAAAATCGACTTGGAGAGGATAAGATCTTCCCAATAACGAAATTAAGGGACGATACGCGGCTAACCAATTAAAAATCACAACATTCGACTGGCATCTTTCGACCTGAAAAATCTGACCTAAAAAACAACGCAACGAAAGGAAGAAGCTGGGGGTTTCAGTTTGTCGAAGGACGAAAACTTGGTCTGGCCGAGCTCTCGGCATTTCATCGGTGCCGTTCAGACAGAAGGGTGCGTCAGGGGGGTGGCGCGGGGTGGCAGGCCGCTCGAATGACGTCAGGGGACGACGCAGGGCGTCGAACCCTCGTTGGCAAGCGAGCGAAGGGGTGCATCGACCTGAAACCCCCAGCAGTTAGCTGGCTGGGGGTATCTGTTCATCCCTTTCTATCTCCTACAGATCGCAGCATCTCATCTTTCGCCAGAAGAGACAAAAAGACGTAGGATAATCGAAAATTTCGATACTTTATCTTCGTCTCGTACGTGTTCGAAATTAATGCCAAATTTGGGTAAAACTGATATTCCATATTTATTAATATTTCTGAGCTGCGACGTTACATGTTATTTAAAATGAATGTTAGTAAAATCTTAAGAAATAACAACCTAAGTATAATAAGAATACAAAAATTTGTAAATGGCAAAAATTTAATTTTGATGATAGTATGATTATCAAATGACGAGGATTAGGCAGAAACAGCTGTATCGAAGGGAAACGTCAGAATCTCACAGCAGAAAGGGTCAGAACAGAGAGTGCAGCAAGGGAGAAAAGTGGGTGAATGAGGTTCCTGGAGAAGAGCATCAACGGTAGTGGTGGTGGTGGTGGTGGTGGTGATGTCGTCGCCGCCACCGTGGCTGCATCCCCGAAGATATTTTTGGAATCGTCGAATTAGGCATTCAGGACAAGCGTGAACTAGGTGTACTAGGGTTCTCGTACGAGGATGCTGTCGCGTAAAAAGCCGTTCCCGATCGAATCGCGATGCGGGTCGATATGACCTTAATCTTTATCTGGCGACTAAGGCTGGCCGCAAGGTAACCGATTATCGATTGAAAATTATTTAGAATGATCGACGGCGACATTGACCTTCGTTCACAGATACCTTCCTTTTTTTTATAAAATGGATAAAAATTATAATTTTGAAAGAGACAATTTCAAAATTTTGATATTTTAATCGAAGGGGATGTTAACCAATTTCCAATTAAATTTGATCGAATCTTATGATTTATTGAAAGTTTGAATAGAATTAATAAATGTCAATGAAATATGTACGTAACAGCTATGCTGCTTTTAATCTGATTGCTCGGATGCCCTCTCGTTTATTTTGTAATTTTCAACAATATCCAAGGGTTATTAATTAAAGGAAAAGAAGGAAATGGAAAGTGAAAGAGGGTAAACCACAGTTTCACGCGTCTCTCGAAGAGGATCTCAAAAGATAGACGCGTGCTCTCGAGGTAGGCAACCCTAAAGGAAAATAGGAAGACTTAAGGCAGATCTTAAGTGGCCGGTGCTGTAGGCCAGACGCAAGGCACAGAGTCTTGCTTGAATCTCGTCCACCCCTTTGGCAAAGCAACCCTCATCTAAGCAGTTTTTAACCGAACGAAAGATAAAGACAGAACGGGACTAGAGAGCAAGATAAAAAACGAGGAAGAGAGAAATAGAAATGCAATATCGTCCTGAAATGAGTGTCACTCGAATTCCAAATACAAAACCTAGAACTTTCAATTATTAAATCGTCGAAATGACAAAATAGGGACTTGTAAATCTTTTTCTCAGTTACTCAGAATCTACACCTAACGCATAATTCAGAATTCGAGTGCAATTTTACACACTTTTTCTTTCTGATTCTCCATATTTTATGCAGATACAGAGCCCTTCGTTCGTAAATTCGACTACCTTCTCGTAGGTCTGGGTCACGATCGACTCCCGGCATCTCCATTAAATATTTCACGGATCCCAGTCAGATTCTTCTTCTATTTTTAGTCTTTTAAGAAATTTCAGCAGGTATTTCGTGACTTTTGAGCGGGAGTGTATGTTCGATGGGCCACGTGGTGCGGCGTGCGCGGGACAATCAATGCAGTGACGTCATTATCTGACCGACCAATCGCAGGACGGCTCCATTCAAACCTGGCAGCCTCGGCCTCCCAGTGGAAACTCTTCGAGTTCCATCGGACTTTAGCCCGACTGCAGTTCGGCCTCGATCACTGAGACGCGCGAATTCGAGGCTGGACCCGCTCCCTCGTACTCCCTGTTCGCCTCGCAATTTCATCACAGAAAGTATCCGAGTTTCGTTCGAACACCCATGGAAATCGTCTTTGGAACATCTCTGAGAATCGCTGGTAACGGAGCACCCCGAAGAAAATTCAGATTTTCTTGGAAAAATCGCAAGATATCTGATACCATCCCCTGTCCAGCTCTCGAGGAATCCGTAACAAAGGGGATTTATAAGTTTCAAGTGTACCACGTCCGGGATAACAGGAAGTGGTGGCTGGTGTTTCGTCCGTTGTCGAAGTAAGTAGTGCGTTCTCCATTCGCGGGCTTCACACAAGTAAATAAGCTGTAAATGGTACTTGTTCCATCACTGACCTCGTCCTTTCTCTCTAGAGTCCTTTCGCATCGATATAGCAGTGCAAAAATTAGGGACACTTGTTGAATCGTACGTAGAGAAGTGCACAGGTACAGTGAATTTTTTGACGGAAAAATTGAAGGTGTTTATTTCGAGGGAAATACTAGGGGTTGCCTGATAGAGGAGCACGTGGTCCAAGCGAAACCCAAACACACACCCACGCAAAATTCTCCACCGACACGAAACGTGGCTGGAAAATCGAGCATAGTTTCCCTTTCACTTGGAAACAAAAGACACCATGGATTTTTCTTTCGATCGTCGAAATTGACGAACGAGTATCAATTAACGTGGCCTAATTAAATACGGAACGTTCTTCTCGCCCATGATACTTTCGAACGGGAACTTCTAGCCTTTTTACCCTCACAAAGGAAACTGTAAAGGTCATTTTAATCATCGAACGCGTCCTTTATAATATTTTTTTTTTTCAACAAAAAGTTGTACGTCGAAAAAAACAGTTTTTTCGATGGTCAATTAACCAGTTAATTTTAAAGTTTATTCATAAAAAATTCAACAGACCTGCAAAAGCGTGACGCAGCTCTAGCAGGTAACGTCATTGTCCCAGTTTTCAGTCGGTGCATTCGATTGAGCGAACTGGTCACCGTTTTCATGGCGCAACGTAAACTGTCTCGAAATTTGAGCGTAAAGGGGTTGATCGCCACCATAGAGACAGCCATACCCATTGTACACGCTGTAACATAGATCGGTAAACGGTGTTAACGCGTTGATTATTTTGAGGGATCATAAACGCTTTAGAATTATTATGTTGTCAACGTGTAGCAATTATTTGACTAAATTTAAATTATAGTCAGCTTGTTAATCACAAAAATTATTACAATTGAGTCGTTTTGTTTTTGAAATTCACAGCCCTTTGAGTTATTATTATAAATATATACGATATCAAAATTTACTGATCTTCTGATGCACGAATTTTTAATGACTGCAACTCCTGAATGCTTAACGCTACTTCCGGTCATAATGGTTCACATTATACAAAATAAACCAGCTTTAGCCAAAAATTTGTGCAATTTTCTTCCGCTTTAGAGCATCAATTTTAATCAAAATCCTAAGCGGTGTGTATCAAAAGGGTTGGAAAAGGGTTCAGAAGGGTTTATTCCGTTGTTAATTGGATCAAAATATGGTGCACTACTTATCCTCGTCATCCTGCACCTTCCAGAAACCCCCCTTTGTCCCTCGACAATCCTGTGTTGCCACGACCCCCTCCCGTTACCCCTCTTTTCCTTGGGAATGCACGTCACTTCGGGGGGAGGTTGTGACGTCAGTCGAATGCGGAGCCTGGATTGGCCGGTAGCTCAACTGACGTCATACGGACTGAATCTCCTCTACATGCGCTTTCACCCTCCTCTAACCCTCCCCCTTGACTCTCCTGAATGCTGGCTGCAATAGGCATCGAGAAATGGTGCATGACAGTTCAAAGCCCCAGTTTTCCAAGGCTGTGCGAACCGAGAGGTCGCCGTACGTTTCACCTTCTTCGCCACCCTATCGTTCTTTTTCTTCTTCTTCCCTTTTTCTTGCTTCTTCATCTTTTTTTTCTCACCCTCTGCTTCTTACGAAACTTCCTCTTTCAAGATTTTATTTTTCCAACCAAAAATACACGATAAGTTCGTAGGGGATGATTATCCGATAACAATTCTTCCTAGATTTATCCTCGATAATCGATACAAAGTTTACAGCAATTATAAAATTTGTCTACATTTTTAAATTTGCCATGCGAGTTTCCATTTGAGCGGTTCAAAAGCACAAGGACACCCCAGTATTCGAGGTCCAACAAAAACTGCACGTATTAAATTCCAAAAATATTATAAATATTCACCATTTAATCTTAGTTGGTTCCACCGCCAATTTACAATTTTTTTATTTTCATTTTTATCAATTTTATTCATCACTATCTATGCCAGGAACTCAGAATCGCGAATATATCGCATAACGATCAATTTACAAATGGTAAAATGACCAAACGTGGAAAAAGTGATGTGAAGTGTCCCTGGACCATACAATTTTTTTATTTCTTTTTATACACAGTAGTCGGTACCATCGAGAACAGTGGCTTGGAATCGCGGGTCCATCGCGAGTGGTGGTAAAATAAAAAATCATCCAGGAACTTGTTAACACGCCTTGCCAAAGCAGGTGTGTATCTTCGATTGTGCGACATCGGGTTTCATAAATAAAGTCCCATTGAAGAGGAGCTCACAGGGGATGGAGTAGCATGACCCGGTGACCTAGATTTCCTATGACTTGCGTCATTCACAATCTCTCCCCACCATGTACTACGGCAACGACACGCATCTAAAATACAGAGAGAGCGAGAAAGCGAGAGAGAGAGAGGATGAGTGAAAAGGGATGGGATCAGACTGATTGCGAACAGAGAGTGCATATCCTTGCTGAACAGCCACCGATTTCGGCAACCACTTTCGGTCTTCTTTCAAGGACGTTACAGTTCCATCCAACGATCGAGAACTTGGATAACAAATTCTGTGAACGTGATTGTTAATGGGAGATTCGGTGTTTCAGTGATTTGTTTCGTCGTTGACAGGTTGTTGCAAATAAAATGAACAAGTTACCTTCAACTTTCGATAGCCACGATCGGCTTACATATTTTGTTCATTGATCAAAATGTGCCACAAGAACTATAAATTATAAATATGATGGTTCACTTTCGATTAAAATTTATCCAGCCAATGCCACATACTTATTTCTAAACAATCAGTGATTTTGTATTAAAAACATCAATGAATGGAAGGTTTAATTATTTTTATTAAATAAAAGAGCTTGTAAGACCGTTCATTTGATCTGCAACAATCTGATGAAACACAAGTGACATCGAATAAAAAAGAAGAAGAAACGACTTGAAGAATCGAAGGTCCGTTGCACTTCTGCCAAAATGTTCGAGGCCCATGGTGTGCTGTTGCCTGGCAACCATCTTGGGTCAATGGAATACGCGTTCATGGGAGAAACTGGGTCAACCCACGAGATGTTCCAGGTGTCTCCTCGAGTTCTTCCGGCGACGAGACACGCGACTTCTCTCCTCGTTCCTTCGATCAGCGAGCCTTTCGATTTTCCCGCTTTATCGTCCAACATCCGGGGCCATCCCCTTCCGAATTCCGAGGTAAACATTCCTACATCCTCTTCAGGAACCTTTCAACATCTATGCATTTCGTTGATTGCTCTTTTAGCCTTCAAGGTAAGTCTGAAGTTTCACAATTTGCATTTCTTGTTAAGTTTTCACTCCGGTATATTGATTTTGCAAAGTTATTTATTAAAATTTTACAAATAAAAGTTTGCAATCGATTCAGAATACCAATCGAGGGTTAAATTCGTGACTTTGTTCATCGACGACCCCTACGGCAGTCAATATGTTAACAAATGTCGACGGACCGAGCAGAAGGGTAGAAAAATTGTGTACACGTTGAAAAATGTTGAACAAGCCGCCCTTGGCTTGCCTTCTACTGACCCGAATACCTATATATCAGGTGGAAGGCTATTTATAGAACCACCCCCGATGAACGACCCCGACGAGCACGACGTGAAGAAGCTCTGCTCTAAATGCGAAGAAGAAAATAATTGCTTCTTCTTCTTCTTCTTCTTCTTCTTCTTCCTCTTCTTCTTCGTTTTGTTATCATCAGAGTACGGATGTTTATGCATTTATGACGTACTGAACTATGCAAAGTATATGTAAATTGAGGGGTGCGTGCAAGAAACTGGTACGAAACGCTTGGAATACATCACGTATGCAAAATGTAAGAAGTAAAATGCTTTTGAACAGCTCAGAAGAAAAAGAAATATTTCTTTTTTACTTCCGTAGTCGAATCTTTGTAAATAGTAAAAAATTTAATGGTTGAGATTTGTATTTTACGATTATATTAGAGGGTTGAAATTTATAGTTTGTAACTTCAGAAATGAGTAAAATCTTTGAAGGGTTGTAATTCATATTTTATTATTATAAAAATTAGGAGTGGAATTAAAATGAATTATAATGTAAATTAATGAATTAAAATCATAAAAGGGGATGAAATTAGTAAATAATTGCTTCGCCCTTAAAAGAATTGGAAATTTGCCGCAGCCTACGTACTTTCAGCGTGTTAGTTGACCTTTAAAATACCGCCGTTGGCCTCGAATTATTTATAACAAGTTAGAAATTTCACGATTCGATATATCGATATGGAACTAGCTAAAGGGCAGTTCTTCCGATCGTTAACCAGTTTTCTTGCTATTCAATTTCAGCGAACGATACGTGGCCATCAATTTTTACGATCAGAGCACGAAAATTACTGTTTTCACCCTTTCGTCCCTTTTTCTTTCGACCCAGTTTATCGTTTAAACGAGTTCACTGCCCCATTAACGCTTAACTTTTCTTTGACGTCATTAAATCTCTACGTCATGAACGCACATCATCGTTCGCTCGATATTAAAATAATAATTAATAAGAATATGATCGATCAACTTTCAAGTATAAACTCTCAATCGGATATACTGTTATTAACAAAATCACGTTATTGAAAATGATAAATTTAAAGAAAATACAAACGATGATTTTGTTAAACAATAAATATTTGTGATGAATAGTTAGAAAACTGTAGGTGAAATAACAGACGGAGTATAAACTGCAATACCGAGGTAGGTCGATAAAGGCATGGCATATCGGTAACCCTGTTGCAAGGGTTGATAAGGGGAACAGGTGGTTTGGTGACCATTGGTAAAGGTGGTAAGTCAGAAAATATATCAAGGTAATCTACCCTCACAAGTACAAACATTTGGTTCATATAAAATGTTTATTCATATAGATATTCATTAGAAATAATGAAATACTGTTCTTCTACGTTATGTCTGACCACATATAGGGCTATTCTACTGCGAGTCATCGTTTTGCTGTACTATGTTCAAATTTTAGATTCTTTTCTATTTCAAAAGTTTATAAACCTTACAAAAATATTTCAATATTATGTGAAATTATAGTATAGTACTGCTAACGTTAATATATTAACAAAATAAGAATTTTGTAAAATAGTAAATTGAAAATTAGGACTGCAAAGTATAACTTCATCAAATTTAACTGTAATAAGAAGAATATATTATATTAAATAATATTAGTAATATTATATTGAATCGAACTAACTTTATTTTCATTGAATCAAACCAACATTAGACTTAATTAATAAAAGTATTATAAGTTTTTATTAGATATGTATTGTATAACAAGAAATTATTTGAGAACTAAGTCTCATAATTACATTTTAAACATTTCTACGAAATTTTGAGGAAAATTTTGAAAAATCAAACGACTCGGTTAGTGTTTCTGGCACATACCAGATGTCAGGTTAAACTTTGAGAAAACCGACCATCTATTTTGGCAGAGAAGCTCGTGAAACGTCGGTGTCCCACAAATGTATCCTTACTGTTGCGATAAGAAAAAAAGAAGCAGGCGCCCAAAAAATTGGCGGTATCGTTGAGTGAAAGAAAGTAGATCAAGATTTGTCTGAGATATTGTGAAATCAAGGCGTCGCGACGCCAAGTGCCGTCGGTGAAGATCGAGGCTATCCTACCGGTATAAACAAAACTTTCAATAAAATCTATTCTTTTCTAACTCTTGAAACGATTAAAAATAGAACTGATTAAACTTGAATAAAATCACTGTTCGCGTTGTGCAAAATTTGTAGTTAATTAATTAATAACATCTTGTTTAACGTTAAAACAACTAAATCCGTCAAAATAACAATTTATATTTCATATAAATTATTCAGTGATTTTTAATATTTCAAATTAAATACACCTCCAATGCAAATTGTTCAAGCGTTAAAAAGAATAAATATAACTGTTATAATAATGATAATTAATTGATAACTCTCATTTCTATTTCTTAACTATACTTCCAACAAAATTATTCATTTCCTAGGTTAAAATTTTAATATTTAGTGAAAATAGCATACTACTGTTTAATTATTTATAATAGAAGAGAGTGGTTACCTAATGTAGGCCAATGTTCCGATATTTTGAAAAGCTGGAAGTCGTAAAAAAATCGAAGTACGAAATCTCGTTAGAGGTAAAAAAAAGAAGGAAGGAAAAAAGGTTGCAATTCACAGAAGAACTCTATTTTTCTACGCCAATGAGATTGGCAAGGCTTCGCGTGGGGTGGATGAGATTAATCCCGTTTACCTCAAGCAGATTTAAGGCTTCTTATGCAACTTCACGCCCGTATATTCGTATGCGACTGTCCACGTTTGCCCGAGTATTCTTTTTTCCTCCAAAAATATGTTTCTTTTAATCTAATCAAACTAATCACCGTAAATAACTTAACGTAATTTTCATAATGAGAACGTTCCACCATTTTCTATGGTAACATCCACTTTTTCCAAACTGTCACTAAACAAGAATATTACAATAACATAATTGTAACATAAATTTATAGTATTTTTGCTTTCCAAATGAAATTTTATAAGAGGTTTTAATAATTAGTTAGGAAAATTAAATGCTATAAATTTATGGAATTATACTTTGTTAGTTTATAGTGGACAGATGTGGGGTAACAAATTAATTACCTACGTTTCTGGTTTCAAAATATTTCAATAAGAAATGTAAACCCCAATTATTAACGCAAGGGGTGAAATTTCTAAATATAAGAATCACTATGTTTCTTAAATAAAACACGCCTATATTTGTACTAATTCAATTCTAATAAAAGGAGGAGCATCAGTATAGAAATTCGCACCCCAATTATCAATCCAAGGGGTGAAATCTCTTCGGATATAAATCACTACATCCACGTCGAATGTTCTTGAAATAAGCTGACTTCCAATGAAGGAAGAAATAGAATTTGTTAAAGAATAGAACAAGTGTTTCACAGTCTGAAATCCAAACTGATGTCCACCCTTCTGACACGTGATACCAATCTGACACTGCGGCCACCGGTTTATTCACGCACTGTATCGCCTAACAAATTCCTCTTTTCGTTTCATTTTCTACAATGGCGGCAGCTAGTTATTTTCGTACGATTGAAATATTGTATTCGCGAAGTTAACAAAAGGCACAAGCGTGTTTTGCCATCGATTTTGCCGAAGCTATCGACGGGACGAAGAAGAGAATTACGTAACATAGGAAAGCCGTCTTATGTTTCTGTCTTATTTCATTGTAGAATTTCGATATGAAATATGACATAAACTTAAGGTGGGTACCTATATAATCGATGAGCTGGCACCGATCTTCGTGGGAAACACGTCTGGTCATCCCAGTGTCGTAAAGAGGAGAGAAACGAAGAGGACGAACGTTAAAGTTCGTGAGTTTCGAAATGATATGTGACAATTTTTATTTTAAGAGAAGCATGATACTATTCTGCATAATTTTGTTGCTTCTGGAGGAATCAGAAAACTTGATTTGCACGAACATTATAGTAATTATAATAAATTTGTTATTAAATCCTTTGTTTGTAATTTGAAAAGAACGAGAGGAGTGTTTTTTTCAAGCGAAGTTACTCGTCCCATAATAAGGGTGGAATGCGAGAAGCGGATGAAGATGAGGAGCCATCTAGCCCAGCCTTTACGCCCCTGCCTGCGTGTTCCCTCTTGGTCGAGGAGACACAGAACGCGGAGGAGAAAGAAAAAAGAGTACGGTGCCGGCGGCGGGGAGGGTAACACTAGCCGAGTAAGCTCTGAACACTTTTTAGGATTCAGGGCTTAGCACCCCCTGGATCCTCAGGCTTCACGTCTGCCTGGCCCAACCTGCGACTCCTCCACTGACTCTGCAGATATCCGCTGTCCCGTTTCTCTTCCACCCTTCCACGATCCCCCCAACAACTTTCCTTTCTCATGTTCTAATTCTTCAGATATTGCCAGTAATGTTTTAGCTAACAAGTTCACCAACAAGAATATCATTGGTAATTAACTATCAGGCAATTATTAAGAATTGTTCAACTTATTGGATCCTATTTCCAGGTTTTAATTTCAAATTTACCACCCCTTAACTACCTTATCTCAGAACTAGAAATATGACATTTAATAACCCCTTCATGGTACCTCAAGGTTAATTACCGAGACATTGGCGACTTCTATGACGGTCAGCACGCCAATATATTTTCAAAAAGCTTCGAGGTACATTTTCACCTGGCAACCCCGTATCTCGTGTCCTTTATCGTGTGACCTCCTTCACGGGAAGCCACAAAAGTCGACGACAGTCTGCGCTGATAATATCCCCGTTAATTGTACCGTATATCCGCGATTACGTCAACTCGAATCTATCAGCGATCAAATTCAAACAACTTCCCTAATCGTCCGCCATCCCCATTTCCCGCGACCAAAACTTCCGGAAAAACTAAACGAAAACAACATCAGGTGGTGGTACCGTTCTAAAGATTCTGTAGGCTCTGAAGCGTTAGCGGGATGGTTCTAGACAGGGCGCAAAAATTGGGTCATGCTAATGCCTGATCCCGGTATTTAACGAATCGGCAGTCTGCTTCGCGTTAGTATGTATGCGGGATACATTTTAAGGATTCACCTCTTCACAATATCATTAAACACCACTACAAACAGCCGCGCTGCCAACAGACGGCAACAGCCAGGTCACAGGGTGAACAGAAGTTACATAACGGAATAGGAAGGTTTATGTAACCGACAAAAACTAGGCCCTAACAAGGCCAAAACTACCCCCTCACTCTTGTAACAAGATGAATCTTAGAACCACCAAAAACTGTCCTGGCGAGACATCGAATTTCATCGAAGGAAGAGACGCCATCGAAATGGTACCAGAAAGAAGTGTCAGGCATTGAAATCATCGATCAGATCCATCGAATATCCGGCGAATTAGGTGATCTTTTTATGAAACAACCGTTTGTTATTCGATCGTCCAACTCGGCCACCGCAAATACGATTTTGTTCGTAATGCCTGTGCCCTTATTTCCCAAGAAACACGTGTCTTGTGGCCTTAAAGCGGCCCGTTCATTGGCCGATGTCACCTAAAGCTACCCCCCGATTGGTCGATGGATTAGATGACCACGTGGTGTCCTGGTATATAACCAAGGGTGAATTAAGAAGGTATCGGCAGTTGTGCACGAGACACGGGCAGAAAAAGTGCGACCATTTTTTCATTCACCTGAGTCCAACCTTCTATCGTGTACAGTGATAAAAGACGACTCTACGTCGATCGAGTGCCCCTTAACCGGACATTCTACGTGGTACTCTGTGAGATGGAGAACAAACTTGGGACAACTTGAATTTTTTTTTTTATTAAATGTAAAAAGAACGAGTGAGTGGAGCGGTACCGAGGACCAACCGGAGCAACGTGGATACCGATGGAAATGTGTGAACATCAACGATGCTGGAAAAATGCCGAAGAGGACATTCGATTTAAAATGAAATTCCAGAATTATATCGAAGTTTCTGAAGCAGTGCAAGTTAGACAATTACTAAGGACACCTTGCAATTAGGAGAACACCCTGATGGAACGTTTGGAATGTATCCGTAGGGAAAATTGAACTTGAGGACGTAAATTCCGGAGGATAACGAATGGAAGAGGACGCAGCTACGGTGTGTAGAAACGGTGGTAAGTCCATCGTAGAAACGCACGTATAGGAGGATCGAAGACGATGAATTTTATATAGAAACCGAGCTATCCTATCGGTCTATAGAACCGCCATATGTCCGGGTCCCCACAAGTTATCTTAAAATATGTGTTTGTACGGACTGCACTTAGTGAAAATATGTCAGTAGAAACGATCGATGTTTTAGAAGAAATTCTTTTGAATCCCCTCTTGCGATTGATCACAATCTTCGTAGAATGTTTGTACGTTACTTATAAGCTCTGCCTGGTACGATGTTTAAGAATTTCTGGGAAGACAAGTACCGTATTGATAAAAAGAGCTTCGAAGAAACGAAATCGATTTTTGAAAACGTTTCACGCGAGTATCGTTAATAATGAATGTACGAGAAAACAGCGCAAACACTGTGGTAAAGAAACAACGCCTGGACTGGTTGTGATTTTACTTATTCGTCGCTCATACATATTTTACTACTTCGTATCCTACTTTCTTGGTCCGTCTAATAACCGAAGGAAACGAGATTAAGCGATGGCAATAGAGATGGTAGCGATAACTCTATCGACTTCGTTTTTTTACGTTTATGACAAATATTATTGCGATCAACCTTAGTGTTAATAAAAAATACTCGAGACGTAGACGAGGTAGTAACGTTGGTACTAATTCTATAGGCTACACTTCTCGTAAGTGAATGAAATAATATTCGAAAGAAATGATCAGTGTAAAGGGAAGAAAGGAACAATAATGGACCCCAGTGCAGCTGCTGGCCACTGCACAAGATTAGACATAAGACTCTTGTGCGTGTGACAGCGGCTATGATGGGGCTTCCACGAGGCTTCGACAAAACGATGACTTCTACGTCTGTCCTTGAGATACGACTACCGAAACTTCGAAACGAATGCGTCAACTCGAGTTACCAATATTCACCTATTTCTCTGTGAAAACGATACTCGTTACTTTACAAATGGTACCTCTTGGTAGACAATAGTCTAAAATATTTACAATAAAATAAATATTCTTAATATACCATGTATTTTTAGTCCTTTAGTCATTATATTAAAACATTAAATAATCTGTTTCATGATAATGGTATCATGTAGATATTAATAACTCTTAAGATATCTTTACTGTTTAATGAACATCAAATAAAGTTTGAAATGAACCTATGTTTCTTATATACTGTTTTACCTTAGTAGCTGGTCTATGTATTATAAAAATTTAATATTCAGTAACTGTGCTTGAACATATCTCATAATATTCCTTTTCCTTATAACAATAGCAAAAAAAAATTGGTATAAAATAAAGATTTACTTGTTGAGGAGCAACTCATCCATTCTTTCATCGAATCATCATTCATTCTTTCACTCTCAGTATATGGCAGTAACAGTCTCGATAACATTTTCTAATTCAGAAGAAAAGGTAGATACATCTTCAGCAACGCAATTAACCTCTTACTTTAGGTTAAATCTTTCCACATTCTGTAATAAGTTAATGAGTTATATCAGTGCATTTAATAGTTAGTTTTGAAAGCTGAAAAATGTACATAATTGCAAATACAATATCAACGTCAAATAATTTTGAAAACTGAAAAGCCAGGTTAATGAAAAAGTCAGTAAAACTTAATACTAGGCTGATATGTAATAATTCAACAAAATTTAAACGTAACTGCAATTAAGGTTATTAACAAAAGAAACAATAATTAAATATACAATTACGTACATTTAAATTCAAATTATTAAATCACACGTTCATAATTCATCTGCAACCTGCCATACATCCGACATATTTCACGCGCGTTCCTAAACCAATTCAAATTAAATCGCGCCAGAACGCCCTTTCTTATTGGTTCGAAACGACCAGAAATTGAAAAACGAGGAATCGTAAGAGATGAATTTTAGAACGCACTTTAGTGAACCCAACTCTTTCAAATTATGATAAGCAAGAAAAATCACAATTGCAAATAAATCAAAAATAAAATGATTTTTACGCAAAGAGCTAAGAATCTGAATCCAGCGAGGCTAAAAGGTTCGTAAACTTCAGTTATACTAATAGAAAATCTCTAACTAATAAGGGAGAAAATAGCGACAGCGTGCATTACCAAATTAATCCGCCTAATTAAATTTTCCTCTTTGTTGGAAAATACATTTCTATTCAAGGTCACAAATTCTGAACTTATATTGATAAAAAGTTGCACTCTTGCGCTTGCGTAAATCGCAACTATTCCGTATCGTCTGCCTATATTCGATGCAGTATGTTTTGAAAGAGCAAGACGGACGGATTCATGGTTCCTCGCATGCGTTGTAAATCAGCACGAGACTAGTGTTTCATTCGTTCACCTGGTGCATTTTTATTGTGTTTAGCCAAAGTACATATTAACAGAGAACATCATGAGTCTCATCAGGCAAAATTTTCACGAGGATTGCGAGAAAGCCCTTAACAATCAAATCAATTTGGAACTGTACGCAAGTTACGTTTACCTATCTATGGTTAGTCAACGTATCGATTAGGCGGCTATTTTTAACGTCTGCATTCCTTTCGACGATACTGTTCAAATCAAAATAAAACTGAAAGGAAAAGAAACAGAAAATATTCAATTTATTCCCTTTCCCTGTCCCTCAGACACTTTCCGTGAAATATCCCTTCGAATTTATGATCGTTGTTGCTTTATTTCAGGCTTATTATTTCGACAGAAGCGATGTCGCACTGCCAGGTCTTCATAAATATTTCAAAAAAGCATCCGACGAAGAAAGGAATCATGCCATGAAATTCATGACTTATCAGAATAAGAGAGGCGGCAGCATCATTTTGACAGCTATCGAAGGCCCGCCAAAGGGCAACTGGGTTTCAGCTAAGGATGCCATGTCAGAGGCGTTGGAACTGGAGAAGAAAGTTAATGATGTATGTACGTTCTTTCCTAAAAATTCTATCAAAATCCATAAAAATCACCATCATTAAAATAACTACTAATTTTCAACACTGTGTCATTTAGTGTTAAAGGAGTGATATATGTACTCCTTTCTTATAAGTTATCTCTGTATATTAGAATATGTATTTTTAACTTTGTTCGGTTTGTTAAATTAATTAACATAAGTTCGATAAATATTTGCGCTGTGCTATCTCGATGTTCGGTTTGTACGTTTTTAGAGACTCTTCTTTCAATCGGGGGTGTAACTCAGTGGTAGAGTGTCCGCTTCGCATGCGGAAAGTCCTGGGTTCAAATCCCAGCTCCTCCAAATTCACTTTTTTTTCTTTTCTCATTTTTTTCTGGTTTTATCGTATCACAGTATAAATATTTCAGAAAAATAATTATTATTTTTCAATAAATACCTTGTTGATTAATAACTAAATTTTTTTTCAGAATCTTCTGAAATTGCACGCCTTGGCATCGTCATTCAACGATCCGAATTTTTTGGACTTCTTGGAAACGGAATATTTGCAAGAACAAGTAGACTCTATCAAAGAAATTGCCGATCATGTGACGAATTTAGAACGGGTTGGCGATGGTCTTGGAGTATACGTCTTCGATCGAGAACTCAGGGATTAAATTTTTATCGAAGAATGACGAAGAGAAAATTGTAACGCTATTATAATTATTACGAACATAATTTATAATAACAAAACCAGAAAAATGATACAGCATTTCAGAAAAGGGGAAGAATATTGCATTTAGACAGTATCTTATGTGATTCTCGGAAGGACTTTTGCGTCAAATTATCAAATTACTACCATTAACTATAACACTGTCAATTCCAAACCAAAACAGTAGTCCCTAACGCGTTATTAGGTGTATTGAAGATTGCGATGTACTGCGCAACATTGTGCTAACTTAAATCGTAATAAAGGTTGATAATTCTGCTGCGTAGTATTTACTTGTGCCCGCTCAACAATGCTGATGAAATATTCAAACTGAAATCATCAACTAAAAAACTTCGATATGATTTCGTATCAAAAAGAAAAAAACAATTACCAATCGACACCGTGACATGTAATTGACATTACATTAACAGTATTATTTATAGAACATGTGTTTAAATTGTACGTGAACCGAGTAAACATGTCAGAAATATTCTTTTTTAAAAAAATTCTTAGCAATGTATTGTATCGACATTTTCGAAGATTATACAGCACGGAGTAAGTCTCTATGTAATCGGCTAACCGAGTTTATCGGTATGTCATAATAATTTGAAAAAAATTACTAATATTTTTTGAGAATATATAAATCGCAGCATTCGATCATACATAAAAAATTAGAAGAAATAAAATGTCGATCTCTGTCATCGTGTACGAAGAAAACATCCGATCAATTGTGCATCGACAAACCGATGAAATGGCCCAGTGGAAAACCAGTCAATTTTAAGTTTCACGAAGATACCGAGAATATCCTAAATGAACAGATAAACGTTGAATTGAAAGCTTTTTATTATTATTTGTCGATGGTAATACTAAGAAAACCTTGTTTAATTGAAATTACTGTATGTAAAATGGAATTATTTTAAATAGGCTGCATATTTTGGACGCGCCGATGTAGCGTTGCACGGTTGTGAATCGTTTTTCATGCAGATGCATCACGAAGAACACGAACACGCTCTCAAGTTTCTAAATTATATCAAAATGCGCGGGGGGCGTGTAAATTTATGCCCGGTACTGCCACCCACCGACCAAGATTGGAAATGTCCGATACACGCATTTAAAGTAAACAAATAATAATTATGAAATACTAATTAAACAATATCATCGTTAATGCTATTATGCACATATTTTTTTAGACAGCCTTGGAATTAGAGATTGAAGTAAGTGAAAAGTTGGTAGCGGTAAATACTGTGGCGGAGAAACACGGTGATTTAAATGCGAGTGATTTTATCGTTACCGGTTTTATGGAAGACCAGATGAAAAGCGTGAACGAAATGGGAAAATTTGTGGCTATTTTGTCCGGAATTGGCGATCAGGCGTTGGCCCGTTTTATATTCGACAAAGATTTACTCGAGAATCACGTCGAACCAAAATTTAACGTCATTCGCACGAAATTAAGCACGAACAAAATAAGTACTTAATGCTTCCGTTTTAATGCGAAATTACGTAGAACATGTAATCATTTTAGTGCCATTTGTTACTGTCTTTTCTTTAATTTAATGTAAATAAAGGTGCACGTTCAATAAATAAAATGAAACAAAATATACACTTAAAAAAGGAACGTAATAAAATGTTTTTTGAAAATTTAGTACATAAATAAAACCACGGAAATAATTACTACGTTAATGAAATGTTGTTAACCGCTGATGTAGTTAAGAAAAGATATTATAAAAGCTCGCATTATATATTTAAACTAAAATGTTGGACGTGTTAAGAAAATGACCGCTTATTATACCATATGAAAATAAATCGTCTAATTTTAGAACATATCTGAACCAGTCGTCTCATGTCATATGTTGAAAACGACATAGTATGGCGGAGTTGTTGCATGCATTTTATCGTGAGCAGAGAACTACTCGAAAGACGGATATCGTGGCTGATAAGTTATTTGTATTTTATATTGAAATTGATATTTGCACTTGATTAAATTTTTATTTAATTTTGTATTCGGATAAATAGAAAGATTTCGAGCATAAATTTATTAATCAAAGAAAGAATGTGCGTGTGTCACGTTTAGTTCTGTAAAAAAAGTCGGAATTATTGTTAACACGTAATTAACCCTAATTTTCTATAATAGTATTTTCTAAATTGTAAAAATCCATCTCAATTATTACGAATGAACGCGATTAATTGTCGTTTCGAGGGTAAGTCTAAGAATGGCTAGCGATTTATCGAGTGAGTGTACCGAAACAATTGGAGTGCTGGATGAAAAAGAAGAAGGTGAAATATCTTTGGAAGATGTAAGTTCTTCCGAGGAGGGACATTTAAATTACGGATATGGGAATAGGGTTTCTCAGTGTTCCAACTGTTTATCAACACAACATAATGCAGCATGGTGCACTACTTCTGCCAAATTTTATCCTTCCAAAGGTCCTTCGAATAGAAGAGGTAAATTTAATACTAAAGTTCTTTTTTTTTTTTAAATACAGTAACCAGAAACTTGATACGCCTTAGCTTTTAACCATATAAATATAATTTGATATGTTTCGTATTATCTGATTTTAATGTTAAAGTTAACATAAAGAATTTTATGTTTTTTTTCTTAGTTTTTTTCTTTACCATTGGCTCAAAATTATAATATAAAAAATCTTTCTTTTTTATGTACATATATTGTATAATATTTTATATTGTATTATTGTATAAACTTTATTTATGTTACATTGAATTTTTGTACACACAATTTACTATCATTTTCGACATATCATGTTCTAACCAAGTAGAAGTTGACCTTATTCTACAAGATGCAGTCCAGGGAAAAGAAAATCGTCATCAGATCAAAGAATCAGGATGCATCGGAACAAAACATACAGTTTCTACTCTTCAAGAAAAAAATGATGACCTTGTGCCTATTTCAAGCGACAGTGATATGGAAATTGTTGGTCTTGCAGATAATTCTAAACAAATTGTAATATATACTTCCTCAAAAAGTAGAGTAAAAAAGAAAAGAAAAAAGAAAAGAAATCATGTAGCTATGATGTCAGTGGATGACTTAGTTTCTTCATCTACTGTGGATATGGTTGTATCTGAAGATGCTGGTACCTTGAACCTTGATGGGACAAAAACAAATCCTTCAAAATCTCATCATAGAGAAACAAGTCCTGTCCATAAAAATAGTAGACCAAGAGTGATTTCAAGATCACCTCCCAGAAGGCATAGATCTCTAATAAGAGCAAGGTCTCCATTCAGAAGGTCAAAATCTCCAATTATTCGTGCCAGATCACCAATAAGGAGATCTCCAAGAAGACTTAAGTCTCCTAAACGATCACCATATAGATCATCAGGAAAGACAATGCCTAGGAAAACATCGCATCCTGAAGTGATGTCATCTCACAATTATACAGATACACATAAACTCCTTAAGAAAGTCAGAAAGCTAGATTCAATAGGAACACATTCTCTAAAAGAAACATTAAATAAAAATAAGGAACATGCATCTTCCTTAAAAGAAAAATTAACAAATATGATGAAAGGAGTTTCTGATAATAATAGTGATATAACAAATTCTTCAAAAGAGAAATCTACTAATTATGCAAACCAGAAAGAACTTAATGATGTGGATGATGAAGAGGATTTAGCACTGTTAAGGCAGAAAGCACTTGAAACAAAACAAAATAAATCAAATAAACCTAATGATCAACCAAAGACTGAGACTGTAAAAAAAGTAAATTCAAATATAAATGATGATCAGGATGAGGAGGACTTAGAATTAAGGATGATTGCACTTCGTTCTGCAGTGATAAAGAAACATCAGAATAGAGTTCAAAAGGGTATAAAATCAGGAATATATAAGAAATCTAATATTTCTCGTAGTGAAAGTCCATTCACTCAAAGTTTCTTAGACAGTATTCCCATACCTGGAGAGGAATTGTTAAATTTTGCATCACCGCCTCATACACCGCTTCCTATGAATGAAAATAATCATACAGAAGACATGGACTTGGATACAGATGTTGAGAGGGAAAAAGAAAAATTGCCATATTCTCCAACAGATAAGATTACTGCCAGTATACCTATGGATACAGAATTATTAGGTATCCAACCATCTGATGTATCATTCATCAGTCTTAATGAAATAAATAATAGTCCAGGCTATAATGTATCCATAGTATCTAATCAGGATAACCAATCACCTTACTCAGGAAAAATTATTGAAAACAGAAGTTATTTACCAAATGTTGTGTACTACACACCACTCCAAAATTCTATGTGTGCAACAACAAATGCCAATATTCAATATTCTCCAAATGATCAAATACAAACTTCCAAGGCAGATTTCATGAAAGTGCATGGCTCTCAATTGAATGATCACCATTATGCAAACACGTGTAATGTCTTAAAAACTAATGCTATTCCTGAATTTATAGACACCAATTCCAGTCAAGAAATGCCTTATTCTCCTACTGATACTCTCATATATGATCCTGACCTATCATCACATGCACCTCCACAAACTCTTGGTCCAATTGCTACCTCAAACCCTTCCTTAGTCTCCTTGGAATCTTATAATCCTAATGTACATGGAAATGGTGAACAGTGCAGTCAGATGATGATAACACAGCAAACAGTTGCAAAACAAATTAATAATGCAGTTGAAGATGAAGGGATTAATAAGGCAGAAACACTTTCTCTAGAACCAGCTGTTGCTACAACTTCTTTGATGGAAGCAGTGTCACCCAGTTCAATGGTAACAATTGATGAACTTCCTGAAATTGATGCAGATGCAGGTCCATTCAGCAAGTCTGTTAAAAAACTCAAAGGTACAGAGAACATTCCAAGTAACTTCAACAGTGTTAAAGAATCAATGCCAGAGCCACTTTATATGAAAGGAATACCAGATATTACCAAAGATGCAAATAAAATACCAACACTGATTAACAGAACACTGGTCCCAGCACCAATTTTGAAAACAAACAAAAAATTGCAACAACCATTATCCGTGAAAAAGCCTGTCACACAACAGGAGCCTACATTTAAAAGTGCAGAAATGCAACCAGTAGTTATTAATGAAGAAGCTACAGCAAAGACAAATACTGCTTTCAAGCCAATGAAATTAATGTCTTTCCCACAAAAGTCCCATTCTGTTTTAACAATACCCACTGTATTCAATGATTCACTGAATGAAGAATTGGCTGATGAAACAATTACAAATCACAGTACCTCTCTAACAGAAAATAATCATAATGCAGCTACAAATACTGAAGACTTAAGCAAAACTTGTGATACCAAAAACCCAACACAGAAGAAAAGGAAACATACTAAAAAAGGTAC
This sequence comes from Anthidium xuezhongi, assembly GCA_022405125.1. Classification (NCBI taxonomy): domain Eukaryota; kingdom Metazoa; phylum Arthropoda; class Insecta; order Hymenoptera; family Megachilidae; genus Anthidium; species Anthidium xuezhongi. The sequence continues at coordinate 12,699,125 of CM039637.1, forward strand.
AAAAAGAAGAAGTTCTGGTTCAGTATCATCAGCTACTAAGAAACTTGCCTTGGATACAAATAATGCCAGTACAAATGTTATGGATGAAACTGTACATAAAACACCTGATGATAAACAAGATAATGACAAAGTTGAAAGGCAAGGTGCTAGAGATAATACAGTTGCATCTATTTCAGAAGCTTCACAGAATGGTGCTAACAATACAAATGTAAAAGATGCTTCATCTAATGAGACACTGCAGGACATGAAGAATGCAGAAAATAGAAGAGAAAGTTTGGATGAAGATGAAGAAGCATTAAGAGCAATTCTATTAGCTTCTTTGCCAAAACGAATAAAGCCTACCGATAATGTTACAAATTCAACCACAACCACATTATCTATCACATCCACGGTATCAACTCAAGTACTTGCTAATCAGACAGAACCAAAAACTGCATTATCTATGATCAATACAGTCAATACAACTGTCACTAATAGTACAATATGTTCAATAAATACGTATAGTTCTGAAAATGATAAGAATCAATCAAATTCAAAGGACAAGATAAATAGTACAATCTCACAAAAAGATATACCTGTTGAAACTGTAAAAACTATAAATCAACCGATAATTCCTGGGAGGAAGAAATCACTCACTGTAACTAAGGGCCCACAAAAGAAGCTTATGAAAAAGATTGCAATTCCTGCAAGTACAAAGGTTGTAAATAACGCGAAGAAATACCAGAACTCCATGCTACAAAGGAAATTAAATTTACAAAAGGCGGTATATAACAAACAGAAGATAGTAGGGAATAAAATTACGTCTAAAGTGCCACCCAACGATACCAAATGGTCTACTAATACAAAGACGTTGTCCGACACGCAAAGAATTGTTATAAATTTGGAGTCCGATTCTGACAGCGAATCCGAATCCGAACATCAAAAGAACAAACGCGTTTCTGCAACCAGTTCACCCACAGTAGAGAAACCTCAGTCGGCGGCAAATTCAACGGCAGAGTTTGAGAAAAATTTAGAACAATTTTTACGAGCTGTACGAAAGAAACAAGAGTCGATGGCAGCTGCAAGACCAACTTCGGTATCACAAATGTCTAAAAAAGATACAGTATTAAACGCAAAAGCGGAACAATCGAATTCGTCGAATCTTCATACACCATTGGTAAGATTTTTACAATAAGATTTCTGATTGATGAAACGTTCAATTGTTTAATATGTTTGCAGGCCGTGCGTCATCTTCCCGCGTCTCAGCAAGAGGAGTACCGTCGATTGAAGCAACAGATCCTGGAACGCGAAATGAAATTGCATAAAAGCATAGAAACCACTTCGATGAAGAATGCAAACACAGAGGTACCTTCAAAGTTGTTACAAACGAGCAGTCCAAATAAAAAGCTGTATTCGAAGGTGAATCAGATGGCGTTCACGAAGAATCAGGCTGTAAACGCGCAACAATTGAACAAAGAGAACTGTTCGAAAAACCTAGACTCGACGAAGAACGCGTCTGTGATGAGTACAAATAACATTCAATTAGGCGTTAATAAAAACACCGTGGACAAGCAAGAAAGCGTGAGCCTGAAACAAACGAAAACAATGACGAACCTTAACATACGCGTGTCTACTGAAAACAATCCGAGTAAAGTAGCTGGCAATTTCACGCAGTCGGAGAACACGTCGCGCAAAGTTTTCGAAGTGCCCGTCCATAAGGTTCAGACGAAGATGAAACTTCTGTCCGGCTTGAAGGTTCTGTCCACGGACGAGGTGAATCGGAAATACGTACAAATACAAGTGAAGAATGACACGAACGAAAGGGTGGTAACAATAAACGACAAAGTGACCTTAAACAATAAACCGGTGATTAATCGAAGCGAGAATGTATCCGAGAGTAACGATAGTAGTAAAAATGATACGAATCGCGTTGTACAGTCCGTTGAAAAGGAGAACACTCCATCCGGTAATAGCGACACGGTGGATTCGAATGCATCGACCATCATTTTGGGAAAAGAAAATCAGAGTACGAAAGGGTCAAAGAGCAACAACACATCCGAATCCACGATTCGACTGTCGGATTATCTGAACGACAGTCGGTCGTCGATGAGTACGGATAACGGAGATGACAGTCCGTCGTTAATGTCCAAACACAAATTAGGCGATAAAATAAGTATAGAAGAAAATTGGGAAGCGATCAAAAGAGATGTCAAAACAGAGCTGAACACTCTGATCAGTCTTTCGCGAGAAGAACAGGAGCGGCGTTTGACGGAAACGGAACACAAATTGGTTATGAAACGGTAACTAAAGATATTGCTTTGTAAGGTTAAGTACGTATCGGCATAATTATTTGTTTGTTAACAGATACACGATCCTGGACGATCTGGCAGAGATGTCGAGCAACATTCGTCAGTGGCATATGGAACGTGATCTACAAGCAAGCCTGGCCGCGGAAGTGAAGAAACTCAGAGAACAGCTCAAGGTTGCTGAAGAGAGGTTGCAGGTTCAACGCGATCGCATCAACAACATAGGTCCTAAGGTGGTGGCGGCGCACGGGAAGATCAACGTTGGAAGGAAGGAGTGTTTCAAACTCGTAACAATTTGTTCAACTTTGGGAAATAGGATTGTTGGAAAAAATTACAAGTATAAAGTTATAATTCATCTTCTAAACTTCTTTTAAACATCTTCTAAAAAATATCATTGATGATACTTTTCAGGGTACCTGAAGCTGGAGCACAACTCTTAACTAGTAAACTGAAAGAAGTAGCGAATCGTACTCGGCAGCTTTCCAGGAAGAAAGTACTGTCCGTTGACATTCCTGAAATATGTGATTCGACGAAGTTAGAAGAGGAAACTGTATCTACCGCGTGCACGGAACTTTCACAGAACGACAGTTTATTGTTAGAAGAGTGTAATGTAAATAATGTTGATACAACAATTTTGAACGAGAATGAAGATTTAGCGAAGTTGAACGAATCCGAGAATGCTACACCGTTAGAAGTATCCGCGTTAAATGTAAATGAACAACCAGGCGAACAAGAAAACACTGAATCGCATAGTTTAGCTAATAATGATACGAGTATACCTGATCGGAGTAACGCTGAAAAAGAAGCATTTAGTGATCGATCGAAGTCGAACGATGATGCTACAACCAGTATTTCTAACTCGAAAGATACGCAAGATCAGAATCCTAAAAAGTCGCCGGATAATACGATAAAGTCTGGATCAGCGGAAGTTTGCAACAAGAAAATAAGTTCCAAAGAGCCTCAAACGAAGAAGACGCTTTTACCTTACGAATCGATATTAATGCACTTTAAAGTGCCAAGGTGGGTCTTTCTTTCTAAATATATCTGGCAATTTTGATCCATTCACTCGCCAATAACAGTAAATCTTTTTTATTTAAAGACTGTAAAAATTTTGAGCATCCTTTTTGTGTTTTTTGTCATTCTTCACCAGGAACACGAATCCCAATGGCATCCTTTGTCCGTACGAGCTGATGGGAACCTGCAGCGATGGAGATTGTCAATTTATTCATCAAAGAGACAGTCAAGCCAAGTAGCATTTAGCTACTAAAGTGGCATTGTTAACTTATATGTAAGGTGGTTTTAATCTTTAAATCATAAGATTTGGAGGATTTAATAAGAATCAGAATGTTCATTGAAAAAAAAACGATCGAATGTTTCTGTAATTCGAGATAATTTAAAAAAAAAACACATTTTTTTGTAAATGTTTGTAACTTTTGCAATTACAGGTGCTGTTTCTGATGAACCAATATCCCATATAGACGGAAGAATCCTGCTAACCAGAAGTAAACGTCTGAAGGTGGTAAGTTGTCTTCATCATGGCAGGAGTTTGTGCACAAATTAAAATAACCATTTTATTATGTAAGGATCCTTAAATTTTAAACAAAACAAAATTTTTAATACTGTGCTATTTCAAGCTTCTATTCTAACGAAAGTTTAAAGAAGAATTTTCCGCAAGTGTTTATTTTTTACATATGTATAAAGTGTCATATATAAAACTGTAAGTAATTAGTGTGGTTTAATATAAAAAAAAAGTAAAAAGAAGAAATTGTTGACCGATTGTTGAAGACAGCCGTACAACAGGCCAACGTCGGGCATTGCAACAAAATATTCATTTCGTACTTCTATATAAGTTACCTCATAAAGATCTTGTACCTGTATAATAAAAGATTGATATTTTTTTCTAACAACGAGTTTATTTATTTCAGTGCCATTTCAATAGTCTAATAATCTTTGTTTAATCTCCGTATCTGTCGCCAGGGAATTCCCCTTGGGTCTTATATTTTTGCCAAGCAAATTTGTTTTCAAGTCTAAGATTGTCCCAATTATGAATCCACTCGTTTGGACATATCGACGTGAAAACCTGTTTGAACCAGGTACACGCGTTTGCACCTTCCCCTAAAATACGTTCGCAACGATAGAAATCTGTATACATCACCCAACAGCGTAAACTTTGATTCTGTTGTTGAAATCTAAACAGTAAGCATTTATGATTATTGATTTTAACTTCAGAATCGATACGGATTTAACACAAAGCTACCTCGGATCATGGCCAGGAACGAAAAGATCAAGTCCTTTATCTCCGTCTTCTTTCTTTAAACATGGATCATCTTCATCTACCTCAATAGTTATCTTTTTTTTCGGTGATTTACTTTGCTCTTCTGTATTATCTGTACCTTCCGCGGAACTTGTATCTGTTTTATGCAAGTTATGCGCTTTATCCTTTTTAAAATTATTCGCTGTATTATTTCCATTGGAAGTCATAGTTTTTTAATCTTCGGAAGAATAATTGGTTATTTAATAAAAAATATATAATATAAAATCATTCGTGCTATATTTTTATTGCACCACGATATTTCAAACTCTTGAAATCTGTTAGATATTTCAAATGAATGTTTACATAAGATATCCAGCGCCATCTTTTACTCATAAGTATCTGTTATCATTGGCTTATCAATTTTATTTTATGAAGCTAACAAAAATTTGATATTATTTTAATTAAAATTTTATCTTACAATTATTTTCTAAGTTAAATACAGAAACTTTTTGTAAATAAAATGATAAATAAATAATTTGCAATTAGTTTAACCTGCTGCAAAATATATGCAAATTAATTGTAATTCACAAAGGCATGAGTGGCGGTACAAGGAAAGAAACTATGAAAGTGGACGTATCGCTTGACAACTTTTACAAAGTGCATTTTGATAGTATTTAAAAGTGCTGTACAATTAAGATGATATCATTGGAACTTTTACTTTTTTGTATTATTGTAATTGCAATAATATGTGTAATTCTGGTACGTTTTTAGGTTATATTACTATTTATATGCCATTCGGTTTCGTATAAACGTGGCAGTTTTCAACTATAATTATCGAAAAAATTGAACTTTTACGAAACATATGGCAATATTTTATTTTAATTTATTGCAATATTAATGTTACGTACTTTCAGTTTTCAGTAATATTGTATATAATAATGGAACCGTATCCAAAAGTATGGCGAGACGAAAAAGAAAAGTATTTTTTCAATCCAAAGACACAAAATAAAGAAGCTTTTCCTTCTCTGTATGATAATTGGAGCGTACATTTAAGTGTCATTATACCTGCATACAATGAAGAAAAAAGATGTAAATATTAATTTATTCATAATAATGGCAATCATAGTATGATAACATTTTTATTTTACAGTGCCCTTGATGTTAAATGAATGTTTGGAATATCTAGACCATAGATCAAAAAATGGATATACTTATGAAATAATTATAGTCAGTGATGGTAGTACAGATAACACTGTGAACATTGCACACCAATATGCATTGGAGCATGAAAACATTAGAGTATTAGAACTTGTTAAAAATAGAGGAAAAGGTGGTGCAGTGAGATTAGTTAGTAACAAATAATTCCTCAAATATTTGCAACATACTCTATATTCTTTCCATTTCTACTACAATTATTTTTATTTAAGGGTATATTGAATGCAAGAGGCAGTGCAATACTATTTGCAGATGCAGATGGTGCTACTAAATTTGATGACTTAGAAAAGTTAGATGAAAGTTTGAGAAACACTTTAGGGTGTAAGTTATTTTCTGAACTACAATTTAGATTGAATACAGCATACAATTACTGTAAAAATGAACATTTTCTTTTTAGTTGATTACATGAGTAAACCAGATGAAGTCAGTACTTCTGATATGGTGGTGTGTGGGTCCAGAGCTCATTTAGAGAAAGAAGAGACTGCCAAAAGAACTTTTTTCCGATTGTTGTTAATGCATGGATTTCATTTCTTAGTATGGCTTTTGGTTGTAAGAGGTATCAGAGATACACAGTGTGGCTTTAAACTTGTAACTAGAAAGTCTGCAAGAGCCATATTCCAAGCTTTGCATGTTGAACGATGGGCATTTGATGTGGAAATGTTGTACATTGCAAGAGTCCTGAACATTCCAATTACTGAAATACCTGTACATTGGACAGAAATAGAGGGATCCAAGATAGTTCCTTTCTGGAGTTGGTTGCAAATGGGTGCAGACTTATTTTTTATCTGGTATAAGTACAGAATTGGAGCTTGGAAAATAAAAACAACCAAGCTGACATAATAAAATGAACACACAAATATCTACAAAATACAATTCATTATCCAATATTAAAAAAATATTATGTATCATATTTGATGTGATAATCGCGATATACTTTTCCTTTGTGAGGAAAGCTTATAGACGTACAACGTTATACTTAATTTCAATTTTATGTAATGATTATATGTTAAAAGTATGATAAATTATCATACATATAATATAACTTTTTAAAGCTGTATTATTTTAGACTATGCTGTGCAGATGGATTATTACCTATTCTTTTATATTTGATATTTCCTTTACAAATTCGGTAATATGTAATAATCATTATACACAAATATTTTGTAAATAAAAAGAATTTCTGCATTTAATAATGATTCGTCGTAGTGACTCTTGTTCAATTATCGTGGAAAGCAATTAGTTAAGTAATGTTATTTTTGTACATAAAAGCGTTTTACGTTATTAACCAAAATACAAAAACTATTTAATTTCTGATGTATTTATAAAGGTAATTAAATGATATAAAAGTAATTTAATAAACTAAAAAACTTGTTTAAGCTTCATTTTTCATTATTTTTTCGATTCTTTTAATATCGTTCAAGCTTTATTTTTCAATTGTTTTAAAGAGCAACTGAGGACGGTACATGGGGTGTTACCGACGAAATTAGCGAAACAGAAAATTGTGTTTTTTCAAAAACCAGGCCACTTTTCGGATAAACTAAAGTTATAGAGACATTTATAACAACAAAATATTTTATGTAATGGTGTTAAAAAGCCGATTTTTAATAAAATAATTTTTACCGACTTTTTATTTTTACTCCTGGCGCCACCTGCGAACAAAGTGCTGAAACTACTCAATAATTACCGACTGAGAATTCCGAAACATCGTTAAAAATGGCGGGCTTTTCAAAATGAGTAATGTACTATTTTGATATTTCTTAATTAAATTCCTTATAAAGGTTTATTAATTAAACTTCTGCTTTAATTATTAAACTAGAAGAACTGGTGTATAATTTCTGATTGTTTCAATAAGAGAAAAACCTACATTTATGTCTTTTCTTCATTAATATAACTTTTAAAGTTGTATAATAAACGATTCAAAGCTATTAACATGGATATCGTTCTAATTTTATCATTTTCAATGCTTTCAGTACGATTGTGTACAGCATTTTATTAATTTAAGATGTTTTTTAAGCTGTAAAAAATTAATAACTTTGGGGAATACTCTGCTACTATTATAAGTGCTCAAAAATCACTTCTGTAGTTCTTAAATGAAGGTTTTTCGTTTATCTAAACTATCAGAAATTATACACGAGTTCTCCTAGTCTCGTAATCAAGTAGGAATTGAATAAATAAACCTTTTTAAGGAATTTAATTAAGAAATATCAAAATAGTACATTACTCATTTTGAAAAGCCCGCCATTTTTAACGATGTTTCGGAATTCTCAGTCGGTAATTATTGAGTAGTTTCAGCACTTTGTTCGCAGGTGGCGCCAGGAGTAAAAATAAAAAGTCGGTAAAAATTATTTTATTAAAAATCGGCTTTTTAACACCATTACATAAAATATTTTGTTGTTATAAATGTCTCTATAACTTTAGTTTATCCGAAAAGTGGCCTGGTTTTTGAAAAAACACAATTTTCTGTTTCGCTAATTTCGTCGGTAACACCCCATGTACCGTCCTACATGCTTTTTTGCTGTACGTTCAAAATTCTATAAGAATAATGCTATCAGTGATTCGAAAAGGTGTTTATTTCCAAAATTGAAAAAACATGCTGTTCACGGGCATAGAATCACTATAACCATCTAGCGATGGCGCTTCCGAACTAATGAAACTAAATTTTATAGGACAGATGGGGTACAGGGTGTACTATACCTGGTTTTATATATATATGCGATAGATATATATATATACATTAGATTAGGTAAATGGTGATTTATTAGTAACACGTCAGAATTTCGGAAACCGTGACGTATCTGTGACGTCCATTGTATTTCTGCGAAATTTTTGGCACAACGTAGAAGTTTCCACAGTATCTATTTAGCTGTAATCAGTTACAAAGTAACGCTAATAACAGTTTTACTCATCAGGCATTCAATAATAATTAACTTCAAAAAATGTCTTTCATATCGCCCATGCCGAGCCGCGAATTCCTCTGGGATGTGTTTCAAAGGTAATTAAAACTCCTTTTAACTTCATTTGTTTTGAAACTTTAATAAACTTAACATACAAAAGTTTTTATTTCAATATTGTCTCACAATCATATTAAATACATTTAACTGTATTGGTTACCTTTAAGTATATACATGTATCATCTAATTACTAGTGAATTTTTGTAATCTTAAAAGTAATGTCGACAACAAAATGAAAAATCGAATTTATACCTTTTAGAGTAGACAAAGACAGATCTGGTGCAATTACTGCAGAGGAACTGCAACAAGCTCTATCAAATGGAACTTGGACACCATTTAATCCAGAAACTGTTCGTTTAATGATTGGTAATTATATTGCTTATGATTTTTAAATGACCATGTAAATTAATAGATAGTTGATAGTTGATAGTTGTAATGCCAAACCAGTAGATGATGTAATTATTAATGCACTGTCACATTCATAGATATGGGGACATGCTTGCACACTTTCCAAATAGATTTGCATGGTCCTTTATTAACATTAATACATGTTTAGTTCATTTTATTGATGCAGGTATGTTTGACATTGACAAAAATGATACCGATTCTTCAGGTATGTTTGATAAAAACCAAAAAGGAACAGTCAGTTTTGAGGAGTTTGGAGCCCTTTGGAAATATGTAACAGATTGGCAAAACTGTTTTCGATCATTTGATCGAGACAACAGTGGAAATATTGATAGAAATGAATTGAAAACGGCTCTAACAAATTTTGGATATCGATTATCAGATCAGATTATAGATACCCTTATACGTAAATATGACAGAGCTGGACGTGGAACTATATATTTTGATGATTTTATTCAGTGCTGTATAGTACTATATGTAAGTATATATTTATATAAAATTAAATTAGAAATTATGGTTAATAAATAATGTGCTTCTATCATTTTTTCAGACTCTGACAGCTGCCTTTAGACAGTTAGACACAGACTTGGATGGTGTTATCACAATTCACTATGAACAGTTCTTGGGCATGGTATTCAATCTCAAAATATAAGACACACTTGTATTTCATTGAAATTATTCTTGCCTACTTTGGCACCTCATTATGTAAAACATACTTATTACTTGATGCCAAATTTAAAATTTAAACACAATGTTTAAATGTAAAACTTCAGTTAAAAACATTCCTAAAGCTGGCTGAGTTTGGATATAAATATAAAAACTTGGCTTATGTATCTGTTTCTTGCAAAACAAAAAAAATATGGTGAATGTAATAGCTCTATGGCTTATTAGAATGTTAAAAATGAACAAATATTTAATAATTATTACACGTATAAAAAAAAAAATTTTAATTTCAGTTAAGAAATGATCAATTTTTAGAAATAATGTTTCCTACAATATGTAGCTTTTTATATCATTTGTTCAGTTTTAATATACAGAAAAGAAATATGTCAATTACATGTAACAAGGTGAACTAATATTACTATTATGTACCTCAAAGTATTCTGTATTACTTTCATACCAGTGCACTTATATGTACTATACTTTTCTACATTGTTTCACAAAATATTAGATAATCTGTAAGTCTGATAAAATGATTACAATGTCAAAACCGCTTTGACTGTACTTTGTTGAAGTATGAATGCTCCACTTAAATATGTATGAGATCTATATTTCTGTATTTTTCTATTCCTATTAAACTGGTGATAATAAATTAGCATGTGTTTTATTAATATGCTTGTATGAGTTAATACATTTATGCGTGTATTACATATGTACATACATATCATTAAAATATATTAATGTAATTAAACAAATAACCAAACTGGTCTCATACTTCTTACTTCTCATGTCTATTCTATGGTACAAAACAACTGTGATTTTAGTGAACTGATTGAAGACTGAATGAAACAAGTATTTTTATTTAAACAGAACTAGAAAAAACAAATCATACTGCAATGAATTTAGAAGTTTTTTGTCATTCTTTGCCAAAATTGGTATGTATCATATTCAAATTTTATGTACAGCTTATAGGTTAAGGAAAGCCTTCTGGGATTGTTTGTTTATATCTGATTAAAAGTAACTAAAAACTTGTTTGTATATTTTACAGGAACTTCATGCTCATCTAAATGGATCACTGAGTAGAAATACTCTAAGAAAACTATACAAACTACAGAACCCTAATTCAGAAGATTATGATAATATAATTATGAATACTGATAGTTTCTCATCATTAGGCGAGTACGACAGATTTCTTTCAAACATCCTTGCTGTATTGATATACTATACAATTTTATATTGTGCTGAAAGTACTCATTTTCCATAGGTGTTTCAAGGTATTCGATATAGCACATTCGTTAACAGTGACACCAGAAGCTGTGTTTCAATCTACATATGAAACAATTAAAGAATTTGAAGAAGAGAATGTAATATATTTAGAGCTCAGAAGCACGCCTCGTGCTGTTGATGGACAAATGACAAAGCAGGAATATATAGAATCTATTATAAAAGCATTTCAGTAAAGATAACAGTATCTATGTTCTGTAAAATTTAAAAACTAAATGAACTTTAATTTGTGCTTCATGATTTAAGGAGCTGCCAGGCAGACTTCCCAAGTATACTTGTGAAATTGCTGGTATCTATCAACCGCAAACAAGGATACATGGTTGCACAAGAAAACATAGAGCTGGCAATAGAATATTTCAAGAAATATCCACAGTACATTGTGGGGCTGGATCTCAGTGGAGATCCAATGGCGGGAGATCCATTTTTGAAACTATTAAAGAAAGCTAGAATGAATGGCCTGAAAATTTCGGCTCATTGCGCAGAGGTAAAGTTTATTTTATATACTTAAATTATATTTCTGCAATTTCTGAACTTTTAGATTTCAAATGAAAAAGAAACAACGGATATTCTAGAATTCAAACCAGACAGACTAGGTCATTGCACTTGCATTCATTCTAACTTGCAAGGATCGAATCGTCTGTTCGACATGCTTCTCGATTCGAAAATTCCTGTAGGTAAGAATGACGAGAACCACGATGATCTACAAGTTAACTTACGTGGATTCAATAGTTGATTCTGTTTTATTCAAGAATTATGCCTAACATCAAACGTCCAGTGTAAAACAGTACCATCTTACGCATCCCATCAGTTCAAATATTTGTACGATGCTGGACATCCCATTTGTCTCGCTGTAAGTAAAGTTTTCACCGATTTCTTTACATACTCCTTTAATACTCGAAACAAGTATTATCTTTTTTATTTCCAGACGGACGACAAAGGTGTTTTTCACACGTCTTTATCTCGGGAGTACGAAATAGCCGGTTCAACGTTTGCTTTGTCGCGAGAGGAACTTTTGAATCTTTGTGTATCGTCCGTTCAATACGCTTTCGCGACACCGGAAGAGAAGAACGTCTTGTCATCAAAAATCGAAACGTTCAAGCGCAAAGTACTCGATGCTGTTAATTAAGGCTCAGATAAGAGCCCTTAAAACTGAGAATTTGAGGAATATAAAAGATTATAAAAATGTCACAGTTACACAAAGTACTTGAACCGTAACAATTACAAATGCGGAAAGATTAAAAGATGAAAAGGTGCGTGTTCGTGTGGATCCTTGACGAGGTTAGCAGGACCATCGATGTAAAAGTAATGCCGATTTTATTCGTTATGATAATCGTGGATTCGTTTACATGGATTTACAGATTAACTAAATCGCTACTTACGGAGACTATAATAGTTGCGTGTCTCAATTTTTTGTGTTTTCTCTTCAATAATATCATGTATTAATATATACAACATTTATAATAATTATTACAATATTATGCTTGTAAACGTGGTGCACCTTTGTTTCGGTATCGATCAGGAATTAATTAATACCAACGAAACGCGTGGCGTTAACGATTCGTGATTTACTAAACATCGTCGTCGATTGTCTCGTAATCTACCGAAAATCACAATTTTAAAACGTGACGCTCACATTTCATTTTTTTTTTTTTTTAAATTCATTTTATAGCATTTTCTTTTAATAACAACATCTAATTTGGTTAAACTCGAGTTCGTAGAAATTTGGAAAAAAGAACAAACTTAGCACCACTTGCAAAGAAAATATCTGAAAAAGAAGCAAACCGCGTATAAACGTCATCAATTCCCAGAGATTTTCATGGAATCACTTTTATTCTTAATTAAGAACGTACTACGAGAGCTTATTTTAGCGAGAAAACGGGAGAGCAACGGGAGAGGGGGAATTCTTTCACGTGAATTTATCGTTTCTTTTTTTTTCATGATTTTTCTATTTTTTTCTATTCTTACTATTATTAGAACCGTTACTCGCTATATCTCGTCGTAACAAGGGTGATAATAGTAAATAGCTGCGATAATACTAATAGTAATGATAGGAATAGCGTTAATATAGTCATTAATATACAATATATATATATATATATACGAATATATATATATTGGCGATGACGTTAATATCGTTCATTTAATAACCAATAATAAGAAATTATCTCTACCATAATATATAATATTCGTCCTATGTAACAGTCTTTTTGGCTAACCTTCGAGCTATGAACAATAAAAAAAAAAAAACACATGAAACAGTTTCATCCCTTATTTACGCGTATCCTCGTCGATACACGGATACCAAAATCGAAACTGTCATCATCATTCGTTCGCTTCCAGACAATCTACAATTCTTAGAGATCAGCAAAAGGTCGCGAGTTTCCTTCCCTAATTCGCTATTCGTACCGTTTACTGTCGCGAGTACTATGTATATTTATATGTATACTAATCGAGGACCTTGTAGCCAAAGGGTTGCACCTCCATTTTGATCGACTTCGAGTAAACTGGAAAAGTATTATTATTTTTATGAACGTAAATTTGAAGTACGTAATTTGTCATTGGCCTTGAGCGCGACGAACGCCACGAGGAGTCGCAACCCTCTCGCTGTAAGGTCCTCGAGGATTCATCTTATCATCCGCTAAATGTTTCCGTATTCTAACGACTATGACTAAAGGGGATGCTTTTATTCTCGATCTCTCTCTCTCTCTCTCTCTCTCGGCGTTCCACGAATACGTTTCGTGTATCCTTTACTTGTTTTATTTAGCCGAGCGTCTTCGCGACCGCTTCCTGAATCGCGGCGAAGAACCTTCACGACGGTGATAGAATACGATCGAGTTTGATTAGTCGTGGTAAAAAGAAATGTACAGGTGCTGATTTAAAATGCTATGTATGTATATATATAAAATGTCGGAAGGGAGGCCGATTTCGCTATGATGATTGATTATTGTATGATATTATAGTAGGGAGGAGGCCAGCCCGTGTCGATTCACGAGACCACGCTTCGCGACGCTTTACTGTGATTGTTGCTGCTGCTGTTGCTGGTCGCCGTGCTGGACGTGGTCCTGGTGTCGCTCTGGGCGAACAGAACACCCTGGTACATCACTCCGTTCAATTCCATGCTTACTACTAGGGAATTGTCGCCGTTCCTTCCGTCCCCTGTTGTCAAAAATTATAAAAGGTAAGTTTCTGTCCGTAGTTAACATTATTTCTTGCCTAAGCTAACCAGCGTTACCAGACGTAACGTCAGTCACAAGCCACTAGATGCTTCTCGTACCTCGATTGGAGATTTTGATGTGCGTGCCCACGGAGGCAGTGGCGTTCTTCTCCATAGGGCTGTCGTCATCCGAGAGCAATCGCTTGGCTGGCGGTGGTCCAGGAGTGCCCATTATTTCCGGGTCCCTTTTCACCTGCAAGCTACCCCCTGACGAGGGCGAGCTCTGCCTGGCAGGCGACGTGGACACTGGCGAGGACCTGAAACGAAACCATTGAAACAAACGAACTTTGCGCACGGTTACCATAGAAAAACTTACAAGTTACCTTTTTCTCTGATATTGCAGCACGTACCTGAGTCCGAGATCGAGAGCTTCCCTCTGAGGTTCGGGGCTGGACGCTGGAGGTACTGGCGAGTGCGAGGCCTGAGGAGAGAGAGGTGGCTGATGACCGACTCCTGGATACAAAGAATTGTTGTTGTACATGTTCCACAAGGTTAGTCTGGACATTTCGAGGGCGCTGAAGGCTCCGTCCCTCGGCGGAGTCGAGGATGGCGGCGAGGCGCTTCCTTGTCGGTGGATCATCGGCGGTGGCGTTCCAGCCCCGGCGCTTCTCAGCTCCTTGTTCAGCAGCTTTACGTACTCGACCATGCGTGCCTCGAACTCGGACGGTGCCATTCCAGGAATAGGTCCTGTAATCGACGGAAAAATAATTCAGGATTAACTTAGCGCCACCGTTTTACAAATGAAATCGTTAACGCGTGCAATAATATTACATGTTTAACATTTGCACGAACGCTTGATTTTGGCATAAAATTTGTCAAGGGTGGTTGCGCCCCCAGGAGAGGGAAGTTAAATAATTCGCTGTCGAATGGAAAAGGGGGACAGAATGGAAGTGGGGTAGGTTCGACGCAAACGCAAATTCAAGGGGCGGAGAAAGGGTGGCGGAACGCGGCAACGAAATTGGTTAGAGGGTGGCGAAGTATAGGGAATAGTAGCGGGCGATGGTGGTGGGTTAAGGGGGCGAGAAACGGAGGAAGAAAGGGATAGGGAAGTAGGAATGCTCGTTAGCGAGAGTCATCCGTTAACGCCTGTCTCCCGGAGGATCGTACAATCAATTACGCCTCCTTCGCTCTCGCATCATCATCTCCGGGGAGGCCTGGAACCCTAACTACCGATTTAAAATAAACTCCTGGCTCTTCTACTATGTTCTCGGGACACCGTCTCTCTCTTTCTCTCTCTCTATCGGTCGTATCTGTCTCCTAGCGTAACATTAACTTTTCATTTCGATCCTCTTTTTAGCCTTCGCTTCGATTTCTGATCTATTTCGATCTTCCTTCCTCGTATCTCCCCTTCGATCGTTATTCGTCTAAATATAGATCTTTTTATAAATTTCTAATTATTCTAAGCTTTGTCGATTTTGAAACACTTATGTTCTAATTGGTTCTTTTGATCTTAAGAATTTTCATCAAATTGTGCTGCTTCAGATCAAACCGTGTCAGATTTTATACATACATTTCGAAATCGTTCGCTATTTATCGTACAACTGGCAGCCAGCCATTTTATATTAAGAGCATCAACGAAGAGTTTATATAGTCGTTTCCTTCGGGTTTAATGCTTCAAATTTACACGTGTTCTGTTGCAATATTTTTATATCGTCGAATCGTGTTGCGCGATAATAAAAGCCAAATCTTTCAGCGTGTCAAATGCAATCTCTTTTTTAAAATAATTAATCAAACTATAATTTCGATATTTTCCTCACCATTGAACATTGGCATCCAAGGGTTGAAATAATTTGTAGAGAAAGCCAATGGGATTAATGTTAATACCTGCGTTCGGTGGCTGTCCAAGGGAACCCTGCGGGTGTTGCGGATGATGCGGGTGGTGGGGAAGCGGCGTGTGCGCGGCACTTCCGTTCACCAGAGATTGCGGCCCATGGTGTTGACCACCGGCGGCCACCGCCGTCACCAGCGACAGAGGGGATATTTGAGCGTGCAACGCGAGCGAATTCGGCGTGTGGGGATTCCTCTGCACCAGGCTCTCACCTGCTGCACCCCCGCCGCCACCGTACGCTCCGTAACTGCTCCGGCGACCCTCGCGCCGATTCCCGTCGATCGCAGCCTGCAGTTCCGCCGGCGTTGACAGACGCTTCTTCTCGCACTCGTACGGATACAGGTATTTCATGTACCTGCGGAAAAATAAAAATAAATGTCAAGATTTAAAGAAAACTTATCCGGGAAAATTAAAAAATTAAACTGTATAAATTGACACTTCAATTTTCTCAAAGAATGTTATTCCATATTTTAAATTTCTTTTTTTCACATAGAATCACCCCCTTGCCAACTGTACCACCCTGTATAACCCTTCTAATGGAGATTCTGATTTATTTCGAGCATCTTCTGGCACAGAATCGTCGCAACAAAGTGTAAGAAAAGATCCGGTTCGAGTCCCTTGGGGATTCTGTATAATCCACAAGGCGGCTCGTTAACGCTGAACAACGAACGCCACGCTCGGATAACGCGACGAGACAAGAACGTATGCGAGCGGGTGCACGTTATTAATTCACATCGCGACGGAATTGCGGCGAACATTGTCAGCTCTTACGAGCGGAAGTCGCGGCTCGCCGATTG
This sequence comes from Anthidium xuezhongi, assembly GCA_022405125.1. Classification (NCBI taxonomy): domain Eukaryota; kingdom Metazoa; phylum Arthropoda; class Insecta; order Hymenoptera; family Megachilidae; genus Anthidium; species Anthidium xuezhongi. The sequence goes on from CM039637.1 coordinate 12,716,018, forward strand.
CGAAATTGGCAAGGCAGATCTGTCGCGATCTGTCACTTTATTTAATCTTCGCGCAAAATCCCCAACTTATTGTTAGTACGAATATTGTGCGCGAGAGAGAAGTTTGCCTTTATGTTTTATAACCATTTAAAATGGTTATGTAGACTTCTGAACAATTTCAAACTATTTTATTGATTCTGCGAAAAATTAATATTCTTAAATTTTAATACTGGAGTTATGATAATTATAAAAAAGAACCATCCAGTGTCAAGATATAAAATCTTTTGAAGAAAGAAATGTTCCGTGAAACGCGATCAGGGTTCGGCGGAAACCGCAACGTCGAAATCGATTTCTCTGCGGAGCCAGGGGATAATTTATAAATATTGTTTATTTTGACGTTCGATCGGTCCGGGGTGCGCATTCCGCACGCTCGTGAATAGACATATCCTCGCGTGGCCTATAATTCGCGCAGGGGATCGTTCAGCTTTTACGATTGTCTGCCAGACTACGGCTGAAACCAGCCCTTCGGCCCACTTTGTTCCCTTCTTTCGCCTCTGTATTCTCCGTGCTTTCTTCTTCTTTGTCCGACGAATCTCGAACGACAGACACACTCTGCCGCGCGCCCGATGGAACCTTTTTGTCCAGCTGCCCGTCCCGGAACCGGTGCGGTGCATAAATCTCTCTTTCTTGGTGATAATCAAATTTGCCCTACACCATTCCAACCCTATCTTAGATTTGTCAAGAATTTGAAGAAATTGTTTTGAGAAAAAATTATTTTGAGAAGTATAAATAGAATCTCCGAAAGTGCATCACGATGAACTAAACAAGTAAGGATTGCATAATACAGAGAAATGTGAAGTATGTTAATTACACAAGGGTTGATTTTTCATGTTTTCGCTCACAATGCGATTCTCTTCTGCGAGACAACGAAAGTCTCATTTGCGTGCTGAGACAAAGCCGGTATTTATGCGAACGGAACTGGAAATGACGATTAAACGCGTACGCGAGAGGAAACAGCTGTTACCAGTCGCTTCGATCGTCGGGGACGAGCAAAATGGTTCCTTTGTCGAGACAAATCTGCGAGAGTCTTAATTAATATCATCCAAGCTCCAGCAGCGGGCCGCAGACGCGTAGCGAATCGGTCGACGAGAATAGTCGTGGTCGTGGATAAATCGGCCGTCAAATTCGTATTAACTATCCCGCTTGGAACTTGGCTCGCTCGCAAACAGCCCTCGGGATTCCATCTTTATTATTATCGAAAGCGATGATCTTTGGTACGGATCGTTTCGTGATATTCAGCTAAACTAGCTGGATGAGCGACGACAGGGGCATTCGTCTTTGTAATGTTTGATGACGATCAAAACCCGCCTCCAATTTCTCGTTTAATTGATGAAAGGAAGCGGACTCGATTTTTGCTCTTTTGGACGAAAGGAATGCGGGTCCAATTGGGTCTGCAATCGTAGACCTAGAAATTTGGTAATTTATCTAAATGGTATTCCGTGCCATTTCAATCCTTTCGAATTTTGATAGAATTTGTGTTTGGAACGTTTAACACATATGGGTGACACATAAATTTCTATTAAAAATCGTCGGCTATGTAATTAAGAATTCTTTAGAAATAGAAATACCAAAATATAAAGTTACAGAAGAAACTTCTTAATTCTTTAGTTAATATTTAAAATGAATGCCCAAGACTAAAAAATCTTACAACTGAATTTAGAGCAATTTCATTGAAATAAAATAAGAAAGTTTGTCGAATAGAAGGGAAGACGAAACACTATTTTCTCGAAGCAGGTGACGAACGGGGTCGAAGAAGGTGGCACGAGCCGTGGCAGCTCTTCAGCCTTTCCACGGTTTTGAGTGTTCGCAGCCACGGGTCAGGAACGTTAATATTGTCCGCTCCCCTCACGCCCGGGCTTCTTTTGTGGCGGGCCGCCGTCTTTTCGTATATTTTTGTTTCGCGGAGAACACGCGGTCCGCTGATACAAGCCCGCCATCTTAAGCACACAAACAGCCCTGTTCGCCACCGGTAATGATGATAGCGTTTTACAAACAACGGCTGTCCGGAAGGCGTCGAGTGCGCTTTGATGTCCCTTCGATTCTTTTGCGGCCCTTGTATCGGAGACTTTTTGGCCCGTTTCAAATTGGCCGTAAATGTACAGGAAACGACGGGACGAATAATAAAACAATGACATCGAAACGACCGTTTTCCCTACTCTCGTATTTGCTATGGTTTCGCGGCGCCGGTTCAAAGTCTATTATGGAATCTTGGAAAATTAATTGGAAATTATTCCAAGATCCTCGCACGATCGTTTTCAAGGTTTTGAATAGTTTAGAATATTCAGAAATCTCGAAACTCGACAGGTAACTTACGTTTGGCAAAGTTGTGACATTCGAAACGAAAAGGAGCGGCGGATCAGGAAGAGAGCAACTCCTTCGGGGAAAAAAGGCTGAAAAGGCCGGGTGTTGTTAGTCATCGGTGCAGATTTCATGGTCAGATGAGCCTTTCGTTGAGCACGGGGACCAAGTTCATTGTATGCGAATTAGCAGCGAACGGGCGCGCAGCCGGAACCAGGGTCCCGGATGAGAAACTTCACGATCTACTTACTGGGTGCGCAGAGTGAACGCGGCGGAAGTGATGCTCGATGGCAGGTGGAGGCCTTTGATGATTTCCTGCCACAGTTTCTTATTGATTACGTCGACCAGGCCACCCCTGGCGATCACCAGATTGTACAGCTCGTACAGGTCCAGCACCGACTTCGCCATGATCGGTAGCCGATTAATTGGCGTTCCTGAAATCAAACAAAATCATATAAATATAATATTATAGACGTAAAATGCAATTTTAAGGCTGAGAGTAAAATTGAAGTTCACGAAGGACCCTTCGCCCTGTCCGTCGCGTTATCGATTTTCGACGATGGTACATGCAAGGTGCATCGCTGAAACTTTACGAGGTTTGTCCAAGGCTTCCAGCGAGGGGCGTTAACAAGAATAATAACGAATTCGTAACGATCACGCGAGCTTTTACGATCTCCTTACCTGTATCGTACCACCGCGTATAACAAACAGAATAAGGAAAAAAGAAAAAAAAAAGAGGGAGAGAACTATGAATGACAAGAGAGAGACGAATAGTGGCGATGATTCAAGGGTACATAATAAAAAAGAACATATTCGTTCCTCGTTAACAGTTTTGCGAACTCGTAACTATAAACCGTTTCCAATTTTACTTCAAATTTAAATCTAATTTTCAATTAAAGCAAGTGGAACGGATAATTTTATTTGAAGGATAATTCTTGCAAAGTGGCAAATTTAGTTGACAAATAAAATTCTATTCCACGAAATGAAAATAAAATTGTCAATTCTTTTCGGGGCACAGTGAACTCGCGCGTCTCAGCAGTCACGGCTATTTCTACTGCGCGGTTCGAACGCGAAAACAGGCGCGTTTTAAAAAGTTCTCAGGCAACGTAGGCGCGGTCATTATCACCTCGTTCTAATAACTCGACGGCTTTCATCCGTACGTATATAGCGAACGGTGATCCCGTCTTCGAGGGTTACGATGCTCGAGATCCGTGTTAACGGGGTGTTAACAGGAATAACACGTGTATATACGCGAAACACGTTGCTTTTACGAGCTTTCGTGGTCACTGTAATCTGATCGTCGTTCTAGCAAACGCTCGTGGACGAAAATAATTAAATATAACCCATTCCGGTAATAATTTCAAAACGACGATATTAAAAACTAATTTCAAACTTTATGCCGGCAAATATTAAGTATTCAATCATCGCTTCGTGTGACACACGAGCACCGTGTGAACCGTTCATTTTTCCAGCATAACCCCAGTAATTCACAGTCGAGATAAAAGTTATTTATTTTAAAAACTCTCCGTACATGAATATTAGGGTGTTTACGCGTTTACAGGCGTAATAAAACGATTGAGAAAAGTCGAGGAGAATCGAGGGGTCGCATCGAATGCCAAGCGTGTAACCACGATGGTTGACCTTTGCATTTTTCCATACAACGGTTGATCATTTTTATGCAGTTCGACGGAAGAGTCGCGGTTTAGAGTCCTCCGGTATTATCCTGTTTCATTTCATTTACGTTCCTCGACGTATCCCGCGTAACTTGCATAAAATATATATACGTACGGAAAGAAAAGTGTAAAAACAGAAATCGTCAAATATAAAAGAAGCCTGTGTGTGCGCGCGCGTGTGTGTTTTTTTTCTTAAAGAAACATATTGGATACATCGTTTCGTCACATTTAATAGGTAATACAGGAAGTTTTTGAACGAATCGAAAATTATCTTCGGCTCGAACGACATCCGTCAGAAGATGACGGACAAGAAAGGTTAATAAGGGTGAGCGAGGAGGATGGTCCGGGGGCTAACGTGTATCGGGGCCCGGCGTTGTTCGAGCCGTCGGTTCTCAAGCAAACCGCGTGAAATTATGTACAACGATAGTACATAACGCCTGCACGGCCTTTGAATGGCTACTTTGGCCGGTAAAGGTACGAAACGAAACGTGCAACGGCCACCATTGCGGCTCTCGAATATACCCGCGGCTTCGGCGGCGGTGGCGGCGGCGGCCATTATAAAAATAACTGCTGATTGGACGCCCTACCAAGAAAAGTCGTAATCGCATCCTGAAATACCTCTTCCCTCTTTCTTTCGCGCACCACCACGCTCCGCTCCTCCTTATCTTTGCATCTTCCTCCTCTGTCTGTCCTTTCTTCGCCTCGCGGATTTCTGCTTTGCTGCCGAACAATCAGGTTCCCTTCACCTAACGTGCCTTCCTCCTCTTCTTCTCTGTTCTTCGGTTATCTTAGATACACCGATCTCGTGTACCGTGTACGAGCACATTTTTACCCGCGCGACTCGAAGAAAGACGCCGTTTTCTCGGAAGGTGTACGTCATTTCGCGCCCTCTGCAATCTTCACCCCTCTTCTACAGCTTTAATTTTTGCACGGGGAGTAGATTGCAGGTGTATCTATTGAAATTTCAATGCTTAACAATCGTGAAATTGAGATTCTTCGAATTTTAAATATTTAGGCATGAAAAAAAATTCATATTTCAAATATTGCAAATTTGTTACATTCAAATTTACGATATTAACATTTCAAGTGTCTAAATTTCGAATATTAATGGTATTACAAATTTTAAATATCTAAATTTGCAAATTTTACATATTTAAATTTGAGATATTAATATTTCAAATATTGCAAATATGAAGTTTTAATAATTCCAGTATTACAAATTCTGAATACTTAAGTTTGTAATATTGTTACTTTCAATATTACAAAATTATAAGTTCTAATCATTGAAAGGGTGCCTAAAAGACAGAAACACGTGCAACGATTTCGCAATACTTAAAAGTATAAAAATGATACGTAATCCAGGATTCGAGCCAAGATTTCGACGCCGGACCGGGCAGATTTGTAACAAAAGAAGCGCGCAACAGATTGAAGAGCGAAAAGGGGAAAGTTGTGGGGGCTGGGGGAAGGCCGAGGGGTACAGGAGGGATCGTGTCCGCCATTTTGCGAGCACAGCTTTTATCGCCGCGCCCTATATAGGAACATTATGCCCTGGGTTGCTCGGTTGCGCGTATATCAACAATAATTGCAGGGCCAATAATAAAGCCGGAGAGAGCACGCTCGATAGCCCGAAATTGCTGGTTCCCCTACTCTTGCCTGCAACGTTTTATTGCCTATACACTCTCTACGCTCTGCAGAAAGGGAGAAAGGGAGAAAGAAATAAGCAGGAATGGCGGCCACCACCCTTCATCCTTCTCGATGGCGGATAAACGTTCGCCTCGAATCGTTCGAGCCATTTTCTTGAAAATTTTCAGAAAAGCAATTATTTCATCAGAAAAGAAAATTAATAGATACCTTGACGCCTAACTTTAGTTTCCATTTTGATCACTCAAGCATTAATTACAAACTATCGAAGTAAATTTTGATTATCGTGGATCAGTATATGGAATATTTGAAGATAATAGAAATTTTCTTTGTGAATTGGTATATTATATAATAAATAGTATTGTACACGCACAAAGGAACATAAAATTACAAACATCCGCCCGGCTACGCTTTGCATCCCTTGGGAGATCGAACCGTGCTCTCACCGCTCGGTCGCTACTATTACTGGGGATACTACTTGCTCCTGTTATTATTCTTTTCGTCGTTGCCTGTATCCTGGCTCGTCCTTGTTGCCGTTGTTGTTACTGGTTACGAAGCAAGGTGGTTTGGTAGCGAAGGAATGGTTGGCAAGCTCGTAAAGAGCCCGCAAAAGGAGAGGCTCGCACGCGCGATAGTCACGAGTATTGCCCTTGTTAACGCCCCGTTAACTCGAACCTCTGGACAAACTCGTAAAATTTACCGGCTTCGAGACGGTACACGCTTGCTGCCGGTGAATTTTCGCGTGACTTTAAATCGGCTCGGAATTATGTGTTTAGTGCAAACGTCCGACGAGCCATCCCCGGATCCTGCCAGCCGACCTTCTTCATCTTCGCTTTCGATCCTCCGCTGCTTCTCTCTGATCGATACCGCGTCTCCACTATTTCATTTCCATGGAAATCAATCAGGAATTCAGCTATTTATTTTAATTGTGATGCTTGGAACAACATTTGTGATAAGAAATTCTTAATAACCTCAGTGCGTTTACTATGGTTTCTTATCCCTTGATGGGGTGAAATTGTAAGAATTTTGGGAAACTACTCAACCTCTGTTAGATAAAGTAATTAATTAATATTCCTGGGTTCTTAGACGAAAGGGGTTGTAAATGGAGATTCGAATAGACTGTGGGACAAGGGGGTGTAAGGGGTAATATTAGACGTTGGCTGGTTACCGAATAAATTCCAGGGCCGTCACGCGAGATTCTAGGAAAAGTCGTTTCGCGCGCGTCCCTAAGGCACGAGGAGATGTCGGTTAATAAAGGCCTCCGACATGGTCGATCGTTATTAGATCGGGCACTCCCTCGACCCGCCGATCCTACCCGCCCAATATGTCTCGCAAATACCCATAAAATGCAACATTCTGTTTCGTATACCAATTAACCCCTCTCCAAAGCCGTATCGATGAACCGGCTCTCTGCTATCGAGCAGAAACCTTCGACCCCGTTGTCTTCTTCGAGTTCACTCATTGTTAGTTCGAATAAATCCTTAGCAATCGACCACTGGATTTATATTGTTTAATCAACCGTTTAAAAAACGTGATTCACGCCTCGCACTTCTATATAATACTCGGTGATCTCTCGAACAAACCGACCGAGCAAGTTTCCGGTCAGACTCGCTACGCTACTTTCAACGCTCGCATTTACGAGGTAATTTGCGGTGTTGCGGTTCGCGTTGCTGTTCTACGACAAAATCGAAGGCTCCTTGAACGCCATTGAATACCACCCTCTCCCATGCAAACATCTCGTTTTATGCATATACTGGGATTAAGAAAATTTAATAGCCAATTTTGTGTCCAGGTTAATTATTGTTCATTTCCTCGGAGTAGAATTCAATCGAAAGCTTAAATTTGTAAATCAACAATAATGTCAATATAAAATCGTTAAGACGTTAATTCGAAGAAATGTTAAAACGTACCAGAAAATGGGGGTGGCAAAGGGTTGGAGGAGGAGAGAAAACGTGCGAAAGAGGATGGAAACTGTCGGGTTAACTTTGTTAGCTGGCTGGTATTATCAGCCGAACGAAAGAGCCCGAGATTGGCATTACGAAGAATAGCCGCGCGGGCGAGAGGGGTAGAGGGTGGAGTTTCATATGAAATACACGCGACATTTACTGCCTTCACCGGGCCCCTGCAAAGACGCGAACGTATTATAAATAGATCTCTTTCTCTGTCCCGTTCGTTTCGTCTCAGCGTTCACCCATTCTTTGCACCGAAACGTTTCCTCTTCTCTCGTCCCCCCCCCCCCCCCACACACAGCTCGAGATCGACAAGGATACGCGTTAAAGCCGCGACCCGAACACAACTGCTACACAATCTGCTTCATAATCTTGTTAGGATTTCGCGGAAATATTGGTGTAATTTACGATCCGTCTTAGGAGACGTTTACTGTCAACGGAGCGGCGATGGAACGTCGAGGTCGCGCGAGGGGGTTGCACAGCGTCGCCGTGAATGACACTTCTCAGGACACGTGTACCATTTTATTCCTTGGCAAAGCTGTTTTGTTTTCTTAGGAAGGTTCTGCGGTTCGATATTGCAACCACCAGGGTCAATTTGTATTTTTGGACCCTGGGGGTGTATTAACCCCTTGCCTTACGATTTATTTTCAAAGAAATTTACGTGTGCAGACGCCTCTGTGAGAGAAATATTTCAGTCTTACTTGGGAGAGATTAAGGGGTTAATTCACGCAAGTTGATTATTAGGTCGAATGATGATTACTTTGAAAATTGTAATTTATTAAGTTTTAATAGCCTATTCGACAAGTTCAGTATAGGTCCTGTTTGATAATCCTGATTAGTAATTAAAAAAATTTCAAATAAGAGACCTATTGATTTTTAATGTTATCATTGTTATAAATGCTTTCCTTCAAATTTGACAAAAGGAACACGGGTTTCTTATTATTTCATCGAAGAAGCGTGGTTCATTATAGAAGGATCTCGATATAAAGGGAGGCCGGAATAGGATTATCGACTTGCGAGAGGATCCTGTCGGTGGCAGATGCCTGTCTATCGTGGCATCGAAATCTCCTTCGACTAGAATAGATCCCCCGCGAACCACCCTGTGGCCACTTGTTGCTCGACGATCAAATAATTGTATCTACGTCGGTGGCAACCCCCTGGGACGACCCTCGGGACGGGCTTATAATTCGTGGGTGGCATCTCGACCTTCTCTCTTGTCTCCGTGTCCCCTTCCTCTAATCCCGGCAAAATAAAACGACCCTCCCTACCTTGTCAACAACGAGGGACAATCTTCCCTTTTGTCTTTTACTTCTGTTTCATTTATTAACAATATAAACATTTGAAAATAATTTATAAAATTGATGGCATGGACAAGTTTTACAAACGGAAAACTATTTCTTTTAATTAATTTATTTAATGGAGTAATTTTTTGTGGATTTTTATATTTGATAATGCAACGTGAATTATATGTTCTACAGAATATTTGATTAAACATATTCAAGAACTAATTCATCTTTTAGGAACACGAGTGATGTCTATTTTGTGCCTCGAGCGAAAGATTTCAGTAGAAAGTGTACGTATGCTATCAGACATAAGTAGTGAGTGTCGTCGTTCGACGATGTGCTCTTTCTATTCACGAAGAACCTTGCTCAATTTTTCTATAATTTCTACTACCAAAATACTGCTCATAGTTTTCAAAATTTGTATAATTCTTTGATCATTATTTTACATTAAGGGCGTTAGAATTCAAAGAAAATTGAAAAGAAGGGCTCCTTTCAAACTTGAAGATAATACCATTCCATTTGGTCATTTTGGAGCGGTAAATAAAGTGTTAATAAAATTGAAGACTGTTCTGAGGGACACGTATCTTTATTCGTGGTGCGACGTTTCCGGCCGAGGTGGCTCAGGAGCGTACACCGAAAGATAGACAAAACACGATCGTAGCCAAGGGCGTGGCACGGAATAATTCCATCCGAGTCTCGTCCGTCTTCGTCCGTTGGTGTTCTTTGCTCGATGTTGTCGCCGTTCCTCGTCCGCCCGTTCTTTCCTCGTCGAGAACCGACGACCTGGGTGGGCCATGCCCTAAAACTCGTCATCCTCACCATTTCCATACCCGATAACGTTTATTCCCCGATAATTCGAGGATCGACCGGCTCCAGGAGAGAATTTGAAAATCGTGACGCTTATTGTTAGTCGGGTCATACCATCTTCCATGTTGGACGAATTCAACCGCGACCCTCGTGTTCCCCGTGAGCTAGCCGGCCAAGAAAACGAGAATGAAGAGGGCTTCGCGCTCGTCTGTTTGCTGAAAGACGACTTGGTCGAGGCTGGGACAACTGCCAGACACTTGCCAACAATGTGGCGAAGCTTTTGATGTGACGTAAAATGGCACATTAAACGGCATTCTCATCCTTCGTGGCCCCGCTCGTGTTCACGACTTTCCTCGTGATAAATATCGCTAAACATGATGTCCGATAACCCTGTTTCATCTATATCTGTCACTGCATATGGCGCGTAGAATTTATTTAATACAGAAGTAGGTAGAAGTATTTCTTTTCTTTACATTCCTATGGCCTTTTATCAAAAAATTTGCTCGTTTTATTTGAATCGATGCATTCTTAAACACATTCCATTGTTCCAGCCGCGATTTGCGAATATATGAATAAATTAAAGTGACGGCGAAAGTAATGCCGCTGAAAGGATCCGGCGGGTTGTAAAGCGCGTCGATAAAATGGCACCGAAAGCGTTATTGTCCGATGCCAGATGTAAATCAAGCCACGTATCGGCCTCGCAGAAAATAACTTTCGATCCGAGCTTGTCATTCTGCCAGAATATAAGGGTTTAAGCCCGTGGTAGCGACGGCCAGCGTCACGACCCAAATATCATCGCGGCGGGTTCCATGGCCGCTGCGGCGACGCGACGCGCCGCACCGCGCCGCGTCACGACGCGAATTCGTCAGGGATCGTAAACGCAGCGGACACGGCTGCGCGAGCTTTTAACGACGTTAATCGCGGCGGGTCAGCTCGTCGTACAGTAATTACCCGGGCCTTCGTACGTCTTTGAAAGAAAACTCGTTAAACCGAACCCTTGGTGTCACGAGTCTTCCAATATACAACTTTCGAAAATCGTTTTTCTCTCCATTTTTCTTATTTCTCGGATAAGTAACTTCGCAGACGTAGAAACAAGAGGCGACGTAATGGATCTAACATATTTTTCAACATTTTTCATATTCAACAGGTTCGCTGTACTGTCTGCCATCCGGCGATTACATAGTTTCTGATCGAACGATTAGCTAACCCTTTGACTGCCACGTCACCTACACGTGGAAAACTTTCGTCCATATTATTAGGAATTCTTTGATTTATTTGGTTAATAAATAAAAAAATAAAGTGTTAATAAATTATGCCTCCCCAATGACAACTTTCGACACCACTGCTACCTCAAAATTATAAACAACGAGATATTGTAAAAGTAATAGATAAAAGTACCAATTAATGAATCTCTCAACGACTTCAACCTGGCACTCAACGTTGTTAAAGAATCAATAAACAATCTAGGGGATGGGAAGTCTTAATCGCGAAAGTAACATCACGGTGAATAATTAAAAGGACAAGAATGGTTGTTGAATATAATTCCCGTGGAAGAAGAGGCAAAAGGTAATGAACATCGATGATCCACGTATGGTACACCGGGAGAACGGTGTGAGAGAGAGAGGAGGGGAGAGAAGAAAGAGGAGGGTGGGGTTAAGCGATATATCAAGAACCCCCAGAGCGATCGGCGCTGTTGTGAAATATTAATAAGCAAATTAGTTCAGACTTAGTGGCCCGCCAATACTAAACCGGCAGGATGGAAATGGCCGTTGGCCGTCTACAACGCTCGTATTTCACTTCCCACGCCTGGACCGCTTGGAGGCCGCCAGAACGCGGAACCCGTTCTCCGATTTCTTCCACCTTCTTCTTCTTCTTCTTCCATTTATACGTCGAACGTGCCTTTCTACCATTTGTACATCCTCCATTCGAATCAAATTGCTTTTAGATCAAAGCTTTCGTTTCTGCCTCGCAAACTTTGTTCATTAACATCTGAGTTTTCATCGAGCGGTGCAAATTACGTTTTGATTAATTGGAAGTTGAATTTTTTTTAGAGTGTTGAGATTAATATAACAGAGTTACGGGGGTCGAATAGGTTCTTCGTGATTTCTTTTTGAATATACCGGGGTTGTTGGTTGTAATTTTGACCTCAGAAACATTAATCGAAACCCAGAAGTTTGGTCAAGTATTTGGATCGTGGTGCAGTCAAGATTCATTTCCTGGCGACAATGTTATAGTACTTAGAGTTTCTGTCTACTATACGAGTTAGAGGGTAGCAAGGGTTAACAGCGTAGCTGGCAGGTTGCCACCAGACTATATCAAATTTTGTAACTTAAATGCTCAAACAGAAACAAAAATATGTTATAATGACAACCCGTATTGTTTCAAAGCCCCACCTCTAAATTTTCAATTAAATTTGCATTCTTCCCCAGAATTATTTATTAAAAATTCTAAAAGTCACACAATCTCCCTATTCAAAAGTTTCCAAATAAAATAGCGAAAAAATTTGGTAATTCAGCGACTCATTGAACCCGGGAGCGTAAGAAGGATTAATCAATCGTGCCAGGAACAATAATTCCTGTCGGGTGATAGACAGAAGGGTGCGCGAAAGGGTGAGGGGGTGTGTGTTAGTCGCGGGAAACGCGAAGATGGAAGGGGAGAAACGGGAAGGCAGACAGTCGGGAGCAAGAATTCGTCAATTACGTCACGGGAACGTAACGGATGATCGGCGAGAACGAGCGGCGGTGTCGGTGGCGGCGTCGAGACGTCTAGAATGTGCGAACGTCATCCTGCTAAATGCTTTTCGCTCGCCACGAAGCGGAGAGCTCGCTCGGCTCGCGTGCGCCAGCTATCTATAGCACTGGAACGTGCCAGAGTGCCGTGTCGTGTTAGTCCTTTCTCTCTTTCTCTCTTCTTCTTCTTTCACCCATCTCTCACCAGTTGGATGCTGGAAGCTACCCGGTCACTTGTCCGACGCTGGAAAATGTAGGTCGAATTCGAGCACGAGCGGCCAACTAATTGGACAGGTGTAACGCGACGTCCCTGCCCGACCCACTCAAACAATTAAATTATATCTGATACAAAATCGTCACCGTGGAGGACTCTCTGCATGCTATCCTAATGCTTTGGTTAGACATAAATTTAAATAGTAATACAATATACTTGATATTAAATAATTAATCAAATTGGCACAGAAATTGATGGACCCAGCAGCGTAAAGGTAAAACCCTATTGCGAAATCTCCAAAATTGCCACGAACCATCTTATTATAAAACTAGAATCCTTCAGGTTGATTTCTGAAGGAATGACACGATTTGGGGTGGAGGGGGTCCATTTCGCGTGGCACAGAAACGATTTTACACATGTAGGGTACATTAGGGTCGGAGGAATCGGCTACCGGGCCCGTGTCGGCACGGTCAGATCTCGACGGTATCTCGCATGTATAATAATTAATGTCGAGGAAATTTCGTGCTCCTCTGCACGCGAAAACGCGGGATCGGGATCGGGATCGGGCCGCGGGGCATCAATCATCACAGCGTGGGGGCCACGTCGTTATATCCTCGGATTCCGAATAATTGCTGATGATTGACCATCCCTCTTGGCCGAAAACGAGCTGGCCGCCGTCGCTAATCAAATCTTATCACGAAACTTCTTGGAAACGCGAGCGGGACCGTCGATGCTGTTGTTTCTTCGATTTGCGAACACGGTTTGAAGAAAAAAAAAAGGGAATGGGAGAGGAGCGGATCGATGCGGGAAGCAATTAAACGAACGGGGAGCGAAAAATAGAGAACGAGACGGAGGGATTCGTCTACCGGTTTTTTCAATTTGCGAATTCTTCGCGAAACGATCCTGGCACCGAGCGAAACGATGCTATTCGTTTTCTCGAACAAGTCTGTCGTGACCAACGGGATAATCCTGAAAATGCACGACACCAGACGTGACTCGCACCATTTGTCACCGACCTTTACGCGTGCCACGTGCCTCGTGAGCACCTCCGGATGTTTAATAAAGCTTTTAGCTACGTCGAGTTCGATCAAGGACTCTCAAGTCATTTTGCGTTCGAATTTTAATAAGTAGTTAATTCGAAAATGCCAATCGAGGCATACGGGTCGATAATTGCAAGGAGATGGAAAAAGGAAAGCATTCGGAATGGCAGAGGCATAGAACACAGCCACAAGATCGTTGCAATCCTTTAACCGCTACCAGAATAGAGGAGGCACCGTACGCAGGATCCTGTAATCCCGGCATAATCCCGATTTAAGACCCTCTAAAAACAGCGGGTGGCCTTTAAGCAGCCTGATCCGTGATCGAACAAGGACGAAGGGTGAGCAGACGAGAGAGGGAGAGGCCGGAGGACGAAAGGGAGGCTGAAAATTCGTATTGGCTCTCCTCTCGCCGTCCCACTCCGTCTTGGACCGTTGGGCTCTGTCCGTTTCCGAGAAAACATTTAGACGAGGTTTACGAGCGATCCGTCAAAGAGGAAATCCATCACTCGCGAGAGAGTCCGCCCATCGGTCCCGGCCACGCTGGCCTAGGACTTTATTTCGTTTTATGGAGGTAACCGTGGATGGGTGTTTATGGACAAGCTGAATTGACTTTGTCCGTCGTTGTCGAGCGTCCAACGATGCCTCGTACATTTGCTCGACAAGGTCGTAAACGCGATAAAACGACACCGGACCGGGGGGATACGAATAAAGGTGGGAAACCATGCTGTTCCAGGAGAAAAGGGAACGGTCAATAAACGGCGGACGGAATCGGGGATTTTCGCTTTATAAAACGATTGCCTCCTCCAAAGCAAAGTATACGCTCCCTTTCGATCGCGATTCATCATCAGCTTCTGATGGGATTCCACGACAGAAAGGTATCGTGGATCGACGAAGAGAATTTTAACGTAACCACCTCATCGATACCGTTGGTCGAATGAATGAATAAATAAATATGGAGTTTAGTATAGGTGGTTGAAGAACGCTGAATTTGTAGGACGAAGTAACACGAAGAATTACTTTATGATTTTCAGGCATAATCAACTGGCTATTGGATATTCTCTAATGGTCGCTATTAAATTGTACATTAAACTTTAAAATGATGTACCGCAAGTGTTATTTTACGACACTTTTATGTCACGAAATTGCGACAGACTTTATACATTCCAAAATCAGTCACTGTTCGCTGTAACTAGCGATCAGCCATTTTGTGGGAAAAATACCAAAGGTGCGTTTATATAGTCATCCTCGGAAAAGACTGAGCTTCAGCTTGATGCGTTATACGTAGCGTTCTATGACACATTTATGTCATAAGATCTTCTTAGACTTTCTTCTTCGATTTTCTGTGTTTCGAAACCAGTCATCGTTTGTTAAATCTACCGATCAACCATTTTGTATTAAGAATTCCGATGGTGCATCAACAGGGTCCTTCTCAGCAAAGATCAAGCTACAATTTGATATGTCACAAGTGCCATTTTGCGATACTTTTATGTCATCAAATCTTCCTTGAAATGCGTCAACCAAATGAGATCGTAATTAATAATTAAAAACCCCGAAGTATTTTATAGTGTCAAGATTCGATGTCTGCATTTGTCAGGTAAGAGGGCAAAAAGTCATGTTGAAAGTGCATTGAACCGGGCACGGTCGTGCGTCGTGTTACGAGCACCTCGAGAAAAATATGATTTTTTTTGTTCAAGCAGGGTACGGGGTTAACGCATTAGCGGTGAGAACACGTGTTCGGCACGAACACTTTTCGTTACACACTTGTGAACAGGCACGTCGTGCGTGCCGTCTGCGTACACAACGGGTTACACATTAGGTTGGCCGGCTCTTCTCGCGCGTTGCTCTTTTTCCTCGCGATAAAACCCAATACTTTGTAGCCGGCTATCACGGTTCGCGAAGTTTTACGTGGCCGTTTGAGAAATAGGAAAAGCACGAATGCGGTTTAACGCTCTTGCGCGACGCGTGCTCCGCGTACGATGCGAATGGTACCAGGATAATTATCCTAGGTTTAGTTACGTTGTTGGTAACGGAAAGAGAATGGAGTCGCGTAAACATTTTATAAGGTATCATTTTGTTTCTCGGTTACTGTTGTACCTTTCTCCTATCGCGTGAGATTCCGTCTCAGCGGAACTAGTCGTCGCTAAATACGAATTCGAATGTATTTTTAGTGACAGCTAATAACAGGTACGTCCGATTAGCCGTCGAATCGTGCCAGGGTGCACCGGATCTCCATCGAAAATCAGTTTAAGGCTACCGTGATGCACAGCCGTTAAACTCTCGCGTTTGTTTAGCGACAGCGTGCACATTTAACTAACTCCGAGAGCCACCCATTTTTTCCCCATTTCCATTCTGCAACGCGACGACGTGATTTGCCGGCTCGCGATTCCACCCTCTCGCTCTCCGCCTCGTTTTTTCTCTCTTTTTTATTATTATTATTCGGTATTTGGTGCCGGGAGCACGTTCGTACTTAACGGCGTTGCTCGATAACTGCACCTCGTCACGGTACGCTGCGACTAGTTCCAATATGCTCGCTTCGCGATTCGACAACGACAACAGCAACGCAAATTACGTTTTCTTAAAATACTGTAGCGCTTCTCCTTATCCGAAAAACCATTATTCCAACATTTTATTTTCCAAGATTCTACAGAGTGACACCTATCAGTCTCAAAACACCGGACGAAGACACCGATAACTCAATAAATCCCAAATTAAATTTGCATTAATTTAAATAAAATTTGCTCGACGGGTCAATCTCGAATCAGGTCGATTGATCGACAACCCACGAACGCTCGACGAAATTTAACACTTACGAATGAGAATTAAAGGGGAAGAGCGTATTTCCGTCTCTCTCGGTGGCTTTATTACGTAATAAATATTAAAATTCATACGGGTTGCACCTCTACCGAGAATCGATCTTCGAACGGTCGAAAGGGACGGCTATAAAAGTCCCGTCCGAGGAGCGAGAGAGATACTTCACTGTGCCGAAAGGCAGTTTCTCTTATACACGACGCTATTTTACTTTTATTCGAGCAGATCCATTCCAGGCTCCGTTTACGATCCGCTACAGTACCGTCCTGCCCAGCTTCTTTGTGCAACACACTCTGCTTTGCAAGAAACAAAGACGATTTTGCCTTTCCCTTGCAAAATTGGATTAACCTCCCTCGCTTCACTGGAAGTTGTGTAACTTTCAAATAAGGTATTAGGTTTCTGAATTCAGAAGTTTGAAACTATGAATCCCTTACTTTAAAAATTACTGTTAAATATTGCAATGGGTAAATATTGTAATTTGCAATATACTAAATATTAATATTTCCTTCCTCTCTCTGTTTCATGGCTGAGAGATGGAACAATGTATCGAATGGAGGGTGGGTAAGCGAAAAAGGAAGAGAAGGAAAGGGTTGCAGGGGCAAGATATTGTATCAAAGAAGACTGTTATCGGTGCTCGATGAAATTGAGCGGATATCATTAAGCGGTTAGAGGCTGGCGAGAATGTAACCGGCCGCCCGTGAACGTACGAAGAGGGACGGAGGTGAAACGACGACGAGGAGGAAGAAGAGGTAGAAAGAAGAAGGTGGAGCTTCGAGAGGAGTAAGATAATAACGTATTCGACAGAGAATGGCATTGCTCTGGCGAGAGTAGTCGCCCGCCTCGGTATGAATTACATCGGCGATTGAAACTCGTTCGCGATGTAAAAAAATATATAAAAAGAGAATTGAAGGGGGTGGGGAGAGAGAGAGAGAGAGAGAAAAAAAACAATACCCTCGACCGAGGGGAGTCCTCGGGCTGTCGGAGGTGCAGGGATTTGCATATTAAATGGCTTGAGATTTATAACGGCCAGGTCGGAGTCGAAGAGGTGCTAGCAATACGCGCGATAAATAAAAGAAACTCTTGCCCCCCCCCCTCCCCGCCACGGATAGACACCGCGAAGTGACTCTTCTTCGCGTCTAATTCTTCTTTCGACTTCGATCCGTTCGACAACGTGTTGGGAAAACAACGACGGTGTTTTGAAACAAAAATCCTCGGGGACGCGAAATTGTAAATAATTGGTGGAACTTTGTGGATTTGAGATCGATACTTCGAGCGCCGCAGTGGAAATGACCGTGTATAGTCAGACATGTTAACTGAAATTCTTACTCAAATAGTACTTGTCATCGTAGCAGTGGAGGGTTAAAAATGGAAAAGAATAATCAAGATTGAGTAGTGGAACAATAACCAATTAAAATTTACCTATTTATTAAAGAAAAATGATCGCACAACAATGGAGAAAAATCGAGGCTGATGCTCACAGGTGGTAGAAGAATCGCAATCAGGATCGATTAAAATCTTCGATGAAAGAAAAAAGGGGCAACGACGATCGGAGAATAAAGAAGCTTCGAATGGGAAAAAAGGAGTACGGGGGAAGTAACCCCCTGCAGAGCTCGTTATTCTGTCGGGGCGAACAATGATTCGACGTTAACGCGATTCATAACACCTTCGCCACGTCCTAGGATGTGCAAGACCATTCATCACATCCGGCCACATTAGTCCGGACCATCGATGATAGGTGTTTGTTATCGATGCACCGCGTTGGACAATGCTTACCGGTAAATTGTTCGATCCGTCCGTTTCGATCAGGCACCAGATAATTTGTGTTCGGAATATTGATGGAGCGCCTCCGGGGCCATTTTTGTCAAGCCTTAAGCTTTGAAATAATATACCACAAGTGCCATTTTGCAATACTTTTCTCTCATGAAATCGTGTCAGAAGTTGCACATTTCTAAATTGATCGTTTTAATCAAGAACTCGAGCAGTAATTAACAATTCCCCTGCCTGCTAAATTCACTGAGCGTGAATCCGTTGTTTCGAGCGGTTCTGGGATCTAATTTCGAGGCAGATGCGACGCGTTATCGAGCCTTTTAACCCACGTGGACGTTTACGAGGCGGCCGGCCGCGGGAATAGGCGCGAAACCGTGGCGTGGATCCACGTGTGCAGGAAACGGAGGATGCGGGTCGCACGTGTACGCCGTCTTCTAACCGTCTTCCCCGCGGACAGCGTGAATAATGCTTGGTAATTTTCGCAACGAACGAACCGAACCCTCTTGCGATCACACGTGTGAGCGTAACTGTTGCGAAATTATTTTTCAAAAATTAAGCTGTCGCGTTAAATGCTAATAACGACGCATTGATATGTAAAGTACCTACATAAAATGAAGAACATCGTTTCACGAAAACAAATTGTCATTGTTTTACCGATCCACTGTCCAGGATCAAATTATAAATTATAAGCAGATTCTCGAGCGGTGTTTATACGATAGCCCGAGTCGCAGTTTGGTATTGTTGAAAAAAAAAAATGGAATTAATAGCGCAAATATTGAATGTACAGCTCGACGTCCAAGGCCGTATTCACTGTCACAGGAATACCCGCCCATACGAGAGAAAGAGTTTTCCGATTTGTCTCCATCCTCGTGGCGAGGACTACTTGGCACGTTGTCACGTTCCAAGCAGAGACACGGTTTTCTCATAATTCGTAAGCACCGCGAGCCTGTCCGCGAATACTTGAAAATGAATCTCCAAATTTAACCCCGGACCACCTACAGTCTTCCTCGGGTGTGAATCATCGGCGCTGATCGTGCGACCCCTTCGAGCTCGGTACTTTTTAACCGCGCCAATAATTTAATTAAACAAACACTGTTCTTTAAACTTTTCAGTGGGATTTGTGGAAATTTACGATAATTGGGAAAATAATACAATTGTAAAGGGTAGAAGTTACAAATGCAATTAAATGGTAACTGCAATTATTCGTTATTATTCGTTAATTGCAAAACGAATAAAATAAAATATTTATTTTTACCAATATTCTCAAGTACGAGTATCATTAATTGGGCAACTGTTAAATAGGAGATTCGAACGTTGTCCAAATATGGATCTCCATGGATCGATGATCTATCAATGAAGCTGAACGCATGAATCGAACATGGGCACGGTAAGCCGATGTTTCGTTCGCGTGGAAACGGATACCTGTCATCTATATTTAGACGTACACCTGTCGACAAGCTGCTGCATTGTCGGACGACACTATTTGCATGGTCGCGAGTGAACTTTGGAAACTGTGCCAAGGTATTTAGAATTCGGTGAGCACTCACGGCCGTGCCATCGTATCGCGATTTCTATCTCTTTCTTAGGCGCAACGAACTCACAAATTCATTAAAATTAACCGGTGCGTGATTTACGTAACGCGATGTACAGTTTTTATTAATAAAATTAAAGAACGTTTGTTTGACGAATATTTTTAAACGACTGAATATGAAAGTGTGAAATTTATAAATCTATTTATAGCTGCAGGTGATTGTAATCATAATTTAACACGTTTATTATCACATTCGAGCTGTTAAGAAATTTTACTGAACAGTATTTTGATTTTTTACGAAGCTTGCCAATTAATCAATATGGAAATTTCTAATTATGAGTGTAAAATGATTTTCTGCAAAATAAATTACTTGTGATGTAATGTTTCTTAGATGATAGATCTCTAGAGAAATTCACAGATTGGCAATTTGATAACGAACGTGTCAATTAATTAGCGGGGACTAATTAAGAAAGACTCACCTCGTTTCTGCATGTAACTGAACAAATCATCCAAGAACTCTTTCCGCTTCGGATCGTCGTTGATCTCGTACAGCTGGAAAAAGAGAAAGGGAGAAAAAAGTAAATCTCAGACATAAGTCTCTGAATAAATAAATGAGTTTCAGTCGCAAAAAATATTGTGAGTAGTTTCAAAAAAATTTGACGGTGGACAAAAAGGAAAGGAGAGTTGGTTCGATTTAAAGAATAAAATGTGTTATTCAGGATTGTTGAAGATGGGCGATGTGTGGTGGGGGTCTAATAAAAACAGGAGTGAAACAAGTGTGCTCATAGCGACAGGCAGATTAGTTAGCTCCGATTATTAATGATTCCGTTTAACCTGCCTCATAACCCGAAACCCCATTCCCCTACCCCAACCGGCCAAAGCAAAACTCCCTTCGGGGCTAGCCCCGACCGTATTATCATATTTGTTATGTACGATGTGCTATATCTAATCCGAGACCCTCTAATTGCTTTTATAATACCAGCCCCCTTTACTTTTTTACCATCTACCTTTCACCGTTGCCCCCTTTTTTTTCTGCCTCGTGGAATAATTAAAAGAAAATTTTATTTTACAGTATTCGAGCGAGCGTGGTCAGTGGAAAACTTCATCTCAGAAATTAAATTGGAAATTTGGTCATTTATATTAGAGTGTGTAAGTATGTAATGGTCAATTTAGAAATATTCATTTAGAAAGGAAAAACAATCATCCCTCTCGACCCAGACCACCCTTAACCGCTAGAGAAAAATAATCACAGAACAATGCAAATAAAAAGAAATGATTGCTGAGCGAAATGTCCACTATCATAGTTCACTTATTGGTCCCGTTTTCACGGCAACGCCCTAACGTCGATCCGGCGTCCACCCCAACAGCACAGCCTCTGAGAGCGACTTGGACAAACGAATGAACGGATGAACGGCATTTCTCAAGGGTCATTTTGTACCAGTTTCACGTGTTTTTTCTTCAGTTTGTACGAGCGATGAGCTCGTTAGGGGCACGCCAGAGGGATAGGACGTAGGTAAAAGGTCGGATAAAGAGAGGCCGATCGAACAGCGGCGTGCACAGGAGAAGGATGAAAAGGGGTTTCAACCAAGAGTATATTGATTGATCTACAGTTAAGCGGACTGACGGCAGCCACGTGAAGATCTTGGTAAGAAAACGGTTCTTCTTCTCTCGGTTTCTTCTCCCTATCTCCCCACCCTCCCCACCTTTCAATCCCGGGCTACAAGTTTGTAAAATAAAGAGAGAGACGAAACGGAATTTGCTCTGGATGATGCATGCTTCGCGGTGCCCCGCCCTCTCTGCCTCTTCCCGTCGACTGACGGGGGCCCCTTGGATGAATAATAATTCTTGATACGGCCGACGTTGATCGGGTTACTTTCGTCCCAGCTAACAGACGAGAGCCACGAAGACGAACCGGATGATCGATGTACCTACACCCCTTCCTTCCAGATACGACTATTCCCGGGGCTTCTAACCACGCGATACGGTTGCACGGCTTTTATCGCCGGGACGATTAAGCATCGTTAGCGCCCGACCATCGTCGCGTCGCTCGTTGAAAAGCTGTTGAGACGTTCCACGATCGATTCATCGGCTAGATCGATCGATCGATCCGGGGCGTCAACAGGTTTCGAAACGTCTTCCGCGTTTGCTAACCTCCTCGCGGTCAGGAAACGTTTGTGCGCTGATAAGGGTTACTTTAGTGTCTCATTGTTGCTTAACAATGTCCAGAAATAAAAAATAAAAAGTATCGTGAGTGATATTTCCAAATTTCCAAATTGAGCCCACATCCCTCCCGAAACTATTACAGTTACGAGGGGTTTAATCATCTCTCGAAGGAATCCTGATGGATTTCCAGGAGGACAAAGAGGCTGCTCCTCGAAGGTGACGAGAAACTGTTCGTTTCAGGATAACACGTAATCGTCGGGCAATCATTGTGCAAAAAGGGGGATGAAGAAAGAACACTGGGAGATTCTTTCTTGTTGCAGGCGGGTGGGACGGGGAATCGCTTGAAAAACGTCAACGATTCCTTCTGGAAGCCCTGGCTCGTTCAAAGGACGCGTGGAAAAGCTCATTCGGATTAGGGAATTGAGCAGGGAACCGGGGGAAGGGGAGGCATCTTTTTCCTAGATATCACCGGGATAAAGCTGATTGATTTCGATCCAGATAACAGATATTCCCAGATTGGATTTGTCCACGATGGTTAATTATAATGTTAAAAAGCAGAAAGGGTTTGAAAATTGTTTCGTCAATAAACAGAATTTCGGTGATCGCGCGAGGATACGAGGACGTTGAGGAAATTTATTTTCCCAGCGATACAAGAGGGAAGAGCAAAGTCGAAACAAACTTTGATGGCTGGAACTTATGTTGCTTCCGTGTTGGATGCAGGGCATGGGCATAAAGTGCACCGCTGCCAAGTGCAGCAGTCCGGTTAACTCGTAAATCAACGAAACGGAAGAGGAGTTGTTTGCACTCGCTTTGTCTTATTATTTATCGATTCCCGATTTGTCCATTAACTTGCTTCGTTCGTTTCATTTTTTTTTTAACCCTTACACCGCTGCCCTGGATATTGTATTCTTGTGTAAAGATCAATTTACTTCGGATTTCCATTGTTTAACATTTATGAAGATTTTTAGAACTTATATTATAACTATAATTATTAATTAAAGAGAACTGAGAAGGAGTCACGTGTTGTTTATTTATAATAAAAGGGGATTGGTACTCGAGAAAAATTGTATGTACATAGTGTTATGTATTCAAGGTTAATATTCACTTTTCGCTTGGTTTCATTAAGAGTTCTCCAGGGAGTAAGTATGAAAGTGGTTCGAGGAAACATGGTTGAAACATTCCAAGAAGCGCATCGTCTTGACCTGGACAACTAGGCACAACGTATTATTTAAGGCTGCACCCGTTTCCGTTTCTCGCCAGTGACGCACCCTTACAAAAGCCCTTTACGACCGGAAGTTAAATTTGTGACCGCGGGCGCACAGATGATAGACGCATGAGGGTGTATCGTGCGAAAATGAGACGTAACTTAGGATTCGAGTACCTCGGAATTCAGATGACTTGGAATTCAAACTTTCCATTCAGAATTGAAATAAACAACCTTATATCTTAATGAAGAACACACGAAAGAACAATGTTTGGACAATTAGAAAGGGGTCAAAAGTTGAACCGATCACGGGGTCACGATACACGAAAGCGGGTCAGTGGAAATGTAGGGGGGTACAGAGGAGGGGTCCCCGTTTTCGACGAAGGAGGTCGGTAGAGCTTTTATTTTACGAGGCACGCCGTATAAAATATAAGGAACGAGAAGGAGGTTGACGTTCGATGACGCCAGATGTCGGCTTCACAAAGGGACAATTTCACTCCTTCTCTCAGTTCTATTCGTCCAGTTCCACGATACACTTGGATTTTATGCCCGTAGCTGGAAATATTAAATCGCACCTAAGCACGTTTTATGTCGGTCTCTTAATAATCTTCGTCGACTGTTCTTTCTTTCTCTCTCTCTCGCTCTCTCTTTCTCTCTCTCTTCTTTTCTATACCATATACTGGGCTCTTTTTCGAACCTTTAACGCGTTGCCCTTTCAACCTCAGAACGGATCGTTGGTGGTCGTGGACCAGGTGTCCATAGTCAATTTATAAACTCTTTATCGAATTTCATATATGTACATTTCATTATTATTCGAGTAACGGATGTATTTATACAGGTATAAATTATCTTTAACTTTTTATTTCTTTTCAATGTATTACAAATTAATACAAATTTGTCAGAAAGCAAATATGTCGAAAATTCTCAATTAAAACTTTTCTCAAATTTGACAGTAACGATGCGTCTAAGAACACCAAATTAGGAACTCGATACACTTAATCGACGGAAATTCGTAATTTAACCAAGAAAATGTGGTCGTTCGCAAATGGCAGCCAAGGTGTCGATCGAGCGTGGAGTTCAGAGACCCCGGTGCAAATACGCGTTAACCAGCGCGTTAATCCTTTCGTCGTTGCACCAGTCTTCGAATAACTTTGTCCAATGAACCATCCCCCAGGTTCTCTCTTTTTTCCTTTCTTTTTGTCGGGACGAATCGGGGCGAGATAACGAGATGCCCAACGGTCGAGATTTACGGCGGCGAAATTTAATTCGGTAGCTCGTCCAATTTGATCGCGATATCGCGATAAAGCCGGACGCTGCCGTTGCAGTCGCAACCGTGTTGAGAAACGATAGAAACAAGAACACCGGGAACGAGGGCCCAGCGGCGTAATTCGTGTTTGTTTGATACTGGAATAAAGTGAAACCCTTCGTTGGAAGATCGAATAAATTTGGTAAAAATAGAAATTAAGAAACTGGGTATTGTATTATTAGAAACTTCAAAGCTTTGAAAGATTGGCTATTTTTAGAATGCTACATCCCCCATTGTTATTCTTTGATTTAATATAAAATTGCAATACACAGCCTTACATTCACACCAGAACTGTATCAGTTTTGAAAATTGCAACACTCCATTTCCGGGCGACGAAAAACTCGCGCGAGCGTATTCGAAGAGGCCGAGGAGCGAGAGAACGAGAAGAGGGGCCCACCTCGGCGCGGATCAAACGGAGCCATGGCTCGATTATAATAAATCAAGACGTAAATAATTGAAGGAACGAATGGACCGGCGTGCCGTGGGGCGGGGGAGGGTGTCGAGATAAAGGAGGACGGAGAAGACACGGCTGCGATCGAATCCTCGCGGCAAAGGAGCGATACTCCTCTTCGCTCGGTCGTGTGTGCAACGCGCGGCGAGGAGCTTGCAATTAATGTTTCATAACCCGAGGGGAACGTGATCTTTCTCCGCGTCACCCGCTCGAACGAGTTTGATTTTATATCGTAATTTATTTCAATGGACCGTGTAATGGGATTAATATCCACGACAGCCCTCGGTGATCCTTCGTCACGATTCCTCGCCGATAAATTGCCACAGGAACTGTCGGATTTCGCGTGACTGCATTCAACAGTTTACTTTGTAATTATGCTTGTCTTATGACGGATGAAAGTGCTCCACGGTTGTTCAGACTCTGGATAAATAATCTGTGACATTTTAGACGCGTATTTAGTCGTCTCGAGGAGTATTGTACTGCAGATGTCAGTTTTCTTATTACCAAACCTTGATTAGCCGAAAAAGAATCCTCTATTTCCCAAAATCTTTAGGATGTAGAGTTTTGCACTTAATATTTTAATAAAAATCATACGAATATAAAATTTCAGTATCAAGATTCGATATCGATTTTCAAAAGACTTCGTCTAGGAGCAAGAAAGTCCTAGTCCCACGCAAGAAGACAAGCAAAAGCATTGTCTACGAGGTAGCAGAAGAATCACCTGGACTCGAGACCATGGGAAGATTACGCGTTCGCCTGGAATTACGTCCATCGGCGAGAGAGGATGAGAAGGAACGGAGGACGAGAGGAAGGAAGAGGGATCTACGGTCCGGCAAGAAACGAAACACATAGAGGGGAGGCTCTCTTATTAACGAGGAAGCGAAACAACTCGCACCGCCATGCTAATCGAACGAGCATACAGAACGGGCCGTCGTTCCTGGCCGCGGTATCAACGGCCATCTTTGTTCCCCGCGATTCTTCCACCGATGGGAATTTATCGAACCGTGAAAACCTCGATGAAACGTTCGAAAAAGAGAAAAAAGGAATTTTTTTCTCTATCTCCTCCAGTTCGGTTATAAAGCACGCGAGGTTGCGTTTGACGATCGCATTAGTCATTTCTTTGTTTGGAAAATATCGTATCACAGCACGGTCCTCTCCTTATCCTATCTCGTTAACGAACAAGAATGTCGAGATATCGGTACGAGGGACGCCGGCTCCCGGATAATTGGTCGCATTTAAATATCAATCTTCCTTTCGGTCCCCGGCGAGTCGGAGGCCACGGTGTTAACTCGCTCCGCTGGACCATGGGTTATTATAGGGAGTTTCGAAGGGGTCGCGGGGGTCCCGGGCCGGCTCGAAAGAAGATAGAAAGCTCGGAGGGGTCAAAGAGGAACGAGATGGCTGATACAAGATGAAAAGGGACGGGACGAGGTGTTCGGACAAATAGAAACGTTCACTTCACTCGGCTCGAGAGACTGTTCTGTGAGGTCGCCGGCTACATAGCGCTGTCGTGTAAACACGCGCTAACTGCCTCCTCTTGCCGACGCCGCGCCGTCCTCTTTACCCTCCTCCTTCCCTCCTCTGACCATCCCGACGCTACCACCGATCACCCTCTCTAGTGCCCTTTTTAACCCTTTCGCTACGTACTTGACCCTTCGAGCGCTATACGCGTTATAAATTTCATTTTGATGAAAGAAGTCATTTTGGCTTCTGGTTAAGGCACAATTATTATCTTTTATTATTTGCTATTTCAACATTTGCATACCCAACTTTCGTCGAAATTTTATTTTATTTTTCTCAAAATTTTTATGAAATTTATTGCCTAAGAAAATATTCAGTCGTTATACATTCCACACAATGAATTAGATTCGTTTCGTGGCTGCGTTTCGTTCAAACACGATACATTCTTGAGAGAGGGGGATTGAAGTTTGGAATTTTATAAAAGCAGAAGGCCGGTCATAAGGACATTATTGTTGGTATCTCGAATCGAGCTCGTAAACGGGCAAAGTCGATTCGATTTGGTCGGGGGACGTGGCGAGAGACGGGTAACGAAAGTACGCGAGCCATCCCTTTTACGATTCGGATACGACATCTAAAAAGCGATGTTTACAGGGTCGACAGGGCCGATGAGAACGTTTTTATTAATGATTTTACTGCGGTGGCCGGCATATGGTTCATCGTAAAAGCCACCGGTTTGCCACTTTTGTATGAGAGCCGGGCCCCGAGATTCTAGCCAAAAACTTCACTCGCGGCCCGCCCTTGCCGAAAAAAAAGGATACCCGCTTTGACGTTCATCGACCATATCCATCGAAATTAGGATACCTACCGAGTCGCTTTTACGATATTTTAGACGAGTTTTACAAGCGACAGGGGAATACGGGGTTTTAACCGCGTATCGCGGCCGATGATTAAACGATTACCGTAACGAAGAACGTTTCGTGGGTCGTTTCAGAATTTTATCGATCCCCCGACCCGTTGTCCGCCGCTGTCCGCCCGGCCGGAATTAATAAGCCAAACTCGTGCTACCTTTGTGAAAGTCGTCGGCTAAAGGATACATTGTGATTCAAGATTTTTAGATTCTGATTGTAATTTGTAGACGATGGTCTGATACAAGAGGATATATAGTTTTGAGAGCTTCTTTTTTACTTCTGTGTGACGGAGGGTCAGCGACGCATGGTTAGAATGTGGAGTTTAGAATTTTTACAACTTTAAGGGTAGCTGGAACCAGAAGGTCGGCGACGCATGGTACTTTAATCCCCAAGTCTATATTTCCAAATCTGTTAAGTAGAAATTTGGAAATTTTAGTTTCAGTATCGACTAGCTTCTCCATAGTCCCCTAAGGAACCCTCCCTCAAAATTAAAAATTTCCAATTCCCATCACCACTCTAGTAAACCCATTAAATTAAAAAAAATCTCTCCCTTGACTATGAATTACGAATTTATCCGTGTCAATGAAATACAAAAAGGAGCAGCAAGGCGACGAATAGGTGTGACAAATTTCTCGGAGTTTCTTTGACGCGGTTCGAAAGGCCGGAGTTTTCTTTTTCAAAGATCTTCAGCGTGGCACAAAGAAGAAGCGGCCGAATTTATTATCGATAGCACGGATTCGTGGAGAATCGGACAAGGAGCCTGGTAGCTACTTAAAAAGCGACCGATTCACCGTAACCTCTTCATTTCAATACAACCGGGGCCAACAAACCTCGCCCCGTTTCTTTTTCATTCCGTTTCTTCTCATTTATACGTCTCGTACACCTATTAGTCCATATATATATATATATTTTTTTTTATTTAAGGGATAAATGGCCGCGTAATGTATTCCACCGCCTTCATTTGTCACGCGAGCTCGTCGAACCAGCCAAGACGACACTCGTGTACTGAAAGGGATTTCGAGACGTCACATTGTCGAGGTGCTTGAAAAGAGCACGCGAGCAACACACGTGGAATATGTTCACGGTTACGAGTCGAGAAAACGATTTTTTTTTTTTTTAGTTTCATTTTTTCAATGGTCAAGATGCGCGTGGAACGAAACGAGAACAAAATTCACGCTTGGATTATGCATTCTGAAACGGGGCTCGATTTTCGTTTAATAAATTCGAATATTTGGGTTAATGCGTTTCATCGTTGCGGTGAAATTGAAAATTCCACGTTTTTATTTTTGCGGTGTTTAAAGGATATTTGATCAAATGGCAATTCTAATTAAAAATATGCTAATTATTATTTCAGTATATATTGTACTACCTCGCTAAAATCTGGCAACAGGCAAAATAAATGAAAAATCGAAGACTAATCGATCCTGTCGCCGATCTGCTATTTGCCCAGCGTCTGACCACGCGTGTCCCTTTCCACTGGTGTCTGTCTAGTCGACGCGTTAACGCGAAATCCGATGACAACGAGTTTAATAAATAATTCATCAGCCGTTCGATCGGGGGCATCGGGTATCAAAGAAGAAGTTGATAAATTGAATTCGTCGACCGAATGAACCGTTCAAATTTGAATTAATTATCAGGCCGCAACATAATATCCGTGACCGGTGGATGTGTTAAACCGGCGGACAACACCGACAATTAATTCAACCGGAGTAATACGACATCGTTCTTTTCGACTTTGAACAAGAAACAAACCGGCGGTGTACGTACGTGTGTTCGTGCCACTAAAAAAGAAGATCGTCTTCGAAGGTGAAACGAGATTCGTCCAGACGTGGACAGAGACGGACAGAGTGAGGGGAAAAAACAAGGAAGAATGTTTGAATATTTCAATAAGCAAGAGAGAAGAGAGGGGGAGGGAGAAGAAGCGACGACGCGGACGATGGAGGGATTTACCGAAAATCATATCTGTCAGCCAAAAAGTTTTCTATGTATCCTTTCTCTGTATCGTTACGCGCGGTGATATTTTACCAGCCATAAAAAGATGATTAATCAGGTGTCGTCTTCCCTATCCCTCTCTCTCTCTAACCCGATCTTTTTATATTATATCGTCATACCTACCGCTCATTTGTTAGAAAAATAAAAAAAGAGAGAGAGAGAGAGAGAGAGAGAGAGAGAGAAGGTGTATCTCCCTACCTGAGGCGCACACCTGCACGAAACGGACTCACGCACGAGTATTTAAAAAAAAAGAAAGAAAGAAAAGGAGGAGAAGAAGTATACGCTCACACGCGTGTACGAGGTTCTGAGTCCGTCTCTCTTTTTACCCTGGATACTTCAACCCCCTTTCGCTAGTGTGTTCGAGTTATGACGCGTTTAACATATAAATGAAAATCGGGCCTATAAAAATTTAACGCCCGCGATTATCTGGCTGCTCGAATTCCCCCGCCCGCCCCCCCCCCTCCCCCCGTGAGACAGGACCCCGGTCATTTACGGGCTGCTCCCCCGGACCGGGAATTCTATTTCGGCTTCTTTTCATGAGCTTCTGCGACGAAACGGGATCAACATCGTCCTTGCTTCGTTAGTATATCGTTCGAAATAATTTTTCCTCGACTTCTTCTTTTTTTATTTCTTTTTATTGGTTTTTTAACCCCTTCGACCCGATATTTTATGCGGTTGATCGTACTGTCAATTTATATAGTGAAAATTGCACAAGACGTCTGCAGCAATGAATTGTAAGTTAATTATGGTAGACAGGTTTTAATAAAAGAACGCACCTTATGCAACAAATCCATGCAACTTTCTTTGTAATTCTTCATGGAGAACTGAAACGTCGGAATCCTGTTTGGAATTTCCCGAAACGCGCCAGCTGGCTCGAAATCCTTCAGTCCCATCGAAAAAAATGTTGTCCAGGTAAGGGTGAACTCACACACACACACACACTACGAAAATTACACCAATTTGGCAACTAAATTCGTTAAAAAAATTGAAGTAATTTGAAGCCAAAGCGCGTGAAAAAGGTAACGAAATTAGTTGCCAACCTGATATCTCGTCCGAACCAGCGAGGAAACAATTGTCGGAGTGAAAAAAACGATGGAATTTTTTGAGAAAGAGTCACGTGTCACGAGGGGAAAAAAAAGGGGCCCTCGTTGCGAGGCCGCCTATTGAAAACTGGCCTCCGTGAAATCTAGCTTCGCCGCTTTTCATGCCCTTCTCTGTTCGTTCCTATTCTTTCTCGCTTCGTATGGGGCAGGATCCTTCGAGCCGCATCCCCACCAGGCCTGTACCACCCTCTGTTTTATCTCGACACGCCCGAAAATTCGTGCGCGAACCTTCCTCCCAGCCGACGTCGTTTCCGTCGCTCCGGATCCTCCGCGCTTTCAACACTTCCGTCCAATTATCCTCCACCGAACGATCACGTTCGATAAAGTGTGTACGCGGCACAGAAGACACGATAAGATCGCAATTATTGCCCTTTTTAATTAACGCGATAGATAAAAGGAACGGAAATGTTCGTTTTGTGGTATTCTACTTGAAATTGCTGATTGGCGATATTGTTAATTTATTGGTAATGTTGGAAAATTACTTGGCATTAAAATTGGGTTGCGTCTGGATTTAAATTAAAACTTTTGTATTACTGTGTTATTAGATTGGAAGTTACTGGATTTTTAGATTATCTAGATCAGCTGAATTGTTAAATTAGTCATTTGTTGAATTAAAAATTACTATATTACTAAGTTATCTAAATTAAGAATCACCTTATTACCAAATTACATAAATCAGTAAACTAATAATTTAGCAATGGATAAAGTCTTATTAGTTTTCCAGTAAAGACGAATTATGTAACTTCCTTCCCCTATATAACCCAAATAAAAAAATTGGCAATTATAAAAAATTAACCACAGAAAAATAACTTCTGTACCATAAAAACTGGTAATTATCTGACAAGAAGAACAAGACTCTCGCAGATATAGCCTCCAAGTCAGCGCAACGGATAAAGGAGATGCAAACAAAGTGTCGATGACTGTGGAAGAAAACGAAGAAAAAAAAAATGGGGAAAAAAGGTAAAAGCGCATCCTGTGTCTCCGTATACCTGACGGATTTCCTAATCCCTGGCTAAGAGGCAATCTGGCCCAGGAATTATCCTTACCTGACCCATCGGGTGCCGTTTCCAACATAATTTATTGCTTCTGAATCTGAACATTGTTCTAAAATCGCCGATACCGGACGAAAGCAGTCCCGAGAGGAGGCAGCGGCAAGCGGGTTCGAAGGCCGGATTAACCGAGCACACCTTCTTCTACCTCCTCTCTTTCGGGCCCCGAGAACCTTCGAACCGAAAGGGACGACGGCCCTCGTCCGGAACGTAATTAATCAAGCTCAAATGCGCTCTAATGAGCTCGTACCCGCGCGGACGTTCTACGAATGGACGATCTAATAGCGCCACGTCGTCGACTGTTTGCTTCGGGAAACACCATCAATCCGAATCTCTCTTGGTCTTTCCTCGATGAAACTTCGAATTACAGGATGTCCCAATATTAGTGGAAAGGACGATTATAATTGTAATTAAAATATCGTCGATGAAACGAGTCGAGAAATAACAAACGAGTCAAAAATTCAATTTATCCCATTCCCATTGAAAAAGATTCCTCGACAGTCGACGAAAGTCACAAAAGACGACAGAGGAAGAACGATATACAACGACGCAGCCGATCGCCTCTCTGTTCATCATTTTTCATCGTCGGATCGCATTAATTACCAGCGTAAGATAGTTCGATCGCTCGGCTACGCTCGTTAAAAGCGATCGATTAAAAAATAAGGGAAGGTAGGGAGGAGGGGGAGAAGAGGTCACACTCGATGACCGTTAATAGCATACGGTGCGTGTAGGTACGTTTAGCGCGATCGATTAAAGATACCCTAATGATTCTCTTTCCGAACAGTACCATCTCATTTATCATTTTCCATCGCGAAATTCGCGGACCGACCGATTGATCGATCTTGAAAAAATTTGCATCTGAATTGAACTCGGGATCCGATCGACGCGGTTCACCTGCGATCCAGCTGATTGCGCTTCGTTCTTTTTCTATTATTTATTTGTAAGTTGCATTGAATTCTGAAGAGAACGAAAATAGAATCTTTTGAACGCGAATTCGATAAATATTTATTACCTCTTCGAGGCACGCGATTTTAAAGAAAAATATTTGCACAGAATTTGTTTTAACATCAAAAAGGACATAAAAGTGGGACCACCTGACTTCAAAGAGTTAAAGAATTTAATTGAAATTTATAAGCACCCCAATTTAAGTAATGAAGCAATATTTTACCTCTGGAATAGTTAAGCCCAACCACGACTCGGATTCAGAAAATTTTGATCAGGTTTCCCACAATTCCTAATATACAAAATTCATAGAGGAATATTTTCGATCGAGCGCAAGGACTGGCAACCCTTGGCGCGTACAGAAAAGGAAAAAATAATGGTACAGTCGGACGTTAATGGTACAGAGGAACAAATGGTCAGCATTTGTCAACGCGGAAGCAGAAGAATCTCGAAGCGAGAGGGGGGGCAGGCAGGGCAGGAGGCGACGGGTTAAAAAGATTTCGTTCCACGTGTATGTATATAAGAGATTCATTGGACGTGTCACGTAGGAGTGACACATAGAGGAGACGGGGCGGGACGCGAGGAGGGGGTTGTTATACGGTTGAAAGCAACCACTCGGACAGTGGCATTCTTGCGGGGCCCCGATGACGAACGAACGGAACGAATTCATGCAGATGTCGTTTGATTTTTCTCCGCCGCTCGCGTCGAAGAAAAGGCGTTCTTTCTTCGCCGCGGAACCGTATTACGGATTCACCGGACGATCTCGGACTTCGTTATCGGCCCCGCTAATTATACACGACGACGTACGTTCAATCACGGCACAAAGGCCCGGCAAATAAGTAGCGCGGGAGCCGTTCAATGGCCAACAGTACAGGATTTTCAATTTGCAAACCGTACGCTAACGCCTTGACGCAACGGCGCGTTTATTCCGCACGGGAATTCAGATTCTTAAAGCTTTTTCGAATTACCATTTATTTACGCTACGACTACCGAACGGCTCTTGTTCCACATCTCTTATATTAAATTCCACGACTTGTTCAACACTTCTTTTGAATTGGAAATAAAATCGTTCGTTTGACAAAAACGCCTTAATAAATTTTCTAATACAAAATAAAAAACGTGTCATTTTGACTTATTATCTCCAATTTCTCAAGGCTAGAAGAAAGTTTGTTGAACACACAAACTGCAATAACTTTCCAAATCGTACGGGTTTCAGTTATAATTAGCCAGAAATGTACAAACGGAGAAAAAGCCGTGACACGATAACAGAATAAAGCAATCGATTGCACGCCAATCAAACGGTTAAACGCCGATCGTATCTGACGGGACGGCGTTTAACCGTAGCAATTTTCTACCGATGCTTATCTCGTTCGAGACACACCTTTCGATCATCGTTCGATGGCGCAGCGATAAGTCTTTGACAAAATTATCCCCTCGAATCGAAGCCAATTTCGGGATCGTTAAGACGGGACCGTGGTGTCGTTCCCACGAGCTTGATTCACCGATTGTACTTTCACGGGTCTTCGTTAACCCCGAATTACCCCAGTGTTCCTTTCGAACGTTAACCTTCCTCCTCTAGAATCGTTCAATTTGTCAAGTCGAAGAAAATGGAGGACACAAATCATCTTCTAATGTCGTTTATCAATGTTCCTTTTCGAAGTTTGTGCTTTAAAATTCATTGAATTCTTGGCTGGATGGATATGGTGAAAAATTGGTAAATGGAATGGAATTTTCTTGGGCAACGGTTGTTCGTCGAGTTTTAGCCCTTTTCATTACATTACAATTTTCATTGCTTGTTTTAACATCGCAACGATAAATATTTAGCTTCCAATAAACATTTGAAAACTGTGGAAGAATCTTCGACACCGTTGGACCATCGTTGGTCCCTTTTGTCGCATCACGAAGGGCAAGAAAAAAGTGTGCAAGCGAAGGAAAAAATGAAGAAAAGGGTCGGCAGGAAATAGCAAGGGAGGCGAAAGGGCACGGTTTAACACGATATCGCGTTACAGAGGGACACGAGTCACGAGGCTGGCGATCACTATGTTGCCCGAGCAAAGCTCGAGTCCGCTTCGCAACGCGTGCGTCCAACGCTCGCGTGAATTCGACTCGGTCGCGTGCCACACCTGCGCTCACCTTTCTCACGAGGTTTTTCGCGTTTATCGACACCGTGCTTTCAAGAAAATTCACTGGAGGGGATAATTCAGCGAGTAAAAATACAGAAATCGTGAAAAATCGAAAATTGTTAAAGGTAGGTCGCATGATTTCTCGAATCCTTATTTTAAAATAAGAAAAAATACGTTGAATGGCAAAAATTATAAACGCGAATAGGGTTAAGGTCAGGCCAGGGCCCGTTGCAGATCACCATCGCGTTAAAATTAGGATTAGGTTTGAAGGATGAAGAAATTGTTACAGTTGGCTCGCAAATCGGTAGGTTTTCCATGAAAGTGACACGGAAATTTTCGCAAGGCGCTGTTTAGAGAGGCGCGAAATGGTCCGCGGCGGCTCGTGCTCGAAACAATGCTAGCCTGGTGACGTTAACGAGTTCTCCAAGTGTACCAGGTTGTTTTGTCCCGAGCACGAACCGCACTGTATTTTCACCGTCTGGTTATTTATCCTGACCCCACTCCGTTTCTCGCCTATACAAAGTTCTTCTCCGCGACTGTCGCCGATTTTTGTCAAGGGTGAAAATATGGCCGTTCTGCCACGTACGATTCAGAAACATACAATGCAAGATCCTTATCTGATGTGACCCCGGAAAAAGTTACGTTGTACGATTAATTGATAATTTTATCAGCGACTCTGTTTTACAATTACCTGGAAACAATTTATTGTTAAACAGGGGGTAGGAAATTTGACGTAGTTTTAATAGAAATATTTTGGAAGGGGTTGAACGAGGGAGAGGAGTAATTGTTGGTTGTTGAAGCGAGCTGTACACGAAGCGGGTAACGCGTTTAACATTGTTTGAAAGCCACGTCTTTGATCTGAGCCCGGTTGGCGTACATCAGTCGGGTTTTATGCCTACCAAGAATTCACGGCCCCTCCATCCGCGTGTAAACATTCGGACTTTGGTACCATTCAGCGATTTAGTAGGGTCCTCAAGCGACTCGAAACCCTCGTCATTCAATACTCCTCTCTTTTGCAAATTTTCGACCGATTCAGTGCGGCGTGGAATTTTCAATTCGCTTCGATGATTATCCGAAGTCGACGATTCCTCGAACCCTTCTACCCCAAACACTTTCTCAAAAGTCTACAATTTCATACTTAAATATTAACACTATTTCAGTAGAAAGGGTCGTGTTTGGTCAGACACGTTATAATTGCGATTATTAACCCTATTGTGACTTTAATATTTAAAATTTCTTGTGGAAACATTGCCAGGGGAACAGTGATACAGAATTTCAGCACACAATTTCTTTTGGGATATAAAAATTAAGAGAGCCACGTGAAATATTCGGGCATGAAAGTGCTAACAGATTAAGTCACATCGAATCGTATCTTTATCAAAATATCTTGTGTCGTGGCTCGATCTGTTCACCTTAATGGCTTCCCTCCGAAACAACCCTTGCGTCGAAACCTTCCTACTTCCGGCCTTTCTACCTCGCCTTCTCGCATCGATACCCGAACCTTTTGTTGCTTCTTGCGTGTCGGGGAAGATCGTATCGCGGTTAATAAGTGACACGAGTGATACGGTGCGTGGAAACGGGACACCGCGAATGTACGCGTTAACAATTCTTATAAAAATATTATACGCGAAGTTTGGTAAAATGTGAAAATAACAGATCTTGACGTTTCGTATTCTCAACTGTGGAATAAAAGATGGTAAACTGTTAGTATAATTAACGGCTCGAAAATCGTGGGAAACACTGGTAATCGACATCATGAATTTAATGTACGAATTTTAGCGATATTAATGTTATATTACGTACGCAAAATAAACAGTAAATAGCACAAAAGATTCTAAGTGGATTATTAATAATTACCAATATGCGATCAATTCTCAAATATTCATTATTTTGACCTTCTCGTTCGGTTAATATCAATAAAATCGTTCGATTATCCGAAGATTCTAAACGAAATTAGTTCGAATAATCTAATTTTGAAATTTGAATACATCCTGGTGTACAGGTCGATTTTACCCCCACCAAAGTCAGCAGACAATATTTTATTCTGTTCTACAGCCGAGTACACGTATGCGAGCGCAAGATAGGGCCCTTAATGAAGGGCTACGGTCGGGTATAATGCGGGGGGCGGACTTTGGCGCCTCCCTAATCAATTAATCAGCGAATCTCGCTTTTATCTGCGCCGTGTAACCACGTAATTTTCTCCTTCCCGGTTTATTAGGAGCCGATTAAGAGGGGTTCCCTTACCCTACGGGATCCCCTCTCGACCTTGCCCCATCCATGCCGGAATAAACTCCAACGAGGGACTTAATTGCGGACGATACAAAGTGTTCTCGACACGGCAAGTGGCTCGTTTCTTACGACAAACCTGTCGTTCGCATATCTCTTTATCGATCAACATCTCGTATTTATCCGTCCTATGATCTTTTGTCGGACCAGTCGCTCGGTATAATAGCGGTATAAATGGTAGATTTGTCGTCGATTGAGGATAATAATCGGAAGGGTTGCTGTCGCCAATTTCATGCTAACTTCTATTTATGTATTATTATCTACTTACAAGCAAAATAATTTTCCACTGCTTTGTAGTCTAACTGAGTCATCCACGTTACTTTGCTATTTCATTAAGGAGGGAAATTCTTTTAATATTCTATTTTAGAAATTTAGAATCGAAATTGTATCGAATACTGAAAGATTCTGATGGCAGAAGTAGAAAGTTTGACGCAGATTATCCGCGAAGGGTTAACTCCGATACGGTGCCGCTGGAGCGAAGGAATATCAATTGGTATCAGAAACGATTACGAGTCGTCCCGTGCAATCTATCGGAGTCCCGCGTTATCTGGACAGGTATATCTGTATCGTTATCGCTCGAATTAACGAGCTTTTTCACGCCGCGAACGCCGTAGAAAAGCACCGGCCGTGGTGGTGGTGGCTTCGAGAAAGAGTCGAAGAAGAAACCGCAAAACAATAACTCGCCGAGTCGATCCGCAGAGAGATCGCTTACGCCTGCAACGGGGAATTTCGAGAGGAGAAGGAAGGAGACGGGGAAGGGAAAGAGAGAAAGATTCATCCCCGTGGTCTGCTGCTCGTCCGTTAATGCGTTGCCACGAAGATCTATGGACTGCCCGTAGTTTATATGCTAATCCGTAAAGAGTGTTAAATACTCGATCATTTATCACGCCATCGCTTCTCCTCCTCTTTTAACCCTCCTCTTTCCTTCTTCCCTCTGGCCCCGGTATTTGTCGGTCGACCGTTCGAGTAGCTTCGAACGCGTCCTCTTTCTTCGTTCCTCGGCTACGTGCCTTCCTCCCTCCTCCTCTATCGTTACTTTAGCGCCTTCGAGAGTCTTTCACCCCCGCAAACGCGAGCCCGACAACGAGTAATTATTATTCTTCAACCCCTTCGGTCCGCCTTCGTTTTTTTTTACCTCGATTCACTCGGACGAGTCGGTTTGCGAGGGTGCGGTTGACCGAGACGACGAAACATCGTCCAGGAATGCAACCGTGCTCGAGGACTCGTTAAATTTAATATTTATAATTAAGGTTTTGTTTATTTGAAGTTTAATAATTAAACAGATTAACGCGTTGGCTGTCGCAGTGAAAAGGGACGTGTGTGGTCAGACACGCTGAACTTTTAATTCTCAAGGATTCTATCGATTCTAATTGGTATCGATTTTACCTGGTATGTCTCCTCTCTCTCTAATAGTCAATGCAACCTGAGAACACTTTTTTTATTGCATCCCCTAATAAATATATACTCAGTATATACACAACTTTGTTACATTTATTCAATAAATAAATATCGAACAATAGAATAAATATTTACGACGAAAGATAATTGTTCGATCGGTAAATTTGTATCCGCAGTCCATTAATGCATGGAAGGCCCGATCATAAACGGTTCGTACACGCTGAAAAGATTTAAGGACGGGGAACAGGGTGAGAAACAAGATCCTCTCTCGGAGATCTGAGGAACGAACGAAGCCACGAATTGGCAAGTTACCGAGAGATTTACGATTCGTGTCGGATAATCCAATAAGCCGCGAACGATCGTACGTGGGCGTGAATGATGGAAGTCGGCCAACTGGTATCTGGCCGCGATTCGAGGCGTAAACGTGCGCTATCATCCGCGCTGTCCGCTCGCGATACGGCGTCGATCGTCGAATTCGCCGCTCGACCGATGATAAATCACGCCGCGATCCTATCGGTGGCCAATAAATCTTTTAAATATAGAAGAAGAAAAAAAAAACGAAGAATTTACAATCTTTCGTTCGCTTTTGTCCGCCATTGTTGATAGCATTCCACGGTGTATTTCAAACTTTGAGTTTCTTTTTATTTTCGATTGACGAATAAATTTCGAACAAAATTCCTGGTTAAATAAACGGCAATTTTCAAAGCTGAACAATTTTCAAATGTAATTATTCAAAGTATAAAAGATAAGAATATCATTTTCTATAAAAGCAGAGGCACCTGCGAGTGCACGCTCTCAGCCCGTAATTTTTCGTTTAACTTGCGCACTCGTCGAGTACTCGAGATTCACTCGTTTCGCGAAGAAAACGAGAGGAGAAGATGAAGAAGAAGAAAAGAATACGTATGGTCAAAAGATGGTGTATGTATTCTAAAATTAAGCACGAACGCGTCCGACACGCATCTACCAAGAATCACTTCGGTGTCTCCGGTAACCAGCTCCTCCCTTTATTACCGGAGAACCTCTTCGAGTCACTGGCAACGAGGCGAAATAAAGTACGAAGGTTAATTAACTCCTGTGTCGCGAAATTGGATGATAAACAAAATACAAAAATCCATCGTGATGCTTTTCATCAACAAAATTTCTTAACCAAGTTTTGTTCAATTTTTCATGAAGAATATTTTTAATTATCGAATAAACATTTCTTTCGATTAATTACAACACATGTAGTTGGTAATTCAAATAACTGAGACTCGTTTGATTTACACCCCAACCCTGTTATCGATCGGAGAGCAAATGCCAGAGAATCTATCATGGTCCAAGAGAGGTGCTATAGCTTCGCGAGGAAGTTACGGCCTCTACATCCGCTTCCGTCCCACGCTCCTATGTTCTCCTGTTTGGTCAGCTTCGCTCTTACTCGTTGCTCGACACTTAACGGTTTACGACGCACGATCTTATCAACCCCAGGATACTTCTGTTGGCCCCTCCGTCGATACTACCGTCTCCCAGTTCGAGGGAAATCCTTCAAACGTCGAAATCACTTCGCCGGGTTACCGATTATACGAGAACCACCGATGTACATTCTTCTCTTAAGGGGGGCACTTAAACGATTCCAGGCTCCTTGTTCCTCGGGGTCAGATAAAAACCGCGTAAAACGGTAAACCGATCCCCGGTTGATATCTGCGCCGATAACTCTTTATCTTACTCGGTTGACAAATCGTTCCACGAAGAAGATGATCTATCTTCTCGTTTTGAAATAGAAATTCTAAATGTTCGAATGTTGGGGGTGAGTTGCTTCGAAATCGTAAAATTTGAAAATTTGGAACTGGAATGGATTAGGGGTGTTGTTACGTGAAATGTTAAAACAAAGCTTCGAGCGTTAAAATAAAATAAGACAAATTTCGCACCCTTCTACGGTCTGAAATAAACGAGGGCAACGCGCGAAAACAAAGCGTACGCGTGCAAGCCGGGAGAAGACGTTGCACGCGAGTCTGCACGCGATCGCAAAAGCGGAAGCAAAGACGGTAGCCGATCGGGACGCGTTTATTCGAGCAGCAGGTGGAGGGGGTGGTTAAAAAAGAAGAACAGGGTGGAGTCTAATAATTGCTTTCGCGCTCGTTCGGCGAAATTGCTCGGCTGGTGCAAGCCACAGTTCGACGCACTCGTACGCACGTTTGTCCGGCAAACCGTGGGTACAAAAGCGTCCCGGCACGTGGCTACCTCAGGGGATGCCGCACACCCTCGTGACGCTCGATTGAACTCGATCTCGAAGCCGACACGACCTCATCCGACCATAACCACCCCCTACGAACCTCCCTCTGCGTCGAGAGACAAACTATTTTTAAGACGAGTCGATTTAGTTTAACGTTCATCAACTCCAGAAGACCACTTCGTTCACCGAATACGCATCCGGTATAACCACGGCCTGAAAGTTAAACGAGCGCCAATAAACAAAATTAAGAGTCAGCCAAACTTTGTAACACTACAATAAAAATGATACGATTCGAGATAAAACATTGAGGAAGGTAAGAAATTGGGTAAACTCGAAGCTGTTAAAAGATCGCACCAGCTGGTACAGAGTGACGGCGTGCACTAGGTCGCGAACGCTAGGTCGCCATTCGTTTTCCAGATGCAGAAGCGCGTTTTAAATTACCGCCGTCCCTCGTAGAAGAGTTACGAGGCTGCGGCAGCTGCTAGGTGGCTCTATCCGAGAAGAGGAAGAACGAGGGGATCCATCGAAAAGATCCCTGGATGACGGCACGCGACCCTTGCCCGGATACGTCCAAGCCTTACAAGAATCCCGGATCCTGGCGTGATAATTTTAGAACAGCCGGAACCATCCAGATCCTGTCCACGCGGGATCACGGTAGCTCGTTAACGGCATTGTTGCTCGGATAATTTTAGGGTAAAGACGCGGTCCTTGGCTGTCGATACTGGTCCACGTATTTATAGAAAAAAAGGGTGCTTCTTCGGGAAAAGGATCGAGGGTTGGGAGAAATTACGATGCAGCTCTTCCTCGAACGCTATCTTTCGGGATATAAATCAGAGAAGGTGTAGGATTGCTAGATTTTCATGGGTCTCCTGGATTCTTCAACCATCTTGTCTATTATTACCATTCGATGCTGAAATATTGCCACTTCGGTTGAATAATTTTTAAGCAAAAGACAGTAACCATATTTGTGTAACGGTGATCGTAAAAGAAAATTAGGGGAAAATTATTTTGGAATTATTTTGACAAACGAGCGAATTATAAATGGAACAGGATCGGTCGAAGAGCAAGGAAAAGGGGTGGACACCCCCGTCCGACGGTTTCATTTAAAGTCTAGACGTCCCCGTGGTCCGGGTTCCCGGTATCTCTGATATTTATAATCGCGAAACTCGCCTCGCATTAAAAGGCCCGATTCTCGGATTAGCGGAAGCCGGTCCAGTCTTAGATCTCGCATACGAGAGACGACCGACACATGTCGTGTCAAAAGCCAACCATCACACGCACCCGCGTCCCCTCCCCCTCTTCTCCTCC
The DNA here is from genome assembly GCA_022405125.1 of Anthidium xuezhongi. Taxonomy (NCBI): domain Eukaryota; kingdom Metazoa; phylum Arthropoda; class Insecta; order Hymenoptera; family Megachilidae; genus Anthidium; species Anthidium xuezhongi. Next base: position 12,757,700 of record CM039637.1, read on the forward strand.
TGTTTCTCTTTCATTCTGTGCTTCACTCCCGCCTTTCCTTACTTCCCGTCCGACGATCTCGAACGCTGTGTGTTGCTCGACAACATCCCGTTTCTTACGACACTCGATCTCTGCTTCCCATTTTCCGTTCTCCGCTTTCAAACGTTCCGTAAATATCGTCGAACGACATCGTTTTCCTATTTCAATTCCTCGCCCATTATATATTATTGGCGTTAAAACGCTTCTCGGTACAAGTAAATCGGCTCGCTCGCGGATCAATTTCGCAAACCAGGGATACGATTATGGGTTACCAATTTCGTTTAACCCCAGCGCCAACTATCTGGCTGCTGGAATGCCTATTTTAGCGTCAGAGTATTCTTAAATAATAAACCAAGATTATCTTCTACCGAGAACACTGCTATTTTTTCGAAATGAGTCGCTTCGAGTTTCTTGTTTTAATTCTAATCAAAAGGAATCGGTATTTACAGCGTCAACGACGGTTTTGTCGTTTTAATCGTGGCTTAATCGGTTGCACGCGTGGTCGAACAACGCGACCGAGCGTCCCGCGACTAGCGCAATTAAGCAAATGAAGCGTGCCGCGCGTGTCGCGGATCCTCGCGTCCGAATTAATCTCGCGTTCGGGGATAGATAGGCGGGCATAATTCAATAAACGTCGCCGAGTCGCGGCTCGTTTGCCGTCTTCCGACAAATGGTCGTCGCGACACGGAAAAGTATGCTGGCGCAAAATAACCGGAAGGCAAATTTTGTTTCCTTTTTTAATAGAATAAAGTGCTTATCGCATTAAATATTTAAAACAACAAAAATTGGAAAAAAGATTTTTCTAAAATAGCATATAACGCAAGTATCTTTGATGTCAATTTTTTTAAAAATTATATTGTAATCTACGGTTTGATACTGTCTCCATGGACAGGCTTTTGCCATATTTTGGGGGATGTCGCAGCGGTTTGCCACGGCGTTTAACCGTCATTATTTCGACAGCTGCCTGCCATTAAGTGTAATTTTTGGGAAGTGTCACTTGGAATTCCAGCCGGAAAAAAGGGACCAATTGCGACAATAACGATCGAACTCGTACACCGGTCGTTCAACTGAACACCTTTCTCCCGTTTTCCTGGACGAGGATCACGGAAGCGATGGTTCGTGCACTTCGCAAAAGATCCAGGCTCGATAACGAAAGGATGTCACCGATCGTCAAAGACGATTCTCGCTTCGTTGAAATGAACGAGTCTTATTGCTTCCTCTTATCATTTTCCATTGAACGGAGAGGAAACGACGAGTAGTGGAAGAGGTCCACGAAATAGTTTCGCCAAACGGTGATTCGTGGCTCGTCCGAGCGCGTATAATTAACGAACGGGGCTCGTTAATGAGCCGAGTCGAAAGGCGGAAAGTGTGGCGTTATAGAACCCGTATAAATTACAAGCGTCTCTTGGAAGTCCGTTCGTACGTGTCGTTTGCATAAGCGACTGTCAGAGGGGGGAAATAAAAAGGCTGTATTAAAATTGAAACGAACCGAAACAAACCACGGCGTCGTCGAGGAATCTCAGCGAACTGGACGGGAATCCCGTGGCTTTCTTTCGGTCCGCATTCCACCACGAACCGACTCGTCCACGTGACGAAAGTACGTAAAAAGGCTCGACCATTCAAGTTCCTCTCCATTGACGTAAGAAAAATTACGAGTTGAGGTTTGATACCCGGCTACCAAAGTGGCGGCTGACACGGATCGGATAAGGATGGAGGGGGAGAGAAATCGGTCGACAAAGAACGATAGGAGATAATCTCCTTTTGTCGGAGGCGGCTTGAATCGCGAGACACCTTTGTGACCGGTCTCGAACACGAGACAGTGAATGCACCGTGGACAGAAAAAGGAAATATGAAAAAGAGCCGAGTGGATTCCCGCGCATTTGTCTACTCTTTCCACGCGGATGTACCAAAGAGGACCGACCACGGGACGAAAGGGGTTTCAATGGAGACGCGACACTTTCTCGCGATACACATACGCTCAAAAGTTCAAAGGAAATATTAACTCTTTTCTAATGAAAATTCATTGGGAATAAAAATTATAATAAAAAGCCTCGTGATTAATAGTTTCCTATAATTGGACAGTGTCCGTTTGCAACATTTTAACGAAATTTTATACCAAAAACAGGTTCCTCAGAAAAATCGTGTAAATCAAAAACTAAAATATGCACAATTTAGTTAAACGTGAAATAAAATATATCTTAATAAAGATAAACGTAATAGCCTATAAGCATGTAATTAATTTTAAAATATATGATCCTTAAAAAAAAACTTAATCAAAAATTTAACTACTGTCATCACTTTCATAGTCTATTAATCTTTGCTTCCTGATTGGTATAATGTCACTTTCATCAGTCGATAGTATTTGTCGCGATTCTGGTTCGAGTTTTATAGTGCATGTAAATCGAAAAGAATGGAATTAAAAAATGAAGTACGTGCGTCAGCATTACCAACCAAAGAGAATTAAAAAATGATTGTAGGAAGCTATATGCAGTCAAACGTTCGCTTCTATGAATTTTGAAAAATTGTTTAAATACTTTCTATCAAAATAAAAAAGTAATATTTAAAATAATACATCCTTGCTTCGTTCGAGGATTAATTATTCCAGTCAGTTAATAAAAAAGTACCTGGTATCTATTGACAAATAACAAACAACCCCGAGACTTTTGAAAGTTAATGTACGTCTATGGCGCACACGTACTCGGGAACGTATAAAACGTGAATGAATACGGGCGACACTTGCACCCACATGATTCATTGAAATTCAAATGATATCTCCGCGACGAGGACAACGACGACCCTCCTGGACCAGTCTGCATCCGACAGACACCTGGTGTTCTAAGTGTGAGCGTTGTCTGAGGCCCGGCTGACACCCCATGGAAACACGCGTGCTTTACATATATGCTTATAGGCGAATGCAAAGATATTCATTATAATAGCGAGTCACACAAGCAGCGCTCGTATAATATAATGCAGCTTTGGTATGCTAACCGGGGTCAAAATATAACGTACAAGACGGACGTGGAGATTCGTGCCGGTCGTTTGTCGTTGTCCCCGATGGAGACATCCCCGAATTCCTGCTCGTCCCACCTCGCCAACCCTTCGATCACGGATGCTACCAAATATAAATCTGTCTTTCAATTTATCATTCTATTCCCAATAATCATTCGTTTTCTTAAGGAGAGTTTGAGACAAATTTTAATAATTTCCATATTTTAAAAATGACCCACTTTTGTTCAGAATCGAAGACAGAGAATTCAATTGCACAAACTTCGTACCCTTCTCGAACCGACTGCGCACTTCGCGTTATCTGATGAAGAACGGAAAATTGCTCGCAGGACGAATGCACGTCACATCCTGCGGTGAGCAGGGGTAGAAAAATCTTTGTCTTCGCGTGGCATAACGAAGCAATTTGGCTGTCACCTAACCCGGAAATATCGCAGTGCCGCATCGTCCCGATCCGTATCTGCGCGTGAATTGCGGCCAATGCTCGCCCATTGCTCACGTGACCGGCAAAGTTAAACATCGTTTTGCACGGGGCGCACGCGATCGCCACGCCGCGATAACACCGTCCTTCTGACGTCTTGTTTCGAGAGACGCATCAACGAGGGCGCGTATCCTCGGCTTCGATTCGTGACGGGGCCCCTTCGCTCCCGCGCGATTACACCATCGGCTTGCGAACCGGCCGCGTTTCCGGTACAACACCGTCCATTTTGCTCCGCGTCCCGAGAAAATGAGCCCGGGGTTTAAAACCGCTTCCAGCCAACCGAGTCCTTCGACAGGATGAACCAGGAGGGAAAAAGAGGCGAGCCTCCTTCTTGCAATTGCTTCTGGCGAAGCGGGGGAAAAAGCATAGGTAGCTTAATAGCCATATTTACAGCCTCATCCAATTATTGGGTAAACACGAAGAATCCACGGGTCAATATATCGTTCGCTTTTCTTCTTCTTCTTCTTCTTCTTCTCCTTCTTCTTCTTTCTCCTCTTCTTTTTTTTTCAACCGTTTACGTATAAGCGATGCAGGTGTTACGCACCAGAATAAGTAGATTAGCTTCTAAAGTGCAATCCTGTTGCTTGCAATTTTCTCAGTTTCGTGGCTCGCATTTTGTTATTTGCTGTCTGCTTACAGTCTAAGCTTTGGGATTTTTTTTTATAAAGATTTTCGAAATTTCCACAATGTTACAAAGTATTATTTTGCAGCATCGAATAAAAGTTCTAATCGTAATGGGTAAAAATTCGAAAAATTTCCAGAACGACCTATTGTTATTTGAAGGAAAGTTGGAGTCTGAGAATGACCCACATACACGACTGAAAGGATACGCGGCAAAGGATTGGAAGCGTTTGAAGGAGGGCAACGAATTAACGAGAGAAATAGACCAAACCATTGCACCGCAGAATCGTGGAAAAAAGCGAGGGGTGTTAGAATGGAACGAAACGAACGGACAATTCCCTGTGCGCAGCCACAACTCCGTTCAATAATCATCCCGTTGCACCGTGCTGTAATTGCGCTTCTGCATGCATGGGCCTGCTAATTGATCGATAACCGTGGATACAGAGATAATGACTGAGCGGCGGCTAACAGAAAAGAGGAAAAAACCGAAGAAAGAAAGGAAAATCGAGAATCCGTGAAAGGGGACATTAATTGACCAGCGAACGTTCGAGTGACTAATGAATATATCGTGACTGGTTCTCGGCTCTTCAAACAAAAGGGGGTGCTATGCGAAGAGTAACGCTCCAGTTGCTGAAGATTTACTAATGAAGTATTTGGAATCCATTATGCTAAACGTAAAATTGAATTTTAATTAAAATACGAAGATCACGATATTGTAAAGCAAGGGGTGAGAATCTTAAAACTTTTAACCAGCGTTAACTCCCAGAACTAAAATAGGGCAACGAATAATAATCAGTTTGAAAAAATATCGTGATCGGTGGTCGATACGTTCTCTGTTTAAGCATGCAGTTAGAGGGGCAAGGTGTACGCTAGAGGCTGAAGAAGCTCGAAAGGAACGGTGGTCGTACATCGTGCAAGTCGGATGCGCCCACCAAGACGGCCACGAAAACGGTGCAAAGAACCCGTACACGCGTACATCGCGGGCGAAATACCCGGCAATTTGCAGGTTTACGAGTTATTTCACAATGGCTGCAAAGTATAGTGCTACGGTATTATATTGGTCGTGGTAGCGTACCACGGTCACTGAACGATGCTTCCAGCAACGATACGAAAGTTACATGTAGGTGCATGTAACAAACGAGCTCCCTCTAGCTACGGTCTAAACCTTCGAATAATCGAACATTTATTTCTAAAATAAAACGACCCAATACGATAAAAATTATCAAATAATTTATTTCGTGTTTCGAATAGTTATTTTGCAGTTCGAGACTGTTGCAGAATTTTTATTCTAATGATAATCTTCCCTACGAATGAAACGATTAATGTCAATATTTGATCGAGCCAAGTACGTCAGAATGCTTCCCAGGAAAATGCACCTAATATATACAAAGCATGCAAGCGACGCTAAAAAACGCGTTCTAAGTCATCGATTACCGCGTCTACGATGACGTTTCCCTTTTCTCTAGCTACGATTAGCGAGGCTTTTTATTGATTTCTCGGGATGACGGTTTCGTAATGAAGTTATTATCTCCACCTTTTACGACCACCTTCCGTTTTACTGGTTAAACAATAATTAGACAATAATTAGATTTGTGCAATCGCGACCGTGTTGCTAGAAAGGAATCTACGTGCGATCTCAAAACGCTTCAACTATGTAATAATTTCTACGAATTATATAATTTGACGAGTCGAGAAACGGGGATTACCTGACAGAAATCAAACGTATTCTTTGGTACACGATAAAGCGATAACGCGGCTGTTTATCACCGCGAAACACAATTTGCATCGTTCCATATTTCAATATCGTTCGACGATAAAACACGACGAGCACGGCCTCGCGATAGCCGGTGTTAATCCGCTCGCGAATAATTTCGAAGCGTTTAGATACGCGCTTCAAAGTCGACCGTTCTTCAAATTATTCGAAACGTTAAAATTTCTACAATTCTGAACACAAAATCGTGAAATAAATTGTAAACCGTCGGAATCATTATTCTTGCGCTTCGAAATGGAATTTCGCAGAATTTCAGGGCTCGAACGAGATAATTACACTGGGGCTCGTGTGACGGCAAGAAGCATGGAAAATCGATCGAGTTCGCGGGTAGAGGTTAAATTTGGTACGCGAGAGATCGCGGCTTCGAGACAACCGAAGAAAAGGGGAAAGATCCTGAACGAGGGAGAGAAGGGAAGGAACCACCGTCTCCGTTAAGAGGAAAGATTAAAGACCGTACAAGTACGCCCCCGCCGGAATGATGGATGCGATCCGTGAGACGCGCCACGCCGTTTCTTCGAGTAGGTGGAGACTTCCATTTTCATTCCTACGCTCGCTCCGTCCTCTCCCTACCTCGAGTACGCTCCTTGTGCTCACCTTCTCTCGCGTCTGCACGCTTTAATCAGCGATACGCCTCGCGCAGACGCTCAACCCCCGACCCTCTGCGTCCTCGACTTCGATCTCGAAAGGGCTGACGGGATCGACACAGAAAGTGTAGGAAATTTCAACGACCCTTTTTAGGAAAAATCGACTCTTAAACCACCCCTGGTACGATTTTTTGTCTGGTGGGTGATTAAATTAAAAATATAGAAAACGATACCAGAAGTCTTAATTGATATCCACTTTCAACCCCCTCGGGCTTAAACTTAATGTAAGAAAGCTATCACGATTTGTGTGTTTTCGAGGCAGAAAGGGTGAAGGGAGGGCGGCTCGCGGCCGCGGACAATCTAAATGGTAATCCAACACCACACCCTCTTGGCAAAAACCGAAAAGCACGCGGGTCTGGCACACAACACCGGGACCGAGCAAAAATATCCCCCCAGGAGAGAAGACGGGGCGAGAACAAAAAGCGTTAACAAGGCTGCGACGCGGCTCCAACTAATTCCGCGACTGTATATATCCAATTCCAACTGTATCCTCGCTTTCACCCTGTAGTCTCACCCTTCACCCTGCACCCCCTCCTCTCGAGCGTGCACACGCACGTACGCGATTTCGATTGTCTTCGAAATACGAGTGGACGCCGAGGGGACGAACAGTCTGTGGGTAATTATCTCCCGGTCGTGTAAAAATAATAATTAGCTCCCATCGTTGCATTAATTAAGGCTCCCCCCTCCACTCCTAGTGCCACGGTTCCCTTTCCATCTCTTCTCTTTGCCGGCACCAACACTCACGCCGCCCATAATTACACGTCCCTTGTGCCCACTAACCACTGTCCCACAAAGGGCGACCGCTTTACACGCCCACGACACTCGCGCGACCCACCTCGAGGCTAAACATCCATTCGCGAGGATCCTCGAAAGAAAGGTAGGCATTTCTGCCCTCGCCATTTCTACGCTTATTGATCAGATTCCGCGATAAGATGGACGACGTTTATTGGTACCGGCGTTTCAGACAACCGGAGGCGGACACTGGAGTTTTAATTAAGTTTTCATAAGGGACGAAATTATTTTTATAGATATTTATGGTTTCAATTTGGCAAGTGCTGAGACAATATTACGAAGTTTTATTTTGTTAATTTTGGGGAAATTTGAATTTTCGTTAATTGACTATCTACCATACCAATTGATTACTCGAGGTTTCAACTTTCTTCGAACGATTATTAATCATTTGCATTTACGTTATTACAGATTCATCGCGTGAGATAAATGACACCGTGAAGAACAAAGTGCATAATCAATCTCGATAATCTTGCGCCAGGATACAAATATCTTGATCAACATTTATCTTTAACAGCTAATAAAGGGTACATGTAGCCAGAGGGTAGAGTCATTTTCGATGCACGCGAATGTAAGGAGCGGACATATTCATTTCGATTCAAGCACGAAGAACACACAATACAGAATTGAACATCATTCGAATAACAATTATGTACATAATAAAAATTGCAAATCAAACAAAATTATCATAGTCCTTATCTATTATTCATTGAAGAAATTTCTAATTAAAGTTCCACATAATTCCAACATTACTTAGGTATATCATTCTAATATCAATTTATCACTTAATAAACATTCATGATACTTGTAAATTAAATTATTAGAAATTAAGATTTCTTAAGATACAAAGGAGACCAAAGATCCTTGATTTAAAGTTTATTCGTGCATTGTCCAATTCTGAATAAAAAAAGTATATATGATAGTTAGGTACTTGCCTGACGCACCTGTTTGAACTGCTCTTCGAAGCTCCAGCTGGTCTGCTGCTGATGGTTGGTGGCGGTGGTGTTCTGCGAGAGGTTGCCACCCTCTCGCGGCTCGCCGCCGTTCCTCGCGCTGCCCTGCGACGACTCGCTCGAGTGCGAGCTGGCCGAGGACGTTATTTGACTTCCGATCATGCCAGCACCGATCCCGCTCCCCGTTGCCGGCTGCGTGTGACTGTTCTGAGAGTGTTGCTGTTGTTGAGGCGTCAGAAACGCGGCCGGGGGTGGAAACGTGAACGGCAAATTGAAACCACCCCCGCCCATTGCCGCCTGAAGCGCCTCCAGGCCGCTTTTGCTGTTCAAAGCGTCCACCTCGTTTTGCTGTTGAACAATAATGTTTCGAATGTAACGCGATCGTGTAATTAAAGAAAGAGACGGAAGATCGGTGTTTCGTTGGAATTTTAAATTGTAAATTGGTCTAAGGTGTAGTGGATCGTGAATTGATCCCGTTGTTCGCTCGCGCAATGGAACAAAAGGAAAATACGCTTTGCCGGGCCGCCAGGTAGGCGCCACGGCTAATAGCAACGCGATCGTTGCAACAGTTTCTCGCATAAGTTTCAGAATCATTGTCACTGATGTTTGCTTTTACAATGCCGATACTAATTTCTATTAAGTTTTCAAGAATATTAATTGGAAATTTCCAAATTTCGAAATTCTACGAATATTAAGTTTCCAAACAGAAAATCCTTATTTTCTTAACAGAAATTGCCATTAAGGCATTTCACTGACCTCCATTTTCAGTTTAGCCAAAAAGTGCGGATGATGGGTGCTCATCAGACTGTTCAAGTGTGTCAACGGAGTAGGTGTACCAGTCGTCACCGATGCGTTATCCGAAGAGGAGTGCGTGTTACCCTGCAGTGGCTGCTGGGGTAACTCTTCCCCGCTCTCCTCATCCTGCAAGTCTGGATCCGACAGATCCTCCTCCTGGTGTGACTGAAAACAAAATAACAAATCCAATTAAAATTAATTACGAAATTTTCCAACAATTTTACAAAATCGTTTGATAAAACAACGAAAAAAAAAAAAGAATTTATACAACGCGATACCGGTTGGAAGAAGGAAACTCCGGGCAGTGTCGATAGGCGATATCAAGCAGGCAGGTATAATCGGCGAGCAAAGGAGGGCAGATATCGAAGGCATTAAACATTAATTAGGAAAATGGCGAATAGCCGGCACGGTTATATACGACGAGATAACGGCTATCGGTCAGGCATTATTATGCTACGGGTGTCATAAGTGTTTTACGGCTGTGCCCGTTGCACCGGTGCCGAGATAAAACTGCGCACAAAGTGACATTACACCATGGAACGGAAATGAGCGATCGTAAAAAAAAAAGAATCGAGGGAACATGAAAGAAGACACAAGACGGATGTCCCGTTGCTTTCGTCGCGGAATCGATCCCTTGTCTACCGAAACGACTATACTTTCGTGTCACGCTACGAACAATTTTCTTTCGAAAAACGACGACAATTTTAGGCTTTACTTTTGCGAACGGCTCACAATCGACGTTATCAGAGGGTGAACGCTTTCTCACGATCGTATCGGGCACGGGTTATTAGTTGCCGCCATTTTCTACGGGGTCAGACGAACACACTCCTGCTGAGATTATTTTATCATGGACGGTCACGACTCTGGGACCATTGTTTCCTGTAATATAGTCATATTTTCTTGGGTTATATTTAGCGAAATTTTCTCCAGTGGATACAGTCACGATTCTCAATTTAAGTTGTACCACTTAGGACGCTATATTTCATTGATTTCTACTGCGAGAATCTTTAGAGATGACTACAGTCACGATACTGAACCAATTTTTGCAATTTCTAGATATATTACCAGCTACTTTGCAATGTCACAAAATTCATCTCCTCTAAAGAAAAATTCCAAGGGAATCGAATGATTCACCAAAAAGATGTGCCACCCCCTTTTATCTCCAGAGACAAGGAACATGCAAATAGACGAATCGAACGTTTCGAGTGTATTCAAATGGCGCGGTCAAGGGTCTACCTGAGAAGGGCGGACTTGGATAAATATATACCCATATCTGAACGCAGGTGGCACTCAGGGTGCACGGACCAATGGTCCCGATCTAAAACGAAATTATGATCGGCGAGGGGCGGTGGGGAGGGAGAAAAAAGAAGGAACTGTCCCTCTGTCGGCGTTTTGAGCACGTGTGATAATATTGACCCTTCGAGGTGGTCAACGATGAACACCGAGTCCTGATGGAATCCTAATCAAACACGGAACAAGTTCACCCTTTGGAATTTCCGATCCGTCTAATGGGACAATTGTCGGGATTCTTTGACTTTTTTATTAACCGTTCCCGTATCGCGCGATAATTGAAAGAATTACAGAAACAGATTCTATTTCCCTAGGTTTCTCTAAAACCGTGCCTTTCGTTTCAATTCCATTTGTCGTTGTAATTGATCAAAATTAACGGAGACAATACACCGTCTCTGTCTTTTTTAATTATAATCATTCTAAATTTATTCTGTTGAAATTTAATCACAGAGACTTAATAATCATGTCACTCATACGAAACGACAATTTGAAAAGGCGTTAACAGGTTGGAGAACGACAATGGTGGGTATCTTTGGTGTGAAGGGTGCATCGAACGAATTCCACGATAAGACGTCGTGAAAGTGCACCGTTCGCATCGTGGAAGCCGTACAAAGGAATAGAAAGAAGGTGGCAGAGGCGTGAAAATGAATTACGACGATTAACGTTGATCCCCGTGTCGTTTGCATTCCCGCCGCGCGACGATCTACAAATCATATGATTGAAGAGGTGCCAGGGTGCTTCTCTCGGGGACCAGGACCGTCATTACGATAATCACGGTTGAGGCGTCCCTGGCCTGCTATTGTTTTAACTCGAACCGGGCCAGCCTGTTTGCACGTAGGTGTTCGAATCCGTCTGAAAAGACCCTATCCACGGTAACACGAACGAGAAACATAAGATACTGTGATCGTAATTGTAGATAAAGATTGGCAATTAACATAGCAGATTAATTTTTTACCACCAGTCTGATAAAATTGTATATTCAAGCAAAAATGTTGTCCAAAATAAGGAAGATAGCGTGAGTCTTTATCTCTTCGAGGCAAGGAATAAATCAATAACGAAGGAGCATCGAGGACGAGGAAAGTTTGGGTGCTGGGCTAAGCTGCACCACCCAGAGCCTTCAGGTAAAGGTGGAACTGTTACCCTAGTCAAACAAGTGGGCGCGGTTCCTGGCTGGGCACAGAATCACTCCCACGTTTCTGTCACCAGGGGAATACCTGAAGATGATTGTGTGTCCCCGCATAATTCGTAGCTTCGCCTACCGAAAACACCTTCGACTCCAGGAACTGTCTCGTGGGCAGTTAATCGAGTCACTCGGTGTATTATTTCAACCATCGATTCTGTCCTTTCTCGAGATGCTTACGTCCTACTTAACCCTTCATAAATTTAATTTTCACTACAAAAACTTTTGTCGCCCAATTGGCATGATGACGTATTGCCATTAAAATCTTGAATCTTTTACAGTATTTTTGGATCCACTGGATCATCGCAAGGAGCTATAAGAAGATAATAATGAATGCAAAACGAATTTGTCCTCGGGCAAAGACCGAGTCTATCAGCCAATTGAACTATAAAGGTAGCTACGTAAGTACCTACACCTGTACCGGATCGAACAGATATCCTCCTTTGTTCGAGCAAACGTTACGAACTCGCGAATGACGTCGACGTTACCGAATGTTCAATTATCGCTCGGCTGTGACGGCTATTTTCGACTCGAGACAGATCCGAAAAAAAAAACAACTCGCTAATGAGATTTTTACATCGCGCGAAACGTGATCACGAGTTTAGTGATCGTTTGCAAACTAAATTTGTAATACCACAAACATGGCGATGGATTAATCATTCGAGCGATCATTGAATAAATAATTTCAAGTTAAAAGTTACTCAGACTTTAAATAAACTTGAATTTGTACAAAAATCAGAAGGTTAAGAATTGAATTGCAAATCAAATAAAACAAAGCTGTTGCAAAGATGAAAATCGCTAAATAGGAGAAATTTATATGAGAATGATTGGAATATTTGGAGTCGAGTCATCTGGGACGGCGTCGCGAGCGTTTAACGCGATGATTTACTAGTCGCACGTGCGGCTTTTTTTGTTAGCCGTACACCCGCGAAGCGTGCAAACTATAAAGGTATAAACAACAAAACAATGGTACAACAGGGACGACTCGGTGATAAATCAAGCGGCAGTCTGGTTATCTAGCGTGAGCCACCGAGGGATAACGTGTCGCGGACCATCCTCCGGTAAATTTAGCTATTGTGTCGTACCGGGGATATATTAAATCTCGTTAAAACGTCTTCATGAAGTCTCAGTCGCGACCCGGGGATCTTCTTGCGAGGCTGTTACCTACGAGCTACCTGTGGTAATAAATTTTGACCAGATTTTCGTGTTTTAGTTCGATCAATACTTTTCCGTTCGTATACTTGTTGATTATCGACTCGATCGCCGTATCTCGTGTTTGACAGGGTTTATATCGTTAAGCAAAGCTGTTGCTTCAATCGCGTCAAAGTATGCCGTCTTCCTACGCAGATTTTCTTCACTCGTTGCTCAATTGTGTATGATACCCGACATATCGATCGTTGCGAAATTGATATCTCCTCTGGCTTTATTTATTTCCTGTATTCGTGGATATGCGAAGATTAAAATAAAAAAATAAATCAGGAATGTTAACGATACAGAGTTCTATTTTATATCAAAAAGTTTGTAACGACTTGAATAAAAAGTATAGAGTTAAGACCGAGAGACTTAAGTCCTGTATAAACAAGGAAACGTTTGAAACGATGTGTTTGTACGGAACGAAACGAGGTGGGCTCGGGGTCGTTTCGCGATAAAGTAGCAAGCAACATGCCCCCGTAAGTGTCGAGGAGTCGAAAAATGAGCAAACAGCACGATTCCAGGCATATTACACGGACGATTAATTTCAGGCGAGCTCGGGCTCGGGCGCGAGAGGCGTTTGCGAGATATATCGCGCGGGTTAAGACAACGCGTCGCGTCGCGGGATTCGTCGATTATTCAAAACCCTGCCCGCCCGCCGCCACGATGATTTTCGGTAACGCGTCCCTTCCTTTAACTTATCGCTCGTAAAACGCACGAAAGCGTTTTCTCCTCTCGTCTTTGAATAAAACTTCGTTGCATCTTGTTTGGATGCTTCCGTCCCGTTCTTACTCCTTTTTCACCTTTAATCGCGTTTCGAGATGCGCATTTCCTTGTTATAAATCCTGCTTATGTACAGGAGAAATGCGCGTTGGAATGTTGATTGTAATGATCTGGGAATGCGATGTCTAGTTATTTTAGTAATTTGGGAACGAGGGGTTTGGTTATCATAGTAACCCGAGACTGGAAGTTCTGGGTATTTTAGTGACATAAGAATGCAAAGTTTAGTTGTTGCAGGGATTAAGTAACCTGAGAATGCAACTTCTAGGTATTCTAGTAACTTTTAAAATTCTCGATGTCCTAGTTACTTTACCACCCAAACCCAACTCACCCAATCGTTCCAAACCCTAAGTCCTAATTGTCGTCGCTTAACCCTTCTGTCGCGAACGAAACAATAACGTGGAAGCAATAAAAGTCGGCGTTTATCGTCGCGAAGCATAAAAAAAATACGGAAAAAAAGAAGGAAAAGTAAAATAGAGATATATCGGTGGGTTTGGTGGCAAATTGAAACGCGTAAAGGATGAGCAAACGCGTTATCGGCGAATGTTATCGGGTCTCATTTCCTAAGTCGGTAACACAAGGAACGGGTTTTCAGTAATTGCCTCGCGTGTTATCGTGCCGGGCAGTCGGCACCGTCTCTCTTCCGCCAACGGGATTTCCATCGAACGATCGTCAATGTTATCTTCCTTATAAAATAGATGAACGTTACGCGAGGCGCGATGCGATACCGCGAACCAACGGAAATTAAGAACGACCGTGCAAACTCGATGATTAATCGTTCGATGAGGGGAAAAAAAAAGAAAAAGAACATGTAAATATTGTCTCGTATCGCGAAGAAGAGACACCGTCGTATTTTGCGTATATAAAACTTGACTCATCGCGAGACCGAAGCTTATTTTTGCGTTTACCTCGCGCTCGTTGCAAGGACAGCGCTCGTGAAAAACATCAATGTAATGCAGACCGTGTGACGATAGGTGGCCATAAGTTTAATTACAGACTCTGGCCGTGTAAATGATAAAGAAAAGTTCATAGAAATGTTCCTCCTATCTTATTTTCAAGACAAAGTCATTCATTAAGCGAAGTTGATATTTTCTTCAAATATACACGTCTACATTTAATTACTCCTGAAGTTATTCATAAAGTGTTAAAATACGGGCCTGTACTATTTTGTATAGCAACTTTTAGGATGGAGATTTGGATAAATCAGTGAAATATGATTCATTAGAAATCGTTTGTTCGTCCCTTGTACGAACCGGCAGCCAACATACGCGGTACTCTGCTGGCACGAAAATAAATCTTCTGCGTACCGTGGGTCAGTCCCGTGGACAATTCCTCGTGAAATTAAGACGCGTTCCATTCGACGACCCTGATCGATCAATCTACATCTCTTGACACCTGTTCTGACAAGAAAGAAAAACAAGATACAAGACGTTTCGCCGACTCGAATTAGAAACTCGGTCCAGCACAGGAACACGCCGATATGGGTCAAGTTCGAAATTGATGAATTAACGTTGCCTGGAAGATGTAATAATTGAATGTAAGGACAATCCATGAATGGATACCTTGCGGCTAACGAATAGAATAGAGACTGATGAAAATGAAATATTCCATAAAAATGTAATATTCTAATCCTGGAGGCTGCCCAGGGTGCCACGTCCCCCACACGTGGGTGGCATTTTACTCAGATAATCGACGATAATTCAAAAATAGCTAAACACATTATTAACTGTAAACAAAACGACAGTGGGTGATTAATTTTTGTTCCAGGAACAAGGTCGATGTTTTCACAACATATCTAGCGGGAGGACATGCGGCAAAAGGGCCGACGATGTCTCGAATTTCGCAATTTGTCGTGCGAAGGGTTGGTAGTCGGATGAATTGGCCGTGTAATGGAACGGTTAAAGGTTCGAGTAGATCGTTTGCGCGTGTACGTGGCGCTTGAACAATAAAAGTGAGAACACACGGGCGCGAAGGTTGCCCTTTTCACGCGTTCGCTCGGTTCCATGGACCGAAATAAACGTCGCCTTTGGCCCTGCCTCGCTTCTTTCGGTGGCGGTTGCGTGGCGGAGGAGCCGAACAAGAGGAAGACGAACGAAATAACGTGGAGAGGAAAAAAAATAGAGAGAGAGAGAGAGAAAGATTTCGGTGGGTCGCGTTCAGGTCTTTGTAGCGGCAGATCAAACTCGGCGGGTCATTAATTAAATCTGGCGGAGCCCAGCCATCGTCCGTCCGTCCGTCTTTCCACCGCGTCTCCGATTTACTTTACACGAAATACGCCACGGTTATAAATATGGCTCTCTCGAGCGATGGGGACCCTTTTCCCCGAACTTGATCTTGCGGACCGCCCTCGGAGCCAACAAGGGGACACGCGTATAACCTACGCTCGCTCTGCTCTCGTCAACCGGCTCGCCGATCGAGACGGCTTTCCTCGCGGCTCGTAAACCTTCACGCTCGCGAAACAATCGGGGCCTGCTCGCGTCGAGGCGCACCCTTCGCGATCTCAACTATGTCTACGCTGAAATTCTTCGAAACGAACAAGACACGGGATACTTGAATCTCATATTTTTGAATTACGCGGTAAATTCTATGACGCTGTGTGTACGAGTGGAAAATCTATGGATTTAGAATGTTGGTAGATGGTTACTGAAAGAAACGAGAGACGAGAGCGTTTAATGGGTTGAATAACGTGATATACGGAGTAGCGGTTGAGGAGAAAGATTAGCCTGTCTTTGAGGCACACCCCCTGCCAAGGGTAACAGAGGTTGCATAAGAGAAGATCGATAAAAATAATTCGTGCTTGCGGCGAGAGGTTCGAAATCTCGAATCTGGCAAACACGTGGAGAACCCCGAGCCTCCGCGCGAACAACGCGGTTTTAATCGTACGGATCAACGGGCTCTGCTATTATATCTAAATTCAGACTTTAAGTGTTCTAGTAACTTTAGAACTAGCTATCCTAGTAACTTATAAATGTAAATTTTAGATATCCTAGGTACCCATTTATTTTACAGCAAAATTCTAGTTACTCTAATTAAAATATTTAAGAATATCGAATATAATAAAACAATCATAGAAAGCTTATAATACAATTAGAAACAATATCATTCTAAACGTGAGCAGATCTGATGGAACCATCGTGTACCCAGACAGGTTCGCGAAGAGAGGACAAAGGTGTCCCATAGGAGTCCTCACCTAAATAGACAAGGCTGATCGATGCGCCTTCCCGGCGATATTGATAAATAAAGACGATTACGGCGATGACGATTTCGATGGTCAATGAATTTATATACCTGACAAAAGTTCTGGCCCCGCCGATAAATCAGCTCTCCTCCCTCTTCCAACACGGTTCACGTTTCCGCTTCATTCTGTCCCCCTCCCCTCTGTTAACCATTTCTCAGGTACGAGGATGACCGGCAAGGGTAATCTCTCAATCTAAATCGATCGATCTGCCAAAACGACTTCGATTCGTGGCTGTATACATCATCGACCACTTATGAATTTATTTCACGAACCTACGACCCTGCAACACAGTCGACGGCCCTCTGCTCGCGTACACCCTAACAGGAGAGAAAAGATCCTGGTGATGAAGCCGTGATCTCTACGTGGGAGCACCGCGGGGGGCCTCTACGGAACTCGTGTAGATACTTAAACTTTCGTTTTTATTGCGTTCTGTCGATCAACCGGTCCCTACGATCATTCATTAAATCATTGCACTTCGAACTCACCTTCTGATCTTTGTCCTAACGTTCAACCCCTTTCGTATCGACTCAAGTATCCGATAAATACCTAATAAAGGTGTTTGCGCTCGAAGCTAGACTTTGAAGATATAAATTTGGAGAAAAGTCAAATTTCAACACTAATTATTTATCATATTTCGATATTTAACTTTCACGCGGTAAACTTCGAAACAGCTTTATACTTTACCATTTTAAAAGTTATCACGTATTCAACCCCGTACCCGTGTCGAATACAAAGGGTGACTACAGCGAGAATCACCATTCGCACAAATATCAAGCCAGCTCCGAGCCTTCCAATAAAAGAAGCGTAAATTCGAATTCGTCACTGTCCCGGTCGTTTGACGCAACGATGTCTTCAGTTTTCACAGACGGGCGACCGTGGAGAGGGGAGGGGAGTCGAATTTGAGTGTCGTAGACTGATCCGAGCGTTCCGGTGGTTTGTCGGCGCGAGAAGAAAATCGGATCGAGAGATGGCGATACAGAAATACCGAATAGTTGTCTAAAAGTGTGTGACGGACGGACAGCTGGCCGTCATTAAAACCCCATTAGCGAGGAGCTCCCCCCTGGACCACGGGTAACACGTCCTCTCCCCCCCCCTCTCTCTCTCTCTGCCCTCCCCCTCTCAAAGTTCTAACAATATCCTCCACCGACGCTTCGCCACCACCCACGCTATTAATATTGCTCTATACCCTCCCCCTTGGTCGGCCAACGCGGCCCCGCACCCGCCCCATTTCAGAAATCTTCCCTCGTCCTCTCCCTTGGTTGCTCCTTTTCTGATCCGCCAAGGAATTCACGGAGTCAGACTCGTGGATTTAGATGACAATTATTGCCCCGGCTCTTCGCGACAGACATCCTTTGTGCTCGTTCGCTCGGCGGACGCGTGGGTGACCACGTTTAAATACGTCCAGAGCTAAGTTTCCGGTACTCTCTCTCCAATTGGACGGGGTGCTAAGATTATTAGGTTCGCAACTGTGTTTCAAATTGTGCCAGGTCGTTTGGAAAATTGCTCGCGGAATTTTAACGACTCGTTCCCTCGCGGCTCGCGCGGTTCAACAAACGGGTCGCTATTGTTGGTGGGGTGCTGTTACTCGTTTGCTATTCGATACGACTTCAAATAGAAAATATGTTGGTATACGCTGACTTAAATTTTAATTATTGAGGTTTATTCTACCTTTTCTTTTATTAATTACAAATGGACAGAATACAAATGGATACGCGGATGTATTTCGCCACCTGGCTCGAAACACAGGTACTAGAATTTTCCATAACGTCCCCTTAATATTTTTGCAAAGGAAATTGTTCAAAATCGTCTCAGCAACCCCTTATTTCCAAATCTTACACTATTTCTGGGCCACCCTGTATACATAGCCGTTTCCTGTATAATTGATAGATACACAATGATAGAAAAATTTCTTATAAAAGACAGAAGGCATAAAAGTGCAAATCAATGAGAAAGCACAGTAAAGGAACACCTTAGTATTCGTGTATCTAGCCAGAGGGCGAAGTGGTTTATCGCGAGAGATGGCGAATGCTGAAAGATCACAGAGTCTAGTCGTGCTCAGACACCGTACGCTGTATCCAGTTTATATATATCAATGCTAATTTAAGAAAATCATTTGGACGATTGACTTGGGGCGAACGGTTTCGAGCGGACGACCGTTGTTCCCGGCAAAGTCGTATCGATCGATCGGCTCGATCGGCCACGTCGCCAACGGTAGACCTTGAGATTTTTCAAGAATCTTCGACAGACCCTTGGCTACCTGAAGGACTAATTACGCTGTGGGGCCCCGGACGGTTCTCGGTATACCCTGAAACGATGACTCACACACACACCCGCTGCGCTTAGAACCTCCCCGCTCTGTTGCCCGATGTTTTTCCCTCGGATGTACTCTACCTAACCCGGTTTATCGAGAAATCGCGCGATTGGATGGAACCGTTGTTTGTTTTAGCGACGAAAGGCCGGAAACACAAGGGTCACAGGGATCCCCCCTCTCTTCCACGGTGGAGAAGAGTATGCACGGAATGTCCATTAGAACACCGAAAGATTTCTCTTATCTCGGTTTCGGGCTTTGCGTTCGCGTATATCGAGAATCGACGATTAGTGTGGTAGCAACAGATGTCAGAGAAATTTCGTGAATTTTCAATTTATTTTGGAATTTATTCAGAAGAAAAAGGGTCCTTTGGTATCGTGTTTTTCTGGAAATGAAATGACTAACGATTTAAATAGGAGAATTGTATCAGAAGTTATCATTTCGGGACATAACCCTTCATTTTGGGCTGAGAATTTTGATGAAACTTTTATACGGTTATTTTCGTCATTCCTTAAGCTTTATATTGATGTGCCATAAGTGCCATTTTGAGGGACTTTTATGTCATGAAATTAGATCAAGCTTCACAGGTCCAATTTGCACGGCGCAAGGGTTAAAACCGAGCATAAAAGATTAAGGGATTAAGAAGGAATCGCGGACAAGGTATAATTAAGAAGAAATCTTAAACTCGTGGAGGCTTAACATCTTGTCCTCCGGTTCGTATAAACCGGGAAATCCCGAAAAATCTATTGTCAACGAACCGGGAGGCCCACCATCTGTCGACCACATGATCTCTCCCACTCCGCTCGTCTTCTCTGTCCTAATCCCCGATTTTCCTTCCGCGAAACCGTCACTGTCTTAGACCATAACCTAGAATAACCGAGATGCTTGCGGACTCCTTAGGCGGCGCTCGTAAGAATAGAAACGAATCGTTTGAAAATCGTTCTCGAGGAACTTAACGAGCTTCAGCCTGCCTCAAGCGTATCGGATTTGCCTATTGTTTTCGAGTTTCCGTCCATCGGGCTCCAACGCGTACTTTTCCTATCAGCTTCCTCGAATTTTGATACTTTGGAACTTGGAAAATTGATACTGATTTGTTGGCCAGGTATCAAATTGAATATTTTTTATTTCTTTTACAGATCATTCGTTCTATGATAAAATTGTAATAATTCTGGTTCAAAAATATTATAGTTTGTATAATATAAAAATTGATAGGTAATTGTAATAAATATTTGTTACTGAACGGTTTTGGTAGAATCGTGGAATTGGAAAACGTGGTACGAGTCACAGGGGTGGTAATCTGGCTGGCTGCTGGCGAGATGTTTTCCGGTGAGTCGAGTGGAAAATGTTGCTTGTCGACGATGTCCCCTCTTATCTGAGAATGTGTCTCAGATAAGTAGGAAAAATTACAGCAGGAACACTTAAAACCGGACAGCCTGTCTTACGTATTCTCTCCACCCTCCCTATTCTAGTTTCTCCAATAAACTTTCGATTTCTATTTAGTGGAAACAAATTCTACAAACGAATTTCACTGCCTTAGTTGATATTAAACAAACTTGAAATTTGTAATTTTTTAATTTCCAATTCCCACATTTTAAAATACTTATATTTGCAGTATAAAAATATTTAATCACTTGTAATATTTTAAAGTGAAATAAAAAATATTAGAAATACATTTTGCCTGAAACTTTATTCCTGGTCTGCGTGAAGTTTCAATGGATTTTCTGTTCGAAAGAGCGTGATTCCGATGTTCGTCTGGAAGGGAGGAAAAAAGGAAAACAGTTTTTGGACGTAGACCACGTGGGTGTCCGTTAAAAATGCCTCCGATATCCGATGTCGTTGGCATTATTTCAGAACGCGAGTGGTCCTGGTCGTCTTCTCGGGGGTCGACACGGCAATCGATCTTACTTTCTGCTCGACAGCGCCTTTTTTTTTCTTTCTTTCCTCCTTCTTTTTTTTATTTCTGTACCGATGATAAATGCGCGGATTACGCGTACCGTATCTGACCGTCGCGGTATATTATTGTTAAATAGCTGGTCCCGACCCATCTTGTTTTATCTTGTCTCTGCTGCTGTCGTTACACGTGTATTTACACACTGGTCTCGATTAACAAAGTGCACAAATCAGTCGTTACCTTTGCTAATTTTATCATTTTACAGAAGTTTATTTGATTCAAGGTTTCCTAATTTTATAATAATTCACAGATTTGATTTGAATCAATTGAATGACCAGGAGTTACACTAAAACAGTTGCTTTATCTGTAACGATGCTCACGAATGCACTCGACGCTTCATTGAGGAAGCTTTTTTCGAGAGGAATCAGAGTAGGAGAGGACACCAGATGCTTGTAAGAAGGAAGATAGCCTTGACCTTGGATCACTGGTGGAGTTAGAGGAGCAGCGCGTGCCTACTCATCTCGGTTATCTATGGCCATCCGTTCGAAATTCTCGAGAACGATAACACGGACAAAAGGAACGAGGAGGAGAAACCTCGTCGTTTTGTCGACGGAAGAGTGAAGGAGGTAACCTCGAGTGCGGTCGACTTTCAATACGCTTCCGGAAGAACGAGCGGTTTCCGTCTCCGCGACGCTGCTCGATCGATTCAACGACAGGTGACCCACCTTCTTTTCTTCGATTTCTCGACTGGTTTTCGAAGGGAAACAAGGTTTACGAGAAAAAAACGAACGTGGCATGAAATATTATTTATATATCTTGCGGTCGATTACGGAAGTTGTACAATTCGAGAGGTTCGTTACTTCCGTCGATTAACTGGGACCTTTCTTGCGATTTAAGGTTTCTAAAGTGTTACTTGGAAATTTGATGGTTCCAGAATTGGAATTTACAAAGTGTAATTTACAAATAATTGGAATTCGAATTCTTGGCGCAAAAATTTAATCTCAAACGATAAAAATTGATCAATTCTTACGCTCTGGTAGTTCGAAGAAAGTGGACTAAACACAAAAGCATCAGCAGACGAGACGAGACGAGTTGAGACGAGACAAGCCGTGCTGAATCGAAAAAGACGACAGGAAGACAGGGTGCGAAATTGTTGGCGTGATCCAAGGTCATCTAAAGGGAGAAAATCGCAAAAAGAAGAAAAGCGAAGGTAGAAACGGAGAAACGACGCGACGATGACGATGGCCGATCGCGTGTCGGTCCCAAGAAGAACGGGAGCCGACAGTGGCTCTTTTGCCCGCTTGAATGAATAATCGATCCGTTGGGTTCGTGCACGGGATACACACGGAAATCCCAGGCCAGCTCCCAAAATTACGCCTCCACCTAACCATTTATTTAAACGTTTATACACGAGGAGCTCTCTCACCAAAAAACGAGCATCTCGTCTCATCCTCCCTCTTTACGAACAGAGAAACCATCTTCTCGACACCAAATCATTTTTATTTATTTGTAATTTTATTAAATTTCATAAATTAATCAATCGAAGGACTGAAAATTCAAGGAATGCAAATGATTTTAGCCAAATTTCAACCAAAAAGTAATTATTTGGTGAATTTTATTAAACGATTCTGCAGTTGTTAACTTAATATTACACTTTTGAACGAATCGACACCCTTATACGGTATAAGGCTTCGTAGTCGAAGTTAAATCGTTTCCTTTTTATCTGGATCGTTTATATGTATTTTTTTCACCTCCCCCGAGAACACGATCTCTTTTCAGGCTTTCTTGTACGCGTGAACAACAACGATTGCATTATCCCGGTAGTTAATGCTATTTCGTGAGGCGAGTTTGACGAGTTTACGACGCGATTCTACGAGGGTACAAAACGGGCGTATGGGGCCCCTCCATCCCCTCCCGCCATCCTTGATTTATGCCCGACGTTACCTTTGCCAACGGATTTACATCCCGATATTTATTATTCGCAATATTATCGCGCGCCTTTATTGCGTTAGTCGAAAAGCCTCGAACACCAGTTTCGTTGTTGTGTTTTACATTTCTTTCTTTTTTATTTTCTTATTTCTTTATTTTTTTGACTTACTTACCGTTTCGTTCGCGATGAGATTTCTCTCAGGAAGAAAATTATTCCTTTTACACCCCCCAAGTAGATTAAAATTATTTTTAGTTTCGGAAGAAACTCAGTCAACCCATTCCCATTCCTGCTCCCACGAGTTCTTTTATTGGGTCTGGATACCACATAATCATCATAGTTAATAATAAAGATCGACGTATCAAGTTATTCCACGAATTTGATCGGGACATTGCGTGACTGCTAATATTCCTGAAACGTTTGCTATAGAAGAGGCGGTATATAATAACCCATACACGAGGATCATCTTTGATCTCGGGTTTAGGCTACAGCATCCCCGATAATTTCATTAATTAATACTCAGTATTCCACCAATACCTAACATCGATTTTATTTATAAAATCCAAATCTAATCATTCTCATAATAGTCTTACGATTTACTTTATAAATATTTCAATTTTTATTGGACACAATTTTATTTATGACGAAGTAACGATTACTCGAGTTTCGTACAAGAATGTATACTTAAGGGGTTGAACGACTGAAACCATCGCCTGGTGTCTCGAACCATCAAAGTTTCAATCTCGCAACCTTGCCCCGTTAAAAAGAAATTTGTTCGGGCCACACTGCGGCATAAATCGTGGCGGAGAGCAGGCTGAATCGGCACCGAGGTGGTCCTTCCAATCCGCGAAGCTTAGCGAGCGGCTTTCGAGAAGGCCGCGGCGCGTAAACGCGTGTTTATAATAAAGTAGACGAACGGAGCCGAGTTCGTAAACTCGCGCGACGTTCAGCGACACGAGATATGTGAGAAAGCGAGAGGGAGGTGACATATTGGCCTGTAAAAGCTGGCGAGGGTTGTTGTTGACGTTGCCGTGTCAAACACCGAGCGGCGCGGACGTATTTACGCGGATGGACGCGAGCAACCTGCGATCAGCTGGCACCTTCCGTTTCTATCCTCGCGCTTGACTGATCCTTTGTTTAATCGCAGCTAATCGACTAATTGTTGTATTTTTAACGCCGCTGTTGCCACACCGAAACTGTAGAAAGTTTCAATATTTTTACAGCGTTTCGTCGTTTAATTAGTAAACGAAAGAATTTTTAATGTAGGTGTCGAATTTCTGTAGAAATTCGAATCAGAGTTCAAAGTTTTCATTTAGCAAACTTTAAGTAAAGATTTTTGTAAGTAAAATATTAAAACTAACTCGTGTATTAATTTATGCAATTTGATATAAGTAGCAAAGATAAATAATGACACGTCTTTTCTGAATCTTAATTTTCTATACACTTGTTCAACAAGCGACGTTTCTATTGAAAATTCAAAGTTGCGCGCATTAGCATAACGAGGAATTTAAATAATGGTAATTGGACCGTGGAAATTTATGCAAATACATATATATTTTTATTCAAATCAAAATAGTTTAAAGCGTCGTCCGCTATTTACACAAATATTTTGAAGAGCTGGACTGCATTTGGTCGGGACACCCGGTATAAAAGTGTGTACACACGCGATCGCGGTTCTTTTTGAAAACTGTCCGGTCAATTTTCAGCGAGACAGATTTGTAGCCGAGCAAACCGGTGGCTCGAAGCCGAGGGCCGCTCGATTTCCATGCTCTTTTCGATCGTACGCTTTCGCGGCGTAAAATTTGTGAGCAGCGTAAAAGAAGCAATTAGACATCGTTCGTAAACCGCTCTCTCGTGACGGAATCAATTCGATGAAACGCAACGCGTGAAGAAAAACGTGATCGATACGCATAATAATATACAAGGTGTCCCCGAATGATTTTAACTCGACCAGAAGAGATGTTAAGAGGTCCTACGTATATCATTTTTAATTTTATATAGGTTAAGATTAGCACGTGACGTCAGCTATGAAATTTCTAATTCTAGTACTTTAATGTAGAACTAACTTATATTAAATTTTGGAAAATTGAATATAAAATCCTCCCAGGACAACTAAATTTGTCTGGCAGTGACTGGATTAGGTTTTTAACCGAGCATCGACGACAATTGATTGCGGCTGATAAAAGGGGTTGGTTTTGCGGGCTGTCGGCAGCCGACAAATTCGCGCATAGGGTGCGAAGAAGACGGTAAACGAGAAAGAAACGGGATACCGTAAACACGGGGCTTCTTGCCACAGACTTAAGGTCTAGCTCGTTTGGGGAGGTTGGTGGTGATAGCAGCCACGCGACCTCATCAAGCTATATTCGCCGCAACACGAAGATTCAAGAAACTGAATTATTTCAAAGATGTTTCTTGACAGAAATCGTCATCGATGACTTCGAACTGGCGAAGAACCCGCCAGGGAGAAACGTGTCCCCACATCCGCCGGAAATAAACCATTTCGAAGCTGATCCTGCCTCCCTGCACACCCGCCGCACGTGGTGTTCCATCTTCTTCGATGATCCCGAGGAAAGAATCTATTTTTAAGAGGAGACTTTCTCGATAAACGTGTCCCGTTTGTTAGCTAGAATGCAATCCAATTCCCAAATTTCGTACCCCAATGCTTCCCCTATTTCAGAAGAACGTCTTAGACATTTTGGAGTTAGGATTAGGTTCGAGTCAAAACTAAACTTATTTTGTAACAAAGGGACAAACAAGTTTAGAAGTGAATTTTTACTGATATCATCGGTTATCGCCCAGAATTCAATTAATAAAACTCCAATTCTAATTAAAGTTATGGGAAGATAGAAAATTAAAAATAAGAGTTACATCTATCAATCACCGGCTATTATTCAGTCATAAACTGATACCGTTTACTCATTTCAACGGTACAATTCGCAAGAATGATATTTCCCCGGAGACGTTGTCTCGACGATGGCAAATACGTTTACCCCGGGCGTAATTCACCTTCGATTTACGAGCCGTGCACACACGGAGCGTGTATACACGTGGACGTACGCTCGATCGTACGAAGCAGAAGAAGAAGAAGAAGAAGGCAACAAACGAGCAGCCAAGAAGTCAGGCTAGACCGTCTCGGTCGCGGTAAGGTAGGTAATATCAAACGAGCCAGCCTTGTACGGATTCTGTTACTAATATGCCCCGCCAGCGTAGGAACCCCTGCGCTGCATATTATCCGATACCAATAATGCGACTAATCGAGTTAGCCCTTACACCTTAAGCTGATATGCAGCTTTATACGAGCTCAACTCCAGCCACGATTGCAACGCGATTTCAAAACCTCTAACTACGATTGCATTCGTCACAACGATGACACTATTTCACCGAACGGAATATTTTGGCGAGTAGCTGCGATCGTTAACCCCTTTCCACCCATTCACTGCCAGATAAATTTTCTTTTAAAGCAAGATATGCCAATAAAATTTACAGTAATTTGAAATATTTCATAGCTGGGGTCACTGCATAAAGTTTATGCACCGAGTGCCGCAATTGCAATCAATCTTGGTACGTACACTTACTATGAGATATCTTGTAAGTAGTCGACAGTGAATGGGTTAATTTGTATTTATACTCCAACCTAAAAATAATGCCTATAAATCTATTTACCTTTACTCCAACCACCACCGAACAATATTCCACAATGTTAATAATACTAAAATTGACGTTAGCTGTTGAAAATTGATCGTATCGTCCTTGTCGTCTGTAATGGAAAGTCGTATAGAATAAAGAGCTAGAGCGAGTCGGACGAAATACACGAAGGAACAATAGGGGTCTGACATGGACGGATGGTATGGCTGGTCTTATAATTTCCGCTGCAGGGCCAGCGGTATACGGCGTGTTGTGCGCACGTGGAATTCGGCTATTAAGCCGAAACCCCGAACAGCCTATAAAATTCGTCTGGTCTTCGCGTTGTCTGCGAGCGTGCATCAAAACCCTCGCGGTTATAGTCCCGGTATACATTCGGCACAGGTGTCCCGGGGTGGAGGGAGGAACCGTTCACAGTTAAAAGAAACCCGTGGCCCCGCAACTTCGTGGCTTGAACTTTGAATCAACTTCGTTCGTATCGGGACGGAATTATAGTTATCGGCGTTGTACAAAGTTTCCTTCTAGCGGCATCCTTATTATTCCTTCCTGTTCCCGATGCTCGACGCTTTACGATCGCTAATTATAACGATTACGCGGATCCTTTACGAGGGGAATCGTTTTGTTCGCGTCGGTTCTGGGAACAAAAAAAAGAACGAAGCAAGAGAGACCGGGGTCCTCTCGCACGGCGAATCAGAGTCTCCTGGAGGATGCTCCTCGTCCAATCCCGGCTCGAATCCTGAATCCTTCGAGCGCAGATTCGACAGCCCTCCAGCGACCCGTGTATTCAAAACGATCCCTCCTTTCCCATCGACTTCCATCTTGGATCTCCATTTATTCCTCCAACGATCATTTCGTCACCTTTATTGTCTTAATGTGGGTCCTTGAACTTTCCTGGAAATGACCCTGACTATCTTTGAGAATTTTTCTCCTTTTTTTAAGGGCAAGTTATTACATTTTTTTTCTGTTTCTGAAACGTCACGAATCAGGAAGCTTTGTACATATATGAATATCGTGGAAGTTCAATGATGCAGGAAGAAGAGAATGCAACGTCTGTCCCCCAGGGTAAAATATGTTAGGTGAGATTTCCAAGATTGCACATCGTTTTCCAAGAAAGGGGGCCAGTCACGAAGATTTATACTATTTACGCCGGCATCGAATCTGGTTAAACGCGTTTCCTTTCGGACGCGCCTTCGTTTCCGTCGATTCCATGGAAATTCGTTTTATAATTCCGCGCAGCCGATCCACGAAACGCGATTCCGTGCCACGATTTCTCACGCTTCCGAAAACAAAGCAAAACAGACACCCGGCGATGGGCGAGCAACGGAATGAAACGAAACACAAATTAGGATTCAGTTAGTTTTTTATGGCAGCTTATCCAAAAATTAAATTTATAATAAATTTCTTAAAAAATTCATTTGTGCAGTGTATTGTGTTGATAAAGTAGGTAAAATGCAGCGTGCAATGTTTCTCATGGAACGACTGCCTCTGGCAGGATAGATTAATCTGAAAACCGCGATTTAGTTTCCTTAGAAAAATCCTTCACCCCTTGGTGAAAGCACGCGAGCGAAGTATGTAATATCCTGGGGCTGAAATCCTTGCTGATCATGAAGATACTGTTCCTCTTCAAACGCGACCGTCAGTAACCTCTTGCACTCGGTTATGCCAACTTGGACAAAGTTGTGGGAAGCATGTTGCAAATATACAAAGATGTAATTTTATATTGAAAATCGCAAATTGGATTTTTGTAGTATTTGAAAGGTTCCAATTCTGGTATTTGGATATATGGAATATCTGGACCCCCAATTTTGGATACTTGGAATATTTGGCCCCCCAGATTTTGGATATTCAAAGTGTTTTATAAGATTTAAAATTAAGAACTTTACACAGCAAACCAAACCATCGAAGACGGATGTATTTAAATACGTATTACCCGAGTTTGCATATAACCATAGGCAACGCGCCCGTTGAACTTTCTTCGTAAAAAGTAAAAACGCGATCCATGAAATCCTTCGACCGATAATATTCGTAGCGGCTCGCGTGGCTATGAAGACATCCCAATGGAACGTGTAACTCTCTTCAACTAAATCTCTGCCAATTACACGGCACGCCATTATACCGTGCCACGGGAATAGATTCCGTAGTAGTTGTAACGTTTTTCCAGTTACGGGTATGTACGTTACTGCCTGCATTCCATAACGCGACGCCTCGAAACGCGCGAAAGAAACTCAATAACGCGTCCACCGGGATTGCTATCCCTCTTATCCTGATAAGTAACTAACACTTGCACGCCATATATCAGAATTACCCGTTACAATTGTTGCTCCCACAGTAGAAAGCAATTTATTACCCTCCAGTGACTATAATAAAATTGCTTAAAATCGCATTGCATTGTCCAATTATAATATAGTATAAATTGTAAAGATGAAATTTAAATTTAATTCAGCGGCTCGAAATCTCTTTGTACACTTTGAAAAATATTTGAAAAGTTCTTGAATTTAGTTAGCAGTCTAATAGAAAGGGATTTGCATTTTCTTCTTTTTTCGGGGGGTAGGTATGCATACCGGGTAATTCTTCACGAGTTACAACGGTATGTACGAAGCGAGACACGGTACATAAGGTAGAGGGCGAGGAAAAGGGCGGGGTGAGAGGAGACGGCGATAAGTACATAGGACGAGACGTTTATATACCCCCGACGATGTCTATAACGCCTCGAGTTACGAGACGCGTTTACGAGCAAATGCAACTCGCGCCAGACGTCAAGAGGCGAACCCCCGTTCCCAACTTTGATGCCATGGGCCTGAACCGTAACCTCCAAAATACCCACCCCCTCCTCTGACATCGACCACCTTCTATCCTCCTTTTTTATCTCGTGCCAGCTCACAGTGTCTCGCGTTATCTATCGTTTCAAAGCAACCCATTCAAATTCTATGCCACCCCCTTTGTTTTATTCTCGATGGGATATTTGGGATACTTGGAAATTCAAAGCATCCAATTTGAAATCTTAAAAATTGTCTAACCTCTCTAACAAGCCCATCTCTATCTGGTGGAAAGCGGAAAACGTATCTGTACGTTCGGAGCAGACAACAACAGGTGTCTTTAACGAGAAACGTCGTTTCATCTTCATCGACGAATGTAAATCCGTTCGTCCGCGTGCAATTTCAACAGAAGAAACCGGTCGACAGCAATTGCAACGCAATTGTTACAAAGTCGTCGATGAATATAAGCGGACACAGGCGAGATGTTTTTTTTTTCTTTCATTCTTTTTTTTTTTCTTCTCTTTTTCATTCGAACAAGCAATAATACAAGAAACGCTCACGAAGAATTTCCATCGGTCCTCCGTCGTTTTTACCCGCTCGTAATTCCCTCGCGCACCGTTCGAGTTCTCTCCCGGTAGAGCCATTAAATTAATAATTTGTGGTCGACACAACCGGGCATTGTGAGGATCCGATGCAATCGTTATAATATGCAGGATTTTATTATCGGTCCCCGATGGCGTATGCTAATTTACTGCTAATTGTATTCCGCGGCCGACAATGATGCCTTTTACACACTCGCGACGAACGAATGCACGAATCGTTGCCAAGAAACGAACAAAACGTTCGACGAACAACAACAACAACAACCGTACAAAACTTAGACAACGATCGGTACCGTTATGTTTTCCGATTGTTCGAACCGACCAGCACGCGACGAATGGAAATAATAGGGGTACCGAGGGGAGGGAAGATGCTCGGAGAGCCGCGTGATTCGAACGAATGACGCGCGTGAAAAATTACCAAGTAAAATCCGTCCCGTTGTTATCGTTGTCCGGACAGCTTTCAAGGATCATCTATAAATACGCCAGGCGAATTTCCCGCGAAAATATTCACGGCTACCTCGTCTAGCTTTCACGACTTTCTAGGCGGTGCTCTCACCCCTTGCCTTAAAATGTCGTGTCACACGCGTCACGCTTAAATTTAAATTGCAATTTATACAGTCAAGACTTGCCGAGGGTGAAATATACATATTAAGAGGTTAAGAAGCAAAGGCCGAGGGGTGCTGAAGAAATTTGCTAATAAACTGAGAATAGCACTGGAGGGATTGAATTTTCGAAAATTTGGATACTCCTGAGTTTCAAATGTAACAGGGTAAATTTACAGCCTGTCGTTACAGGAGACAACCTTTAGCCCCAAACCTATGGATCGGGCCAGGTTATACGAGGATCTACGAGAACGGAAATTGAAAAGGTCCTGGTTCTAGAAGACGTTCGAGAAGGAACGTTTCGACAACATACGGTCGGCACGTGCGGCTTTACCCTCGAAATTCCCTTTCGAACTTCAGTGATTCTCATCTGTTCCCCGAGTATCTTGCTCAAATACACGAAGAAAGTTTTCTAATCTCTCCCGTTCGTATCTCCTCCGATTACCTGGGACACGAGGTAGCAGCGAACGTTTTCCCTCTCCTATCTTCGATAATCAAGATATCGCGGCGGTACCCGAGTGCGAAACGAACGAAATTCATTTATTCGTCCGCGTTATCGAAATATGAATGAAACTCGTGGGTAATATGGAAATTTCCAGGACGAAAACAACAGGAATTCTAGCAAGAGGGAAATAACGGTGCTCGAGGACCGTCTTAGGACCCCCCACGGAGAGGGTCGCTCGATCGATAATCCCAAAAGAGATACGAGGCCTCTCGATACACAATGACTATCGGTATCGTGACCGTCCATCTATAGGTCTGCGATCCTGGCCCAGACGCCCATCGATGCTTCGCCAACGATCGAGCACCACCATCGAAACTCTTCAAAATCCTACCCCTCTAACGGAACGTCCCTTGACTTATAGTCGTTCGATGCTAATTCCCTCGACGCTCTCGTCTTTCCATCCGAGATTTCTATTTCGAGCGACATTTCCATCGGGAACTGCCTCCGAACACCGTTTTCGTTTATTTCCCGAATTTCGGATCGAGATTGGGTAATAACCAGCTCGAACCAGTTGATTACTTAACTTTATTCGCTATAAATTGTGCAGACGACAAAACTGTATAATACTTCGTTAAAACTGCATCTTTTATCATCGAAAATTTAGCTGGTATGATAAATAATACTGTTTGCAAATTAAACTTCAAATCCACGATATTTTCGTTTAATTTTCCTACAAAATAATCGACTGAGAAGAGCGATGTTACACGAGAATAAGTATGGCGGGAAAAGTGATGTTGCCGCAAACGCGAAACGTCACGTCCTCGTTTGAAATGGGAATAAAGCGAAAATACGCTTGTACGTAATCCCGTAGGCGAGCGAAACTATCCCATTACAGAAGGCATCAAAGCCTGGCGGCGATCGACGGATTTATTAAGACGAAAGTAGGCCGTGCATAAAAGCGTACAGTTCGTCCGGTCGTTTCGTGATTTTTCCACGACGAAACGCGATTATTATATCTGCGCCCCGGCAAAATCAATTGGGGGTAATAAATGTCGATAATGATACGCTACGGAGTCGCCGCGTGTGCCGCAGCTGCGCGACGAGCGGATAATTATCGCAAAAGCTGCGCGCCGCGTGATGGATCGCAAGGTGGTCTCTGGACGGTAATATTTTAATCGTTAGCTGAAATTCGCCACGTTTCCGAGCGGGGAAAAAACGTCCACGCCGGAGGGAACACCTTTCGTGGTCAATAAACCTCGAGCGAGACAATGAGAAATACAAATTTTCGCAGGACCGCCGTAAGGACACTGGAAGAAAGCTGCCTTGTTACGGAGGCTATTTCGGACCCGAAGAAATGGCGAAAACTTTATGGGGCTACCTGGTGTACGCGTCGTTCGAATGAAAATGTTGTGACGTCACCGGTGGGGGAGGTAAAAAGGTAACGAAACGGACCCGCAGGACTTTTCCGTCCTTGCCGTGGAGAGTTATAAAGTCATCAGGCAGCGACCCGAACCCTGGACGACAACAGCCACTTTCTACGAAATTATTCCTATTGTTTGTACAGCAGAGGAAGAAAAGGAGGCACGGCTGAAACGAACGCGACTCGCCTCGGCTCTGTCGATGGCTTCGGGGAACGTCGATCGCTTAAGATAATGTTAAAAGGTCCTTCCTTCTTCCTCGACCCTTAATCCTTCTACCCTTCGAGATTCCTCGACTTTTCGAAACACCACTTCTCGTATATTTAATGGATCCCTCGTCGAACGGGGACAATCGAACGATCGCAAAATTCTACTATAATTGCTCTGCTCGTGGCCCCTTTACACAACAAAAAATCTTCGAGAAATTCTCGAGAGGGCCATTTTACGATAACTCGGGTAATATTTTATTTATTACGATATACAACGTTTCTATAAAGCTTTGAAACACTTTACTAAATTCCCAAAGAATCGATCTAATGGAAAAGCTAAGCAAACTCGACCTGTTTCCACCGTTTAACATCGGATCTCTGCTCTACAAACAGAACACCGACGCCTGTGGCTTTTGGTGTGTAATTTTTTAAAGAAATGCAACACGAATGCCGTAACGCTCCGCTAATAGACATCAAGCTCTTGTAACTCTCTTCTATAATTAGTTGCGAGCCTGTATAGCTTTGTCGACTTAAGCCTGAATAAATAAAAACGAGGACAATAAAGCCTTCGATCTCTGATGGGTTGTGCATTGTAACAATTCTAGGAATGTTTCTAAAAAACCTAGCAAGCTACCGTTAGAAAAATTATTTCTCAGTGCTGGCGTTTTTCCCCGTCGTTATTCTCGGGTGAGGGGGGGTCCGATCGAAAACGGCACAGCCTCGGGGGAAAAACATTGTAGAATCTTAAGGTGAAAAACCGTGGCGATCTTGGCTCGCAGAACGTTCGGATAGGTGGGCTCGGGCGCATTAATAGTCACGGAATAGAAGCCTTGGCTGCGATCGTAAAAATATAATTGCACCGATTGCAACAACGTTATCCG
Source organism: Anthidium xuezhongi (assembly GCA_022405125.1). Taxonomy (NCBI): domain Eukaryota; kingdom Metazoa; phylum Arthropoda; class Insecta; order Hymenoptera; family Megachilidae; genus Anthidium; species Anthidium xuezhongi. The sequence continues at coordinate 12,791,135 of CM039637.1, forward strand.
TGCACCGGTACGGATATAATGATACGTGAATAGGCGAATTATGGCATTCGACAAGCCACGCTTTTCTTTCGTACGCTATGTGTGTGTGCAGTAAGGCGCAAAGTGCATTTAGTTACGCAAAACGATATTGCACTCGGCTGTATACCGCAGGAATCGATTCCGCTATCGACCTCGACATACATACACCTACTAATTATTTTAGACAATTTGCTGGATCGCGTTGTTTTCGATTGTTATTCGTTGACCATTTTTTCTAAATTCTGTGATAATTTCTAACCGAATGCCGACAGTAAGGTATTGAAAAGGTTTTAGCCTCCATCGGTCGAAATCGTGGAGCCGATCCCATACTTCGAGCGAACACGGAATCGTCCGTCAAACTGTACTTGATCAAACACGCACGAAAATTAAATGAAACGTCTCTCTTTCCGTTTCACGCGCGTTTGTTCCACGAAACGGCCAGGTAAAGAAGTCGACGACCCGGCCGACCTGGACGACTCGGTGTAAGTACTGTGAAGCGCCATCGGAGGAACAGAGACGACCGAAAAGCCGCGGAGTAAAGTTGAAGAGTCAACAAGAGGGGCTCCGTGGATCCGTCTTCTCTCCGGCCTCTCGATGTTTGCACGAGTTCCACGGAGAAGAAACCCGTTTCGCCTTTTTCAATGGTCGCGTACCTTTCGTCCGCGTCGAGCATGTCGGAGCATCCGCGAGGAGGAGAGTCCATCTCGAGAACGTTGGGTTTACTTAGGACCGCGCGAGCGCCAGATACACGGGATGGCTCAAATTACATATCCCAACGGAGAACAGTAGAGGTCCATACCCCCGAAAATACATACGTACGTGCAACGATGATTTCCCTTTTTTCTTACCAACTTGCCGGCTATCGGCGGACAAGAATGTCGGGGAACAAAGCGGATTCGATCGACTCGCGCCGGTTCCAGGGAATTTCGAGTATTTCTTTACTAATATGGAAACTTTGTCTGTGGAAATTTCTATATCCAAGAATTTTTGAGACTTGGAAATTTAGAAGAATTAGAAAACTTCTGAGATCTCAAAGCTTTCTGTCGCCCAAATCACCCCTCAAAGCACACAAGAGTCTATAAATGGAAAACGGTACTCCAGAATTGCCACGTTTTTTGGTGGTTTCGAAAAAGAGACGCGTCGTAGCGAGAAACGTCAGATTTGTGAAAACTCGTGACGCGTGAAATCGGCTCGAAGCGTGGAAGCAGGAGCGGCGCGTTTACGGTGGCGTGGCGTCTGGGACACGAAGGGAAGAATATCGGTAGGCTCGTGCCAAGGCCCATTACCTGCATGGGGTCTTTTCCAGCTAAGAGTAGCCCCCTACGACCACCTTGGTCGCAGTAGCCACCTTATAAGTCTTTGCCTAATGGTCCCGCTCGTACCTTTTTCTCCCCCTTCCTAGCTTTCGAATGGGGTGTGATAGCCAATTGGGTGCTAACCTTAGAAAGTCCCACTTGACTCGTCCAGGACAACAAACAAACCAAACCCAACAGCGACACGGCAGCCGCCGTTCCTTTCCAAAATCTCCTACTTCATCTTTTACACGCTGTTCCTCTCTCAGCAGGTGCATCCTTACAAGGACATTTTTTATCCCGTCAGGGAAACAAATCATCGAAAATATTTGTTCCTTCGTTGAGGGTTGAATTAATCCAAGTTCTTTCATTATAAAATTTAATAGAGTAAATTTAATTTGCCACCGGTGCTCGATTAGAAATCTTCTTTGAAAAAATAACTATTATTGGATTAATTTCAAGTCCAGAATTTGAAGGATAATCAGTGCCGCGGGTAACCGTATTAAAATAAAAAAAGTGAAGAGAAATGCTCAGTATCCGTAGGCGTTTCGCTAGGATAATTTATGAAGCGCATACGAAACGAAAGCTAGGCTATCGCGAGTTTATTTCTTCAGTTCGTCGGCAATTCGAAGGATAGAAAAATGGTAGAGGTGGATGAACGAGGTAGCTGGTTAAAGAACTCATCAGGACACCATGTAATTGATAGTTACATTCGAGGAACGCTGCTTGTCCAAGAAGTTGCCTGCTAACCAGGCCTGCAATCACGGGGCCGCGTTTTAATTCGACACTATTAATATTATTTTGATCGATTGCGAACTCTAATCTCCGCGATAACGCCCGAACGAATCGAGCAACAATCGTTATTGATTTTCTAATCAACGTATGAAAGTTAATGTTTATTCCCCCTGAGGCACGTGCGACGATAAACAGAACAATTACAATAGATAAAAATCTATTACGAAAAATGTTTATCGTCGCTTTCATGGTCAATGTCGAACAATTATCGGGCTATCTGAAATTGTTTCAATAATAAAGAAAGGAAAAAAATAGGCGCATCAATATAACTCGTCTACCGATATCGCCGCAAAACAACGAATAATTATTACCCACGGCCTAAAGAAGTATATCGGTTAATGAAAATCATTAAGAACGGAGCCGAACGATTGTTAACTTTTAAAGAGAACACGTGTCGAATAACATCGCTCGAAATAGTCACGAATGAATCCATAAGAGCGAACACGGCCATGTACCCGATACTTTTGTTATTAATAGTCGAAAATTATTAACGCATCGAAGGATGCAATAAAAGTGCAGCGGCGCATTTATTTAGAATGTAATCGTTCCATTTTACAAGAACAGTATTATGGCGTTGCCACAGCGTGTTAAGAGTTGCTTCGATCCCAATTATTATCAATTAACGAAAGAACCAAATTTTAAATTTTCCACGCGAAAGAATAGAGGAATTTAAGTTTTATGAAGTCAAGAATTCTTATAATCCGGAAACGTTCGTCATTTCCTCCCCGTACGAACGTTAATCCTGACGTATACGTACGGCATAATTACTTAAAGGGTTAAATGAAAATCGAAGCAACCGAGTCGTAGCCGAGGACAGCCGAACGGGTCCGAGAGGCGCATAAATAAAAAGGCAGGCGTGACCGCGACACGAGCGTGGACCAATCGCGATTCAGCCTGGTCCTGGCGAGTTCTTATTTTTTTTTCTTCTTTATTTCATTCATTCTTTCTCCCCTCCTACTTCCCCCTATAGTGACCGCGGTGATTCCCCACCATCCTTGCGCGCCTCGGGGCTCTCGACGCGCTGAATCGCGATCACGCGCATTGAAGCTGCATCGAGGAATGCATGCGCGTCCCCCGCGAGCCCACCTAGCGTCTCGACGCCATTGCCAACTTTGACCAACCCTTTTGTCGTCTATAAAATAGAATATAATCGAGCGTTCGAATGCTTTTACCTTTCCAAGCATCGAATTATCGATATTTGGAATTTTCGAAGAGTCCGACCCTGAAAAGTATCGATCTCGAGGAAATGATTTGAATGTAAAAAATTTCAAATTATCAGATTTCAAAAATTCATGTTCTGGTAGTGTTAGTTTTTTCTTGAAACGATACGATAAAGAAGAAATCAAACATCCACGTACGCGCCAGTATCCCTGAACAGGTTAAACAGCCTTCCATCACTATTATTACCTTATCGTAATGACTTTTCGTCGTGTGCATCGCAACGTGCGAACGACGATGACTGGTTAAAACGTTAAACTATATTTTTTCTTTTATCAATTTTCATACGATCGTGTACGAGCAGAAACGCGTTATATCCCCCGGCAATAAGAATATCAACGAAGAAATCGTTCGTCCGTTTGCTTTTCTTTTTTTTTGTCAGACCTAGTTTACTACGTATAGGTATGCCAATAAAACGGGCAAGAAAAGAAATATAAAAGGGACGAGAAGAGATTGGGTGTTTGCAATTTTCGGCTGAACCTTTCTACCGGTCAGGCGTCCGAGGGCCGACCTCCGCCAGGATATTACCTTCAAAATCTAATTATGAGATTTTTATAGGGCTATCGTAAAACGGCCGAATGATAGTTGGCAACTGTTCGACGGACGGGTAGGAGAGATCCTGGTCCAAAGATAATGGGCATAGCACCGACCCGGCTCTGTCCAAAAAGGAACACTGACAAGGACGTTCATCAGCTAACTCCTATTCCTAATCAGACCTTCTATTAGATTTAATTAGACGTCTTTACTTGACCGTTTCAACCCTTGCCTTATGATTTTCCCACCGTTCCTTTACAACGTTGAGTCGATCGAAAAGAAAATCATACCTGTCCGCAGGTACAATGTGTACCTTAGTGTCTACGATCTTTGACCGTGCAAATTAGGACCAAAATTGTAAGTGACAATATAATACGTGACAATTCGATCAAGGTAGACCCCTCACCCTCCACCAAAAATGAAAAACAAATATTTCAGTCGAAATGCAATTAATAGGTAAGTAAGGATTACGTGGAAAAATTAGGGGACCTATGCCGGCGGACAAAAAAATTCTAATTACGCGAGCCGTGGTAGCACGGGGCACATGTGTTTTACCTGGTCCCGTGGTAACGAGTGAGAAACATGACGTCACGACATGGCGTCTGCAGGTGAAACAGCGAGGCTTAGCCGTGTGTAAGCGAGCGCACTCGCAACACGATCCGATTGGCCGAAAGGTGAATCCCCGCCCTTGCGCCTCGCTCTTCTGCACACCGTTTGCTCGATCTACCACTCGGTCGAACCCCCCTCCCCTCCCTCCCCGCCCCCTCTCTCACTCTCCTCGTCGTCCACCTTAACCCTCTCCCTTTCTATCTCCTTGCTCGTTCATCGAGCTCCCTTTCTTTCATCGTTTTTCGCACACGTATACACCCGCTTTTCTTTCTCCGCGATCCGCGTGTGTGCCCCCGCTCGCTCGCGCGCGTCTTTCATTTTGCCAGAGTACAACCCTCACGCGTGCAAATACTTGAATGCATTAGAGAGCGGCGATTCACACGGGCCTGGAGACGTGTTTACACCTCTCTCTTGGCGCAACGACACAACCGGTGACAAGTTGCATCCCCGCGACGATCTTTGCCCGTGGACCAAACTTTCTTCAACCTCGGCCCGGCTTATTTTTGTCGCGAAGATTCTGGAGAAAGGTCTATTCGTTCCGTTCCTCCCGTCGTCAAATTAGGATTTCGTGTCTCAAAGTTCTCTGGTGAATTAGTTATCTGTGCAGTGGCGCCAAGTGAAGGGTTATTACGTTGGGTGTCGTGGGTGGCCGGTGACCACGGTAACGAATTTGACATAATTAAGTAACTGAGGGAAAATCCTAATATCTAATAATTTAAACCCGGACTATCTAAGTATTTTTCAATCCTTAATCAGCTTGTATACTAGATTATAAAAGTTACCGCAACGCCAAGCTCTGAGAAAATTTTATGATTCAAAATAAGGTAGCGTACTTCAAAGTTAATAATTTTCTATGTAAAACTCCACGTACGCTGTTTACCGTCTACACCGTTACGTAAATTTTGTTAAATACACGGAGTCTAGTCGGGGGTTCATTGACGATATTTTTAGACGGAGCATATCGAAAAGACGATCATGAACGCGCTTCCTGGATCATCTTCCGAACGATATCGCGATGTCATCGAGGTCGGGAGAAAAGATCGAGCGCATTGTCGAGCCGATGGAAATTTCAATGTATGCACATGGCTGTTTTATAGAAGGAAAATAAACGGGACGTATATTATACGACGTTCGAGTTGCCGAACAAATAGCTTAGACGTTTCATAGGTTTTGCGGATGACGCGTCATTCGTCGATCGGAAGAGCAAACTCGGCTTGAAAAACGTTCTCCTCTTGTTTATTACTATTGTATTAGTCATTGCACGGTTTACAAATTGAAATGACGTCACGAGATAAGGTTAATTATACGGGCTCCGATGCTTTGGATAAATTTTGGTAATGACGACGGGTAAACCCTTGAAGAACCTTTCTATCGATCGAGTAATTTTTAATTGCTGAGTAATTTGGAGCCAAATAATTAATTCTGATAATTCTGTTTTGTTAACTTCGATGAGTGTATTCAAAGTTTAACGACTATATTACCCATCGCCCTATTTTTAAATTTACAATAGATAATTTTTTCGTAACTACCCATTTTTATAATTTTTATCATTTTCTCCATATTGTTCCTTTTTATTCAATAATTGCAAATTTTCTGCAATGATCGAAAAACGATTTCGATTCGCAGCACTCTATTTTTACAGTCTCTCCCGGGTACACGTAGGTACGATTAGACGCACTGTTTACGAACCGTTAAATTCATCGACGTTTCTAGGACGATCACGGTTATAAACAACCTCGGAACGTGACTTTTATATCAAGAAATATAATTATATCGTGGCTGAGATACATAAAAAGAGAGAAAAGAAACAATATGGGCCCCGATAAAAACCATCCAGATTGACGTTGTTTGTAAACTACGCTTGCCCTTCTGGCTAAAGTTGTAGCAGTGTGCTTTGTGGCAGCAAACATGCGTACAATCGTTTTATATACAAATGAAATGAAATTATCCGGTGGTGTCTTCGGTATATTCCAACTGTCAAATATTTTTTATAGCTACGTTTGACAACTGCCATCCGTTAGAATTTTGATCAAATAATACAATGTTACTCAACAAAATAAGGGTTAAATATTACGAGAGACTACCATATGCCATACAATCGTCTAAATTGAATTCATAATTGAAATTCAGAAATAGAGATGTTTTACGAAACGAAGACGTTAATTAACTTTAAAGATCACATACTTTAACACCACCGAGTTACTTTCTTTCAAAAAGTATTTCAAACAGATGTCATCGAGAATTTTGAAAACAATGGCTTCCTGCCAGAAGTACCGCGCTGGTCATACCATCAATATTATTATACGTATTGTAACCGTAATCGATCAAACTTGAAGTTAGATTAAACAGCTAATTTTTTTAATTGAAACAGGTTTTATCGTATAAAAAAAAATTCTGCAATCCTCAAATTTGTTTTATCGATCGATAAAGAACAGCAATAAAAAGATACACGTGCCCAGCGCCATGACACAATGCAATATTTCGCGAGGTTAACCGCACGCGATACCTTTTTACGTTTCGTTCGAATTAACGATCGAAGTACGCGGACTTTCCGTCAAAGACGGCTCCATTTTATGCACGTTTGTGTCACCGCAAAGACGTATTTCAAAAAATGACAAAAACGAAACGAACCGCACTGGATGTGTCAAAACAATATACGGTATAAATGCGAAAAAGTGCACTCACCAATGGGCTGTCGGGTGTGTGCTGATGATGAGCCATGGGCATATTCGCCACCGTGACCCCTCCACCGGGATTTCCCATGTCTTGATATTCGTCGCTCATCTCCATCGCGTAGGATGGTAACGGTTCTCTGTTCTTCACCCGAATTTTGACTGTTTAACCGCAGTGCGGTTGCCCACAACACGATAGACACCCCCGCAGCTAAACACGCTGCCAAAATAACGGACGCGGTGGAGAGCGGAACGCACGGCTCTCTCGACGCTTGTTCAACCACCGTGCGACGTCGTCTCGTGCGATAACGATATATCGCAAGGAGATGATAATCGAAGGAGCGAATCCTCGCGTGGCCGACACCGTTACACGCTTTCCTCGACGCACCAGCGTCGATATGTATCGCAACCGCGTGAATAGCACGTGACGGATCGTCGTCGACTCCGTCGGTAAATTGTGGCGCGGTTATCGGTCAGAAAGGGTCTGAGACGCGAATCATCGGCACCGTGAGCGACCACCGTTACGACGACGACGCATATACGTGTTCATGTCTGTTTTTTGTTTATAATCCTTCCTTCCACCAAAACACAGACAACAGTTTTACAGCAGCGGCGGCGGCGGTTAACTCGTGACACTCAGCACCCCAGTTTAGGTTATCACCGTCGTCGTGTGCTGTCACCCGAGGTACGCACACGAATCACACGCGACGATTGACACACGCGTGCGTTTACTAATTTTTTTTGTCGTTTCAGCACGAACGTGCCTCGTTGGATGGCCGTCACGGTAGACTAGCACAGAACGGCACACAGAGCAGGGCGGAAAACGAGAAAAAAGGCGGAAAGTTTACGAGCCGTACGACGCCGCGCACGCGTATTACGTGGCTGGTCAGTGCCGTGCACGGTACGACGGGTAATGCGCGCACACCGCGACACGAAAAGGGACTGACACTTGAGGACGGAAGGAAGTAAGGTAGGAAGGAAGGACGTGCGGGAAGGGGGGGGGCGGGGGTAGTCACCGATGCAGGCGGGTGGAGGGGGGATCGGGAGCAGGATACTAGCGCGAGATCGGCCGTGTTTCCCGAGAACGCACGAGCGTGACGAAAAGACGAAGGCGGCTACCGATTACGCGCCTGACCTTGTACAACCGATTCGGTTCGGCATCGTCACTCGAGGATCCCCGATCGGACGGACCGAAACGAAAACGACCGACTGTCGAAAAGAAACTCCGAAAGAAACCGAAGGAAGGCACACGGAGCTGACGCGCGCACACTCGCGTCCGCTTGCGATCTGACGCTTTGGATGTTCGGCTGCATTCGCGCGATCCCCTCTCCGCTCTTCCACGCCTCGGTACCGGAGCCGACGAACGTTCCCGCTGGCCGACAGGACGAGCAGGCAGGCGAAATAGTATCCAGTGGGCGGGGGCCTGGCACCGCCAACGCCGTCGCTCCGCTGCGCGAACGGAGCCGCGGTAGGCGGCGGACCGACGGTTACGCCCGGTATCGACACCTCCCTCTTCTCCCGTTGCTCTTCTTCCCTCTTCTCGTCTCATTTTCTCCCGTGTCCGTTACCGTCACCCTTTCTTTCTCCCGATTTGCCTTGCTTCTCTTTCGCGCACCCTATCGGATAACGACCTCCGCGCTGGCGAACCCGAGCGCGCACAGATTTTCAATGTACTCGCGCCGCATTTCCCTCTACCGTTCCCGCTTCCGTTTTATCCTGTCGCACAGTGAGTTAATATCCCGAAAAAATAAAAAAAATATTTAAAAAATCACTTAATAATGTTTTTTGTAAAATAATACGTTCCAAAGGTACAATTATAGGGTGCTTGTTTTCGATGAGAATTTGAATCTCCTTTTTCGCGCGCAACGAGTGGTCTCGCATGGAAACGACGGGCGAGGATCGTTAGTTCGTAATTTCCCGCGCATTATGAGAAATAAGACGCAATTTCGACGGTAATTGGTCACAATTGCGATCTTTTTCGCGATACCAAAGATCTGTCCTTGAGATTGTCACGACATCTCACTGCACCGAGTCGGAGATCACTTTTCGCGATAGAACAACTTGTTACGAAATTACCTATTATATTGTCTCTGTTTTTTTTTTTTTCACGGAACGCGCATTAAACGTTTTAGAATTTTCTGGTTGGAAAGTTTAATGAAATTATAAATATTGAAACCTTCTGTCTTCGTGTATCGTTGAAAGTAACGTTATGACACGTTCTTGCGTTTATGCAAAATTAAATATATTCAGCCTTAGGTTGCGCCAGCCGATTGCAGGCTTTCACACAGCAAATAATTGCCCCTACTTTCACGATCAACCTCAGTCAATTTCCGCTGACATTTATGATCGAATGCACGGAGAAGGTTGTTGATCATTTGATTAGAAAATTTTCATAACACTTTGCCTTTGCTAATATTTAGGAACCATTTCTATTTTCTAATTGTTTATTTACAAATTCGAAAGTCCTGGCCGTCGTATAACCTAGTTTTTGGTTACATACTTTCAAATTTTATGAAACGGGCAGAAATGAACTTGGCAATAAAATTCAATTATTTCACTGCAAATAATTTTTCAAGCATTCTGAATGAAATTAAATGGACTAACATCCACCCTCTTTAACTTTCTTCCACGGTTTCGCTCGAATTTACATATACTCCACCGCATCCCACATATACACGCACACACATAGGAGCAAGATGGCGCGTACGATGCCCGTAGTACAAATTGCAGGTAATTGCAGGCCGGGGAGAGGGCTCTCCTCCTTTTCTTCTTCCTCCTCGTTCAGGAGGGGGCTGGCCAAAGTGGAGAGCGTGTGAAACTGCGAATTTTATGATTTACAAACGCGATCCTTTATAAGGGTATGTGGATCTACGCGAGGTACCAGGCGAAACCGCAGTTAAGGTACGCCCCTGTGACCTCGCGAGAGATAATTGCACGCCAGGAACCGTGTACGATTTACTCCTGCGATTTACGATTTCGCTCCCCTTGGACGAAAGCCTTATCGACCGCTCGATGGAAAGTTCGACGGTCACATTACCGGACGCGACGATTTACTTGGAAATTCTAAAACACTCCGCGTACCTGTATATTGTTGAGAATTTATGGGAATCGAGAAGATCAGAGTGGGATTAACCCCTATCTTGACTTTCGTACTGCCTTAAAATTTAACGTGTAATGTTTTATTTAACTAAAACTTTGCTATATCTATACTTACTGTTCATTTTTTAATAGTCAAGGATACCTTCGTTTCTTTTAACACTGCTATAATAAACCAGAACTGGTTGGACTCGTAAGGTTTTGGAATCGAATTCAGTTTGTCCAGTGGGCGAAGCGGAGCGGAAAATATTGCGAATCGAGAAGGTGAACGACGAAAGCGTCGAATCGATAGAAGCCGGAGTTTACCGAGCAAAGTGGAAACCGATCGACCATCGAATTTTCGAGTCGGTAGGTAGTCATTGCCCGTTACGGTGTTTCCTGGAAGGTCATCAGACCTGACGAAGGTCCTTGCCGGGGTCTTGGCTCATTCCAATTTAAACCGTTACGATTTCCAAAATTTTATAGAATAGCCTCCTCAGGGCCCATAACTACTCGATTTTTCTACCATTCCGTGCCTCGCTTCGTTATTTTACGGATTACAGTCTTGCGCCTCGGTGGGTGCTTAAATTCGATCTAACGGAAGTTGCTCGGATAGTTATGCTCCTCCGCTTCTTCTTGCCTCCTTCTCTCTCCTCGCTCCAGCCTATTAGAAGCACTTAGTGATGGCTTAATAATTACTTCGAATCACTTCGCGTACGTGTACACAACGAAAATTTCGATTTGTACAAAATTAGAAATTTTTTAAGAGTCGATGAAGGTCTTAGAAATCTCAATACCGTGCTCCTCTCGAGCCCATTGTGTGTCCATTTTAACTTCGACGGTTAACCTTTTAAGGAGCACTTCCGTAAAATTACGTTTATGGCACACCAATTTCGAATCCGTTATCTCCGTAATATCGCGTTGAACATTTCTTTCTGCGCCGTTTAAGTACTGTTGCGTGTTATTGCGGGGAAGATTAAAGGAACCGATCGCTAAAACCTTACTCTAATTCTTAGATAATTAAAAAGTCCAAATTTTATTCGCATAGTTACGAAAAACTAAAATACTACAGAAATAGCTTTATAAATAAAACTTATCGCACACGAACACCTTCTTATAAAATAATTTCCGGTAGCCATAAATGCAAATTGCCAACGGACGCGTCGTTGTTCCAAAGGTTAAATGTGAAACAACGTAAAATGATTAATATTACCCCGATGCTCGGTACTATCAATTTCATAGAGCGCACGTGTAATGTATTCCAAGGAACAAGTATAACACGTGACGGAGAGCGGCACACGTGCTTCCTGCGTGTCCGCCCGTATGCCCGGCCGTAATCGAAGAAATTGTGAAACAGGAAGGACTGGAAGTGTCCGTGAGGGTAGCGACTTCCATCGTATTACCGAATCCCTAAAGTAAGTACATTAGGCCCGAAGGGACACAGGGATTAACCCGAGTGTCCGGAATTAAAGGCTGGCCAGGCTTTCTTCTTCGTTTGTCCTTCGATACGCTCGCAAATACCGTCCATTACCGGCCGATTTTCTCTTATCTTCATCTGTAAAATCCACGAAAAATTAATTGGCCCGTAAATTATTGCACGATAATCATCTTGCAGTTTCGAAGACCTCCTCTGCGCGTTGAAGGTAAGCTTTCTACCAACTCCATTTTGGTACCTTCAAGTTTACCCTTTCCGTAGACGACTGGTAGGGATTTGGGATAATTATTGTTGGAAAATAGTTACATCCATTAATAATAAAATATCTTCAAGCAACCCTCGAACGGCGTAGCACAAAGTCCTCAGCTAATTTCCATTCCCGAAATTCGCTGGTTATTATTTTAAATATTATCCTATCACACAATCGAACGGATCCACGTCCCCGATTTCCCTGGCGGACCGATTCCGCGAACAGAAAACCTCTCCATCCTGGATATCCGTTCTTGCATCAATATTTAATCGCGGCTAACAAGATGGCGGTGGTATGCACGCTACCCAGATGGGCTATAAATGCGCGAGCATGCCTCGTAATAGTTTTAACCGAACGTTCGTCGGGTTACGTGTGTGTTAGAAGGGCCCCGGCGTGCGTGTGCGCGAGCGTTCGTGTCTCGAAACGAGACAACAGCTCCGACACCCAGAGAGGAAGAAAAGGTCCGTAAAACGGGAAGAGAGGTGTCTATCGCGCGTCGCCGACGAACAGAGACGTCCGCGAACGAGTGGAACGGAGAAAGGAAGAGCAAATAGTTGGTATTACGTGGGGCTAGGCGCGCAGGTCTTGTGAGAATTGTCAATCGAAGGTGCCAAGAAACGAGAAGAACGTCCCGAGGCGCGGCTCATCAAACATCCTTCCTTTGCACGGGGCCGCGAACGTTCCTTGGCCTCGTGTAATTACGATCTGTCGCCTTTTAACGAGATTCACAGGAAATTCGACGAAGAATAAGTACGAACGTAACATGGCCGACACGAATTAACCCTTTTGTCCAGATTCTTCGAAAGTTTGTTTATAACACAATCAGAACGCAATTGTGTAGCAACCGCGTGGAGTTATTAATTTTCTTTATTATTTGTTTCTTCCTTGAATCGATTACGGAAAATTTATGCCGACGTTTTACTCCTTATTTACCATTTAAATGCCACGTTTCCCATATTTGGATGCCACGAGGATTTTAACACCAGAATTACCGGACGGGTCAAAATGACTTGTTTCATATTTCTTGGTTTATATTACGGAATTTGTCAAGACGCTCTTCTTATAAACCAACATGGTTTTTATTAGGATAAAATGTCATTCTGTATTCTAACTAGAGTTTCATTCTTGAATAAATAGGGGAGTAAATATTCTGAATTGAAATTGTTCGATACATTGGATGATTTTGTAAAGGAAAATGAAATTTACATGGCGTTCGAGCGGTCCAAGTCGAGCAACAAGAAGAAGCTGGCGTTTGTGCGTGGCGGGCATAAATGGTCGACGTTCGAGCGATTCAAACCGCTTCTGTCCGCTAATTTGGTGTTCGTCGGTGCGTGTCCATTATTGTGCAAATCGTCGAGCAGATTGCGGCAAAAGGTTGACACAATGGGGGGATCGTCGCGTAAAACGTTCCTGGTCCCCACGGGGTGTTGAACCACCCCATCGTTAGCGTGCCGAATCAACCGGAAATTCCAGCTTTCGTCGCTTCCGTATTCACCGGCCGACAGATAAAGCGGAGCCAGACTGGATAGAAGAGGAGACGAGGAGAGAAAGGTTTGTTGCTCGATGAATCGAGAGACGCTGAACGGACGGCTTCGCCTTCGAAGAAATTAGCCGACGAGAGATAATACCGGGAACGTCTCCTCTCTCGTTCGATTGTCATGAAAATATTGGTTTTATTATGTTCAGGTGTAACCAGAGGGGGGATGAAGCTAGCGTTCCCTGTTTCCAGGTAATTAGAGATCGACGGCTGCGAAGAAGAGTCCAAGACGCCACCTGGACCGACTATGCTAATTCTTCTCCCCTTTCTATTTTTTTCTGCTTTTAACTGAAACTTCTTCGTTCGATAATCCTTTGTCATCGAAAGACGACTATCGACACCTTCGAAAACGTTGGATGGACGCTTTGGACGAAGGGTGAGTGGACGATGGTGCTTCTTGCAAGTGTCTTCAGTGACTGATAGTTATTTTTAATTTGAATAAATAGCTTATGGCGCGAGTTTTGTTGTTCTTAACTTATTAAAAAGTTTCAATTATTCAATATTCCAGGTTTGCTAAGAAACGTCGTTAAAAAGGGGTCGTTTTGATCCGCGTGCAAGGGATGTTGTTCGAAGGGGGGGCGGTGGCGAACGAGACGGAGAAGGATTGGCCCGAAACGAGACAACCGTGAGTGGATCGCTTTCGGGATCATTAATTATCGTAGGAAAGTGCGAGAACGAGCGCAAGATACGGGGTTTAGGGGGTTCACGAGCGTCGGCTAGCGGGGTGGAACGGAAGAGCGAAAGAGACGACGAATGTCGCCACTGCAAACCGAAATTACCGTCGAAGATTAATGATCCCGTGCTTTATTACAGGTATTTATAGCCGTGCTCTAAAATCCTCGAAGTTAACCTTACTGGTAACAGTGCCCGGCGTTCAACAGTTTCCAAATTTTTCGGAAATTTCTATTCCTCCAGATGTTGCCCGGAGATTTATTGAGCCAATCTGCTTGTAAATGACCAAATGTTGGTCGTTTTCAATTTTTTAAACTTCTCAGAACGGAGCACAGCGTACATACAGATTTCATTTAAAATAAATAATATATTATAAATCTCTCGTCCACCCATGGTTATTATTTGTTAAATATACAAAAATAATACAGAATGTGACCTCATTTTTAAGAAAATTGCGTTCGAACATTATTCAAGAGCATTATATAAAAATTCACGGAGAATAATTCGAGTTATGGATGTTGTAAATTAACAAACATAACGCGTCACAGCCTGTATCGTTATAATTGAACGATTGAACGAAGTCACCGGTAATAAAAAAAATAAAAAATCGATGTTAATCGTATAAAATAAAATACACCGTTATGAAGTTTTGCTTGTTGAACGAGCGTGGTGTTAACGTGGACGATAATTAACCGCAATTCATCGAACGATAATGGCGGGCATTTATCAGTGGCGATTAATCGAAGCTTTCCAAAGTCACGTACCCGCTCGAACGGCTAGTTTTTACATTGGCAAAGGTATTGCGGGTCATTAATAACCGATATACCGAGAGGTTCGTTCCTGTCCCGTGTTAATTCGACGTATCGAATCGAACGACACACGGCTGGCTCGTTAATCTTCTTCCCCGATCCGTCACTCGAACCGATTTATTTAAGGAACGAACACATACGTACCTCGAGTCTCTCTCTGTAAATACATGTTTCTACACGTTTATTCTTCCTTCGCTTCGTTTTTTGTTTAATTTTTTTCGCTAAGCAAACGCTCTGGATAAATTTAATTAACCCTTCGGTTATGAAGAGATGAGCCAAGAGACTTCAATCTGTAATTTATTATTGATTTTTCTTTTTTTAAGAAAATGAACAGATTGATTCATCATTTATTTTTTATATTTGTAGTTTCTTGTGTAACTGAATCGTGGTGGTAAAAGGTTAGTGTAAAAATATACTTCGTAGATTTGGAATCGAAATTGTAAATTTATAATTGTAAAAATTATAAAAATTCTTTGTTTAGGAGTTTTAGCATTTAATTTCAAACCTTTCGTTAATTATAAGGTGTTTAGCGAGTTTACTTTGATTTGCGTCTGCAAAATAAAAATTTGGATGAAAATTTGAGGCTTTAGTTAAAACTTGTTTGTTACTAAAGGTTTAAGAATGTTTAACATTGATGAATAGATGTTTATACTTAAAATATTTAATCGGGGACATATGTTACTACTAATTTATTGTTTTATAAGCTTTCAAGAAGTTAATTTACACAAAAATACGATAAACAATTGCGTTACAGACTGTAAGGTTTATTTTTACGCAATTTTGAATTCAATATTGGTGCGCGCTTTGAAAGTGGCGCCATTGTCGCCATCTAGCGGTGAGCGAGGGAATGAAGAAAATAGAAAATCGCGTTTTTCCGGGAAATAAGGAAATTTTGAGCCAAATGGGGAGTAGTATCGTGTTCTAGGGGTGTCAATACATCAAAATAATCGCATCATGATCCAATTAAACCGTTAAAATCGATAATTGAAAAATTGACCGATTCATGGACATAGAAACGCTATAGCCATCTCGCGGTAGAAAGCGGGAACTAAAGGAACTAAAATCGAACCTGCTGTTTCTACAACGTGTAACTTTTTCGACTTGTTAGACTCAATTTAAAGCAGAACGTTTTAATTACCTCCAATTAATGCTAAACTTGTTTATTTCGCGAAAAAACGCGATTTTCTATTTTCATAGTTCAGCTTTGTACCGCTAGATAGCGCTGGCGGTACCATTTTTAAAGCGCTCTTAACTATTCAATTAAAGAACATGTAAAAATATGATTTATTCAATACTGGCACTCTATTAAACCAATTATTACACGATAATACAATTTTCCTTTTAATTTTCATGCAAATTATTTAAATATAAGTCTTTTTACTTTAAGAATAAGGGTTATGTATTTGTATTTTATTAATCCACCGCACAGGCATACCCAAATTACTAACTCAAATATTCAATTACTTTATTATGTATTGAATGATACTTAGGCTGGAATTAATCATTGAAAATCTAATAATGTTGTAAAACAGTATTGTGACAGTATCGACGAGAAACGGATGATCTTCGCGCAAGCGCGATAGAGCTTCAGATAGCAACAATGGATCGCAACCCATGCAGGCACCGAGGAAAATAAAGTACGACAATGTTTGGAAGGGGGTTTAAACTCGTTGGCACCGTCGGTAGGCTGTCACAAACAAGTGTTGTTAACGTGATTTGACCTTTGAAGTGACTAGATAACTCGATCGTTTCTCGACAGGGACCTTCGAAGATGTTCAACGGGAGGTAACGGTACAAAGAGTATCGTCTCATAACCTGATCTTCGGGTAAGTTCAACTCCACAACAATATCCGATCATAAATCGTAACAGTTATCCACTTAAGCGCGATAATCTTTTCAATTCTCATTCAATCGTTCGGAATAGAATTTCAAATTCGTCTTAGCTTGCTATCTAGCGTTCTCTGCCTCTTTGTCCGTTCTCCTAGATATCGGTAACTAAATCCTGTCACGATAAAACGAGCGATCGACACCAGAGTACAGTGGAGCAAGTGAGGAAAAGATGTCGTGTTCCAGCGAGCTGTCACGGTCCCAGGAATATTTGAGTTTCCGCAGTTCGGTTCCTCTTCGTAAAATCGTGGTCGATGCCGATGGCGCCAAGGTAATAATTCCCTAATATTTTTCCATTTCTAAAACGTCGATCTCACGTTCAATAATTGATTCAAAGCGATCGAGGTTCAAGATCGGAGCCCCCCCAGTGATGACCTCTTCGTGATTACGATTGTTGTAAACAAATCCTGTTGCGTTCGAACGAATAAATAATCTGTGTGGAATAAAAATAAGACCAGATGTCCAGCGTACTTATTTAGCCTCGTAACGAGTTCCGGTTCTTGCACTGAAACCGGAACAATGCGATCGATATTAATTCTTACCATTGTAAACGAGATAGAACGCAATATTCACATTTGTATACGATAGTGGGGGGGCGAAAAAAAAAGAAACGTGTATGCTAATTCAAATTTTTTGTGTATTATTCACTCAGTATAAATCTGAGAAAGAAATACTGTGATACTTCGATTGTAAAATGGCGCGTATATAATTTAAATAAAAGAATTTAAATTATTACTGACCTGGCAATCCACTGTGCAGTAGTTAATAGTTTAATTAAAATCTGCGAAATTTGGATTAAGATATTTCGGCCAATATGGCGGGCGCAAATTTTGAAATGACAGGGTTGCAATATTTAATAATTCTTACTCTGCAGGGATGGAAGGTGTACGATTCCAGTCCAAAAACCATCAAGTGCCCCCTAATATGTCTTCCACCGGTCAGCGGAACAGCGGATGTGTTCTTCAAACAAATATTAGGCTTGGCGGCCAAAGGATACAGAATTATATCGGTAAGCCATTTAAACTCCTCACTGAAACAAAAAGAAAAATATATTTAATAACAATCTTCTTACAGGCCGAACCTCCGGTATACTGGAACGTTAAAGAATGGTGCGATGGATTCAGAAAGCTTCTGGACTACATGGAACTGGATAAGGTGCACCTGTTCGGCGCTTCATTAGGTCAGAACGTACGAACAGACCTCAATACTCCAAACCGAAAACGAACAATCAACTCAAAATTGTAATTAACAAACGTTTATTATTAGGTGGATTCCTAGCACAAAAGTTCACGGAGGTTAACGCTCACTGTCCTAGGGTAGTGTCTCTGGTGCTCTGCAACACGTTCACGGACACCTCTGTGTTCAGCTACAACGACTCTGCCGCGGTGTAAGCACGTTATTCTCGCGCGTTAATTCTGCACGTTGTTTTCGGAACAGTCGACTGAATTTTGTTACGTTCCGAGATAACGGGAACAGAACTCGCGATACGTTATCGCCAATGTTTCTGCGTGTTATTGCTGATCAATCCGTAGGTTTTGGATTCTACCGTCCCTGGTGCTGAAGAAGATGCTGATGGGGAACTTCGTGACGGACAAAGTCGACGGGGAGATAGTGGAGGCTATAGATTTCATGGTCGAAAGGGTACTCTGCATATTTACACTTCTACGTTTAACTGGAGAAAACTATATACTGTAGTTTCAGCAACTTAGAATTTAAAATACTTAGTTTGCAGGTCAGGTTACAATTATTCACAGCAGCGTCCCAATTTTAATTTGCAGCTGGAGAGTTTAACGCAGCCGGAACTGGCGTCGCGGTTAACGATGAACTGTGTTAATTGTTACGTGCAACCGCAAAAGGTGTGCCACCTGCCCATCACGATAATCGACGTGTTCGACGAGTACGCTTTATCAAATTCGGTAAGGGAGGAGATGTACAAGTGTTATCCGAATGCTAAGCTGGCGCATCTGAAGAGCGGCGGGAACTTCCCCTATTTAAGTCGATCGGCCGAAGTAAATTTACATTTACAGGTAATTATCTGGTCGCATACGATCAGCTTAATTCGATCAACGATTAAATTCCCAGAAAAAAGTCTGCGATACACAATTTCGTCACAATTAATTACTGAAAATTGCTTCTGGGGCCCTGCAGTCATTTTCAGTAATTAACCGGTGTTAGAATACGTGTTCGGTTGATAGTAAAACTTTCAAGATAATTGGCCACAGCGAGAATCATTATCAGCAAAATTATCAGAAATATTCTTGATAGTTTGTTTTATCGAATAGTGCTGATCAAACGTGGCACCTTTTTAATATTTTGTATGTATTATTTTTACAATTTGCAGATCCATTTGAGGCAATTCGAGGGAACAGAATACGCCGCCTCGGAGAGGACAAAGTTATAGTTAATTAGCGAAGGATAGAGAAAGAAGAATATGAAAATCAGTCACGTTCCACGTGTACGTGTTCCTTCGATTCCCGATTACCGGCCAGCCAGATTTTCACGTTGTTATCAGTTACGCGTTTAATACTTAACGATTGTATTAGCAGCAACCTCGAATCGTTCCACAAATATACTCAACATATCAGATATGCTGAAGTGTTTTAACGATGTATATAGTATTTACTAAGCTTACGGTACGTTATTGCCATTGTCGGGTTTATTGATAATCCTTCGAGGACTGTGCGTAACTCTATTTATCAATGAATCGGAATTCTTCGATATTTTCATAGAAATTAAAATACTTCAGCGATAACGTGATGTCAAGTCGCATAAAATGGCGCCAAACTTTGTAACAGCTCCGTTCTTCGGGGGTTAAATTAGCTGCAAGAAATAATTATATCACTGGGGGAAAAAGTATGTGGGTGTTGAGGATTTAACCCCTGAATGGCGGTCGATGGTATTCATTTACTGAACTTAATCGTTGTCCAATTTCGTTTGAAAATCCAGGCTCATTATCGACGGGATAATCAGCCTCGAGCCCGACTTGTGTACACTTGTTCGAAATAAATATAATTTTTGTATGAAACAATGTAGCGTGAAGGAATGATCGAACATTCGTTAGGTAACATTGTTATTGATGTAAGAGTGGCTCGATTCATCCGGTTTCGCGGACGCCTGTGGCGATGCTGGTGAATGAACTCTCAGGAAGTCTATGGTCAGTCCGACCGCCTAACTGAGATACCGTACAAGAACTTGCTCGGTATCGATTTCTCTTGCTCGCGTTTCTCTCTCGTCGGCTCGGATTACAGGGCCTTTCCTGTCTCCACAACTTTATGGGACACCTTCACATTCTCGTACATACCGCGTGCGCATTAATTACGCTCGTGCACCGTGTTTCATAGCCAACTGGAACCGCTCGCGACACCAGCTCGATCGCGTCCTCTCGATGAGACTCGACCAAACGATTTCTAGCTACTTATCTAACCCTCTTCGGATCTTCAGATGACTTTTTCCAATTGGTAAGTGCAAACGAATTTACTTTGCACCCTGTGATTATTCATTAATTGGTGTCTTAATGGGGGATGTAGGTCAGGGTGAACTTGAAGTATTTAAAATTATCTGAAAAGTTATAACTATTATTTATACTTAAATTTTGAAGCTTATAGCAATCCCCGTAATTCGAATAATCATCCCCCTTCTTTGGTACGTCTAGGTAACTTTATATTCAAAAATTCGAACTATGTAGTTGAATCGCGATTAAGCGGGATTTTGAAGGAGTAGTAAACGATAAGATTAGAGCTATCGGAACGGTAGGCGGCCGTGGCGTGACATTGAAATCGAGCCGGCGATTAAATTGATAATCAATCGGCGGCCCTCGAAGCGGGAAACGAACAGCGTTTGAAAGTTCAGTCTGTTCCGTGGTCACGTCGAGGATAGCCGCGTGGCTCGCTCGCGGATGACATGCTGCTCGTACACTCGTTCTTGCACTTCGATTAAGTCGTTTTTCTTTTCCGAAATACATTTCTTGTAAGTTTCGTTCGCGAAATGTGTACGTAGTTGTGGTTAAGGAAGATTTGGCTGAAGAGAGAAGGTTGGTTTATCTTGGTTAAAAAATTTATAAATCTTGGAAGAATTTTACTTATTTGGGTTAATTGATTACTTGGTAAGTTGATCATTTTAAGCTAAGTTAATATTTAGGTTTTAACTTTGATTCTTAAGCTGATACTAGAGTAAACTTAACTTTGTGTTTAATTTAGCTCCAATTTTACTCAATAATCAACTCACTCAAACTTAATATTAACACGAAGTTAAGTTAAGTCGATATCTCAAAGGAGGTAAACTTGCCTAACGAGTGAATCATCTATTCAAGTACTCAACTTGGAACTGAATTAAATCTGGGACCAAATTCCCCAAATCCTAATTGTTTAAACACTTAGCGTCATTTCCAAAAGACTCAATTATGTGTCAATGTTACTCGAAACTCAACACGGATGTTGCCGATCGATGAACGAAAAACTAAACACACGCATGTTCAACATACCCAAACGAAAGCCGATACGATGACACACGAGAATGGTACGTTTTGTGACTGTTTTCTACATACCAGGACCCCGTGGACACAAAGATTGTCGCAACATTTTCCGAGTTTCTTGCGGGGCCGATCCGTAACGAGCCCGGCGTGGTTGTAGCCTTAAGCGGAAATCGGTCGGAAACCGTGGATTGATTCGCAGGTGAAAGGAAGGCTGAGCGTCCCCTTAAAAATACCCGATCGCCCAGATCATCGTTCTTTCGTGATTTTTCCTCTCGTCAAACGTTTTCTTAATCTCAACGCCGCGATCGATCGGAACACGGTGAGTGACATCTCGGGCGACGCTTTGTGCGGCTTCCGGTGACGCTCGAGTGCCGGAAACCGACGAGTCAACATCTCGATGCAACGCGTCAACAAAGCGAATGGCATTCGCGATCGGATACAAAGAATGGAATTTCAATGACACCGGATCGGTGATTTAATTATTAATAAACTTTCGACTCGATGTTTGTAAAATTTATTTTTCAATCCTTTCTGACGCGTACGTTCGCTTTGACAGAATATTTTCGTGCGAAGTGTCTTCAAAAGGTTTCAAGGTATCGCTTCTCGTATTATAAATACGATGTTTATCATTCCTATAATTCTCACCGAATATCATATTTACGCGTACGAGAGAATCATCGTCACGTTACGTGACTTCGTCCGCATTCCCATTAAAGTAATTTTAAACGATGATTCTACCGTGCTGCGACTCTTGCATGCTGAGGTGACGACAGGCGACACGTGTGTACAAGAAAATATTAATAAGAAATTTCCAAAAAATTGATTGCATAGGCATTAAACTAGACATTTTTATCAAATTTAATGAATAAACCAACTTCAGTAAATTTAACTTTATATATCTTGTTTCTTTTGCAGAACAGAGAATCTGAAAGATGGAGAACAACCCTCACAGTCACAGTGGATTCACTTGAATCTTGAATGAACTATCTAGTTTTTTATATCTACACCGTCGATCGAATTATTTTGAAGAAAATGGATCAGGAAGAGGAACGGTCACCCCTGTTGGAGAAGAAGCTAAGCGCTTCGACGAAAGTCGCGTACGCCCTGGGTCATATTTTCAACGACCTGACAGCTGCCATGTGGTTCTCTTACACCCTTATCTACTTCCAGAGGGTGGCCCTGTTAGAACCCATCACTGCTGGCTCTCTATTGCTTCTAGGTAAGTTGACTGTTTCCAATTTTTCAGTCATGTAGAATTCTAATGATTCAATTAAATATTATACGATATAAATAGTTACTAAATTAGGTGGAATTTTGCACATATTTATTTTCCGTTTGTTTCAGGTCAAATCGTGGACGCGTTCGTGACGCCCATATTCGGCCTGTTGGTCGATCGGTATCTGAAAAAGAAGATATGGCACATCATCGGCTCGTTCATGGTGACCATGACGTTTCCGGTGATCTTCGGCGGTTTCGCCGACCCGTCAAACGCAGCCGTCATGCTCATTTACGTGGTCAGCATCACCGTGTTCCAGATTGGATGGGCCGCCGTACAAATCTCCCATTTGTCCATGATCCCAGCGTTGACCAATTCCCTTCTGGCGCGGGCAGATCTGACCGCGATAAGGTAACACGGATTCTTACCTTGTACGACAACAGTCGGCACAATTTTTCATCCTTTCGTTTCCTCTTTTTTGGGGGGGGAGACAGATATTCCGCTCAAGTTGGCGCAGCTGTTGTGGTCTTTGTCGTCACCTGGATAGTCTTACCTGCAAACGAAGAGGCTGTTATTCGGTTGGATCAACAAGATAGTTATAAATTTAGGGTAAGCTGTTTGAATTAGTCAGAAAATTCTTTTAATACGTTCACAGTGGCGTTAGCAGTCGTGTGGAACTTATTATTTTTATATATTATTACTAGCAATTTTTATTAATAAAATCAGAATGATCGCACCCCAATTTTATTTTTTATTTGCTAATCCCTTTTTTAAAGAAAATTAAAAAGGACTGATTTTAAAAGGTTCAATTTCAATTTACATCCCCCTTAATTTACCAGCTTACCAATCCTTTTAAGACCGCAGAAAATTTGTAACAAAGACCGTGAAAGGCTTTAACGATGATTTTCCCTTGTAGAACATTGTTCTGACGTTAACAAGCATCGGTTTGGTGGCCACGATACTGTTCCACGTGTTCCTGAAAGGGAATCTTTTGGAGACAAACGATTCACGGAAAGAGAACGTCGAGGAGACAAGAAGATTGGTCGATAATCCTCACAACAATCGGGGTCCATGGGTCGGTACGACGATCCTGTTAAGGGTGGCCATGCTGTACGTGGCCAGCAGGCTGTTCATCACCCTGGCCACCGTATATTTGCCTCTGTACATCGAGGAAACGGATGTCGATGGAAAGGAGGCTCTGGCCACCGTTCCTCTTGTTTCATACGTGTCCTCATTTGTCGCTGCATTGTTGTTGAAATACATAAATCGATCCTGCGGCACAAAGGTAGGGAAATATACCCTTGACGAATCGCCGCGTCAAATTATCTTGTCGGTCCAAAATTGACGATTATCAGGTACCTTTCAGGTATGCTATTTCTTAGGCACCCTCATTGGCATACTTGCGGCCATTGTCACGGAATTCGCTGGGAACTCCACGCCCATCATATACCTGGTCGCGATGCTGATCGGTAGCGGAAGTTCGATCACGATGGTCACCTCTTTGAGCGTGACGGCGGAAATAATCGGCCCGCGAACGGAACGTAGCGCCGTCGTCTACTCCATCGTCACGTTTCTCGATAAAGTTGTCACGGGGTTGGTCGTGATTGTCATCGAAAAATGGTGGGAGCCCTGACGTTTCGTTTCTTAATCCATTGACGAATAATTTAATATTTTATGATTGTAATTTATTTTTTCAGGAGATGCACGCAACCTGAACTTTGCCCAAATTACAACAGAGACACCCTGTCGCTGGTCTGCGCTCTTTCGATGTCCCTAGGACTCATCACTTTACTATCAATATCGCGATGTATAACTTAACGATTATTTTTAACGTGTGTTATAAGTAGACTGCGAAAAAGAAATATGTTTTTTATACAATAGTTTCTCATTTCATTGTCCATGTTCTAAACGCCTTATATACAAGGGTATTTCTTTTTATACGCAAAGCGAAATCTTTGTATACTTTTATACATTACAAATGCATAAAAACCAGAAGCCTAGTTATATATTAACAAAATCATTGTTGTCATCCATATTAACTGTGTTATGTTCATTTTTGTTTATACTTTTGTAGAAAAAAGTTGTACCAATAAAATTTTTGCGTTAAACCAATTAAGGAATATATACAATATTTTTAATTAATATTGTGAGAGTCAATTTCTAAGAATTAATATAAAAAGATGATAAACATACGAGGTCCGAATCGAATGAAATTTTTTCGCGCCATTCAATTGCTCGCGAGAGATCGACTTGACCGACCGAAACCGAAGTTGACCGAAGCAGGCCGACAGGTGTCGTTGCGCGACTGCGGCATTAATCCTCGGGAATTTTCCAACCGAGAAGGAACGAACGTCGCAGACCAACGTGGTGGTAGCCGCCGAGAGTACGATGACCCGGTCGATTCACGCGTTACGTGGCGAATCGTGGTTGCGTCGTAAGGCGAGATCCGTCGAATTCTGTTCGGCCGTTACGGCTGAACGAACGATTATCGTATG
This sequence comes from Anthidium xuezhongi, assembly GCA_022405125.1. Taxonomy (NCBI): domain Eukaryota; kingdom Metazoa; phylum Arthropoda; class Insecta; order Hymenoptera; family Megachilidae; genus Anthidium; species Anthidium xuezhongi. The sequence goes on from CM039637.1 coordinate 12,816,120, forward strand.
GACCTAGAACGATTAGACAGGCCACGAGGCAAGGTTCGCGAAAAGGAAAAGAGAGTGAGAGAGAAGGAGAGAGAGAGAGAGAGAGAGAAGGGGGTAAGAAGGAGGACGAGCGGTAGACAAGGAGACGAGGATAAAACGGGAGCAACAGAAAGAGAAGGGAGAAGACAGACGAAAGCGCCTTTGGTGGACCACGAGGCAACGACGATACACGACGCGGGGCAGAGCGGAGTAGGGCGGAGAGGCGCGCACATCGGCTCGTGCGAACATGGTCCGGAAGGTGCGCTGTAGGCTACTGCGCAGAGTCTTGTTTTGCTCGGCTGGACGAGGGGAGGACGGAGGCGGACGGGGGCTCACGGGGCATGGCGTGGTGCGCGTTCTAGTAAACAACTTGTGTGCGACTCGTGCGGGGAATCTGCGTCCCGAGTAATCGTGATTTTTCTTCGGCAGGAGCCACGGCCCCCGTGGCTCAGAATGAATCGTGCCGCGCACCGGTACAGATTTACCGTGTTGCCGTCCCGTCGACACGACCGCCTCGCGACGACAAGCTTCGTGGAAACATTTCACGCCGCGACCCGTCAACTTTCGTATCGTGCTTCTAGAAACTCGACCGCGGAGACCAACCTCGTGTTGTTTTCACTTCTGGATATATCTATATATGTAATATGTGTATACGTGTGTGGTGATCGGCTCTGTTCTATCGTGTTTACAATATAATAATAGAAGAGGAACAGCAGTGCGCCGTTTCGCGGTGTTGACCGATATTTCAGTGTCTTCGATCGACCCTCGATCGTCCCCCTCGAGTCTGTCGACGTTTCGCGAGACCGGAGCATCTCGCCGGTTCTTTTCATCGACACGGTAAGCCGATATCTCCAGGTATCTCCCTGTTAAAATACCGGAGCCTGTATCGTCGCGGGTAAACCGCCGCGCGAAATCGAAGGACGCGTGTTCCCGATAATCGTACCGATCGAATTCCTTCGGCTGAATTCGGGAGCGCGTGCCTTTCCACGAACGCGACAATCGAATCTCGCGTGTGTCGTTCGACAAGCGACGCCTTTCGATTCCCATCGATCGACCACCGTCGTTTTTACTCGGTCACGTTCGTTACTCCCGTCCGTACGGGGGATGCTTGACAATAAAGTTAAAACGCAGATAATCGTTCACCTTGGACACACGACGTTCCCTTTGACATACGACCGATCATGGGTATCTCGTCGGTCTCGGGTTTCTTTCAGAACCGGATAAAGATCGATTCGGAGAAGCGACGTGCGCGCCGCGTGGTTTCGTGTACGCGTCCAAACAACGATGTCAATGTTCCCTCCGTGTGTTCCTAGGTGTGTGCGTGCGTGCGTGTACGTACATGTATCTGGATGGGGTGCGTAGAGGGGAAATCGGGGTGTAAAAATGGTTCACGGCGAAAAAGGGGAGTCGACTGTAGGGAAGAAGAAAAAAAAGGTGGGGAGGAGAGAAACAGATAAAATATATAGAGGTGTGTATATATACGTTGGCGTTTGAATTTCACGAGGAGAGAGAAGAGATTACGGGGCGCGCAAGATCGGCGTCGGTGTCTATCGTCGCCACCGCCTACCTCTCCTCCTCGCCTTGGTAAAAGGTCCACGGGAACGTCAATAGGCAGAGCAGCGTGGCTATATCGCATTCCACGATATTTCTCTCTTTAGTCACTGACCTCGCGGCTGCTCGGCCAACCTCGTTTCGACGCCACTCTCGCCTCCTTGTTTACCACTCTCGACACACCGACCAGATATATTCCGTCGCCGTCGTCGTCGTCGTCGTCGTCGTCGTCGTCGTCTTTGTCGTCCCGCTTCGGAACCAGAGAGCTTCTCCTCGAGAAACTTCTTTCTCTCCTCCCTTGCACACTATTTTTTTTCATATTCATTTGGGGTTGAAACATTTCTTATTCTTTTTTTTTTTCCACAAAGGATTTATAAACGGTGCCGGGAGAGAACGGGGACCCTTGGTTCCCCTTCTAGATACAGAGAGAGAGAGAGGTAAACGTACCCGTTTACTAGGATACAAATAAACTGAAGGCGAATCGATCCGACTTTAGCGCTCTTTCGAATCCAGACACGTTTCCGTTGTACGGTTTCGTCGCTTCCGTCACACGATTTCGATTTTTTTTTTTTTTTTTTTTTTTATATTAACCTCTTCTGTCGATCGTTAATCAACAATTATACAGAAAATTTGTGATGCAAAACAAAGTTCTTTTTACGGGTGTTTTAATCGGTCCTTTTTCTCCGTTTGAAATCGTTATTGCATGGGCGTAAGTAGGAGTTTTGTCTGATCAGATAAGGGAATTCCCTAGCTCGCCCGAAGGAACCAGAATCTGGAGGGAAAATGGACGGGCGTAGTCAGACAGACCACGATCGCAATCTACGATTTTTCATTCAATAATTTTTTTTAAGAATGAACCGTATCTGACGCGATAACGTGGGTCATTAAAGACATTACAAATTCATTTTTTAATCCAATACTCCAATTAACTTCTCATAATTTAACATAACACAGAAATTAATTGTATCTTCTGTGTTCAATTGTATTTCGACTGAAATATTCATTTCTCATCAATGTTCCCTTGATTTATTATATACCCGCCCTGACTGTCATTTAATTACCTCGATAAATAAATTTAATAGCGGATCGAGATACGGCTACTCGGCGCGCATCGGCGGAATCGTGGCAACGAGAAGTGTTATATTTTGAAAACGCGTCCGAGACATTTCAGTCGACGGTCGTTTGTTTCGGGAGAGAATAATTTAGATGACGATCGATTCCCGTGACCCTTGACACGATGTATTTAAATGTAATGTTTCCGATGGACATCTTTTGAAACAGCAGAAACACGATGCGGTGGTGTTTACGCGTGGACGACCTTGATCGCAGCAGGATATTCGTAATCGAACGAATCGAGAGATCGATTTCTGTCCGCGCGTCGATCGCCACGCTCAAATTAATTATACAGCATGTAGATTATAACGCGCGTGGACGTATCTTTCATCAATGACTTCGACATTTAAAAGAACAAAAAATGATTCGATCTCAACGGCAGCCGTCTGCCTACTTGGACAAAATTGAACTACCTAATTGAATAAAAAATAAGATTTATGCGCGTTGTGTGATTTAACGATTATCGTCATTAAGCATTCCCGAGGATTTTTCAGGAACCACGTGCCGTTTTGGAATTCCAACCGAATAAATTAGCTGCGAAAACGAAATGATTCCGCCTTCTTGTTTCTTTTTTATATTGTTTTTTTTTTTTGTTTTCTGCGTCCGACGAAGGCGGAAAGTTGTGTATTTTTATTATTGTATCCCGTCGCACACGTGGCTCTTGGCACGATTACGTAATAGCACGTTCACGGTATCACGAGTTCGTGTACGCGTCGCAAACAAAATTTTTATTACGTTCACCAGCGGCAGCAATAACAACACGCTCTCGCTCGTCCTTAAACATTCTGCGCGCCACGATCGTGACCATTTTCCCGGGCTTGCGTAAGAAAATACGCTTCAAGGCGCTCTCCGCGCGTATCCCGCGATTTCCTTCTTGGCGACGCGCGCGAAAACGTTAACGATCTGTCGATGACTCGTTTGTTTGTTTGCCGTGCCGATCGTCATCGGGAAAGCACCGCGGCCTCAGACGTGCCTAAGTAAATCAATGTTCTTTTTTTCAATTGTTTCTTAACCCACAACTGCTTAGCTGTTTCTGACGAGTATACTCGTCGTGAAGAAATGGCAAGGTTTTTTACGACGAGTGTACTGTACAAGTTGCAATTTTAGTGAAAACTAAAATATACTTGTATACTTTAAGATGTTCTAAATATTTGGAGGCCGAGATGGTATAAATAATTATTATGAAAAGATTGTATATAGTGTTCACAGAGTGACTGTTCTTTCCTTTATAAATAAATGTTAGTAATTGTACGATACGACTTGTAGAAATTCTAGAATAAAATTATAATTTTGATATCAAATGTAATTAAAATTTGGAAAAGTAAAAAGTTGACTATTGTAGACGAAAAAAAGTAGTAACGAAAGGTTGATTAATCGATTTTTAATCAACAACCCGTAGTATTGAAAAGCCGATTAATAGGCTTCCGGTAGATAAAAGCGTTAAGGTCAGACAGTTAGTACGCAGCAGTGAAAACGGCCATGTGTTGTCAGACGCGCTGCAATCGCAGTTATTAAGATCTTCATTTCTAAAACGAAGCCTTTCACTCGCGAGCGTGTGCAAATGCTATCGTAGGAAAATTTTCTTTAACCTTCCTTTCCATTAGTTAGTCGATAGTATCAACCCTCGAACTGGGAAACCGGGTCAGTCGTGACCCAGACCTAGAAAACGATATTTCGATTGGCAGCCATGAAACCGTGCATCGAGCGAGAGGATATTTCAAGGATCGATGAAAAATTTCCAAATTTCATCATGATCCATCGTTTAAGGGTTAAATTCTCAAATTTTGACGTATTGAAGACTGTTTATTTCTAAGGCGAAACAAATTGCGCCTTAACTTATTATTTAAGGTGACCATAAATTCTTAATTAAATCATCGATGTCTCGGGACGAATTAAATAATCCGTTCGATAGCCGCGTAATCGCGCGATAATTCCAAGCAAAGTTTATCGCATTGCTCGAATAATTCACCGTATAATTAGAGCGCGGAACTTAATCTACATCCGTTGGCTAAATCTCCTTTAAGGATTATTATCACTGACCCATTATTAATGTAACGTGTTTCGCTCGGAATATTTCCTTCTTTCTTTCCCTCCATCGAAAGGAGAAAACGAAGAGACTTGTTTAGTTGTTTATTAAAAAACAAGGATTTCGGTATTGTATCGCCTCGAGGTCCTGACCCATATAATGTCCAGTGGATCGTCGATAAACAGGACGTTGTTCCTTCGAACTGTATTAACAATCGAATCGAATGTTCTTTCTCCGATGTGAAAGTCGCCATTTGCATCCGGTTCTTGGAAGCCTCGACTCTTTGAACCAGGATTTAAGAACGGGAAAACCGTGGCATAAAGGAAAGGGTTCGAGAAATTATAGGATTAGTTTTGGGCAAATTTCTGTACCCTTTTTTACCCCCAAATTTATAATTTAATTTAGAAATATAGGTTCATTTTGTAATTTTACGGCCCATAACGAAAGGGTTGTATTTTTGTTGGGAAAATGAATAGAGCAAACGGATGATTTTCAGAGTAAGACCCACTTGCACGTACTTGCACACTCGCTTACAGCCTTGGCACATATACCCGGTCGCGTAGGAGCGTACTCGACGCTTGCGATGAATTTGAAGGGCGACGAATCGGGACGAATTCGGGCGAAGGGCATCATCCCCTGTCGCAGTACCGTGTTAACCCACATTTTGTGAAACGGTGAACACCCAAAAGAAATTTTCGATCGATAATTGAACCTTGCGGGTCAAATTCGGTGGACAAAATTATCTTCTCTTTGTACAATGTTTGAAAACAAATTTTAAATACAATTTTCTGACAAAGATGACCGCCTTTTCCTCGTAGAATATTTTGTCTTTTACAACCCCAGAAATGGAAAAAAATGGTGAAGATTTTCAAATAACGAAATGGATGAACCCAGGCAGGGGGGGGGGATCGATTTGCATAGTCGTGAAACCAGCCCCGTGACTTCGAGGAATTTCGAACAAAACCGCTCGTTAACTCGATCATTTTATTTGATACTTTTTTCCCGATCCCCCTCCCCCCGTCGTTCATTATCTCGACAGAACGAAGACCGACATTCTTTCGCAAAAGTTGAAGGTGGAGCACAACAGTGTTTCATATCGCGCCACGGTGTTACGCGAGACAAATCGAGGCTCCACACGTCGCGTCCCAGTTTATCGCACAACCACACACGCACACGAACGATGAGGTTTCAATTTTGCGTCCTGCTAAGTTGTTTGCGAGAAGAATGTGCCACCTACGTGCTAGTCACCGTTCGCGAATCCGTCTTTCCTTTCTTTTCCTTTTATCAAAGAGAAATCGTTCGAGGATGAATCAACCCTTGATCCTTTTACCACTCTTTCGAAAAATTCCCTCGTCCCGAGCTACAGGTTGTCTTCAGACTTGTCCTCGTTTCGTTAATTCGAATTTTCGTCAGAAATTGTTTTGTCGCGGGACGTTTTCGACGTGTTCGAGTATACTGGATCACCCGGTATAAAAGATGGAAATAAAACGGAGCAGAGATTGAATTTAAATCGTCCTAACGATCCACCGTCCAGAGGTTAATTATACTTCCATTGTCGAGTATAAATCACAAAATGAACGTGTTAGGATAAGAGAATTCTGAAGAGATTGAAGAAAATTTTGGACAACGATGCACCTCGACTACGACCCGATAGGAATTCGTTGTCGAGCAATTTTATACGATAAAAGGAATGATAATAAGAACCACGGGGCTAAAATTAGCCCGTACGAGGCTCATTGTATTGTAATGATTCTCGGTAGGCCGAAAAGTCGACAAATTAGGCTATCGTCGAAGGAAAAGGGGAGCAAACTACGCGAACCCACGGTCATAGAAATCTGAATTCCGTGCGTAACGGCGGAACCGAAGGTTTTTCGATGAATATTCATAGGGTACGCTTCGTGTTTTTTCTTCTTTCTTTCTTTCTTCCTTTCTTTCCCTCCTCTGTTTAACAGTGCAAACTGTTGAAAGAACGGCCGGGAATCGTGTAACGAATCGAAAGCGAGAGTATCATCGTGCACACGCACGTACACGCGCGTTCCACGTGTTTGTCGTCTATTATTGCGCAGTAGAACGCGCTCGAGTTGACGCGAGTTCACTCGATTTGGCCTAAGGAACGAGTTAGCGACAGTCAGCCGGGGCAAAATAGACCCGTGTGTCCCGATGTCTCGTTTCTGAGCCGCCTCGTGTGACGCACGACAACGTATCCGGCTTTTCTGCGACTCATTCGACCAAGTCGTAGTTGCAGCTACGACTATTCTAGCCCGAAGTGTCAATAAACATCGCTTTGACACGTTCGCTGCCGCGACGCCTCCCACGATCGAGCAATTAACCCCTTGCAGTGTCATTTTTCCACAGGTGCGTCGGTCGAAGCTAAATATTTATTGCTGCGATATTAAAGAAGTTACATTTAAAGTCCAATTGAAATAAAAGTAAAAGTCAAGTTTATAACATTTGAGGGGAAAGGTGCGTCACGAATCAAATACGTCAAATTCTTAATAATTAAAGTTTCAGTGTATTTTACCACACACGTCTGTTTCCACTGCCGCAACCAACGTGTTCAAGGTTGAATCGTTGACAGAAAAGTTTCGCCAAGTATCACTCATGACACATCAATTTAAAGCTTAAAGTTTAAAGAAAATGACCGTGTAAACGTTTCTCGGATATCGTTAATAGAAAATCGCTGACATTTGATCGAAGTCGATAGGAGCACCGGACACGAAACCTTGATTAAAGCTTCTAATTAGCTGTCTTATAAATGTTATTCAAAGTTTGTCTTATCATTCCATTTACTGATTATACAAAATTAGAGACCTGAGACGTCGATACCTCCCCGTGATAATACGATCCTAACCGGTACCGTATCATCTCCAAATATTCCATTACGTCCATTTGTCAAAATGGAAAATTTCAATTGGAAAACGAAACCACCTAATAATTACGATCGATAATCGTGGTCTGACAACGCAAGGTCTATTCCACTGCGTCGTTCGAAGATCGATCCGGAACCTGAACTCCTCGAAAAAGGAGAAAAGCTGGAAAAAGGAAAACAATTTGGTGGGCGAACCTTGTATCCCTAACGGATTAATTTGAATAACAAAGGGTACATTGTATCGGGGGGGTAGGCGCGTACAAGGATACGGAGAATCCTAGAAATGCGAGAGGAGCAGGGGGGATAATCCAAAGAGGACGCAAGAAGAAACGTCGTAATAAGCGGTTCGTGCTTTGCTCCGCTACCAGGAACAGCGGGGGAGTATGTTGCGAGAAAGAGAAGGAGAGGATCGATTTTATAAGCGATGGAAAGGGAGGGAAGGAGGCGAAGGAAAGGGCGGAAAAAGCAGCAACAATAGTCGAACGAACACGGGCAAACAGACGAAAACAAATGTCTTGCTAGTATATAACAAGCGCATTCCATTGCTACCTCGCGCCATATTTGAATCCTTCTTGTATCGCCCCCCTCTGGCCCCGCGCCCTCCCACCACCTCTTCTCTATCTGTTAGGCCGCGTGTACATCGAAACGGTGAATGTTCCGCCTGTATTTCCTTCGATTCGATACAATTAACGATCGCTGATCCGTCACACCAGCTTCTCTTAATTAATTGACTGCTAACGAACTTCTTGGAATAGTAATCCGGTATACATGGTACGGTTCGAGTAATTAGTCGGTTTGTATTAATAATAAACAGGGCATTGTTAGTACCAGGCAAATAAAAAGGTCAGAGCGATTCGTTTTTAATTATTAATTTTGCGCTAGTGTGCGTCGGATGTGTTCTCAGTAATGAGAAATTAGTCATTTTATAACGACGATAAGGTTTTAATCGTCGAAGATAAAAACACAGTTCCAGTATCTCGAAGATAACTAAATAGTTAACCGACAAAATTTTGTACTAGTTAACGAAGCGGGTCCGATATCATCGAATTAACCGATATATTTTTTCCTCCCCAAGTCGTTTTGTTCAATTGGCCCCACAACTGGGCAAACAACGATAAAAGGAATCTTATTTTAAAAGCTTTTTATTTCAACAATGAGCGTTGCGGAATGTAATAATCATCGATATCGTGTTTGAGAAAGTTTATAGAATCACCTCCGGCGAACAGCAATTACACAGCTGGGTTACAGTTACATCACAACATTTGTTTCAATACCGAAATTATGCATTTAGGTATCTGTCAAATTATTTTCGAGGTATTAAGGAGCTTCGCGGCGCTGACGCAATCCATAAAGTTAACCGGGTTAGCCGGTACGATTATGCCGCGTTCACAAACTTCGTTCCACCGCTTCCGAATAGGCTAGATCGCGTTCGAATTGAGAGAAAGTGGTATAGTTAGTGAATTAATGGTGGGGGGTTGGGTCCTGTTTCGTATTGGACGCTGGGCCCAACGTCATGATTCGTACTGTAGATGGGGGGTTTATAGAAATGTCAACCACCGTTCTATTTGTCTACATTGAGGAGCTTTTTATTTTTAATTAAATTAACATTAAATTCGTCCAGTCCCCATTGAAAGGAAACAACACTCGTATTTAATAGTTTAGGAAATGATAACGTGTGTACGAATAAACCGGACACTACTGTAGATTGCTTTCGACCCCAATGTCTTTGTTCTCTCTTCCGCTGGAGAACAAAGTGAGGCCGAATAGTATATCTGATTCGTAATAAGCAACTGGACGGTCCCGAGTTTGTTGCTGTTTGTTGCTAGTCATCATAAGTAGAATGTATCGTGTCAGCGTCGGCCTTCATAAGCAGAATGTGCCACGTGCATACCAGGACCCTATGAAGTAGAATGTACCGTGACTACTACACCCGCCTCCCTGTGTAAAACGCGCCACGTTTTATGCCAGCGTTGCAAGTAGATTATGCTGTGTCCATGCCGCCGTTTTTAAGTAAATAGTACCAACGTAGACGCTGCTCTCTGCGAGTAGCTTATGCCGCGTCCACACTGGTCTCTGTGAGTAGCTTATGCCGCGTCCACACTATTTATTCTTGAAAACGTCCAGAAATTATTTTGGTATAGAATTTGTAAGTCCCAGCGTGGTCCTAATCCTTGGATATGATGTGAGAGGAGCCTTAAGGTCTCGTAGTCCTCGGATCCCGGTCCAGTCCGCGCGTATTCGTCTTCTTTGCTCACCTCCTTCTTCGGAACGGGCCAGCTACCTCTTTTTCTCTTTTTACCCCTTCCCGTGCTCCCTCTCCCCTTTTTCTGTCGTTCTTCATTACCCTCGCCGTCTAGTTTTCCCTTCTCCTTCTGCCTTCTCCAGGCAACGGAAGGGAAGGGAGCAACCTCGGCTCGCTCGTCTCTCCTTCCCTGTCGTTTGGGGCGTGGGTAAATACTTGAGCCGAGCGGCCGCTTTAAGTGTCTGCCTATCGTCGCTAATAAACTCTAGCGTTATTGCTCTCGCAGCTTTACATCCTCGTCCTCCTCTATTTTGTCTCCTCCGTTTCCAAACTGCATACGCCACCGATTTTTTTTTCTCTTTCCTTTTCTGCGATGATGAATGGCGAGGAATCTCCGTTTACCTTCGGATGCCGACCTTAACTCACCCCCCAGAGCATCGTACGCGGTATATCGCGTCTATTTTCCTGCGGAGCTTTCCAGATTTAAACATAATTATCGATTAGATACTTCTTCTTTATTTATCTTTTTTATCGTTTCCTGTAGTTAGGTTTTGATCCTCGGTTTTTGAAATGAATTAAAATTTATACTTTTGGGTGTCTGAAAAAAATATTTGTGATTAATTAAAGAAACTCTTTTCCATTGAAATGAGTAACAGGTGGGAGACTTAATATTTAAAATGTTAACTTTGGTATATATATTTCAACCTCTTATTTTTGGAAAGATTTCAGTATTGTTTGCGTGCACTTCAGGGTTAAAAATGTCCCACGTAAGTCATTAGCTGTAGCAGAACTGAATAAATTTTGTTGATCGCAATGAAGATCAGAGGTTCGCGGGTGGCAAAGGTGTCGCCACGAGAGGGTTGGCGAGGATATAAGAGGGCGAGCCGAAATCGTGGTCGCTTTATCACGCTAGAATAGAGGATGCGCCAGTTTTCGTGCTCACCGTTGGATGGCGTTCCTTTCTATCGTCTGACACCTTGATTCTCACGAGTCTCAAGATTCTTCTTTTAATAAATAATACAAGAATTCCAGCTTCTCGTATTCCTTTGCTTCGTGTCTTGTTATTGAACCTGAACTTCCATCTATGTTTAGCGGAAACGTATTCTATCTTTAATTAAATTGAACTTCTTGCGAAGCAAATAAAATATTAAATATTATTACTATTTTTTTGTATAATTTTATATCCATCAATATACTCTAATGAATGGCAAAAAAAGCCTTTATAACTTCCTGTATTTTATATAATACACGCTCGATAATTGCCATAGTCATTATTTTCCTTCTCCATTCGACTCGCAAAGGGTTCATCAAGAACAGCTTAGTACCTGTGCGTAACGAAAGAATACCACGGTATTTAGCGCCACCTACGTCACCTACTGTTTTTGGTCGTTAGATTCCGATCGATCACGACGCATTCCTATGCAAATTATCCGTGTAAGCGGTGATTAACGATATACTTAAAAAAGAGAAAAAAAGCATCGGTATTATATCGTATATCTCGAGCGATCGCGGGTTGGAAAGCGCGTGCCGGAGGGTCTCCGTTTTCCCACGGTTCACTGGACCCTGGCGAACCGCGGCGCACTGGAATTCCAGGTCGAGACGATCCAGGAACTGCGCCGCATACTGGAGAACGCGGTGTACGATGTAGAAGGGGGCATCCAAGGATATTTCTTTGACTCTTCGACCACTCCGGCTTCGTTTCGAACCATTTCCCCTTTTTTTTCACCCGGATAGTTGAGTATCGCGGAGGGCCGTCGAAATCGGCGCCACGGGGGAGAATTTATTTGGATCCCCTTGTGAAAATTCATGGATCGAATTTTCTAATTCGATTTGTAAGAAATTTTATTCGATTCCTTTTTTCACAATCACCCCCTTATTGGTTGTACCAGCAGTTATAGGACACCCTGTATATCCCAATACCGAAGTTTCGTGTGACAAGCTTTAAGAAAATTGATGCGCCAGTGTCCTTGATCCTTCATTAAAGAAATGAAAAGCCATAGCGCATAAATTTCACAAGGGACTATTTAATGTTAAAATATGAATAAGGAGTCACCCCGGTGTTATTTCGAGGCAGTAGAGCCGCGTTCGGTACGGAAAGAGTTAAGGGTTAATATTAAAGGTGGTCGAAGCAACGATACTCGCGAGGGTGGTTCCAGATGGTAGCGTAAATCTGTTTGTCGTGGAAGAGGGGTAGAGGCCTGCGAGGGTGGAGGCTGCGGAGGGCGGGGCCCATCCTTTCCTTACTGCGCACTTTCTTACCCCTCCGCCGGTTCTCGCGTTCAACCCTCGTCAGAGTCGGCGTCCGCGGGCAACACAGTTCGCTACTCGGAAAAGCTGACGGCGGCGTGCTTTCTTTCTACCCCCGTTGCGGTGTGCATGTGTGTGCGTGCGCTCCTTCTTGTTCTTCTTCGTCTTCGTCTTGATACGCGACCTTGCCGTGCTCTCTTCTCCAACCCTTTGGTGTTTTCACGCTTCCATATTACACGTGGCGTGCAGGGACGCGTTGATTTTTCGCCGTGTCCTGCGTCCACGAGGCGGATATCCGGACACCGACCCCTCTGCGTACCTCCGTCCTGCTACGTCACAACTCCACGCGTACGTATACGAGAAATCAAACTTCTTTTCTTCATAAAGCGCTGTCAAATTTTAATAATTAACTTTCTACAATTTTGCACCCTTTGTTCGCTTTAACTACCCCTTTGTAATGCTTTAAAGGACTGAGGATTGTTATGGATGAATTTAAATTCGCTTCGAATATAAAATAGGAAAATAGAAAAATTGATAGACAGAATAAAACTTAGCGATTCAGATATAGTCGGTAATTACTCGGTGCATGAAACCGCAGTCCAATATCACAAGTATCTTAGAAATGATGTCCATCTGGTGCGAGCGGCATGGAGTCGGGGATCGAGATAAGCCAAGGTAGTTCGAGTTTTATTAGTTAAAATATATGCCAATAAAATGCTTGTACATGTTATTAGGAGATCCTACAGATTTCTGGCAGGATAAGAAGACGTTCGAAAGATTATACGAGCGTTTATTAGGTACAGGTTCGGTCAGAAAAGAAAGGAGCGCCGGTGAATCGTTGAAATACCCTCGTTAAGAACTAGCGATAACGCGAAACGTTCCGATTTTTTCCATATTATCTAGAAATTTATTGCACATTAAATGCGCGACAAAGGCCGATAAAAATTCATTGCGGAAGGATTAATTTTGAAATTGTCGAGGGTTTCGAAAGCATTGAAAACAAAAGAATTAGGTTCGCCGAGAGTTTGACGCGGTTGGTATCGGTGTCGGGGCAGCAGCAGGAGGGAAAAAACGGAGAGGAACGGTTAATATCCAATTATCTGGAAGCTGAGTCGGTGCATCGCGTCGGCATCGAGACAAGTAGAGAATCGCGGACGAAGGCGCATCAGCAACGCGGTTTACCACTGCCCTCCTCTCTACGCTTGTTCCAACCTCCTCCTCCGCCTCCTCCTCCACCTCTCCTTCCTTGTTCCCGTTCGAGTTTCGAGTACCAGTGACTCCACGCCGAGCGTGCATTGACCCCTTCACCCTCGTCCTCACCCGCCGACGACATTCTCTCGTCCTGATCCCTCTCGTCCCGATCCCAATTCCCAGTTTCCAGTTCCACCGTTATATCCCTCGTGCGCGCCTTTCGACGCGTCCCGCAAAACCAGACCCCCCTCCTGCTGCTCCTCGACCGACTACCAACCCCCCGCGCTACCTAAAACAATACGCATTAATAAATGCGTATCGGGAAAGGGATACGTGTTCGGTTTTCGGAAACAGAGCCGGTGCCAGCTTGGGAATAATGTAATTACCCGTGTAATACATATGGGTCTCGGTGCTGCTGGTCGAGGCGCAAGGGGGTGTGCATCCAAAGGGGTGTTGTGTATTGTGTCGAGAGAAATTCATTTAATTTTCCGATATAAGCGATTGGTTGTGCAGGTTTAACACGTTGAGTGACATGCTGATATCGTTGAAAATTTCATGAGGTAGTAATTTTATTTTTGTTCATTGTTTCGTTATTTGTATCGTTCGTGATTTCAAGTATGTCGAGGAATATTTTCAATCAAGCAAATGAAGGGATATTGGAGAAATAATAAATTCAAGTGGCAATCAGTATTAAACAGTCGAGGTATTTGGGAAACTCGGAGATTTCGGGTATTTGGAATATTGGAAACTTTCAAATTTAGGATATTTGGGATATTGGGTTATTTTGAATTCTCGAAGCATTCAAGCTCAGAATATTTTGAATTTTCCGAAAGTCAAATACAGAATAGGTATCTCAAATTCTTCAAGAGTCCAAATTTAGAATATTTTGAAACATTAAAAGTATTGAAATTTCGCCCGTTGAAATATTCGAAGCAATTATCAGATTTGAAATTTCAAGCGTTTCCCAATATTTCACGATCGGTTCACAATTATCGAGTACTCGAAATTGAAGGAGGAAAAGGGTTGATTCGCACGTGTCGACGATTCGAGGTTCTTTCGTGACTCGTGTAATTGCAGCCTCGATTAATCGTGATGCCACTTTTTATCACGTTTATTTCTGTCTTACGAGCGTGTTACTCGGTAGAAGGTTTCTCACGATGCGCTTCGTCGTCGTGACACGTGTACACACCGATCTCCCTCTTCTTGGTCATCGCAGACGTTGAATGGTAACGTTTACTTACGTAAGGAGCTTTGGCTTTCGCCACAAATCTGTTCGAACATTTTACTTTTTATTTTAATTCTATTTTGAAATTAGCTCAACAACCCTGCGCAATTTGTTTCTCTTCGATTGAATTCAATAAACAGCGGGGTGGGTATTTAAGGATCGGCAAGGTTGACATTCGAGAAAATTCGAGGCACAGAAACACCGTGGATGCTTTCAGTAGCAAAGGACGTCGAACGGACAATTCCAATTATCCGTGCGCGTGCCTGGGTCATTGGCGGAATGTAGGTATACTTGCTGATAACGTCCACGAGGTCGCATGCTTTCGAGCCGACGTTTCTCTGTGTTCCTCGTTCAATGGAACATTTCGTGTGGCCGATAATTCTGTATTGATCTCATAAACGGCCCTCTGTCCGCCACGGTGTACGCTTTTCGCCCATCGAATTTCGCTTCTACGAACTGCAATCTCCTCCTCATTGTCGCTGTTGTATACAATTTGATCGGTCACGCTCACGCACCAAATGTAATTATACCGGGACCTAGCCATATTCCAAACGCTGCATCAAAGTTCTATCATTGCAACCTAATATACTCCATCGAAAACGATTTTTGCGTAGTTTAGGTACTCGACAACGTTCAAACATTAACACGTTGCCTGCCACGTGGAGGATGTTGAAAATTTCATTAAGTAGTCGGTTTATTTTTAAGAAATTTAGTTTAGTGGATATAATATTTGACGTGGCAGTAAAAATATTAATAATTTTGTCCACTGTATCGTTACCAACAAATTAATAAATTACCAAATTACTAAATTTCTAACTTGACAATTTGGTAAGAATTATTTCTAAGTTACCAATTATGAAATTACTAAAACACAAGAGATTTCCTTCCCCCACCGTGCCACTTTTCTGAAAGAATTTTATCGTACAGGTTTGTAAACGAAACTTAGAAAACAGAAATGATATGGAAACACAAAATAACGTTTGAGCGTCTCCGAAGGACGTTTCGCCTACTACGATTGTCGCCCGATCTCGTACGAGAGAGAGATCGTTGCATTAACATTATGAAATTTGCGTCACTGGAGTGCTGATTCTTCGCGATAACAACGATATCACGGCAAGACTCGTGCGATACGAAACAAAGCTCCGAGTTTATTAGTTTACGAGAACCGCGTCCGACCTTATCAGACACGCCTAATTTCAGGGAACGCGAAATCACGAGCGAATGAAATACTATACGGGACAAAGTTCAACATCGTTCGGATTTAAAAAAAAAAACAGAGAGGAAAAAAGATTATTTTGAGGAAAAAATCGAACGAAAGATAATTTATATTATCCGTGGCAAAACAAATATTTATTCCTGAACAAAGTGGAACGAACGTCGAGAATCCTCTCTTCTTCTTCGAATTGACAGGGAAACATAAGCGTTTAAATGTTGATTCTTCTAAACAACTAATTTAGGTAATTTAGTGAGAATTATTTCTAAATTAACAATTATGAAATTAATAAATTAATAATTTAGTAAAATACAGAAACCATGGTAGGTTAAGTAGCATTTTCCTGGATAGAGGATCGGAAACATAAGTCAATTAGGATTCTTTTCATTGATAAATTAAAGTTCGCGTTATCCTGACCGAAAATATCGTTTAACAACCGCATTGTGCAGGTGCAAATGATCCCACCGCTAACGCTGTCTTCGTAATCGCGTTTAGAAAACGTATTCTAGCCGAACAATTGGGTTAGTGAACACGATTGCGAGACCGTTCGCGCTTGCTAGGCATGTGGCAATGTTTTGGTCGGCATCGATCGACCAACCCTTACACTGCGGCGTAGTATCATACTTCCTTGCTACCCCTCCGACCCCCCGACCGTCCCTCGCGTTACCCCACCACCTGCATAATCCACCCACGCCCTGGTTCACTCAACCACCCTTACACACACGCCAGTGGCTCTCATTCCTCCGTCCAATGCACCATTCTTTTTTCAATCTCGTGACAATCGACTCAAAATTCTAGCACGTACTTTGTAATTCTTGAATTTTTGTTTTTGGTCAAAGGGGAAGTTTCAAGATAAAGTCATTCGAATCTTTGGGTTCTTAATGGAATTGTGCATCAAAGCAGATATTGAATTTTCCATTTTCTTTTTTTTTTCTTTTAATTATATTCATTAAAATTTCCGAAATACATGCGAGTAATACGTGGGATAAAATTCGCCGCGGCTCGAATATTACTCGGGCCGGGAGTGGAACCGAGAGACCCTGCATCCAGCCTTGAATTCCAAACGTGATTCCCCCTTTCGGCGAGATAGCATCGCGAAAGAACATCGTTCCTCGACGGTTTTCTCGGGTTTCTAGCCGCCTGCACGTAAGTATCCGCGTAATCGCGTTAAAAGGAATAATCGTTAGGGTACCGGGAACGGCGGGGCCGGCCGTGGCTGGAATTTGCATCGTTGAAAACCGCCCGGTTTCTCCGCGACCATATAAAGTACCAATTAATTTATTCGTTCGTGTCCGCCCGGTGTCCGCCTCGTCTCGCGCGCTCTCACGCTCTGGCTGGCTCTCTCTAAAGCGACGGCGACACGTTCGAATTCTTCCCGCAAACGAAGCCGGCGCGCTCGGCCGGCCCGAAATTCCCCGAAATCCGACGGGAACCGACGATCTCGGCCGAACGGCCACGAAGCGGCCGACACACCGCACGGGGATATATCCAGTGGTTCTCACGCGGCCGGAACGCTCAGACGCCCGCCAGGGTTCATTGAACGAGGGTGGCCAGGGTTACGGTGGCGCGTCTTCTGCGTCCCGTTCCTTAGGATGCTCGAATTAGGCCCGCTGCAGACCCGGCCAGCTTTTGTTCCCTGGATCTGGCACCGGGATGCTGTTCAGCTCATTTTATGAGACCTTTCTGACATTTCAATTCGTGTTTCTCTGTTTTTAAATAAATACGCACAACTCTGTCGAGAGGGTATAATAGAATGGAGCACGGGAGAAATTACTCGTGTTATAGGAGGGTTGACTGTGTTCGATTAGGTGCCTTTCACTCTATTAAACGAACTCGTCTCTCTCGTTTAACAGGTTCGCCCTATCTTTCAGATGGCAATAAATTGAAAAAAAAAAAAAAAATACGAAGAATATTTCGTGTATAAGTTGATATTAAAAGTGTACCAGCAACTTCCTCATCAAATAAGGAGGGAAAGGCGGCGCGTATCTCGTTCCCGAAATTTTTCTGTCTGGCCCGCCGCGGTCGTCGCGCAGACTGAAAGAAAGCAAAAGGCGGGAATTCGTGGCATCGAGGCAAAAGCGCGGCCGAAATAAAACGGAAGCCGAGAGGGAGCGTCGCGTGTACCTCGCGTTCGAAGATAGAACCGTCGTCGGGACACGGGCACACGATATCGACACGCGACACGAGACACGAAGAAAATCGGTCCCGACGTCGGCCTCTCGTCGTGATGCTCGTCCTGCAAACAACGAGTCGACGCGGCGCGACGCGGTCAGGAATGCGTGAATGCAGCCCGCGGCTCTAGTATCGTGCATTTACTCTACCGCGTCGTCCACGGTGATCCTCGGCGTTGATTGGCCGATCGTTCGACTCGGTGCATCGAGGTAGGGGCGCCGCACGGGGCGGAAAAGGATTCCGTGGAACGCGGCGAGCGGATCCCGGCAGAAAACGCGGGGGGAAAAAGTATCGATCTTCCTTCATTCATATCTTTTTCCAAGAAAAATTTGCTTCTTTGCCACCGAAAAAATATTACACGGAATTAAGAACGCAACGCGTTATCATTCGAGGAAGCAAGGTTAATCGACGAAATGAAATAATCGCGAATACGATGTTCGTTTCTACCGTTAAGAGTTATTTTTATTAAAGCGGGAAGCTGACACGTGTAAACGCTTCCGTGGACGGAAGTTGGTCCGTCGCGGCGAAGCGCGTGACAGGTGATAGCCGCGCGACGAAGAGGGAGAGAGATAAACGGAGGTCGGTGTCGGCGGACCGGCAAACGCGAATACAAACACTTCATAGTAAAGCGTAGCCGCGTGGTGAATGAAGCCTGCGGCCTACTATCCCCTCCCCTCCTGCCTCCCCACCCGATCCTTTCAGTCTGTGCCGCCGCCGCCGCCACCGCCGACCCTCCCCTGCCGCAGACGCGGCGCCCATCCCTACCGCTGTCGTTCCGCTACCCGGAGCCGACCGCCTCCCTTTCCCTTCCCGCCGTTTCTGCGCCACCGGCGCTTCTCCCACTTCTTCCCACTTACCCAGCCGGTAAGCCCCCACCACCCCGACTATATCTCCGTCCGTCTCTCTCGCGCTACCTTTCACTCGCTCGTTCACGCGTGCGAAGGTAACACGCGCGCGGCGGCCTAATAGCGTCGCGACGACGGATCAAATACGCAGCAGATCATCCACTTCCGGTACGAAATATGTATGTACATATTTTACTAGCCGACCGTTTGCCCTTTTTTAATAAAGGCATAAAGTGTTTGAAATTTTGAAGTAAATGGCGAGCAAAATTGAAAAAGTCAAACACCCACGATGAAAAATGATTAGTCTATAATTTCTGATTAATAAACGTTCGCTTGCAAACAGTTGATATAATACTTTATTACGAAGAAATAATATAAAGAAATGAATTCGCATATTCAACCGTGCAATACGAGTACTTTTTTCCCCACGGGTGCGACAAAAATATTCCACGAAAGTGGTTAACAGCGAGAGAAACGAGGTGAAAAATAATTAGCTCGGTATCGCTGTGTTTACGAACTCCTTTTTTTGCATTCTATTCAAAGTTCAAAAGCCACGAGAGCCCGTTTCGAGTTTCGAGAACGTTTTCCCTGTTGGGAACCGTGAACGGCGAAGTCGGATTCGAGAGCGATTTTAAACGCAAGTTGCCATCCCGTCGGGTCAAACGTATTTCGTCGATCGGAGCCGATAAAGTACCTGGTGCGCACGTGTCGAGCCGAGCGACACCGAATAATACGTCGAGATTCGCCTTTCAATTTACATTCCGTTTGAATATTTTATTTTCTTCCGGTATTTCGTCCGTCTTGCCGTCGTTCCACCGTTTTCCAGGTTAACTTGTCCAACGTGAGCTGAGGCGAACCGCGCTGGTAATTAACGGAATGAATTCGTAGTAGTAGTAGACAAACTTTCATTTGAATTGAAAATAAAATGGAAAATGAAATAAATTTTATTTCACGAGACAAATGAAACTTCCACACAGTCGTGTTAAAAATGAGTTGCACGTTCGCCATCGCCTGGTTAATTTGTTAAATGTTACAATTATGTCATCGATTAAGTTCAGCCTTGTTTGTTTCGATGATTTGCAAAAATCAGGCCGTGTCGTCCCGGCCAATTAGAATGATCGCCGTCGTTCGTCGTTGATCGCCAACGTTCTAAGGAAGATGAGTCAGGCCGAGTTCCCAGGCTGCTCGATTCACATGGGGACGTGTCACTATTTGAAAAATTCGGCGCCAGAGACGATCGAGACTTGATCGAGCGGAATCGATTTCAAGTGGAAAGCTTGTTGATCGGTGGACAATTGACGAGAGCCGGGTCGAGAGGGTTTGGGAGAAGACGCGAGGAGGACCCGTAGCGTTAACGGAGGGACACGCGGAGATTTAATCGAGCGGATCGCTCGGTACCAGGGCGCGTGCTACCGCGTATACGGCCCGGCTGTGACCCCTTCATACGCAATAAATCAATTATCGCTCGTTACGAAGAAAAATGCACCTTCAATCGAATCACGTTACTTAACCCGAGTGTCATGGTAACCAGAACGGTATTTTGCGAGCACGCGTCCGTCCAACGAGAGTGCCTTCCCTGTTTTCGTTACGTTTTTTAACCTTTGGTTCATTCGAGAAGTCGTTACTTTGTTTATTGTGCCTGAGGGCCTATTATTAAATCGTGATCTTTCGTGAAATTAGTAGTATTGCAAATGTTAGTACCTGCCATTTTCCAATATTTATTCTACCACCATTAACATTATTTTCCACCCTGCAAAATTTATACCTCTGTCAGCGCTAATATTTGCTACTTTATAAAATTAGTAATATCGCGAGTACCATAGAAAATGAATAGAAATCCCGTTACTTTGATTATCAACGAACCGCGCTCTCTTTGACAAAGAAGACCATCACATCCTGGATTATTAATTACGGGGAGCCGGAGGAAAATGTCAGACAACCGTCTGGTCTGTTCGTGGAACGACGTAGGATGAACCGAGTCACGATTTTCACGGACCAACGGAACTAATATTAGATCCTCCTCTCTGGCTGTAAAACGCAGCGAACGAAGATGATATCGCCGAGGGTGGGACAGGAATAAAAACGTCTCGTCGGTGCCTTCGATTCTATTTTTTTTTTTTTTCTTTTTCGATAATAATCAGAAGCGATCCGGATTGTAAACGTGGATGGAGGTTGAATGAATTCTTTACGAGATTCTCTACGCCGAATTCCACGATGATGATCGATAAAGATGACGAGTTCATTGAGGTATGCCCCCGGTCTATTCTTAGACCGTGATACGATGGCTCTGGTTCACTGGCCCATGCTTGTTAACACGTTATAACATCGGGCCACTTTAACGCGAAAATTAAACCACCGTAACTGATTATTTTTCCTGCGATAAACTTTCCTTAACCCTTTGCAGACTATTTACGCACATATACGTCCAAACATTATAGCAACGTCGTGAAACTGGTGGTACATCTTACGTGAAAAAAGAATTGTATTTAAAAATTCTTTCTAATAAATGCTACCGGTATTAGTCAGAATGAAAAATTTGCTAATTCATTACCTGACGAGTAATTTTTTAACGAATCAAGCACCGTGAATTTAATTACCAGCCCCGGGGGAGTAGCTGTTCGCATCAGATGATCGAAGGAACGCGTTTTTTCTGATTGCAGGATGATCAGCGATCCACGCAGAACCGGAAGCGCCCGTCCGAAGAACCGTCGAGAGCTACCCGTACCTCGTGGTCCCTCGCGAATCGATTTGTCACCGTAGATGCCCGGCGGTATCGTGTAAGAAAGGGAAATCAGTGATAAAGGACACTGTCGATCCGACAAGAAGATAGGATGTTACGGTTTAGGTGAGACAACAGCCCGAATCCAGCGTGGTATGACTAAAAGACGACGACGAAGAAGAAGAGACTCCACGACGATACTCGTTTTCGAAGAATCGAACAAAGAACGAATCGAAGTTCGGCGTCCATCGGTTTGAACGAGCCCGTAGAGATGACCGTTCCGAGACGGCCGGCGAATAAAAGAAAATTTCACTTTCTCCTAGAAGAAGAATCAGCCTCGATGAGCATGAACGAGGGGGCTAAACAGATCCTCGGTTAACGATCTGTGGAAAGGGTTGGCAGAATTCCTGGGCGGGACGTGTGTATATCGAGGACGAAAAGGCACCGTTCGTTTTCATGAAGAAAGGAACCGCGAGGACCGGAGATGAAAGCCGAAAGGGTCTGAGGAGCGGATATCTTGATCGTTGATCCGTCGATCGAAGAACGGTGATCCCTAAGGTTGTGGTCTTCGTCGAGAAGGATGAAGCCGGCACGGTGTACGCGCAGGCTCGGTAACGCGGCATCCGAAGACGCGTCCGTCGACACAGCACCGGCTGTTACGTCTTGTGTTTGTTGTACAAAGCCCGCCGGTTGTCACTGCCGTTGCCCGAACGCCGCCGCCGCCGCCGTCGTCGATCCATTCCGCGCCCGTCTCTCGTCCGCCGCTCGCGCGACACGGACCGGTTGCTGCGCGATCTGCGAGCGGCTACGCGACCAACCGGAAGCGAGCGGCACCGCTACCACCGGAACGATGATTCGCCGCGGGACATCGAATCGCGACACCGATCGCAGCAAACCGACATCCTCCTACTCCTCCTCGTCGTTCTTGTCGTCCTCGCCGTCGTCGTCGAGCAGCTGCGCGTCCAGCGTCGTGCGATGGACCTGGACCGGGAAACAAAAGCTGCTCTACGCAATCTTGTTCCTATCGGTACTCGCGTTCCCTGCCCTCGCGGATCTGCAGAACGGAACGTCAAGGAGTTCCTCCAAAGAAGAGGGAGGTGAGTGTTGTATTGTTTCATTTAAGGGGTGGTGTGGAAATATTGGTCAATAATTACGAGAAAGTGTAATTGCTAGTATTGGTCTATACACTTTTGGGAATTTTCGAAGAATTCAAATTTCTGGCATTTAAATATTTCAGGCGCTGGAATTTTGGATATGACGAATAATATAGGGAATATCTAAGTTTTGGATTTTTAAATATTTGAGGACTTGAAATATTAGAAATATTAAAATTTTGGATATCTAGAATTAACACAGAGACATTTACAATAACATACAAAAATTAATTGTAGAATAAATTTCGCTAACGCATTCTGCTTCTGCATTAAATTTCAACCACTCTATCATTTCATCCTCGCATATTTAAATTAACAAAAGTAAAGCATAATTTTGCTAAAAAACATTGCCAGCCATAGTATACAAATATCATTTCACTATGGTTGTCAGACTAACCATAGATATTTTACTGCTGGATAATCGAAATAAAGAATCGCTAGAATCCTTTCATCCCTTTAAAAAAGTAGAAAAAAAAAATGGAGAATATCTCTGTTTCATATACGACCGTACAACAGCAAGCATATCACGGACGTATTTGTCGAAAGCCAAGCTTCTCTCGCCATTTATGAATTTCCCTCTGTGCTCCAAAATATTGACCGTGTTTCCATTTCCACCCCCTCAACCGGATGAACACGTTACGTCCCCGCGAATGCAAATATTAATTAATTGCTCGGGGTATCGAATGGATATTGGATGTTTCTTTTATCAACGCATGCCGATTTTTTTTTTTTGCTTTTTTTCGGACACAATTTTATCGTCGATTCTTGATTCGCGGAAAAGTATAAAATACAAAATTGTTTTTTAACAATTATCGAATTCCTCGATTCTGGACCAATTGATACCAAGAGCGCGTCTAATGAATTGCTACTGGTTCAAAATTAATTTGCTTTATTCTACTATGAATAACGCTTCAAGCTAAATTTAATCTCACATTTATAAATATTCTGATAAATTAAGCACGTCGACTTGGAGGCGCCAGCGGAGTGCAAATGGTTAATTACATAAACCATAAAATATATATATATATATATATGTCTTTCTCGAAGAAGCAATACGCGAGCCAGAAGTAACGATGACGAGGAAATTCTCTTACGGATCGACCGGGAACGCTGAGTCGAACGCTATGTTACAATAGAACTTGATGAAAACGACCGATCATCCGATATCGGATTGAAACGGTTTTTTATGAAGGGACAATTCGAAGAAATTCGTCGCGACAAACGAGACTAGTTCACGGAGAAATTGGCCATTATATCGATCGTGACACCGATTCGATTTTCATACAGCTCTGCCCCCCCGACGTGTATGCACGAAATTTGATTTGGGCAACGAGCGGGAAGCGACTCGCGGAGAGCAGAAGCGGCAAAGCCGAGCCGAGTCGGACGTTTGGCGTCCACAGGAGGGGGAGTAAATGGGCTGGAAATATTTAACCCGACGCCCTCGTTTTTCTCGCCGTCTCGTCGAATTAACGGACATAGGGAACAGGTGAAAAGGGAATGTCTTACCTTTTTACATTCAAACGAGACTCGAACCGAATCGAACGCGACGATACATGTCTTCAATTTTTATTCTGTTAAAGTTTTGGGGGGATTTTGGGAATTTTGAAGTTTCTTTAGACTATCATCGGCAATTTTTTATTTTTAACTTTCTATTATCTCTTATCTTTCTTTCTGTTATCGTCTTTGGAAAAGACGGGTGTACTTATTTAAAAGAATAATAAGGGAAGCACACAAGTTGATAAGATATTTTCTGACGAAGAGGGGTGGTTTGTAGTTGTACCGTAAAGCACCCTCGAGTTTGTCACGCCCGAATGGAGCTACGATCGGTGGTTATCTAATTGACACCCTTCGTGAGCAGCTGCGTCGCCACCGACGACTTCTACTTTCCCTCTCGATATCAACTTTTCTCTTTTCCCTTTTTCCTTCGATCGATTTTATACGCGTCACAACCCGTCTTCCTTCCGAAGAATTTTATCAAGAATTTTCAACTTCCTTTCAGATCCTGACGAATTCAACGAACCCAATAATCATTAACGTCGTCCTTGAACGTTAATTAATCGTTCTTTTTTAATTTTATATCAATTGGTGTGTCTAGAATTTTTTGTATTTCCCTGAATATATCGCAAAAGAGCACTAAACCTTCGCTTCTGAATATTTATCCATAAAATTTTCAGTTTTAAAACACTCCATTTCCATATTTATTTTAACAACTTCGTGCTCCTATGAAAACACGGGAAAAATCTCGAAATTTCCACACTTGAATATTTATACATTAATTTTTATTTTTAAATAACTCATTTCCATATTTATTTCAACAATTTTTCCTACCCCCACGGAAATATCGCGAATAGCTGCATATCTTCATTTTTAAATATTCATACTTTAATTTTCACTTTTAAAATAACCCATTTTAATGTTTATTTTAATTTTTAATATACCTGTGAAAATATCGCGAAAAAGCTTCGACCGATTACTTTCGAAAAATGAACATTCGAAACGTCCACCCCTGATTCGCCTTCGCGAGGGTAGAGGAGTGTAATTTTCTGGCGGATCGAGTAATTTGTATAAAGCGAATTTCATCGGAGACTCGACCGAACCTTCATGCAGATTTTTTTAGGGTGGACACCGTCAGGGGTGAATTTTAATCGCGTTACGTTTTTTGTTCTCACGATGTTGGACGCTTCGGTCGCGTTATCGTGCAAGATGAGAATTAAGTTGAAACGCGAAACTCGGCACGGAGCGATGATTCCCCGACGGAATGCTTCCGGCGGAAATCGAGTACTCGCGCGTGGCGATACGGACGCGGAACAGGATACCGTTTACCACGAATTTATTCCAGCCTAACAGCCGTCCAACTCGTACGTTTCATTCATTAACGTTTCCTTTTATTTATTATCTTCTGCTCCGAATCAGAACCGCCTAACGAATCGTCATTTCCCATGAACGGAGTCGAATAAGAAAGAATATTTTTTTTTAAAATTTATCAAATATTTTTGTACAAAAGATATTAAATATTAAGGATTTAATATTACACTCCTTCGATACAAGTGTTATAAAATGTCTAATAAATGTATTAACGAAGCGTAGAAATGAAATTTGAGCGATTTCACGAATATAAAAGACTTTTGGCCGATCTTGGAATATTTTGAAGAGTTTTAAATCAGGAGAGGGACAGAGTCGGTAAACAATTAACGGCATGATCGTAGTCCGTTCGAGACGAGTTTAAATGCGTCAATCGACCGCGAGGTCGACAGTCTGATTGAACGAGAGCGACGAAATTACCGCGGGAAAATCATGCGAAACAAAGGGACCCCGGGAGTCTACGAACCTGACAATTTCGACTCGTATCCGATCAGCCTCGGACGCGCACTTTTTTTATCGTCCATCACCTGTGGCCAGGTTTCTCTGGTCAGACCCGCCTGCTACGATGGCCCCCGGGTCGTTGGTAAACGATTCACGTTGTGGAATGCGGTTCGAAACGAGTTCACAACGTCTTTGTCCCATACTGCGACATCCCATCGGCTCGAGCATTCTCTTCCCATGCCATGTGTTCCATTTATTAACCGTGATACTCTATTATTCTCCATATTACAACGTTTGTCCCTTTTAATCGAACAATTTTAGGATAGGTTTTTGAAAGTTTCAGGGCGTTTGAATTCGCTGGAATTTTCTATGGGTTGAAATTTCGCAAATTTTGAATTTTGAATTTTCGAAGCTTAAAAATCGTATATTTTTAATTCTCAAAGCACTAAAATTTGGTATTTTTCAAATAAACATCTTTCAAACGAAAATCCTGATTAAAAATCTTCGTCATAGAACAATTCCAACGCTGGCACCGCGTGTTTCTGTTTATCAAGAAGGTTCAATACCCCTTTCGGCAAAGAAGGTCAATGCAATTTCCAACGTATCGAAACGAGTCGATAGATCTCCGATACGCATGAAAACGGCGGCGTCAACGATTCTCCATGTATCATTTCATTTATTCCTAGACGTATAAGCAGAATATTAGATGTCTCTCGTCTCTCGGTTGAATGCATCCCGTGCTCCTTGTATGTCGCATCGCGGTTTCGCGAGACACTTGGTCGCCAACTATTTTCGATCCGACACGAATTCGTGTCCCTTCTGGTCTTCTGTTCCGAGGGAGTCGCGCGTCTCCTCCTCGCCAACCACGGAACGATTCTCCTACCTTTAATCATCCTCTCTGATGTTAATTATCCTCGCGTTGATGTTTCGATCCAGCGTGGAAACATCTGATTTTAATTAACCTCTTCGAGATTTTGGTAATAAAAAATTTGATGAATTTTCTAATTGAATTCATTACGAAATTAAACTTAATTTCTCTTCGTTTTCACTTTATAATTCTTGAAAAATCCATAAAAAAGGATGGAGTCCAAGTGGATGGAGTTAAGAACGTTTCAGAATAATTCGGGTACAGGAGTAGTGGAGTTGTTCTTTACGGTGTTGGTTTGTGTGCGCGATAATAGCCGGCCAATTAGGAAAGTTTATAGCGCCGTGAAACATTCGCGACAATCATTTACTCGTAAAACGTCCGAGATTTGTTGTTCCATAACGTTTTCACACGTCGTCGGCGTGGTCGTCTGGAAATGAAATTCACGAGCCGATACAGAGCCGCGTCCAGTTTATATTTATGGATCGCGTTACTATAACTTAAAAGTCGTAAAACGATACGATAAAACCGTGGAGAAAATGTGTCCACCGCCGTTCCCTTTCTTCCTTTTTATTATTTTTCAACGCTTTCGAATTACCGCCACCTGTGGCGTTCGACAATTAACACCAGCCTCATTGTTACCGTCAACCTCCTCCGCGATCAAATTGATCGTGTATCAAAGAAACAGCGTGCGTTCACGTAACCCAAACGTGAATGGGACACTTTTACGACTGGCTCGGCCGCGAAAAACGTTCGGTTTCAGACGTACGGGATCTGCAAATGGATTTTAACGAGCAGACCCCTTTTATCGCTGTCAATTTATGCCGGATATTTAGAACTTTCAAAGCCTTCAAATTTTAGATATTTACAATTTTTGCATTCATTCATTTTCAGATATTCGGAATGTTATAAATTTGCAATACTTTAATTTCTGAATACGTGGAATATTGGAAGCTTCGAAATTTCAGGTATTAAAATTTCTAAAGTGCCGAAGTCGTACGAAAGCGTAAAACTTCTCGTACCTACAAGTTACCAACTTCTTAATTACACTTACCACTTGCCACCGAGCCATTGCTACAAAATTTAATCTAGAAAGTGGAGTAACAAGTGTTGGGCGTCTATGGACGAGTTGAAAAATTCGTATGTCTCTCTATGTGTGTGTGTGTGTGTGTGTGTGTGTGTGCTGGAGGAGGGGATGGGGCGATGTAATTAAGGCGTGTCAGCTTGCATATTAAGCGGTGCGACCGTTTACGGTAAGTGACAACGGAAGTCGTACGGTGACATTATTTAATGATTTCCGGCCGGCCGTTAAAACGCCACGAAATACGGACAAATAAATACGAGCTATCGCCGAAGGTGTAAAGGGGGTGCTGTTTTAGGGGGTGGACATCTTGGAAAGTTCGAGGAAATATCGTATCGCATCCCCACGGTGTAAATATACGTAAGAGCAACGGGGGGCCCAGTCGTTATTAAGGAGAACGACCTGGCCACTTCCTGGGGATAGTTCACGCGTCACCCTGACACCAGGGGGCGAACTGCCCTCGATATTTGATCCTTTCCACCCTATTGTACCGGGTGTTTCGCCAATCATACATACACCTCCAAACTTTGTCTTATTTATAATGTTGGGTTGTAACAAATTATTCATTACATATTTTTCAAAGAAGTCAAAGAAGCTAATTGATTAAATATCAAATTTGATATATTAGTGGTACTCGCGTATCTGCTGGATACAAAATTGTATGTGACACAATTTCTGAAGAAAATTCCAATTCTTCGACACTATTATACAATAATCTACCCCTATCTCGGAGTAATCCCAGCTGCAATTGAATTCCTGATACAGCGTCAAAAACACCTGCTCCACCCTACCGTAGTTACCTCGTCTTACCCGCCCCCGTTCCTCCGGTATTCAGCCGCGAACGAATCGCCATTGGGTCAAGCAAAGTTTCGAAACTGGGTCATCCGCGAGGAAAGTCGGGGAAAGACGAGGATTCCGAAACGAATCGTAGGATTTCTGCGATGCGAGTGGCAAGAATGTCAGTCGCGAAAGACACAGGATGGTCGAAGGAGGCGGCCGGAACTAAGCGAGAGAAAGAGGGGGAGAAAAAAGCATCGTCTAGACGGCAACTTCCGGTATCGCTGAAACGCCCAACAGAAGACGCCCGAGGAAGACCCCCGTCGACTCGCTCCACCTGGCCCTACGGTCATCGGCTGGCCAAGGTCGATGACCTCGTTTGTGTTGTACCTCGAACCCCCACTATCTCTCCCCCTACGTGCGAAAATCCGATTAACACGTTGCTCCTCGCGAGGGTCGTCGGTGATCGATCCCTCATATTTTTTTTTTTTATCGTCGAACAATTAGCCGAAAGAAGGCAAACCACCGCAATTATACGATTCGGTAATTAAACTGATACAAAATTGATTATATGATTTAGCGCTAAATATAAGTCCCGCTGCAGAATTTTAATGCTTGGCAAGGTAATGGTTAAGAAAATTAAAACAAAAGAGAGTTAATTACAAAGCCGGCACATGCAGATTTAAATGTATAATGAACCCACGCAATTGGAACTTAATTAACGAAATTTCAAAGTGAAGTTAAATAGAGGTACTCGTTCTGAGAATACCACAGAAGCTTCTATAAATTCCTAGGCCTCCCCAACAAGCATCGTTTCCTTCGAAGGAATTAACTCGTCTGGTTAAACTCCGCCCGGAACTTTCCGTACGAGCGCAATTAAGTAACGTGCTTCTTTCACCTCGACATCGTTGTTTCATCCACTTACAGGTAAATTAAAGGCGGTACGAAACGGTGGTCGCGTGTCGACAACAAAACCCCGGGCTCGCGATCCTCTCGAACGTTCTTGAAAAAGGGACGGCGCGACCGTATAAATTAGAGCCGTGCAACGTTTGTCATTCTCGTGCTTTCGGCTCGTTAAACCGTGACAGAGACCGGATAGCCGGCGTCGGGCGCCGCACGAAAGCCAGAAACCCCACGACGCGATGTCTGCGCGTCTTTTACACGAGTTTCCCTCTTTATTCTTGTATCTCTGGCTCCAAAACCCGATTACATTCGATAAGAAATCGATGGGACGATGATTTCGAACGACGGCGGTAACCTTTCGGCTCCGCTCGGTCCTGCTCGGTCCTGCTCGGTCCTGCTCGGTTCTGTTCGACCCCGCCTACGCTTCATGCGAGGCGTACAGCCTGCTTTGGCGGAAAATTCAAATTGCAAATTATGCATTAGGATATTTTTAAGCATTTTTTCTGTAATGTGTGAACTTTTCACAACTATTGTCTGGTAAATATTTAACACTCTGAGTAATTCTGTACCTTCATAATTATTTAGCTATTTTTTAATAAATTTCAATAAAATACTTCTGCAGACAATCGAAGCGCCAAATTTTCAAAAAGGAACCCAATAAAATTTTCTCAATTTGCTATTGTTTATGGCGTTCACTGTCATTAGAGTATTGAATTTAAGCAGATAGTTCGAGAAGATCGTGGCAATGAGATTAGAAGATAAATTGTTAAAAGGAAGAATTTCTCGCGGACAAGATACACCGAGGGACGCTGAATCATTGGCGAACCGGTACAACGGGGGCCCGTGATGGAAAATTCCTTGGGCAGAAAATGGCGGGCCCGGGCATTGACTGGTTGTTAAGATTCTCGGAAACCGTGCTGCAAACGACGTTGACCGGTCAAAGCAACTTAGTACTTACACGACCACCGGGCTCCCCGTGTCCCCACAAATAACGTGTAATATTAGGTTGCTGCATAAGCTGCGTGTTCATTAATCACTCGACACGCAGGGTATTCACAAAATTTACTGACCAAGACTTTAAGGGTTGCGACATCCGGTAAAGAGCTCCTTGAGCCTTGGATCAAGCGACGAGATCGTTCTTGCGACATTTGATGCTGTCGAGGTGACGTTTTTCCCTGGTAAAATTAACCCTTTCGTTGCCAAGCATGACTATCGCCGTATCAATTCAGTTTTAAAGAGAAAAATATCAAAATCAAGGATTTTTCCAAAATTTTCCCAAATCTTTCCAACATAATTCTTAACGCCGGCACAACAATCAGCTAAAGTTTCCATATATACAACTTTTTACACAAAACGTTCGGTCTCAAAATAAAATCCTGTAATTTATTATACTTTTATCGCAACCATAAACGGCACCTGTATACCCTCTGACGTTTATGAAAGCATTAAATAATCCTTCCTTGAATAAGAATAAAAAAAGGAACGATCTTGAGCATAGTTGCACAACAAATGAAATAATATTTGATCGAATCACGAACGGATCGATAGTGTGGATCGGGCTTTGCTCATACACCTGGATCTTTAGGTGAATGGCTGATAACCTTGAGGAGAGCGTCTGGAATGCTGTATATGTCCGTTGCAACTTTTTCTTTTCCCTTTTTTCCCCCTTTCTTTCTTTCCTTCTTTTTTTTTCCTTATAAACCGATGGTGAATCCCCTTCTCCCATTTGCCGCCCGCTGTACGGGCTCCGTTAATTGCAATACGGCGGGGGCGGGAGGGGGCAAGAATTTTGTTGCGCTCACGCGTGCCGATCACTCTCGGGCTCTCTCTCGGACACGTCTCGTTCGACAAAGTTGCCGGGGGATACGCGTTCCACGGACTGGCGTACACCTGCTAACGACTCCGTTAATAGAACCGACGTCCGACTTCGGTGTATTAAACGAGAACGTAAATACACCGGCACTTCTTACTCGAGGTGAGTACAACCTACCCGCGACGAAATTCCTTTCCCCTACCACGTTCCCTACCCTCTTGCCTCGCGATTCTGGACCACACGCGTTAACGTGGTATCATTGAAAAAACCGAGGGGATAAGTATTATTGTACCAGGTGAATCCAGGTGTTGTTCGATGATACACTTGGAGGAACGGGAGTACGGAGAAATTGATGGAGCCTCTGTGGACCTACAGGGCGATTCATGGAAGATGGACTTTAGAGTTAGTTAGTTTATTTAATTTAAAATTTAGTTTATCCAATTTAGAATTTCGCTGAAAAGCTAAGTTTTAAATCGCCCTAATCTCAGAAAACCTGTTCGTTAAATCTTTAAATACTTGAATTACCAAAAGTCTGTAGTCTGCGATAACCGAAAATTGTCTTTGGTATACAATAGCGAGGGACGATAATCGTCTGGGGTGGACAGTGAGCAGAATACGTGGTCGGCGAGCAGGAAAGGGTGAAATCGTTCGGCGAACGTGGAATCATCCTTTCCCTCCCTGCTCGAAGATAACGAGTGTACGTAAGTGGTTTATTTATAAAAGAATACTGCGCAAAAAGCAGAGTTTAACCTCCGGTTTGCTCGATTGAAAACGGGGGGGTTGAAGTGGGGGGGATCGAGACGCTTTTAATAGACTCCAGAGGAGGTTCGAGATAGCAGCAACGTTGCTACTGTTTCAGTAGATCGCGTCAACGATTCGATCGACCCCGTTGGACTTCTTTCCCGATGCTGTTGCCGTTTATTTTTAACCTTGCCCGACTCTAAATAGCACCGTATCATAGGTCACCGTGTAACCCGCTCGTTAATCCTTCCGTTACCGAACAACTTTTCAAAGTGTCCAATTAAATCCAATCGTTCTGGAACCATTTACCGTTCGGGATCCACCTTTCAGTTTAATCAGCTTCCAATTCCATTCAGACCTGATCCAATTCCCCTTTCAAATTTCATTCGAATTCATTTATAGAAAGATCCGTCAAGGTTGCCCTTCGGTGTCCATGGACGAAGAAAATTGAACATCCATGGTAATTAAACGTTCTAGTTTCGTTTTTGACTTCTCGGTGTTAATTCGTTGCGGATGGTGTATTTCTCAGGTTTGGCGCCACGTCATCATTAACGATGACCTTTCCAAATGGAGGAGGTGTACTGTTTGATAGAATATTAAAACTGGCGAAAGGTTGAACACGGTTATAACCTCGATCGTCTTGTCAAAGTTTGACCTAGTTCGAAAAGAAGTTTGTTTAGAAGCGTTGAGCTTTCTATTCCCGAAGATCGTGGCGATTCGTGTCGGAATAAAGCTTCCCCAGCGGTGGTCGGAAAGGCACGACCCTATGGGAAGAAACTCGTTAGGTTTCACGGTGTCGATGACCTGGTCGTGGCTATCAATGAAGGATCGCGAGGCTGGCAAAAAAGAACCGGCTCCGATCAATGTTCACTCCCATGAACCATCGACGTACGAGTTATTCTCATCCAACGCTTCTTAAATCCTTCAAATAAAATAATTTCGCCTTCGACGTTGTTTTAAAATTCGCACGTTTTTGCGTTGCGACTATAAATACACTGTACGGTGCTGAGTGACTGTAATCGCCCGTAGTAACGTAAATCACCATAGTCACCCTTTGGCAAGTGGAAAGCGATTACAGTCGTCTTTGGTGACAGGTAACAAGCGACTATAATTATACTACAGGGTGCTGAGTGACTGTAACTACCCGTAGTACTATAAATCACTATAGTCGCCCTGGGTATAACAGGTGACTATAATCACTCCTAATAGCTAATTGCTACTGTAACCAGCTGTAGCATACAGTAGCGAACGACTGTAACCTTCAACAATCTTATAACAGTCTACACAGTATCCATTCCTGTAACTGTCTGTATCCATCCTTAACGCGTAATGACGAGTAGCTAGAACAAGCCATAACGCATGACGGCTAACGACGATAATAAACCGCGTTTATAGTCATCGTTAGCGAGCGAGGGTTTAAAGGGATATCGATAACAAACGAATTCCGTGTACTCGCCAAATATCCACGTTTTCTTTGAGCTGCGGCAAAGGGATTACGTCAGTGGCTGGTGCAGGTCGTTTTTCGGCAAATCAACGACACGAAAGAAGAGGGGCGCGCACGTACGTTTCAGAAGGCGCATATTAAATATTACCCATGCTAAATCCCGCGCGTCGTATATACTCGGTTTATTGCCGATCGCGCACAATGTTGGTCAGTTTTATAGCTCGTAATTGCTCGGTAATATCGATAGCAATTTCGATACTTACCTCCATTATTATTCGTTATAAAAGTTGCTCTTTGATCCCGACAGACGAACAGGAAGAACCGGGCGGTTTAATAACGACACACCCAGTCGGAATCACGCGGATTCCTTGTGATCGAGACGCGACGATTCTGGCACAGTCTTTAATAAAGATACTCGTTGAGCTTTAACAGCCGGTCGATAATTAATTCCGTTAATGATGCTGTTTTACGGGATTTGGCTGTTCGTTAAAAGAGAAACTTCAAAGTTTCTTTTTTAAATAATATGGACCTTGTAAAATAATGCATTCTGCAGCCGCGTTAGAAAGTATCGCGCTTCTGGAAAATTTTGTAACCGGTATCTTGGGGAATTGAAAAATAACGGGTAAAAAAATCGCAACCGTTCGCATATTTCTATCCAGGGATCGTTTGAACAGTTACACCGGCACGTGGCGTTCTTTTGGTCGATTTTTTGGTGGCCACGCAACAATTTTGCATACGTTTTATAACCGATCGCGGGGAGGGAACCGGCAGCAGGCTCGATTACGCCGCGCGCCTTTTTCTTCCCTTTCGAAATTACACCGATCCTCCGATTAAATTACCGTGAATTTTACGATTCGCGAAAGTGTCGATCAACGCGGAGCTTCAATTTCTCTTTTATCACTATCGAGTTACGTTTATCGCGGTTCGTGAATCAATTATATGCTTCATATTTATTTAACCCTTAAGCATTCGCGGTAAGATCAGATTTCAAATGATTGACAATTAACCCCCCTATTTTTTATATTTTGAATAAAACACAATTTTAAGTTTAACTCAAGTGTGAAGTATACATAAAGTTTCGATTTTCTTCATTTGTTCTAACATTGAAGCAAGTTAATTAACCCGTATTATGATCAAACCGATTATAAAACATTTTGTTCAAAGTCATCGATCCACAAACGATTACTGATCACTTTGAGAATGACTTTTCGTTCGATTCTCGGTTATGTCACTTCGCTGTTCGTAACTTTGGTGACAGTGTCCGGTCGAACCGGTTGGCGATACAAATATCTGCCACGATATCAAATAATTAACGCGTTTAGATTAGAAAGTAGTGTTTGACAAACGACATACATTGTACGTGGGAGTTACGCGAAAGAAAGAAGAGAATTTACAGACTGCAAGTTTTCAAAATAGAATTTAATTTAGTAACGAGAGTATTGCGGTTTAATGATATCCGTACAGAATCGATATCGTTTCTACGCGGACAAGATTAGATATCAATTTTGAGTAATTTGTCGTATCGTGTTCGCTGTCGAGAAAAACAATATCGTGTTGTATAACAACAATGTTTTGTTGTATCTTTTCATTATTTTTCTATAAATTTGATACAAAATCAATCAAAGATGGTCAAAAGTAAATGTTGCGTCGGGTGTCGAGCGCGAAGGGTTAAATTTCACGAAAGCTTGTCTTCCTCGAAGCAATTGGATCACGAAGTGGGTTGAACGAGGAAGGAAAAGAGGAAAGGCGAACGAATGCATATTACGCGTTAACGAGCGACGAATTAGCGTTATGCGATTCCCTCGGCCAGCTGAAATCGCTGAATCCGATTCAACGAGCTTCCTTGACGCGGTTTCTTCGTTTCCTCGCGCTCGAGGTGTCGCCTTTCGCGCGGAATCGAATTCTGACCGCGTGCGTCGAAAAATCGCCGTGCTTTTTTCTCGAATCGACGCAACGCGCAAATATCTGTCGATTTGTTCAATTTGCAACGTTCAAAAAACAATACACGTTTTATTAAATTTGAAAGGAAAACAGGCTTCGTTTCGTAGTTTGTTTCTTTAAAGATCGTAGGCGCCAGTGAACTGTCCCCTCATCTCCCTTTTCTTTTTATCAGTCAGTCGCTCGATCGTAAGACGATAAGCGGGGGCTTAGTTGGCGCGTGGCAGCGATTCGTTATTGAACGCGCGATCAAACACCGAGACGTATAATAAACGCTCTCGAGACCTGGCCCGAGCCTACCGTTTGCGCTGCGTTTCTTTCCATGTCGAAAGCCACGAATCGATAAAGAACATTATCGGTGAAATCGTCGGACGACAAACAGGCGAAAAGTGGGCGTCCGCGTAGGCGTCCAGGATGACACGCTCGTCCGATTTGATTTTCGTTTCAAAGCGTTCAAGGAAAACGTCTTCGATCAATTTCTGTTCTTTGCTGTTCACAAATTTTCCCCATTTTCCTTCATGGATATTATAACTTGTAATTTTGTTACAAATTAAGTGTCAATTAAGTGACACCGACCGTCAAACTATTAAAATTCTAATTATTAAGGGCTCTATCAATTAGTATTCAAATGTAACCATTCAAACGGGTACTTTGCATTATTAGCCCAAAATTAGCGATATCCATATTAATTATGCGATTATGCAAAATTTGGGGTACCAGTAATGGCACTTTTGTTTGCAGTGAATTTCATTCGACGGAGTAATTCGTAGCATTTCCTCGCGTCTGTTGTGTATAATTTCAAGCAAGTACTTCTAATTGAAATGATACGAGTGTTTCTAATTAGACGAGTAAAGGAATTTCTGGTAATATGGCTAATGGATTCCCGAGGGAATTCCCGGTATCGGTTACGGCGCTTCCTTTTAACCCTTTGTAGCCAATCGTATTTTATCACGAGTCGTTCGCGTTATTATGCCGCTTGCGAACGTTGATTACAATTTGTTACGTTAAAAATTGTTAAATGTTGCAAGGGGAATTTAGCACTCACCGATCGCAGAACCAAGAAGTGTCCAAATCCTAAACAAGCTTAACACCATCCGTTTCGGAGCCTCCAATTAATTGGCACCTGGTGAAAACAAAAATGAATTACTGAAACTGTCAAAAACAATTTAGCACAGTTGTCGCAAAGTAAAAGTAAAATATTTCAGTTTTTATCGAAAATTAAGTACAGTAACTTTAAAAAGGATAAGTCTGCTTTGTTTACCTGAAAAATTAGTACGTAAGTCTGGTAAAGGAATTAATATCATTTTGCACGCGAAGATCGGGGGCCAGGTTATGGTTCCGGCCCACCATACAAAATACGGGCGAAGGTTAATCGATCTCCTTTTTCGGACAAAGAACGAGCAGGTTTAGCCTTGTTTACGTCGCGAACGCCCCCGAATAAGGAAACTCGAGTACCCAGAGGAGAATGAACATCATCATCATCATCATCATTATTTAGCCACGAGTCGACGAGAAACGATCCGGTGCGGCTAGATGAAAACTCGGGCCGCCCTCGTGTTTATTATCCCAATGGCAGAGGCTGTGGTTGTGTGTCGTCGTCGTAGCCGGGTGTATTTTTAGCGCTTGTTCGGTTACAATCGAGTCGACA
Organism: Anthidium xuezhongi; assembly: GCA_022405125.1. NCBI lineage: Eukaryota > Metazoa > Arthropoda > Insecta > Hymenoptera > Megachilidae > Anthidium > Anthidium xuezhongi. Next base: position 12,853,218 of record CM039637.1, read on the forward strand.
CTTAGCAAAAGCGACACACGCGCGCGTCCCGGGGCCTACGTTCCATCGCCGCGATGTGTAACAAACGTCCATCAGGCTGGCAGACGACGGCGACACGCTCGTCTGCACGTGGACGAGCACGTTTACACTCTTCCCTTTCGCGCATTCCGACGGCGTCCAACCGCGATAATTCCACCACGAGTGTGTTCCCAAGCTCCTTAATTCCTCGGCTGATTCGGCGTTTCTGCTTTGCCCACCAACACACACCGCCGCCCCTGCAACGGGCCCGGCCTACTGCCCACGGTCATCAAGATTCTGTTCGGGTTACCTCGACGGGTCGCGGTTAACGATGCCCACTCGGTCTAATCGTTTTTGAATACCGGGGACCATTCGTGGTTCACCGTGAATTTTTATCGCAAACCAGAATTCTGATGTGCGCCCAGCTAACGTGGTACTGCTGTGAACCGTTGTTCGCCAAGTATCCCATCCCGGGGCCTGGATTTAATCGTTTCGGGTAAAGAAAATGAAAGATTCCTTCTGGATTTTTATCTTGAAATGAAATTTCCGAAGGTTTTTAGAATTACCAATTTATAGCACACTTTTATCGCGAAGCGGAATTCGATCATGTTCAGGTGCCACAGATGACGCTATGGATTAGTAATTGGCGATTAGAAGCAAATTAAACTGTTTTGGATACGCTCGTACCAGAAACGTTCATGATTCACTAGGAATTTTTACTGTAAACTCGAAAGGATTTCAGTGTATCCAGCCTAGTCGATGTTATGAATTATTAATCAGAACTGGATAATCGTTTCGAATACGCTTACACCAGAAACATTCCTGATTCAATATCCAAAGTTTTGGAAGCTTTTGAGAAATTATTTTCCATTAAAACGACTAAATTCTCGAAAAAGAAAGAATTATTAAAAATTATAATGGTATTCCACCCTCCCGTCGGTTGTGCCACCCTGTATCTCAATAATTCGCAAATTGCTAGATTTCTGACAACGAAACGACTTCCTCGAAGACAGATAGTCGTAACCGTAGCGATCCTTGGATTCATTTGAATAACATGTATATAGAGTACAAATTGATTCGGGTTTTGTTGGGACAGAAGGGGGAAGGGAATGTAAAACGGATATCAGCGATCTAGTCGGGTTAAAAGACAAGGTTGCTCGACCTTGCCTTTAGATGGCAAGTTTCGTTTCCCCTAGAACGTTAACGAACCGTAATCGGTTACGTTTTGTAACTCCGTCATCGGGCCTCGTCAAATGTTATTATAATACGCATTATCAAATCCCCCCCCCCCTCTTTTGTATCGGATCAAATAAAGATACATCGTCCCTTTTGTTCGTCTGTTACAGTGTGCCAAAGTATAGACATAAGGAATAGCGTGCGTTATTTCTCAAGACTGAAGGGATGCCGACTAGTCGAAGGGTTTGTACAAATTTTGCTAATCGACAACGCCGAACCATCCGAATACGCCAACATTTCGTTCCCGGAATTGAAGGAGATCACCGGATACCTGTTGTTGTACAGGTAAATACACGTGTAACATTTAGAAATCGAAAGCATTGCGAGAACGAGTGTTTTCAATAATATTCAGTTAACCTTTATTAAAGCGGTAATTACATCGAACCGAACGTACGGAGACGTAACTTATCGTTTGACATAAATTCAAGTAATTAATTCTTAATAGCTGGTCAAACTTTTCTACGATGTTCAAGAATAATTAATTATGGAATCTGCAGTATGGCTTCCTTAATTAGGTAATTAAATTGAGAAATAAAATTCTGAATAATAAAATTGCCAACTAGGAGAAAAGTGAATTAGCCGGATATTTATTTTGTCGAAATTATCTTTATGTTCAACACAGTTGATTACATACACTTTTTACTCGTGCATCGTACACTTGAAATAAAATTTAAGTCCCCATAATGAAATTTTAATATCTTAATAAATTATGCAATCTCGAGTGGATTAATTAAACATCCTTTCATTTCAAAATAAACTCCAGTGACTGTCGCTTAAAATCGTACATCTTTTATTGAAAAAATTACGATTTTATCACCTTGGCCCGGCAAAATAAATCCATAAACCGTTCAAATGATTCATTTTCGAACGTCACGCGCCCGAAATACCAGACAGACGTTCGATTGTTATTATTCCTCGAGTTTCCACTTTGTATCCCGATGAATTTTCAGGGTAAAGGGTCTGCGCAGCATCGGCCGTCTGTTCCCGAACCTGACCGTGATCCGTGGCCATTCTCTGTTTGTCAACTACGCCCTGGTCGCGTTCGAGATGATGAACCTGCAGGAGATCGGGCTTCACAGTCTGACCACGATCGTGCGGGGTTCCGTAAGGTTCGAGAAGAACCCGGCGCTTTGTTACGTGGACACCATCGATTGGGATCTGATAGCGAAGGCCGGCAAAGGGGAGAACGTGATCTCGGTGAGTAAAAGCGTAATTAAAATATTAACGGAATGACGAGGCGATAAACCGGTTGGTTCTTCCCTCCGCGTTCGGCCAGCGTCGATGCGTTCTCTTCGATACCGAGGGGGCACGTCGCGTTCGAGGGTTGACTGGTTGAACATTTTCAAGCGATACGACGTTGCAAAGGCGAGTTATAGGCCCGTTGGCACGGGATTTCCATTCTAGCACGGGAAGAAATCGCAATCGTGGCTAATAGCGGTTCCTTCTGGCACGGGCCGGAGCGACCATCTTGGCAGAAATCTGCCATCCCGCGCAAGGGGTGCATTATACCGGCGAAGGAGCAACGAACCGTTCCCGCTGGCATCGCGTACACCGTCTGTAAACAATTCCATTTGGCCGGAGAGTAAATAATCGTAAATCGTGACATCCTAACGACGTGGCCGTTCGTCTGCGACGTAGATTTACGCTTTTCTTTCCGCACTCACCGTGTTATTAATTTAGGTTTTGCAAAACGGACAGAAATGCTAGTTCTTTTCCAGGGGTGCAGTAAACTGGTGTTCTCCTCGCGAGGGAAGGGAGATTTTTCAAACTTTAAAGATATACAGAGCTTTTATAACGATTTTGATGGGGAATGTAATGAGCGTCGCAGAGTGGGGGATTTTCGATCGGATCGGGTTCGTTCGCGGTCGAGACGGGTATTCTTTGTCCCGAAAGAGAGGCCTCGACTGGTTCCCGCGAGGGGATCGTTTTCGTTCAGGGCCAATTGCTTCCGGTCGCGCACGATTTGAACCGGCATCGCACGAGGGAAAGGCAATAATATTAGCCGGTTCCAGCGTAAATCAGAGAATCGCTGCTGGCAACGGTCGCGACGGACTATTTCTGTCGCAGACCGACCGAGTGTCCTCGGTGACATGGTAATAATATCGTGGTCGTGTTGTCCGCGAACCCAGAAGAAGGTAGACCGTGTCGTTTTCGTTTCTCTCTGCTCGCGATTCGGAGACCTCGACGACAAAGTAACCACGTATCGACCCTTAACAAAACGTTCTGACCATGGCCGTTAAATTATTACAAGAAGAATGCGAACTGGTTTAAATTTAAGATCATGCCAGAGGGTACTTTGGGTTTATTGGTCTGAAGATGGCCCATGTCGTTATTCGGTATTGCAAAATTAGTGTATGACGCACGAGGTGTGTCGTAACTTGTACTACTAAATTAATATATGACATATACGACCCGTCCAAATTAGTATTTCAGGCGTACAGTGTGTCCAGGTTAGCATATGACACATACGGTGCGTCATTTATATTACTAAATTAATATACGACGCATAAAGTGTGTTGTCACTTGCATCACTAAATTAGTACATGACGCGATATTGCATCCAAACGAATATATGACGCACACGATGTGTCGTCGTTGAAACGAACTTTAATTTTGCGGAATTAAAATTCCGAGTGTCTTTTACGATCGTGTAAAACTGAAATGAAATCAGTATAACAAAAGTCGTGTATTTCCTTTGTCAGAGAGGAAAATCGACCTTCGTTGAATCCTTTGAACGGCGCTCGGTCCTGAACAAAGGACAATTCTGGCAAAGAGATTCGAATCTCCAGAAAACATGGGGCATCTCGATAGTTTCTTAAAGATTATCGTCTCGCGAGATTCAGAGACCTTCGAACCGCTGCGATGCTTAATTTCATTTAACTTTTCACAGACGAATAATATGTTAACATAGAAATATTACAAAATTTGTATCTATTACTACGTTTAAGACTTTTCGATGAAATTTATTCGACAGACCCTATCGCACCAGTTACATTGTTTTATCATTTTCGGTGTTAAACGTTTCAACGTTGAAAACTGATTCGTTAATAGGTTTCATAAAACAGGAGTTTTCTCTCGGTTGGTTAAAGGGACGAAGGAACGAGGTTTCAGAGATCGGTGACAGGGAATTCAGCGTTAATAATCGCGACTGAATTATTTCCTGTAGCGAGGAACGCGGGGTTTGCGAATTTAATGAAAAACCGTGTTACGAGCGAACGAGCGAAGCTCGCGCTCCCTTTTTAATCGGCAAGTTTTATTAAAATTTCGATTGTTCGCTAATTGAAATGCAACGGGCGACTGTTTCGTTTCACGACCTGCCTCCACGACCAGATTCTTTATTGATTTCCCCGAAGCTGACGCGTGTTACAGCCTCGGCTTCTATATTCCACGATTTTCCAACTGATAAACCTCTCTTCCGCATACGAATTCGTATAAACGATCATTTTTATATAATTGCATTACTTAAAAAAAAAAGAAATGTAAATTTCTGTTAAGATATATTATGTATACGTAACAGAACTGTTTATGTACAATTTTCATATTTGATAACATTATGCAGGATCATAAACTAATAATATTATATGAAAATTAGTAATTCCATTAATTAACATTTTATATCAAACTTGATGCATGCATCTGCATAAAGACTTCAACTACTATCCGCGGAAAGTCTTGAAACGAATTATTTAATTGTAATTAATAATTACTGTGAAATTTGTCCAAACTACATAGTCATAGAAAAATATTAGAATTCATTATTTATTTATTCTCAAAATACCGATACTGCAAGTAAAATGACGAAAATTAAACACTACCCCATGTTTGTACAAAAGGTCCATTTAATTTTGTTCACCTAATTACTTAGACGCAATATATTTTCAGTGATTGTTTAATTAAGGCGTGGCCCCGATGTATTCGACACAATACGAGCTGATCAAAGAGGTTTAAAATTTCGTCCGGTTTTCCATCGGCTCGATAGAAGACACGGTCGCGAAGCTGATCGATGAAACGTGACCGGGTCAAAGGGTTAATTAGTTTCCGGCTGGCGGTGGAAAAAAATTCGAGCGTGTCGAGGGTCGAGGGTTGAGGGTTCGTTGCAGACTTTCGAGCTTTCAGTGGCGCGTCAAAGCTCCACTTATTGTTCACGAAAAAAAAAAAAGGAATGAAAACAGGAAAGAAAATAAAGATTCCTTTAATCCTTTGATAGCATTTAATTCTTCTAAATTAATACTTCGATTAAAAATCTTTCTAATATTATTTCTAATAAATTTCCAGTATCGAGTTTATATTTGATTTCAGCAGAAATATCGCTGTGAAACATTGCAGGCCGAATAAAATTCTTGAAAATTGAATACCTGCGATATTTTTATATTTTTTAAATGTACCAATCATCGTCCCAGAGATGTTTCAATTATTAATGAACAAAAATTTGAAGTACACGTTCGTGTATTTAAACTGCTTTGAAATTTTAGAGATTGAAACAAAAGGTAGTTTAATATTCAGCAGAGATTGAGGGGTTTCTGTATAGTCTGTCATCCGAGAGTTGATTAGTGGGTTACGAGATCGTTCCATCTAACGCAGATAACGAATTCTCGCGATAATTTATAGTCGACGACGGTATCAAAAGGTGTTGATTGTTTCATTTTTTAGACAGAATAATTGGGGGGGGGGGGGCGATAAAGTTGGCGGGTAAAAAGGCCAACGTTTGTCCGGAGGTGTATGGAAATAAAAGTTTTTTCGCTAAGGCGACGAAGGAAATAGTCGGACGGGGGATAAAAATAAATAATAGAAGGCGCCAGACGTATCGATCCGAGGCTATACAACTCTAAAGCTTACACGAGGAGTTAAGGAATTTTTCTCTTCCGTGGTTGGTTAACGACGCGAAGGTGAAGCGTGTGGTGGCCACCTTCCTTCTTTTTTTTTTCCTCTTCTTTTTTTTGCCACAATCGTTCGCCCCTACGTGTTTATCCTTAACGAATTCACCCGCCTGGCGCCTCTGTCTTCCTATACGAATAAAGTACACAAACTTGACGGACGCCAAACAAGAAATTCACGAACGACAGACGTTGGCTACGTTTTGTATTTTAAAATTAATTTTCGGAATAGAATGCAAGGTTTCGACGATTATACAATTTTCCTATTTACTGTAATTATATTAAATTTGATATTTTTTTCGAAACACCTGTAAATTCGGATTCAACTGATTTTTTTTTTTTTTGCAGGGCAATAATCCGAAAAATGGGTGTCCAGTATGCGAGAAACATTGTCCACAAAGACTGACCAAGCCAGACGAGTATCTATGCTGGAACCAACAACACTGCCAACGAAGTAAACTGCCTTTTCCATCTGTGTTCACTGATTGATACTAATTAAAAATACCAATACAAAGTCTCCTTCGCTAATTTCCTCCTTTCCCCCTTTCCTTGTCTTCACACGAACCATACTTTGCAGCAGATATTCGAACATCCGTACAATTATCATTCGAATATTCAAACAATCGAATTCCACTAATATTTCAATTTTCCAGTATTCGAATGTCATATGCAAATTCTACTGGAATACGAATTATTCGAAGCGATATCAGAACATTATAATTATTCAAACTCTATCGATATTGAAATGTTCGAACATCCGTTCCAGTCCTGCTTCACGGTCGTCTACGTGTTATTTTATCGATCACAGCGTGTTCATTACCAACGACCGTGCTCCCCCGAGCAAAAGTTCCAGGGAAAGTTTGCCACGTGTCCCCAAGAAAGAGCGTGACAGAGTTTCTTCCCGATGAGCCGGTTCCCGATAAACCGTGCTCGCGGGGCGTCCGCACGCGCAAACTCGTTCACGCGTGTATCCACGAAATTAATCCTCTCGATCGCTCGTCAGTTCGCTTTCCCTCTCCTCCTGAAATCCATCCTCGAACAAATAAAGTATCAAAGAATCACTCTCCCCTGAAACGGACCTTTCGGTTTCAGTCTGCGACCGGAAGTGCGAGAACAACGCCTGCGACGAGACGGGGAAATGCTGTCATTCCACGTGTCTGGGCACGTGCACGGGGCCCACGAATCGCGACTGCGCCGTCTGCAAGGACGTGATCACGGCGGACAATGAGTGCCGCGAGCACTGCCCGAACGGCACCTTCGAGTTCATGGACCACCGTTGCATCGACGAGGACGCGTGTCGTCGGATGGTGAAGCCTCGGGAGGTGTTCAACGCGAAGACCTTCCCGTACAAGCCGTTCAACGGCAGCTGCGTGATGGAGTGTCCGCCTGGTTACATCGCCGAGGAGATCAGCGGCAGGGGTTCCTGTAAGAAATGCGAGGGACCTTGCCAGAAGGACTGCGCGGGGGCTAACGTGGACAGCATCGCATCTGCCCAGAAGCTGCGCGGCTGTACGCACATCACCGGCAGCCTGGAGATTCAGATACGAGGCGGGAAGAACATCGTCAAGGAACTGGAGGACAGTCTCAGCACCATCGAGGAGATAGACGGCTACCTGAAGATCGTGCGAAGCTTCCCGCTGATATCGCTCAACTTCCTCAAGAACCTGCGAGTGATACGAGGCAACGACATCGACAACTCCAAGTACTCTCTGCTGGTGATGGATAACCAGAACCTTCAGGAGCTGTGGGACTGGAGCTGGCACAAGGACATACAGATCCTGTCGCAAGGCGGACCCGGCAAGATCTTCTTCCATCTGAACCCGAAACTGTGCCTCTACAAGATCGAGTTGCTGCGAGAGAAGGCAGGCCTGGCTCCCTTCACCACCTATGAAGTGGCGCCCAACAGCAACGGCGACAAAGTCGCCTGTAACGTCACTGAACTGAAGACCAGGGTCGGTGGCAAGTCGCCTTGGGGCGCGGTGATCGAATGGGAGCCCTTCGTCCATCATGACGCCAGATCTTTGTTGGGCTACGTGGTGTACTTCATCGAGGCGCCCAATCAGAACGTGACCATGTACGACGGCAGGGACGCTTGCGGCGGGGACGGATGGAAGGTGGACGACGTGTCCGCCAATACCAACACCAGCCTCGTGGACGGGTCGAAACTGTCCGGGCGTCAGGAGAAGAACGTGTACACCCACTACCTGTCCCAATTGAAGCCGTACACCCAGTACGCCTATTACGTGAAGACTTACACGATCGCAACCGAGAGGTCCGGGGCTCAAAGCAAGCTGATGTACTTCAGAACGATGCCGGAAGCTCCCAGCTCGCCCAGGTCGCTGTTCACTTGGAGCAACTCGAGCAGCGAGCTTCACATGTCTTGGCTGCCGCCGTTACACAAGAACGGCAATCTGACGCATTATCGGATTTTCGGCAAATGGGAACCGGATGATCCGAACTTTATCGATCAGAGGAACTATTGCGAGGAACGTAAGTAGACCGTTAACTTAACCCTTTGTTACCACTATAGCTTCTAATAACTACAGCTTTAAGGTATCCTTGCTTTAATTACCCAGAGAGTAATTTAAATTACAAGATTTATAATTTTATAACTAAAAGTTTGACTACTAAGCCTTCGATATAAAACGTTTTAGCTCTCGAGAAGTAATTTCCTAGAAAAATACTCCCACTGCTCACTATAACTAAAAACTTACCACCCAAATAATAGTACAGACGGATTAATTAATTTAATAAGAAGATCAAGTACGAATGGCTCGATAACTTCCACTAGACTCTGGTACTTGTACTGTAGGAGTGGTCAGATGAATCTGTGTTCATAGTCGCTGACAGCCTCGATTCCGTGGACTTGCTAATAGCATTTGCGGTATTGAAAACGAACCGGATGTTCCAGCGATGCTTCTGCCAGACAAGAAGGCGATCTCTCTGGCGGAGGAGGAAAGGAAGCGGATGGAGGAGGAGAAGGAGCAGAGCATCACTCCGGAGACGGGTACGTGCGACTGTTCGGACCGAGAGACCGATCAGACCCTTCGAGAAAAGGAAGCTTCCAGTTCGATCGCGTTCGAGGATGCCCTTCACAACCAGGTGTACGTGAAGAGGAAGCCTGGCAGAAGAAAAAAGCGCGACATCGAGGAGATTTCGTTCATTTCTTTGAGAAAACCAAGATCAGTGGATCAACAGGTACGGTTATCCTTGGAACATGAATGTTTCTTCAATTTCTAACGCGTTTTGTTTTGAATTCACAGGTTGTGGATAAAATAGAGAACGATACGTACGTGGTATTCGAGCGTCTGGTGCCCAGCACGAATCTCTCGTTCGTGATGAGAAATCTGCGCCATTTCGCCGCCTACAACATCGAGGTGCAGGCATGCAGGGCGCAGGAGATGAACGACACGTTCAAGAAGTGCTCGACCAAAAGCATGAGGACGTACCGCACGTTGCCGATGAAGACCGCCGATAATATACCGCCGAATACCTTCAAGATGAGCATATCTGGCGAGAACAACAGCCTCACGATGGTCACGCTACAGTGGGACGAGCCGCCGCAGCCGAACGGTCTGATCATCACCTATCAAATCGAGTACAAACGGGTCGACATACAAAACGTGAGTTCAGAATCACGCCTATAAAACCGATCGATCTTTGTCCAGTCACCCTAACGCCTCAGCCTTTTGCGTGTCAGTCATCGTCAACCCCTTTTGTCACGCTTCTGAATACAAACGGTCAAGTATTTTTAGTTCCTCAGCGAAAATATTCCAAAGATGAAATGTTTTTGGATCTCGGATCGTATCCAAAAATATCTTGAAAAACTTTAGGAATCAACGAAGGATTCGCCTGTTGCAGTACAAACCGACGGTGGTCTGCATCACCAGACGGGACTTCACGAAAGCGGGCAACTCCTACATCCTGAAGGAACTACCCTCCGGCAACTATTCCGTGAAAGTTCGCGCCACCAGCCTGGCCGGCTACGGCGACTACACCCAGGTGAAACACTTCTACATCGAGGAACGGAACGCGTTGGGTATCTTCTGGGTGATATTCTGGCTATTCCTGTGCGCGATACTCATGGTGCTCAGCTTCGGTACGTTCTACGTGTACAAACGCAAGTACATGAGGAACGTGCCGAACGTCACGCTGATCGCCACCGTGAACCCCGAGTACGTGAGCACCCCGTACGTGTTGGACGAGTGGGAGGTGCCCAGGGAGAAGATCGAGCTGCTCAGATCGTTGGGCAATGGTTCGTTCGGTATGGTGTACGAGGGTATAGCCAGGGACATCGTGAAGGGTAAACCGGAAGTACGGTGCGCCGTGAAGACGGTGAACAAGGACGCCACCGATCGGGAACGCATCGAGTTTCTCAACGAGGCTTCCGTCATGAAGTGAGCTCTAATTGTAACGAAGGACCTCGAAATCCTTGCTAACCGATTTAACCCTGTTAATTCTTCGCAGAGGTTTCGATGCCCATCACGTGGTGAAGCTGTTGGGCGTGGTGACCCGAGGCCAGCCAACCCTGGTCATCATGGAGCTAATGGTGAACGGCGATCTAAAAACGTACCTGAGAAGTCATCGACCAGACGCCTGCGAGAAGTCGAACGAACCACCGAAACTGGATCGGATATTGCAGATGGCGATCGAGATCGCCGACGGCATGGCCTACCTGTCCACCAAGAAGTTCGTGCACAGAGACCTGGCGGCTCGCAATTGCATGGTGGCCGAGGATCTGACCGTGAAGGTTGGCGACTTCGGAATGACCCGGGACATTTACGAGAGAGATTACTATCGAAAGGGTAGCAAAGGCTTCTTGCCGGTCAGATGGATGGCGCCGGAGAGCCTGAAGGATGGCGTGTTCAGTAGCTATTCGGACGTGTGGAGTTATGGAGTCGTGTTGTGGGAGATGGTGACTTTCGCGTCCCAGCCTTATCAAGGCTTATCGAACGATCAGGTGAGCGTGCCCGTTTTGCCCTCGATAACGTAATTCCCTCCCCCTTGAAACACGAATTCCGACTTACTCACTCGCCCCCGCGCACCCTTCGTGTCCTATTTTATTCAGGTTCTGAGGTACGTGATCGAGGGTGGGGTCATGGAACGACCCGAGAACTGCCCGGAACTGCTGTACGAACTGATGAAACGTACCTGGAGACACAAGGCGACCAAACGACCCACCTTCATGGACATAGCTACCACCCTGCTCAAGCACATCGACACGGATAACTTCAAGATAGTGAGCTTTTATCATAGCACGGAGGGTATTGATGCCAGGAATCAGAACAGGTCGACGTCGCCGCAGATCGATCAGTGAGTACACGTTTTAACCTAATTCCGTCAGATCATTCTGTAACGAGTGTCCTGTCGCCAAAATTCCTATTGATTCTACAATTTCTAAATTTTTACAAAAATTGCAGACATTTAGAACTGGCTACGCTGCAAGACCTGCAGGAGGAGGAGGCAGAGGGCGAGGAGGACTCTCCGCTGCGACAAGACTTCGGCGATTTCGCAAGTTTCGAACCCAGCAGCATCAAAAACAGCTTCAGCCCTCATTACAGAGCCGATTCCTACGGCGAGAATTCGAAAGCGACCGCCAATTGTCACGATCTGAACACCTCGAACGTGCCACTGAAGGCCGGCTTCGACGACTTCGACGGCGTGTCCGCGGACTCTGCCGTCTCCGGCAAGGACACCCTGAACCTGCCCTTCGTCGAGGACGGTCTGAAGTCGGTGAAGAGCTCGCCGTTCGTGAACGCGAAGAGCACGTCGCGCAGCAACCTGAGCCAGCTGTCCGCGAGCAACAGGTCCGCGAGCCCGAAGAGCACCGGCAAGAGGAGCTTCCTGAGCAGCCCCAACTCGTCCAAGCTGGCCAATCCGCCAGACTACGAGAACGGCAGCCCGGAGATCCTGTCCGCGGCCGAGAAGAGGGAGACCGTGCCGCTGAGGGTCGATTTCCCTTCCATGGACGCAATCGACATCGACAGCGGGATGGACAGGAAGGACACCATGTCCACGGCGGAGTATGTCAATAAACCCGAGACCCTGAACAATGGCTACATAGGAGGCGCAGCCACGTAGTCTTAAGGTTCATTTTCGGTAAAACTGCTAGCCGTCGCTGTTCGCAGTTGTCGTTGGAAGCTGGCGATTGACACTTTGACGTGCTGGTAACTTTTATACCTGAATTCTTGCTAACTCCTCGTAATTTTTCGTAACTGGCCATCGACGCCATTGACGTACCAGATATTTTGACTCCGTTAAATAAAAATTAGTAATCTCATGGTACGTAAAATCCCCAAGTAACTCTAAATCTTTTTAATATCTGAATTCGTCAAAGTGTGAACCCCGGTCCTCGGAAACGCGACGGTCAGACGTTTTAACGAAACCACGTGTACATTTCTCTGAGCGAGAGAAGGAAATGACTGGCGACGTCTAGCAGTATTATCGAAACCGCTAATCCTTGAACGCGTTCGCAATCCAGATCATTCCTCGCACGCTTGCCGGCTTGAATCCGCCTCGAGCGTTGGTAGCTGGAGATCGGCGAACGCGTCGGTACGATGTTTAGTATTTCTACGATCGAACGAACGTTCGAAAGGGGCAGTGTCTGTGCAACGATCGCGCCGATTTCTTTCTTCTCCTTTTTTCTTTTTATATGCTTTTATAAAAAAAAAAGAAAACAAACGAAACTATTTGACCAGGCACGTTTTGCACAGACTCGGGCGACTTTTAGAACGAGAAGATTTATTATTTATATCAGTAAGTTGTATGTTTTAAGACTTTTGACGCGGTATCCGACTTGTGTCTTCATCCTCGACGTCTCGGTATCGCTCGCTAGAACTGACCGATAGGTCGAACCGACCCGTTCCAAATTATAACCATTGATTAGAGTCTAAATTCGCGACCTTCGAAATTTTTACTTCATGAAGCTATTTATTAAAATTCATCGAGTATTAATTTTCGATTAAATGATCCCAATCGTGTTACAAAAGGGTGCATTTCAATCCCTTGGCGAACTTGGTTGTCGAATGTACACATACACCGTATTATGTATAATTTTTTATTTATTCTTCTTTTTTTATTGTGCAATCGGTGGTTCTAGCGTCGTCGTCTCTCTTCGGGCGTGTGTCTTGTCGGTATCGAACAGCAGACACTGCCTTCGTTTTTTTATTTCTCACGAAGATAGAAGAAGAAGAAGGGACAGATTCGACGGGAACAATTGACGATGACGATTGGCCAAAGTGCAGCCATTTAATCACGAAGGAAACAATTAATAATCGTGTTGATTTTTTTTCTTAACAGGCGAACGCGCCTGCTTCCTTTCGGTTAGCGGCCGCAATTTTTTTTTTTTTTTAGAGAATTCATCGAAGTGGCGATTAAGCAAAAAGCGAGAACCCGATCCACGGTCACAATCACGACGATTCTATATTATATATAATAAATATATTTCGTCGGACGAGCTTAATTGCCACTTTGCACGGTTTTAGGCTTTTTACGAGTTACACCGTCGTGTATCATAGATTAGGTTACGTTAGGGAGAGAGGATACATAGCTGGACGCAGATTCGGAATACACGATCGCTGGAGATTCTTTTCGGGTCGAATCTTCGTCTTTTTCTTTGTTCTTTTTTTCTTCGTAAATCTGTATTCTGTTCGTCGAAATCGTGCAATAGAGTTTGTTGACCGAGGGTCGAAGACCCGCTGACTTCCATTGGTGCTAACACTGGCGAGTTATTTGTACCGAAATGTAAAATACTATCGTCCTGCAATTAGCTATTTAAATTTCGAATTTTCGCGCCATATCACTTTCATTCATTGATAGTCTACTGATGGACAATTTTATATTTTATCGACCAAACGCCGTTGAAGTAATAAAAATTGGACTTGCTCTTTTATTTTTGACCAAACACGGGATTAATTTTGAATCCAACTTTACACAAATTGGATGAAATCTCGTTTAATAACTTTATTGACCATATTTTTAAAAAAATGTCAGTAGGTACAGCTGAAAGAATGATAATATTTTACATTTTGGTGCAAGTTGTAGTTTTTTACTGTCCACAACGCCATTATCAGAGAGAAATTGAATCGAACGACAGAATATAAGATAATGTTTGTACGCAAACGAGAGGAAAGAATCGCGAGCGATCTAAACGTTAACGAGCCTCTAACACAGAAGACTGATTAGCTAATCCCATTAATTACGCCCGTATTTCGCTGAGTAAGTTTAAACGTTTTATCGAACGAAATGGTAGAAGTTCCACACACACATACACACATACACATATGTATATACGTACATATTTTTCTCATCTTCGCAACGGCTATTTCTCCTCATCTGTTTATATATATATATATATTTTTTTTTATTTGTTTATTTTGTTTGTTCATTGTATTTCTCTGCGAAGGGCATGTTTAACGAAGCTTCGGACTTCGACCCATAACCCTTTCGCCACTGAACGTTCCTGTACATTTTTTTTTACATTAAATTATTTCATTCGTAAGACGACACTGACGATTGCAATGTTTCGATTGGATTCTTATTTTTCTTAATTTATACGTTATTAATGTTATTCGAAATTCGACGTGTTAATATATGAAATAAAATAATTTTGTCAAAATTAGTCCGAACCAATTTATATGTTTTTCAAAATTTCCTTCGAATTGTCGTTGTCTTATCGGCCCATTAAAGTATACGCGTTGATCGTTTGGTGGTGAGAAGATGTGATTGTAATCAGAGTGAGGGGAAGGGAGTAAGGAGAGCCTAAAACTCCGTTGGACATGTTCTCTCTATCAGTTCATCGAGTATCCAATAGAGTTGTTGATTTACGAGACACTTGGCTACCTGGCTGTCTAATAAGACATCAAAAATCTTGATTTGGAAGACGAGTTGTTTCTTTTTATACAACTTCAGTTCGAAATTTCAGAATCTTCGATTTTGTAATGACATCATTTTATTTCGTCAAGTACTTAAATCCACAGAAGTTTTCATTACGTACAAAACACTACTGATGACAGAAGTATAGATGATACAAAAATGAATCCTTAATACTTTTAATATTGAAAAGAATGATTGGCTCTAAAAACAACGAAACCTTTTGCATACTCCTAAAAAGGAGTAGCGTGTAAGTTTCAAATCGAGATTTTCTGGTGTTTTACGGACACCCGAGTAGCCGGGTGTCCCCAGATAACCGGTTCAAATCGATAGCGCTAGTATCCATATAAGATGCGACCTTTCTCCTCGAGAATCACTATTGTCGCTCGTACTTTGTTCCTTTCTCGCGTCCTTCGCGCGCGACCGGTCGGAAAGGGCGTTCCATGAAAAGCGGCGAAGGACGACCGCATTTTGTCGACGTAAAAAAGAATTCATGGGAACTCGGGCGAAGAATAATAAAAGATAAGTGTATTTATCGAGCCGACCAAGGAAATTGGAAACTGCGTCGTTCGCCGTCCTCGCGGAACGTTCTTTACGCGGTCGCAATCTGTAACCTAACTGCTGTAACGAGATTCGAGCACCAATGACCTAATTACCAAGTACCTAAACTCTAATTAACACGCTTGAACGCATCGCAGTACGTTTTGGTCGGAGCAACGAGAATCGTACAAAAAATAAAAAGAAGAAACGCAAACTGTAGAGAAGAGCGCCGGTCTCGAGTATCGAATTCGAAGTGCGCGCTCTTTTCGTCGAGACACGAAGCGAAAAGTGCCAAGAAGCGGGAACCGACGAGAGAAGTCGCGCGAGCACGGCTGATAGCTTTCCTGTTTTTTCATTTCTTTCTTCGTTCGCAGCTCACGCTCTCGGTCTCGCTTAAACACGCTGAAAAGAAAGGAAAGAAGAAACCCTCGTTCTCGAACGATGCGTCCAGCGATCGAAAAGACGCGCGTCTCTTCTTCTGCACGCTTTAAGTTAAGGAAGAGAAGAAACGGCACGCGATCGGACGGAGCTGGATCGCGTGGCCGTTCGTTGTATTATAAAACATTTTGTCAAGCCTCGCTCGTATTCTGAAATATTTAGTGTAACACAGATTTAAAAAAAAAAAAAACGAAAGAAAGAAAAGAAGAATGGTTGACGCTTAAGATCGTATTTAAATTGTACGCGGGTATTCGAGCGTCGATCGTCGACTGCGTATGCGTGGCTGCGCGTGCACCCAGTTCGCGTACGCTTATGGCGCGCTGTAACATTAACGCGTTCGCTACCAGCGTATGTAACGCCTTCGAACTTTCCCCGATTCTTTTACTTTATACGCTTCGAAACGGATGAAAAATCAAATTCTATCGTCTAATCTAAAAGATAGTCCATTATACTAACAATCGGTATAGTCTAAAAGTCGTATTAATTTATACAAAATTAAGCGCTGTAATTGAATGCTGGTAACAAAGGTGTTAATTCAGAAATGTTTCCTACGGAACGACGAGTTCTCTCTATATCATACAAAAAACAGCGGCTCGTGGCTATAAAAGAAAATAAAAGGAAAAAAAAAAGAAATTTCTTAGGCCTATATACATATAGTTTTGAGATCATGTAATATATATTATACATATATTGAGAACGAAGATGTTGGTATTGCGAGGAAACGCGTAAGATTATAAACGAGACGTATGCGTATGCGTGTGTCCCGGGAATTACGAAACATGTTTTTTCTGTACACGATTTACGTTTTGAAGTAACGAATGAATGAACGAACTGTGTGTATGCGAATGCGACGACGTAAAATAAGCGAATTGATGCGAGTCAGGAACCACAAGGCCTGTTCGGCCCGTCATCGACATCCGACGAAATAAAGCGCGCGCAGTTTAAAAATGTCGCCGCGAGAACCTTTCGTAATCGATCCTGATCGTTCGATCATCAACAATCACGTTCCAATGTCGGTCGATTATAACACGAAAAGGTTACTTATCGTATTTTTTTTCTTGACGGAACAACCGACGTTTCATTCCTCGATTCATTCGAACGTCTCCTGTTCTCCGATCGTTCGCGAAAAAAAAAACATTTTCACGTCGAGAAAAGCTACTTTTGACGCATGGTATTCTCGTTTCTTTTTTTTTTTTCAGAAGCTTTTTACGTTTAAGTTTATCCTAACGATTCGACGTCGCGAGTGACGTCGCGTATTTCCTTATCTTTTTACCGTTGCCTTTTTTTTTTTTTGTTCTTTTGGGATCGATTTATTATAGCGTACCTCTTTTACCTTTACAAAGACCGCGTTATACGTAATTTATTAAATAAGTTATGATACACGTAGAGGAGTATCCTCTTGTTCCTATTTCGTATCGTTTTTTTTTCCTTCCTCCTTTTTTTTTTGTACTCTTGAATTTGCAATTTAAGTACGATTAGTCATAGACGTAACACGAGTAACCGAAGATTTTTTTTTCTTTTTTTTTTCCTGCGACATCTTTACGTTTTAAGGGAACTTTTTAGTAGACGATCGGGCAAAATTCGACAGTTTTCCTCCCCGAGTATCAAGGATTAACGTTTCGTTGTTATCATTTGTTTATCGATTTACATTGCTCGCGAAGTTTGCCTCTCGGTTCTGTCCAAGATCGATTCCTCACGCGACTGCTCAATATTAGATTGCTCAAGCCCAACGTTAGATTGCGAAACCAATCAGGGAAACATTGTCGCATGTTCCGTGCCGAGACTCAACCCTTTCATGAGCGATGGGACGCGCGCGTCCCATCCTCGATTCACCCGACGACACGATGAAAAACATATGATTAGGACGTTCGAGTACCAAGCCTGGAGTTGAAACTTGCAAATTTCGGTAAATTTTTTCGGGTGTCCTGCGGACCCTGTCACGACGATCGCCATGAGCATCGAAGCTTCGATTCAAATCGGTTGCCTACGAAAGGGTTAATTAAAAAGAAAGTTTTTTATTCATTTCTATACAGTTTCATTCCCCCTTCCCTTCCCATCAACACGTTTAACCCTTAAATGCACGAATTATTACAGGGATAATCGAATGTCTGAAATTGACAATTTATCAAAAATTTAGCAATCGAACTAGCAGATCGGTTTTCGTATGATTTGCTTCAAGTTTTTTAATTTTATATTACAGAATAAGTAAATTTTGTCCTGGAGGAATTAAATCATCACAAATATTGTAAAAAGTTACTTCCAACTAAGCCAAATTGAAAAATCCTTATTTCTTAAACTTGAACGAATAATTTTATAATATATTTAATACTTCCAATATATTTATCCCTTCAGACACTGGTGCCTTGTACCAACCCCCAAATTTTAAACCGAAGTATTGAGATATAATAAAATTATAATTATTCTGATTATAATTAGGAAGATTACAACGGTATGCATTTAAGGGTTGTTAGATATTGTTTCGCGTTCACGATTCCAGTGCGTATGCATGTGTATGTCTTATATATCAGTACGAGAAAAAAAAAAAAAGAAAAAATCGACAGACAAGACAGACCCCCTCCACCTGCTGCCCCCCCTTCCCTACGGAACTTCCTCGGAGTTGACAAAACTAATTTTTATAGGGATCTTGTAGGCGAAGTTTTTCTACGCTGAACTGTATTTTGCATAAGGACAAGAGTCGAGAGAAATATTTAAAAGAAAAAGAAAAGAAAACTAAAAAAAAAAAACAAAAAAAAGAAAGAAAAGGTCGTATCGCGTATTGTTAATCCGACTTGTTAAAGGACGATCGTACCCTTAGTATTGTTACGTTTAAGCCCGTGAGAGAGAGAGAGAGAAAAAAAAATGCAAAAAAAAGAAAAATATCGATATGAAACGCAAGCCTGTTTTTTCAACCCTGTATCCTCGCAAAACAAAAAAAAGGAAAGGATATACTCTATGTTGTCTTTTGTTCTCCTCCCCCCCCCCCCCCCCCCATTGAATCCATGGCCTCTTCTGTCGAGGCGACCGACATATTATACTTGTTCGTTGGACGGATGAACGTCTTTTTTCCTATTATTTATTTATTTTTTGTATATACATTATTGTCCTATTTATTTGTCAATAAAGAGCTTGCGATACGCGGATACAAGAATGTGTTATCATCTGAAATGCTTCCTTATACCTTTCGTTACACGTGTTCAGTTACTTAATCTACAATTAAGATTAACACGTTCCGTGCCGTTTGGGTCGCTGACGGCCCATCTTTATTCGAAACTCAACTTGGCACAGGGCGCGTTAATTAAATTGCAAATTTCTGTATAGATTTTTGAATTTTATTTGTGCGTTACGAAGATATTGAACGGAACAATTAAGTCAAGAGGAGTACTTTACAATGGCGTTTATCAATGATGGCCTACTTAAAGAAAATTCCATCGGGGACGAGACAAAAGCAGCGTCTGAACGACGGGACACGCCTCGCGGTTTCGCAATCCCGTCGATTTCACGGTGGTACTCGAAAAATGACGGTGTTTTTCCCGCCGAGCAAATACGCGCGAGCGCGCTCGAGAAATAGAATCCCCCGGTTTCGTAACTGTTTATTCGAAACGGCGTTAACGACGACGGAAAACAGCTGCTCGGTCTCTTCGGTTCGCTTGGATTTGAAAGCGAACGTCATTTACATTCTGAATTCCTTATTTTTCTTTTCTTTTTTTATACCAAAGAGCGTTCATTTTTCCTTGATGCGATTTCACTATCGTTCTCGCTGCGACATCTTCGTTTCAGTTGCGGAAAAATGACTAATATTATTTTGTCAGAGAGTGTTGACTTCCTTTACTTAAATATATCATTTATTCTTGACAAATTTCTAATAATTCTAATTCTTTTCGATATCAAATTTCTAATTTTCCAAACGACTCCGAGCTAAATCATTCTTTACCAAGTAAAATGATACGGTTGAAGGGTGAAGTTCTAGCACCAAGTTACAAGAGGGTAAGTACTCAAAAATCGGCTAAAGTTCTCGAAGCCGTCTATTCTTCATATTCGCGGATGCACCCACACACGGATGCTCGAGGAGCCGTGCAACTTGCAGCCCGTTCACCGAGAGACTGACCTCGATTCCACGTTTCAAGAACGTGCCTTTTCGCGTCACGACCTTTGCGATCTCCGCTGTTGTTCGAACGATGACGATTCCAGCACGGATTCCGATCACGATCGGTCCCCGGCGTCCCATCGATTTTCATGTGTCGTTCGTTTCTTGCGTACAGTTAATCGATTCGCTCGAGTTTCGGTTCGCGAGCCGGGAAACGGGGTTAAGGAATCGTGACGAAGACGTGATTAAGAAAAAATCAGCTTAAAACAGAGGGAATATTCAGATTTCCCGATCACTTGCCGGACTTCGGAACACTCTGAAGTGCACCATGCTACCAAGGTGACGGAACAATCGAGTCGTACGCTCGAATCACGTGTTCGATTCATGTTTAAGTCTCGGAGTATTTTCGGATGCAATTAAGTAAAGCTTTCAACATTCATTTTACATTTGAAGATAGTCTAGTCCACTCAAGCGCAAAGTGTCAATGACGCACCCTGTGTGTCACATAAGTATTTAACGCGACACGTGACACACCTTACGCGTCATGTACAACACACTTTGTGTGTCAGATAAGTAGTCAACACATATCCTAATATGCGTCTTGTGCTATCCTTACGCAGGACAGTCCATGACACACCTTACACGTCACACGTTACCCAATCGGATACGTTTTATAAAAAAACCGCATAAACTATCGAGAAAGTTGTTCAACAAATAAGAATCTTCAGGAACGAAACGATTAAAAAGAGATTGAAATTTTCAATCGATTTAAAGACGAGGCAGAGAGGACTCTACACGGTTGGCACATCAGTATGACCAATTTAACGAGCCCATAACGCGTACATCGTAAACCCGACGTGATTTCCAAAGGAAGTCAAATCGAGCGCATCCCAGCGTCGTTAAAATCTCGTTGATCGAATCGAAATTCGATTCAGCTTGTTTGCTTAACAGAAGCGTCGCAACGTTGGACGACCATAAATATTAGCACGGGGATGATTTAATTAGACACGGTCTCGTTAGAAAACGGCAGAGCGTTGCGTCGATGAATATCGAGGAGAGGCATCGCCGAAAAAGCGATATCAAAAGTTAGACGGCCGAGAGAAGAGATGGCCTGAACCCGTGGGGTACCGTTACTACCTGTTCCTCGAACCATCTCCCGTTTTATCTCTGTTCGAGAAGGTAGAGGCCACAACTTCTCTCGCAGAACCCATCTCTCGACGTCCACCTCTCTCTCTCTCTCTCTCTCTCTCTCTCTCCTCCCGTCTACCTGTTCCCCGTGGACCGCGAAATTTCAGGGTCGTTAACCCTTGAAAAACACGTCCTTTCCAGGGAAACATTTGCTTTCTTTTTTCTCTCTCTCTCTCTCTCTCTCTCCGTTCTCACCGTTTTGACACCTATGTCGTTGCCTCCCGGTGAAATCAAGAAGCTGAAGACCAGTAGTGTTTTAATAACGGTCAACGGAGTGTAAGCACCCGAAGAAGCCTCGTGAGAGTACAGTACTTAATGAAACGTATACAAAAGTTTGTTCAAAGCCGTTTAAAATGATTTTGTGGGATTCAATAAATGGCAATTTTTCAGAGGAATGTATTTGCAATAATTTTCGTCATTTTTCTATGTTGGTTTAAAATTGGTCGGCTGAAATTTGTATGCAAGTTAAAATGGTATCGAAGGTATCGAAGGGGAATAACTGAGATTGGTGGTGCGATTTGGATCCAAGGCACGCAGAGATCGTTGTCCCCGTTCGGAATATGCGCGCGAAACACCTACCGGCTCCGATCGGAAAGTCACCTGCCGCATACCTTTTGCTACGTCGCCGGAGGCACCAGCCTCCGCTCTTTCTCCGAAACGGACAAGGAGCTGGTACACGGCGAAAGAGACGGCAACGATCCGCGAAAAAAACATTCGCTTTCACGAAAGTCCACCGATGCCTTTTCATTTTCTTGCTGACGATCGGAGCACACTTTTGTGCCAACCCTTTAACGATCGGACGAGGATCGAGGAAAAGAAAATTGAGAATATCATGCTTTAAAGCCTTTTCAAATCAAATATTTTTTCTAGAAATGTTAGATTTTCAGGAATTTAGAAATTACGGAGTGAAAGGTTGATCTAAAAATATAATATTCTTGGAAATATTACGGTAATTTTGAATAGAAATTAAGGAAATAAATGTTGCAGCATTAGGAATTCAGAATAATAGAAATATCAGGTGTCCAGGAATTTAGAAATTACGGAGTGAAAGGGCTGCAGGATTCTAAAAATACATTTCCTGTCGTATTACAGCAAATAAAAAATAAAAAAAATAGGATTTCAAAAGTTCTTCTCTTTCCTCAATTTCTACTGAAAGATATAATATTTCTGGCGGAAGTGGAAGGATTAAAATGAACCTTCGAGTAATTGCAAAAGTAATTTGCGGTGATAAACGCTTTAATGACTTCATCCCGGGGCCATTTAGAAAATTGAACAGGTTTCATATCCTCGGCTACTTATTGCCAATTCTTTCGCGTTGTTT
Source organism: Anthidium xuezhongi (assembly GCA_022405125.1). NCBI lineage: Eukaryota > Metazoa > Arthropoda > Insecta > Hymenoptera > Megachilidae > Anthidium > Anthidium xuezhongi. The sequence goes on from CM039637.1 coordinate 12,875,767, forward strand.
AACGATAAAGCATAAAAACATCCAAAGAACGAGAATTTACATTCCGTTATAAAATATCCAGGTAAGAATGTACTCGATTCTTCAACGTAATTATTAATAAAAGGATCGAAGTAGAAATTTATCCTCGTTTTCTAATTGGAGGAGAAGCGTTCCTATTAACAGGCTGAAGAGCAAATTATAACGTAGGATTTATTTGATCTTATGGTAAATACGAGCCGTTAATTGATTTAGAATGTTGAGATACGTCAAATCGCGACCATACTGGGACAAGAAACATGGCTGCAGGTAAAATTCTTGGCACGAAACGATGTTGCACCGTTGCTCGAACTGTTCCCCGGTTACCGCCTCTGATTCCAGGTTTAAACAATTCTTTAAAAAATTGTCACAATCGTCTACATAACGTCATTGTATCGTCGCAACAATAATAATCAAATTCACGAACGAAGAATTAAGTTTTCCTTCAAATTAAAACCTGATATTCTTTGAAAGGCTTAAGATTAGAATTATCGAGCAAGACAAAATGGCCTCAAGTACTTTAAGATGCTTCGATCGATATGTAGGCTGACCCGAATTACTGTACACGACAGATCGTGTTTTATTCCGAATTTAAGCGAGGTTTGATTGACAAAAATGTTGAGGGGAAATGACACGAGCGCACCTTGCGCGGTGCCGCTCGCTCCAGCAACCCAGATCTCCGTTCTGCGATGGAAATATACCGTTAAAACACGCTGTGGGCCAGCAATCGTTACTCCCGTTCGGCGAATCGTCGACCAACAGGTATTCTTATTGCCTCTTTTCCCTCGACCATCGATCAAAAAGTCTCTGGAATCGCAGGGTACATCAGCATGATCCTACGAATGGATTATGCAAAGCCCTGCAATTGACCGTCTTGTAAAAAAGACACGGGAACTTTGAACCAAAGTATCCGTATAGTCAAAGCAATTTTAAGAGAATAAAATTTGTTAAAAATCAAATTACTATCAAATGGAATTTTTAGTAGCTGCTACGTGGCAGTCGAAGTGTCAATTATCACCAGTGTCAAATTTCCTTTTACGACGCGTGATAATTATTCGTATAGATAACGAGTGGAAAATTTAACCTAGCCATGTTGAGTTAAGTACTGTGAAAAAGGATGGTAAAAAGGAAAGGATGCTAACGGAAATTTTATGTAATATCGACGTTATAATATTTACGCAAGTCATTATATATTAAAATTTTTACGCGTTCGAAAGGAGGAGCCCGATTCCCTAAGACGCGAATAACTGTTTACGGCTACTAAAGTCTAGAATTTTTGAATTTTCAAATTTTTCTCTATCGTTTGGAAACGTTTGAGGATTTTCAGAACGACCCTCGCGAACGGCCTTCCACGTTCCAGCGGCGAGCGGATAATCGCGTCGGGAAAACGGGATACTCGGGTTACGTCGAATCGATTCTCACCGATATAGAGCCGCCAGGTAATCCTGTCAGACGTGTCCGACATACCACTGGCCCCCTTTGCAAAACCACAAATCCAGTACACGCGTGTAGGCAGGTACGCGGGTAATTCCGCCAACGGTAGTCGACGAACCGTTCCGTCGACCATTGACCATTCTCCCCCGGCTCCCGCCTGATTTCGAGCAAAAGCCGGCTCGCGTTGATTATTTTAGCATTAGAGCCACTTTCGCCTGACGGCGAGGCGAGCTGTGCTGCCGCGGTGCCGCTCGATGGATACGCGACCGGGCGAAAACGAGCGGAATGCCGGAAGTGGAATTATGCAAAAGCCGCAACAATGCAACCGACCAGACGCGCGGAGAAGTTCGAAAGCGTCGACGGCCGTGAGAATGTTGTTGCGTCGATTTTTTCTTTTTTTCAAGGGACTTCGAACAATTGGATGGTGGACCATAGGAATATGAAAAGTTAAGTAAAATTCAAAGATGGGATATTTTGAAAACTTTCAGCGCGACCCTGGTCAACATGTATTTCCTCCTGCACAAAGGAGCGCGGTTTTAATCGCGACCTCGAGGTGGCCGCGATTTATCGAAGGTACTCTCGAACCGTTGGACGGCTAGACACGGCGCGATAGAACCGCAGAGCGTAATAACACATCCACGAAGAAGAGTACGCCTCCGGCACTTTTCTCTCGGCTTAATCGTTATGGAAAGTCTGAGGATAATATGGGACGTCGGTGCGCCACAGAATCTCCTATCCGACACATTCTCTCGTTGCCGTAGAAAAATCATCGTTCCTTTCCGTTTTTCAAATACAGCTAGAAAATTTTGCAATAAAATAGTCACACTTGCGATCGGAAGAAACCAAAATCACGGAACCATACGTGCCACTGCGAACGTAATATTTTTACCATTTTGATTTACACCACTTTCATAATCGCCAGCATTACCCAAGTTTATTAAGTAATGTTGTATGGAAACCGTGTTAGAGGAGAGCTGTCGCAATTTTTCAAACTACCGTGTTGTATGAAGATCGAGCGCGTCGAGGATGCTCTTACGCCACACGCGTCGATGCTCCACCGTGCCGATGAACGTGTTAATCATTTGATTCCCGACGAATCCCACGGCCATGAAATTAAGTGTCTTTTTCGCGAAGCAACGGGGCCTGCATCGGGGATCGAGGATAATGCACAGGTACACCACAGGAATCTCGTTGGATCGGATCGATGGTAGCCCACATTGCTCGCCGACAATCGTGGGATCGAAAGACAGGATCGTTGGAAGTAAAATTCCAAAAACGATCTGTCGCAGAATTTCGATCACCAGAAATCGAAAACTTGCACTATTTGATTGTGAATTGATCCAGACTAATTAATCTCTGGACATACTACTGAGACAATTTACGTGTGGCATTTGCTAAATTTTAAATTGCCTTTCCAGATACTATTCTGCTAATAATTATTCTGCAACCAGAAATCAGAAATTCTGATACATATTTCACATTCGACGATTTTTTACTATTCCAACTGCAATTACGACTAATCACAAATTAGTCGAGAATTAGCTAAACAAAACGCAGCTCGTTATTCCTAGGTTTTTTTCGAAAGATCCGAGGTATGGTCCGTGATTCGATAAACGGGCAAGTGTGCCCGGATGGGCAATCGGAGCGGTAGGAGAACGGATGGGCGCTCGGCTAGCGGCCAGAAGGAGGTTGAGTGAACGGGGCGCTCTGGCGGACAAGCACGGTGCTCGACGGTGGAACGGAGACGGAGCGACATGGCGAAAAAGGTGGAAGAAAGAGGTGAGACGAACGGTGAACAGAGATAGTGAACGGTGTTTGTAATCAAAGGGGCGATCCGCGGCGCGGCGTGGAAGAAAGTCAGCCTACTGGCGAGAGCCAGTCCGGCACGGCGCGTTGTCCCGAATGCACGTCGAACCATCGATTTCCGCCTGTCGTGGCCACGTGATCGTACACCAACTTCCATCAGAATCCCTTCTCATTCTTGTTTGACCGTCCCCAAACGTGATTCGCCTCGACCGTGAGTTAAATGAACGACTCTGTGGCAACCTGAAGAGCATCGCTGGTGGATATTCGGTATTTAGGGCCCGATCGGTGCTTTTTAACGATGGAAACGAGCGGAGATTGAACGGTGAGTAAGAGATCGTTGTGGGAACTGGTACGAATTCTGTGGCCACCGAACTACGAGCGTTCTTTCGTGTCGCGAAATCGGCTAACGAGCAGGGGGACTAATTGGGTCGCGAAAAGTGTCTTCGTCGAGTAATTCTTGATGGTACGGCTCGATTTTTGCGATTGGAGGTTGGAAACTGAAGAACGAGAGTCTTTCAACTCAAATATTCGATTAAATTGACTAAAAAATAGTGATCAAGTTGTTACAGAAGTATCGCGTTTAATTATTGAAGGAAGAAAATTCGATCAAACTTAAAGGTATAGATTCTAATGATGCACGACGTTAACACGTTAATTGCCCAGTGTTAATTACCGGTGATTGACACCTCGAATCTTGTAAGACTTCGAAGCACACGACAAACTAATCAGAAAACTAATAAACACGTCGATCATGTCAGTAGAAGCAGCAACACGTGGCAAGACACGCTTCAATCATTTCGTGAACATCTGCAAAAGTATTTCTTTTCACAATACAGTTATTGCATTGCTACGCAACGAGGAAATATTTTGTGTATTTAAAAAAAAAAACAAGATTACGACTATGCCGGTCTTATCTAATCAAATGAATGTGATAATCTGATAGAACTTAACTGTGACCGTGACAATAGGTTTGTCTAAGATACCTACTGATAAGTGGAAATATTTTCCAAATTAAAAAATAAAAAACAATTATTTAAAACACGACTTCAAACTTAAGAACGCGCTGATGATTCTCAATTCATGATTTACAGTTATCAATAACAGTTCACTCGTTTCATACATAACAAAAAAGATACAAATATGTTTTCTCTCTGATAAAAATACGAACGATCCAATTAACAAACTAAGATGATCACAGACTCTGTTGATCGCTCGAGCAATCATCTTATTATCAATTCATCACGAACACGATAACAACGTGGTTATCATTTCTTGAACATAAGTCAGACATATTGGACGCGACACTCGCGATTCTGCCAACTCGCTCGTTTGATCCTGTTAACTGTTTTAAAGGGCGACTGGTAAGGCTTCGATGAATGTCATACCGAAATGAAATCGTGGAACGTCGAGACACTTTGCCCATCAATTGCAATTCGATCGCGATTTGATATCAAAATGCGTAAAATATCGCGGACCCTTTAATTAGGACTCCGTTTGATAAAAAAACCAATGAAACAAATATATTTAAATTAAAGGAAGAAAAATTGCAATTGCAATAAAGTTAAAATTACTCAAAATTTATTTGACGTATATATACGTGTCTCGTAGTCAAAGGGTTAAAGGATACGCTTGATCGAACGGCGGTGGGAGTAAAAGGTTGCCGATAACCGGTGACGACGTTTCCTTTTGATCGGCAAGAAACTATCTGGCAAAAACCAGTTTTTCGTCTCCTCATAGTGGACATCTTGAAAGCAGATGGCATTTCGCGTTTTTCTCCTTCATTTTTTTTTTCTCTCTTTTCTTTCCTATTAGCGAACGGAGAGACCGTGATTTTCTAGCTGCCAGGTATACACTTCGAGTCGATGTATGGATAATTATTATCCTCGATCCTCGTGAAAGTTTCGAGGTAGGAAGCGTCGACGCTTGCCAAACAAACACCGCAATCAGTCGAATAAAAATGTCGAATCGAGCCGAGTTTAATCGGAATTCTTTCCATCGATTGCAATAATTTCCGAATCGAAGAATGCGAGTAACGGGCGACTTTGTTTTATTCGTAATTACAGTGTGTGCAGCTTCTATCATTTGCAGTTGTAGTACATACAACGTTTATTATCTGCAGTTTGTATTCGTACGAACTCGTCAACAGTAACTTATCGTTCCCAACGCTGCTCTCAACAATAATTCTATTTTTATTTTTTCACTCTGTTATACACACACCGCGTTTGTTTAGTTCTGTCACTCGTCCCAAGGGACGCAGATGACAAGGAGGATACATTATAAATAGTAGTGATTTACAATGCGAATTCCTGCGTTGTTACGAATCATTCGATGACACGAGGCTTGGAATCACCTGTTTCTCTGAACCTATTACCAGTTACGTGATTGTTGTGGCCCTTGAACGACGGAAGCCGGGTCAATCGTGACCCAGACCTATCCAATTCATCCAATAACATCTGAGGTTAGCTATTCCGATTTCCATACAATATCGAGTCATTGTAAAATTCTTTAAAAAAAAAGTTTTTCCTTAAATTTTTAGAAGAAAACTTACAGACTGCAATTGCAATAAAATATTTGAAATACGACGGAAGTTAACAGCTTCAGGCTTAACGAACATCGGCAGAACGAATGAAAGGATGTTAAAAAACGAGTCTGTTGACTCCCGATGCGGCTCGCAAGGAAACGAGAAAGAGAAACAGGTCGAATTTTAATGACGCGTTTCTCGCCAAGATGAATGTACGAAGATTCGAGTAATGAATGGAGCACGCTGTCAAAATCCGTGAAGCGTGACGGGGAACGCGCTTGTTACGCAATCCCGGTGCATTGTGGCGGTCGTTTAAACGGGTCTGGGAAAAAATGCAAAATTCCTGAAGGAAATACCCTCGTTTAGCCGCGTGTAAACATTTCCGCGCGGAACAGCCGATACCCGCTTCCGAATAAGGACAGCCACCTTCCGGCTGCAATTACTGCACTCTTAACGACACGTTTCTCCGACGTAATTAACTCTGCCGGTGAAGAAACGATTCCGAGCAGGATTCGACGAGACGCTTTAAAAGTGTAATCGATTCACTCCCAGTCGAAGTTAAGTTAACTACAGTTTCAAAGTTTGAAAATTAAAGAACTCTGAAACTTCCAAATAAATTACATGACAAAAGGTTGCATTCAGGTTAAAGAGGATAATTTTGATACGTAGGTCGTGGAACGAGAAACGACAAGATGGAAGTAGAATAAGCCTGTTCGTAGTCAGACCAGAAGCAAGAGTAGAACGAGGAAGAGTTGTAGGTCAGTTTCGAGCGGTTTATTAATTCAGAGCAGGTTCAGCTGTCCCGGTTGTTTGACAAACCGATTACCTAGTGGTAATCGAGCCTGTGCATTTATTAGGATGCGGTATAGTTTTGGATGTCAAGGCGGGTCAGCAGTTAGAGGGTTCCGTATACCAATTTCCTCTTTCGTCGTCTTGGCGATGGATATTGGTAGCATCATTCGATACTTCCCGTGAATGACGAGTGTATTAAAGAGATAATAAAATATTCGAAAAATGATATTTGGTATACTTTAACAGAAATATTGCATATTTTGGAATTGGGGAGCTCAGTCCATGAACCCAAAGGAGTTAAATTTCAAAAATATTGAACTCTTCCTCAGTTTCGCGCACAACTGATCCAAGTACCTTCGTGTAAAGACAAGTCTTGCTCCTCCACGTTCAATTACAAGGCCACAAAGATAAAAAAAGAACTGTCCAATCGATCTTTGCCAGTTAGAGCTTTCCTCTCGAGAAAACATGCTTCCAGAAAGTCTTCGCAAGACATACCATCGGCCAATAACTCTTCGAGGGGGACGATTCTTTTATTGAACCGCCTCCGTTCGTTTTCACTCATCAGCATCCACGATCCTCTAACGATATGTATATATATATATATGTCGCGAGAAAGTATGCTCGTTTCCATCGTACCAACGGCCACGTTTTCCCTTCCCCTCGCGTCCCCTGTGTCTCTCCACTCTTTGGCCAACCGATTTCCGTAGATCGCTCGAAGTAGAAAGTAGATTGACCCGGGGTCGCAATCAGCTGATCGTTCGCTGAATGTCTCGCGGAATCACGGTCGTAATTTTTCATATTTTCACGGTCCTCTTCCACGGATCGAGCCGTTCTCGTGACAGAGAATGGAAAGTCCGTTGCTTGTACAGCCTCGTAAATCGGTCGGTGAAACATCGATACTCTTCCAGCGGGCGTGCGATTTTTAACACGTTATTCAAGGGATAATTTAATAGACGATAAGAGATGATCGGTTACACGATTTGGTACGATCCTTGCAAATCAAATAACATTTTTTCAAGTTTATTTATTTTTCATTTTTCTAATCTGCCAGATATAAATTCTACGAAATTCGCGTCCATCAGGAATATATAAATTTTTGTCGAGATACCAGCAGATACTCTCTTGTGAGACAGACTGTACTTATCGAGAATGTGGCGGCATTCAGCCCCGCGGCTACGAATTCCGTTACAAGCACTTGTATGGTTCTTCCCTCTTCACCCTCCTCGGCCCACCAATCAATTTCTTTTTTCTTCTCCACCTTGCTGCCTGTCTTGGGATTCGCGAACGAATCTGCGTATCCCCATCGCCGATTTCGGCGTTTCTCTCGCGAATTTGCTTTCGATATTGCTCAATAATCTCGCACGATACCCAAACACCAATCCCATTATGGTAATTAAGGATAATCGACCGCTATGAACGAAGAGCAAAAACATCTACTTATTTAGTTTGATAAATAATTTCATAGGCAAGACAACTTAGGCAATTTTATCATCTCAGAGTCGTTAATTAAACATTTTTCATAGACCACCCTGTACTTAGATTTCCAAACGAAGACTGATGGGAAAAAAAAAGTAAGGACTGATCGAACGGGGAAGATTTCATGAAACGCGAACATAATGCGAAAGGGAAATGAAAGCATAACGAATCCGGCATAATCACGAGCCTCTTCTTTCTTTGTTTTTTTCCACGATCAACGATCAGTTGAATTGCCACAGTGAAAACGATGGCACACTTTAATAAGACGTATTAACGAGTCGAAGCGGTGCACGATTATATTTGTTTGCCATCCGCCGATTTAACGTGTATATTGTAACAGCACGGCACGACGTTCGGCGAGGAAAACGAGCTGTTACAACGAGGAACATGAAAGTTCCGCGTTTAAGTTGGTCACGCGGGTAAGACGGCACGTATAGTTAAAAGAACGCTTTAATGACCGTCTGAGAACATCTCCGACTTCAACGTGACACAGTTTTACCGACTGTGTCTATTCGTACGGCGACGCTAACGTTGACAATTCACCAGATTTCTGAACGCCGCGCACATTCCGATTTTTCCATCGAACGAACGGATCTCGTTTACCGTTGCTTAACAGAGATCTCTGATTTATAACCGACAACCGAGTATTCCGCCGTTCGAGAAGAAATTTATATCGCCGCGGGCGTTTCGCGCGAGAATTAGAGGATTAGAAAGATCCCCGTCGAGATTTCAAAACGAACGGGTCGTTGCTTTCTTTCCTTTTTCGAGCTTTGGAAATTTCTAATTTTCCACGTCCACGTAATTCATTGTACTTTAATTCGCGAATAAATCAACTTCGCGATGTCTGGCGTAATAATAAACTTCGTCAGAAGCTAAATAAATAACACCTCGCCGGGCTTACGTCGATTCGCGCTGAATGATATTAACGGAGAAAGTTGCGATAATCCCGATCGACGACTCGATAGAAACAAAAATGGCAGGAAACATCGTCTAGCCTGGCGAAACGGACGAAGTTAAGCTCGGATCGTTTCGAGAACTTGTCCGTCGATTACGACACTGATCGTCTACAATAGCAGGGACCTGTTTTCAGGGAGTGGCCAGCATTCCGTGGCTGCGAAAGATCAACAACGCTGTACTGCGATGAATGGGACAGTTTAAGTACGATCCGTACAATGGATGTCGCCAAAAGTACGAGCGAGGATTTCGTGACGGTGGTCAACGTCGAGAGCCAACCGCCGCCCGTGGAGAACTTCGTCACGGTGCTGTCCATAGGCAACGGGAAGAAAGACGATGAACCGTCCGCGACCTTGATGAAGAATCAAATGAACGGCGTCGATGGACCGCTCGAGGAGGAAGTGGAAGTGTTCAGACTGCCTGGTGAACGATTGGGATTCGGTCTGAAGTTCGAGGGTGGGAACAAAACGACCGAACGAGTCAGGAGGCTGTTCGTTCAGAGCTGCGCCGAACAGAGCCCGGCAAGCAGGGCTAAATGCTCATGGGGCACCCTGGGAGAGGGTGATGAGGTAATTGGATCAGTATTCTATACATTAGTTTAAATATTTTGGGCATGTAGCTTATAGTAAGGCTTAGCTCTAGACTTCTCACTTCCTGTACAACCAAATTCCCAAAAGAAATGTCTTAGTCTCGCCATAAATAAGAAACGAGCTTCTGGTAGCGTGTCACATCACCGGGTCTCTGTTTTTTCTGTTCACCTTCCAGGTACTCTCGATAGACGGTGTACCAGTGACACACATGACTCGGTTGGATTGCGTGAGGAGATTGAAGGAGTCGCAGCTGGTTATCAAGTTAATGGTTAGGTGTAGAGGAGCATTGAGGCCCGAGGTGGTGAGCGCGGAGAAAAAAACATCGCCGGAGAAGAATAAAGTGCCGCCGGAATTGCCGTCGGCGCCACCTCCTGTGCCGCCGCGAAAGTTGAGACAGGCTCGAGGCTTGGCCGACGGCGAAGCGAACCCGAGTCCTGTGAGGAAGTCCTGGAACGGATCCAGGTCGCAGAGCAGCTCGCAAACCAGTTCCCCCAGCTCTCAGACCGGCAACAACCTGGACAGCAAGTCGACTTCGTTCGAGAGCTGCGAGTCCTCGCCGAAGATCCTCAATGGATCCGTTCAGGAGAGCCCTAAGGGATCGCCCAAGGAACGATCGCCGGAACTCGTCAAATCGAAACAGGTTATTATCAATTAATTATCTTACATTCCGTCAGAGTGCATCCTTCAGCTCCTGATGAAGCTAACTCTATCCCAGAAAGTCCTAATTACAAAAGAATACTCTCCAAGCGATATTATATCGATATTAACGCGAACGTATGTTCCGTAGGAACCTCCAGAAGCGATGGTGTACATAGACGCCAGGTCCCAATGCGGCTCGACCCACGGAAGCACGTCAGACGACACAGGAAGTTCGATGTCCACTGTGATCGACCGTTTCTCGACCTCCGACAGAATATCCACCATATCGACCGTCTCTACCGCGTCCACCACGTCAGAACAACCCAACGAATTCTCCCGAATCGACCAGGACTTCGATCGACTCTCCAACAGCGATCTGCAATTGTCCAAAGCGATATGCCCGCTGGACAACCTGGACACCGACTACTCGATCAATCCCCCCGATTATCTCCTTCGTCGTTTGGCGAACTCAGAAGCGGTGACCCACGTCGAGTCCCGAGGCGAGGTCGAGAAGGTGACCGCGGTCGTGGCACCCAACACGGTGCTGATCGAGGAGACGATCACCTTTCAGCCACCCCTGAGCTTCCAGGACGCGCCTCTGAGTTACGGCCACGAAGCCAGGCCGGATCTCTTCTACACGGACCTGGCCGCCGACTCGACCACGCATTTCAGGCCAATTAAGGACGACGTGGAGCTGGTCGAGCGCGTGAACAGCGTCCACGAGGAGGAATTCAACGCGTCCCCCGCGTCGGAGAAGCCGAAAGGACGGGGCTCGAGCAGAACGCCGCCTCCTCTGCCGGTGAGGAACCACGTGAACAGGATCAGCGTCAATCAAGCCGGCAACGAACAGCGCCAGCAACGATCCGCCAGCCCGGAAACCGTCGACAGCCGACCAGAGGCGCCCGTCCTGCCGCCTAAACCTTTGCCCAGAAGAGACGTTAAGGTCAGGCGGAAGAGACCGCCCCCTCCACCACCACCCACCGTCCCACCAAGAACCGATGCGAAGACGTCGATCAATCTTGAAACAGAGGCTGACGAGACCTCGAAGACGAAGATCGAGGGTGATTCCTCGAAACTGGAGGAGGACGAGGGGGTAAGGAAGCTGGAGGACGGGTCCAAGAGCCTGGACAGAGGGGAGTCTGAGGAAAAACCGATGTTCTGCAGGAGTTTTGGAAACGAAAACGGGGATTTCGTGGAGAAAAAGAGGATCGAGGAGACGGACGATACGGAGTCGATGGAAAACTATGATGTCCACGAGGACGAGGGTCAAAGGACGAACAAGGTGCTGGAGATAATTGAGATAAGAAAGGCGAAGGCTTTCTCGCCGCTGATTAACAATCCCAAGGATGTTAAGGGTAAGATTAAGCACGAAGAGACTGAAATAATCAACGGCGATGGCGAGGGTGCTAAAAGGAACGACAGGATTAAGTCGGGGTTGGAGGACTCCGAAGAGGAACACGAAATGAGCACGAAATTTAACGAACCCATAGATCTGCAATGCGAAGAAGATTGTCCGTCGAAGACTGACGCGTTTGAGGACTCTTATCGATCTTGTAACGATATCAATCTGCGAGATTTAAATGTAAATAGAAGTAGAAACGAGAAGGAGAACGTCGAAGAGGAGGACACGAGCGAGGAAAGCGACGATGGCGATTATTATTGGCAAAGTAATCTGGCTACCATAGGCGAAGAGGAGGAAACGAACTCTCTCGAGTACACAAATGCGTAAGTTTGCTGTCGTGACGTCGTCTAGGGATTAATTTCTTAGGAATTTCGATTATTCGATTTACGACCTTGTGGTCGTAATTATTTGATTTGTAGCTAGTTAATTTATTCATTTCCTGAGAATTTTAATTGCTAGATTGGCAATTTAATTCGTGACCAAGAAACGCAAGTAATTTAATACAAAACATATAAAAGTTTAATGAATTTTACATAAAATCATGACATAAAAGTAATATAAAATAAGACCTGTGAATATCAATTGGAAGGTTAAAGTTTGACAGAAATGACTACACAAACATTTCAATATCTTATCAATTAAATATTTTATCTTAATTATTGGTCTTTCCAAGCCGCGAATTAGTAGAGCCAATAAACAATTACGCATTTTACATTAAAAATATTGATAAAATGTTCGTGTACGCGTGTTCAATGAACCTTAAGATTCAAATCTATATAGCATACGTGTTATTTTGCAATACCTTTATGTCTTCGAATCAACAAGAAGCTATTATTAAACTCGTTGAGGTCTGATTTTGTCGATTGATACGTTTGACGTCGATAAAAAAGAGTTCTCTGATAGGAATCTAACGAACCGAATTTCGTCGAGAAGGTAAGAAAATCTCCTTTGTTTTGCAGGAACAAAGAGGCGAGCGATAGCGAGAGTAACGTGACAGAGGAACCAGAACGCCAGGAATCGTCAAGCAAGAAAGACACGTTCAGTACAAACGGTGAGTACCTGTACTCAATTTCTTCATTATTCCCTACTCAATTTTTTTTGCCATTAACTTGCCATTATTACAATTTTTATACAAACCAATTCTACTGTACATTCTATAAAATAAGAAATTCAATACAATTATTAAATTTTTACCATTTTATTTGAAAGTACGATCGCGCTTAAGGGTAAATAAAAATTCTTTTTCCATCAATTCTGTCGCAACCAAAGGGTTGACACAAGAGCCATTGAAAATGATAAATAGGAAATGATTGGATGAAAGACGTTGAGGTCTGGTGTCGGGCGCGATGGAATTCGCTGGAGCGGGGAACGCACGCGGAACGCACGCCCACGCTCCGATCCGCGGCGCGCCGCGTCGCGCTTCATAAAGGTTACGCATTAATCTCGGTGCGTTACGCGGCGCCGTTAAGGTTCTCTAGTTTCGAACGAGCTTCGAGCGCTCGAAACGGAGGCAGAGCCGTTCGAAACTCAGAGACAAAGGTGTGTATGCGGCGCACCCTCGACGCCAAGAATTCCTCCTCGCCCCTTACAGGCATCCACGACCAAATACACCCGTCGCTGCTCATTGTCCGCCAAAGATGGATCGCGATTCACGTGGGAAATCGAAGGCGAAACATTGCGGCTAAACGGCGCTCGTCCGCCGATAAAAATATCCCTGTCCTTCCAGTTGATCGGATCAAAGGACACTGGTAACCCTTGAATAAAGTGTGGCTGGGTCGCAACGCGTACCAAATATGTACAACGAGGCGTCGATTAAAAATAGACGTTCGAGTTTTCGAATTATCCTTCAGAATAGAATCTACCAAACCTGGGATCTTCGTCTTACAGGTTTGTAGATCACAAGTGCAGAAATTGGAGAAAAATCTCGATTCTACCATTGTTCTTTGCCTCACCTAGTTAGAAACTTTCTTAGTCCAATAATCATCATTGAAAGTTAAATTTCTACTCGGGGCACATGTATATAGCGGTAATAGTTTAGACGTGTCGTTATTATAGGAAAGGTGCGCGGTAATTGCTAGGCTCGCATGTACCGGATGTCGATTATCGTGGGCGTACGCGCGATCATTTACACTCTGCGCCTTAATAACGAGCACCATCGTGATCCAGTATACCAGTCAAGTATCATGATGATCGAACACAGCACAACGCTGAACCTACTTAACCCTTAACTCTTTCAATTTTGAAGGAAAAAAATGTACTTGAACTTTCGCAAGTAATAATGACAGTCATTTTAAGAATGAAGGATTAGTTTATATGAATTACTTCCAATGACTATTTAGAAGATGTACTTAAATTCGAATTATTGAGAATTTTGTCGACTAAAACCATTCAAATTGGTACTTTACATTATTGACGATATCCACATCACTAATCATTTGATTATAGAAAATTTTAGGCACTCAGTCACTGGTGACCACCGTGGCAATCAAAGTATTTCTAAGTTTCAAAGTTTTCAAGTTTCCACAAATATAATATTCGTTTTCTTAAGAAAGAGTTAAAGGTTCTTCAAATCTCTAATCCTGAAGAGGGTTCCCTAGAAAGGATCCAGGCCGACGTCCATTCCTCGGTCATGGGTGCAACGTTTGATGTCCATCGTGGTGCGGTATGTCGATCGGATTTTCACAGACGGTATCCTCCGTAGATCGCGGTCTGTTCGATTGGGAGCGAAGCAAAGTGAAAGATCTCGAAAAGGAAGGCGATTAAAGGGGGAATGGGGGACCTTGAGCGCGGTCAAGCCACCGCGAGTGCTCGACCAGACGGCAAACACCGGGCACGGGTATGCGCTTACGACCGCCATATTGTTGTGACTACCATATACCCTGAACGCGGACCCTGACCAACCACCCACACTCGCTTGTGTACACTATTCAGCCGGAGGTAGAAGGAGCCTTAAGGTTGATGGAACGCGGTGACACGACCGCCTGGACGTACACCTATCCTTTTCGAACACGATCATTTATCATTTTCAATGATTATCCGGTTACTGGTTTACGTAACCGGTGTCGATGATCGCTCGACGATCATTACCGGTAATGATGAGAATAACAACTCTTGAACGATACGTCCAACCATGATCTTTTGATCTGATGATTTGTAGGAAGTAGGTGTATTGTGAGTACATGAGATGTGAGTACATACTGGTGCTTGTATTCTATTTACCAACAGTAGTATTCACTAATAGCAAATATAAGTATTTTTAGATACAGGTATCCCTATGTACACACATATTATTTCTCAAAAGATAAAGCATTTGACATTTATAATATAACGCGGTTTCTCGTTATAAATTTCCTACAAAGTATTAACCGTGTTAAACGAGATTCTACGAGGCAACATTCTGATCCTGATCCCGTTTCCAACCTAATTACACCGGCAACGTTTTAAGACACCTTGTGCAAGATCAAGGGATTAATTGTGTTTATCGCTAAAGGCAACATTACTGACGGAACAGATCGTTTCAAGAACAAAGAAATAAAAGTATCCCCCGCAACGTATCAGGGCGCGGGTTGCGCTCGTTCGCGGTGCATTAACCCAGACAAACCACCGAGATAACTCGCGATCTGCTTCCACGGAACTGGTCACGAACGATGATTAGCCGAATCAATCATTCGGAGAAACTATCGACGGTAAATCACCGGAGGAAGCCTCGGAGCGATCGGCCTGCTCGAGATACAACCAGGCTAAACGCTTACAGAACAGAATACCCGACTTTCGATCAATTGTGCCTCGAAAATGAACTAAAATTTACAATTTTAAAGCCGTACAACATTGGCGATTAACCTTTGGTTCGACAGTGCCAGGTCTGAACTGAGCATCCTAGAAGACAAATTGGAAAACTGATTGCACAATGGTGCAGACTTTTTGACAAGCAAGAACGTTTTTATCGTGGATGGTTGAGGTGTTAAAAACGCGATAGTTGTCATTATCCGAACAAAGAATGGAATCGATCGGGCCTGAAAGGATCTACTCGGCGCCTACGCGCAACCAATATGTCCGATTGAAGCGACAACATTCCAGTGTGCCGACCCGGAAGGTGCTCGAGCCTCGACATCGATTCGATTAGCTTCGATAAGTCATACTCGAAGTCTCGTGCCGGCAACTCGGTTGTTCCTTGGCCCGAGGAATTCGAGGAATCCGCGGTTCAACGATGAGCAACTCTATCCTCCTTCGTCGCCTGAATAATCATCCTAACAACTTTGACTTTTCAATAAAAAAGTCTAAGGAATTTATAAAATGTAGCAGCAGACACTTTAAGAATACTATATTTTTTAATAGAAATTAGAGACAGAAATTTTCCCTGGAGAGGTATTCTCAGGAAGTTGATAAATCAATTGATCAAAAGCTAGGAATTCTGAAATATTATATTTCTGGGACCTTAGAATCTTCCAAACCAATGAAAACATAGTAAATTTACGAAATGCACCAGCAGGAGGGATCAAAGTCGAAGCATCCTCCCCTGTACCGTGACAAGACTGTACAATAGGAGAAACCTGAATATCCTGTAGATTAAAATTGATCGTGTCGAAAGTAATGCCGACGATGAGATCGGGCCGATCCCATCGCGGATCTAATTGGTAGACCTGGTTCCTCCGGGTGCAGCAGGAATTCGTGCAAGCCGTGCAGATTCTCGCATTCCAACGATACCAGAGGTCCGGCTTCCCTCTCTCTCCCTCCCCTCCTCCTCTCTCTCTCTCTTTCTTTCTGCATTTATAGAGCTGCTCGCGCCAAGTTTGAACTCGCCCAGGCCTCTTCCTTCGCGAAACGGAAGATGCCCGACCGGTTTCTTTTTCCTTTTTCTTTTTCGTTTTTGTCCAGCCGCGTGTTAGAACGTGACCACCGAGCGGTCGGCTCGCTCGAAGAATCTTAAGCCTCGTTTACAAGGCCCGTGCAATTTGCACAGACCGAATTTGCACAAATTATACTTTCAAGCGCGAGCGGATCGTTAATTAAGAATTTATCGAACTTATTTTATTTATCGCGGTTAATGAACCGTCTCGCGACAGAGGGGGATTTTTTCTTCCCTTAATTAATCGAGCGACCGGCTTCGCCGCAGGAATCATCCTAACGTCGCGTTATTTTTATCAATGTGAAAACGTAGCCGCGTATCAATTCGATACGCCCGGATAAATTTACATCCGACGGCTCGAATTCGCGCAAATCACTGAATCGTGTAAACCAAGCTTTAGGAAACGCAGTTCCCGCGAGAAGATCCGGCTCGCCTATCGGTCGAAACGATATCGCGAGGAACTTTCGTTTTCAGCGTTTTCTCGCCACCCGATCGTCCACGCCGTTTCCGCGGCAACGAGCTGAAACGCGACGCTGATTTTTCATCGCGACGACGACGTTCTTCCGCGCCCGCTTTCCCACGCCGTCACGGCTCAACTTTGCACGGTCAACATTCTTGCGCCAACTAATCAACGACGCGTGACCATCCTTTGAGTTGCCGACCGATTCCTCCACTTTTCTTCCTTCCTAGTTAACCCTTTGCCGATTTCGTGAACGTTTCTTTAGACGCTTCTCGTAAATCGATTATCACCGTTGCGAAAACTGTTAACCAATAGCGAATCTGGGTCGTGTCTGAGACATCGATTCGACAGCCACGAAATTCTGGATACAATTTAAAAGTCGCGCACATCGGCTGCGTGACAATGAGTCGGCCTTTACAAATATGCACCCAACCATGTGCGTGTCACGTTCGTCATTGTCAGGGATATCGGAACACGTGACACGTTGTGCATGCAAAATCGTCCTCTTGGCTAGCGGTAATTCGTACAAGTTATCTACGTGTTACCGAATAACGTTTAACCTGCGATCGGGACGAGACTTTTTCTTCCAATGTCGTAACTTTACGCGAAACGCGCCTTAAACGGAGAAACACGTTTAACACCTCGATTTCCGTGAATCAGAGGGTCACAGATAACCGAAACTATGAATTTTACATGGTAGGGTAAGTGAAAGAAAAATAATTAAAATTAATATTACATTAACCCTTTCGTTACGAACATTTTTACTAATTTTCTAATAAAAAAATTAATTTTAAAATATACACAGTAAGTCAGTAGACACACTCCGCCATCTTTATTGCACCTATGTAGCACTAGTAACCCCACAAGTTTACCCCATAAATTTGTTACGCTGAATAATGTTTAATGAAAACAGTAAAATATTTCTAAATACTATTAATACTATGCTGCTTATGTAACAAGTTCGCATACTTGGTTAGCCTGTTTTCAACTATGCGTTATGGTAATGCGTTCATGTGTTTCCGAAACGCAGTCGCAGGACGATTCTATTCAGAATCGCCATGAAACATGTATGAGCCTGTCTATCGACAACGCGAAATTATAACTCGAGACGCATACAACGTTAAACGTATTGTCTATATATACATATGTAAGTACATACCGAAAACATTCCTTGTTGCAATGCCAGACCGGTAACAACGTTGCTCGTGTGCAGGCCCCTCGAAATTCCCTCCTTCGAGAATCCGCCGATCGTTGAATAATACATCGTTGATAGTTGCTTTCCGTCGTAAGAAAATTCTACTTCAACACTGTCGTTCCAAACCGTCCATTTGTTTCGCTAAATTCGATAAACTTTCACCACCATCACTTCCGTACGAAATGTTTTATAATGTCGACCGAAAGTATCTATCACGATTGGTAAGGTTAAATTGCCTTCCCTTTCCGTAGATCCTCGTATGACACGTATACACATGCTTTCGAAATATTTGCACAAATATAAATATTGTTTAACCGGTGTTTTGATTATGATAAGGTTAAACGAACGTTGCCTTCGAAATCGTGTCAGAAAATGACAAAGACGATCGTACCGTGAAAAAAAGATTCGCACGAGGAGAAACGGTCGCGAGACGTCAGCGCGCGGGGCGCTGCTGGTTCCTTGTCGTGTTTTGTAAGGTTAAATGGCCGTTCCCTCCGAAAACCGCGACGCGATACAGATGCAACGTACGATAAGAGGAGAGGTTACATCGCGAACGGGAGAGTAGCAACACGGGTCACTAAAGCCACAGGTATTTACTTCTATACTACCTGTAACTCGAAGCACAAATAGTTTTTGCTTCCTTTTTTTCCGACGATACAAAACGGCATTGTGCGTGCGCGACGGCGCCCCGTGGACATCGAAATGGATTATCGATGTACGATCTCGCAAACAATAACAGAAAAGAAACTTCTTTTGTCCATGATAACTCACACGCGCAAACCGAGTACGTACGTTCAGTAAATCGATCTGATATACATTTCTGACCCGTGTCAGAGATTGCACCACGGTAATTGTTGCATACGATCGACATATCGTTACTGATCGATATATCTACTGCGCATCTTTGTTACGTCTTCGGGTGATCTGACATCTGATTGGTCATCCGTAGGGTGTGCGTCGTTCGAATTTGAGCGGGATTTATTTTTTATTACTTATTAAATAATTAAAATTATAGACTATTTATTCATTTCGCAATAGCTTCTTATATTGATTAATATTTTGAACCTCAGAGAATCTGGATTTAGTATTAGGTTGACAATTAAATTCACGACCTTTGCGCGCCATTTTTCAAGACTATTTGAATTCTATTATGGAGTAACTTATAATCATTCCCTGAATTGTAATAAATAATTCTACTAC
The DNA here is from genome assembly GCA_022405125.1 of Anthidium xuezhongi. Taxonomy (NCBI): domain Eukaryota; kingdom Metazoa; phylum Arthropoda; class Insecta; order Hymenoptera; family Megachilidae; genus Anthidium; species Anthidium xuezhongi. The sequence goes on from CM039637.1 coordinate 12,895,097, forward strand.
AATACTAATACTGAAGTATTTACTTATAATGTTATAAGTTAATAGAAACTTCGAAGAAAAGCACTTAAATAAATTCTACGGTGCAGAGTAAGAAATCCGAAGGTGGTATTTTGACGGGGCTCGGTAGTATTAGCCCGAAGGTTCTGAAATGCGGCGCGTTTCCTGGATCCACCAGGTGTTACCAAAAATCCTGGCGATTTTCACGCTCGGAACCGGCGATTCGTATGCACCGGCACGTTTTACGATCCTATCGAGTTAACTCGAAGGTAACCTATCAAGAGTAAAGGTAGCACGGTCTCTCGGCGAGAGAGCAGCAAAGGAAGCCTCGTCATTGGTGGAAAGGGATGGCCAACGATGTCCCAGGCAGAGAGGCAGAAAGGCGTTCGCCAGTCTCCTCTCGACGCTCCGAGTCAAAGCGTTCCAAAGAGCCTTCTCTCGCCTGCTCCGTCTCGCGTGTTCCCTCTGTACACTTGTCAAAATATTTCTTCCCGTTCGAAAATTTCACCGCGAACAAATATCACGCCGGTGTACAAGTATTTTCCTTCTCGTTTTCATTCACGAAGAACGGAAAAGGGAACGTATCGAGATCAAAGATCTTCGAATCGTGAACGGACTGTTACAATCAATCATACGTGATACGTCGAGGGAATCTTCGATTGTTGTTGATCCTGCGTGACACTCGATCTTCAAAGTGTATCAAGAGTTGAGTGGTTCCGAGGGATCGTGGTTACCAGCCACCTCTACCGAATGTTCCGCCGGGATCGTTCGGTTCCTGACTGAAAAGGTATTGAAATATTCACCACCTTCTCGCCACGATTTTCCACTTATTTGTTCAATTGGTACACGCTCGAAAACTCGCGTTCCAGCGTTAATGAATCGACGCGATGCTGTTTTGATTTCGACGACATTTCAAGTAAACTCGGTCAACTAGAATTTGTACCGTCTACGCTGGCTAAATTATAGTAAAACAAAGCGTATCTAAAATCCAAATTGGTATGATAATACTTCGCCTGAGGCAATACTGGTAATGTACTGATTACTTAGACAAAGAGTGTAGTAATAATTTAAAATTATCGTAATTTATTCGCTGTTTTGCATTTTGCATACGATAGTCTCTGCTGTTTTCTTTCGCGAAGAGAATAATTTTACGCGCAGACTTCGAAAAGGAATTATTGGAAACACTTTTTGATATGCCTCGCGGTTTACGAGTTACAAATGTATAAATAGAAGGGTCCGCTCCGGTAAGAAGGGGTGGTTTCTTTGACGGCCGCACGTTTCGTGGAACCTTCGACTCCGACAATTTTAAACTTCCTTTTGTACCCGACACTGGATTATTAATAGAATTAATCTGAGTTACCGATTTCTGAAAGTAGAACAAAACATCTAATAATCTGTTCTGATGAACGTGATCGAATAACCGAATAAATGATCCGATCCAACTTAGTTGTCAGAATCCAACTTTGTTGCACGGAAAACGGGCCTAATAGAACCGCGGCCTGAGCGTTGCGGGACTCAAAGTCGAGGCACGGTTACATAAGGAGTCTACTTTTGAAAGATGACTGAAACGAATTCCAGCATCGAATTAAAATGACAAAGGCAGGCCGGTCTCGATGATTCCGGCGTTTCGCATGATCGAGTGAATCATTTGACCGGTTCAGATCTGACTCATGAATCAATCGCGTCATCGTCGCGCGTTACCGCGCTGAATGAAACACGCTCGAAAGTGAAAACATTGCTTTCGATTCGCCGGGCAATTACCACGGAGACACTGAAAATTACTCGTCCACGACGAGTGGAAGGAAGACGAGGGAACGCTCTCCACGGCAGGATGTGGAACATTAACGAGGCACGGTGTCTTCGCGGGTAAAAAAAGATTCTCCCCCGGACCGTGGGCCCGAAAAAAGGAACGTCAGGATTTTTCTTACTTCCAAAAACTGTTCTTAAATCGGGAACTGATGTTCTCGTTCGACACGTTCTCGGATAGGGACGTGTCTTTCGTGACATCACGGACGTTCGAGACACTTGTGTCGACACGTACACGCTTCATCCGTTTGATTTATGAAAAATTCCGAGGAATTTTTTCAAATATTTCAAACTTTAGCTGTTCGTTAATGAATCATCCGGAATTCTTCATCGTTTAACCTTTTATACGTCAATGTAAAATCTTTCTGTTTTTTAATAGAATAAAACTGGTCGGGGGTTGAATTCGCGCGCGAAGGATTAAATTTCATGGACGGACGGGCGCAATAATCGTAAAGTAATTTTATTAGGACATTTCCTTTTTTTTTTTCTTGCGAGAACGACACGAAAGATTTTCGTCAAGATTTATGAAAGGATATCGGTATAAAAATTCAATTTGTCGACGTGGCTGACCTCGAGGCTGCACTTTCACTCGCCACCCACAAGAAAAGCGGCACCGACAACAGCTGCGGCTCGCAGGATATTTTTTGAATCTCAAGGGTAGAGAGCGTGGCAAGGGCTTCGGTTCGCTGGCAGCTGACACTGCAGATGGGCTACACCTGCCTCAAACTATTTACCCTCTCCTTCCGTCGTTGTTGTTGTTGTTGCTTCTTCGAGAAATCAGCATCGAAGCCCCGTCCAAAAGAATCTCGCCTCGTTAAATTACCTTACGTTCCAAACAAAAAAGGGACAGACACTTTGGTGGCTGCCGAGGTTACTTTATTAATAAATTCATACTCGATAGCTTTCACATTGTCCTCTATGAAATGAATACTTTTTAAATAAAAATGTATCCAACGTTGCAAAATTGTAATTAACAGCGTTTATTTCACACGGATGTTTCAATGTAGATTTTTCAAACAATTATTAAGGCCATCAGCGGTGAAAAGCAACAAGCGTCTGGAGGAAGGAGGACGAGCACAAGGGAGTAAAGGGGAAGAGGGGAAATTCGCGGCGTTGAAGGCACAATTAGCTCATTCATCGGGCGCATCACCACGTGCGTGCATGCGTACGGATCGTGTGCATACATATCGTATTAAATTTCTGCACGACACGCATCCGATGTGTTCGTTACAGACGAGGATGGCTTATCGGGGCAGGCGCCGACTCGCGAGAAATACACTTTGTTAGAACGTTTATTATTTCACCGGGTCAATGATGCCCGTTTATACGTATCGCGTGCAAGTGCGATTCCCCCATGATTACTTGATTGCTCGTGAACAGATTCGAGAGTATTGACCCTTTCGATGTTTACCTATTTAAAAGAGATGCTAAAATCCATCTAACCCTTTCAAGACAAAGCACTATATTTAGAATAAAAATAATGTAACGATACGGAATTAATTAATTAGACTTTGTACGCGCGTTATCAAGCATCCATTTTTACTCCGCCAATGACCATATCGGGGCAATAAACGAGAATTCAATAAATGTAATCAATTACTTCATTGGTGACGACACGATTGTCCATGTTTGAGCTTTGGCCGTCAGGAGGTGGATATATCGATCGAAAAGAATTTCGATCCACAACCTCGGGGCTAAACATGGCCTGGAAGTTACTGGGTCGAGGTCGGGACGCATCGCGTGATCAACGCGCTCGTAAATCGTTCTTCTTTGCGCTCTTCCCATTATCGAAAATTCAATCTTCGTGTTACGGTCAATTACTGTTGCATCCACTCCTCCGGTTGCATTTAATAAAACACCGATGAAAAAGTCCGACGCGATTCAAAGGGTTTTGATTTTGCATGAATTATTAAATTAAGAACAAATGTAAAATTGCATTTGGGTTAATTTAAGCAGCGTACAGGTGTCTTGCACAATGTTGATCCGATTGGCGATCGTACAAAAGAGCGTTGATACTTAAACGGCGCCCGGGTCGCTCGTCTTCGAACGTCGGTGCCGGTTCAGCGAATGCCGTTTTGCAATGGCAGCCGGCAATTTGCCCCGTAATTATTATGTTTATCTTTCTCATTCACTTAAACCGGTGCACCGAGTCACGGAGGCAGGTTTCTGCACGGTCCCGTGTTCGACAACACGATTTTACCGAAACGATTTCGCCATTGTGCCCTTACCTGTTCGAAAACGCCGGCACGCCGGCACGCCGACGCTGCCACGCGTCGACCATTACGCGTCGAGGGGCGTCACGGACGATCCACTTTGTCAAACTCGATTTGCGTGATTCCCTTCGTGTTAATCCGACCGTTCCAAATCTTCCTTTCCTGTTTTCTTCTTCCAATTAGCTCCCATAGAAATTATCCGCTTGTCGACGCGTTCAATTAATCCCTAAACGACGGCCAACGGACGCTTTAATCCGCGCCCGACGGAGAGGCATAACAATTTATTTTAGTCATTTTAAAGCATTCGTTCGAGTATTAAAAGATATCATTTTTATGAAAGATTTATGGCTCTTGAACAGATGGTATAGAAAGCTTATCTATAAAATATCGAAGCGAGTGATAAATAAATTACCTGTTAATTTAGAGCTTCTAATTGTCAATTACTGCGTAGTAAACGTCGCCTCGAGAGGCTTATCTAGATGCCTACCCGTTGAAGCAAGAAATTCCCTAATAAAATACCAGAATAGGCAATAAATAAATTATCCGCAATCCGCCCGATTACGGCTGACGATTTACAATTATCGTAAAATAAACGTCATCGAAACGTCGCTAATTAAGCATCCATCCAACAAAACAGATACAAATAACGAAACCTCGAGTTACGAAGGTCGGAAGCAATGGTACCATCCGTTGACCCGAGTCGCATCGAGGATACGTGCCGTTTATTAATGTGTAAGATGGTTGGACGGTCATGCCGGAGGGTCAAAGGACACGCAACCGAACGTGGTCCTTTGATGAATCCTCCACGGTCGCCGCGGAGTTAGCTCGTACGGATTGTTCCTCGCCGCTCTCGGAGGTCCCTGGAAAAGTGCAACAAAGATCGTGCAAACGACAAAAAGAGAAACGGCTAAAGGAGCAGAGAGAGAAGGTTAAAGGAGGTTGGCGAGGAAGGGTTCAAGGAGCAAGTAGAAGAAGAAGAAGAAGAAGAAGAAGAAGAAGAAGAAGAAGAAGAAGTTAAGATGGTCCAGCACGAGCAGCATCAGCACCGCAGCCGGAGGTGATGACCTGCTCAAGGCCACCCTCTCCCAACCTCCTCACCGAACAGCAGAGGAGAGGAAGAGGAGAAAACGACTCCCTCTTATTTTTCCTTGTTTCTCTTTCCTCTCTTTCCATCCCTTTCTCGTTCGCTCTTTCCACGCCGGATCCTCTTCTTATTCTTCTCCTCCTCGAGGTTGCTTCTTTTTAGCTTTATTCCGGTTGTCTCGCTTCCTCCTTTCCTTTTGCAGTCCTCTCCCTTCGATACCCTTAATGTCAACTTCCCGCAGGCCCTTTCGTCGAGCTTCTTCCCGTTCGATCGCCATTGAAAAATGTCCTTTGAGAAACTGGCGATCGTGCCTCGGCCACGTTTTATGCCCGCCATCTTTTTTGTCAACGAGCATGCCTTCGCGACTCGTGTTTACGCGTAGCCGTGAAAAATGCTCGTTTTCCGAAGAAATTCAATATCCTCGAGGGAAAATAATAAAATGATTATTTCAATTCCGAGTTTGACCGATCCTAAATCGCTTTCGCGATAAGGGGTTGTCGAATTTCGACGGGCAGGACCGCGGTCCTCGTTAATCACACCTTAACCCTCGGTAATCGAAAGATCGTCGATCGAGAACGATCCATAATTTACAGAATCTATTTGCAGTATCCTTTGGAAATTATAGAGATCAGATTCACTTTTCTACCGGGGGCCCCGCTCCGAAAGCGGACTCGGACCCCGACGATCAAGATTAATTAATAGCGATCGAGTTCAAAGGTTCGTTAACTGGCAGAATTATTGGAGGAACAACGTCTCGCGAGATACGGATCTGGTTACGGGGCAACAACGTTCATTAAGCGATCAAGGTCGTTTAGAAACAAGAGACCAACCGAGTTTCTCGTGGCTCGCTTTTTTTTCTTCTCCTCTTCCTTTTTCTTTACTCTTCCGCGTGGATTTCGTTGAATGGCGCCATGATATCGCTGATTGGCGTTAATAATTGACGCGAGTCAAATGAGTGGAAACATTTCAGAAGAACAATTGAATGTTTGCATTATCTTCTTCGAGTTGATTCTGGAGTCAATTTGTACAAATATGAAAACTAAATGAAGATTAATTAATCTTCAAACTTAAATTTCCAATTTGATACCCTACATAGTTGACTCAAATTTTCAAATCTGCAATTACCTGAGCACTTGTTGGATTTTGATAAGTAATTGTACAGGGGGAAAAAATGAAAGAATAGTATTGAGTGCGTGAGATTGATTATGAAAATGTTAATAAATTACTTGATCAAGATTAAAGGAACAATGGACGCACGTATCGTAAGTCTTTTCCACTTCTCGTCCACGTATCTGATGTGTGTTTAATAAGCAACGGGTCAAATGGAGTTAACCGTGCAGCTGTGTCTACTAGCTCGGCAACTATTACCTCGACTCATTATCACTGGGTTGCTTTGTGTACGTACCGAGCTTTTAGTTTCGCGGCCGCCTTCCGGTAATTTCGCTTAATTGAAATGACACGCCGTTTGACGGTCGTGATCGACGCTTAAAAATAACCATTGAAACGCAGTTACACATACCGTTTGCACCGTTTCTTTTCCCTTCTGTTTTTTTTTCCTTCTTCAAAGCGTTTTCTGATTAGTCTTTTTCTTTTCATTTGTTTGCAGGACGGAATGACGAGGTAGACAGTGCAAATCGGAACGCAAACTTTCCTGAGACAGCCACCGAAGATCCAAAAGCAGGTAAGAACATTTTCTACGCCAAAAAGGAAACATTTCTTGCTAATCCCACTTCAATATTTACGTAAATATGTAGACGTAAGAAGAATTATCTAATCGTTTGAAAATGTTCTAATCACGGGTATTGAATGTCCATCGCTAATTGCGGGCACTGGAGTACAAATGCTCGATTGGTTCCGCGCACGAAACAATGCCGACCGACACCGATTTGCCGCGATATTGCGTTTATTTTCACTGACCACGTAATACCTTATCTCAAAAAGAGTCTAACGCTTTTAACCAATGACATCAGTGTTAACTTAAAGTATACCATTATTTTTATCATTTTATCATTGTTTTTTCTTGACTTAACAAAGATTATTAAACGCGTTAAAAGAAATACCACAAATATTGCACGATCCTATACAAAAATGACAAAATTATTTATATATTAGAAAGGAAAGGGTTAAGCGTTTGTTCGATTTCATTAATTTTCTGGTTAGAATTTTCTGCAGAAAGGAAACTTCGATTCGAAGGAGATTCAGAGGAAGAAGGATCGTGATCCAGGATCGTTCAGCGATCCGCTCTCCGCTCGTTCGTTTGGCGCTTAGGTAGTGTGGCGAGGCGTTCATTACCGGTCCCGAACGGGTTCGTGACACGTCACGAAGCGTATCTCAATGTGAAGTTCGCGGCACGATCGAGGGCGAATTCCTGCGGACTTTCACCGGCCATCAAAGGACGGGCCATCGTCGTAAAACCGTCTCCGGTGCTGCATTCGCGGCTTTATCCACCATTGTTACCGGCTCGCTCGGAAACGGACCAATCGCTTTGCTCTCCTCGCCGCTCCGCTTCGCTTTGCTTTGCAAAAATCCATTCCGGTCGCTCCCTTTGTAAGGGGACGCGGTTCCAAGAACGGAGCCCACCGTCGAACCGCTTGGAAATCGAAACCGAGTCGATCCGCTCCGCCGTATTGCCTCAATTATGTACCTTTCTTGCCTTCCTAAGAATTTGCAACTTTTAACCCTTTCTAAATGATAGAAAATTTTATTTTTAAATAATATTTACATTTAATTTTACACCCTTTTGCCTTCGATTCGAATTAAGAATTCGACTTCGTGCTCTGAGTCGTGCTAGAGTTAGAATTCGAGCGATCGATGGCTCAGATTTGAAGAAAAATTGAACTTGGAGAGGTTTATCGATCGAGACGATTAGACGGCGAATAATAAGGTTCCAGAATGCGGAAACATCGAAGAAGGCGAAGTCGTACGTGCCTCGAGACGCCGATGACGGCCGTCGTCACCGGCTAACTCTCTCGGCTCGGTTCGTGGGAGCGGCTCGTGAAACGAGTAGAACGCGAATCACACCTCGAGAATCTTATCCAATTAATTTTTTTTTTTTTCAAAGCCTTCCACCAGTAATGTGATCGCGAGAAAAGACGCGCGAACAACGTGTCCCCGTATCGATCCAACGCGGCTCGATGGATTGACCATTGCTTTTCAGGCTTTTTACCCATCGTCTCTTTGGTGCGCCATGAACTTCCTCGTTTCCTGATGGGTTCGCGTAATATTATCTGTCGGTTACTCGAAAGTGCTTTCATGGATTAACATTTCCATTTCTGTAGCAGTTTTATTGACTAGAGTTGAAAATTTATGATGTCACAAAGTTTCTTTTGTTTTTTACAAAAACATTATAGGTATATGAGAAATATCTGTAAACCTAGTGTTACCCAGCAAAGTGGAAATGGTCGTCCATAGCCAGACGAATAAAATTTTTAATTCGACCAAATAATTTCGTTCCATTGGAATGATGGCTAACTGTGAGGGATAATGGTTAATTCCATTATCTACACTGGTTGTGTCGTTAACAAATAAGCGGCTTCGAAGGATGTTCAATAGCTAAACGGACGTTTTAGACGAGCAACAGGCGTAAACGTGGTTACACAGGTAGCCGAGGTCACTCGCAAGATCTGCAACGTGATATTAACCCTTCAACGCGGTTCGACGTATTAAGTTGCGTCCTACTTTTCTAGGCCTTAAGTATCCTGGAGAAGACAATCGGCTTTTTCGATGTACAAATCGACGAACAGCGGGGCTGGATAATGGGTCGAAATCGTTGCGCAATTAAGGACACGAAACCTTGCCCCCCTCTGTGGCCACTGGCCTCTTCTTTATTAACGCGAACGTGTATGCAACTGATGACACACGGCATGCGTCGATGCAATGAAAGAAATGTGTTTAGAACGATAATTAATCAGCATTCGATTTAGCTTCTCTAGAACTAGAAAACCGGTTAATATGGTATCGATTGTGTCAAATAATAAAACGATCTCTGATACGTCTATATCGTTTATATTTTCGACGGGCGAATTAAAATATCCGAAAAGTGCTGAGCAAACTGTCGATGTATGATGTGTTATAAAACCCTGATTGCTTATCGCGGTCGTGATTCATTCCTTGTCGAAAATAAAAGCTTCACCGATTTATCGTGTACATCTAACGCTCGATGGACCGATTTGATAGACCGTGGCCAGTACAGGCCAACTCAAAATTCATTTGTCCTATTTTGCAAAGTTCCAATATTTAATTACAGCTTTTAGCCATCGCCAATTCATCGAATAAACTATAAACTGACCAAATTTGTCTTAATATCGTTACTATTTTATTAATCTCTTATAAAAAAAGTAATATCGCACGAATATTTTCACACGAAACCACAACTTCTGAAATGTCCTGTAGATCCATAAGCGGCGACGAAAAAAATTCGGCTCTTTAGAAAAGCCAATCAATCCGGCGCGGTGACACGAATCAGCGCAACAAAAGGATGTCGTTGCGAAAGATTAAAATAACAATTAATAATCGGCGTACAAGGTTCTACGCTTTCGTGACACGTTCACGCGATTTCGATCTTCTTACGCCAAGGACAACAGTTGTCTTTTGATCTCCTTGACAGACCAAGTTCCTTTATTTCTTTCAAACTTTTTCCTTTTCTTCGCTCGAGAACGAAAGTCTGCTAATGTCTCATTTAATTACCCTTTAACAGCACGCAATCTTTCCTAATGTCCTGGCAATTTTTGTTTAACGATATTAGAACGTGTGAGGTGAGTCAAGTGTGTCACCTTTCCTTTAATAATTGAAGTGTACAAAATGTTTGACCAAGTAACGTGGCTGTAAAAATAGATTTTTAGTATTTTCTGTTCCTGATTTTTGCAGTTTCTATGCGAAACAGGAGCGATCGAGGTGTTTTCATTTTTGTTGCAATTTAAAGCGCAGGAGAAAGTACGGCTCGAGAAAGACACGAATATCACGAGTTCAAGGATCGTTCTCGACGAGACGATTTTTCTGATTCGGCTTGTCGGTTAACCTAATTGCGACCATAAATTACGTCACTCGGCTACGAGATTACCGTTCGTAGTAACGTGAAAACGAATCGAACGCGAATTCTTTGAAACGAATACACCCACGAGATAGTATCGGGGGACTGATTTCGAAAAATAGGATTTCATGACAGAAAAGTATCGTAAAATAAGGCTTGTGATATATCAATTTAAAGCTTATAGTCTCAGGAAAAGGACCATATAATTGTTTTATTAACACCTTTAGTGTGCGATGACTGGTTATCGATTGAAGCAAACAATGGTATGTACATTTTATGGTAAGTACATTTTCTGTAAACTTTAAGCTTTAATTTGGTATACTACAAGAGTTCTTTCGTGCCTTTTGTGTCATCACTTTTAAGTCAAACTTTCTACGTTTCAAAATCAGTCATTGTTTGCTATAATTGATAACCATTTATTCTGTGTTAAAAATTACAATGGTGCATTTATATGGCTTTTTTTGTGAAGCTTTGAGCTTCAAATCGATGTACCATAAGTGCTATTTTGCTACGATTTTCTGTCATCAAATCTCGCCAGACTGTACACACAGATTTCGAAATCGTGCATTCGATACGCGTCGCGTATCGTTGCAGCTAAACGAGTGTATCGAAGGGGAAAGGAGTTAAAATCTGGGTTTCTTCGTTAAAATTAAGTTACAGTATCGGTTGTCGTAATATTTACTAACCACACCTCCCTGTGCCACCCCACCTTGGTGTCGCGCGAACGCGTAACGCTTGATCTTACTGCTAAACCACGGAAGCTGGCCTCGAACGAGCAATGTCGTCCAGTCTTACGAGAGCCTTCTTACCGGCAAGAACCGGGTCCAACGCGTCTCCCCCTCCGGCTACTCGTTCCCCCCTTTCGATCGGCCGCTGCCACGCGTGCAGTCCCGCTTTTTCTTCGAATCGTGGTCCTTCAGGGTCGTGGTTCCCTCCTCTATTTCGAGGAAACTCCTCGATCCTGGGGGCTCCTGCGAAGCTCGTGCAGTGTCCAAGTCGGTAATCGGTGGATAAAGCGCGTTATGTCAGCCGACGCGAAGCCTGACGCCGCTAGCTTCCTGATGGAAGCCTTTTTTCTACGATGAAGTCGAGGTCAGTATTTGCCAGCGCAATAAGTGGATGTAAAACGAAATGGCAATGCTCCTAATAAGGATCAAGGCGTAGAGAGAAATGATCGCTGGAAAACAAACACGGTTAGGTGCGAAGGCGATCGCATTCGTGTCAAGAAATTCACTTCAAAGTGTTTTCAAGGCTTTAAGTTTCTGAAAATATAACATTACAAAGCTTCTGAGAATTTAATATTTCGAATTTTCTAAATTTCTCAAAATTACTATTTCGTACTGAATAATCAGTAACACCTTTGAAAGCTAGTGAGATCAACAGAGTACCAGTAGACACAGTAGAAACAGACGTGTCTGGTGCGACACACGATAATACTAGTTATTACAGGTATTAACACCTCGCCTACCGGAACACTATTAATAGACTCTATGATACCAGTGATTATTGACTAGAAAGCAATTAATAGTAAACCTTTAATCGTGCGAATTGATATATACATCAGAAGAAACTTATGTTTGGATTTTTTTGAATCGCTCGTTCCAAATTTTGACCATTCGGCTGTGAAGTAATACTTGAACGGAGTTTCATCCGCGAGCGGTATGATCGTCCCAGCGATCGCACCATATTTGTACCGATATCAGGGATACCAGGAGAGGGCAAGAGTGTGCGTTTCTGGCGTGTGAACGTGGACCGACGAGTGGCTAGAATGTAAAACCCTGGACACTGAATACTGGAAATTTTATTTGACAAAATGTTCTGAAGATGATATGAGAAATTCAAGAGATTAACGTTAGCTAGGTTTGTTTCAATTGTGAAGGATGTGGGGAGTTTAAGAATTTTTGGTCCAATTATGAATTCTCCAGTATTGGTGTACCTTTCGTCCTCGTCCTATGATAATTCTTCATCTTCTTTATTTGCTTTCGTATCACACCCAATTTTGTTAAAAGAAGGATCCATTGGAAAAGTTGAAAAAGCAAATGCATCTATCGATGAAGATGATTTGCCAGGAATTTGTATCTCTGTTAAATGACCGGAACGCGGATGCGAAGAAACAGGAAACTCGTAGGCGCTGTTCGTCTATGAATTACATAATACACGTTCCTCGTTACCGGTCAATGGAATTTCCGATGGCACGTGGTTGGTGCATCGTATCGCGATATCGGAACAAGCACCGGTTTACACGTGTATCCACGATTAGTTCCATCGACCGGCAACCGGCTGAGAATCTTCATCAAAAGTTAACCGAACGTCTTTTACTACGATAACAATGGAATAACGATTAAAAATAGTACAAGTTTAATCACTCGTCAGGCGTTAAATAAAATGAACCTGAACCGGATAGAATGAAGTATCGCCGGATTATTTCGTTCGTGTTTTCTGCAATTTCGTGTTAAAGAGCGTGACAAACCCGCGGATAAGCGAGCCATACGGTTTTATCAGTGGGTGCGTGTTAGAATGTTGAAATCCTTGGACTCGAACGCGATCAGGTTGGCTGCGAAGAAAACCGCGGATCTGTTGCTCCCTGTAACACGCGATTCCTTCGGGTTTAATTAACTCGTCGCGTGGACAACATCGCCGATCGTTTCGCATTCGTTCGTGAAAGTAATCGAATCGCGTAAACCGTCGGAACAATCGATCGTTTCAATTTAATTTTTGATCAAATTTTGCACATGTTCCCAGGAATATCGCATTCCCAACCCCTTGCACTCGACGACCTGATTGTTGAGAGAAACTCAATCGATTTAACATACCTTTAATTCTTTATTTCAAACGCCGCTCGAATATTACAGACCAATTATTCTGAACGTTACACCGTTTAGTTAACGTGCACGAATGTTCGTTGTTGAAATGCGTGTACGCTCGAAGTGAAAGGGTTGAAAGCGATGAAAATCCGCGTTCTCGTCAAAGATTCGTACAAGCGAATCCCGATACCGGCAATCTTCTTTCTAACGAGGAAAAGGAGAGGCGAACAGGCGAATTCTGGAAGAGCGAGATAGAGGCCGAGATGTTGGACTAAATGGAAATTTATCTGAATTGCACAGCTCTTGGGCGTAGATTAAAATTCCTACCGCGCCGTTCGCCGTCGATAAACGGTGAAACTGACGTCTGCGATGAACGAAGAAAGAAAGAAAAGAAACAACAAGAAGAAAAAGAAACACACTTCGATGTACGTGTAACCGTCCGTGGTATAATCTGTTCGCCGGACGTTTTCAAACCTTATCGCGGCTCGAAAAGTGGATTTTATTAAGCATCCCCCCACCTCCCCACCCCTCCCGCTTCCCCCCCACGGAATCTGGTCGCTACCGGCGTATTTCAGATGCTTGAACGGATCAACGTTCGTTCGCGAGATCCAACGACGCGTGCTGAAACGACGGGACACGACGTCGATCTGCTTTCGACCAGGAGACCGTGAATTCATCCTACGGGACCGGTTCAAAGAAACACCTCTCGCGAATACCTTGCATTTTTCCATAATCAAGCAGATTCCAAAGTTTCTGTTATACCGCAAGCTACAGTTCTCTGGTTTTCCAATAACTTTTGACGAAATAGTGTTGAAGACGTTTCAAGAAACTGGCAGCTGTAACGCGCGTTAAGATCGATGAGGTTCCGACGATCGGTGAATCCAGGAGTTAGGACGTTCGCTAGAGAAATCTAGTGCTGCTTCGACAGGGTGACTGACGTGGTCCAAAACTTGACCCAGTGCGCTTCAGTCGGAAGTGGGTCAAAGTCACGGGGCAAGAAGTCCTGGAATCAGAGTGGCCCGGAAGCTAGTTTCGTGTTCTCGACTGCCTACGTATGTCGTGGGCAGTCCTTTCTATATCGATATCGAGTAACTCGGCTAAAGCAATCAACCGAGTACCAAGTTTTACAACTCCGCATACCTGAACGTTGACGACTGAGCTAGCCGCTCGCGTACGCTTCGGTTTTGTCTGAAAACTACATTCGTCGCGTTTCTATTCTAACGCTATGGTGTTTTCTATCTGATTTCAGAGACGGTAAATGGTAGGATGGACAACTGCGGAGGCGGTCAGCGCCTGCCCCCGGACGGGGACGAGTTTCCGGCAGCGTACCAAGAGTTCGGCGGCAACAGCCAACAGTACCGATTCGTGACGGCGGCAGCCACCAGAACCTCGACGATAATCAGCAACGGTAGACTGGTGTGCAACGAGAACGAGTCATTTATGAGCAACGAGAACTTCAAACAATTGGAGAACAACGTGGTCAGCGCGACCAGCATGATCCTCACTGACAGCAGGGTGGTGGAGAACGTTTGCCCGGAGGTGGGCAAGATCGGTCTGCCCAGTATCGAGATAAACGGCAAGACAAGCATCGAGAACGTTTGTCAAGACGGGAACGTTCTGACCCGGGAGTCGCTCGTGGAGGACGTCAAACCGTTCGTCCCGGAGGATTTCGTTAAAAAGACCACCACCAACTATTCCAGCTACGGGAATCAAAGTAACGGTAACGTTATCGTGTCCGAGAAGAAGATCGAGATCACCGGGTATTATCACAAAGACGTGCCGGTTATCGAGCAGATCCAGGAGGACAAGGATGCCCTGGACAAGCCTCCGCCGCTTCCTCTCACAGGTAATACTAACAACAGGCTATCTGCCTTTCCATCTCCATACACCGTCGTTCAAACAGACTTAGATGCTGATTTACTTTTCTGACCAGGACCACCAAAATTGGAGACAGCCACCTCGTACACAAGGAACGTTCCAGTCTTGGAGTCCTCGCCAAGAAAGTTCTCCCTGAATGGTGAACTCTGGAGGAAGGACGACAAGTCCGAGAAGTCCGTCAGGGACAAGATCGCGATGTTCTCGTCCCAGAGCAGCCTGGACGGACCCCTGTTCCCCAGCACGGTGACCGTGGTGGCAGCAACGAACAATACCAGAAGGTTATCGAAGTACAAATCCTCGGAGGACGTGTGCAACGACGAGAAGAGTTCAGGGCAGAAGGAGAGGACCTCGTTCTTCGCGGACCGTACGCAGAGCTCCTTCGATTTGACCGACTCTGGCAGGAACGTGGGCCAGGATTCCCCGAAGAAGTACGTGCACAGATCGCCAAGCATATCCCAGAGCCCGCCGTTCGCCTCGCCGACCATCCACGCGTCGAAGACGTTCCCCGTTGTTCCTCAAAAGCCGATCACGTCCACGCCGACGCCATTGATAAGCTCGTTCGAGGCGTCGCCGATGCCCAAGTCGCCCATGAAGAGCTACTGCTCGCCCGCAAGCAGCCAGGGCAGTCCTGCAGTGTCGCTGAAGCCCGTCGCGAGCACGGCGCTGTCGCGCGCCACCAGCTTCTCAGGGTCAAGTCCTTACGGGCAAGACCGAACCTCGACGGCGAACGAGCTGACCAACAGCAGCTCGCAGATCACCAGGACGAACTCGTTGGCGTCCACGTTCAAGAGGCCCAACGAGGACACCAGGAGGAACAGCCTGAACCAGCTGATCGAGCAGAGGAGAAGGTCGATATCAAAGCTAAGGGGTCTGGTCATCCCAGAAAAGGAGAGCATACCTATCGACACGCCCATCGTCGATTTACCTGAAATCAAGTCGAGAGACTCAATACTTCTGCATCAGGTAAGTTAAAATTCGAACTATACCAGTTCTGATTGACCTGTTAACAAATGATCCATTCGAACAGAAACAAGAAGTAAAATTATTTCTTATTGCAGCTACCTAAAGCCAACATCCAGGACAAGTGGGGCTCGCAGAGCTCGTTGGCAAGCAACGCGAGCACAGCCAGCATGCCCGTGAAGACCACCTCCTTCAAGATGCCAGCACCTCAGATTCACTCCAAGTACTCCCCAGCTTTCAAAAGGAAAAGCCTGGCCGTCTACGGCACCTCGAACTCCCCGCTGTATGGCAGCACCACGAAGAGTAGCCCAGCTACCACCACGAGCACCGCGTCCACGCTGACCCCTGCAGCGACACCAACGCTCTCGGAGCCGCCCAAGAGCCTGGAGAGCATCTGCAGTCCGACGAGAAGCGACTACAGCTTCGAGTTTGCGTCGACGACCAGCTCGCCCGAGGGTCTGCGCAGCAGACCGCTCAGGACCGTGCAGAGGAAGACGCGGATGGACTACGACGACTCGGACAACGACTCGGCCGTGAGCAGCTCGCAGAGCAGCATCTCCAGAGGCTTCAGCCCGCCCATGTCCCCGGTACCTTCCGAGCGCTCCACGGTCTCCTCGGAGAGATCCTACGTCTGCACGGAGACCAGCTACCCGCGGCGAGCCCTGATAGTCGACAGCTCCTCCAGAAGCTACGGCAGGGAGTCCAGTGTAGAGTTCACGGGCAGGTCCAACGTCCTCGGAGAAAGAACCTTCGCGTCCGAGAGATCGTCATCCAGCAGCAGTTCGGAGCACAGATCGCCCTTGCCAGCCGCGGAATCGAACTCCAGGACCTCCCAGATACCTCAGAGACAGCTGAAACGGTCCAACAGCACCGAGACCAACTGCAGCACCTCGTCCACCCTCACTTCCGGCTCCCAGGCGAGCGCGGAGTCCCTGTCGAGGAGGGTACTCAAGCCCCAGAGCGTGGAGGCCATCAATCGCAAGAATATCCTGGCTAGCGCCAGGTGTCGAAGCGGCAGGGACCTGAACGGCTCGCCTCTGATCCAGAGGAAGTTCACCGAGGACGAGTGTCGAGCCACGGCCACCGAAAACGGCGACGACGGATACCTGAACAGCCGCTCGAAGGACGTCAACGCGAAAGACGTGAAGATCGCGTACATCGAGGTCACGGACTCGTTCGAGGAGTCTTTCCAGAAAGAGACGGACGAGACGAAGTCGACCTCGAAGAATGTGGTGCGCTCAACCAAGTTCGAGACCATCGAACCGTCTAACGACATGAAGATGTGGGTAAGAACGGAAGCGAAGGCGTTGGTAAGGTCTGTGGAAGAGAAGAGCAGCAAAATTGAGAAGAAGCCGCAAGATGCCAGTACAACTCCTGTGAACAGCACCCTGAAGAACGGCAGATCGGCCTCCATCGAGGACCAACAACTAGATCTATCATCCGCCCGCAGAAACGCAGAAACTGACGGCTCTGGGTCTCCAGAAACCTCAAAACAGCGACGCAATTCCAATGCATCAACCCCGAAGAACCTCACACAAGACCAGAACGACCTTCTGACGATCCTGACGACCAAAAGCAGGTCCCGCTCAGCGATCCACGTTGACGACGGAAGCTTCGGAAGGTCGAAGAGTCAGATGAGCCTAGAGGACATCCTGAGCGCTAAAACAGACTCTAAACTACCGCGCACAGCTGAGTCCAGAACCGAGAAGAGCAGCTCCAACGCTCAGACCAGGTCCCTCTGGGAGTCCAGGGACAGTCGGAACATCAGACGAAGCTCGTCGACCTTGAACGAGTCCTGGAACGAGGACAAGCCGATCTCGAAGATACCTACGTTGACCAGGTCGAGAGTGAACGACAGCAGCGGCGACGAGATGTCGGAAGTGGACAGATCGAAATCCCTGCTGTCAAAGATCCCGACCGCGAGGAGTCTGGGTCGAAGGAGCGCCAGCGTCACGGACATGAAGAAGGCTCTGGAGGTCAACTGCTCTCCCGCCACGCCCCAGAGCGCCCACAATCGGTTTCCAAGCCTGGACAGCAGCGTGGACGAGAACCTGTCCCCAGTTGGGACCGACGTAGACACCGACAGATGCTGCAGCGAACAGTTCGGGAGCATCAGCTCGCTGGCCAGCAGCACCAGCCTGATCTCCCAACAGGAACTGGCCCAACTGGTGGAGGAGGCGAGTCTGGAGGAGGTTCGAGGCGCTCACGACGTGATCGTGGTGCTGCTGCACAAGGAGAACCACACCGGCAGCGTCGGTATCACGCTGGCCGGCGGCGCGGACTGCGAAATCAAAGAGATCACGGTTCATCGAGTACTGGCGCACTCGATCGCCGACAAGGACGGTCGCGTTCAGAGGGGAGACAGGATCCTCAGCATCAACGGGAGAAGCACGCAGGGTCTCACGCACAGGGAGAGCATCGCGGTGCTTAAGCAGCCCAGGTCGGAGGTCGTGCTGGTGGTCTCTCGGGCGAGAACCGAGGAGGGCTGCAAGCTGAAGTCACGAACCGCGAGCGTCGAAACTATCATCGAAGGTGATTTCTTTTACTTCTCTTCGTGTGTATTTCGCCTAAAAATTAACCGAGTTCTATCCTATTAGTAAAAATTGCTAATTAAAACGTGAAGATATATCAGCGAGTCTCTACTTATGTTTGTATTTTAAATAAAGGATTCGAGACGAACGACATCGCAGACGACACCGCATGGGGACCACCCTCGGTTGTAGCCGTCTATAAAGATGGAGCTGGTTTGGGATTCAGTCTGGAAGGAGGCAGAGACAGCCCCCTTGGAGACAGACCTTTAATGATCAAGAAAATATTTACCGGTATATTTTCTAGTCATTGCGTTATCTTTCTTCGGGCTTTCTTCTTATCAAAATTGTTAATAATGTTTAACCCTGCAGGAGGTGCTGCCGAGAAGACGGGTGCCTTGAAGGCAGGGGACCAATTGTTGGAAGTGAACGGGTATGACGTTACACGTATGTCGAGGATCGAGGCGTGGTCCTTCATGAAGAAACTGCACGATGGCGAAGTTAACCTCCTAGTCAGGCACCCTGCCACCAAATCCTCGTGAATGGTAGTCAATTAAACGACGAGGATACGACGCTGTAAACAAATAATTGGAAAGAAATAACCGTACTTCCTGATCATCTTCGTGTTCGAAGACGCGGATACTTGGAAATGTTACTAGATCTTCAGGGAGATCTTTCGTTGTGCTAATAACGTGTAACTCTTTATAATTTGTTCCGGTGTATCTAATTACTGATAACGATAAAGGAATACTTCTCCTAATCATCAACTAGTGGCCTTTATTTTAGACACGCTTGTTAAAGTGGAAGGATTTGTAAATAAGAACAATGCGGAAACAGTTCAAAATGCAGGAATTGATGTAAAGATATCGCATGTGTATGTATATATATGTATACACATACGCATATATAATATATATACACACATATTATAATATAAAATAATAAAAAAACAGAATTTGTTAATATAACGTGTTTAGCGATGGAGTATTTAAACGTAGACTGACATTTGTTTCTAGATTTGCGTTCGTTAAAAATCATGCTGTGATATGTATGTGTGTTAGTGTAAAAGTAAATAAGCATCAATAGAGACGGCTTCTCCCTCGAATAGGTATATGATCGCAAGAAGAAAAAAAGAGGAACAAGATAACAGAACATTTTATTTTAACACTGGTATTTCTGAGATATTCGATCGATCGCTTAACGTAACGTATACCCCTCCTCCTATGAATATTTTCTATACGTTTCATGAACAAAAAGTATCGCAACCTAACTTTTATTAAATAATAAATCACGTAATTAAACTACAAAAGTGTTGGTGTGTCGTTTTTTCAGCCTGGTTCCAAACAAATCTCCAAGTAATTTAGAAACGAGAACGAATTTATTTTAAAATTAAATACATTTACCAGAACTAGTACCAGTAATATTTCTTTGGTGTACGTTCTTCCTTGATGCCCATCTTGTCCATAATATCCATTGCAAATGTTTTCAATGCAGGCTGTGTATCAATGAAATCAATGATAAGAACCAATCCAGAGCCGGCAACGTTTTGATTTCTCCAAGCATTAAATTGTACATACCTCGAATGTTACCTCAGTTACATCATCTGCAGCAGTATCTTTTGGCTGATCTTTGTATAACTCGGGAGATTTATAGTCTTTAGTTTCATGAGCTAACACAGGCATTGGAATTATTCTACCAGTTCTGGTGGACACTCTTACTCTTTCTCCACTTTTCAAGTACCTCCATTCTATGGTGGTTGCTTTTCTAAAATGAATTAAAATGTATAAACATAGTTCTGAAGGTTTACCATTAGGCAAGAATTGCATAGCACTTACAAATCAAAGGGATCCACCAATTTAACTTGTGTGGTGACTAACAACGGTTTTTCTGTCTTTAACAAAACTCCAGGGAAATCTTTGTTCTTCGCCATTATCTTTATCGTTGTGTTTAATCCACGAACAATGACCCAGTTCCTTTCCTGAATAACAGTTTCCACTATTCCTTGTTTTCCTTTATCTTTGCCGACAAGTACTTCTACCTAAAAGCATTTTACCATTGTATTATGATTCGCTTAGAGTAAGATTTAAAACTAACATACACGATCTCCGCGAAAGACGCTCCAAGTTTCTATGGGTTCAATGGGAAGAAATTCCCTTCGTTGTCTTCGAACATTCTCAAACTCAAATGTCGTAGTCCAGGGTCTATGAATGGAGAAGTAGGGTTTGTTGTTTGCCAGTAATTTACGTGGAAGAAATTGTGGCTTTCCAGGTGGTGGCTTCCACTCCACCTGTGAACAAAATACATAATCGTTATAAAAGTACAATACAGAAATAGTAATAACCAAAATCCAAGCAACGAAAAAATTATGTACCTTTTCCATAGTGCGTTTTATGTACCGGTCTGGGAGATTGGCCCACTTCTTCGACCAGTAGCCCACTTTTGAAAACAAAAAACTCGTTAACCTCATTATTATTAATTAAAGATGAAGGTGAAAATAAAATCTTTTCTTAAATCTCCCTTTCAAATCTTAATAGAACCTTGTTTATACCACGAACAAGGTACAAAACAGATCATTCACGAGCTTTATCATCCGATTTTATTAACTCTAGATGCCGCTAGGCGGTTAGCGGGAACGCCACCGTTAGATGGCTACAACGTTTCGGTGCCCGTGCGGGACATGTTTTTTCAATTTTGGAAATGAACAGTTTTTGGAATCACGGATAGCGCAAGGTTTATAGAATTTTGAATGCAGAACACGATTCACGAGCTAGAAAGACCAAAAAATGGCTTATTTTACGAAAAAATGCGATTTTCTGTTTTGTTCATTTCGCCACTTGTCGCTAGATGGTACAACCCATACTGTTTTCGAATCGCTTAATGTACAATGTTAAAAAGGATTAAAAATAACGCTTCTAATAGATTAAATTGATTTTGTAATAATATAATGTTTTCTCTTGCTATTATTTAAACTCGGTGACCACAAAACCTTGTTTAATTATGTATACAAACGTACATACGTACAAAATGTGTATATGTATATCAATCGTTTCAAATTTCAATTAATCATTTAAATTACACTGAAGCTTTAAAACATTTGATATGCTTCAATAAAGAGAAAAACGCATTTATTTTATGGAAAAAAGCAATTTTTTATTGTATTACTTAGTCTGCTCACTAATAAATAGATGTTAGAATGGTATTTTTACACTAAGCGCCATTTTTCATGGACCGTAGTATCAATACACATCGAATATATTCCTAACAAATACAAATACAATCTTATCATTTTACGTAGCTGTATTAAATACTTGTTTTACGTGGAATAATTATATTAAAAAAAGAAAGTCATTAATCTTTAAGCCTCTTCGTATATGCTATGTCGATACCACGTATGCCTCGTTAGTTGCATTCAATTGAAAGTTAAACAAATGTAAAATGTTATTTTTTAAATTAAAAACATGTGTATTTCGCACACAAATGCGACAACTATGTACATTAAATATATATAATAGAAATCACGCAAAAATGTTAATGCCATGTTGTGTTGAATTGAAATTCCAAAATTTGAGAAATTCAAATTGTACAGTGTCTAATTTATTTCATACTAACCCTGAAAGCACAGAAGATGAAAAAGTTCTTCCCCCATTAATGTGGTATCCTAAGCCTGAGTCAATTTTGATAGATAGCATAAGATCTATCATTTCAGTTTGTACTATTCGATGGACCATTGACAAAAACTTCAATTTGTTTGAATTTTTCCGTGGTGCTAAAGTGGTATGATCTCTTCTCTCATGCATTATGTGAATCCGGTTGTTTAAATCTTTATTTTTAATTTTTAATTTTTTCAGGCAATGAAAGTGATATCTAATGCATTAGCTAAAGAACAGTATGATATGTTAAAAGATCTGGTAAAAGAAAGAACTTTGAAAATTTTAAAAAAGAGAATTAGTCATTTAACGCGGGAGCAGCAAAGTTTGCTCTCTATGTTCAACTTACAATTATATTTCTGTAATTTAAAAATATTGAAAAACAAAGGTAACTGTATTAAGAACAAATAATATAGAAAGATAATGCTTTAATTTTATTTTAGATAAAACTGAATCACTTGTTGAAATCATGGTGTGTGGATATTATACAAACGTTGGTTTAGACTCTGTGTTTCTCACACACTCCCCAAAATACTTACTTACATGTGTATATGTGTTTCAAAGAAGGTACAGGGATGATGTTGCGGGACCATGGGAGGTGAAGATAGTAAACCATCGTATGTAACAGATCAACAATTCTTTATTGTATATCAAACAAAACTTGCATCTTGAAATAAGTTATTTTATTTTTATTACAGAATGTGATTATGTTCTATCTCCTCAGATGAAGCTGTGAATGAAACAGAAAAGATTCTTTATAAAAGAAGTTTTTAGTGCTTTTATAATTGCATGGAGTATTCCAAATAAAATGTGTGATTGTATTAGAAAAAGTTTTTGTTTACATATATTTTTCATGTCACTTTCAATTATCATATTGTTTTTTTTTGTTGTTATGAAATAAAAAAGATATAAATATTTCAACAGCTTATATGTTCTAACAACTCAGGTATGTAATCTTTTATATGTAACAATATTTCACCAACAAGAGTTCCATTCTTAGTAATGGAGATATTTAATGGTCCCTGTAAAATGTTTGTAATATAAATACAAAACCATTAAAAAATAATAGGTACAAGTATTATACCTCGATATTCTGAGGATTGTGGATCCAACATTCTTTTTCATCTTGATTCTGGTACAAATTATTTCGCTTTGCAGGTATAGTATTAAGGAACCAGACTTCCATGTTACGCAAATCAGGTACTTTAATTTTGATGAAATTCAAATATGGCTCCATAAGCAGGGATATTATGATTCTGGTGCTCAAATTGACTTGTGTGAAAGCTATATTCAACGTTTGCGTCGAGAACGACTTCATTTTGCATAAACGATTAACGGAAACTGGAAGGGATTCTGTAAAGATTAAACTATTACATAAACGAAGTAAACTGAGAACGAATAATTTGCACGTAATAAGAATAGCGGTAAAATTACTTTTATAGATAGCGTCAGTAAGTCGAAACGGCTTCGTAACAGACGAAGCAAACATTGGGATTTGATTGCGTTTATCGCCTTTGAAAGAATTGTCGAAAGCTGTAAATACAATTGCAGTGAAATATAGGCTCAGTCGAAATGTGATCTACAAAATATACAACAACGGCAAACTCACACTTTCCCACTTTTTCAAATATCTTTGTAACCATAATGTCCTTATTAATGTATTTGCTAAGTTGGGTCATATATAAACCGTACTTGCTCTTCCCTTTCTCGTAACTAGGTCGATAACTAGACGTGGAATACGCTTGAATTAAATTTCGAAGATTTTTCTTGCTTTTGTATTCGTATACCGTCGGTAGTTCGTGAAAAATTTCAGGATTCGATTCTCTGAAAGTAAATACACCGTCTGTACGCAATTATAAATATAAGCTACAAAGTTGAACGGATATTTACTTTGAAGGCAAAGTTTGGCACATGTCTAAGATAACAATTAATAGTTTAGGATCGTTCTTAAGAAGAGCAGCTAACAATTCATTTTCGCATATTGCATCTTTCCTTAAATACGTTTCCGGAGAATCCGTTGCAAGCATGTAATTCTCCTGTATTTTGAAACCATGGCCAGCAAAATAGAACAAACCTATATAAAGTAACTTATTTAATGTTGCATTTTTTTGTTTCAGATCTTTTTTCCATCTTACCATATACACCTTCAACCAACGCTTCGCTAAATAATTGTATCGCTTTTTTCATTTGAGCAATTGTCAAATTCACAAGGCAAATCACCTCAAAGTCTAGTTCCTTGAGAATGTTAGCTAAATGCGCGCCGTCGTTTTTAGTTGTCGGAAGAGTGTCGTGATAATCGTACTCTGCATTTGTAATGATAAAAGCTATTTTTGCGACTGCTTTCAATCTTGGATGATCCATCTGTTGAATAGCGCGATTAGAAAATTATTGCACAATAATAAAACGTTAATGAGTACTGTTATCCAGATTTACCATCACAAGAGTCCTTTCTGTATAAACCTCACTAATATTATTATGAATGTAACAGTAATATTTCCCTTCGTGTTCTGAGGTGAATTTTTTTATCTAAAATTACAAATCATTTAAAAAAGGCAAGATTATTAAACAATGTTGAAACAGTTTACATACATGTAATGTATTAGAAGTTTCTCCTTCTAGTTTAGTGTTATCATGGAACCACTGATAACATGGTTCAGGATAGCCATCAGCTTCGCAAGAGATTGTAAAACTGTCACCAGCTTTGATTTCAAAAACTGCTTGCGGTTGTTTTTTTATCTCAACAGGTATAGGGCAAACTTGCACTGTTACAGCTTTAGAAATCAAAGTTGATACTGAAGTTCCATCATTTTTTATCTGAACTACCTTACATTTATATTCTCCTGCTTGAGATGCACTTGAAAATACATAAAATAAATATTATAAAAAACTATCAGTAAGTATATTTTTTATGAATTATATACCTGGTAATGGTAATATCAAGTTGACTAAAAGTACAGTGTTGTAACTGTGTATCTTCATGATACCACATGTAATTTGGTGGTGGCATTCCAGCTGCTAAACAACATAAGCGAAGATGCTGTCCAAATGCAATCTTTAAAGTATTAGTTTGTAATTCCTCTGTTGGATGTACAATAATACTTAGTGGTTCTAAAAGTATATCAAAGACATAAAAATCTGTGATTTGTTGTATAAAGGTTTATGTAAAATATAATTATACCTGGATCAGATATTACAGAAAGAACATTAAGAAGATTACATTCATTTAACAAGGCACGTAAAATTTCTATAGTGCACATTTTAATGTTTAATTCAGAAAGCAATTTTTGCCCAGGAGACTCATGTGGTTTCTTCATATCTTTCAAAGATTGTATCCACAAGGGACTGTATTCAAAATTGTAATAAAAAATTATTTTAATCTGATAGCAACAACCATACAGTCATTCTATACTTACCATGGGTATTCTAGCAATTCGGCTACATGGTTTGCTAATATAATCCAAGCTGAATCTTTATTCAACTCTTTAACTAAATCATTATATACATTTATTGGTAAACGTTCAATAAACGTATCCTTATCTAAACGTGCCATTTTTAATGTGATTACATTAAAAAATAAAATTATTTTGCATAAAATTAACAAGAAACATTTTTCCTCGTTTGATACATCAGAGGTTTATTTACTTATTCATTATAAAATGTACAGCTTAAGCACCCTTACAAATAATATATGTAATTATATTCGCAAAAAATGCGTATAAAACCGTAATCGATGACAAACATTTAGAAATATCGTATACATCGATAATATTCTAATTATTCCGGTCTCGATCGATACAACAGAAACACGGATATTTAAAATTTAAACTGCTTTCCGATTAAACCATTCGTAACATAAAAAAAAAAATGAAATATCTTCCATGTATGTTATTTATTAATACAGTTTGCTTTGTATAACATTTTAAACGCACAATACATAGACAGAGATGTAAAAAGAATCTTTTATTTGTTTAAACGTATCGAGCAAAATGTTACAGTTGACAGATGAGTCAGAGAGGAGCGAATTCTTCGTTGGTTTTAAGTTGTTGATGATAAACTGTCAACGTTAAACTGTTTTATCTACCGTGCGGTGTATCGTTAACAATAAAAGCCAGTTTTTCGGAACGGCCCGGAAAAGTGTCGTCAGTTTTTTATTGCGGGTGCGATCGCGACGGTGGTGGGGGATCGGTGTGACCAATGAGCCCGCGAAAAGCGGCTCCTGCGCGATGCGCGTGGCGCGCTGCGCCGCATAATCTTGCGTATCAGCGATCGGCAGTGCCATCCAGAAGGCAGTAGGTTACGGGTTCTTAAACGTGGTGAAATATCAAGGGGGTTGGATTTGTTATTCGGTGCGATCGGCGGTGGATAAAAAGAAAGAACGAAAGGGGAACGGCGCGAGGGGGTTGAGTGCACACGGGGCGCGATCGGGGTGCACGATACTCGCTAGTGTTGGGTAGATCTAAGTGTCCGAGCCATCATGGCGAATCCACGGAAATTCAGTGACAAGATCGCGCTACACAAACAGAAGGAAGCGCAGGAAAGAGCGGCGTTCGAGGCGATCATGCGAGAGGTTTCGGATGTCACTAGCAGAGTAAGGAAAAGTCCAACTAAGGTCTTTCGCCCGTTGTACGGGCTCTGTACGCATTTTAATAATCCTTCTTTTGTGGAGCTGGAGATGTTTTAGAACGTAAACAACCTAGTGTTCTCTCTCCTCCGTGTGTGTTGTGTGTGTTATATATATGTGGTTGGTTAGGTTCGCTGCACACATGAGATACCCCGTTCGTGTGTGTATGAGTGTCTGCCTGCCGCTGGCTAGCTTACTATCAGTATTTATGTTAAACGTGCACACAACTACACATAACTGTGCTCGGCCGTTCGGCCCTCTGTTTCTCTTTTCCTATCCGACGAGAAGTCGGTCGTGGTTGTGTGATGGTGGTGGTGGTGGTGGTGTGGTGTGTGGACACGAACAGGCGTGCGTGTGTATTGGTCTTCTTCGTTGGCTCGCCTATGAGAGAGTGTACGGATACGCGTACGTGTGTGTGAAGTGGGTATACACTCCGGTATAACTATGCGGAATGTACTGTGCGCTTGTTCGCCACCATCCGTTCTGTAAGTTCTTAATAAATGCATACGTGTACAATCGTATCCGTCCTGTTCACTCGTTCAAAACATTGTTAATACCTTTCCAAGAGAATCGTTAATTCTGTAGATCCACGATCAAAGAATTGTTTCGACGAGGTTTCTCGTACCAAAAAAAAAAAAAAACATTGCATCTCGTCGATGCACCGTGTTTGTGTTTCTATTCACGCGACATGCTTTTCGTTCGAGATCGATCGCAGTCGAATGAACTCTTCGTTCGTTCTGTCTGATTGATAGTTTCAACGTTCGTAAAAGTGCACAAGTTCTTTCTTCCTCGTGTCCCTTTGTGAACACGAAAATCGTCCTTCTGAGTCACGTGTTGTTCCCAGAAAGGAAAGTCTCGCAGTATCGAATTATCGACGAATGTAACCCGTTATTGGATGAAACGAAATTCATTCTCCTGTGGATATTTTATTGGTAGTTTTTCGTATGGAAATACAAAATCATTGATTTTCGGTGACAGGTACCGTTGATGAAATTAAAACGTCCTTCTTTTGTATTTTTTCGTTGATTGTTTACCGTTGGTCACGTACACCCGATGTTGCAACGCGAAAACGTTTTCGTTCGTTTATCCAAGCCTCGTGTGACATGAACGATAACGTGAGACGCGAATCACGGAAAAAAAAAGAAATCGGACACCGATCGCGATTTTTACTTCGATCTGTGAACAGCGCCCTCTTCTTCGAGTTTCTGTTATTGTGTTCAAGAATCGCATGAAATTGGCGCGTTTTTCGTGTCTACACGATAATCGTACGTACGATTATATAACAACGGCATTGTACTAAATGCGGAAGCTGCGATGATTACTTCAAAGCGTACCGTTCGATCAGTCGATATCTCGAGGTTATTTGCGGTAACCGCAACGACTTAACCTTTTCGAGTTAGCTGATTATCTTCAACACGTACACGCTGTCATTCGGAGATAATTAAACATACAGATTAAATATACAGACACAACGTTTAGATTATCAATTTCAATAATCGGCATCGTTTCAATCTATTGCACGCGTAAACACGTTCCGCATCGTGTTTGAGAGGTTAAGTTTGAGCGGCGCGTTTTCAGGTGTCCGTCGAATTCTTCGCGCGCTCAGCATTCTATGTAATTTTCTTCCGTGTTCAATCACGCGAGATTATCTGGCGAACATTGGAATGCCGGAGTAATTCGTACGATATTTCTTTCACTCGGCTAACGGATGTTTTTGCTTTCGATACGGTTCCCCACGTGACGGGGAACCACGAATTCGAGCGTGTGCCGGCCACGCGAAATGTTCCGCTGGTATGCGAGAGCTGGTACCGCGTGTACATAACCTCGCGCGCACGTTCGCGCGAGTTAACGTAACGCTAATCGTTGTCGATAACTCGAATCTGTCGGTACGGTGTATCGAACATTGTCCAAGCACGATCGTTTCCTTTTCCCCCTTCTCCATTTTTGTTTCTTCATTCTTTTGCGTCCCGGACGTGATCTATGATCCGAATGGTGATTTTTTATTGAACGAGCCGAACTGTGCACGCTTTTCAATCGCTGTACCGTTAACGGCCTCGATAACGATTACGTACGCGGCGATTAATCGTTCGAACTTGATGTGTATAGCCGCGCGCATGCGTAGTACTTGATGTCATTCGAACGAGAAATCGAATGATTCTTTTTTTTTCTAAGTTTAATCTTTTCAATTTACTTCAAATTGAATTTATAAATGATTTAGTTTCATAGCTGAGTTAGGTATCTTTTTATGCTTCTATTTTTATTTAATACTGATTTTAACCTTTAACGATTACGAACACGGCGATTAATCGTTCGTACTTCATGTGTTAGACGCGCGCATGCGCGGTACCTTATGCCATTTAAACTTAAAAACATCTGTTTCCCTATATTTAATCATTTTATTTTAGTTAAAATTTAATCGAGAAGTAATTTGATTTATAAACTGTACACGCAAGTTGCTTATTATTTATATTTTTATGATTTTGGGGGGAGATTTGTTTCATATCGAGATTCAACACCTATTAGATATGTTAAATAATTTATCAAACGATTGGCGATAATTTCGAACGCGTCCATCCTTGGTTAAAGGGTTAAGCACATTTTCTGTTCACGATCGAGTTCTTTGACGTCCGTGCAAATTGTATTATTAATAAATCGAAGATAAGTTGTTTATCTCGAGTGCTTTGACTGTTCGATACAACAATCCATTTGATTTTCACGGTCGAGAACGTATCGCGCGTCAGGTGTGTGTTTTCCCGCCACGTCCGCGTGCGGAACAGTTCTACGTACGCGAAAAGAAATAAAGCGTTCGTTGTGTCTCAATAAATCGAAGATTTTCGAAACGATGGTAAAACATTCGAAAACACGATTCCTCGTCACCGTTTTCGTAAAACAAAACGGAACAACAGAGTGCGAGTTCGAATACAACAGGAATCCGTTCCCGTGGGTGAAATCAATTTCGTCTCTTCGAGTCGCTCTTTGATCTCGACCGGTCGCAACGGACGAATCAGAAAGGTATTCCGTGCAAATATTCCGTGGGTGTCCACGTTTTTGGATCTCGGGCGTGTTCGTTCGGGCAACATTTGAAAGGCGTACGCGGAACGGGTTACGTTTGGAGAAGTTGCTTTCACCGTGAAAGGAATTATGTAACTCCGTCTCGGGACACTAGGGACTAGCCACGAATGCAATTTTATCGCTAGACCACCGGTTTCATTCGACCTTTTGGCGGAACGTTCCTAGTTCTCGAAGAGAGGGGGAAAGAAATGAATTTCCTTACGAATCGACGGGAATTTTTGTCGAGGCGCAGTTGGAATTCCAGCCACGAGACTAAACTATGGAAAAAGGGATTGACTCCGTAGGAAACCGAGGAGAGAGAAGAGAAAGGGAGGCTTGTTTATCGGATCGTTGTCGAACTGGAATGTCGACGTTTCGGGTGGAACATCCGACCCGTGCGATCGCGTTGGAAACGATGCCCAAAGAGGGAAGGCAGACCCTCCCCTAACACGTTCGAGACTGGATTTCTTGAATATGATTCAGATTCGTTTGATTTTTCGGTGTACTATTATTATTGCTTTATTGATTCACGTTTCCTTCTTGGTACACGACGCACAAGTTGCGTCACGGGTCTCGAACGTGTAAACACGTTAATTGCTGTGAGAATCCTATTACATTTTTCCAAAAAGAAAATCACAAAAATTTGAATAGAAAGAAAATTCGATGGGTCAGAAATAGCAGTAACAAAAAACGCCGCGATAAACGTGTTAGATAAGCCGACGAAGAGAAAACTGTGACGAGAAAAAGAAAGAAAAGAAAAGAAAAGAAAAGAAAAGAGAAAAAAACGTGTACGATGGACCTGCTTAGGTCGCCTCGGCGAGCAGCTCGGTGTGCGCCAGTCCCACGGGATCGTCCGGGATACTGGAGACCCCGTTGTCGGTGAAGAGTGCCGGCGCCAGCCCACCCCAATCCAGCGGCAAACACCTGCACATTAACCTGGGGAATCAGTTCAGGGCGGGTGGCTCTCTGCCGAACGTAAACAACAATGCTAACTGCGGCGCCGACGCGAAAGAACACCCATCGCCGCACACCGCTGCTATTCACTCGATCGACCTTAAGGTACATCTAATATGCCCATCTAGTCGACTCAGTCTAGCATTATATATATATTTTTTTTTATATTTTTATTCAGGATAATTCTGTCATTAGTAGACTGCGGAGGAAGTGCCATCGAATGAACAGCTTTGATTGTTCGTCAAACCATACTGCCTTAAGATAATAAATAATGATACTTGATAAAAATCTCTAGGGAAGTCTGCTGTGTATTTTAGAGCACTGTAGATTTCCCTGGGGGAAATATGTCACTGTGTATTACGTATTTGGGATAGTATTTACTTTGAAGATAAATTTGAGTGCCGAGGAATAATCTCTAGCAATTTTCAAGTACAAGATGATATAACCTTCTTATCAGCATTCTTCGTTCGATGGCACTTCTTTTGGAGTCTATTAGGGAATCAGCCTGTCTGTTAGATTGTTATTATAATTATTCGTATCTTCTGTTGCTGCACCCATTTTCTGTTTTGCCTCTTTGTCACACCTTTCACGGGTTCGACTAGCTTGTACACACATCTGTATGTTGTTATTATTAAATACTCATGATACTAATGAACACTGTTGGAAATTATTTGTGAAATTCTGAAGAGAAGCGTTACTCCACCTGCCCATCAACGTGTCGAGGGTTAAAACTGGTTAATTGCTCGAAACACCAAAATTTAAAGTACTAGTATTAATTTTCTGAAAATATATCGGGTGTATGCAAAAGTTTCCATCATCTCCGAGTAGTGGTAACTCGAGGTATCAAACCGAATTTATTTTTAAAACAAATTTAACGCCTTCGATACATCGCAGCGCGAAACCATTAATAAACTACAGTCCAAACGATAGAAATTTTTGCACAGATAAGTGTCGCAGACTCGTAACACTTTAGGTGGGACACCCTGTATCGCGGACAATATCAATGACAACGGTATTGAAATGACTGTATTATTGTATCGCGATCGTTCGGTTCGATCAATTACACGGGCAGACATGATAGGGGATCCTCTCTCTACTTGTTGCGAGTTCGCGTTCGACGCGTGACTCATGACTGGAGCAACGTACGAACGGCCGATCGCGTGCCTCCTTTCATTAAACCCGACTATTTCCAGTCACCGTGTAAAAATAGACGTTTCAAGATTTTTCTCCGTAGCCGGGGGGATATGTAACGCGTTACCTCCGTTCGATTCGATTCGCGATCCGCTCCGACCCAAATTAGAGTACAATCACGAAATTCTCTCGATCGATCGATGTTCAACCCTTTGGTTACGTTGGGTGCGCGCGTACGTTGTGCTACGAGTTGTGATATTGAGAGAAATTCATTTTTCGAAAGATGCCAAATGAAAATTTTATCGATGGTTTTCTTCAAAGGGTTAAACATTTCATCTTTAAATGCATAGTAGTGCCATTTGCAAATGTTTCGTTTGTTGTTATTTGACGATAAATAATTGGAAGTACCATTCGAGGCATTCGAGGGTTAAAAGATGGTGATCGATAGTTGAACACGAGGAATACGGTTTGATTACGCGACACCACGTGCACGAGACTCACGTCGACGACGAAGACGACGTTGTTGGGAGGGACAAATCGATGATCCTCCCCCTCGATAGGTTCAATGCACCCCTCTTCTTTATTTTTCATTTGTTGCGATGTTTCTGCACGATAACGCATGATTGATAGTTATGTCTTGTTAGTAGTGATTAGTATGAGAAATTAACAGTTAGTGAAGCGATGGTGAATTAAATATATTGATGTCTTAATATTTATAATGAAATGTTGAAAAATTATTCTTAATCCCTTAAACCCGATGTTAGAACTCTGTGTAGACACATAAATTGTTGCACAAGTACGCTTTGGGTTATGAAAGCATCTAAAAACTTGCAAACTTGGAAATTAAGAAATTAAAAATTTACAAGTAGGCAGTTACCAAACTGTGAAAGCTTAAAAATTAGAAATTTAAAAATTTGGAAAGTCCCAAATCGGGAATTTAAAAGTTGGAAATTCCCAACCTGGAAATGAACAAAATTTGAAATTAAAAAAATCAGGGATTTCCAACAGGAAATACCGCAACCACCTTTGAAATGACAAAAATTTCTGCATAACAGAATTTCTGTGACTAATTAGTAGCAAAAACTGAATATTAACGAAACGTGCGTATATTGTTCTTTTACAAATGATTCAATTCCCAAGGAGATTCGCAAAAGATATGTAACTGGTGAAGTTGAACCGTAACCACTTCCGAACGATATTACATATACATTGCATAATGAACGGTGTCGAATGATGTCATTATAAAATTATCTGAAGAGAAGGATAGCAGTTTTTAATGGCTGTCCGACTTGTGTGTATTTCTGCGTATCATTTTCCTTGACAACACTTACATATATAAGAGGGCGTTACAAGAAAACATACAATCACGTCTCGTACCGAGATGTTCGCGGATTAAATTGTCATGCAAATTATACGGTGTCGCGGGTTCGCGAATTCTACGCTGTTCAATTCTTACATAATACCTGTATGCACACACCTATGTACATATACGTACGATGCTTTATTATTCTATCTGTTTATAAAATAGATTTCATTCAGTCGATTCTATCTTTTCTTCCCGTTTCTTAATACTTACATTCATTTACTCTGATTATATTTGTTTCTCGAACGATAATTATACACTTTAACTTTGCTTCTTGTGGAATGAACAAAGTTTCAAACTCTTTCCATGGAAATTGTAAATTTTGTTTAATTTTCTATTGTCCTTTGAATCACTCTTGCTATATAATTTTCTTCGTGGTTTTTCTAATATAAATTCAGGTCCGTTTTGACCCTCCGTGAAACAGTTTTTCTTCTTGGGTTCTTAGACCATGAACCATACCTGAAAATGTGGAGAACGATCAGTTTTTCAGGGTCAGTTTGTTCGGTCCAGCAAAATTTAATGAAAAGGAAAGGGAAATGGTGTTCACACTTTACAAATTACGAGTCGCGAGACTTTGATTATTGAATTATTGAAACTTCGTTATTAATAAAATAAAACTCACGTCTGGTGCAGTAGTTTGGACGCATTTGGCTAGGTTGAATATCTTCTCGCAGTTATTGCTGCCAGCTGTAACATCGAACCATCTTAGAAATTCCATCAAAATTTAAAGGTTTGAAATCTATATTTCATTGATAAACGTATCACATACTTGTCGGCACACAGTTGCCCAGGACGCTCTCCGCTCTCTCCTGAAGGTTCTCCGGCAGCAGACCCACCATCATGTCCTTTTCGAGGTTCGCCTCGTCGTCCACCTGAAAGAAGAAGACACGGTTCTTATTCTTCTCAAGTTCCACAGGGCGAACCTCTCCGAGAACTTACCAAACTGAACGCCTCGAGCATGCAGTACATGTAGCAGGTGATCGACGGTTCATTTTGCAACACACCTTTGTCCACTTCGTCTATCTCCTCTGTATTCCAAAAACGACGGTGTTTTTTTAAAACAACGTCAAACGATAGTGAATATTTTAATTTATTTTTATACGTCGTATAAATTTAATATATTAAATGGTAGATTGTTGAAATACAAAGGGGAGGTTATAATTTTGATAAAATTGAAAATCTCTTCTTTCTTTTACAAACCTTGCTTGGTACCGTGTTCGCTCATGCACCGTGCTTTGTCCTCCTGCACCATTTCGAATATTTCCGGTGGCACCCAGTCTGGCTACAAAGAAGAAACAAAGAAAAACGATCGTTTGATAAGGGAAATTTATTGGAACTTCTCAATCTCTTTATCTTATCCTCCACGATGGACAGGCTCGATTAGGGAAATCGATTTTCTGCTATGTACCAGGCCATCCAGTGTTAACGTTCTTTGCCTTATCCATCGTGTACAGTGACGTAAAAAGTAATTACTGCAGTTTTGTATCAATTTAAATCTCAAACTTTCGACAAAAAACCGCGTGGACGCTTAGTTAATGTCTTTAATCCAATATGGACGAATTGTGAAATTTAATTTCACAATTAAAACGTTGCTCCGTAAAATTTCTCCGAATAATCGGACAGGATCGATGCTCTCTTAAATAATAACCAATGAACCGAAAAGCATCGCGGGCCTCTCTTTTCCGTATCGTTTACGTAAGTGAATTTCCAATCGATATCGGATAAAAAAACCCGGCCCCGGAAAATAAAGAGTAATAAAATGTAAATGGTACGTAAGATGAAATTATTTCGAGGGAAAGTTAACACGCTCCAATTAGGCTTTCTCTCTAATCTCGAATCCGCTTGTACCGCTTGTGTGAGCGTATCGATTAGCCGCTCGTACACGGCCATTCGTCTCGTTATTTCCGTGCTTATTGACTCTTTGATATCTCCGATGTATCCGTGCTCGACCGAAATCGATACCACCTTCGACAACTGTCCCTTCGATACCTCGGTCGAAAGATGGCAAATACGTAAAGATGTTAATAATTATAGTAATTGTTATGGTAAAGGTAGAAATAATCAATT
This sequence comes from Anthidium xuezhongi, assembly GCA_022405125.1. NCBI lineage: Eukaryota > Metazoa > Arthropoda > Insecta > Hymenoptera > Megachilidae > Anthidium > Anthidium xuezhongi. Next base: position 12,930,230 of record CM039637.1, read on the forward strand.
TTTTAAAACATAGAGATATCATTATTTCAGTGGTGAATATAGAATATTTGCTATAACACGACGGTGTAACAAACTTTGGGACTTGGCAACCCACCCCAGTTTCACCCTCGCCCGTCACCGGAAACAGTAAGCTTAAATTGTAAAGCTTACCGCGGCACGCACAAGCACCGTCTGCGTGAACACAAGTGCGAACAACAGAAGCCCTTCTTTGGCGCCCATCCTCTCCAAGTCAATCGATCTTTGTTCACCACAGAAAAAAAAAAGAGAAACGGTAATGTTTGTCGTTCGAGATCACAGATTCGACGTGCACGATACGATAATGCGACGATTTCGTCGGGACATCGACTTTTTATAACGCTACGGACGGTTCGTGTTGTGGGGATGCGACGGGATGTAGGCGTGTGCAAGGGAGGGTAAGCCGGTGTGCATTCTTTTCTCGTTGATTGAAGTCCTCGGTGGCCGTTGCCGCGGTTATATTAATTTTCAGCTGTGTAACGGAAGTGGACGGCGGATTACGTGTGTGGAAATAGGCGACCGTGACCCTGAGCGCATCCTGCGTGTTTGCTCCTATGAAGGGTTCGAGAAGTATTTTTCGAGTCTGTGTACATTCGAGATTACTTAATTATTAATGATTAATATTACTCGTAGCAGATATTATATTTTTATTATTATAATACTAATTAAGATTTTAGTAAAAGACTAAATTTATTTGGTAGCAATTAGTATCAGAATTAAATGAATTATTCTGCTATTATACAATGAATCTGAAATTTTATTTATAAAATTTATTCAGCTGTCCCTGCGCTACATGAGGTAACAGCTCGTTATGCATGTTGGTTATTTTGACTGGCAAAATTACCGGTCCATTACGTTACGATCCTCTAATTACTCGTTGTTATTATCAAGACTGCTCACTCTTTTTTCCTTTTTTCCTGATTAAAACGCGAAACCGTTGGTTAAAGCTTGAAAATGGCCGGGTCAGGTTTGTGTTTAACGTATGTAATCTTTGTCTCGCGATGAAACGTTGCTTATGTAATCGTATATTATGCATGTGCATCACAAGTCTCTCAGCAGAAACATTGAATTTTGCGAAAAAAACAAAAATTCGCTTCCCGTTCGATTATTCGACGAAGGCACGGTGCCTGAGCAAATTTAATTACCGCTTCCGATTCCGGCGATCTTCTCTTCTCCAGCGATGTCCTTTGTCAATTTCACGGTTCGTCGACTTCGCCTGAATCTCCCGGTTCCAATTTCAAAACTGGTCATCCGTTTCCGTACGCTGTACAGAATCCTCAAAAGACGAAGATAAATTATCGCAAATATTATTTGCAAAAATTATTATTTGCTGAAATTGACAATTTCAATATTCCAGTTTCGAATCGCGTTACAAAAAGGTACGATCGAATTTTGGGTACGTCCCGGTTTTCGCCAGCGAAGGGTTAATAATACGAAGGGGTGAGAGTGAAGGGTTGTTCTGGAGCGAGCGATCGAAGGATTTTAGGTAAAAAAGACAGGGGAATTCGAGGGTGGAATGGGTATCTCGGGCGCATCGGTCTCGAAGCCAAGGTCGGCTGTTTCGATCGGGCAAAGAAACGCACCGCCGGGGGGATATCGGGGTCAAGAGAGCAGCTCGGTTTCTTAGTAAGGGGTTCCGTGTTCGATTCTAGGTCGGTGCAAACGTCTCCAACCCCTTACCTCGATTAACATCCCCCCCCCCCTTACCCTACCCTTACAAATCTGTGCGTCGTGTTCGTCGAACCTTCCTTCCTTCCTCCTTTCGTTAAGAATCGATCGAATTTCAGCGGATTTCTGGCTCTGGCCGCGCACGTGCAGTGCACGACCCACCTGGCGCCCGCGCCCGCACACCCCCCGGTTTACGTTGCCGTGCAAACTCGGCTTTAACCTCTTGGACCCGCAGCGAGTGCTGTCGAACATTGATACCCGTTGCTCCAGATACCGGATACTCTTCTCTTTTTTTATTTCACCCCTATTCTTGCCCTCCCCTTTCCTGCCCCTACTGTCTGCGCCTCGACCTCGTAAGCGACTTCCTTCTTATTCGATAAATTTCCTGTCCAAATGCTGTTTCATCCCTTAGAATGATATGTTATTCTTGAGGAATTCCACAGATTATTGTAAATAGTTTATTAACACGTTGATTGCCATGGTGAAACTATGTGATATTAAAATTCGAAATGCGTCAGAATGACGCATTCGTCCCGTAAATCTGGTATTAAAATGATCCTTAAATTGATGAATCTCTGATCGAGGAATTTAGAAATTGTCATCTCTTTAATTTTCTAGAATTGCTGTTTGGTAAAAAGGTCGATCGCAGGTAGTACGATTCCATGCACGTATATGATATTTCGGTTAGTTTAACGCCGGTGTATAATTGCGATTAGGTTAGTCGTGCGAACAATGCTTCGTGTCTATTATCCGGTCGACTAACTGAACGAGCAGTTTCATGCTAAACAGCTAATGTACCGCGTTAATTTATGCCCACCGATTAAACAGTTCGGAATACCAGACCTTTTCCGTCCATTCAATTGACCTTAAATCGTTTGGTTAAGGACTTTCTTTGCTCGAATAAAATTTCGAGGACTCGAATCGATCAAAGGATAATGGCATTAAATTAAATTAATTTCAATTTAAAAGCAGCTAAACGAAGGAACATTTGAAATATTATTTATTATATTTTTGTTGAATATCGAGTGTTCTAGAAAAAATAATAATCGAAGGTTTATTAATCGCTTTTCAGCCAACAACTCGTAACAGCGAAAAGCCGATTAATAGGTTCCCGAGAGATAATACGCTAATAGTATTATGGCACTAAAGATGTTATGGCATTCGAAGTCTCGACAGACGAAAAATGCGATGGCACGTGTATCGATCGTCCGCGAAATCGACGCGAGGAGGTCGCGAAGGGTTGAAAGGACGAGGAAACAGAGGTTGGCGGTCGGGTCGAAGGCAAACTCTCGGGGCACACGAGCTGGAGGAAAACAAACGGGAACACGTGCTCTCCGGCCAGTGTGCATTCGTGCACGGAGTATTGATCGCGTTCTGCAGGTACTCGTTTGCCTGTTTCGTTAGCAGCACGTCGATGGCTACTGCAACTGCGCCCAGTTTCGACCCGGCTCCGCGCAGACTACAACCTAATCTTGACATTTCCCTTGGAACCGGTCCCCCTCGTCGCTTCTTAATCCAGGGGATGCTTCAGACCTTCGTTTACCATAATTGCTTCATGGTACCGACATGTCAATATCTTTTATCCTTCGCTCCATTAGTCCTAAGATTAATTATTTTTGTAGACAGAAAAATGGATAGTTCATTCGAGCAACTATTTTAACAGCTCTCGAGAAAGGTATCAAGCTTAAAGTTCAAAGTATTAAACATTGGAAGCAGGTACTTAAATTTGGAAATTAAACGACTTCATCCGTAATAGACACGTGTTAACATATTGATTGGCGCAGTAGAAATAGCCATACCCGTCGCGGCGTACGATAATATGGGTTATTAAACCTTTTATTGCTATTGACGTCTATAGGCTCGTCGAATATTCATTACCATCTTGATTTTATCTATTATATCCCGGCCCAAACCAAGTGCAGAGTTTTTCAATAATTAAAACGCGTTTCAACGTGGATAATTTAAAAGCCATTTTAATTTGGGAGAATTAAATATGAAAGGACCATCCATCATGGTTCTCCTGGCAGGCTATCAGTTTCCAAAATGGAATTTTACTTAAATCCCTAAAACTTCGATATTATCAATTAACGCCGATATATTTCTCCCGAAATCCAGTTCAGTTTATTAAAATGGTATCAGAGCTGTCTACACAGAGTCTCAGGGTCTATCGACACGTCGCTGGTCTCATAATCCGATAATTTTACGAACGTCTTCTCCACGACATCCGTCAGTTTCCTTGCGTGCCAAATTATCGCATTTAACCGACCCGCTTTACATAATCCCTGGCGATCCGGCATCCGGCTGCCCACGTGTCCATCCTCCACGGTCCCTCGTTCGCGTTCCTTCTTCTTCTGGTACCACGGTCCCGTAATTCGACTGCCACGAACGAAATCGACGGCTCGTTATTTATTCTACAGGTGGCCGTGGACGAAGGTTTCGGTCGTTCGGTCGTCGCGACGTAAGTGCGTGGAAATATTTCGAGGTCCGTGATCCAAATGAACGCGCCGCCATTATACCTCCCTGGACTTCGTCTCAGTCCATGTTTCGTCTTCTTCTTTATTTTCAATTTAAAAATAAACGAACAGAGTACATCCTCTAAAAAGAATCTTCTACTTTTTGGTGGCTTGAATATTTGATCATTCTTCAGTATTTTTACCTTGTGTTTTGCAAAAGACGAGGGAAAATATTTGTTCGTGATATTGGCAGTTGCATCACCATTAATTTGAATCGCTTATATAATAAGGATAGAATTGTTCGCAATTATTTAATAACGCGAGAACGAAAGCGCTAAACGTACAGTCAATAAACAATTATGTTATATTCGTAGGAACGTCGATGCTTGTTCCCCATCGTGTCACGATATCTCTGAAGATCGTCGAGGAGGTAGACCGGCGTTCGTACCTTGATACACCGACATAATTGGATTTTTCTGATGCATAATTCATAGGTAGCCGAGTACGATTTCCGCTGGAGCGAGGTTTTTTCCAGTCCCACTTTTCCTCGTGGAACTTCGTCGCATCCCCCTGATCCGTCTGTATCTTCTTCAGGGTACATCGAGAATGATGAAAATTCAGAGAGCTATTTGCGTTTGATTCGTACTTCATTTCCGGAGATTATTATATCGTAATATCCGGTGTTCCGCGGTCTTCGCGGATCGAATTCCTTTCTGTTCCATTCAGTGTCTTCAAATTTTCTGATAAATTGTGTTTTATGAAATTCCTCTAAAGATACCGATTTCAAACGAAAGGGCATAAGACGATCATAGATAATTATCTGAATGTTAATCCTGTCAGGAGGAAAGTATCTGAACTGTTGTAAGAAAAATGGTGTGTAATCTCGGTTCTTGTATCGTGCAGCCTTGAATGGCGAAAGAGGGATGGTCGAAGGGTTGGGGGTTGTCCTGTGTTAAGTGGGTCACCGGCATCGGGGTAGACAGTAGACGCCGGTGGGTGTCCCGACGCCGTTGCGTGGGTGGAGCAAAGTCGTACTGAAAGGACCTGGTAGCTGAGGGTGAATTCCGGGGGAAGGGTTGAAGGAATGACGAGGAGGGAAGTTTTACGCTCGTCGTCGATCGGTTCCTGACCTCTCACAACGTCTTCCGCGTTTCTGGCCATTCATACTCCGTTCCACCCACACCGCGCCAAGGATACGTTCACCTAACCGTTTCTTACCAATTCCTTCACCCCTTCGCCCTTCTACGGGGTGAGCCGATCAAAAGACTGTACATCTGAAGCATTGAATTTAAGGACACCTTGATATCTTATTGGCCCTGATAACCAAAAAGTGCAAAGGCTTAATAACGAGGTAACATGAGTAATGTGCTAGATAAATATCTAGTTAATTAACTCATAACATTTATGAAATTATATATAATCCTACAAACTAGAAAATTTGGACATTCAAAAATTGAAACATCCCACAATTCCCATAACCTTGGAACTTGAAAGATAATTTCCAGCGAGAATTAAAACGCATATTCCAAATAATCTCTCATTCGAGGCAAGCTTACGGGGGTCAGACGACGAAATAAAAGTCCATCGAACATGTGTACGACACGCGTAGAATATCTGGTTTTGTGTCTCCGGAGAGATTCAACGTCTGGCAGATATAATACACGCGGCGAAAGACGAAGAAGACAAAAAGTGTACAGTTCAGCAACGTTCGCTAATAATGATATTAGATATTCAGCAAAGGCGGTGTCCTTCGATTTTTCCAGATGATATTCAAGGACAACGACGCCCGATCGAACCCCGATGACACTTTTCCACTTTGTAATTTTATCCTCTTCTGACCCCTTATGCACATCGACCGCTCGATGAGTCGGCAACGGGTGCAGTGGAATGAGAAATTATAGGATGAGCCGCGCAGGCCAATGGCGTGCAACTTTCTCAGAGGAAAAACAACGACCTTCGACATTACTCTGCCGACCGTTGCTCAACGTGCGATGAGAAAATGCCTTCGTACACCCGTTGGCCGGGTTACGCGTCTCTAGGGAGAATTGCCTTCGCTCGTTATTACACTAACTAGACTAGTGGTTTACGGCCTTCTTCTTGTCGCGATTTCCTTTTATGGGATTCAAATAACCTCTGATCTCCTCCACGCAGTATAAGGAAAATACGTATTTCAGAATATAATTTTTTATTTTGTGGCGTACTGCTTTTTTAACATTAATTTTTAGGAATTTAGAAGTTTAGGAATTTAGAAATATAATTTAAGGAACTGAGAAACCTAGAGATACGTTCTTTGAGACGTTCCTCGTTCACCCTCCAATTCCATCTCAAAGCGAAATTTCTTTTTTTCTTTTATAACAAAAAGGAAAGGTTCCGAAGAATATTCGAGATGAAATAAGAATGTAGGAGGCAACGACCATCTCATTGAGAGGTTTCTCAATGTCAGGTTCACGGATGAAACACATCGACGAATCCGTACGCTTCACCACGGCTCACTTTCAATTAGCGATGGGTTGCGTTTACACGTTTCACGGCTCGATATCTTCTTTAATTAGACAGCTACGATCATTTTCTTTTTCTGTACATCTTTTGTTACGTTGTCCTCGGCAAATTGCTTCCATGAAGATACGTATCTGCGACAAAACACGAACATTCTTCTAATTGACAAATTACTGGAACGAAGTGTATATTTTTAGAAAACTCGTGGAAACAATATGTTCGATCAATACAGAATAATTATTATCGTGTTAAGCTTGAAAGTATTATTTAAAGGGTTCGTTCAACCCCTCTGACAAGGTGTGAAAAATGTTGTTTATTAATAACAGAAATCTCTGCTGAGATTATGTAAGAAGATCGTAACTCATCGAGATACAATATGTAGAATGAGGCGAAGAAAAACCTGTTTTTCATTCACCACATTCGGTTGTTTTCCTGTCAACAAATACCGATCGCTTACATTCATTTTGAATCATTTTCAAATATTTTCATTACTTTGTCACTTTTACATTTCAAAAGGCCACATAATTTCACGTACTTAAAATACTTCTTTTATCAAAATATTTTCAATAAACGAACAAACGTTCTTTCATTCAAAAAGTATCTTTAGGGTTAAAAAATCAGAATATTTTCACAATTGCTGTATCCAGCTCGCAGAGGCTATCGATGTAACCCGGTTTGGTGTGAGTGGTTGTAAAAAAGGCAGCATCGAGGCTACTTGTGCATCGTCATCAACTGGTTATCGATATATTTTGCATATCGTGGTATGGAAATATCGATGTAGCGCTAAAAGAAGACTGGTAATCTCCTGATTTGTTCCGACGAGACTAAAACGCCAAGTGTGTTGTTCGAACGACTCTATGTGCATCGTAATTCTACAATTACTTTATTCGTGTATCGATAAACGTTTCAGTATGAATAATATGCAAACGTGGTGAAGGAAACCGGTGATGTGAGTTTATCTTTAATTGTTAATTACCGGACTTGTATCAACTCGTGGACAATTTGTTTAAAAGAAAATTTGATGGTATTATTTTCTTTTGGAAGAAGGTTGTGGATATAATTTTGACGGGGGTAGTTTCCAGGGCATGGTACTAAGAGTTAAGGGTTCGGAATACGGTTGTTGGAAAATGAGATTTCAGGTACACGTCGCGACGACGCATTTACCGTGTCCCTAGATAATTTACTAGGTGTAATCTTGTCTGCGGCGGGTAGGCATCGTAACATAATAGGGGAGCAAGCTTCCACGTTTAAGCGTGCGCGCACCGTCTCCCTTTTCCTAATTGAAACCTAAATGCGTCCTCGATAATCAAGTTACGCGTGCAGTTGCAGCCTGACGTTTGCCCGCTCTACCGTGTTCGCTGCAACAACCTTAACCGCAACCGAAGCCGGCCATTTTCGGCGATTCTCGGTGGTCCTAGCGTCGAACGCGAGGCTGTCCTCTTTATTTTCGCGATGTTGCTCGAGAGAAAACGTGTACACCGGTCGGTGTAACATTTCCCCGCGGTTGTAACGATCTCGCGTCGTAAATTATCCCGTTGGATGGCGTCCAATCGTCGCCGCTAAACAATTTACGGATTATCGTGAATCAGCACGTGATCTTACACGCGCGATTCCTCGGCTTTGCATTCTACGTATACACGAATCCCACTTGTTTTAATGAGAATTAGGAAGGAACAATTTAGTGGGGGAACAATTTGCTGCCTACAATTCTGTGCTACCTTAAACAATTGATTTAGAAACATTGTACACAGGATTTTAAAATGACTAAATTACTTAAAATACCTAAAGTATGATTAAGTAATTACCACAAAGCTTCTTATTGTTGTTGAACGTACGAACCGTGGGAGAGAAGTTATTCCTTGTTTACCGTATAATTCATCAGATATTAGGTAATAACCGTGTGAACGAAGCTGAAACGACACATGGCGAGCAGGAACGTTGGACGGAGTAGAGGGTTCACGAATTTCTTCGACCGCAACGTGTATGTGTGTGTATGCATCTCCCACAGGAAATCCCGCAAAGTGTACCAGTCTGGCCAAAACCGGCAAGCGTGCCAACTCGGGGAACACGTTACTTTCGACCAATGAATTTATATACGAGCGAGTTTGTTCTTCTTCGTGGCCGTGCAACCGATGAAATTTGTTATTTTTAGCCTTGCAACCCGTCACTCTCTATCACTTGGGAATTTCGCTTTTCGCGGTTCCGTTTTCTTTCGAGTTCCTCTACCCCAACGTACCTGTTACCAACAGTCTTTCATTCTTTATTCCAATAAACGACAATTTATTATATTTTCTTTGAATATCTTTGAAATATTAATTGTCCAGCTGAAGATTATTAAAATGACAATCTATAATTAATTACCAGCGTCTGAAGTCTGAAGATATCAGTCAGAGATAATACTTTTTTTTTTGTTGCTAGTTTCTTTGATTACGACTAAATTATTGACATTTGCAATAAACTGCAAATACCTGAACTTTCTTCACCTTTTACTCCTTCGAATGGTGAATTAATCGTTTATGAGCGCGTATTGGTATTGGGGTCAGATGAATGGACTCGTGAACACGGTATACCTGGCATGTCGAGCACGTGTCGTTCAAGAACAGTGTCCCGTCTCCCGTTCGTGTGTTTACAACGTGGTCTGATGAACATGGAAGAGGAGACACTTAAGGCCGTGTACACGTTCGACTCGCAATGCCGTGTACCGACTAAAAATATATCGTTATGCCATACAATTCTTGCGATGCTAAAATTGGAAAGGTACGCCCCGGGCCAGAGTTTCCCTCCGACATACGTTCAATCGCCTAAACCATTCCCGAAAAAAAAAAAGAAGTTCGATGGTAAAGTACCTGTGTGTTTGTTTGAGAATAAATGTCAGGTGAGCAACTATCGAGTCGAGTCACTATAGCGTTGACTCTTCAATGGAAATTGAGGAGGGAGAAGTTGTGTTTTTGGGAATCTAGGGATTTCTAACTGTTATATCTCTGGGGGTCTAGGGATTTTGAAATATTGCATTTCTGGGCGTTCAGGGGTTTTGAAGGGTATGCCCAAGAATGTAGGGATTTGAAAATATTCTAGCTTAAAATACTTGACAAATGTAAAACAGTACATTTTTAACAAAAATACGGTTTTATGAATGAAAGGATTAAGATCCACTTGTCTACTTGCGACGGCTTTGCGCGTGATTTTTTACTTTCGATCGTACCCATCCTCTTAAAAACTACTCCCGACAGCTAGTTACGCAAGTTTGACACTCCAATGTATTCCTTAAAATCAAGTGTAAACCGATCGAACGATTGCGTGTACAATTTACAAATAGAATTGTGCCTTCTTCGCTGTACGAGAGGAGAATGCGGTTTTCCTTGAACTTTGCGCTGCTATAGCCGCTCGTCGCCTCGTACACCACGAGGCGTGTTATAATTAATAATTTGCTACGAACGATACGTGGACAAAACACCAATCATCGCCGGTGTCTCTTTCCCCTTTGATGTACGAGGTAATTCATGTCCAACCCTCGAATACGAAAAACGAAACCTGTGCCAGACAAAAATCTGCTAAAATTAAATGTAACAATTTTTTAAAGGGAAAATTTTATAAATCATTAAAAAGTGTAGGGAATAGAAATAAAATAAGGTAGAGAATTAACTTTAGAATTAACCCTCTTAAGACGGACCGTGACTCGGTATCCTCCATTCGAAGATTAAATTTCTACCATAAATCTAAAACTATCTTCCTCGCACACTTTCTCAAGAATTTATTGTGTCAGTGTATTGTAATTTACCATCCTACAGTTTTATTTCGGAAGAAAATTCATGGTTGCGGAGATTTCTCTTGTAAAGAAAAGTTTCACCGCGTAACAACAAACGCACGCCGGCGGCCGATGACTTACAAGGTTTTCAAGGCGATGACGCCAAGTTTCCGGGATACCCACGGACACGACGCGATCTAAATTCTAAATTAGGGTCAGGCGAATCCCCCGTCTCTGGGTCAAAGTTGAACACGTCCCACGATTCCGCGTGCTCTCCCGATAAAACGATATTTTCTGAAATCCAATGCCTGCCTCTCGCAGTTTATTTTATAATAAACCGTTTCTTTAAACTTCTGAAAGCTAATCGTTTTAATTAAAAATTATAATGAAACTATAATGGGAAAAATGTTATTTTAATAAAAAATAATTTACTTATATCTTTCAAAGTTATATCTCCAGCATGATTAATTAAAAGGACAAAGATACGAGGGTTGCGTACAAATTGTAACTTTTTGTGTTCACAGACAGCGCTCAGTAATTTGGAGGAGATGCAACACAATTCCATGGCATACCGTAATAACGAAAGGGGTAGGAGCATGGGGGTTGGCCCGATGAGATCGCGTCCTATGGAGAAGAGACACGACACATCACCGTACAGTGGTGTACCCTACCTCTCGCCACCCCCGCCGGATACCTGGAGGAGAACCAACTCGGATTCGGCTCTTCATCAAAGCGCCAACGAAGCCTGCCAAACCACCACCCCCATCCCCCATCGACGAGGTATATCTTATTATCTTATACAATCAGGTTCGATAGTGAAATATTAACTCTTTGTATTAATATAAATATACAAATTTTAAGTATAATTTAATTCTAATTTCAATTTTTTTTATCTGACGATTCATTTTTAATAAAATTGGACTGGCGTGGCTAATCCGGGACGTAATCACGTGATCATTAAGTCTGTCCAGAAGTCGTTTCTGGGATCCGTCACGAACCTTCGTATAATAAACGATTTTCGTAGCTGATTCCTGGTTCCCCCTTTTCCTCCTAAAAAATGGCCACATACATTGATATCGATGAGTCTCTTCATTCTTTTTAGGGAATTTTTGAAAATTTTCAATGTTAATAACCATTAGACAAATTGGGTGAAAGTATTTCCCTAATCGTAAATACTCAGCTAACGAGCTGTTGTCTAACGAGAGGTGTTCGAAAATAATTCATGTCGGACTTTCGATAACGAGAAAACCGGAGTGCTAATTTCGTAGAAAACGGTAAGGGGATCCGAACTAGTAACGTTATACTGCGTAGTAACGTTAGCAAGTAGCATTACACGGTGTTAGATTGCCGCCACGAGATCAGATGCCTCGCCTTGGGTGCATCCATCGCTGTTCCGCCGTCTCGTGCACAATGCCCGAAGGGTAACGCGAAATTAACCCCTCGCGGTCGAGAGCTGTTAGCCCGATAATTAATCGAGACATGCCCGCTTCGAACCTTCGTACAATTTTTGCGTTCGTTTTGCAGATCAACACACGATGAGCGGATCCGGAAGCGACAACAGGAACCTTCATTACGGATTCATCGAGCGGCCAAGATCGTCCTGTGAAATACCTAGAGTGCCTGGAAACAAGTAGGTCCTTTATTTGACAAAATTTTCAATTTTCTCTCGTGGAAATATATCTCGACGGAGTTACCGTTTAGGCCGGATCCTAGCTATCGATCCGTTTATGCTCCGTTCTCGATTCGACCGATTATTCTATTCAGATTGCAGCTATTGGATTGGAACGGTGCTCGTAGTGTAAGCACGTACAGTATAATTAATGGAATAATATTTGATCGAACCGTGAACGGATCGTGAATGGACTATGAGCAGACTGTTGACTCTACCGGTACTCGCTGAAATAAAGAAGCGGTTAAACATTCTTTACGCGGTTAATTCGTTACGCGTTGTACGAACTCTGTTGCATCTTCCCCAGATATGAATATTTTAAATACCGTTTAGCTTAAATAAAACAGTATTTTAGCCTTAACAATCTAAACCAGAAAATAAAATGTTTTATGACTTTTAACGCGTTGTACGAGGAATTACGTTGTAGAAAAAGAATTTTTTTATTACTGTACCAGTAATAAATCTTGTATTTATTATAAATCGTACAAAATTTCGAATTTTGGAAAATTCGACGGATCAAAAGTGGACTTCCAGAGTGGATAATGAGTGGATCAATGACGGAGCACGAATGGGTCATGAACTGAGTCGTATGTGGCTCGAACGAAATAACATTTAATGTATCGAATGGAATAACGTTTTACGAGCATAGATCGGATCATCGATGGATCATGAACGGATTATCGGCGGATCGATAGTGTGGATCGGGCCTTATTGTCGTGTGCCTCTCGTTCTATGCATTATTTATGCACCGTGGCTATTGTATCGGCGTTTCATTGTATTCGCGACGCATTCTATCGCACATATTAATGCGCTCGTGCATGGAGTTTATATAATAATGTTTGTCAAAGACCTTACACTTTAACGCGAACGCTGTTTAATTTTATTTATTATCCTTCTCGTTTATTTCACGGTTCAATTGCTTATTTTAACTCATTGTTGACTGGTTACGAGCTCATCGGTTTATGCAATTATTAACCCCTTCCCTTGCAGTTGCATTTATTTCTTTTTATTAACAATCTTCGATACGATTCGATTTTTAAATTAATTCTGCCAAACATTTCCTCCTGGTATTGTAGAAATTGAAACGATAAAGGATAGTGCTTGGTGTTTTTTGGTTCTTTGCATAAAATAACCGGTTCGACGGTGCGTTAAAATATAGCCTTTGTAAACCGCATCGATTTTCTCTGATTAGGGCGCGTGTTTGTCTTGCAGCATAGACCCGAGCTCTCAACCGCCAGGACAACAGATTTCCATAGGGAACACACGATCGTTGCCCGATCTGGTCCACTTCCCTTCCGACCAGGAGGACCACTCGAGTAGTACACCGTTCAGCAACGTAAGTCCAACTAATTCTAACCGTTTCTTTCCTTTCTACTCTTTCGTGTACGTACAGTGTCTTTCTTTTAACTGGAGACGCTTCGAGTAATATCTTCCTTAGACAAAATTGATTTGTATTAAAAATATTAATGAGTATTTTTGTATCCAGTTACGAATAAAACACACTCTATATATATATATTCTTATTTTTGATATAGTTAGGAAAAAGAAGAAACCGGTAATTTCTAGTTAGAGGATTAGTAGAGGTAGTTATGATTTCTACTTTTTGTTTATTTTATTTGATATGATCGTACTTGCTGGTGGATTCCAGAGTCGTCACACGAGCAGTCCCACAAACCTGTCGCCGACCAGCTTGCCGCAAGCTGGTGGGCTATCCTTTCCGCAGGATCAAAATCCGACAAGCGCCCAAGTAAATATCCTTTGCAATCCTGTACCAGTAGATTGGGTTAGTGCGTTCGTTAGAAAGTGTTGCCGATAGCGAGCCAGGTAACCGACTGGATGTGTCTTTCCTGCATCCGAATTTATGCCAGATGCGAATAATAATTAGCAGTCGAAATAAAAGTTTAAATGAAAATCATGAAAATTGGAGAGACACATGCTCGGCTACTTTGAATTAGATTAGATTCGAGGTATTGTGGGATCGAGGCATATTTATTAAAAACGATTATTATAATCAAATTCCAAATTACTCTAAAAAAGTCTTCCACCTTCTTCAGCAACGAATTAAATGCCTCGTTTCCATAGATTCTAGTAAAATACATAGTTGAACTGCATGAGAAGAGAAGATATTCTGTGCTTTTCTGCGCTTCCATAACCCAGCATAGCATTAAAAAAAAAAAAATAATAATACAAGAAACCCGTATTGTCGTGGAAGTTATATAAATTGCAATTTCATACAAAGAAGAAAAGGAACAACGGTTAATTACAACTTTTTTTGTGCACTTTCACGATTTGCAACGAACGATTATGAAACTAAACTCGAATCGGGCCGTTAAAATTGTTTCTCGTTGAACGATAATTATCCTGCGGCTTGCAATTTCGATAGACCGACATTATCATTCTTCGATGGTGCAATATCGGCCACGATTTGTTAATCGTTGTCTGGATTAGTCGTGGCACGGTTGAATATCGATTTTATCCAACGTATCCTGACGGTCAAACGCGTTAACGCGATCCAGATTTTCTTTATTTTACATCGTTTCAATTTTTATTCAAATTAAACGAAGCACATTTCTCCAAGTTTCCAGATTCTGATTAAAAATTAAGTAAATATTGTAACTGGAGGGAACCATTCGTTAAAATAAAATTGCACAGCAAAATATCATTAATGCAACATTATCACCAGTTTAATAATTTTTCCTCGGTTCTACCAAACACGCCCACGTCCATCCTCCCACACGCTTAGCGGCATCTTTTAATTTCATTTCTTTCTTTCTCTTTTTTTTATTTTTATTTTGCCTTTGTTGTAGTGTTTGTTTTGTGTTTGTTATTTTGCAGAACCATTTATCAGTGCCTGTTAACTCTAGGTTCCTTCACACGTGTAAGGTTAGTAGCCCATTATCAATCTTTTGTTCGCTACCAGTAATACAGAGTTACCTTTTTTGTTCTTTCATTTCATCCCCCGTAGCGTTTAGTTGTGTCGTACGGTGTATCGACAGCTTGCAAAACGAATAAAAAAAAATGTTGAATTTGAAACGGGAGCACCGAGGGCAAAACGGCAGGAGACAAATATTATTCTGTTATTTAAATAATGTATACAATTTAGAATTAACTCGAGGGTAAATAATTTCAGCTTAGAATAAAAAATGTAATTATTATTAGGGAGGTTGATTGCCAGGAATTCGCATTACCAACAAAATATACCATAAAATATTGAAAGCAGAGAATGGTTTGCCGTCGATGGTCCCGATTTCCGGTACCCGTGTCCTCGACTCGTACCACTCGAAATAAAACAAGTAGCTTACGCCAGGGCGAAATAAAAATGAATATGTATATGGAAAACGAAAAGAATAAAAAGGGTGGATAGGGGTACAGACCGATCGTTAATAGCGATGGCTATGAAACAGGGTGTGGCGCTGGAAAACAGCACAAGTACTTCGCAACAGGATCTTCAAAGTTATTCGCAGCAACCTGTGCCCGCACCGCAGACGGCGACGTCCCACAATCCTGCTGGCCACTACATTTATCAGCAACCGCACAGTCCTGTGCCACCGCAAAGTCCAGTTAGTAGATTTCTATTATTATTCTTTGTCATTTCAACAACAAAAAAAATATCAAAAGAAAGACCGGATCGAAAAGAAAATTTCTTTGTATCATGTTTGCCCACAGAAGTCGTCGCAGCCGCAGACACAACCGCAGCTGAACTCGTTAGGATCGTACAGGTCGTCGCAGCAGGTGAACAGGCCATCACCGCAGTCGTCGCCTGGCTTAACGGTTCAGGTAAACATCCATCGTCCCGCGGGACCTGGTACCCCTGTGCAGCGCCAGATACTAGTATAATTGATTGGACCCATCTTTGTTTCAAAACAAACTATACGCCGTATTTGCAAAGATTGATATCGTTTTTAGAATAAGATGAATGGAAGGAAAGATGGAAGGGAAGAATTGTTTGTTGGTTGCAGGGTAGTCCCTTAAGTTACAGCAACAATCCGTCGGCGCCTCCTAGTCCCACAGGACATCCGGGTCCACCGAATTTGACGTCGGAGAACATCGATCAGAATAATTACTTCCTGAACCAGGCGCAAGCGGCGCTTCAACAGGACTTCGCGCACTTCACGATGGTTAGTAGAAACATTCGTTTCCGGTGTCTTAATTCGGATGACTAACAATAGTTTGGATTTGAAATTCGAATATTAGAAATTTAAACATTAGAAATTCGAGTACTCAAAATTCCAAATCAGAATACTGCTACTTGAATATTCGAATTTAACAAAGTATTATTATTAACTGGACGATCTTTGTTTGTGCACACAAAAGGGAGTGGTAAGTATACAAATAATTCTCTTTGCTACTTTTTGTAAAATTAATGTATGAATGTTGCTGGATATATATATATATATTAATCTTATAAACAAAAGATCGTGCATGACCCCTTCTATCAAAATAATATGACATATTTACATCTCTTTCTTTATTATATTACAAGCATTGTCAGACAACATTTTGTATATTAAATAGCTAGATCTGCAGAATGTATAACGAAAGATTTATTTATCGGGTGAAAAACGATCCGATCATCCCTTCGAGGTTGAAGATACGTAGTTGAAAGATCGAAGACACACGGTCTTCATTTATTTATTTTTTCTTTCAGTCACGGCTCATGGATTTACTTTTGCATTTTCTTTCACGGTGACTGACCTTCGTAAGCTAAAAACGAAGCTCAAAACTTTATGAATTATTCCACGCGTACGAGTTAGCAGGAATCACGTGCCGACACTTTTGCTTTCGGCATGTCAGCCTCTCGTTTTTGGTACGGCGTCGTTTTAAAAAAAGGTTCGGAATAATTATGCGAGTTAATAATCCATGAGCTGTCGGGTAGCCTCGGCTTGCCATTGTCCGCTTCTTCACTATTTGTCGCTTCGAATCATCGTCTGAGCTTTTATTTTTCAACAATCGTGCTATCGTATTTAAATCAAATTTATAATTAAAAAGAACCAAGCCTAAAATTAAATTATCCCCAAATTTGCCTACTTGCTAGCACAGTTTTGTTTACTTTGTAAATAAATTTTGTTAATAATGCAATCCCCGCATACATTAAATTTTTATTGTACTCCATTTACTGCTCTCTTAAAAAATAAACAATCGCATCCCATATTCGAGTACGACCGCTCGAACAATTAATTTCGACGACTGATAAGGAAAACGATCAAGCTTGAATTTGCATTCCACGTTTTCTGCACGTTTCCATAATTTTCTTTCCGAACGGAATGACCTTTCGTTGCGCTGGTTGCCTGTTGAAGTAATTTTTCATTGCGTTGTTAGCTGATCGATAGACGCAACGGTAGTCGGCTCTCATCTTTCAACCACGCGAACACACGCACGTGAATGCTTCTTTCGATCAAACTATAGCACCGGATCGAATTTTTCTAGAAACAGTTTCTTAAAAAAAGAAACGAAAAGGAAAGGAAGTCCTTTAAAATGATCCTAATTCTATCTCTATCTCGTTCTGCGTTACATTGAAATGTTAAGCCTTGATGTTTATCTGTTGCCCGCATCCGTCAGGATTGGCCGAAATTCGCGCAGCAGCTCATGGAACTTGGTTGCACCTGGAGCACGCAGATAGAGGTGAAATAAACGCCCTATAGCAAAAACTATATCCAAGTCGTTCTTCTTTAACCCCACCTCCCCTTCGATTTCAATCGAGAGCTTACGCCTTTTTTCTCGCCACTGTTGCATTATTCTTGTTTCACGCGATCAATGGGTCCTTGTATCCTGTTAAACGGATCGATGGAAGTAGGGACGAAGGCGACTTGATGGATAACAGGTGCCTGTACTCCCCTATCCTTCGCTGATTCTACGTGTGGTAGGAGTTTCAAATGATTATGGGGTTGGGATACCAATGACTGTGGTTTTACATAAATGTATAAGTTCCTGTATCCTGTACTAGGACTACTGGGGGTGGCAGTAGGTATATCCTAGGAAATATCTAGTGATTAATTACTGATTGAAGTCCCTACTTTCTATAGATCCTACATAAATGTATAGAACCAGAGGTCCCCAACGGGGATAAGATTAGGCTACTGATAGCCTAAGACGCAAGGTAGTCCTTGGTACCCTTGCTCCTGTATATAAAACGTATTATGAATTCTCAGTAATTAGTAATTAGGACCATAAAGATATAAATAATAGTAGGCTGGTAGTCCAGTAGAACTCAGGTGTACATAAAATGATTTATACCCCTCGAGGAACTTGATGAAGGGCCCTTTAGCGAATCTGAAACATTTCTCAGCGTTTTATTTCTTCGTTTACACTCTTCTCCCAGCGCTCTTCCTTATTTATTTCGCTTGGTCCCAGCATGGTTTACCTCGCAGAGCAGGGACTCCTCGTTGCTGTCCGCCGTTCTTTCCCGATCCTGAAGAGCGCACACGTCGACATCCTCTGACATCCTTATAAAACATTCATTTGTACGTATTTACTTGATGCCCCTTCCGTTTCGCTTCAGATGGACACTCCAGGGTCGACCAACATGATTGGAACGTACATGGGCTCGCCAAATCACACCACCAATTACACACAGGTAATTTACAATTTATAGAATACAATTTTAATATTAAATGTTTCAATTTGCTGAAATTTCTTTTGCAGAACGATACGATAAACGTTGGGGGCGAACTGGGCAGCGGGGATGCTGGTTACTTCAGCACGAGTCCTCAAATGCCGTACCAGCCTACGACGACCACCGCCACAACAACCACTACCACTCAACAACTCACACCGCAGACCCCCAACACCCCAACGATCATCCTCACTGGTAACTTTGTGGATCCTCATGCACACGTTCTTTAATTAACTACATGTACTCCGTTGTTGGTTGTACCATCATTAACTGGTATAATTTATCGTAGACTAATGTGTTTTGTTACATGAAGAAGATTGAACACCTGATGTAACGTCAATTAATTGATTTCTTTTGATAAATGTTATATATCTATAATTTTCGAGTTCCCTGTATAATCCGTGACTATTACTTGTTGAACATCCTGTAAGTTTATTAGCACGCAGTCGACAGAAGCCGTGTGTACCGACGATTTTACACCTGCCACGTACGATCGACAAGGTTAATCCTGTACGTTGCGGTTGTTGGTTCGCAGACTTTTCTGGGGCGGACGATCTGACGAATCCAGAGTTCGTGAAGGACTTGGGCACGGCGATGATGGGCGACTTCGACCCGGACCTCTTCCCATCGGACGACGCGTTGAGGCAGGGCCTCGACCCGATCGACATGGATGGTCTACAAATGCTCACCGACCCGACGATGGTCATATCCGACCCCAGCGCCGAGGCCCATTTTAGGCTAGATCGACTTTAAAAAGGCGAGAAACGACTTTACTCATTTTTCGATTACGCGCTGACTATATTACGTAGGAATACGAAATTCTCTTATCTGTCCTGGTGTCGCGATCCATTCTTGGGACACCCGGACAAATGGGACGACTAAAACACGCTCCTGTACCCGTTGGTCGTCAATGCGTTTCCAACCGTGCCGTATCGTCTCCTCGAAAACAATACTTTGTCGATCGTCTCGCCTGTATTACGATGTAAATATCATATTATAATACAGGGTGTTTCAAAAACTGTAGACATACCTTCACAGTTAGTCATTTTTTCAATATATAAAATATCCTTCATACTTCTATTGGCTTTTGTTTATCAAATTTAAGATATTTCTTGCCATTTAAACAAAGTTAAAATTTCCATTTGATTTATTTATTTTTCTTGAATTCTTTGAGCCAAAGAGGGTAGAATAGTCATCAACTGGGATACCTGCAATAATCTGATTTTAATAATTATAATATTAGTTATTCAATGTGTGTACACGCATCTTTGCAACATCCTGTATTATCATAATTATGTTGTAATATAAGTAAAACGATATTATTATATACTTATATCGTAACGTAGGTGAAACGATACAGATATCACAGATTTAAACGAATGAATAGATTCGTTTCGAAGAATTTCTAGGAACGATATGGAAAAATGAAAAGAAATGAAATAATAATGATCGTTGGAAACGTGTTTGGAATTGACCAGAGGACCGGGATCGGTCCCGTTCGTGATAAAACCGTTAATTGAAGATTAAGTGAATACAAATCTTTATTAACCCTTTTTTTATTTTATACTACTTTGTACATTGTATCATGTATGATCTCTAAGAAGCACAAAAACAAAAAAATGTCTACTGATTTATACATGCTTTTGTCATATACGATTCCTAGTGAGGTAACAATCTACTACTATTTAGATGAAAATTATACGTGTAGAAAAAGAGGGAAAAAAAGATTTAAAAAATATGTACACACACAAAAACACACACAGAAACAAACAAGGTACACGTACACGTGGGTCGGTTATGATCCTTATTCGTCGAACCAGGCAAGAAATCCGAGAATGTGAGATACATGTATAGAAAAAAGACACATATTTGAGAGAGAAGAGGGAGACACTTTCCATTTTTTATCATACTTTTTTCAGAAACAAAAAATATGTGTTCAAGATTTTATTCTGCGTTATCCTTTCCATTGTTTAGTGGACACCTTTGGATTAATTATTCCCTTTTATGAGTTCTGTCGAAAAGAGTAATGAGGTTGATTATTTATACCAACATTTTTTTGGTAATGAATTTCTTTTTTGGGAGGAGTCTGATTGAAGAGATAAAATTATTTTTAACACAAACTTAATATAATTTAAATTTTTGCAAGGGTCCCTTAGCACCCTATTAAATTAAATTAAAAAATTTTTAATCAAAGTTATATATTACAAAGATTCGAAATTTCAATATCTTTTTTAATTATTATAAAAATTCAGTCTCATTACTTTTATCAAAAGAACCATGCATTTCCTGTGTTTAATACTTTTTTCTTTTTTTTAATAAAAAAAAATTCAGCTCGTCTCGAACACAAGTTGTGTTCAATCCCCAGCGATGGAACATTCATGAGAATATATACACCTATACATACACGTATGTAATAAATTGTAATAAAAAAAAGAAACCGCGATGACAATTGTACGCGGTCGTCAATTGTTTTTTGAAAGTAACGTACCTCTATACTTTGTATACGCACGTTGAATAATTAATAATTAATTAGACGCGTGCACGCTAGAATTAAACTCTATAAGTGTAACGTGCTAAATCGAGAAACAAAACGGAATAAATCAGGAAATGACGCTTATACGGATTCTGATGAATACAACAGGTGATCCGAGTAGAATTATGTATTCAGATTTTCAAACAAAAGAGTCTGTAAGAGTAATATCTGCTGGAAGAGTTAAACAATTTGTTTCGTTAATAATAATGAAATGGCAAAGTGGATGTTAATAGTTCACCACGTTTTGAATAATAAAAAGAAAATATATAAGCAGTCCAAATTATTTCTATCGACTTAGAGTAATCTGATTTCAACAATCTATATTTCGCAGCTTATTTACATGTTACAACAATGTTCAAAACACAAAGGTTAATCGTTAGCGTTCAAATTAACCGCGTCCTGCGGGGAACCGCGTCGGGGTTCACACGCACGGAAAGGTCATAACGCCGCGTCCGTTTAAAACTTTCTAATAGAGTTCTATTGAATTGAAGTTGCACAGAGTTTTGCTTAAACGTTTGTTGAGGAATATGAGCAAAGTTTATGGCCTGGTTGTATTTGTTGTTGATGGTTCTGACGAGTCTATTAAATATATATGTATATATACCGAGTGTACTGCCTATTGTGCCTGTACAGCACAACGTCCAATCGATTTTCCAAGGATACATTAACAGCACGCGAATTCGACGGCAGTTTCGAAATAACCGATCGATCTGTTATCGTTTTCGCGTTTTCGTGTAATCGATGGAAAAGAAGAGAAAAGAATATTGAAAGAGACGGTGCCAAAAACTCGTAGATATTCGTCGCTCTAGATTTTAAGAACATTTCTGTCGATTCGTCGTAATCAAGTTCTCTTGTGACGCTATCTGTTAGAAACTTTGGTTAATTATTTAAAAATTTTCTTTTTTAACCCGATGACTAACCGGTAATTAAATCTATTCAAAAAATCGAGTTGTAATTCTTCGTTTCCTGTTTCTGTACTGTCTCTCCCCCGTCTCTCTCTCTCGCACATACACACACATACACGACACGTACACTCTTTTTATCGTAAAAAGAGCGATCCATAAACGATTAAAAGTATCGATTCGTTGTTGTACTCGATAAGAAATCAGCGGGCGATTAAAGGGCGATCTAGAAGAGGATGGAGTATAAAGCATAGGGAAACAAAGGGCAAAGGATAGAGTGCGTCTCGTATCGAACAAGTTTAGAGAAGGACAGAAAAGGAAACAATTGTAATATTTGTATATAGCCATGTTATTGTGGTAAAGAAAATTACCTTATATTATTATAAATATTACGAATATATAAATATATACATATATATATACGTGTACGTATATGTATATATATTATATATGTTATATATATATATATATATATATATATAAATATTAAGTCTGTAATGCCGTTACGTTGTTGTACCATATTATTGTGAACACCATTTCTCAGACATCGATTTTTTTAAATAAAAAAAGAAAAGGAACAAAGCCTCTATCGACATGCACTTAAGTACCAAAAAAAAACAAAAGTGTCCGTCGTAAATCCACCGCACACCGTCAAAATTGAATTACGATTCATTGGTTCTTTGATCGAATAACAGAATTTGATGTGCCCGTGTGTTGTTCATTTATTGCAATAATTATACTATTGAACAATTGAAGGAGGTCCAGTTTGGGGAGGTTTCAGAGTCTTTATATAAATTTTTATGAGGATTTGGGATGGTTTAACTAGAAAACAGAAATATTTTCTTTTGGACTTTAACTTCTTGGCTTTAAGGGTTCGTCTTGTAATAAATAAATACATGTAGTATTACAATTTGTCACGTACCAAACTTAATTAAAAAATTTTTTAATTATATTATTGTTGAAATAAATGAATAATACGATACATATCAGATTTTGACGTTTGATCATAGATTTTTATCGTGGCTTTTTCGCCTCGTTTTGCTGTTTTTTGTTGTCTTTCTTTTTCATTTTTTTTTTTGTATTATCATCTAATGACGAAATAAAAAAGAGAAAAGTCACCTTTGGTCACTGTTTCGAGGCGAAGAAATGACGAAACGATCGTCCCAGGATCTTTAAATACACGAAAGTCAATTCTTTAACGCGTTAAATGCCGCAGTGAATAGGGTAATTTATAGTCAGGCAGGTTGTAATTATAATTACTAATTAATATGATTTAGTACAGTCTATCTTGCCCGACACTGTACATTGCAATCAAAATTGTATCATAATTAATGTAATTAAAATTGTACGATTAATTAATTAACAGCGGTGCATCTAATCGAAAGAATTCAAATAATGAAAAAAATGGGATTAATTTGTAATTAATTATATCCTGCGGCACTGAACGCGTTAATCGTTCGTCGCTTAATCGCGGTAGATCATTTAATTCGTTATAAAAATAACAACGAACGTTTTATAAAAAAAAGAAAGAAAGAAATAAAAGAAAGAAACGTTCTTAGCGGAAACGAGAAGTGGTGGCGATGGTTTGTTTCCCCTTTTTTCGTAAACGATCGCTGCCCGAACGTCTCGTTGACCAGCCTTTTTCGTCAGACTGATGTTCAATTCTTAGTCTATCCAATTAACGATCAATTAGCACGAGCAATCAAATCTGCGACGTCTGCGATCAAATCGTGTGCGTTCGACGTGTCGTGTTTATATTTGTACGGATCAAACAAATAATTCATTTCGTCGTCATATTCCCTGGGAAATCATATCGTGTTCGACGTAGTATAAATTATTCTCCAAATTCCATTAGAATTACAATTATAATTGTATTGCAATTTTGATTATTTTCATATAGTAATACAATTATAATAAATGAAAAAATTGTTTGAAATTTAAATGATATTTCCAGATACACAATTTTATGAATAAATAGTAGTGAAAAGTTTGGAAAATATGAAGAAAGCAAAAAGAAGGGACGTGCATTTTTGGACGCGATACGACGCACGCACTGAGAAACGAAAAAGTAAAAGAACGTCACCTTTGACATTTTTCACACGACACCGTGCTCCTTCTGCCCGTCGATGTGTAAATAATTGTTTCATATTGTTGTAAAGTAGAACGGTGATTGATAAAAGATGTGAATGACGACGAGGATGGAATTAGCAAGGAGACGGCGGGGGCTCGATTGCCGAGAACAAAATAAAACGAAATGAAAAGTAATGAAAACGAAGTCTCCACCCCGTAATGTAAGCGCACAACAACAACAAAAAGAAAGAAAGAAAAAAAAAAAAATAAGAGGGTTTAACAATCTTATGTGTCTTCTTCGTGTTTAATCGTATCTTTGTTATTAAATCTTGAACGTCTACGAATGCGTCTGTTCTATTTTGCCTAGTAGGTTCGATACCTTTCTGCCATTTTGTTCTAGCGTACACCTCTCCTCGATCCGGATGACCGTAGCAAGAAAATCTCAGGTAACTCGAGCGAGTTTTTCTTTTTTCATCTGTTATTTTATTTCTTCGAATGAATTTTTGCTTTCTTATCCTAAATCGTACAATTACGTGGTCTTGTAAGTTATGTTTGTACACGCAGACGGAAAACGGCGTCATCTTGTTCCGTTTAGGAGTATGCAAAAGTTTAATTCCTTTTTAACGAGTCCAACCTTAATTTTATATTTAATTTCTTTCGTAAACGTGACTTCTGAGTGTCTCTCAGTTCAAAGTTTAAATGTTGAAAAGTAGATTGATACAAATTTTGAAAATGGTTTAATTAGGGGTAAGTAAATCCGTGACCCTTGCGTTAAAATTCGAATTTTATCGCAGAGGGGTACAAAAATTTGGAAATTGTTGTTTATTGGATATTAATCAATTAGCAAATTAATAATATCTCGATATTCGTGAAACTTTTGCATATTTCTAGTACTTCCGCCGGAACTACTTACAGCAGATCTCCGTAAAGAACATATATATCTAATCTTACTAATCCTATGTTTCTTCCAGGACAACGAAGAACCTGGACTCGAAGGATCAACGTCACACCTGTATTATTTCGTGATTTGTTTTCTGTTGAAATTTTTGACGGTGTACATCCGTTGTCTCTTAGGCTTTTAATCACTTTCTGCAGGTAATCGTGAATGGTGGTCAGGTCTTCGACGACTGAGGTCGAAGGACTCGTTTGATCCTTTTGAATCGAGCCAGAGCCACCCCAGGGTCGTTGTTCAGGCCACCAAATGCGTCTCCATATTCCGTCGCCAGAGGCTCCAGTTCTTCGCCGTTTCCGGCCAAGGAGGCCACGGAACCGGACTTCTTTTCCGTCAGAGAGTCTTGTTCCGCTATTGCCTTCTTATCTTTGTTCATCTTCCAAATGAAAATTCTTTTTTCAAAACTCTTTTCACCCAAAAGCACTTCTAAAACTTACCTTCCCCTCTGCAGCTTCTTCCTTCAAGCCAGAATCCACCACAGCATCCGCGGGTAAATTCTCCTCGGCCTTAACGCTGCGTTCTTCGGGTACCGCAGCGCTCTTGGACCTTCTCCTCCTGCCCTTCCTCCCCGCGGTTCTTTCGTTCCTGACCAGGAACACCTCCCTTGGGCTGTTCTGTTTGCGAACCTGACTCTCCGCCACGTTCTCGATGGGGGCGAGCTCCGATCGAGAGTTCCTCTTCTTGCCCGTCTCTCGGATCGACTTCTTGCTCGACTCCGGCTCCTCCCTCTTCACCTTCGCCTGGCCATCGTTCTGTCTCTTCTTCCTCTTTGCGGTTCGTTTGTCGGCCTCCTCGGTCTCTTTGACCTTGCCAGGACTGCTCATAGACCTTTTGGCCACGATTTCCTGCTTCTCTGAAGGTTCAGACTCCGCGGCTTGCTCCTCCTCCTCTTCTTCGAGCTCGTGCAGCTCGTCGAACTTGGCATTGTTCGCCTCGATCTCTCTGATGCGCTGTTTCTGCTCGATCTCCCGCTTGATCTCCTCCTTGATCGAGTCGATCTTCCTCTGGATCTGCTCCTCGACCCGTTTCTCGTAGTCGCTGTCGTCGTTCTTCAAGGAGTCCACCTTGGCGACGTCCTTGGAGGCTACCGACTCCGCGGCACCGTCGACTTTGGTCGCCTCACGGTTGGACGCGTCTGCGACCTTCAGGTCGTCCACTTTGGACCCCTTCGAGCCGGAGGACTCGCCGACCAGCTGATTGGTCGCCTTGTCGGTTAACAAGTTCATTTCGTCCTGCAATTTTCGCTCCGCGGAGGCTTCTTGGCTCTCCTGGCCCAAGGTCTTCGAGGCCTCGTCACTCTTCGCGTCGTTCACCGCCGAAGTCTGCTTGGAGACGTCGGAGTTCGACTTGAGCTCCGCTTCTTGCTTGTCGCCGACGTTCCTCTTCGATAACACCGGGTCAGCGGAGTCCGCCTTGCTGTCCGTGGCCTTACTGGATCCTTCGAGGCCGCCGTCCTTGGTCAGAGAGACTTCTGAGGACTTCAGGTCGTTGGAAGAGTCCTCCAGTTTGGCGGAGGACTGAGGTGCTTCCAAGTCCTTGGAGCCATCGTGCTCCCTCTTCACCCTGGCGTCCCCGTGGACCTTCCTCCTGTCGTCTTCCTCCTCCTGAGACTCTGACTCGTCCAGTGTCGCGTCCTCTTCGGGCTCTAGAGCCTCTTCGTCGAGCTCCTCGTAGTCCTCGGACCCGGAGATGCCCCTCTTGGCTACCTCCTTCGTCTCGAAGTCGTCGTACAGGCTCGATCGCTCTTCCTGGTCTATGAATCTGTCAGAATCCTCCGCGACGTGAAACTGACGACCCCTGTACCCGGATTCTTTGTCCTTGCGACTCGTTTCAGACTCCTCTTCGGCTTCGTCCACGTACTCCAAGGATTCCTGATCAGCTGGAGCGTCG
Source organism: Anthidium xuezhongi (assembly GCA_022405125.1). Taxonomy (NCBI): domain Eukaryota; kingdom Metazoa; phylum Arthropoda; class Insecta; order Hymenoptera; family Megachilidae; genus Anthidium; species Anthidium xuezhongi. The sequence goes on from CM039637.1 coordinate 12,957,236, forward strand.
TAGTCCGAGGACCGTTTGTCAGAAAGCCTCACGGAGTCTCGAGAGGATCGCATGGACCTTGAGGACGCTTTGTTGGACTTTGGAGATCGTTTCTGTTCGCTCTTCGTGACCTCATTCAGAGCTTTTTGGGTATTCTTCTTTTGGGTACTCTCGCGTTTCGTTCTGATGTGTTTGTTGGTTTCTTGGATAGATTCGAAATCTGTTTCGGGGTTAGATTTGAGGTCGATCGAGTTGCTGGTTCTTTCGATCGGGCTTCGGAAAATTCGCTCGATCGACGGGTCTACCTTGTTGTGTGGATCTTCAGGGACGTAGTTGACGGATTCTTGGTTGCTGGGAGGAGAAATAATGAGAGTGAGGGGCAAAATTTGGGATCTTGCGGTGGTGTAGAATATTGTAATTTGGGAATGTTAATATATTAATATGATATATTAATAAAATAACATTGTAGTATTCGAATACTAGCGATATCAAGTCAAGAATTGGCATAAAATACCTGACGGTGTCTTGGACAAACTCTGGACGACAATGGGACGCAATAGAATGAAGCAGCATGAACAGAACGATGATATACGCGGAGTCGAAACGAAATCGTTCGTTCATGATGTTACTTACAAAAAGGACATTCTTAACGTGAATTATTTTTCAATGAACTGGCGAGTTACTTTCATATTTTGATTATGTTTGAAGATGAATAAACATATCATGTATCGGGTGACGTTGGCGCTACGTGAATGGAGCAGACACAAGATCGATTTCAATCGATACTTTAATCACTTTGTGACGATCGTGTTTGAAAATTGGGTTCGTCGGTTAATTAAGTTTCAATTTGTACAAAATAATTCATTTTATTATCGTACGTTCAACTACACGATAACTTTTTATATGTACAGATAGATTCATTATTTTTCTCCATTAATTATTGATTATTTCATATTTTCATAACAACAACTATATATATATTTATATATATATATAGTGATACGTTTATTTTGTATTGTAGAAATTCTTCCTTGAGTGAAAATAATTTTCTTTGATATATTTACAGTACTGTTGTAACACTATTAATGTTAACAAGATATTCATAAAACAAATACATAATTTAATTTCTTTTTTTCACTCGATTATATGTAAAGCTAGCATACATACTCGAGTTTTCATAAATTTAAGAAAATAAAATTTGATCATATTGTGATTTATCTTTGATTAAATTAAGAATAATAGAAATGTAACAAATTGAGTCCATGGAGCTTATTTATTCACACAACTTGCGAACAGCTCCTGGTCTAATTGTACCAAAAACTCACTTTTTCCTTATTTCTTCTATAACAATACAATAACCATTTGTAAAATATAAATAAAACCTTTAATAAATTAAGCAACTTCCTTTTAACTTCCTAGGCTCTACTTTTGATACCAGTGCATTCATCTAACGCTAAAAAAGAAAAAAGTAAAGGCCAAAAAATAAATAAAAAAGTATAATTGTAAAACATCTTTATTCAATCGAAAACGCATATAAATGAAAAACAAAATAAACAAAATTATTATGTCTGCAATTAACGTCGCAACGATTGCAATAAACTTATTAAAAAAACAAAAGGTTAATTATAACTGGCAGGATGTTAAATAAAAAAGAACGTAGGAGAGGGTCGATATACCAGCAAGATAATATATAAAAAAGAAGAATATTCGATCATTCGATCGTTGAACCGAGTACGAACAACTCGACGCTACCAGGGCAACCTGGGGCACAAGTTGCCCACGGTGCAGTTTAAGGGTAGAAGAAACGATAAATATAAAAAACGAAAGAACAAAGCTAACGCTACCTGTGGTATATATACGTATCACGTGGATATACGTACCACGTATCACGATAAGCTCTAATTATTGCTTTGTAATACACGTGTCTTAAAGTGTGAACAGAAATCTTAATGAACCTTTGTCACGACGCCTAATCGTTAACACGCTGACTGTCACGATCCAATCGAATAATTGACAGAACGTTGAGAACAAATATTTTTTTGTAAAATTAATAATCATTTTTTTTTTTTTCGTAACAATTCCAGGACACTACAAATATAACACGATTTTGAAACAAACAATTTGTATACTTATTTTTATTTTGACAATCAACGTGTTAATATTGCGCCCTCGTTTATTCGGTGTCGTTGAATCGATTGTACGATGGATACAATACAGTTTCCATGTGCAAGAGTGGATATATTGTTTAAATATACCATTCGAACGGAGCGAGTTCGTCACAGCCCGCATTTTGATTCACTTCTTACGATTAGATCTAATTAATTATTGGGTGAACACGCAATTGCTCTTGGCAGAGAAATTTGCAACAAACAGATATTTTTTGTCTCACAACAAAATGAATCACGTGAGCACCACTATATAAATTGAATCCAATTAGAAAATGAATGACGTATATGTACGTCGTTATAATAAATAAATTTATTAATAAATTTTTTAATAAATAAAGTATTCTTTTCTGTTTCAAACAGTCATAATCTTGCAAGGTTATTTGATAACAAAAATCAATTTTATCAGTCAAACTGATAGGTTGATCACCATTTATAGTGGTGTCAATTAACAGATTAATAGATCGATTACTGAAAACTTCATTAAGTATGTATGTAAAAATAAAAATAAGGAATTTCTTGAAAACTTATCACCAACTCGCATGAATAGCATGGCAATCATGATTTAATTAGAGACCACCGGCATATAGAACTTGTGCTTCGGCGTGTCCCTGGTGTGTTTGAAGGGTGCCTGTTTGGCCTCGATGAGGGCGGCGGGACAGGGTCCCTTGTGTCTGGGCACGAACTCCTTCTTGTACATGCTGGAAGTGACGGTGGTTCCATCTCCTAGGCTGATGTGGGACACGTTCGACTGTCTCTGTACCCGTTCGACCTTCTGATTGCTGAAGTTCCCGTAACTCTTGGCTTCGCTGTGGGAATAGAATTTCCCGCCCACAGTTAAATTATCCTGACGCACGATTCTCTGGGGACGTTCGTAGGTGGACGAGGCCCAGGGGTTGCCCTCCTTGTGGCTGCGGTGAAGGGAGGTCAGGCTTCGTCTGTCGTTACTCTGGCTGGAGTTGCTGATGTACTGGCCGCTCTCTGCCAGGTTGGAGATGCTCTTCTTCTGATCAGCCGCCGTTGAAGAGATGGTGTGAAGGGCCTCTGTGGACGAGGTGACCCCGCGTCTGTGGAGCACCGCGTTGGTGACGTCCGCAGATGAAGAGGAGATCACGTTCTTCCTGTGGTGGCTGGTCTTCGTGAACGTGCTGTCCAGCTGTCTCTCCACCGACTGGCTACCGATCGCCTGTCTGAATTCAGCGCTGCTGGTCTGGTTCGAGTTGTAGCGAGCCTGGCTGGAGATGGTGTGCTGCTCGTGTTGCTGCTTGTGCCTGGTGGCTGTCTGCCGCGATTCCAGATGCTGGGTATTCACGTAGTCGCGCTTGCTGGCCTCCTGCTGCTGCTTCTGGAGCTGCTCCGCGTGTCTGACGTCCACCAGCTGGCCACGGTGGGTCTGGACGTCGGTAGCTGACCTGTCCTCCAGCTGTCTTCGGGTCTGAGACCTCAAATGCTCGCTGGACTGCAGTCTCTGATGATGCTCGTTGGTGTACTGATGGTTATTCCTGGAATCCACCACCTGGGTGTGATGCTGGGAGGACGACACCCTCTCAGCCTGCGCCGAGCTGGTCTTCCTGATCACCGTGCCGTTTTCCAGGGTTTTGGACTCCGTGGACACATTCCTCTTCGTGTCAGACTCCATGCTGTTGATTTTAGCCGCGACTTCCTTGGCGGTGCGCTTCGTGAAGGTGTTGAAGTTCCTCTGGTTGGTGGTGGTCATGGTGGACACGTCGTCGCCGAGGGTGATCGAGGACTCCATGTGGTGTCTGCGACCTACGGTCTTGCCAGCTGGCGAGTCATCCTTCTTGGTAGGCGCGAAGGTGTCCCTGTTGGTGGTTTTGGTCTCCATGGAGCCGGTGTTGACCTTCAGATTGTCCTCGTGGCGTCTGATCTCGGCTCGTTCGCCGCGCATCACGGTGTACGTGGACCTCTGCGAGGTGGTGTCCTGGAACTCGCCGGTCATCTTCAGGTTGTCCTCGCGGCGAATCACCTCCGCCCTCTCGATCCTCTTCGGTGTGAAATCGTCTCGAGGTCTTCCAACGAAATCTCCCTCGGGCTTCAGGTTGTCCGAGTGCTTGATGGGCGACCTTCTCTCCCCCGGTCCTTGAGGAGACTTCTGAGGGCGGTCGAATTCGCCTTCCGGCTTCAGGTTGTCGGGATGCTTCTTAGCGGGGGTGCGTTCGACGACCACGTGCGTGTAGTCGTCCTTGCGCCGCACGTCGACGAACTCGCCTTCGATCTTCAGGTTGTCTTCGCGCCTCCTCACGTCCACCCTCTCGACTTTAGTTACCTTCTTGTAGTCGTCCCTCGATCGACGGACATCCATCTCGCCCTCCATCCTCAGGTGATCTTCGTGGCGCCGTACCTCCATTCGTTCTCCATTAACGTGCTTATAGTCATCCTTGGACGAAGGACTGACCTCCATCTCTCCTTCAGGTCGCAGATTGTCTTGAGGTTTCTTGACGGGCGCACGTTCGCCCCGTTTGGGAGTGTAGTCATCCTTGGGGACGATGTAGAAGTCGCCTTCGGGGTGAAGATTGTCCTCGTGACGAATAGGGGTGCGTCTTTCGGCCGGTCCAACCTTCTGAGGCGTTCGTTTGGTGAACTCGCCTTCGGGGTACAGATTGTCCTTGGGTCTCTTCACGTCCGCGCGGTCTCCTCTGGTCGGCGTCTCCTGTCGGGGTCTTCCGACGAATTCTCCCTCTGGATGTAAGTTATCCGGGTGTTTGATGGGCGAACGCCTCTCCGCAGGGCCCACTGGAGACTTCTCGGGCCTCTCGAACTCCCCTTCGGGTTTCAGATTATCTTTAGGCTTCTTGATGGGTGCCCTCTCGCCTCTGGTTGGTGTGGGCGCCTTGGGACGCTGGGCAAACTGCCCCTCAGGCTTCAGGTTGTCGGGATGTTTGATAGGCGACCGTCTCTCGGCTGGACCGACTGGGGTCTTCTCCGGTTTCTCGAACTCTCCTTCGGGTCGAAGGTGGTCCTCGTGTATCACGATCTCGCTGCGCTCTCCTCGAGTAACCCTGTAGTCGTCGCGTCTGCGGACGTCCACGAACTCACCCTCAATCTTCAGATTGTCTTCACGGCGAACAACGTCCACACGCTCCACCTTGGTGACGTTCTTGTAGTCGTCCCTGGATCGACGAATGTCTATATCGCCCTCCATCTTCAAGTTGTCTCTGTGGATCACGATCTCGGTCCTCTCGCCCTTCGTCGGCCTGTAGTCGTCCTTGGGCTTGCCAATGAACTCACCCTCGGGCTTCAGATTGTCCTTGGGCTTCTTCTGGACGGGTCTTTCGGCTCGTTTGGGGGTGAAATCGTCCTTGGGTCGTCCCACAAATTCCCCTTCAGGGTGGAGGTTGTCTTCGTGACGAATAGGCGTTCTTCTTTCAGCTGGGCCTACCGGGGACTTCTGAGGTCTCTGGAACTCGCCCTCGGGCTTTAGGTTGTCCTTTGGCCTGGTCACGTCGGCTCGTTCGCCTCTGATAGGCGCCTCTTCCCTGGGACGTCCGACAAATTCGCCTTCCGGTTTCAGATTGTCGGGATGTTTAATGGGGCTCCTCCTCTCAGCAGGGCCGACAGGCTTCTTCTCCGGTCTCTCGAAGGTGCCCTCAGGCTTCAAGTTGTCCTTAGGCTTCTTCACTTCTGCCCTTTCGCCCTTCTTCGGCGCCTGCTCCCTAGGTCTTCCGACGAACTCACCCTCGGGCTTCAGGTTGTCCTCGTGTTTAATCGGCGATCGTCTCTCCGCTGGTCCAACCGGTTTCTTCTCCGGCTTCTCAAATTCTCCCTCGGGCTTCAAGTTGTCCTCTGGTCTCTTGATCTCCGGTCTTTCTGCCCTTTTCGGGGTGTAATCGTCCTTTGGACGACCCTCAAACGGTCCTTCCGGTCTTAGATTGTCCTGGTGCTTCACCACCTCCACGCGTTCACCCCTCACGACCTTGTAGTCGTCCCTAGTCCTCATGTCGATGAACTCACCCTCCATTCGCAAGTTGTCCTGGTATTTGGTGACCTCCGCCCTCTCGCGGACCAGGAAGTCGGTGTACTCGTCTCTGGACCTGTACGTCTCTATGTTTCCCTCCATACGAAGGTTGTCGGTTCGTTTGACGATGTCGACCCGTTCGCCACGGACGGGGACGTAGTCGTCCTTGGGCCTACCTTCGAACGGTCCCTCGGGTTTCAGGTTGTCTTCAGGTCTCTTAACATCAGCCCTTTCTCCTCTGGTCGGTTTGTAATCGTCCTTGGGCTTGCCAACGAACTCTCCTTCAGGTTTGAGATTGTCAGGATGCCTGATAGGCGTGCGTTTCTCGCCAGGTTTGACCGGGGTCTTCTCTGGTCGCTCGAACTCACCCTCTGGACGCAGATTGTCCTGTGGTCTCTTCACGTCGGCCCTCTCGCCACGTTTCGGAGCTTCTTCCTTCGGTTTTCCTGTGAACTCACCTTCCGGCTTCAGGTTGTCCGGGTGTTTGATGGGCGTCCTCTTCTCCGCGGGACCGATCTTCTTCGGCTGAGGCTTCTCGAACTCTCCTTCGGGATACAGATTGTCCTTGGGCCTCTTCACGTCAGCTCTGTCACCTTTTCTCGGTGCTTCCTCTTTAGGACGTCCCATGAATTCACCTTCGGGCTTCAGGTTGTCCTTGGGTTTCTTAACTTCCGGCCTCTCGGCTGGTCTGTACTGTTCGTGTTCCGGCCTCTCGAATTCGCCCTCTGGCTTCAGGTTGTCTGGATGTTTGATGGGTGTGCGCCTCTCTGCAGGTCCTACAGGCTTCTTTTCTGGTCTTTCGAAGGTACCTTCGGGTTTCAAGTTGTCTTCAGGTCGCTTGACATCCGCCCTTTCGCCTCTGGTAGGAGTCTCCTCCTTTGGACGACCTATAAATTCACCTTCAGGCTTCAGGTTGTCTTGGGGCTTCTTGATGACTGGTCTCTCGGCTGGCCTGAACTCTTCGGGTTTGGGCCTTTCGAACTCTCCCTCCGGCTTCAAGTTGTCCGCGTGTTTGATGGGACTCCTCCTCTCAGCGGGTCCAACGGGCTTCTTTTCAGGTTTCTCGAACTCGCCCTCGGGTTTCAGGTTGTCCTTAGGCTTTTTGATGGGTGCCCTCTCGCCCTGCTTAGGTGCCTCCTCCTTTGGTCTGCGAACGAAGTCTCCTTCCGGCTTCAGGTTGTCCTCTGGCCTCTTCACTTCAGGTCTCTCTGCCTTCTTGGGAGAGTAATCGTCCTTGGGCCGTCCTTCGAATGTTCCTTCGGGTTTCAGGTTGTCTGGATGCCTCACGATATCCACGCGTTCTCCTTTTACAACCTTGAAGTCGTCCCTGGTCCTCACATCGGTGAACTCACCCTCCATACGCAGGTTGTCCTGGTACTTGGTGACTTCTGTTCTTTCGCGAACCAGGAAGTCCGTGTACTCGTCCCTGGATCGATAGGTCTCTATGTCGCCCTCCATTCGAAGGTTGTCGGTGCGCTTCACTATTTCCACTCGTTCTCCACGAACCGGTTGGTAATCGTCCTTGGGCCGACCCTCGAAGGGGCCTTCAGGCTTCAGGTTGTCCTCGGGCCTCTTAACCGGCGCCCTGTCTCCTCTAGTGGGTGTGAAATCGTCCTTGGGCTTGCCAACGAACTCCCCTTCCGGTTTCAGGTTGTCTGGGTGTTTGATGGGCGTGCGTCTCTCCGCTGGACCGACCTTTTCTGGACGAGGACGCTCGAAGTCTCCTTCAGGTTTCAAGTTGTCCTTAGGTTTCTTCACCTCTGGTCTTTCAGCAGGACGGTACTCTTCATGGTCGGGTCGCTCGAAGTCACCCTCGGGGCGAAGGTTATCCGGATGTTTGATAGGTGTGCGTCTTTCTGCAGGACCAATCGAAGGTTTCTCTGGCCTCTCGAATTCACCTTCAGGGTATAAGTTATCTTGTGGTCTCTTCACCTCAGGACGTTCTGCTCTCTTAGGTGAAAAGTCGTCCTTTGGTCTTCCCTCAAATGGACCCTCAGGCTTCAGGTTATCTTCAGGTCTCTTCACATCAGCCCTTTCTCCTCTGGTTGGTTTATAGTCATCCTTTGGACGTCCTTCGAAGGTACCTTCGGGATACAGATTGTCTTGTGGTCTCTTTACCTCAGGACGTTCTGCTCTCTTAGGTGAAAAGTCATCCTTTGGTCTTCCCTCAAATGGACCCTCAGGCTTCAGGTTATCTTCTGGTCTCTTCACATCAGCCCTTTCTCCTCTGGTTGGTTTGTAGTCATCCTTTGGACGTCCTTCGAAAGGACCTTCAGGATACAGATTGTCTTGAGGACGTTTAACCTCTGGTCTTTCTGCACGTTTTGGAGAATAGTCATCCTTAGGACGTCCTTCGAAAGATCCTTCAGGTCTCAAGTTATCTTCAGGTCTCTTCACATCAGCTCTTTCACCTCTCGTGGGCTTATAGTCATCCTTAGGACGTCCCTCGAAGGGACCTTCAGGTCGAAGGTTATCGTAATGTCTAATGGGAGTCCTTCTCTCGGCAGGCGTGAATGGAACGTGTTCCCTGTCTGGAAATTCGCCTTCAGGGAACAAGTTATCCGGATGACGCACGATTGCAGCCCTTTCCCCAGGTCCATAAGGCACAGGCGTAGGTCTCTCGAATTCTCCTTCAGGATACAAGTGATCAGGGTGTCTGATAGGAGTACGCCTTTCGCCAGGGGTGTAGGTGTCCCTGGGATAATCCTGAAATTCTCCCTCAGGTCGAAGGTTATCCTGAGGTCTCTTGACTTCTGGTCGTTCCGCGGTTTTTGGTGTAAAATCATCTTTTGGACGTCCTTCGAAAGGTCCTTCGGGTCTCAGATTGTCCTGCGGTCTTATTACTTCTGGTCTTTCAGCCTTCTTCGGAGAGAAGTCGTCCTTTGGCCGTCCTTCGAAAGGCCCTTCGGGTCTCAAATTATCCTCAGGTCTTTTGACATCAGCTCTTTCACCTCTGGTCGGTTTGTAGTCATCCTTGGGTCTACCTTCGAAGGGTCCTTCAGGTCTCAGGTTGTCTTCAGGCCTCTTGGCCACAGGACGTTCTCCACGTTTTGGAGAGTAGTCGTCCTTTGGACGACCTTCAAATGGTCCTTCGGGTCTTAAATTATCTTCTGGACGTTTGACATCAGCCCTTTCTCCTCTAGTTGGTTTGTAATCGTCCTTGGGACGTCCTTCGAAAGGTCCCTCAGGTCTCAAATTATCCTCAGGACGTTTGACTTCAGGTCTTTCTGCACGTTTGGGTGAATAGTCATCCTTTGGACGACCTTCAAAGGGTCCTTCGGGCCTCAAATTATCTTCTGGGCGTTTGACATCAGCTCTTTCACCTCTGGTTGGTTTATAATCATCCTTAGGTCTACCTTCGAAGGGTCCTTCAGGTCTCAGGTTGTCTTCAGGCCTCTTGGCTACAGGACGTTCGCCACGTTTAGGAGAGTAGTCGTCCTTGGGACGTCCTTCGAAGGGTCCTTCAGGTCTCAAGTTATCCTCAGGTCTCTTAACGTCAGCCCTTTCACCTCTGGTAGGTTTATAATCATCCTTGGGACGTCCTTCGAAAGGTCCTTCAGGTCTCAAATTATCCTCAGGACGTTTGACTTCAGGTCTCTCCGCACGTTTGGGCGAGTAATCATCTCGTGGTCTTCCCTCAAAAGGTCCTTCAGGTCTCAAATTATCCTGTGGTCTTTTCACATCCGCCCTTTCGCCTCTGGTTGGTACATAATCGTCCTTGGGGCGTCCTTCGAAAGGTCCTTCTGGTTTCAAGTTATCCTTGGGCTTCTGTGGTTCTGGTCTTCTGGTTATAGCCGGCACCACGTAATCGTCCTTGCTATGGGGCACAGCTTCGAACGGCCCTTCAGGTTTCAGGTTGTCATCTCGTCTGATCACGGCGGTGCTTCTGTAATCGATCTTATCGAAACTTCGATATTCTTCCTGTGTGGTCGTGGTGCTCTCCATCGTGTCCGTCTTGCTGTAGAACCGGTCATCTTCGTCGGTGTAGGTGATTCGTCGACGAGGCTGCCTCTCGACGGTATCATAGCTATGGAAATCCTCTTTGAGATGAGAGGTACCCTGTGACATTCAAATTTTTTGCTGGATAATTAACACGTTTAAAAATAAACACAGAAAAGAAAATTCCAATTTGTTAAAACATGAATGTTAGTGGTGCAATTACTAATTACCGTGAATTCACCCTCTCCCACTGTGAGGTTGTCCGTTCGTTTGATGATCTCGGCACGTTGCACGGTTCGATGATCGATATATTCTGATCTTGCTGTGGTTTCGTCGATAAATTCACCCTCGACCTTCGTGTAAGTGTTGCGACGTATCGGGGTTGGTCGTTCGCCGGGTGTTCCGGTAAACACCAGCTCCGTGGTGGTTGTACCTGATTATTAGACAACAAATTGTTCCTCTAAAATATTTGGATTCCTAATAAATTGACTGTAATAGCTATGAAATACTATTTCCTATAGAAAACTAATAGTTATGGAATACTATTGATTATAAGATGCACTCACTGTCGAATTCCCCTTCAGGTCTAAGATTGTCCTGAGGTCTCCTAATCGGTGCACGATCTCCATATTTAGGAGCTTCTTCCTTGGGTCTTCCAATGAATTCACCTTCCGGTTTCAAGTTGTCCTGTGGCTTTCTTATCGGTGCTGTTTCACCCCTGGTAGCCACATAATCAGTTCTTCTTTGTCCAATGAAATCTCCTTCCATACGAAGATGGTCCTCATGATGGTATATCGTTTGTCTGTCAATCCTTTTCTCATCAAACTCTTCCCGGTAAGAAGTGACAGCTTGGATTGGCTCATCCCGTGGAAGATCCAGGTGATCCTGGGGCAAATTGTGCGGACAGCGATGTCGGCTGGAAATTTGGTTCAAAAATTCGCAAATGAGTATTAATTAAAACTAATTGCAAACTTCATTACCAATATCGCAATAATTATAATCAGGAATTTATAATTTTCCAGAATTAGCAATACGGTAATTATTCGTAAAATAATGTAATTGAACGACCAGAATCGAATGGAATCGTCTTGACCTAATTTGCAAATCTTCCTGCTTCGTCCTTGACCTGATCAGAGATCGAATACATTGTCATCAGGTTCCAGTCACCTTCGATCGATACCGTACAAGGAAAGATGGTCGTTACTTTATCGATACCATCTCGACATCCTTGATTTTTCGGCCGAACAATGATTATCCTTCGCGTCGAGACACGATCGCCTTGCCCTCCCCCCCAAACGAAGCTGTTTCATCGTGCTCGAATAAGGAAGAAGAAACGAACGATCGATTCCGATTGGATAAGAACAACATCCCTTAAAAGGGCTCGTCCCGTGTCCCACTTTTCTCTCGATCGTTCGTGCACCCTTCGCAAGGACTTTCATAACGAAAGACTGTCGCCACGAGAAAGTGGGACGATTTCGTTCAAAAAAGAAATTCAATTCGATACGAGTTTCACTTCGATGCTAAAAACTATAAATATATATTTTTAACGAAACGATTGATTATACGTCCTACTTTTGTAACAAATTCAAATGACAACCTATATTTTATGTAACTGCTTGAAAGCGTTGTTTTATTATTCATGGTTTCGTATTTAAACGTTGAATGTAACTTAGGTGCTTTGAAAATCAACATTTTTCGTAATAATTTATAACTATTAAAAATCCTTGTTGAAGAAGGACTGAACGGTAATTGAGAGTTCGAGTGGAAGCTAAAGTCAGTCGCGTTAATTTACATCTTTAACCAGATTGGTTAACTATGCTCGAAAGTGGGTCGTGTCGCGACGTTCAGCTAAAACGAAACGTATCTCGGATAAGGTAAATTGATTCGTGCTTAATCACCTCTTTGGGGAGCAATCGAAAACCTAGAGACGCCCTTGGTAAACCTTGCTAATCCACAGGTCGCAATTTAACTCCAAAACAAATTTTATAAATCAAGGTTTAAAACTCTACAGTGTCAGCCTTCTTTTTTTACAACTTTTTATTCTCATTTTGAATTTTAATTGATTTTTTCTTCAAATCTATGCGTTCAAATTCAGTCACAAAATTGAACAAAGTCAAAATTTGTCGAACACAGATAAAAATGAAATGCAATGTGTTACATACCCGCAGGTGCACAGCTCGCAGATGCATTGCTCCTTCAGAGGGATCTTCGACAGTATGTCGGGTATCTTTGCAGGAACGTCTTCGTCCAAGGAATCGGGCGTTTGATCGCCCCTCTTCGGTTTATCGTCCGGTCGACTCGGTTTTCCGGGAACCGGTGTCGATTCCTGACGACTCGGCTTACCGGCAGCGGGTCTCTCCGTCTGGGAAACATAATCGCGTGGCTTTTCCGGCGATCTGGGCCTGGTCCCGGATGGCCTGCACAATCAAAAATTCCAAAAATAGAAACTTAATATCTAAATAATATCTAAATGCTATTTTTTTCTTCTTTCAGGTATTTTGTATAAATAAACGTACCTTCTGGTTTCGATCGGACTCTGTTCGCGTTGCGGAGGCCGGCTCGGTTTACCAGCTGCTGGTATCGGTTTCGGTCGATCGTCTTCCCGGAGTCCAGGTATTCCACGAGGATATCCGGGTCGTTCCGGGGATGCCTTCCTCGGGGTATCGACTGGCGTGCTGGTGGTGAACTTCTCGTATCGGGCGTCGTCAACGACATCCCGCGCTACCATGCTAGTCACCTGCAGTTTGTCGATGAATTCGCTCGTTGACTTAGTGACATCTCTCTGGGAACATCAAATATTGGTCATTTATACCATTCCTTTAAATATATTTGCAATACTTGAAAGTTGTTTGCTTGGAAATTTGGATTCTAAATTTTAGTCAATTTCACCTTTTCCAAAATATCTTCACATACGAAAAAATCAAACTCTACAGCCTCGTATCCGCCAAAACTGAAGGTAAATAGTGAAAGGATCCTCTCCACCTTTCCCCCCTGCCCCCAAAACAACAGAAGCCTACATTGCACCCAAGTGTACTCGTTTCGTAGGTCAGGGTCACCATCAACCCAACCTTCGTCTGAAACCAAGGACGACTATAATTACACCGTTCGAATGATCTGCATACCGAAATAGGAAATAAAATTTCTGTTTTTATGTCACAACAACAAATTGTTTTGCTGGTTCTTCTTTCTTGGAACACGGTAATAAATTATAATGCGCGTAAGAACGTTTTACGCGTCACGGCCACTTTAAGCGTAGCGACGAAGATGAAATTCGTCGGCAACGGTATGCAATTAATTCGCCAGGTATTTAGAAAATTGTTTGCCTCGCTGTTCGCGATTAGTCACGACACGAATGTCACCTCTTCCTCGTTGGAAACGCGAGAACCGACTCGTATCACGAACGGGAAGATCGCCGGATTCCGCTGGAAATGTTATCTTTTGTCTGAACTTCCGTTTCGCATCGGCGATCCTGCCGTTTCGACCAACTGGGTGCACTATTTTGTACGAACGCGGACGAAACCAAAATGCAACGTGTAATTTTATCAATTTTAGTTTGTACAATTTAATTTTGAAACTGAAGATAGGGGTGTAAGTGGTTTTTGGAAACTTGAAAAATTAAAAATATATTTCTCGCATAATTATTGTATTTAAAATTTGTAATGTATTAGATACAAGGTTTTTTAATTGAATGCGAATATTAGATAACAGCGAGTCGAGAGGATAAATAATCGATCAGGTGGTAAGAAAATTGATTAGATAAATATCAGCTCGTTTTCCTAGTCATCGTTTCATTAATTATACCGGGTAGGAAACACGGCGTGTAATGAGTATCGCAGGTATCCCGGGATTAAAAACGACGACGTCGCTTAGCTGAACGGAATGCAGGTAATACGAGATGAACGCGGGTGCCATTTATGCACACGCCTGCATCGTATCGCATAACCAGAGATTCTTTTTTGCACTCTGCATCAAACGTACCTGACCTGACGGGATTCTGTTTCGTCTTTCAGAGACGACCAAGGTGTTCAACGAGTTCGTTTCCTATAACATCCCCGTGAAAATTGATAATCCCATAATATTTCGATAAAATTCATAATTAATGCTTTAACTCGTTAAACTATCAATAAATGTAATCTGTACAAATTATCCTATCTTATATTACCTGCAATTAAATTATTATGAATTCTTGGAAGATTTCAAACAAATTTTAGATAAATAATTTGCATATAGAATTGATAATTAATGTCTTAATCAGTACACTATTAATTGAATTGAATTTGAGAACTGTACCTTAAAATAATTTTCACGCGAAATCGCTGAACAATTTGCAAGTATTATTTTTACTTTGGCAGCTAATGTAATTCTTGGAAAAATTCAAACGGACGTGTTAACATCGATAAATTGATAGGCATTTGCAAAGCTTTATCGCACGTATTCGTTGCAGAAACCTTGCAAACCGATGACATCATTCACCAGTTTGGTCATTGATGGTTTCACCTTGAGCCAGAGATCAAACCGTTTCGAATACGAAGGAATTACAATGAAAGCGTGCGTAAGTCGGCGTGCCGGAGATATGATCGCGATGATCCAATATGCGGAGAGGTCGGGCAAAGGATCGAGCACGCTGATCGAGCCATGAAATCCAATTGGTTCCGTGTTGAACAGACGGCCGATGACATCACTTCCAAACTTGGTTACGATGCTGCATGGTAATTGTTTCGGATCGGGTCATGTGCATTCGATTAAACTCAATTGCCAGGTGATACGCGGGCGAACCGATGACAAACGACGACCTCGGTCAATTTTGCGATTAAAAGAATGCAACAAAAACGCAATAAGAAAATTAAATTTTTACGTATCGTTACAATAACATGGCAATTTTAATATTAATTGGTAGTAAATTTGAAATTTTCGTATCTTTTTTTAACAATTTTCTTGAGACAATTTGATGACACTTACGCTATATCATTTCAAAGGTTGAAGTTTGATCGAAATGACTGTATAAACACTTCATCAATATTCTTAATATAAAATGGTTGGCTGCCAAGTATAGCAGCCACTGATCGATTTCGAAACGTATAAAGTCCGTTAGGAATTCGTGACATAAAAGTATCGTAAAATAACACTTACATTACATCAAACTAAAGCTTAAGGTTTAATAAAACTGATTGTTTAGACGTTTCTTTGATATGCAGACTGTTTTGAAGAGAAAATTAAATATTTATTAATAGACAGAGCTAAAGTGCAGACTAACTGACCTATTCTTTGCTTCAACAAAAAATCAGCCACCCTATATTAAAAATATTGATAAAACATTTACATGTATCACGAGTGACAGAATTTTTCCATTCAGTTATAATTATTTTTATCAAACAGAATGGACCGTAAATAACGAAGTACCTTTCTGCGAATGGAATCAGGTGATTGACAAAGTTACCTAACAAACACACCTAACAAAGAGCAAAATTTCCAGCATCGACAATTGAATGATCGTAAGATGAGATCATTGTGGACGTACGGTCACGTTGTACAAAATTATTACCGTTTTACGTTCGCTCGATTGAAGTCGATTGCAGGTGATTGCAGTTGCGTGTACACGACACGAGCCACCCTGGATTCCCCTGGCTCTTATTAACTGTCTGTCCGAACAGATATTCGCACCCATTTCATCGCACCCCGTTATTATTATTCCCTGTACAATATTCCCCGTGACTGGTTAATCACTGTTTACATACACCGTCTAAATTGGAATCCGTTTGAACACGTTCGTCTAATTACTACTGACACGCGTTCGGTGTTCAATTTTTTAATCCCTAGGAGAGTAATGTCTCTAGAAATATAATTCGAATTTTCTAAATCCCTACAAAAGTAATGTTTCGAAATTGTCTTACAACAAATGTCAATTTTGTTTACGACAAAGAACAATAAATAACGAACGAGAGGAAATCGTTCGAATCTGCTTGTCTGACAACGTCGATCTTTCTGCAATACAAAAATATCGTGTGTCATACGTGCCCGATGGCCCCTTCTACCCGATAATTGGAACGTAAACAAAGTTTATCATTAAAAACGTAAACGTAATCGACGTATTTCGACAAGCGAAAAGAATGCTGTGTGACGCGACGCTATAATTAGTCACACGATACAGTGCTAATTGTAAATGAAACGCAGACTCGACTCTTTTTTTGTTTTTTTCGTTCGTTTGGCGACACCTTTGACGATGACATTGCGAAACATCGATTCGAGTATTCGTATACCTTGCAGAAAATAAGAATTGATTTCAGGAAGAAGAGTTATATTGAATAAAGAGAAAAAATGTTCAATTTTGTAATATTTGTGTATTTAATAATCGGATACTGTAATCTACTTCGCACATTTCCTTCCTCTCGTCCTGTCGAAGATCACTAGATCGCTCTAACATTACGTCAACATTATTTCTAACTAAATAACACGAGAAAACCTACGACCTTCGCCTGGTTTGGAAGTGAAAGTAACGAGACCGTGCCTCTTCCGCGAGGTGTGCGACCAGATGTGTTTCGCTCTATGTCCCTCGCTCATCGACGCTATTTAATTTAATCGAGTTATCATTGATTCATCGATCAGGAAGAAAAAGAAAACAATCAAAGCTAATCACCGTTTAAACTGAGAAAACAGTGAAAAAGAGAAGAAGGGGGTCTTCCACGAATCAGACGAATTTAACGAAGACAAACTGTGGCTGGAATTGAATGAAAGGCACAAACAAACCCACACAGGCCCGCAATGATTTAATGCCGTATATTACGTGGTAATTATCTTATGGCGCGATAAGTGGAGACCAAGTTCAGACGATGAGAAAACAGGAAAGTATTGTTTAAGAAAGGAACCGTTGAAGGCGGTGGGCGGAATTCTTTGGAATTTGAAGATTTCTTAGATAAAAATGTTACACTGGTGAAAATACAGTATATAGTAAATACTAGAAACATAATATTTTAAAATTTCTGAATCCCTAGAAAAGTAATATTTAAATATCCCTAGACTCCAAGACACATAATACTCCTTTCCTGAATTTTCATTACACAATTCTCAATCAATCAACGAAATGATTAATAAG
Source organism: Anthidium xuezhongi (assembly GCA_022405125.1). Lineage (NCBI taxonomy): Eukaryota > Metazoa > Arthropoda > Insecta > Hymenoptera > Megachilidae > Anthidium > Anthidium xuezhongi. Next base: position 12,974,385 of record CM039637.1, read on the forward strand.
TGCTGTCGTTACTCACCAAGTCTTCCCTCGTGTCCTTCGTAAATTCGCTGATGACACGTTCCTCAACCACGTCGCGGACGTCCTGCACCGAGGTGAAACTGGACGATTGATCGATTACGTAAGAAGAACTCTGTACCATCTCGATATCGATCTTATCATCCTTAACATCAGTCACATCTGTCACCTTGTGTTTAACTATCGAAACGCTACTAACATCATCTTCCTTGGGAACCAATGACCTTGGTTTGTCATCTTTATCCTTAGAAGGCAATTTCGGTTCTTCAGGTTTCTTTCTTTGATCTTCAGGCTTCTGTTTTAGATCTTCAGGCTTTCTTTTTTGATCTTCAGGCTTCTTTCTGTGATCCTCAGGTTTCTCGTACACAAACGACCCGTCCCAGGTGGACTCGCCAGGTTTGGTCGGTCTCCTGGACCTGTCCCACTTCTCAGGACTTTCGGGACGTTTCACAGGCGACTCTTTTCCATCCTTAGGTCCTTTCTCCCCGATATCCCTAATAATCGTCGTGGTGATCCTAACAGAATCCTTCTTATCGTCTTCAGGTTTCTTAGGTACCTTTTCAGGTTCAGTGGGTCCCTTCTTCCCAATATCCCTAATGATGGTCGTAGAAACGATCTTCTTCGCGTCTTCAGGTTGTCCAGGTAGCTTTTCAGGTTCTTTGGGACCTCTTCGTCCATCAACCTCCAATTCATACGTCGTCGAGACTTCAGAGTCCCTGATCTTGTGTTCAACAGTGCTCGAGGCGACAAATTCTGATTTTTGCACGTCCCTGGAGGTGTCCGTCAAGGTGATAGACTTCTCGGTGAAATAGGTCGACTGTTCTTCAGGTTTCTTAACAGCACTAGGCTTCTCGCGGACGAAGCTTCCATCCCAGGTGGACTGTCCAGGCTTCGAGGGCCTGGCGGACCTGTCTGGGCTCTTGGTCCGTTGCTTTGAAGGTTCTTCGGGTCCTCTGGGCCCCTCGATGGTCACAGTCTTCCGGGTAGTCGTGGGCACACCGTCTCGAACGACCACCGTCTCCATGGAATTGGTGGAGTAGTCCACGTTCCTGGAGTCGGAGTAGCTTTCATGGCTACTGGACTGCTCCACGATCAGGACGGAGTTCTGCGTCTGGTCCCTAAGATCCAGGGTGGTGTCGCTGACGTGCCTCTTCGAGGACGGCACAGGGCTCTGTGCAGGTTTTTCCACCACGAAGGTGCCGTCCCAGGTGGAGGCGCCAGGCTTGGTCAGCCTGGTGTCCCTTCCTCTGGGCGTTCCAGGTCTGCTACCATCCCGAACTTCGTACACAGAGGTCAGACTGGAGTCCCTGACGTCTGTGAAGCTCTGCTGGCTGGACGAGTGCTCCACGACGTAGGAACTCGTCGATATCTCGGCCTCGTTGATGGAATTGTCTTCAGTTACGTCACGGATCACGACGGAGTCCGTGGTTCGACGACGTTCGGGGACCTGGGGCTTCTCACGGACGAAGCTTCCGTCCCAGGTGGACTGTCCAGGCCTGTAATCGCCAGGTGTCCTGTCTCTGGTCAACTTTTCAGGGCTTCTTCGAGGTGTGCCCGTCTCCGAAGAATCCTCCTCGAGGATCGTCTCGGAAACCGAGCTCACCTTTTCAGTCTTCTTCTTCTCGTCGCTGGAGCTGGCGTACTCGATCACGTACGACGTCGACATGGACTCTGAAGTGCTGGAGACGTTCTGCTCCTCGGTCACGTCCTGCACATCCACGGAGTCGTGCCTCTTCTCGCTTCTTCTGACCACGGTGTCGTCCTTCGACGACTTCTGCGTCACTTCAGGGACGAACTGACCGTTCCAGGTGGATTCACCAGGTCTGATGGTCCTTCTGGTTGGTTTTCCATCGATGTAGACCTCTTCAGTGACGTCCCTGCGCTCTTCAGATATAAACTTTGACGATTCAGTGCCTCCCTGCACCACGTGGACCACGTTCGATGACTTCTTCTCGTAGGAACCATCTGAACTTCGCTCCCTGAAGTCTGACCTCTGCGTAGACTCCACCACGTTGTCTGTATCCGGATGTCGGAACACGGAGTCGTCGGAGATGTTCCTTTTTCTGGGTTCCGGGGTCTTCTCCAGGACGAAGGTGCCGTCCCAGCCGGAATCGCCGGGTTTCACGTACTTCCTGGAGTCTTTTGAGCGCTCCTCGATGATTTGTGTCTGTCCAGTTGTCTCCATACTCGAAGAGACGGTCGACGAGGAGACCTGTGCTGTCGAAACCAGACGATCTACTTTCCCTTGGTCCAACCTGGTCTGACTTTCGCTGATAAACGTGCCGTCCCACGCGGACTGGCTGGGTTTGTTCTTCGAGACGTTCTTCATGATGTTTTCACTGGAGGAGTCGAGAACAATCTTGTCGCTGATGGACTTGATTCGATCCTGATCAGAAGATAGGACCTTGGTTTCGTTATCCACGTTGCGGCTCTTCGAGGTGGTCACATGACCGTTGTCGTCGAATTTCTCGCCCATTTCCTGAATCCTCGTCGTACTTGAAATCGTCTGACCGTCCTTTGTCACCTCCTCGTACTTTTCTTCACTCGACTGTTTGCTTTCCATGGATTTAGACGACGTCTGTACCTGATGGTCGCCGTTCAGTGCTCCGTTGGAGGTGATCTTCAAGGACGACCGACCCTGATGGCTGTCCTCCACTATCGTGCTCGAAGACACCGATTTCTGAACGCTCTCGCTGCGACTCTGGGTCTCTGAAGAGCTGCTGACCCTTTCCGACGTCAAACGCATGTCCTTGTGTCGTTGGTCCTCTTCGAGGACTGATTTTCCTTGCCTGACGGACTGCACTTGCTCTTCTGCGATGAAGTCCTGCGACGTTTTACCGGTCTTGTGACTGGACAGGGTCTGTCCAACGGTTTTGGGCGGCGTTTCGATCACCTTGACGACGTTGCCCTTGGAATCCATAATCACCTCGCGGCTCGCGCTCGTCACCTCGAACACGCTGCTCTTCGACTCCGTCTCCATCACCTGGTGCGCCTCCTCGACGAAGCTCGTCGAGGACACCACCTCCGTGGTCTCCATCGTGGTCACGTCGCCGGACGTGCTCGCTACCACCTCCTTCTTCGAGCTCTTGTTGCTCTCGCTCCCGGCTTTCTTCCGTATAGTCATCCTCGTACCACTTCGCTTCCTTTCATACGAACAACTCGCGCACCATAGAAGAGAAAAAAAAATGAAATACCACTCGCTGGAATGTGTTTACACGGTACGTTTCGGGCTGATCTCTCGAGGCGGACTAAAGCTTCGCGACGACTGGCCCCGTTTACAAACTCGTTTCTCCGCGTCCCTGAAGACTCGCGTGTGTAACTCGCGGTTAGTCCCCACTCTCCCCGCTCGTGAAGCGTACCGGCGGGAGTAGTCGCGTCGTCCCGAGTGCAGAACGTCCGCTGGGAAGATGAAGAAGAGGAAGGCTTCGTCGTATTCTGGTAAACGATGCTCTCGGTCCGGCACCGTATCTCGTTGTGGCGTTCACGACGACTCGGTGGCCCTAGTTGACCACACTGCTCGCTACCATTAATATAGGCATATAAGCTGATCCGATCTCCCTACCTTCTTCTTCCTTGCGCGTTGCTCTCTTCAACGACCGCGTGGGTCGACGTAAGCTTCTTTTCGCGCGAGTTTTGATCCGATGACCCCGGCCCCCCAATCGGACCGCGTCAATTTTTGATAGAAACGTCGTTGTCTTCGACTTCGTCAGCTTTTCGTTTGTTATTGAAGGTATTCGAGGAACGATCGTCGAAGATTTATCGATCACCCTGTACGTGGAACGTACTTCACTTTCGCTGTGTAATAGACACGCAAGTAGACGTGGGTGTACACGTCGTTGGACGTCCACTCTTTCAGCTTTCCAGCGTAAGAGATTACATTGACAACGATGGCGCTCGCTGGAGGAGCGAGTACAGCCTTCCATTGATTGCTCGATCATTGTACCGATCTTCTTAATATTGATACAATTTCTTGGATTCCAAGAGAGGAACGTGTGTTTTATTTAATTTCTGTAACGCGGTTTCTGACATAACTCTGAGTGACAGTGTTGCATAGTCGAATAATTAGTGGAAGAAAAGGGGAGGCAAACTTTCAGTAACATTAATATTAAATTAATAAATAAACTCTCCAACAATTATTATTTGAATTGGTCTTGCTGAAAAATCTTATGAATATTTAATGTTTGGTCTGAAAATTGTACAAATTCCCCGATTGCAATTAATTGCACAAAGATAACGAAGCATCCAAACGTATTACGTCTGTTTATTATCTGTCGGTTTTAACGAGCGAGGCTTCGATCGATGAGCATATTCGGATTACAAATCTGTTTCCTTCTTCGTTCAACGGTGACGCGATTACTGTTTTAGTCTTTTCTGGAAAAAGATCTCGCAACAGAAGACGAATACAAAATGAACACGTAGCAGGGGGAGCCACCAAAGAGGGGGGCACCTTCGAGGAACCGGTCTCTCGTGATGTCTCCCGGTGTAAACCGAGCGATGACGTAGCCTACAGAATTGCCACGACCAAAAGTCCTTCTCTCCTAAAAGTCTGTGTATTCTTAATTAACACTTGAGTCGTTCAGGCAATCTGCACCAAATTTTGACCATGCAACTCGTCGACCTCGGCTTCCTCTCTTAAATTCGCCATCTTAAATCCTTGGCAAGAAAGAAACATGTACGCTGCTATCCAAATTTAAATAATTACTGAGATTATTGCATCCAGGAAATATTAAATTAAAACTTGTACAAATCTGATTACAAAATCACCAAAAATACTTTCTAAGCATACGATGTAAATTGTCTTGACAAAACGTTAGGTTGTAACCCAATAATGGAGGATTTTGTGTAGCGTGGAATGGATAGCGAGCAGGTTAAGACATTACTTTCGCGTGGATGCAGTGGCTGATTGCGATGCCGGCAGTGTCGTTAACGACCCGGGAGAATCAAAGGAGTTATCGTTAAATTGGCTCCGGTACCGGTGAAATTTATCGCCAGAAATCGCGGTTCCCCTGCCAGCGGAGACTTATTGCCAACGTCGTTCCTAAAATCGTGCAGGCGAACTGCAACCCTCTTAGTGCCGCCGTGCCAGTCGATAACGTCTTAACGAACGAATCGATACATCAAATTTTAATTCATCAATTTCTATTAGGTTATAATGTTGAACGAGGTATCGGTTGAAGTATCCTTGCACGTATTTGGCAAGTTGGACCACGCATCGTCGATTCTTAATTACCGAGGATTGCGCGAAACGAGTAAGAATTTGTATGGGCTTGGTTTGAAAAAAATGAATCGGTGATGTAACAGGAAATGCGACGTACAGTCACGAGGAAGATTCGAAGGAGCGGGTATTCGCGTAACTCTAATTCCGCGTTGATCGCGGTCGTAACAAGTGTGTCCTTCGATTCGAAGTGCACGATTTATCGGCACGACTGGATCATTAAATTATCGGCATCGTTGAGCAAATCTGCGTGTAATTGAAAAACCTTCGTCGCCTGGAGTCGCAAATTTATAAACAAACGTAATTCATGGGCTGGCACGACGAAGGACATTTAAATACAAACGTAACAAATTAAGGAAAAATGAAAATAAATTATTTTTTGTATATGCATTGTTTAATAATTAGAAATTTATACTCAGTCGATGCTTATACTAAAATACTTATATAAATAGTTACGTGCATTTATGCACTCGTCGCCGTACGTTTACCAAACGGCTGCATCTGTTTTCCAGGAACCGATGGGAAAGTATTTGAAAAAACGAGAAAAATAATCGTCATCGATACACGTATCGGGCTATTTTTATCCATTTCTCAGGCGAAAAAAATAGAGGAGAAACTGCAATAAACTTCGTTCGCGTTATGAGTAATAACACGAACGCCGGATAAGGGAACAGCGAGGTTGGCGTTTCGCGAATTCATCATCCGCCGGTTGCAGGACCGCCAAAAGTAAAAAAGAATCGAGGACGCTGAGAGTGCATACGATTGATCCCGATTCCAGACGATCTCGATTAAGGAGCGAAAGTACCACACCCGTGCGCGCGCGTTTCCCGTAAAAAGTGTTGTCGGGTCACGGCGTGGGCAGGAACCGTGCGAGCGTTATCCAGCTTCGAGAGGGACCCCGGCTACGGTGTTCCGTATTTGGCGAACGCGCCGGGGCCCGTAGGCGAACCGGTCGTCCGCGTCATCCGCTCGGCCGAACGATACACAAAACCACCGATAGAAAACCATCGACTATAGAAACACCGTCCTTCTTCGATCTCTTCTACGAGCAAGGTAAATATACGTGGAACCTCCATGGGATGAATCATTCCTTTTTCAAACGTTCCTCGTTCACCTGCGCTTCATTGTTTCACCTTTGGGTGTTTAGAAAAATCGCAACCGGTCCAACGCTGGGATCAGCCACGGTGAGGTTGTTTAACTTGTGTTGTTTTGTAGGTTAAATAGGTTAATCCACATGCTGACATTGGAATATGGAATTATGCATAAGCTGTTATCCCCTATACTCTATTATCATAATTATGTAAAAATTGTATAGAAATGATATAATGATAATTCTGATCTATTATATAACCGCGGCAGGACATTGTACAAGGAGAAAGAAATAATATTAACGACGATGACGAGTGAATTTCATCGAATTCCGTGCACGACCTTTATCCGATCAAATTCGCATGATAGATTTCGCGTTAGCGAAAGAAGGCCGCGATCGAATTCCGTCGCAGGCGTTACGTCGCGACGCTTTAATCAGAGCAATTCTTTTTTCCATGAGACGTCACATACGCTTACGTACCGCGAGCTGACACGTCCATCGGATCGAAATCGATCGTTTCTCACGGTCCGTGGACACGATCGATCTTTATGGTCAACAGGGTTAAGCGAGCGATTCGAAGGAGAAGAAGAAAAAATTGAAGTCAACCGCCTTGCGTAAATCAGGCTATCCTTTTGCGAGTTTCCCCCTTGGAGCCAAGTTCGACCAGACGGCCGTAGTTCCTTTTTAATAATGGATCGTTACAACGCGTCTTTTCTCGTATTAATTAACGCTAAAAGGCGGGAAACTTTTGTAATTCAGCTTTTGAAAGACGAGAGACGACGTCACTTCTGACCTTTATCCACGGGTTCAACGTTTCGTCGCTCGAGACGTGAATCGGCCTCTTGGATAATAACGGGCAATTAAAATACCATTTACGAATTTCTCCCGGATTAAATCACCGCGCGTGCCCGATGGCGTTCGTTTTCTGTCGACTATTTTAACCCTTAATTGATTTCAATTACAAATCAGTCTCAGAGATAATAAGTATCTGTCTTGCATCAAAATTGGCGAATATTAATTCCGAACGTCGAGAAATTAATGGGGCATCGACGAAAAAAAGTGAAAGAAGACGCCGCGTTTCGTTGCACACGAAGCAAACGACCCATAAACGGACATACGAATTTACCAATCGGTCTCCACGGAATAGAAACGAACGATACGGATGCATTTGCAGCCTGTGATGTCATGGATCGTTTCGTTTGGCCGCCTCACGTGTGTACGAGCAACGAATAATCCTCAATACAACGATAAATACCCAACGGCGTTCGCAAAGTCCATCGAGATAAGTACTTATGTAGATCAGCGTCCGTTTCTTCGTAAACGACCGTGGCACTAAATTATTAGTTCGTACAGGATGTACCATAACGCGTGCACGTAACTCTAATCACATGTTCTGCACTTAAATAATGGAAAAAAGGCTTATATGAACGACTGGCTCATTAGAGAGAATTTAAGACGAATAGTAGGATTTTCTTCCCTACATTACTAATATTTCTAATAAAGACTAATAAAGAATCTAGGAAAAGTCCAAGAAAAGCTGTAGGAAATCGTGGAAAAAATCGGTCTTCAATCCCAGAGATTCAAACCCGGGTCCGCAGATTAGCAGTCAGTGACGTTACCCTCTTACCAAACACCGTCCACCACTACTTTTCTAATATACATGCTTTTTATTATTTATTTGCACCCAGTTGAATGAAGTTACGTCCACATGTTATGGTACACCCTGTACAGAATCAGCTCAGAGCAGTTGCCTTGCATCAACTATGTACCTTGCACGGCTAACGGATAATCATATTGACAAGCTGCTAATATTAACATTTTTCGGGAAACTGTAACATCGACCCGGTGGCCTATATACCGGGTAAACGTGAACGCACGCGAGGCTCATCTTGTTTGTAGTGAATCTCATGGAGAAGCAATGGAACGTTGCCGACGATGCCAGTACATGGTAAATACATATGAAAGCGTGTACATGACTTTGGCACTGCGGATGCGGTTACCAAAGAGAGAGTATTGATGAAACAACACAAGGTGCAAGGAACATGGTACTGTTTCAATTTTCCGCCTTGCAATTTCTATTCGAAACAACGGTCGTCCGCGTGAACTTTCTGGAATTTATTGGTACCCAATTTGTATTCTGAATGATATTTTCGCGAAAGTAAAATTTCAACCATTCAAATAATATTTAAATAATTTTAAAAAGAAAAGAAGTATTCTGGAAGTTAAACGTAACTCTCCTAAATTTTTATTTCATTTTATTTATATTATAAATAACTGTATCTATGTAAAATTGTACTTTATTCAAGTTTTCTGATCATTTTACGTATTCTCAGAGTATGGTAGATGAATGGTAAGAGTAAAAGTGCGATGAAAATCGATCACAATTGCCGCATGAATGTGAGTACACCGTTGCATTCAAGGTACCACGTAATCTGATTCAAGAATAGAACCCAGTACACGAGGTTACCGAGACACAGCATCGACACGCTGATCTATCTTCCTCTTTTTTAACTTTCCATTGATAATATCGTTAAACGCTTTTAATTACGACAGATCGATATCTCGTTGAGCGCCACGGCCTTCAGAGAAAAACAATACCCCTGCCGAATGATCGTATCGTGTACAGTGCCCCTGAAAGAGCGGCAACCGTTACAGCAACGCTGTCGAACGTGTAGTCGTATCACAAGCGCTACCATAAGTAATTTAAGAAAAGAAAATCGTGATCCACGATCTCTTTAAACAATTGTCCGTGACAATATTTTACTGTGATCACAACATAGAAAATGAGAACAAAAAAGGGGGACAGATCAAAACGCGATAAGCTTAAATACGGTACTTTGATCTTGTATTAGGTTATATCACATAAAACGAATAATTTAAAGTTACTAAATAATTGAACAAAAAAATTGAATTTGTAATTCAACACTGTATCGAAAGAAACAATTACGGATATCAGTGACAAGACTTGTTAAAAACGCAAAGAAATTCGTATGCTATTAAAAAGCGCACACTATGCGTGTTACGCGTGACAACAATTTAGGTGCATTCAAATCTACATTAATAAAAATGATGACGAAAAAATAATTTTTTTCATTGTTACTATGCATGAAATATAAATATCGATAAGAAAGTTTCGATAATCGAAAATGTCACTTACCCCTTATGTTTTTCTATCGCCGTTTCCACGTGACGTATCGATCATCCGTTTCGAATGATGAAGCAGCGATTTCCCGATCATTGCCACGCTTTTCGTTTAGAAGGATGTAACGAAATGATAAATGTTTTTTTCCCGAAATAATTGAACTGTGGGTGCATATTCGGTAACGGCAAGATGCCGTTGCACCGACGCGACGACGGTTCGCACCTCACAGATACATCGCGACGTCTGACGTTCCCGCGCCCATTAGCGTCGTGTCCTCGTCGCCATGACGACCGCGCAAAACAACTACTGCGCATACACGTTTCAGTTTCACCACGCTATCATTTATCACGCGCCACTAGACAAAAGTGGTTTCTAACAAGTATTATTTATAATTATCAATTATTGCAAGTAATGAGTTGCGTTTGAACTTTGTTTTTAAAAAAAAATCGTTTAAATTCATGTTATGAACTAAGTCACTAATCATGCAAAAAAAGGTAACATATTCAGTGTTTTTTTTATTACATTTATAAAAAATAAAAAGTTTAAAAACTAAATCTCGATTACGCGAAAAAATAACTTAATTAAATACAACAAAAAACAAGGTTTATAGTTAAAATACGAATCAGGGTCGTTGTTAGAAGTTTAACACATAAACTGTTATATCATCATCCTTTTTTTTTAGTTTTGTCATAGTCAGTTAAAAAGTCTCAGTAACATGTTTATCTAGTGTTTATGCATTAAGATCTTTAAATAATAATATAAATTATTCAAGTAAATTACCATAATTAAATAATTTAATAAACTGTAAAATGATCAGCAATGTAAAAGGAATAAATAGAAAGAATATACTGGTAATAAATTGACAGGATTAAGTAAATTTGTACCAAAATTTTTATTTTTAATAAAAGATTTTATAAACATTTAGAATTCTAATCATTCTTAATTTTATATAAAATTTTACAATCACTGTTATTGCATCTTCAATGTAGTTATAACATGTAACGTTTACATATATATCTACAATATATAAATTGATATAAACTTTGGAATGTGTAGGAAAACATTTGTTCTTCTTTATAGTTCTTTATGGTTGCAAGAGTTTAAGATTATATACAATTAAAAAAATATAAATTTTCAGGTATAAACATACTGTATGATTAATAACTTATTTATCCCTCAAATATCAAAACTATTGTAACAAAATAATATTCCAAATTACCAGTAATATAACAAAGTGCTAATTGCCTGATATACAGTAATAAACAAGCCTACAAAAAATGCTAATGCTCTATGAGGTTGTATTGGATAGACAGCATATGATAATGTATGAAGAATTCTAGCAAATACAAAAGTTTTACACAAAATTGAGGCTATGAAAACAGAAGGTTTGGTAGTTAACCAGAGCAACGTTACAACATACCACATAGGAATGTTTTCTAAATCATTTAAGTGCGATCTTCGTACACGTTCAACATCTTCATTAGTGTAACTAACTTTTCCATGTTTCATATATGCTGCGTCGCCTGGATTTGCAAATACCTGCAACATAGATATAAAAATAAATATTGTTTTGTACATATGTAAAATATAAATGAAAGAATGTATATCTTTGAAGATGACCAACCTTTTTTGTAAATCTTTGATATGCTGTTAATGGTACCATAGCAATTAATTTTATAGCAAGTACACTACCCCAAAAACAGTAGATTTTAAAAAGTTCAGGATCTATGAGAGGCGTTGTAGAAACAGACATTGTGTATTTTCGCTTTTACACTGGTTCGATATAAATTCAATAAAAAGACACTCGTTTTACTGATGTTAGCTGGACGTTACGATATATTCAAATGATCTTCGAAGAGTGATGTGTTTTTCACAGCTATCTGTTTTTTATATATGTATCCAAGATTATGCAACTATATATATCTCAGAAAGCGCTGTATCATATTCAGTTACAATGTCAGGATTACATGATATTAAGAAATTTAAACTAGCGTTTCTATTAAAGTCATTTTTTTCTTCAGACTATTTTAAGCTTAATCAATCACGTTATCATACGTATCAAGTGCGATAAATATTTACATAATTGCTCTGTAATATATGTAAAACATGTAAATATGCAGCAATCAGTTTTTACTATTTATTCAACATAACCCAATAGGAATGCTCTATTTTCTCGCTACGCTATACAGATTGGTTGCTTCTCTTATAGCTGTGTAAAAAATTCGTTCAATGAACGTTCATCTTTAACAAGAAACGTTTAAATTACTAAACATGAACAATTTGTGGGGTGTCACGTGATTGGAGGCATATTTGCCAATCAAGAAACAGGAAGTCTAGAAATTTGTCGGATCATATGTTATATTCTTCAAAATTTTGTACATTTCTTTGAAACTATTTAAAAATTGAATCGTTACGAGTATCCACCTGCAACAATTGATTCGTTTCAAGTGTATTTTAACCTCAAAAACGATCGACGTTCGAAAGGTTACCTAGGGAATATTATGTCACGCATGCGCGAAAGGCAACGCTGACGCAGAAGGTACGTCAGCTGTTTTGCTAGAGATGCGTGCATCGGGAATGGTGTATTGTTGACTGCAGAGCACTTCGCAGTTTGTTAGGCCTGATCACAATTTTCTTTGTTTATTTGGTGTACAGAATCGTGTTAACACCATAGAGAACGTCCCGTCGCGGGTGAAGGATCACGAATTGTTGGGGTATAGCCGAGGAAATCGTGATAGAAGGACTGAAATTATCCGTCGAAAATTGATTCCTCTCGAGAAGTAATAGCAGTGTTCACAAAGGCGTCCGTCCGACTGTAGTGTTCTGTGCTACCACTTCAGGAGGTTTGGGACGTTCTGTTTCATTTCTGGAACGGACATTTAACTCCAATTCCAGAAGATAATCATGGCACAAACAACGAGCAGCGCCCTTAGGGCACTTGCCCTCGAATATAAAAGTCTTCAGGAGGAGCCCGTCGAAGGATTCCGCGTGAAACTCGTTAACGAGGACAACATGTTTGAGTGGGAAGTGGCTATCTTCGGGCCTCCGGATACGCTTTACCAAGGAGGATATTTCAAGGTAATTACTATAATTTATTTTTAACGTTGTTGTTCTGAAAAATGAATCATACGAAAATTGAAAAATTCGTTGTTTCGATTTCTTTCCCACGCGATAACACTTTTCATTTTGTTGGTTATGTTTCGCACTTTCTCTTTCGACGGGTATAGTATTCAACGAGTATTTACATTTTTCGTGGAAAGATGTTTCATACGTTTAAATATTATCAATAGTAAGTGTAAATACACTGACAGTGAAGTTTCTTTTTTTAATTTTCATTAATCGTGTGTCAACGATTAATTTCCTTGTTTATAACAAGTACATTGAATATAACTGGCAAACGATAATTTGAACTACGAAATGACGAAAAAGCATGCGGTGGTTTTTGCGTTTAAACATTATATCTTACGTTTATTTTGTGGATTGAAATAATCTCGACGGGATAGGTGTTTGTTAGAGGGTTTCTGTTTAAAAACAAATATGACGATGACACGCAAAGCGGTTACAAATTACCGTAACCAAAAACATTGGGGCGCGAATGTTCACTTTTACTTGCTCGATCGCTAGATCTCGCCGATAATAAACGTTGCAGCATTTTATTGTAGGAAAGTTTATTTGCAAAACTGTTACGGTTTCAACGAATTGAGCTTTACACGTAACTTAAAATAAGAAGCGTTGAGTAATCCTGGAAAAAAAAGCTAAAGATTAACTTGACGTAGACGAATCGATTGAACGTTTCAACGATTCGACGTTGCTATCGATATGTATCGATGCGTTGTCACGCTTTGAGCTTATCGCATGCAGTATCGAAATCCTGGCACGCGTCGGGACAAATTTCCTAATTCTTTTCCTGTCAGTATTTACGAGTCAGTAGAAAATGAATTCTGTCGTTGCAGCAGTTATATATAAATTTTTTTTTTTCACGTAGGCTCGCGTCCGCTTTCTAAACCACTCACTGGCTCGTTATAAATTTACGAATGCTTATTCACGTAACGTCAATGTATGTAGCTATCTTCCTATAGTGTGTAACTGGTCGTCACTAACCCAACCATGTATTGAGAACAACACCGTTATTTACGAATCGGTATCACTACGCACACACGAATTGTGTCGATATTTCTAAGTTTAAATTATAGAAAATTATATTTGTGTTATCAGAAACGATTTCAAAGAACTTATGCATATGTATCATAGAATAGAACAGTTTTGAAATAGTCTCAATGGTTATGCGGCGAAAGGCGCGAATTTCAAATTGATGGGTCGCAGGTTTATAATTCATTTTTAATTTCTGCAGAAAATTGAAAATATAGACAACTTTAAATTTGTTATTTATTATATTATATTATGCTGCTCGTCAAGGTATCACAGAATATGCGTTCTACCTCCAAAAAAATGTTCAACTACGTTAAAAAATGATAACGCGATTGCCGCAAATGTAATGGTACCCTTTGGACCGTTTATTCACGATTTATGATACTTGTTTGGATCGCTACGTGTAGGCAGAAACACGCTGTACTTAAAAGTAACGTCTCGAACAATTGACCAGCTGCTTTTGGTTCCATTGGGATTTACAATCGACCCAGATGAAGTCTAAGAAGCGATCAAACGTTTGGCAAGTTACACGAAACGGTTTCGAGCATTGTCTCGAATCTATCTTTGGCATCCCTTGAATTACCTGAACGACTTTCACCCAATCCAATTCCGTCGTCGTTCACGTATTTTTCTTTCGCGTCGCTCGCGAAATAGGTCAGACACGATGAACTTGCATCAACCGGGGGACAAAATGGGCCTCTGTTGGTGTTTGCTCGTGTCATTTTCTCTGCTATCGGGACACCCACACCTCCTTATCCTCCTCCATGATTTTTTTGGACCGCTCGATCCTTTCACCTCTCTCGCAATCATAAAGCCTGGTTCACGCTGCACGCTATCGGTCGTCGTAGGATTTCCTAGAGAAAATGGCTTTGTTAGGGAAGAATGTCACAGTACTGGTAAATTACTGTGCATTATCTTTGTATTTGGAATAGTATTTGATTTAAAGAGAATTAACATTAAACTAATACCCAAGATGGATCCAGAACACTAAACCAAGTGTTAGTCGCTGTTCTAGCGATCAAGGTGTCCTGTTTAAGGGTTAATTATTTAAGATACCTAAATGTTTCCATCAATTTTTCAACGAAAACGCGTGTGATTTCGAAGACAAACAAACAAAGGGTAGGTGGTTGCAGCGCATCGAAATCCCTGGTTGTCGGGGGCAAGATCACGGAAGAAAGATCGCTTTAAAGGAGAACCGCATCAAAGAACAAGGGGCCGTGTAGAGAGGCTCGATAACAATCGGGAAGGAGAAAATGTAACGACCCGAAGGTTTACCGTCGTTTTCCTAAGAAAATCCTTCGTTACTCGTCGTCCAACGTTCACAAAGAGGCCTCACGGGTAGAAGAAAGGAGAGAAAAAAAAAAGAGACCGGGGTACATATTGGGATGTCCCGACTCGGTTGCTTGGCAGACTTTCGTCGATGCTTCACCGACGGGACGCTATATTGATCGCAAACCTGGTCATGGCCCAAATATCCAAGCCCGTCCTCCGGGATACCGTGTCCTAGAATTAACTTACTTTCCATCCGTGGCTCTGTTTACGTTTCTGCCAATGGAATTTACCGTATAACCTTCCTTACCGAATTAACCCCTCAAACGCTTCCTGCGGCCAACGGAAACCTCGTTTAGCTTCCGAGATATTTGCTTGTGTTTTTAAATCCAATATTTCATACCCTGGTATCAGTTTTGTACAAAAATTATTTTGTACGATGGAACGAAGAGCGTGGAAGAAATTAGCACGGTTTTTTTCAACGCCCTTTGTGCATCGACCCTTTCGATACGCAAAACGGATCGAATCTCATAGACCCCTGTGTTCTTCGATGTTTTTCCAGGCAAATTCACATGCCCACATACGCGACCGGCCTTTTTTCCCCTCCCTGTATCGTACAGTTTTCCCGGACGCGTGTCGAGCAATTCGTAAATGACTCGTACATAATTCCCAGAACAAACGATGCTGGTCACCCTTTGATAATTTGCATAACTGATTATCGATCGCGTCGTGTTCGCCAGTCAACCGTTTCTTAACACATTATCAGCTGCGACTCAATGGAAAAATATGCCCTGTCATCTTACAACCGGGCAGTGATTAAAGATTAGGAACAATGATCTTTGTTTTCGTTGTATTATCCATCGGTTTTCGGTCTGTAAGTAATCCTTTCCAAAGTGCGTGTTTATACGTCCCTGAAAAATAAATGTACAAGTTTCTGTGTAGAAATATTACTCGAAAGTTTCAGAGTGTTTGAAAATGTAATGTTTATGAAATAGTTGTCTCAGCAGCTTTCTGGTGCTGAAGGGTTAATAGGTGGATGAATTGTTAATTGACGTCCATTCATTAATTATTCTTTTGTTGTGTTTTTCTGTTACAGGCACACATGAAGTTTCCGCCAGATTATCCGTACAGTCCACCAAGCATTCGGTTTATGACGAAAGTTTGGCATCCGAACGTGTACGAGGTAGGTGAATACAGGAATTATCGATCCTGCGTGTGTACACGGTGTGCCGGCAAAGAAACTGAACAATTTGAATAAAAACTGAGCTGTTATTTATTCCGTGGAACATCGAAACACCTGTTCAAAATGCGATCGTTTTAACATAGTCAGCGATTTGGTACAGTTTCATTTCTGTACAGAGAAAATAATCAAAACTAAATTATATGTCATTCTATTGAGATTTTAAATTATATATTTCCATTATACGAATTAATTAGGACACAAAAGGGAATTCTCACGTAATAAAATAACAAACTATTGATACCTGAATTAATATAATATTTCAAACAAAATAAAATAAACAGATTAATTTTTTAATTAATTAAGCCATCTTGACTTAATTAACAATTCTAATATTAGGTATCAGCAATTAATCGCAAGATGGAGTGATTAATTTCGACTGAAAAAAATGAAAGTTCAGTTTCTTTTCCGACACACTGTGTATACACCTCCTTTTCATCCCTCTTCGTTACGTCCGTCTGTTTTTTTCCCTTCGTCCCTTTTCAGCCTCTCGGTGGTTGTCGTTGAATCCTACACCCTTCGTCCCTTACTCTCGGTTTGCTCTCTCTTATCCACGTGTCTCCCTTTCGCTTTCTACGATCTCCCTCTTTGTCTTTCAACCCCTCTGCTACAGCCTTCGCATCGTTATCCGCAGGACTCGCGACACGAGTGTCTCGTTCTTCTTCTTCTTTTTTTTCTGCACATTAAAAAGTCGAGCTTCCAGAAATATTGATCTCCGCCTTGCTTAATTGATTAATTTTCTTCTGTTTCTCATGCTGATTGGGGGCGAAGACATTGAGTGTTTTTTATATGATAAAATGAAAATAGTAATATGTATAGTATAGTATAGTGTTGCATAGCTAATATTGCAATTACAAAATATTGGTTTCGTGTATTATTGAAATATTTTAATGACACATGGATTGTAAAATTCTGCAATTAACACAAGTTAAACATATAATATAATATTGTTGAAGCATCTGTTGCATGGTGTTCGTATGACTCTTGGAGCGACTAGTTAAAGAGTCAATGACCGTCCAAAGCTCCTTGGACATCCGTGTTCAGTCACTTGTTGGAAGGGATCAGACAGGCGAACACGCTATGGCTAACGGGAATAAACGCGCGTAAATTTCATGCGTTGGGTTGCTGCATTAATTACACATCCCCGATGGGTGCAGCGGACACGATCATTTACGGATATTCGTGGTATCAGTAACCTCCCAAAGATAAATTTCGTTTTCGAGGAAAAAACAAAAAAATTTCATATTTCTTTGATAATATTGGACTGTTGTATATCAAATGATAATTTGGCAAAATTTCGTGACATGAAAATACCTCAAAATGACGCTTAATTTGATTAAATGGTAAAAAAAGGAAACAAATTAACACGAATTCGTGCAACTTTTCCTAACGAAAGTTCCGTTCCATTGTATCGTGTGAATCCATCAATGCTACACCGTTGTATTCGTTATTTTCCGTGCAATGAATACTTTTCATATGCGAAGACTTCCCGTGCTTGCACAGAGGCCAATGCACTTCCGCCTGTTACCGTCGTCTACGTTCCCTTATTATTTTTTTTCCTTGAAAGATTAATTCTCCATAAAAACTCGATACTAAAATCATCCAGACACTCGAAACCGGTATCCTCCATAAAATAACATTTCTCGATAAGGATTAAAGGAAAAATGGAGCATCTTTCTTGCAAGGGGACTTCCTTAAAGTATGGGTGTATTTTCTATCGTTTTGGAATAATTAGCAATGAAAATAATTCATTTTTATCAGTTAACACACGAACAACAGTTCGCGATTGAACAATAACATTTAAGGTGGAGGGGGATAAAATTCGAGAATAAAAGAAGTAGGAATTATTATTGTACGGTTCTGTCCCTTGTGTTTACAGCACGTCGTAAGATAGGCCGTGGAACAAGAGATCTCTCTCTGACGCACGTGACTCACGTGGCCAGACGATTCGGGACAAAAGACTTTTCGCATGAAATCATTCCTCCTTGTCATTGAGCATACGTCATGATTACGTATCGGTTCGCTAGATTAGAATCGAACTACACACAGTATTTATATAATACAGTATTTTATCTTTTGAAAGAATTCAAAAGCTTCCATACTTTGCGGGTTTTAAATGCTCCAACGATTTACGTCATTCTTTTGAAGGCATCAAATAATTCTTTTAATGAGGTTAACTTAAGTTTATGTTATTTCATGGTACTTTCTCGTTACGAGTGCATAAAAATCCACGGTTTGACCATGATACCCGGCGCGTAAGATCGTGTGCACGATGTCCAGTAGCGATACGAGCAAAAAGGTGGAATCATTACAAAATCCGTAGGCTCCGTTGCCCTCGCGATGAGGTCGTCGCCTCAGGATTCGACGAACCGTGAAACGTTTGACCGGCGGTACGTGTGTCTATACACATGCACACGTACGCACACACACACACACACACACACACACGAGAATCGTGTGCCTCGCCGTCTGCTTTTATGCTCGGGACCCTTTTGATTGTGTGCAAAGGTGGGTCTCAGGTGTGGTGGCTCGTGTATTGGCACGGGTTTACGAGTCGACCTGACTCTGTGTAAGGTGGAAACGATCTCGTGTAAGGTCGCTCTCAGAACCCCGTGATTAACACTTCGAGAGCCGTGTTGAAATCGTACAAAGTCCCTCCGATTATTTATTTTATTATATCTGCACCAAGCTCAACACATTTAACAAAATTACTTTTCATCTAATTAAGAGGCTAATTAAGATTGTTTCTGTTAAAGTAGATGACAAATCATTTTGAAATTTGATAATTCATTTAAAAATGGATGTCGTGGAATTCACAAATTGTGAGCAGTATTAAAAATGAAATATCGGTTCGTGAAATAAACCACGGATTAGAATCGACGTTGCTTCGATGCGAGAATGAAAGACGAGCGGTTCGCTCGGTTGTAAATAAACGGAAATAACGCGATGCAAAAATAATTCCACCTCCTGGAGATGGTCTTATAATAAGAAGCCGACCTGGAATGGATTAACGGGACACGATCTCCGGTAGTTGCGCGAGAATCGAGCAGATTGTATCCGCCAAAGAAGCATAGAACTTTACCTCTATTTACGGTCTCTTTGTCTTCGAGGTACGATCGTGATTCAAAAACGTGGTCACGTTTCGATGTTTTTTTCGCGAAACGCTTCCGAGAACGTACGAGTTCCTACGATTTTTGGGGCTTTCGAGGAAAAATAAGTTTTCACGGTGAAAATAATTGGACGCTTGCCCCGGGACCGAGTATTTCGAAAACGGCACGCACGCCCACGCATTCTACGAAGATATTTAGAAACGCTGATCGTCTGTGAAGCTTCCTGTTCGGAGAGTTTCTCCTCGCGAAAGACACCGCTAAGTTTCCAGGTGATTCATCGGTCTCGCTGGAACCGTGAAAACGATTCGATCGACTCGTATCGAATTAATTACATGCAACTCTTTTATCTCTCGCCTTCGAGGCTCTTTTCGTTCGGAAATCTTTAACTTTCTTTTGTCTGTATTTAATGTTCCAAGAAGGAAAGGAGAGGGGGGATATCTTGGCAAGGATCACGGTGCATGGTGACCTAATTAAAGACTGCACACTTCTGCAATTTGTTAGAATTCAAAGAAGCCACGTGTACCGTTTAATATATCAGCATTTCTGGAAATTATGGCTGTTAATAGAAACTAAGCCATCGTTGCTTGTTTCTAACTTGCACGTATTTGAATTTTCTTCTAGATTTTAATTAATCGAAATATTTGCAATCTCGATCTTTCCATAATGGTCGATCGATCGATGAATAGCGATAAAAGTAGAGCGGCCTTTATTATATTTCAATTTGCGTCGTATAATTAAAGCAGGTATTTTCGGGCATCGAAGTCGGGATTTATTTTTGTTTTCTGCATCGTAGAACCGAGCGTACAGATCGGTGTTATACAGAATGAGGAGACGGAACGAAGCATAAAAAGTTTTATAATTCCCACAGTTGCCAATTTCGTTTCGAGGAAAAGAAAAGAAGCTGACGAGTGCCAAATCTGCTCAAATTTTCCCAAAAATAATATGTTAAACTCATTTTTCTCGCTTCTATCCCTTTCATCGCAGGGTATCTATCGTCTATTTTTCGAAACAACCCTTCGTCGGCAGCGAAGAGGAACACAAAGAAAACGGTTTCAAGGTTTATTATAGTGGATACGATATTGTTGTAAGGGGAATTTTCAAGTCCACTTAAGGCACCAAGAAACGTTTTGTCCTTCGTGGCTCGTTTCGTCCTCAGGGACGATTAACACGGAACTGCTCGAGTCCCTTCCACCTTACTCGGGTCAAACGAGTCTCTTTTCTTTGCCAAAGTTGGTCGTTGCCCTTGGCTGTACTTTTCTGATGGCTGCACGTTCGCTGAGATTTATCGAACAAAACAATTACAAATTTTGTATAATATTAAATATTATAAGTTATAGTGTACAATTACGATTAGTTGGTTAATACGATTAAATTTTGTTAATAGAAGTTTGTTTGTTTGTGTCCATTTAGAATGGAGATCTGTGCATATCGATCCTGCATCCACCCATAGATGATCCACAGAGTGGTGAGCTACCTTGCGAGAGGTGGAATCCAACACAGAATGTCAGGTGAGAACAGGTGGTTGGATGTACGAAGAGAAAAGATCCAAGGACGTCGTTATCAACGGTGGCCGGGTCAATCTTGACCCATACCTAAGAAACCAATACACAACGGTGCATCGATTAAAATTAGACATTTCAATTTCCAAACGAAAAGCTTTCATTTAATTGTTTAGTTTGTTACGTATAAAACTGGGATAAGTAATAGCTAAAGAAGTAGTATAAAGTTAATACGTTGGGTTAGCAAAGACCACGATTCAAGGATTAAATTGATACTTGTACTGTCTAGTTACATCATTATTCAATTCTTTGGGTTATATTTTGTACAGAAACGATAAATGAATTTTACTTTTGGAACAGGACGATTCTACTCTCGGTGATTTCGCTCCTGAACGAGCCTAACACGTACAGCCCCGCCAACGTAGACGCCTCTGTGATGTACAGGCGCTGGCGCGACTCCAAGGGTAAAGACAAAGAATATGAAAATATCATAAGGTACAATAACATTGATATCTCATCCATAATTTTATTATTACTCTTCTTCCTCGATATCGTACATATTTTAACGTTAGTTAAATACATCTATCATAAGTGATACCTTATGAAAAGGTATCCCCATTACTCGTCTAGTATTATTCTACTTAATGCTATTAAGATTCAGTAATTACTAGGTTTAGTAACTATTTCTCCTGCATCGCCATTTTCTCTAAGGAATCCTAGCACTCACGACACCGTACTAGAGGATCATGTTCGTATTACAGGAAACAGGCGCAGGCAGCTAAAATGGAGGCCGAGAAAGAAGGTATCGTGGTACCGGTAACCTTAGAAGATTACTGTATCAAGACCCACGCGAGGCCCGCTGAGCAACAATTAGACATGACGGATTTCTACGACGACGAGTACGAGCTGGACGACGACGACGACGACGAGCAGATGAGCGCCAGCGATTACGAGGACGGTGACGACAGTGGCAACGGAGAGTCGTGATCCATTTCCTAAACGTACGACTAAAAATAAACTCGAAGAGGAAAAGGAAAAAAAAATACGCTAATTAATTATGAGTTCTGTATAGATTAATAAATTAACGGGCTTCTAAACCGGACGCTCTCTCCTTTCAGACGTGCCACCTAAAAAATTCATGTACACGTTCGAAGAACTTTTCATTCATCGGTAGAATACATTTTTCCCTCCCCATTTCTCGAGTAGAATCATAAATAATATTTTAATAACGATTAAACCTATAATTAGATGATATTAATAAAAAACAAAAAGAATTTATTATTCAATTATTCGTTGCTTATATGTTGAATGAAATTTCTTAGAACCGTACAATGAGGAAAGAGTATTGTATCATTTGTAATCTTCAAAAAGTGAAAAAAAAAAAAGAAAAATGAAATTAGAATTATACATGCAAAGTGATTTTCTTTTCTAGAAGAAATTGTTGAGAATGCCGTGTTTATAAGCTCTTTAACTTAAGCAATATACGGTATGAACATAAGTACTTTGTTAGAAGCACTGTGCTTGTTGTGTTGTGGTTGGCACGTCGGTCTTTTTAACTAGGCAAAAAAATAAAAAAAAGAGAGAGGGAGAGAGAGATGGGATAAAAGGACCAATTGATTTACCTAAGAAAAAAAAAAGAAAACGTTGATTCAGCGTTCGATCGAATGAATTTCTAAATGAAAGTACAATGATTGGGCTGGCTCAAATCTCCTTTTATCCGTGCGTCGTATTTAAAAAAAAAAAGTTTATTACGTATAGTAGGGGTACATCAATTGATCCTTGCATTTTTCGAATTCTTCGATGAAACTTACAATGGAATAAAATGAGAAATTTTTCGACGTTTCGTGTGATTAATTTATGCTGTAAGGGCAAACGTTGAGAAAGAAAAACGGGAATTCGATTCGTGTGAGCGAGGAAGCAAAACAAACTGCCATGGAAGACCTGTGAAAACGTTCATTTTTTATTTTATAGGGTTTATAAACCTCTTAATGTATTCCTTTTTTTTTTTTGTTTTTTATTTAAAAAGAAAAAAAAAGTACTATTTGATGATAAAATTCATCGTTTGTTTGTATCTTATTTTATATACACACAGATTTACACGTAGGTTTAAGTATTATTATAATAACTTTTATTTGCAAAACGTTTTTTGTGTTTTGTGGCGGGGTATTTTTACGACAGGTCTTTGGACAGTTTGTTTTTGTTCGTGGGTTTTTAAACCTGTAGAAAATATATAGTTTTTTGCTATGAACGATATTATCATTAAGTTTCGATTGTTTTTTTTTTTTTTTTGTCATTAACATATTACTAAATCTTTTGAAGAAAAGGAAAAAAAAAAGAAGTACTGAAATACGTTTACGAACTTCTCCTTACGTGCATCGCGCTACAATCCCACAAAGTTAGTTTAGCTTAAAACGATTAATTGAGATCTCTCGATATTTAAGTATTATCTTTCACACACGGGGATAAAGAAAAAGAAAGGATGGGCTTGGTCGGGCGGATTTTGATTAAGAAATAAAACTTATTACTTAAGTGAAAGGAATACCAGATACGGCTAACCTACTCTGTGGTAGTGTATCTGTGCTCGTACGACTGAAAATTGTAAATAGTAATCACGAAATCCGATTCTTAAAAAAAAAAAAAAAACATGAAATGTGTAAATCGTATCCTCTGTCTTCGTTCTTTCAATAGCCATTTTATTAAAAGAACCAAAATTGAGTGTCGAAACGAACAAACAAAAAACGACAGAATGTTAAATGGTAAAAATAAATGCAAAAGAATATTTAAATTTGAATATTGTCCAAAAGGGTAAAGCATATAACTCAGCGCTTGTAGTGGTATAGCAAGAAAGTAAATATTCCCCCTAGTCCCTTGACATGTTCTGTACAACCTTTTTTCTTTTCTTTCAGTTTCATTTTCATTTCATGTTCTTCTTAGCTACTTAAAACAACAGCCGAAGGAAAAAAAACAAGAAAACTGTATAAGACGTCAGAGGTGACGTTAATAATTTGTATACTACATAATTCTTTTCCTCCTTTTTTTGTACATACCAATAAAAAGAAAAATCTCTTCGTACAATTACTAATAAAACTAGCGCAACAACATCACGGTGCTTTGTTTGTAGTATAAGTTGTATAATTAAAGTGAAAATGTTTTATTCGTTCTAGGTAGTCGAACATAGTGTTATTCGCAGATCGGTTGATTCAATAACAAGAATAGTTTACAAGTTTTTAAATACAAACGACGATCAGCTTACACATTCTGTACACGCAGCAGTCTCTTTTTTAGGAATCCCCACTAGAATATGATTTTTAGGTGTACACGTGTTCGGTATGAATTTCGAAAGATATACTTGGTAGCCATATTGTTCGGCCTGTAACTTTCTGTCCGTATCGATGATAGTCATGCACTCGTAGCCTTGTTTCGTCTTAACGTTTTGCTCGTCGTGAGTCTGATCCGCTGCATGGCTGAGAACTATGTACTTCTCTCGTTCCATTTGCTTCTTGAAGACGTTGCTCCTCGGATAGGTTAAATGGTGACAGTCGTGCAACGAGCCGTAACAGCAGGGGCAACACACGAAGGCGGCTTTCATCCTGACGCATTGTTGTATAACTAGATCGGTGGCAACGCCGCACGCGTGCAACGACATACCGATGTCGAACCGCCCTTTGAAATAATCCAAATTGCATTGGTAAAATTTAATATTAGTCAATTCGAGCTTCTTCACTCGTTCTTTGGCTCTGTTCAAGGATTCTTCTTTGTTCTCCAATAGTATGACGGTGCAGTAAGGTAACAGGTACGCGACTAGGATACCCAAGTGTCCACTACCGGAACAAAAGTCTACGATAATGTTTCCTTTTTTCGCCAATTTCATGACGGGCTTGCACATGTTTTGCAGTTGCTCGTGTTTCTTCTTCAGACGCGTTAAAGGCAGAGAACCGCCTTCGGGAGTGGCGTCGTAGGGTATCGTGGACCAATCTAGATTCAATTCTTCGCCATACGGTTTAAGGTCGAGCTTGGTTTCTATGTTTAACGTTTTGAACAACTGCAACGAATCCTCCACGTCTTCTTGCCTCGTGTAAATGCGATTTCTTGGCTTGTACCTCTTAGGATCACTTTTGTACAGACTCTGATTGGCCACTTGAGGAAGCGTGTAATGGATCTCGGGGTTACTTTGGCTCTTTAACAGTGGTAATAATCCAAGACAGTCGAGTATAGTTTGATCTTCCCTCATCTTCTTGTACCATTTGGCTGTAAGCGGAAGCAACTTCATTGTCGTCTCACTCGAAAACACGGTTAACAATATATGCATACAAACAAATATTATTATATCTGCTAGAGTTATGTAGGAGCCCTCGGCGTACGTATGTTCCAGCAAACGAATCCCTTCGGGTGATATTAAATTTTCGTCCATAAACTTCTTCGACATGATATATTTGTACAGATTATGCAGTCTGACGGGCTGCGACATGTGACGCTCGAATCTGGCCATGCTGACGGGCAATTCGTTCTTCGTTTCATCATCCACGTGTAAAAATTTCACCGTCAGAATTATGTCCACCTCGCAAAATTTCGTCCAGATACTAGTCTCGGAACAAGCAGTCAAACACGACTCCTTGAATCCTAATAATTTTCGACAACGACGCTTGGGATCTTCTGCCGTGGCCTCTTTAACGATTTGCCGTAAAATGGCGCATAGTCCTGCAACACAGCTATTTTTATTCACGATAATAATTGGCAATTCGCAAGAACTCGCGGCATATGGGATTTTATTCGCGTTCATAACCTCGTACTCGAAATTAGAAATATCTATCGCGTACGCTCGTTCGAGGGGTTTCTTATCGCTCGTTACGAGTTTGATGCTGATCTTGGATTCGCAATACTTAACGGTGAACAACGTTATTATCGTTTCGATCGGTGCTAAGCACATCTCCGCCAGGGAATAAACTTCCAGATAAGCTTCATCCATCTTTTTCCAGTTGCCTGTGAAACCACTGATATAAATGAAATTAATTACTCGAGGGTAGCTACACGCTAGCCCTTAATTGCCTGGCTACTTTTTTTATTATCCTTTGTCTCAGAACATTCTCCCTCCAGTAGACACTGACACAGGAGGTTAACGCCAGAAGGAACATAAGTATCTCAAACTTCCAAAATGCCCTTTCTTCCAACCAAGCTACCCTGTCACAACTAAAATAATGTATTATTGTAGTAACATGTTCATCATTGAGAGGCTGTTATGGAAATAGATTTACCTTCTTGTTATAGTCTCGCCACTTTTACATTTCAGTACTTCTTTGTACCTTGCATGAATGCACACATCTATGCTTTTACTAGCTATCTCAAAAGCAGTGCATGGATGGCATTCTGAAAGTATCTCATATTCCTCTCCAGAGACACACGTTGTGTTGTTTTCAAAATTCTCCAAGTAAAGCTTGCTGGGACTATCCGTCCAATGACTTTCAACGATTAATACCAAGACTGTTAATCTGTAAGGAAAATAACAATGAATCTTTAATCATTTGCTAATTAAATATGTAAACTGTGTGAATTAAAACTACTAACCCTCCTAATAATGTAATGCCAATTAACATTCGCTTTTTGGTGCACAACTCAATCATTTCGAAGTACGCTGTTTCACAAAATTCCAGCTTTCCCGTTAAGTTACGTGATCCATGTGAAAAACGAATGAAATCTTTTCAAACGAACTTTCCAAAACCAACGCGTAAATCACTTTTAAAGTAATGATCTCATTATCAAACACAACCTATTCTATGACACAGATAACACGTGTTTTATAGACAAATCAACTCCATCTATTATGAATGGCTTCAACTTCTTCGACAAGTGTTGAAAGGAAATCGTGTACACAAACACAGACCAGGTACAAGTAGGATAAATTATTCAAATAATAGATTTTTATATTATTTGGGGGCTCTAGAGCCCCCTTATCAATAATATCTCATATATCTTCACTGTGCCCCTTTATTAGGGTTGATGGTCCCTTTTGTATCCGCTGTATAATCACAGGAGTCGGTTTGTTTTTTTTACGGAATACGAATGAATACCAATCTGTTTGGCTGCTGACGAAAGATTTATTCAAGAAATCATACTGTTCTTTTTAATTACTTTCATAAATATTATTTTGAATGACAGAAGCGAAAGAAAAACCAATGAAGGAAGGAATAGATGAGGTAGGTTATGCTGATTTTATTTTTCTTACAAGAACGTCAATGATAGCATCCTAAATGTTTATTTGCTTTTATAGAATAACTTGTACAGCGAGACTGCTGCACGATTAAGCTTCGAAATTGCGCTGGAAATTGCCAAGTCGACGTGCAACTATGCAGACGGTGAATTCATTAAGAAGTGTTTGATAATCGCAGCCGGACAATTGTGTCCGTCGAAAGTTAAAGCCATCGAAGCGATTAATTTGTCCGACAAAACGATAACGCGTTGCGTTGATTTGATGGTGGAGAACGTTATGAAGCAACTACGAAACGCTTGCTCCACGTTTATAGCGTACTCCTTGGCAATCAATCAAAATGTATGTTTGTCCGGTATACCACACATAGCAATCTTTATTCGAGGTGTGAACAACAACTTGCAAGTCATAGAAGAGCTGCTAGACCTAATACCAATGGGTGACTGCATGGCTGCAGAGACCATCTTCTATCATGTAACAGAGACTGTAGAAAGCAATAATTTAAAGTGGGATAAACTTGTTTCGGTAACTACCAATGGGTCCTCCATGATGGTCAAGGACAAAATTGGCTTTGTCAGTCTCCTGAATGCAAAGCTAAGCGGAGCGGGCAGTTCTCACAAGATAATCGCCCTGCACAGTCTGATGCTGGCTCAAAATTTATGTGAAAAAAGTTACGTAGTATTCAACGTTATGTCCACCATTGTTAACATTGTGTACTATATTAGGAATCATGAAATCAAGTTACAAGAATTTCAGGTGCTCCTGGAAGAGCTAGATACCGAGTACGAATCGTGTAAAATAGCCGAGATGCCGAATTACATCGAAACCGAATGGTTGAACCGCGGGACCGTATTGGAGAAATTTTACAAAATTTATGAGATAATAAGAGACTTCATGGAATTAACGAAACATCCCGTACCACAGTTAAAAAACACCCAATGGTTGGTCGATCTAGCGTTTCTGACCGATCTAGTGGATCACTTGAACAAACTGAACGAATTGTTTCAAGCGGAAGGAAAGGTCATAGTGGAATTATACGACACCGCTCTTGCATTTCAAATGAAAATACAATTATGGATAAGACAGTTTCAAATAGGAAACGCTTACCATTTTCCAAGATTAAAAGTAACAGCAAAGACTGAGAATTGCGTTAAAAGATACTGTTCAGTTTTACAAATACTCCTGGAGGACTTTGAAGTGAGATTTAAAGACATACGGGATTTGAACACAGATTTTAACATATTTTCAATGCCTTTTACAGTTAATTTAAATACAGTTCCGCAAGAACTGTTATTAGAATTAGTCGACATACGATGCGATCGAAAGTTGAATACGAAATCAGGTTCTTTGGCTGAATTTTATGAAACCTTCTCGTACGTACGATTTCCGCATTTACGTAATCTTGCAGCCAGAACACTGTCCATGTTCGGATCAACACATATCTGTGAAAAATTGATATCAAACATGAGGAGGATAAAATCAGCTCACAAGATTGGAATAATTGGCTACGATTACATTTTTAAATGCTCGTTGATATTAAACTCGTGTCAATCCATCGTTCCAAACATTAATCAGTTATTGAAAGAAAGAAATTTACAAGAGACGACGTGTGTCTTCATCCAGGATAGTTAGCTTAGTTTATATTAGTCAATTTAAATCATGTCTTACCTATTTTTTAAAGAATCTTTTCTTTAATCGTCCATATTGATTTTTATATTTATTTTTTATGTCAACTTGTAAATAGTATCATATTCACATATAAATAATGTACCATAGACGATCATTAGTTATGACTTAGGAAAACGTATAAATCTAGTTTTATTATTATACATTTTACAGGCTCGATGTACAATAACTTTATATTTGATAGTTCTTTTTACGTGTCATTTGTAGTCCAACAGTGATTCGGATGCTGAGAACTAATTAATCCATCGTATTCATTAATTATAAGGGGGATAATCGTGAACGGCGAAATATAAAAATATGTTTTTATTCTTCACACAACTTTACATGAACAGTTTGCCAACAGGCAGGATTACATATAATGAACAACTTGATACCATTTTGATGTATCAAATTCATACTTTCGTAAAAGTAATCTCACTTGATAAAGTGAGCGAAACAAAGGCGCGATTAATTCGTACAAAGCATTATTATTATTAAGAGCGGTAGAGGTAGTTGTAAGAATAAATGGGGTTTTCCACCGCAACATTGAAAACCGAGTATTATCATGTTTATATACCATTCACATTTTTCAATATTTTTTAATTATGCGCGACAGAAGGCACGTGCAAAAAAGTTGTGAATCGATTGTGAAAATAGAAATGTATCGTTTACCTGAAAATAGAAATTTCTTTTTTTATAACGAGTCTAATTTGTAAGCTACACGCGAAAAGGCGTTTCGGTATACAGGGTGTTAATTTTAACTTGAGCACCTAAATTATTTTCGCTGCTATCGAAAGTGATTCGAAAGTGCACGTGATGGCGACAAAAAAATCCTGTAAAGGCCATTTAACGATTTTTTCAAGGATTTTTTCTTACTTTCAATAATAACGAAATAATTTAGACACCCTGCATAATACGCTAAAGACAGAGAAAGATTGAAACCCTGTACATTTTGATATGCTTTCGAAAGAGATGAATACCAATAAATAAAAAATGAAAAGAAAAAAAAAAGATGATGAAATACAATGAATTGTAATAAATTAATATAGCAGGAAGAAAAAAATCAGCAAGTCCATTATTTCTTTCAAGCGATGCTTCAAAATGTCTAGTGATAATTCTAAATCCGATTATAAGTGATCTCATTTGAACAATATTGAAGTGTTTATTATTGTCATATATGCCACCGAGACTGATCTCTCAGCGATAACGTCGATTCGCCCAACACTGAGAACAATAATAATCGTTTTCCGGCGATCCAAAAAATTGACATTGTTCATTATTACATTCTTTAACTACAGCCTGGAAAAAAATATCATGATATATTAAAGAATTTTAATATTATAGCAAACACGATAATACGTACCCCTAAACTGTTACTGTTATTGCATAACGTTGGCCCCGATTTATTAGACGATGCTTGGTCATTGTAAAAGGTGGATCTATCAAAATAATGACCAATAAATATTTTTTACTAATAACAATTGATAAATTCCACGTACCTAGAAAGATAAAGTGTACGATCTTTATTTGGATTGGTGGGTAGTAATTTGCTGACACTCGCGTGGCTGTCTCGATCGCTAGCGGCATAAAACTTTGACTTGCCAGCGCCATAATTCATTTCGCTACCTGTGTCATCGACTTTGTGATCTTGTAGGTACCTGTACATTGTAGAAATGACGACGTAATATAATTAAAGTAAGATGTACATTGTTGAAGATAGACATCCCTAGGAAAAATGACAGTCTGGGGAAAGGCTCTTAACCTAATTAGTATATTAACTCCCAAATTTTGAGACGACAGGACATTGCCATTTTCCCTAGAGAAACCTATGATGCTTAACACTGTAACAAGAACGCATAATACCTCGCATGAGCACATTCGAGATAATTTTGCAACATCTGATCCACATACTGATGGCGTCTACTTCTGATTCTAACGCACAATAAACCCGTAGAAAGTCCACCTGACGTCGACGGTGGACTCTTTGGTCTCTTTGCCATTGACCACAGTCTTTTACTAACGGATTTCCCAATCGACCCGAATTGTTTCGCAACGCCCAGCAGTTGCTTGGCTGTTTTAGAAAGCGAACCATCGGAGTCGGATAATCTGTCGATCTCCTCCGATATGAAATTCTGGTATTCGCAATCCAGATACACCCGCAGTAGAATTTCCAGCTAGATATAAATACATGTGTAATTATGTAATCCGACTAGTGTAATTTTATAGGATGGATTACCGTGTCTTGCTGGCAAGCTAACAAGTCACGCGAGCCCTCTTCCCAGTCCCAGTCCGGTCCAGGATCGACCGCAAACAAAACGGGCAACAATTGACCGGTATCTGGGTCTACGAGAGGTATGCTAACGCCTTCGTTGCATCCCTCTCCGAAATCGCTCGCTCCGTCCACGGTGACCAATGGGGAGAAATGAGCCGAATGATATGCTAAGAGCAACGGAGTCCTGTGACAACGAGATGGATGTACTTCCAGAGGTAAGTACACTCCACCGAAAGGAATCGGTGCTATGGCTACACCCTCCGCATCTTTCAACATAGTCTCTGCTATAACTATTATAGGCCTCTTCAAAGCATGAGCCAACGCTAACACGTGTACCTGCAAAATTTCAACGCGATTAAATATCTGATAAAGAAAGTCGTGAAAGATAACACGTACTTCTTCAAGACTTTGATAAGAGGTAGCAGTTTGATTCCTGAAAATAGGAGAGGCCATATCTACGATCGTTTGCCATTCTGTTAACCATTCTGCCTCTGAATAAGAGAGCCCTGAGGCAGCGTTTAGGCCTGTTTGCCGCCATTTCCACCTTCTGAACAAAGCATGCCTGTACTCTCCTTTGGCCAGAGTATCGTGCAATGCTTCTCTTAGTGTAAGAAGTCTATCGTGAAAGCCCCACATGCCTAGGGAAGCAGCATGTAGAAGACAATTGCCATCTCCTGATGTTGCCAAAGGCCACAGAACTCTGTTGCTTCCATTTTTACCGCCGCACCACCAGTTTAAACGGCCGGCAGCCTCCAGAGAAGTTAAACAGCCCCCTTCGATTAGATCCTTCTCCAGAAACTGACGAAACGAATCTGAATAGAATGCAATGTTCAATTAGTACAGGACCAAATAAATGATTATATCATAATATAGATAAAGTACCTGGATATACACTTAGATCTGGAAGTGAGAAAGTAAATTCTGGGGTATCTAAAGGACCCAAAGTAGCTAATTGAGAACGAGCATGGGAGACAATTGCTGCATTCTCTGTGGCTCTTGATATGCCCCTGGCCAGTTTCTTTGTAGCACCTCCTCCACTTTCCAAACCATTATTGGCGGTTGACTCTTTCTCTGAACCATCGTATGTGGATAGCCCCACGTTCATTACCCTGTTTTTTTACTGCACCTATAAAGTAATACTTTATCTAAAATTGATAATATTAAAGTCACAAACAGTGATAATGGTGTATAAAAATATAATAATCAAATGACTTTACATAAGGACACACACATATGCATATAGCAGTTCATAAAAATAGGATAAAATTTGATAAGATTAAAGTTTTAACAAAAATAGAAAGCTGAACATAAATAAAAAAGGAAGTTGCTTGAAACTCTTAGGATTACGAAATATCGACAATGAGCAAGTACAAAACATGATGTATATATATAAAGTTTATACATATATGCAAATCTGTTGGGAGCGATTATTTAAAACGCGCAAACCTTGGCCCGTCTATTGAATTAGTGCGACCGAGCGTAACTGTAGATTATCATTAATGTACTTTAATTGCTCTACAACGCACAAGTTGTTCCTAGATCTTTTCATATTTCGTACCACAATGTTTGTACCGAGATTCGCTTTCACAAAGGCTGTCCAGAACGTGTAAAAACTGCGAATCTGTCCGCGATATAAACACAACATAACCTAGAGCGCGTAGCCTCGAGACTGGTGCGGTAGAAGGGCGAAAAGCAAATTATGTATTATTGTTACGCGCTCAACAGTCACCGTGAAACTTTAAACCGGTCACATGTCAAATCGACGAGGGGGTATACCCGCTGTTTATTTTACGCCGCAGCGTTTACAGCCTGCTACTGGTTGAATGCGATTACTTTGGAAATTCAAGAAAACCTTCTGCGCTATAAGCTTATCTCGTAACGCCACATCCCTACTTAGAATTGAATTTAATCCAACAATACAGGGTGTCCCAGAACTCTTGTAGGAGCCGGAAATTGGGGTAGCTGAGATTATTCTGAACAACAATTTCCTTTGCAAAAATATCGGATGGGGCTTCGTTTTTGAATTATTAAACAAAAACACTGACCAATCAGTACCGTCAGTGTAGCGTCGAGCCTAGTCGACCCGGGACAAGCGCCTCGGTAGAACAAGAAGCGTTAAGTCCTGGGATCATCTAATTTGAATAGTAGAAAGATAAAACATTGTATTATTATAAAATAATGAATTTAATATCGTTCAAGCTTTATTTTTCAATTGTTTTAAAGAGCAACTGAGGACGGTACATGGGGTGTTACCGACGAAATTAGCGAAACAGAAAATTGTGTTTTTTCAAAAACCAGGCCACTTTTCGGATAAACTAAAGTTATAGAGACATTTATAACAACAAAATATTTTATGTAATGGTGTTAAAAAGCCGATTTTTAATAAAATAATTTTTACCGACTTTTTATTTTTACTCCTGGCGCCATCTCCGAACAAAGTGCTGAAACTGATCAACAATTACCGACTGAGAAATCCGAAACATCGTTAAAAATGGCGGGCTTTTTAAATGAGAAATGTGTCATTTTGAAATTTTCTTAATTAAATTCCTTAAAAAGGTTTATTTATTCAATTCCTACTTGATTATGAGACTAGGAGAACTCGTGTATAATTTCTGATAGTTTAGATAAACGAAAAACCTTCATTTAAGAACTACAGAAGTGATTTTTCAGCACTTATAATAGTAGCAGAGTATTCCCCAAAGTTATTAATTTTTTACAGCTTAAAAAACATTTTAAATTAATAAAATGCTGTACACAATCGTACTGAAAGCATTGAAAATGATAAAATTAGAACGATATCCATGTTAATAGCTTTGAATCGTTTATTATACAACTTTAAAAGTTATATTAATGAAGAAAAGACATAAATGTAGGTTTTTCTCTTATTGAAACAATCAGAAATTATACACCAGTTCTTCTAGTTTAATAATTAAAGCATAAGTTTAATTAATAAACCTTTATAAAGAATTTAATTAAGAAATATCAAAATAGTACATTACTCATTTTGAAAAGCCCGCCATTTTTAACGATGTTTCGGAATTCTCAGTCGGTAATTATTGAGTAGTTTCAGCACTTTGTTCGCAGGTGGCGCCAGGAGTAAAAATAAAAAGTCGGTAAAAATTATTTTATTAAAAATCGGCTTTTTAACACCATTACATGAAATATTTTGTTGTTATAAATATCTCTATAACTTTAGTTTATCCGAAAAGTGGCCTGGTTTTTGAAAAAACACAATTTTCTGTTTCGCTAATTTCGTCGGTAACACCCCATGTACCGTCCTCAGTTGCTCTTTAAAAAAATTGCATTACATCTCGCTAGACTTAGTTTAATTAAATTTGTAAATAAGGAATATTTAACCAATTTCTGTCTTTCGCATTTAACTATCTATGTTCTAAGATATCACAGGATGCGATCAACGTTAATATTGAAGATAATTTATCAGATTGAGAAGCCAGTATAATTGTGTGCAACATATATTCCACGTACAGTTCGTTCTGATAATACACAAACAACATTTTTCATTTGTTTAAAGAATGAAAAAGATTCCACGTTTGAATTTTTGCACCACAAGTAGATTCAGGAGCTAGTACACGCAGCGCCACAGGTTATATTTTCTTAACACAAGTTCGTCTACCTTGGTCGAACATTAGATACGCACTGTATGCCGATGATAGTAGACCAAGTAGAGGTGCACGAGTGTGCGTGCCGTGCTGTGTACTTTTCTTCATTTCGAACCTCAAAAAATTCATCGTTTCTGCCGGAAAGTTTTGCTCGACTAATTACAAGTGAAAATATCCCCGCATAATAAACACGTAACTGAAAGTAATAACGATGAGCAACCGCGAAATCTACCTGTTACTCTTCCTATCGGTCGATCTGTCGATTCTATTGGGCCACGTAGCCGGTTCGAAGGTGCTACAAATTCGTGGTATACCCACCGCGAAAAATCCACTTTACGCACCTGATCGGGACTTCCAGTGCCTGGATGGAAGCCTATTGATACCGTTCACGCACGTTAACGACAATTATTGCGATTGTGCGGACGGTAGCGACGAGCCCGGCACCCCCGCCTGCACTAACGGTTTATTTTACTGTGAGAATTCCGGTCACAAGCCTCGCTACATACCCTCCACCTGGGTGAACGACGGTGTGTGCGATTGTTGCGATGCCACCGACGAGTATGCCTCAGGTAAGCAATGCCCTAATAATTGCAACGAGCTTGGCAGGGAGGCTAGGTTGGAGCAGCAGAAGGCAGAGGAGCTGATCAGAGAGGGTAACAAGCTGAGGATTGAGATGGTAGCCAAAGGCAAACAGCTGAAAACAGATTATGAAGCACGCTTGGTTAAATTGAGGGCTGATTACGAGGAGGCAGAACGTACTAAGAAGGAGAAAGAATTGTTAAAGAATCAGGCAGAGGAGAGAGAAAGCGCAGCATTGGAGAAGTACAAACTGGCTGAACCAGAGCAACCTGCTGCAGAAGAGGTAGAGGAGGAGGAAGAGTTGCACGAATCTGATGCAGAGGACTATTTTAAGCTGTTGGACTCTGATAATAGCGGCACTGTAACAATTGCAGAACTGCAAACTAGAGTAACATTTGACAAAGACAGAGATGGAGTCATAACTGAAGAAGAAGCATTGTACTTTTTGAACAATAAAAAAGAGATAAATCTTCAGGAATTCATGGATTCAGCCTGGGCAAACATTAAGCCCTTTGTAATGTTAGAACATGGTTGGTACATAAATCTAACTTAATGCCTTCATTTTCAATTATATATTACAACTGGTACATTATTTCAGGTGTGTTCAAGGCAGCTGACCAAAAGGAGGAAGAAACACAGGAGCCTGTGCAAGAGGGAACAGAGCAGGATAAAGAAGGGGACGACGGTGGCGAGGCGGAAGAAGGAGCGGCGGAAGAACAAGAAAAAGTTGAAGAACCGTCTGTGCAGTACGACGAGGAGACCCAAGCTCTGATCGACGAAGCAACGGTTGCCCGCGAGAATTTCCAAACGGCAGAGAAATCCGTGAACGAGTTGCTGTCGGAGATCAGAGAGCTGGAAGAGAAGCTGGATCGCGACTACGGTCCCGAACAAGTATTCGCGCCGTTGCACGGCGAATGCTTCGAGTACGCGGACCTGGAGTACGTATACGCACTGTGCATGTTTGGAAAAGCGACCCAGAGATCGAAATCAGGAGGCACCGATATCGGCTTGGGTTATTGGCACGATTGGGTCGGGCCAGAGGGCAACAAGTACTCGAAAATGAAGTACGACCGCGGTCTCACCTGTTGGAACGGGCCAGCGCGTTCCACGATAGTCAATCTAAGTTGCGGCAAAGAAAACAAACTAGTCTCGGTGTCAGAACCGAACCGGTGCGAGTACGCCATGGAGTTCTCCACGCCGGCGTTGTGCAACCCCAACGTGGAGCCCGCGGACACACACGACGAATTATAAATGTCGTAGGCGTGCGAACAGCCACACCACGCGTGTGATCCTCGAACGTAAATTAATGAAAGCAATCGCAAGGATGAATAACGACTATGTCGACCTCTGGCGCACGGAGCCAACGTTCAACGTGTTAAGGTCCATTTACATTAGTACACACGACGACACCTTCCTTGTAGCTAGAGTTCAATTCACACAAAACGATATCATGGTCAACAGCCTGCGTCACATGCGATGCACGGGACGTACAAGTACAATTTTTTCGTTTAACCCCCGGACGATGGACCACGGAGAGCTAACAACGCATCACATGTGACCCACGGTACATCCTGTCGTGTCTGATTAATGTAAATTCACCTTTGGGTCGAAGCAATTGAAATTTACCGACCATCATTTGCACAACACCTCTCTGTTCCTTTTTTTTTTTAATGTCAAAGATAAATGCAACTGATAAGCCGTCTTAAAGAGCTCAGTCGAACACCGTTGACTTGCCCAACGATCAAAATTTGTTCGCATCTTTACGTTTTTCAAACGGCAGAGAAGAGTTTATGAAGAGACACTTTTTTAATATCCGCGATACGCGAACGAAACTCCATCGTTGTCATTATCAATATTATGTCACTATTGTACATTCCTCTTTTTTCTACGGGACGAATTTCTACGAAGCTGTTATACACCAACGACACTAAATACCTGTATCAATTCGTGCTTCGTTAGTTTACCTCGCCGGTCAGAGTCTAACACTGTCACCGAAGTACACAAACGGTAACCGAAGAAGGAAGAACAAAGGGAGATATCACGATCAAGAAGAAGAAATTATATTCGAAATTTTTAACTGCCACGCGTTGACGTAGAACACTTGTATTTAGCGTGTCGATTATTACTAAGCGAAGTATTTTGTAATTTTTTAAAGGTGCGTACACACACTTGTCGATGCATCGCATAACAAAAAAAAGAAATGCGGGTTTAATAAAGAGAGAGAAGATATTAAAAAAAAAAACAGAAGAAAAAAAATAAGGATTTTGTTGTCAAACTGTAATTACGATGGCAGCTTTATTTACATTACAACGGGTACTTTCTGTAATTATATATGTATGTATATATACAATATACATATACATACATACATGAATACGTATATATATATATATATTTTTTTTGTTTTCAATTATGCAAGTTCTTATACGTTTATAGTGTTGGTTAAACCCTCTATTTATATCTCGTTAATCTATTAATCTACACGTATCTTTTGGGCTCTTCAGACGTTTACAGTCAACTAGAAAACTAAAATGGAGAGCGTCACGGGTTTGCGGGAAGTGACCAAAGATTTATAACCCC
Source organism: Anthidium xuezhongi (assembly GCA_022405125.1). Classification (NCBI taxonomy): domain Eukaryota; kingdom Metazoa; phylum Arthropoda; class Insecta; order Hymenoptera; family Megachilidae; genus Anthidium; species Anthidium xuezhongi. The sequence continues at coordinate 13,012,032 of CM039637.1, forward strand.
GTAATCTATCCAACGTGTAATTTTTCTCTTTTTGTTTCACGCATCCAGTCGATTCCTCGTTAAGGCACTTAAAAAAAGACTGAAAAGAAGTATCTTGTCTTTCACGCGGTGCACGTGACAGAGATGATACGCTTTAACGCAGATCTTTCCAACAGCAATTCCCTATTTTTCTATTTTCTTATACCATCGATGCTAATTGAAGATCACTGATAATTAAAAATTAAAATATTAATGTTAATATTACTATTGCAAGATTTTCGTATATTGGATTAATGCTTTGGAATTTCAAACACGATGGCTACCAATACTTAACCGCAAACATACCATTTGTGTGAAAATTGCAAATTGGAAGGATCTGGTCCAACGTCTTTTTTCATCCCACGACGATGATCCCACATTTTTCTCCCTTCGATAACTCACCCAACGAACAAAAATTCACGATTCGTTTTGATCCGAACGCGGTGGAATGTATCATTCCGTAACCGTACATTCGTAAATTATCAAGAACCACGCGTATCGTACACGAAGAAAAAACAAATGAAAGGTATCAACAGTTCTTCAAATTTTGAAGAGTGGACTCGAACGTCGAACGGGTATATAGAACAACCGTTTGTTGCTTTCAACAACGTCGATACATATAGAAAACGTTAGACTGATAATGGAAAAAGGCAGCATTTTCCATAACGCTTTGTGGATATGAATGATTTCACACGATTTACCCTGTTTCAACACTTTCTAACAGAAACTGAACATTATATGTCTATACCTTCATTATAGTACCAGGTGTCTGACAAGAATAAGATTATTTCAGTCCAGTTCTATATTGTTGGTCACGAGAAACAATGATACAATTGTAGAGTTATGAATTTTTAGTTAAATATCTTCTCGATATTAAAAATATTCGATTCTTCTAAAAGTTGAGATACAAGTAACCAAAATATATTAATAATTGCTTTGTTCATCAGCAATTAATTACAAATATTGGGCGTAACAAAAATTCGTAGTACTTTCCTTTTTTCCAAATTAATATTTTCTGCAATATAATATTTTGTAGTAGTTGCTGTCCTCTATTATATTTAACTTCCAGTTAAAATGATGAGTCTTCAGTTTAAAAAGAATTTTACTACAAACCCAATATAAGTAAACGAAACTTGTTACTTTGCTTCTGAAGAATTTCTTCACAATTGTATCGTTGTTTCTTTGGACCAGCAATACAATTATTTTGTACATTTTGATATAAGGAGGTTCTACAAATAGTTTGAAGGTCAAAGGTAAATGTAGAAGCACTCAAAGCACAAATTTCCTTAAAAATACAGATACCTGGTACTAGAACGAAGGTATCTCTTCTTTTCTTCTTAATTCGTACCCTAACTTTGCAACGGGGTTTCCTGCTCGTCTCATCTTCTTCTTTTGTACTTACACAACGGAACGAAAACTCGACATCTATTGGCGCCTCTCTCTAACGCTACTGTACAACAAGTTTCACGAAACGCTGGGTTGCCTAACACGAAGAAGAATCTGCAAGCACGATAATACACGGTCGTCTCACGATGTATCGTGCACCAGCTAATACTGGGTTCATATAGGACTGCTGATCCTAATCAAACACGCGATTAATACAAATTAAAAACGACAATAGCAACGGAAGAAATTGAATTACACGGTTAACACTTCCATCCAACAGAAACTAGCCAAAATTCTTTAACACGTTGACAGCCACACTGAAGACATCGGATAAATAACATCCTTTCAGTTCCATAGCAAAATTTCTTTAACCCTTCATGGACAAGCTGGATCGTTTTACTTTCCTCGTTTTAAGCTTTCAAAAAATTTTCAAAAATTCTTAGCTGCTCATTAAAGTATTTGCCATATTAAAAATTCAAATATGAAGGGTTAGTGCAATTTTAATGGTACCTCAATTATTTTTGAACAAACTAAATGCAATCATAGCAGTCAACGTGTTAATTCCGGTTCACGAATCAACCTCCTCTCGCATCAAAGAAATTTTCCTTCTTTTATGAAAAAGATTGTAAAAAATTTAAGGAAATAATGTTACGTTATTGTCCCTCTTGATCCTCCTCATCTTCTCCAAGCCTATTCAGTCTACAAATGAAATTAATATAAAAAACGTTTGCAAGAAAATAGGCGTCGTGTTCTTGAAACGGAAGCTCGGTCAATCCTGAACAGCTCTCTTTCAGCCTCTTAACGTTTCATTCAAAAGCATATCGACCGACGAGAATTAATTTAAATCCATTCTTGATTCATGAATGCACGATACGCCGTTTCATTTTCCAAGCTTCTCGAACATGATAAGCTTCTCCTTGAATGTCTTCGTGTCCGTGGACACTTCGGATATATTCCCGTTAAGCATGTTCTGCAGATCCTCGTCGTTCTTGCTGACGAGAAGATTATCGAACAGCATCTTGTTGTCCTCTTGCTTGGCGACCGGCGAGGTGGGCTGCGAAGCGGTGATCTGTTGCTTCTTCTTAGGATAAATCACAGAGCTTCGTTGATTGTTGCCGTTATCGGCCATTCTGGTAACTATAGTGATGGCTAGCAGCTGATGTATGTCGATGTTCTCCTTCGATTCGGACGACTGGCGCCAGTAGAACTTCTCAGGCGAGATCAGAGACTTCGAGTCCTCTGTGCCGTCCGCCACTGGTGGGATCTCTTCCGTGGTCATCGTGTTCTTATTGGTCCAAGAGTCCTGAAAATAGTGTTATGTTAAGTAGTAGTTTGGCCTAGGTGAGGATAGGGATTAGGTAGCATTAGGATGAGGACTAAGTTTAAGGACTAAGAATTTTAGATAATACTATAACAGCTACTGTAAGCCTTCAAGTCTAGATTCTTCCACCTATCCCTGAAGAAACTTACATTTTTCTCTCGTCTATCCACCATAGCATCTGCGAGTTCCTCCTGCTTCCTTTCCTGATCCAAATCCCTCTCCAAACTATCCAAAGTCTCTGTGCTCTCCGAGGACTTGTTCCTCCTTTCGGAGTCCAGGGTGTCTGTGCTACCAAGCTCTGAGCTCTCCGACGATTTCTGAAGTCTGGATGGCTTCCTGACGGGTATCGGTCTCTTCTCGTCCTCCTGATCATCCGTCTGTACGATGTCGACGAAACTGGAGCTGGCTGCTCTCTTGGGCGTCCTCCTGACCCTTCTGTTCTCCAATCTGTCGTCCATCTCCAGATTATCCGAGCTTTCCGACGACATCCTCTTCGAGGACCTCCTGCAGCATTTCCCGAAGTCTTCTTCGACGACGTTCTCCTCCTCGTCCTTGCCCTCGTTTATCTCGATCCTCTCGAAGCTCTCCGACGACTTGGAGATGCTCTTGGACAGCCTCCTCCCTCTGGCCAGGTTGATGTCCGATATGCTGCTCCTCTTCTGCAACTCCTGCATGGTGTCCGAACCGGTCTGCGCCTGGTTCAGCACCTCGAAGCTCTCAGAAGACTTGGATATGTTCTTGGAGGATCTGCGAGCACGGAACTCGAAGCTACTCCTTCTGCGCTCGATGGACTCGTCGCTGGCGAGCGCCTCTATGGCCTCCAGGCTGTCCGAGGATTTGGACACTCGGTCGCTGGACTTCGAGATGGGGTTCAACGACCTTCTGACCACTGGTTTCGCCTCCTCGTACTCGGTCAGCTTGTCGAAACCCTCGCTGGACTTGGAGAACCAACAAGTGGCCGACTCCAGGCTGTCCGGGGATTTGGACAGCCTGTTCGAGGACCTCCTTCGAGGCAACTTTGATTCTAGCTCTTCGAAGATCTCCGAGTTCTTCGCTATTCGACTCGACGACTTCCTCACGACAGACTTGATCTCCGGTTGTTGCTCTTCGTTTCCCTCCTGACTCGTCCTCGAAGGACTGATGGCGTCCAGACTGTCCGGGGACAACGAGGCCGTGCTCGATGGTTTCCTGGGCAGCTTCGCCTCCAGTTCCTCGAATATGTCTGATGTACGGGACAACCTGCTCGAGGACTTCCTGGTTACGGACACGGTTTTAGGTTCTGTTGGCGAAGACGCGTTGCTGTTCGCGTTCACTGGCTGCTGGTCCAGGCTGTCCAGCGAGTCTTCCGCGATGGTGGTGATGGTCGAGGTGGAGGTGTTGGTCGCTTGCGGCCCGCTACGTCTCGGCGGTCTTCGGTTCTTCGGTCGTACGGAAATTCGGTGGAGGGCTGCTGTGTGGTTCAGGCTCGCGGTTTCTAGTTGCGCTGTGGAACAGACTAACGTCTAATTATCTGATAATAAATTGATTTCAAGCGTCTATTACATTTGAGTACCTTTATTTAATTAGAACTTATTTAATCGACAACGAGTAGCAAATTTGAATGAGGAAAATACAAAATCCATTAGGGCACTGATTAAATTATTGTATAAGCGAAAACATACAGAACACTGCTCAAGAGCTAATCGTCGTAGATCTGTTTGTCAAACTTGATGACAATTGGATTGCAACTGTTAATTCTCTACTTACGTAAGTCTTCTTTGGCCACAGGGATAACTCGATCAACCGCGTCCTTTGGTGATCTTGAACTCTGAAATACAATATTAATTGAGTTATCCTTGTAAAGTTTAAAGCATAGTTTCAATAATTCCACGTCAACGACTTATGAACATTCAACTTATAATTTACAAATATATTTTATGTAAACCTCAGAAAGAAAAAGTCTCAAGATCTTTTTGACGTTATTGCGACAGCGAAAGGTTAACGTTAGAACAATTCGTTACATTGTTCCCGGCCTTTCAGCTCGCGTTGCACCGACTCGCGGCCGTCTTATAACGGTATTAACCACGGATCGGGGCGAACAAATACGGCCAGTTAACCGTGATCCTACGAAACCGGTTACAAGTGCTTCCTCCTCGGGAGGAAGGTTTCGTTCGCGTTACCGTTTCTTCCTCCCACCCCTTTTGTTGTCGATCAACTGACAGCGACGGATTAATCGTTTCGTATTGTTCGTTCGATCGATTACCTCGCAGCTTTCATCGATTCGCGGGCTCGCGTCCTTGATGATTGGCGGGATCCGCTGTCTGGCTTCCGGCTTCGAGCGTGGTCGATCCTCGATCCTGCACGAAGGTCTCACGGATCCCGTCGACTCATTTTCCACTTTATCCTGCATAGTACAACACTCGAGGATAACGTACTATATTTTGGGCAACCATTTTAACCCTTAAAATCGGTGCCTCGATTTACCTCGATCCTGTCCTCGGCTCGAACAAACTGCTCTCTCTTAGCCTGAAGGATCGTTCGTCTGTTCTCCGGTTTCGATTTCGGCCGATCCTCGATTTTGTACGTCGGTATTATCGGTCCGATTCCCTTGTCCTCGATCTTCTCCTTGCATTCAAGCAAACAGAAACACACTGAATAAACGGATACTACTAAATTCGTTATAAATGTGTAAATGACCGTAGCTGAACGAAAAAGTCGCTTTAGTTTCACCCTCGATATCGATTTACCTCGACCGCACGATCCTTGATCGTCGCTGCGATCTCTTTCTTAATCGCCACGATCTTTCTCTGCCCGCCATCCGGCTTGCCCCTCAAACGATCCTCTATTTTGCACACCCGTTTGATCGGGCCCGGTATCTCGTACTCGACCGTCGCCTCCTTGCATCCGTACACGCCGATGCTGATCTTCGCCGTGGGCTGAACGCCCTGGTGGTAACTCTTGCATCGCGCGGTGTCCTGTCTCGTACGATCGATCAATCGCCTTCTCTCTACCGGATTCAAGTTCAGCTGCTCGATTATCGCGCGTATGTTCGACGATATGCTGCTCTCTCGATGGGACACCACCATGGTGACGATTCCTGGTCTCGAGTATACTTCGATTCTAGTAAGTTTTCAAGACACGCGGTCGGAATCGATCGAGTTCCCCTTTTTATAGGGACTTTTAGATGCTCGAGAGTTAAACGTCATAAGGGTGGCGGTGACGGAGAGACACACTGGTACTGAAGATTCTAAAAGTGGTTTATAGAGGGATATTGACAAATTAATGTTGGGAGAATTTATTTGGATTTTTGATTCTAAATTACCCCAGTTATTCAATAATTCAAAGTATTCACAACTTTACTTCAAATCTAATAATACAAAAATAATTTACAGGCAAACTTTCGAAATCCAACGATACGATCCTTCTTCGTAAAAAAATCGATTGCTGTACGTTCCTGGCGCCAGCAGAAAGAACAAACGTTTATTTCTAATTGCGTGAACGAATCGCAGTCACTGGTCTACCTAGTTTTCGCGGTTAATGTATCGTTTTTCTCAGGGTTTCACGCGTGCTTCTAGCACGTCCTCCTTTTCTCGGCCACTCTGAAAGCATCCTCGAGATCCTGATCGCTTCCCACGCGACCTTCTACCCCGGAGGAATCCTCGTATTCCTCGTGAAACCGCCGGGTCTTGTTTTCGATCACGCGAACTCGAAACGGAGATAAGCAGGCGAAGGAAAAGTCACGGACGCAATTGTGTACGGCGGAGAAACGCGTTCTTCAACGTCGTTTCGTGGAAATGCTGGGATAAAATCTGCACGCTCCAGAGAACTTTGGAAAGCTTTTGTAAACGGTGCCGATTAACCAATTACAGTCATTTTTTTTATACCAAATATAGTCATATTTTAGTTTTCGCTACAATTACAATTTAAATAGCAAATGGTGACTAAGTGTTACGCACGACGGATATAGTCGTCAAACACAGCTGACTGGTTAAAACAGATTTGTAACACTAAGGTGCGTCACGGGTTTGGCTGGTCAAAGTATCGCAGGGGGTTAATTAACCGATACCTGTCTATTCTTGAAGGGGGGAAAGGGGGGGGGGGGATAATTCTGGGTGGAAAGGTGTCACAGACGGTTGCCTTTTATCAACACGTTACGCAAACGGTTCGAGTTTTCCTCGACACGGTGCCGACGTCACTTTCTCTTCTCTCGTGGAAAATTATTAGGTTCCGCAATTTCCGCCGGCAGTACCGTACCTACGTGCATCCGGTTGGAATGCAAACGGGACAGATCGTGCAGGTGGTCGGCATAGGTGTGACCGACCACAGAGACACAGATGATTTTGCAATAAACCGATCGAAGGTGTCTGTTACCAGCCGACGAAGTTGAAAAAAAATTGCACTTTGGAATTTTTTCCCCTTTTTTTCCCCCCCTTACTCGATCGCGTCACGATATTTATAGATCGAAGTCGAACAGGTTGATCGGTACCGACCGGTGACTGGCGTGGCCAACGATAAGCGAGTTTAATTTTGTCAAATGTCATTAGAGCACGAAATGAAACAAAATGCTAATTCGATCGCGATCGATTGGTCTATTTTTAAATTCACGCCATTTTTCATTTCAAAACCGACAAGTCGGTTTCGAGACGCGAAACTTATAATTAGTGGATTTCTGGCAACGAGTAACTTTTCATGAAGTTAAAATTAAAAAATGGAAAAGAGACTACGTCACTCATTTGACCCACTTCCGATATTACTATTAAGAAGTTGGACGTGTGATACGAAACGGTAATAATGGCGAGTGAATTGCAAAAAAAAAAAGATTAGATCGAGAGATCGATGGGTGCATCGGGTGTTCCAGATCCGATCGAAAGATTGGCTATCGCTGTTCGCGGTAGTTGGCCAGTCGGACTGTTGTGTATATACAATCTTATTGTGCCATCATTCTCCAATTTGCTTTATTGCTCGGCCGAGTTCTCGGCACCGTTACTTTTGCTCACGCGATAAGCCCAAGCGTTTCGCTTTTCCTTCGACTTCCTTCTGGCCAATTTCTTTAGCCCTTCCCTCTCGTTGTGGGGTCATCAGCGACCCTTTCTACAAATTTTGGACCAATGAATACTTTAACCCTTTGCAATCGACAATTTTTGTCGAATTATTTATAATATAGTACTGGGAATAATTATTGTATTTAAATTTTATTTGAAAGGAAACTTGGAAAAGAGGGGGCAATCAAAAAGAAGGAATCAAGTCACTTGATAGAAAGTGAAATTTATCATTGCCATTAGCGATTAATGAAACAGCTTAGTAAAATCAAAGATAGTGGTATCAGTATCAACTTTGTTTTCGTTCATTTGCCTCACTTTCCATTTCCATCAGAGTTGTTCCACTACGTTTTAACGATTAAAGTCAACTTCTCCTAATCTTTCAATTATTCCAATTCTTTTCACAAAGTACTATCAGTATTTTATTTTGTTCAAATTCAGTATGAAATGAAAAAGAAATGAAAAGAATTTTGATTTTAAAATGAATGTTTGCTTTCGATTTGTTTTCGACGAGGTTCGCGATGCTCGTTAACCGGATGTTAGAAATCTGGCACGCTGTGTCAAACAGCGTGCTCGCGTTTCCGTGGCATTGTCGTTAGATACATAGAGAGAAAGAAAAAAAAAATACGCGGAAAGAGAGGCGAGAAACGGGGGAGGAACGAAAATGATACGCGGCTGGCGTGAAAATGCATCGACCGCGACGAATCGGGTACAGAGTATGTTACAGTTTTTGATAATAAAATTGCACAATTTGACTCGTAACCTTATAAAGTTACATCTCTCTTCGATATGTTAATTATTTTACAGTCGACTGCGCATCTTAATCGTTCGATAGAAAAAGGTAGTGGATGATTAATCATCAGCACGCGTTTAGAAATTGTGTTCAGATATTTCTTTTATATTTTTTTTTTTAATACTTCGAGGTCTTTGTTCATGCCGTATAATGTTTTTTCACTTTCGTTCGTAGACCGGTTAAGAAATGAAATTAAATCCTTGTTCACGAGTTCGTTGGAGCGTGGTGAAATTCGTTTTGTTTCTCTTCGCAACATATTTCAAAAGACCGAAATGAATTCAATGTCCACCTTAATATTTCTGATATTTATAAATTTGCAAATTTCTAAATTTGTTATTTGGAAAAGTCAGTAATCAAAATTTTGTGTAATTTGAAAAAATCAATAGCCTAAATTTCCATGAAAAATTCGCTACTAATTCGTATTACCAGTTTACCATCAACCCCCTAGCAATCAAGCAATTACAGAAAATTTAGAGCAACGTGATAATCAACGCGTTAAACGAAAGAAGAAAAAAAGCGGGTTAGTTATCACTGGTAGCATGATTACACGGTACACTTTTGTTTCATCTTACGACCTCGGTCACGCTGCAAGCACGTCCTCAAGAACTCGTTCCGAGCGAAAGAGAACTCGCCCCGGTAAAATGACACACACGAACACGCCTGCACGCGTACGTGTAAGCGTGAAATACGATTTAAGGTTCGCCTAGTTCTCACGACCGGTGTTTCGTCACCTCGCGGCGGATAATTGCACGACCGGATTTCATCGACCTGCCGACGGAATCGAAATTTTCCACCGTTTCCCCGTTTCGTTTTCCCTTTTCGTCGATCCATTAACGCTTTCATGATTCATCGACCGAATTACACGATCGTAAAATTGCGGAACGCAAAAAAACGCTCTAATGTCCCCGCTAATAATAAATAAATTGTAAAAAAAAATGAACTGGCGCTCATTTACCGCATCGAGATTAACGATTTAGCACGATTTCACGCACGATCCATTGTTTAAATATTTATCAACGCGCTGTAATTTTTCAGTGATAAATGACTTAGGTATGTTAAGTGTTGACAATGGACAATGAACTTTCTTCATACCGCGCCGATAAGATAAATCATTTCGAAATTGAAAAAAGTATAACAAATAAATTCGTACCGCGACTTCGAGGTTTCTTTATACACGAATTGTATCTTTATTATCTGATCGTGGGTGGGATGGATAGACGATAGCTGAATTTCGATTCGAGACAGTGAAACGATCGATCAAAGAGGTGCGTATTATATAGGTGACAGGGGTAACGTGAGATTCGTCACAGTTCTTTTCTGGACGAGAAAAATATATCGAATATATCTGCTCGGCCAGTTTTACGTTTCAAGTTCTGGCCTCAGCGAGCGGTCGTCTCGTTTTTCAGACCCGGTGTGCGCCGTTTCATTGCGAGAAATCAAGTGAAACGAGTACAAAAGGTGCCTTTAAGATCGTTTCTAGGGCGTTCGAAGTCTAAAATCGATCAAGTTCTCAAAACTTTCAGTGTCAACCTTTGAACCACGTGAGTCTGAAAATTTGTAACATCGCAATTTGGAAATATAGACATTTTTATTCATTTTTAACACTTTTAAGCCTTGAATAAATTATTTGACAATAAGTTAAGGTTCCTTGATAAATAATCTTCGAGACCCGAAGAAATCACACGGATAATTTGGATTCAACGGTACCCCTGAAATGTTTTTAGGTTTCGTACAAGCTCATGTTCCCTCTGGCCTTATAAATATTTCAAACGGCGACCGTCCGAGGCACGTAGAGTCGATAAAACGCGTCGGGGAGTCAACGACACGATCGTTTTGTCGATTTCCACCTCGTTGATCCCCTTCGAGCGGCGGTCCCGCTAAACGAAATAACAATTGCTAATTCGAGCAAAGGCGTGTTTGCTTTCTTGGCCTCTTCTTCCAACCGGAATAACCCCTTCCCAAACTTAACCCCTCGACCATCATTTAAATTCATTCTTTTCATTCCAATTTCCAAATTCTCAAGTCTTCGTCATTTTTCAATTTAATATTTAAAATATTAAATATTTGTACCTTTCCAAATCATAATAAAAAATGAAAATTAATTTAACCCTTCTTTGGACTAAAGGGGTAGCATGGAATCACCCCACTACTTTAAAGGCGTGTTGATACAATTCTTATAAAGGACATTTATCAATAATGAGTTTTTGGAAATTCGAAGGGTTGAAGATACAACAATCAATGATATGTAAAAAAAGAGGTAGGAAGAGCAAAACGAGAGAGCTGGTTCCATCGAGTGCGTACGTTTACTGAACCGAAGGAAGAGGAAGTGCCAGGAATGGAGGAAGCATGCTAATTTCCATCGTCGGTTCGTACCGACATCGAGAGTCGTTTATCTGTCTTGGAATTGACCGATCGACACGGTCTGATTATTCTTTCGAACCCCTGGATGTTCCTCGAAAAAATGCAACCTTTGTTTCCCACAGAATCACACTATTTCTCATTTTTTGACACTAAAAAGTCCTACAATGAACAACGACCAGTATAAAAATTTTAAAAATTCATAAACATTGTTAAATGATAATAATAGCTCGAAAGTGACCCAACGTGGAAGACCTCGAGGGTTAATTACAATTTGCACGATTGAAAAGATGTTACAGGCAGGTCGCAGGGGTTAATTTTTCAATTTAGGTATTCAATTTGATAATTCGTGTTATCAGTCCGATGTTTGTACCTCTACCCTTTTTTTATTCGGTCTATTGGGCCAGTTAAGGCGTATTGTTACACGCCATACCAAACACGGCTTATTCTACTGCGGCGGGCATGCGTTAACACGGTGAAAATCGACGTCGGTGGGACAAGAAGCCTCAATTATCCGCTAACAAAAATTGCAACAGCCAGGAATTTGCAATTACATAAATCATGCATATATTTAAACCGAAAGGTTCTTATTTATTTACATAAAAGAATGAAATTCTAATTATCTAACGAAAATTAGTTTTCCAAGTGTCAAGAATTTTTTGATAAATAATACATTAATTTCCAAATTTTAGCTTTTATCGTATCAATTATTAATAATAGAATTTGGATTTTCAGTTTGCTACCTCGTATGCAAATTTTCTGAAAATTTGACTCTCGATTAATAGCAAACTTGGAATTGCAAAATCTGTCGAAGAAGAATTTGAAAAATTCACCATTCGAAGCGAGACGAATAAAAAGTGGATGAAGAAATCGCATCGACGTAATCGGAAGAAAGTTTGCCTCTAACTTTTCCGTAGTCTCCCCTCTCATCTTCCCCGAACATTATTGTTATATCAAGTGCTTTTATCTCGAAATCATCAAATAGCAATAAAAATTGATCCCTTTAAAATAACTTCAATTCGTACTCACGAAACGGGGCCAATAAAATGAGAATAAAATTCAGCAAAGTCCACTATTCCCAATAATCGGATTTAATTGTCGTGCACCAACGATTCGACTGCATTTCTTCGGATAATTCACTGATTATAATTACACCACAATCAGAATAATTCTCACAGAACTTCACTTTCTTTCCACGGAACAAATTCACAGAATGTATCACGATTGAACGAAATTTAAAAATAAAATAAAACGAAATCACGGAATCGCGTGTTGCAAGGTGGAAACTCGGGCCTGGACTGGAAACATATCGACCTTCGAGCAGATCGATCGAACGGACTGAAGCCCTTCGAAAGCTTCGAAGAGGGAAGGAAATGGTGACAAGCGGTGATTGATAGAGTTAGGAGAAAGGAAGACGGAAGAGCGTGGCGCGTGTCGCGCGCGGAAAACGCGTCGCAGAGTACTGGACTCGCGAACCCGACACAATCTTCCTGGCTCGGCTCGATGACTTCAGGTGGGTAGAAGTGGCACTGTTGCTCGTGGTGGTAGCACAGGTGACAGGGACGTAATCGTACCATCGAGTACCACAAATAACACGGTAAGATAGTGATAGCTTCGAATCTAAATCGAGATTAAACGATTTTTTGGGGAGTTTCGAGAGGTTTAGACGAGTCTTGAAAGTGTCTGAAAAGCCTTGGAAATATTGAAAGTCTTGAAAATGTCTTGAAACTTAAAAGAACCCAAAGCCTCGGAAGTACTGAAAATGTCTTGAAATCCTTAAAAGTCTTAACACTAAAACACCAGAAACCCTCTAAAATGATTCAAAGCCTTTAAAGACATTGAAAGCCTAGGAATTCCAGATACCGAAGATGCGTAGGTTTTTCAGAACTTTCTAAAGTATTGGAGGTCCTGGAATTGTTCAAAGTCCCAAAATTCTTGAAAGCCTGGATATTTTTCCAAAACAAGTCGTATCAACCCTATCGGGATTAAAGCTAAATCTCCACGTTTATAAATTGAACAACAGGATCAGAAAGGTAAATTGGAAGGATGCAGGAACGACCGAGGCGAAAATCTGCTAAGGATACACCACTGTCGACTAATGACCCCTGGCAAAGAGAAAAAGAGAGACGACGTACGGATCGCGAAGACTGATCTACGAGGAATCGGACAGGCAAGCCTGGTAACGGTGCTACCAATCTTGCTGCTTGCCAGCTGTTCGCCTCGAGCGTACCAACGTCGAGACCTCCTCCTCCTCCTCTTCGTCTTCCCTCCTTTTTTCATTTTACCATCGGGCCGTTTTGTCCTCTTACCTAGACATTCACTTCGTTCGCCGACAAAACGATTTCGACACCGAGCCGGTGCAAAACGTAACAGAGAAACAGAAACGGGGGCCTTTTTCGCGTTAGAACGCGGCCGAGCCGCTGCCGCCGCCGCGGCGTGCCGTTGCTTTCTAAAATACCGCTCCTTTCGTCTCCGGGTACACGCGCGTTCACGCTCGATCAGGATACATCGTCGCGGTCGTTTACGTTTCACCAGCCGCCGCGTTTGCCCGCTTCGATTCCGCCACTGACCTATCGTAACCGCTCCTTTCTCGACGCCTTCGTCCTTTCGTAATCGAAAAGCGGTACCGTCGCGACGCCAACCTGGAAAAACCACCGCTAACCCGCCGCCTCGCTCGCTGACACAACTTTCTTTCGCGCTTCTCTACTCAGCCTCATTCGGACAATTTTTAACAATTGCAAATGTTCTTGTGGCTTGAATAGTTTGAAAGTATCGAAAGTATTGAAATCCTTGAGTCTTGAAAGTATCGAATTTTGAAATCAGAACAAAGTAAATCCTGTAACCTGATGGGATTCTTCAAAATAATTGAATTCTGGAAGATGATGACCTTATCATTGACTAGTATCACTTGAATTCTGGAGTTATCGACCAAATACTCTCCCATTTTGAAAGAATCGACTTGAATCAACCTATCGAAGGATAATCGATGAAATGCACCTGCATCCCAATAAACTTACCTCTGAATATTGCTCAAGCCCAACTAAAATCTGAGTTTAAAAAAAGGAAAGATTTTGAAGATGCGTCTGTTACCACACAAGTATGACACAACTAGGAAAAGAAACGTTAATATCTGGAGACACTGTTACAAGAACAGCCCGATTTCGAATGTGGCAACCTCCGAGAACGAAATCGTTGGAATTGCAACGAATTTCGGAATATCCTGTCGCAACGGTCGGCGATCGTGACGAGCCTTCGTAAAACTTAAACGATAGAATTTCCGTGGAGAAGTAAAAAAAAGAGAGAGAGAAAAAGAAGAAGAGGTAAAGTTGAGTAGAAATTCGAGGAGGACAGATGGAAAAACGTGGCTGGTTCGACCTTTCCAAGACTCGTACGCGACCAGGCGTACCAATTTATTGGATAAACAGAAGGCGAGGTTGATTCGATTCCGCGGTTTGAAGCTTAACGGTACCCGAACAGCACACGGCCCTACTGGCAAGGATTTCTAAGGATTCCTCTGGCCTTGCTGGCATTCCGTGACGAAAGCAACTACACAACGATAAATGCCAGGCAAATACCAAACTGGCTTACCAACGGTTCGTTAGACGATCGCGTGTGCAAATGTCAAAAGCCGCACGCCAATACGCCAGTTAAGCCTTGAAAATCTTTTCACCCTTATTCGAGGATTTCCAAATATACAAGGTTTCCCTCTGCACCTCATTTATGGCATTGGTTGGTATAAAACAGGGCTATAATGAAATTTGGAATATTTGAGTATCAGTAAAATTTGGATAATTTGATAGGTGTAACATTTGAAGACTGGATGTTTAAGTATTAGTAAAACTTGGAATTAAAACCGAATCCTTTCAGGATGATGTATTCTTCAATTTTCAAATCCAAATTGCTTAAATTTATACACTATTAGATAATTGTTATCATATTACCTTATACCTAATTACTCCAGGTACTAATAAATCTGTATTGCCGACAAGAAGACACCAACTTTAGAATACATAAATTCCTATTAGTATTCGTTTAAATAAAGATTTCTACTTTATCGACTATTCCAGTTATTTACACTATTCATAACAAAATTAACAACATTTCTTTTAACAAAATTAGGATGTATTAATCTGATTATATGAAGTATTCTATAAATTTATTCATAAAGCGTTGACTGTAACCCCTTAAAAGATTAAAGTAGAGCCCTCTGACGGCCAAGTGGCATTGTCTGACCACCTACAGACCGTATCTACTTAACCGGTGTCGGATATGCAGGACTCCTTCACTGCCGCAGTAGAAACAGTCGCTCCTGAGGCTTTGTCGCAGTGAAAACGGACGTAAGCAGTAAGACATTAAAATTCTTAATAATCATTAACAATTTTACTACCATACCATATGTAGGTGATACTTGGATTTCCACAGAAATCCATTGCTTATAATGTTTAGAATTGTTTGATTTATCTAACTATAAATACTCATAATAAGCACTTAAAATCGTAAATACTGGAAATAATAGATACTAAAAGAATAATAAATGAAACTTGCTAAAAATCAAATTTTTGCCTAATGAAATCTTCAGTAACTTCAGTGTGTCAATTAATTTTTCAATTTAGAACCCTTCGTTAGGTGTTAAAGTGATTTGAAAATTTGCAATAATCATTTAAAGGGGAAGAAACAGGTGTTCTCGGAGAAAATTACTACTTTATCAGCGACGATAGAGGTTTTTCTATCGAATCGAAAGCGAGGTAACTCATGTTACCAAGTATTCGACCACACGAACCTCGGTATAAACGAGTGTTCGGGCCAAGTAACGGTAAACGCCATATCTCCTCGCTCTTATATATGTAGTATACTGTCCTATTCAATGTGCGCTCACTCTCGAAACGCTGTTTTTTTTTTTAACTCATTTAAACTCCCGTCTGTTTATCATCCCATTTTAAACGTTTCTTTCATCCTTTTAACCCCTTGCCTATTAAACTTTTTATCACTTTTCGTACTCCAAAGTAAATACTTTGTTAATTCGAGAGGAATTCTTCTCCTACCGTAGCTTATTTAACAAAGTCCATAAATTTCAATTTATTCAATCCCTGGTCCAGAATAAATAACAAACTTTCAAAGAATATCCTTGGGAACGTTGAAACTTTTTAACGTTATATTCTTAGGAATATTTTAGAATATTTTTGGAAATTTAGAAATTATTTACACGAGTGCTACCAACGTAAGTCTCAGAACGTTTTGCATGTTTTAAAAACCAGCCACAAGTTGTCGATTTCAGGAAACTTTATTGCCTTCGTAATCAGGCTTCCAAGACTCATTAACGAGTTGACGAATTATTATCCAGTCGGTGAAGTATTCGATGCAGTTCGTTTGGAAAACTGAAAAGCGTGCTCGAATGTCTCGAATGGTTCTCGACGGTGATACAAGCCGCGGTATTTTACGGGCAGACACGAATACGCGTAAAAGTAAACGGTTGAATCAGATAAAGCTTAACCCAGTTTTTTCTTATTCTTTTTCTTGCTCGCTACTCGTTGAACGCGAAACACGCCTTCACGGAAGAAGCGTTTTCCAATGGGCAACACGACGGTTCTCGATTTACACGGGACGTCGAGCATTGTTCGTACGACCGTTGTGTGTCGTATGACGAACAATAAAAAAGAAAAAAAAAATACGTACGCGCACGAATACAACGCGAACGGATACGCGATGGAACATTGCGGAAATAATAGCGGTTTTGCCGGCGCGGAGAGAAGAGGAACACGTAACGCAAAAGGGATTCGAAACAAGTCCTGTCAACGCTGAACATTCTTTCAACAGACTGATTTTTATTCGTTTCGAAACGAGACTCAATGGCGAAAATATATCCGTGGCTTGGTATTTGGAAAGTTCAGATACCGCCACTTAATTCTTGGGAACAATTTCGATTTAGTTTTATATAAAATTCTTATCTCAAATTTTAATCCAAGTATCCCTGTACATATCTGATAGATTTATGTTTAAATCACACCTGGTACAAAAATTTTCTAATACATGAATTATTTGATTTATTTTGCGAAAAATGTCGACTTTGTTATATAATTTACAGTAGGACAAAAATCCTTTAGAAATGAATAATTTATTGTCGTTGACGTGGAACAATGTGGAACGAAGAAAATTAACGGATCTTTATCGGTCACCATTAGCCACCTGTTGCCTGCAGAAATTCGTCGCTGGATACTGATTTATGGGCTAACCATTACCAGGATGTATATATATATCCGTGGGGTCGTTCTTCATTCTCGACTTGAAACGGGTTAAAACGAATGGCAAGACCGATAAAGATCCTTCGGATTGAAAGAGAGGACTCACCTTTGCCTGATTCTCCTCCCCGTTTATTTCCTGCTTCTCGTAGCCGATGAAACGGTTCTGGAAATTAAAAACGTACTAAATCAATTGATGAATTGTACAAATTATTGTAATTTATTAAAAAGATATACAAAGCTTCAGAAATATTCAATTATAATTGGACACTATAATTATATTAATATTATTAAACAAAATCATGAATTTTCAAGCTAGAAAAATTTCAACTTTCTTTTTCGCTTTTAATCTACGTTACAACCTACTAATTATCAGAATTTTCTTTTCGAATGTTTTTGCGATTCTGAAAATTGTATAATAAGAGGGGCAGGGTGTCGCGTACGATAATCGATAGAAATCGATGGTCATTTGCACGTAGCATTGGGAAGATCGTAAATATAAGTGACGTAACGAATGAAAGTAGTTAATAACAAGTCGTCAGAGAACGTATAAGTACGTATCTCTGAAACTCACAATCGAGAGAAAGTTTCTTACGGACTGACGGAACAACTTCCTCCTTGCCCCTGTACCCTTGTACCGAAATTTCCTGACGATCGTTGTCAACAGTACGATTCTGTCCCATAAGTTTTTCAGAGAACTTTGCCTGTTGTCAGCCATCTTTATTATCGCTTGATTATTTTAACAACTTCACGAGTCATACGAGGAAACAATTTTTCCTTGCAAGAACCTTGGATTACAATGGATTCATGAATAATAACACACTGATAACTCGGTGTTTTGTTATGCAAAATTTTGTTAACGTTTGAAATTGAAATTTTTCAATATTGCAAGTTTTGAATTTCTTAATGGGTGTTGTAATACTTTTGCTACTATGCTAAGTTTATCAAGGAATAAGTCATTAAATTCCTAGGCGACAGATTTCTGTGACAGCTCATAAGAATATGAATCATACAGCAGGAAAATTCTTGAGTAATGTATAAGTAAAAATAATAAATAAATAAACTGAAATAAAACTTGAATAAATAAGTAAATAAAAATACCACAGAAGAAATAACTAATAAATAAACTTATCATCAAATATATTTAATATTGTAGTTTTTTAACATTCCCAGAATAACAATTTCCATGGTGAACGTGTCAAACTATTAAGTAATACTATAATCCATTAAAGTCATATCACAGGACACTTGATCGTATCAAAAGTATACAACAACCACCTTCGTTATTCACGAATAATTAGCAAAAACACAGTTGAACGTATTAATTGCAAGCTTCCAAGGATTCTTAGTGTACCAGTTGTCAATGTGTGAAAAGGAAACCGAAGGATCGAACGGCAGAGGACAGGCTGACAGACCGTATGCTACTAGGAGTGGTATAGAGTTCATTGTTGCTATCTTACCTCGGCGGTTTCCTGCTGATAACGTTCACTGACAGCCTGAAACGCAAAAACGAAACGTGACATCAGATGTGATAAATAACACGATCGGCCAACAAGTGGAACCTAATCCCTACTCGTTATTATCCAATATCTTTATTTAGAAATACTTCGATAGCGATAGACTCTTATTGTATTACGAATCTTACGTGCAATCTCGTGTTTGACACTTTGACTGCCAAGCTGCAGCTATTAAAAATTTCATTTGCTAATCATTTGCTAATTTCAGATATCTAGTAGAAATTATTTTCCACCAAATAAATGATTATTTTCTAAGGGAAATTTAGGTGTCATCCATATGTGGGTAACGTAACAGTGAATATTGCAAATTTGATAATAACGTGGAATAATTAATGAAAATTCTAAGTAGAATTATTACTGCATACATTTCGCAAGACAGCAAGTGGAAAATTTATGTTGGAACACGAAACGATTGTATTCTGAGTAATTAGAATTATTTAACGCCTTAATTATCATTATTTGAGCATGATACATGTATTAGTGGCGACCTTCAACATTTTTATTTTTCCTCAAAACTACAATATTTCAGAACCTCTAAGTTTTTAAAAATATAATAATTTAAATTTTAGTTCCCTTCCTTAATTTCAAGGATCAATTCCTACGAAAGGTTCTCAAGTTCTGACAGATAACTGAACTAATGGAATACATCGATACTCACGTGAACGGAACTGGTGGTGTCCGCGGAAGTCGCAGAAGCGATCTGGTTCCGGTTCTCAATGACCGTCTTTATTTGCTCGAGCACCTGTAAACGAGAACCACGCCACGTATTTCTCACCAATTATCCACAATGCCGCCGGTAATTATTCGTTTCTGCAAAAGCCCGTGTGTCCTAGATTTCAACTGTGACGGCTTTATTAAAACGGTAATTTAAAAAATAAAGCAAGAACGACGTGAACGAGACGAGAGAGAGAAAAAAAAGGTCTTTTCTAAGCCGACCACTTCCGTTTCGAACTAACTATTCGCGGACTTTTCTCTTTCCTCGCGGTGTTTCGGTCTCGTTGTTCCTTCTACCGGAAAAATTATACAACAACCAGCCTATTAACGCATTCTTCTCCAGAACTGATTTTTTGGAAGTTATTTAAACGTCTCACGGAATTTCTACTTCGAATTTTTCTACTTCGAAGAGGGGGGTTATTATTTTTGATGAAATAAATAATATTCTATGCGCCCACTGTGCCAAGATTAAAGGTCCTCCGTCCTCGAAGTGTTAAATTTAGAAAAAGAAAATTATTTGTCAAATTACCCGAAGTGATATCCTGTGCCTCTGCACGACGTGCTGATTGTACTCCTTGTGCTCGATCTCGTTGCTCTTTCTCGATTGCCTTCGCTGCAAAAATAAAGGAGAAAAGAAGAAAAAATATGGGACACACCATGGTCACGAAACACCGTGTACCGTGCGGTTTTCCACGGACGTGAAAACAATCCGTTGGACTTTCCTCGAGTATCAGAACGGAACGTCTACGATTGTGCTTTTTCCATCGAATAGAAAGGTTCCATTTCTTTGCACGAAGCTTCGATTGCATATAAAAAAAAAAAAAAAAAGAAGCATCGTTTGCTCGCTTTCGAACCGAGATACGAATCCGTCTCGTTGTATGCAGATTCAACACCTGGCCCGCGACACCTGAGGAATCGAGTTTCCTTTCTGTCGAACGGTCTGAAGGAGAGAAAAATCATCGGTTTCGAGAGCTCACGAGTGTCCCTGTTCGTGACGACGAAACAGAAACGGAGTACCGTATATTCCTTCTCGGTTCGTGAGGAATCAGCGTTCGCAGAGAACCATCCTCTCCAGGGAATTCTGTAAACGCGAGCACGCGACGCGACAATTAAAAGCGACAAAGGTTCTATGTACAGGGTGGGTCGATCGAAAATAGTAATTACTAACAATGCTTGATTCAGAGTATTTAAAATTAAGTAGTCTTCTAGATCCCTGGAACTAGACCTCATCTTATCTTTATTTGTACAGTTCTCATCTATTGATGATAAGTCTCCTGATTCTTTGATAATAGATAACATCTGATTGTATACAGAGCGTTCAAGAAACCAACGAGTTAGAAATAGTGGCATAAACGAACACGATATTAGCGAGAACGTGAGATAGCGGCAAGGAAAATTGGAAGACGAGTCACGGCCGATCCTGGACATGTGTAACCGCCTTAACTCGATTCGCGCGTGCTTCGAATATCTCATTCGACATTACGCTCATTGGATAACGAGAATAATGTCCCCTCTGTTTATCATTCCCCGCCCGGAGTCACGCAGATTGCATCAATCGTCGCGAATCAAATCCAGTGTGTGATTGCTTTCTTTCAGAAGCTACCCTAATCCTTTAAGTCCATAAGGAACCTTTGTATAACCCTAATCTTTGTATTTTAATAACAAATTTTGTATTAATTAATCCTTTTGATTTGAAAAATTAACAAGAGAGATTTAAAAAAGACTTGATGAACGCTGAAAGGGTTAAAGCTGGCAGACACAAGGTAGATGATTTTTTTTTTTAGTTCAGATGTATCCTTGTGTGTTTCAGGTAGGATCCCAGAGGATATCCGGTTGTTTCATGGATTCAACGAGTCGTAAATAAAGGAAGATACCAACCTCGAGGGTAGCCAGGCTGGCCAACGACGCCAGAGGCCGAGTATGAGGAACCTCTCCGGGGAAAACGCTGTCGTGCGACACGGACAATTTTCCAGCCCCTCCTCGCAGTTTCACGAACGAATCCTCTATGCCCGTCCTCTTCAGGAACACGCTGTAAAACGAACAAGAATCCTTCACTCGATCAACGATATCCTTGCTCGATCCCTGATAGTCCTCGGCTCCTGCGGATTATCTCATTCGACAAAGTTTCATTTCAATTTAAACTGAAATTTCATTGGTAAAAGTTTGTTAAACTTCTTTCTGAGAGAAAGATAATCCGCAAGAACCGTGGTGTTCCAACTAATGTGATACTGCTTTGTAAAATTGAGAAAAAAAATTGGAAGCTCGATCGAGCAGGGAACGAATCGGGTATCGAATTAATTCAGCGTGAAATGACCGACTTATCAGCGAACGGTCGCAATCGTGTTACGACAATAAAGGACAGTAGGTCAGGTAAGGTATCGAGCCGCGTGCGTGCGCGATTTACACGCGCCTACTCGCGCGACAAAGCTGCTAAGCTGTATCGAGAGATTGAACTGGGTCAAGGATATTGACATTGCATCCACGCTTTGATTACACCTTCTTTTTTTTATCTTCTTGGTTATATTTAAGGTGTGAATGAATACTGCTACTCAACGATGTTTTGGTGGTAATTTATCGGAAATGGAAATTAGTACGGATAACTATTAGGTACCAGTAAAAGGGTTAATAATTACATCTCAGCAGTACCCCTAATTAAAATGCATAGCGATAAAAGGGTGGAATAAAGAGGAGCTTATGACCGGCGATGTATAATTAATTAGGGGCTGTGTAGTCTCCTAGATATTTACTGTTTGAAGGAACGACGTGATTTGGTAGACGTCGTCAGCTTGTATCTTTTCGATGTGCGTATAATTTGTCCGCTGAAATGATAACAGATAACTAGACCTTAGGGTTACCCTCTTAATTACGAACGAAATTCAGTCTGACAGTTTTATGTATAATTAGTGGGATCTCAAGGCTGGGGAATTTGGAAAATTCCCAATGCGAAACTAGGAAAAAAAGTCACATAAAAAGAGAAAAGTGACTGACCTTTCTCGATCACAGGAGTCAGTGAGCAGCTCGCTGGCGCTTCTGCTGCGTGCCTCCTCCGGACGTCCCGCGGGATGTCTATCGGTGATATCCTCCCGAGGAAGTCGTACGTGATCCACGTCCCTGTCGACATTGCTGGAGACCAATCTGACGTCTGCTGCGCCCCGGCTCTTGCGCCTGAAGATCTTCCTGAGGCCGCGAAGCGGGTGGAACCGTCTCTTCTTCGGCTCTGCGAATGCCAGAAATCAGGCCCGTCCGTGAAACGTGCAATCGGTAAGCGGTCGCTGATCGTGCGATCGTAAATGAAAACAGCCCCAATTAGTCGGTCGGCTTCGTCAACGCCTCGACTTTCTCTTTCCCGATCGCGTAACGAGCAATTAACTAAATCAATAGAAAATTAAACGTATCGCGTTTTAACGAAGTTTTCTTTTTCTTTTTTAATTAAATATTTATTTAATAGTATTATCTTGAGAGTATGCGACGTCATTTGAACCCCGAAAAATCGTCGAGTCGGCAGTTTGTTGTTTAGCTGACGTCGATATTGTAGAGGGTTGTTTGGAACACCATGAAATTTCTCGCTGGCTCGAGCACGCGAAGGAACAATGCCACCTTATCGAAGGAACGAGCCCCGCGACACAAGGGTGGCCACAAGGGGTGAACCGAAAAAGATCGTACGAGTGTGGGGGACAGACCGACTACGTGGCACTCGTTAACGCACGACCGCCTTTTAATCGCGGGGATATCGATGGAAAAATGGTTAGCAGCGAAGAGGTCGAAGGTGAAATAAAAAAACAAAGGAACGAGGGATGCAAAGCATCGACCTTTTCAATCGTCGAAAAGGCACGGAGAATGGAGAACCAGCGGGTGAAAAGATCCAGGAGGGTCGCACGGCGTAACCCTTCGCTCGAGTTCTTAGTCACGATTAACACTTTCGACTCTGCCGTGGTACACGCGAGAAGCAGTCTTTTTTTCTTCATTTTTGTTCCTTTTGAGTCGAGAAAAATGATTGATTGTGGATTTGTAACATTGATAATTTCATTACTGCGAAATTTGGGGAATTTCACGCCTGGAGATGCAAATTAAAAATTTTCTGATATCTAGGAATTTAAAAATTCAAGGAATTCTCAATCCGGGATTAGAAGTCTAGTGTGTTTTCAATCCGAAACTATGAATCCAGGGAATTTCCAATTTGGGATTAGACAGACACGAACACAAACGAAGACGACACGTGGAAACGAATTTGAAGTTACCAAACCAATCCTCGAATTCCGCGTGCAAGTTCATGCCAATGAATTTTCCTCGGCAATTGGTAAATCGCGTACACCAACTTGCAATCAACTGACTTCACGGTTCGATAACATACTAGAAATGATGGCTGATAAGATTACTTATTTGACACGAGATAAGTCTATCGGTTCGCACACCATATATGGTCAATATCATCTAGTACCAGTAATTCTAACTTTTCTCCCTTTTTCCCAATTTTCTCTGAACATTTAAAACATATCTTACTGCGATATGCAGTCGAACTTGGTCCAGTTACGATTATTAACAATTATAATTAGTTGCAATATGTAACGCAGTCATTAAAATTAGTATCAACTAAATAGTTCCTTTTTATCAAGTACGTATGACTATATTTTGACAATTTTCGAAGTGTATGAAAATTTTGTTAAAGTATTACAAATCGTTTTCAATTGTATTATGATAGTAGAGAAATTAACTAAAAGATTACTTATTTCTTTCGTTTTATATCCATGATATGAAATGAATTTTATTTTGATAAATAAACTAGAAAATTAATAAGATTATTTACTATTATCTACGATAAGATACGTTTTATTGTTACTATTTGCACAAAGTCTGCAACTGTATGCGCCCGTAATTCTATGATTACTTAAGGTTGAACCTTGTGGTTTTCTGATTTCAATTGGTTTATCCCCTTTCTCTAATACCAACTGGATTCAGCCAAGCGCTGAACTATTTTATCAAGGTAAATACTGGGGAGTTTCATTTGGAAGATTTCTAGGGACTTGGTAATTTCGGAACACCAGAATTCCAGGAATTCAGTAATCTCGAAATATCGACGCTCTCAAAAACTAAAAAAGGAGATTCTCTTCGCTAATCCCAGGTACTCGTGAAGTCTAAAGAAGCTAAATGGTACTCGAGAAGATTCGAGGAACGATATCGGAATCCTTGAAGGATCGTCCGATTACGAGAGACGGGATTGGGTAAAATTTCGGGCGAGGAAAGGCGCTGCCCACGCGGTTGCCGTGCAAGAGCACACACACGGTTATTTACAGAAACCGTGAAACCAGGCCATGGCCAATAACGTCGAATGAATGGCCGGTCGAACGCAATCGCGTTCAAACACCATTCCTGAAAGCTTACGATGAATTACAGGATCTCCAATTACACACGCGCGCGCCTCTTACAATTAGATGCTTATCTCCAGTACGAGTTTCGTGCCTCGTTCCATCGCGATGCGATCATATATAAATTTTAAAAACGATCCGTGAAAGCGTGACAAAAGGACAGCTTGAAATTCAAGTGTCGCGTAATCGCGGTGAAACTCGTGAATTATCTATTTAATTCGATCCTTTACACTTGCGAGCAAATAAAAGAATCATTTCTTTCGCGATAACATTCTTACGTAATCCAATAAAAAAAATCACACGAATCTATCAGGATGATTCATTTTTGGTGGTTTAATTTGGGTTCAGGGATTCTTGGGACCTGGAAAAGTTGAACTTGGGAAATTTGGAATATAATTTTATCTTAGGGATTTCTAGGGACGAGGCACCAAGGAAAATGCAATTGGGAGCTCGATTATCCTCCTAAAAGAGGATCCGAATTCTTTCGAAAAAGGCTAAAAAAAGAGGATTTCTCGTGTACTTGACACTCCGTACGTAGCGCGGCTTTTCACGCATCAGCAACGCCGATCTCGCTGAAGCGTGAAAAATAACGTCACGCGCGAATCGTTCGACGCAGATCCGTCCAAAGGTAACAAAAACATCTGTCTCCACGGTTCTCAACGATCCCGATCCTCCCTCCGCCGCCCCCGCCTCTGTTACAGGATAGACGGTTTACGTAACGATCGGTTGTCCAATTTTCGTCGAGCGGATCAATCGAAAACCGTACGCCTCGTTTTCACCGGTGAAACACCATCTATCAAACGCCGCGCCGAGAATCGAGCGTAAAATCCGCTCGAAAGGCAAGCCTCTCAAACAGTTTAGAAAGATTCGTCGTGCTCTATTTTAGCTGGCTCTTTTGCAATTCTAACGCTCGAACGCTGAATATTTCGCGTTCCTGGGAGGAAAGGCCGTGTTTGCGTTTCGATATCGGTCACTCTGACGATTTTCAGAATCGAGGCAAAAATTGCTCGAGCTGAAGGTTAGGATTTCGATTAATGGAACTGTGAAATATAATTGGGGCATTTTTGATTTCACAATTCTAGAAATTTAGGAAATCCTACGAGTAGATAGAATTTTGTATAATGGTGGAGGGATTGATTTTCGCAGGCAATTTAGAGGTACGCAACATAAAGAATCACTCGGAGTTAATCGTCAGAACTGATTGAGATATTAGCTAACTTGTTAATCTAGCCGTAGACTCGTTCATCAAACCAGAAGTTAATGAAAATAAAGAGGTGGTTGACCCTCTGTCGGAAATGCAACGTCCCGTGCTACGGACCAGTCACGTACCTCTGACGACAATAAATAAAGGGCACTCTACTGAATTACCCTTTAATAACCCGTCGCAGGCTCCGCGCTGCGCGATCAAACAATAACACACCTGATTTTACGTTCCTCGAACCATATATTTTGTTAAAATTTAATAATAATGAACTTGTGTACCGTAAAAAGAAGAAACTTGGAACTCGAATTATTTTAATTTGAAAATTCTGAAATCTCCAAATGGATTTACTGAATTACAGAAAAATTCGAAATGGTAAGGAGGGAAACGAAATCGGCAATCACACCGGGAACTTTCACTCCGATTCCTGGACTCTCGGTAGGAAACTTTTGACGCGTTTTCTAAACGAGAAAAACATCGGATTCCTTGCACGCGATCGATGATTATACGATTATAATCGATGATAATTGCCTTGCATATTTGTTTCTTATAAATTCCATCTCCTCACGATGGTGGATATATTAAAAGGCTGTTAAGTGAATTTGAAAGAAGAATATTTCCCCGGTCGATGGAACAAGGGTAGACGGTTTGAGAATTGCAAAATCGATAGGATACGAAGCCCGGGAGAACGTGCAGTTTACACGAATCCGTTTTTCATAGCACGGCTGGTTTAGCAGCGACGTAATCCACGTCTGAGACCTTGAAAATGCGATCCTCGAGCGAAACGTCGTTTTCCAATGCCCGCGTCTAGACCGTCGCCGTGGGCATGTGATATTACTTTAATCTTTCCGATGATACTTTTCAACATCTGTCCTGACGTTTCTCGATTCTATGCTCGAAACGTTTTCAACCAATGACGCTATAGAACTTTGTTTGTGCGAAGGAAAACTTACGGAATATTTCGTCGAACACCTGTTGTCGATTATTATTATGGAGATCGGTTAGGTATTCAACCATTTGCGCGTTGAAATATCGCAAAATAATTTGAACGCCGAGGAATATTCAAGTATTCGAGTACTCAAATACTTTGGAATTCAAATACCCAAATAGCCAAGTACGAAAACTACTCGAACAAAAAGCTGTCCAAGTACCCAGACATTAGAAGTATTCAATTATCGGAATACGAACCTTTTGGAAGCGGATCGACGCTGTTCTGGGCGGAGAACTCTCCAAGACCGAGGCTCCGATGATGATGCTGATGATGATGATTCTGAGGAGGCGGCGATGCCTCCCTGACACAGCCCATCAATGTTAAAGCACCGCCGACTCCACCGCCTCCCCCGCCCCCACCGCCGCCGCCGCCACCGGTGGCGGTGTTCGTCGACATCCTGCTGTTCTGAAACACCCCGAAGAACCAGACCGCGACGTAAGATTCTCTGACGCGTTGATACCATGCCGTGAGAAAGGAATTCTCCGCTCTTTTCCAACTCTTCCAGCCATCCATCTTTTTTCCAACCGAGATTATCGCCCCCTTCTCTTACGGTTGCACGTAACACACGCCAAACAGACAATTCGAGGATATCGATCTGTACCAGCTGACCTTAGTCACCGTTCACACCGACCTTGCACCCGACGACCGGTTCCCGTTGGGAATAACTGGGATGCTAAATTCGTTGCTCGAATTAATCGTACGCTATCTTGCTTTTTTTTTTATTTAAGGCAGTAGAACAGGTTTGAGAAAAGAGTGAAATGTTCACATCTCAAACTCTTTGGTTTCGTTTCTTATCTTTTATCACTCGAAGATGTGACTAGACAATTCACATTGACACATTTAAAAAAATCAAACTTCATCCACGAAAGCTTTCTGACTAGAATACACTCGTTGACAAAAAGTATCACTTGTCAATTAATACACTGAAAGACACAGAATCTTGTTGACTAGAACCTGATGACTAGAATACACTCATCGAATAAATAGATACTGGTCCTATTTTTACAACTGATCACTTTGGTTACAATTCCACAGCAAATATTCTCATAGTCGAAGCACCAGCGGACTTTCACGAATCAACCTGTTCAGGTGGAAATCCGAGTGCCTCGTTCCCCGTGTATCCTTCGAGATGCAAGGTCGTCGGTGTCGATCAATTATCCAGCGATTCGAATCGACCCTTAACCGTTCACTCGAGCGGTTGTAAAAAAGACGCGGAAGTGTCCATCGCGAAGGTGCGTGTCCATGTATGCAGGAGCGGATGTTTGATTGTCTGGGACACGCTCACCGAGATACGGAGAGACGGCCTAAGCGAGGTAACCGTGTCGACGCGACGGGTCGGTCTTCTGTAGCAATGGGTCAGGAGAGGATGGTCTCCATGGTAACTGCAGCACGAGTGAGACGAGGGGTGCGGTAACCGTGCATCGATTGCACCCTCTGCCGGGTGCCGAATGACCCTGACCTTCGCACAGCTGACGAGCACACGGTCTGGCCCCGTGTGCGGTGCCGCGGGGACGAGCAAGGTTGCAACGGGCGAAATTAACGCTGCCGGTTCTCGTTAAGGTATCGCCGCGGCTCCGGTTACCACCTTTCGCATGCTGGAGGACCTTTTCAATCTTTATCCCCTCGTAATGCTAATACTCGATTATCTTCAGGAAGCTTTAACGGTAGCTTTTTAATATGGGAGAATGTTGATTCGGCTCTCTTATGGTGCATTTTATTGGGGATTTATGAATTGATTAGATACCAGTGTTGGTATAGAGGCGAGATTGCCCAGGGGAATGGGAACATGGAGGAAGGGAACTTGTTAATATGGTAATTTGGTGCTAATGAATTAGTCATTTGTAGAAATTAAGAATTTAGTAAGTTTAGTGATTTAATAATTTAGAGAATTAGTAATCTAGTGATTTAGGGATACAGAAATTTTGCAATTTTGCAATTTTGTAATTTAGGAACCTAATAGTTTAATAACCAGTAATTACAGTAATTCTAAGATAAATATTTAATCGCCAAACATTTACTCACTTCTCAAACCATCCACGATTCAATATCAATTTAGATATCCATTTACAAACCGAAAAACCTTCGGCTAAAAATAAACGAGTCTAAGCCTATCAACAATCTCCCAGATGTATGATTAAGTTTCACGCGTAATGACGAGTTTAACTCGTCCTCTTTGGTTAAGTGATGTACTCTTTGAAAACGTCCTCCATAGAATAAAAGAGAAAGTGCGCGCGTATGATTCACGATCATAACGCCGCTTTAATTATCCTGTCAAATATCAAAAAGTGAAACGCGACTTTGTTTAACGTCGTTCTTCCAAACATCGAAATCCTCGAATTGCTTCTCTTTTTTTTACCCCGGAAATTCATCCTTTCATGTCGTTTCTTTTTTAAAGACGGCAACGTGCGATCGAAGCGAAACAAAATGAGGGAAAAAAAGTACATTTTTCACTATTCGTAGATCGTTCGACGACGATGGAGGCTGAGAGGTGGAAAATCGACGGAGTAATTGCACACTTCCGGTTCTACCGAACAATTACAGCCGTGCAACCGACTATATCGTGGCATCGATTCTCCTCGTCATTCGAATATCCAGCTAGGATGAATCGATTCGAAGCACCATCTTCCCAGTAATACTCTTTTTATACCTTTTAAGAACAATATTACATTTTGTTCTCACAGTTTTATTACGGCTTTTCATTGAGGATAAAAGAAATTTGTATGATATAAATCTTGCCAATAAGGAATAAAATAAGAGCAGATTAGCGAACTTTTTTGAAATATCAGAATAAAATGGTACTCACTTTAAATAGGAACCGACATGATAGATACGGTTCGTGTTGCCGTGCCCCGAATATCTGCAAACAGAACACAAACAATTAGGAAATATCTTATACAAGATAGAAAAATAATTAACTATATAAAACGTTCAAAGTTTTAATGAAAAGTATTTTTTGCTCTTCGGTATTCAACACGTTCAAGTTTGAGGAAATATTTACGATAGGAGTAAAAGGGCTGGCCGGTTAAAAGCCTGGCGGAAAAACATCATACGGGATACGAGGATACATAGATGTATCCCTGGTTAATGAATGGATCGCGACGAGTGATCTATTACGCGTCTAGGATCCTCGTAGATCTGTGGCCTGCCACGCCCAGACGCGACAGAATTTCAAGCGTCTATTTATAAAGAGTGAACGAACCGTATGGAAGCAGCGAACACGAAATGCATCGGGTCAAAACGCTTCTGCGTGAGCGTGTATCAAGCTGATCCGGTTAATACCGGGATGGATATCGTCAAACGAGAAAAAAAAAATTAGGGATTATCGATGTAATTCGTGGTTCGTGACTCTTATATTCGCGAACGGCTATAAATGTCGATCTATTGAGAGTAAAGTTTGAAAATTGGAAATTTGGAATTGAATAATTAATTATTCGATAATTCAGAAATCCAGCCCTAAGAAGCTAAGAAAAGGCTATACAGGAAACATCCTGTTTCGAACAGACAGGAAAGAAAACGAAGGTGTATCTGTTATTTAAATCGAAGAGAGGCTCTCTCTTTGGAGAGATGAGAAGCCGCGAGACTATTTTCTACGTTGCTTTCATACCGTTGCGACGAAAATACACCCGATGTTACTCGTTTCAGAGCAGACGTTTCTTAAATAAGCAGCCAGAGACCCAGTCGGGAAAGTCCCTTCGAAAAGAGAGAAACACGCGAGGAAACGAGTCACGATCCTCCTGTTCGCTACTTCCGGGCCACTCATCGCTCATTGTCCTTTGTTCTTTTAGGAAAGCGACGCATTTCGAAACCTTCGTTCCTTCGAGCCCCCGGTAACATTTCACGTTTATTTTCTATATTTCTGACCATCTTTTATAAAACAATTTCTTTTTAAACGTACAACTGCTCGTGGAACGTAAAGACCGTTTCGAATCTTTAAACGGGGCATCGAGTTCATTCTCCTCTGGATGGGTCGTTTGCCACCCACGCCTAGCTCGTTATCAACAAACCCACGATAACGACCGATACAGAGGAACATTCAAATCCGAAGAAGAGATCCGGCGGGATTTGAATAAGCCATTTCGCGGACTTGTTAAACATTCAGCAAAGTAAAACGAACGAAATGAACGCATCGAATTGGACGGGGTACGGAAACGAAGAAACAATACGTTGACGAGTAATTATTAAAAAAGAAAAGAAAAGGAAAGAGAAGAGAATTTGAATCTGGAGAGTTAATCCCGTTGGAACGGGAGAAGAACGCATCGGGAAATGAGAAAAGTCGGGAGAAGGAAGCAATTGCGACCGGTTGTTCCATGGTATTCGTGATTATTCGCTGGAAGAAGACAAAAGAACGGGCAATACCCACTGGCAGACGATAGTGGTATGGCACAATACCCAGTGTCCTCTCACGTA
Source organism: Anthidium xuezhongi (assembly GCA_022405125.1). Classification (NCBI taxonomy): domain Eukaryota; kingdom Metazoa; phylum Arthropoda; class Insecta; order Hymenoptera; family Megachilidae; genus Anthidium; species Anthidium xuezhongi. The sequence goes on from CM039637.1 coordinate 13,043,355, forward strand.
TATATTCGCATCTATGCATCCTACCCTATTCTTGTTTCGTTAAAACTACCCGGCATATATTTCTTTCAACTGTTATATGAAAAGCCACGAAACAAAGTGTCTAAGCTCGTGTCTGTCCCGTTTCATTCTTTCCCCATTCATACCAGCCTATGGTGTGTGCGCAACGTACGATAGACTAATACTATAGTAAACGAAAATGTGTTAGTATGGTATTTCAAATTAGTAGAATGTTAAGAGTCACAATTAATACCTAAACGTTTCCAATTCATAGACTGTTAATACCATAACGCTTCCAATCTATAGAATATTTATTATCAAGAATACCTCAAGAATGATTAATAAGATTTACAACTTCCAATTCATAGGATATTGATCGAATGTGGCGGAAAATCGAGAAAAAACCACTGGAAAAACGATCCTCCCCTCGACGGAATTTGAACCCTAGACCCTTAGATTTGAGGGCAGATACACTACTCCCTATACCAACATCGTCTATCGACGTACAATCTGTCACGGTTCCTCTTATTAGATCTGGAGATCCCAATTCTGCCTAATTAAAAAACAGTGTTAATATCTATGCTTCTAAGATCTACGCTGCCAGTCGCCAGACTGTCAATCTTCCGCGGCAGCAATTAATTTTCTTTTCACCGCAGTTACGCACAACGTTCGTCCTCGGTCGCGGTCGACGAAGAAAAGTCGCGTGATTAATTGAAACGGAGAAAAGGCTTCGCACAGTGGGTTGCTTAAAACGATGAACAATAAACGTGACTCACAAACTGCTCGACCAGCCGTTTCCTTTATTCGCGGCTGAACCGTTTCAGAAGCGATCTCTCGAGTTATCCGGCTTACACACACTCGAGCCGCTCCGACTGTTAATTAGTTTGACCTCTGATTCAATGCACACACCAACGCAGAATTCTTTTCGCCCCGCGCAGCGACGATTTATAAGCGACGAATGTTTAGACTTTTCGAAACGGAATCTCGAGATGGGATCTCTTTTGAAAGGGATTCATTGGTTCCGTGGGTGGCAACGACAATTTACATGAAATCACGGTCCTTGAGGTGTGCGCTCGATACGTGGGCGGTCCATCGGATGCTTGAATTCAATCGGAAAAAGAGAATGTCGTTTTGCTTCTCTTTCCATTTTCCACGATCGATGTTTGGCCAGATGTCAGAATATTTCAAACGCGATAAATTTATTTATTACGAATTTTGCTACGATCAGAACATTGAAGGATAGAAGGAAAAGCGTATTTTTAATGAAAATATCAAACACCTAATTTGTCCAGTTTTCCTCGAACGGATGACTAATAGCAGGATGTTCGAGGGGTGAAATTTATTTCGATCAAGGGGTCAACGTACCCGAACACGAAAGCAACACCGTCTTCGAACGCTTTCCTTCGTTCAAAGACGATAACGGGTCTAATTTAATTTGCCGTTATCGTGGGTCCGCCCTTCGTTGCCTCGACAGCTCCCATGGGGTCGTGTTACTCGACTGGGCTGATGGTCAATTTTCGAAATGGCTCTTTCAGGACCGACTGCATGCATCAAACGCATCAACTGCAGCGGATGACTCATTTCATTTCCCGGCGCGAGAGAACAAAAGAACAGAAAATTGATCCGACGTTTCGGTTACGGATCCGCTGCAACGCGCTCGAAGTCGCGCGTTCCTGTTCGCGGTCGGCTACGACCGTTATAACACTTTCGCCAAACATTTCTCGCGGTTTTTTGCCACCTCGCATATAAATCTCGATGATTTCAGGCCGTACTTTCCTCGCTCGCTGCTGGAATTTCGCGTTCAGACCTCGTTTTCCATTTTCATCCCGTCCCAGGCTGACTTGCGATTTTGTCGCACGTCATTCTGGAATGCGGGACGAAATTCCGAGAAACTTGAACGGGCAAAAATTTCTCGCCTCTTCATCCTTTAAGCGCCGCGAACCTGCACGCGTGTAGATACAATCGCTAAATTAGATTTTCCAGCCGGAATGCTTGTTACCTGACCCTCAGGTGTTTGTCGACGGACCATGGAGGAGCCAACAAACTTATTTCAAAGGATTGTGCAATTTGTCAGAAATATTTATCAATGAAAGCAAAGTTTGCGCAGGAGGCTATCGAGAGTACTTTTTGTTGGTTGACAGTGGGCTGAGAGTGACTTTCGATAATTACTCGCGTGATGTTTGCTCGTCAAGTGGACACGTACCCTTATGGGTCTGTAAATAGAGCAGATATAACGTAGGATGTAGTTAACCTACTGCAGTTCCCTTTTAATGGGCTTTGATAAATGGACGGATCGAAAGGCGCGGTTCCTTTTCGTTAAAGTCGAAGAATCATGGTTGTTGGCTCTCTTATCGACACGTGAAATGTTCTATTTGTACAGGGTGTGGTTGCACCATTTATTTCTCTTCCAAATATAAATATTGAAGCTGATAAATTCGATTAACCAAACTTTGCTTGATGTTTACTCAAAGTTATACAGAATCAACTGTAGACTAATTAAACTTGCAAATATGGATTACGGGATCGATCAGACGAATCTTAACGTTAGCTTAATTTCTGGCAAATATCACTGATTACTAATTGGTACTGAAAATTGCCAATATTTCAAATTACCAATATCCCAAATTAACATTATTGCAAATTACCCACAGGTAATTCCAATATTGCAACCTACTGCTACTAAAGTTCCAAATTGGACCGAATTCCAAATTGGATTGTCATACAGAATTCCAAATTGGACCGAAAAGGTCTGTTAATGGATTTCCATTTAAGAAGTCTATTAATAGATATCTGTACGAGGTGTTAAAACGAAACAAGGTAGACAGCACCGTCGGAGAACGTTCGGACAATTGTCGTATTTAACAGAAATATGAACACGCTGATAAGTCACGTGCAACCCGGAAAATTACGACGAGAAACAGACTGCTGAAGTTGCAGGTTTTTCTCGAGCGACGAGCCGCGTTAACGTGTTGCGCGAAAAAACCTGGCTCTTCTGCTTCCTGACCTTTCGCATCGGGTCGATGACACTCGTTAAAGCGACATCGAGACGCGTTTACTTTTCTCGTGAGACGCGAACAAACTTTTCGCTGAAATTTTCTTTACCATTTTTCAATCCAAAGCTTTGTTTACGAGACAAAGCGATTCGAAATTAGTTGTTCAACTTACAGAGCGTCATTTTTGATCAGCTGATATATTTCTTGTACGTATATAATTCCATGTTATTCAATTGTATCAAAAAGTGTTTTTCCAAACAAATAAATAAAAGTACAGGAGCGTGGGATAGAAATGTAATTGGAAACACGTTTACCTCGTCAGTTCCGTGTCAAAACGGATCGAATCGAGGAGGAATGTTCATCGACAGAGGGGAAATGACTGGTGAAAAGTGTTTTTACATCGATCGTGGGTACAAGGTGGTCGCTGGCCCAGAAAGTACCGTTAAAATATTTTATCGCGAGGGATCCCCCGGGCTGTCAGCGGATTTTTCTGTCTGTCTGACTGCCGGTGCAGCTCTCTCGCCCGTCAACAAAGTGCATCGGAACGAGAGGAGGCCTCGAACACGACTGCTACCGGGAACTTTGTATTCCCACGCGAATGGAAAAACGAGTTGTTCATCGGCGCGTACAATCCAACGGGTGATCTACGATTTTAACCCATCATCGATCATCGTTCGCGATCAATCACGGATCAATGAAGTGGTAATTGATCATCGGTTAATTACAGTAAAGCACTTTCGAGGGGATGCGGTTTAACCGATAATATTATCTTTCGTGTATCTACTCTCATTTTTTCGAAATTTCACTAAGTTTCTACAATTTTTAAGCTCTGATAAAATCTTAATTCTATTATTTGGAATTTAGATCAAAATTTATTAGCAAACATAGAAAGTATTTTAATTAGAACGTACTGAAATTTGAGATATTAATAAGCTACTAACACTGATACTATCAAATATCGATAACAATTTTTATTCAAACTGGCATGTTAAGTATTTGAGTGCTGTAAATTAACACTGTCGTTAATTTGTACTTTCAACACTTCCAGGACTATTATTACTTTCAATTGAAAATTAAGCATAAAGCTCCTTCGAGCTGAATCGCAACCACTATTTTGCTATTCAAATTATATTTCAACAGACTCGTTGTATCTAATGTTGACCGAAGCGTGATAAATAAATTACAGAGACACCCAATATAAGAAGGGACCGGCGCAGCGAGTGGAATGTGCGATAAATAATACATGAAATTATTCTGTCGACGGTTAGCCGGCAATACCTGGCCCGGGAATGGCTTTTCTATGCTTGTTTGCCGCAAACGATCGTACGTCTGCCGTCTTTAACGAGGAATGCCGGCAAAACCGTCCTCTAACTAAGTACGTGGCTCATCACTTTGACAATTTTCCCGCGTTTTTCACCGTCGTCCGTGAGTTTTCTTCTGCTGTCGATAAAACACGATTCTAGCATTGCCTTCAGTCGTTTGCTTAACCCGGCACTCGTTAACCCTTTATTACTACTTTAGAGTGTGTAAAAAATCATATCTTCAAATGATAAACTAATTTTTATAATCGCTAAGAAAACTATTATGAAATATATATTTTGGTAAATTGCAAGAAATAATATTTTTCATAAGAAGAAATAAAATAAATTTGCACATTAATGACAGTCTTCCGACATTTGCTGAATTTTTTGCAACTGCCAGCTCAAAAGGCCTGGTTTAACTCTTAACGACGTTTCTTCGATACTGAAACGAAAGTTTTGAAAAATCCGATTCGTTTCAAGTTGGTTTTTCAGCAGAAGTCGAACGCCACGAACGCAAGGAGCAAAGTTAATCGTATAAAATGTGGGTTGAGCGAGCAATATCTTTCGAACGAAATGCTCGCCGACCTCGAAACTTTTTTTCCACGGATTGCTGCTTCCAAGTTCGGTGTATATCGTTCTTTAATCAACTTCCGAGTTTCTCCGCTGATTTTCCTCTACTACAGGTGCTCTCAAAAATCTATTCTATTCTAATCTAAATTCTATTCTTAAAATTTCTAAATTCATAAGCCACGATTACTAATTTCTAATCATCAAACCATATAAAATTGATACTATAAATCCTAAAAATCCTGGAGCCTATTTTGAATCACCATGTACAGACAGACACAAAATTGGAACACCTCATAAAACGAGCAAGAAGGTAACAGAAAATCATTCGGCGTAATTTCAAGGATATATCAAGGATATATACCATTTATAGAACGATCAAATTGAGAGCGCACTCGACTCAACTAACAATCATGTTCTCTCTTTTTTTGTCTCATAAATTATTCACACTTTGACGAGAGAAGACGAGCGACCAGGTGAAGAAAATTCGGTTAGAAAATCGTCGGTTGCACCTGTTGACCGTTCCATAAAGGTGTCTAGAGGAGAACGGGTTACCGAGAAACGGCGAACCGGTCCTTCCTGTTGACCGAACCTTGCGAACCGTCCCCTGGACCGTTACGTAGTCCTATTGGCCATCCAGAAAACCGGTAGGACGATAATCGACGACCGGTATTATCGGTCCACCACCCACCGGCCGATCGATTCGATCGACGATTCATTGGGTGCGCGAGATAGGTTTATAAAAGGTGATTTGTTGTTGCCGACGAGTGCGTCGTAGGATGTTACTGGTTCGTTCAAAATGTTTATATAGTAAGCTCTCCTACAACGCGGTATTCTACAAAGTGTCGTACAAAAAATTGTTAATATAGAAATTGCAAGGTAAAGTTCTTTAATCGCATTTTATAAATTTTGTTTGTTGTGAGGTGACCGTGTGGTGGCTGTTTTATTAGCAAATGTAACTGTTGGGTCGTTTGTGTTAGAGTGTGTTAAATTGGAATTGATCTAGAAGGTCTGCGGATGAGTAAGCATCCGGAGGTCGATCGTAACAAGAAAGGTCTCGAATACCAGGTACACAAGATAATTGCTATTGAATTTATTCTAATCGAGAATGGTCGCGTCAAGGTTGCCTTTATTAACACCATCGTGTACCAAACTATTTATTAATTGAATTTCAACCCCCTCAAATTTTTAATTTAATCCTTTTACGACTAAAAATCTAGTATCTTTTAATGTCAACTTAATACAAGAATTATTTGAAATGAAAAATATTTGATAATTTAAAAATGGCATGAAAAATGTAGAAAGCGATATTTTTCAATTTTTGTGTATCATAAGTTTGATTCGACATTCTGTGCGGCTATCGACATGACTTCCGGTACCGTCGACGCGTTCAATTTCGAATTAATTGCCACAAACGCCTCGGTCCTTCGCTCGGCTAATTGGCACGTTAATTGCTCTCGTCGATGTAGCCTCCCGGACCCCCACCCTTCTTCTCTTCATCCTCTTTCCCCACCTGTCAACGACTAATGCTGCAGATAACACGATTGGGATTACGAGGACGAAAGCCATCTAACTCGACCATCGAAACAGCTGCGAGAGCTTCGTTCATTTCATTTATTTAACAAAACAGGAGCCTCTGCAAAATCTAACGATTCTTCTACAATTAAAAAATTTACTCATTCAACAAAATTTGTCTAAAATAAAATTACTACCAAATGTGGCGAACTAGCACGTTGATTCCATAATTAAAAATAAAAACTTCCAAACAATCTTCTAAAGTTTATATAAAATGTTAATTGAACGGTCAACGAACTCCAGACGAGCAGAGAGAGAGGAAAAAAACCGGCGAATCACAAAAGGAAGAAGAAAGTGGTATCATTGTCAAACAGGAAACCAGACGAACACTGGCGGGACGTGAAAAGAGTTATCAAGAGGCCGGTTTTTCGTTGATAACGATGTCGCGAAGTTTTAAGCCCGGTGTACTCTCGCCGGCTAGGCCTTTAAAAGCCCGTCGAGCTGTTAAATATTTAAGGCCGAGTTGTTGGCGCCAACGTGGAGATCACAGACGGGAGAGGAGAATATATCGAAAGTCTCGCGGTTTTCCGCTTGTCGTGACCCGTCGGCTATTTTAAGAAGCGTATTCCGTTCCACGTCCCGTCCTGAACACTTCGAGGAAGGCCGAGGAATGGAACGTCGCACGGTTCTGTTTGTCGAAATTCCACGGGGAATTGGTGCAACGTGCCAACGTGCCATTACGAGCGGACGACTCGAATAGAAAATTCCATTCCCCTGAAAAGGGTAACTAGTCGACTCGCATTTTGACGGCAGGGTACAAAACTGTCGAGAGTATCTTCCAAGCGACAATGTGTCAATACGTTGGTAGTTACAGATAAAGATACGGGAAATATTTGAGGGTATAAGAGAACGACAAGGGTGTACACCATGCGGCACGCGAGCGTAACGCGTCGATCGGGCCGTTAGTAGGCTAGGAAGATTGGCAAGAGGAATCGAGCGATAGAACACACCCGGGGAAGAGAAAGGGACGATTAAACGATACGATGAATCGAACCGGCTAGAAAGCAAGCCGAGGAACAGAACCGCGAGGAGAAAGGACGAGGAAACTCCTTAGCCAGGCGTATGAGAGTCGATCTCGGGGCGGATTCCCACCGAAGGATCGGTCACGACTCGGGGGTCTCCTTAAACGCCATCCACCAACACTTCTGGACGATTGGATAATACCGTCCTTCTCCAACAAACCCCAACAGACGCACGGACCACGGATCATTACGGTTCTACGTGTAAAACGGTAACCTTCTCCTCCACGCCTCTCGCTCTTCCGTAACCTGAGCGCAAATCCACGTTTACGTAGACACTTTATCTTGTCCGGTGGATAGAGACCGATACACCTTCGGCTGGGAACGATAACCATTGCATGGATACCAAGGATCGTTCGTCTTGTTGCTCTGATGCCCCTGCTCTAAACGATTTATGGTGTACCATGCGGGAGAACTAGGTGGAGAACATTTTCGATAGAGTAAATAGGATATCTTAAGGTGTAAAAAAAATAGTTCTGTAGAATCTTCATTAGTATTCAGGTCCTAGATATACCAAAGTAGGTCCCTAACATCTAGTATAAGATACTAAAGTCCTTAGTATTCTGGACTCTCAGTATTCTAAGATAGACCCTTTAAATATCTAAAACACACTCGTTTGGTGATCATTTTGAAAGATTAACTAGACAGAAATCGAGGTAGGTTCTAGAAGTGTTCCCGCGTTATCGACTCGCGTGTACCTGGAAAGGACGACGACCTCGAAACACCGGCAAAAGCACGTTGGTGTTCACAAACGATCGATAGTTGTCTCGGCTTCTACTGCTTTCCGAGCACCTGTGTCCACGTGCACGTTTCCGGTACGAGTGCAGAAATCATCGAGGACATTGTATGATTTTTTCACTCGAGCACAACCTGTCGTTCTCGGTGTTCCATGAAAATCATGGTTCACGACAGAGATGAAAGGAAGAGGATTTATGATCCCCGATCGCTAGAAGGGACAGAAGGATCCTTGGGTCGTTGGGTCAACGTCGACGTCCTTAACGATGCTGTATGGTATACAAGATTATGTGTGCCATGAGTCCTTTGTACGGTTAACGAAATATTAGGAATTCTGGTACTTTAGTATTCAAGTACTAGTTTCGAATATTCCAGTATTCTAGTATCGAGTACTCTAGTACCCCAGTATTCCAGTATCCCAGTATTCAAGTACCCAAGTATCCTAGTATTCGACTTTCGAATCCTAATTCCCCTGGTATCTCATATATCCAAATATCGGAATTTTCTTCACAAGCACAGTTTGAACAACGACGATGCGTTTAACATCTTTGTCGCATTGTTCCCAACGGTTCTTTATACTCACCCCGAAGGGAACGAACCTTTGCACACGTGGCCACGAAAAAGCACGCGTCGAGTACTTGGCAAACATTAACGCTGTACAAAAGACAGAAGGGGGGGGGGGCGAAAAAAGGAAAAAGAAAAGCGGTAGAGATCTATAGACGAAGAGACAGGATGAACCGTGGGCGTCTGGATACGTGCAAAGGGGAAATGCAAACTGCACTGTGTCCGGGAAACGAACACTGTTGACTGATACACAAGCTTCTCATTTTCTTCTCTTTCTCCCTTCGTTTTCCACTATCTTGATTTTTTTCCTTTAACACGATTGTTCGCGTCCGTTCATCTCTTATATTCGCATTCTGTATCCAGTGTCTTCCGCTCCAACGAATGGTATCGTTAATGACCCAATTACGTCTCAGATAAATAATATCAACAATTTTTGTTATTAATATTTTCAGCATTCTTTATTCTTGTAATTTCGAATAATTTCCCAAAAATTTATTAAACAAACAAACAAATATTTGGATAATCGTTACTTGATCGATCCTACCTGACGTAGAGGAATGCACTCGAGCGGAGAGAAAGGGTTGCGTCCGGATTCGACGATAGGGGGGAAGGATGGGGGGGTGGGGGGACAAGAGACATGGTTTTTCGTGGAGTTCGTCGGACCCTCGGTTGCGTAATACGGCCCTGAGCCGTAGTCTTACAACGGTAATGGAAGCCTTTACCAGGCTTCCTCCTACGGACCGACAAAACCCGTTTCTTCTTACAGTTTAACGATCGTGTACAGCGTCAGAATTTATAAGGGACAAAGGAGAAGAGACCCCCGTGCGAATAGACGAAAAAAAGAAAGAAAGAAACCTACGGTATCTCGTTTGGATGTATTAGATAGCTGGCGCTGCTTCTTCCTAGATCGAACACCTACGATTCTCCTGAGAAATTTCACGTTCCTTTCACGGTGGTAAAATAATTCAATATTTGATAAGAAAAAAATGAAATCGACATTTTTTACCACCAGAAAGCAACGTAATCTCATGGAAAGGAATAACATGAAAACTCAACATTTTATTCTTTGCGAAAGAACGAATGGAGCTGCACGCATCGGATGCACTTCTACTTAAATTGGAAATTTTCATTCGACACAATGCATCGAGCAATCGATAAAATGCATTACAGACTTCGGGCCAGGGAACAACGGGGATAAATCCTCCACGTCCGAGCCCGTCGTTCTGCTCTTTGTGTGTAATAAAATTCAAAGAGAACCGGATGATTTTTCGCTGTCTCGCGCAGAATATCGGCTCGCCTCGTCGTATGCATCTCTGAGGCCTCTCTTTCGCAACCGCGCTCTTTTTTCTTTTTTTTTTTTCGTTTTCCTATGAAAAACGATATCTGTCCTGGATCGAATTTGCGGTGAGCCTCGAAACCGCGGATCGTGATCGACGACGACGCGCCGGTGTCTGTGTTCCAGTTCGCGGATGCAACCGATCGTTGACAAACTGGACACGAGCGTCGCCGCGAAACGATCCCAGGTTCTGTTTCCATAAACTCGATCGCGATGATCGCCGATCGGTATCGTGCACGATCCTCGAACGGTGGAGAGTTCGGCTCGAACACGTAACCCCTTCGAACCCTTTCTCCAGGGAGTCGGTAATACACCGTGCGGAAAGGATGTGGGCGGTTTCGGGTTGCAAGGATCCTCGACACCGCTTCGCTTAAAATTCTGTGCACCTCGCGCCGTTCTTCTTGCGATCCTTAACCCTTTGAACGCTACAAGGGGGCCTATACAATTATTTTTTTTTAACGATAGAGAAAATTTGAAACTTTCGAAACTTTGTACACATATTAACAATATTATTAGCTTGAATAATTCGCTATTAATTCAGCGACCGACAACGCGGGTTAGTTCCATCGTGGCTCGCGATCTGGTAAAGGACGAGCCACCAAGAAAGAAAGAAAAAAAGAAAATAGTCAAAGGACTAGCGCGGGGAGAGACGCGAGGGTATTATAAAGAAAGAAGAGGAGAGAGATAAGAGAAGGCAGATGCATCGTAATGAGTCGCGTTCGCAAGGACAAGCAGAGCGTGGCCGAGCGGGCCAGTGCACACTGCACTCGTGTCCGCGATCTTCGTCGATCCTTCTCCTTCGCCAGGAATAAACATTATAAAACGCGAAGATAACATTCAACCTTACCCTAAACTATAAAAATGACCAAATTTATTATTTAAACTGTAATCAAATTCCTGGAGCAGTGCTCAGCTTCGAAATCCCTTAAAATTCTCACGGGTGCTTGTTATATCGCGTTATGCAAGGGTAGCAGATCCTGTTTACTCGAATTTACCGGTGGAAAGGGTAAACTAACCGGGGAACAATTCGGGGGATATTTAAATAGAAACTCGGCGTTTTCGCGGGCCGAGAAACGCGCGCTCGGATGTTGGCCGAATAGAGAGCGAGGAGGGCTCTCCGGAGCGAATTACAATCACGGAGAAAATGAAGGGGAATACGCGAATCGCTTTCTAAACACCGTCCAACGAGATCGTATCGCTGCGATCGAAATCAAACAACTCGAATGATCGAATCGGCTGTAACGCGTTCGCGACTGACGACTTTGGGATTAAATCGAACGATGAGTAATGATTGTCTATCGAGTGTAACGGGTTAAGATGGCATAAGATCAAAGTTGACCTACCATCTCTTGTATATTATTTTTTATACCAATGTATTTTAGTAAAAATTGTATTTTCTAAATTAAAAAGAAGGAATTGTTTAATTTTGAGTTTGGTCTGAGAAATTTTTTGTTCTCTATCTTCGTTCACAATTATCGTTCATTAAATGAAATTCGTAACGCTAGCCACCGAGTGACCCTCGTATACGGTATATCCAGCGTGTGTTAATTAAACAGTTCGACCAGCTCTTGCACCGTTAATCACGGGAATTAAGAGGTTCTCAGACACGTAGGAACGTTAGGAACGTCGCTTGATCTATCTCTCGCTTATCTTTTCAGCCTATTTGCCCGCGAGAGGGAAATCACAGAGTCATGGTGAAAATACCATGGCTAAGAGGAATTCAGGTTAAACACTCTCCTATGCACTTGCATTGCGACAAACCACCCTCGATTATTATTAAATTTGTTTTATCCTTTTGTGATAAAATACGAACAATTTTTTGAATAAAATTGGTAGTTGAAAGGGTATGTGAAAGGAACTCGGATTAGAGGGTGAACGACACAAAATCTGTCTGGAGGTGAATCGAATGAAAGAAACAGCAGCGTTGAAAGAAATGAAAAAGAATTGGAACATCGAACATCGAACACCGTGACACGGGGATCGGTATGTGTACATAGATTTTCTGGCTTGCACGGATTCCGCGAAGCGTTTCCGCGACCGTAATTACGGACGAGCCGGTAACGAGAGGCCCTAATTAGCCTAATGAAATCCGCTAATGAAATACACTCGAGCCGTGGCTCGCTTTGACGATCGAACTTCGACTGAACCGATCGTGACACCAGTGATCCCTTTATGAAAGATTCTCTGGGTGATTTTGTCGGATTGCAAGACAATGTATTTAAAAAAGTTACCAAATAGAATTTAAACAGGGAAAATTGAATATACAAGCATACTTGTCATGTTATTTGAGCACAGTAATGTTAATAAGTTAATAATTGTTTTACTTAACATAATATTTAACGATCTTTCACTTAGCGTGTTTTCAAATGTTCAAATGACTCATATTTGATCTGATGGCTATTCTGATGGAATAACAAAAACAGAGGGAATCAGTGAGACGGCTGATAAATTGGAGCAGGAATACGATAATAAATCACATCGGGCCAGCATCAACGATGTTATCGAGCGTGTATTTACCTGCTTCCCGGTCGCGTTCCGACGATGGATCACCCACGTGAACGTCCAGAAAACAGGAAAAAGGAGATAAAAATAGAAATGGAACACCCGTTGTATTATCATTTAGGCCGATCAGTGGCTCGTCACGGAATCGTGATCACCGAGAGCCGGTGCGCTGAAATATTCTCGTTAAACGTAACGATTTCGAGCAAACACGTCCCGTTCCATTGAATTTCATACGATTCACGTAACGTCTTGGTAGCAGAGACGCTTTGTTGAACCTTTCGCCATGGCCAATTCTCATACCAGACGCGTCTACGCGTTTTTATACAAAAATACTTAACTTTCGTTCGCGTTCGTTCGTTTATCCGCGGACGCGCGTACATTGACCGTGTCGAAAAGGATTAAGAGGAAACTTTGCTGGTTATTGATCGAAGGAACGAGACGTAAACTTATTCGATTAACAGAGCGTATGATGCACCGTTATTCGAACGAAACAGTGGTCGCTGCTAATAGGAAAACCAGTTAGAATCGTGGAAACTGTTCTGTATGCGAAGTCCTGCTACGCGTATGCAAACTTTGAAAAGGATAGTTTGCGATATTAACCAACCAATGCGAATATTTTCCTACAGTGTGCTGCCGCGTTTTCAAAGCCATTATGGGGATAACTGTAACGTTAGTGAACTGACGAGAATGTTTTCCCGAAGACCATTCATTATCAGCGCGTATTCAGGGTCTTATTAACTGCAACCGTGGAGAATCGACATATTTTCCACAGCACTATCAGAGTTTTGTTGCGAACCGATGGAAATTACTATTAGCAGATCCCCAAGGGTTTGGTAAAGACATTCCAAAGCTAACGAGTCGATAGGAATATTATTCTAGGGATTATTCGATGGAAATATTTTTCTAAGCTCTATGTGACATCAATGTGTCCCCAGAGGCTTAATGGAATTAGTCATGACACTAGAAGACACTATGCCATATCGATAAATTCCTAACCCTTAACGAGGCTAATTACAATGCTATCAAAACAACAGAAATATTTTCCTAGTTACACCTTCACAACTTTAATGAAACACTTCCCATTGAATCTAGGAAGACCAGGACACCAAACTGACGAGTTTTCACCGCGAACTAGGACCCCGGCTTATGACCCAGACCAACCGGGTGCCAGTGAAAACTGGGAGATTGATCTGTGGAAACGTTAGCAGCAGACTGGCCGTTTCCGGCATTGCCGACTATCGTTCGTTTCGAAACTTTCTCCGATTGCGGCAGCAAACGCGGTGTAGTCATTCCAGAATCGGTTCTAGGCTAGTGACCTGCACGTGAACGCACGATCGTGGGCTACGCCTGGCAACTTTGTAATTCCTTCGACATAATACTGGGAGACGATATTATTAATAGAATTTATTTGGGAACCTCTTCGAAGGAGAAAGATTCCTTTGTCCCCGATCGAGACGAACCATGACACAGAATATGCTGAATAAGCGAAGAAAGTTTCAGCGAGTCCGCTATTAACATTCTGACTGACACGTCATTCGTATCTGGGTGACGCATCGGTTTCTGTAAAACCCTGTCAATCTACCAGGCGACATTATTCACTTCGTTAAACAGCTGCAGAAGATGCAGCTTAATCATACGAAGCTCGTAAATTAAGTTTGTTGAAAATAGAAATGTTTCTTAATTAGACGCATCAAGGCTCGTATAGGGGCATGGAAAGACTTTATTAGGCTCGATTATAAATTTACAACTCTCACAGGTTCTTCTTGTCTTGACGCAAAGTTTTGAATTTTTCTACTAAAAAATTTTAACAATTTTCAAACAAAATTTGAGTTAATTTTTATCAAAGTTCCTTAAATCCTATGCCCTAGTTCTCACGTCAAATTTAATTATATTTAAGTCAAGTTTAAGTCAGATTTAAAATTCCAGTAAACTTTGCATTTAAGTCAAATTTAATTGGTCCCCTCGACTTAACGCAAACTGCAACACCAAGGACTTCATACTTCGTCTCGAAGTAATCGGCTAAACTTGGGCAAGGTCGTTTCCTCGAACTTCGCTCCTGTTCGCGGCGCGAAAGCGACAGAAACGGAAGTCGATGCTCGAGGACGAGGACGTAGCTGACAAAACCTGGTGCTGCTTTTCCCCAAGGAACGAGGTGGCTTCGTTACCGGACCTTCTTTTTGCCCCGTTCCTAGACCGATCCAACTACGAAGTCTGGGAAGGTTAAAGACCTTATCCGCGAACCAGTTTTCGATCGGAGAAAACTCGCCACGGAGACGAACACGTCCGCGTGCACCGGTTATTGCACGCGCCGATACCGAGAGGACGCTTCGCGGATCGTGCAATCCGCTCAGTCATCATCCCTGATAACTCGCGTATTAGCTTCCAGCTACGATAATCGCTTCCCGGTTCTTCCTCAACCATTTCGATATGATCGATGTAATTTACCTATTTACTAAATTAACCAACTTTAAACGAATTATCGAACCTTGATACACCTGATTCTCGAAGATTAGGTAGGTGCACCTAAACTAGTATATAAAACAATTTTGTATGGAAAATATATCATCGTTGCAATTCGATTCTTTACGTGGCTACCGTTTGTACGTTTTTACGTGGAATTATATAATGGGAGCAATTTATGCTGATAGAATAATCAATCGATGACTTCATCATGGCGTCGGGTGCATATCCGTTCTCCAGAGCTTTCAGTCCCTGACATTTCAAAGGCAACTCGTCGGTTCTTCGGTTCTCTTTCTCTCGGATACGAGACGGGCGCCTATAGGGCGCGCCTAAACCAGGTCGACTCGATATAACTCTTCTCTCTCTCTCTCTCTCTCTCGGTTTCCTGTGTAACGCAATAGAAACCGCGCACACGCGTGTTGCCGTACACGTAATATCAACCACGGGACACGCCTGTCCGGAAAGCGAGAAAAATGAACGAAAACATCATCAATTTCGTTCCAACGACGCGACGAATCCTTTCATTCGATCCATTCCCCGCTAACGTACTTAATAAAATAATTGATGGCTACCAGTGACAGGGTTAAGCCCCTTCTGGTCCAATTCCTTTTTTCATTATTTCTCAATTTTATTTTCACCGATGTTTCTTCAGAACTTCTAGAGCTTAACTATTCTACGCTATCTTCTTTATTCGTGGCACGTGAATCAATTTAACTTTCACTTTCCCACGTGAATCGTCAAAAGATTAAATTACATAAAATAGCACTGGACGCACAAGGTGCGTCAAGCTGTTAGATATAACAAAACAGCATCAGACGCGTATGTCTACTAAGTCGAGGAAAATCCCACAAGACGCACGCGGTGCGTTGTCGCAATTAAACGAATAAATAGAACGAAACGATCAGCGACTTTCGAAAGGAAATTTCGTTTGATCGTGGTAGTGTAACCGGGAACGGGCGATCCCAGGATTTTGTTGGCGCGCTTCCTGTCTGTTACACCAGTCCGACCGCGTGTAATGCGTAACACATTGGCCTGGACACGGTCCCGAGGTGAGACACGGGGGAACGGGGGGGAGGGTGGTGTTAACGCGTTCCGACGCAAGGAATTGTGCAACTCATTGTCCGAACGCAACACGCCAAAGATGAACATCTAACTTCTGTTCGACGATTTTTGTTCGCCAACACCGATCGAGGACGAAGGGTACGCGCGAACGTTTAACCTTTGACTCACGTTTATCCGAGGGTTGTTTATTACGTTTTTTTTTTTCTGTACAAGTTTAACTATGGATTTGGAACGGCGGATGCCGCGAGCAAATGCCACAGATAAATCCTGCTTTTAGCGTGGGTTGTGGGTTTTTACAGAGCGATGTACCTGCAGCAAACCGGTCCCGAGAAAATACGATAGAACGGCTGTAATACGCCGGAAAAGCTTTCAATTCCAAGTTTGCCGACGAAAAGTTCACGAAAAACGATACGGAAGGAACGGGGAACGAATCTCTGTCGATAATTGTACAATGTAATTAAACCTAATCCCTATTTTTCCATAAATATTGAAATATAACGAAATATAATTGATATTCGTATAATTAGCATTTAATTGCCGTGGCGGCATGCCAATGGCGTCTATGGTCAGCGGTAAAGACCGCACTTGTACGGCTAATGGGCTCAGAATTACAGGTGCCCTTAAGAATTTCAAACAATAGTACAAAGGACGGGCCTATTTTCGTAAGAAACACCTGAAAGGCGCCTTATTTGCTCGTCGCTTCAAGCTTTCGATGAATTGGTGTCGCACAAAGAATCGCCTTCCAATTTCGTTATTGTGCCCAGTCGGATATAATATACCGATGGAAAAGCCTCGCAATAATGTGCTATGCACTCCCTCTTCGGCCCCCCCTCTCGGTCGAGATTGAAAGAAAACGTTGAACTTTGTATTCAGCTGACAAAAGAGTCTAGCAAAGTAACAACTTCGTTCGAAAGATACCGAGAGATAACGAAGGCACCACGAACCACCAAAAGGAAACCAATATCGAATGAAACTACTTTTCTTCTGGCGAGTTATCAAAGTGTTAATGGAATTTCAAAGGGCCGTACTTATCTATATATTCTCAGGGATCTCTTCATTGAGAGCCAGACGCATTCTCGCTCTGATCTAAAAAGTTCATTGAGCATCGTTTAAATTTCTAACCTTATTAAACTTCTTTTAATACCTTATCTTTGGTCAGCGTAGCCTAATCGAGTTTACTGGGTATGCATTTAGAACGCGCAATATATGCAAATAATCTAGAAAACATTTCATACGAATATATATTTACATAAATATTCGCAATCTACTAATCGGTTTCATTCGTAAAAATAATCAAGCTAATCGATTCGATATATTAATTCTCGGTCTATGAAACCTACGCAACGGCGCGTCGATTTAAATTAAACGCGCGAATTTTCAAAATGAAAGATTTTTATATACTAAAAAAATAATATCTGTAGAAATAACATAAAATTTAGAGAAATAGAACGAAAATAAATTTCAAATCATAGATCGAAGGAGCGAGACGATCGAACTTGGAAACGATTTTTCGAAGTTCGATATATTTTCCTCCATCATGGCGGCGTTACGAAAGTCGACGAAAGGAATGCACGCGTCGTATTACGCTCGCCCAAACAGCGTTAACCGATAATGATCATTATTGTGCATGAGAATTTCTCACTTACTCCGACGAGCTTCGCAATAACCGCCAATAACGCAACAACAATGTGGATACATAACGAGGCTGGCGTTGCATGTACAGGGGAAACCATAAACATTGTTAGACTGACGAAATAGTCAGCTTGAGAAAGAAACCTAACCCTCCTCCCTCGTTCGTAGACAAACTTTTTGTTGACAGTTCACAGTAAAAAAGGAAATGCTTATGGCACCCCAATAGAACGGCATCAGTTTAAAATAAGCTACCGAGTCAATGCCTATTCAATGGGCCTTGAAATCCTTTCTGGGATGACGAAAAGCATTGGTCGAATAACACGTTTTTAAACGGTTTACTTTAAATAATATCATGTTTCAATAAGAAAGGGTCAAAAATGATAGCACGAACAACTACATGGATTCGGGTTAGTTAGAAAATCCACAAGTGGTGGAAGAATCTTTTTGGGTAAAATTTTCGAGAAACTGGAAAGTCCTAGTTAATGACGTCACACAAATATGTCCGAAATTTTACGTTTATGTCATACAAGCATTCGTTTGCATATGTTTTGATCAGACTCGCAGAAAAACAAATGCTTGTGTTTTCAACAAGAAACTACAATGGTTAATTAGAGAATGGTGAATTAATGTTACACGGACAAAGAAACGCTACGCAATTACGTCAGTATTAAAATCCTACGAACGTCAGTCCGATGCACATCTCTGTAGATAGCCAACAAGTGGCTACGGATCGATCATCACGTGCAACGAAAATTTCAACACAATCCTACATATTTATGACACGCAGAAAAAATTCACTAAAAACTTACCTTGGAAACGAAGCTCGAATAGCCGCGACAATTGTTCTCAATGCCTTCCAGTTCGTTGAATTTCGGTCTCGGTTTCGATGCAAAACAGCCCGTTCACACAGAGTCGAACACACTTTTTTCCCGGTAAAACAATCGAAACGGATAAAACACAAAAATTCAATGTTTCACAGGTTTAACACAAAAATAAAAAAAGACAAAACGGTACACTTCGAATATTCTTTGTCGCGACGAGTGAATGATTTATGTACACGAGATACGATCCTGTTTCCACGACGAAGGACAACAACGAACACGACTAACCCGAAACGAAACACGTGACGCACGCTCGACGGTTGGCGAGCGAATGAGGCTCTGTTTTCAACCGGTCCCACCACCAACCACCACACAGGCCAATAACCTGGCAGCGTATGCGTGAAGGTTTTAACGACCTTTCCTGCAAAGTCGATATAGTAGCGTCTCTTATCGACTAGCGATATCGAATAGATAATTATTAGGGGTATGCACAAATTTTATTCTTTTATAAGTTTTTTGATTGATTTTCAAGTTACATATAAAATACATTCGAATTCTTGAGGTACTTGCCGCCCTTATTTTTTAATTTAGGTACCAAGCGTCAACAACGCAAAAAGGCGGGAATTGATTTGAATTTAAAATGATTACACCACCGCGTTCGAAGATCAAAATTGTTGCATACACCTAAGTTGTAATCACTATTATTAGTATTATATTACAATTACTTAAAAAGACGGTAACGGTAAATAACAACAAATTCTGTTCAAATTTCTTACTTTATATTTGTAAGATTTTTGTTCAAGAAATAGGAATTTGAGCGAGTGTTTATTTCAATGTCACATCGATAAACCGCTAAAAAATTGAATAATATTCGTTACGTTTCAACAGTTGCGTGAAAAACTAACAATAAGTTCTTTTTTTTTTTCATTCAATCGCATCGCCAAACACACGATTTAATTTTCAACCGTTTAGTTATAATTAAATTGTGCTAAAGTTTGATAGTAGTGAAATTATATTAAAGTAATGCGATTTAAAACAAAATAGATATGTAGATAATTTTATCCTCGATGATATGTGTCACCCCCTTTAATACATTATTACAAATGACATTTTATATCAGCGCTTGTGTAGCTTGAAAAATTAATTTTTACAATTCTGTGGGATACCATCTTACATTAAAAAATTTGTATCATTTATATAAAAATGATAAGGCAACTTTCGATAACATAAAAAATTTCATTGGTATAAAAATTATAATACAGCTATTATAAAAATAAAATGGTACACCATATATGCATCTATTATACATAAAATATATATATATTTTTTTTTGTCACGTATTTTTAGTGCGTATATATGTATACACATCTAATTATGGCATGCGGTTCTGTGTGCTTTAATAGCTGTTAAAAACGTGTAAATCTTTTGTTCATTGTGATTTTATGGCCAGGATTTCTATTTACTATTATAAAATGTTAGTAACCCATGTCAGCAGGTACAATGTGTACACTGTCATTAATTAAATATAAATAATACATTTACGAGAAGATAAAAGAAGAAAATGTATAGGAAACAATAAAAACATAATTCAATCCAGAAACTGTAAGATACAAACAATTGTTTTAACGGCTCTCATTTAAAAACAAGAAAAAAAGAATTCAGATTAAAAAAAAAATGTTTAAAATACTACTTCCTCAAAAATAGTTGCAATATTCGTACGTTCATCGTATCTGTTAACCATAAATACAATATTCCACTGTCCATGCAATTGATATGCGATAACAAACAACTTATTATCTTAGTTTAAAAAAAAAACAATCAGGCACTTTGAAAATATATTACATATTATCTGTTTAATACTTAAAATTAGAATATCTAAAAAAATTCAGCAATTGCCATACACTCTTAATTCGTTGTACGGTCGTTTAATAGAAAAAAAAAAAATGCCTTTCTCACATCAGACGCGTATAAAATCTACGTAAAAACGGTAATCGTACCTAAATATAATAATACTTACTCCTCTAATTAAAAATTCTATAACAAATTCTGATATAACGAGTCTCACAAGATTGTGCTCTTTTTTTTTTCTTATCGTCCCTTTATCTTTTTCTCTATCTTTAACATTACATTTTTGGTCCATTGAATATTGCTCTTTTTCGAGTTTTAACTACCATCAAATACCTTCGATTTGACAATAAACATAAAAATTTTTTTAAATCACTTGAAAAATCGCTAAGTACTGCGTACGTATCGCAGTCTTATAATATCCTGAAGTGCTAGGAAATAATAACATTACTACACTGTCGAGCACGTTTAGTTTATCTGAGGAAAAGCGAACCTTACCATTCATTTTATACTTGAAAGTTACCAGGGATTATACCATGATATGATAGTTTACCTAGTCCATTGTCCATTGTACAAAATGAATACTAATCGAAATACATAATACGCAGTAATTCTCGAGTACGGAAATGAATGGTGAAATATTCTTTCCCCGCGGCGCCATACTCCCTAGGGAAACTTACGATACCCGACAGTGACTATACTCTACCTAAAGGGTGCGATTCTCTCTTCTTGTCCCCCTTTTTCTTATTTTCGTTGCGTTTAACGGTTTAAAATATATACGATTTAAAGCTAGGCCAGTTCATCGGTGCATTGTTTCCTCTCCTCTTCGACTCGTTGACGTGTACGATTGAAGGCTTCGGTTTTCAAAAAGTCCACCGTTTTGTATACCGTTGTACTAGGCGGAGACTGAGTCGGTGGTAAACTCGAGGTCGCGAAATTCTCCGTCGCTTCCAAATCAAGATCTAAATATTGCAAGACAACAAGACGCCTATTTGAAGCGGGAATAAACGTATTCTGATCCTGGTAATAGTATATCTGAAATAAAATTGCAAATTCATAATACCTGGAACAAAATTACATTACAGTATCAAATAAATAATGCGCTTTTAAATACCTCTTCTTTGTCATCAAAAATATTATTATCCTCATCCGACGTCGATTGATGTCGAGTCAGGTGCGCGTGACTTGGAGGCGTAGGACTCGGGGCAGCTCTGATTCTCCCTCTTCCAGGTGGTGATGCTAATTGTAATGGTCCTGTAATTTGATCAAACATAACTTCATATATCTTTGTTAAAACTCATTAGCTTGTTATCAAACGAGTCTGTACCTTCCACGGGAGATTTATTTAACGGGGGCTTGAGCTTTCTGTTGATGCTTGGCGGTTCAGCGGGGGAGTGCTCGGCGGAGCTCATTTCTAAAGCCGAAGCCATCGGTCCTGGAGACGCTTCGTTGCTAATAACCGACATAGAATCACTAGTTTTTCTTCCCGGCTTCAATTCCCGATAAACGACCGGCGGTGCTGGTGCCACCGTCGATGGTACAGTACTCGAATTATCTCGAACAAGAGGGCTGGGTAAGTTCAAGTACGTGGCGGTGGCCGAGCTTTCGGAGCGAGGACTAGACGGTTCCTCTTCTTGGAAATCGTAACGGAACACGCGCGTGTCTTCCACGGTGCTGGGAGCGGCGTTCGAATAAAAATGTTTAGACGATTGATCCACTGGATTTGCATCGGGCGCTTGTCCCGGTTGATGAGATCTCGGAAAGTCGTACGATTCGTCCGTTACGATCGCAGTCGCCGGTGTCGATGGTGCGGGGGTAGCCGGGGTCGTTGGTTTCGAACTTTCGGTAGCACCATCCAGGTTTAGGTAATTGTGACCAGGATTTTCAGGTAACATGTGAGGAGGTTTCGGTGGTCTAGGAGGTGCTGGTAACTTCTCTACGGAAGGTGGTACGGCCGAATCAACGATCCTCAACTTTCCAAACCTTTTTCTAACGCTCCAAGAACCAATTTCTGCATCGCTCAAATTAGGCGGTTGCTTAGAATCACCTGTAATTACAGATTAAACTCATGCATTTATGTATAACGAAAACAGGCGTTAAGGAATGTTTACCTGAAGAAGGAAACGTTTCCCAATTAACGGTAGGCACAGGTGCAGTCCATTCGTCGTCGGTGAAAACACTTTCTGCGTCGGTTGTTGTCGGTGACCTAGGTGGAGAAGGAGCCAGTCGGCGTGGAGCGTCGTAATGCTCCGGTCCTTGTCCTAAAGCCGAATTGAGCGAGCTGGTGTCGTTCAACCGCCGTCCGGAAATGCATTCGCTGATGGGAATGTAAGGACCGGAGATCGTGCTACTCGGTGATATCGGTGGGGATTCTTGCGTTTCAAATTGGAACACTGCAAGAAAAAATTATAATCTGGGATAACATCACTCAGACAAATCCTTGATACTCTTAAATGGTAACAATTTATACTTTGACATTGCTGTTCCTCATCTTGGGTATATGCCTTCAGTCCACACACTTGACAAACTGCGTCCACCCACTTGTTCATGTCAGCTTCGCTTTCTGCCACTAGGTAGTACGTTCTTTTTGGTGTTTTCACATTAAACATATATTGATACTTCTGCTTCCTGTTCTCAAATCTCAAACCTGCATCTACCTATTAACAATCATAGATAAATTTGCATATAGAAACAAGATTAAGTAAATATTTGAAGATAAGAAGTTACCTGTTCGCATTGATCAAGATCAATCCGTCCTTTCAACTTTCTACAACGTCTATCAGTATAATATTCCAAAAAATATTGTCCAGGTAACTCTCCGCTATGTCGTAGAGCAAACCACCTCTTTCTCCATCGCTAAAAATAAATAAATCTTATTATTCACCTTATGAAATACATAAATTACATTACTGTTTCATTTGAGAAATTGACACTTAAATACAAGTACAATACATAATAGTACAATAAAAAAATTGATTGAAATACCAACATTCTTAAAGAAAAATATCAAAACATTTGATACTAGGTTAGAATTCGCAAGAGTTCAACGAAGAAACGCAACCACGGTACTTTTGACAAGCGTTGAAAAAGATAAACAATGAAAAAGTTCTGAAAGGAATGATTTTTTGAATTTCGCCATCGTTCCTTAAGATACTAACCGCTCGCCAGAGTTTCGTAGGTGGCGATTTAATGAGCCACCCTTCGTGCACGATTTCCTGGCTGGTTTTGAGCACCTCCATTCCTCACTGGCGTTGGCCACGAACCTTTTTAATAATCATGCATTGTTACGGAGTGCGTGGAACCACCGACAACAAGGATAGCACGCTGGTCGTTCATTTATCTATTTTTGGACGGCGCAGCAGCGATCCCACAGATATGCCGACCGTCTAGCGATTCTCTCCTTTCGATGATGCACAACTAACACATCAATCGGCTGCCCACCACATACATATACGTGCCTCATCAAACGGCAAACACCCTCTGAGGAGCTGGCGACGAATTAAAGAGGAACACTGAAGCGAGAGACGATGACACGCACAGAGGCCCGACTATCGTCGTTGTTCCTCCATTACCACCACCATCTTGGCCACGCGTGCCAAGCCATGTCGTAGGTGACACACGCTTCTCGTTTCGCCTGTATCTCTCCGTTAACGACAAGTCCAGATTACTGTTTCACCATTCCTTTACACCGAATTCTGAATCATTCTGTTTGTAATATGAAAATCTGAATTTGTTTTAATTATAAAAACCGCATGACGCATCAGATCGTATCATGACCCCCGAACGAACGGCGGTAGCAGCCTGTATTCTACTTGAAAGTTCTGATCACATAGCGGTCTAATTTTAATGAACATTGATATTTTCACGAGTTTTAACATCGACTGTAAATAAAATCATAACTCATTAATGTATGCATTCTTCCGTTTTATAGTGATCAATGATAAAAGGGCCAACTACGAAAAGTTAGATGATAACGAGCGACATTTAAATCTTATACGATTTTAGTCAAAAGTAAATTGCATACGAAGTGATTGCTTTCTTGCAAATCACCGTTCACGATATGCAGGTTATGACTCGTTCGATAATCCAGAAATTTCGATCGGCTAACGACTGAATCATAACGCTTGTATGCTAAATAAAAACGGACAAAGCGCGTATTTCCATATTGGTGGGACACGTTTGAATCTTAGGGTTATGATCGTGATATCGGAACGCTCGTTTACAATTTATTTTCGGTCCGTCGATTTCATTGGAAACGTGGTCGTTAAATTAAAGGTACCTAATATATGTTGTTAATTATTGATTAATGTTCAAACTCGAAACTCAACAGCTACAGGCAATTACGACGCTTAATAGGTGCAGATAAGTGAAGGACAGACGAGCGATTTGCAATTCAATGCTTAACGCGGTAGACGCCGATCGATATTTAAACCTAACTTTCGCTCATGACTAGCACTATTCATTTCATTGAGAATTGATTTTCGACGAAAGAACAATGATACGTGATAATACCGTGTCTGAACAAAAAATGTAATTATATTAAAGTCACAAGCATATGTAATATGAGGTGCACAGATAATCCTCGTATAACGTAATTAAGAAATTACAGAGAATTATCATTTTACAGGATTTTTATCATTATCTTTTATTGTTTTAAGCAATTATCTATATATTTATCAACATTTATATAATAAAATAGTGCATTCTTGTTATTTCCGAAACATAACCTTCTTTTTGTACCAGTTCCTAGCTGTACTAGGGTTATCTGTATTCTTTAACACCTTTTTATATCGAAAATATTCGTACAGGTAGATATAGGTTAGGTCTAGATTAGGTACGATATAAATTCTATATAAAAGAGTAATTTAGAAAAAGATTAGAGAAATTCAAACATTCTGAATGAAACTTTTTGCAGGAATGAATTAAAAACATGGAATGATCAGTGTATGATGACCTAAAATAATAAAATGAGAGCAAATAAACAGAATCTAAAACGAAATAATATGTGTTTGAATGTTTCTTCAAAATATTATTTTCTTCGTCTCCGTGAAATGAAAGCGTAGAACACGGGGCTGTTCCGGTTCCTCCTCTTCAGCGTGAAGAACGATACATCCTGAAGACAATTAACGATTAAATCTCTCGAATGATCCATAAATTGTTTATTAAATATTTCGTTTATTTTTCTATACAATTCCGTCACGAAAGGGGGGCAATACCGGTGTCGCAAACCAGCCATCGAAACGAAAAAATCATTGAGGAGTGGTGTGGAGGTATAAAGTAGAAAACGAACAATGTAAATCCAAGATCCATTTTCGCACAGGCAATATTATAAGACGTACGAGCGGAATGTCCACGCGTTGTCGAATGTCGATACAGTACAAAAAGGAGCCACGGATACGCTTTACAAGACGACAAGTAACCATTGTATTCCAATTCGTATATGTATAGTATATACATAGAAGGTGGGTGGGGGGGGGGGTCAGGGTGGGTAGAAAACGAAGGATCTGATGAATCTTAATTACAGTTTTTCAGTGTCGATAAACCTATATATTCCATTGGACGAATATTGCTCTGCTTAACCGTACACTCGAAGAACACTACAAGCGCAGCTTCCAACTTCTTTCCTTTATTTTAAGAAACTTAATCTTCTCTTTTGCGTATATATATATTTATATATATATATGTTTATGGTACTTATAGAAAACATTCTCACAGCATCGCCGTTTAACTATGATACTTCTATACACACGTCTATACATTGAGCTTTCCTCGTCGAAGGTTTCAATCGATCCTCGACCTTGGTTTTTCAAATATCTCACGCTGCGTTACTTGTATATGTGTGTCTGTTGTATGTACAATTATAATATGTATATAGAATATATATATACACATATATATGCACATATATATGTGCGTATATATACATGTACGTATGTATAAATATATATAATGTATCGTATAAACACACGTATATAGATTCAACGAGGGACTCTGAACTTCCTCCTTTCGTTATCCGTCCAACGATATCGTTTCCAACAAGGATTCGTCGGCAATGAATGATAAAGCGGAAGATCTGGCGGCCATATTTCTCTTCTTCGACGGGGGGGATCCTGCGGAAAGTCCTTTCTTTCGCTTATCGGTTATTTTCTTCATTTCTGCTGTACACTTTACGTTTGTACAAACGTAAGACCGAGTATCAACACTTTGACGGCCATATCGTTCATAAAATTAAGGGAAGCCTAAAATTCTACATTCCTTTTTACACGGAAATAGAGATTAACGAGAAAGTTATACTTGGGAAACCAATTATGAGATATTAACGTAACGTGCCATCAAAGTGTTTAATCTTTTTTGTTCTGTTTGAAGTGTATAAGAAAATCAGCAAGTACGTTAATACTTTTGAGCGGAAGTGTATGTTTTTCTTTTTGTTTCTCGTTATAGTACGCTGTGATCGATTAAGAGGATAAATTGCTTACGTCTAAGGAGAGAGAACACGTGATAATAAAAATAGAAAGGATGAAACAGATTGAACGAAACATCAATCACGTTCCTTGATTATTTTAGTCCTTGTGAGGATTTTGGTTGCTGCTTCAACGAGAATCCTGTTGTCATCGAAGCAGCAGGGATCGAGGAGTCGATTTTTAAGGATCTGCGATTATTTAACACATTGAGCGCCACGCAATGTTGCTTAGAACTTTTTAGTGATAATATAATATTAACGTTTGATTTTTCTTTTCAAGGTAGGAACTTGACAGTACGGATCATTATTTAATGGACCTTCCTATAACACGGTGATACGTTCTGTTTTACATTAGTTACTTAGATTATACAAATATAGTTTATGGAAACACATGTTTATACAAATTGTAAAACAAATATTTAAGATATAAAATATTTTGTTCTAGCGGTTACTATACCGTGTTACAGGGGATGTCTACCGTAACTAAGAATCGTAAGTAACGATCCGTATTATCGTCTCGTCTAAATTCTTACTTTCCGATCGTACGATCGAATTACTATTCATTATGACGGTCAACGTGTTAATTTCCATACTGATTCTTCGTTATCACTCCAGTCGCTGGAAAGAACTAAAATACTCAACGAAGAACAATGGAATCAGATATTCGATTTTCGTGTCTGTACATTTTCTTTTTCGACAGGCCGAGACAAGGATACACAGTACGCTGTACAATTGTCCTATCATATCCTTGAATTTGAAGTATCGTATGTACAAAAAGTCTATACAACGGACCATAGACGAACAGCAAACGAGGAGAAACGGTTGGCGGGCGACAGAGAGGCGAAACGACGCTAACGACGCGGTTCACGGCGTCCTCTTTGACAGAGTTAACAGAAAAACTTTAGTTGTATCGTGCGCTTATCAATCACTGGAACACTTTTATTACGGGAATACGCGCGCAAAGGAATCGAAAAAAAAAATTGCTTGTTCGATGTACAACGGCACAGATAAACAAGATTGCTCTCTGTTCCTGTCCAGCCGGATAAGATAAAAATAAATTCGTTCTTTCCTTTCAGCGAATCTTCGTGTCTTTCGTATAAACAATTATCGATTACGAAATATCTCTTAAGAAGGACATTGGTCTTTTCGAATACGTATATACATGTGTGTCGTGTATGTAAACGTTGAACCTGAGCTGAGAGAACAAATAAGAAATGGAATGTACTTTTAAAACTTCATATTCATTCATTATTTTTTTTTGTTTCCATTTTTTTTTCTTTTTTTTTAATAATAATAATGTGTAACAATGCATTTCGGTTAAATATCCATGAACATCAACATACAGGTGATCTCTTATCTACCGTTACAAATCGTCCAGAGAAGGAAACGAAGCGATTTCCCCTTTTGTTCTTCCGTCGTCCAAAGAGTATAAAACCGTAGTAAAAAACCTAAACTCTTTTTTGTATCCCTTTTGTTTATTTTATTATATTTTATTATTTTTAAATATCGCGCTTACGTACTTTATCCCTTTTTTTTTTTGTACAAAACGCGCCGTTGCTAAAACGAAACGAGGTTCGAAGGATCGGAAGGGGTTAAATCAAATAGTAACTAAAGTTTTTCCTAAGTCACTCTGCGAATGATCTATACATATATGAAAAAAAAAGATATTAAACAAACAAATAGAAAATAGTATTCTCAACATTGATTATATCTCTTCTATTTTTTTTTCAGACGAGAAATAAATGAAAAAAAGGAACGCGCGCATCGTTAAATATCTTACAAGATTTTATTTTATCCGTGACCGATGCAGTGTTGGATCAAGATTCGATTTCCTTGGTGTGGAGAGAAGAAGAAAAGAAGAAAAGAAAATGTTAGATGAGATTTTCTTTTTTTCTTTCCCTTCGTTTGGGATCGACGTTACATCAGGCGTATGCAAAAGTTTCGGCTATTGGTGTAATTTTAAATTCGAATTCCCGCCTTTTCGCGTCACCGATTGATCAGTGTCTGAGTCATTGAAAATACGAGCAAATGCTTCGACAATTTAATTATATTTTACACACGGTATAAAAACGAAGGAAAAATTTGTGAAAAATCATTGAGACTTCTGCATACCGCCAATATTTAATTAAGTCTCACGGTTTTTGCCTGCAAGTTCACGACTCGTGATGCTTTACTTTTGTTATTGTTCGATAATTGTTATAAAAAAGAAAAAACAAATCGTATAATTATATATTTATATATAACTATATATATAGAGCGTTGTATCGTTCACGTTTCGTTACAATAATAAATTACCGACGAACGCCGACGTAACCGGAAACGGATACGTGCAAACCGCTCTCGTTCGTTCAGTTTTCGAAGACGACTTCCTCTTTCTCGAGGCTCGAGCACCGTTTTAACACCTCATCGACAGCGTCGCGTATAAATACACTTTACAAAACTATAACAAGCATAGCAATCAAGGATGAGTATAACGTAAAATAAACTTGATAGAATATTTAATAAAAATAGTTATTCTTGTTGTATATACATATGTACCATTTTTGATTTCTTGTATAAAACCATCGTGAAAATTAACCTCTTACTGCGTAATCTTAAATGTAGTTTAAATCAAGTCTTGAGTTACTCTTCCAACCGGAAGTAAATGAAGATGATGTCATCGTCAACTGAGATTATTTGCTTTGACGTAAATAAGGTGTTAAAACTTTTTTACGCTCGTGAAGATACTTCGATATACTCGAGAAAGAGGCTTCCTGGAAGTACTTGAACACTCGTTTCCCCTCTCGATTAATTAAATCAATGAAATTAACAAAATGGAGGAAGATGAGGATCGGTACGCGTCGGCGTTCGAAGATCCGCAATTTAACCCTTTCATAGGCAAACGATTTCGATCGAGAATTGCATAATATTTATAGAACATTATACTTGTGTAAATATAATATCGTATAAATATTATTATCATACATTTTTCTTTTGAAAATGTACAACACCCAAAGAATAGGAGTTTAGGTTAATTTTTTGTTTAAATAATTCATCAAAACGCAGTACTTAAATATTGTAATTGTATTCATAATTGCAAAGGTAACAAAAAAATTAATTATATGTCCTTTCATTGCTTACGAAAGGGTTAAACGGTCTGCTACCACAAGGGGTACACCACTTTCAGATTTACAACACTGCCCTAAAAACACAGCCATACTAAGCCAAATACTTTTGGGTTTCTTTTTTTTTTTCTTTTGTCGTTACAAATAGTCGCGTGTATTCGTTTCTTTTCTTTTCTTCATTTTACTAGTAAAATTAATTCATTTTAAATCTATGATCGATTATCGTCAGTATGTTCATTGTTTAACTTTAGTTCTTTTACTTTTATAGAAATTTTGTGTAAAACACGTATGATGCACCCACGATTCGATTCAATCGTTAAACTCTGTCTTATTTTTAAAGAACGAGAAACAATAAACATTGAAACATAGACAAAAAGAAATAATAGATAAAAGAGGGAGATAGAGAAAGAATGCACAATAAAGAGGAATGTCTTGTTAACGTCAATAATTTTCATAGCTTCATACGTAAAGTCAGATAAATAAACTTGGCGAAAAGAAAAAGACATACAGAAATTGTTTGGTTACGTATGTCGTTTCTTTTTGAAGAAAATATTTTCTCGAGTCTACGTAAAAACAAAGTGATTCTTCGATTTCTTTTAAAAGAAAAAACAAAACAAGATCGATCGATGATTGTAACCAAACTTTCTCGCAAATAATTTCAGTTTTATTCTTTTTCATTATCCTTTTTAGCGAGATGAAACGCATTTCACTCGTTTGACAATGTTTATTATTATTATTATAGTTTTCTTTTTTTCTTTTTGTTCATTTATTTACGAATTCGAAGGGCATCGATGCGTACGTTCGTATAATACGCGCGTATGTATGTGTATGTGTGTGTTTGATCATGAGACGTAATAAAAAGTACGAAATGACGTTTCTGTCGCGAGTCTTAATCGTTCAAAAAATGGAGGTCACATGGCGTTTATGGAAACGCCTGCGCTTTTTTCAAACTCTTTATACACCGGTTACGTGTTCGTATCTATTACGACTAATAGAAACAAAAAAAAAAAAAAAACAAAAAGAAAAATCAGCTATAACTTAATTACACAATTAGTTACACACTGTACACCGTGTAGTTTAACCGAAATACCCGACGGTACGGAATCTCGAAGCACACGCATCATCATCATCATCATTATCATCATAATCATCATCATCATCATCGTCGTCAAACGTTATCAACTAGTCATTTAAATAGATAATCGAAAAAAAGAGGGAGGAAAAATGTTACATCTTACAGTTTTACTATGATACAGCACTGGCATAGTCACGTAAATGCGTCGTTTATGTACGTGTATTTGTATGCATGTGCACACGGGTATTTTATAGCCCGTTTTCTTCTTTTCTTTTCTTTTCTTTTAATAATAAACGCGCGCGCGTATTTGAGTGTGTAAAAAGGGGGAGGTAATCCCCTTTCTCGCCTTTTCCTTTTGTTTTTTTCCTCCGAATATTTGTATACATCTTTTGTTTAACCTAATTACGCGAGATGAAAGTTTCTGGTAATAATTATTAATAATAGCAATGATGGTAATAATATAATAATCGTAATAATAATAATAATGATAATAATTATTAATAAGAATCAATAATAATTATATAATAATAGTAATAATATTATTAATAATAATAAATTCATAAGAGACAGGGAAATTAATAATAATCGTTATTATTATCGTAATAATAGTTATAGTATGTACAGAACGCTTTTCACGCGAGGGTCCGTATTTTTTTATTTTCGGGTTTACGCTTCTTCCACTTCGTTTTTTTTTTTTAAATCGTTAGCTACACATTTTGATTGAACTGTACACGTTTTGGACCCTCGATTAGAAAAACTTTGTTGTGATTTTTGTTTTTTTTTTCTTTCCTTCTTTCATTAAAAATTAACACGATTTTTATATAAATCCTCCCGTACTAATTAGCAAATAGCAGCTTGTCGTGAATTTCTACTTCTTTTTCTCATTTTTTGGTTGCGACACCGTTAATCCGCATTGTCTCGCCTGTCCTGTCAAAAAAAAAACTTGAGGGGGTTGTGTGGGGGGGGGGGGGATGGTGATCGTTCTTTAACGCACGAACGATCCAGCAGATTATCCGAGGGGATTAATTTCTTGAGAATGATCCATAAAATTTTTTCATACCGCTTAAAAGGTACAACCTTCGGCAGCCGTAGCGATCTCTTAATAACAAATTAGCCTAAGTTAACATTACTTAACTTTCCACTAAATTCTGTGTTTTCTTCCATTTTCTTTTCTTCCTTACATATACAATTGGTTGTCGGTATCGTTTTATTTCCCATTTTCCTCTTTGTCGTCGTCTTTTCTCTCGTCTCGAATATCCTAATCTTTCCGTTTCATTTTTTTCATACAGTTCGTTATCTTTTTTCTTTTATCGTTTATATACTTTGCATCTCGTCACGATAATAATAATAGTGGTATATAATAACTGCATATAATCGCTACGCTAATAATATTTGAACTATTAATTATTAATTAACGTTAAGTATACACAACACATTTGTACGATTTCACTCAGCCTGCACGAGCAGCAGCGAGGGAAGGTGGTATTAAGATGAAAAGGTCGTATTTCTTTAAAGGGGGAGCGTAAAAGATAGAGGCAGCAGGGCCATTTGTTGTGTGTTCACGTTTTCTGTATGTGTATGCGTGTAGTATGAGTATGTACCGTGTATCTTTTCGTCGTGCGTGTGTATGTGTGTGTACAGGGATGAACGTATCAATAGTCTTTCTTGATTTTTTTTCATTTTCTTTTTACTGTAGCGTTAAATAATTATTTTCTCGTCGGTTCCGTCGGTCGTTTGAGGATACCGAGGTTGAGGTACGAGAGTACAGTAAAACGTAAGTTCAAAGTGTTCGTTTGAGCCTGCTGTAGAATGTTCACGGAGCGTCTCGAGCCAGCACCATCGTATCACGCTGCGTATTGCTCCGGCACCTTAAAACTCGTGTAAGTTTAGAAACAGGGAACACGCTTCATCCGGATTAATTTGGTCGCACCAGTTTGTGTGTTGGGTACACTGACTCGTCGCGGTTCAGCGTCGAAAACGCACAGTCGGGTTAGCGTACCGGACGTAAATTAAGTTGTACCTGATCTCCACGAAGCTAGGAACGCAGAACGGATGGAGGTTTTACATACACACTCATTCTTTCACTCACTCTCTCTCTCTCTCTCGCTCTCTCGTTCTCTCCGGTCTCCTTGTCTCATGACAGAAGGAGACGGAACCAGCGAACTTGTGTTCCTTTCAAGAAAAGAAAGAAAAGAAAGAAAAAAAAAAGTTCTTTAAAAAAAAACCGAAAGCATCGTTCGCTCATTGACGTAAGTAGGCACTAGTATTGACCGACTTCACTAACAGTCACTACAATCCTTCGACAAATTTGGAAAGTTGGTCTTGCGGCGTCATGGGCGTCACTTCACTCGAGTCTGTGCCACTAGTAGGCGGCGGTGCCGGGGAGGGATGATGAGGCATGGTACCCGGATGACCGGTCGGCGCACCTGTACCGCCGCTCAACTGTGAAAGCATCATTTCGCTTGGACCACCGAGTTCGTGTGCCGGTGAATGCGTCGGCGTACCGTGAGGCGGATGATGATGAGGCGATGGCACCGGTCCAGATCGCGGGGAAGGAACTGGCTGATTACGAGGAGACGGGACCGGTCGCGGGGAGGGATTCGGTTGCGGAGATCGTATCGGTGGCGGAGATCGAACAGATTGCATCAGCTGTTGCTGTACGGAGATCCCGGGTGGCCCCATCACGCTCTGCGGAGAAGGTACCGGTGGTGGAGTTGGCTTCAAACCTGGCTGACCGTATCCTTGCTCGCTGAAGCCACCGTAACCTGGAGAACACCATTAAAGCTTGGTTAGACCAAACCTAGTTCATTTCGTTTCCTCAACAACTAAAACGACAATTACCGAGTAGCGACGGCCTTATCGGTCGCTGCTGACCGTAAGGAGGCGCCGGTGGTTGCGTAAACTGTTGTTGCTGTTGCTGCTGCTGTTGTTGCTGCTGTTGCTGTTGTTGCTGTGCCTGTTGCTGCTGCCTCTGCATCGCAATCATCTGCTGCTTATACCACTGCGACTGCTGCTGAACAGGTTGTTGCTGTTGTTGTTGCTGCTGATTCAGTATCGTCTGTATCGGCATCCTGCCCTGCTGCTGTTGTTGCTGCTGATGTTGCTGTTGTTGTTGCTGTTGGTGTTGCTGCTGTTGTTGCTGTTGAGACATCATATGCTGCAAACCAGGTTGTTGTTGCGGTTGATTGGGACCCAATGGCCCACCAACTCCTCCGCCATATTGACCACTTTGTTGCTGAAGGGCATGCGCCTGTTTGTTAAGAAAATCATATGGTGATAAAAATTGTCAAAACCAAGGACGAGAACAGTTTAAAAAATTATAGCAAATATCGATCGTCATACCCGTTGCTTGATGAAAGCGGCCATTATCGGTGGATTGCTTTTGAGTATTTGAAGTATTTGATTCTGTTGTTCAGGAGTATGAGGATTCTTAAGAGTTTGCATTAGTTGTTGCAATACGTGCTTGTGCATGTTGTTTTGAGCTTGGGGACCGACTTGGCTAACCGGGCCACCGATGACACCCGGTTGCCTGGACATCGGTCCACCCATCACCATCGGCTGCGCTTGGTGTTGTTGCTGTTGCTGCTGCATCAACTGCTGCGGTGTTTGTTGTCTCAAGCCTGGATTCTGTTGCATCACAGCATTCGGTTGATACCTACTGTAAATAAAAATATTATCTAATGTTTTTAAGCAATGTAAATTAATAGAATTAAAGATTTGTCGCAACCGAGAACTGAAAATTCTATCAAAATTAATGCTAAGCTAACATGTATACAGGAAAACTGGTATCTAGACAAATTGAGTCATTCAGGAAGGAAATGCATCATCTATTATTTATCCACTTAAACTATCATGTTCTCTTATTGCTTTCATCTCTTATCTTATCTCGTGTGCAATCAATCTCGCTTGCAAGTTGAGGTTATCAGAAACTCACAAATAAAACATAAGAGGTTTTTCATTGTAACAGGTAAACGTTTCTTCTACGTTTGAAGAAAACTGCAGTTAGCTTTATAAACAGCAAGGAAATATACTCAAGTACCTAAGTTCTAATAGTATTAATTTTTTCTTTTTCTGACAAATTACCTTGCCGTCCATTGATCCATTGGAATGAGGTGTGTGCCACTAGGATTCGGCATTTGGACCGACATCGGCCGCTGTATTTGCGGCGGAGGCATCACTCCGCCCGTCTGTCCTCCTACACCGACTCCAACGCCGACACCACCACCTGGCGTTACTTTGCCATAACCAACGTGCGGCGCCTGCTGTCTTGCAGCTTCCTCCTGTACTTGCTTAACCACCTGAAGGACATGAGCGGGTGGTGTTTGCGTGCCTGGCTTCAAGCCTATTCCAGGCTGATGCGGCGAAGGTAGATTTGTAGGGCTGACACCCGGCTTCATGGCAACACCAGTCGTCATAGTTACATTCGAACTTTGCTGCCCGGATTGTATCGCCCCTACGGGACCCGTGGGTCTGGTATTCATCACAGCCATTCTTCTCCTACGATCATAAAATTATTTTATCGGTTTAGAACACCTATGGAAAAACGAGGTGTAATTTTTAATCTTGCTATTTACCTCAGCAATTGCGCTTGTTGTAACCGTTGCTGAAGCTGTTGTTGCTTCAACTTATGTTTGATATTCGAACAGAATGGAACAAGACATTTAGTTTCTTGGCAGTGTTTAGCGTGATAACAGCAGAGCGCTATCAACTGTTTACATATTGGACAACCACCGTTCGTCTTTCGTTTACAAACTTTCGTGTGCTGCACCACTCTCTTCATCTTCTGACAGCTGGTTAGACGACAATTAGCATCTCTGCACTGGCACGCATGTACCAGCGACTGAATGCATCTTTGTATCGAAAGCTTACGCGCCTCCTGTTAAAACATTAAAATATATTCATTATATCCATTCATGGTAACGTTTCTAGTACGTTTAAATCTGCAAAACAGTAAGTATTTTACCTGTGGATTTGCTTGCTTGGCGTCAGCCGGCGACGAATCGTCATCTATACCTAAACCAAGTTTCTCCATATGATGAGGATGACCATCCTTTTCTTTACAACTTATACACAGGTCAAAATCCTGTTAAAACGAAAAGAGAGCACAACATTGAAGACATGTATCAAAAGAAATACGAAGTATGCGTAACATTGAACATTTTAATACTCACATCACAAACCGTACAGTGATATCTCGTTTCTACATGATTCTTACAGTTATTACAAGTATAAACAAAACCTTGGTTGTGCAATTCGTACAACATGGACATAGAACTAAATTTCGCACGTCTTAAGGAAGAGAACTCGTAATGTCTTTCCTTAGCCATCGTAAGAAAAGCATCACGACCGTCCATAAGGTCGCAATTAATTAGAGGGTCAGGGTCCTGAATTGGCTAAAATTTGAAAAGATGTATCGTTAACATATTTATACATGAATATCGAAAGTTACTAAAGTTATTAGAATTATTAAAAGCTTACTGCTAAACTGGCTGCACTTTGAGCACTATGCAACCTAATAACAAAGAATACTTCTTTATGTTTCTCCATGGTTGCAAAGATTTTCGCGGAAAGATCGTTTCCTGTTTGCGGAGTATTAGACTTTTTACTATTTTTCCTTTGATTCGCTTTGGATTTATTGGACTTTTTGGCTTTCTTTTGCCCCTTCTTTTTACCATCCGGCCCCGTTTCAGAGTCTTCCGACAACGAGAAAATCTGCAACAAAATTAATATCATTAAAAAAGGAGTATTGTATTTGAGATTAAGGAAAAGTTGTAAAATATACTTACCGCATTGGCGGCGGCAGCCTCCGCGGCTTCCGCCTGCTTGCGTTTCTCTTCCTCTTCTTGGTCTAATTCCTTGATACTCTCCTCTAAAACGTTGGGCCAAAAATCGCCCTCGAAGTACGGTAAATCAGCGGCTGACGAAAGTTTATCCTCCATTGCTTGTTTCAAGATATCCTAAAATTTACATACAACAACAATTCAGTATTTTCAATTCGTATTTGTAAATTATAAACGATTGTACGCGTCTACACTGTCGTCTGCTAATCCTATGTTCGAATTTACAAGTATAATAAGAACATTAGCTTTTTACAGACGTTAATTTTAGTCTCGTTTGACACTCGAGAATAATCATTATTCGTTCTCAAGTAACACTGAGACTGTATTGTGCTATATATATTCATTAATTATGATAATGGATAACACTAACTTTATAATCGAGTACAATCCTTTCAACCATGCCTTTGTCCAGCATTTTCTTGTACCACTCTTGCAATCTTTTAGGCTTTGGAATTTTTTGCTCTTGGGGATGGCAGTGAAAGATGTAATCATCTCCTTCGGAAGGTGGGCAAGCCCAAATGTGAGCCATGGTGTAGCTGTAACAAAGATATTCACAGCAAACATTAATCTCAGTTTATTAACATATACTATATTAATCCTCGATTCGAATATCAACGTTGAACTTACCCAAGTTGCTTCGCGTAGTCCAAGTATCCAAGAAGAATCTCGTGATACACCGCTGTACGAAATTGTCTAGGCCGGAAAAAGTGTACAGAGTCCAGGTACGCGATATAAACCCTTCTGGTATTGGGCGGTGTGCATTCGCTGCCGTATTCTTGCACGTGCATGCCGAAAAAGCACACGTCCGTGCCGTCAACCTCCTCGAACGCGAACAACGCTTTGGCTCTGTACGGGAATTCCCCTGGCATATCACCGTTCTCCACGAACCTGCTTCTCATTCCTGGCTTCACCTCGACCACTTTGTCGCTGGACGCCACGACTCTGATCGCGACCTCGCCAGCACCGGCTTCCTTCTTTTTCAAGAAATTGTTCACCCGGGTTTCGATATAGGTGCCCAACTTGGTGACCGGTAAACGCTTGGCGTTGAATTTGTTCTCTTTCCGCTTTTGTCCTTTCTTTTTCAGACAGTTATCACAAGTAAACCTTTAAAATTATGAATGTTAATTAAAAATAGAATACTCTTGGTGAAGCTACAATTGAATTCATAAACTCTCTTATGAGAAATGTAATTTTTATTTACCCTAACGGCCATATTGATTCCATATGAAGAACACAAATCTGATGTACTTTTCTACCGCAATCTGTACACACAACAAAGGGCTCCAATTCCAAGTGATCGTTCTTCATTTCCTGGAACTGTTCCTTTTTAATGGCACTGTAATGAAATGATTAATTTTCAATGTTTTCGTACCCGATTATAGATGATCTGTAAATGCGAACGTTACTTAGAGAATGACTTACGTTTGAGGTTGCGTTGGATCGTCTCCCAATGTCACAGTATCACCAGGAATGTCGTTGAAACATTTCTGACAGAAGGTATATCTGTCGGAAAGACCATATGCCTTTAGACTACTGCTCCACCAATCAATAGTGTGTGTTTAGTTCCAAATTTCAATTCGTCAATATATCATGCGTGCATCATACGAAGATCAATTTTATTTTTTTATTTTTCACGCCCAAATCGATGTGTCCAAACGTAGAATATCCAATTTTGTGAAATATTTATTTGTATTTGCAATTATACACATGCAAGTAATGTTTTGCCAATTATGTATTGTTTGGTTCCGTTTCATTATTTTTTTTTTTAATTTTTTTCCAAAAGTTGCAGAGAATCATCATTTGATGCGATTAACATCGGTGTATATTTTATTTTTTTTTTTTATATGTTTCATTAGATTTTCATTGATCGTAGATACAATTTTTTAAGTGTCAGGAATCCAATTTCAATCGTCCAATTTCCAAGTAGCAATTGTTTCGTGGCATGAAGTAGTAGAATCAGAAAGAAGCAAGGGGCGCGGGCAACACAAGAAGCAAGCAGCAAACAAGGATTTGTGTGTGCGTGCGCAACCCATGGGTAGAGCGAAGGTAACATACAAAGAAGAGAAGAGTGCCATAGTTAGACACCGTAATAATATATACATAAATTACTTGACTGCATATACTCAAGAGTTATACAAATAAACATCTCGTCAAAAACTGCACCATACTTCTCCAAATTATTTAGAAAGCAAAATTATATTTATTATGAAGCTTCAATTCCCTTAAGTATATGCGTTAACCCTTAAGTACCATGGCAGGATCAGGACTTAAATCTATGGTTTCCCTGTTATTATCCTTTGTCTTATTATTGATACTTGTATGTTAAAAAGATACAGAGAGTGAAATATTTAATTTCCAAGCCATGGTAGTTAAGGGTTAATAAAATGTCAACTTCATAGAAAAAGGAGTATATATTCATTAATAAATGTGTTATTAACTAAAAAACTATATACTTGTAGGTCAGGGGACTGACCTGAATCGGCTGTTATCACCGACACAGGTTAATTAGCCTGCCACTTTAATCTGGCGTATTCGGTTATAGAACACTTTCAAAATGAAAATGTACTGTGCGTGTCGAATGCGCCTAAGAGGGAGGGTTCTAAATGTCTAAAGCTAATAGTCAGTATCCTATAAAAAAAACAACCAGGGAGCAAAAGAAGTCTAATCGTCTAAAGAAGTTGCTAAGGAGCAAGATGGAGATAAAAAAAAAAAGGACCTACTAACATGTTCCCATCATGCAGACTATGTTTCCAACTATTAAATAAATCCTCTTGTCGCACAGTTACTTGACTATACTTCTTCCATATACTGACCTATTCTGATAGGAGTAGTACTTGGCGTCCCTCGGTATTGTACAAAGCTGTTTACCGTAACAGCACAGCACTTGCGGATTGAACGTGTACTTTCTTCCGCAACAATATCCTAACGCTTGCATAACAGGATCTATTTCTTGCTCGAAAACCTCTGACAGCTGAAATCAATGAAAACATTAATGAATTGCATTGCACATTGCTGGAAAGTAATAATGGTGTAATCTCCGTTATTGATTTTTATAGAACACTGGAAAATGTCTAGCACTATTTATTGGATCATTTGACCCAAACTGGAGATACATCACTATTATTTTAGGTAATACACGTAACGAATAAAACTTGATAATTACTTTTGTACAATATCTGTAGACACGCGAGGTTTTGCGGTTGTACAGCCAGGCATTGTCGAACATCATCCACACGTCGTCGACGTACTCCCAAGGATCACTGTACTGCCCTGTGTCCAATTTCCTCTTGATCGTCGACAGATCCATAGGTTTCTTAACGATATCAAAATAATCTGGAATCCCTAACGCCTGAGGATCAACAGGCTGCCTGAACGGTATAGACTCCGGATCCTGACGATAAAGTTTCTCCAAAGTCGGCATCAACGCTTGCCTCAGTTCGTCTGGCTTGAACAGACACAATCGTTTCTTGTCCGCCGACGTTCCGCTCGGTTGTATCGGTTCAGGAACTAACGGTTTGATGTCAGGCGTTGTCGTGTCTTGTCCGGACATTGGTGTTACAGGTTCGTCCTTGATGCCAGAGGATTCTTCCTTGACGATACCCTCGCCAGATCCTTCCTCCATTGGTTCGGTTTTGATTTCAGTTTTAATGGACACGTCGTTATTGACGCTCTTACCGCCGTCCATTCTATGATTCTCAGAACCATCCTCCGATTTGATTTCCATCTTCATGTTCTCTTCCTTGATGGAATCCAGCTTTCCCTTATTATTATTCATTGGTGGACTAGGAGAATTATCACGGTCCAGAGCTGCCGTGATGGCAGCCATCTGCGAAGACATGGACGAAGTTCTTGGCGCGTTCAGCGCAGCTCTTTCCTGAGACGTCATACCCTTGCCGAGACTCGCGAGACCTGCCGGAGACGGTGTGGTGGCAGGATGAGGGGGCGTCTGATTGGCGGAGGATACTGTCTGATTCGGAGTCATTAAGGAAGGAACTAACGGCGTATTAGGTGTGGAAGTGGTGGATTGAGGGCCATTCGTCGTCGTTGCTGGACTAGGACTAGGCCCGCTGGAAGCGGGAGGCGGTATCGTTTGCGGAGTCGAGGTGCTAATACCGTTATCGTTAGGTGTAGAAACTGATAAAGGCCTACTACTGTTGAACTGGTTTTGTTGTTGATTACTTTGTTGTTGCATGCCACTGAAAGGCGACGGTGCTTGCGGCATCGACGTCGTCGTAGCACTTTGATTCGAAGTACTCGTTGGCTGCGGTTGCGACTGATTCGATTGTTGTTGCGACTGAGCTTGCGATGGCTGTGCTTGCTGCTGCTGTTGTTGTTGCTGTTGTTGCTGCTGCTGCTGCTGCTGATGTTGATGCGCGATCGCTGCTTGAGCCTGAGCCAGCCTAACTTTCATCAAATCAGGGAACTGATGTTGATTTTGTACAGGAGAACTGTTAGGTAAACCGGAAGTGCCGTTCGAGGTTGGAAATTGACTAGTTGTTGCGGACGTATTGGTTGTTGTTAAACTTGCTTGTGACATCTGCGGTTGTCCGAAAGGACTGAGGCCAGGGTTTGGAACGACGTTAGGATTAGAGGTTGCTTGCCCGTTCGGACTAGGACCTGGTGGACCAACTAAAATTCCTTGCTGCTGCTGCTGTTGTTGTTGTTGCTGCTGCTGCTGCTGCTGCTGTTGTTGCTGCTGCTGCTGCTGCTGTTGTTGTTGTTGTATTTGCTGTTGAACTTGAGCTTGAGCTTGGGCCTGAGCCTGAGCTTGAGCTTGGACTTTGGTTTGGGCTTGAACTTGAACTTGTTGCTGTTGTTGCGTTTGTTGTTGCTGAGGGAACTGCATTCTATTGTGCGGAATGCTCATTGCAGGTAAAGTTCCAAGTTGTCCCGTACTTGGTGAATGACTTCGTAAACTAGGAGTGACTGTTCCAACTGGTCTTGACGGTGGAACAGTACCGACACCCGGTGGAGCACACGGCCTTAGACCCGCGCCAGATGCTCCAGAAGGTTGAGGTTGTTGCTGCTGCTGTTGAGCTTGCAACTGTTGCTGTTGTTGTTGCTGTTCTTTCCGTTTTTGCCGTTTCTCCTCCAATTCTTTTTGAATTTTATATATTTTCTCAGCAAGTAAATGATAATATTCCGATCTTGAATTAGCCATTTCGTACATATCACCTTCGACCTTCCTAGCGTACGCGACCAGATTGTGCATTCTTCTGTCAAGCATTGCTTGCGGATCAGGAGTTGGAAATATTGCTTGAACCAATTTATGAACAAGATGATTTCTAAGATCTGGAGTAATGGATTGATGCCAATCTTTTGTTCCCTGCACCGGTGTCGCTGTCACTTGTCCAGGTTGAAGTCCGGCCGGAAGTTGCAGGCTAGCCAACCTGCTTTCACCAGGAACGTTAAGTTGTCCTGAATCGGTCAAACCGAACAATTGCTGCATATTAACAGATTGCTGTATATTTGCAGCAGCTGCTGCTGCAGCAGGCGTGGGTCCACTGGTAGGCGCAGCCTGACCGGCCACTCCAACTGTATTAGGATCAGAATTTAGAGGAAGAGACACATTTGGAGCAACTACTTGCTGCCCGGCACCGACGACAGACTGACCTGGTGCAGCTTGAGTTTGAGGTTGAGCTAGCCTAACGTTTCCAATCGAACCGGGCGCTCCTTGCATTGCCGGCGCTGGCATTCTCCTGGTAACACATTGACCAGGTACCAGACCGGACGTTGTCGTAGGACACTGAATACCCAAGGCGTCGTATGCTCTTCTCATTTCGGTTGGACTCGGATTTGGTTGACTATTTGGTTGTGTTGTAGATGCTGCGGCAGCGTTTATTATTTTGTTTTTATTCGCTTGTTTCAGCGGTAAGCATACCGGACAGTCGTTACGATTACAATGTTTCCAATGACTAATAATTTGTCTCGACGAGCTACAGTGTGGTACTGTACAACTCTTTCCTAATTGACAAGAAGTCATATGGGTCAAAACGGTCTTCATAGTTTTACAATCTGGCAATGAACATTGCCAAGTAACATCTCCGTTCGCTTGACTTTGACGTCGCTGACATTTGTGTGCATGAAGAAGAAGAACTAATTGTTGTTGAATAAGTTTGCGCTTTTCTGGATCAGTTGCTGATTTCGTAGCACCTAAGAAATTATAAAATTTATTTGAATGAGTTAATAAGTAATTTATTTAATAATCAATTAACTTGATTTAAGGTAGAAACAAATACTAACTAGCTGGGGCTCCAGTACCAGGTAATTGGCCTTGGGTAGCTTGCTGTGGACCAGGTTGTCCTCCACTTGGTGCACCAGACTGAGGTTGAGCTGGACTTGGAGCTGGTGGTTGAGCTTGTTGCGCCATACCACCTTCTTGACCTCCCACAACATTCGTAGAACCGATAGGACCCGCAGCCCCACCGAATCTATTAGCTTGCATAGTCGTCATGTTCGTTCCCACTCCTTTCTGCTGTGGTGCAACAACCCCAACAGGACTATTGGTACACACAGGAACACCAGGCCCTTGTCCACTAGCTGGAGATCCTGTTGAATAATGATACATTTAAATACAACTGTGATATTTATAAATTGTATGGATACTTACCATAACCATAAGGACTGGATGCACCAATTTGCCCCATATTTGGCATATTTGCCATATTTGGAGGAGCCTGCATTCGCGGACCTCCTTGTCCAGGACCAACAATACCAACTTGATGTACTTGTTGATGCGGACTTTGCCCCCGCGTTGGACCTACCATATGAGCTTGTTGCTGTTGTTGCATTGCAACAGCTCTGGTATTCATTATTCCAGGTCCATTTTGTAATTGAGCAACGCCATGCGCTCCGCTAGGGTGGTGAATTCCTTGAGTATTAGGGCCCATCATAGTTACCTTAAAAGAAACCACAAATTATATACTCTATAAAAATCACTCTTCCGACAGAAGTACGAATTTGAATAAAACTTACGGTATTTAAAGGTTGTTTATTTAAACTGTTTGTTACAATTAAACTTCCACCTGCCATGCCTCCCATGTTATTATTTCCACTAGCGCTGCTGGTCATAACTAGGCCAGAATTCATTCCGCCTGGCATCGACATTGTAGGATTACTTCCAGCCATACTCATCGACGACTGAAGGTTTCCCATGGAATTCGCGATAGACATTTGATTATTTGCCAAAGAACTGGCTATGCTA
This sequence comes from Anthidium xuezhongi, assembly GCA_022405125.1. Classification (NCBI taxonomy): domain Eukaryota; kingdom Metazoa; phylum Arthropoda; class Insecta; order Hymenoptera; family Megachilidae; genus Anthidium; species Anthidium xuezhongi. The sequence goes on from CM039637.1 coordinate 13,087,447, forward strand.
CTTGGTAAATTTCCCAGGCTCACGACCATTTGTGGATCTACTACCTTAGAGACAGAAACATTTGGTGGAGATTGCATATTTGGACTTTTATTGCCCAAAGTTCCAGTGGTCATTACTAAAGAATTAGCAACCAAGTTCTTGTTGCCCTGTTTGAACAAAAATTGAAATCAAACAATGGATGGTAATTTTTTCATTGTATGCACATAATAGTATATATATTTTATGTATACAAACTTGTTGTATTAAGTGATGTGAAAGCTGTTGCTGTTGCTGTACATGCTGTCTAAGTTCAGAGTCAAGGGCACCATTCTGCTGCCCTGGTCCTGGGCCAGTTGCCGGTGGCTTAGCACTTTCAGTCGCAGAACCCCAAGACCCCGTTGACAATAGGTCATCAGGAAGATCATTTTCAAGATCAAACATATCTGTGTTTGTTATGTAATCTGAGAATAAATGTATACATTAATGACCACTCCCCAATATATGTGATGCTGTAAAAAATACTGGTTACTACAAAAGTAAGATATTAATGTACTTTAGTTAAAGGGGATATAAGTAAATAACAAGTCTGTTATACTCTCAAGCTAAATACGTTTTGAGCTACAACGCTTATGATAATTGAAAATTACTTTTTTAAGTAACCAGTTTAAATGAATATGTTTAGATTATGATCGAATTAGATGTAACAGATACCATAGAGACCATAAAACCATTAGTAATATTATGAAGATATAAGGTTCAGCACCGTCACCATAGCTTTTATCCAAAGATTTAATAGTAAGATCTTTGTACTACCATATAACATTTGATGCATGTTGTATAATATACCTGCATGTAAGTATACATGCACATATATGCATACATGCACACACTTTTTAACACTTGCTTGCATACATATCATGTTTCAAATAAATAATAAAGAAAAATTGCATTTATGCTAATTAAATTAACTAACAGTGTTTGAAATACATTTGTCACATACAAGTATTCTTCTTAACTTACTTGACTATTAAAAAACTAACCATACAACAACGGAGAAAAAAGGGGTCAAATGCAAATATTCAAAATGAGAAAAAAGAAAATAAAAATGATAAGAAAATTCTACGACAAACTACATATAAATATAAACAAACAAATACATAAATAAATAAGACATGAGACATACACTGCGTGAGCATAACTTAAAGGAATTTGTCCTAAGAGCAGAGTAACAATTTCTTCACAATAAAGACGTGCTAAACTACAAAAGCAGCAAAGCTACTGATGGCAAACTTTAGAGTAGACAATCATGCGAAGAAATCAGAGTCACTCTAAAGAATATTTACAACTGTTTGTAAATGGAACAGTTTTCAATGCTTTAATATCAACAAAAAAATAAAGTTTCTGAAACTCATAGAAAATATTGTAAATCATTTTGTGAACTTATTTCATTTTATGACATTATAATTACCTGGAAAGTATAAGAGTACATACAAAACATTATCTTTACCTACCTAGGTAACCAACTTGAATTTGATCTTAATAGTGTCATTTTTTCATTCAAAAGTTATTATAACATAATTTCATCCTAGTGTAAAGTTCTATAGCTCTGTGCATGTGTGTCGCATGTCCATATCATATTTATTACTTAGGATACTTTTTATATATTTGAAGCTTATAATATATTTAAATTTATATTATTAAACCAATATGTGTGTTTACATTATTTATTTTATAATGTTTTAAGTGATCCAATTTTTCTCCAGTAAAAATCTGTCTCAAATATATGACAATATATCTGCAATACTTATTTGTTTCAAACAAGTCAAAGTTACAATCCTTTTGTTAATTTCAATTTTGTACAAATATCAACAATATCAACTACACTGAACCATAGTGACAATATGCTAAAACTATTACATACTTTTTTAAAGTAATTTGTTAACTATCTAACTGGAAGATTATGACATAAACTGGAAGTAATCAAATGACTTTTACAACTTTATGGTACCAATAAATGAGATGAATGGACAGACAAAACAAACTCTGTAGTGCTGGACTTAGTATTTTTGAATTTTTCGCTGGGTTTTGTAATAATATTTACTTCTTTTCTGGACGGTATGGTTGTTCCAATGTGGCTGCAGCTGATGCTGTTGCAGATGTAGTTGTTGTGGCGGGCCCTGCATTTGTTGCATGTTACCACTGCCACCTCCCCCGTAGTTTGTATAAGCATGGTGCATCATTAGAGGCGCCATACCCACTACATATATATCACAGTTTTTATTTCAGACTGTGGAGAAACTGTTCTATGCTTTCTGAATCGCAACTTTTTAAGTAGCAGAAACAGCCTACACCTCCTTATTTTTACATAAAACCAAAGTTAACAACTGGATTATAGTATGCTTAACTACAAATCAGAAAAGACTATGTCTGCCACTTACTTTCTGTAACCTGACTAGATCTTGCGATTTATATGTTGAGTATTTAAGTGTCATGATCATGATTTGATTTTACATGAGATTACATGAAATATATTACTGAGTTCAGAAACTGTTAAAAGTAATGAAATAGCACTTAAAGAAAATAAGGGTAAGAAGACAGTTAGCGCATCAATCATGCCAGCATAAGATTTTTTTTTTTTTTATAATTATTATTCAAACTTCCATGCATTTACCATGCACTACAAGAATCAAATAAGAACTAATTCTAAAGATAACTAAAAAAAATTTACAAAATATTATTATTTTATAATGTTAAGTTTGACTAAGAGAAAGTGCATGCAGTGAGACAGAAGTTATAGATTATATCAATGCAAACAATTATTTTGTCTTTTAAACATGGACTATGTCTATAACCTCTGAGCAAAATTTATATACTACATGCAAATTGTTTATTATTTAACAATAAATTCTTTTGCAGTGGGATAACTTGATTGATTATTTTATCACTCAATCTCATATTTGAAAAAATAATTTATCAATAGCAAAGTATATATAAACATATAGTACATGGCAGTACTATGTTACAACAAAATATTACTGTTTTCCAAATTCTGCTTCATATTTTGCATAAAATAAAATTCTACATGAATTTATTTAAATGTTTGAACATTTTGACAGATAGTTTTGAATATACAATTTGCAATATAGTGAATTTCCACGACGGTATTTCTTTGATAATTTAGGTTAGTTTATAAACAGCTAACAGCCAGATACGATTTCGATCGTTGCACACATCGATCAAGCAAAGAAAGCTAATCTTTCGACAATTTTAAAAGATATGCTGAATACAGGGCCCTGTCAAAAGGATGACATTTGTAACGTGAAATCAAACAATCAGCTACAACCACAACGCTTTCCTAAAAGTTCAAAAACGTAACAACATGTGGTAAATAGACAATCATCGTTTTGCCCGGTAAAAAAGAATCGCGTGAACGACAATAAAATATAAAGGGGTGCATTTTCTCAAGAAAAACCGAAGCATGGACATGTAATAATTTTGCTCAAAGGTTGCACCCGTCAAACGAATTGACAGTATGCCTTTGATAAAACGGCGGGCATATTTCTCTCTCGATGACAAGATACGTGCACATCGCGTAATCGAAGAAAGAAAAGTAAAGAAAAAAATCTCTTGATGTGCCACTTGCAAGGTTTATCCCCTGAAAGGTTAGTCGCGGAACGACTGTGACTTAAATCCACCAGTTTAAAAAAAAAACATGAAATCAGAAAAGTCAGAAGAAACTTACCCGCAGAGTCGGAAGTTCCTTGAAAAGGATCCCCGAGCTTCGGCCGCTTATTCGGCGGGCCGTCCACCATTTGTTCGGCCATGGTTTCTTTTTAGGGTTAATTGTTTCTTCTTTCAGGCTATTTACTTGTTGGTAGCAAATAAGCGGCGGCGGCGGCAGCAAGTCGGTACGACCGCACGCACGCACGCACGCAGGCAGGCACGCACGCAGGCACGTATACACGGGTACACACACGGGCGAAATGCTTCACTACGCCACCAGAAGAAGACCGCTGCTGCTGCTGATGATGCTGTTACTAGTGCTGTTGCCGCTTCCTCTTGTCTCAGTGAAGCCGCGAAAATTCAGCAAGCTTACAGGGTATTCGCAGGCATGACAATAATAATGAAGACCGCGGCGCGTGGAGCGTCCCCGAGCACGCTTCGTTACACGATCAACCATTGGGCATCGTCGGGGGTACGTCGAACCCCGCGCTAAAGCCCCACACACACGCACACACACCAGAGTAAATTTTTCGACGGACGGGCGCACGGGCCACTCGCGCGAGGACGAGACAGGCCGACGAGTTAACAGGACTTATTATCAAGTATTGCAATCCGGAGGATCACCCACCGCAATATTAAATGTACACACTCTAATCGAACAAGTCCTCACGTTTAACTTGCTTTACTCGGTCGCACACAACTCGTCAAACACTCGAGTGTGGCGGACTGGCTGCGCGCACGGCGCTAGCTCGCAGCAACGATATCGCTCTCGAGGCCCGCTGGCACCATCTTCCTCTCCTCTTCTCTCGCCTTAGCACACTGCGACACAGGGCGCGCGAACGATCACCGCGAACGCGGCTCGCTTTCCCCGCACATTCGAGGCAATCACGGACGCCAGGAGGCGAAGACGATCAGATGAGTCGGCTCCGGGGCGGCCACCGCGCGCCACAGAAATTCGCTCGGGAAAAGCGATCGCGAGAGTTCCGCACCGCACGAGTATCGGCTAACGTAAAATGGCGGCTGCTGTTGACGAGAGTTTTTCTACGCTTGTCAGAAAATGTCCGACTGGCTCCGTATGGTTGCCGTGACGGTAGACCGAACACCTCATTGGTCGGACACGTCACGTGACCCAACTGGTGGCACTGATTGGTTCAAGCGATGCGAGGCCACGAACGCTCTGGTTACGTTCACGCCGCCGGTCCAACAGCCACGAGAACTTCGTTTATTCCTTTACCACTATTTGATAATGGCCGGTTTCGCATGGTGGTTGTAAGGTACTTTTAATTGGATTTCTAATTATTACGATAAATCATTTATATTAAAGTTTAATAATATCATTCATATGCTCGAACACTTTCAATAATCAACTTTATTATTCTTTGTTTCAGTGGTGTTTATAAGTTGTCGTATTGAAAATGACCCTAGCCTAATTGTTTCCTGTTGCCGGAAAACATTGCATCAGTGGTTCACGCAATTTGTTACTTTGCATTTTAAACATAAATATATCCAAATTTTTGCATGTTGTACTGTTTTGTACATACATAACATTAAACCTTGCCTGATTTTGTCTTAAAAATAACAAGTTCATAGTAAATTATAAATAAAACTAAAAAATAAGTGTAATTTACATTAACGTTGGTATAAAATCTTTTTATAACTTTCAACATATTTAACTATATCAAAACAAATTTCATTTAAATAACATACAAAATTTGTCATTTTCGTATAAAATAGTATTGATGTAATTATTAAACCAAATATATAAAATTGCTTATATTAAAAAAAGGATATATTAGCAATATTTTTCATTCAAAATTTTTAGATTACTTAAAATTGCCAATTACTTTACTTTTAATTTTTATTGATTAACATTCAAATATGTTGTGTAGATAAATTCAATATCAACATTCGTTACGTTCATGTGTAGCCTTTCTGAATGAAAATTAAGAACTGTATAGTACTCGAGTGTTGTAAAAAATAAAAAAATATGTTTGCTAATACGTTTACAAAGTCAAGAGTGTCAAGGGGATGTTATTACAAGATGGCCAGGGATTTCTCGATCGACAGGTTAAAAGGAAGAATGCAGCCAAGGTGGGGAGAGTGCGTTGCGCAGAACGTCCTATCAGAACAAGAGAATCTCACTCGTGGATAGGTGCGAACGGCACGCGACCCGCCGCACGCATATATTGTGCGTGAACTTGCTTCCATCTCCCTTCTTTTTTCTCTCTTTCTTACTCTTTGCTTTTCTCTTTCGTTCATACGTTTGCGGTGCGCGCGCGCGCTTGCACGATAGTGTCACATACAGAAAATTGTGTAAAGAAAGAGGTGAACGTGAGAAGAGAGGGAGGTATTGGAAATGGGACGGGAACTGGATGACGGCGTGGCAGCAGCCACCTAGCCACCCATCTCACTGACAGCGGCTCTTTGTAGAGCGTTGCTAGTCGCTTGCTTCGCGTAATTTTCTTTGACCGCGCGTTTCATTCTTTCATTATACCTGTCGGTAATATACGAACGCATACGATGAATGTTTTCTTGTAGGAATTTTTTCAATATTGACTATACATTAATATCTTGAACATTTCGAATCTACATTATACATCAACAGATTTATCGTCAACGTTTCAATGTTGCAAATATCTCCATGATTTGCCAATCTTTTTTCCAAACATATTGTTTGTTTTTCATGCTGAATACCATCGTAAACGAATTCTTTCTTGAAAACGTCAAATACAAACGAAATAAAACAAGAAATTATCGTAGAGACAGTCGGAAATCATGAAAATCTGTTGATAGTCTTTATCCGAGTGTTACGTAACTACTTGCTAGACAAAATGCTTTAAAACGTTTGACGGTGCTACGCTGCTAAGTTCTTTCGTTTCTAATTTATTGTACGACTTCGACCAATTAATGATTTATTTTTCGTTATGTTCTTTGATTATAATTCATACCGTGAAAGACCAATCGGCAATTATAAGATTATTCCACTATCTTTTGAAACTGCGTGTTAATCGTATATTTCTACGATCGAATGGTAATAAAAATATCAATGAAAGGTGCATTGACCGATTCTAATACCAGCTCTTGCAATAATCTGCTGAAAATACATTTAAGTAAGAAGTATGGGATTAATCGACATTAATATTGCATTTCGATTATTACAAAACGGAATGGGTTATTTTCACGCAAGCTTTCAGTCACTGATATCACCGCCGTTGTCTACCACGATAACGGACACAGTTTTCGTAATCTTTACGATACGATTTGATATGGTCATATTTTACATTATTCATAATAATTACAAATTCGTTTCATTATTCATTTTGAAGAAATAGTATGCATAAAAGAGAGAATTTTTATTATATATTAAAGAAAAAGATGATATACGTCTTATTTATCTTAAGTATAAATCACGCAAATAGGATTGAATTATTCAATGTCAATCTACCGATCATGTACTCGTTTTATAAAGTTATTACAGTAGATTAAAAAAACAAGGCCATCTTTTAATGTTCACAAAACACAAAAATTATGATATAATATTTATATGTAGCATCATTGAATGATAAAAGTTAGAAAGGAAAAGAAATAGAAAGAAATATAGAACTTGTAACTTCGTAATTGTCATAAGTTGGAGAACCAAGGTCAATCATATTCAAAACATTTCAGCGTCATTTATTCCAAAAAAGAATATCAACCACTTTAGATAAGGGTCTAGTAGGCTAATGATCGTAAATCTAAGATGACACTAGCCCTGCTCGAATATCCCATCTTGAGGATGTATTCTAAATAGTTTTCTCCAACATCTCTCAAGAAGTACACGTTACCATTTCGTCTTATTGAATAAAAACAATACAAGTTAAGAAACAAAAGAACAGCTCTAAAACTACCACTGTAAATTTTATTAAACCGGTGAGCAATTCAATTTTTATTAAAAATACTACAAATCGTAATTAATACGTAAAAAGTAAAACATGTTTTTCAACATTCAAATTTCATTTTTAAGTAGAATAGCTCTGTACAAAATGATACGGACATATGACGGATAAGCATAACAATTAGAATTTTTTGTAAAACTGTAAATTATATATCCGCTTAGAATTTATTCTAATTATTTCCTTATTTTAATTTTATTTAACTTAAAACATGATTGCGGTCACGTATAATACTAACAAGCGCGTAATTTTCCGATGTTACAAAAAATTAATTTTTATTATATAAAAATGTTTCATGTATCGTATAAAAATATTTCAAATCATCAATTCAACAAACTTTGGACGACAGTAAATTATTTATAACATTTTTTCATTCATTATGTAACAACAATAATAATGTCACACAATAAGGGCGGGATAAATTAAATGCAAATGAAAGGAATTTTTTGAAAGGAACGGTATTTAATTTAAACAAAAATCAATATCATTTTTTGGTATCATATCTAATAAGAGTACCCAAACCTTGCTCTTTTATAGTAACAGAAAGTACATTTTGATAACAATACACAACATTTCTTATAAATAATCTTACACAAGGTTGCTACTAATTAATGTTTGCAATTTTATCAACACACCACCATAGAAATTTCTTTTTAACATTCCATTTAACATAAAAAATATAATAATATATTTGGATACAAAGTAATGCTCCTGACAGACTGTACTGAAACAATGGAATTAAAATATTTTACTGTTAATCGATAAATCACATATGTAACATATAAAAAAGTGAAATACATATACTACATAATATATATATGTTCATATAAAATAAATTTGGTCAATCGTTTTTTTCAAATTTTAATCTGAGCAAAATGTTTTCATACCAATTATAGATAATAAATATATAAGAAAATATGCATTAATTTTATTATTTAAAAGGTGGAATATTATAGTAAAATTAACATTGCAAATAGTTGCAGAAAACTCAGTCTCTTATTATATGTTCATTGTATCAATGATAAAGATTGAGTGGATATGATCTATGTTGCAAGAAAATGCAGTTCTCCTCATAATACTGCTTAATGCAACTCAAATTTCAATAAATCATTATCACACATAAATGCAAAGTATTAATTATTTCAAATAGCCATAAAACAATTTATAAATATTTCTTTTGGTAGGAATGATAAATCAACTTGGCTTAAATAAACTGAAAGATTTCAGTATAACATCATTCGCAAGTTAATTTCTATAAATTTATATACAAATTTTTATATAAATTACAATATTTTTTTACTTTTTGCAATAATGCATAGATCAATGAAAACTGTAATAAAGTTTATTCTTTGCAGTTAAAACAGTCTAATTTCATTAAATTGTATGTAGTATTTTTGCATTAACAACACTT